>OW121751.1:20845000-23535000 GCA_933228765.1 Miltochrista miniata | reverse complement strand
GCACCTAAAGGTACATGAGTGGTATGTCAAAGTAATCGCCTTAAGAGCGGCAATAGCTCGTATGAGTACCAGCCTTTCAGTTTCATTCAGTCGCAAGAAAACGAACTTTATGTAATTTTTCCCATACAAAAAAAACTAAGTATTTTTTTTCTCAGGCGCGGAGTAACTTAAATCATTCATACTACAATATGCATTAAAGGAATGTATACCTGACACGTTCCATATTTTGGTTTTATGAATATCCCACATTGACTTTCTACGAAAGGGGAGCTCGATTTTCAGACCACTGTGCGTCGGGAGTAAACGTTTTCTGCAGCAGTAGCCGGTCAACTGAAAGATAATAGCGGCCAAGTGCGAGTCAGACTCGCACACGATGAGTTCCATACCAAAAAACGGACAAATATAAATGCGACGGGAAACATTATATCACTTCAACAAAGTTGTGCGGTTCAACTCTAATGGTAATGAATATAAGCGACGTGACGGGAAAAATTATATCACTTTTAAAATTAAAACCTACCACACCTTTTTAATAAATATACCTACCTAAGACACGCGACGAGAGTAAATGCGACGGGATTATATTACCTACTTAAAATATTAATACTATACCACTCTCTTTCTCACTCTCATGTGACGCAAACGAAGTTGCGCGGGTCAGCTAGTATTATTATAATTGCGAAAGTTTGAGTTCCTTTATCCTTCACGTTTTATCTACTAAACGTATCTGGCTGAAATTTTCACGAGGGATTGATTTTAGTAAAGAAGAGCACAGAGTGTAATTTTTATTCCCAAAATAAGTCCCCATAGGACACAGGAACGAGAATTGAATTTCAAGTCAGCGTTGTTTATGTCCATTATATAAATGTGGAAGTCTTCATGAATGCTAGCTGGTCTTCTATAGACTAAAACCACACCTTTACTTACAACTGCCTACGGCCTGTTAAGTCCCAGAAGAAAGTTGCAGGATAGCGCGTTAAAAAGTGGAATCGAATTATCATAGGATATAGTTTTGGGTTGCAGTTAAGAGTCCATATGACGCCAAATATACTATTACTTTGATCTAGATCTCAGGACTCGTGAGGTCTGCTGAATTAAAATTTGAACACAGACAACTTCAGTTCATGAACTAAAAACGCTCTAGGCTCAAAAAACGATTACTGATAAAATCCTCGATAGATTTTTGTGTTGAAAAAACCTCGATTTCGTGAAGTTTTAAGCTAGATCTCGTATGATATAAGTTGTTTTTATAATATAAAATATTTATAATAAAGACAATAGTAAAATCTTCATTTGCACTAGAGCATTTTTTTCATATTGGTTATTGTTTTTTTATAATGAATTTATTTCGTTAAAAGCGCACAAAAACCGATCGCATCTCTCTCTTTCTCGCACGCTAAAATGTATATCTTCTATCTTCTATTAACAATTTGGCGTCTGGTAGGCTCTTAAGTAGTATTAGCTCTGCATAAATAACTATAGGATGTTTCTTTAGATATTCAGCAATAGAGACTTAAGGGAGTAATGTACGAAATCGAATAAAATCGACCCATTTTGAGGCGATCTTTATACTAGGAAATATTCCTTGATTTGATCTGATAAAAATGTATTACTGTAATATAATAGATGCTCTTGCTTCCCTTATATTTCAAAACACGATTAATAAAACTTTATTCGATCAAAATCGTTCTCGAAAAACAGGAAATGTGCAAAAATTTTAAAGATGAATGTTGTTATTGCTCAAAATATACTTGATTATTTTATATAAAACATGTCTATATTAAAGATATTGATCTTATGAACAATATTTAACATTTAATTTTATTGTTAAACACCTCTGATTTTAAAACACTGATAAAAAGTGTAGAATCTAGAAAAATTAGGCATTTAGCGTACACTTCAATCACTTCGTACGCCTGACAGGGCTGTTCTGGGTTGTACCTGTGTCGCTCTGTCATCTGTGACCCGCTACGTTCGAGCGAATCTATCATTTTATATATTTTTTTAATTTTCTCGTTTTTGTTGAGTATTGAAGTAGTTGCAGAAAATCTGTAAATTTTATTTTGATTTTATTTGTAAATATTAGGATAAGTACGTTATTAATACTAGGATACGTACGTTAATAAATTTTAAAATAAATATCGTGTAATATAGTGATTAGTGACTACTTAGTAAATATAGGTAAAAACAAAGCGAAGAGAAATAAAATGCCCAGATGTCAATTGCGGCTACTACGACGGCAAATAAGGTAAGTTCCTACAAGTATTGTTTTATCTTTACTATATTTATAAAAATACACAAACTGTTTTTGGTAATGAATGCCTATGAGAAATAAACTCGGTGCCCCAAAGTTGCTTGGGACCTTACGATAAGATGAGGGATAGTATTTACCTAAACCACAGTAAGTACTAGGTATAAAATATTATCTTTTTACCATGTCTGAATAATCAACGTATTGCCCGTTCGCTCCAAGTTTGCCGGTCGCCTCCCATACTACGCCTCTACACCATCCTGTACGCCAGCGGCAAACTTAGCGCGAACGGGTAGTAAATAATATATGTTTGACGCTTAGAGTATAATAGTAGGTTGACGTTTTTATTGCTACACTGTATAAATTATAACAGTAGTACCTACCCACTACCGCCATAAAAGAATAAACGTCTTAGAGAATAAATTTTTCATTCCTTCTATTCGAAAAGTATCACTTTGCACCACGATAACGGGGCGCAAAATAGCTCTTTTCTGTTAAGAGCTTTTTAGCGGGCGACAAAGTGATTTGAATTTGGAACTTGAAAATTTCATAGAAATTGAACGCAAATTGTATGAATTACTGGCTGGTAAGTGTTGGCTGCACAGCGCGGTGTCCTGAGCTAACTAAAAAAAACTAAAGAGCGCCATTTATCTGTTCAGCTGTTCATGTTCGTCATTAATAGGGTTCTTGTAATCAGTAAACATATTTTATTGTATTCTGCAAATATAATAAGTTCTACGTCTAGTTATGAATGTGACTAAGTGACAATCCATGAACTCCTGGAACTATAACTATAGAAGGTAACTGCGTCGTACAAAACTTATTTTTTCTCATAGAAAGGGAATGAAAAGTAGAGTATATTACTCGAGGGCAAATTATTTTTTCCTCGGGCGGTGTACTTTGAATCCCTCACTGCGCTCAGGATTCAACGTTAGAATCCCTCGCTATGCTCGGGATTCTATTCTAGAATCCTTCGCTTAGCTCGTGATTCAAAGTAGCGCCCTCGCCGTAAAAATACTATTTTGCCCCCTTGTTATACAATCTACTATTTCGTTGTAGTCTAGCCGTTTCGTTGTAGTGCACCCTCAAAGTCAATTTTTTTCGATCGATTCCGAGATTGAACGGTGGTTTTCGATTCGCAAAAAAATACACGTGAATCGTAAGTACCTAGTACTCGTAGGTATGTACAGTACATACTTTAATTTTGAGTGTAATAATCGTTACTTTCTTAGTAAATATGAATGTAGGTATGAAAAAGTGTATGATTTTTAGGGTTCCGTGCCCAAAGGTAAAAAAACGGGAACCTATTCGTTAGACTTCGCTGTCCGTCTGTCTGTCTGTCGGTCAGTCTGTCTGTCGGTCAGTCTGTCTGTCGGTCGGTCTGTCTGTCGGTCAGTCTGTCTGTCAGTCAGTCTGTCTGTCGGTCAGTCTGTCTGTCGGTCAGTCTGTCTGTCGGTCAGTCTGTCTGTCGGTCAGTCTGTTTGTCGGTCAGTCTGCCTGTCGGTCAGTCTGTCTGTCTGTCGGTCAGTCAGTCTGTCTGTCAGTCTGTCTGTCGGTCAGTCTGTCTGTCGGTCAGTCTGTCTGTCGGTCAGTCTGTCTGTTTGCTTGTCCGTCTGTCTGTCTTTCTGTCTCTCCATCACGAGGCTGTATCTCATAAATGGAAATGGCTAGAGATCTGAAATTTTCACAGATATTGTGTTTCTGTTGCCGCCATAACAACAAATATTGTATTTTGCATGCCAGTATTTCTATCAATAAGCTGATTCACCGAATTGACATACGAAGGGCGAGACTTTGAGGACATGTACCTTTTTCATTAAACTTTGTAACAGCTTTATTTTTTGTAAGCAAGGGTTATAAACCTTTTTTTTATTTTTAACGTGAGGGGAAGGGGGGGTGAGGGAAGGGGGGGAAGGGGGGGAAGGGGGGAGGGGGGCGAAGGGGGTGTAATAAAATGGGGGTTAATAATAATAAAAATATTATTATAAATTAAAAAAAATAAAATTTTATTACAATACCTTCACTAATTAATCGAAAGGAACTTCGTTCCATCCCGGTGTCCCTTGACACCTCTCAAGTTTTTCAAGTTTTTATTTCACTTAGGCATTGTACAGATGCGCTTGTAAACCGTCCAAAATATAAAACAAAACTCTACCACCAGTTCACAACGCGACCCACCTGAGAAGAACTGGCAAGAAACTCAGCGGGTTTTTCTTTTTTTTGCTTTGCACCGTGTCTCCTCTCCAGCCACTCGACCATGACCGGTCTGACGGGCGCAATTGTGGTAAATCCCCCCTTTGGTTGCTCAAGTCGCACCTTCCATGTCTCTACGGTTTCCTGGTGGAGCAGGGACCGCTGGATCTCGATTTCCCGAGACGCAGGCCTTTGGCCCCGCTCCAGTGCCTCCTTGCGCCATCTAAACAGTGACGCTAAACAGTGACGCAAGGGCTCTCGCTTCCAGGTCCCATGGAGGAGTCCCGGAGGAGACATGCCGCCTCACCTGAGATCTTGCGGTATCCCCTTATCACCGCCGCCATCACCCTCTATGGACTCAGCAATCTAGCCACATTGATGGCCGTCGGAGTCTCCGCCCAAACGGGGGCGCCGTATAGGGCCATACTTCGCACGATCCCCAGGTTGGGTCCCCTGATGTTGGGCATCAGTCGCACTAGCGCGACTGATGCCCCTCTCAGCTTCGGAAGTGATGTCCGAAGTTCCACCGGCCTTTGAGTACGAGCCCCAGATACTTGATCGAGGGCTCGATGCCGATGCTAACGCCCACTACCCGCAGGCTGGATCCAGCCGGTGGCCCCTTCCGAGGTTTGTGGAAGCACAAGGGTTATAAACCCTTGTTTGCAAAAATAAAGGATTGAATTGAGTACTAAAACCAGAAAAATAATTATATTTATGGGGACCTTCCATACAACAAATGTGATTTTTTTTGCCTTTTTAGGGTTCCGTAGCCGAATGGCAAAAAACGGAACCCTTATAGATTCGTCATGTCTGTATGTCATAGCCATTTTTCTCGGAAGCTATAAGGCCTATGCTGTTGAAACTTGTTAAGATCAGAGATGTATTCTGTGAGATTAAGATTTTTATATAAAACTAGAAAAAAAGAAGTAAATTTTGGGGGTCCCCATACTCAATACTGAAACTCAATTTTTTTTTTTAAGCTGTTGAGGTTCCTAACATCGTTTCTTTTTTAAAGTGAATAGTTTGCGCAAGAGACAATTCCAAAGTGGAAAAATGAGTGTCCCCCCCCCCCCCTGTAACTTCTAAACTAAGAGAATAATAAATCTAAAAAAAATATATGACGTACATTGCTATAAAAACTACCAACGCAAATTGGTTTGAACGAGATCGAGTAGGTAGTTTTTTTTAATACGTCATAAACCGCAATTTTCACCTCAATGAAAGTTACAACGAACTACAAGAACTTATATATTATGTTACTTGCTGCTACGGAACTCTTCATGGGCGAGTCCAACTCGCACTTGGTGGTTTTTTATTATTAATAACGGCAACAAGTACACACTTGAAATGCTTACAGAGAATCGAGCTGTATATTTTCTTTAAATATAAATAATTTTATTAAAAGTAAATGGACATTTAAGGGGGCCCTCGCTGTCTGCGAGCAGGTCATGCTCGTAAAAGAGACACTGCGAACGTGTTAAAACCTCAATGAAAGTTACAACGAACTACAAGAACTTATATATTATGTTACTTGCTGCTACGGAACTCTTCATGGGCGAGTCCAACTCGCACTTGGTGGTTTTTAGGGTTTCGTAGCCAAATAGCAAAAACGGAACCCTTATAGATTCGTCATGTCTGTCTGTCTGTCCGTCTGTCTGTCCGTCCGTGTGTCACAGCCACTTTTCTCCGAAACTATAAGGTCTATGCTATTGAAACTTGGTAGCTAGATGTATTCTGTGAACCGCATTAAGATTCTTATATAAAACTAGAAAAAAAGCAGTAAATTTTGGGGGTCCCCATACTCAGAACTGAAACTCAAAATTTTTTTTTTTCATCAAACCCATACGTGTGGGGTATCTATAGATAGGTCTTCAAAAATTCTATGGAGGTTTCTAACATCATTTTTTTCTAAAGTGAATAGTTTGCGCAAGAGACACTTCCAAAGTGGAAAAATGTGTGTCCCCCCCCCCTCTAACTTCTAAACTAAGAGAATGATAAATCTAAAAAATATATATGATGTACATTGCCATAAAAACTACCAACGAAAATTAGTTTGAACGAGATAGAGCTGGTAGTTTTTTTTTTAATACGTCATAAACCGCAATTTCCGGTGAGTGAAATCACTACCACTGCGAACGTGTTAAAACATCAGTCAAAGTTACAACGAACGAACTATTAGAACTTTTCTATTATGTTACATGCTGCTACGAAACCCTTCATGGGAGAGTCCAACTCGCACTTGGCCGGTTTTTATTATTAATAACGGCAACAAGTACACACTTGAAATGCTTACAGAAAATCGAGCTGTATATTTTCTTTAAATATAAATAATTTTATTAAAAGTAAATGGACATTTAAGGGGGCCCTCGCTGTCTGCGAGCAGGTCATGCTCGTAAAAGAGACGACAGGGAGGGAGTGAGAGAAAACTCTCTCACCCGAGTTCCGCAGTGTGCGGCGGGGACGCCGCATACGTGTCTTCGCCCAAGACTATCGGTCTTCATGACCAGGGGCCTGAGGACTGTGAGGGGGCTGCTTACCGTCGTTATAGAAGCAGGCCCTAGACGACAGCTTGACGTGAGGGATTCACGCACGTTTCCCCTAAGAAGCGGGATAACACCTGAAAACCGCCATAGATGCGGGATACCACCCGAACCCCCCCTAGGTGAACCCTCAGTGGTAGCCGTAGGTCTGTTGGGGTCCTGGGATAACCTTTCGAGGGCTTACCCGGGGCTGCCAACCGTAGGCTAGACATGATACGTGTGGTTTTTTTGTCGATGGGAGTCCGACATAGCATCCATGTAGGTTTTTCCTCACATAAAAAGAAACAAACGTGATATTTTGGCGTTTTTGGTACGGAACCCACGGTGCTCAAGTCCGACTTGCACCAAAGACTTCTATATAAAATGAGGTAGACATGCCCTACGCACCGATTTTTGAAACCTATAAACTGCGCTAATTAGCAGCGTTGTTCGCACTGTTGTGAGTCAAAACTTCGAGAGTAGGTACTCGAATTGCAATTGGAGTCCATACGCCTTCTCTTTTACTCTTGTTCTATCCGTATATTGCTATTGTGTGTGGTGACAATTACGTAAATAGTATTTATAAGTGAGTGTAGTCTTAGCAATGTGGGTGTTCGAGGATTGCTTTAGAAATCTCGCTTGTTAGAGTACGGCGCGTCTACCTCAGTTTATATAGAAGTCTTTGACTTGCACATGACCGGTTTTTAACTCTTTCAAGGAATCGTTGGCTTCGTTAGGGCTCCAAGCCAAGCTGATACCTACTTTAAATTTCAGAACAGATTTGGGTCAAGTTTGAAGTATGGATAGTTTTCATGTAGGTAGATAATAAGAATAAGTTTTTAAAAGCTCTCGAGGGGTTTTATAGGCAAACCAAGTTCCTAATAATAAATAAAGAAAATTCAAGATATTTTTAGAGCGTTCCTCTTAAGTCCAGATATTACAATCTAAACTCGCTTTTCAGAGATCCTGTAACAAATGATGATACGTCCTTCATTACATTGGTTTCGGCTGACTGACAAATAGTTGAGACAAATCAGTAAGTATAATGTAGATATACTTAAACTTACATACATATTTTAGTAAGGTTTTTCCACAAAGAGGTTGGCAGACGCATAATATACGCACACGTCAGGAGTCAGAAAATATATTGGGATATGGGACCATTCTTTTTCAGGTAGTCTTCCTCGCGAATCTAAAGTGTCTCGGAACAGGTTAGAATCTGTTTCTAGATTTTGTTGACTACTCCACTGATTTCCCATGTTACCTGCTAACCCATAAAATAAAGAACATAATTTACCATGTTTTGTTTCAGTGTCCTTGATGATTCATTCGATTTTACAGTTGAGGAGAAAATAATGAATGATCAATTGATCATGCACAGTTGGTTTCTGAACGAAAAATTGTAGATATTAACTTCAGGAAACCAGGAACGGTGACATGGTACCGGGAACTCAGAATTAGGGATACTAATTTCCATAGTCGTAATTATGGCAGGACAACGTCTGACGGGTCAGCTAGTGTAAAATAAATAAACACATTTTTTTTACAAGATGCACTCAATTATTTTACGCTACTTATGTTATACCTGTGCTTACCTCTTCAATGATTGCCCTAATAGATTTCATGAATTCAGATGTATTGGATTTATTTTTGATTTTTCTCGGCTCGTCTCAAAAAAATAAGTAACGGTTTCTTACAACCCCAATTGACTGTACTAACAGACACTTACTAAATAAAGTGTCTTATAAAAGTTTGATAAACTTATACTTCTGTTGTAATTTGTTTGGTGGTACAAAGAGTGCGACATAAAAATTAAATAAAAATTTAAAAAACCCCCGACTCACAAAAAAAGAACGATAAAAAAACCTGTAAAAAGTAAAAAATAACTATTCTATTATGACCTATCTACCCTAAGTATTGAACATTTATTATTATTATAGGTGGCTATATTATTTACGTATTCATATTTTTAACTAACAGTTGGTCTTGTCGGGGACCGCTCTATACCTAAACAGAGACAGACGTACGATTAAGTTATGATTAGAGCGGTCCCCGACGAGACACGTCGGGGACCGCTCACCTAATCATAACTTAATCGTACGTCTCAACTGTTAGTTAAAAAAATATGAATACGTAAATAATATAGCTACCTATAATAATAATAAATGTTCAATACTTAGGGTAGATAGGTCATAATATAATAGTTATTTTTTACTTTTGCAGGTTTTTTTATCGTTCTTTTTTTCTTTTTTTTTTTGATATTGATTGTTTAAATTTTTAATTTAATTTATTGTTTCATGTTTTTATAGGGGTTTTTTAATATCAACATATGTACGTATAGTCTATCAACAATTATTCAGAGCTAATGCGAATTGCGCGGAGTGTGGTTACAGAATTAGAAATACATTCCACTCCTCATATCTTTCGAATGGCTGAACCGATTTTCATAAAAGTGTGCGGTATCGTGATGTATAAGTTATGACCTTTCATTTGATACCCAATACGGGTATATTTGAACACATTCCATTTTTCATCACCACTTTCACCCCTCATATCTTTGAAATGGCTTAACCGATTTTTATAAAACATAGCTAAGAACACTCTCCCCTAACCTATCTTTTAAACAAAAGAAACAGAATCAAAATCGGTTCATCCGTTTGGGAGCTACGATGCCTGTGGCAGACTTACACATAAACACACACACACACACACACACACACACACACACACACACAGACACACACACACACACGTCAAACTTATAACACCCCGTCCGGGTTTCCGTTGGGGGTTAAAAATACACACTGCACCTACTGGCAACATGCGAACCAAGCGTTTGGGGTCAAATGAGTTCATGTCGATCGCATGCTTCGTGGGTATCGCCGCGGGGGGTGAGGGGGGTAGAAAATACCTAATGCGCACAAGCATTCCGGTCTTAAACAAAAAAATTACTTTTATATTTTTGGAAAGAAAATTCAGTGAGCAATTTTAAACTTTGAATCTTGATTGTGTTTATTTTACGTTAAAAACAGTAACATCATAAGGTGTACAATGTAAATGTAACATTTATTTACTAGAATTAACAGGCAGAATGTGGATATTGATTGAATTATCGGGAGAATCAGGTTTCTTTATCGGTTACGTCATGAAATGTAGACAAGCTTAACGTCCTGCGATACTACGCAGACACCTACGATCTTCGTGCTAAAATCAGGTTTCTTAAAAATGATCGTAGCTGCCTATCTACGAGGCTTGGAAAATAAGGTACAGCTTATTATTATCGGTCTGAATATAAGCTTTCTCGATAATGCGTAGGGCTATCAAATTTATATACAATCTTTTTATAGCCTTAACCTCGAAAGGTAGCAACTTTACCAGATGTTAACTAGCCAACAATATTACACCAAAGGTTCCCAATTTTCATTGTAGTTGATTGGATGGGTGGATGGATGGATTTCTCTAACCATACATTGTATTGTTTGTATGGTCAAGCCGTTTTGGAGCAGTATGGTAACTAACATCGTGATACAAGAATTTTATGAAATATAAAAATATTCTCTTGCCATTTAAGAAGTTAGTAAGATGATTAGATGTGTCTCGGGCATCAAATAACTAGGTACATAGAACTAGGACAGTACATGTTCTCCATGAGTCAGTCGTGTTTGTCTATGAGTAGTTTGTGATCCTATTCACAGTCTTTATTTCACCTGAAAAGGTTTTATAAACAAAGGGATGCAATAACTATACGTGCCACTGACTACCAGTAGGTACATCAATCCATCTGTCAAAGGACTGTGCAAATCTATCGGACCGTAATAGATTGTAAATTCGACAGAGTGTACCTAATTTGCCTGACTTAATGAACACAATAAAATGAAGTAAGGTGGAAATGCTTATGTTCTACTTCTAACATTGAAGAAAATAGAATAGCACAACTTGCTTTGGAGGGGGGCTTGAAACCGCGTGTTACAAAAAACATAAACAAATATTGATAGTTTTTTTTTTCAATTATTTGCAAAAATTTGGATGATGACTAGTGATATTATCTTTTGCAAAACCGTGTATTCTTCCTTAATATAACATGCCTTTAGCTGGTTCTCTCAAAATTACATTTAACGCTTTCCGTTCTTTACTGCAAATATTTATGTTCTGCCGTTATTAAATTTACTGAAAAATAAAGCCCATTTTATGCCAAAGTAGGATAAGCAGCCCATCAGCTGTGTTTTCGTTTCATCAAGCTCCAAATGTGGGCCCTGTTCCACATGAGTTTTACATAATACGATGAAATTTTCTGCGGCTTGTTCAAGTGAAACTTTTCAAAATTGGAAAAGTTATCTCATTTGTACGAATAGTACTTCCCTTATTAATTGGACGGCTTTTTTCCTCACAGTTCATTGTTACATACAAATCTATTAGAAAGTTTGACAAGTATTTTTAATACAATGATTATGTTTCGCCATTTCGGGCATAGTAATACAAACTAACTTACAACGACTTTTTAATGACTCTGGTTGTAAAACATTACTTAAGTTGGCAAAACCTTGTCCTTATTGTTCTTAAAAACGTTCTAGAAACTAACTATCTAGAAACTAGATTATACACCACTTTGATCTTCTCTTGGACCAGATGGTAATACACAATGGACTATTATAATTTTCCTTGATTACCAGTCCGCACTTAGGAATATTATTATTGTCTATTTATAATACACTCGAGAGCAATGAATCCGGGTCACTTAAAGAATGTTAAAAATCTCGGAAACTAAAAATGATAGGTTAATGCAATAAATTGTATTTAATAGACAATGTAATACTCCTTAAATGAAAGTAAAAAAAATATGAGTCACCATACATTTTATTAACACAAAATTACATAAAGAAAAAACTGCCGATCTCTCCTTAAAACAAAAATAGGAAACATGAAATTTTTGAACTTTATTACGATTTTCTTGAATTTTAATACTTCGTATTGCCTCCTCGTGCTTCCATTACTGCGTTTACGCGGTTTGGCATGCTGTACACCAAGTTCCTTATACGATTTTGGGGAATATTCTCCCATTCCTCTGTGAGAGCAATTTTGAGCTCACGAAGCGTGATTGGGGGAGGGTTTCGTTGTTTTACGCATCTGCCTAGCTCGTCCCAAGCATGCTCGATCGGGTTGATATCCGGGCTGCGCGCTGGCCACTCCATACGAGTAATGTTCATCTCTTGAAGGTAGTCATTCACAATCCTACCTGTATGAGGTCGGGCATTGTCATGCATAAATATAGCATCCTCACCTAAATTGACCATAAATGGACCAACGTGATCATTGAGGATTTCTTCCACATATCTTACGCTAGTTAAAGAGCCGTTTTCTATGATCACCAGCTCTGTGCGACTTTCAGAAGAAATTCCGGCCCACACAAGTACAGACCCACCACCGTAGGCTACTTTTTCTTCGATGCATGCTTGCTTGAATCTTTCCCCTGGTCTTCGATACACTCTGTGTCTTCCATCGTGCTTGTAGAGCATAAATTTTGATGTCGGAGAACATAACTTTTGACCAATCTTCAATACTCCAATTTACGTGGCTCTGGGCATACCTTAGTCTCGAAATACGATGCCCACGCTCCAGTTTAGGGCCGTTTGCAGGTCTAAGGGGTTTTAAGTTAGATTCAGCAAGCCGACGTCTTACTGTCCATGCACTTGGGTTACTTCCTCCGAGGCGTCGAAACTGATTGGTGAGTTCAGTTCCTGTGAGAAAGCGATTTCGAAGCATGGTGTTCACCAAGTATCGGTCTTCTCGTGCTGTGGTACACCTGGTTCTGCCCGTTCCTGGTCTGCGTAGGTTAGAACCAGTTTCTTCGTAACGTCGGAGAACTCTTTGTACTGTTGACAGCGACACACCGACAGTCCTGGCTGTATCGCGCTGACTCCGGCCGGTTTCCAGCATTGTAAGTATTCTGGTGCATTCTTCAGGCGTAAGCGACATAATTTCAGCTTGATTAATGAATATAGAGCACTATCAACATGGTTTATGTACCCACATAAATGACAGATTACAAACAAAAGCAACACCAAATGCTGTAATTTCGTAGTTCCATCTTCGAAAGTGGCCCTTTTTCAAATTTGATTTTTTTATGATATAACTTTACAATAACTAAGAAGTTTTAATACCTTCATTTAAGGAGTATTACATTGTCTATTAAATACAATTTATTGCATTAACCTAGCATTTTTAGTTTCCGAGATTTTTAGGATTCTTTAAGTGACCCGGATTCATTGCTCTCGAGTGTATTAGTATAAACAAAACAGGTTTTTAGCTGCAATCTATAAAATAGATTGCAGAGGGGCTTATGGCGAGACTTTGTCTGTAGTCTGTGACTCTGTTGCATAATATTACGTCACTAGGTCACGTGGATCATCTGTTCAAAGTTTGAAATAAAACAAAACTGACAACGTCAATCGGAGTAAACTTTCACTTTCACAGAGAGGCAGTTGGATGAGACCGTCTCATGGCTTCTTGTCTTACACTGCAGCACTGTAAGTAGATAATTAATTAAATGTGTAATGCAGAGTGGGCTGTAGCTACGAAAATTATGGTGAAAAATGTATCATAGAGCAACATGAAACTATGACGCAGCACAAGTCCAGTTTTTAGGGTTCCGGACCTATAGGGTAAAAACGGTACCCTTTTCATGAGACTTTGCTGTCCGTCTGTCTGTCTGTCCGTCATGAGGCGTTATCTCAGGAACCGCGATAGCTGGAGTGCTGAAATTTTTACAGATGATGTATTTCTTTTGCCGCTATCGCAGCAAGTTTATCTTTTTTGCTAATTTTGGTACGGAACCCTAATTTGGCCGGTGTTTTACTTTTAAATATATTTAGCATTTGTAAACTAGTGAACCTTCTGACCTTGAGTCTTGTACATAGTTGGGTAGACAGATGGTTTGATACCCAGATTTCAATAATGGCAAACGAACCCTTAGCAAAATGATAAACCTGACTTGAATTTTTAATTAAGAGTACAACTATTATTGGATGTAAATAAAGGGCCTTCTGTGGACAAATTCATTAATATTATTGTACCTAGTACAGTAAGTTAGCAGACAATGATACTTTTACCTAGATAGATCTTTGAATACTTTCATTGTAACTAGAATAATACGTTTTGCGTTTAAATGAGAACGAAAATACTTTAATGTTGCATTTTTTGAAGTGAAACTTCTTTATCGGCGTTGGAAAAAATTTAGCGTCACGTCACGTTTTTTCGTTACGCGCCATCTTTGTTTTCGTCCCCACCACGGTGGATTCGAATTAAGAGTACTTTATCCAGGGATAGCATGTCGTTTGTAGATTTTTGGACTTTTGTACTTTGGGACTTTGGGCTTTTGGACTTTTGGGCTTTTGGACTTTTGGGCTTTTGGGCTTTAGGGCTTTTCGGCTTTTGAGCTTTTCGGCTTTTCGGCTTTTGGGCTTTTCGGCTTCTCGGCTTTTCGGCTTTTCGGCTTTTCGGCTTTCGGGCTTTTCGGCTTTTCGGCTTTTCGGCTTTTCGGCTTTTCGGCTTTTCGGCTTTTGGGCTTTTCGGCTTTTCGGATTTTCGGCTTTTCGGCTTTCGGGCTTTTCGACTTTTCGGCTTTTCGGCTTTTCGGCTTTTCGGCTTTTGGGCTCTTGGGCTTTTCGGATTTTCGGCTTTTCGGCTTTTGGGTTTTTGGGCTTTTGGGCTTTTGGACTTTTGGACTTTTGGACTTTAGGACTTTTGGACTTTTGGACTTTTGGACTTTTGGACTTTTGGGCTTTTGGGCTTTTGGGCTTTTGGGCTTGAAAAATAAGGTTATGTAGAAGTTTCACTTCTTACGTGTGTACACTAGTACACGCACACATTTTTTTTTGATGTGAGGGAAAATCCTCGTAGGATGCTATGCCGGACTCTTACCGACTAAAAAACCTCACGTAACGCCCAACAGCCTATGGTTGAGAGCCCCGGGTAAGCCCTCAGGAAGGATGTCCCGTGACTCCCAACAGACCTACGGCCGCCACTGCGGCCTCGCCCAGGGGGTGGTTCGGGTGCAATCCCGCGTCTATGGGGGGTTTCGGGTGTGAACCCGCTTCTAAGGGGGGGCGTGCGTGAGTTGCTCACGTCACGCTGCCGTCATGGGCCTGCTTCTGTAAGGACGGTGAGCGGCCCTCTCACCGTCCTCAGACCCCCGGTCATGGAGGCCGATAGTCCTCGGCAAAGACAGCCAAGCCAAGACAGCGCCCAGGGCGCCGACTGCGGAACTCGGGTGGGAGAGTTCTCTTCCGCACCCGGCCCGCCGCCTCCTTCGCGAGCATGACCTGCTCGCAGAAAAAGGCGGCGCAGTCCTACTTATTATATATTTGTTGCATTCCAAAAAAAATAACTCGTACAATGAATTTGATGACATACAGCATGTCATAGCAATGACACACAGTTTTATGATTTACTAGATGCTGCTCGCGGCTTCGCCGGCGTGAAATTTGGCCCCGTTCCCGCTTCCCGTAGAAACATATTCCCGGGATGAAGCCTATGTGTTATTTTAGACTATAAGCTATCTATGTATCAAATTTCAGCCCAATCCGTTCAGTCGTTAGAGCGTGATTGAGTACAACTATAATGGGATGTAAATACACAAACAAACATCCAAACATGAACATGTTTGGATGTTTGGATCGGATTTGGACGAACTTTCACAATAATATTAGTAGAATATTTAAAGCTCCCACACAAAGACACGTTACTATCGGTCGTAATTGTCGTAGGCTCTATTGCGATGCCTGTTTTAGTACACTAGTGTTAGATAGAACGATGTTTACAAAGGTACGAGATAATATCGCATGGTACAATAGCGAAAGAACCCGTAGCGTCAGTGTTGGGGAGCCTTTAAATCCTGTTGAGTGAGTAGTACTAGTGAAATAATTTACTTTAGATTTTAGGTCACTCCGAGACAAAACTGATCTTAGCAACCAACACAAATTAGAAAGAAAAGAAAAGAAAAATCGTTTATTTTTCTTTTCTTTAAAATTAGCATATTTTGTTTTTTAGTTCATTTTTAAATTGACCCGTAATTTCCTGGCAGACTTTATAACCAACTGAAAAGACACTTTTATATACCATCTTCATTTCAATAAGAGTAAAATAAGATTTGTTATTGACCAGGACTAAATAAATAGAATGTCCTTGAACAAGTTAAGACCCTTTTCAAATTCTCTTATTAATAAGACTACTAAGTAATTAGAAAGAACGTTATTTTATGAAACCGTTCATTACGAGGCCGCTGACATGGATAATATTAAGAGCATTTCTTGACGACGTGATAGAAAACATTTCAACTTAATTACATAATTATATAGGTTTCTATTACTCAACACACAACTAACGTCACATCACAGTTTATAAACATAATCACAATATAAACTACCGAATTTGCGAAAGGTATGGAGTAGAATCTTCTCAGGAATCGCATTACCTTATCGGAACACAATTACGTATCCTAAATATATATTTAGAGAATACCGAATTCAATCTCGTTCCACTGAACTGAAGTCGGATTGATCGAATTTTAAGCGTTTGGAAATAGATGCCGAGTAAGGAGATAGCGAGGCCATATACATAAATATCTTACGAACGGTCCTAGCACGTGTTATTGCTATTTGGGTTTGATTTGAAATTTACTTGTAAACTTTATACAAGAAAATTTTCGTTGTTTATTTCCATTACATTTAAAGGTGTGAAATCAAAAATTGGCATAGTGCTAGTCTGAATTGCACATGGAGTGTCGGTATTAAAAACTATGGCAAGAAATATGTTTGTTGTATGGGAGCCTCTTAATTTATTTTCTACTGTATAATGTTTGATAATTTCAACTGTCTAGCTGTCATGGTTCATGAGATACAGCATGGTGGCAGACAGACAGCGGAGTCTCGGTAATAGGGTCCCATTTTTAACCTTTGGGTGCTTACAGCTTATATGATATTTTTTTACAAATAAATGTAATTCAGGATTTTGAAGACGTATTTACATAAACGAAAAATGGAAACATTTTTGTAGTTTTCAGTGTCGTGAAATTTTGAAATATGACAAAAATCTGCACTCTAAACATATTTTTCAAATACATATGTAACTTCAGCGTAAAAATGTTATCCTTCGTCGGTGGTATATTGCTCATAGATACTAAAACTTCTTATATTAAAAGTTTTTTTAATCTATTCAGAGAGAATTTAGAGGGTCGTTAGTGTCAAAGTCTTGCCTTTCACTCCTTTTAAGTCTTTACTTGTGAGTAGCTTAGAATGTAATCGGTATTTTTGGGGTATCACCACATATCATGGCTGATAACAATCAGTTTATACAAGTACCTACTTTTCTTTATCGCAACGAATTCACGCTCAGGATTTATTAAATTTTCATAGATTATATTGTGAATGTAAATCATCTTGATAGCGGCTAGATATTATGAGGGACCATAAAATAAAGATGTATTCTTTTCGATATTCTAATAGATGAATAATGGATGAAATATTGTCTGCGGAAAAGGATAATATTTACCAAATTATACTACACTGCAAGCTTCTTATGTTTATTAGGCGACTGTTTATTAATAAACCTAATATCATTGTTCTATCTGTTCACAGAATCACAGAATCACCTACCTTGTTTAGAAATAAATGTACAATATGTATAATGTACATGTACATACATACATCGGTCACGCCTTTTATCCACGAAAGGGTAGGCAGACTATTTTATACATAATTGCAGTTCTTCTTTTAGATTCTGTCCCATGTAATAGGTGGTGAACAGTATTGTCGAGTTGAAATAGACAGGTGCAGGTTGTGACTGCGCGCTGTTGAAAATTTTCAAGCTCCATAGGGTCTTCAACTTGGCTCAACAACTGCCATTTAACTGAATTAACCACTAACCATTGAACTCCGAAACACGAAACTCTCGCAAATACATGTCATAAAGTGGTCGCGTGGCGGTCACCTCTCCAACGACTGGCCACAGCAAATGTTGCTTACTGCAGTGAACGTTTACAGAAAATTGAGTCTGGCAGAGCCATGGTTGAATCCGAGTTTATAAATAAATCAATAGAAACATGTGTTTTATGATTCCGCACCCAAAGGTATTACCGAGACTTCGCTGTCCGTCTGTTGGACTGCCTATCTGCGACTACGGCCGAGAGCCCCCGATCAGCACTCGGAAAGGCCCAGGAGTGTAGTTTCAGTCTTACACATGCAACAGAGAGATGTAGGTACCTAATTGGCATTTATAAATTACTAGCGGACGTCACGCTGTTTCACCCGCGTAGTTCCCATTCCCGTGGAAATACGTAAATATAATATAGCCTATGTTCACCGCCAAGGGTGTAGCTTCTCTACAGTGAAAGAATTTTTCAAATCGTTCCAGTAGTTTCAGAGCCTATTCGATGCAAACAAACAAACAAATAATCAAATCTTTCCCCTTTTATAATATTAAGTATAGATTAAGGATTTGAGTCATGAGGAGTAAAGTTAAGTCCAGGTATTGGACTCACCAACACAATCTAGAATGTAGTTACTAAATCAGTTGTTATCATCTTATTCAATATCAGATAATGAATTATGAAACAAAGACTGTTTTTAACTGTTGTTTGTTTCTGCAACGACAATAGGTTTGTACATTACTTTATATTACGTTTAAACAAGGGTACTATCTCAATAGCTGCATTGCCAAGAGTAGATGTTACCGGATATCAGCTTATAAATCAGGTAGTATTTTCTGGCTGTTCTCGAGTGTAAAACGACGCTCTAGGTACAGGTGAGAACCGATGCAATGATAGTTGGAAGAACTATGAGATACAGACGTGACCGCGGGCGTGAAGCCAATATTATGCTTTGTGGCCAACATCCTTTGTAACTGAGCTTTTGTTTCCTTTACTAACAATATTTAGGACTGCATTGCTACCTGAATATATGTTCAATTTTCTGTAAGAATTCAATACTAATTACTATTATAACCGTAATTAGTACTTTGCCTGTTTATTATAATAATGTCATTCTCGAACGTACGTCAAGTATCCCAAGACGCCTAAATTTGAACATTCCATCAAGGATTTTGAGCATGCGGAATTCATCACTATATCGCAGTAGCAGAAGCAGACCATTCAGACTGGAGACTGAAGAAGAAACCGTGTGAAAGAAAGAAGAAAATTAATATAATCTTGTTCTGTAATTCCATAACTGTATTTTACAAAAATTCTCTGCCACATAAATTTCGATAAGAGACATTTGAGTCAGCAGCCGTTACATTATACCGCTCAATACTATCTTTTCATTCATAGCTCGTTTCAGTGCAAGTAAATCCTTTCCCATGATTTAACGGCACTGAGTTAACAGATTTGGTTCATTCTGTGTAAATTTAGGAACGCTGTTACAGTTTTTTTTTCGTGTGGAAATCAATCAAGGATGCTATGCCGTAGGTACTCTTTCCGACTAAAACCACACGTGCCCTACCACTGACCGAGGACATCCTTTCGAGGGCTGAACCGGTCCGACATAGCATCCATGACGGATTTTCCACATTTGAAAAAAAAGTCCTTCTAGACCAGTCAATATAGTATAGGGGACCCTGTGCGAAATCTGTGTTTTTCAGTAACTTATGTAGGTAACTTATAGAGCTAAGTCCTGATATCTAAGAGGAGTGCCGCAGGAGAGGTGGGACGGGAGGCCAAGTTCTGAATTTTAAGTTTTCGCCCATATCCCAAAAACGGTGCGTATTGTAAAAAAAACAAATCTAAATGGAAATGAAAGCTTATTCGCAATGACTTTGATTCTTTATACTTTTCCATATTCCCCAACGTTTTTGACTACGCGCGCCGAAAGTGTAAAGAATCTACGTTACTCATATCAGACAATACGAAACGTCGATTTTGACAAACCAAATAATGTAGGTATAGATAGTTATTTTCTTCCAAAATAAGTTACCTTAATTCTTTGGTATACTTACAGCCCATTTGCTTACTCGTAATGAGAAAGACTGCTGGTTATCTTACAATACATTAAAACATTTAGCTCATTGAGGACATAATATTGTCAATAGCCCGGAAACATATCAGGTAAAACGGTGAAGTAACAAGGTGCCTCCCTGGCGAGTGTTATTACCGTAATTGGTACGCACGCCCGGATAAGCGACGTAAATCCTTAGAGTAACAAATAATACGTGCGTGTGTTATGAATCATTACACACGCATACACACATCATTACTTATGATGTACAATTGTACATTTTCCCTCACTATGTTATACCAGCGACTTTTTACGCATGAGGTAGTTGCTCGGAAACGTTTAACAAAATCTAACTAAATCTAAATTTATGAGGTCTCCCTGTACCAAGTGAGAAATTGACAAAGCGATACCAATTACGGTTTAAAATTACCGTTAGTGGAAGATACATTGTAATATAATTAATATTATAAATGCGAAAGTCTGGATGTATGGATGTTTGTTATTATTTCACGCTCAAATGGCTGTACGAATCTGGCTGAAAAATTTGGTACAGTAAAAATTGATAGTGTCGTCACAATAAGTACTTTAAATCCCGCGAATAAGTTCCATGGGAATCGAAAACGAGAAAAATTTTCGGGCAGGCGCTATCTAGTTCGAAATAATAATAAATTATGTTTACCAAAATAAAAATTCACAATTTCATACTTTGGATGCATCTATAAAGCTTTAACAAGATGAGATTTTACCTAGTAAATGTTCAACTATTTAGAGATACCGTTAATATACTCGCATTACCGAGATAATTGGCGTGTGGTGTTAAGCTAAGGTTTATCAACAGGTGGTTTACATGGCTTAATACAGATTTGAAAGCTTTACTAGAGCATCCTAGCTTCGTTTCACGTCGTGAGATCATACGCCACTCCAGTGAAATATTGCCATCGTGCTTCTCCTTGCAGCTGCATCGCCATATTCTATATCCTACTATGAGAACGTTTATGAAGATGTTTGGATATTTGGATGTTTGTTATTCGATCATACTCTAACGGTTCAATTTAGCTGAAATTTGGTACAGGTATAGGATATCTGGAATAACACTTTTCATGGCTGGAATTCATTATCTATTGGATGCGGGAGCGGAAACAAAATTCGATGCGGGTGTTGCCCAGGACTACACTATAAGTATAGGTATTTGTACAGGTTGACAGGGAGAATTTTCTAAATTCACCTTTATTAATATACTGGGTGTAACAAAATTACCTCTCTAAATTTCATGAGATGACTTGGCATCGGAAATCAAATACAAATATTAAAAAAAGGGGGGTAATTTTTTTCATTTTTTTTTAAATTTTTTTGTCGCACATTAAGAATTAATTTTTTACCGCGGCAATTCGAGGTAACATGGTCGTCGTGGCAAAACAAACACAGAGCACCCGTCTGGCTGTCGTTGTCGCTTTCTACTGCCGCTCAGTAGCGATAGAAAGGGTTAAAAAGGGAATTTATAGGACCTTTAAAACGGCTTTACGGTTAAAGTATTCATGTGATTTTTTTTTCTTCATTTTTGTAATGTTTCTTGACTGATGCCACGTCACGTGACGAAATTTGGAGAGGTAATTTTGTTACACCCAGTATACTCGTTTTATAAACTTTAATACTACTGCATCCCAGAGAAATTATAAAAGTTATGGCAAAAAGGTGAAATGTGGGTATATATAATATGTCTCTGCCTTCTCCTTCGCGGATAAAGGCGTGACCATATATGTATGTACTTCTAGCATTACTATATTAATTAGAAAATCTCATCAAATTCTTGTAATCATCATGTGACTTACAATTTCATTCATTGACAAACTTCTGCTGGAATAAAATAATGTACGACGCCGAAGCAAGAATAATATTGTGGACTCTCTAAGTCACAGTATGGCATCATGTATTATATATAAATAAGGCATAAAAGAACAGGTCTCTAACCGTGGAATTTTCGCCTCATTGCAGTGCTCACGTGAGTGGAATTCGTATCACTGTTCTGTATATACCTACTGTACAAACAATTGAGATAAATGTTCCAATTTATAGAGATTACCGCATTCCTTTGACGATTCTAAGTATACCTATCTGTACGAGACTTCTTAATGTAATAAATATCAAAATTTTGTCAGAATGTCTGTGACTGTGGATGTTTATTACTGTTTCATGCTAAAATTTACTGCATGGAGTATAATGAAACTTAATAGTTATGTAGCTCATACCTACATCAGAATAACATTATAAGCTGTAATTGCATTTCTGCGGAATCTTATAAATTTATGCCATAGTAAAACTAAAAAGTGCGGCATATCAGACCCAGACCGCACGATAATTGCCTAAAGTCTTAGGGCTATCACTTTTAGTTTATTTTATCATCGTCAATAATAGGTTAGATTACTTTATACATTTGGAAATTCTCACACAAAAACAAAACATAACAACCCCAAAGGCGGACTCGCACACGGAGGGTTCCGTACTAAAAAACGGAGTTAGCTACTAGTAAGTACGTTAAAGCAACTAGTTAAGTTAAAGCAAAATGAAGCTGTCTGTCCGTCACGTGGCGTGGCTATATTTCAGGAAACGTGGTAGCTTAAGAGCTGAAATTTTCTCAGATGTATTTTTGTTGTTGCTTTAACAGCAATAATCATAAATAAAATCATAATAATAAAGGGGGTCGGGGGGGGGGGGGGTCCCATACAACAAATATGATTTTTTTTCGTTTTTTGGTACGGAACCCTCCGTGTGCGAAAGGCCTATGGGGTTGTTATGTACTGATTTTGTGTGAAAATTTTCAAATGTTTAAAGTTTAAACTATAGTTTGACCGTGGTCACAAGGTTTATGGGAAGCATCAGGACTTTAGACATTTGATGTTTTCTGCATTCGGAGAACAAAGATTTTTTTAAAATTGATTAATTAATTTCCTGAGCGTTAATGTTATTTGTTAACCATTGCGGTTTTTTACTGCTACTACTTATAGAATTCGGGACATCTTGCGAATACTTTTTACTCGTTGGACTTGTCCAACCACGACCACGGGCGCTGCAACGCGTCTGATGTATTGTACGTATGTAAGTAATAAAAAGTATTTCGCGTGAAGTCACGAAATCTTAAAGTTATCGCGAGTGTTCTTTATAAGTATTAAATAGTTGTACGGTTATACTGAAGTGTCTCTTTCAGTGTGTCACAGTCCCAACTGATGTTCCAACATTAGTCAGGAAATCAGGACACACCGAAATGTGTCTTAACCCAGGATCCCAATGCTAATTAAATAAGCATTTCAATTAAAACTTGAACTTAGCCTTTATTAAAATGCTTATTAAATATAGCACTTTAATTATATCTAAGTACATCATAATATTAGTTACACATCTTACTAATATTATGAATGCGAAAGTTTGTGAGTGTGGATGTTTGAACGTTTGTTACTCTTTCACGCTCTAACAACTTAACGGATCTGGCTGAAATTTGGTACCTGGATAAATTGTAGTCTGAAAGGCTATTTTATATCCTGGGAATAAGTTCCCATGGGAAGCGGCAACGGGTACAAACCTTTACGCGGGCGGAGCTGCGGGCATCAGCTAGTCAGTAATAATTATCTAACGTGTAGGTAATTTCAGTAAGATAAACCAAAGTGCAAAAATATATTATTGTGTATGGGAAAAACCTTGTAATAAACAAACGGACATTAGGAGAGATGCGTACTTATCGTGTAAACCACAAATTGCAACTTTAGCGTCGCATTTAAAAAAGTTAAAAGCAACATTTTTTATGCAATTTGCAGGCGTTCTTTTCACAGTAGTCGGCGCGAGTAATGGCCACTCCAATCAAAAAGTCGTGACTTTTCTCTTGCCGAAGCTTTCTGTAAATACTAAATATTTACTAAAATTACTTTTAAGCCATTTGGTTTTTACTAGGTACATCAATAAATAATCCCTCATAAATACTCGTACTCAAAGACGGTCTCAAGTTAGAAAATTAACATAAAAACTTTCAGTTTCAAGTTTAACAGTACGTCAAGCTATATTATTAACATTCCTGCGCTAATTAGGGTTTCAAGTAATAAATTTTAATTCATAAACTTAAGCTACCCTGTACCTATTTATCGGCTTAATTAATTAACAATCAAAATAGTCTTATACATCATAATTTTCATCGCTATTGGAATTTTTTGTCTTATTTTTCAATAGGTAGCAACGGCGTCGTTGCATAAATATGTGATTAAAAACCAGATCGAGTTAGAGTACCTACTTCAGCCAGCATGATTAGCTATGCTTAAATTCCTTCCGGTCGAGTTTGTACATTTAGCCCCGTCCACGTGCAATGGCCGCTACTTGGTAAGAGAGCCATAGCCTCTTTAATAGCCACTAATAATAAACGTAAACGAGAGAACGACTTGTAACAAATTACATTATCTGTCGAAATGGCCTTTGGAAGGCATTCGTGTCACCGCTCACTTCAGTTAACTCTTTTTCGTTTTTGATCTCCACGAAATTGAGTTTGGGAAGCGGTTCAACTCTTTGTTCTGAATAAGTTAAGTAGATTTAGATGTTTTTCATTGGATTACCATTTCCTATGACTATTCTTGTTTTGAAAAGATTGGGCATTACATCGAATTAAAATTGAATAGATAAAGAACAAACATTAATAAAGATATGAAGAAAATAAATTAAAAACCGTTTACATTCCTGCATTTCTTCCATTAGCCTCCTCTCTTACCTTTCTCAGGCATATCTACATCTTCAGCGCAAAAATTCTCTAAGCCGATTGGAAGTTACAGTGACTTGACTAAATGGTGCGGACGCACGTACCACTACACAAATTAATAGCATTTCGCCAAAATGCATTAAAACTCATAAAAAAAAATTTAATCGCCAAAAAAAGTTTCTATTTACTAGTGTCAGACTTCGCAGTCCGTCTGGTCTGTCTGTCCGTCACGAGGCTGTATCTCAGGAACCATGGTGGCTAGAGAGCTGAAATTTTAAAAAATGATATAATTCTATTGCCGCTATATTAACAAATACTAAAATCAGAAAAATGAAGAGATCAAGAGGGGTACCTTTGCATCAAACGTGATTTTTTGTCGTTTTGTGCGCAAATCCAGCTCTCGCTTGACTGTTCTTATCTTTATGCGCTCAAAAACTAATATCCCCAAAAACTACTTACAAAAATCCCAAGTTTTTAAGAAATATATGATACATTCTCATTCACATTCTTATGCAAAAAATAGTAGAAGCATTTACAGGGGCGAGAGAAATTTAGTGTGAAATAAACTGATTAACGACTGCAGTCCAGTGGCAACACTTATCTGTTGAGAGCGCACATCCCCGCAAAGTGAATCCTCTTAATTGCACACTCAAGTAATTGGAATCTTCACCACCTAACTTGAAAACGGCTTGCTCTAACAAACTGACCATGATACGGAGAGCTCAACGTTTAATTAGATTAAAACATTTTACCAATTTAAGTTAACAATTTTTTTTACCAGATTGAGAGTTCCGTACCTCAAAAGGAAATAACAGAACCCTTGTAAGATCACTTTTCTGTCTGTCCGTGCATCCGTCTGTCTTTCAAGACCCATTATGTCGTAAACGAGTAGAGGAATCAAATTGATATTAATGCCATAATTTTTTGGCAACATAAACGGCTATTACTATTAAGTGCGTTTTATCAATAGAAGGATGCTTGGTTTTGACTAATTAAAGTATGTCCGAGTTCATACTCGTCGTAGGACAAAAATTAAAAGGTGCAATGCTTTTGTCCACCCCTCCGGGAATAAAGGCGTGACTATAATATGTATGTATATTCGAGTTCATAGAAGCAGAGAAAACAAGTATTGAAACCGTTCTGCTTTCAGGTCAATGCTTACTAGCAATTTACAAAGAGACCGGGGGGACACAGTGGCCCTTATGTAACCTTTGCAAAATTTAAATCAAATCTGTTGAGTACTTTTCGAGATCCTTCTGGACAAACAAAACAAACAGACAAAAAAAATCTTTCGTATTTTTTAGCTTCAGTATATTTTCAGTTTTCAATAAATTTACAGTTTTGAATTTTCTGTCATTCTATTATATGCATAGATGACATCTGTATTAATTTATTGTTTTTCTTTTCTTAAACCTTAATGTATCAAATAGTGAACAGAGTCACACATACTGCAGATTTAATTTTAATGAAATAACTTTCTAATAATGTAAGTCGCCCTATATTTGTTACGAGTTTCCATCGCTGTTGGAACATTAAATTAAAATACAATCCATTTCGAAACACCCTCTTAATGGCAAGGCTTTAATGATAACGATTAGCTTAAATACGTAATCCAAATAATGTGATATTGGATGGCTTTTGGGAGCTTCAGGTGGCAAGAGCATATAGTCGAGTAACTTTAACCGCAATAAATAGGAGCTTATGGCCCTAATACAAGTAATACCTATAACAAAAATAATGATAAAAGTAAACGAGCAGGTAGGTTTTTAAAAAACAACAACTGCAAGTATTCTTGAACGGAATTCCTATTGATTGAGTTTGGTAATTGAGTGATGGCCATGTAACGCCTGTTTTTATAACCTACTAGCTGATGCTCGCGGCTTTGCCCGCGTGAAATTCGGTACGCGTTCTCGCTTCCCTTGGGAACATTTTCCCGTAAAGAAAAGTAGCCTATGTGTTATTACAGACTATAAGCTATCTTTGTACCAATTTTCAAATTTCAGCTCAATCCGTTCAAAATCAAAATCAAAATCAAAATCAAATATCATTTATTTACTTAGGCATACAAATGCACTTGTAAACGTCACTTATATAAACCAAAAAGTTACCACCAGTTCACAACGCGACCCACCTGAGAAGAACTGGCAAGAAACTCAGCGGGTTATTCTTTTAACTACTCTATTTACAACTTTATTAATGAATCTAAAAACTATGCATTTTAACAGTTTTTTGAGAATCTAGCAGAGCAGGTCATTTCCAGGCTTCCTTATCCATCAAGTAATCACCAACCGTATAGTAGCCCTTGCTGTATAATTTAACTTTAACAAACTTTTTGAATTTATTTAGGGACATACTCTTAATTTCGTTAGGTAACCTGTTGTAAAAGCGTATACAGTTACCCCTGAAAGAATTACTGATTTTATGCAATCTGCTATGATAAACAGCGAGGTTATTTTTATTTCTAGTGTTGACATTGTGTCTATCACTTAACTTATGGAAACTAAGTAAATTTCTTTGTACATACATAAGATTTTCAAAAATGTATTGAGATGCTACTGTAAGAATATTAACCTCTTTGAATGTTTCGCGCAGAGAGATCCTTGGACCTAATCTATATATAGCTCTTATGGCTCGCTTTTGTAAAATAAAAATAGAATTTATATCTGCGGCATTGCCCCACAGTAGAATACCGTAAGACATTATACTGTGAAAGTAACTGAAATAAACTATTCTAGCCGTATCTACATCAGTCAAGTGCCTTATTTTTTGCACAGCAAATGCTGCTGAACTTAATCTACTAGCTAGTTTTACAATATGTGGACCCCATTGTAAACCAGCATCGACCGTTAACCCTAGGAACGTCGTTGATTCCACAAGTTCCAACCCTCGACCATTAAGTTGAACATTGGTGTCTGACTGTGTTACATTCGGCAAGGTAAACTTAATACATTTAGTTTTATTATCATTCAGTCTAAGATTGTTAGTGTTAAACCAATGAACCACTTTCAAGATTGCATTGTTTACATCGTCATAGTTATCTAATTGTCGTTTGACTTTGAAAATCAAAGAAGTATCATCAGCAAACAAAACAATCCTGTTGTTGTCCCCCATGTAAAAGGGTAGGTCATTAAAATATATAAGGAATAAAAATGGGCCGAGTATTGAACCCTGCGGGACGCCCATAGCAACTACTGATCCTTCTGAACGTGTACCATTAACATCGACTCTCTGAATTCTATTGTTCAAATATGAAGTCAGAAGATCGAGAGCCTTGCTCCTTATGCCGTAATGGTGTAATTTCCTGATTAATGTTTCATGTTGGACGCAATCAAAAGCCTTAGATAGATCGCAAAATACACCAATTGCATCTTGTTTATCCTCCCAGGCCTCATAAATACATTTCAATAACTCTACACCAGCATCAGTAGTCGAACGTCCCTTAGTGAAGCCAAATTGTTTCCCATGAAACAATTTGTGACTGTTAAAATAAATCAGCATCTGCTCTAGTATTAATTTTTCAAATATCTTGCCGTTTTTTTCAGGTTCAGCCGTTAGAGCGTGATTGAGTAACAAACATCCAAACATCTAAACATCCAAACATCTCCATACAGGAGGCTGTACCTGGGGATCGTGCGAAGCATGGCTCTGTACGGGGCTACCGTATGGGCGGACTCAAACTCAAACTCAAACTCAAAAAAACATTTATTTCGCATAATCCTAATACATAGGCACTTGTGACACGTCAATGAATACAATGCAAATAGTACCACCAGTTCGGAACGCGGCCCGCTTGAGAAGAACTGGCAAGAAACTCGACGGGCTTTTCTTTTTGTGCTCTATTTACAAAAATTTAAACTAAAAATCACAAGCTATTGCTTGAGAATGCAGTAGAGCAAGCAGATCATTTCCAGGCTTCCCTGTCAAGCAAATAATCGTCAACTGAATAGTAGCCCCTGCGGTACAATTTACTTTTTATACACTTTTTAAACTTATTTAAGGGCATACTTTTTATTTCATTTGGAAGCCTGTTGTAAAAACGTATACAGTTACCCAGGAAGATTTTTCCGAATAAAGTTCATAAAGTCTCTTACGACTTTTATAAATACCGGGTGTTGCCCAGTCACTGAAAACAAAACTGCTTCCGAACGATACTGTTTTTGGTGTAAAGATTTTCCCAAACACATCATGGATTAAGTTGAATAAATCAGCATAAGATTTATCCACAGTAGTGTAATCGGGCAATTCTGTTATCTTATTTACTATATTTTCTCGGAAAATTTCTAAGCGTTTTGAGTTGACTGGTACAAAACTGATTACATTCTTATTTCTGGTAATATTTTTAGAGTACAGAGCCGATTGTCCTCGATGATCAGATTTTACAGGGTCCACAATACAATACCTAACAGGTTGTATATTACTAAAAATGTTATCAATACAAGTAGCACTAGTGGCAGTTATACGAGTAGGTTCTAGAAATACGTTATATAAACCAAAGGATTTCAATAAATTTAACATTTTCCGTCTCTTTGTTGGTTCCAGCGAAGAATCTAAAATATCTACATTGAAATCTCCACAAACTACTACTGATTTTTTAGAGCACTGGCATTTAAACAAAGCTTCTTCCAGCTTCTCTTCAAACTGTATGTATGGAGCTTCCGGGGGACTGTATACGCTTAATACAATGAACTGCTCGAACTCAATACTAGCTATTTCAATAACTCGTTCAAGAGAGAGGCTTACTATATCTTTACGTTCTTTAAATGTTATAGACTTGTTAATAAGAATTAATGAGCCTCCTCGTATACATTTTGTCCTACAGAACGAGCTAGCAACCTGGTGATTTTTAAAGTTGAACATGACTTCATGCCGCCTTAACCAATGTTCTGTGACACAAAAAATATCAATGTCATTCAAGTTCATGTACAACTCTAACACCAGTTCTTTCCCATTAATAAGGCCCTCTACATTTTGGTGCACCAGGTGTAAACCATAATTTTTATGATTAGTAGATTCAATGGCCTGAGAGCAGTCAGATTCAAAATTTTGCTGTGGCTGATGTAAAACTAAATTGCCAGATTTAACATTCATTGATTCGTATATTATGTCAAGCTTAGTGCAAGAACGTTGCTCTTTTGTCCCATAATCTAATTTAAATTACTTGGATATAAATAGCTATCCATAGTTCTATTATCAGTAATGTCATATTTCTGCTCAAAAGGAGCAGGTTGGGTAGCCAGATTTTTGGCTAGTATATCTATAAAATAATGTAGCGAAAATGCTACCTGTCTTTTAAAATAATCCAGAAGCTTATGCTTTCTTTTAGTCAAGTAAAAATAATAATTTTTCCTAACAATAGTGTTAGTGTCAATTAAATGAAACTTTTTATTGTGACATGTTAATGTGTCCAATGACAAATTTAAATGGTACCTAGTCCTATTTTCCGCAACTGGCATACCCTGGCAATAAGGCAGTGTGTAAATAATAATATTATTTAACTCTAATGAGCTTAATTTACTATAGTATGCAATGAGTTTTTGTTTGGTTATACCTGCCCTGTTTCCTATGAAAATAACCAGATTATCTTGCCTTTGGAATTTATAACTAAATATGGACTTCATTATTTGGGCATAAGATGCAGAAGGCATGCAGTGATTTATAAAACACTGCCCTGGTGTACAAAAGCTTAATTTCGACCCCATATCTCTCCCAATTTCATCACTGAACATAATCCATTGATTCTTTGTTTCATTATAACTTTTTAAACTAAGATTGCCCTGTAATTTATTAAGACTACTACCTTGCTGGTCACTAGGTAGGGTTTGTATATTCCCTGGCTCAGGTTGGCTGCAGTTACATTGGGTTTTATCTGCTAACGAGTTGAAACGATCAGCATAATGAGATGTTGAATTTAAGAGTGTATCCATCGCCAAAGAATATTCTTTGATAATCAGCTGTGATTTATCATACATGGACTTTACAGACTCCAGGGACTCTTGAAGTTGTTGTATTTTAAAATTGAAGCCTTGAGTGTCAGCAGCATGCTGTTTTTGGCTATATTCTAAATTTGCAGTGCATAGACTTAATTCATTTAATACACTCGAGAGCAATGAATCCGGGTCACTTAAAGAATGTTAAAAATCTCGGAAACTAAAAATGATAGGTTAATGCAATAAATTGTATTTAATAGACAATGTAATACTCCTTAAATGAAAGTAAAAAAAATATGAGTCACCATACATTTTATTAACACAAAATTACATAAAGAAAAAACTGCTGATCTCTCCTTAAAACAAAAATAGGAAACATGAAATTTTTGAACTTTATTACGATTTTCTTGAATTTTAATACTTCGTATTGCCTCCTCGTGCTTCCATTACTGCGTTTACGCGGTTTGGCATGCTGTACACCAAGTTCCTTATACGATTTTGGGGAATATTCTCCCATTCCTCTGTGAGAGCAATTTTGAGCTCACGAAGCGTGATTGGGGGAGGGTTTCGTTGTTTTACGCATCTGCCTAGCTCGTCCCAAGCATGCTCGATCGGGTTGATATCCGGGCTGCGCGCTGGCCACTCCATACGAGTAATGTTCATCTCTTGAAGGTAGTCATTCACAATCCTACCTGTATGAGGTCGGGCATTGTCATGCATAAATATAGCATCCTCACCTAAATTGACCATAAATGGACCAACGTGATCATTGAGGATTTCTTCCACATATCTTACGCTAGTTAAAGAGCCGTTTTCTATGATCACCAGCTCTGTGCGACTTTCAGAAGAAATTCCGGCCCACACAAGTACAGACCCACCACCGTAGGCTACTTTTTCTTCGATGCATGCTTGCTTGAATCTTTCCCCTGGTCTTCGATACACTCTGTGTCTTCCATCGTGCTTGTAGAGCATAAATTTTGATTCGTCGGAGAACATAACTTTTGACCAATCTTCAATACTCCAATTTACGTGGCTCTGGGCATACCTTAGTCTCGAAATACGATGCCCACGCTCCAGTTTAGGGCCGTTTGCAGGTCTAAGGGGTTTTAAGTTAGATTCAGCAAGCCGACGTCTTACTGTCCATGCACTTGGGTTACTTCCTCCGAGGCGTCGAAACTGATTGGTGAGTTCAGTTCCTGTGAGAAAGCGATTTCGAAGCATGGTGTTCACCAAGTATCGGTCTTCTCGTGCTGTGGTACACCTGGTTCTGCCCGTTCCTGGTCTGCGTAGGTTAGAACCAGTTTCTTCGTAACGTCGGAGAACTCTTTGTACTGTTGACAGCGACACACCGACAGTCCTGGCTGTATCGCGCTGACTCCGGCCGGTTTCCAGCATTGTAAGTATTCTGGTGCATTCTTCAGGCGTAAGCGACATAATTTCAGCTTGATTAATGAATATAGAGCACTATCAACATGGTTTATGTACCCACATAAATGACAGATTACAAACAAAAGCAACACCAAATGCTGTAATTTCGTAGTTCCATCTTCGAAAGAAGCCCTTTTTCAAATTTGATTTTTTTATGATATAACTTTACAATAACTAAGACGTTTTAATACCTTCATTTAAGGAGTATTACATTGTCTATTAAATACAATTTATTGCATTAACCTAGCATTTTTAGTTTCCGAGATTTTTAGGATTCTTTAAGTGACCCGGATTCATTGCTCTCGAGTGTATATTCAGTCTATTTCTGCAATTTTTAATATTTTTGATAATTTTTTTATTGTTATTGATCACATTTTGTTTTTTTCTAATCAACTTATTTATTTTTATATACTTTTTAATTTTTTTATTACTACAATGACCTAAACCCATTTTAGCTGATACTGCAGAGTGTTTGGGGGTATTATTGGTAAGGTCTATAATATCTGTGTGTATCGGTTTTGCAGCAGTAACCAGCCGTGGGGACCTATCTATGAGTTCGTTGAACAAGGTTTGGTTTTGTTGTATACTGACTTGCAGAGAGGCTTCTTCTAGTTGTGTTATTTGTTGTTGGGAGTCCCTTAACTCATTTTCCAGATCAGATATACGGTTTAATGCTCGCTCATACTCTGCACTGCATTTATCAAAACTACTTACTACTATTAGGAGTTCATCACGTTCCCCAGTCATTTCATCTAACCGCAAGTTTAGCACGGACAACTGTTGCTTTAATTGGCCGTTCTGTTTTACAACAGAGATAAGCTCTGTTTCATTGTCCTCGCGCTCATTGTTAAGCTGGACAACCTGCTCCTTGGTGGATTTCAGTTCCTCTAGAACCAGTTGAAGTTTAGATTGTTCCTGACGAGCCAGACCTCTTCGAGTCATCATTTTATAGTTTAAATAGTAATAAGTAGGTACTTGAAAAATCCAAATTAACAACACAAGGATAATACAAGGAGCAGCTTGCAAAGCAATGGATAGCTATATTTAAGCTTTTGATATATTTAATGCAATACAGTATTTAAATATCAGGAGTTTATCTTGAGTGTACTACCTGTAAGCTTTCAACATAGAATATACTAATAAATATATACAAGTGAAAAACAGGCAGACACACTCACTATATTTAGTATTTAATAACGGGATTTTGTTCAATTACCTGTCTAATATCAGCATTGAATATATTATGGCATATATACAAGTGAACAACAGATAAACAAACTCACCCAGCTGGCCTATCCACTGAGAATATCTTTTAGAAAACTTTAACACTACTTTTTCGAATCTATTTCACTATGTGTCTATCACTAGCTATACGCCAATGTTATTTATTTGATTTTGGCAGACAGTTCGTAAAAAGCTTAGCTTAGCTTAGTTTAGCTACTAAGGGAGACAGACAGGTAGATTGTAGGTTAGGTTACCGGCAATTTATTATCTCCTAACTGTATTTGAAGTTGTTAATATGTTATTCGTAAACAAAGTTGATCAAACACGCACTTTATAAGCAATATTAATGAATTATCACCGAGGAAATAGATATTTACTTCAAAATAAATTTCACTATAACGGTTAGATGACTCATAACTTTTTCAAAACAAAAATTTCACACAATCACACAAAATTTGTCTGGAATTATACATAGATTAACACTTTCTGATAAGTAATAATTTGATTTTATGGAATTTTACTAGGTTATATCGAGTTTTTACATTAATTTTAATTATAATTTATCAGAGATTTAAAAATTTTGAGACCCTGACGGCCAGCAATGAGGCTAGACTGCTGAGCCCGCAGAGAGTGATGGCCGTCAGGGTGATAAGAGGATACCGCACGATCTCCGGTGAGGCGGCATGTCTCCTAGCCGGGACCCCTCCATGGGACCTGGAAGCGAGAGCCCTTGCGTCACTGTTCAGATGGCGCAAGGAGGCGCTGGAGCGGGGCCAAAGGCCTGCGTCTCGAGAAATCGAGGCCCAGCGGACCCTGCTCCACTAGGAAACCGTGGAGACATGGAAGGTGCGACTTGAGCAACCAAAGGGGGGATTCGCCACAATCGCGGCCGTCAGACCGGTCATGGACGAGTGGCTGGAGAGAAGACACGGTGCTCTCTCCTACCGGTTGACACAGATGCTTGCCGGGCACGGTAGCTTCGGTAGGTATCTGTGGCGAAAACACCGGGAAACCACGGCCGAGTGTCAGCACTGCGAGGACCGCAGCGATGACACGGCGCTCCACGCGTTGGTGGAGTGCACGGCGTGGGCACAACAGCGACAGGTCCTCGTAGTGGGTCTGGGCGTGGACACTCTCTCGCTTGAGGCCATGGTGCGAGCCATGCTCTCCAGCGGGAGTAAGTGGGACTGCGCCGCCTCTTTCTGCGAGCAGGTCATGCTCGCGAAGGAGGCGGCGGGCCGGGTGCGGGAGAGAACTCTCCCACCCGAGTTCCGCAGTCGGCGCCCTGGGCGCCGCAGACGTGTCTTCGCCGAGGACTATCGGCCTCCATGACCGGGGGTCTGAGGACGGTGAGAGGGCCGCTCACCGTCCTTACAGAAGCAGGCCCATGATGGCAGCGTGACGTGAGCACTCACGCACGCCTTAGAAGCGGGGTCACACCCGAAACCCCCCATAGACGCGGGATTGCACTCGAACCACCCCCTGGGCGAGGCCGCATTGGCGGCCGTAGGTCTGTTGGGAGTCACGGGACATCCTTCCTGAGGGCTTACCCGAGGCTCTCAACCATAGGCTGTTCGGCGTTACGTGAGGTTTTTTAGTCGGTAAGAGTCCGGCATAGCATCCCACGAGGATTTTCCCTCACGTTAAGAAAAAAAAAAAAAACATCCAAACATCTTCACAAACTTTCACATTTATAATATTAGTAGGATAGTAGGATAAATATACAACTATTATCTATAAATATATCACTATGAACGTTGACCAAGTGGTTACCTATCATAATAACTAAAGTTGTTTCTACTATTTTCAAAACGACTACGGTCAAAATAACTACTGATTAAAACACCTAAAGATCGTTTCACCTATTTTTGTTATAACTACTGGTCGAAACAAATAATGGACGATTCACCTACGATTTATTCAACTACAATTAACTGTGCTAAGATTGATTGAACTATGTATGAAATACATAATAATCAATTCGCCTAAGAGTTTATTGTACGATTACGAGTCTCAGTACTCAGGGGTACGTATCATAATGCATAAGTTTAAAATCTATAAGTTTACATTGTATAAGTTCAAAATATATAAAATCAAAAGGTATAATAGTCAGAAGAAATAATCATCAGGCTACATTTTATTATATTATATTTTTGCAAAAGGAAATATTATTTCCAAGTGAGTGGAAGGCAAACTACAAAACAAAAAAAATAACCACAAAGGCTACGACGGGAGCTCCGCTCCGCTTCCCTCCCGCCTTAGCCTTCTAACCTAACCTATCCGAGTCGAGGTGTTAACCATTATAAGTAAATGATTAACACCCTGACTCAGAGTACCCCGACTCGGATAGGTTAGGTTAGAAGGCTAAGGCGGGACGAAGCGGAGCGGAGCTCCCGCCTTAGCCTTCGTTGTTATTTTTTTTATTTTGTAGTTTGGCTTGCACTCACTTGGAAATAATATTTTCGGTAGTTAGACTTGACTATACTTTATTAAAAAAACGGGTGGAATCGGGAACATAAATAATCGTCTTTAGCATTAGGTATTTCAAACGTAGTCAACATGTCCAATATCTTAAATGAACATTATATTAATCGTCCATTAGTTCAAATAATTATAGTTTATTCGAAATTATGTGAATTAACGAGTAGTCGAGTCGACCAATATGCGTAATGAACATAGGTGAATCAACCGTAGTTGTTTTGAAAATAGTTGAAACAACTTTAGTTATTATGATAGGTAACCGACCAAGTAACAGTAAATAGTAATACTATTATTTAGTCGGAGACTATGAAACCAATGTCCAATTTAATGAAAATTTACAATTTAATTAATTGAGCACAGACCAGAAGTCCAGAAGTTACAAAAAAAAATTGCGATGTTACCTAATAAAAATTAACTGAAATTGGACATCACAGTGCCAGAAACAAATTTATATTTCAGTAATAAATTCAAAAAGAAATGTATCACGAGACAGGTATATTCTTATAATATCAAAGAGAAATCAAACATTTGGAGGAAATAAATATTTGATGAAACACATTTTCACAGCCGAGGTAACTCTTTGATCCAAGGGTCATCCAACTGACAATAATTTTTAACATCGATCATGTAAGTATAGCCATTGGGATCAGGCCTTTTAAAACGAAAAGGGCCACTCTTTTTCTCGTTGAATTCTCATTTGAGATAAAGATTTATGAATAGAACTTGTTGATGCTTAGCGGCTTCGCCCGCTTGAAATTTAGTTCCCGTTCCCGCTTCCATCTACACTCGAGAGCAATGAATCCGGGTCACTTAAAGAATCCTAAAAATCTCGGAAACTAAAAATGCTAGGTTAATGCAATAAATTGTATTTAATAGACAATGTAATACTCCTTAAATGAAGGTATTAAAACTTCTTAGTTATTGTAAAGTTATATCATAAAAAAAACAAATTTGAAAAAGGGCCACTTTCGAAGATGGAACTACGAAATTACAGCATTTGGTGTTGCTTTTGTTTGTAATCTGTCATTTATGTGGGTACATAAACCATGTTGATAGTGCTCTATATTCATTAATCAAGCTGAAATTATGTCGCTTACGCCTGAAGAATGCACCAGAATACTTACAATGCTGGAAACCGGCCGGAGTCAGCGCGATACAGCCAGGACTGTCGGTGTGTCGCTGTCAACAGTACAAAGAGTTCTCCGACGTTACGAAGAAACTGGTTCTAACCTACGCAGACCAGGAACGGGCAGAACCAGGTGTACCACAGCACGAGAAGACCGATACTTGGTGAACACCATGCTTCGAAATCGCTTTCTCACAGGAACTGAACTCACCAATCAGTTTCGACGCCTCGGAGGAAGTAACCCAAGTGCATGGACAGTAAGACGTCGGCTTGCTGAATCTAACTTAAAACCCCTTAGACCTGCAAACGGCCCTAAACTGGAGCGTGGGCATCGTATTTCGAGACTAAGGTATGCCCAGAGCCACGTAAATTGGAGTATTGAAGATTGGTCAAAAGTTATGTTCTCCGACGAATCAAAATTTATGCTCTACAAGCACGATGGAAGACACAGAGTGTATCGAAGACCAGGGGAAAGATTCAAGCAAGCATGCATCGAAGAAAAAGTAGCCTACGGTGGTGGGTCTGTACTTGTGTGGGCCGGAATTTCTTCTGAAAGTCGCACAGAGCTGGTGATCATAGAAAACGGCTCTTTAACTAGCGTAAGATATGTGGAAGAAATCCTCAATGATCACGTTGGTCCATTTATGGTCAATTTAGGTGAGGATGCTATATTTATGCATGACAATGCCCGACCTCATACAGGTAGGATTGTGAATGACTACCTTCAAGAGATGAACATTACTCGTATGGAGTGGCCAGCGCGCAGCCCGGATATCAACCCGATCGAGCATGCTTGGGACGAGCTAGGCAGATGCGTAAAACAACGAAACCCTCCCCCAATCACGCTTCGTGAGCTCAAAATTGCTCTCACAGAGGAATGGGAGAATATTCCCCAAACTCGTATAAGGAACTTGGTGTACAGCATGCCAAACCGCGTAAACGCAGTAATGGAAGCACGAGGAGGCAATACGAAGTATTAAAATTCAAGAAAATCGTAATAAAGTTCAAAAATTTCATGTTTCCTATTTTTGTTTTAAGGAGAGATCAGCAGTTTTTTCTTTATGTAATTTTGTGTTAATAAAATGTATGGTGACTCATATTTTTTTTACTTTCATTTAAGGAGTATTACATTGTCTATTAAATACAATTTATTGCATTAACCTATCATTTTTAGTTTCCGAGATTTTTAACATTCTTTAAGTGACCCGGATTCATTGCTCTCGAGTGTATATGTTATTCCAGACTATAATCTGTCTCGGTACTAAACTTCAGCCCAATCCATTCAGCAGTTAGAGTGTGATTGAGTAACAAACATTCAAACATCCAAACAGTCAAACACCTAAACATTTAAACATCTTCACAAACTTTCACATTTATAATATTAGAAGGAAGTACCTATTCGATGGATGAGAAAAACAATCCTCGTATATATCTCTGTAGGACAATAAACTTGATTATATCACTTCGAGTACATAATATTTTCTTTTAAGTAATTGTCTACATTTGTCAATAGCCCGTAAACGACCCTATCAGGTAAAACGGTGAGCGTTGAAGTAACAAGGTGTCTCCCTCCTGGCGAGTGTTATTACCGTAATTGGTGTGCACGAGCGGATAAGCGAAGGAAAATCCTTCGAGTAACAAATAATACGTGCGTGTGAAATTACGTACTTTATTATATCTTGACTATCTATATCTGTCGCTTCGCAGGAATACGGTATACCAATACAGATTTGTTAAAATGCTGATTTGTTTACGATATGAAGTATTTGCTCGGGAACGTTTACCAAAACAAACCATACAATAATGTCTTTTCCCTGAGGGGTACAGGGAGGTGAATTATACAGCCAGATTTAAGCTTACAGTTTTCTCCTGCGCCTACCCATTTCAACACGGCAATAGGCGAACTACCTGCTGCGTTAGGCGAACTACCTCCTGCGTGAATTAAGTAGTTGAACAAGACAAGGGTCTCATGAAAAGGAGATGTTTCGGACGCTTCTATCTACACCTTTAGAGAATCAGGTCAATGAAAAATCGAGATATTGAAAAAATACAACTTTTCTGCCCATAATATTAAGGTACTTGTTATACATTTGTTTAGGCAGCCCACAGTTAATATTCTTAATTGCTATTCACTGATTGTAACCGATAAATCATTACATGAATAAAATACAAAATGTCGATTCATTTATATCAAATCCACGAGAGTAGTAAATTAGACTAATTAACCCCTCTGGGAGAAATAATAACAACTGTTTGCAAACTCGGCTTTCAATAACCTCATCTAATTATTGAATTCAACGTGAATACAAATTATTTGATCGTTTTACGATTAGACTGTTGTTGTTTTGAACGATTTCTTTAATAATTGCACGCAGCCTCTGGCGTTTATAGGAGACCATAGCCTGAAAATGACTTTGAATTACCTCTAAGATAGAATTAGACTGAGCAACAATGTTGTTTTACGATTGGGCTATTCATTTATACACCTATTTTTATCGGCAAAGTACAAGTTAGATTAGCTCACGAACAGCTCCGTACAAAAACGACAATAAAATATAATGTAAGTATGTATGTTGTACGGAAGCCCGTCTTTTTTTCTGTTTTTAGAAATACATCATCTGTGAAAATCTCAACGGTCTAGCCGTAACGGTTCATGAGATACAGCTTGGTGACAGACAGACAGACGGACAGTCTACTCCAGTATAGGGTTCAGTCATTTTCCCTTTGGGTATGGAACCCTTAAATGGAAGTCAATATGCATAACCGCTAGGAGGCACCAGAACTCACTCAATCTATTTAAATTAACACAAAGTTTAGCCGCATATTAAATACATAATTCTAAGTTCTCCTTACCGTAGTGCATACCATATCTTGCAAAGTCAAGTAACCGCATCGTCTATCAATATTGGAGGTATCAAAATTGTTTGACGGCGCGACACCATGTTTATGAGGCGAAGGGGTTGACAAATCTTTTTTTTTTTTGATATTGGTAACATAAATAATTGAATTATGACACTTAATTATGTTATATTGATGTTATAAATCTGATTCTAAGATTAACTCTTAAAATATGTAAACCTTGGAAAATATGATGTTTTTCTTTTCAGAATGTACAGACTTGATGTGTACTAAAATTTAAATGGGAATTAATTGATAAACAGTGACATAATAATGATAAATGTGTATATCGTATTGTAATATAATGAAATTTTATATAGATTATGTAAATAGATTAAGAATTGTGTAAGCCTCTGGCAGACTTGGAGAACCAGAGTCATGTTACTATAAGATCTTTGTACCCACCCATGTCACACTAATAACAATAAATAAATAAATAAATAAATCTACTGAATATTTTTACACTTCACTAGCACTGATGTTCAACTACGGTTTTTGATAGAAGCTATACCTAATTCTATTTTTGTGTAAGTAGACCAATATGTTTATAACAACATGAGTGATAACATTTTTTTATGAATGAAAAAATGTTATTGTGCATAAAGTATTTTTTTTGTTATTAGCAATTTAAGTTTTCATTGAATCATACATAGCAAGTTTGTATTTATTTGCGTGTTGTTAGTATGTGTAAATAAAATAAATAATAATAGAAAAAAATCTGTAGATCTTTAAAAAATAGCAGCGATCTAGCTATAACAGCTGTTAGAAAGCACCTTATAGACCGATTAAGCACCTAAAGAATCACGGTTGTCAGTAAAATGACTATAGTTGGGCCGGGTTGGTGATAGGTTGTCACAACCTACTACCAACCCGGCCCTGCCACAACCTGCGCCTGTCCATTTCCACACGGCAATAAAATAAAAATAAATAAAATAAAATAAAATAAACTAAAATAAAATAAAATAAAATAAAATTTATTCCCTCTGAAATTTTTAAAAAAATATTTAGGTTTGTCAAAATTTTTGTGACTCTACCGGGGGTTCGGAAATGCTACAGACTGAGAAGAACACCCCAAGAAACTCAGTCCGGTCCCTCTCAATTCATCTTAGTATCTAATACAGTTTTTTTTTAAATGTAGAAAGGAGCAATTTGTGTCACTGCCAGGCAGCCTTGTCTTCTAGAAAGTCTTTAATGTTATAATAAGCTTTCTGGCACAATTTAAGTTTTATTAGTTTTTTAAATTTATTAACTGACAAACCTGTTACGGCTGTCGGCAATGTATTGTACATTCGAATACAATTGCGCGCAAAAGAATTGCTTATTTTATTAAGCCTAAATCTAGGTACAGCCAATTTATTCTTATTTCTTAAGTTTAGGTTATGGATATCACTATTTTTAATAAATTTACTGAAATTTTTATGAGTATATAATAAGTTTTCATATATGTACTGTGAATACACAGTAAGGATGTTGATATCCTTAAACTTTTCTCTTAATGACTCCCGAAGCCCCATACCATAGATAGCCCGGACAGCCCTTTTCTGCAACACAAAGATACATTCGATGTCGGCAGCGTTACCCCATAATAGTATGCCATAGGTCATGACACTGTGGAAATAGCTAAAGTAGACAAGACGCGCTGTTCTAATGTCGGTCAGTTGTCGGATCTTTTTAACGGCATAGGCTGCAGAGCTCAGTCTGCCCGAGACTTTTTCGATATGAGGCCCCCACTGCAAGTTGGAGTCTAACTTTATGCCCAGAAAGACAGTTTCATCAACCAATTCTACTTGATCATCCCTAATCCTAATACTGGTGTCAACGAGCCTAACATTTGGCAAGGTGAATCTAATACATTTTGTTTTAGTTTCATTTAACAATAAATTATTTGCGTTAAACCAGTGGACTACCCTAGAGAGGGCATTGTTTACTTTGTCAAGATCGCGTTGTCCACGTTCAACTTTAAATATTAAAGATGTGTCATCAGCAAACAAAACTACCTCATGATCGTCTCTTATAAGGTGAGGGAGATCATTTATGTACACTAAAAATAGAAAAGGTCCCATAATTAAACCCTGAGGCACCCCCATTGTTACAGCAGAACCATGTGACTGTTTACCATTTATAACTACTCTCTGTACTCTATCTCTTAGGTAAGAACTAATTAAATCCAAGGCCGTCCCCTGGACCCCACAATGATCAAGTTTTGAATTAAAGTCTGATGCTGGACGCAATCAAAGGCCTTAGATAAGTCGCAGAATACACCATAAGCGTCATACGACTCCTCCCAGGCTTCATATATACACTCTAATAATTTGATTCCAGCATCCGTGGTAGACCGACCGCGCGTGAAACCGAATTGTTTAGTATGGAATAGTTTATTTGTATTAAAATGATTTTGCATTTGATTAAGCATTACCTTTTCAAAGATTTTACTAAACGTGGGTAGTACAGAAATACGACGAAAATTTGATGGATCCGAGGTGCTACCCGATTTAAACAGAGGAGTTATTTTACTAAACTTCATTAAGTCAGGAAACACACCACTATCAACACAATTATTAAATATTATTGATAATTCAGGGGCAACCATTTCAATTAACCAATTAACTAAATGTACTGAAATTCCCCAGAGGTCAGCCGTTTACTTAATATTTAAAGATTTAAAAGTTTTTATAATAGTGTGTATATGTACAAATTTTACTGAATTTGAATATTACAGCAAGGAACATTTGCTTTTAACAAGGATTCTGCTATTGAGGTAGAAGAACCTAGGGTTCTGGTCAAATCTACTGGTATTCGAGAGAAAAAATGTTCAAATTCGTTAGCGACTTCGGCATCTGTTGTAATGATGTTACCATTTACTTTAAGTTTAAAATTATTATCATTTGATTTTGCTTGGCCTCTTTCTGCGTTGGTTGCGTTAATTAGGCTCACCACCTATTCTTTTTTTTTTTTTGGTGTGAGGGAAAATCCTCGTAGGATGCTATGCCGGACTCTTACCGACTAAAAAACCTCACGTAACGCCCAACAGCCTATGGTTGAGAGCCCCGGGTAAGCCCTCAGGAAGGATGTCCCGTGACTGGAGGTGACTCACCACCTATCCTACTAATATTTTAAATGTGAAAGTTTGTGAAGATGTTTGGGTATTTAGATGTTTGTTACTCTATCACGCTGTAACAGCTAAACGGATCAGTCTGAAATTTGGTACAGAGATAGCTTATAGTCTGAAATAACACATATAGGCTACTTTACATCCCAGGAATAATTTTCCACGGGAAGCGGGAACGGGTACCAAATTTACCGCGGGCGAAGCCGCGCGCACCAGCTAGTTAAGTCATAAAACTATAAAGTGAAAGGTGGGTATACTATGCCTCCACCTATCCCTTCGGAGAAAAACGCGTGACTAATTATGTATGCATGCAAACGTATATGCGTACATTATCCGCACTATTTGGTCACGGAACTATAACAGCCTTGTAGGAGGATGTTGAAGGAGTGAAAGGTATTATTGTTGGGGTATTGTTTAAGGAAGGATTGGGCTAAATTTCTAAACATCAGCTACTAGGTACATACAGAAATGCAGGAATGTGAAATACAGCGTGCGTGCGTACATTTTTTGGTCACTGAATGTATTGTACCACTTTAGTATTAATTTGCATGCCATAATTGGCCGAATATAATTTCCTCTGCATCCTATAACACCTTAGATGTAAAATACCAATGTTATGTTCAGCAATAAATAAATGATTATGATTATGAATTATAACAGCCTTGTAGGAGGATGTTAGAGGAGTGAAAGGTGTTATTGTTGGGGTATTGTTTAAAAAAGGATTGGGCGTAAAATACTAAACATCAGCTACTACATACAAAAATGCAGGAATGTGAAGTACAGCTACAAGTACAGCATGCATTTTCGAATACGAGCTTAGTGTTTTGCTCATAGAAATCAGATAAATGTATTTTTAGGGGGAATTAAAATTTGAGTACCTGTAATTGTCCAGAGTAGGATTTTCTCGTTCAGAAGAACGGAAAGGGTATCAACAAAAACTAAAATCAGAAAAAGGTGGGAGCAAGGGGGCTTCTATACAACAAACGTGATATTTCGCCGTTTTTTGGTACGGAATCCTCCGTGGGCGAGTCCGACTCGCACTTGGCCGGTTCTTTTTATATACAGTGGTTTTAATAATAATAATAAACTTTAATAAAACTTTACTGGCAAAAAACATTATACATGGTTAACATACAAGTAAATTGAGTAACAGTGATGATAATAGTAATACCGACGATAGTTTATTATTATCTATATATATATATATAAACAAGAACTGACTGACTGACGATCAACGCACAGCCTAAACCGCTGGGTCTAGAACCATGAAATTTTGCACAAATGCTCCTTATGTGACGTAGGCGAGCAATTAGAAGGGATTTTTGAAAATTATGCTCTTAAGGGGGTGAACAAGGGTTGCAAAGTTTGTATGGGACAACGTGATTCCTTGGTCCGAGCTTCTTCAAATTTGGCATGAAACATCTCTAACTGAATTAATGGGAGACGTGTTTTGTATTTTATTGAAATTTATCTTTTAACATGGTTAAAATGGGGTTGAAAAATATTTTAGGGGTGATTTGCCTCATAGTTCATATAAATACTCCGCAGTCGGTACTTTTTAAATTCTTTTTTTGACACATTGTCATGTTTGACAGCTCAATTAGATTTAAAAAAGATGGTCGCAATTTTTGATAAATGTCAAAAAAATCTAATAATAATTTTATTAAAATTGCATATTTTATTGATTTTTGCCCTTCAATAAGCGGAATTGCCTATATATTTTGTATGTCAAAAATACATTTTTGAGAATGAAAACCTGTACATGGCTGGCTAGGAATCATGAAAAAACAGTTCTAGGTAAGGTGTACACCGTTTATTCGAATAATATAGAGTATTAATTACTATCTTCGCTTACTTTCTTATTATACACACTTATACAGGGATAATACAAACGATCAGAGGCGTTATAGATGAACATTTAGCAGATGAAATCAACAGTAAATGTCTGGTCACAATTAGGAGAAATTGTATACCTAAGTACGGGTTGCCTCAGCCTCAAAAGTCTGAAGACCTACACAATCTAGAAATACGAGAAAGAAAGAAGTTAAGATATCAATTCCTTAGCAAAAGCAGAGAATGCTCTCTAAACCAATTAACAAAGACATTAGGTATCAATTTTACAAAAATATAGATTTACTTCGCTCAAAGTAAATACGTTTTTGATTTATTTCGTCAGAATTATATCTATAAGTACATATAAAAACAGTACTGTAAAGTGCCAGCGGGCGGCCACACCTGCAGAAGACTACAGATGGAACAAACGAGTTCTAAAGCGGGCATCACGACTTGGTCTTTTTTTTTTACGTGAGGGAAAATCCTCAGAGGATGTTATGCCGGACTCTTACCGACTAAAAAACCTCACGTAACGCCTAACAGCCTGTGGTTGGGAGCCCCGGGTAAGCCCTCGGAAGGATGTCCCGGGACTCACGACTTGGTCTACCCGCCAGATGGACCGAGGACTTAGAAGAGGTATCTCAGGAATCGTGATAGGTAGCTAGAGAGCTGAAATTTAAGATGATATATTTCTATAGCCACTATGACAACAAATACTAACGTCAGAAAAGGGGGGGGGGGGGGGATTAAGGGGGGCTCCCATCCAACAAACGTGATGTTTTGCTGTTTTTAACCGACTTCCAAAAAAGGAGGAGGTTCTCAATTCGTCTGTATTTTTTTTTTCTTTTTTTATGTTTGTTACCGGCAAATCGCTAGAAGGAGTTAACCGATTTTGAAAATTCTTTTTTTGTTTGAAAGCTGGTGCTTCCCATGTGGTCCCATATACAGGAAGTCAGAATCGGATGCTGGGATCCTGGAGAAATCGAAGAAATCCCTCGAATCGAGGGAATTCCTTAACGATTTACAGCAGTTATCTTGTGTTTGGGCTTGATTAATTTGTATTGGGGAGTACATTACCCCTAGACAGATATAATTTCAGTATACCCGTCACTGAAAATCATGAAAAAAAAATTTTTTGCAAAAAAAAACCGACTTCAAACAAAAACTGAAAATTAAAAAATAAAATTAACTTAGCACAAAGTAATAGGTAGTATATTCAGTTTTATATCAGATATTATTGACTGTAATACTGAAGTCGGTGCCAATATTTCTATGAGAGATTAATAATATCTACCTAAACCTATAGTTTTGTAGCATTTATTTTTTGTGTAGCAATCTGGTACTCGGGCTTGACAATGTGTAAAGCCGCCCTTAATCAATTCATCGCTGGTTTTTTTATCTGTGGTTTTCCTTTGACACAAGTGACAAGTTTTGTCTGTGGCAACCGATGATTTGCATTAAGGAGAAACAGGTTTTATTAAAGATTGCGAGAATATTCCAGGAGTAAGATATATGAGCTGCTTTGAGGTAGTCGGTTCCTTTTTTGGCTTGGTGAGCTGTGCCTCGAAAAGGTTTTCGCACAAGCTCTGGCATTAGTGCCTCACCGTTTGGTAGAAGTTATAACGGAGTATTTGCTGCATTTTACCCAGAAAACTGGTGAGTCACTTCTTCTTTTGCAAACCATCTCAGTCTTCGTCTGTCCCGTGGTCAGTGACTTATTTGGTTGTCTGTTTCGTGACAGGGTCGCTTATTAGGGGCTGGAGGCTGCCACTGTATAGGGGGAGAAGCCACACCCCAATCATACGTGGACTGCGTGAGCAGGGTGCATGTGTAAGAAGCTCGCCGTCTACACCCGGCATTTACAACCAGGAGTTGCTCTCACCCACAACGAAGGCCAGTACTTGTCAGCTACTTATACATGTAATCTAGCCGCCTAAGTCACCACTCACGCAGATTTAGTTTAGTGCTTTACAATTAGTACGTAACCCGTAATTCTTCTTATGTATGTCTGTGTTGGTATCTATGTAATCTCATTGTCTCTGTAGTGTACTGTGTTATATAAATATATGTGTGTACACCCTACCTGGCTGTTTTCGTCAGAGCCCTGGCCTACCTTTGCATGCACACTGGAATCTCTGTAGTAAGGCGCCCTGGGAAAGAGTTCTCTGCATAGCTACCTCGCGCTAGTTGGTGAGTAACACTGAACATCACTGTGTTATAAATTGGCTCCCAACGTAGTGGCAAATCTCTGGGTCTACTCTGCGGTAGCCTCAGTCTAGTGTGTGTGCATAGGTGGTTACCTCTGGCGAAACCATCCTGGTGTCTCGTCCAAGACGCTCCAGGACGTTAATTGGTGGTGCGAGCAGCTAAGCACAAAACCTTCCCTTTCGTCTTCTTCCAGCTCCCTACATCTCTGGCTGGAAAAGACACAAAATTCTAAATTTAAAAATTTAAAATAGCTGTGATTTTGGAAAAACTTTTTGATTTTATTTGGCGTACCCACTTCTTTTTCTTATTGTGTTTTTTCTTTTATGTGTTTCTTTTTTTCTTTTTTTATGGTGCACACATATATTTATTATATTATTAGTGTAGATTAATATATAATATATATTATTCTATAGCTTCACCTTGTAAGGTAAACTTAGTGAATCTCTCTGTGTTAACTTAGTGAATTTCACTCTGTAATTATAAACTTGGTTGAAGGTGTGTAGATACCTTGAAATTTAATTATTAACCTGAACTGTGTTATCAGAAAATTTAGAAACTTTTCGCTCTTAGTATACCCTTAATCTTTGTTAAATTCTAAAAGTCAATTTGAAACATAATTACCTAACTTAGTACACTTTGTTGTAACTCAATTCACATTTTTACTTTGTAATTGATCCCTATCTGTGCCATTTTATCTTTATAATTGTTGTAAGTAAATTTTTACATAATGGCACAGATGAAAAAATATGTTAATTATTTAAGAAAGGATGAACTTGCTAACGAGCTGTCCCACATGGGAATTTCAGTGGAACCGGATGCGACGGTGACTGGTCTTCGTAGTGAGCTAAGAGCGGCACACCGACTTGTCCGTCGGGGAAGCTTCAAAGCGAACGCCCCCGTACCCGCTGATGCATCGGCTGAGCTCTCGACCTGCCTTCCGAAGGTCTCCGAGTTGGAGGAGGCTCTTCAGTCAGGTGAGTTTTTGGCCAATAATAATTCTCGCGTAAGAATAATGGTCAGGGCAAACTATCTGCTAACTAGGTTGGCGCGTTGTGGTTTGGATTGCCCTGACCTGGTGGAAATTCGTGGTAGGCTAGTGAAGATCATTGCTAGGGCTAAACCCGGTAGTAATTCTGAATCCGAGGGTTCGGATGATGATGGTGATGATCCTTCGTGTCGTGACCAGGTGGAATATACTTCACCAGTAGTGAGAGAGGACCGCTCGGTGCGAGCTAGTTCAAGTAGGTATAGTTCTACATGTAACATAGTGTATAAAGAACGTCCCCTTAACTTATGTTCATTTAATCTAAAATATGATGGTTCTACTTGTGTACGTGTGTTTTTAGAGAGATTAGAGGAACTTAGATGTGCTCGGGAGGTTACTAAGCCTAGACTCCTTATGGCTTTCTCCGACCTGTTGGATGGACCGGCTTTGTCTTGGTTCCGTACAAACAAAGCTAACTTCATCTCATATGAGGATCTTATTAGTGAGCTTAGAGATACCTTCGATATTCCTGATTATGATTACCGCCTCAGGAACGAGATAAGACAGCGTACACAAGCCCGCTCTGAGTCCTTGGTTAATTATTTATGTACAATGCAAGCCATGTTCTCAAGGTTGTCATGTAAGATGCCCAGTGAAGAGCAGTTGGACATTCTCATGCACAATATTCGACCTGATTACATGAAAGAACTGGCCTTGCATGAAGTTAATTCTATTGATGATTTGAGACGTTTGGGTAAGCGCTTGGAGCTTGCGCGTACTAGGGCGGACGCTTTCCGTGAGCCTGCTCTTGACAAGTTTGAGATTTCGTCGGACTTACACCAGCTTATGAACAAAGGTGTACAGAAGCCCACCAAGCAGGTGTCTGCAGTGGAGACGCCGACTACCTCCCACGAACGCAAATGCTTTCGTTGTGGCGGGGGCGGTCACTCTGCATACAGCTGCACACAGTCAAGGGAGCTGGTGTGTTTCCGGTGTGGTCTCAAAGGAGTCAAGACCCCAGACTGCTCACAATGTGCTGGCAAGCCAAAAAACGCGTAGGCCAGGGCCTTGTTAGGAACTCTATGCACTACTCTGTGTCTGAGTCTATTTCTGATAAGGTCCTGTTTCATAAACGGGATAGTGACATTAGACCGTATCTAGTTGTTAAGGTTTTAAATTTAAATGTCTTAGGCCTTCTAGATTCCGGTGCCTCCTGCTCTATACTAGGTAAGGGAGCGCACCGCATCTTCTTGGAACTGGGTTTTGATCTTGTGAGTATCAATCCTACTTTTCGTATTACAACTGCAGACAGCACTCACTTGCAATGTCTGGGTTGTATCTCTTTGCCAATTGAGTACAATTCGGTTATCCGAGTTGTCAAGTTCTATGTTGTCCCAGGAATAACCACCTCCATGATATTTGGTGTGGATTTCTGGCAACAATTTAAGTTAAGTGATAAATTAATTTTACAAAATATTAGCCTTGATAGTTTTAGTGATAATAATCCTATAGAGTCTGTGTCCCTTAACGGTGGCCTCGAGGATTACGACAACCTGACAACTAAACAAAGGTGTGTAATCAACGAGGTCATTGAAAAATTCGACTCGTTGAACACTGATAAGGTGGGTTTAGGTCGGACCTCACTTGTGCACCATGTCATTGACACTGGTGACAGCAAGCCGATCAAGCAGCGTTATTATCCGCTCTCTCCCCTTAAACAGAAGGCCCTGGAAGCCGAGCTGGACCGAATGCTGGAGATGGGAGTAGTGTCCCCGTCTCAGTCCGCCTGGAACTCTCCAGTGGTCATGGTGGAGAAGGCGAACGGCGACCTCAGATTGTGCTTGGACTCTCGCAAGCTGAACTCTGTGTCTAAGAGTGACGCCTACCCCTTACCCTATATCAATCAAATCTTGGACCATCTTAATAATGCTAAGTATTTAACCTCTGTAGATCTGAGTGCGGCCTACTGGCAGATTCCATTCGACTCACTCCAGTCTGCTGAGAAGACTGCTTTTACGGTTCCCCGGAGAGGATTGTTCCACTACAACTCCATGTGCTTCGGTCTTGTCGGGGCCAGTGCCACGATGCAACGCCTCATGGACCGTCTGTTTGGTCCCGAGTTCGACAACAAGGTATTTGCGTTTCAGGATGACATAGTCTGTGTGTCCAGCACCTTTGAGGAGCATGTAGAGCTCTTACATAGAGTCTATCAGCAACTCAAGGATGCTGGCCTAACATCCCACTTTTGTCGGAGTGAACTCAAATACCTGGGGTATTATGTGGACAAACATGGCCTACGGACAGACCCGGGTAAAGTTGAGGTTATCCTCAACTATCCCACCCCTTCTAACCCTAAGGAGGTTAAGAGATTTCTGGGAATGGCCGGCTGGTATCGTCGCTTTGTTAACAACTTCTCTAGGATTAGTAAACCTCTGTGCAAACTGACTTCTACGAACCTTAAGTTCGAATGGACCCCTGAGGCTGAACAGTCCTTTAACCTGCTAAAGTCAGCCTTGGTTTCTGCCCCTATATTAAAAATGCCTAACTTTGAGATGCCCTTCCGCATTCTTAGTGACGCGTCAGCTTACACAGTTGCCGCTGTACTGACACAAACTCACGATGGTGTTGAGCATCCTATCGCCTACTGTAGCCGTTCTCTCAACAAGAACGAGGTGAACTACAGCACAACTGAGCGAGAACTTTTGGCCGTGATTTTCGCCTTGGAACAATTTCGTCAGTACGTCGAAGGCCAAAAGTGTACGGTCGTCACGGATCATTCATCCCTTCTGTGGTTCCATAAACTGAAAAATCCCACGGGTCGTCTAGCACGTTGGAGCATGAGACTCAGTCAATTCGATTTTGACATAGAACATCGAAAAGGTAAAGACCACGTTGTACCTGATGCTCTGTCTCGTATCAAAATTGATTCCCTCGATGCAGTACCCACTAAAGACCCGTGGTATGACCACACCATGAATAGTGTTCGGAAGAACCCTAGGAAGTCAAAAAATAATGACATTCGTGACAACCTTTTATATAGGTTAACTAAAAATAAATATTCTTTGACTTCAGACTTTGACTGGAAGCTGGTGGTACCTCAGGAGGATCGCTTGCCCCTGCTCTCTAAGCACTACGATGACACACTAAGTGCCCATGGTGGCGTTTGGAAGACACATAAAAGGTTAGCCCTAAATTATTACTGGCCCAAGATGTACGAGGACGTCAAAGAATATGTGGGGAATTGCGAAACATGCAAGCAGTACAAACCCGTAAATACGTCTCGTCCCGGCCTAATGGGTAGCCCGAAGCGGGTCTCGAAGCCATTCGAAGCTATCTCTGTCGATCTGCTTGGTCCCTTTCCCACTTCGAGCAATAGAAACGTACACCTGATCGTGGTCTCCGACTACTTTAGCAAATATGTCATGTTGTGCCATGTTCGGGTTGCCACAGGCGCTGTAGTCGCGAGGTTCATAGAGAAGAGTGTGTTTCTCGTGCACGGAGTCTGCAAGACTATTTACATGGATAATGGCCCTCAGTTTGTGAGTAAGCCATTTAAAGATCTGTTAGCTAAATACAATGTACCTAATATATATTATAACCCTAGGTATCATGCCCAAACTAATCAGGCGGAACGAGCTATTCGTAATGTTGTTCAAGCGATCTCATGCTATGTGAAGTCACAACACAAGTCATGGGATTCGTTCTTGGTTGAGATACAGTGCGCTTTAAACACTGCAGTTAACGAAGCAACTCGTTTCACCCCTTACTTCTTGGTACATGGTAGGGAGTTTATTGGAGATGGAGTGCTATACAGGCAGACAGATATTGCGTGCCACCCTGCTTCGGTCTCTGTAGACGATCCATCAGCCTTCGGTGTCAAGCTGAGAGAAATACAACGCATATACGACCAGGTTAAGTATGGGAGTTAAGTATGGGAGAAATAGTGGAAGCGTTGAATTGTATGAAAGTAGGAAAGGCTGCTGGAATAGATCGGATTTCTGTCGAAATGCTGAAAGCTGGACGTGGCGTGGTAGCTTGCCAGCTGTACCGCCTTTTTAACTTTTGTTGGCGAAGTGGCAGAGTACCAGCAGAATGGTGTAAAGCTGTCATTGTGCCGCTTTACAAAGGAAAAGGGTCGCAGCAAGAGTGCAAAAACTACCGCGGCATAAGCTTGCTCAGCATCGTTGGCAAATTGTATGCAAAAGTGTTGATAAAAAGAGTGATGAATGAAACTGAAGGAAAAATGTGGGATGTGCAAGCAGGATTTATGAAAGGAAGGGGATGTACGGATCAGGTCTTTTCCTTACGATGCGTAGCTGAGAAAGTTTTGGCTAAAAGTCAAAAGGTCTATTGCATATTCGTGGACTTGGAAAAGGCCTATGACAGAGTGGTGAGGAATGAACTGTGGTCAATATTGTCCATGTATGGAGTGAACAGCAACTTGATACGGGCACTGAGGTCTCTCTATGAGGGTTCTAGTGCTTGTGTCAGGATCAACGGGGCCTGCACGGACTTCTTTCACATTGAAAAGGGTGTGAGACAGGGATGTGTAGCGTCTCCGTGGCTGTTTAATCTATACATGGATAGTCGTCTGAAAGAACTGCAAGAGAGTATGTATGGCTTAAAAATGAATGAACTGACCGTCAAATGCCTCCTATACGCTGATGATCAGGTGATATTAGCATCATCAGCGGAGGAATTGCAGCTGATGGTTAATAGTATGAATGAGGCTCTAAAAAGTAGAGGAATGAAAGTTAATGTAAACAAGACGAAAGTTATGGTTTTTGAAAGAGAAGAAAGTATGACGAATTGCTCAATCTTCATTGAAGGGCAAAGAGTGGAACAGGTGAAAGAATTTGTATACTTGGGTTCCAAATTTGTAAGGGATGGAAAGTGTGACCAGGATATTGAGCGAAGAGTTTTGGCAGGAAATCAAGTGAATGGGGCTATGTACACCTTTATGAGCAGTCAAAATGTGTCTGAGAAGGCCAGGTTGGCTGTACATAGGGGAGTGCTCATCCCTACACTTATGTATGGTAGTGAAAGTTGGGTATGGCAGAAGAAGCATGAAAGCAAAATTAATGCAGTGGAAATGAGAAGTCTGCGAAGTATAGCTGGAGTGACTTTAATGGACAAAAAAAGAAATAGCGTGATAAGGGAAAAATGTGGTATAACAGAAGATGTAGTGACTAAGATCGAAAAAGGGATGCTTAGATGGTTTGGACACGTGGAGAGAATGGATGAGAATAGACTGACAAAGCAGATTTATGAGGCGAGAATGAATGGGCAAACTGGTAGGGGTAAACCTCGGCGTACGCATGCCGATCAAATCAGAGACGTTCTGGAAAAAGGCAAGGTCAAGAGTACCCTTAACCGGCGAGCGTGTATGAAAACAGTTATGAAAGTAGAAGAAGTGAAAGTTGTATGTCAGGATCGTAGCAAGTGGAAAGCCAAAGTCTCTGCTTACCCCGATGGGAAACAAGCGTGATTATATGTATGTATGTATGTACGACCAGGTGAGGAAACATTTGAATGTTGCCCACCAGCGTAATGAAAAGTATAACAACCTCAGAAAAAGGCATGTAGAGCTGAAAGTGGGACAGATAGTTTACAAACGCACGTTCTACCTGTCAAACAAGGCCAAGAACTTCACTTCTAAGCTAGCCCCTAAGTTCCTTAAATGTGTGGTGACTGCTAAACAATCCCCTTTAGTATATAGGCTGTCAGATCTAGACGGTAGGGATCTTGGGGAGTACCATATCAAGGACATCCTGAAGTATCAGGAGGAGCCGTCTCCAATACCCAACGTCTCCAATACCTAACGTAACTACATAGCACTGTTTCTCTAGTTTATTAAACCAGTGCTATGTGATCATTATGTAAGACTATTTTAATCTTTTGTTTGTATTTCTATGTGTGTACGTGACTTCAAATTGTCACGTTGTAGTTTCTTCTATGCACCGCACCGAGCGTTTTTCTCTCATTCGCTCCTCAGTACTCTACAATATCCTGAGAGCTTGTTAGGGTATCAGCAGCGAGTAAAGGGAGCATTCGTTTTCTATGAAGGGCATTAGACTCTAGTTACTTAGCCTGTCCGGTACATGAGTCAGTGTCTAGTTAGGTGTATAGGAGGATCTTTCTTTGTTATTGTAATGGTAGCAGTCAGCTTGGGGTTGAAGTACCTAGCTGGTTGTCTTTGTTTATTAGTCAGTACTTTTCTGTTTTCTTTATTGTGTATTTCCAGCGTGTCATACCCGCAGGAAATACTATTAAGGGGGGGGGGGTGGTTGTAGCATTTATTTTTTGTGTAGCAATCTAGTACTCGGGCTTGACAATGTGTAAAGCCGCCCTTAATCAATTCATCGCTGGTTTTTTTATCTGTGGTTTTCCTTTGACACAAGTGACAAGTTTTGTCTGTGGCAACCGATGATTTGCATTAAGGAGAAACAGGTTTTATTAAAGATTGCGAGAATATTCCAGGAGTAAGATATATGAGCTGCTTTGAGGTAGTCGGTTCCTTTTTTGGCTTGGTGAGCTGTGCCTCGAAAAGGTTTTCGCACAAGCTCTGGCATTAGTGCCTCACCGTTTGGTAGAAGTTATAACGGAGTATTTGCTGCATTTTACCCAGAAAACTGGTGAGTCACTTCTTCTTTTGCAAACCATCTCAGTCTTCGTCTGTCACGTGGTCAGTGACTTATTTGGTTGTCTGTTTCGTGACAGGGTCGCTTATTAGGGGCTGGAGGCTGCCACTGTATAGGGGGAGAAGCCACACCCCAATTATACGTGGACTGCGTGAGCAGGGTGCATGTGTAAGAAGCTCGCCGTCTACACCCGGCATTTACAACCAGGAGTTGCTCTCACCCACAACGAAGGCCAGTACTTGTCAGCTACTTAAACATGTAATCTAGCCGCCTAAGTCACCACTCACGCATATTTAGTTTAGTGCTTTACAATTAGTACGTAACCCGTAATTCTTCTTATGTATGTCTGTGTTGGTATCTATGTAATCTCATTGTCTCTGTAGTGTACTGTGTTATATAAATATATGTGTGTACACCCTACCTGGCTGTTTTCGTCAGAGCCCTGGCCTACCTTTGCATGCACACTGGAATCTCTGTAGTAAGGCGCCCTGGGAAAGAGTTCTCTGCATAGCTACCTCGCGCTAGTTGGTGAGTAACACTGAACATCACTGTGTTATAGTTTTACTTGGCGCCGATTTCAGTATTACATTCAATAATATCTGATATAAAACTAAATATACTACCTATTACTTTGTGCTAAGTTAATTTTATTTTTCAATTTTCAGTTTTTGTTTGAAGTCGGTTTTTTTTTGTCTTGGTATAGAACTCTCTGTGCGGGATTCCGCTTCGCACTTAAGATGGCAGACAAGCTAATTGTACCTATCTACTTTTACCTTGACACTACCCTTTGCCAGCAGTAGTAGTAGTAGTATAGTAGTTTTAGTAGTGTCCGTATGAATTAAGGAGCCACCTCGCCTTTTTCGAGACTATGTAGGTATGTTTTTTTTTTTTTTTTTTTTTTTTTTCTTTTTTTTTTTTTTTTCCTTATCCATACGTCTGCCAAACTGCATAGCAGTTTGTTGGCAGATGCAACTCCTAATTTTAAAAGAATATCTAAACCTGCACACAGCACATAAACAGCAATTATTACAGTTAGTTTATCCAGACATCCACCTGTAATACATAATATGAACTTGTGCAACTTATGCTTAAACCTATTATAACTATTTCAAGCATTACATCATTACCGAAAAATACACTAAGTGAGATATTAAACATGTTCAAAATTGATGTCAGATTGATCACAAATATGACCTAGTATCTATGTATGTATGAATATATGCCCATTTCTTGGTCACGTCCTACAGCCTAAACGACTTGACGGATTTTGACATGCGAGGTGTCATTTGATTCGTCGTGTTTGTGTGACTGACACCGGGTACATAAATATTTCTAAAAAATCTAAATAGCAGACTTTTGTCGCTAAAATGTAAACCTTGAAAATTTTTCTTGGACGCTCTACAGCCTGAACGGCTTGACGGACTTTGAATTACAAGGTGTCATTTGATTCATCGTGATTGTGTAAGTTACACCAGGTATAATAAAATTCCTGGAAAGTCAAAATGGCGTCTGATTTGACTGCGATGGACGCAAAAACTACTGGACCCATTTTGATGCGGTATTATTTGTTTATAAGGTCTTGGTCAGACTTCAAATCCTACATTTATTTGATTGCAATCGGTTGAGTAGCACAGGAACTATGACCGAAAATATAATAATTAAGTTTACTTCCGTATTTAGTAGACAAGCATAAAAGATCTAGGCCATTTTTTTGGAATATGTAGGCCAATAGATAAAAAGTTATTCATTATGTCAGAGGCTCTGCTACAGAAACAGATATCGCAATCATACCATCTGGATTAAGGAGTTTCTTGAATCTCTTAACGAAGCTGATATTTTAATGTATTTTTTTTGTATCATTTTGTAGGCATTACGTAGGGTAACACTAACGATGTCCGTTCTATCGTACCTACTGGATGGAATTCAAGAAGTTACGAAGAGTTTAATTTGGCTCCTCAATCTTCGAATTAGGTTCGCTTACAAAACTACAATAACCATTTTAATGAAAACCCATTTTGTGATAACTAATCCAATATGTGCCAAAATAATACAACGGGAATATACGCGACAGGAAACCACGCGATAAGAATAGAATCGACGGGGAACCTTTATATTTCTGTCTCCTACGCAAACGAAGTTGCGCGGGTCAGCTAGTGATAATAATATAAATTATACCAACAATTATGTTAACATACGTTAGATACCCTGTCTCTTACACTAGGACGACCTGTATTATAAGAGACAGTGTTCGGTTAAAAAAATAATCTTAAGTTATATGTGAAGGCTGTGTTACTCGTCCAAATGGGAAGCAATGTGTGTGTTGTGTGTGTGTGTGTGTGTGTATATGTGTGTGTGTGTGTGTGTGTGTGTGTGTGTGTGTGTGTGTGTGTTTTTTATTTTACTCACTACATTTGCTACATTCATAGCAAATGTAGTGAGTAACAAAATGAATGTATGAATAGTATAACTCGATTTATTTGTGTACTACCACTTTGTCTTCTTCAAAAAATCTGTTAAGCAATCGACGCTTCATTTATCTCTGCATACCCCCTAGCTATCAATAAGAATATAGGTACTAACAAAATATATGAATAAAGTTTTAATAAAAATTGTGTAATTACATATTAAACGCTGGGCGCAATTTGTCATTTTTGATAAAGCACCCTTACTTAGTACGTCCATATTTCTGTGTTAATACAGTTTACATAATCCAGTGATTAATTAAATTACAGACTCGACGTACCGAATACTGCGCAAAGTCGAATCAATTTTCTGTTTATAATCCAACTAGCTTTCAAAATAATCTAAACTTGTTTACATTTCAATATTTTTTGTTGAACCATCGCGTAATAGGGATGCGAAGTCCTACTCACATCTTCGGGACCTCAACGGGTTTGATAGAATAGAATAAAATAGAATAGAATATGCTTTATTGTACACTAATTAACATATACATGTATATGGAATACAGAGTTTAAAATGTACAATGGGCGGCCTTATCGCCAAGTGCGATTTCTTCCTCGTGGCCCTGGGCAACGGAGTAGCGACCACTCCTGGAATTGTGCTTCACTTCCTAATTCCGGCCAAGTCGGGAAATATAAATACATAATGTTATAATAGTAGTTTATGACACTGTTGCATAATAAGGGTTCTTATAACACTTATAAGACCAAGTTATATACAGTGTCATACACTACTTTATCTACTCTCATACTATAATACCTGATTTCATTTTGTGATATATAGTCGCTCCTTGATTTTGCCGGTAACAGGTTCATGGTCATGTTTGACGCAGTTTCCAGAATGTCTGGTGGTGTACAATTCCCACCATCCTCGCTTTAAGACATGTTTTAACACAAAAACTAATTTATTTTACAAACAAAACCAAACTTTGTTTAATTTGAATGTAAAATGTTGGCGCCAAGGCGCAAACATCGATTGCGCATGCGTGTTTCTTTTTTTTTTCAGGCTGCGGAGGTACTACTTTTTTTTAAAGTAGAGGTTCAAACTTTTTTCCAGCTGGAGGTTCTATAGGTGTATCGTAATGATTAAAAAGTTATGTTTATGATATAGGTGTCCATCTTAGACCATATATATCACGGGACTAGCCTTTGCGAACCACCGCATACAAAAATATTCTGCTAGTTTTCATAGCGGGTGAAGGAGGAAACACAAGGACATATAAAATTTCATTATATTTAAAAATGTATTAATCGACAAACGCGTAATGGCTGTTGTGTGTTAATTTTTATTGTACAGTCAACTACAATGAAATGTACTAGTTTAATCATATAAAATGATGTACTGATGTACAGTGCTTTTTATAAAGCCAAAAGACCAAATGGTCTATTGGCTTGGCAGAAAACAATGCTTAAGTAAGGCGCATCCTGTGGTTAGATGATCTAAGGTGTCCATACAAGTCCTGTATCGTAATAAAACTTTTTTTTTGGACCTGTGCGTAATGTTTGTCATACCTAGAGTATTGATTTCAACTTTAAAATGTTTGTATTACAGTATCAGAGTAGATAAATACATATAAACGGTCGAAAGAAGTGGCATAGGTTTTCATAGTGAAAAATACTATTCTGTTCTATTTACACCTTCCAAGTGCAGTCGCCGCTGTGACTCGCAGTGTTATCCCGTACATAAATTTATCATTACAAGTCAAAATATAACTTTTATCTACTCTGATACTATAATACAAAGATTATAAAATTGAATCAATACTCTTATGACAAACATTACGCACAGGCCAAAAAAAAAGTTTTATTACGATACAGGTCTTGTATGGACACCTATATCATAATAAAACTTTTTAATCATTACGATACACCATAAACAACCTCCAGCTGGAAAAAGAAGTTTGAACCACTACTTTAAAAAAAAATTGGGCCTCCGCAGCCTGAAAAAAAAACACGCATGCGCAATCGATGTTTGCGCTTGCGCCTTGGCATCAACATTTTACATTTAAATTAAACAACGTTTGGTTTTGTTTGTAAAATAAATTAGTTTTCGTGTAAAAACATGTCTTAAAGCGAGGATGGTGGTAATTGTACACCACCAGACATTCTGGAAACTGCGTCTAACATGACCATGAACCTGTTACCGGCAAAATCAAGGAGCGACTATATATCACAAAATGAAATCAGGTATTATAGTATGAGAGTAGATAAAGTAGTGTATGACACTGTACATAATTTGGTTTTATAACACTCGTGTGATACTATAAAATAAATAAATGGTTTAAAAAACCCTAGAAAAATACGCTATTATAATGCACGAAAAAAACCAAAAAATAAATTATGGATCGTTCAAGTTGCCTCTATTTCTAGGCTGAAGTGTAAACTATGTGCTTTTAGTTATAATATTTGATTGCAAAAGCGTGGGGCGCTGGAACAGGATGCTTCCGCCAAGAAAGTCTTTTTTGAAAGAGTCTTGTCAGATTAAGGATAAGTTTACATTTATAAAAGCGTGTTTTTCTCGTGTTTAAACTATTAATTTACACTGTCACGCTTTTATATATCTATTGTGACTTTTACTATTATTATTATCATTTTAAATTTCGGAAATGTATTAACGACGATAGGCTTTAATTGAAATGCATAACATACTTACTTGAAAAGTAAAGTAGTTAATCACGCCTACGCATTTTCAACACCCACTTTTGCCAGATTTTCGTGACTCCGCGCCCGCGTAATAGAAGCAAACCTATTACCGTTACGGATCTCTATTAGATAATTCATAGGTAGGTCCATAAAGTTTCGGCATTCCGAGATATTTAGTACAATATGTAGTAAACATGTAATAAGAATACAAACGCATATATCCCTAAGCGGGTTTTTAACGGTAACCAAAGGTATCTCGTTCTCGAACAAGAACTCTACATTTTGCCACTGTTGACGTATTCTCCTCATGTATCTACTTAATTGCCTAAAAGAAGAGGCGTTCCCTTTGGCAGCATAAACGTTATGCTCTTGTGCGACCTCATGCAGCTTTCGCCAGGATTTTTATTATATAAGGATTAGTATTAATAAGAATTTGCTTACTAAAAAGTCTTTCTTTTTCTAGCACCCCACGCTTTTACAATCAAATATTATAACTAAAAGCACATAGTTTACACTTCAGCCTAGAAATAGAGGCAACTTGAACGATCCATAATTTATTTTTTGTTTTTTTTCGTGCATTATAAAAGCGTATTTTTCTAGGGTTTTTTAAACCATTTATTTATTTTATACTTTTTGGTCACAACATTTATACCTTTACTAGCTGTTCCCTGCGGCTTCATCCGCGTAGAAGTCGTTATCGCATAAAATCATTTCCCTCCTTTCGCGCAGTCAGCAGTTAAAAAGTAGCCTATGTCCTTCCCTAAAACTCAAACTATCTTTATAACAAATTTCATCAAAATCGGTTCAGTGGTTTAGGCGTGAAAACGTAACAGACAGACAGACAGAGTTACTTTCGCATTTATAATAGGGACATGAATTTCTGTAAGAACGAATAGGTATACGTCGCCCTAATAACTAATGATTATGATTACCGGTAGGAACTAATGAACATCAATTAAACAATAACATAACCTTAAAACATGAATATCGGTTAAAATTCTGTATTACATGGTGTTTTGTCTGAGTTCGACTAATGTGAAAATATTTCATAATTACTCTAATACATATACATTTTATGCAGGGACCTATGTCAATATTTACACTCAATATTAACTTTAATTTATAACAGGTTTGTTATAACCTTAAACCCTAATCGTGGTCAAAGTTCATTACACGACTTTTCTAACAAATCTAAACACAGCTATGATACAATGTTCAATCATGAAGTTATAGTTCATATCTTACGACCCTATCATCAGATCAGTTTGACAGCACCATATTATTGTATTGTTATCAGAACTACAAACATCTGCCAATTTTCATGACGCTACAATCCTTGGAAGATGGTTAAATTAGTTACCTGAGATTCCAATGCATAGTTTTACAAGTCAATTAAAAAAAGGTTTGTTATAACCTTGAAACCTAAGCCTGGTCAAAGTTCATTACAAGACTTTTCTGACGAATTTAAAAACAGATATAATATGATATTCCATCATGAAGTTCCAGTGCATATCTTCCGGCTCCATCATCAGATCAGTTTGACAGTACCATATTATTGTATTGTCATCAGAACTACATACAGCTGCCAATTTTCATGACGCTACGATCCTTGGAAGCTGGTTAAATTAGCTACCTTAGATTCCACTTGTTTTCAGTGCCTATCTTCCGGCTCCATCATCATATCAGTGCGACAGTACCATATAATTGTATTGTCATCAGAAGTACATACAGCTGCTAATTTTCATGACGCTACAATCCTTGGAAGCTGGTTAAATTAGCTACCGTAGATTCCACTTTTTCCATCGAAGTTTCAGTGCCTATCTTCCGGCTCCATCATCATATCAGTTTGACAGTACCATATTATTGTATTGTCATCAGAACTACATACTGCTGCCAATTTTCATTACCCTACGATCCTTGGAAGCTGGTTAAATTAGCTACCTTAGATTCCTCCTGTTTTCAGTGCCTATCTTCCGGCTCCATCATCATATCGGTTTGACAATACCATATTATTGTATTGTCATCAAAACTACATACATCTGCCAATTTTCATGAAGCTACGATCTTTGGAAGATGGTTAAATTAGTTTCCTTAGATTCCATTACATTGTTAGTTACATACACGACGACCTAATAAAAGCGTATTAAAAACTCGCCTACGGCTCGTTTTTTTAAAACACACTTGTGTTATAAGAACCCATATTATGCAACAGTGTCATAAACTACTATTAAAGTTTTAACTGCTCTACTGTAAAGAATGTGATTTGTACAGTCGATATTGCAAAGACCACTGTGCCTAATAAACTCTAAAATAATATTTGCGGATCTCACAATAATTTGATTTGACCCGTGAATCGAACCTGGAAATTTTCCTTCGTAAATTTTGACTTTTTAAATTAATTTTGGTATGATTTTGGAATTTTAGTTTTTTGTGGAAAGTTTTATTTTGAAAAGTAAACTCCTTGCTTTAAATTTTTGACAGCAAAATAACTGGAAAGAAATTTGAGATAATTTTGAAAAGCAATTAGTATGCTGACTTAATCACAAATTTAATGTGAAAAAATTTTGGTCTCGAGCAGGATTCGAACCTGCGTCTTCTGGTGAAATGATTGAATGATGAAATGATTTTATTTTATGCTATTATGATTTTAACATTTTAATTTGAATGTACTTACTTATTTATTTTAATTTGTTATTTTAATTTGATTTTATTTTAATTTATTAATTGTATATCTTAATGTATTACTAACATAGGTTTTAAGAGAGTGAATTAACCAACTATGGAATATTTCTTATACGAAATAAAGATTAAGTATTAAAAAAAAATTACCTCGAGGCCACCGAGATAGTCAATCAAAGTCAAATCATAGTTGTACCAATGTTCATAAAACTATGGCTAGGTACTTCTAGAGCTATTTAATAATTGAGTTTCACTTTGCTCCACAAATTCTCAAGCTAACTACATACATAATAAAATAACGTAGTTAAACTGTCCCCACAGGGGGATGATGTGGAATGTTAAATTCATGATGATTTTTGCTTATTTTGTTTACCTCTCGACGCGACGATTCGGCCATATTGCAACAGCCGTGGTCACGAGTAGACTGGAATGTGGAATGGTGTTTTAAAAGGAAATTATTAAAGTCATCTAAGTTGTAAATTGCAGCATTATCACTAGATGGCGCTGTGCCGTTTTTTTTAATCGCGATATGGTTTCGTTACGGATGGTCTCATAAGAGAGGTTACTGTTATCTACTAATTTACTTCCACTATTAGTGTAACGAAATAATAATTCGATGTATTTTTGAAAGTGTTTATTTAATAACACTCTTATCAAACCTCAAAGTCCTCAAACACAATGTCAACGGGAGGTAGGGCGACAGCGGCAGGTGAGGTGAGTGCGCCCGGCAAACTTAATCTCAACTATCGTTCGTGTCGACACCGCATTTGTATAGCTATTATGAGACACAGCGACGACTTATCATGTTTAATGACGACTGTTGACACTGTTTATTACAATGACATTATAATAGGAACTATTAAATCGAATTATGAACCCCCGTAAATACGAAAAAAAGAAGCGCTCGTGGCCCCGCGGACTCAGTGTTCTGTAAACAATGTCACTTTGTGACATTTATTTGAGCGTTTCCGTGCTTCGGAAGGCACGTTAAGCCGTTGGTCCCGGTTGCCATTAAAATGGCAGTCATTAAGCTAAGTTAAAGGCTATATTTCAACAGCAGGCAGTCACAACCTGCGCCTGTCCATTTACACACGGCAATACGGCTCACCACCTATTACGTGGGACAAATTATACAAAGGTGAAATGTGGGCTTATAATATGCCTCTGCCTACCCCTTCGGGGATAAAAGGCGTGACCTTATGTATGTAAATACAAATAATTTATGATGCTTTATTTGTAAAAAATCTAAATACAAATAAAAACCGGCCAAGTGCGAGTTGGACTCGCCCATGAAGGGTTTCGTAGCAGCAAGTAACATAATATAAAAGTTCTTATAGTTCGTTGTAACTTTGACTGATATTGTAACACGTTCGCAGTTGTAGTGATTTCACTAACCGGAAATTGCTGTTTATGACGTATTAAAAAAAACTACCAGCTCTATCTCGTTCAAACTAATTTTCGTTGGTAGTTTTTATGGCAATGTACATCATATATTATTTTTAGATTTATCATTCTCTTAGTTTAGAAGTTAGAGGGGGGGGGGGACACCCATTTTTCCACTTTGTAAGTCCCTCTTGCGCAAACTATTTACTTTAGAAAAAAATGATGTTAGAAACCTCAACAGCATTTTGGAAGACCTATCTATAGATACCCAACACGTATGGGTTTGATGAAAAAAAAATTTGAGTTTCAGTTCTGAGTATGGGGACCCCCAAAATTTACTGCTTTTTTTCTAGTGTTATATAAGAATCTTAATGCGGTTCACAGAATACATCTACTTACCAAGTTTCAATAGCATAGGCCGTATAGTTTCGGAGAAAAGTGGCTGTGACACACGGACGGACAGACAGACAGACAGACAAACATGACGAATCTATAAGGGTTCCGTTTTTGCCATTTGGCAACGAAACCCTAAAAAGAACGACAGTACGCCGACTAATATCACGTGAGTGTGAGTCATGGTACTAATAGTCGTAGACAGATGGAATAGCACCATGTGGTTTTACTAGGTTCGACTCCAGCATAGTATGAAAATAAAAGGGTTGTATGTGTGATGAATTGTTGACGTTGACGACAAAGTTAAACTCAACATGGTGGCTTTCGAAATAATGTCGAATCAAAGCTATTTAGTAGGTACTACTAGATGATTCCGCGCGGCTTCGCCCGCGTGAAACTTGTTACCCGTTCCCGCTTCCCATGGGAAAATATTCCCGGGATTAAAAGTAGCCTATGTGTTATTCCAGGTTATTATCTATCCCTGTACCAAAATTTCAGCTTAATCCGTTTAGCCCTTAGAGCGTGATTGAGTAACAAACATCCAAACATCTTCACAAACTTTTACATTTATAATATTAGTAGGAAGTAGGTTTTACTTATTAATTCCTATATTTTTTGTGAATTAATGCTTTTTATAATATTTATGTGTAATTTCTTTAATATCCGTAACACCATGGGCTGGTAGTTCCTTTTTTTAAGCATATAAAAAAGAAACCTATCAATTATTTATGAATAACTAGCTGATGCCCGCAGCTTCGCCCGCGATGGCGCTGTATGTGAAAAATGATTTTCCCGCTTTTCTGTTGAAATTTTTCCTGAATTTTCTTTGCTATAAACCTCACGGAGCCCGAGACCTTTCCAACGAATGCAAAACCGTGGAAATCGGTTCGTGCGTTCTGGAGTTATAGCGTCAGGAAGGAAAACCCGACTTATTTTTATATAATAGAAGATATTATATAAGTTACTAGAGGACGTCACGCGGTTTCACCCGCGTAGTTCCCGGTCCCGTGGGAATACAATATTTTTTCTTCCATAAGAACCTTCTCCTGACAATACCTTGCACAATAAAAAAAGAATTAGTGAAATCGGTCCACCCGATCTGAAGTTATGCGCTTACCAACACATTTTGCGATTCATTTTTAAATATAAGAAGACTAGCTGACCCGCGCAACTTCGTTTGCGTGATAAATGAAGATCCGCTCGACCGATTTTGCGCAAACTTCACACAAACTAAATAGTCTGAACAAAGTCTAAACATTAGGTGTGGATAGGTGAGCCCTTTCTTAGGTTATAAAAAAACAACGAAAAAAAAAATTATAAAAAATAAAACCGACTTCAAACAAATCCTGAAAAATAAAATTTACTTAGCAGAAAGTAATAGGTATGTGTTTTGATTTATCACATTTTATTCAATATCTATTGAAGTCGGCGCCAAGTAAACCTATAAGTTTAGATAGGTATTATTAATGGCACCAATGGCACCGGGAATAAGTTCCCGCTTCCCGTGGGAACTTATTCCCGGGATAAAAACGGCCTATGTGTTATTCCAGACAATAATCTACCCCTGTACCAAGTTTCAGCCAGATCCGTTTAGCCGTTAGAGCGTGAAAGAGTAACAAACATCCATACTCACAAACTTTCGCCTTTATAATATTAGTAAAGTCGACCAATTTTCTCAGAAAATTGGATGCGAATGTTACGAAGACGTTGAAGTCGTAGCTAGGGCTAGCTCAATCGGCCGACCCGTCGGCATTATACAGAGCCTCTAATAACTTCGAAATGACGTTTAAGAAGCCGTCGGAACTCTATAAACATCTTTAGAGTTACTAAAATGCACGTCTTGGAAAAATCAAGAGACAAAATCGTTCAAACTCTTCCAAAGGATAAAAATATAGCAGAACTTGAGTCACGCCTAGAATTCCACAAGAAATTCATGGTGGGTTCGCAGACTGGTCGAGCGGGGTTGGGTAGTATCCGGAGATAAACAGATAAAGACATCATAAAATCTTTTCTGGAGCAGGATGAGAGCGATGCCTATAAGGTGCACGCGATGAACCTAGAGATGCAGAATGAATGGCTTACTCTGGGCGAATTTTGTAATCTCATGGCCTTGCAGTGGCGTACCTTATTGTACGACTGGTCGCCGGCTTTGCTTAAGTTCTACCTGAACGCGTTTCAATTGACCCTCCCCGACCCAAGTAATCTGGTCAGGTGAGGGAAAGCCACAGATAAAACATGTAATGCATGTAAAGAAGCGATTGGAACTGCTAGGCACCTGCTGGTAGGTTGTAGGACGTTACTAGACCGGGGTCATTACTCACGCCGACACGATAGGGTATTGAAAACCATACGTGAGGCTGTCAGTTTGGCGGTAGCGAGAGCGAAAAAGGGATTAACCACAAACAAAAGAACTGACATTGCGTTTGTAAAGGAAGGCTGTTCAAAGAAAGTACCTCAAAAGCCATACTCAATCTTGATGGCTGCCGCCGATTGGACTATACTGTCAGACACGTATGAAAAACACTACAAAATCCCGGAGGATGTATGTGCCTCGTCATGCAGACCCGACATATTCCTGTTTTCGAGGATACACAGGCGTGCGGTGCTCGTGGAGCTGACGGTGCCGTGGGAGACCAACATACCGAAGGACCACTCCATGAAGACAAATAAATACTTTGACTTGACCAATGAGTTAACCAAAAATGGCTATGTGGTTAAACTCTATGCCGTAGAAGTAGGAGCAAGGGGAATTCCAGCTAAATCCCTGTATAATTTATTTAAGGTCCTTGGATTGCCAAGAGCTTCAGTAAGCTCTTTACTAAAACGAGTATCCAAAGCGGCATTGATAGGATCTTACCAAATCTGGTTGGGCAGGGAGGGGAACATTGTTGACGGTGGAAGGTGATCGTTTATGCGCATAGTAAGGTGGCCACCCTAAACCTACTCGAATGGGTCGCAAGTCCCAGACGCCCGTCGGGGTGTTCCCCCCTGTGCCACGCTATGGACCCGGCGCCCGCACGGAGAATCCATGGAATGCTAAGAATACGGTCTCTTCTCATTAGTAATAGTAATAGTAAAGAAGTAAGAAAATATAAAAATGGAGCCCTATTTCCTTGGTCACGGCATCACATGTGAACAGCTGGACCGATTTCGCTAATTCTTTTTTTGTTGTGTTTGTTATTGTCAGGAGAAGGTTCTTATAAAAGAATAATATAAAAAAACCCCTGAAAATAAGACATAGAACTGACAGAATGCTACAAATATCATCAAAAAGGATGTAAAAATACATTATCGTTTAAAAATGAACAAATTAAAATTTATATAAATGAATCTGCGAAATGTAAGTATGAACGGGCATAACTTCAGAACGGCTGGACCGATTTCGCTAATTCTTTTTTTGTGTTTATTGTCAGGAGAAGGTTTAAAATTGTAAATAACTGATAACATAGTTAGAAATTTATCTGACCGTACAAATCAGCTTGTTATCATAAGTGTCCGAATAGTCACCCAAAAAATTTAAATTGACTCTTCGGACAAAGTGTCCGAACCTTCGGTGTCCGTAACGTCATTTTGCCAAAATATTGGCAAAAAAAATAAATGGTTCAAAAAACCCTAGAAAAATACGCTTTTATGATGCACGAAAAAACCAAAAATAAATTATGAATCGTTCAAGTTGCCTCTATTTCTTGGCTGAAGTGTAAACTATGTGCTTTTAGTTATAATATTTGATTGCAAAAGCCTGGGGCGCTGGAACAGAAAAGACTTTCCTGGCGAAAGCATGCAGCTTCCGCCAGGAAAGTGTCTTGTCAGATTAAGGATAAGGTCACATTTATAAAAGCGTGTTTTTCTCGTGTTTAAACTATTAATTTACACTGTCACGCTTTTATACATATATCTATGGTGACTTTTACTATTATTATTATCATTTTAAATTTCGGAAATGTATTAACAATGATAGGTTTTAATTGAAATGCATAACATACTTACTTGAAAAGTATTAAACACGCCTACGCATTTTCAACACCCACTTTTGCCAGTTTTTCGTGACGCCCGCGTAATAGGAGCAAACCTATTACCGTTACGGATCTCTATTAGACAATTCATAGGTAGGTCCTTAAAGTTTCGGCATTCCGAGATATTTAGTACAATATGTAGTAAACATGTAATAAGAATACAAACGCATATATCCCTAAGCGGGTTTTTAACGGTAACCAAAGATATCTCGTTCTCGAACAAGAACTCTACATTTTGCCACTGTTAACATATTCCCCTCATGTATCTACTTAATTGCCTGAAAGAAGAGGCGTTCCGTTTGGCAGCATAAACGTTATGCTCTTGTGCGACCTCATGCAGCTTTCGCCAGGATTTTTATTATATAAGGATTAGTATTAATAGGAATTTGCTTACCAAAAAGTCTTTCTTGGTCTAGCGCCTCACGCTTTTACAATCTATACATATAATAAAACTGTAGAGGGTCGAGAGTCTGTACATGGAAGATATTTTGAAAATTTTAATTGGAGGGTGTTCTCTAATCGATACTAAAGCCGAAAATGTAATTTAAATTTTTCATGTCTGTCTGTCTGTCTGTCTGTCTGTCTGTCTGTCTGTCTGTATCCCGACTAAGTATCACGCCGAAACTACTAATTCGATTTGCATGATACTTGGCACAATCTGAGCTTATAATCCGAGGAAGGTTTTAGGATACTTTTGATCCCGATATTTTGCGTGGTTCCTTCAGGGGAGGGAATGAATGATGAAATGGTTTTTCAGCTGTAATTTCTCACCGCGTGGTCCGATTTCAAATATTTTTTTGGTGTTAGAAAGGTAATATTTTAAGCATTGCTCCACACAAGTTTCAATATTGAGGGTTTTGTGGTTCAGAAATGAGAGACATCTCAACTTTTGCCAAACCTAGAATTCAAGGATTCCTTTGAATAGATTACACTGGTAGGTATCTTCTATCGATATCTTTACCTATCTATTCTTATTCTATACCTATAATTCTATACCTATGTATAATAAACTATTTATCATAAATATAAATAGGTGTTGTCATGTTTTGCTATACCTGCTACATTACATTACATCAATCAATACATATAATAAAATCGTAACAGGTCGCTGTCTGTACATGGAAGATAAATAAGAAAAAATATTATAGGGGGGCTTTATGAACGCAATAGAACCCAAAACAATGATTTTTAGAATTTTTGTCTGTTTGTCTGTATGTCTGTATGTCTGTATATCTGTTTGTCTGTACGGTTGTGCACGCTAATCTCAGTAACCGCTCAACCGATTGCAATGCGGTTTTTTTTTATTGTGTTGAGGTTTGCTCCAGTTAACATTTAGCGTTTGTTTTATGTAAATCGGTTTAGAAATAAAAGAGTTATAACACTTTTAAGAATCAAATATTTTGAAAATTTTAATTGTAGGGGTTTCTTTGAATGTGAGTGAACCTAAACTGGCGTGTTGGCTTAATCATAAAAGAGCTTAATGATTAAGACTATTTTTAAACAATTCAGTCCGCGCCGAAGGCGTGGACTGAATTGTTTTAAAATAGACTTAATCATTAAGCTCTTTTATGATTAAGCAAACAGGGCAGTTTCAGACGCTGCTTGATGACTCTGATGAAGAAATACCTTTCCTTTCATACACCTTATGTGACGTAAACGAAGTTGCGGGCTCAGCTAGTAATATATTATAACTAAAAGCACATAGTTTACACTTCAGCCTAGAAATAGAGGCAACTTCATAATTTATTTTTGGTTTTTTCGTGCATCATAAAAGCGTATTTTTCTAGGGTTTTTTGAACCATTTATTTATTTTATACTTTTTAGTCACAACATTTATACCTTTACTAGCTGTTCCCTGCGGCTTCATCCGCGTAGAAGTCGTTATCGCATAAAAGCATTACCCTCCATTCGCGCAGTCAGTTAAAAAGTAGCCTATGTCCTTTCCTTAAACTCAAACTATCTTTATAACAAATTTCATTAAAATCGGTTCAGTGGTTTAGGCGTGAAAACGTAACAGACAGGCTGAGTTACTTTCGCATTTATAATATTAGTAGGGATTTCTGTATTACATGGTGTTTTGTCTGAGTTCGACTAATGTGAAAATATTTCATTATTACTCTAATACATATACATTTTATGCAGGTACCTATGTCAATATTAACTTCAATATATAACAGGTTTGTTATAACCTTAAACCCTAATCGGGGTCAAAGTTCACTACACGACTTTTCTAACAAATCCAAACACAGCTATGATACAATGTTCAATCATGAAGTTACAGTTCATATCTTACGACCCCATCATCAGATCAGTTTGACAGCACCATATTATTGTATTGTTATCAGAATTACAAACATCTGCCAAATTCCATGACGCTACGATCCTTGGAAGATGGTTAAATTAGTTACCTGAGATTCCATTGCATAGTTTTACAAGTCAGTTAAAAACAGTTTTGTTATAACCTTGAAACCTAAGTATGGACAAAGTTCATTACAAGACTTTTCTGACGAATCCAAAAACATATATAATACGATATTCCATCATGAAGTTCCAGTGCATATCTTCCGGCTCCATCATCAGATCAGTTCGACAGTACCGTATTATTGTATTGCCATCAGAACTACATACAGCTGCCAATGTTCATGACGCTACGATCCTTGGAAGCTGGTTAAATTAGCTACCTTAGATTCCACTTTTACCATCAAAGTTTCAGTGCCTATCTTCCGGCTCCGTCATCATATCAGTTCGACAGTACCATATTATTGTATTGTCATCAGAACTACATACAGCTGCCAATTTTCATGACGCTACTATTCTTGGAAGCTGGTTAAATTAGCTACCTTAGATTCCACTTTTTCCATCAAAGTTTCAGTGCCTATCTTCCGGCTCCATCATCATATCAGTTTGACAGTATCATATTTTTGTATTGTCATCAGAATTACATACAGCTGCCAATTTTCATGACCCCACGATCCTTGGAAGCTGGTTAAATTAGCTACCTTAGATTCCATCTGTTTTCAGTGCCTATCTTCCGGCTCCATCATCATATCGGTTTGACAGTACCATATTATTGTATTGTCATCAAAACTACATACATCTGCCAATTTTCATGACGCTACGATCCTTGGAAGATGGTTAAATTGGTTTCCTTAGATTCCATTACATTGTTAGTTACATACACGACGACCTAATAAAAGCGTATTAATATTGATGCAATGTTATATTATTGTAGGTGTATTAGTGGTACAAAGTGATATTTTTTGAATAGTGGAATGAAAAAACTATACATTTTTAATTAAACTAGCCAGATCAGCTAGATCTGGCGAGCTTTGTTCGACATATCAAGCTAACCCAATATAAGTGAAAAGCCACGATAAACATTTTTTCTTCCTTTATCTATATATATAAAAACAAGAACTGACTGACTGACGATCAACGCACAGCCTAAACCGCTGGCAGGCCTCCGTCACTCGCTACAAGTCGTTTTATAAGCACCTACTCCTAAGTATTATGACGCAGAACTAACGTGGCCGACCGGCAGAGGGCTGCCACACGCCAGACCGAGCGAAGTGCGCACAACCAATGTACATTTCCCGCGTAAAATAATATTTCGCTTTATTTAGTCTTGCTTTTTTTTTTCATCTTACTTCTTACTAATATTCTAAAATTAAATGCGAAAGTGTTTGAGTGCGGATTTGTAGATGTGTGAATGTTTGTTACTCTTTCACGCTCTAACGGCTAACGGATCTGGCTGATATTTGATACAGGGATAGATTGTAGTCTGGAATAACACATTAGGTTACTTTTTATCCCGGGAATAAGTTCCCATTGAAAGCGGGAAAAGGAACAAACTTTTACGAGGGCTAAGCTGCGAGCATCAGCTAGTTATAATATAAATTCTTATGTAAAGAAGAAGAAGTTATAAAATATTATTAAGTTTATTTTTCAGACACTGTGTTTATTGTTTTTTGTAGTTATATGTATTTTTGTTACGTGCTTACAACCCTAATGTTGTCAATAGTTGTCACTCGATGACGCAATCATACGTTGTGCGCACGAATCTCGACTCTCGAAATACGTCGTAGAACATGTTTTCTACTGTAGCGATATGTTATAGCTAATATTTTTGAGGTTAAGTATAGGAGTGATGTATCTGTTACGTAGTAACTATTATTTAATCTGTGCCGCTGGGTCTAGAAACATGCAATTTCGCGCAAATGCTCCTTATGTCACGTAGGCGAGCAATAAGAAGGGATTTTTGGAAATTCAACTCCTAAGGGGGTAAACAAGGGTTGCAAAGATTGTATGGGACAACGTGATTCCTTGGTCCAATCTTCTTCAAATTTGGCATAAAACATCTTTAACCGAATTTATGGGATACGTGTATTTTATTTTATTGAAATTTATTATTTAACATATTTTAAATGGGTTAGAAAAAAAATTTGGAGGCAATTGCCTCATAGTTTATATTGATACTCCTTAGTCGGTTCTTTTTAAACTTTCTTTTTGACATGTGACAGCTGAATTTTTAATAAAAAAATGCTCTTATTTTTGATAAACGTCAAAACATTTCAAATTGTATAATTTTACTAAAACTGTGTATTTTATTTATGCGTATATTTATTTCAGTAAGCGAAATTGCCTTCATATTATTTTGTACCTATCTCAAAATACATTTGTGAGATGAAAACCTGTACATGTCTGGCTAGGAATTATGAAAGAACAAGTTCTAGGTAAGGTGTACACGGTTCCGATTTATCACACAGTATTTATTACCATCTTCGCTTACTTTCGTATTTTATACAGGGATAATACAAACGATCAGAGGCGTTATAGACGAACATTTAGCAGATGAAATCTATAGTAAATTTCTGGTCACAATAGGAGAAACTGTCTTAGTACGGGTTGCCTCAGCCTCGAAAGTCTGAAGACTTACACAATCCAGAAATACGAGAAAGAAAGAAGTTCAGATAACAATTCCTTAGCAAAAGCATAAAATGCTCTCTAAACCAATTAACAAAGACATTAGGTATCAATTTTTACAAAAATATAGATTTACTGCGCTCAAAGTATGTATTTTGATTTATTTTAGTCAGAATTATATCTATACATATAAAAACAGTACTGTAAAGTGCCGCGGGCTGGCCACAAGACGACAGACTACGGCAGATGTAGCAAACCAGTTCCAAAGCGGGCATTGCGACTTGGTCCACCCTCTAGATGGACCGAGGACCTCGAAGAGGTCGCAGGCTGGATGCTGAAGGCGCAGGACGTAAATTAGGAGAGGCCTACGTCCAGGAGCGTACATGCTGATTTGATTGATATAAAAATAAAAACTGACTTAGATACCTGATCGAGATCTAGAACCTTGAAATTAGATTAATGGCATAGTTGCGCACAAAGAAACGATTTTTAGGGTTTGTGCCATTAAACGGGACCATATTTATGAGACTTCGCTGTCCGTCTGTCTATCTGTCCGTCATAAGGCAGTATCTCAGGAATCGTGATAGCTAGAGAGCTGAAATTTTCAGATGATATATTTCTGTAGCCACTATGACAACAAATGCTAACGTCAGAAAAGGGGGGCGGGGATTAAGGGGGCTCCCAACCAATAAACGTGATGCTTTGCCTTTTTTTTGGTACGGAACCCTCTGTCTTTCCACTCCGACCCAACTAAACCGGCCAACCGTTGTTCGGAATAGAAGTAATTAAGGGACTTTATTCCTATCTATACTTTATTCTTTATTTATTTCCTCTGTGCGCGAGTCCGCTTCGCACTTGGCCAGTTTTTTATACTACTAAGATGGCAGACAAGCTTACGGTCCACCTGATGGTTGGTTACTGTAGTGGACTAATTCGCATAGTGAACGTTTGCAATACCAGTGGCGCTGCTGCATGTCGACCCATATTTCCCTCGGCATCCAGTAGAGTCACGGGAAAGTAATATATCCCGTAACCCTACTGATAGTGCTCTTCGGTGGACTTCGAATTAGTTTCGTTTACAATAACCATTTTAATGAAAATCCAATTTGTGCCAAAACAATACAACGGGAATACACGCGACAGAAAACCACGCGATAAGAATAGAAGCCACGGGGGACCCTGCTATTTCTCTCTCTCTTTACGCAAACGAAGTTGCGCGGGTCAGCTAGTTGTAAGATACTGTTGTTTAAAATAAATTGTTCCTTATAAAACTCTCTTTTGGTTGGTATCATAAAACAGGTTATCTTTACATCTCCCAGGTTCGATTCAAGCGGGTGATTTGTACTTTAAATGTAGCTTTACTTACTTTTGAAAATAGAGAAATGTTTCCTTTCAGCTAAACTTGCCATTATCAATATTAAGGGTACTTTACCTCCAACTACGGTCTCTAAAGTCCATACTGTATAGATGATATAAAAATGAATCGCAAAATGTGTTGGTAAGTTAGAAAAATTGTAATAACTGTACCTTACTGGCTCTAACTGTTCAAAGAAATAGTTGCTATTGCGATTTTGGATCGGACCTTGGAACTCGAAGTACCAAAATGGGAACCGAGAACAGAAAGACGGACTGGGAAATGAAAACCAGGAACCGGGATCTCGAAACCGGGAACAGGGATCAAGAATTCAGAAACGGGAACTGGGACCGGAAACTCAGAACTCAGGAAAACGATTTCCATATTCATAGTTACGGCAGGACAACGTCAGTCGGGTCAGCTAGTAGGTGATAAAAACCGGCCAAGTGCGAGTTGGACTAGCCCATGAAGGGTTTGGTAGCAGCAAGTAACATAATATAAAAGTTGTTATAGTTCGTTGTAACTTTGATTGATGTTTTAACACGTTCGCAGTGGTAGTGTTTTTCTAACCGAAAATTGTGGTTTATGACGTATTAAAAAAAAACTACCAGCTCTATCTCGTTCAAACCAATTTTCGTTGGTAGTTTTTTTGGCAATGTACATCATGTATATTTTTTTAGATTTATCATTCTCTTAGTTTAGAAGTACGAGGGGGGGGGGGGGGGGGGACACATTTTTCCACTTTGGTAGTGTCTCTTGCGCACTTATTCACTTTAGAAAAACATGATTTTAGGAACCTCAATAGCATTTTTGAAGACCTGTCTATAGATACCCCACACGTATGGGTTTGATGAAAAAAAAAGTTTTGTGATTCAGTTCTGAGTATGGGGACCCCCAAAATTCACTGCTTCTTTTCTAGTTTTATATAAGAATCTTAATGCGGTTTACAGAATACATCTAGTTACCAAGTTTCAATAGCATAGGTCTTATAGTTTCGGAGAAAAGTGGCTGTGACACACGGACGGACAGACAGACGGACAGACAGACAGACATGACGAATCTATAAGGGTTCCGTATTTGCCATTTGGCTACGAATCCCTAAAAATGGTAACCGAGAGTAGCGAAAAATTCTAAATCTGGGTAATGGTAATTCTAAATGGGTAAACGTAGGTAATTCATTTAGGATTAGGATTTTCGAGTTTCTTGTTACTTGCAACTGCGAAATTCGATTTTCCTGAATTTCTTGTTTCTCAAACAATTGAATCAAATAAATGTATAGTTTGTACAGACGGAGGGACTGACGGATGTACGGAATCCTCGGTGGGAGAGTCCGACTTGCACTTGTCCGGTTTTTTAGGGTTTCGTAGCCAAATGGCAAAAACGGAACCCTTATAGATTCGTCATGTCTGTCTGTCTGTCTGTCTGTCCGTCTGTCTGTCCGTCCGTGTGTCACAGCCACTTTTCTCCGAAACTATAAGGTCTATGCTATTGAAACTTGGTAGCTAGATGTATTCTGTGAACCGCATTAAGATTTTTATATAAAACTAGAAAAAAAGCAGTAAATTTTAGTTTTTAGTCAGACGTTTATGTCGAAATGGTTCACGACCGAGCAGTTGCGTTTCGTTCATATGTTTTAAAACTATGGCTACTGCTCATTATTTTTATGAAAGTAGTTTACATATTTTTGTTATTTGATAATTATTTATGTGTGGATCTCTTTTTTTCTATTTTTATGTTTAGTAAAATATTAATTTCATAAATCTTTTCATCATTACTTTGTGATTACACTCGACTGGTGGGTGAATAGGATGTATTGCATACTTGCAAAAGTATTATTGTATTTACATTCTGCAGATAGGTATATAATATATATAAATAGTATATTTTTATTGCAGATATTTATTGTATTTAATATTTATAATTATGTCATTTTTAGATTGTATAGATGTTGATACTGATACTTCTGTATCATCATATTATAGTTTGAATAACAGTATAACAGATGTGCCATCACTGGCAGACTCGCTTCAGACACAGTTTTTCGATGTACCTATGAACTTCAATGTTGTGCACACCAATACCCAGAGTATTCCCGCCCATATCACCGATATGCTGGCCAATCTAGACTCTAAAATTTTGCACGCTATTCTTGTTTCGGAAACATGGTTTAAACCAGAGGTTCATGCAAATATTTCTTATACCCTTCCCGGTTTCCGACTAATAAGAAATGACCGCGTGCCTGTACCTGGCGTTTGTGAGCGTGGTGGAGGTGTTGCTATTTATTTACGCAGCGATATTCCTTATAAAATTATTGAGATATCAGCACAGCCACCGCAATCAAGCGCAGGTGAGTACATATTCTTAGAAATAGAACTCTGTCACACTAAGGTCCTTTTTGGTGTGTATTACTGTCATTCTTCAAAAGTTAATTATTTCTCTTCCTTTCAACACATTCTTGAAAAACTAGTCCCTTCCTTTAAGCACACCATTTTAATGGGAGATTTTAATACATGCCTCGTTAGACAGGATTCTGACTCTCTCCGTCGGTCTGCCTCTCTGTGCGGTATTTTAGAGTCTAATAATTTAACTATTCTTCCCCTAAATACTACACATCATTTTCATAACTGTGCACCTTCCCTTATAGACCTTATCATAGTTTCCTCTTCTGAGCATGTAGCCAAATATGGCCAGTATAATGCTGATATCTTCTCTTATCATGACCTTATCTTTCTTTCATACAAAATTCGCCCTCCTAAGGCGAAATGTAAAGTGCTGATGCAGCGACACTTTGGTGCCATGAGGATAGACCGGCTTTGTGAGGATGCAAGCGTTATTGACTGGACATTGCTCTATGACACAGATTCACTCGACGAAAAAGTTTCAATTTTGACAAATAACTTGATCCGTCTTTATGATAAACATATAAACATGCACCGATCCACGCTGTCAAGTTGAAACACGCTCCGTCTCCGTGGCTTACAGCAGAAATTAAGGAATTAATTGCAAAGAAGGGGAGGGCTAAAACCAAATTTAAATACAGGCCAAACGATTACAACCGCGAGAAGTATGTGTCTATTCGCAATCACTGTAATAAGGTGTGTAGGAATGCACAACGCCAATATATCCAGTCGTCCGTTGAAGACGGACCTCCAACAAAAATCTGGAAATTTCTTAGAACTCTGGGAGTTGGTAAAGAAAAACAAGAAGTTAATCCTAAAGATATTGATCTTGATGCGTTAAACAAGCATTTCTCCTCTACTTATAGTTTTGACGGTTCTACCAAAACTAACACATTAAATCGGCTTTCTCAATTACCAACTCCTGATTATCCACCTTTTGTATTTAGTCAATTCACTGAAAGTGATGTTAAGAAAAGCATAGTGGCTATAACATCTAAAGCCGTCGGAACTGACTGCATCAGTCGAAACATGATTCTTCCCATTCTCGATATAATATTGCCAATCATCTGTGACGTTTTGAATCACTCCATTAGCACGGGCTTATTTCCCTCAAAGTGGAAAGAAGCACAGCTTTTACCCCTACCTAAACAATCAAATCCTTCATCCTTTAATCATTACCGTCCAATTTCTATCCTACCATTTTTGTCCAAAGTCCTAGAACGCCTCGCCCACAATCAACTCAATTCTTTTCTATGTCAAAATCTCCTTTTAAATACCTTTCAATCCGGTTTCCGTCCGGGGCATAGTACCGTTACGGCTCTAGTAAATGTTACAGATGATATCAGAATGGGTATGGAGAATGGAAATCTTACACTCCTCACGCTGCTAGACTTTAGCAATGCTTTCAATACCGTAGATTTCCATATCTTGCTTGGGATACTGCGCTCGATTAACATATCTCCTACAGTGATTGATTGGTTTCATAGTTACCTGTCTGGTCGCCGACAACGTATTTGCATTGATGATGTTGTCTCTTCATGGTGTGAAATTACGGTTGGCGTACCGCAGGGTGGCGTTTTATCTCCTCTTCTCTTTACAATATTTATAAATTCTATAACTCAACAACTAACCTCGTCCTACCACCTTTATGCAGACGACTTGCAGATTTACACTCAAGCACCACTGGGTGACTTGCACGAGGCCTTTTCTGCCATAAATTGCGACTTGGAGCTGATATGTGAGTGGAGTTGCAACTATGGCCTGCAAGTAAATCCTGCTAAAACGCAGGTTATCCTTGTAGGCAGTTCATGGATGATTTCTCGTGTACAATGGGCACAGCTTCCACGAGTAATTTTTAACGGAATGCCACTACCTATTAGTGACAGTGTTAAGGATTTGGGTATTTTTATTGATAGTAGCTTATCCTGGGATCATCAGCTGCGGTATGTCAGTCGTAAGCTGTATGCCTCAGCTAGTTCCTTACGAAGACTGCGTAACTTTCTTCCAACCACTACAAAGATCTCGCTTGCACAGTCTCTCTTACTCCCAATACTGGACTATGCAGATGCCAGCTATCTTGATCTTACAGAGGAGCAATTAGATAAACTTGAGCGCCTTCAAAACTTTTGTATAAGATTTATTTATGGCTTACGTAAATATGATCATGTCTCTAAATTTCGCAAAGAGCTCAAGTGGCTCCCAATTCGCCTTCGTCGGAATACTCATATACTTTCTTTACTTTATAATATATTGTTTAATCCTCTAGCTCCTTCTTACCTCAAACATCGTTTTGAGTTTTTAAGTGACACTCATTCGAGGTTCCTAAGGTCATCGAAGAACTTAATACTATATACTCCGAGGCATTCTACAAATTTTTATGGCAAATCCTTCACAGTTCATGCTGCACGTTAGTGGAATGCACTACCGGTATCCATAAGGCGAGCTCAATCGTTAGCATCGTTTAAGGCTCAAGTAAAACTGTATTATTTATCAATTTAAGTCTTAATATCTGAATTTATGAATATATATTATGTATCTGTATAATATGTAATGTGTATATGTATATGTATATGTATGTGTATGTATATATATATATATATATATATATATATATATATATATATATATATATATATATATATATATATGTGTGTGTGTGTGTGTGTGTGTGTGTGTGTGTGTATGTATGTGTATGTATATATTGTGATATTTATGTAAGTGTAGTATAGCTAGGTATTATATAGATGAGTAGTTATATATATATATATAGGTATATATATATCTAAGTATATTATTTTTGACAGAAATATATGTCGCCATTTAAACTTCCCACATTCTTTCTCAATACTATCCTATCCATCTAAAGGTTGCCTGGCAGAGATTGCTGTTTAGCGATAAGGCCGCCCATTGTACTATGTTGATACGCAATATCTGTAATTTTTAAATTTATGGTGTACAATAAAGTATATATTATTATTATTATTTCTTGGTATTTTTTCCTTTTCTCGGCTTTTGCCGGTTTATTAGGCTAACACGGGCCGAAGCCAAGTGCTAGTCTAAAGAGTTGATTATGAAAAAAAGTGCGTATCTGGTCGTGTGTGCTGTGTAAGTGCTTGCTGTGTGTGTGTTGAGTGCGTGCTATCTGTTTGTCTGTCCGATTGTAGGAACTTACGTACGATTCTACACGTATTGAAGATAGCAGCTTTTTGTAAATTTTTGTAAATGTGTGGTGATAAATCTAAAGTTTTAATGGATTGGTGCAACTGTTTTGGGATAATCCCTGTAGTTGAAATGACTATAGGAATGATGGTAACGCTATTTAACTGCCACATTCGTGTTATTTCTATTTTCAAATCGACATATTTAGCTAGTTTTTCTGCTATTGTATTTTGTAGGTTGTGGGTGTTAGGTACAGCAATGTCAATAAGTTGTGCCGTTTTGTTAATTTTATCAAGGACTGTGATATCTGGTCTATTGTAATGTGTAGTTCTATCAGTAAGGATTGCGCGGTCGAAATATAATTTATGTGTGCAGTTTTCCAGGATAGTTTCAGGTGTATATTTGTAGTAAGGAGTTGGTGGAGTAGTAATGAGGTTGTGTTTTATAGCGAGTTCTTGGTGAATGATATTAGCGACTTGGTCGTGTCTATGTTTATAGTCGGTTTGCACTATTGCCTTACATGCACCGGTAATATGCTGTATGGTTTCTGAAGAGCTATTGCATCGTCTACATCTGTCTGAAACATCAGTGGCACGTATTATAAACTTCTGATAGTTTCGAGTTTCAATAACTTGGTCCTGAATGGCGATCATGAACCCTTCTGTTTCAGGAAAGAGCGTTCCAGTTTTGAGCCAGTCGTTCGATGCTTGTTTATCGACGTTGGGTTGGCTCAAATCATGCCTATGTCTTCCATGTAACGATTTCTGTGCCCATTTTTCTATCTTGCTCTGTGTGCTTTTTAACCTCTCATTATTTTGTTGTATTCTGTCAGCCATGTTCAATGTAGTTAGTTTCCGGTCATTATATGCTATTGCCTTATGTAATTTTGATGTGTTTGATTTTGTATGAAAGTATGTTCTTAAGCCTGTAATCTGTTTATTATGTAAATTCATGATGTCTATTATCCCTCTTCCTCCTTCTTCTCTTGGTAATGTTTGTCTTTGAATGCAAGCTCTGGGGTGGTGTTTTCTGTGCTTTGTCATGCTAGTGTTTATTATTCGTTGCAAATTTCTAAGTTCAGTGTTTGACCAACTAATAATACCGAAAGAATAAGTAAGAATAGGGATAGCGTAAGTGTTAATTGCTTTGCTTATGTTTCGTGAATGTAATTGTGTGTTAAGTATGGAATTTAGTCTATGTTTAAATTGATTAGTAAGTGTAGATTTAATTTCTTTGTGATGAATTAGTTTTGATTGTAAATAGCCTAAATATTTGTATGTCTCTCCTTCTTCAAGTGGCCTTATAACTTCACCAGTGTCTACTGTGTATGAGTGGTCGTAGATTTTGCCTGCCTTAGTTGAATTTATTTTACATTTGTCTATGCCAAACTCCATTGATATATCGTTAGAGAAGTTTTCGGTTAGGTTAACAAGTATGGCTAAGTCATCGGGTGTAGTCGCATAGAGTTTAATGTCGTCCATATGAAGTAAATGATTAATTTTACAATTTTGAGTGTCAGTCCGTACGTCAGTTGTATTTGTATCATCGTTAAATTGTAACAAATATCCGTGTTGCAAAGAGTTGAGTTGTTTTGAAAGAGGGTTTAAAGCAAGACAGAACCATAGTGGGCTAAGTGCGTCCCCTTGGAATATGCCACGTTGAATCTTAATTGGTTCTGTCTCAATGCTTCCTGTTTGTGTAGGTAATCGTATTCTGGTTATCCACTTTGCCATAATATTTTTTAAAAAGCTAATTAACTGCGGGTGTATTTTATATATTTGTAGTATTTCCTGTAGCCAAGAATGTGGCACTGAGTCGTAAGCCTTTTTATAGTCTATATACATAGTACAGAGGTCATATTTCTTTTTTTGAACTTGTCTATGTATAACTGCATCTATTGTTAACTGTTCTTTACAACCTTGGCTATATTTTCTACAACCTTTTTGCTCTTCTGTAAGGATTTGATTGGTGTCAAGGTGTTTGTAAATCATGTGAGTAATACAGGATGTTATTATTTTATATATTGTTTGTAAGCATGTTATTGGTCTATACTTAGCATGGTTAGCAGTGTCTTGGGTGTCTTTGGGTATCATATACGTAATTCCTTCTGTTATGTATACTGGCATTATTGTTGGGTTTTGAATGAAGTTATTTATATGTGTGTGTAAATACGGATGTGTGTACGTGAACTTTTTGTACCAATAATTGTGTAAGTGATCCGATCCTGGTGCTTTCCAGTTATGTAATTTCTTAAGAACATCTTGAAAAATATTAATCGAAACATATTCAACTTCCATCTCTTCTATATTTAATGAACTTTTTTCTAATTGTATCCATTCTGCTGCTTTGTTATGTTCAACAGGATTTTCCCATATAGCGGACCAGAATCTCTTCACTTCATCTGGTTGTGGGGGCCCTGTTCTATTATTTTCTGTATTGTTCTGTGTAGTGCGGTTTGTTGTCGCCTGCTTTAATGTTCTGTAGAATTGTTTTTCGTTACTACTGAATTGATTATTCTGTCTTATTCGTTGTGTACATTTTCTATATCTGTGTAGTCTACTTTTTGCTACAGTAAGTTTCTGTTTGAGAGTGTCCAAGAAGTGTGTGAGTTGTGTGTTTGGTTCTTCGTGTGATGTGTGTATCAGATAGTGTTCTAATATTTTATTTACTTCCCTACTTAGCCTTCTACTTCTATTTCCTTGCATGTAATGTGTTAATCTACCAATTTCGGCTCTTAGCTTCTCAATTTTTTGTTCTAACCTTATTTGCCATTTAGGTTTATAGTTTCTCTGTCTTTGTGTCTGATCAGTAGCCCGTTGCAAAGTCGGTTGAGTAGTTATTGAATCAGTAGTTCGTTGAGTAGTGAGTTCAGTAGTTAGTTCAACATTTGTTTCAGCAATCGGTTCAATAGTATTTTCAATAGTCGGTTCAGTAGTTATATTGGTAATTAATTCAGAAGCCAGTTCATTAGTTGGTAGATGTATTTTAGTACCATTGACTTTAGCAGCTGTCCATGCTGCACAATAAATTACCGTTTGTAAAGTGAGATATTCTATATCCCTACTAACGTATGCGGGTAGAATGTTGTGGTTTATGTAGTTTACTGTTGCTGCTAACTTTTTTGATGTTCTTTGTTTGGGTATATAAGGTCTGCTTGTAGGGTGAACGTTTTTAAAGTAGTTTAGTGCCTGTGTAAATACTGTGTCTATTTCGCTATCACTTTTTTCTAAGTTGGCGGTTATGTTATGAGTATTAGTATGTTGTGTGTTTGTAAGTGTGGGTGATTCAGCATCAATATTAGTTAAAGGACTCAGCTCATCTGCAGCATCTGCTTCTAAATTATGTATATTTTCGATGTTAGTGTCATGTCTGTTTTCATTTGTCATTACTAGTAATTCTTCAGCTACTTCCTCTCTAATTACAGCTAGTCTGCTATCACTAATGTATTTGCTATTTATTATAAGTCTCCTTTGGTCTGCTATACGCTGTTCTGTTACATGAGCTAGATGAGGGAATTTGGATACGAATGATTGGTGTAAGTATTGTCTATAAACTGTTTTGTTAGTTTCTAGTTCTGTTATCATATAATAGGCCCTCATTATTGTTTCATTATGTTCGTTTGTCCATCTTATACGTGGGTTAGCTTGCATGTTTGTTCCCGTGTTCTGTTGAGTAGTGCAAGTATGTTGTGTATTTGCATTATTTTGTATAGTATGCTCCGCGACTCTTGATTCTAGAAGTTGTAATTCCTTTCTAACTTCTTGATATATTCTGTCTATTGTGTTTTGGGGTAGCAACTTTTTCTTAACTATTGCTCTGCGTTGATCTCCTACTCTTTGCTTAGGAACCTGCATTGTCGGGAATTTCTCCATAAACTTAATGTGTAGTAGTGGGAGGTAACCGTTAGTGTCTGTATCTAAATTGGTGAGTTGTAAATAGGTTCGTAGGATAAACTCGTTCATTTCCAAAGACCATTTCCTACGGGTTCCTACTGAGCTAATGGTGGGCACAGGATCACTGGTGAAATTCACCTCCTGAGCAACATCCACTAGCTCTCTTGACGTTATGGATGATAATGATTTTGTGATGCTGTGAACTGGTGTAATACGATATGACGGAGATGATGAAATTGATGGAAATAATGAAGAGACAGATCCTGGTGAAGATGGTGGATCTACTCTTGGCGAGCCTATGTTATTATTTGTGGCGCTCGCACTTATTGGTGTTTTCCGGCGACCCCCGGGCAGCGATCTAAGATTATATCTGCTTTTATTTGTATTCTCCATATTTATTCCCACGATTACGAGAGCAACTAAATATTCATCAGGGCAGTGGCCTCATGCCGCAGATGACCCTATATAACGACGCAGGGGAGCGGGTGATCCCTGGTGCTGGCCGCTCGTGACTGATAATCCCTCCAGCCGCTCTTATAAGAGCAAACTTCAGCCGCGCAAGGCCCTAATGGGCGCCTCAACTGAAGAAATTGGGGTTTTTTATAGAGGTTGGCTCCCCGTAGTCCAGGCAATGAAGCCAAGACCCTCGGTTCAGTAGCTAAGTTTTAACTAGGCTATTTATCTTTGCCGCTTTACTAATCTATCATATCTCTTAAACCTAATCACTAAGCTATATTCCTTTCCTATTGTTGACTAGCCAATTTTTCTACCATAAATAAAATACATAATTATATACATAGTTCTATCCTAATTCCTATTCCTAATTTATGACCTAACTAAACCAAGGAGTTTTGTGCGGTCCGAGGCTTCCACCAAGTGTGCCGCCGAAGTGACACACCTAGCGGTAACCCCTGCCGCGGGTGGGGACGGCCGGAGGTTTCTGTTCTGCTAATTACAGAAGGTAATTAACCAATAACAGGCAGCAACCTCGTGAAGGATAGTCCACCGGCCTTGCTTAGGGGATCTTGGCGACATGCGCTCCTCCCTAAACCATTCGCTAAACCCAGCATCGGAGAGATGCTGGGAATAGGAAGCTCATCAAGTAACCACAATTGTTGTTGATCAACCCCCCGCCCTTATTATTATTATTATTATTAATTGTTTTTTACAGTTTTTATGAACATTTAAAATACCCAGTTTACTCGGGTGCACAGCATATTTTCACCGTTTCACCCACATAGCTCCTGTTCCCAAGGGAATATGGGACTAAAATATAGCCTATGTTCACCGGGAAGAGTCTAGCTTCCCAACACTGAAAGAATTTATTAATCGGTCCAGAAGTTTTGGAGCCTATTCCGATGCAAACAAACAAACATCCTATCTTTCCTCATACCTAATAATATTGGCATCAATTAATATATATAGCCATCCCTAATGACTTATATACCTATAAACTCTCAAGAAACTGAAATAAGTCAGGTGTTAAATGGGAATATTAGAGTATACTTAGGTATAAATAAAAAATCAATCACTTTTTGAACTCTACTGTAGGGTACCTACCATTCCAAGCAAACCTCACCTGTAAGTAGTGTTGATGGGAGTATGAGACTTCATTACTAATTGGTCAATATTCTAACAGATCATTTAAATTCTGAGTTTACAAACTATCTTCCGGTTCCAAATTTAAAGTAACTGGCAAGTACCTAGTGCACCAGTACACCGACGGACAAGGACTGGGTTGGTTGGAGAGTAGCCCGATGATAGTCACATTCACATCTAACAATGCTGATACAAAACTGGTCAACTCACAGTGCTCCTAATACCCTAATAAATGTGATCCAGATCATCAAGCTTGGTGAAGATGATTAAGTCCTTACCATTTTATTTTAATTGCAGATGTTTGCTGCGAGTACATTCATTACATTATGGTCTCAAAATAGCAGGGAGGATTGTTAATGCATGTTGTGCATGGCATAACTGTGTTATAAAACATCTGTAGTACTTCCTATCTCTCCTTTAGAAGAAGAACGCACAATGGCCATGGAAACATGAGGTGGGTAAATAAGAGTTGACAAAATTGGTAAAATTATTTATTTAAATCAATGTTTGACACTTAAAATCACAGTCATTTAATATTTCTATCAGATAAATCTCATTTCCTTTTAAGAGGGCTAACATATTTCGCGCCACATATTGCTCAGAAACCATACTTTTCATTGCATTTAAAGTCATTAAATATTTATCGTACAAACATGGTATTCACTAACATACTTAGTAAATTTAGCTCTCTAAACGTTTCATAAAACATATTTTACCTAACAACGGATTACATATGGTTAATATCAACGAAAGCGAAACAGGTTTTTCAAATCATACGATTTGCATAGATTTCGATGCTTAAATTCATGTCAAATTACTGATAAATTGAATAAACAAGGGATACGAAGCAATTGCAAAGGGCGTTGGCTATCTGTTTGTAGAATAACCTGATATCAGGTAGGTTCCTTTTTTTAGAGAAAAATGACTGTAAAGTTTGCTCAAATACTGAGAAATTTCACCAAAATAAAGTAGTCTTTTCACCAGCTTCTGTAGTTTAAATCATTATGATAATTATGTAATACTAGCTGATGCCCGCAGCTTCGCCCGCGTAAAATTTGTTACCGCGGGAAGTTATTCCCGGGATAAAAGGTAGCCTATGTGTTATTCCAGACTATAATGTATCTCTGTACCAAATTTCAGCCCGATCCGTTCAGCGGTTTAAGCGTGAAAGAGTAACAAACATCCACACTCACAAACTTTCGCATTTATAATATTAGTAAGATTATGTCAGAACTTCTCCTTTGACAATAAAAATATTTATTTTTAAGTATTAGATATAGATTTTTTTTACAAAGTATTTTGTGAACCCCTATAAATGCAGATACGCGAACAAATACGATTTAGTACCGCCGAGAGGCTCTCAGAGAGTGGTCATGTCGCTCGATGTTCCATTTTTGAATACGAAAAAATGAACAAAAATAGTCTAATTCTAGCGTGACCAAACAATCTTAGTACTTTGTGACGTATAATATAATATATATAAATGTTGATGGTCGATATACAACGTGAACTTTTGTATAGTGCAAAGCTCAGACACCTCGACTAGAGTTTCGCTTCAAAATACTGTATAAAAAAAAATAAATGAAACTAACGAAAACTGACCAAGTTATAAGCTTTTACAGTTGCACTATTTTCTTTACGAACAGCGTAGATGTAGGTATTATACGCAAGGCAGGTAGTCACTATACGTGTGGTATTGATAATAACATATTAACACACCATTTTCATAAGTGGTAATTATGGAACACCTGTGAGGAACCAGACCAGGATTGGGACGGCTTTAAAGCCGCTAAAGCAAAATACAAGTAGCGACTGAGATACAAAAGTACCAAGTCTTGGAGAAACCTCTGATAGAGTCAGACTAATACTAGCCAAACAAGGGACAGAACTGTCCGTATCTATAAAGAAACCTGACGGCGCGGCGGCCTGACCCTACACATGAAAAGAATTATTTATACTGTTGATTGATGGCACTTGGTGGAACCTTTCGGCATTTTCAAAGGCAAATTAACATTATACAATGACCACTAAATCACTTAATTACTCGAAAATAATAAATTAATAACATATAAATTACCACTACATCATTCTACTAACGTTAACTATCATGAAAAGAAGCCGAGAGTATTTTGATACAAACGCACTTCCCAGAATGCCAATTGCTGCAGACACTCATGTGGTTGGTGGAAAACGTATCCACAGAAGAAGTCCAGTGGGAGCTCACAAGACCTGTTCTAATCTATTCTGTCAACTTACAAAAAACTGAATGGGTAATTAACAGCTTCAAGTCCTTCAAATCTCCAGGACAGGATGAAGTCTTCCCTGCAGTGATAAAATGGGGGAGGACACAAGTTGATATTGTCAGTTACATAGTATCTATACGCCAGACAATGAATGGGACTGTGACCCAGACTGTGGAGAGAGGTCTAGGTGATCTTTATACCAAAACCCGGTAAAGGGATTATGTTTGTGATTCAGACCTCTGGTTATACAGACCGATAAGCCATTCGTCTTTCCTGCTAAAAACTCTGGAAAGATTGTGTGACAGAGACAATCGAGGGACGGCCCTTCAAAATAAACCACTGCATTCCAACCAACGCGCATAATGCCCCCGGCAAGTCTACAGACTCAGCACTACATGCAGTGGTACACAAAATAGAAGAGGTCATCCAGAATCAATCAATCAATGTGCCTCGGCACTTTCATAAACATAGAGGGAGCTTTCGACAGAAGAAGCATAACTACGGCACTGGCAAAACACCGAGTATACACGGTAGTCAGTGAATGGATAGATAACATGCTAAACAAACTCATTTTAAAGCTACAGACAAGCAGAAACCAGTGCGCAGCCATGGCCAAAGGTTGTCAACAAGGGGGCGTGGTCTCACCTTTGCTAAAGAACCTTGTTGTAGACGACGTAATAACCAATCAATCTATCAATTTAACCTAGAACACTCCCTATATACATGGATGTGGAACAAGCCATAGCAGTTGGTAAAATTAAATTATGGAGAAAAGCGGATCTGTTTACAAAGCATGACTGGTATTTTAAAATCCAAGACCAACTTCAAATCAAGTGAGAAGCTGCGTTTATTTTATCTTCTAGTGATCTTGTGTATATAATAAATATTTTTAATGAATTGTATCAAAATTACTTTCAGTCAAGCCAACATTTATCGATTTGCGGTGTAGACTAAATTGTTAAACTTTTACGACTAATGTCTGTTGCCCAAAATGATTGAGCCCAGAAAGACCTGATAAAATAAAATAAAATAAAATTTATTCCCTTTGAAATTAAAAAAAAAAAAAGGTTTGTCAACATTTTTGTGACTCTACTTAATTAATTAATTAGTATTTGGTTGTTGTAAATGAAATTGTTGTAAATGAAAAACACCTACTATCAATTAAAATTTGATTTAGATCCCATAGCTCAAGCTTATAGCTTAGTTCGGGCTAGATGATGTTGTGTGAGAATATTCAACAATATTTATTGATTATTTATTAAAAATATTTTAATGTTCCTGCCAGCACTGAATCTGCAGTAGGCCATGCCAAGCGCCTGCTCGTTTTTAACTATGTGTATTGTCAAATTTAAATATTTATAGTGTAAAATAGAATATTGTCGATTACTTTCTACAATTTTCGTATATTTAGATACTTTAAAAATAAACTTATGGACCGTTTTCATGTATGTGTGTATTATATACTATACTATCTTCACGCCAAATCCCTTGCGGGGTAGTCAGAAAGAACCGAGCGCCACACGGCACGCTCCATACACACCCCACTTGCTTCTTCAACTTTCATTTTTCTTTTCATGCATGCACGTCGGTTCCTTCGGTTCGGTATTTCTAATTGCAATATTGATATTAGTTAATATCACTACTTAATATCAATCAATTTGCAATAAAATAATCAATAATTATTAACTAATATTACTAACATAAAAATTAAATTAAAAGATTGAATGCTTAGACTAAGAATATGACACCGGTAATACATCAAGGAAAACAAAAGTATCAAACTTATTGGTAGCAACAATTGGTACTATACGGCTATGTGCGCCGCGCCGCGCTGATTTCTTACGATCGTAAAGAAATTTGAAAACCGAATTTACGCTCTTAACAACATCAGATAAATCTCATTTCCTTTTAACAACATTATTATTATTCCCTTTATTTACATTTATAAACTTATTAATTTAAATTTTTAAATACATTCTAAAATAAAAAAATATATTTAAATATATTTAAAAATATAAAAAAATAGCGTCCCACCGGCATCGGGTACAGGGACCAAGCTACCGGTGGTTAGGGCTGCAGAGACAGGAACCTCCTCACGATACGTGCCGTGTCTAGAAGTACCGCCTTTTGCATCTGGCCCTTGACCCAACTACCTAACGCGAGCCTCTTGAGATGTTGATCGAGGCTCTTGGCAATTAGACCGTGTGCTGATACGACTATCGGAACAATAATCGCTGAATCTACATCCCACATGTCGACAACCTCGTGAGCCAAGTCCAAATATTTTAATTGTTTGTCTTTTTCGGCTTTCACGAGGTTTTCGTCATGTGGAACCGTAATATCAACGATTATTGCGAGGCGATCTGATCGATCTATTACCACTATATCAGGCTTATTGGCTACAATAGTCCTGTCAGTGATAATAGATCGATCCCAATACAACGTGGCACGACCATTTTCAAGAACTGGGTCGGGCACATACCTGTAATACGGTACCTCCAAATCCACAAGTTTATATTTTAGTGCAAGTGGCTGATGGACAATCCTGGCCACTTGGTTGTGTCTATGCAAATAGTCGCCGTTGGCAAGACGAGAACAACCAGAAGTAATATGTCTGAGAGATTCACCGGGTAGGTGGCATGCCCGACATATGTCAACCGTACCATCTCTCAAAATATATTTCCGATAGTTATTCGTCATAACAACTTCGTCTGTAATTGCACAGACAAAACCTTCTGTTTCGCCGAACAAATCACCGAAACGTAGCCAGGAGACAGATGCTGTTAAATCTACATCGGGCCCGTGTAAGGCCCGATAAAATCGTCCATGCAGCTCTTTGCTCTGCCATATCGACGGTTAAAAGGCGAATTGATTCAAGCGCCACTCTGGGCGATATTGAGTTATATACATCATTGGAATCGTGGAATTTTTCCGCGTCGTTTGAGCCGGGTTTGAGGCTAATCTGAGCACTTTTTTGGCGCTTGACTCCATGACGAATTTGGGTATCTTTTCTACTTATTAGGTATCAAGTGTAGTAGTTTTGGTTGTTTTTTTCAAAGCATGTATATAAACCCATTTAAAAAACACTATTTTTTTTACTATCTGTAGTTTAAACCATTAATCCCTGGATAAATTAAAATGGTTTTGACGTTTGAATTGTTTTTACTTGAACTTCAATAATTTAATTTGGATGTTAGTTCATTTTGCTTCAACCAGATTTAATAATGTATGCAACTTAAATCATTTTGCCTTGAACATGTGAATATTATCTCTGTCGCTTGAATTAATCTTACCTGAATAAGTATAATGGAAATATATGACTTGTGCTGATTATCCTTGACCAGTTTTTAGTATTTATGCCATTTAGAACAATTTTCTCTATGCATAAAATAAATATGTGCACGTTCGATTCCTCTATATTAGTTTAATAATTAAACTTATGTCATACTTAAATTAGTTTACTTCTTTCACCTCGCATTAAAAATGGCATTTATATCTCAAGTAACAGAACACAAACCAACGCGGGTAGGTACTTGGACCCACAACACACGTGTCGCGCGTGGTTTCGAGGTCGGTGTAATTTGAGTTATTCCTCCTCGAACATTTACAACTAGGTGAACGGTTTAACTCATTTATCCATGAACAATTGACAAATAGGTAAGTGATTTCAATCATTTATTCATGAACAGTTGACTTATAGGTAAGTGATTTAAATCATGTATCCATGAACGGTTGACAAATGGGTAAGTGATTTAAATCATTTATCCTTGATCTGTTAAAGAAACAAGGAACACATAAACTATTTTGTTTTGAATACATAAATCGTCATTGTGTACATGACCCTTTCTGTCCTGAGCAAAAAATTATGCAAAATGGCTCAAGTTACAATTAACTTGCTTTAAAAACACCTTTTATCTGTTATAATATTATCATAAATTAGCAAAAAATATACCGCTTTTTAGTGGGGAGATTTGTACATTTTTATTATATACTTTAGGAACAGTGATTTTTTTTCTTAAAAAATTAACTTTAAAATGCTCTCCTGTAAAGTTCTCAAAATGGCGCTTGAATCAAGTCGCCTTTTAACCGTCGATATCTCCTTGCGATCCGTAGTTGATAGTATTACTGGTTTGTGCCAGTTCTCTTTGGCAAGAGCAAGAGGGGTCAGTCCGTTATCCATTGCTACCACATCCCGATGCATACCCACGTCAGCATGAAGGAAATATTCCCTAAGGTTGTATACCTCACGATTGTGTAAGGTCTTGGCATTTAAAAAGCCGCGACCTCCACACTTTCGTGGGATATACAACCTCATTACAGACGAACGTGGGTGATGCATTCGGTTTATGGTCAATAGTGAACGGACTTTCCTATCCAGGGCGTCTAATTCAGTCTGAGTCCATCTAAGTATGCCGAAGGAATAGATTAAGATTGGCATGGCCCAACCGTTGATAGCCCGCACCTTGTTACCGCCCGGTAAAAGACTTTTCAGTACTTTTTTCAGGCGGCCAAAGAAACGGTCCACCAACGTTTGTTTCATGCCAATCTCTGTAATACCTAATGCCTGCGACATACCCAGATACTTATAGGTTTCAGTCGCGGAGATGGATTTAAGTTTTGTAAAATCTGAAAGATGTACTCTTTCAGATTCCACAATTCGTCCCTTCTTTACATGCATGACAGCGCATTTATCTACACCAAATTCCATTTTGATAGAATTACTGAAAGCTTCTGTGACTTTTAGTAACTCTATCAAGTGGGAATCGGTGGAGGCAAATAATTTCAAGTCATCCATGTAAAGAAGGTGGGAAACAACTTGGCCTCCTCTCCTGAACTGATAGCCTAGCCCTGAACCCTCCAGTAAGGTACTGAGAGGATTCAGCGCCAGGCAAAACCATAAGGGACTCAGGCTGTCACCCTGAAATATACCCCTCTTGATCCTGACAGGCTCGTCATTCCCAAGAACCTGACGACATCCTGGATATACAAGAGCCGTTGTCCATTGCCCCATACATGCCTTTAAGAAGGTGCTAAGAGTTGCATCAACTTTATACAACTCCAGCACCCTCAACAGCCATGTATGTGGCACTGAATCGTAGGCTTTCTTGTAATCAATCCAGCATGTCGCCAGATTTTTTCGGTTACGGCGAACCTGCTGGTTAATGGCCATGTCAATAATAAGGAGTTCCTTAGTACCACGTGACCCGCTTCTACATCCATTTTGAGAGTTAGACATTATAGAATTATTTTCAATATGAGTTGCTAATTTAACTCTCAAAATAGATGTAAGAAGCTTATAGACCGTTGGTAAACAAGTTATCGGTCTATAATTTTTAGGGTCCGTAGTACTACCGGATTTGTGGAGAAGGTGGGTTATTCCCGAAGTCATAAAAGATGGAAGCGACCCTGATTCAAGTGATGATTGAAAGCAGGATGCCAAACAAGCATGTGAGCTATGGAACCATTTCAGCCAAAAATTGTGCAGTCCGTCCGGCCCAGTTGACTTCCAATTGGGCAACGAACGAACCGCACTGGCTATGTCACAAGATGTTATTAGGACTGGTTCCATAGTCTTTATAGACTCACATGAAAGCTTGACATCCCGCATCCACTCACACTCTGTATGACTAACAGGTGCAGACCAAATGCCTCGCCAGAATGTATTTGTGGCTTCAACATCCGGTAGGCACCTGTCAGTCACACTCGAATCGGGCTGCTCCCATCTTCTATACACCCACCTTTCATCTTTTTGGAACGAGCGATTCTGAGTATAACGATCCACCCTCTTCTTGTACCGCCGTATACGGCTCGCCCACGCATAAATTTTCTGCTTCAGGTAGTCAATGCGTTCCGTGACCCGCACTGTGTATTCGCGAGGACCAATATCGGTCCCCGCGAATGCACGAGTCACAAAACGCATTACCCTAGGTCGGGTATTACCTGTCCTGTAGCAGCATAACTTACTAATGAGTACCCTAGTCTCGGCGATGCGACGCTCAATTCTGCATTGCCAGGCTGGAACAGAATTAGGTCTGGTAGCTGGCTCAAATTTAGAAAATTTAACACCAGCCACTCGACACACTGTAACAGCCGCGCAATACAGAATTGAGTGTGCATCACTAATATCTACACAAGTGTCAAAATAACTTGATAGAGCCGAGTCCAGGGCACTCACTAGCGCCATGTTTTTTCTATGCGTGGGCAAACGCGGTATACGAGGACGACAAATGGGATCACAAAATCTGTATTCCTGAATCGCTCGTTCCAAAACACTCCTTATTTCGTCGTTGTATTGTGTACTTACTGTTGTAGCATCATCATTCACTACTATATCAATAGGCACAACAGATTGTATTTCGTTGTTAATCGTTTCACTTGGTTCAGATGTATTAGGGATGATGATGCTACATTGTACTTCTGATCGAAGCCTCTCAAGCACGGCATCATTCAACATATGATTACGCTGTATGACCCGCACTTGATCCGATAGTCGCTGTGCCGACACGTTGACAGTTGGTTCAAGAGCCTGAAACAAAGGTAGCAACCGAACACGGTACGCAGTGAGGTTAATTCCCCCCTCTGTAGCCGCAAAATATGCCCGCATGACGTTTTCATTCATAGATGAAGTCCATCGCATGCGGTGCACATTACCACCGGTAGCGGGGGCCCTATTCGAGGCCGGTGGGTCTCGGAGTCCTAAGCAGATCGGCGGCCGGCCTCTCCCCTGCCGACGTACAGGTGTTGGCGACGTCGGTGGGGAGAAATACTCGTCGCTTGATGAGCTCGACGCCTCAGCAACAGTCGATTCCATTATTAAGGTTTCCGTGGGTTGCGAGACGGAGCTGTGCGACGAGTCCGGAGATGCTGGTCGTGCATTTTTATTTCTGGCTTTTGCTCGTGTAAGCATTTAATTATATTTTATATTTTTCTCACATATTTTTTGATATTGACATGACACATTAAATGTCACGTCATTCTTCTATAATTCTTTATATCTTACTTTGGTACCAATTTTCGTTTTATTTTCCATTTTTCAATGTTTTTCAACTCTTCAGATGTTATATATTGTGTTATATTTAAATATTTTACAAAAATACAGCCAAAAATATTTTTAAAACGTTCATAAAAATATATATATATTACAGCTCAAGTTAGTGTTGCCAGTCGTTTTATTATTTTTTATTATTATGTCTCTTCTTTTCTCGGGTATCTTCTTTTTTTTATTGAAGATACCCGGTCTTTTGGTAGGCTTACATGGGGACATATTGGTCCAACACGCAGAGGCCCTTTGAGATTTTTAATGTATTGGGCAATGGGACCCCCACTGCAGACAATTCACAACCGCCTTATGTAGAAGAACGGCAATGGACTGCCTACAATGGGAGCTAAACTATTGTAAAATATGCTAAACTACAAAATGGGCTAAAATGGACTGGGTGATTTGATCTATGGATGAAGACGGCGTCTGCCATTTCAATATCTTATTATTAAAACATTGGCAGACGGTGACTCGCCACTTCACTAGATGGGCCCCCTATACAATCGCCATAGGCCCGTAGGCCTGCAAGGCGACAGAGGGCAACACCGGTGTGAGAGGCTAGGGGTGTCGAGCGGTGCGGCGCCGGTTTCGCCATCGCGGGTTAGACCCGGAGCGGGTTTCCCCGTAGTTATGCCCTTGAAAATGACACTTCCACCCCCGAGCATATAGCTCTGGCTTCCTCCCTCTGACCAGCCAATTAAGGCAAGCCAGAGTTGAGATTTGCTGCACTCCCGGGAGTACAGTCTCCCGTTAGCCCATTAAATGCTAACTGGTCGAGGAGCGCAACAAAACTCTGAGGAATCGGGACCGATGTGTAGCCACGCACATTCAGCTCGCCACAAGCTGCCCTGCGGATGTGTGCTTTTCTATAACCTTGTAAGATATTTTTTGTTGATCTCAAAAAGTGGATGACTCAAAAAGCAAATCTACTATGCCCTCATAGGGATGCGTTAATCCCATGAAAAGATAACGACTGTCCACGAGGGTATTATTATTATGGGTTATGAAAGATTTCATTTCTCAGCTTTCGCTGGTATGGAGCCTATCACGGGCTTACGCCAAGTGGGTCGGCTCATTGACTATTGTGCCTGGTGTTTGAGTCGTGGATGTGAGAAATCGCCGCACTATAGAACAAGTATCTATAATGACAGATCGCTGTAGTGAGATGTTTGTGTGTTTATGGAGACCTAATTGTTCTAGTGAGGTGTGTAATGATTTTGGAATGAGACCTGTAGATGAAATGATAATCGGTATGATTTTTACAGTATCCTGGTGCCACATCTGTCTTATTTCGTCTGCAAGTGGTATGTATTTTTGTATTTTTTCAGTATACTTTTTTTGTACGTTCTCGGAATTTGGAACAGAAATGTCTATTAGGTATGTGATTTTTTCTGATTTTAGTGTTAGTGTTATATCCGGTCTATTGTTTGTAGTAGTTTTATCCGTTATAATATCTCGATCCCAGTACAGTTTCACGGTTTCACTATTTAGGACTGTCTTTGGTCTATATTTATAATAAGGTTCTTTTTTTTCTACAAGGTTGTATTTCTGGGCTATTAGTGCATGTATTTGTTTTGCAACATTATTGTGGCGATCTGTATACTGTTTGTTGGCTAAAAAGGGGCAACCTCCTGTGATGTGATCTATCGTTTCCTGGTTAGTGTTGCACAACCTACATCTGTCTGAAACTACGGATCGGTCCTTAATTATATATTTCTGATAGTTCTTGGTCTTTATTATTTGATCTTGAATTGCAACCATAAATCCCTCTGTTTCTTTATATATATTTCCTTTATGTAGCCATGCATTAGACGCTTCCTTATCTATGTGTTCTTTTTCTAATTGATTAGGGTATTTTCCATGTAAAGTCTTCTGCTTCCAGTTTGAAAGTTTTTGTTCAACCGTGATGTGATTACGTGGAGATGTATTATTACTTTCATTTAATTTGAGTGGCGTACCAGAGGTGCTAATAAGTGTCAATGCTTTGTGGATTTGGCTGTTGGCTGCTTTATTGCGCATGTATATACAAATGTTCTGTACCTGTCTGTCGTGTAAAGTCCTGATGTCAATTAGTCCTCTTCCACCTAAATATCTTTTAAGATTAAACCTTTCCGTAGCTGAATGAATGTGGTGAATTCGGTGTTTGTTACATATAGTTCGTGTGAGTCTGTTGAGTTTATCTAAATCTGTAACTGTCCAACTAATAATCCCTAAAGAATATGTTAACACAGGGACTGCGTATGAATTTATGGCTTTGGTGGTATTTCTGGCTGAAAGTTCTGTTTTTAAAATTGTATTTAACCTGCCTGAGTATTTTTTTGTGAGGTCCTCTTTAATTTTATTGTGATCTAAGCCTATACCCTGTGAATATCCTAAATATTTGTACGTATCTGTCTGTTCCATTCTGTCTATTAATGAATTTTGTTGTGTTTCTAATATGTATGGATCTGTAGTGTGATGTTTACCTTTTACAATGCTATTTATTTTACATTTATCTAAGCCGAACCTCATTTTAATATCTGTACTAAAACTTTCTGTGCTTTTTAAAAGATTGTTCATGTGTAACCTGGTGCTTGAGTAGAGTTTAATATCGTCCATGTATAATAGGTGTGTTATTTCTGTTATTGGTTTTTTGTGTAGTGTATATCCGTGACCAGTTTTGTTTAAAATTCGTGACAAGGGGTTTAATGCCATGCAAAACCATAACGGGCTAAGAGAATCTCCTTGGAATATTCCCCTAGTAATTTGAATAGGATTCGACATAATGGGGCCTGATTCTGTACTAATATTGAGCACTGTCGTCCATTTTTGCATTGTTTGCTGTAAAAATTGTATTAGGTTTGCGTCTATTTTGTAAATTTCTAGTATTTGTATTAACCACGAGTGGGGAACACTATCATAGGCTTTTTGGTAATCAATGTAAGTAAAATAGAGATTTCTATGTGATCGCTTGACCTGATGATGAATTTCGGCATCTATTACTAGTAGTTCCTTACACCCTCTTGAACCTTTTCGACAACCTTTTTGTTCTTCTGCTATAATGTTATTTTGTGTAAGATGTAAATTTATTTTATGTGCTATGATTGATGTTAGAAGTTTATATAGTGTTGATAAACATGTAATCGGTCGATACTTTGCTGGATTTTCTGTATCTGTATCCTTTGGCTTTAGGTAGGTATTGCCTTGTGAAAGAAATATGGGAATGGAGTGTGGTTCTTGAATTATAGCATTAAATGCATTAGCTAAGTGCTCATGTGTCGATCTAAAATATTTTAACCAATAGTTTTGTATCTTGTCAGGGCCCGGTGTCTTCCAATTCAGAGTTTTCTTTACTGCTATTTCGATGTCTGTTTTCTCTATTTTCACTTCGTTCATAGGTTCTAAATTTTGATATTCGTCTATTTCTTCTTTTATCCAATCGGCATTGCTATTATGTTCTACTGATTTAGACCACAGACTTTCCCAGAATTCTTGTACTGTTTCAATGTTTGGTAGGCTTTTGACACTGGCTTCTTTGCTAAAATTTCTATAAAATAACTTCTGGTTCATATTGAATAATCTATTGTCTTGATGTCTTTGCTGTGACTTTTTATACCTCCGTAACCTCTTAGACAAAGCCTGTAGTTTCTGTGTTTTCTTATCTAATTCTTCTATTGCAGCGTCTTTATTTTTGTAGATATTGCTAAATTTCAACTGCTTTTTACCTGACAGGTTATCTTTTATAAATTGATTTAGCTTTCCTATTTCTTTTCTTAATTTCACAATATTATCTTCTAAGCGTCTTTCCCATGGCGGCTTCTTTGCTGTTGTCTTGTTTTTCTGTGGTTTCTCTTTCGTCATCTTATTCCTATGGATTGTTGATGTTGTTAATGCCGCACAGTATATCAGGTCGTGTATTTCCACAAGTGTTGGTTCGTGAATGAGTGACAAATTGTTACCTATCAAGTCAGTTAATGTATTTACTGTTTTTTTCGAGTATCGTGTTATATTTAATTTTGGTAGTTGTGGGCGTGATGAGGGTTCTGTTCCCCTGTATTTGGATAGGTTTTCGTTAAACAGATCATTAATTTGCTCTAGTGAAATATTATTTTCAACTGTGGACTCTGGGGTCGATGCGTCTGTTTGTATATCTTGTGTTGGTACTGGTGTGTGTGTGGGTGATAATTTATGTGTTGATATGAATGAGTTGTTAGTTAGTTGAGTCAAAGTCGTTTGTGTAGGTATGATTTCTTCACTTGTAGTGGGTGTGCCGAAGTTTGATTGATCTGTAGCCTCATAAGCCTGGTTTGTAGTATGCCCTGGTGGTTGTGTATTATGTGCCAACAGGTACCTTGTTTCTTCCTTGATCTTTTCTCTGTCTTGAATTGATATTCTACGGTTTCGATGTATAACTCTAATTTGATCAGCTAATCTTTGTTCTGAGATAAAATGAAGTTCTGGGTGTATTTCTGTAAATTTGGTATATAGTGTCTGGCGATATCCTGTGAGATCTCTTTCACAATTTGTAACTGTGTAGTAGCAACGAAGTAGCTGTCGATTTACTTCATCTGTCCATTTCATTCGTTGCCTATCTCTGCCAGCTAGGGTGGTTGTAGGTAACATGACCTGCAAAACACTTCTAGCTGAATTCTGTAGAGTGTTTGTTGTGAGTGTATTCCCTAAATCGACTGCAGTAGATTGATTGGGTGTAGTGAATTGATGCTCTCTGCGACCTCTAGTGGTCCACCTACTGCCACGTCCAGTTCTTGATGAAACTTGACTATCAGGATGCGTTCCTATGCGTGTGCGTACTGGCGGAATAGCTGAAAGTGGTGAACATCCTGAGGACGAATTATATGATGATGACGATGAATTCAATGAACGATGATAAATTGAGGATGATGTAGGTGATGGGATGTCAGCAAATGGTGATGTATGTGAAGATGATGATGCTGGTGAATCTTCGGCTGTGGTATATTTCTCGAGGGGAACCCGCCTGCTCAGTCCCCCGTCGCCAACGGTTCGCATGCTGTGACATCCAGCGTTGGCTCCAGATGCACCCCGGCGGCCCCCGGGTAGCGGCCGTAAATTATACACTTTTATTTTTCTTTCCATTTTTCTCCAACGGGGTTCGGGATCGTTAGTTTGGGTAGGTGATTATTGGTTAGCTGTTAATACTCAGAGTCCAGTACCTAATACCCGTAAGCCCCCCCACCACGACAAGGTGATCCCCCGGGGGGGTTATTATTATTATTTCCTTTATTTACTACTTTATACATATTAATTTAGATTTTTAAATACATTAGTATAAAACAAAAAAATATATTTAAAAATATAAAAAAATAGTGTCCCACCGGTATCGAGTACAGGGACCAAGCTACCGGTGGTTAGGGCTGCAGAGACAGGAACCTCCTCACAATGCGTGCCGTGTCTAGGAGAACTGCCTTTTGCATCTGGTTCTTGACCCAACTACCTAACGCGAGCCTCTTGAGATGTTGATCGAGGCTCTTGGCAATCAGACCATGCGCTGATACGACTATCGGAACAATAATCGCTGAATCCACATCCCACATGTCGACAATCTCGTGAGCTAAATCCAAATACTTTATTTGTTTCTCCTTTTCTGCTTTCACGAGATTTCCGTCATGTGGGACGGTAATGTCAACGATTATTGCTAGGCGCTCTGATCGATCTATTACCACTATATCAGGCTTATTGGCCACAATAGTCCTGTCAGTAATAATAGATCGATCCCAATACAATGTGACACGACCATTTTCAAGAACTGGGTCGGGCACATACCTGTAATACGGTACCTCTGAATCAACAAGTTTATATTTTAGTGCAAGTTGCTGATGGACAATCCTGGCCACTTGGTTGTGTCTATGTAAATACTCCCCGTTGGCAAGACGAGGACAACCAGAAATAATATGTCTGAGAGATTCACCCGGTAGGTGGCATGCCCGACATATGTCAACCGTACCATCTCTCAAAATATACTTCCGATAGTTATTCGTCATAACAACTTCGTCAGTAATTGCACAGACAAAACCTTCGGTTTCTCCAAACAGATCACCAAAACGTAGCCAGGATACTGATGCTAGTAAATCTACATCGGGCCCATGTAAGGCCCGATAAAATCGTCCATGCAGTTCTTTACTCTGCCATATCTCCTTGCGGTCATTGGTAGTTAGTATTACTGGTTTGTGCCAGTTCTCTTTGGCAAGAGAAAGAGGGGTTAGTCCGCTGTCTATTGTTACTACATCCCGATGCATACCCACGTCCGCATGGAGGAAATATTCCCTAAGGTTGTATATCTCACGGTTGTGCAACGTCTTGATATTTAAAAAACCACGACCGCCGCATTTCCGTGGGATATACAACCTCATTACAGACGAACGCGGATGATGCATCCGGTTTGCAGTCAACAACGAACGGACTTTTTATTATTATTATTATTATTCCTCTTTATTAAATATAAACAACATATAAATTTACATTTTTAAATATACATATAAAAAATACATTTAAAAATATAAAAAAATAGTTTCCCACCGGCATCGGGTACAGGGACCAAGCTACCGGTGGTCAGGGCTCCAAAGACAGGAATCTCCTCACAATGCGCGCCGTGCTCAGCAAAACCGCCTTTTGCATCAAGCCCTTGACCCAACTGCCTAAAGAGAGCCTCTTAAGATGTTGATCGAGGCTCTTGGCGATCAGACCGTGTGCTGATACGACTATCGGAACAATAATCGCTGAATCTACATCCCACATGTCGACAACCTCGTGAGCCAAGTCCAAATATTTTAATTGTTTTTCTTTTTCTGCTTTCACGAGATTCTCGTCATGTGGAACTGTAATATCAACGATTATTGCGAGGCGCTCTGATCGATCTATTACCACTATATCAGGCTTATTGGCGACAATAGTCCTGTCAGTGATAATAGACCGATCCCAGTATAACGTGACACGACCATTCTCTAGAACTGGGTCGGGCACATACCTGTAATATGGTACCTCTAAATCTACAAGTTTATACTTTAGTGCAAGTTGCTGATGGACTATCCTGGCTACTTGGTTGTGTCTATGCAAATACTCGCCATTGGCAAGACGAGGACAACCAGAAATAATGTCTGAGAGATTCACCCGGTAGGTGACATGCCCGACATATGTCAACCGTACCATCTCTCAAAATATATTTCCGATAGTTATTCGTCATGACAACTTCGTCTGTAATTGCACAGACAAAACCTTCAGTTTCTCCAAACAAATCACCGAAACGTAACCAAGATACAGATGTTAATAGATCTACATCGGGCCCGTGTAAAGCCCGATAAAATCGTCCATGCAGCTCTTTGCCCCGCCATATCTCCTTGCGATCATTAGTAGTCATAATTACTGGTTTGTGCCAGTTCTTTTTGGCAAGAGCAAGAGGGGTCAGTCCATTATCTATTGCTACCACATCCCGATGCATACCCACGTCCGCATGAAGGAAATATTCCCTAAGGTTGTATACCTCACGATTGTGTAAGGTCTTGGCATTTAAAAAGCCACGACCTCCACACTTTCGTGGGATATACAACCTCATTACAGACGAACGTGGGTGATGCATTCGGTTTATGGTCAACAGAGAACGAACTTTCCTATCCAGGGCGTCTAATTCAGTCTGAGTCCATCTAAGTATGCCGAAGGAATAGATTAAGATTGGCATGGCCCAACCGTTGATAGCCCGCACCTTGTTACCGCCCGATAAAAGACTTTTCAGAACTTTTTTCAGGCGGCCAAAGAAACGGTCCACCAACGTTTGTTTCATGCCAACCTCTGTAATACCTAATGCCTGCGACATACCCAGATACTTATAAGTTTCAGTCGCAGAGAGTTAAGTTTTATTATTATTATTATTATTATTAAATTTTGGGGGTCCCCATACTCAGAACTGAAACTCAAATTTTTTTTTTTCATCAAACCCATACGTGTGGGGTATCTATAGATAGGTCTTCAAAAATGCTATGAAGGTTTTTAACATCATTTTTTTCTGAAGTGAATAGTTTGCGCAAGAGACACTTCCAAAGTGGAAAAATGTGTGTGTCCCCCCTCTAACTTCTAAACTAAGAGAATGATAAATCTATAAAATATATATGATGTACATTGCCATAAGAACTACCAACGAAAATTAGTTTGAACGAGATAGAGCTGGCAGTTTTTTTTTAATACGTCATAAGCCGCAATTTCCGGTAGTGAAAGAAAGAAAGAAGAAAGAAAGAAAAATATTTATTGTGAACCACAACGCACATACATATTTCGACATTGTATATAAAGTACTTAACATTAATTAATAATATCTGCCACGTAGTGTGATCTGCTCAGGCAGCGGTGAAAGTTTATTCTAGGTTTCATTCTAGAAAAAAAAAAAGAAACAATGGAACGTGGAACATCTATGTCCGCCGTCCGAGCATGACAGTCATGACAAGTGACAATTGCACGCGTCAACGTGACAACGTCATTGTGACTAACATAATGTTGGTTACGTGTCTTACTACTACGTGGCTACACGTGCTTTTTCATTTAATGTACTTTTTACAACATTTTACTATTAACTTTATTATGTACGCTATGCCCGCAATTAGGAATAGACACTCAGCATACACTGAGATGGGTATCAGCCATCCCAGTACTGATTTTCAGTGCCACCCTTTTATAGTGTCACCTGACGCCTTCCGGCAATATCGTTCCATGAATCAATACAGTGAAACATACCCACTCAATTATAAACTAGAAACTTATACCTAAAAAAGAAGGAGAATACTTCAAACGCCAAATTTAAAAGGTAAATAGAAAAAACACAAAAAAAAAACACTACAATGCACAATTCACCTAAGTATGCCATGGTTTTGACCCTATTACTACTTGGAACTTTGCTAACTTACTCCTCCCATCACAGGGCCAACAAAGTGTAGCACCACCAGAAGACTGATATCACCTCTCTAATACCTACTGTTGACATCACTATCACTGCGAACGTGTTAAAACATCAGTCAAAGTTGCAACGAACTATAAGAACTTTTATATTATGTTACTTGCTGCTACGAAACCCTTCATGGGTGAGTCCAACTCGCACTTGGCCGGTTTATTTATATACAGTGATTTTGCTACATTCATAGCAAAAGCTATAAAACGAATGGATGAATACTATTACTCATTTTATTTGTGTTCTACTACAACTTTTGTCTTCTTCTAGAAATCTGCTAAGCAATCGAACCTTCATTTTACCTCTGCATAACACCTGGCTAATAAAATAAGTATCAATAAAATTTCTAGGTAAGTACTTAAATAAAGTTTTAATTAAAAAAAAATATTAAATAAACTTAATTACCTATTTAGAATACAAAAAAACCCGACTGCCAAGTAAACATACAACTGGAAATTCTCTTCATGTATAATTATAATAAACACCAGATACATCAAAATTTCTAAAAAATCAAAATGGCTGACTTTTGGCGCTAAAATGAAAACGTTGATTTTTTTTCTTGCACGCTCTACAGGCTCACCCACCAGCTTACGGATTTTAACATACGAGGTGTCATTTGATACGTGGTGAGTGTGTGACACCAGGTAATATAATAAAATTTTTGAAAAATAAAAATGGCCCACTTTCGGCGCTAAAATGTAAAGTTTGATAATTTTTGTTGGACGGTCTACAGCCTGAACGGCTTGATGGATTTTTAAATACAAGGTGTCATTTGATTCGTCGTGATAGTGTGCGTGACACCAGGTATAATAAAATTCATGAAAAATGAAAAGGGCGGACTTTTGGCGTTTTAATTATTTAACTGCGATGAACGCAAAATTACTGAACCGATTTCGATGCGGTATTATGTATTTATAAGGCCTTGGTCAGACTTAAATTTTAACATTGGTTTGATTGCAATCGGTTGAGTAGGACTAGAAATATGACCAAAAATATAATAATTAAGGTTGAATTTTGGTGATGTCTCTTCACAACACGAAAATTAGTAACTCCACTACTAACATAACTAAAAAGTTTTAGATAAACTTAATTACCTATTTAGAATACAAAAAACCCAACTGCCAAGTAAACATACAACTGAAAAGCAAAAAACAAGCTCTACATTTATATTGTGATTTTCTTTAGCTACTTACTGTTTTACTTTGTCGGCAACATTTGCAGGAGGGAAAAAGCTATGGGAACATGTAGCTATTTTGTAAACCACCACTCGCTTGACTTAGCTTCTTCCCGCCTGCAAATTCAGTCCGCGCCAAAGGCGTGGATTTTCGATTTCGAGGGAACGGAATTCGATGGAGCCGGCTGCACGAAAGAAAAACCATGAGTCCATGACGTATGCGTCGCTCTTCTTAGTACAAAATATATTCTTACTAGCTTTTGCCCGCGAGGCGATTTTAACTGATGTAACTAATAATCAAACACATAGGTCAAGCTGCATTATCACTTCCGCAAAAGAGCCTGGAACGTTAATCCGAAACTCGTTTGTTCGAATAAACTGTTGACAGAATCATTTTTGGCAGACGTCTCCTTTCATAGAAAGCACGGTTGGCAGAAATCACTACTCGTAGAAAGCACGGTTCGCCGAAGAATCCTTCCATAGAAAGCACGGTTGGCAGAAATCACTATTCGTAGATAGCACGGTTTGCCGAAGTATTGGTTGATAGAATCATTGTTGCACAGATGTCATGGTTGTTCGAAAGCACTGTAGTCAGAAACTTTTGTACATAGATAGCACGGTTCGCCGAATTAATTGTTAATAGAATCATTATTCATAGAAGCCTTGGTTCATAGAAAGCGCGATTGGCAGAAACCTCTGTACATAGATAAAACTTCATTCCGAAAGCTTTTTTGATAGAAACCACTTTTTCCAGATACATCGGATCACAGAAAGCAAAGGGTTCGTAAAGTACTGCTGGATAGCTTGATAGTCCCTCGGCAACTTTTTTTACCTGTGGTTCTACCCCAACGATAGTATCGAGGGCAAGAAAGGGACTTTAGATTGAGGAAAGCTTAAAACGACCAAAGTTATTAGGTTATTCTTTGTAACGAGCTTTCTGTGACTCGATGTATCTGGAAAAAGTGGTTTCTATCAAAAAAGCTTTCGGAATGAAGTTTTATCTATGTACAGAGGTTTCTGCCAACCGCGCTTTCTATGAACCAAGGCTTCTATGAATAATTATTCTATTAACAATTAAATCGGCGAACCGTGCGATCTATGTACAGAGGTTTCTGCCTACAGTGCTGTCGAACAACCATGACATCAGTGCAACAATGATTCTATCAACCAATTCTTCGGCGAACCGTGCTATCTACGAATAGTGATTTCTGCCAACCGTGCTTTCTACGCAAGGATTCTTCGGCGAACCGTGCTTTCTACGAGTAGTGATTTCTACCAACCGTGCTTTCTATGAAAGGAGACGTCTGCGAAAAATGATTCTGTCAACAGTTTATTCTAACAAACGAGTTTCGGATAACCGTTCCAGGCTCTCCGCAAAACCGGTTTTGATGAAACATACAGCAACTTTTAAGTTGGAAAAATACCTTCACCATCCTAATAGTACAATTATGACCAAGTCACTACTTTTAAGTTGGAAAAATACCTTCACCATCCTAATAGTACAATTATGACCAAGTCACTAAATTTGGCTCAAACCCCGAACAAATAAACAAACAAAAAAACAGACACGAAAAAAAAAAATCATAGATTTAATCCCCTTCGGCCAGATTATATATTATTTTTTTAAATTTATCTCCAATGTACCGTCACAGCTAATTTTACAATTTTATAATATAAATGAATTGCATGCATATCTTATGCATGCAATTCATTGATATTTTTAGAATGTTTTGTATGCCCCAACATCTAGCCTGTAAAATTATTTAAACGTAGGTAACCTATGCTTACGAAACAAATGAAATCTGAATCTGCGAGGATAAGAGACATTAAAACGTTATAGGCATCCTGTGTTTTAGACATTGACTTTAGGCAATTTGCTTCATAGGCATCGTGCAATTTAGGTACATCGCTCAAAAGGGGAAGTTGTGTTTCGTACTGAGCAATCAAGTTAAACTTTAAATTGATGCTTGCATATTTGTGTAAGTCTCAGAGGAATGTGCAGAGGAAGCTAGTCTCGTATATATGACTTAAACTTCCTTATAATGATTTGTCAATTTCTGAAATTCTAATTAGTGTGGTGCATATGTACCTACCTCATCTTACTTGTTAGTATAAGCTGGCAATATTGTTATCTAATGTTAAAAGAGTGAAATTCATGAAAATAGAGATATTACAAAAGAGCGTATAGTGGAAGTTTTGATTCGGGAGTACTAAGGTAAGACTCCCAGCAGTTAGGTAAACCGAGCTGACTGTGCGTTATTGCGCAAATAAACAGAGAACTGATAACATAGTAAAATGGGGTAGGCTGTTTGATGTGAAAAATGCGGTGGAGTCTTATATTGACATGCTCCATAGAAAATAATAGATATACACCAACTTTAAACAAGCAGACAGACGGACAACGTAGTGTTAGTAAATGGGTCGTTTTTCTACTGTTTGGATACGGTACTCTAAAAACTATTTGATTTAATTAGTACCTATCGTGCCACCGAACTGCGGTTACTTGTTAATAAATTTTGCTACCTGCACAGTTCATACAACTTAAATTTGAACATTAATATACTAATGAGCTATTAAACATGTACTTTTCAAGAAAATGCCTGCTTTTACATATGGTCACGCCTTTATCCCCGAAGGGGTAGGCAGAGGCATATTAAATGCCCACATTTCACCTTTTTTTATGATTTGTCCCACGTAATAGGTGGTGAGCCGTATTGCCGTGTTTAAATGGACAGGCGCAGGTTGTGACTGCCTGCTGTTGAAATAAAGTCTTCAACTTGACTTAACGACTGCCATTTTACTGGCAACCGGGACCAACGGCTTAACGTGCCTTCCGAAGCACGGAAACGCTCAAATAAATGCCACAAAGTGATCACATGGATGGTCACCCATCCATGGACCGGCCATAGTGAAAGTTGCTTACTGCAGTGATCGTTTACAGAACACTGAGTCCGCGGGGCCACGAGCGCTTCACTGCTTTTAACATTAGATATATTTTCAATTTATTATTTTGAGGTACTACAGGTACCAGATTTTATTTTGAAATCATCCGACAGTCTGCATGTACTTGCTGGTGAAACTTGCTTGTCTCCCAAACATCTAATACAGCTCCACCGCATCATACTTCCAATTATAAAGCACAATAAGGAAAAGGTACCCAGCATAAATTTATGCAAAGTTATGTATTCAAATATATGCCGTAAAAGCAAGTAAGGGGCCCCACCACCACCTAAGTTTGGGGGCCCAAGCGACCTCACCTGCACGTGGTGCACCTGCCGAAAAACTAACGAGGCTCCGCGATTTTCAGGTACCCCCATGGTGGCCTAGGCTCCCATGTGGGTGCCAGGTGGTACAAAGTGTTGGTCCGGGGGGGTACCACCGTGCAGCTGTGAAAAGCCCCCCAAGTAACCCAGCCTCGGTTGGGTTGCGTTCGGGGTTCAGCAGCTGCACAGCCGGGCCCGGGGCGATGTTTGATGCAGCAGGGGGGGACCAGTAGGCGCTAAGCGAATTCTAGTGTGGCTGACTGGGGTCGACCCGCCGGCCAGGGAGACCCGTAGAAACGGTTTTACCGCTGGCCGCCCGCGGCATAGTACAGGGGCCCAACTGGGACTAACCACCCTGGGAGGCTGCCCCACCAGGCCGCGCATAATCCCGATGTGGTTCGTCGTGCCGGATGGTGACCGGACCGGGTCCCGGCGACCACACTCGGGGGGGTACGGGGGCCCTTCCGTCCGGCGGGTCGGCCTCAGTCTCACCACACGGTCATAGATGAAGCTAGCCCCTACGCCTTGTCACTCACTGCTGTAGCAAATGTCGCTCCGTCTTCACGTCTTCCCTCCAATTCCCAAATATGGCAGCGCACAAAAGAGAAAGAAGTGTCACAGCGGCCGCTGCAACCAATCCCGGAAACGTTCCGTTTGAGGTGGAGTTCGCTAACATCCGCGGACTCCATGCCAACCTCAACGTCGTCCATCACCATCTGGAGACGGCACGGCCAGCTGTGATGTTCCTAACGGAGACGCAAATACTCCGCCCTACCGATCAGTCGTACCTTAGTTACCCCGGCTATATCATCGAGGAACTATTTCGAGAAAAAGCTGGGGTGTGCGCGTTTGTTAGGGCGGATGTTTGCTGTCGCCGGCTGCGCTGCCTTGAGGACCCTTCCCTCTCCGTCCTTTGGCTGCACGTAGATCACGGCTCCATGAGTCAGATCTACGTGTGTGTCTATCGATCCCACTCAGGGACAGCTGGGATAACAAGGCTGTTTCAGCACCTCAGCGAGGGGGCTGACGACGCGCAGGTGCGGTTCCCGAACGCTGAATTGGTTTTTCTGGGGGACTTCAACGGTCACCACACTGAGTGGCTGGGGTCCCGCGTGACCGATCCAGCGGGACGGGCCGCCCACGCGTTTGCTCTCTCACATGGTCTGACCCAAGTGGTGCGCGGGATTACGCGCATACCGGACAGGTCAGACCATGAACCCTCCCTGCTGGACTTACTGCTGACGAGTTACCCAGCACAGTACAGTGTGTCGGTTAGCGCCCCACTGGGTACATCCGACCACTGTGTTGTGCGTGCCAGCCTGCAGGTGTCATCTCCTGCAAGGGCAGTAGAGGTGACGCGGCGACTGTGGCACTACTCGTCAGCAGACTGGGACGGACTACGAGAATACTTTGCAGCCGTCCCGTGGAGTCAGCGCTGCTTTGCAGGGAGGGCTTCATCGGAAAGCGCCTGTGCGGTTGCTGGTGAGATAGCTTTAGGTATGGAATACTATATTCCATACACAGATGTTGCCAGCATCCGCAAAGCCCGCCCCTGGTTCGGGCGTGAGTGCGCCGTAGCTGTTCAACAAAAACAGACGGCTTACCGCGCCTGGATCAGGGCTCGGGCTGTGCGCGACCCGAATGTGGCCCAACTCAAGGCAGCGTACAACAGAGCCACTAGGTCCAGTAAGAGGGCCTTCAAGAGAGCGGACGCCCAGCGCGTCACGCGGCTTGGTCAGGAGCTCACGTCTCATCCGACGGGCAGCCGTGGATACTGGCAACTGGCCAAAGCCGTGCAGGCCAACTTTTGCAAGCCCTCGCTGCCGCCGCTACGCTATCCTGACGGATCACTGGCTCACAAGGCCCAAGAGAAAGCGGAAATGCTGGCCAATCTCTTTGCGGCTAATTCCCGGGTTGATGACTGTGGCAAGCAACCTCCCACTATCGCCAACTGTGGAACCACGATGCCGGATATTAAAATCCGGCAGTGCGATGTGCGAGCGGTGCTACAGTCACTCGACACGCGGAAAGCCAGTGGTCCTGATGGCATTCCGGCAGTGGTGCTGAAGAATTGTGCAGCTGAATTATCTCCAACGCTAACACGCCTGTATCGCCTTTCCTATTCCTCGGGAGAGGTGCCGGAGGCTTGGAAGGAGGCGAACGTCCAGCCGATCCCCAAGAAAGGGGATCGGTCGGATCCGGCCAACTATCGACCCATAGCCGTAACCACCGTCATCTGCAAGGTGTTCGAGCTAATCATCAACAAACAGCTCATGCGCTATCTGGAGGATCACTCGTTAATTAACGATCGCCAATATGGCTTTAGGCCGAAACGATCAACGGGTGACCTCCTAGCGTACGTAACGCACACCTGGGGTGAGGCTATGGAGAGGCACGGCGAATCTCTGGCTATTGGCCTAGACATCGCTAAAGCCTTTGATAGGGTATGGCATGCGTCGCTTCTTTCCAAGCTGCCGGCATATGGTTTACCGCCTCAGTTATGCCGCTGGTTGGCCAGCTTCCTGCACGGGCGACGTATACGGGTCCTCTGTGATGGTCAGGCTTCCTGCTTTTTGCAGGTAAATGCCGGGGTACCACAGGGATCGGTATTGTCCCCAACTCTCTTTCTTCTGCATTTCAATGACATGCTGTCCCTTGGGTGCATTCATTGTTATGCGGATGACAGTACTCTGCATGGGAGCTATTCTGGCCGCCCAGCGGAGCGGCGTTGTGACGTGGACGAAAAGAGACGGCAACTCGTGGCGGATCTCGACCGGGACCTGGGTCGCATTGCCCAATGGGGTTCAGACAACCTGGTCGAGTTCAATGCCAGAAAAACGCAGGCGTGTGCGTTTACAGCTAAGAAGTCCCCATTCCTACCCCTACCCTCTCTTCAGAACATTACGGTTCCACTAAAGGACAACCTGGAGATTCTCGGTATAGACGTCCGGCGTGAGCTCAATCACAAAAACTACATAGAGAGTTGTATTGGGCTGGCCTCGCGGAAACTCGGAGTCCTAAATAAGGTGAGACGGTACTTCACGCCACATCAGAGATGTTTGCTGTACAAGACGCAGATTCGTCCCTGCGTCGAGTACTGTTCTCACCTCTGGGATGACTCCGCGAGGTACTTGTTGGACGCACTTGACGCTATGCAGAGACGTGCTGTCCGAATAATTGGTTGTCCTGAGGTGACGGGAGGCCTCGAACCGTTGGCGCAGCGAAGAACCGTAGCGTCCTTGGCTACCTTCTACCGAATGTATCACGGCGAATGTTCTGAAGAGCTCTTCAATCGGATCCCACCATCACCTTTCCGATCCCGAACAACGCGTGCCGGGCAGAGATGCCACTCATACACAGTGGAGAGAATCTTCGCCAGAACCGAGCGTTTCAAAAGATCGTTCCTCTGTCGAACTATAAAAACTTGGAACGACCTGCCCTTCCCTCATCTTACAACCCCGGGTTCTTTAAGAGGAGCGTGAAGAGGCACATCACAGGGCCGCCAACTTGAGGACCGCTGTAAGAAGTGGCCCCCAATCGCAAGATGCGCCACGGCTATCCATCGTGGCGACGTCAATTTGGCGAGCTGAATATAAAAAAAAAAAAAAAAAAAAAAAGCATTTTGCTCCATGCAAAAAGCCTTTTTCAAGCAAAATTACATAAGATTTCCCACGTAAGAGACTTGCAACTGTACGGTACAGTAAATCTCTATTAATGGCAGTTGTTACAGTCTCCATTCATTATACGAGTACAATGCACTTAGCATTCATACTGGAAAGTTTACAGGAAAGATAAACGCGGAATAAGTTATACGCCACAAAAGCCAATTCATACAAGTATTTAGGTACCTACATGTTTTAGTCAAATTTACTTTTGTCTAAGAATAAGCTTTGTTATAAGATTAAAACTATATTTGGCACTAGTGGATGACCACGGTTTCCTTACCTCACGTGAAAGTACATTTTCTTACCCATTTTTTAAAAGCGTGTTGAACTTTTTCAGCCGAAGAAAGAGTTCAAAGAAAAGTTGCCGTAACTTAAAAAAAAACAAATTTAAAGTAAGATAAAGACACAACGAGTTAAAACTAATCATACGCGATGAATACTGATAAGGAAGGACAAAACGCTTTGTGTATAACAAAGATTAATATTTAAAAGGTAGATATTATAGGTACCTACCTAATATTTAAGAGTAAAAAAACAGATAACCTCTTAATGTTCAACGGTTAGTGTCTAATGTGTAGCCACTAAAGTCTGCCGTTACGAACCTTACTTAGCAAACTTCCTGTAGGTTAGCACCAGTAAGTTTTAAACTGGAATATCATTTATTTCGATAGCTATCAGTTTTGGAGAGAGTATTGCCGGATATCGGCTTATAAATCAAGCTGTGTGCATCCGGAGTATGGTGAGAACTCGATGCAATGAGGCTTGGCAAGAGCTATGTGACGCCGATGTGGCCGCGGGCGCGAAGCCAGCTCCGTTCAGTTTGACACGCCTGCTACCTGCACTTTTACTTCGAATCACGATTATATTCAAATGTTTGATACTATTTACTCTAAATCTACTTGAAATATGCGATTAGAATGTTCATCTTACTTATAACTACCAATACCATCGGAGCGTATCCCAGAGATAAAAATAGCCAGTGTTAAAAAGTATTGAATGTTATGAGGTGACTGAAAGCCTTGAGCCATTGCCGCGTTGGCGCAATAAAGAACCATAGCGTCTTTGACCCATTTCTACCGAATCTATCACGGCGAGTGTTCAAAATAGCTCTTCCTCATAATCCCTCCCTCTCCTTTTCGATCCCGAATAACGTTTATCGGGCACAGGTGCTACTTCTACACAGTGGAGAGAACCTTCGCCAGAACTAATCGATTCATAAAATCAAAATTTTGCAACGATCTGCCCGGTCACATGTTTCCCTAATCTGACAACCCTGGATTCTTCAAGCGAATCGTGAAGGTACACCTCATAGGGCTCCAACTTGAGGACCTTCTGTCAGTTGTCTTAATACACTGTGAGAGTTGCCTCAACCCTCACTCGACTTTTCGGGCGGGTGTTGTCCGTTTAGCGAGCTAAATATACCGAAAAAAAAATCTTGAAATCTAAGTATTCAAGTACCAAATTTCAGACAGATCCGATAACAAACATTCAAACACCGTCTAAAAGAGCGAAACAGAAATTATTTGAAAACTAATTTAATTAGAGTGTGAGATGAATCTTATTTAAATTACTAGCTGTTGCCCGTGACTTCGTACGCGTGAAAATTAAGTTATAAAGCCAATTTTAATTGCTCTCTGCTTAGCCCCTAGGATATGCAGCGTGATAATATATAGCCTATTTGAAGACCCTACCCGTAGTTAATATTTGTGCAAAATTTGAATCAAATCTATTGAGTACCTGTCGAGATCCTTCCGGACAAAGCAAAGCAAACAGACAAACCGACAAACAGACAAATTTTTTTCTAACTACATTTTCGGCTTCGGTATCTTATGTTGAACACCCTGCGAGTATTTTTTTTTAATATTTCCAATGTACAGTTTTGACTTTTCTATCATTTTATTATATTGTAGCATTTATTTTCTATAGATGCAGTATTCAGGATGTGAAAGCAGCCTTACCTAGTTATCTTTTTTTAATCGGTTGTCAGTGGTGACATTTCTGCTGTCAGAATGACAGGATGTCATAAGGACGAGTGACGAATCGTTTTTTGCATTGAATGAAAGCTGGTTTTAGAGGAAAAATTCGAGACGATTCCACGTGAGAGAGGGGATAAAGCCCTGATACAAGGTTCCGAGTCTCTTTTGACCATCGGCTAAGGACGAGGGATTGATATTACTCTGAGTGGCACGCCTCAATTTAGCTTTGGAGGTTGTTAGTTGCAACATGAGGACCTGTTAAGGAATTAGTCTGAGTTAACTTATTCTCTTCGGAAGGAGTTGGACTCTGTGTCAACCTACACCCGGGATACCGGTAAGCGTCATTTCTTGTTTGCTAAGCGGTTCGAATTTCGTCGGTCGCGATGTCAGTTATTTCATTTGTCGTTTACTTGTCATAACAGGGTTTTTTTTACTACGGGGAAAAGCGGCCCGTCCACGGTTGGCAGAGCCACACCCAATGACACGTGGACTACATGAGCGAGGTGTTTTGAGAGGGACCAGCCGCCTCCACGTGGCATTCTCGGGCTGTGCTGCTCTCAGCTTACTCAAGGCCAGTAATTGTCACCCTATTACAGTGTAGTTAGCTGCTTACCCGTTCTACCTGCTCACGCGGCAGTGGTCTATTAAGTGGAATTAGACTTTATTTCTGTGTACCTGTGATATCTGTGTCTATCAGTGAATAAGCTCTCTGTGTGTCTGTGTATCTCTGTGTACCTAGTAAATATATGTGTGTACACCCTATTGTCTGTTTTCGTCAGAGCCCTAGCCTACCCTTGCACACAGACTGGAAACTCAGAAATAAGGCGCCCTGGGATAGAGTTCTCTGCATAGCTACCTCACGCTAGTTGGTGAGTAACACAGAACATCTTTGGGTTACAAATTTGGCGCCCAACGTGGGGCAAATCTCTGGGTCTACTCTGCGGTAGTCTCAGTCTGGTGTGTGTGCATAGGTGGTTATCTCTGGCGAAACCATCCTGTAATATCGTCCGAGACGCTCCAGGACGTTAATTGGTGGTGCTAGCAGCTAAGCACAAAACCTTCCCTTTCGTCTTCTTCCAGCTCCCTACATCTTTGGCTGGAAAAGACACAAAATTCTAAATTCAAAAATTTAAAATAGCTGTGATTTTGGAAAAACTTTTTGATTTTATTTGGCATACCCACTTCTTTTTCTTATTGTGTTTTTTTTCTTTTTTTATGGTGCACACATATATTTATTATATTATTAGTGTAGATTACTATATAATATATATTATCCTATAGCTTCACCTTGTAAGGTAAACTTAGTGAATCTCTCTGTGTTAACTTAGTGAATTTCTCTGTGTAACTTAAAACTTTTTTATAAGGTGTGTACATACCTTGTAATTTTGAATGTTAACCTGAACTGTGTTATCAGAAAATTTAGAAACTTTTCTCTCTTAATATACCCTTAATCTTTGTTAAATTCTAAAAGTCAATTTGAAACATAATTACCTAACTTAGTACACTTTGTTGTAACTCAATTTACATTTTTACTTTGTAATTGATCCCTATCTGTGCCATTTTATCTTTATAATTGTTGTAAGTAAATTTTTACATAATGGCACAGATGAAAAAATATATTAATTATTTAAGAAAGGATGAACTTGCTAACGAGCTGTCCCACATGGGTATTTCAGTGGAACCGGAAACGACAGTGTCTGGCCTTCGGAGTGAGCTAAGAGCGGCACACCGACTCGTCCGTCGAGGTAGCATCAAAGCGAGTGCTCCGGTACCCGCTGATGCATCGGCTGAGCTCTCGATCTGCCTCCCGAAGGTGTCCGAGCTGGAGGAGGCTATTCAGTCAGGTGACATCTTCATTAATAAGGGTAGTCGTCTTAGGGTGTCCCTCAGGGCCAACTACTTATTGAGTAGGTTAGCTCGTTGTGGTCTGGATTGCCCCGACCTGGTGGATATTCGTGGTAGGCTAGTGAAGATCATCGCTAGGGCTGAACCCAGTAGTGATTCTGAATCCGAAGGTTCGGATGATGATGGTGATGATCCTTCGGGTCGTGACCAGGTGGAATATACTTCACCAGTAGTGAGAGAGGACCGCTCGGTGCGAGCTAGTTCAAGTAGGAATAGTTCTACATGTAACATAGTGTATAAAGAACGTCCCCTTAACTTATGTTCATTTAACTTAAAATATGATGGTTCTACTTGTGTACGTGTGTTTTTAGAGAGATTAGAGGAACTTAGATGTGCTCGGGAGGTTACTAAGCCTAGACTCTTTATGGCTTTCTCCGACCTGTTGGATGGACCGGCTTTGTCTTGGTTCCGTACAAACAAAGCTAACTTCATCTCATATGAGGATCTTATTAGTGAGCTTAGAGATACCTTCGATATTCCTGATTATGATTACCGCCTCAGGAACGAGATAAGACAGCGTACACAAGCCCGCTCTGAGTCCTTGGTTAACTATATATGTACAATGCAAGCCATGTTCTCAAGGTTGTCATGTAAGATGCCCAGTGAGGAACAGCTGGACATTCTCATGCACAACATTAGACCTGACTACATGAAGGAACTGGCCTTGCATGATGTCAACTCTGTAGATGACTTGAGACGTTTGGGTAAGCGCTTGGAGCTTGCGCGTACTAGGGCAGACGCTTTCCATGAGCCTGCTCTTGACAAGTTTGAGATTACATCTGACTTACATCAGCTTAACCCTTCAACACACTAAAAAAATATATCGAAAATCGGTAATCACGTGGACCTAGCTCCACCACCCTAAAAATGAAAAAAGATTTCCCATTTCCCAAAAAAAATTTTTATCTCACTTACCAGACCAAATTTTTCAATTCTGCAAACAGCAACCGGATTATTGATAAATTGTTTATTTTACTGTGTATAATAATAAACAATAATGAAAACACATTATTTATAATAAAAAAACAAAACACACACGCACACTTGCACTTGGTACACACGCACTCAACAAAAAAAACATTGATTACTCTACCACCACACCATATTTTACGATCCTGTAAACACCAACCGGATTATTGATATATTGTTTATTTTAGTGTGTATAATAATAAATAATAATGCAAACACATTATTTATAATAAAAACACGAAACACACACGTACTACACAAACGCACGCCATCCATGCGCAATCCACTCTCAACTTCAACTGTTCGATTTTTGTAAATAATTCTGGCCCATTGACGTCATTTCATAAGATTCCAAAAACAAGAAAATGTTATAAACTACACATGCAATAAACCTGTTCATTGAAAAGTAGGACGTAAGCAGGCTAAATTTAAGTTTAAAGTCGTCTGGGTAGGTGCGGCGACCGGTCGCCGCGCGGGGCTTTACGGAAAAACTTGATTATTATGCGCGGCGACGGGTCGCCGCGAGGAGCTCTAAGGGTTAAGAACAAAGGTGTACAAAAGCCCGCTAAGCAGGTGTCTGCAGTGGAGACGCCGGTTACCCCCCACGATCGCAAATGCTTTCGTTGCGGCGGGGGCGGTCACACTGCATACAGCTGCACACAGTCAAGGGAGCTGGTGTGTTTCCGGTGTGGTCTCAAAGGTGTCAAGACCCCAGACTGCTCACAATGTACTAGCAAGTCAAAAAACGCGTAGGCCAGGGCCTTATTAGGAACTCTGTGCATTACTCTGTATCTGAGTCTATTTCTGATAAGGTCCTGTTTCCTAAACGGGATAGTGACATTAGACCGTATCTAGTTGTTAAGGTTTTAAATTTAAATGTCTTAGGCCTTCTAGATTCCGGTGCCTCCTGCTCTATACTAGGTAAGGGAGCGCACCGCATCTTCTTGGAACTGGGTTTTGATCTTGTGAGTATCAATCCTACTTTTCGTATTACAACTGCAGACAGCACTCACTTGCAATGTCTGGGTTGTATCTCTTTGCCAATTGAGTACAATTCGGTTATCCGAGTTGTCAAGTTCTATGATGTCCCAGGTATAACCACCTCCATGATATTTGGAGTGGATTTCTGGCAACAATTTAAGTTAAGTGATAAGTTAATTTTACAAAATATTAGTCTTGATAGCTTTAGTGATAATAATCCTATCGAGTCTGTGTCCCTTAACGGTGGCCTCGAGGATTACGACAACTTGACAACTAAACAAAGGTGTGTAATCAACGAGGTCATTGAAAAATTCGACTCGTTGAACACTGATAAGGTGGGTTTAGGTCGGACCTCACTTGTGCACCATGTCATTGACACTGGTGACAGCAAGCCGATCAAGCAGCGTTATTATCCGCTCTCTCCCCTTAAGCAGAAGGCCCTGGAAGCCGAGCTGGACCGAATGCTGGAGATGGGAGTAGTGTCCCCGTCTCAGTCCGCCTGGAACTCTCCAGTGGTCATGGTGGAGAAGGCGAACGGCGACCTCAGATTGTGCTTGGACTCTCGCAAGCTGAACTCTGTGTCAAAGAGTGACGCCTACCCCTTACCCTATATCAATCAAATCTTGGACCACCTTAATAACGCTAAGTATTTAACTTCTGTAGATTTGAGTGCGGCTTACTGGCAGATTCCATTTGACTCACCCCAGTCTGCTGAGAAGACTGCTTTTACGGTTCCCCGGAGAGGATTATTCCACTACAATTCGATGTGCTTCGGTCTTGTCGGGGCCAGTGCCACGATGCAACGCCTCATGGACCGTCTGTTTGGTCCCGAGTTCGACAACAAGGTATTTGCGTTTCAGGATGACATAGTCTGTGTGTCCAGCACCTTTGAGGAGCATGTAGAGCTCTTACATAGAGTCTATCAGCAACTCAAGGATGCTGGCCTAACTATTAACATGAAAAAATCCCACTTTTGTCGGAGTGAACTCAAATACCTGGGGTATTATGTGGACAAACATGGCCTACGGACAGACCCGGGTAAAGTTGAGGTTATCCTCAACTATCCCACCCCTTCTAACCCTAAGGAGGTTAAGAGATTTCTGGGAATGGCCGGCTGGTATCGTCGCTTTGTTAACAACTTCTCGAAGATTAGTAAACCTCTGTGCAAACTGACTTCGACGAACCTTAAGTTCGAATGGACCCCTGAGGCTGAACAGTCCTTTAACCTGCTAAAGTCAGCCTTGGTTTCTGCCCCTATATTAAAAATGCCTAACTTTGAGATGCCCTTCCGCATTCTTAGTGACGCGTCAGCTTACTCAGTTGCTGCTGTACTGACACAAACTCACGATGGTGTTGAGCACCCTATCGCCTACTGTAGCCGTTCTCTTAACAAGAATGAGGTGAACTACAGCACAACTGAGCGAGAACTTCTGGCCGTGATTTTCGCTTTGGAACAATTTCGACAGTACGTCGAAGGCCAAAAATGTACGGTCGTCACGGATCATTCATCTCTTCTGTGGTTCCATAAGCTAAAAAATCCCACGGGTCGTCTAGCACGTTGCAGCATGAGGCTCAGTCAATTCGATTTTGACATAGAGCATCGAAAAGGTAAAGACCACGTTGTACCTGATGCTCTGTCTCGTATCAAAATTGATTCCCTCGATGCAGTACCCACTAAAGACCCGTGGTATGACCACACCATATATAGTGTTCGGAAGAACCCTAGGAAGTCACCAAATTATGACATTCGTGACAACCTTCTATATAGGTTAACTAAAAATAAATATTCTTTGACTTCAGACTTTGACTGGAAGCTGGTGGTACCTCAGGAGGATCGCTTGCCCCTGCTCTCTAAGTACCACGATGACACACTTAGTGCCCATGGTGGCGTTTGGAAGACGCATAAAAGGTTAGCCCTAAATTATTACTGGCCCAAGATGTACGAGGACGTCCAGGAATATGTTGGGAATTGCGAAACATGCAAGCAGTACAAACCCGTAAATACGTCTCGTCCCGGCCTAATGGGTAGCCCGAAGCGGGTTTCGAAGCCATTCGAAGCTATCTCTGTCGATCTGCTTGGTCCCTTTTCCACTTCGAGCAATAGAAACGTACACCTGATCGTGGTCTCCGACTACTTTAGCAAATACGTCATGTTGTGCCCTGTTCGGGTTGCCACAGGCGCTGTAGTCGCGAGGTTCATAGAGAAGAGTGTGTTTCTCGTGCACGGAGTCTGCAAGACTATTTACATGGATAATGGCCCTCAGTTTGTGAGTAAGCCATTTAAGGATCTGTTGGCTAAATACAATGTACCTAATGTATATTATAACCCTAGGTATCATGCCCAAACTAATCAGGCGGAACGAGCTATTCGTAATGTTGTTCAAGCGATCTCATGCTATGTGAAGTCGCAACACAAGTCTTGGGATCAGTTCTTGGTTGAGATACAGTGTGCTTTAAACACTGCAGTTAACGAAGCAACTCGTTTCACCCCTTACTTTTTGGTACATGGTAGGGAATTTATTGGGGATGGAGTGTTATACAGGCAGACAGATATCGCGTGCCATCCTACTTCAGTCTCTGTAGACGATCCATCAGCCTTCGGTGTCAAGCTGAGAGAAATACAACGCATTTACGACCAGGTGAGGAAGCATTTGAACGTTGCCCACCAGCGTAATGAAAAGTATTACAACCTCAGAAAAAGGCATGTAGAGCTGAAAGTGGGACAGATAGTTTACAAACGCACGTTCTACCTGTCCAACAAGGCCAAGAATTTTACTTCTAAGCTAGCTCCTAAGTTCCTTAAATGTGTGGTGACTGCTAAACGATCCCCTTTAGTATATAGGCTGTCAGATCTGGACGGTAAGGATCTTGGGGAGTACCATATCAAGGACATCCTGAAGTATCAGGAGGAGCAGTCTCCAATACCTAACGTAACTACATAGCACTGTTTCTCTAGTTTATTAAACCAGTGCTATGTGATCATTATGTAAGACTATTTTAATCTTTTGTTTGTATTTCTATATGTGTACGTGACTTTAAATTGTCACGTTGTTGTTTCTTCTATGCACCGCACCGAGCGTTTTTCTCTCATTCGCTTCTCAGTACTCTACAATATCCTGAGAGCTTGGGTAGTGTTAGGGTATCGGCAGTGAGTAAAGGGAGCATTCGTTTTCTATGAAGGGCATTAGACTAGTTACTTAGCCTAACCGGTACACGAGTCAGTGTCTAGTTAGGTACATAGTAGGATCTTTCTTTGGTATTGTAATGGTCGTAGTCAGCTGGTGTTTGAAGGACCTAGCTGGTTGTCTTTGTTTATTAGTCAGTACTTTTCTGTTTTCTTTATTGTGTATTTCCAGCGTGTCATATCCGCAGGAAATACTATTAAAGGGGGGGTGGTTTCAGCATTTATTTTCTATAGATGCAGTATTCAGGATGTGAAAGCAGCCTTACCTAGTTATCTTTTTTTAATCGGTTGTCAGTGGTGACATTTCTGCTGTCAGAATGACAGGATGTCATAAGGACGAGTGACGAATCGTTTTTTGCATTGAATGAAAGCTGGTTTTAGAGGAAAAATTCGAGACGATTCCACGTGAGAGAGGGGATAAAGCCCTGATACAAGGTTCCGAGTCTCTTTTGACCATCGACTAAGGACGAGGGATTGATATTACTCTGAGTGGCACGCCTCAATTTAGCTTTGGAGGTTCTTAGTTGCAACATGAGGACCTGTTAAGGAATTAGTCTGAGTTAACTTATTCTCTTCGGAAGGAGTTGGACTCTGTGTCAACCTACACCCGGGATACCGGTAAGCGTCATTTCTTGTTTGCTAAGCGGTTCGAATTTCGTCGGTCGCGATGTCAGTTATTTCATTTGTCGTTTACTTGTCATAACAGGGTTTTTTTTACTACGGGGAAAAGCGGCCCGTCCACGGTTGGCAGAGCCACACCCAATGACACGTGGACTACATGAGCGAGGTGTTTTGAGAGGGACCAGCCACCTCCACGTGGCATTCTCGGGCTGTGCTGCTCTCAGCTTACTCAAGGCCAGTAATTGTCACCCTATTACAGTGTAGTTAGCTGCTTACCCGTTCTACCTGCTCACGCGGCAGTGGTCTATTAAGTGGAATTAGACTTTATTTCTGTGTACCTGTGATATCTGTGTCTATCAGTGAATAAGCTCTCTGTGTGTCTCTGTGTATCTCTGTGTACCTAGTAAATATCGGGTGTTTTTTTTAGAGGTATAGAACTTTAAGTTGGCATAACTGTTTTAACTGGCGGTATTTTTGTCAGCTGAAAAGTGATTTATGTTAAGTTTGGTTTGGCATTTCAACATGAATAGATTGACGCCTGAACAATGCTTCCAAATTGTGCAAATTTATTTTGAAAATCATGGTTCTGTCCGAAATACGTATCGTGATTTTCATAAGCGAATTTTGTTTAGCGGTGCAACTCACTTTTGGTTGAATGGATACGTCAATAAACAAAACTGCCATATTTGGGGTGATGATAATCCTCAAGTGTATGTTGAGACACCGTTACATCCAGAAAAACTGAATGTGTGGTGTGTTTTATGGGCTGGTGGAATAATTTGTCCGTACTTCTTTAGAAACGATGCTGACCAGAACGTTACAGTCAATCGTGACTGCTATAGAGCTATGATTACTGACTTTTTCGTTCATCAATTGAACAACCATGATGTGCAGGAGTAGTGGTTGCAACAAGACGGCGCAACATGTCACATAGCTCGTGCCACAATTGATTTATTGAAGGAAACGTTTGGTTACCGCATAGTTTCACGTTTTGGACCGGTAGGTTGGCCTCCAGAGTCGTGCGATTTTACGCCACTTGACTATTTTCTGTGGAGATATGTGAAGTCGCTCGTCTACGCCGATAAGCCCGAAACGATTGACCACTTGGAGGACAACATTCGGCGCGTTATTGCCGATATACGGCCACAAATGTTGGCAAAGTCATCGAAAATTGGACCTCTAGATTAGACTACGTCCGAGCCAGCCGTGGCGGTTATATGCCAGAAATCATATTTAAACTATAATGCCAGAAGATTTTCTTTCGAATAAAGTCATTTTCATATCAATAAAAACAATCACCTTCGTTTTATTCCATTTCAAAGTTCTATACCTCTAAAAAAAACACCCTTTATATGTGTGTACACCCTATTGTCTGTTTTCGTCAGAGCCCTAGCCTACCCTTGCACACAGACTGGAAACTCAGAAATAAGGCGCCCTGGGATAGAGTTCTCTGCATAGCTACCTCACGCTAGTTGGTGAGTAACACAGAACATCTTTGGGTTACAATATGTATACAGATGTCACGGGTCAACCCGAGGAGCAAGGTTATGCGTAACCAAAAATACACAAATCGACTACTTATGCATATAAAATTAAAAGCTCAAATATACTTGCACGCAACTAAAGTTTGACATCATACCAAGCAATGGGTAAGAAATAGTAAATAAATAATTCAACAACAACGAGCATAATGAAATACGCAGACGTGCGCTACACAAATTGCGCTAACTTGAGAACGAAATGCAAAACTTGAACGTTGTGGAGGCCAAACGCGAGTCAAGTGTGGAGCGCCTCTCTGTAAATAGGACGGACGGACTGGGCGAGCGCGACGCTAACTCGAATACAATATTGTTGGTCGCTGTTCTGCTGTTAACTAACTTGTTTGTCATTTCAAACGCAGGCGAGGCTACACTGGACTGCGTGGTAAACCTTCAGGACGTATTCAGTTAGTATACTAACAACTTTGTCAACATGGTGTAAAATATAAATTAAAGTGGAGTATTTCGTTGGTTTGAAACAATTTCTGTTTATTTATTTTTAATACAATATTTTTATAAAAACACTTTCACTTTTCGCCTTATGTAAGGCAAAACAAGTGAACACAAAGCAAAAAGTGCTTTCATAGCTAGAGAAAAATGGAAACAAGAGTTCCTCGTCAAAAAAAAGGCCGTACCGGCGTTTCAAGGTTGATTTATAGACGAGACTGATTCTAAAGTGTATTAAAATTGAGTAAATCCTTAAACTTTGTGGAAGTTTAAACAAGGGCAGTTCTCTCTTTGTAGCCAGGATACCTGCGAGAGCAAGTGGAACGCGCTCCATGCTAGCAAGAGGTTGTGAAGCGGAATCGGGAGAGTACTCTCCCCTGAATCTAGGAATATCCTTCCAAGGAGTTATTCAGGGCCAAAAAAAGTTGCCGTATTTGGTTCCTCTTTGATTAAGTGGAACCAAATACGACTTTGTGCAAAACTGAAAACAACCGACTACTTTGCAGAGCCAGAAATAAAGCTTAGAATTTACTCTCTCCACTTCAAATGACTTTATGAAAAAGTTTAATTTATTTTGGAAAAACTTTTAAATACTGACCTCTCAATTTAGTGAAAATGATATGTGTGTGAAAGGTCTTATCCACAGACAAAGACTACTTTTAAAAAATATTTCATGTGAAAGTGTTAAAGGTATTATTCCCAGCTAAAGACTACTTTTTCAACAAATATGGCAATTCAAAAAGTTTCAAAACAAGTAATTCCAAACCAAACTCTCCGGCGACTGATATATCTGACTGTTCTAACAATCACTATAATACATAGCTACATATCTAGTGGTTGTTATTGAGATTTGCTGCAAAATGACACTATTAAAATAAAACGTTCTCTTTTGATTAGAGGTAATAATGTTTGTACATTTCTGAGATAATTAACATCTGGCGTCACGCCCGCCGTTTCATCATCGCGCGGCTTATGCGACTTAGCGAAGATTCAAAAGCTTTACAAGAGTATCCAAGCATCATATTCACGTCGTGACGTCATCCGCCGCCCTCGTGAAATCTTGCCGTCGAGCCTCGCATTGTGTCCGCCCCACTTTTTAATCTAGAGCCGTTGAATAAAAGCACAATACTAAGATACATCTTGTTCGCTATTTGTTCTTCGTTTAATCAACAAGTATTGAAATCTTCATGTTATTTTAAAACCTATAAATCTTCAGTTTTGTCTCCATCGAATTTTAGTATCTTTCATGATTTTATATAATCTACATGTATATGTTATAGAAAATAATAATGACTGAGAAATTCAGACATAATAATACTCGTAGGAAAGCGAGCGTCATTTTGAGTTTCGAAAAGAATGTTTTGGAAGTGATGTCCCTTGATGATGACGAACAAAAAAATCTAGTTCCTACATCGCATTATAAAGTTAAGATAACAAAATTGCTGATGGAATATTTTATTTGCATAATCGTGTGTGATAGGGAATATAACTAAGTGGTTGACATATGTTTCGAGTTCTCTAGTAAAAGAAACATATCTTTAGAAGCTGTTCCTTATCTATATAATTATAAAAATCAATGCCACTTTTCGTTGTAATTTTATAACTCAAGAACGGAATCACCTATCCAAACCAAATGTTTAGGCTTTGTTCGGACTATTAATAAATAAATAAATTCTTTATTGCCATTAATTGTGTACATACATGAAATTGGAATTCCCTGATACCTGCGCTAGTACAAACTGTGTTGCAGATATCAGTGTTCTTCCTCAAAATATTGACATTTGACAATATGTTTACACAGAACTATTAAAATATTAAAATTGCTTCCTACTAACTTATAAACTTATAACAATTCTACATAGAGAAAACGATAAAATATGAAACAAAACCAAAACAAAATCCTATAGCATGCTTAGGCTTTCGTGTGTGTGGGTGTGTGCGTATGTTTGTGTGGGTGTGTGTGCGTATGTGTGGGTGTGTGTGCGTATGTGTGTGGGTGTGTGTGGGTGTGTGTGTGTGCGTATGTGTGTGTGTCTATGTATGTGTGTGTGTACATGCAATACACACACACATTTATGCGTTTATGCGAGTTGATTTTAAAGAAATTGTAGAAGGTCTTCCACAGATTCATATTCCATTGGTTTTAACCACTCAGTTACTGCCGTTTTAAATTCTTTTTTATTTAGATTGCGTATTCTTTTTATTTTATTACATTTATTATATGTACGGGGTGCGAGAATATTATAGTGCCTTCTAGCAAAGGCTGAATGAGCACGGGGAACCGGACAGCGTTCAACGCGCTTATGGGTTATAGGTAAATTTGGGACTACTTTTTGATGGTATCTACGTAGCATTTCACATATAAACATCTTTCTAACAGTGAGAACGCCTGCTTGTTCATACACCAGAGAGGTTGAATGCCGAAATGGTAAGTATAGCAGAACTTTAAGTACCATACGCTGAGCCCGCTCCAGTTCAATCATATGGGATTTAGCCGCGCCTCCCCATGCACAAATACAGTATCTGATTAAACATTCACACAGAGCTCTGTATGTTTGTATTAGTAATGTTTTGTTGGTTACATTGCGCAATGTTTTAAAGAAATAGGCTAATTTCCTAGTTCTACCTATTAATGTCGCGAGATGCATAGTCCAGGTAAGATTGTTATCCAGCATCACACCTAGGTATTTTAAATGTGAAACACGCAAAAGCTCTGCGCAGTCGCAATTAGTGTCGGTCTCTCTCCGATTACATGGAAAAGTATGTATTTTGAGGGTCTGTGAAGAAGCTGGTTGACCGACCGATGTCTTACTGAAACATATATATTTGGTTTTAGTTACGTTAAGCGATAGAAGACTGTCTTCCAGCCAAGTAGTCACCTTTGCCAACCCAATCTCAGCCAATTTAAATACAGAGTCCCAAGTTTGACCATGGAACATTAGCACTGTATCATCGGCAAACATAAGCAGATCCATGGATGGCAGGGTAGTAATACGGCACAAATCGTTAATATACACAAGAAACAGCGTAGGTCCAAGTGTACTACCCTGAGGAACCCCATAACTGCAAACAGAGTCCTCGCTCTCATACTCAGCAACTCTGACTCGCTGAACCCTATCGCTCAGGTAGTCCGTAAACCAATCCATGACCACACCCCTCATACCAACGTTCTCCAAGCGTGCTAGTAGTATTGGTACTGACACTGTGTCGAATGCTTTCTGGAGATCTAAAAAGACCCCCAGACATTTGTAACTCCTCTCTATGTACGATACAAGTTGCGATGTTAACGTCAATACAGCATCCTCCGTCGATTTCAAAGCCATAAACCCAAATTGAGAACTACTAAGAAAATTGTTATTTTCGAGATATTTTATTACTCTTTTGTTGACAATTTTTTCAAGTATCTTAGACAACGTTGATAAGAGGGATATTGGACGGTAGTTATTTGGCTCATTTCTTTCTCCTGATTTGAATACTGGACAAACAACAGCTCTTTTAAATAGTTTTGGAACTGACCATGCTAAGATTACACATGAATGCTATAGGCGCGGCTATAGGGATAATGTTCTTTTTCAAAATTTCAGTATTAATTTTGTCCCATCCAGGTGCACTATGCGATCTCAGCCCCAGAACAACACCCCTAACCTCATGGCAATCTGTGGGCATAAAAGACATAGATTTTAGTGGTGAAATATTTTTAGTCGATTCGCGTATTAGATCCTTCTCCAATTTACCCGTTTTACTCAATAGTTTGTTAGCTAACGTACTTCCAACATTTGTAAAATAATCATTTACATTGTTGAGAGACTGAGTTGGTGTATCGCTAATATTTAGTAGATCCACTGGAGGCTCCTTGGATTTTTTCATGTTACAGACCTCCTTAATAAGTTTCCACGTTTCTCTGATGTTACCTTTAGTGGCGATCAGTTTCTCTTGGTAATATTTATTTTTTTGTCCTTTTATAATAGAGTTTAAGGTATTCCTATAATTTAGATACTTAATTTGCAATAGGTGATTGTTAGGTGCTTTCACTGCAGCCTTGTGTAATTTGTCTCTTTTTCTTATACTCTTAACTACATTTTTTGTTATCCAAGGTTTTATTGGTCTAAGTCGGTTAGGAGTTGGTACAATTTTCGTGTTATTTGTAATTATGTTTATTAGTTTTCTTGTTATTATTTCCGACGCCTCATTCACTTCCGTAGAATTATAAAGGCTATCCCAGGGTTCGACGGCAAGGGAGTCCCTAATTGAATCAAAATCAATTATGACCTTATTATTATGGAGAGTATTAGTTTTTGTTAGCTTTGAGTCATTTATATACAGCATTATTGGACAGTGATCAGTAATTGGTGGTTGAAACACCACTGTTTTCCACCGACTAGAAGATTTAATCATAAAATGATCAAGACAAGTCATAGTAGGAAACCGCGTAGGTCTGTCTATGCCTGGTCTGAGTCCGTGCATCGCCATTAAGTTTAGATAGCCCTGTGCCTCTGCCGAAAGATTGCCAAGTAATGTATCAATGTTTATATCTCCCGTAAGTATTACGTTTTTTGTACGTATGTTGCATAGGACGTTGTTGAGAGATTCCAGGTAGATCTCTAGATTACCAAAACATGGAGGTCGATAAGAACAAACGAAAGTGTAGCCATGCTGAACAGTAACAATTAAACAATTTCCTTCCAGAAAATCAGGCTCGTAAGCACTTGACCTGTAATCACTCTGCACATACGCAACCACACCATCGTTTTTGTTAATGCTATTTTTGGTCCAATATTATTATAACCATTAATGTCTGGCGGCGGATTATTCAAATCTGTGAAACACTCCGACAATACTATTACATCCACTTGCATTTTCAGGGCGGTTATAAAGGTTAATAACAGGTCAAGGTTACAATTAATGCTTCTTACGTTAAGGCTAATAATTATCATGGAGCCGTGCGCTTTTGTATCATAATGAAGCAGTTCTGAACAAAGACTAGTGTCCCTTACGGAGATACATTCGATTTGGTCAGACGCATCCACTTCTTCAGACACAGTTATCTCAATGTTGGAATCGAATTTTGTTTTTTATATTAACACTATTTAGTAGATGGTTTATGTGAAGTTTAAACAAAATCGGTCGCGTGGTTCTTCATTTATCACGCAAACGAAGTTGCGCGGGTCAGTTAGTCTATATATATAAAAATCAATGCCACTTTTCGTTGTAATTTTATAACTCGAGATCGGGCTCACCTATCCAAACCAAATGTTTAGGCTTTGTTCGGACTACACTCGAGAGCAATGAATCCGGGTCACTTAAAGAATCCTAAAAATCTCGGAAACTAAAAATGCTAGGTTAATGCAATAAATTGTATTTAATAGACAATGTAATACTCCTTAAATGAAGGTATTAAAACTTCTTAGTTATTGTAAAGTTATATCATAAAAAAATCAAATTTGAAAAAGGGCCACTTTCGAAGATGGAACTACGAAATTACAGCATTTGGTGTTGCTTTTGTTTGTAATCTGTCATTTATGTGGGTACATAAACCATGTTGATAGTGCTCTATATTCATTAATCAAGCTGAAATTATGTCGCTTACGCCTGAAGAATGCACCAGAATACTTACAATGCTGGAAACCGGCCGGAGTCAGCGCGATACAGCCAGGACTGTCGGTGTGTCGCTGTCAACAGTACAAAGAGTTCTCCGACGTTACGAAGAAACTGGTTCTAACCTACGCAGACCAGGAACGGGCAGAACCAGGTGTACCACAGCACGAGAAGACCGATACTTGGTGAACACCATGCTTCGAAATCGCTTTCTCACAGGAACTGAACTCACCAATCAGTTTCGACGCCTCGGAGGAAGTAACCCAAGTGCATGGACAGTAAGACGTCGGCTTGCTGAATCTAACTTAAAACCCCTTAGACCTGCAAACGGCCCTAAACTGGAGCGTGGGCATCGTATTTCGAGACTAAGGTATGCCCAGAGCCACGTAAATTGGAGTATTGAAGATTGGTCAAAAGTTATGTTCTCCGACGAATCAAAATTTATGCTCTACAAGCACGATGGAAGACACAGAGTGTATCGAAGACCAGGGGAAAGATTCAAGCAAGCATGCATCGAAGAAAAAGTAGCCTACGGTGGTGGGTCTGTACTTGTGTGGGCCGGAATTTCTTCTGAAAGTCGCACAGAGCTGGTGATCATAGAAAACGGCTCTTTAACTAGCGTAAGATATGTGGAAGAAATCCTCAATGATCACGTTGGTCCATTTATGGTCAATTTAGTTGAGGATGCTATATTTATGCATGACAATGCCCGACCTCATACAGGTAGGATTGTGAATGACTACCTTCAAGAGATGAACATTACTCGTATGGAGTGGCCAGCGCGCAGCCCGGATATCAACCCGATCGAGCATGCTTGGGACGAGCTAGGCAGATGCGTAAAACAACGAAACCCTCCCCCAATCACGCTTCGTGAGCTCAAAATTGCTCTCACAGAGGAATGGGAGAATATTCCCCAAAATCGTATAAGGAACTTGGTGTATAGCATGCCAAACCGCGTAAACGCAGTAATGGAAGCACGAGGAGGCAATACGAAGTATTAAAATTCAAGAAAATCGTAATAAAGTTCAAAAATTTCATGTTTCCTATTTTTGTTTTAAGGAGAGATCGGCAGTTTTTTCTTTATGTAATTTTGTGTTAATAAAATGTATGGTGACTCATATTTTTTTTACTTTCATTTAAGGAGTATTACATTGTCTATTAAATACAATTTATTGCATTAACCTATCATTTTTAGTTTCCGAGATTTTTAACATTCTTTAAGTGACCCGGATTCATTGCTCTCGAGTGTATTTAGAAGATGGTTTATTTAAAGTTTGCACAAAATCGGTCAAGCGGTTCTTGATTTATTACGCAAACGAAGTTGCGCGGGTCAGCTAGTACTTACATACATTTTTTTAACATACATAATATTCAGTTTTATCCCTGAAGGGGTAGGTAGAGGCATATTATAGGCCCACATTTCACCGTTAGATTTTGTCCCACGTAATAGGTGGTGAGCCGTACTGCCTTGTTAATATTATCACAGGCGCAGGTTGTGACTGCCTGCTGTTGAAATTTTTCAAGTCACCCATAAAGGCCTACAACTTGGCTTAACAACTGCTATTTTTTTGGCAACCGGGACCAAAGGCTTAACGTGCCTCTCGAAACGCTCGCAAATGAAATGTCACAAAGTGGTCATGTGGTGGTCACCCATCCATGACTGGTCATAGTAAATGTCGCTTACTGTAGTGATCGTTGACTACCAGAACACTGAGTTCGTGGGGCCACGAGCACTTTGCCACGGAGTCTTTATACATCATAGTTATAATACAATTAGAGTTTTCAGCTCATTACAGTACGTATACGGCTATAAACACACTGCAGATTATATCTCATCTCTGAACATGATTGCTATTTGCTACGTTCCTTATGTCCACCTGACTTATGATTCAGCATCCATCTTCATTTCTAATGTCAAGTGTAATACTGAACTACGATATAATAAAACCGGCCAAGTGCGAGTTGGACTCGCCCATGAAGGGTTTCGTAGCAGCAAGTAACATAATATAAAAGTTCTTATAGTTCGTTGTAACTTTGAATGATGTTTTAACACGTTCGCAGTGGTAGTGATTTTTCTCACCGAAAATTTACTGCTTTTTTTTAGTTTTATATTAGAATCATAATGCGGTTTACAGAATACATCTACTTACCAAGTATCAATAGCATAGGCCTTATAGTTTCGGAGAAAAGTGGCTGTGACACACGGACGGACAGACAGACAGACAGACATGACGAATCTATAAGGGTTCCGTTTTTGCCATTTGGCTACGAAACCCTAAAAATGAAAGAGTAGGTATACGATGCGACAGTTTTGCGAAACCATCTGTTTACAAACAAAGCTTTGTATTATCAACAAAGCTACACCGAGCCTTGCATCGTTGGAGCTTTTAGGTGGATAGTTATCGAGCCAGCTACAAATGTGAATTTACGTTGTGTATTTGCAAAAATCAAAAGCGACATTTTCAATGCCATTGCGGGTGTTCTCTCCACTGTCGACGCGAGTAATGGCCACTCCAATCCGAAATTGCGCGGCTTTTTGCCGAGGCTTTCGTAAACATTCATTTGTATTTTTTGTAGGTAGCTATACACATTACTCTGCTTTAACTTAATAACTAACAAACGGGCGTTTTTATACCATTAAAGTTGCTGGTATACGAAAGCTTACAGTACAACGTGTTAGTGAAAAAAATGTGTAAAATTTTCACTACTTATATTGTTTTTATGAACAAATTTTATTGATGCTGTTTTTTAACATGCTTCTATTAGCTTCACTTGTAACTATGTATGTAAGAAAATCTTGGAATGTTAATTTGACCCACTTCCCGTCCTTCGATCAGGCTGAAATTTTGCACACGCTCTGAGTTCTGATGACAATACATGACTAGCTAAAAAATGTCATTACAAATCCAATAAGGCGGCCTCCCCAAAATGGCGCACTGGCTTTTTGAAATCCACCCCCATGATATGGGTATCGAATGAAAGGGTTTGCTGTCAGGAATACGAAAAAAAATAGTCACGTGACTTAAATCCAATATGGCCGACGTCCAAGATGGCGGACAGGCTATTGAAACGCACCTCCATGATATGGGTATCAAATGAAAGGGTTTGCTGTCAGGAATACAAAAAAAGTCACGTGGCTTATATCCAACATGACGGACATTCAAGATGGTGGATTGGCTATTTGAAATGCACCCCCATGATATGGGTATTAAATGAAAGGGTTTGCTGAATGGGATACGAAAAAAGTATAAAATAAAAAGAAATTTAGTGCGTGCTAAAAGCGTGTTTTTTAGTTTTCAGGGTTCCGTACCCAAAGGGTAAAGAACGGGACCCTATTCATGAGACTTCGCCGTCCGTCTGTCTGTCTGTCTGTCCGTCAGGAGGCTGTATCTCATGAACGGTGATAGCTAGAGAGCTGAAATTTTCACAGATTATGTGTTTTTGTTTGCCGCTATAACAACAAATACTGAAAACAAAAACATAATAATATTTAAGGGTGGCTTCCATACAACAAACGTGTTTTTTAGCGATTTTGTCTTATATATTCGGTAATAAGGTATCCTTCTCAATTTAAATACGTTAGTTAATTTGAACATTTCATCAAGATCATTCATTCCCTTTGCACCATGCAAATTAAATGAATACTTTATATTGGTATAGCCATAGATTTAGAATTTTTCGCTTATAGCACAATCAAATTATAAACATTATACAGGTCACATACTAACTTATTTTTCGACTTTCATCGTAAATATTTTTTTCTGTAAAAAGTGAAGAACGCTTTCAGCAGATTACTTTAGGTAGGTGTAATATTTCAAAGATAGCTATTTCATAGGAAATAGTAAGCAGATAGTCCATATTTTAGATTTTTGTCCTGTATAAACAATTTACGTACAAACACACAATTTATGTTGTAGACGTAGATATCGTGTTTATAATGTCATCATTCAAATGTCATCAATATTCTGAAAAAGTAATTAAACATAGAGTTCACAAACTCTTTTTGAAATATATACTGTACCTACCGTAGAGGATCTATACAAGGATAGTTAACACTATAGAGCAACGCAAACTGTCGAAAGACGCGCGTTTGTATAACACTATAGAGCAACGCGAACTGTCTAAGGCGCACGTTGCTCTGTGTTTATAGGTAATGAGGGCAAGTAGACGCTTGAAATACTCACAGAATATCGAGCAGTGTATTTTCATAAAAAAAAAATTAAAACAAAATGGACCTTTACCTTTTTAGTCGGTAGGAGGTAGTAGTACCTCCTACCGACTAAAAAACCCCTTTAACCAACCAACTTTGATATGCCTATCATCCATTAAGGATTTTCCATCTCGTTAAATAAAAAGAAAAAAGGGGGGCTCCCGCTCCCATGCAACAAATAGGTACGACTTTTTGTTGTTTTTTGGTACGGAACCCTCCGTGTGGGAGTCCGACTCGCACTTGGCCGGTTATTTAAACTATTAATTACTAGCTGACCCGCGCAACTTCGTTTGCGTGATAACTGAAGAACCGCTCGATCGATTTTGTGCAAACTTCACATAAACCATCTACTAAATAGTCCGAACAAAGCCTAAACATTTGGTTTGAATAGGTGAGCCCGTTCTTGAGTTATAAAATTACAACGAAAAGTGGCATTGATTTTTATATATATAGATTTATAAGAAAATCTTGGAATGTTAATTTGATCCACTTCCCGTCCTTCGATCAGGTTGAAATTTTGCACACGCTCTGAATTCTGATGACAATACATGACTAGCTAAAAAACGTCATTACAAATCCGATATGGCGGCCTCCCCAAAATGGCGGACTGACTGTTTGAAATCCAACCCCATGATATGGGTTTTGAATGAAAGGGTTTGCTGTCAGGAATACGAAAAAAATAGTCACGTGACTTAAATCCAATATGGCGGACGTCCAAGATGGCGGACAGGTTATTTGAAATGCACCTTCATGATATGGGTATCAAATGAAAGGGTTTGCTGTCAGGAATACGAAAAAAATAGACACGTGACTTAAATCCAACATGGTGGACATTCAAGATAAACAATAAAAAAAGCGGGTTTTTTAATTTTTTAAACTATTAAAATTATTTTTTTCTGTTAGTCTTTGACATCTTGCTGGCAACCTGGTTTTGTCACATTTTGTTCAGTGTAACATGCAGAACGTACGCTGCGGGTTTATATCAGATTAACTGTTAGTTAGAACAAGAACTCTAATAGTTCTGATATTCCTGTCTGTAGAGTGATGTATGCCGTCTCAACCTGAATGTAGATGTACTCAACAAAACTTGGCAGACTTCTGAATAATTGCATTCAATTCATGTACAATCCTCGAAATTATATCACGTCTCAAGCTGTCGCTGATAATTTATATTGGTTGGTTATCGCTTGAAATAGCAATTTCCGTACTGTAGGTGTATAGATGATTTTTTATTTATGACTTCTTAAGATAAAACGTTCCATAATTATTACCAACCCACTTTTCTGCTCTGTTCTTATCAAAAGAAAAACATAAGTACCGTATGTTAAATATCGTTCACTTGTCATTCTATGTGCAAACAACTCTCTTCTCCTGTAAAATACCCTTTGTTTTTAAGCTAAAATGCTCAATAAGCAAACTACTTACCTATAGTTTATAAGAGCTAAGTACAAGGGCATGGCTTTCTAACACCCCTAAGACATAATATTCACATTTATGTCGGTAACAATGTAAGTATTTCTTTATTTCGCGTTCCTGTCGAATATTCAATGAATTAAAATTGGGACCCATTTATTTGTAAGTTAGGTATAGCGGCTCCGGAGCGGCGAAACCAAATAGTGCGGATGCATGTATGCATCATAATGATGCTTTCGCATTCACTCGAATGTCAGATATAATATTCGCATTTGCTAATGTCCGATAATTGAAATCGCAGCAGCACTATTTTTGCATACTAAGACAAATTAGACTATTTTCTGATACTAATCTGCAAAATTTTAGTTAACCAATATTTAGTAGGTTGTTTCTAAATTATGTAAGGCGCTGACAGTTGAGATCTTAGAGTATATATTAGAAGGTATGCCATATACTCTAAGGTTGTGATACAGTTAAAACTAGAATTAGAACTTTTTTTTTTACACTAACTTCGACAAACACGGCAATTGGCTTACCGGTCTATTGCCGTTTTGAAATAGACAGGCGCAGGATAAGACGACGACACGTACCTACTGTTGAAAATTTTCAAGCTACATACCAGTTTAACGTTTGTAATTTAACAATCACAATTTTTTTCTTACAGGAAAATAGTCATATGTGCCCGCATAACTACTGTACCTTTGCCTACCCCTTCGCAGATAAAGATATAGTAAGTATATGTATGTATGTAAGAAAATGCCATTCTTTCCATTACACTAATCTCCCGATAAAGATCAAGCCTATAATAAAAAAATCGAAACCCTCGACCCGTTTGGCCACAGATGTAGAGAAAGGCTAATTGCCATCCTAAAATCAAATTGAGAGAGTCCTCTGTATAGCAGTGGGCAGTGATTTGATGGATGTAGTGTAAAGTTTGAAGGACACAACAAGACGTAGCACTAGTAGGTACTTGCTCGTAAAGGGGCTAAAGCTATCCTCTCGTACGTACCCTCTATGTTACCACTGCCACGACCTAACTTAGTGCCTATAAATTTATATCTAGAACAATTTCACAACAATCTACACTTTAAGTGTTCACATGTTCGAAATGATTTCATGGTTCCTAGTTATCTACATGAAGTATTTTAAAAATCCTCATCCTTACTGATATCTGAGGATCATTATTTAGGCAAAAATTTTGGAGGAGGCCGAAGGAGTGCAAGATTTTAGATTCAGGGATCAAAACCACAAATCAAAAGTGCAAATGCAAATTTGTTATAAATGCATTGTACTTACGCATTTACGAAGTGTGAAAGCAAAAACGGAGTACGAGCACAGTTGCCTAAATATTTTAATTATTGAAATATTTCAATAACTGACGGGGTATATTGCTGTGCGTACCGTGTCGCACCATTCGTTACGAAACATTTTGTGGTTACATCATTAATATGATGACGTCATTGCTTCATAATAGTCGTTCCTGCTAAAACCGCAATTGCGTACATCAATTCACTCATGTTTAAAATATCATTCTCGTGAAATAAAAGTACAATACAATGGTAAATTTATCAACTGCACTTCTGGAAAGTTCAATGCACTCTTTCAAAATAATATAGTCTGGCAAATAAAAGTCAAGTAGTCTAGCAATTATACCACTAAAGCTGAGATGATCAGCGCCTCTCACTACATCAATAAGCCCAAATGAACCGATATTCTGTGAGTATGGAAAAGGGTACAAGTCTGAATTTTAAAAGTATCTTAGAGGGACATAGTAATAAAATGATTATAATAATAAACTTACAATCTCAAGGCCAGATAAATTTATGTTCCAGTTTTTTGTTTAAAGAGCTTCATGATCAATTTACTATTTAATTTCAAGATAGTTGACAACTTGTATTTATGACATTTTAATTTTAAAGCGTTTCCGTGCTTCCGGACGCACAATAATGCCGTTAGTCCAGGTAGCCAATAAAAAACTAAGATAGGCCTGGGGCGAGCGTAAACATTATTAACAATGGGTAGTCATAACCTACGCCTGTCAATAATAACACCAATAAACCGCATGAAATCACGTTTGTTGTATCGAAGTCCCTTAGAATTATTTTCATTTCTTATAGCGATAGCAAAAACACGTCATTTGTGAAAATTTCAGCTCTCTGGCTTTCACGGTTTCTGAGATACACTCTCGTAACTGATACACAGACAGACGGACGGCGAAGTCTCATGAATAGGGTTCCGTTTTTACCATTTGGGTACAACACCCTACAAAAGAAGTAAATTTTATAAACCATTCTTGTTTCAATGACAAAACCCTGCTAACACTAAATTGTGATAAGATTCTCCGTGGTTAAACGTTGGCTTTGCTCCAAAATAAATCGTTAGTGGTTCTGATAGCAAGTAAAATAAATTTAATTATAAGCTCTATTTTCTTAGCGGTTTTAGGTAAAGATATAATTTAAGTAAGTGCTGACAAAAGGTGCTTATTTTAATCTTTACGATTTATTGATGTCTGAAAAAAGTTTAAATGCCGGCTGCTTACATTAAGCTTTAAACTAAGCTCATTTCATTGTGACCATGTAAATAAATCAGACATTTTCTTTAATACAAAATTATTTAGGTTGCTTTCGTAATTTTATTTATTTATTGGGTAACTTTATGTGTGATTTTTTATGCCCAGACCATAAGTCTATGTTTGTACGAATTTCTCTACATAAGGGTGATGCATAATGAAGTAATATGAAGGCAAGCCACAGCATATCGTTTAAACATTGTTTTAAGATCTTTTTAGGGTTTCGTAGCCAAATAGCAAAAACGGAACCTTTATGGATTCGTCATGTCTGTCTGTCTGTCCGTTCGTGTGTTACAGCCACTTTTCTCCGAAACTATAAGGCCTATGCTATTGAAACTTGGTAACTAGATGTATTCTGTGAACCGCATTAAGATTCTTATATAAAACTAGAAAAAACGCAGTAAATTTTGGGGGTCCCCATACTCAGAACTGAAACTCAAATTTTTTTTTCATTAAACCCATACGTGTGGGATATTTATAGATAGGTCTTCAAAAATGCTATTGAGGTTTCTAACATCATTTTTTTCTAAAGTGAATAGTTTGCGCAATAGACACTTCCAAAGTGGAAAAATGTGTGTCCCCCTCCTCTGACTTCTAAACTAAGAGAATGATAAATCTAAAAAGAATATATGATGAATATTGCCATAAAAACTACCAACGAAAATTGATTTGAACGAGATAGAGCTGGTAGTTTTTTTTTAATACGGCGTAAACCGCAATTTTCGCTTAGAAAAATCACTACCATGCGAACGTGTTAAAACATCAATCAAAGTTACAACGAACGACAAGAACTTTGATATTATGTTACTTGCTGCTACGAAACCCTTCATGGGCGAGCCCAACTCTCACTTGGCCGGTTTTTTCTTTTTAGTTTTAAACTAAGTAAGTATGTAAGTAAGTAAAACTTTATTGTACACCAATAAGATATAAAAATTAATAAGAAATAACATAAAAAGAATGTACAAATGGCGGCCTTATCGCTTAAAGCAATTTCTTTCAGGCAACCTTTAAGAACCTTTAAGAAGATAAAACGATTCTTAGACGACTACGTGTAATACAATATTGACTACCTTTACTGTTATCTTATTAGATTTTTTTACTACTAAAGTGGCAGACAAGCTTATGGCCCTCCTGATGATTGATTACCTACCGTAACACGTTAACAACTCCAGAAGCGTTACACACCGTGTCGTTGGTTGTGAAAACCCACAGTTGATTTTTTTAAAGCCGACCATAAGACCTTCTATTTGGTTTAACGACTGTCATGTTGCTGACAACCGGGACCAACGGCTTAACGTCTCTTCCGAAGAACGTAACGCTCGATAGCTGATATAATTTGAATATGAAATTAGTCGAATTAACGTTACCTTTAAGAGCTAGAGACCGTGTTTAGGTAAGTGAAATGTGTCTGGGTGGCCCATTACTTGGAATGGGGTAGATAAGCATTATCGAAATTTGCTTGAAGGGCAAGACAATGTATTAAATAACGTTAACTTGATAGGTTCTTTTTTAAATTGTAAGTGGGTCAAAAATGTCACAGTCATTTATGTCATTGCACCCTCCGTCTCAATAAAAAGGATGCTGAAACTTCCAAAGTATTATGTATGCATAAACTAAAATTTATGTGAAGGTATAGTATGTACATACCTAACTTAATATGTATAGTAATTATCTAGAGTAGGTACCAGTTCAGGGAAGGCGTAACTAAATTCAAAACCAACAACTTTGTCCCGAGTGCACTTACGTCAGTTGCAGGTGATATGCACAAAGTTGCACTTTAATTAAGTTAGTAGTATTTCGTCGACCTTATGATGAAATTTCACATTTATAATAAGATGTAGACGTTCAGCAAGTGTGTGAAGAGCTAAAACGTCACTAAGCAAACTTCAAGAAATCGATTTCTTTAAAGATTTTTTTTGATTTTCTAAATGGTCCACAGTGGAAAGTGACTCCCAATTTTATTTTAGAGGGTAATTTATTGGCTTTACTGTTATATAAGTACCACGCTGACCAAACGAGTTGGTACGGGATGATATTTTATTTTTTTCATTAGTCAGCATTTGCAGCACTTGTTGATGAGCTACATTGTATTACGTTACATATTACGTTTTACGAATTACGTATTAGTATTCCACAAAAAAACAAGTTGTTTAAAGGGGGGGCGGCTACTTTTCTTCTATCCAGATTCGTAACTGAAGCTTTGTAATTAGGTACCCGGTTTATGTATTTACTTCTAGATAGCAAGCGTCACTATTTGATTGAGCGAGCGAAGCGAGAGTTCGTCCTCAAGACTGTGTGTATTTATGGATTCATTAGTTCCGGTCTAGAGGACGCATTTCTTAGCCAATTTTTACCAAACTTGGCACTCGTGTTCTTTAATTTATGCTATCAAATGCAACTTTAGTCGAGTTTCATTTGATAGGGGTGAAAATGAGGGAGAAAAGGGGTGAAGTGTGTTGTCGCGTTATTTATGAACGTATCTAGATGATTTTTGCCTGAAACAGGATTCATTGGCTGAAACAGAAATATTCCTTACAGGTTTTTTTGCTCCCTTACTTTTTGAAGTGAAACTTCTTTAACGGCGCGGTGCGGCGTTGGAAAAAAAAATTCCGTCACGTCACATTTTTCGGTTACGCGTCACATTTTTTGGTTACGCGTCACATTTTTCTCGTCCTCACCACGCTCGATTCGAATAAAGAGTAGGTACCTACTTTCTTAAATGGAGTTAGTGAGATTTTTGGAGACTTAGACTTTTGTACTTTTAGACTTTTCGTTGGACTTTTAGACTTTTGGTCTTTTAGATTTTTGGACTTTGGACTTTTGGGCTTTTGGACTTTCGGGCTTTTGGAGTTTTGGAGTTTTGAAGTATTGGAATTTTGTACTTTTGGACTTGGACTTTTTTAGTTACGGACTTGGACTTTTGGACTTATACTTTGGACTTTTGAACTTTTAGAGTTTTAGACATTTGGACTTTTGAACTTTTGAACTTTTAGACTTTTGGATATTTGGAATATTGGGCTTTTGGACTTTTGAACTTTTGGACTTTTGGACTTTTGCACTTAAGACTTTCAGACTTTGGACTTTGGACTTTGGGCTTTGGACTTTGGACTTTGGCCTTTAGCCTTTGGCCTTTGGCCTTTGGCCTTTGGCCTTTGGACTTTGGATTTTGGACTTATGGACTTTTAAACTAAGGACTTTTGGAGTTTTGGACTTATGGACTTTTGGACTTTTGAACTTTTGTATTTTTGGACTTTTGGACTTTTAGACTTTTGGACTTTTGGACTTTTGGACTTTTGGACTTATGGACTTTTGGACTTATGGACTTTTGGACTAATAGACATTTTGGTTTTGACTTTTGAAGTTTTGGACTTTAAGCCTTTTAACTTTGGACTTTGAACTTTTGAACTTTTGAACTTTTGAACTTTGAACTTTTGAACTTTTGACTTTTGGACTACTAACTCCTATATTTATTTCATGATATTTCTTTCGAAAAGTAAGGTCATGAAGAAGTTTCACTTCTTACGTGTGTAGATACAATAGTACACGCACACATTTTTTTTTCGGTGCTCGCGAATTCTACTCTTCCCAGAGGCACTAGTATATACTTTATTATTTAACAGACTTAAAGAGTAAGAGGCGTTATGAGTTGGAGATGTAAACTAAATTTTCTTTCAAATGGTTAAAGCAATTAAAAAAGAATATAATTTTCCCTATTGGTCTAATAAGAAGGTTTTCTAAAGAAGAATGCCTAGCTCTAAACGTAATGCATGTATATTAAAGAGGGTATAATTAAAGCCTTGGTCACGTATCGTCCACAGCAGCGGGCGTGCGTGCACGTACACAGCCTCTGGTGTCCTGAAGGAATTCAATTTTTCTCCTTTGCCTGACAAACATGCCTCATAAAGATGCCCTCAATAGGTATGACTACCTGGCTAGTGAATACAGATTCCTCAATATTTTATACTAGTCATTGCGGAATGAGTATTAAATTCGAATAAAGAAGCATATGTTTAGCCCGGGGCCGCACTTACATTTTACCGCGGCGGTTTCTAACCTCAAAATGTCATCAAACTGTCAAAATCAATGAAATCAAGTCAAGGTTTGACATTTTGAGGTTAGAAACCGCCGCTCGCGGTAAACCGCAGATGCGGCCTCGCCTTTATTGCGTATCATATCCACAGATAATATAATATTCAAAACGTTTCTGCAATAAGGCAATTTTAAAAAGTGATCTGTAAAACTTTGTAACAGATTATAAGAGGTTGCTATTAATTTTTGCAGCAGCAGTGAAGTCTAGTTCTCAAGGCGCTATTACATTTACCTTACCTATCTATATTATAACATAAAATAAGAATTAAAAGGAAATAATGTAATTTTTCAAAATAAAAGATGGTTCATTAACGACCTATCTACATAGTACGTCAATGTGTTAATTATTATTATTGTGCATAACCAACTTTTCTTTATTCGAAGGGATAGTTAACAAAAAGCAATACTGATACTTTTCAAAGTAAATATTAAAGCAGAATTACATCGTCTGAACATTAATTTTGAATGGCGTAAGTCCAAAATTTGAGTAGAAGTTATTATAACAAAGCGAATCAAAGCGAACAAGACTGACTTTAATACTTTGTTAATTGTTCCAATACAATCCAAAAAGTTATTAAGTGATCACAATTTGAGATTAAGTAGATATAGAATCTTGTCAAATTAGTATTTTACGACAAGTTGATGACTGTCACTTTGTTACATGGGAACATATCTGCTCGAGGTTAAAGTTAAAGTAACCTTAGCCTCCATAAAACGAGGTCTAAGGACGGTGAGGGGGCTGCTCACTGTCCTTACAGAAGTAGGCCCAAGACGACAGCATGACGTGAGGGATTCACGCTCGCCCCCTCAAGTAGCAGAATAACACCCGAACAATCCCCTAAGATGCGGGTAAAAACCTGCCCCTAGGTGAGGCCGCAATGATAGCCGTAGGTCTATTGGTAGCCCTGGGGGACTTCCAACAGAGTTTCGGGACTCCCAACCATAGGCTGTCGGGTAGGATACGTGTGGTTTTTAGTCGGTAGGAGTCCGTCCATAGCGTCCCTGCAGAATTTTCTTCACGTAAAAAAAACCTATAAAAACGTCCTAAAGGGTACAAACGTAGGTACTAGCTTTTTAAGTCTTGATAATGCATACAGCTACACAATTTATGACGTTTATCGGGAGGGCAGACGCCATTCTGAGTCTTTCTTCTCTGTCAAGCGGGCTCCAAATGGATTGAGAAATAATATGTGTGTGTTTGAAATTACGAGTGCATTGTTTCATGCTTAGATTATAGAGAGATTATATTCTTAGGTTTTATGTAAGTTCCATAGTGAGAGTCAATTGCTTTTGTAGTGGTGTGTGTATAAATACGAATACAATTTCCCCCCGCAACATATAATTACTGTATGCTCTTATTAATGCTCTTTGTAATAATGCCTAATAGACCAATGTCATCATACGTCAATGGACCTGCCTCACAAAATTACGCCAAAAAAGAGTTGCAAATGTTGTCGGCATAAGTATACGAAAAATGACAGCCAAAATCATAGATTTAGAATTTTTCGCTACTCTCAATAGATATACAAAGCGTGCGAGCGAGACCTCATTATCCATAGCACTTAGCTCGAGAGGAAAAGAGAAAGCAAATTGTGTACTCATATGTCAGTATTTTGAATCGCTGAGCCCGCTGGGATCCTATGGCGGCTCTATGTTATTCATAATATCCAGTAATCTGTAGTGATCTTACGATTAAAATAGAAAATTTTATATTTTCAACAATATTGTCGTGTTTAGTGTGTGAATAGGATATTACAAAACGCAATTATACGAAGAAAGACTCGTTTAACAGGTCATTTGTGACTTCGTTCATTCCATTTTAGACGTACATATTTTGCCAAATTGGATGTAAAATTTCACTGAAAGTCCAACTCATAACGTAGATTATGCATTTTCCTTCATACATAACACAATATTTAATGTGTAAATGCATTTTTGGAGGATATATAAGGCAGAAATAGAAAGGGTTGTTTACAGTAAAATAGTCATGGGTAGGTATCGATAAGGATGTCGATAGTTCATTATAGTGGCATTGCTGCAAACAAACTTATCTGGATTTAATTTACTATAAATATGATTGATTTTTACTCGAACTGTGTTATTTAACCTTTTTTTAGGGTTTTGTGCCTATTTTAATATAATATTTCCAAAATTTGTGATCCATTTTGAGTTGAATTTTTATAATTTTACTTCACTTAAGGTACTCCACGCCACACCAGGATGTTTGCTGTGCAAGGCGCAAATTAGCCTCTGCGTCGAATACTGTTCTCACCTTTGGGATGACTGTGCGAGGTACTTACTGGACGCGCTTGGCGCTATGCAGAGACGTGTTATCCGATTTCAATTATAGGTTGTCCTAAGATGACGGTAAGCCTCGAGCCGTTAGCGCAGCAAAGAACCATAGCGTCCTTGGCTGCCTTCTACTGAATGTATTACGGCGAATGTTCTGAAGAGCTCTTCAACCTGATCCCACCATCTCCTTTCCGATTTCGAACAACACGTCGGGCAGAGGTGCCACTCATATATAGCGGAGAGAATCTTCGCCAGAACTGAGCGTTTCAAAAGGTCGTTCCTCTGTCGAACTACAAAATCCTGGAACGACCTGCCCGCACATGTGTTTCCCTCATTTCACAATCCCGGGTTCTACAAGCGGAGCGTGAAGAGGCACATCATAGGGCCGCCAACTTGAGGACTACTGTCAGAAGTCTTGTGTGCTGTAAGCATGACCCCCATTCGCTAGATGCGCCACGGCTTTCCATTAGTTTCCATCAGTGGCGACGTCAATTTGGCGAGGTTAACATATTTAAAAAAATCTACGAGTAATATCTTTTATTGTTACTAGGGTTCAATAATAAATGAGTTTCTAGGTTTAGTATTACGATAAGAGTTGGATTTTTAGTAAAATTTCAAATTCAATTGGCAAAATATATATGTACGGCAACAATGCAATGTACGATGCCATAAATTACATGTTTAAAGTGTATTTTCACATTCACACACTGAATCAAAATTCGTAAAATCACTACAGAATTTCTAATATTACGAGTTACCCCATATAATCCCATTTTTACTTTTTCATAGTCGATTACATTCAAATTAACAATTTATTCCACAAAACAAGAAGTTGGAGATGAAACTTCTAAGCACTTTGTGTGCTTAGAAGTTTCATTTCCATTCCATCCATTTATACAGATACTTTTATCGATAACATAGGTGTGACCATTCAACAACACTATTTAACCCACACATAGATCTTTCATTTTTGGTCTCGTCTTCAGTTTGACACTGTTCATCTTGTACATTCTAAATATATGGCCAAAATAGATTTTTTGACTAGAAAATGTATATTAAAATATGCTATTGTTATAATTTGCATATTAATTCTACACAATATGTAACAAAGTCATAGAATCAGCTTTTAGATGAATGCATTTAATGACTTCAATTTGATTTTCTTCGATTTTGAATAAGTATGAGTATTTACGTTTTCCAACTAAAACGTCTCAAAAATACTTCATTTCCTTGTTGGAAGGACGCGTGTTTTGTATGCTCAGTCGTTAGTACCTACTATTCCAAGCCTTGAGCTAGTTTTTTGGGCTTTCTTTTTAGGATTTGGGTGAGCTCCATATACAGACATATATAACACACTAGCTGTTCCCCGCTGCTTCATACGCGTAAAAGTCGTTATCGCGTAAAATCATTATCCTCCTTTTGCGCAGTCGGTTAAAAAGTAGCCTATGTCCTTCTCAGGACTTTGAACTATCTCTATACCAAATTTAACATTTATAATATTAGTAGATAGGGAAGTAGGGATAATTCGTTAGAGTCCTGGGACATCCTTCCAAGGGCTTACCCGGGACTCCCAACCATAGGCTGTTGGGCGTAACGTGAGGTTTTTTAGTCGGTAGGAGTCCGGCATAACATCCATGGGGATTTTCCCTCACGTTAAAAAAAAAGGATAATTCGTTATCGACAATACTCGAGCACCATCCGCGGAACCCCGTTGATCGAATCAAACGTAAGTAATTGAAAGAGAGCATGTACATATTCCATTATCCGACACGACGACGCGGGTGACGTTGACATCGACAATAAATGACGAAGGTACTGAATTCTATACGTAGTAGCATGTAGTGCACCACGTTAACTATGAAGAAATAAAAAAAAAACATAAAAATTACAAACGAGGCTGTATCTCAGGCCCATGATATCTAAAGAGCTGACATTTTCACAGATAATGTACTCGTATTTTTGTTGCCGCTATATCAGCAAATACCAAAATCAGAGAAAAGGAGGGATTAAGGGGGGTCACATACAACAAACGTGATTTTTTTCAATTATTTGGTACGGAGCCCTCTGTGAACTGGACTGGCACTTGGTTGGTTTTAACTTTTTAATGCAAAGACTTGACTATGGGCTTTACACGTCGTAGGTATATCATTATATTGGTTTTCTGGATAAGGATGTTCCTGACTTAATTAAATCTCGGAGTCACGATAAAAAGAGTTTCTTCACTGCCAGAAAATAATAAGGTAATTGCTCACGTCTTACAGAAAGTATAATTATATTTCCCGTTGCATTTTTTTGGGTCCTCTCTACAACTATTATAAGAAATGTAGCGGATATTCTTGAAATAGTTCATCAGTAGTTAAAACCAACTTGTACATTTTGAACTACGCCGTAGGTACCTACGTAATAACACAGTAATCACTTGAATTAAAATACAACTTGTTGCAGCCCCGGATCTAGAGATTTTTTTAGGCGGGGCAAAAACTGAAAATGCCGCCCCCATTCATACAGACCCCCTCCCCTATTTTTAACTTTGACATTTCCATCGTTTTGAATCTTGAAAGAATGCCCCTGCTGTTCTTTATGTGTTAAGTTTATTTTTAGGGTACCGTACCTCAAAACGTAACCCTTATAGGATTACTTTGTTGTTCGCCTGTCAAGACCATTTATCTCGAGAACGATACGGTAAGGTGTTGGAATTCAAACTTGTTTATGGCACCAATAAGCTACGAGTATAAAAAAAGTAATATTCTAAGATAACGGGGCAAAAAGATACAGTCGTGTAGGTCGCAAAAAAACGTATAATTCGACATTCACAAGAAAATCAAAATTAAATTCGGGGCTACTTTCACGAGCTAGTTGGCGGAAAAACTCGGGGTTGTAAGAGGAGAGAAACACGTGAATCCTTTGAAGTGCCTCACCTCTACCCGACATCCCTTCGCTAATACTGCTGTCCCAAAGGTGACAGCAGAATTAGCGAAGGTGCAAATCTACATCTTGTACAACAGACTCCTCTATTGTGGCGTGAAGAACCCCCTCGCCTTATTTAGCACTCCTAGTTTGCGGGAGAGTCGATTGGGATAGTCCAGTATACGGTATACCTCTCAATGTTGTGAATTATATAAAACGGGATTTAACGCGATCATACCTTATAAATATAATTGAGGCTTGACGTTTCGGCTGGGTTGCATCAGCCGCGGCACAAGCAGACTGGAGGGGTGCAACCCAGCCGAATCGTCAATGTTGAGGTATGATCGCGTTAATTCCCGTTTTATATAAGTACCTAATTCGTAATCTGTATCATGCAACGCAAAAGTTTAAAACTTGCTCTAAATGTACTTTTTGGTGGCGATGATTTTGAAAAGCAATTGGTACTTATGCTAACAAAATCACAAATGTAATGTGAACATTTTTCGGTCTCGATAGGACTCGAACCTGCGTCTTATGGCTTGCCAGACAAGACAACCTAACCATTGTACTACCGTGATACTACTCTCTTCCGTCTAATTCTTTCACATCATACGGCCTAAGTCGACGTAGGCACCATTGGTATGTTTCTCTTATTAAACTTACGATGGACGGCTAGGCCGAGGATGTCTAGATCTAGATAGTCCTTCAGTGATGTTTTCGCATGCTAAAAGAGAGGTAGGAATCTTTCATCTGTAAACCCACCGCCTGTGATTGCTGTCATTTAAATCAACCAGGCTTTCTGAATTCTATTGTTAAATGCGGTCAGGTCCTGGTCGAGATCTTGTTGCGACACCTCTTTTCTTCCACGTCAGGCCGCCCCTGGTCATTCCAAACTTTTACAGTTTGATAGAGGGCTGATCTTTTGAATCGTTCTGTTCTGGCGCAGTGGCGGCACGCGTTGTTCGGGATTGAAGAGGAGAGGGTGGGATTAGGTTGAAGAGTTTTTCAAAACACTCGTGGTGTTAGATTCGGTAGAATGCAGCCAAAGACGCCATGCCGCGGGCGGTAAAATTTGAGCAAGTACCATCATTATTTCTTTAGAAAAGACTTGAACAAGTTGGAATGTTTGGGCTTGAATGTTGAGCTTTACATGACATCTCCTCGAATTAATTTTGTGTTTCGTAATAGAACATTTTATAACCACGATTAACTGATGTGTTAGGCATTTTTCTGAAAAGTTTGAATTTGCCCTCTGATTTGCCGCCCCCCTGATTTTGCCGCCCGGGGCATGGGCCCCGGCTTGCCCCCCCCTAGACCCGGGGCTGACTTGTTGACGTAGGAAAGGTGAAGAGTCTAACGAACCTAACCTAACAATCAAGAGACAAACAGACATTATTTCTGAATAAAGTAAAATTCAGGTTCCTTTGTTTATGTAGGGACAGTATTTGACCGGTATCAGTCGGTATGGTTTTTTTTAACGTGAGGGTAACCCTACAGGGATGCTAGCCGGCCTCTTACCGACTAAAAACCACACATATCCCACCTAACAAGCCTATGGTTGGGAGCCCCGGGTAAGCCCTCGGAAGGATGTCCCCAGGAGCAGTATGGTTATTATAATCATTGTACTACTCCAGCAAGCGAAGTTGACGAATGCGGAATGATCCTTTACCGCCTGCACCTACAACAGGTACTGGAATCGCCTTAGTACTGTCTGCAAGGATGCAGACCATGCTCATGTATCCGTTTTCGTAAATTAAGTTCAGGACAAAAAAAAACTCAATCGGTTAAAGAGAGTTTTCGTAACATTTGAATCGTCAACTTCGCTTGGTGGAGTAGTAATACTGTTTATGATAAGGATAATATCCTATAACGTACGCTGTTACTGTGTGTTACGACCTAGCCCGGCCACAACGCCAGAAAATGCCGTGGCAATGTCAGTAAGCAGTACGGATGCGTACTTTTCTGTACCCAAAAAGAAAAAAGAAGTACCACTTTATTCCACCAGATATGGACTTTTTTATGTGGCCGGGCCACAGCGTATGCGGCCCAGCCCGGCCACGCTTCTATCTAAAAGAAATGGGGCCTTTATGATAATATTTAGGTATGGGGCACTCGTACGCATCGTGTACCATCCGAATCGAAGTAGATTTTCTTTTAAATCGGTAGTAAATACAGCTTACATAAGAATCAAACTTTATTATATGAAATGCCTTGTATAAATATTAGAGCAAAAGTTTAATTTGACATCATGTCGAGTTTTGTTACGCAGGCGCAATAACTCGACATGTCAAATTAAATTTTTGCACAACGCCAGAAAAGGCCGTGGCAATGTCAGTAAGCAGTACGGATGCGTACTTTTCTGTACTCAAAAAGAAAAAAGAAGTACCACTTCATTACACCAGATATGGACATTTTTATGTGGCCGGGCTACAGCGAATGCGGCCCAGCCCGGCCACGTTCTATCTAAAAGAAATGGGGCCTTTATGATCATATTTAGGTATGGGGCACTCGTACGCATCGTGTACCATCCGAATCGAAGTAGATTTTCTTTTAAATCGGTAGTAAATACAGCTTACATAAGAATCAAACTTGATTATATGAAATGCCTTGTATAAATATTAGAGCAAAAGTTTAATTTGACATCATGTCGAGTTTTGTTACGCAGGCGCACATTTTTCCTTTTTTATATTCACTTGATAATAAATTGTAAATTGCGACTTGCACAGAATGCGAGAAGATGCAGGTTCGAATCCTGCTCGAAACCAATTCTTTCTCCATTTTTCCATATTTAAAATTTATGATCAGTTAGCATACTAATTGCTTTTCAAAAATAATCTTAATTGTAATTGAAGTTCATATATTGTGTTTTTATGAAATAATGCAGTTTTTTTCTGACCTTCACGGTCGTTTTCGTTGATAACAAATTATTTCGAAAATATTGTACATTTAATTTACTATGTAAGTAAAATAATGTTAATTATGACGTAATAGATATTAGTAAAATAAATATCTTGATTATTTACTTAGTTTTTTTTATATTTCATTATAACTACATTACACTCTTCAAAAGACAAGACCTACTTAGTTATTTCAAGTTATCTCTATTCTTAAGTTTTATTTAAGTTCAATTTTATATCTATTAAAAAACAGTTTCTCAAATACGTAATTAATGTAAAATGCAGCGCTTTATTACCATTTACAATTTATTATCAAGTGAATATAAAAAAGGAAAAATGTGCGCCTGCGTAACAAAACTCGACATGATGTCAAATTAAACTTTTGCTCTAATATTTATACAAGGCATTTCATATAATAAAGTTTGATTCTTATGTAAGCTGTATTTACTACCGATTTAAAAGAAAATCTACTTCGATTCGGATGGTACACGATGCGTACGAGTGCCCCATACCTAAATATTATCATAAAGGCCCCATTTCTTTTAGATAGAAGCGTGGCCGGGCTGGGCCGCATACGCTGTGGCCCGGCCACATAAAAAAGTCCATATCTGGTGGAATAAAGTGGTACTTCTTTTTTCTTTTTGGGTACAGAAAAGTACGCATCCGTACTGCTTACTGACATTGCCACGGCATTTTCTGGCGTTGTGGCCGGGCTAGGTCGTAACACACGCTGTTACTGTGTTGTGGCGTGCATAAGGAGAGGCCTATGTCCAGCAGTGGACTGACATAGGCTAATTTTATTGATAACGTAGGTAAGCAGTCACGCTGCTATTATATTGTACGACGAGTATCTATAGAATATTTTTAGTAAAAATTTTTTAGTTAATCCTGAAAAGGGGTATATGTAAATAATAAAAAAATGTACTTCAGATAAAGATATGATACCGGTATGTTAATGACAAAATATATCCTTGTCACATAATGGTGTTATCGGAATTGACGTCCCATCCATTTCGATAAGAGTACGAGCTCTGAGATCTGTCACCAATTTGACGCAGCCAGTGGAAATTAGGTTATGCAAATTGGATGGTTATTGAGCCGCTCTGCTTTGTAATCCAAGAAATACCAAAAAATTTAAAATGTACAGACTTTTGATGTTCTTGGCCATTCGTGATGACGTATGATCCATACAAACAACATAAAATTATTACATAGTATTAGTATTATCTTTACTAGATTACCACCAATACTAACGTCTGATACCTACCTGCAGGTACTTTTCAACATGTAAGGTTTCTCCAGGACCAGAAATAAGGTAAGGTACAGAATTTTTTCTATGATTCCCCAACAATCACTGTGATTTAATAGCCTTAGATCATTGTTATCTAGTAATACAGATCCCATCAAAAACAATACTTGTAAAATAACTTGTTTCTTCTACCGTAAAAAGTAGTGAGATTCATGTAATTATCAAGTCGGTTATTTTATTCAGTCCCTACATAAGGGACCTTCTGTCTTAAATTTTACGTACCTAATTAGCTAACTCAACAACATCCTATTGTGTCCATAATCAACATTAACAATGATTAAAGTAATTTAAATAAATAGATTGACTTGGCAATCGCATGAAAATATTATGTGTACCTATCTCACAAGTAATACATTAAATTAGATAGTATATTGCGATTGCCAAGTCGAGCTACTTATTTAAAACTTTAAAAATTGTTAATATTGATTATGGACACAATAAGATGTTGTTAAGTTAGCTATACGTAAAATTTAAGACAGAAGGTCCCCTAAGTAGGGACTGAATAAAGTAACCTACCTAGAGACCACCCCGTAGGCAAAATCTTTTAGGGTTGAAATTTACAAACATTTATAGACTGCAGATGTAACTTTGTAATTCTCAGAATTTATATAGGATTACAAAGTTATTTATGAAGTAAGTGAAACTCGAAAGCTGGACCGAAGTTCCAGAATTTTTCAATTTTTCCTTGGTTTGTACACTTAACACTACATTGCATTCTAAATTTGAAGGTTCTAAGTTTACTAGAAGTACCTTAGAATTTTGATGATCGGTCAGTCAGTGAGTGAGTGACTACGAATTCTAAGCAACTTTGACTAGTTATAATTCTTAAACTACTGCTTCAAACTGAACGAAATTTGAAATGTACCGTTTTTAAACGGAGCTTACTTAGTCATTAAAAATTCAAACTTCTTGCTTTATCCACACTGAAGTTATAGGGGGTCGAAAATGACCTGAGTGGGTTCAAGAAAGGAAAGTACGGCCGTGCCGTCACTAGGGCACTACCGTGCCCTCAGATTATATTTGGTCGCAAAAAAGGTCGCAGAAAGTGACGGAATGCGGAAGGCGCAGGACCGTGTAGTGTGGCGCAATTTGGGAGAGGTCTACGTCCAGCAGTAGACCGCTATATGCTGATTTGATTGATGGATTGATATTTGGTAAGTGTGTGTTTGGTACAAAAAGCAAAAATTGTAGAATGACTACATAAATACCCATTACAATTTATTATTGTAACAAAATTATTATCATAGAGAACAATGAGAACTTTGAATTTAAAGTAGGTAATTTGACCACGAGAACTGCGAATCACTTTCTGAAATAATACAAAACACAATGAAGGTCCTAAGGTCGTTGTTAAAAGTTGAGTGAGAAGAACAAACTCATTTATGTGTCTAGAACGGTTTTGACAGCGGCAGTAATTAATTAGAGTTTCGCAGTAACGAGTTCATTAGCCATTTCTGAAAAGCAAGGAGTTTGTTGTGTACAGCGAGGTTGGCCAGAGGTAGAATTTTGATTGTTTACAAGCTGCGCAGATATTTTCCAAGAACAATATCAACTTAAACAGGTAATACAAGGTAAAATTACACATACTTCAATATAATTTACTTTATTAGATAAACTGCTTCACAAGAACATTCCTATTAAGTTGGCTGTGTATGGTTAAGTGAATTTCAGCCTGATGGACCGTTGACATGAATACGGTGACGGGTAGTGGCTGGATTTGGAAGGAGGAGGACTGAGTGTGGTGGCGAGTCTTGGGAATGGCAAATGTTTACCAGTGGATCAGGCTGTAGATGAAGATGATTATGATCGATTTTAAAGTGCATCTAAACTTGGCATTAGATTGGATTTCAACCCTTTTTAGGCGAACAATTAGCCCATAGGAACTTGGCCCCCTTTTTAACAGGGATGTTTTTGGTGGGATTCGTTTTTACATGAATAGGATTCATATTTCGACTGAAAAAATACTAATTTTATTTTTAACTATTGCGGGTTTTTTTACACTCATACTAATAGAATTCGGGACTTTACGCGAGATAAGTACTTTATACTTACATGCACCAACGTTTGCGATGCATTACAGCGCCCGAGGTCGCGACTGCCCGACCCCGTTTCCGGTAAGTATGAGAAGTCCCAAATTCTATAATGAGTAAAAAATTAAGAAAACTCTCAATCAGAGAAAGCCCTAAAAGAAGAGAAAAAATGTGTGACTGTGTAAAAAATTTATGGAAAAATATAAAATTTATGGTAACTTGCATTATTCATGAAAAACGAAACGAAACTCTAAGAACGCTGAAATAATCCAAATCGGCAACATTATTTCAGGCGGCCCGATAATTTTCCTAAATAGCTGTAATATCGGACATTAAATACTTTTGAATTCCCTTTCTCTCAATCGATGCTAATACTGAACAACATTAAAGCAATTTTAGATAGCATTAAGTGGTGTCAGGCAAGTGCTTTTAACATCGCCGGGAAATGCTCTATGTAAATTGTGGGCGGAGGGCTCTCATCCCTTTAGTTGAATCGACTCGGGTAGGAGGTACATAATAATACGAGTATCATCCTTCATAGGCAGACACCCACAATTAGGCTTGTTGTACCATTGTTGTTCTATTAACGTGACAATACTGCTCCAGCTCAAGAAACATTTTTGGCGACTAATTATAAAGAGTTAGTGAAAAGCTCATATTTTACTGTTCTTCTTGTGTCTGAGAAATGGAAATAAAATTATTGCTTGCACGTGTTAAAACATAACATAATTATTATAAAGTACTTACCTATTTCATAACTCTCATCTCTTAAAAAAAACAAAAACTGACAAGTTTCCACATTAACAACAATGTTTTTACCAAAGCTACGAGTACCATGCATTATCAATAGGTAATTGTTTTCTAACATTTAAATTAGAAGCTTCGTCAATAATGAGCAATGTCTTCACACAACAAAATAGTTTTAAGATTTAGCTTCATATTACTTATGTATTAACTAAGTAACTATTAGCAGAACATACCATTTTATTACTGCAAAATTTGATTTAAATGTTATACAATAAAGATTTTACAAAATGCCCGTGAATTATATTTTTCAATCTGTGCTTAGCGCGGCAGCCGTTTGCAGAGCACTTAGCATTCCAACGGGCGAACTGGTTACTTTATAGACAAAAATATTTCACAGTAATATACGAGTAACGTACACAGATGTTAAATATTTTCGTTAATATTTTGCCTACGAATACTGCACTTGGAGCATTTTACTCGTGACGCAATTTCAGGAGTGTTATAAATATATGACAACTGTGTTTGTATTTGTGTGTGTAAGTAGATAAATGGATTAGACAGCGGGTTTTTCTTTAAGTAGTTTTAGACATTTTATCAAAACCGATTCAGCTGTTTACTTTCGCTCCTTTTTCATCTCAGTAGTTTCCTATTTGCTCCTAAACCCTTTTCTAAATTTGTAATCTACGATCCACTTTTAATAGACTGCTAAGAACAGCTGTCGCTTGACTTTTGATTTTCAGCATTGATGGAAGTGACTGTCGTTTCAAACCTCACATCCTTTTATTTCCCGCTAGCAAATCACTTGAGCTACGGAGATTTTGGTGGGGCCCTGATTAATGTGTATTATATACTATGCTGTGACACTCAAACGTCAGCATTTTTATTTGCACTAGACTTGTTTTGCTCTGTACGAAAAAAACCTGACTAGATATTTTATAGGACCGTTAACTTGAACGCTGATGTCCACAGACTTGAAGACTACAAAAGTGGTCCTCAATTTGCTTAGCATCGCAGAGACTTAGGGCCTGGACACTTATCTACGGTACGGCGCCGGCCGCCGTGTCACGGCGCGGCACCGCAACGAGCTACACGGTGCGGCGTCGTGCCGCGGCACGGCGCCGCAACCGGCTAGACGGTACGGCGTCGTGCTGCGGCGCGGCACGGCGCCGCGCGCGACGCACCGCGCGGACACTCATTGCACTGCACCTGCGCAGTTTTTATTTTGTATTGCATAGTGCGCACGTGTTAATTATTTATGAGTGAAGTGGCTGATAATTTAGATACAGACTATTTAATTTCATTAGTGGAAGCACGTCCCGTTCTTTGGGACAAGTCAAAGGACGAATTTAAGGACAAAAATTTAAATGGAAAGAAGTCTGCTTGAATATTATTCCGTCTTTCGACGTGAAGGTCAACAAAGAAAAAATACAAATCACTATTTCTTTGATTAGAATAAAAATGACATTATGAAATTCTTTTATTTCTTACCTTATAGTTAAACCTAACATAACAAAGGCTCAACAGGTTTCCTGAACACGTATTTATTTTGTATACAAGGTGCTATCTTAGTTAGCAGTTCTTCAAAACTTGATATGGGCATTCTAAAATATTCGTAAAATTTGTCTTCACCACATATTTTCAGCGCTTCATATTTCCTCTTAAAATGACCTCCATCATGATTCAATATAGAAAGGTATGGATTCACCCAATATCTTCTACGATTCTGTGGGATGGTTGTAGCCATGTGCCGGTGCGGCGCGCCGTACACGGCACCGTGCTACGGCACGATGCCGCCCACCGTACACGGCACCGTGCTGCGGCACGACGCCGCGCCGTGTTAACGGTAGCGGCGCCGCGCCGTCACACGGTGGCCGGCACCGTACCGCAGACATGTGTCCACAGCCTTACCTACCATCAGATAGGTGGCGTCATTTTGGCGAGCTAAATAAACAAAAATTCGGTCAAGTGTGAGTCAGCCTCACGCACGAAGAGTTCCATACCAAAAACTGTAATAAGTCACGTTTGCTGCTGCACTTCTTAACTATTTTTTTTGTGTTTTAGTATCTATTTGTTTATATATGGGCAACATAAATACATTTTTTTTTTTATTCTAACTTTCTAACTATCAGGTCTTTTGAAATACACCTTCAGATAGACAGCGTAGTCTCACTAAGAGGGTTCCGTATGCACCCTTCTAATACGCAACCCTAAAGACTGGATAAAGGTAGATTGCAGATAATGGGAAATATACCCTGCTGAGTCATGTTACGATGAAAAGGTACACCTACCTATACACCTGTTTCAAAGAATTGATTGGATGAGATAACATTTCTTCGTAAATTTATTTACTGAGTTGTATAACAAGGTAACTTTGATTCTGAAACGAGTTGCGTTCAAATTGAATTAGATAGGAAATCAATAACTGTGATTCACAGAGATGCAAGTACTTGCCATAGGTATAGAGGAAGTATTTTCAAGTAAAAAATATTTGGTTATCCCGGATCTAAGTTCGTTTCATTTGTTATGAAACTTATAACAAACTGTGAAGGGTCAAATATGTGGATAAGTAAGTACATCAAACATTTTTTGTTTTTTTTTGCCGAGCATTCGATGGATCGACACCTATTGTATCAGAAATTGTAATTAAAAAAAAGACTATCTGTCCTATCCCAAAACTATTGACCAGCACGCACCGCCTCTGAAGGATTCCAACATCTATTAAAATCTAATGCTATGATCGCTTCTTTGTGATACCATCTCGATAGCAGAAAATTTTGATTTGATTTTTTTTACATCACTAAAGTGGCAGACAAGCATGGTGGGCCACCAAATTTTATGGAAAACTAGTTTAGCATAACCCCTTGTAACGTTGTGCAACAACGTGTGCATAAATTAATAAAATTAGTTAATTAAAAATGTAATTTTAGTCATAATAAATGAAAGCGCCATCTGCCGACAAATAGTCACATCAACACCAGCGCTGACGTGACCAGAGTGACGTAGTACGTAGGGACGCTACTTGCCGCCAGAGGCGCTGTCCAATGCTATAAATAGGACTGCGCGCGCAGTTTCGGGAACGACATCACAAATTTAAATTATACTGTCGCGAAGGTGTCAGTGCATCGGGAAATACTTAAATTAATTTGAAATAAAATACAAGTTATAGGGAGCGAAATTCTCCCTAAGTGAACAATTGTTTAGCTGCAAACGTCAAGTACCCCATTCTTGGGGTTCACCCTACGGGTTCGAAGAAACAGTCCACCCTACGGGTTGCAGAGATCCACCCTGCGGGTTGCGGAAATCCACCCTACGTGTTGAGAACACCGTGCCAGCCGAAGATGTGGACGGCACGGCTACGTCGCTGACGGCATCAATTCAAGGAGGCCAACCCAAGATAAGTTGAACCCTGCGAAGTCCATCGGGAATCGCAAAAACCCTTGCTGCCTGAAATTACCACAACCACGACCCCGAGTTTCTTAATTAATAATAAACCATCGCTTTAAATTGCAATTCTTATCTTCTCATTTCTCTCTTCTCCCTTCCTGAAAGCCATCAGCTTTTCACCCTAATATGTACTTACTTACAATTAATTACTAACTATGTATAAATTTACAATCATTTTTGACATTATATTTTATTGTTATAAATTTAGCCAAGAATTTTTTAAATCGTTTCAATATGTAGTTCAATTAGTAACAAACAAATCTTTCCTGTATAAAATATAGGTATAGATAATTTCAAAGGTACCGATAAAATTTGGTAGGCAGTGAGTTTATTACCGAAAATCTGAATTCATTGAAATGAAATACATAAATACCTCTTACCTAAGTTGCGAAACGTTCTTTTCAAGCGGCTGTTAAATAACTTCAGTAATACTGTAGATCCCAAACAAATTTTCTCGAGTATTTTAAACAGTACTAGATAGGTCGTACTGTAAATGCTGTCTTGTTGAATTCGTCGGTGAAAGGCCGTGTAAAAGCGACGCTTTAAATAATTCGCTACGAACGGAATGAAATTAAACTGTTGCTTCTATTAGACACCGGAGCCACTGGACCGGTTAAATAACCAATAGAGTTTTTGAAAGTAGAGAGTAACTCAGTTTGCTGTGATTTTGTAAATGATTCACGATATGTATTTAACGACAGTAACTAAATGAACGAGTATCTGTGCTGACCCGACTTTTTTCGTGGCCAGCGACCAATGCTTTTCTGTTTGTAAATTAAAAATAGCATAAAGGTATGATTCCGAACTCGGAAGCACTGCTGCCTGCCGTATCATAAAGAGGTCAATATAAATCTATTAAGGTCAATAAATTGTTCCTCTTTTGAATCAGACAAATTATTTACGTGGGTACCTACCCTCCAACTAGGGTCGGGGCGGGGTGACGTGGTCAGTATAGTCATGTTAGACAGTAGTCGAAACCAACATATATTCAAATATATGATTTTTTTGTCCAGTTAATGATTTTATTTTATTTTATTTTATTTTATTTTATTTTATTTTATTTTATTTTATTTTATTTTATTTTATTTTATTTTATTCGGAAAACAACAGTTATACATGACTAATTTATAACTTAAACAATATCTGACAACCATTGATAGTTTTCGCATTTTATAGCTATGTTAACATAATTGCCGTCTTATTTACCTAAAATACTTAATCATAAAGAAAAGCGACTTTAATAAAATACTTTACACACAAAATAAGCTATAATTGGCCAATGATAGCCAGATTGATATCCGCAAAAGAAAATAATAGAGTATAAAAAATGAGTATGTACCTAGTTATGCACCCCCATGTTCCACCCCGAACTGTTACTATCAACCAGTGACGTCAGACCACCCATGGTATATTGAACAAAGCCCATTGTTACTTAGAAGGCTTTTATTACTTACACGCGTTACTCACGAAACGAAATACTTAATTGTTATGACATCAATTACTGGTATCTTAAGTATCGCCAAACTCATAAAGACTTGGACACCTCAGTATGAAATACTTAATTGATATAACATCAATTACGGGTATCTTAAGTATCGTCAAACTCATAAAGAATTGTACACCTCAGTATTTTTCCATCTAACGTGTGGCTTGACACCCACACTATTATACGTGTCTGTGACACACACTAACATAGCACTATCTTGTATATAAGCTCATGTAAGACCAACTATATTCATTCTCGTACTGCTACTCCAAGAGCACTTGTCTTGCTCCCAACAAACGTTTAACTTGTATTCATTCTACATTAATTAATATAAGTTCTTTTTAATAAAGTTTTTAAAAAGACAAATTAAAAGCGTTTATATTTGACTGGCGCAGCCGGGTCGGATAATCGTCGCGAAAAGTTACCTGTCAAAAGTACTTAACTTCAGTGCCGACGCGTACTAATCGCCAAGACTTTTACTCCGTAAAGAATCTACAAATTTTGTCAAAGAACGTCAAGACACTTCGCAGCAGCAGCAGCACGGGAATCAGGATGGGATCGAGCGTTTTGTGAGTAGACCTTTGACTCGCTTTCCTTTTGTTCCATTCCTTTGACGTAAATCGGACTAGACATTGCCGGTAACGTTTTTTTCTGTATTTTTGGACAAAAATCGCCGAATTTACATTTAGTTTTAAACTACGTGAGTTGGACACAAATCGCCAATTACGTTTATTTATTTGCCTTATATTTGTTGTGTTGTTATATAAACTTATAGCGTGTGTATTATTTCAATATGAATCAGATCCAGTTGATTCCGAAAGAGATACAAGGGATTATTCCAAAGTATGATGGTGATGAAAAGTTGTTAAATTTGTTCATAAATAAGTGTGAATATGTATTACGAAGTTTTAGAGGAGAAAATAATCCTGCACAACAAACATATGTTTACCACTGTATAACCAGTAGGTTAGTAGGGAAGGCAGCTATATTAATTAGCGAACGAGAAAATGTTGATACGTGGGAGGAATTAAAAGAACTTTTTGTTCAACATTTTGGTGATCCTAGATCAGAAGCATGTATATTTTTTTTTTTTTTTTTTTTTTACGTGAGGGAAAATCCTCATGGATGTTATGCCGGACTCCTACCGACTAAAACAACCTCACGCAACGCCCAACAGCCTATGGTTGTGAGCCCCGGGTAAGCCCTCGGAAGGATGTCCCAGGACTCCCAACAGACCTACAGCCGCCTCTGCAGCCTCGCCCAGGGGGTGGTTCTGGTGCTAATCCGCGTCTTTGGGGGTGGGTTTCGGGTGTGATCCCGCTTCTAAGGGGGGTAGTGCGTGAGTTCCTCACGTCACGCTGCCGTCATGGGCCTGCTTCTGTAAGGACGGTGAGCGACTCTCTCACCGTCCTCAGACCCCCGGTCATGGAGGCCGATAGTCCTCGGCGAAGACACGTCGGCGGCGTCCAGGCCGCCGACTGCGGAACTCGGGGGGAAGAGTTCTCTCCCGTACCCGCCCCGCCGCCTCTTTCACGAGCATGACCTGCTCGCAGAAAGAGGCGGCGCAGTCCCACTTACTCCCGCTGGAGAGCATGGCTCGCACCATGGTCTCGAGCGAGAGAGTGTCCACGTCCAGACCCACTACGAGGACCTGGCGGTGTTGCGCCCACGCAGTGCACTCCACCAGCGTATGGAGCGATGTGTCATCGCTGCGGTCCTCGCAGTGCTGACACTCGGCCGTGGTTTCCCGGTGTCTTCGCCACAGATACCTACCGAAGCTACCGTGCCCGGTTAGTATCTGTGACAGCCGGTAGGAGAGAGCACCGTGTCTCCTCTCCAGCCACTCGTCCATGACCGGTCTGACGGCCGCGATTGTGGCGAATCCCCCCTTTGGTTGCTCAAGTCGCACCTTCCATGTCTCCACGGTTTCCTGGTGGAGCAGGGTCCGCTGGGCCTCGATTTCTCGAGGCGCAGGCATTTGGCCCCGATCCAGTGCCTCCTTGCGCCATCTAAACAGTGACACAAGGACTCTCGCTTCCAGGTCCCATGGAGGGGTCCCGGCTAGGAGACATGCCGCCTCACCGGAGATCGTGCGGTATCCCCTTATCACCCTGATGGCCATCGTCCTCTGCGGACTCAGCAGTCTGGCCACATTACTGGCCGACAGGGTCTCCGCCCATACGGGGGCCCCGTATAGGGCCATACTTCGCACGATCCCCAGGTATAGTCTCCTGTAGGGAGCGTTGGGTCCCCTGATGTTGGGCATCAGCCGCGCTAATGCGGCTGATGCCCCCCTCAGTTTTGAGACCAAACTTCGGAAGTGATGTCCGAAGTTCCACCGGCCATCGAGTACGAGCCCCAGATACTTCATCGAGGGCTCGATGCCGATGCTGACGCCCCCTACCCACAGGCTGGATCCCGCAGGTGGCCCCTTCCGAGGTCCGTGGAAGCACAGAGCCTCGGATTTGTCAAGGGCGACCTCGAGACCCAGCCGCCGAATTCGACCCACGACTTGAGCAACCCCTGCCGTGGCCTTTAGTGCTGCATCACGGTGCGTTGCTCCCCGCGCCGTAACGAGGGTGTCGTCAGCGTAACAAGTTACGCCGACCCCTCGGAGCAACGGACCACGCAGCACCCAGTCGTAACCGATGTTCCACAGGAGCGGCCCTAATACCGATCCCTGTGGAACACCGCACGACACATCTCGCCGACCCGGCCCTAGCCAGCTCGGGTAAGTTATGGCCCTCTCGGAGAGATAGGCCCCGACAATTCGACGGAGGTAGGGTGGCACTCCATGGTAGATAAGTGCCTCCCTAACGCAGCCCCAGGGCAAGGTGTTGAAGGCGTTGGCGATGTCAAGAGACACCGCCACCACCACCTCACCCCGCGAGACTGCTCAGAAGCATGTATAGCGATAGAATTAGAAAACATTAGAATAAAACACGGCGAATCTTACATCGATTTATGCCATAGAATTCAAAATGTTAGAAGCTCGCTTATTTCCAAGGTAAATTTATTATTAGATGAAGGAGTTAAGGCAGCAAAGCAAATTATTTACAATAATACAGCTTTGAACGTATTTTTATACAACTTGCCGGAAGATTTAATCACTTTCGTTAGATTAAACAAGTGCACAATATTAGAGACAGCCTTAAGTATCGTTACAGAAGAGGTAAAGTTTAGAAATCAATATCAGATGAAGAATAAAAGTAAGCATCATGATAATTCTAATAATAATCAATTTAAACAAAATATTAATTCTTCGAATCAGTTTAAATTTGGTATACAGAACCAGCAAAAGGTTAACCCGAATTTTAAACCGAATTTCACTCCGTTTAATAAATTCCCACAAAATAATCAAAAGTTTAATACTAACCAAAATCCACAAAATAATCAGGGATTTAGGTTTAATACGCATCAAAATGCACGAATAAATCAACAAAAACCTCCTTTTAGATATCCAAACGCTCAACAGCAGCGATTTCCTAGAGGTATAAATAATTATAAACAATCGGGTTTCTTTAAATCGAACCCAAACCAACAATTCCGTTTCGGGACTCAAAATCAATCGCGTAACTTGAATAATGACGATGTGACTATGCGAACTGTTAAGAATAACAATATGGTAGGTTGTTCTGAACAAGAACTGGATTCGAGCGAAACTACGAATCAGTTTGAACAGTGCAATGAAAATGAATATAACTACAACTGTATAGACGAAGAGGACGCTTATGATTTTTCAGACGAATTAGTCGGTGAAAACTCTAATGAAAATTTTTTCATAGAAGCCTCGACATGTCCCCAGTCGAAATAATTAACTTAAATAAGCATGATACTTTAAAATGACCTCACATAGAGTTACCAGAAATAAATTCAATTTTTTTGATTGATACTGGTAGCACACGTTCATTCATGACTCCTAGAAAAGCAAATGAATTTTACAGAAATTTTAAGTATGTAGAACCTATTGATGTCATTACGACTCATGGTTGTACCAGACATGATGAAGTAATTTTTATACCATTACCTAGAACTTTTAAATCACTTTTACAACATAAATTTTTCTTGTACAACGTGGATAATTCTTATGATGGTGTAATAGGCTCTGATTTACTAAAAGAATTAGGAGCTAACATTGATATGAAAAATCAGGTTTTAAGAACTCAAAAAATAAATATTCCTATTTCTTACCAATCGGTTTTTGAAATTAAAGTTCCTGCAAGAACAGAAATTAGGACTAAAATTCCAACAACATTAGAAAATGGAAACGGGATAGTTCATTTTGTTGAATTTCGTCCAGGAGTTCGTATGCCGGACGCTTTAGTAAATTGTGTCGATTCTTTCGCATCAACAGTAGTGCAAAACGCTACAGATGAAGATGCATATATATCATTTTCTAGACCTGTACCAGTTCATACAATAGGAAATGAACCAAAAAATAGTATCAAATTAAATAACATATTAAATTCCAGTAAAATGAATAAAATTTTAAAAGATAATCTTTCTAAACTACGATTAGACCATTTAAATCAAGAAGAAAATTCTCTTATATCTAATCTTTGTCATGAATATTTAGACATATTTCATTGTGAACAATTACCCTTATCTTTTACAAATCAAATCAAACATAAAATTAGAACAAAAAATGAAGATCCTATTTATATTCGCCCTTATAGACATCCTATTAGCGAAAATGAGGAAATTCAAAAACAAGTCAATACACTTTTGGAAAATGACGTAATTATAGAATCTCATTCTCCATGGAGTGCCCCAGTTCATTTAGTACACAAGAAAATGGACGCTTCAGGTGAAAGGAAATTTCGTATGGTAATAGACTATAGACGTTTAAACGAAATTACTACTGACGATAAATACCCTTTGCCGAATATTTCAGATCTCTTTGATAGATTAGGAAAAGCAACTTACTTCTCCACTTTAGACTTAGCTAGTGGTTACCATCAGATAGAAGTAGAAGAGGAAGATCAACCCAAGACAGCTTTTACGACCCAAGCAGGACATTTTGAGTTTAAAAGAATGCCATTTGGTTTAAAAACAGCCCCTGCTACATTCCAAAGAGCTATGGATAATGTACTAAGAGGCCTACAAGGTATGCATTGTCTAGTTTACTTAGATGACATAATAATCTATTCCACAAGTCTCCATGAACATGTAGAGAAACTACGTAAAGTGTTTGATAGATTAATACAAACCAACCTCAAAGTAACCTTAGACAAATGTGAATTTCTTAGGAAAGAAGTCCTTTACTTAGGACATTCCATTTCAAAAGATGGTCTTCAACCTAATAACGACAAAATTAAAGCCGTTTTAAATTTCCCCATACCTAAAACTCCAACGGAAATAAAAAGTTTCTTAGGACTTATAGGATACTATAGGAAATTTATAAAAGATTTCTCTAAAATAACACAACCTCTAACTAATTGCCTAAAAAAGAAGAACAAAGTAAATATTACAAAAGAATATATAGACGCATTTGAAAAGTGCAAATCACTTTTAACTAATGCACCCTTATTACAATTTCCAGACTTTACAAAACCCTTTTTACTTACTACAGACGCATCGAACTTTGCCCTTGGTGCAGTTTTATCACAAGGAACTGTAGGTAGCGATAAACCTATAGCTTTTGCTAGCAGAACACTAAACGACGCAGAAACTCGTTATAGTGCCATAGAAAAGGAACTTCTAGCCGTTGTATGGGCATGCAAGCATTTTAGACCTTATTTGTATGGAAAGAAGTTTACTATCCTTACGGATCATAGACCACTTGTTTGGTTACACTCACTTAAAGAACCGGGTAGTAGATTAACAAGATGGCGTTTACGTTTAGCCGAATTCGATTATGAAGTTATGTATAAACCGGAAAAACAAAACTTGAACGCAGATGCTCTTTCGCGTATTAAGTTAAATGTATTGAACGAAAACGAATCAATGATTGTTAACTTAGATAGCCCAGATACAGTAATAATTTCAAGCGATGATGAAAAAACACAATCGCCTGTTCCGAACCCCAATAGACTGAGATCACCTTTTTCGAGTCGATCTATAGATAGTATAACTATCACAGCTTCGGAAAAACCAAACTCTTCAAACATCACGATCCATTCTGAGGAAAATACTGATTCATCAGATATTCCTATATTAAATGAAGCCATAGATACAAAACCTAATCAGATACTAATATTTACATGGAATAAAAACGAAACTAGTGTTAAAAATTTAACTAGAGATAAACAAAAGGTTTTTGAAGTACATATGCCTTTAAATAATTTTGAACTAATTAAACAATTCCTTAAAGAATATATTCGCCCTAAAATAAAACAATTTATCTACTTTGAAGATAGGCGTCATCGTGAACAGTTTACTAATGTAATAACGACTTTATTTAGGAAAGATTCTGTTAAAATATATGAATGTACAGAAAGAGTAATTTACATCGAAGATGAAAACGAACAAAAAGAAATAGTTCTAAAATATCACATAGGAAAAACCTGTCACCGTGGTATTAGAGAAACAATAGCTCATTTAAAGAGAACCTATTTCTGGAGAAATATAGATCAAACAGTTGCATGTGTTATCAATTCTTGCGATTTATGTAAGCAAATGAAATATGACAGAAAACCTTTAAAACCAGAATTACAGCTCACTCAAACTCAAATGAAACCTTTCCAGGAATTATTCATGGATATTTTCTCAATTGAAGGAACTTACTTCCTTACAATTATAGATGCATTTAGCAAGTTAGGACAAGCATTTGAAATCGCTAATAGAACGACACCAGAGATTGTTAAAACATTAATAAAATACTTTTCAACTTATGGTATTCCTACAAAAATTAGTTCAGATCCAGCAACAGAATTTAATAGCAACCTTTTAAAGGAAATGTTAAGTTTTTACAAAATAGATTTACACATTGGTACACCCCATAATCCAAATTCAATGGGATTAATAGAAAGATTCCACTCTACCATAATAGAAATTTATAGGTTAGCTAAATATGAAAGAAAAGTAACCGACGCAGCTTCAGTTATGACTTATGCAATTATGTCATATAACCAATCGATTCACTCTACAACAGGACTTACACCTTTTGAAGTAGTTTTCGGACACACAGACTCATCAAGTGTCTTTGAAGTCGATTTCGAAAAACAGTATACACAACAACTTGTAAACGATCATATTAAAAGAACTAAATATCTTTACAATCATTTAGCAAACAAAATGATAGCAACTAAAGAAAAGATCAAAGTAAACATGGTGGAGAAACCAATTTCCAAGTAAAACCGGGAGACGACGTTTACATTAAAGGCGTCAATATTAGGCGTAGTAAAGATAAACCGCGTTACCAAAAAGCCACAGTTACTGGCAACATTAACAGAAACACGGTAGAAATAAAGACGCAAAATAGGAATTCTAAAGTACCAATTAAAGACATAAAACGTCCTTCACAGGTACGTCCTGATGATGGCGGCGCAAGCAGCCCTAAGCCTGGCCCTTCAACTTCAAAGGATTGAACACAATCCGGGAATACTCCCAGTAAAAGAAGGTCAAGCCCAAATTAGCCTCTATAACTGGCATATAGTTAAAATATTAGATTTAGAATTAATTAGCAATAACTTAAACTATAACGTTAATAAATATATAAAAATCAGTACTATTTTACAAGATAAGTTAGAGATTTATATGATAGATGGTAGTCTTATAGACGTTGAACTCCAATGTCAATATATAATGAACATAACTATAGAAAGATATAACCAACTTATACCAAATGTTAGAATCAAACGAGGTGCCATTAACCCACTTGGTTCAATTATTAAAGTAATCACAGGAAATTTAGATAATGAAGATGCGGTACGATATGATAACATGATTAATAAAATTCAGTCAAAACAAAATGCACTTGCAAATAGAATGACATTAATTTCAGAAATAGTTAACACATTTGTTAATATCACAAATGCAACAAGAAATAATTTCCTAATGATAGGAAAAACTCTTAAAGAAATAGAAAAATATATTAATGAAACAGAGTACCAAAGAAATAGAGAGCTCATTTTAGAATCATTTAATTTACTTGTTCATAATTTTCAAGTACTTTTGACTCGCTTAGATGAAATAGAAACCGCTGTAGCATTTAGCCGTGTAAACATATTACATCAATCAATTTTAGACACTCATGAATTATTTACAATTTTAAAAGACTTTGAGAAAACGGATAAATTAGTTTTACCTGTTAGTTTAGATAATTTGATTAACTTAGAACATTGTATTAATATTAAAGCTTATGTAAAAGGCAAACAAATAACTTTTATAATGTCAGTTCCAACAGTCCAAACAGAGATTTACAACTATTACCAATTGCATCCTTTCCCAATGTATAACCCAAGCTCAAACCATACATTCCTAATTACTCCTAAACATTCCTATATCCTTGCGAGAGGGTCGAAGATATTACCGCTCTCCCAACCTTGCAGAGAAATGGACGAAGGAAAATTCCTTTGTTATGAAAACGACATTTCACCTACCGAAGAAAGTCAATGTATCCAAGATTTGATGAAATACTCTACCAAGATTACCTCGTGCTCTCCGTTACCTGTAAAATCTTCAGAAATAAAGATTAAGTATATACAACCAAATTCATGGCTTTTATATACAGGGACACGCACATTTCTCACCGAATCCTGCGAAAATGACAAGAATCAACACGTTGTTATAGGAACTTATATAGTAACTCTAGATCATGCCTGTCGAGTGGAGATTGGTAAAATCACACTAAGAAGACGAAACATACAAGCGGGTGAAATAATGTATAACAGTATGCCAAATATACATCTGCCTAGCATCGAGTCACCGAAGGAGATCGTGCATCGAGAATCCGTCAACTTAGATAATATTAACTTGGATAACTTACAATTTCTCTCTCAAATATTAAAGGACAAAAGTGAAGTTTTAAACAGTGAAACCCAATTTGTGAATGTGCATATTAAAAGCATAGGAACTATTATTATTTACATAATTTTGATAATTGTTTTAATTGTAATTCTGTATCGTTGTAGATCTAAGATTCCATGGAAATGTAACTATCAAAATCGTTACCCTCAAAAATCAGATAACGACTTTGAACTTATGGAGGGAGGAGTTATGCACCCCCATGTTCCACCCCGAACTGTTACTATCAACCAGTGACGTCAGACCACCCATGGTATATTGAACAAAGCCCATTGTTTCTTAGAAGGCTTTTATTACTTACACGCGTTACTCACGAAACGAAATACTTAATTGTTATGACATCAATTACTGGTATCTTAAGTATCGCCAAACTCATAAAGACTTGGACACCTCAGTATGAAATACTTAATTGATATAACATCAATTACGGGTATCTTAAGTATCGTCAAACTCATAAAGAATTGTACACCTCAGTATTTTTCCATCTAACGTGTGGCTTGACACCCACACTATTATACGTGTCTGTGACACACACTAACATAGCACTATCTTGTATATAAGCTCATGTAAGACCAACTACACTCGAGAGCAATGAATCCGGGTCACTTAAAGAATCCTAAAAATCTCGGAAACTAAAAATGCTAGGTTAATGCAATAAATTGTATTTAATAGACAATGTAATACTCCTTAAATGAAGGTATTAAAACTTCTTAGTTATTGTAAAGTTATATCATAAAAAAATCAAATTTGAAAAAGGGCCACTTTCGAAGATGGAACTACGAAATTACAGCATTTGGTGTTGCTTTTGTTTGTAATCTGTCATTTATGTGGGTACATAAACCATGTTGATAGTGCTCTATATTCATTAATCAAGCTGAAATTATGTCGCTTTCGCCTGAAGAATGCACCAGAATACTTACAATGCTGGAAACCGGCCGGAGTCAGCGCGATACAGCCAGGACTGTCGGTGTGTCGCTGTCAACAGTACAAAGAGTTCTCCGACGTTACGAAGAAACTGGTTCTAACCTACGCAGACCAGGAACGGGCAGAACCAGGTGTACCACAGCACGAGAAGACCGATACTTGGTGAACACCATGCTTCGAAATCGCTTTCTCACAGGAACTGAACTCACCAATCAGTTTCGACGCCTCGGAGGAAGTAACCCAAGTGCATGGACAGTAAGACGTCGGCTTGCTGAATCTAACTTAAAACCCCTTAGACCTGCAAACGGCCCTAAACTGGAGCGTGGGCATCGTATTTCGAGACTAAGGTATGCCCAGAGCCACGTAAATTGGAGTATTGAAGATTGGTCAAAAGTTATGTTCTCCGACGAATCAAAATTTATGCTCTACAAGCACGATGGAAGACACAGAGTGTATCGAAGACCAGGGGAAAGATTCAAGCAAGCATGCATCGAAGAAAAAGTAGCCTACGGTGGTGGGTCTGTACTTGTGTGGGCCGGAATTTCTTCTGAAAGTCGCACAGAGCTGGTGATCATAGAAAACGGCTCTTTAACTAGCGTAAGATATGTGGAAGAAATCCTCAATGATCACGTTGGTCCATTTATGGTCAATTTAGGTGAGGATGCTATATTTATGCATGACAATGCCCGACCTCATACAGGTAGGATTGTGAATGACTACCTTCAAGAGATGAACATTACTCGTATGGAGGGGCCAGCGCGCAGCCCGGATATCAACCCGATCGAGCATGCTTGGGACGAGCTAGGCAGATGCGTAAAACCCTCCCCCAATCACGCTTCGTGAGCTCAAAATTGCTCTCACAGAGGAATGGGAGAATATTCCCCAAAATCGTATAAGGAACTTGGTGTACAGCATGCCAAACCGCGTAAACGCAGTAATGGAAGCACGAGGAGGCAATACGAAGTATTAAAATTCAAGAAAATCGTAATAAAGTTCAAAAATTTCATGTTTCCTATTTTTGTATTAAGGAGAGATCGGCAGTTTTTTCTTTATGTAATTTTGTGTTAATAAAATGTATGGTGACTCATATTTTTTTTACTTTCATTTAAGGAGTATTACATTGTCTATTAAATACAATTTATTGCATTAACCTATCATTTTTAGTTTCCGAGATTTTTAACATTCTTTAAGTGACCCGGATTCATTGCTCTCGAGTGTATATTCATTCTCGTACTGCTACTCCAAGAGCACTTGTCTTGCTCCCAACAAACGTTTAACTTGTATTCATTCTACATTAATTAATATAAGTTCTTTTTAATAAAGTTTTTAAAAAGACAAATTAAAAGCGTTTATATTTGACTACCTATGTAAAGGTTTTAAATTAATTAATTAATGTATCATGTGAAGTCCGACAGTTGAAGCGTCACGCCAAACCACTCATTTAATAAAACTTTTCTCAGTTTATGTATGGGGGTATTAAACAAATCAAAGTCCACTAAGTTTAGATTGTTTATATGTTTAGAGGATCTGTTAAAGAACGCATTTTGCCTGTAATTCGTGGCACTACATGGAACATGTAAGTAGTGATTGTTTGGATTTCGACGTATTCTTGTGGGTACTACGAGACCTATCCTCGATAGTAACTCTGGAGAATCTATTTGCACCTGCGCTATTTTCATTAGGGTGACTGTATCTGTGATCTTACGTCTTTCCACAAGAGGCAAGAAATGATGCCTTTTACACCTTAATTCATAACTAGTGTCTGTAGTCTTGCATCTGAATTGTAGATACCTTAGGAACCTCCTCTGTACTGATTCTATTCTATCTATATGAATGTTATATTGTGGATTCCAGATTTGAGAACAGTATTCGAGTATACTACGCACGTATGTACAATATAGGATCTTAATTACTTTTATACTACTGAACTGAGAGCTTGACCGTATGATAAACCCTAGGGCTTTGTTGGCCTTCATGGCTATACTATCTATATGTCTCTCATATGTAAGTTTCGTATCATGAATTATACCGAGGTCTCGCACTTCATTTACTTTTTTTAATTTGTGTGTTTTTAGCTTGTATATGTAATTAGTTGGCTGTGGTTTACGTGTAAAGGTTATTGTATAACATTTGTCTGTGTTAATATCTAGGTTGTTAGTGTTACAGTAGCTTTCAAATCTGAGCAAATCTTCTTGAAGTAGATAACAGGCGTTAACATCTTTGATCTGGCTAAAAACTTTCATGTCATCTGCATATAGTATAACACAGTGATGATCAGTGTTACTCACCAACTAGCGCGAGGTAGCTATGCAGAGAACTCTTTCCCAGGGCGCCTTACTACAGAGATTCCAGTGTGCGTGCAAGGGTAGGCCAGGGCTCTGACGAAAACAGTCAGGTAGGGTGTACACACATATATTTATATAACACAGAGATACACAGAGACACACAGAGAGCTTATTCACTGATAGACACAAATATCACAGGTACACAGAAGTATAGTCAGTGCTTAGGTACTTATGCTACTAAGCTACACATAAGTAGTGGATTTACTGGCCTGCAGAGTGAGAGTGACTGCCTGTTGTTACTGCCAGGTGATGACGGCAGATACCTCTCACATGAGAAGCTCGTGTAGTCCGCACTTCCACGTTGTCGTACCACGTGCAGCCCACTAACTTATAGGTGCGGCACCAAATATCTCATCCGGCAACTAGCCGTAGTAAAAAACCCTGTCATGAAAGAAACGACAAATTAAGATCTTGGCTGCGCGACAGACGACAATCGACCCGCTTTGCAAAAGAAGAAGTGACTCACCAGTTTTCTGGGTAAAATGTAGCAAGATGCAATGCAGCAACCCAATCACAGCCCGTTAGGCCACGCGAGGTAACAAATAATCGCGCTTGAGCGAAAAACTGATTCGCGGCACAGTCTCAGAGCATAAGCCAAAGGACCTCCAACTACCCCAAAGCAGGTCTCGGTCAAAGTCGCGTCTTTCACGAAAAATCTTAACAAAAACCTGTTCCTTTAAATGCGAAACGCTTCGTCACCGAACTTATGACATCCTGTCATTCTGACAGCAGAAATGTCACCACTGACAACCGATTAAAAAAAGATAACTCGATAAGGCTGCTTTCACATCCTAAATACTGCATCTATAGAAAATAAATGCTACAACCACCCCCCCTTTAATAGTATTTCCTGCGGATATGACACGCTGGAAATACACAATAAAGAAAACAGAAAAGTACTGACTAATAAACAAAGACAACCAGCTAGGTCCTTCAAACACCAGCTGACTACGACCATTACAATACCAAAGAAAGATCCTCCTATGTACCTAACTAGACACTGACTCGTGTACCGGTTAGGCTAAGTAACTAGAGTCTAATGCCCTTCATAGAAAACGAATGCTCCCTTTACTCACTGCCGATACCCTAACACTACCCAAGCTCTCAGGATAATGTAGAGTACTAAGAAGCGAATGAGAGAAAAACGCTCGGTGCGGTGCATAGAAGAAACTACAACGTGACAATTTAAAGTCACGTACACATATAGAAATACAAACAAAAGATTAAAATAGTCTTACATAATGATCACATAGCACTGGTTTAATAAACTAGAGAAACAGTGCTATGTAGTTACGTTAGGTATTGGAGACTGCTCCTCCTGATACTTCAGGATGTCCTTGATATGGTACTCCCCAAGATCCTTACCGTCCAGATCTGACAGCCTATATACTAAAGGGGATCGTTTAGCAGTCACCACACATTTAAGGAACTTAGGAGCTAGCTTAGCAGTAAAATTCTTGGCCTTGTTGGACAGGTAGAACGTGCGTTTGTAAACTATCTGTCCCACTTTCAGCTCTACATGCCTTTTTCTGAGGTTGTAATACTTTTCATTACGCTGGTGGGCAACGTTCAAATGTTTCCTCACCTGGTCGTAAATGCGTTGTATTTCTCTCAGCTTGACACCGAAGGCTGATGGATCGTCTACAGAGACTGAAGTAGGATGGCACGCGATATCTGTCTGCCTGTACAGCACTCCATCCCCAATAAATTCCCTACCATGTACCAAAAAGTAAGGGGTGAAACGAGTTGCTTCGTTAACTGCAGTGTTTAAAGCACACTGTATCTCAACCAAGAACTGATCCCAAGACTTGTGTTGTGACTTCACATAGCATGAGATCGCTTGAACCACATTGCGAATAGCTCGTTCCGCTTGATTAGTTTGGGCATGATACCTAGGGTTATAATATATATTAGGTACATTGTATTTAGCCAACAGATCCTTAAATGGCTTACTCACAAACTGAGGGCCATTATCCATGTAAATAGTCTTGCAGACTCCGTGCACGAGAAACACACTCTTCTCTATGAACCTCGCGACTACAGCGCCTGTGGCAACCCGAACAGGGCACAACATGACGTATTTGCTAAAGTAGTCGGAGACCACGATCAGGTGTACGTTTCTATTGCTCGAAGTGGGAAAGGGACCAAGCAGATCGACAGAGATAGCTTCGAATGGCTTCGAAACCCGCTTCGGGCTACCCATTAGGCCGGGACGAGACGTATTTACGGGTTTGTACTGCTTGCATGTTTCGCAATTCCCAACATATTCTTTGACGTCCTCGTACATCTTGGGCCAGTAATAATTTAGGGCTAACCTTTTATGCGTCTTCCAAACGCCACCATGGGCACTAAGTGTGTCATCGTGGTACTTAGAGAGCAGGGGCAAGCGATCCTCCTGAGGTACCACCAGCTTCCAGTCAAAGTCTGAAGTCAAAGAATATTTATTTTTAGTTAACCTATATAGAAGGTTGTCACGAATGTCATAATTTGGTGACTTCCTAGGGTTCTTCCGAACACTATTCATGGTGTGGTCATACCACGGGTCTTTAGTGGGTACTGCATCGAGGGAATCAATTTTGATACGAGACAGAGCATCAGGTACAACGTGGTCTTTACCTTTTCGATGCTCTATGTCAAAATCGAATTGACTGAGCCTCATGCTCCAACGTGCTAGACGACCCGTGGGATTTTTTAGCTTATGGAACCACAGAAGAGATGAATGATCCGTGACGACCGTACATTTTTGGCCTTCGACGTACTGTCGAAATTGTTCCAAAGCGAAAATCACGGCCAGAAGTTCTCGCTCAGTTGTGCTGTAGTTCACCTCGTTCTTGTTGAGAGAACGGCTACAGTAGGCGATAGGGTGCTCAACACCATCGTGAGTTTGTGTCAGTACAGCAGCAACTGAGTAAGCTGACGCGTCACTAAGAATGCGGAAGGGCATCTCAAAGTTAGGCATTTTTAATATAGGGGCAGAAACCAAGGCTGACTTTAGCAGGTTAAAGGACTGTTCAGCCTCAGGGGTCCATTCGAACTTAAGGTTCGTAGAAGTGAGTTTGCACAGAGGTTTACTAATCTTCGAGAAGTTGTTAACAAAGCGACGATACCAGCCGGCCATTCCCAGAAATCTCTTAACCTCCTTAGGGTTAGAAGGGGTGGGATAGTTGAGGATAACCTCAACTTTACCCGGGTCTGTCCGTAAGCCATGTTTGTCCACATAATACCCCAGGTATTTGAGTTCACTCCGACAAAAGTGGGATTTTTTCATATTAATAGTTAGGCCAGCATCCTTGAGTTGCTGATAGACTCTATGTAAGAGCTCTACATGCTCCTCAAAGGTGCTGGACACACAGACTATGTCATCCTGAAACGCAAATACCTTGTTGTCGAACTCGGGACCAAACAGACGGTCCATGAGGCGTTGCATCGTGGCACTGGCACCGACAAGACCGAAGCACATGGAATTGTAATGGAACAATCCTCTCCGGGGAACCGTAAAAGCAGTCTTCTCAGCAGACTGGAGTGAGTCGAATGGAATCTGCCAGTAGGCCGCACTCAGATCTACAGAGGTTAAATACTTAGCATTATTAAGATGGTCTAAGATTTGATTGATATAGGGTAAGGGGTAGGCGTCACTCTTAGACACAGAGTTCAGCTTGCGAGAGTCCAAGCACAATCTGAGGTCGCCGTTCGCCTTCTCCACCATGACCACTGGAGAGTTCCAGGCGGACTGAGACGGGGACACTACTCCCATCTCCAGCATTCGGTCCAGCTCGGCTTCCAGGGCCTTCTGCTTAAGGGGAGAGAGCGGATAATAACGCTGCTTGATCGGCTTGCTGTCACCAGTGTCAATGACATGGTGCACAAGTGAGGTCCGACCTAAACCCACCTTATCAGTGTTCAACGAGTCGAACTTTTCAATGACCTCGTTGATTACACACCTTTGTTTAGTTGTCAGGTTGTCGTAATCCTCGAGGCCACCGTTAAGGGACACAGACTCTATAGGATTATTATCACTAAAGCTATCAAGACTAATATTTTGTAAAATTAACTTATCACTTAACTTAAATTGTTGCCAGAAATCCACTCCAAATATCATGGAGGTGGTTATACCTGGGACAACATAGAACTTGACAACTCGGATAACCGAATTGTACTCAATTGGCAAAGAGATACAACCCAGACATTGCAAGTGAGTGCTGTCTGCAGTTGTAATACGAAAAGTAGGATTGATACTCACAAGATCAAAACCCAGTTCCAAGAAGATGCGGTGCGCTCCCTTACCTAGTATAGAGCAGGAGGCACCGGAATCTAGAAGGCCTAAGACATTTAAATTTAAAACCTTAACAACTAGATACGGTCTAATGTCACTATCCCGTTTAGGAAACAGGACCTTATCAGAAATAGACTCAGATACAGAGTGATGCACAGAGTTCCTAATAAGGCCCTGGCCTACGCGTTTTTTGACTTGCTAGTACAGTGTGAGCAGTCTGGGGTCTTGACTCCTTTGAGACCACACCGGAAACACACCAGCTCCCTTGACTGTGTGCAGCTGTATGCAGTGTGACCGCCCCCGCCGCAACGAAAGCATTTGCGATCGTGGGGGGTAACCGGCGTCTCCACTGCAGACACCTGCTTAGCGGGCTTTTGTACACCTTTGTTCTTAAGCTGGTGTAAGTCAGATGTAATCTCAAACTTGTCAAGAGCAGGCTCATGGAAAGCGTCTGCCCTAGTACGCGCAAGCTCCAAGCGCTTACCCAAACGTCTCAAGTCATCTACAGAGTTGACATCATGCAAGGCCAGTTCCTTCATGTAGTCAGGTCTAATGTTGTGCATGAGAATGTCCAGCTGTTCCTCACTGGGCATCTTACACGACAACCTTGAGAACATGGCTTGCATTGTACATATATAGTTAACCAAGGACTCAGAGCGGGCTTGTGTACGCTGTCTTATCTCGTTCCTGAGGCGGTAATCATAATCAGGAATATCGAAGGTATCTCTAAGCTCACTAATAAGATCCTCATATGAGATGAAGTTAGCTTTGTTTGTACGGAACCAAGACAAAGCCGGTCCATCCAACAGGTCGGAGAAAGCCATAAGGAGTCTAGGCTTAGTAACCTCCCGAGCACATCTAAGTTCCTCTAATCTCTCTAAAAACACACGTACACAAGTAGAACCATCATATTTTAAGTTAAATGAACATAAGTTAAGGGGACGTTCTTTATACACTATGTTACATGTAGAACTATTCCTACTTGAACTAGCTCGCACCGAGCGGTCCTCTCTCACTACTGGTGAAGTATATTCCACCTGGTCACGACCCGAAGGATCATCACCATCATCATCCGAACCTTCGGATTCAGAATCACTACTGGGTTCAGCCCTAGCGATGATCTTCACTAGCCTACCACGAATATCCACCAGGTCGGGGCAATCCAGACCACAACGAGCTAACCTACTCAATAAGTAGTTGGCCCTGAGGGACACCCTAAGACGACTACCCTTATTAATGAAGATGTCACCTGACTGAATAGCCTCCTCCAGCTCGGACACCTTCGGGAGGCAGATCGAGAGCTCAGCCGATGCATCAGCGGGTACCGGAGCACTCGCTTTGATGCTACCTCGACGGACGAGTCGGTGTGCCGCTCTTAGCTCACTCCGAAGGCCAGACACTGTCGTTTCCGGTTCCACTGAAATACCCATGTGGGACAGCTCGTTAGCAAGTTCATCCTTTCTTAAATAATTAATATGTTTTTTCATCTGTGCCATTATGTAAAAATTTACTTACAACAATTATAAAGATAAAATGGCACAGATAGGGATCAATTACAAAGTAAAAATGTAAATTGAGTTACAACAAAGTGTACTAAGTTAGGTAATTATGTTTCAAATTGACTTTTAGAATTTAACAAAGATTAAGGGTATATTAAGAGAGAAAAGTTTCTAAATTTTCTGATAACACAGTTCAGGTTAACATTCAAAATTACAAGGTATGTACACACCTTATAAAAAAGTTTTAAGTTACACAGAGAAATTCACTAAGTTAACACAGAGAGATTCACTAAGTTTACCTTACAAGGTGAAACTATAGGATAATATATATTATATATTAATCTACACTAATTATATAATAAATATATGTGTGCACCATAAAAAAAAGAACATAAAGAAGAAAAAAAACACAATAAGAAAAGAAGTGGGTATTCCAAATAAAATCAAAAAGTTTTTCCAAAATCACAGCTATTTTTAAATTTTAGAATTTAGAATTTTGTGTCTTTTCCAGCCAAAGATGTAGGGAGCTGGAAGAAGACGAAAGGGAAGGTTTTGTGCTTAGCTGCTAGCACCACCAATTAACGTCCTGGAGCGTCTCGGACGATTCCAGAATGGTTTCGCCAGAGATAACCACCTATGCACACACACCAGACTGAGACTACCGCAGAGTAGACCCAGAGATTTGCCACTACGTTGGGAGCCAATTTATAACACAGTGATGATCAGTGTTACTCACCAACTAGCGCGAGGTAGCTATGCAGAGAACTCTTTCCCAGGGCGCCTTACTACAGAGATTCCAGTGTGCGTGCAAGGGTAGGCCAGGGCTCTGACGAAAACAGTCAGGTAGGGTGTACACACATATATTTATATAACACAGAGATACACAGAGACACACAGAGAGCTTATTCACTGATAGACACAAATATCACAGGTACACAGAAGTATAGTCAGTGCTTAGGTACTTATGCTACTAAGCTACACATAAGTAGTGGATTTACTGGCCTGCAGAGTGAGAGTGACTGCCTGTTGTTACTGCCAGGTGATGACGGCAGATACCTCTCACATGAGAAGCTCGTGTAGTCCGCACTTCCACGTTGTCGTACCACGTGCAGCCCACTAACTTATAGGTGCGGCACCAAATATCTCATCCGGCAACTAGCCGTAGTAAAAAACCCTGTCATGAAAGAAACGACAAATTAAGATCTTGGCTGCGCGACAGACGACAATCGACCCGCTTTGCAAAAGAAGAAGTGACTCACCAGTTTTCTGGGTAAAATGTAGCAAGATGCAATGCAGCAACCCAATCACAGCCCGTTAGGCCACGCGAGGTAACAAATAATCGCGCTTGAGCGAAAAACTGATTCGCGGCACAGTCTCAGAGCATAAGCCAAAGGACCTCCAACTACCCCAAAGCAGGTCTCGGTCAAAGTCGCGTCTTTCACGAAAAATCTTAACAAAAACCTGTTCCTTTAAATGCGAAACGCTTCGTCACCGAACTTATGACATCCTGTCATTCTGACAGCAGAAATGTCACCACTGACAACCGATTAAAAAAAGATAACTCGATAAGGCTGCTTTCACATCCTAAATACTGCATCTATAGAAAATAAATGCTACAATAGTACGAACTTTGAATGAACAAAGCAGGAAGATACGTCATTTATAAAAATATTAAACAACAGGGGAGCTAGAAGAGAACCTTGAGGAACCCCTGAAGGTACAAAGTTTCATGCAGACGCAACACTGAACTGTTTTCAACACATGACGATGAATTTGGGGGTTGGCGAAAGGTGGATTGAAAATAATTTGCAAAGAGATTGCATACGTCTGGTCCCGTATCAGCGGTGTGACCTTCATATGAAAGAGAGGATGGTATCATATTAATAGCTTTTTTATTAGATTTCATAAAAGACCAAAACATTTTAGGATTTTTAATTATGGAGGTTTCACATTGATTCATATAGGTTGTGTAACATTCTGCCTCCAAGTGTTTCGCTCTTTGCCTCAAAAGAGAAAAAGTATTATAATCACAGCTATTGCCGTAATTTCTGTATTTTTTGTAGAATTTTAATTTTTCCTTGAGAACTTTCTTTAGAGGCGCGTTATACCACGGCGGAAAGGAGCTGGGGTGTATTAGCTTATGGGGTATATATTTATTAATCGTGTTATATAAATGACTGTAAAAACTACCCGTGGCATCTTCTAGTGGGAGATCCAACAGGCACTCGTTCCAGTTTATATTGTTTAAAAACTGTTTTATGCCATCATAATCCCCCCTCTCATAAAAGTATTTTAGATGTGGGTGCACTTGTAGTGGTTTGTCGGGCGCAACGTTCAAAATAATTTCAAGAGGTCGATGATGGACGTTTTCGGGGACCAATGGGTCGGTACATAGCCTCGACTGGAGACTAGAGTTACACAACACCAGGTCAAGTATCCTGTTTTTTGAGATGTTATAGCAAAAATTGTATTGGGCTAAATTGTATACTGATAATGTATCGAAAAAAATTGTTTGTGTTTCTCCTGTAATGCCTGTGTATTGTGGATCAGTGTTGGACGACCATTCAATGTTAGGAAGGTTAAAATCTCCCATAATTACAAAATAGTCGTTAGGACAAGAGTTTATTATCAATGACAATTTGTCTGTGAAATTAGAAAGTTGAGTGTTAAAGGAATTCCCAAGATTTTCTGAGCAAAGGTAAATAGTACAAATATGAATGTTAACATGAGTGCTTTTGTGTTTGATTGATAATGTGACCCATATGTCTTCCGCAGATGATGACCACTCAGGTCTAAATGCCGAAACATATTCGCGGCGCACCGCCAAAAGTACCCCTCCTCCATATTTTTCGTTGGTATCGTGATAATTTCTGTCCCTTCGATAAACAACATACCTCTGGTCGAATAATTCACTGTCATTAATACTGTCAGGTAGCCAAGTTTCAGTTATGGAGATAATATCGTATGTATTCAACAGGATCTTTCTCTTAAATAAATGAGTTTTAGTGCGTAGACCTTGAGTGTTTTGGTAGTAAATACTAAGACCATTAGATGCCATTTTTGTTAGTAGTGTTATTGTTATTATATCTAAGATATCTCAAACAGGGAAGTTGCATGAATAAAAGACAGTGTACCAAAGTGGTTCCCATAGACAGAAATTATCTTTTTTCTATTACAAAATGAGGGTAGTTTGGGATAATTAAGATTTTTGCAATGCTGTGGCAGTGCTTCTGTTTACAATGAAAATCTTAAAATATGTTGTATTTTGATCCGTTAAAAAGTGTGTTTCGTAACTTAATAGAATAAATGTTATTGTGATAAAAATGTGAGTGTTAACTAAATAATAATGATTTATATTTGTGGAATACTGTTTGACATTATGATATAGATAAAGGCGTACATACCCGACCAACTGAGTGAGCGTGACTCTTAAACCGTCGAACCTCCCTAACGTAAGTAAATAGATATTATATTTAAGTAACAAAATCAAAATCAAACAATTTTGGATAGGTCTTTTTCGCTTTTTATAAAAAACACTGGTGAAGTATCCGTCTTTCTCGCCATAATCTTACAGTGCTTGACCCATACATATTTGAAATTCTTAGCCTTGGCCAGGGATTTAGCTTTTCTTAAGAGTAACTTGTTGAACTGCGTCAAATGATCAGTGATGTAAACAGGACCATTCCCATGGTATCCCAAGTTAGATAAGTTTAGTGCACTGCACTTGCGTGATGAGGCCAGCAATTCTTCTTTGGTATATCGGTTGTTAAATGCTATAAGAATCGGTTTTACATTTTCTGATACGCGGGTTGGAATGCGGGCTATATAATTGATATCTTCCTTTTTGACATGAACGTTACATATTTGACTAATTTTCTGCGAAATTCCATATAAGTTTTCATTGTTTTTAACGGGAATTCCTCTAATTTCAACATTATTCGCTCTGGCCCATTGATCTTTATCGTTCATTTCTTGCTGTAATGTCGCTATTTCATTTCGAGCGATCGCGACCTCCGCTGCCAATTTCTCCACACCACTCACTCGGGACTCCAACGCCTTGACTTTTCCTGAGAAGTCAGAGATCAGCTGATGAGCCATTTCAATTGAATCCTTCAGGCTATTCATTTCCGCCTTTATAGTCCTCACGTCTTCTGCTAATGATGCCAAAGGCACCAACTGCAGCATGACCATACTTAGCTGTTCTTGGATTTTATCCAACTGATTAGGCTGTGGGGAGGCAGGAGATGGTAATGGACTGGATTTGCACCTGGGGCAAGTCCAACTGTTCTTCCTTGCTTCTCCCCATCTGCGATAGCTGCTTTCGGTTATTCCCGAGCATTGGTAGTCGAAATGCAGTTTGCAGATGCTGCACACCGGTCCCTCAGTATGTTGGGAGCCACAACTAGTACATGTAAACATCTCGAAGAAAAATTAAAAAATTAACTAACCCGCACTTTTAAAAATAAACTTAAGTGTTAGCGTGTGATCGTTAAGAGCGCTCGTGACGGTGTCGATGATTCCATAAGCATTTAGGGAAAAGAGATTTATTTCTATCTAGCTGTTCCCCGCGGCTTCGACCGCGTAGAAATCGTTATCGCGTTAATCATAACCCTGCTTTTGCGCAGTAGGTTAAAAAGTAGCCTATGTCCTTCCCAAGGTCTCGAACTATCCCTGTACCTAACTTCATCTCAATCGCTCTAGCCGTTTAGACAGACAGAGTTACTTTCGCATTTATAATATTAGTAGAGATAGTTCAATTTATGTTCACAGGTCTGATTGAGTAAAATGACTAGTTCTTCGTATTTTTGATATGTACTTTGTTTTGTAAGAAATTGACGTGGTCTATTGAAATTCCCTTTTTTTAACGTGAAAAAATCTCTACAGGGATGCTATGCCAGACTCCTACCGACTAAAAACCACACGTATCTTCCCTAACAGCCTACGGTTGGGAGCCCCGAAGGACGTCCCCTGGACCTATTGGAATGCCTACATAGAGATTTACATGTCCAACACGCAGAGTTCCTTGAAGAATTATTGTAGACTAGCTGATGCCCGCAGCTTCGCCTGCGTGAAATTTTGTTCCTAGACTATAACATTTCTCTGTAGGCACCAAATTTCAGCCAGATTCGTTCAGCCGTTACAGCGTAAAAGAGTAACAAACATCCACACTCACAAAAATTCGCATTTATAATAATACCTAGTTAGATAGATTTCTGATTGCTGATAATGCATAATATATGAGCCAAGTAAATTTATTTATTAAATACATTTCTTAATTCAATTGCTAAACTACTACTTGACACAACTTCTCTTCTAAGCAATTGACATCGTAACTTAGTTCCTTCTTCAGGTAGTCCCAGCCTACGACGTTTGGACAAACCAAACTACTGTAGGCTTTGTCCTCCTAATACAGATGGTTTAACCAAGACCTGGTAACGTAATAACAACGTAAATTTCATCAGCTGAGCGTTCATGTTCATTGTAATGGCTCTTTTCAGTCCTGTCGAATGTAGTCTTCGTAGATGCCATTCCCGTATTTTACAAAGACTTAATGAGTCTGTTTTCTGACAGAATGCACTCAGCACTATATGTAGAATAAAGTTCTGTTTTCTGACAGAATGCACTCAGCACTATATGTAGAATAAAGTTCATGCCTTCCATGATCAATCTGCTGACAATCTTCGTCGTAGTGATTGAGCGTAGATGGTAACATACGGTGTTATTTTATTGACCAGTGGATACTACCTGAACCGTGGTCTTTCATTTTTTCTGGCTAGCCATCTTAGAATTTTCTTCTTCTTTTCACAAATGTATTTTTGTCGCACAAAATTTTAATAAATTAGCAATAATACTTCCGTATAGCATATTTGGTTAATATTGTACCAAAATAGCGCTTTTTATGTAACTATATGGCTTTGTAGTAAAATCATATCTTTGAAGTTTGAAGTAAAATCATATCATAAATGACAACGCTTTCACAAATTAGTGTCAAAATAAAAAGTAATTTAAGTATAAAATAAGAGTATTTAAGGAGTATTGATATAAACTCCGGAGAAAATCAGCCCCAAAATAATTTACATTGCCTTTTTAGCTCTTTATAGTATAAATTTCAATAAAATACGAAACACGTCTTCCATCAATTATGTTAATAATGCTATATACCAAATTTTAAGTAGATCGGACCAAGGAATCACGTTGTCTTATGCAAACTTTACCCTCCTTTTTTATACCTTTGAAGGTGGAATTTGCAAAAATGTTAAAATTACTTTTTTCAAATTGTAACAAACAACGCTCATGCTTAGTTTCATCTTGGTACCATGGATAAAAAGTACCCAGTGTGGTGCCCCTGGGCACTATTAAAGAATAATTATACTAAGTTTCATCGTAATCGAACCGGTAGTTTTTGCGTGATGCCTGAACCAACAGACAGACAGACAAAAAATTTTTTAATTACATTTTTGGTTTCGGTGTCGGTCTAGTAACACCCCCTGCTATTTATTTTTTTGATATCTTGAATGTACAGAATTTTTACTTCTACAGATTTATTATAAGTATAGATAATGTAAAATGATAATATGAGAAACTTATTGCTGAGGTCTGCAGACAGAACACTAAACTCGTGAAATAAAATCAGTTCAGTTGTTTCCAAGACTAAGAACTAACACAATTTGGAAAGGAACATTTTTGTTTTTCAAATCTCACAACAGTATTTTTATATTTGCAAGGTAATTATTTTACAATTTTATAATAGTGAAAGGTCTACTGATCTGGCACTAAACTGCGATAGCAAGAGACCATTTCAGTAATCTTCAATCCGAATCAATATAAAACGCGCCATCAAAACCAAAACCGTTCTCACTGTTATAATATAACCGCCCTTCTGACCACGGCGCTAAAATAAATAATGCCCCAAATAATGTTTTAGAGCCCCATTTATTATTTCCTTTGAACCTTTCCGATATTCTGTCCTTCAGCACGTCATAGTCAGGTAATAAACAATTTATTTATCTGACCATTTTTCTTTACAGTGAAAAAATATGTTACGTAAATAGGGTTTCCTTTGCTTTTACAAAATTTGAATAAACTGTACAGATTGTATGCGTAATACAATCAGAATAGTTAAATTTGTTTATTGCAAAACATTACTATGGGAATAATTATGTTTTAGCCCCTCTCTATAAAATAGAGTGCAGAGGGGCTTATGGCGAGACTTTGTCTGTAGGTCACGTGGATCGTCTGTTCAAAAATTGAAATAAAACAAAAATGACAACGTCAATCGGATTGAACTATCACTTTCACAAAAAACGTGTTAGAGAGGAGGAGCGTTTGCCGCTGGCGTAGAGGCTGGTGTAGAGGCGTAGTATGGAAAGCGGGTTCCAAAGGGTAAAAACGGAATGAGACTCCGTTGTCTGACCGACTTTCTGCCGGTCTCTCATAAATCGTTCACGATTAAAAGCTAGAGTTGTAGTTGAAAGTTAAAGAAATGATGTGTTTCTATGTTACGATGCATCGCTTCTTTTTTTTTTGACATGAGGTAAACTCCATCATGGATGTACCTGTACGCGAACCTTACGTAACGCCCAACAACCTACGGTTGGGAGCCCCGGGTGAGCCCTCGGAAAGGTTGTTTCTCGCTACAACAGCAAATACTAAAATCATATAAAAACTGTATCGCACAATAAACGTAACTGTTTGCCGTTTTTGCTACGTAATTTGTAACTATAAATAAAAAAATTAATATTGTTGGACATTCTCACACAGCATCATCTACTCCAAACTAAGCTATAAGCTTGGCCTATAGGATCTAAACGACTAATGTATGGAAAGGAAAAGGATGTTATTAAAAAATGAGATCATCTAGTTTTTAAAACGGGCTTAAACGATGAATAAGAAAATCAATAGTTATAATGAATCTAATTCGCAAATAAAGAGATTTACTGTCATTCCTTTTCGCAAGTATCACATGGTAAATAATTATAATACAAAATACTATATTTCATTTTCTCATTCCACAGTCCAGATTAGTCTCAGCAACAAAACTTATTTTGTTAAACCAACATAATGAGTCAGAAAATGAAATATAACTCACAGACAGACGAAAGCAAAAGTTACTTAGAACTTTGTTCAACAATTAATTAGTTCATACGCCGATACCAACATTTAATTACTTAATAATCCTTGAAATTATGATTTTAATATATTTTAATCAAATTCAAAGAAAAAATTATCAAATAAATAAAGAACCGCTCCATAAAAGTAAAGATCCGTTGAATGAAAATTATGTAAAAAACCAAAACGAACTTCATTGTTTCGGAAAATGTACGAGTATTGTGTTGTTTGTATCGTGAAAATATGCCATTACACCATAATAATAAGTTATGAAGTAATTACTTATTCCCAGGTGCCTGCAAATGATAGTCACATTTTTTACATTCGTAAATTACGGTCTGTACAAAGGAAAATAAATGGTTCGTTGGACATAATTATTTTTATTTTGCCGCTATGCCTTTTCAAGTAAGTATGTACCTACTTAGGTATATTTTTTAAATCATACTTACTAGTCTCAGTTCTGTTTATTTTAATCAATCAAATCAATTACAGCATTATTGCAGTCCACTGCTGGACGTTGCTCTCTTCCAATTATCTCAATAATCCAGAGGTTGATCATAATGTGGGGGTGTCCAACTAGCCTCTGACTTATAAGAAAGCTTTACAACTAAGTAGTAGAAACTAGAAATATTGTATAGGCCGAATTTACGACTCTAACCACATGGTATAATGTGCATCATTTAATTTTGACATCATAGACGTAGATGTGAATTTCCGTTATATGACAACTCACCATAGCAAGAAGCATTTCTCAAGAGTGACATTGTAGCCAAGAAATAAGTCATATTTTTCTATGAAATACAAAACTCAATTTTAGAAAAGGTACACTGGATACACACCCTTGCACACATGGAGGCAGGCCATAAATCAACGTCAAAAAATGAAATTCCTCGTCTTGAATGTTAATGAAATATGGGCTTGCTTCATATTTTTGCATAATACTTCGATTAGTCATAGACAGCAATATATTTCTAAGCTTCCCCTTGAACTCTACACGTCTTTTATTTAATTTTATGTAGAGAATAAACCTATTATATTTTTAAAAGTCAGAGAGAGAAGTCAAATAAATTTGAATACCAACCAATAGTTTTACGATGGTGCTTCTCAGACCCTATTACCAATTTTTCAATATTACATACGCCAGGTCTCCATGACTACCCTCTGGCCTAAACTGTGGCCCGATTCGCACGAGGTGGAACGCCGCGGTAGTTTAATAAGCAGTCTGGCCCTCTTCCAATTTTCAGGAGCGTCATACAAAATACCCAACTGCCCCCTGCGGTGAGATGGCATTGAGTGTAAATACGGTAATACAATAAAAAAATAGAATCAATTTTGAAACGAAAAATAACAAACAGAGAGTCGTCCTAAAAACGACTTTGAAGACCAGAACTGGGGCTCAGTTGATGGCTATGGCTACTTTTGATCATTTCAATTGGTAAGTTTCACGACTGGTGACCCAAGGGCTGGCAGTTTTTTCGCTTAGCAAATAGGTATTGCTATTCAGAGGGGGAATGCTGCTAGTCTTTTGGGCACAATGCCACAGGAACCTTATTTAGGTTTAGTTTAGATAGTAATAATGTTAATATGATTATGTAATATTTATGTTTCTCTGTAATTGTTAACAATAAATGTTTTCAGCATGTCTATGCTTACGAAGATACCTATTCTCAAATTTATATTCGCTTAGGCCCAAGGGGGTAAGCAAAAATTAACCAGTGTTCCGAATTATATCGATCCCACGTAATAGGGTCGAGCTCATCACGATCAACAGGACCCTCTGGGATTACAAGATAGGAAATTCGAAATGGGATATTGTTTACAAAAGGATTTGGGAGTGAAAAACAATAGTTAGTTTATTATACAACCCTAGATTGTAATTACTGTATATTGTACTGTAAAATTTACTGGTTATAATCAGTATTTTACATATTTTCAACATTTAGAAAATTCAGTTGGGATTTTAGCATATCTTGTTATTTATGTATTACCTATTAAGGGTTTTTAGGTTGAGTATCAACTTGGTGGATGCGATTCGAATTCACCAAGAACATGCATATTTTTCTCAGATGACTGATGACTTTTGCTATATCTGGCTGTAATTTATGAAAGTATTTAGATATTATATTATTTAAGTATCCTTTGCTAACCTACGCCCCGTGATTTCCCTCGTGTCATACTTCCAACACCGTTATATCAAATCATTACCCCATAACCGTAATTCATTAATTATACAATGATGAAAATGTTTTATTTTCAGGACGATTTGTACGCTGCCCGGGTTTTTATGTTAATATCAATGGGATATTTTTTAAGAATCAGTGAGAATAAATCTTACCAATATTATAAATGCGAAAGTTTGTGAGTGTGGATGTGTGGATGTTTGTTACTCTTTCACGCTCTAACGACCGAACGGATCTGGATAAAATTTTGTACTTACAGGGATTAATTATAGTCTGGAATAACACATAGGCTACTTTTTATCCTGGGAATAAGCTCCCATGGGAAGTGGGAATGGAAACAAAAATGTACGCGGGCGAGGCTGCGGGCATCAGCTAGTACCTATTTATTTCAGAAAATCTCTATACAGAATCATTTATGTAATAATAAATAAAGTTTAATAGTGAAAGTTAAAAATATTTTTTTACAGAATAAATGTAACTAAACTTATAATAAAAAAATTACATTTTTTTTAATAAACTAAAGAATACGTAACTAAAATGTGTCATAAAATTTCTCCGCATCGCAGTCCTCATGTGGCAGCGTCCCCAGAAGACTGGCAGCGTTGCCACGTTGAATGGCAATGTTTAATCTTTGTCCTAACCAAAAATCGACCAAACGTTTTGTTAATTCTCGAAATAATAAATGAGCGTTTGGACCCCATGGCCTCAAAGTCTCGACCCCAAACGGCTCAAACACATAATCTCCGGAGAGATTGAAATCATTTTAAAAACAACATTGATTTGATGTTTAAAAACTACCGACATTTCACGCAAGATCATGCACTCATATGAGGCTGTTTACAATATTTGGAACGCTGATTCTCAAGTGCCGACTTAGACTCTAAGGTGGCCACAACCTGATCCTGTCCACTTCAATACGACAATAAGCTCAACACCATAATTCTATTACATGGTAGAAAATACAACTTGTAATTGTAAGCGCACAGTATGCTTTTTTTAACGTGAGGGAAAATCCATCATGGATGCTATGGACTCCTACCGACCAAAAAACCTCACGTAACGCCTAACAGCCTATAGTTGGGAGCCCCAGGTAAGCCTTCGGAAGGATGTCCCAGGACTCCCAACAGATCTACGGCTACCACAGGAGCGTACAGTATGCTTTCGAATTTTGATCTAATGCTTAAACTGGTAATGATAAAAACATGTTATTAATATCTAGGTTTTAGTGCGAATCATATAGTAGGTACGAGTTTATTCTGGGGATATCCTTCGGTTTCCGGGGTATATCCTTCCGTCCTAGGGATATCCATGAACCTTCCGAGGGTTTACCCGGAGCTCCCAACTCCCAAACGTAGGGAGCATGAGGTTCATAGTCAGTAAGAGTCCTAGCACCCATGACGAATTTTCCTCTCGTTAAAAAAAACGTTACGAGTATAACATTCCCTTAAAACATTCCCTAACTGACATGTCATTTTGTGATATGAATTTGGTGAAACTATTTTGAGTAAACGTAGGTCTGCACGTCAAGGAAAAATGTGTGTAATAAATAACATGTCAACAGTACACGAGAAATTGTATTTTTTCACGAAATACGAGGAGCATTGACTTTGAAAAAACTGCGAGCGTTTCGTAATCCTTCAGTAAATAAAATCTGGTAGGGACTTAATAGTTCTCAAAATGTTGATGGCCGCGGCTTCACTCACGTTAAACTTTGTTGTGTGTTTCCGCTTTCTGGGATAAAAAGTATCCCTATGTTATATTCCAGAGTACAATCTATTCCTGTACAAAATTTCAGCCAAATCCGTTCAGCCGTTAGAGCGTGAAAGGGTAACAAACATCCGCACATCTACACGTGCCCACCACCAAATTTCGCATTCATAATATTAGAAAGAAGTAAGACACAAGTGGATGTCACGCGGTTTTACCCGCGTAGTTTCCGTTCCCGTGAGAATAGAGGGATAAAATTAGTGACCGACCGAAGTTTCGGTTTCGGTTTCGGCCAGTTTCGGCCAAAAAATCGAGTTTCGGCCACAGTTTCGGTTTCGGCCAAAATGGCCTGAAACTATCGGCCGGGCCGAAACTCACGTGTTCGTGAATTTTGAGTTAATATGTTACTAACCGAAGATTTACAGATTTACAAAGGACTTCCAATCAATAGTTTTAAAAATACAATTTTTACGGAATCCTGAAAAGGTGATCTAGGACATTACATAACCCTACCCCTTTGTTGTCGGTTCCGTTGGTCGTCTGTCTCCCCCCTCCCATACAAAATACTTCATTTATTGCCGCTTTTCTTGTACGGAACCCTACGTGCGCTAATTCGGCTAACTGTTGTCCAGTTTTAGTTGTATACTTCAAGAATGTAAGCAAAACTAGCCTAGAGCTAGTAGCAGGCCACCGTGTGATTTTAGTCGGTAGGAGTTCGCAATAGCATATGTGAGTAAATCAATACGTAAAAGAATGAAACTCATCTTTAAGTGGAGATATTTCTAAAATGAACACTAGAAGAAATTTTATACCGTTGATTGATGGCACTTGGTCGAACTTGCTGCACCTATTGAAAAAATAACCGGTCAAGTGCGAGTCGAACTCTCGCACGGAGGGGTTAAAGCGGGACCCTTTTAACGAGACATGAGGTCTAGCCGTCCGTCAGTCACGAGGTTGTATCGCTGGAGCCGTGCCAAATAGAGGCCTAAAATTTTCATTGTACAGTAGTCCTACCGACTAAAAACCACGCGGATCCTACCTAACAGCCTACGGTTGGGAGCCCCAAGTATGTTCTCGGAATGAAGCATAGGTACTGTGGCCGCGTCTTTGGGGGGTTGTTCAGTTGTTATCCCACTACTTGAGGGGGGCGTTCATGAATCTCTCTCGTCACGCTATCGTTTAAGGCCTGCCTCTGTCAGGACGGTGAGCAGCCCTCTCACCCCCAAGGTACAGTCGTACAGGAGTGTAGGGAGCGTTGGGTCTCCTGATATTGGGTAACAACCGCGACAGCGCGGCTGATGCCCCCCTTCCACAGTTTTGGGACCGAACTTCGGATGTGGTATCCGAAGTTTCACCGGCTATCGAGTACGAGCCCCAGATACTGCATCGAGAGCTCGATGCCGATGCTGACGCCCCCTATATGTAAGCTGGATCCCGCAGGTTGCCTTTAGGGTTGCGTCTCGGTGCGTTGCTCCTGTATTAAGGGTGTCGTTGTAACACGTTACGCCGACACCTCTGAGCAACGGACCACGCACGCAGCACCTAATCGTAACCGATATTTCACAGAAGCGGTCCTCAGACCGATCCTTATAAAACACCGAACGATGAATCTCGCCGACCCAGCCCTAGGCAGCTTGGGCGAAGTAATGGCCCTCTCAGAAAGATAGGCCCCGACAATTCGACGGAGGCATGGAGGCATTCCATGGTAAAAAAGCGCCTCCCAAACGCAGCTCCTGAGCAAGGTGTTGAAAGCGTTGGCGATGTCAAGAGACACTGCCACCACCACCTCACCCTGTTCTGTTGCCGCTATAAAAAAATACCTACTAAAATCAGAAAAAAGCATCCACACAACAAACGTAATTTTTGTGCCCAATTTTTGTAACGGAACCCTCTGTGCAGGAATCCGACTCGCACTTGGCTGGTTTTTTTTATCAATATGGCCGAAACTGACTCTGGAGCCGAAAGTTCGGTTTCGGTTTCGGCTGGAAAACCAGTTTCGGTCGAACACTAGATAAAATATAGTCTATATTACTCAGTGATAATGTAGCTTTCCAATGGTAAAAGAATTTTGAAATTGTAACAGAATAGTAGTTTTCGATACAAGTGTGGGATTTCTGTTATTACAACGAGTTACGACAGGTGTCGACCCGAGCCGAAGGCGAGGGTAGACAGTCGGAACGAGTTTAAATAACGGTCCCACACGTTGTATTGAACAACTATTTTTAATACAGTTGCGAAAAAATTAAGCAATTTTATAAAATAATAAAAACCCAATAAACCTGAATATCCAAAATGGCGCCAACGGTAAAAGAATATATACCTTCCTAAGCAGAGACTATGGCAGTGCACTTCATACAGCCAACTTTTTTTATATTTATAAATTTTATTTGACCGATACTTATATTAGTTTATGTATAAATTTTAATTAAAATTACTTTTAATCTGATATTGAAACAAGTTAGTATCTTTCTTTAGAAATATTTACATGAATCACAGACATTATTTTGACAATTGGGAAAGAAAACGCACGAGTGTGGGAATGGTAAAGAAAAAAGCACAAGTGTGTAATAGCCCACATCCCGAACGCTAAACGTCCCTGTAATACGCCACTTTTTGAGCAACTGTATTAAAAAAGATATTTTTTTGTATTCGTAATTTCCTTAACCGTCAGGATATCCTCCGTTCGCGCTAAGTTCGCCTCTGGCGTAGAGGCTCGTGTATAGACGCGTAGTAATGTGCAACGAACGGTAAACTTAGCGCGAACAAGTAGTAGCACAGGTCAAGTCAAGTCAAGTCAAAAAACATTTATTTCGCATAATCCTAATACATAGGCACTTGCGACACGTCAATGAATACAATGCAAATAGTACCACCATTGCACCAGTTCGGAACGCGGCCCGCTTGAGAAGAACTGGCAAGAAACTCGGCGGGCTATTCTTTTTGTGCACTACATATTTACAATAAGTAGATACTACAAACTAAAACTCCATCAGTAGAGCAAGCAGATCACTTCCAGGCTTCCTTATCAATCAAATATTCGTCAATTGTATAGTAGCCCCTGCAGCACAATTTACTTTTTATACACTTTTTAAACTTAATTAGGGGCATGCTTTTAATTTCGCTTGGAAGCCTGTTGTAAAAACGTATACAGTTACCCAGGAAAGAATTACTGACTTTGTTCAGTCTACAATGATAAACGGCAAGGTTGTTTTTATGTCTGGTGTTCACACCGTGTCTATCGCTCAACTTAGTAAAACTAGATAAATTTTTCTGAACATACATAAGATTTTCAAAAATCTATTGTGATGCCACAGTAAGAATATTTAATTCTTTAATTTTTTCTCGCAGAGAGACCTTTGGACCTAATCTATATATGGCTCTTATGGCCCGTTTTTGTAAAACAAAAATTGTATTTATATTTGCGGCATTGCCCCATAGTAGCATATCGTACGACATTACACTGTGGAAGTAACTGAAGTACACTATTCGCGCTGTTTCTACATCAGTCAAATGCCTAATCTTTTGGACAGCAAATGCTGCTGAACTTAATCTGCCAGCCAGTTTTTTAATATGTGGGCCCCACTGCAATCCAGAATCGATCGTCAACCCTAAGAACGCAGTAGATTTCACAAGTTCCAACTCTTGGCCATTAAGTTGCACATTGGTTTCTGCCTGTGTTACATTGGGCAAGGTAAATTTAATACATTTAGTTTTGTTTTCATTCAGGCTAAGATTATTAGTGTTAAACCAATGTACTACTTTTAGGATTGCATTGTTAACATAGTCATAGTCATCTAGTTGTCTTTTAATTTTGAAAATTAAGGAAGTGTCATCTGCAAACAAAACAATCCCGTTAGTGTCCCCTACGTAATAGGGTAGGTCATTAATATAAATTAAAAATAAAAATGGTCCGAGTATCGAACCCTGCGGGACGCCCATAGTAACCACCGATCCCCCCGAACGTGTGCCACCGACATCGACCCTCTGAGTTCTATTGTTCAAATATGAAGTCAGAAGATCGAGAGCCTTGTTCCTTATCCCGTAGTGCTGTAGTTTCCTGATCAATGTCTCATGTTGGACGCAATCAAAAGCCTTAGACAAATCGCAAAACACGCCAAGCGCATCATGTTTATCTTCCCAGGCCTCATAAAAACTCTTCAACAAATCTACACCAGCATCGGTCGTCGAACGTCCTTTAGTGAAGCCAAATTGTTTATTATGAAATAATTTGAGACTGTTAAAATATGTCAGCATCTGCTCAAGTATTAATTTTTCAAATATCTTGCTCAAAGTCGGCAACACTGAGACAGGTCTGAAATTACCTGGATCAGAAGCACTGCCGGCCTTGAACAAAGGTATAACTTTACTGTGTTTCATTAAATCAGGAAACACACCACCCGAAACGCAATCGTTAAACACAGCTGCCAAGTAAGGGGCAATGACATCAATGACACTAGATACAGATTTTACCGATAGCCCCCATAGGTCTGCGGTTTTTTTAACATTAATAGCCCTGTAAGCTTTCAGAATGTCGTTGCAGTCAACAGTCGTGAATTCGAACGCGTGTTGACAGCTATCTATACATTCTGACAATATTTGCTCAGCGGAAGTGGAAGACGACCGAAGAGTATTCGTTATATGAATAGGTATATTACTGAAAAAAATTTCAAACTCAGTCGCTACTTCCAGATCCCCTGTGACGTGGCGCCCGTTTATCTTTAAATGAAAGCTTCGTTCACTCGTTTTAGACCTACCGCATTCAGAATTTACAATGGCTATTGCATCATCATGTTACGACCCAAGGGACTAGAACTGGAGATTGGTTTGACTGCTCCAGGAAAAATAAATTAAAACAAATCTGAAAGACGCTATAAATTTATTTTAAATGCAGGCATGTATGTACCTGTGTTTATTGCGTGCCATAGGGACCGTATGACGCTAAATGGACTATTACCTTGATCTCAGGACTCGTGAGGGCTAATGCATAAAAGTTATAAACACAACTAACTTCAGTTCATGAATTAAAAATGCTTTAGACCAAAAACACGACTACTGATAAAATTTATCGATTTCCTGAAATTTTAAGCAGGATCTCATGAGTTTGAAGTTAGTGTTATAATTTTTGTATTTATAAGGAAGACAATAGTTAAATGATCTCTAACTTTTTTTTCTTATAATTATAGTTCTAATACCTATATTTAATTTATTTAGTTAAAAACGCACAAAAACCGATCGCATCTCTCTCTTTCTTAAGTAAGCCTATGCGGCAAATTTTGGCTAGATGGCGTTGTGTGTGAATATTCTGATAATATTTATTCATTTATTTAATTAATCCTCATACATAACTCGGTTACAAAAACCCCTGAACTCTTTCAATTAGGCGTACTTTCCAAACCGACACGTCAAAAACTGAGTTATTATTCCCACAGCGTGGGAACCCTGTGGTTGAGGGCCCTTCTCTTTGCAAACTTTGTGCTAATAAGGTTTTTTATTACTGGTATGTATTTTCTTTCGTATGTAATGCTGTATCATTGTACTGGGTCGTAAAAAGAGGTTTAGGTAAGGACCTGAATTTTAAAGCAATGTTAGTGCCTTAATTTCATAGAAAAGTCCAATTAACTATAATGATAAGATTGTAGCCAGCCTACGGCATGTTAGAAGCAATTATATATTAAAACTCAGCTAAAGAATGAATTAACTTTTATTGAAATAGGTATAATATCTGTAATTCCAAAATGAATTAGTCTCAAAATGAATATAAACGTCCAATAAAGCAATGTGTTCAATTTAATATAATCTGAATTCAGTATTGATATTGGAGTTTGTGAACTGTTGTTACTCCCATTGGGGCTAATTAGTTTTGACACTGTATTGAGAACTGAATACAATTTAATCAACATTTTAGTACCTAATAATGTAAATATTAATTTTCACGATAATTTGTAATATCAGATTTTTTTTATTAGCACCGTCGCTTTGACTGCGAGAGGATACTGACTGACTGGGTAAAAAAAATAAAAATCATTTTATTCGGTCCGTACACGAATGGTAAAGACGGGAATTTGCTGTCCGTCTCTCAGTCTGTATGCCACTATAATGTATCTCATAAAACGCAATAGCTAGGCAGTCACAGAAGATGTAGTTACGGTGCCGCTATAACAACAAAATACTTTAACAAGAAAAATTTGCATCTAAAAGGGCTCCCATCCAACAAACGTTTTTGTTGCCGATCTTTGTACGGAACCCTACGTGCGCGTTCGTGCTGAGTCACACTTGTCCAGTTCAACCCCTCCAAGACACAAGCGTGTTTCTTCACCGCCAATTACTGTAGCGCCGCAATTCCAGGGCACATCTCTTTCCATCTCTAAAAGTATAATGATCCTTGGTGTCGACATCTCCAACAACGTTCAGTTCCGCAGTCATTTGGAGGACAAGGTCAAGTTGGCGTCCAAGAAGCTCGGTCTATGTAAGTATAGGTATGCCAGATTTGTTCTAAAACATTCAGGGGTGTGAGCTGTACCTTCGGAGACTTACTTGTCTTTTTTTTTTTACGTGAGGGAAAATCCTCAGAGGATGTTATGCCGGACTCTTAACGACTAAAAAACGTCACGTAACGCCTAACAGCCTGTGGTTGGGAGTCCCGGGTAAGCCCTCGGAAGGATGTCCCGGGACAGACATACTTGTCTTTCTTTTATGACACGCTAAAACCAAAACGTTTGATAATGCTGAAAGGCGAAACCGGCCAGAATAAAAATGGAGTACATACATAGAAACGTATAATCACGCCTTTATCCCCGAAGGTGTAGACAGAGGCATATTATACGCCCACATTGCAGCATTTTTTAGAACTTGTCCCAAGTAATGAGTGGTGAGCCGTATTGCCGTGTTGAGATGGACAGGCGCAGGTTGTGACTGCCCGCTGTTGACATTTTTCAAGCCGCCTAAAAAGACCTTCAACTTGGCTTAACGACTGCGATTTTACTGGCAACCGGGACCAACGGCTTAGCGTGCCTTCTGAAGCACGGAAACGCTTTAATAAATGTCACAAAGTGGTCACATGGAAGGTCACCCATCCAAGGACTGGCCATTATGAAAGTTGCTAACTGCTGATCGTTTACAGAACACTGAATCCGCGGGGCCACGAGCACTTCAAAATGGAGTAAAAATATGAATAATATAGTTAGTAATGTAAGTATTACAATACAACAAGTTTCATCAAGTGCTAACAATCGAGGTATTAATTAGATTTCTATCGCTTTGCCTCTTTACTGACAGCTCATGAACAAAAAACAATAGGGCTGTAGTTAGCCCTTGTTCATTCTTTGGCTAAAATTTGTATCAACATGACATCACATTACCACCTGAATAGACCCCATTCTATGAAACAAAGTATTGACTGATGAGTTATTTAATTAAATCTCCAGTCACAGTGACTCATTTTGTTTGTTTTATTTTTAACAATCGGACGTCACGCGGTTTCACCCCTGTAGCTCGCGTTCCCGTAGGAAAATTGAAATAAAATAATAGCCTATGTTACTAAGGGCGAGTGTAGCTTTTCGATGGCGAAAGAATTTTAAAAATCGCCACAGTTGTGCTTGAGTTTATTCATTACAAAGATACACTCACACACACACACACACACACAAATACGATTTTTTCCTCTAACATTATTAGTAACATAGATTTACACCAATTGGAGATCTGCTCACATTAATATTTAAAGAGACATTATAGAAATTGCATTGCATTTGAGTATTTAAGAGCTCAGAAAAGAATGAGTCATGTCGTCCCAGCCCCGTCGTAGGATAGATCGTCTACTACAAGAATATTTACCATCACCGGTAACCCTGTTATGAAGCTTTTACCTTGATAATTGTAATAATCTTATAGGGCGTGTAGAAGACCTTCGGGGCCTATGCCAGTCTTATTCAAAAGTGGTACACTTGTTAACAAACGCAGGAGAGCATAGCGAAGTAAAGGAAATCTCGAAAAAATCCTGTACCGACCAATGTGGTACAGAAAAGTCCATTAATTACCTTTTAAAATTGAAAGGTTTCCCTCGAGTAGTTGACTATGATATGTCGTTACATTGATTGTAACTTCATTGTATTCAGATGGGAATGCAAAGCTGTTATCAAACAATATGATCCTTCTTACAGAAGCAAGCCAAGACGATGGCGAATATCTCTTTGCCCCTCATAGTGGTGATAGTGGTGGGATAGTACCCAACTTCCCCCTCCTTTCCCAAGTAGCGGGTTGACACCCGAACTTACTCTCCAGGCGCGGCATAGCGCCCGAACTCCATAGGCAAGGTTGAAGTGTTCGCCAAAGTCTGCCAAGAGCCCTGGAACATCCTTTCGAGGGCCGTAGACAGTTGTAAGGCATCGTGTGGTTTTAGTCGGTAGGAGTCCGGCACAGCATCCACATAGGATTTCCACTCGTAAAAAAAAAACTGCAGTCCGCTGTTGGACGTAGGCCTTTTCCAACTTTGCCACAACCACGAAAAAGCTGATATACATAGTTATTGTGGTTTGTGTCCTTTGTGTAAATGTAGCATACCTATTTACAGTAAAATATCACGTTCCATACTAATAAGTTACCGTAACCAGCATAATATATTAAAATATCATTTTGCAAAAGTTCAATGACTCTCGTTTGAAAATGTTAATGTTGAAGCCACATTTCGGCTTAAAATACCTGATGAAAATACAACTGAAGCACATTGTTATTGATATTACCTGTTTATAATAAAAACACATACTGTTCCATTGTTGAGTGCCGATGTCATTGCTAACACCAATGTTTCACCAACATTGACGATAAAACAATGATCACTCTGAAATCTGCAACAAGTTATAAAAAACCGGTCAAGTGCGTGTGAGTCTCACGCAAGGACGGTTTCGTACCATAAAACGGTTTAAATACGTTTGTTGTATGAAAGCTTGTAAATAGTTATTTTATTATGGTATTAGTCACGGCGGCAACAGACTTCATCATCAGTCAAAATTTCATCACTGTTAGTGAGGTACATGCTCTTGACAGACAGACAGTGATGGCAAAGTAATAGGGTTCCGTGTTTAACGTTTAGGTATGGAACCCTATAAATAATACACGAAGTGATACATTATGATTTGCATTTACAAATGATTAACAGTGTCGAGATCATTGCATCTGAAATACAAATATAATCCTCATCACCTGATAGACTTGATTGACTACTCTAGAAATCGTCATAACATTTATTTCTGTTGTGTTTTAAATATTAAGCGCTACCCTGCATTCTTGACGAGGTCGCCAGTCACCTTCCTTCTACGCTCAATATTTGGTAAACAACGAAAAAAAAAAGGATTGTGTGGTTTTATGAAACCACGGTAAAAGTGAAACTTTTTTTCACATGCCGCGATAATGGCGGCCGACCGTCACGCGACATGTAACACACAGACGAAAAATTATGTAACGACGTAATAGTAATTTTATTAAATAGTTTCACTTTAGTAAAATTTGATGCCTTCCGACTTTGAGTATCTTTTACAAATATACAAATCGCGACCAACAAGTCCAAAGTCACATTTGAAATGATAGCATTACTTCGAATACGTCCATCATAATATTCCCAAGCAGCGAGCGTTGGAAAGAGATGAATCTAAGGATTCCCTATTGGCGTGGCGCCACAGTACCTACTCGCATAATTATAATTACTACCTACGTAGATGCATCAACAAAATAAATATTAACACTATCATGTACCGTAAACTATTTCTAAAAGCATATTGATGTGGCATGTCATTCAGCATAAAATATTTTACCATGTTTATGTTTCAAGTAAGTAAATTCTGTTATTTTTGATAAATCTCGGAATTATGTTCCAGTATGCGATGTTTAATTTGATTATTGTTTAATACCTGTTGATTGTCTCCACCTACGTGATAATTTATATTCTACTAGCTGTTCCCCGCGGCTTCGACCGTGTAGAAGTCGTTATCGCATAAAATCAAAACTCTCATTTTGCGCAGTCGGTTAAAAAGTAGTCTATGTCCTTTCCAGGGCCTCGAACTATCCCTGTACCAAATTTTATCTCAATCGCTTCAGCCGTTTGAAAACGTAACAGACAGACAGACAGACATACAGAAAGACAGACAGACAGAAAGGCAGACAGAGTTACTTTCGTATTTATAATATTAGTAGGGAGTACTGTACTGAATTTCGTTAGAATCGATTCAATGGTTCAGGCAGAAAAGCAGGCAAATTTGCTTTCACATTTATCCTCTAAATGATTTATCCTTTTCACTGCCATTATTAGAAATATACGCCACCATAATTGACTAATGGGAAATGTAAGTTATTATTTAGTAAATAAAAAGTAAGAACACATATACTTATACAAACTCCTGAGGTAAATCATTACCTCGCCTCGTGATGAGAATAATGCAACACCCTGAGGGTACACTGAATAACCGTGCCATAATCCGTAAGACTGGTACCGTAAGGTTCAGGAAGGAAGTATTGAGTATAACGTTGACTCCTTCAAATAAACTACCTGAGTCGCGTGCTACTTCCATCTTGCTGAATACCGCGCTCATAATAGCTAACTGGCTTATATACATATACATATTCTGAACGTGGTGGTACTGCTGGAAAAAGCATGCTGAAGAAAATTAATTTAAAATCTCCATTATTATTACAACCCAATCAACCTACAGGTATTTATTATATAACTTTATTCGAAATCCACATATTATTGTGGTGTCACCAACAATCATCTATTTCAGTTGCCGAAAAGCCGTAGTTCTAAATGCAACTGGGAATAATAGTCGCCGGATGATGCCTTCAGCTAATTAACTTAAAAGGTAAATCTGTTAAGTCAGCCACGAACCAACAAAATAAGTTGTAAAAGAACTACTTAAAGACTAAAATCTTTAGCAAAGTGAGCAATATGAGTAGCGGCTCAAGCCGATTAATTGTAATCCAGCTGCGTTGTGCAGACACTTCTTAATATTCTTTTTGCGATGCAGTCAAAGTGGAGCGGTGGCTTAGCGTCCGCTGTAAGTTGTAAAGCGCTGAACGAAATTAATGGCTTTCCTGGCGCGGCTGCCTGCCGGCTTAATCCAGCTAACACGTAATACACTGCCCGCCTCTACCTTACATCACGATGGAAAAAAAACTACTTACAAGTTTGCCGTTAGGAGTTTGTGTACTTAAGTTTAAAGCGAAAACGGCAAGAAGCGGTGAGAAATTCCGGAGAGGATGACATTTATTTAAACAGTTACTTTGTTCCTTCGTCGTCTCTGATCTAAGTCTGATTAGATTTAACAATTTAAGTTAAGATATAAAAACCAAACTTATTTATTTGTGAGTGAATCATTTGGTAGAACGTTATGCGGAAAACTGACAAAATTAATCAGTACAGCAGGGCCTCTATTTAATTTTCCTTTGAACTTATTTGTAGTTAAAAAAAAATTACTTACATACATATAGTCACGCCTTTATCCCCTAAGGGGTAGACAGAGGCCATTGTACCTATACCCCGCATGAGTTACGCACTGTCATCAAAAAGCTTAAAAACCGTAAATCACCTGGTGATGATGGCATTCACAACCTCATGTTGAAAAACCTCTCTCAAAAAGCATTGGTCCTTCTTACTAAAATATTTAATGGTTGCTTAGCTCTCAGCTATTTTCCAGAGCGGTGGAAAGTTGCTAAAGTAATAGCTTTGAAAAAACCTGGTAAAGATGACACCATACCAGGTAACTTTAGGCCAATTAGCTTGCTTCCATCGACTGGTAAAGTTTTCGAGAGGATCATTTATAACAGACTCTTATCATATTCTGAATCACTTATTTTGAATGAGCAGTTTGGATTTCGTGCCTCACATTCAACTGTTCACCAGTTGGCTCGAGTATCTGAACACATTTCGCATCATTTAAACCTAGGTCAATCCACTGGAATGTTTCTATTAGATATCGAGAAAGCCTTCGATACCGTTTGGCATGAAGGACTTTTGCACAGACTTGTGAATCTCAGCATCCCTTTGACTCTTGTCAAACTTATCCAATCGTATTTAAAAAATCGGCTATTTTCAGTACACTTTGAGCAGACAACTTCATCTTTATTCCCAATACCTGCTGGAATACCCCAGGGCTCTATTTTAGGCCCTTATCTATTCCTTCTTTACGTGAACGACATGCCAATACAACCTCGAACGAAACTGGCATGTTTCGCAGATGATACTGCATCTTACACTACTTCTAAGGATATTGACCTTATTATAGATCGCTTACAGCTTTCCTTGGATACGCTGCATGCTCATTTTACTAAATGGAAGTTAAAACTAAATGGAGCAAAAACAGAGGCCATCTTATATACTCGACATCGCAAGCCACCAAAACGACAGTTGAAAATCAACGACCACTCAATACCCTGGAGTAGGTCGGTTCGTTACCTGGGTATCACGTTGGATGATAAACTAAACTGGACCAAACACGTGGTCAACATCCGCACCAAAAGTGCTCAGGCATTGGGGTCTCTGGGTCCTATTCTTAATCGCAAAAGTAAAATAAGTCCTACCACAAAAATGCATTTATATACTGCACTGGTGAGACCATGTTTAACCTACGCCTGCCCCATATGGAGCAGCACATGTCTAACAAATTACGAACTTTTACAGACTATCCAAAACAAAGCACTTAAAATAGCATATAACACACCTTTCAAAACGAATCTAAAAGAACTTCACTCATATTTACATTTTCCTACTCTAAAAGAATTTATTTATAAATTAACACGAAAATTTTATTCCACAAACAAATTTAATACTAATATATTAATTTCTAACATATGTAGAACAACAGTTTCCGATTTGCAGTACATCGACAAATATAAAACTTATCGTTTACCCCATCACTACATGCTGTTTCCGCCAGACCAGTGTACTGAGACCCGCTCGCGGGCGCGCTGTCCCCGCGTTCGCCCTACTATGTAGGACAGCGCGGGGCGGGGCAGCTCGCGTCGCTGCTCCGTACACTGGTCATTATACTTGTATGCGCAAGCGTTGAATTTTATTATTCTGTATAATGTAGGTAGTTATTTTTCACAGTATTGTGTTCTCTTAACTCGTTAACTTTTTATGCAAAAAGCAATTGCTATACAAAGCGTTGCAATAATGTTAACATAGTGTTATTTTGCTATCTAAAATTATGTTCCAATGTATGTAAGTGTCACAAGTGTTAATAATTTTTGTAGGCGCCTCAGCCTGAGAAAATTTACAGGAATGCCAATGTTAATGTTGTACGTAAGTTACACACATGTACCTATACTTTTGTTTCATAAGACAATAAAGACATTTTAAAAACAAAAACAAACCTATACGCCCACAATTCACCTGATAGTTTTATGCCCTACGTAATAGGTGGTGAGTCTAATGCCGTGTTGACATGGACAGGCGCACGTCATGCCGACCCGCAGTTAAAATTTTTCAAGCCGCTCATAAGGCCTTCAACTTGGCTTAACGACAGTCGTTTTACTGGCATCCGGGCGTGGTTTCGCCCGGATGCTGGCTGGGCGGCCATGTTTTCATTATCATGCACGCCTCAAGCACGCGGAAAGCGGGTGAGACGGTACGGCGATGTGGGCCCGGCCAGCATGCCTCTGAAAACAAGCATGACATTAAAAGCGCCCTTAGTCGCCTCTTACGTCACCCTCGGGATGAATAGGGGTGGCGACATTTTGTACTCTTTCCCGTTGCCACGCGGGAGAAACAATCCTTAAAGTAGTATCCTACTCAATTAACTAAACTGTTAAGAATTGCAACTCGCGTAGAGAAATTACAAATGAAAAACCATTTTATCTTTTATCTCCACTTTCAAAGGAACAGCGCAGAGTCGGGACCAAAAGTATCATAAAGACATTTTTTTAACATGAGGAAAATCCTACAGGGATGCTATGCCTTCTACCTACTAAAAACCACACGTTTCCTACCTAATGCCTACTGTGGGGAGCCGGCCGGGTAAGCCCTCGGAAGAATGACCCCAGGACTCCCAACAGATCTTAAAACCTTCCTCTGATCATAAACTCAGAATATGCCAAGTATTGATTCACTACTTTCGGCGTGATACTTATTCGGGATAGATACAGACATTACAGACAGAAAGACGACATTTTTTTTTTCGGATTAGGTAACGATTATAGAATGCCCTCCTATAATTAAATTTTTAAAATATCTTCGATGTACAGATTTTTGACCTCCTACAGTTTTATTATTACACATAAATTCTTTTAGTTAATAAATTCGGGCAAAACGTACAAATAATAATTACATCTAAAATGTATAAATTAATTAAACACCGTCCCGTGTTCTTACAATGTTTATGTGTTTTGCCTCGTGAAAGCAAACACGTGAACCCCATAAATATAAAACCTTATTAAATATAAATACCAAGAACGTTATTCCCTCCATTTACAAAATATGAAATTAATCCATTCAGTATTGCCTATGAGATTCAGGGGGGGGACGTCAGTGTGTCCAGAGCAGATTTGATTTATTACGTCAAAAAATATAAAATGGTTCTTTTTTTAACGTTAAAAAAGTTGTTCATCGTAAGAATACGACACACAAAATGCGGACATAACTTCTCAATTCTTTTCTCCTAATTGTTTCTATCCTTGAAGATTTTTATTTCGAGTAAGGAAAGCTCACGGGAGATATTCGATTTTCCTAGTTTTTAGGGTTTCGTAGCCAAATGGCAAAAACGGAACCCTTATAGATTCGTCATGTCTGTCTGTCTGTCTGTCTGTCTGTCTGTCTGTCCGTCCGTGTGTCACAGCCATTTTTCTCCGAAACTATAAGGCCTATGCTATTGAAACTTGGTAACTAGATGTATTCTGTAAACCGCATTAAGATTCTTATCTTACTTTTTTTCTAACTAGAAAAAAAGTAGTAAATTTTGGGGGTCCCCATACTCAGAACTGTAACTCAATTTTTTTTTATTCATCACATCCATACGTGTAGGGTGTCTATAGATAGGTCTTCAAAAATGCTATTGAGGTTTCTAACATCATTTTTTTCTAAAATGAATAGTTTGCACAAGAGACACTTCCAAAGTGGAAAAATGAGTGTCCCCCCCCCCATCTAACTTCTAAACTAAGAGAATGATTAATCTAAAAAAATTATATAATGTACATTGCCATAAAAACTACCAACGAAAATTGGTTTGAACGAGATAGAGCTGGTAGTTCTTTTTTAATACGTCATAAACCGCAATTTTCGGTTAGAAACATCACTACTGCTGCGTACGTGTTAAAACATCAATCAAAGTTACAACGAACTACAAGAACTTTTATATTATGTTACTTGCTGCAACGAAACCCTTCATTTGCGAGTCCAACTCGCACTTGGCCGGTTTTATTGTTTTGCTAAAAAAGTTGCTGGAGCCTTTATCGCTGTAAATCAAATAGAGTGCGAGAATTATTTTATTGGAAGTAAGTAGCTTGTTATGTTGTAACATGGAGTTTGTTTTCAGAACACGAGTAATACAAGTATGTAATCTTCACATCTTTTCCGAGTAAGTACCTACAGGCTTCTTAGAAAATGATATGAAATCGTACAGTGAAATTGTAAACATTTTCTGATAGTACATATTTTTCATACAAAATAGTCTCGCCTTTTTCTCTGAAATGGTAAAAGAAGCATACTTTTACGCCATTGATTTAATACGCTCACTTTTTTTAACCATTACTATTTTTTCACACGTGTTAAATAGGTGGTGAGTCAAACTATGTCAAAATGGACTGTTCAAATTATTCAAACCACTCGTAGCTCTTTGACTTTAAATATAATCTGAAGCATAGAAACGTTATTCAATGGAAATGTGACAAACTGTCACCCATCTTAGGACTAACCGTAGCGTAAGAAGCTTATCGCCGCAATCATTTACGGAACACTGAGCAAGAGGGGTCACGAGCGATTTCCGGTGGTATATTTTATATTTTGACATAGAATTTTGGTAGGTATTTATGGATAGGAAAACTATAAAGCGTCATAAAAACGTTAGTGAAAAGGAAATAATCATCTTGGCAACACATAAACTGTTCGTTGCCAAGTCTGCAATCAGACAAATCATCGCATCGTGTCTAATTTCTTGCCTATGCCAAGTCTTCAAAAAATGATACTTACCTACCTACTTGTTTATTGTACCTACAATGTGAAAATTAAATGTGTAACCAACTCCTACCAGCTTACTTATACATTTACCTCCGCCTCAAAAAATGCTTTAGTCCAGCTTCTATTTAATACGATTCATCCGATGAATCCGGAATCGGTGATTGAATTATTCAAACTATAATATCACTTCTCTCATTATCTTGGTGACGTAATATTTTTTTCCTTCAAAGCGATTCCTTGTCGCGTTGTTCTTCACTTTCTTTACTAGGTAATGTCACTCTAGATTCTATCAAACCAGAGTTATAAGCATAAACACCAAAAGTATAAAGCCTTAGAAACTTTAGATGTTTTAAAAATGTTCAGTAAGTACCTACCTATTAACTAAAATGTCTAAAACCAAGTTTGTTTTTTAAGACTGAGAGTAATTAGATCGTCTCATTTCTTTCGGCTAGGCCCAAAACAAGCAGAAATGTTCTAAAGCGTAAACGTGTTAACGAAGTTATCCCCGAAGTTTGTTGGGAACATTTCATTACTAAGTTTAAACGTCCAATGTTATTTGAACAATGGTCTGTGAAGCCGCTTAACCATTATTATTAAAAAAAATCTTGCGTTTAAAGCGATTTTACCGGTTTGAATGTGCTTTTACCATTATAAGAAATTTACCTGCCTCCAGGTAAGTGTTCTTTATTCATCATACAGTCAAGGCAATTAGGCCCCAAAAACCACCCGAAGCAACTCCAACAGTGGTGAACAAAGTCTGCCAGAAACCTTGGGTCATCCTTCTGAGGCCTACCTAGGACTTTTGGCTGTAGGCAGTTTATAGGCACCGGGTAATTTTATCTTCAATCAAGTAAACTAGATTTCAATCCGAGTCCGAAATGGCCTCCATAAAGATTTCTATTTTCTGACTTTATCAAACCTTAGGACTAAGTGGAAGGTGTTGTATGGATCCGGGAACTGTGACGGTGACAGCTGTATATTGCTGAGACGGCTAAGCTGTGGTGGGAACTGGTATCCTAAATGAAACCTAATACTTTAGGTTTGTTAATTAATTCTAGTTTTAGTGCCGCCCAAAGCCCAGTCCTGCAGTTCAGGTTATGCAACAGTTTTGCTAGTAGTTTCCTTCGTTAAGGTAAAGGCTGAAAGTTCAGTCAAAAATAATTATCATAAACTAAGATTAACCTTGCAAAGCTCAAACGACCTCCGCAGTAAACCTGCCAAGCACGAATTAAATTAGATATAAAGGACAATAAATTAAAAATAAAAACTTGCGAGTACCAACAAACGTCACGTTTTGTTACATTGTTAAAATACTGAGTTGGAACGTGAAGAGCACAGAGTTTACGATGGCGACGCGACGCCACGCCAAGGCACCGCCTCGACGGATCAGCCCACCCGTAAATTTTCCCGGTTAGAGGACACGAAACGTGCCTTGTACAGTATCATGTGAATAATTGTGTATCTAAGCCTGAATACGAGTATAGCGCCACACTGAATGATATATACGCAAACTTCTCAATAATGATAAAATTCTTGCCTATTGTTCACTTAAACAATAAAATTATTATAACTTCTAATGCACTTGTTTACATTCCTTTGTGTCTTATTAACTACTATTATCCATTACACATTTGATATTATTAAAATGAAAGAACATGCATTGAAAACACTGAATCAGTAAAAGAATAAAACATCACGAGTGGTGTTTCTACTACTTCGATGTAGCTAGTTGAGAATTTTATTAATAAGCGTCTTATTATAAAGTAATACACAATACTCAAGAAAGCATTGTAGTTATTGTCCACTTAAAAAAAATATGCTACTGTATTTGTTGAGTTTTGAGAAAGTTTCGGAGAGCCCCATACACAATTGGTGAAACCTAGCGCAGCGACTTGTGAAGTTTGTAAAGTCATAGGGTAAAATGGATAGGATAGGTACCCATTATTAAGTCTATAAAAGCGATTTTTGCCATTATTGGTACGAAAGCCTGTACTTATGTGTTATGCCAAACTTTAAAAATCTATCCCTGTAGGTACTTACCAAATTCCACTCGGATCAGTACCTACAGTTGTCGAGTGTGATTGAATACAAACATCCAAACATTATTATAAACTTTTACATTTTGTAATATTAGTTAGAATCAATAAATATTTGTAAAATATTTCGTAAAATCCTGTCACTTTTTTCTAGTATTGTCTAATGAGGACCAGATACCGTCCTAAATTTTTTTAAACTCATCACCCACCATAAAAATAACCCAAAAAAAATAACCACGAGGGCTAAGACGGGAGCTCCGCTCCGCTTCGCTCCCGCCTTAGCCTTCGTGGTTATTTTTTTTTATTTGTAGTTTGCCTTCCACTTACTTGGAAATAATATTTTCGGTAGATAGACTTGACTATACTTTATTAAAAAACCCGATGGAATCGGGAACATAAATAATCGTCTTTAGCATTAGGTATTTCAAACGAAGTCAACATGTCCAATATCTTAAATGAACATTATATTAATCGTCCATTAGTTCAAATAATTATAGTTTATTCGAAATTATGTGAATTAACGAGTAGTCGAGTCGACCAATATGCGTAATGAACATAGGTGAATCAACCGTAGTTGTTTTGAAAATAGTTGAAACAATTTTAGTTATTATGATAGGTAACCTCCATTGGCAGCGGTGGCAACTTTATAAATCTAGCAAGTACTTAAGAATAGATTACATAACTGACGTAGCTCGTTGTACCAACCGTAAATTTAATAAAAATAAGTACCCGTAATAATAACTATATTGATTTAACAATTAGGTAGGTACTTTCTACAAGTTAGGTTTTTTTTAACGTGAGGGAAAATCCATCATGGATGCTATGCCGGACTCCTACCGACTAAAAAACGTCACGTAACGCCCAACTACCTATGGTTGGGAGCCCCGGGTAAGCCCTCGGAAGGATGTCCCAGTCTTCAATTTAGGTTATTTAAAAAAAACTACATAGGTAACTAAAGTAACTCGATAAGTTCGAAAGATCAGTCACAGATTCCATAAATATTTATGTTCCTACTGCCTGATGCCTCTTGGAATATATTCCAGATCATTTCAGCTGTTAGAGCGTGATTGAGTAACAAAATAATATTCAAACGTTTTCACAAACTTTCACCATTATAATATTAGTAGGATATTAATATCAGCAATAATAACTATATTCAGGTAACAAGTATTTATGAATAGATTGCCTCTGTACTCGTAGTCACAGGCGGAGTTGAAGGACCAGTCATTAATTTCACGCAATGCTTTGTTTTGTACAGAAAACTAAGTCTAAGTTAGGAGTTTGTGTTAAGGATTCTTGCATGACGCTTCAAATTTCTAAGCAAACTAGAGAATTAGTTAAAAATACCGCATTGCAGTGCTTTAATTTAAGTATTTGTTTTTTACTTTCCTTTGACTCTTACATTTTCCTGGGGTATCCTTCCGAGGGCTAACCAGGGGCTCCCAACCGTAGGTTTTATGTAGGATACGTGTGGTGTTTAGTCGGTAGGAGTCCGGCATTGAGTCCATGTACCTAGGACTTTTCTCACGTTAAAAAAGTTCTTACATTTTACAGTAAGTGATTTTTATTTACATACTAGCTGACCCGCGCAACTTCGTATGCGTCGCATAAGAGAGTAAATCACCCGTTTCTGTCGCATTTACTCCCGTCAGAATAATTTTGTTAACGATAGATGTTTCCCGTCGCATTATTGTAGAAATTGCGCATATTCATGCATAGGACGTGGACCGGTGGACCGGTGTACGTCGCCAGCAGAATAGTGAATCGACCAAAAAAAGCGAAGAAAAAAGCGAGGTCAAACGGGATAAAAAGTATCCTATGTCCGTCTCCTGGTTCTAAGCTACCTACCCACCAATTTTCAGCCAAATCAGTACGGCCGTTCTTGAGTTATAAATGTTGTAAAAAACCCGTCTTTGTTTTATATAAATTAAGAAGAAAAAATGCTCATGGATGCCATGCTGAACTAAGTCCTGCCGACCATATCAACCAGTTAAATGTTACGTGTTTGTGATAGATACTTCCTAAAAAAGTTCACTAATATATCCAAGGCTAACTTCGTAACTTACCGACTTAAAGACAGATAGAAGTTATTCTGAACCCAAAAATCTAAAAAATATACAAAGTAAAAAACTTCGGACTTCAGTTAAAGCCTGCTACTGAAATATATCACTTAAATGAGAAGAAGTGAATTGTTGTTTTGCTAGCAGATTTATCCCGGTAATAACATTATTTATTAGTTGGACACTCCTAATTAATGGCAGCAATTGTAACTGTCACGAAACAAGTTTATAAATGTCATGTCATTCAACGTTTGTCTGCAAGTAATTTAATTTTTAATTGATATTTGTACAAGTTTGGAAATCAGGTCACTGAGCTATTTAGATGACTCCCTAATACTTCGTACCATATCTTACTGAAGTCAGTCATTCTTTTGAAGGACTGGACTTCTAAAAAGTTTCGTAACCGTAAGAATATTTTACAATAAAAGTTAGCTTGGTTTGAGTTGGATGATGTTGAGTGAGAATGTTCAACGATATTATTTTATTTAATGATCAGTTTTTTTTTCAATGTTGGAGTACGAGTTATTACAGTTATTACATAAGAAGGGAAGTTTGTGCTTCGAGGAATTGTTTGATATGATGCCTACGGCTACATTCTATCATCGCACTGCTCGCCACAGACAGGGTGTTCATCCTCACACGTTGCATCCGGAGCGCTCGAGCACGGTTAGATCCGATAAGGGCTGAATTCCGCGCACGCTTGGGTTGCGGAATGATCTCCCTGCCTCTGTTTCCCCAAATGCCTACAGTATAGGGATCTTCAAGAGGGATCTTAGGAGGTTTTTACAGGGTCGGCAGCGCGAGTGTAGCGCGTCTGGTGTAGCAAACATCCATAGGCTGCGGTGACCACCGGTAGGTACATCCGGTGAGCCTTATGCTTGTCTGCCACCTTAGTGATACAAAAAAAAGTTGCATCGGCACCGTCAACATCAATTGTGGGGCATTTTTTTGCAATTAAAGTCCAATAGTATAAAAATCCAAAAGGCCAAAAGTCCAAAAGTCCAAAAGGCCAATAGGCCAAAAGTCCAAAAGCCCAAATGTCCACAGTCAAGTAGGTACAATTTACTTTGTTGAACATAGGCCTTAAAATCTTACTAATATTATAAATGCGAAAGTTTGTGAGTGTGGATGTTTGTTACTCTTTCACGCTCAAACCGCTGAACGGATCGGGCTGAAATTTGGTACAGAGATACATTATAGTCTGGAATAACACATAGGCTACCTTTTATCCCGGGAATAACTTCCCGCGGTAACAAATTTTACGCGGGCGAAGCTGCGGGCATCAGCTAGTATTTTTATATAGAAATAATTATACTAGCATAGTTGGTAAAAAATGCTATGTAATAGCTTTACCGCGGCAGTCCCCGAGTGCCACACGTCTTTTTTTTTCAAGTCGGATCTATCAATCTATGTGTAAAGTTCTCATCAATACAAATCAATCAAGCCCAAACACAAGGTAACTCCTGTAAATTGTTAAGGGATGCCCTCGACTGTCTTTCGACTCTATCATCAGGTCGACTCCAGACCGTCATTAAAGTGCAACATTAAAGCACTTAATTAAAAAGTGAACAAGCGCACTAGTTGTCCCTACAATTTTCAGTGGTTGCCCTCGTTTTCTCCTAGATCCCATCATCAGATCCTGACCTGGTGAAAATGGGACCACCTCAGAAGTAAACCCTATTCAACAAAAAAATAAATTTTGAAATCCGTTTATTATTGACGGAAATATCGCTTAACATACATAAAAAAAAAAAAACATACAGACGAATTGAGAACCTCCTCCTTTTTTTGAAGTCGGTTAAAAAAGTAGCATAAAATTATGTTACATTCGATAAGTTTCTAATTTCATAATTAGATTGTCGCTTAAGTGATAGCACAGTGCGGAAACTCCATACAAATGCTTCGTTTGCAATTCTGTCACCTGCACTAAATGACACACTATGTCCGTTCAGATAATACTATTTTTTTAATACAGTTGCTCAAAAAGTGGCGACAGGGACGTAGAGCGTTCGGGGTGTGGGCTATTACACACTCGTGCTTTTTCTTTACCATTCCCGCACTCGTGCGTTTTTTTACCCAATTGTCAAAATAATGTCTGTGATTCATGCAAATATTTCTAAAAAAAGATACTAACTTGTTTCAATATCAGATTAAAAGTAATTTTAATTAAAATTTTAGCATAAATTAATATTAGTATCGGCCAAATTAAATTTATAAAAATAAAAAAAGTTGGCTGTATGAAGTGCACTGCCATAGTCTCTGCTTAGGAAGGTATATATTCTTTTACGGTTGGCGCCATTTTGGATATTCAGGTTTATTGTGTTTTTATTATTTTATAAAATTGCTTAATTTTTTCGCAACTGTATTAAAAATAGTTGTTCGATACAACGTGTGAGACTGTTATTTAAACTCGTTCCGACTGTCTACCCTCGCCTTCGGCTCGGGTCAACACCTGTCGTAGCTCGTTGTAATAACAGAAATCCCACACTTGTATCGAAAACTACTATATTATCTTTGGTGACAGATCGACACTGCTTTACGTCAAAAGTATGAAAAATACATTTCCTTAGAAAATCCATTTGTCTACTTTTAGCTTTTTAACCGACTTCAAAAAAAGGAGGAGGTTCTCAATTCGTCTGTATGTATTTTTTTTTATGTATGTCAAGCGATAATTCCGTCAATTATAGACGGATTTCAAAATATTTTTTTTGTTGCATAGGGGTTACTTCTGAGGTGGGATTTTCACCAGGTCAGGATCTGATGAAGGGATCTGGGAGAAAACGAGGGCAACCACCGAAAATTGTAAGGACAACTAGTGTGCTTGTTAACTTTTTAATTAAGTGCTTTAATGTTCTACACTTTAATGAAGGTATGGCGTCGATCTGATGATAGAGTTGAAAGACAGTCGAGGGCATTCCTAAACAATTTACAGCAGTTATCTTGTGTTTCGGCTTGATTGATTTGTATTGATGAGAACTTTACACCTAGATTGATAGATCCAACTTAAAAAAAAAAAAAGAAAGGTCTCCATGTTTTATGAATGTTCACCGTCAATTATAGACGGATTTTAATTTTTTTTGTTGAATAGGGTTTAGTTCTGAGGTGGTCCCATTATAATCAGGTTAGGATCTGATGATGGGATCCTGGAGAAATCGAGGGCAACCACCAAAAATTATAGGCACAACTAGTCCGTTTGTTAACTTTTTAATTCAGTGCTTTAATGTACTACCATTAATAAAGGTCTGGAGTCGATCTGATGATGGAACCAAAAGAGATTCGAGGGAATTCCTTAACGATTTACAACAGCTACCTTGTGTTGGGGCTTGCTTTATTTGTATTAATGAGAACTTTCACCTAGATAGATATATTTTTCGGTTCAACCGTCACTTAAAATAATGAGAAAAAATTTTTCAATAAAAAATACAACCGACTTCCAAAAAATCCTGAAAAAAAAAATTACTTAGCACAAAGTAATATTTATTATCAGATTTTATTCAATATAATATTGAAGTTGGTGCCATGAATAATACCTCCCTAAACCTATGAATTTACTGGGATGCGGGGTCCTACTAACATCTTAAGGACCCCAATGGGTCGGATCCTCCTCATGGTGCATCCTGGGCAACGGAGTAGCGACCACTCCCCTTCCTCTGTGGGGGAGTTGTTCTACTCTGGCTAATTCCGGCCGAGGCGGGAGTAACCCACCTGTGGGTTGCTCGGTGGTGTGTGTTGCTGCCGGCCGTGCCGTTATTCACGGCCGGCAGCAGCAATGATGGGTCGCCGTCGCTTCGCCTCCTTTGCTGGCGAGACGATGGCGGCAAAGTGGGAGAGGCACTGCGTGGGGGGCGGGAGTTCGGGTAGATGCTCCCGCCCTGCCATGCAGTCCGGGCTGCCGGCCGTGAATAACGGCGCGACCGGCTTCAACAATGCTGGGCCGCTGTCACCTCGCCAATTGACGAGGTGATGGCGGCAAAGCGGGAGGTGCACTGTGCGGGGGAGCGGGAGTAACCAATAATGCTCCCGCTCTGACGTGCAGTTCGGGGGCGCCGCGGTGAGGAGTTACTGCGCGCCCCCGATTGTTTCTTGACCGTGGGCGTAAGGTCGGGGGACCCCGCCCACCAACGGTCACATGGCGGTGGGCACCTTTTCCGTGTTCCAGGGGTGCCCATTAGCGCACGCCTGCGCCAGCCGCTCTCTGTCTCCTCTATTACAGAGGGGCGCTCGAGAGCGGTGCAGGCGTGGACTTCAGCTGCTTAGGGAGCTTTGGGGAGCCGCCCATCTGGCTCCCCCGAGGAGAGCCCCGAATAAACGGGGCGCCCCTAGCCGGGTCGACGTGAATAATGTTTTGATATCCCTCGGCCCGGCTAAAGGGTGAGGAGGAACACCGCGGGGTTTAGTGGGTAGGACGGTCCATTCCGGACCGGGCCGGGAGTCCCACACACCATCCCAGCTGCCCCTGCAGCTGGGATGAAGGCGCGTAAATGCGTTCCCCGCGTCAACAAAAAAAAAAAAAAAAAAAACCTATGAATTTACTTGGCGCCGACTTCAATATGATATTGAATAAAAAATCTGATAAATCAAAATACATATCACTTTGTGCTAAGTAAATTTATTTTTCAGGATTTCTTGGAAGTCGGTTGTATTTTTTATTGAAAATTTTTTTTATTACTTCCCTTGTGACCAGTCCTTGCGAAGGCGAGAATAGTGAACGAATTTCTAAAGCGCTCTTACATCTTTTTTCGAATCTGTTCCAACGCAGTCTCACCTGCTCTCACCCAATAATGGTGTAAAGTCAGTAGACAGTAAAAATAAAAACTGCAATTTGATTCTCTAGGGAATTTTATTTATGTCGTGATGTACCGTTTCCGTAGCGGATGTTTGCTGTAGCAATTTATTTGCATTCGACACCTAGTATGCAAGGTATCGTAACGATTTTTAACACTGAAATTGATGAACAATATTGATATTGAGTATTAAATTTTAACAGAATCTAAAATTGATTAATTTCTGGGCTGTTTTTATGTGTACGAATTATTTAGTTCTTGCCAAATTGAATTCAATTTATTTATTTAAAATTTTAGCATATTCTACAACACGGACTTAATGTCTTTTTGCATTTTCTACGAGTCAGCTTCATAAAATTAGAAAGGTGTTCAAGGTTATGATTGGTATCGCTCACAAAAATATGTTATTACTAAATTACGAAATTCTTAGGTTGCAAGTCCTGACCTTAAGACCTTAGTCTATGTCTATTTTAATAAAATATCGAGATCTGTAGATTACAATTTTTATGAACTAATAAAATAGTACAAATAATACATTTTTACAATTAATCGCATGTGTACTCATGCTCTTTTTTCCCCGGCTCCCACCTCGCCGCGCATACCTCAGAGAGTGCACAGCAGTTATGGCCAGACTATAGTAAAACATAGTTTCCAATTTCATTATTGTAGACTTAATGCATTTGTCAGTCAGAAAGTACAAGCTATTATAATGTAGATTTACGTTTATATAAACATTGCAAACACAAAATGCCTGCGGGAAGGGTTACTGTTTACGAGTAGCCGGGTAACATCGACAGAGCGACAATTTGTCGTTTTACTGCGCCTAGTTGTGTCAGCCATTTTATTATAAGTAACATTTTATTGCAGTGGGCTGAAAAAGGGTTGCTCATCTTATTATTTATTAAAGTTGGTTGTAGTCTAAATTTAGTGCAGTATTAAACAAGAAAAGGCTTTACAAAATGTATTTACGAAATCGTTTCAATTTTCTTTTTTAATTTATTTCTTATATTATATTTAATGGGTAATAATATCTTTTATAGTGGAGTTTTATTAGTAACTGACGATACCCCCACTGTTACGCCTCTGAATTTCAAGAACGATGTCCCATAAGTGTCTTTCTATGTGTACTTGATTTTTTTTTAAAATTCTATACTGGCCAATGTAAATAAAACATTACTAAATTAGTCTACATTTATTCATGTCATGGGAGAGACCTATGACATATAACACGGATTTCGTTATTGCCAGTTTAATTCAAATAGTAAATTAATGAATTGGAATTAAACTGACAATTAGTTTTTTGTATGAAAGAGTAAGAAACACTGATACACACATCCATACTACGAAAATAGTAATATTGGTTGAGTCGCGCAGAATTTAAAATAGATTAGGCTCAACTGTTTAAGTATTCTATTTAAGTATTCAGCGTAATAGCCACATTTACTCAACAAATATTATGGAATTCCCATTAAAAACACGTTAACACTTGTTTCATTTGACGTAGTGTAAACATTCGTTTCATGTCATTCCAAGTCAACATCACATGGTCCTTTATTATTAAAGTATACACCTATAGGTCACCATGAAGCTGTAATTTATTTAAAGAGATTCTTGAAACCAAAGTCTTGGTGCTTTTAAAATTACAATTTTATTTATATATGTATAATTTGCACTGAGTTCAATATAAGTATAGCATTGATTACTTACATAAATGAAGTTTGAGAGTGGCTTAGGTAGGTAAATCCAGTGGTAGAGTGGACAGTGAGGGGGCTTTTTGAGGGATTTTCCTAACCAATTTATCTGTCTAAAAATCAAAGAGGCCGAAGAATATCATGTAAAAATGGCAACCGTGTGGCCATCATTCTAGATAGTGCAAGTCCTGTATAGATACTTCTGTTCTACGAGAATATAATTTTTAATGGAAACATAACACTCTTTTTCTATTCAACCCTCAGAGGACATCAACAAGAGAGTGTTCTCACCAGATTGCCTCTCTCTAACAATCATGTTTATTGTGAAAGTGAAAGTTCAATCCGATTGACGATGTCATTTTTGTTTTATTTCAAACTTTGAACAGATGATCCACGTGACCTAGTGACGTAGTTTAATGCAACAGAGTCACATAGTAGTCTGTGACTCTGTTGCATTAAACTACGTCAACGTCATGTGCAAGACTTTGTCTGTAGAGACAAAGTCTTGCCATAAGCCCCTCGGCACTCTATTTTATAGAGAGGGGCTAAAAGGCATTAAAAATTATGATTTCTCTTTTACAGTTAGCCTGACAATACTGCATAACCTTTCATCACAAAATCTCAGCATATTAACGTTCACTGCTGGAAATACCTACGACTTCCTTCGTGACAGCCACAACGTTCGCCTGCATCTAACAGCCAATACAATCTTTATTGCGTCGTCAGGTCATTGGAGTCGATGGTGCTATCAGCTAATTAGTTATAATCACTATTGCATTCATTTATTCAATTCAAATTTAATGAAATTCGTTTAATTTTCAAATCAGCTATAAGTATTGTTTTCAAATTGTGATATCATGCGACGTCCACAAAAAAATCTATTGATAGTAATACAATAATACCATTTACAATTCATTTTGTACCTCATTCATATCGCAAACGATGGATGAATACCTATTGATACTCACTCGGCTTCTATACAAACATTATTTTGTAAGCTGAACTATTTCATAAATAAAAATATACTGTATGCCGACGACGCGATGCTTTTCTGTACCGCAAGAAAATCCCCTGCAACAAATAGCTGGCTGCTGTAGTTCTATTACAAACAACCTTTGCAAAATGGTTTAGCTCACTCAAACATACCGTGTAGTTGGAAAACCTTTGAAGGGTTAAGTACGTTGATATCTTTTAAGAAGTTCTATTTTCGGATTACATTTGGAAAATATGCAGATGGTACTACAATATTTTTACGAGTGAATTATTACGATCGTTAACAAAATATTCTCTGACCGTTTCTAAGAGTCAAGGAAATTTTTTACAGAATGTATTAAGCATTTAATAAAAAAAAGGGAATTCGTAATATAGTATTAACTTAATCCAGTGGCGACACGTAAACGCCTTTCTACCTTCCGAATATGGAGTCGTGCTAAAATTACTTAGTAGTCATGTAAACGTCATACAGGTCACAGGGGCATTAGAAGATTTTTACAGGGTCGGCAGCTCCAGTGTAGCGCCGCAGGTGTTGCAAACGTCCATAGGCAGCGGTGGTCGTATGCTTGTCTGCCACCTTGGTGGTATAAAAAAAGAAGAAAAAACGTGTTGTAAAATCAATAAATTGTTCCTCTTTTGAAAATAAATGGTTCGTTGGACATAATTATTTTAATTTGCTGCTATGCCTTTTCAAGTAAGTACAGATAATTCAACTCATCAGTGCGCGCGGCGCTATGTGTGCGTGCGCTAGTAATTATACAGCTTTAATTTGTGTGGCAGTGACGCGGCCGTCTTCACAGAGTACATTTTTATATTATGAGGTAGAGACGTAACTCGACTTATTGACGACACCAGCGGTGCCAAGCAGTCTTTGCAGGAAACGCTCTGTGTGGCCGCGAAATAAACATCATATTTATACAAAAAGCATACAGCGCCATCTACCACGTTTGCAGGCAACTCTTACGTTATAATGAAACGAAATCAAATATCATGACAAGTCTCAATGTAACTGCAACGTTGAGATCCTGTGTGACTTGGTCACATTATAATTCATTACATATAGTGTTCTTAGTGATAATACCATGGGTACAGTCGTTAAAGAAAATGTCTAATTCTTCACGGAGAAAATGTTTAAGAAGTCAGGTAAATATTTTTTATGTGTCAATTCGATGGAATTAATATTTGTTATCACTACATATATAATAAAACAAAGTCCCCGCCGCGTCTGTCTGTTCACAATAAACTTAAAAACTACTGCATGGATTTTCATGCTGAGATCACCAATTATTCTTGAGAAAGGTTAACGTATATAATTTGTTGAGTTTTTGTATACATTGACTAAAATATAATGATATTAGTTGGAGATGTCGGAAAAAAATAAGGTGTCTGGGAGCTTTTAACGAAAACGCTGCCTAAACCCTTCGAGGCATAATAAAATAATGTATGGTAGAATTGTGTAACTTATAAAGGCATACAGAAAAGTCATAAATGAAAAAAAAAAGAAATGCAGAGATGGTCGACGGAAAAAAACATTGCTTATACCTACTGCAAATATGACAAAAATTGAACTGTATGACTTGATTTAAAAAATTAAAAAATACCAATATAACCATATCTATACATCTAAAAAAACTGTTGAGGGTCGAGAGTCTGTACATGGAAGATAATTTGAAAATTTTAATTGTCGGGCGTTCTCTAATCGATACTGAAGCTGAAAATGTAATTAGAAATTTTCATGTCTGTCTGTCTGTATCCTGATTATGAATTGATTTAAATGAAACTTGGTACAATCTGAGCTTATGATCCGAGGAAGGTTCTATACTTTTGTTCGGCAGGGCAGTTTCACACGCTTTTCGCACACCTTATGTGTCAGCTAGTTTGTTATAAGATTAAGGACATACTTCAGCCATATGGCTTAAAAGTTCTTCGGCTACCACCGTATCATCCTGAACTAAACCCAATAGAAAATGTATGGGGAATTTAAACAAATTATAATGCTTCGCATAAAATCGAACAAAATGTGATGGAAATAATGAAATTAATAAACGAACGTTTAAGTCAAATTGATTGAGATGTGGCGTTATACTTGTCGACACGCCAAAGAAGAAGAATACTATCTACATTTTGATTGAATTTATAATTTAACCTTGGAGAGAGCAGCGAATCCTAAAATTTCTCAATTTTATTCTTCAAACAGCGATACATATTAATATGTATAACATACATTTCACCCATTGAGTTTTTATTTTAGTTAAACAAGTGTTTTTGTGTTTTGTACTTCACTGTACCTCATGTCACGCACACGAAGTCACTGTGTTTATACAAGGCTTACCCACACATAGTGCCGCGCGCACAGATGAGTTGAACTTACTGTACTTAGGTATATTTTTAAATCATACTTGCCTACCGTCTCAGTTCTGTACATTTATATCAGTCAAATCATTTTCAGCAGTTTTGCAGTACAAAGTCAAACAATCCGCTTTTTTCTTGATGTTTTTGGTCTATTCCCATTTTTCCAATATTGTGTGATGATTATAATGTGGGATATATACTTAGTAATTTTTCAATAAAGACATTAGTCGCCAAACTCGTTCAAATAGCCTCAGAGTTATAAGAAAGCAGAGCTACTATAACTAGTAAAATCCAGCAATATACGGTAGGCCGAATTTACGAGTTACACATGGTATAATGTGCGTAATATAATTTTGACATCATCAATATTACTTGACGACGCGACGTAGGTACAAAATCCAATGGGAATTTTCGTACATTACAACTCACCATAGCAAGAAGCATTTCTCAAGAGTGACATTATAGCCAAGAAATAAGTCATATTTCTATGAAATACAAAACTCAATTTTAGAAAAGGTACACTGGATACACACCCGTGCACACATGGAGGCAGGCCATAAATCAACGTCAAAAAATGAAATTCCTCGTCTTGAATGTTAATGAAATATGGGCTTGCTTCATATTTTTGCATAATACTTCGATTAGTCATAGACAGCAATATATTTCTAAGCTACTCCTTGACTACTACACGTACATTATTTAATTTTAAATAGAGGATAGTCCGAGTATCATTTTAAAATTCAGACAGAGATATAAAGAAATTTAAATATCAACAAGGCTGATTCTTAGACCCAAAGCCGCAATTTCCAATTTTCAATATTAAATACGCCAGGTCGCCATGACTACCCTCTGGCATACACTGTGACCCGATTCGCACGAGGTGGAACGCCGCGGTAGTTTAATAAGCAGTCTGGCCCTCTTCCAATTTTCAGGAGCGTCATACAAAATACCCAACTGCCCCCTGCGGTGAGATGGCATTGAGTGTAAATACGGTAATACAATAAAAATATTGAATCAATTTCGAAACGAAAAATAACAAACAGAAAGTCGTCAATACAACGACTTTGAAGACCAGAACTGGGGCTCAGTTGATGGCTATGGCTACTTTTGATCATTTCAATTGGTAAGTTACACGACTAAAGGCTGGCAGTTTTCTCGCTTAGCAAATAGGTATTGCTATTCAAATGGGGAATGCTGCTAGTCTTTTGGGCACAATGCCACGGGAACCTTATTTAGGTTTAGTTTAGATAGTAATAATGTTAAAATATAGATTTTGTAATATTTATGTTTCTCTGTAAATTTTAACAATAAATGTTTTCGAAAGACAACATGTCTATGCTTACGAAGATACCTATTCTCAAATTTATATTCGCTTAGGCCCAACCGGGTAAGCAAAAATTAACCAGTGTTTCGAATTATATCGATCCCACGTAATAGGGTCGAGCTCATCACGATCAACAGGACCCTCTGGGATTACAAGATAAGAAATTCGAAATAGGATATTGTTTACAAAAGAATTTGGGAGTGAAAAACAATAGTTTGTTTATTGTAGAACCCTAGATTGTAATAACTGTATAGGTATTGTACTGTAAAATTTACTGGTTTTAAACAGTATTTTACATATTTACAACATTTAGAAAATTTTGTTGGGATTTTAGCATATCTTGTTATTTATGTATTACCTATTAAGGGTTTTTAGGTTGAGTATCAACTTGGTGGATGCTATTCGAATTCACCGAGAACAAACATTTTTCTCAGATGACTGATGACTTTTGCTATTTTGCTGTCTGGGTGTAATTTATGAAAGTATTTAAATATTATTATTTAAGTATCCTTTGCTAACCTATGCCCCGTGATTTCCCTCGTGTCATACTTTCAACACCGTTATATCAAATTATTACCCCATAACCGTAATTCATTAATTATACAATGATGAAAATGTTTTATTTTCAGGACGATTTGTACGCTCCCCGAGATTTTATGTTAATATCAATAGGATATTTTTTAAGAATCAGTGAGAATAAATCTTACTAATATTATAAATGCGAAAGTTAGTGAGTGTGGATGTGTGGATGTTTGTTACTTATTCACGCTCTAACGACCGAACGGATCTGGCAAAAATTTTGTACTTATAGGGATTGATTATAGTCTGGAATAACACATAGGCTACTTTTTATCCTGGGAATAAGCTCCCATGGAAAGCGGGAATGGAAACAAAACTGTACGTGGGCGAGGCTGCTGGCATCAGCTAGTACCTATTTATTTCAGAAAATCTATATACAGAATCATTTATGTAAGAATAAATAATAATAATGAAAGTTAAAAATATTTTTTTACAGAATAAATGTAACTAAACTAATAAAAAAAAATACATTAATTTTTAATAAACTAAAGAAAACGTAACTAAAATGTGTCATAAAATTTCTCCGCATCGCAGTCCTCACGTGGCAGCGTCCCCAGAAGACTGGCAGCGTTGCCACGTTGAATGGCAATGTTTAATCTTTGTCCTAACCAAAAATCGACCAAACGTTTTGTTAATTCTCGAAATAATAAATGAGCGTTTGGACCCTATGGCCTCAAAGTCTCGACCCCAAACGGCTCAAACACATAATCTCCGGAGAGATTGAAATCTTTTTAAAAGCAACATTGATTTGATGTTTAAAAACTACCGACATTTCACGCAAGAGCATTCACTCATATGAGGCTGTTTACAATATTTGGAACGCTGATTCTCAAGTGCCGACTTAGACTCTAAGGTGGCCACAACCTGATCCTGTCCACTTCAATACGACAATAAGCTCAACACCATAATTCTATTGACATGGTAGAAAATACAACATGTAGAATTAGATAGGTGTAAATGTATGCATCCGAATTTTGATCTGTTAATAATAAAACCATGATATTTATATCTAGATTTTAGTGTGAATCATATTAGGTACATACGAGTTTATCCTGGGGATTTCCTTCCATATCCTGGGGATATCCTTCTGTTTCCGGGGGATATCCTTCCGTCCTGGGAATATCCACGAACCTTCCGAGGGCTTACCCGGGGCTCCCAACTCCCAAAGGTAAGGAATGTGTGGTTTTCAATCAGTAAGAGTCAACAAATAGTTCCATGACGGATTTTCCTCAGGTTAAAAAAAAGTTACGAGTATAACATTCCCTAACTGACATGTCATTTTGTGATATGAATTTGGTGAAACTATTTTGAGTAAACGTAGGTCTGCACGTCAAGGAAAAATGTGTGTAATAAATAACATGTCAACAGTACGCGGGAAATTGTATTTTTTCACGAAATACGAGGAGCATTGACTTTGAAAAAACTACGAGCGTTTCGTAATTGAAGACATGAGTGGATGAAGGAGATATAATAAAATTTGTAAAATTTGAGAAAATGGGTTTCAAATTTCGTTACTTGTGATTGAAATAAATCGCTTTTCGTTGTATCTATCTACAAAGTTTTTTACCTAAAATATAGTGAATAAACACGTCTACTAATATGGAGTGGAAAATGTTTAAAAAAGTGTAAGGATTTGTATTTATTAAAAAAAAACCGTACATAACCCCTTGATTCATCTCTTAAAATAGAAGTTGCATACGAAAATAAAAGATGAATGGGTCAACTACATAATCAATTCTTAATCTTACCCTAAAATAGTTTCATAATAATACCGATATTCCGGTTTAACAAATTTTAACTGTTCTTTAATGTTAGCTTTCTTTTTTTCTGAAATTGTACCATATTTTTCTTGAACCCGTTCCACTACAAAGTCTTGTACTTGTCCTCTTTTTTAAATATATCTACTTTTCTAAACGGCGCCATCTCATCATAACTTTATTTCTATAAAAATGCACCGAATTCCTCTACCCTTATCCATTTAATACCATCCCTGAAATTTACCTTCTGCTTATTTTGCTCATTTGAACGTTGTGTACTACAGTCTTACTACGTGTAGAATCCGTGTCAAGTTGTGGGTCGGATTCAGCGGCTGGGTCTCGAGCTCGCACTTCATAAATCCGAGGCTCTGTGCTTCCACGGACCTCGGATGGGGCCACCTGCGGGATCCAGCCTACAAGTAGGGGGCGTCAGCATCGGCATCGAGCCCTCGATGAAGTATCTGGGGCTCGTACTCGATGGCCGGTGGAACTTCGGACATCACTTCCGAAGTTTGGTCCCAAAACTGAGGGGAGCATCAGCCGCATTCGCGCGGCTGATGCCTAACATCAGCGGACCCATCAACGCTCCCTACAGGAGACTGTACCTGTGGAGCGGGCGAAGCTTTACCCTATACGGGGCCCCCATATGGACGGAGACCCTGACGGCCAGCAATGTGGCAAGATTGCTGAGCCCGCAGAGAGCGATGGCCGTCAGGGTGATAACAGGATACCGCAAGATCACCGGTGAGGCGGCATGTCTCCAAGCCACAACATCAGACCCATCAACGCTCCCTACAGGAGACTGTACCTGGGGAGCGTGCGAAGCATGACCCTATACGGGGCTCCCATATGGACGGAGACCCTGACGGCCAGCAATGTGGCAAGATTGCTGAGCCCTTAGAGAGCGATGGCCGTCAGGGTGATAAGAGGATGCCGCAAGATCACCGGTGCGCCGGTATGTCTCCAAGCCAGAACCCCTCCATGGGACCTGCCAGTGAGAGCCCTTGCGTCACTGTTCAGATGCCGCAAGGAGGTGCTGGAGCGGGGCTAAAAGCCTGCGTCTCGAGAAATCGAGGCCCCATTGGTTCCTAATCCACCAGGAAACCGTGGAGACATGGAAGGTGCGACTTAAGCAACCAAAGGGGGGATTCGCCACAATCGCGGCCGTAAGACCGGTCTTGGACGAGTGGCTGGAGAGGAGACACGGTGCTCTCTCCTACCGGTTATCACAGATACTTACCGGGCACGGTAGCTTCGGTAGGTATCTGTGGCGAAGACACCGGGAAACCACGGCTGAATTTCAGCACTGTGAGGACCGCAGCGATGACACAGCGCTCCACACGCTAGTGGAGTGCACGGCGTGGGAGGTTCTGGTAGTGGGTCTGGACGTGGACACTCTCTCGCTTGAGATCATGGTGCGAGCCCTGATCTCCAGCGGGAGTAAGTGGGACTGCGCCGCCTCTTTCTGCTAGCAGGTCATGCTCGTGAAGGAGGCGGCGGGCGGGTGCGGGAGAGAGCTCTTCCACCCGAGTTCCGCAGTCGGCGCCCTGGGCGCCGCCGACGTGTCTTCGCCGAGGACTATCGGCCTCCATGACTGGGGGTCTGAGGGCGATGAGAGGGTCGCTCATCGTCCTTACAGAAGCAGGCCCAAGACGGCAGCGTGACGTGAGGAACTCACGCATGCCCCCTCTTAGAAGCGGGATCACACCCGAAACCCCCCAAGACGCGGGATAGCACCCGAATCACCCCGTGGGCGAGGTCGCAGTAGTGGCCGTGGGTCTGTTGGGAGTCCTGGGACATCCTTCGGAGGGCTTACCCGAGGTTCACAACCATAAGCTGTTGGGCGTTACGTGAGGTCTTTTACTCGGTAGGAGTCCGGCATAACATCCATGAGGATTTTCCCTCACGTAAAGAAAAAAAAACACTCGTGATTTAGCGCAATTAAACATGACATGAAATTAAAGAAAAAAACAAATATACACGAGGCGAAATTTAAGAAAGAGACAAGTAGATCACATAGCTCCTACATTCAAATTACACGGCACTGCAGCGAGATTAAACACGACGCAAAATGGAAGAAAGGGGCAAGTGCATCACATAACACCTTCATCCACCATAACGCGAAGCGCCCGCGCTTTTGCTGGCACTCGCGTCACTTTAAGGTTTAATATAGTTTATTAGCATCTATCACCTTCATTCAATGAAAAAAAATATTTTTCAAAAAATGTTACATGACCCCTTCATTCACTCACGTCTTCAATTCTTCAGTAAATAAAATCTGGTAGGGACTTAATAGTTCTCAACTACTGATGGCCGCGACTTCACTCACGATAAACTTTGTTTTGGTTTCCGCTTCCCATGGGAAATTACTCCCAAGATAGAAAGTAGCCTATGTGTTATTTCAGACTATCTATTCCTGTACAAAATTTCAACTAAATATGTTCAGCCGTTAGAGCGTAAAAGGGTAACAAACATCCGCACATCTACACATGCCCACCACCAAAATTCGAAATATTAGAAGAAGTAAGATACAAGTGGATGTCACGCGGTTTTACCCGCGTAGTTTCTGTTCCCGTGAGAATAGGGGGATAAAATATAATCTAAATTACTCAGTGATAATGTAGCTTTCCAATGGTAAAAGAATTTTGAAATTGTATCAGGTAATAAACAGAAAAGATTTTTTTTTTGTATTCGAAATTTCCTTAACCGTCACGATATCCTCCGTTCGCGCTAAGTTCGCCTCTGGCGTCTCTACGCCAGAGCCTCTGCCCGTTTATAGTCCAATCCTGTCCGATCTGGCAATAATGTAAACATGTCATGTTTTGACAATCGTTGTCTATGACAAAAGATAAATAAAAAATAAAGAAAAATAAAGTATGACAAATCATTGAATTTTTTACTATCCTGAGTAGGTATTTTAAATGAAAATAAACAGTCATAAAGAAGTTATTTGGTGTCGAAATGATTGCAAGAACACTGTATGACTCCTGGATACTGGAATATAATCAGGGTAAATATTCAATTGCAAGTAACTATGGATATATAGGGTCAAATGTGTTTGTTTACATTTTTGCGCAAAGCTATTGAAAAACACTATTTAGAGGCGTAGTAATGTGAAACGAACGGTAAACTTAGCGCGAACAAGTAGTAGCACAGGCTTTTGCATCATCATGTTATGACCCAAGGGACTAGAACTGGAGATTGGTTTTACTGCTCCAGGAAAAATAAATTAAAACAAATCTGAAAGATTCCATAAATTTATTTTAAGTGCAGGCATGTATGACCTGTATTTATTGCGTGCCATGGGGACCGTATGACGCTAAATGGACTATTACCTTGATCTCAGGACTCGTGAGGGCTAATGCATAAAAGTTATAAATACAACTAACTTCAGTTCATGAATTTAAAATGCTTTAGACCAAAAACACGACTACTGATAAAATTTATCGATTTCCTGAAATTTTAAGCAGGATCTCATGAGTTTGAAGTTAGTGTTATAATTTTTTCTATTTATAAGGAAGACAATAGTTAAATGATCTCTAACTTTCTTTTTACTTATGATTATAGTTCTAATACCTACATTTAATTTATTTAGTTAAAAACGCACAAAAACCGATCGCATCTCTCTCTTTCTTAAGTAAGCCTATGCTACAAATTTTGGCTAGATGGCGTTGTGTGTGAATATTCTGATAATATATATTCATTTATTTAATTAATCCGCATACATAACTCAGTTACAAAAACCCCTGAACTCTTTCAATTAGGCGTACTTTCCAAACCGACACGTCAAAAACTGAGTTATTATTCCCACAGCGTGGGAACCCTGTGGTTGAGCGCCCTTCTCTTTGCAAACTTTGTGCTAATAAGGTTTTTCATTACTGGTATGTATTTTCTTTCGTATGTAATGGTGTATCATTGTACTGGGTCGTAAAAAGAGGTTTAGGCAAGGACCTGAATTTTAAAGCAATATTAGTGCCTTAATTTCATAGAAAAGTGGAGTTAACTATAATGATTAGACTGTACCCAGCCTCCGGCATGTTAGAAGCAATTAAATATTAAAACTCAGCTAAAGAATGAATTAACTATTTATTGAAATAGGTATAATATCTGTAATTCCAAAATGAATTAGTCTCAAAATGAATATAAACGTCAAATAAAACAATGAGTTCAATTTAATTTAATCTGAATTCAGTATTGAAATTGGAGTTTGTGAACTGTTGTTACTCCCATTGGGGCTAGTTAGTTTGCCACTGTATTGAGAACTGAATACAATTTAATCAAAATTTTAGTACCTATTATTGTAAAGATTAATTTTTACGATAATTTGTGATTTCAGATTTTTATTTTTATTAGCTTATTCACCGTCGCTTAGACTGCGAGAGGCTACTGACTCTTGTTAAAGAGAAAAAAAATTCATTTTCCGTAGACGAAGGATAAAAATGGGGACGTTATTACTGAGACTTCGCTGTCCGACTCTCAGTGTGTATGTCGCCTCGATGTATCTCATAAAACATGATAGTTATGCAGTCATTTAAGATGTAGTTACGGTGCCGCTATGACAACAAAATATTAAAACCAGAAAAAAATTAACATCTAAGACGGCTCCCATCAAACAAACGTTTTATTTTGCCGATCTTTGTACAGAACCCTACGTGCGCGTACGTTCCAAGTCACACTTGGTCTATGTAAGTATATGCCAGATTTGACCTAAATCATTCAGGGGTGCGAGCTGTACGTTCAGAGACACATTTGCCCGTCTTTTATAACACGCTAAAACCAAAACGTTTAATAATGCTGAAAGGCGAAACCGGCCAGAATAAAAATGGAGTAGGAATATGAATACAGTAAATAATGTAAGTATTACAATACAACAAGTTTCATTAAGTGCCAACAATCGAGGTATTTATTAGATTTCTATCGCTCTGCCTCGCTCATGAACATAAAACAATAGGGCTTGAGTTAGCCCTTGTTCATTCTTTGGCTAAAATTTGTATCAACATGACATCACATTACCACCTGAATAGACCCATTCTATATGTAAAACAAAGTTTTACTGTAAGTTCTTTCATTAAATCTCCAGTCACAGTGACTCATTTTGTTTGTTTTATTTTTAATCATCGGACGTCACGCGGTTTCACCCCTGTAGCTCCCATTCCCGTAGGAAAATTGGATTAAAATATAGCCTTGTTACTTAGGGCGAATGTAGCTTTCCGATGGTGAAGAATTTTAAAAATCGGCACAGTTGTGCTTGAGTTTATTCATTACAAACATACACACACACACAATTTTTTCTCTTTATAATATTATTAGTATAGATTTACACCAATTGGAGAGGATTGTGCTTACAGATTATATTTACAGAGACATTATAGAAATTGCATTGTAGTATTCAAGAGCTCAGAAAAAAATGAGTCATGTCGTCCCAGCCCCGTCGTAGGATAGACAAATTTCTTCACAACCTACAAGAATATTTACCATCACCGGTTACCCTGTTATGAAGCTTTTACCTTGGTAATTGTGATAAACTTCATATGATAGGGCGTGTAGAAGACCTTCGGGGCCTATGCCAGTCTTATTTTAAAGTGGTATACTTGTTAACAAACGCAGGAGATCATAGCGAAGAAAAGGAAATCTCGAAAAAATCCTGTACCGATTAATGTGGTACAGAAAAGTCAATTACCTTTTAAAATTGAATTGTTTCCCTGGAATAGTTGACTATAATAGGTCGTTTGATTAATTATAACTTCATTTTATTCAGATGGGAATGTAAAGCTGTTATCAATCAATCCAATCCTTCTTAAAGAAGCAGGCCAAGACGATGGTGAATGTCTCTTAGCCCCTCATAGTGGTGATAGTGGTGGGATAGTACCTAACTTCCCCCTCCTTTCCCAAGTAGCGGGTTAACATCCGAACTTACTCTCCAGACGCGGCATAGCACCCGAACCCCATAGGCAAGGTTGAAGTGTTCGCCAAAGTCTGCCAAAAGCCCTAGGACATCCTTCCGAGAGCCGTAGACAGTTGTAAGGCATAGCATCCATGTAGAATTTCCACACGTAAAAAAAAATGGCAGTCCGCTGTTGGACGTAGGCCTTTTCCAACTTTGCCACAACCACGAAAAAGCTGATATTATGGATATACATAGTTTAGGTATTAAATGATGTTATTGTGGTTTGTGTCCTTTGTGTAAATTATAGCGTATTTACAGTAAAAATATTACGTTCCATACTAATAAGTTATCATAACCAGCATAATATATTAAAATATCATTTTACGAAAGTTCAATGACGCTCGTTTGAAAATGTAAATGTTAAAGCCACATTTAGGTTTAAAATACATGATGAAAATACAACTGAAGCACATTGTTAATGATATTACCTGTTTATAATAATAACACATACTGTTCCATTGTTGAGTGACGATGTCATTGCTAACGCCAATGTTTCACCAACATTGACGATAAAACAATGATCACTCTGAAATCTGCAACAAGTTATATAAAAAACCGGTCAAGTGCGTGTGAGACTCACGCAAGGACGGTTCCGTACCATAAAACGGTTTAAATATGATTGTTGTATCAAAAGCTTGTAAATAGTTATTTTACACAGAACAAATCAATATGCTCATCAGCTCATCACACAAAGAAATTTGTCCTGGGTGGATTGAAGTAGATCTTAGTCACGGCGGCAACAGACTTCATCATCAGTCAAAATTTCATCACGGTTGTTGACAGACAGACAGTGAAGGTAAAGTAATAGAGTTCCGTGTTTAACCTTTAATAAAACAAACGGGGTGAGCTAAATAAAACCGTTTAAAAAACCGGTCAAGTGCGTGTGAGTCTCACGCAAGGACGGTTTCGTACCATAAAACGGTTTAAATACGTTTGTTGTATGAAAGCTTGTAAATAGTTATTTTATTATGGTTGTAAGGTTTCGTGATTTTTGCCTGAATTTTTGCAATATGGCAATGAAGGTAGTTTGAGAATTCAACTGGTGGGGATTGTCAATAAAAAGCAACAACGCCATTTTGTGGCCCTCAGTCGTAAACTACACGTCGCTAGATAGAAACGTAAAAGTGTAATTGGGCAATGGGGAGCATTGTTGACGGTGGAAGGTGATCGTTTATGCATAGTAAGGTGGCCACCCTAAACCTGCTGTATGGGTCGCAAGCCCCAGACACTGTTGCAATGTTCTTCCTTGTGCCACGTGGTGTATAAGTATTCCTAGTTGTGTTTGTTATGTAAAAAAATAAAGAAGGAGTGATGATATCTCTGTGTTTTCTTCTGAGGTTTTACATCTCAGAAGTGGGATTGTGATCCACGCCATGTAAGTACACGCATCATTTTGTATGAAATGGTTACTTTGGTTAGTAGGATAAACTATGTATCTGCCTTGCCATAACATGGGTTTGGTAAGAAGGATGGATATTGCTGGTTAAGATTTAATAATGAAGGATAGATAATGCTGGTTAAGGTTTAGTAAGGCGATAGATATTGCTGGTTAATTCAATTAGTACTTTTCATCTAACTGAGTTTTGCTAAGTGATGGTAAAATGGGCCAAAGGTTAAAATGGTTTTACCTACATGGTAGCACAGATTTCATGGACATGAGATTAAAGGATTTTCAAAGTTATTTCGATACTGGTTTGTGCGCGAGTGCGCGTAGGCGAGGGTAGGTTTGAAAAAGGAAGTAAACGGTAGATACATGAGTTTGCGTTTTGTACCTTGTTGTTTTATGCTAGTAGTTTAAAAAAAAAAAAAAGGTGTAGCGATTCTGTTAATAAAAGAAAAGTGGAATAAGTGGGTAGAAAAGAAATCTTGCAAGTTTAGTGGTTAGGTACACTGTGTTTGTGTAGATTCGGTATTTGAAGTTGAATACATTATCAAGTCATTTTATTGTGAATATTCAGATCGTTAATTGGTTCATGGATGGAGTTTCGTGTAGGTGTACCTACTTGTTTGGTGTTTCGTGCAAAAGTTAGGTTCTACAATGGATTTCGCAATTAACATTATCTCATTGCAATGCGCTGGTCGCGTTAGTACCTAGGTACTCGGTTTAAGATTAGGTCTACGAATATCAAGCGCCTAGTGTCGAGGATGAGTGTGAAAAAACTTGGGTACTGCTTTGAGAGGCTAACAAATACGTCTATTAATGATATTGTGATTGATAAGAGTAGGCATCCATCCTATTAAGGCGGCCAAGTGCAGCTTTGCTTATCTAGGTGAAAAGTCGTACCAAGGTCTAGGGAGGCAGCCAGCCTCGTTATGTGACCACATTGAGAGACTTTTCTTGTACAGTACGGTACGGGGTACATCGGTGAATCTGGTTAGCTAGCGCCGTGTCATTGGATGGTCGTATAGTGAGGAAGGCAACGGCGGCCGAGGGTTTCCTACTTCGTTATATTCGGCTTCTATTGTAGCTAATGTTTCTAGTGTGACTGTTAAGGTGAGCACCCACGTGTTTATAGTTTTCATTGTGGTGTTTCTTTGGACCGTTAGTTTGGATGGTTGACAAGATGTGGCTATGACAATATAAATAGTTGAGATGACATGATAAGATATCCTTATGAGATTTTTCTAGTTGCACTAAGTATAATGACTTTGTCACACCTATTGGAATACTGTTGGTAGTGGTGGTTTGGAAAGATTTGCAATATATAAGAAGGTTTCCTAATTGGTATGAATGCTTATAAGGGAAAGTGCAACAAACATTGGAAGCTCTATTAGAGGTTATTTATATCTATGTGATAAGCAGATCACCTTACCACAGGGTTTTTTTAGTGGTTTCGATACTATACCTAGCCATTTAGGCCCTTGATTTCTTTTTGAATGGTTTTTGTTGTTTAACGAATATTGTGGAAAAGTAAGTGAAGTTTTTCAATATCTCGGTTACAGATGTTAACCATGAACTAAGTTTTTTTATAAGTTTGATAATCGTATTTAATCGAAAATAGTTAGAATTAGAATGATCTTGCAAGAGTGTTCTCGAACGGATGCATTCAAGTCGGCGTTTTAATAAAACTTGTAGTTTTGTAAAAGGTTTAGAGATCCGCACGTCTGGATCTATGGTTCGGTTAATGGTTTTGGTTAAGAGAATATATATCTATCTACGTATCTTAGGTTGGGGACATGAAAAGGTCCGTTAGTTACCCTGTACACTGATGTGAAAGTGGTTTTGGTTGTGTCCGCTTAAACGTTTTCAGGTTCAAACGATCAGCAGGTAATTCGATGCGATAACTTAACCCGGCTGTAATGAGTGTTTGTGTGTGTGATCATATTTTGTGAGAGCTGTTGAATTTCAGTTAAGTTGGAAGTAAAAGTGAATTTTTAATGTAACTACCGACGGAATATTCGTCGATACCTTTACGTTGGGTGGCGCCTTCGATGGTTAGAATCAGTCTCAGCCCGGCGGATGGTGCTGCAGTCTGTATTTAGATTGTTTATTAATGTAGACGAGGTTGACCAGGTCAACTAGAGTTTTCTAATTTTTCAAGCAAAGAGCCAAAATTATGATTTGTGGGTTACATTTTTATTGACCGAACGTGATTGGGATGGACTCCAGAATGCAATCCTGGAATGACTGATGTTATCTGATCGTATTTTCAAATTATAATGTAATTCATTTGGTTAGAAGATATCAGACTAAGTAGTGATTCGAGTTGTAACGTCATTGGACGTTAGCGGCTACAGGTTGGTTAAATGGTTACGAAAGGGGGGGGTTTTGTTGACCAGGAGTGATACAAAATGTTGGGTATAGATATGAAATGTAGGTATGAGCCACCGTCACTTATTTCATGGACGGGATTAATCTGTTCAGGGAATGGTGTGGCCACTGCTATGCCATTCCCCATAATGTTTTTTGGAAGACATGTACAGTAACTGGCTACCGGTGTACTTTAACTCTAAATTTTGTTAATTTTCATGTGACGAGTTCTGAAAAAACAAATGAACCGGAGAGCGCCGTAGCCTCGAGAACCTCTACGATGATCGGTTGCGCTCTGGGTACCCGGAGTCGTCGGCGCAGTGGAGAGTCCGCAGTCAGGGGTCACCAGCAGCGTGTGTACCAGCGTGCGTACAAGCAGCGAGCATGCAAGCGGCGTGCGTATGAGCAGCATGCGCGCGAGCAGTGACCACAATCGGCTCTCATTGTACCGAGCGGAACTACGAGAGGCGCGTAGTTATGAAGATCAAAGTGCATAAGTCGGCGTTTATGAGTTTTGAAAGCCTATATAAGTTACCGTTTATGAGTTTTGAAAGCCTATAAGTTAGCGTTTATAAGTTTTGATTTTCTGTAAGTTTTGAAAGCCTAAAAGTTGGCGTTTATAAGTTTTGATTTTCTATAAGTTTTGAAAGCCTATATAAGTTACCGTTTATGAGTTTTGAAAGCCTAAAAGTTGGCGTTTATAAGTTTTGATTTTCTATAAGTTTTGAAAGCCTATAAGTTGGCGTTTCTAAGTTTTGAAAGCCTATAAGTTGGCGTTTATAAATTTTGAAGCCTATAAGTTGGCGTTTCTAAGTTTTGAAAGCCTATAAGTTAGCGTTTATAAGTTTTGAAAGCCTATATAAGTTACCGTTTATGAGTTTTGAAAGCCTATAAGTTGGCGTTTATAAGTTTTGATTTTCTATAAGTTTTGAAAGCCTCTAAGTTGGCGTTTCTAAGTTTTGAAAGCCTATAAGTTGGCGTTTATAAATTTTGCAGCCTATAGGTTGGCGTTTATAAGTTTTGAAGGCTATAAGTTGGCATTTATAAGTTTTGTAGTGTGTGGGTGTAGTGGGGCCCTATCAACACCTCCGGGCCCAAGTCAACCTCACGTGCAAGCTCGTGCACCTGCTGAACAACGGACGAGGCTCTGACGGCGGCGGTCCACTTCAACACGGCGATGGGCTCAACACCTGTTACGTGGGACCGAATTGTACACGGTGAAATGTGGGCCGGTATAGGCCTCTGCCTACCCCTTCGGGGATGAAGGCGTGAGTATATGTATGTATGTATGTTATAAGTTTTGAAATCCTATAAGTTGGCGTCTATAAGTTTTGAGCTATACGTGTCGTTCCTGAGGAGTTCTATGTATATATATGTAACCTGAGCTGAGCCATAAATAAGTTTGAAAAGTCTACCGCGTTACCTTCCCTCTGAGATAACCTATAAATTGATACTATAAAGTTATATGTTTAGTATGTGTAATAGTGTTAATGTGTTATAATGTTGAGTGGTTCAGCAGTACAGTTAGTTATCAAGATATATAATGATCATATTATAGACCCTATTAAAAAAAAAGTATGTGCCATCTGGAAAAGAAAAACAATCACATGTCTGTACTATTTGAATAAAGTTGAAAGATTTTCCATTGCTTAGACACGAGCAGACCTAGTTTGTTACTATTTATGCGAGATTCACAAGTTTCCAATGTTAAGATTCTAACTGGTTACTATTTTGAAGGGCAAAAAAAAATTAAGATTTCCCATTATTTAGAATGATTGCTGATTACGATAAAAGAGGAAGTTGAAAGATTTTCCATTGTTGAATGATTGCTGGTTACTATGAAAAGAGTAAGTTGAAAGATTTTCCATTGTTAAGAATGATTGCTGGTTACTATGAAAAGAATAAGTTGAAAGATTATTCATTGTTCAGATACATAGTTAGTTACTATTTAAGCTAATGTCAAAATGGTTTTCCATTATTTCAATTAATAGCTTGTTACTGTTTAAACAAAAGTCAAAAGGTTTTCCATTGTTCAGATAGATAGTTTATTGTTTAAGCGAAGGTTAAAAGTTTTGCAACTGTTCAAATACAGTTTGTTATTGTATTAACTAAAGCTTTAAGGTTTTCCAGTGTTCAGATAGTTTGTTATTGTTTAAGCGAAAGTTAAAGAATTTTCCACTGTTCATATAGATTGTTACTGTTTAGATGAAAGTCAAAAGGTTTTCCATTGTTCAGACAGATAGTTTATTGTTTAAGCGAAAGTTAAAAGATTTTTCAAATACAGTGTGCTAGTGTACCAACTAAAGCTATAAGATTTTCCGGTGTTCAGATAGTTTGTTATTGTTTAAGCGAAAGTTAAAAGATTTCCCATTATTCAGGTATACCGTTGGTTACTATTCAAGTAAAAGTTAAAAGACTTGTTCAGGTATAAGCCACTACTAGTAAGCGAAACTTGAAAGGACTTCCTATTGTTGAGATTGATGGCGGTGACTTTTGACGATTGAAAGTGGAGAAAGTTCATTTCTTTATTGATGAAGTTAGTTGAACATAGAAATTCTTGAAGAGAAAATATTTAAATCGTGATGGGTTATCTTTCACTACAGACTAACTGATGTTCTAATTTTTGTGAATGTATTAGATATTATAAAGTATCAGATAAATGTAAAATTGTGTCAAACACGACACATGGAAAACTAGAACATGGTAAAAATGTTTTTTATATGTCATAGATAGATTGTATTGAGTTACATTGGATTGGTTAAATTGATCTAATTTATTTAGAAGGTTATCACCAGCTCAGTTGAATGTTAAATTTGTTTATCGATTTGCCATTGCATTAAATGGGTATTCTGTAATATTAATCTTGACGGGCAGAGTGTAAGGTTTCACCAGATGCGTGTATGAGGACATACACGTCGTCAGGATGGTCGAGTGTAAGGTTTCGTGATTTTTGCCTGAATTTTTGCAATATGGCAATGAAGGTAGTTTGAGAATTCAACTGGTGGGGATTGTCAATAAAAAGCAACAACGCCATTTTGTGGCCCTCAGTCGTAAACTACACGTCGCTAGATAGAAACGTAAAAGTGTAATTGGGCAATGGGGAGCATTGTTGACGGTGGAAGGTGATCGTTTATGCATAGTAAGGTGGCCACCCTAAACCTGCTGTATGGGTCGCAAGCCCCAGACACTGTTGCAATGTTCTTCCTTGTGCCACGTGGTGTATAAGTATTCCTAGTTGTGTTTGTTATGTAAAAAAATAAAGAAGGAGTGATGATATCTCTGTGTTTTCTTCTGAGGTTTTACATGGTATTAGTCACGGCGGCAACAGACTTCGTTCTTCGTTCCGTGTTTAACGTTTTGGTATGGAACCCTATAAATAATACACGAAGTGATACAGTATGATTTGCAGTTACAAATGATTAACAGTGTCGAGATCATTGCATCTGAAATACAAATATAATCCTCATCACCTGATAGACTCGATTGACTACTCTAGAAATCGTCATAACATTTATTTCTGTGGTGTTTTAAATATTAAGCGCTACCCTGCAATCTTGACGAGGTCGCCAGTCACCTTCCTTCTACGCTCAATATTTGGTTAACAAAGAAAAAAAAAAGGATTGTGTGGTTTTATGAAACCACGGTAAAAGTGAAACTTTTTTTCACATGCTGCGATAATGGCGGCCGACCGTCACGCGGCATCTAACACACAGACTAAAAATTATGTAACGATGTGATAGTATTTTTACTAGTTTTCACTTGAATAAAATTTGATGCCTTCCGAGTATCTTTTACAAATATACAAATCGCGACATACAAGTCCAAAGTCACATTCGAAATGTTAGCATTACTTGGAATACGTTCATATGAAGAGATGAATCTAAGATTCCCTAGTGGCGCCACAGTAGGTACCTACTCGTATAATTATAATTACTACCAACGTAGATGCATCAACAGGTATTAACACTATCATTATATACCTGAAACTATTTCCAAAAGCATATTGATGATGGCATGGCATTCAGCATAAAATATTATACCATGTTTATGTTTCAAGTTAATTCAGTTATTTTTGATAAATCTCAGAATTATGTTCCAGTATGCGATGTTTAGTTTTATTATTGTTTAATACCTGTTGATACCCGTGTCTCCTACGTGATAATTTGTATTCTATATCTGTACTGAAGTAAGTAAGTAGAAGCGCTCGTGGCCCCGCGGACTCAGTGTTCTGTAAACGATCACTGCAGTAAGCAACTTTCACTATGGCCGGTTCATGGATGGTTGACCATCCATGTGATCACTTTGTGACATTTATTTGAGCGTATCCGTGCTTCGGAAGGCGCGTTAAGCCGTTGGTCCCGGTTGCCAGTAAAATGGCAGTCGTTAAGCCAAGTTGAAGGCTTTATTTCAACAGCAGGCAGTCACAACCTGCGCCTGTCCATTTTAAACACGGCAATACGGCTCACAACGTATTACGTGGGACAAATTATAAAAAGGTGAAATGTGGGTATATAATATGCCTCTGCCTACCCCTTTGGGGATAAAGGCGTGATGATGAACTATATCTGTACTGAATTTCGTTAGAATCGATTTAATGGTTCAGGCATAAAAGCTGGCAAATTTACTTTCATATTCATCCTCTAAATTATTTATCCTTTTCGCTACCATTATTAGAAATATACGCCACCATAATTCACTAATGTGAAGTTTAAGTAATTGTTTAGTGAATAAAAACTAAGAACACATATACTTATACAAACCCCTGAGGTAAATCATTACCTCGCCTCGTGATGAGAATAATGCAACACCCTGAGGGCACACTGAATAACCGTGCCATAACACGTAAGACTGGTACCGTAAGGTTCAGGAAGGAAGTATTGAGTATAACGTTGACTCCTTCATATAAGCTGCCTGAGCCGCGTGATACTTACATCTGTGTACCGTGCCTCCATCTTGCTGATTACCGCGCTCATAATAGCTAACTGGGTTTTATATACCTATTCTGAACGTGGCGGTGTCGTGCTGAAAAAAATATGCGTTTAAAGGTATATTTATTAAATACCTTTATTCGCAAAAGGGTAGGCAGTAGCATACTACACGTTCACATTTCATTTAAAACTTTGTCCTACGTATTACGTGGTGCCACCAACAATCATCATTTTCAGTTGCTGAAAAGTAGTAGTTCTAAATACAACTGGGATTAGTCGCCGGATGATGCTTTCAGCGAATTAACTTAAAAGGTAAATCTGTTAAGTCAGCCACGAACCATCAAAAAAAGTTGTAAAAGAACTACTTAAAGACTAAAATCTTTAGCAAAGTGAGCAATATGAGTAGCGGCTCAAGCCGATTAATTGTAATCCAGCTTCGTTGTGCAGACACTTCTTAATATTCTTTTTGCGATGCAGTCAAATGGAGCGGTAGCTTAGCGTCCGCTGTAAGTTGTAAAGCGCTGAACGAAATTAATGGCTTTCCTGGCGCGGCTGCCTGCCGGCTTAATCCAGCTAACACGTAATACACTGCCCGCCTCTACCTTACATCACGATGGAAAAAAAACTACTTACAAGTTTGCCGTTAGGAAGTTAAGCGAAAACGGCAAGAAGCGGTGAGAAATTCCGGAGAGGATGACATTTATTTAAATAGTTACTTTGTTCCTTCGTCGTCTCTGACCTAAGTCTGATCAGATTTAACAATTTAAGTTACGATATAAAAACCAAACTTATTTATTTGTGAGTGGATCATTTGGTAGAACGTTATGCGAAAAACTGTCAAAATTAATCAGTAGAGCAGGACCTCTATTTAATTTTCCTTTGAACTTAATTGTAGTAAAAAAAAATTACCTACATACATATAGTCACGCCTTTATCCCCTAAGGGGTAGGCAGAGGCCATAGTATACGCCCACAATTCACCTTTTAGTTTTATGTCCCACGTAATAGGTGGTGAGCCTAATGCCGTGTTGAGATGGACACGAGCACGTCATGCCGACCCGTAGCTAAAATTTTTCAAGCCGCCCGTAAGGCCTTCAACTTGGCTTAACGATTGTCATTTTACTGACAACCGGGTTTCATTTCGAGTTTTACTTCTCTACGCAATGGATAGTTTTGCGAAAGCGTTCCCTTAGGGCGCTTTTATTGTCATTGTCATGCGTGTTTTCGGATGCTGGCCGGGCGGCCATGTTTTCATTATCATGCACGCCTCAAGCACGCGGAACGCGGGTGAGACGGCACGGTGATGTGGGACCGGCCAGCATGCGGGTGAAAACACGCATGACATTAAAAGCGCCCTTAGTCGCCTCTTACGTCATCCTCGGGATGAATTAGGGTAGCGACATTTTGTACTCTTTCCCGTTGCCACGCGGGAGAAAGTAGTATCCTACTCAATTAACTAAACTGTCAAGAATTGCAACACGCGTTGAGAAATAACAACTGAAAAACCATTTTATCTTTTATCTCCACTTCCAAAGGAACAGCGCAGAATGTCGGGACCAAAAGTATCATAAAGTCATTTTTAGGGTTCCGTAGCCAAATGGCAAAAAACGGAACCCTTATAGATTCGTCATGTCTGTCTGTCTGTCTGTCCGTCCGTGTGTCACAGCCATTTTTCTCCGAAACTATAAGAGCTATGCCATTGAAACTTGGTAAGTAGATGTATTCTGTGAACCGCATTAAGATTTTTATATAAAACTAAAAAAAGCAGTAAATTTTGGGGGTCCCCATACTCAGAACTGAAACTTAATTTTTTTTTTTCGTCAGACCCATACGTGTGGTGGGGTATCTGTAGATAGGTCTTCAAAAATGCTATTGAGGTTTCCGACATGATTTTTTTCAAAACTGAATAGTTTGTGTAAGAGACACTTCCAAAGACCCCTCTAACTTCTAAACTAAGAGAATGATAAATCTAAAAAAATATATAATGTAGGTACATTGCCATAAAAACTACCAACTAAAATTAGTTTGAACGTGATCGAGTTGGTAGTTTTTTGTTAATACGTCATAAATCGCAATTTTCGCCCAGAAGAATCTTTACCACTGCGAACGTGTTAAAACATCAATCAAAGTTACAACGAACTACAAAAACTTTTATATTGTGTTACTTGCTGCTAAGGAACCCTTCATGGGCGAGTCCAGCTCGCACTTGGCCGGTTTTTTTAGCATAAGGAAAATCCTACAGGGATGCTATGCCGGACTCCTACCGACTAAAAACCACACGTTTCCTACCTAATGCCTACGGTTGGGAGCCCTGGGTAAGCTATAGGAAGAATGACCCCAGGACTTCCAACGGATCTTAATACCTTCCTCTGATTATAAGCTCAGAATATGTCAAGTATTGATTCACTACTTTCGGCGTGATACTTATTCGGGATAGATACAGACATTACAGACAGAAAGACGACAAAACAATACATTTTTTCGGCTTCAGTATCGATTCTAGAATGCCCTGCCTATAATTTCAAAATATCTTCGATGTATGTACAGATTTTTGACCCCCTACTGTTTTATTATCTATCTATATATCGCTCCCTTAATATTATAAGGGCACAATTCAAAATTTAGAGGTTTTGAGTTTTTGTGTTATATGGGCTCAATAACAACTATTCTATCACTTGACCTTGACAAAAAGAGAAAAAAATGAAATACGGCTATAGTGCCCCTTTCACACTACCCTCTTCCGCACCCCCGCCTTCCCGCTAGAGAGGCCTAACCAGTAAGGTGCCGTTACTTGATAACGCCGAACCGCCGGTCGTGTTGTTCGAATTGGAATTGTGCCTTTTTATTACTAAATAACGGGTAAGTATTGCTTTATTTTTTAGTACTAGACAGGTTGAACTAGAGTTAGGCTCCTTTATCACCAAAATTTAGAATATGTCATTTTAAATCAAATTAGCTCTTTATTTCACAACAAAATTTAGTTTTTTCTATGTTAATCTCAAAGCCATTCTTTTTTTTACAAAATTGGATTCAAGAATTGTGTTTACTTTTATGGTTAGTTCTTTACACGATGCAAAAAGTTTAATCAAATTTTGAATTGCCTTCATAATATCTCGTATGGTTAAGTAATTATGTAAGTAGATGAAAATAGATACAGTTGTTATTTTTATTATTTACAGAAACGTGACGTCGCGGTCGCATAACATTTTAAACTTACTTAATCTGCCAGATCCACAAGTTGAGTAACAAAATGAATCGACTAAAGAGCAGAAAGTAAGTTTTTCTATTGTAATCTTTCTAGCTGAATCCTTAACTTTAACATACTTTTTATACAGTCAGTAAGTAATGTTTAACATCTAATCGTATAATTTATGTTTTAGGATGGTACAGGACACGTTTCAGAAAATACACAACTGTTAGTCGCGTTGTCTGGATCATTGACTGCTTTTATTGGAACACCGTCGAAACGCTCAAGCAGATCATCTTTAAGTAGTTCCAGCTCATCTTCAAGTTCCGACACCGGTAGTTTGACGAGTACAACTTCTAGTAGCCGCCAATCCTCGCGAGAATGTGTCCCAATAACTCGAGCATTACCTATTTTTCAAATTAATGTTATACCCTCGGATGAGCAACCACGTACTCCTCGAGGACAATTTACGTCTCCCTTGTTACTGATACTTCAAAATGTTTAACCTACAGCTATGCCAATAACAACGATTCGCGCTCCTGGATTATCGCATTTCACCAGTTAATTCTGCAGAGAGTGATACTGAGAAAGTGATAATGATACAACCTATAATGCAGAACCAGAAGCCTAACAGCGTTCTTTGAGCTCATCATCAAATACTTACCCCCTTATTCATAATCGTTTATTAAACCTATTTTAGTTAAAACACATTTTAAGTCTATTGCTGTCTCTAACCATACTCTGTCATTGGTTAGAGACAGCAATAGACTTAAAGTGTGTTTTAACTAAAATAGGTTTAATAAACGATTATGAATAAGGGGGTTAATCTTTTAATTTACATTACATTAACTAGAACTTTAACGAGAAAACGAAAAGCTTATCATCAACAAAAAGCTCATGCGTTACCTCGAGGATCACCCGCTACTCAATGATCGACAATACGGCTTTAGGCCAAAGCGGTCTAGCTAAGGTGACCTCCTGGCGTACGTGACGCATGTGGGAGGCTATGGAGAGGCACGGCAAGTCCGTTCGTTTACGTGATAAATAAAGAACCGCTCAACCGATTTTGTGCAAACTTTACTAAAACCATCTACTAAATAGTCCGAACAAAGGCAAAACATTTGGTTTGGATAGGTGAGCCCATTCTTGAGTTATAAAATTACAACGAAAAGTGGCATTGATTTTTATATATCGCTCCCTTAATAAAGTAAAGGCCTATCTCAAAAATACAAACTTTTGGGAAAACGTGTTTTAAGCGTCAAAGAACCCGACAGTTCTACTCTATTATCCATAACATCATAATTTAAAATGCTATGGCTTTCATTATTTTTTTACGTAGACTACATTAAATGTACTACAGTATTCTTAATTAAAATATAAGAAAGAAAATATATTTAAGTACTAATAAATTCTTTATTTAAAACTCTTCCGACTTAGGCCTGTTTAACATTAATTTTATTTTAGATTTATAGGCAATGTTTGGAATGTGCCTTTCTAAGGCTTAAAAACAATCAACATTATGAAGACTATCACAAAATAATGCTTTATCACGCAATATAACCTATTACATATAGGTAAAAGTGCCTTATTGGAAAATGAAAATACCACAAAAAATTGTTTTTATCAAAAATTATAATAATTCAAAAGTTACCAAATGGCACATAATATTTATTAAATATAGTGGAAAATTCTAAAAAAATAAAAAGTCTTAACTTAATATTACTCCACAAAGTAAGAAAATTGCAGATATTAATAGGTAAATTAGGAACGTCTAAAAATTCACAAATTGAAATTTATATTTATTTATTTACTTATTTATTTTACACTTTATTGTACTTACAACAAAAGGTTACAAAATTGCACGTAATAATAAATCAAGTACGAACTTTGCAAAAACTACAGACACCCTTTCCTTTTTCCTATTATTAATTTGACCATTAAATTTTTAATTATAAACAAAACCTTTCTAATTATTTTTTCTTATGCTATGAGTATCAGTAACTTTATTAAAATTAACAGTCTAAAAGATTTGAAATATTTTATCCTTTTGTGGTGGTCAAGTTTATCAGAAGCGCTCGTGGCCCCGCGAACTCAGTGTTCTGTAAACGATCACTGCAGTAAGCAACTTTCACTGTGGCCGGTCCATGGATGGGTGACCATCCATGTGATCACTTTGTGACATTTATTTGAGCGTTTCCGTGCTTCGGAAGGCACGTTAAGCCGTTGGTCCCGGTTGCCAGTAAAATGGCAGTCGTTAAGCTAAGTTGAAGGCTTTATTTCAACAGCAGGCAGTCACAACCTGCGCCTGTCCATTTAAACACGGCAATACGGCTCACCACCTATTACGTGGGACAAATTATACAAAGGTGAAATGTGGGCATTATGATATGCCTCTGCCTACCCCTTCGGGGATAAAGGCGTGACCATATGTATGTATGTATGTAAGTTTATCGCTGCATTTAAGTCTATATTTTTGAGAGCATGGTGGTTTCATTTTCTAGCAGAAACAAGTTTCTTAGTAAAATTAGAAATGAATTGTTCGCCTAAGTTTCGCTTATTTTTTGAGCTGGATTGAGCTCGGGCCAGATAGTCCCCAAGTGAGATCGTTGTATTCTGAAGAGAGGGTAAGGGCAGGAAAATACATTTTTTGCTGTAAACGCAAACGCCAGTGTTTTACGGGCATTGAACTCAACCAGGTTTTCGGATCCCCATTGGGAAATGCGGTCCAGGACCCCGTTAAGATCAGCCACAATTTGCCGTCTCTTCTCCACAATGTCGAATCTCCCTGCCGATGGACGGGCCGAGTAACTTTCGTGCAGAGTGCTTTCGTTTGCATAGCAATGAATCCTCCCGCGGGATAGCATGTCATTGATATGCAGAAGAAAGAGAGTTAGGAACAACACAGATCCCTGTGGTATCCCGGCATTAACCTGCATAAATCAGGAAGCCTGGCCGTCACAGAGGACCCGTATACATCGTCCGTGCAGAAAACTGGTCATCCAGCTGCAAAATTGGGGGCTGGAAGCTTGGAAAGCAGCGACGCGTGCCATACTCTATCGAAGGCTTTCGCGATATCGATGGAGCCTTATAGCCAACGACTTGCCGTGCCTCTCCATAGCCTCCCACATGCGTCACGTACGCCAGGAGGTCACCCTAGCTAGACCGCTTTGGCCTAAAGCCGTATTGTCGATCATTGAGTAGCGGGTGATCCTCGAGGTAACGCATGAGCTTTTTGTTGATGATAAGCTTTTCGTTTTCTCGTTAAAGTTCTAGTTAATGTAATGTAAATTAAAAGATTAACCCCCTTATTCATAATCGTTTATTAAACCTATTTTAGTTAAAACACATTTTAAGTCTATTGCTGTCTCTAACCATACTCTGTCATTGGTTAGAGACAGCAATAGACTAAAGTGTGTTTTAACTAAAATAGGTTTAATAAACGATTATGAATAAGGGGGTTAATCTTTTAATTTACATTACATTAACTAGAACTTTAACGAGAAAACGAAAAGCTTATCATCAACAAAAAGCTCATGCGTTACCTCGAGGATCACCCGCTACTCAATGATCGACAATACGGCTTTAGGCCAAAGCGGTCTAGCTAGGGTGACCTCCTGGCGTACGTGACGCATGTGGGAGGCTATGGAGAGGCACGGCAAGTCGTTGGCTATAAGGCTCCATCGATATCGCGAAAGCCTTCGATAGAGTATGGCACGCGTCGCTGCTTTCCAAGCTTCCAGCCCCCAATTTTGCAGCTGGATGACCAGTTTTCTGCACGGACGATGTATACGGGTCCTCTGTGACGGCCAGGCTTCCTGATTTATGCAGGTTAATGCCGGGATACCACAGGGATCTGTGTTGTTCCTAACTCTCTTTCTTCTGCATATCAATGACATGCTATCCCGCGGGAGGATTCATTGCTATGCAAACGAAAGCACTCTGCACGAAAGTTACTCGGCCCGTCCATCGGCAGGGAGATTCGACATTGTGGAGAAGAGACGGCAAATTGTGGCTGATCTTAACGGGGTCCTGGACCGCATTTCCCAATGGGGATCCGAAAACCTGGTTGAGTTCAATGCCCGTAAAACACTGGCGTTTGCGTTTACAGCAAAAAATGTATTTTCCTGCCCTTACCCTCTCTTCAGAATACAACGATCTCACTTGGGGACTATCTGGCCCGAGCTCAATCCAGCTCAAAAAATAAGCGAAACTTAGGCGAACAATTCATTTCTAATTTTACTAAGAAACTTGTTTCTGCTAGAAAATGAAACCACCATGCTCTCAAAAATATAGACTTAAATGCAGCGATAAACTTACATACATACATACATATGGTCACGCCTTTATCCCCGAAGGGGTAGGCAGAGGCATATCATAATGCCCACATTTCACCTTTGTATAATTTGTCCCACGTAATAGGTGGTGAGCCGTATTGCCGTGTTTAAATGGACAGGCGCAGGTTGTGACTGCCTGCTGTTGAAATAAAGCCTTCAACTTAGCTTAACGACTGCCATTTTACTGGCAACCGGGACCAACGGCTTAACGTGCCTTCCGAAGCACGGAAACGCTCAAATAAATGTCACAAAGTGATCACATGGATGGTCACCCATCCATGGACCGGCCACAGTGAAAGTTGCTTACTGCAGTGATCGTTTACAGAACACTGAGTTCGCGGGGCCACGAGCGCTTCTGATAAACTTGACCACCACAAAAGGATAAAATATTTCAAATCTTTTAGACTGTTAATTTTAATAAAGTTACTGATACTCATAGCATAAGAAAAAATAATTAGAAAGGTTTTGTTTATAATTAAAAATTTAATGGTCAAATTAATAATAGGAAAAAGGAAAGGGTGTCTGTAGTTTTTGCAAAGTTCGTACTTGATTTATTATTACGTGCAATTTTGTAACCTTTTGTTGTAAGTACAATAAAGTGTAAAATAAATAAGTAAATAAATAAATATAAATTTCAATTTGTGAATTTTTAGACGTTCCTAATTTACCTATTAATATCTGCAATTTTCTTACTTTGTGGAGTAATATTAAGTTAAGACTTTTTATTTTTTTAGAATTTTCCACTATATTTAATAAATATTATGTGCCATTTGGTAACTTTTGAATTATTATAATTTTTGATAAAAACAATTTTTTGTGGTATTTTCATTTTCCAATAAGGCACTTTTACCTATATGTAATAGGTTATATTGCGTGATAAAGCATTATTTTGTGATAGTCTTCATAATGTTGATTGTTTTTAAGCCTTAGAAAGGCACATTCCAAACATTGCCTATAAATCTAAAATAAAATTAATGTTAAACAGGCCTAAGTCGGAAGAGTTTTAAATAAAGAATTTATTAGTACTTAAATATATTTTCTTTCTTATATTTTAATTAAGAATACTGTAGTACATTTAATGTAGTCTACGTAAAAAAATAATGAAAGCCATAGCATTTTAAATTATGATGTTATGGATAATAGAGTAGAACTGTCGGGTTCTTTGACGCTTAAAACACGTTTTCCCAAAAGTTTGTATTTTTGAGATAGGCCTTTACTTTATTAAGGGAGCGATATATAAAAATCAATGCCACTTTTCGTTGTAATTTTATAACTCAAGAATGGGCTCACCTATCCAAACCAAATGTTTTGCCTTTGTTCGGACTATTTAGTAGATGGTTTTAGTAAAGTTTGCACAAAATCGGTTGAGCGGTTCTTTATTTATCACGTAAACGAAGTTGCGCGGGACAGCTAGTTACACATAAATTCTTTTAGTTAATTAATTCGGGCAAAACGTACAAATAATAATTTCATATAAAATGTATAAATTCATTAAACACCGTCCCGTGTTCTTACAATGTTTATGTGTTTTGCCTCGTGAAAGCAAACACGTGAACCCCATAAATATAAAACCTTATTAAATATAAAAATACCAAGAACGTTATTCCCTCCATTTACAAAATATGAAATTAATCCATTCAGTATTGCCTATGAGATTCAAGGGGGACGTCAGTGTGTCCAGAGCAGATTTGATTTATTACGTCAGAAAATATAAAATGGTTCTTTTTTTTACCGTTAAAAACTTTTTAAACGGTTTTATTTAGCTCACCCCGTTTGTTTTATTATTTATTCTTGGGTCAAATTTAGTAATTCAAATTTCACCCTCTTCCTGTCAACCGATTAATCTGAAATTTTGTATACACTTTGGATTTTGATGACAATACAATTATGTTTATTCATTATCTTTATAAATTCAAGATGGCCTCCGCTACAAAATGGCGGATAATTTATTTATTATTAATCACATCAATATGGGTATCAAATGAAAGGGCTCAACAAGCAGAATACAATATACTATAAAAAATTGAAATCCAAGATGGCGGCCGCTACAAAATGGCGGCTAACGTAGGTTTTATCAATATGGGTATCAAATGAAAGGTCTCAACAAGCAGAATACAATATACTATAAAAAATTGAAATCCAAGATGGCGGCCTCTAAAAAATGGCGGATAACTTAGGTTTTATCAATCCCATCAACATGGGTATCAAATGAAAGGTCTCAACAAGTAGAATACAATTTACTATGCAAAATTGAAATCTAAGATGGCTGCCGCTACCAAATGGCTGATAACAATTTTTTAACAATCCCACAAATATGGGTATCAAATAAAAGGGCTTGACAAGAAGAATACAATGCACCATACAACCTCAATATTTAAGATGGGCGCAGCCACTAAATGGCGTATAATAATAAGATTTAAATTTAGAAATTGAATCTGTAATTTAGGTATCTGATCTGGAAATATTTGTGGGGGCAAAAGTCATGCTACGGTCCAATATTGACGTTTCAAAGGGATTAGTAAATGGCGCTATATGCTACATCAACGAAATCGTTTGGCCACAATTTCGTCGAACTCAGATGTATGCAACAGATGTACCTTCCATCCGAATTGATTTCGCAAGAGACGGAGTACATCTTATACACCCGAAAGCTATACAGTTTCCAGCTAAGTACAATTACGGGACGGCTGAAAGAAGAATGTTGCCTTTAAGACTATCATGGGCTTCTACAATACATAAAATGCAGGGCAGCACTGTGGATCACGCAGTCGTATACTTAGGTGCGAAACTGTTTGAAGAAGGTCAAGCCTACGTGGCTCTTAGTAGAGTAAGATCTTTGCAGGGACTACGTATACAGAAGTTGGACTGCAATAAACTAACGGGCAAGAAACCTTGCAATAATGAAGCACTAAATGAATTAAACAGAATGCAAAATAAATACTAAAAACTAGAAAATAAAAATAGGAAAAAAAACTTTTTAAGTTAAACGGTTTTATGTTAAACATACATTGCAATGTTTAAAATAAATGTACTAAAAACCAAAAAATAATAAAATAGATACAGTCGTGGGAATTATAAACATATGCATAGACTAGACTAAAATAAAACCGTGGGGCACGTCAATTGTCTACAAATTATCGACTTAATGTGCGATAGAAGAATCGTTTAATTCGTCGTTAGGCAGTTGGCCCGCAGACGGTGAGGAAATTACTCACTATTTTCTTGCTCATGGAAATTCCAATAGTTATACACTCCATGTAAATAAAAGAAATGTTTCAACTAGTTTATCGTTGGACATTCACACTGCTGGCTGGCGAGGAATCGTTTCACTGCTCGTAGTTTGTCTTTAATCGACAAAACATATGATGAAAGTACTACTCGCTCACCACTATGAAACCGCGAAAACTCGCTTATAATCGAGCTTGCTAGCTTGTTTCCACATTCTAGCCGTACTTATCACACGCCCATCGTTATCGGTTGAACAACTGCCTAATTATAGTGTAACATTACAAAATAAACATTTTAATCAACGATTGTAGACAATTGACGTGCCCCACGGTTTTATTTTAGTCTAGTCTATGCATATGTTTATAATTCCCACGACTGTATCTATTTTATTATTTTTTGGTTTTTAGTACATTTATTTTAAACATTGCAATGTATGTTTAACATAAAACCGTTTAACTTAAAAAGTTTTTTTACCTATTTTTTTCATCATAAGAATACGACACACAAAATGCGGACATAACTTCTTAATTCTTTTCTCCTAATTGTGTCTATCCTTGAAAGATTTTTATTTCGTGTAAGGAAAGCTCACGGGAGATATTAGATTTTCCTAGTTTTTGTTTTGCTAAAAAAGTTGCCGGAGCCTTTATCGCTGTAAATCAAATAGAGTGCGAGAATTATTTTATTGGAAGTAAGTAGCTTGTTATGTTGTTACATGGAGTTTGTTTTCAGAACACGAGTAATACAAGTAATCTTCACATCTTTTCCGAGTAAGTACCTACTGACTTCTTAGAAAATGATATGAAATCGTACAGTAAAATTGTAAACATTTTCCGATGGTAGGTACATATTTTTCATACAAAATAGTCTCCCCTTTTTTTCTGACAGGGTAAAAGAAGCAAACTTTTACGCCATTGATTTAATACGCTCACTTTTTTTAACCATTACTATTTTTTCACACGTGTTTAAATAGGTGATGAGTCAAACTATGTCAAAATGGACTGTTCAAATTATTCAAACCACTCGTAGCTCTTTGACTTTAAATATAATCTGAAGCATAGAAACGTTATTAAATGGAAATGTGACAAACTGTCACCCATCTTAGGACTAACCGTAGCGTAAGAAGCTTATCGCCGCAATCATTTACGGAACACTGAGCAAGAGGGGTCACGAGCGATTTCCGGTGGTATATTTTATATTTTGACATAGAATTTTGGTAGGTATTTATGGATGGGAAAACTATAAAGCGTCATAAAAACGTTAGTGAAAAGGAAATAATCATCTTGGCAACACATAAACTGTTCGTTGCCAAGTCTGCAATCAGACAAATCATCGCATCGTGTCTTATTTCTTACCAAAGCCAAGCTGGCCAAGACTTCGAAAAATACTTACCTACCTACTTGTTTCTTATCTACAATGTGAAAAGTAAATGAATAAGTTAATAAGAGCCGACTTAGTGATTAACTCCTACCAGCTTACTAATACATTTACCTGCACCTTAAAAATTGCTTTAGTCAAGCTTCTATTTATTACGATACATCCGAAGAATTCGGAATCGATGATCGAAGTATTTGGACTATAATATCACTTCTCTCATTATCTTGGTGACATAATATTTTCTTTCCTTCAAAGCGTTTCCTTGTCACGTTTTTCTTTACTTTCTCTACTAGTTAATATCATTCTAGATTCTTTCAAACCAAAGTTATTAGCATAAACACCAAAAATAGAAAGCCTTACAAAAGTTGAAACGAAACTTCACTTATAGTACGAGATCCGACTGCAGAATCACTACGTTCATCGAGTATACGCCAAAAACCTAATTTATACGCAAATTTATGATTAGAAGAATATATATTTACTAGGGTGCCTATCAAAATTTGGCCGCAAATATTTTTAATTAAATTATTGCTAATTGATTTTCGGAAAAAAATTTCATTCACTTGTTTTTTAAATAAAATATCGTCCACTTCACGGCAATATACATAAAGACTCTGAAAAATCACGGTTGCCGTTGCGCACTTGGCCGCACCTCTTCACAGCCAGGTGTAAACGGGTATGATTTTGATACATTTATACGTTCATAACGTACATTTATTATTTATATATCAAATGAAAGCTATTTTTTTTCTGTTTATTATAATATATGGTTGCCTAATTAAATCTGGCCGCAAATAAGGGTTGCTGGCTGTTAAAGATGGTAAATATTTAAGATAGAGTGAAAGAGAGCTAGTGCGTAACATCACTAGTCTGACGAGGATAGCGATTGCCAGCTGTACGACGCTTTAAAGCCATTGCGCATGCGTCGAATACTAGTGTTCTCAACCACCGCTGCACCGCCCCGCCCGGTTCAAACACTAGTAGGGAATACTGAATAAATACTCCAAAAGAAATGTCTTCTTTTTCAAAATGACAAATTTAAAAATTACAACAATAAATTAGTATCGGGGATAAATGAAACCAAGGTTACTTAAGTAAAAGGTAATTTTATTGTACAAGTGCTGTTTGAAAAAATATTATGTTTTGTTCAAGTATTCAATCGTCTGTTACATATTAATTAAACATTTAAGCAAATTAAAAATTTTAAAAAGGTATCTTATATTTCCGTGACTCTAATTTAAAATTCTGAATTATCGGAGCTTTAACGGACACTATCATTGCTGCTATCACTTTCATCGCTACAAATATCAGAATCGTCGTCATTATCGGAAGAATTGTTCATCGAATCACATAGCACACTCTCAACTTGCGTTGGAGTTGAGTCTCCCAGGAAGCACATCACAGAAAGCAAATGGGCGAGGTCGCAGTGGTGTAGGTGCATGTGGTTGGTCTGTTGGGAGGGCTTACCTGGGGCTCCCAACCTTAGGCTGTTTGGCGTTACGTGAGGTGTTTTAGTCGGTAGGATTTACGTCAAAAAAATCATTTCGCATTAAATTGATAAAGACGAAGACGTGTTTTCTGTGTGACAAAAAATTCAATGTACTTGACTTTAATAATGCATCATATATATTCTTCTAATCATAAATATGCGTAAAAATTAGGTTTTTGGCGTATACTCGATGAACGTAGTGATTCTGCAGTCGGATCTTAGACTATTAGATGTTTTTAAAAATGTTCAGTAAGTACCTACCTATTAACTAAAATGTCTAAAACCAAGTTTGTTTTTTAAGACTGAGAGTAATTAGATCGTCTCATTTCTTTCGGTTAGGCCCAAAACAAGCAGAAATGTTCTAAAGCATAAACGTGTTAACAAAGTTATCCCCGAAGTTTGTTGGGAACATTTCATTACTAAGTTTGAACGTCCAATGTTATTTGAACAATGGTCTGTGAAGCCGCTTAACCATTATATTAAAAAATCTTGCCTTTAAAAGCGATCTTACCGGTTTGACTGTGCTTTTACCATTGTGAAGAAATCCACCTGCCTCCAGGTAAGTATTCTTTTTCATCTGTGAAGATACATGTATTTCATGGATGATTTAGTACAGTCAAGGATATTATGGCCGGAAAAACCACCCGAAGCAACTCCAGCAGTGGTGAACAAAGTCTGTCAGAAACCTTGGGTCATCCTTCTGAGGCTTACCTCGTACTTTTGGCTGTAGGCAGTTTATAAGGCACCGGGTAATTTTATCTTCAATCAAATAAACTAGATTTTAATTTGAGTCCGAAATGGCCTCCATGAAGATTTCTATACTTTAACCTTAGGACTAAGTGGAAGGTGTTGTATGGATCCGGGAACTGTGACGGAGACAGTTGTATATTGCTGAGAGGGCTAAGCTGTGGTGGGAACCGGTATCCTAAATGAAACCTTATACTCTAGGTTTGTTAATTTAATTCTAGTTTTAGTGCCAACCAAAGCCCAGTCTTGCAGTTCAGGTTATGCTACACGTTTGTTAGTAGTTTCCTTTCTTAATGTATAGCCATTGCCTGAAAGTTCAGTCAAACATAATTATCATAAACTAAGATTAACCTTGCAAAGCTCAAACGACCTCCGCAGTAAACCTGCCAAGCACGAATTAAATTAGATATAAAGGACAATAAATTAAAAATAAAACATTGCGAGTACCAACAAACGTCACGTTTTGTTACATTGTTAAAATACTGAGTTGGAACGTGAAGAGCACAGAGTTTACGATGGCGACGCGACGCCACGCCAAGGCACCGCCTCGACGGATCAGCCCACCCGTAAATTTTCCCGGTTAGAGGACACGAAACGTGCCTTGTACAGTATCATGTGAATAATTGTGTATCTAAGCCTGAATACGCGTATAGCGCCACACTGAATGATATATACGCAAACTTCTCAACAATGATAAAATTCTTGCCTATTGTTCACTTATACAATAAAATTATTATAACTTCTAATGCACTTGTTTACATTCCTTTGTGTCTTATTAACTACTATTATCCATTACACATTTGATATTATTAAAATGAAAGAACATGCATTGAAAACACTGAATCAGTAAAAGAATAAAACATCACGAGTGGTGTTTCTACTACTTCTATGTAGCTAGTTGAGAATTTTATTAATAAGCGTCTTATTATAAAGTAATACACAATACTCAAGAAAGCATTGTAGTTATTGTCCACTTAAAAAAAATATGCTACTGTATTTGTTGAGTTTTGAGAAAGTTTCGGAGAGCCCCATACACAATTGGTGAAACCAAGCGCAGCGACTTGTGAAGTTTTTTAAGTCATAGGGTAAAATGGATAGGATAGGTACCCATTATTAAGTCTATAAAAGCGATTTTTGCCATTATTGGTACGAAAGCCTGTACTTATGTGTTATGCCAAACTTTAAAAATCTATCCCTGTAGGTACGTACCAAATTCCACTCGGATCAGTAGGTACAGTTGTCGAGTGTGATTGAATACAAACATCCAAACATTATTATAAACTTTCACATTTTGTAATATTAGTTAGAATCAATAAATATTTGTAAAATATTTCGTAAAATCCTGTCACTTTTTTCTAGTATTGTCTAATGAGGACCAGATACCGTCCTAAATTTTTTTAAACTCATCACCCACCATAAAAATAACCCAAAAAAATAACCACGAGGGCTAAGACGGGAGCTCCGCTCCGCTTCGCTCCCGCCTTAGCCTTCGTGGTTATTTTTTTTTATTTGTAGTTTGCCTTCCACTTACTTGGAAATAATATTTTCGGTAGATAGACTTGACTATACTTTATTAAAAAACCCGATGGAATCGGGAACATAAATAATCGTCTTTAGCATTAGGTATTTCAAACGAAGTCAACATGTCCAATATCTTAAATGAACATTATATTAATCGTCCATTAGTTCAAATAATTATAGTTTATTCGAAATTATGTGAATTAACGAGTAGTCGAGTCGACCAATATGCGTAATGAACATAGGTGAATCAACCGTAGTTGTTTTGAAAATAGTTGAAACAATTTTAGTTATTATGATAGGTAACCTCCATTGGCAGCGGTGGCAACTTTATAAATCTAGCAAGTACATAAGAATAGATTACATAACTGACGTAGCTCGTTGTACCAACCGTAAATTTAATAAAAATAAGTACCCGTAATAATAACTATATTGATTTAACAATTAGGTAGGTACTTTCTACAAGTTAGGTTTTTTTTAACGTGAGGGAAAATCCATCATGGATGCTATGCCGGACTCCTACCGACTAAAAAACGTCACGTAACGCCCAACTACCTATGGTTGGGAGCCCCGGGTAAGCCCTCGGAAGGATGTCCCAGTCTTCAATTTAGGTTATTTAAAAAAAACTACATAGGTAACTAAAGTAACTCGATAAGTTCGAAAGATCAGTCACAGATTCCATAAATATTTATGTTCCTACTGCCTGATGCCTCTTGGAATATATTCCAGATCATTTCAGCTGTTAGAGCGTGATTGAGTAACAAAATAATATTCAAACGTTTTCACAAACTTTCACCATTATAATATTAGTAGGATATTAATATCAGCAATAATAACTATATTCAGGTAACAAGTATTTATGAATAGATTGCCTCTGTACTCGTAGTCACAGGCGGAGTTGAAGGACCAGTCATTAATTTCACGCAATGCTTTGTTTTGTACAGAAAACTAAGTCTAAGTTAGGAGTTTGTGTTAAGGATTCTTGCATGACGCTTCAAATTTCTAAGCAAACTAGAGAATTAGTTAAAAATACCGCATTGCAGTGCTTTAATTTAAGTATTTGTTTTTTACTTTCCTTTGACTCTTACATTTTCCTGGGGTATCCTTCCGAGGGCTAACCAGGGGCTCCCAACCGTAGGTTTTATGTAGGATACGTGTGGTGTTTAGTCGGTAGGAGTCCGGCATTGAGTCCATGTACCTAGGACTTTTCTCACGTTAAAAAAGTTCTTACATTTTACAGTAAGTGATTTTTATTTACATACTAGCTGACCCGCGCAACTTCGTATGCGTCGCATAAGAGAGTAAATCACCCGTTTCTGTCGCATTTACTCCCGTCAGAATAATTTTGTTAACGATAGATGTTTCCCGTCGCATTATTGTAGAAATTGCGCATATTCATGCATAGGACGTGGACCGGTGGACCGGTGTACGTCGCCAGCAGAATAGTGAATCGACCAAAAAAAGCGAAGAAAAAGCGAGGTCAAACGGGATAAAAAGTATCCTATGTCCGTCTCCTGGTTCTAAGCTACCTACCCACCAATTTTCAGCCAAATCAGTACGGCCGTTCTTGAGTTATAAATGTTGTAAAAGACCCGTCTTTGTTTTATATATTAAGAAGAAAAAATGCTCATGGATGCCATGCTGAACTAAGTCCTGCCGACCATATCAACCAGTTAAATGTTACGTGTTTGTGATAGATACTTCCTAAAAAAGTTCACTAATATATCCAAGGCTAACTTCGTAACTTACCGACTTAAAGACAGATAGAAGTTATTCTGAACCCAAAAATCTAAAAAATATACAAAGTAAAAAACTTCGGACTTCAGTTAAAGCCTGCTACTGAAATATATCACTTAAATGAGAAGAAGTGAATTGTTGTTTTGCTAGCAGATTTATCCCGGTAATAACATTATTTATTAGTTGGACACTCCTAATTAATGGCAGCAATTGTAACTGTCACGAAACAAGTTTATAAATGTCATGTCATTCAACGTTTGTCTGCAAGTAATTTAATTTTTAATTGATATTTGTACAAGTTTGGAAATCAGGTCACTGAGCTATTTAGATGACTCCCTAATACTTCGTACCATATCTTACTGAAGTCAGTCATTCTTTTGAAGGACTGGACTTCTAAAAAGTTTCGTAAATGTAAGAATATTTTACAATAAAAGTTAGCTTGGTTTGAGTTGGATGATGTTGAGTGAGAATGTTCAACGATATTATTTTATTTAATGATCAGTTTTTTTTTCAATGTTGGAGTACGAGTTATTACAGTTATTACATAAGAAGGGAAGTTTGTGCTTCGAGGAATTGTTTGATATGATGCCTACGGCTACATTCTATCATCGCACTGCTCGCCACAGACAGGGTGTTCATCCTCACACGTTGCATCCGGAGCGCTCGAGCACGGTTAGATCCGATAAGGGCTGAATTCCGCGCACGCTTGGGTTGCGGAATGATCTCCCTGCCTCTGTTTCCCCAAATGCCTACAGTATAGGGATCTTCAAGAGGGATCTTAGGAGGTTTTTACAGGGTCGGCAGCGCGAGTGTAGCGCGTCTGGTGTAGCAAACATCCATAGGCTGCGGTGACCACCGGTAGGTACATCCGGTGAGCCTTATGCTTGTCTGCCACCTTAGTGATACAAAAAAAAGTTGCATCGGCACCGTCAACATCAATTGTGGGGCATTTTTTTTCAATTAAAGTCCAATAGTATAAAAATCCAAAAGGCCAAAAGTCCAAAAGTCCAAAAGGCCAATAGGCCAAAAGTCCAAAAGCCCAAATGTCCACAGTCAAGTAGGTACAATTTACTTTGTTGAACATAGGCCTTAAAATCTTTCTAATATTATAAATGCGAAAGTTTGTGAGTGTGGATGTTTGTTACTCTTTCACGCTCAAACCGCTGAACGGATCGGGCTGAAATTTGGTACAGAGATACATTATAGTCTGGAATAACACATAGGCTACCTTTTATCCCGGGAATAACTTCCCGCGGTAACAAATTTTACGCGGGCGAAGCTGCGGGCATCAGCTAGTATTTTTATATAGAAATAATTATACTAGCATAGTTGGTAAAAAATGCTATGTAATAGCTTTACCGCGGCAGTCCCCGAGTGCCACACGTCTTTTTTTTTCAAGTCGGATCTATCAATCTATGTGTAAAGTTCTCATCAATACAAATCAATCAAGCCCAAACACAAGGTAACTCCTGTAAATTGTTAAGGGATGCCCTCGACTGTCTTTCGACTCTATCATCAGGTCGACTCCAGACCGTCATTAAAGTGTAGAACATTAAAGCACTTAATTAAAAAGTGAACAAGCGCACTAGTTGTCCCTACAATTTTCAGTGGTTGCCCTCGTTTTCTCCTAGATCCCATCATCAGATCCTGACCTGGTGAAAATGGGACCACCTCAGAAGTAAACCCTATTCAACAAAAAAATAAATTTTGAAATCCGTTTATTATTGACGGAAATATCGCTTAACATACATAAAAAAAAAAACATACAGACGAATTGAGAACCTCCTCCTTTTTTTGAAGTCGGTTAAAAAAGTAGCATAAAATTATGTTACATTCGATAAGTTTCTAATTTCATAATTAGATTGTCGCTTAAGTGATAGCACAGTGCGGAAACTCCATACAAATGCTTCGTTTGCAATTCTGTCACCTGCACTAAATGACACACTATGTCCGTTCAGATAATACTATTTTTTTAATACAGTTGCTCAAAAAGTGGCGACAGGGACGTAGAGCGTTCGGGGTGTGGGCTATTACACACTCGTGCTTTTTCTTTACCATTCCCGCACTCGTGCGTTTTTTTACCCAATTGTCAAAATAATGTCTGTGATTCATGCAAATATTTCTAAAAAAAGATACTAACTTGTTTCAATATCAGATTAAAAGTAATTTTAATTAAAATTTTAGCATAAATTAATATTAGTATCGGCCAAATTAAATTTATAAAAATAAAAAAAGTTGGCTGTATGAAGTGCACTGCCATAGTCTCTGCTTAGGAAGGTATATATTCTTTTACGGTTGGCGCCATTTTTAACCGACTTCAAAAAAGGAGGAGGTTACTCAATTCGACCGTATATATATATTTTTTTTATTTTTTTTTATGTTTGTTCGCGCAGAACTCCGTCGTTTATGGACCGATTTGAAAAATTTTTTTTTCGTTTGAAAATAGATACTTCCAAGGTGGTCCCATTTTAAGGAAGTCAGGATCTGATGATGGCATCCTGGAGAAATCGAAGGTAACTTTTAAAAATTGTAGGGGCATCAAAGGCGTTTGTTAATTTTTTTGTTAAGGGCTTTAAAGTAGTACAATTTAATGAAGGTCTGGAGTCGATCTGATGATGGAGATGAAAGACAGTGGAGAGAATTCCCTACCGATAAACAGTAGTTACCTTGTGTTTGGGCTTGATTAATTTGTACTGTCGAGAACTTAACACCTAGGTAGATAGATTTTCAGTCTGCACGTCATTAAAAATAGTGAAAAAAAAAATTTTTAACAAAAAAGAAACCGACTTCAAACAAAACTAAAAACTGAAAAATAAGATTTACTTTTTTTTTTTTTTTTTTTATACCACTAAGGTGGCAGACAAGCATACGGCCCACCAGAAGGACCGGTGGTCACCGCAGCCTATGAACGTTTGCAACACCAGAGGTGCCACACTCGCGCTGCCGACCCTGTAAAAACCTTCTAAGACCCCTTTTGAAGAACCCCATACTGTAGGCGTTTGGGAAAACCGAGGCAGGGAGGTCATTCCACAACCTAAGCGTGCGTGGAAGAAAACACCTATCGGATCTAACCGTGCTGGAACGCACCGGACGCAGAGTGTGAGGATGAACTCCCTGTCTGTGGCGAGCGGTGCGATGATAGAACGTAGCCGTGGGCATCATATCAAACAATTCCTCAGAGCACATACCATTGTACAGGCGGTAGAACACGCATAAGGAGGCAAAGTCTCTCCTGTCGCGAAGAGGTTCCACACCAGCTGTAAGTACAGGATCGTTGACAATTCTTACAGCTCGTCTTTGCACCGAGCCAAATGGACGAAGCTGATATTCAGGTGCTCCCGCCCAGAGGTGACAGCAGTACTCCATATGCGGCCGCACTTGCGATTTATAGAGAAGCAGTGTTTGCGCCGCAGTGAAGTACCGCCGCGCCCTGTTGAGCACACCTAGCTTCTTGGACGCCAGCTTAGCCTTGTCCTCCAAATGACTACGGAACTGAACGTCACTGGAGATGTCAACGCCAAGGATCCCTATACTTTTGGCGATGGAAAGAGATGTGCCCTGAAATTGCGGCGCTACAGTAATTGGGGTTTGCTTAGCGGTGAAAAAACACGCTTGTGTCTTGGAAGGGTTGAACTGGACAAGATTTTGTCCACCCCAATCGGACACTCTAGTAAGAGTAGCCTCGATTTCAGACACAAGCTGTTCACGATTTTCCTCTACTGTGTCCCGAGAGATACCGGGGCGGCCCGTGTAACAAGTGTCCCCCGTACTGTCGTCCGCATAACAATGAATGCCATCAATAGACAACATGTCATTGATATGCAGCAGAAACAGAGTAGGGGACAACACTGAGCCTTGCGGGACTCCAACGTTTATGGCCATGCAGTCTGAACAGCTGCCGTCAACGACGGCCCTGATGCTTCAACCGGCCAAGAAGCTGGACACCCATCCGCATAATCTCTCAGGTAGTCCATATGAGGGCAATTTCGTAAGAAGACCACGGTGCCAGACCCGGTCAAAGGCTTTAGAGATGTCGAGGCTCACTGCTAGAGCCTCACCCTTTTTCTCGATTGCCGCCGCCCATCGGTGTGTTAGGTACACAAGAAGATCGCCCGTCGAGCGACCGTGACGGAAACCGTACTGCCGGTCGCTGAGCAGGTCGTGTTCCTCAAGGTACCCCAGGAGCTGTGTATTAATTACACGCTCCATCACCTTGGATAAAAGGGAGGTGACGGCTATAGGCCTGTAATTGGCCGGGTCGGTCCTGTCACCCTTCTTGGGTACAGGATGTACATACGCGATCTTCCACGACGCCGGGACTTGTCGCATGGAATAGGAAAGTGCGAAAAGACGTGTAAGTACCGGACACAACTCTGGACCACAATGCTTTAGTACCACCGCGGGAACGCCGTCTGGCCCACTCGACTTATGAACGTCCAGGGATTGAAGCTCCCGCCGGACATTCCGCTGTGTAAATTTAACTTCCGGCATGGAAGTGCCACAACTCGGAATGCACGGCGGTATTGCACCCCCGTCGCTCATGGTCGAGTTAGAGGCAAAGAGATTACCCAAAAGGTCGGCTTTCTCCTTGGCACTCTGGGCCAAACTACCGTCGGGTTTAAGCAAGGGTGGTAATCCTGACCGACAGAAGTTTCCCTCGGCAGCTTTGGCAAGCGACCAAAATTCACGACTTCCTGAAGGGTAGCCTGCTAGCCGTCCGCCAATTCTGCCGACGAAATCGAACTTGGCCTTGACAATTGCTCTTTTACTGGACCTCGAGGCGGCATTTAATTTGCGTTTTACCTCAGAGATGTTTGGATCTGAATTTGCACGAGCCGTGGTCCAAGCTCTGTAGGCAGATTCTTTCTGCATTAGAGCTTCTCTGCAGAGCCGATTGAACCACGGTCGCTTTTTTGCACCTACAGGGATCCAGCGGTTGGGAATGTAGCATTCCATACCCTCCAAGATCCCCTCAGCGACTGCTATAGCACAAGAATCCAGATCCTCTGAGGCAAAACAAAGCCGCCACCACGGGTACGACGCATAGAACTCTCGCAGTCCATCCCAGTCTGCTGACTTGTAGTGCCACACATGTCGCCACTCCTTGGGCCGAGGTGGTTCAGGCCTTGCGAGAGGCACATGCGTCCGAACGACACAGTGGTCCGACGATCCTAGCGGAGCATCCACTGAAACACTGTATCCGTTAGCACGAAGCACGAAGTTAGTATATTCTGATTTATCAGATTTCATTCAATATAATACTGAAGTCGGTGCCAATATGACTACGAGAGAGCTCAATAATGCCTACCTAAGCTTACTTGAAGCGTAACGTGTACAGAAAATTCAGTAATGGATTATGCTACACGTATAGGTTTAAATTTTAGCTTGTGTTGTTAATATTTGTTATATTTTAATCGTTTTAAGATAAAAATAAATAAATAAAACATAGTTTTACTGGGCACCGATTTCTGTATTATATTTAATGAAATCTGATAAATCAGAATATACTAACTTCGTGCTAAGTAAATCTTATTTTTAACCGACTTCAAAAAAAGGAGGAGGTTCTCAATTCGTCTGTATGTATTTTTTTTTATGTATGTCAAGCGATAATTCAGTCAATTATAGACGGATTTCAAAATTTTTTTTTTTGTTGAATAGGGGTTACTTCTGAGGTGGTCCCATTTTCACCAGGTCAGGATCTGATGAAGGGATCTAGGAGAAAACGAGGGCAACCACCGAAAATTGTAGGGAAACTAGTGTGCTTGTTAACTTTTTAATTAAGTGCTTTAATGTTCTACACTTTAATGAAGGTATGGCGTCGATCTGATGATAGAGTCGAAAGACAGTCGAGGGCATTCCTAAACAATTTACAGCAGTTATCTTGTGTTCGGGCTTGATTGATTTGTATTGATGAGAACTTTACACCTAGATTGATAGATCCAACTTCAAAAAAAAAAGAAAGGTCTCAATGTTTGATGTATGTTCACCGTCAATTATAGACTGATTTCAACTGGGTTTACTTCTGAGTTGGTCCCATTATAACCAGGTTAGGATCTGATGATGGGATCCTGGAGAAATCGAGGGCAACCACCGAAAATTATAGGCACAACTAGTGCGTTTGTTAACTTTTTAATTCAGTGCTTTAATGTACTACCAATAATAAAGGTCTGGAGTCGATCTGATGATGGAACCAAAAGAGATTCGAGGGAATTCCTTAACGATTTACAGCAGCTACCTTGTGTTGGGGCTTGATTGATTTGTATTGATGAGAACTTTTACCTAGATAGATATATTTTTCGGTTCACCCGTCACTTAAAATAATGAAAAAAAAATTTTTCAATAAAAAATACAACCGACTTCAAAGAAATGCTGAAAAATAAAATTTACTTAGCACAAAGTAATATGTAGTTGATTTATCAGATTTTATTCAATATAATATTGAAGTTGGTGCCATGAATAATACCTCCCTAAACCTATGAATTTACTTGGCGCCGACTTCAATATGATATTGAATAAAAAATCAGATAAATCAACTACATATTACTTTGTGCTAAGTAAATTTTATTTTTCAGCATTTCTTGGAAGTCGGTTGTATTTTTTATTGAAAAATTTTTTTCAGTTTTTAGTTTTGTTTGAAGTCGGTTTCTTTTTTGTTAAATTTTTTTTTTGGATATTCAGGTTTATTGTGTTTTTATTATTTTATAAAATTGCTTAATTTTTTCGCAACTGTATTAAAAATCGTTGTTCGATACAACGTGTGAGACTGTTATTTAAACTCGTTCCGACTGTCTACCCTCGCCTTCGGCTCGGGTCAACACCTGTCGTAGCTCGTTGTAATAACAGAAATCCCACACTTGTATCGAAAACTACTATATTATCTTTGGTGACAGATCGACACTGCTTTACGTCAAAAGTATGAAAAATACATTTCCTTAGAAAATCCATTTGTCTACTTTTAGCTTTTTAACCGACTTCAAAAAAAGGAGGAGGTTCTCAATTCGTCTGTATGTATTTTTTTTTATGTATGTCAAGCGATAATTCCGTCAATTATAGACGGATTTCAAAATATTTTTTTTGTTGCATAGGGGTTACTTCTGAGGTGGGATTTTCACCAGGTCAGGATCTGATGAAGGGATCTGGGAGAAAACGAGGGCAACCACCGAAAATTGTAAGGACAACTAGTGTGCTTGTTAACTTTTTAATTAAGTGCTTTAATGTTCTACACTTTAATGAAGGTATGGCGTCGATCTGATGATAGAGTTGAAAGACAGTCGAGGGCATTCCTAAACAATTTACAGCAGTTATCTTGTGTTTCGGCTTGATTGATTTGTATTGATGAGAACTTTACACCTAGATTGACAGATCCAACTTAAAAAAAAAAAAAAAAAGGTCTCTATGTTTTATGAATGTTCACCGTCAATTATAGACGGATTTTAATTTTTTTTGTTGAATAGGGTTTAGTTCTGAGGTGGTCCCATTATAATCAGGTTAGGATCTGATGATGGGATCCTGGAGAAATCGAGGGCAACCACCAAAAATTATAGGCACAACTAGTCCGTTTGTTAACTTTTTAATTCAGTGCTTTAATGTACTACCATTAATAAAGGTCTGGAGTCGATCTGATGATGGAACCAAAAGAGATTCGAGGGAATTCCTTAACGATTTACAACAGCTACCTTGTGTTGGGGCTTGATTTATTTGTATTAATGAGAACTTTCACCTAGATAGATATATTTTTCGGTTCAACCGTCACTTAAAATAATGAGAAAAAATTTTTCAATAAAAAATACAACCGACTTCCAAAAAATCCTGAAAAAAAAAATTACTTAGCACAAAGTAATATGTATTATCAGATTTTATTCAATATAATATTGAAGTTGGTGCCATGAATAATACCTCCCTAAACCTATGAATTTACTGGGATTCGGGGTCCTACTAACATCTTAAGGACCCCAATGGGTCGGATCCTCCTCGTGGTGCATCCTGGGCAACGGAGTAGCGACCACTCCCCTTCCTCTGTGGGGGAGTTGTGCTACTCTGGCTAATTCCGGCCGAGGCGGGAGTAACCCACCTGTGGGTTGCTCGGTGGTGTGTGTTGCTGCCGGCCGTGCCGTTATTCACGGCCGGCAGCAGCAATGATGGGTCGCTGTCGCTTCGCCTCCTTTGCTGGCGAGACGATGGCGGCAAAGTGGGAGAGGCACTGCGTGGGGGGCGGGAGTTTGGGTAGATGCTCCCGCCCTGCCATGCAGTCCGGGCTGCCGGCCGTGAATAACGGCGCGACCGGCTTCAACAATGCTGGGCCGCTGTCACCTCGCCAATTGACGAGGTGATGGCGGCAAAGCGGGAGGTGCACTGTGCGGGGGAGCGGGAGTAACCAATAATGCTCCCGCTCTGCCGTGCAGTTCGGGGGCGCCGCGGTGAGGAGTTACTGCGCGCCCCCGATTGTTTTTTGACCGTGGGCGTAAGGTCGGGGGACCCCGCCCACCAACGGTCACATGGCGGTGGGCACCTTTTCCGTGTTCCAGGGGTGCCCATTAGCGCACGCCTGCGCCAGCCGCTCTCTGTCTCCTCTATTACAGAGGGGCGCTCGAGAGCGGTGCAGGCGTGGACTTCAGCTCCTTAGGGAGCTTTGGGGAGCCGCCCATCTGGCTCCCCCGAGGAGAGCCCCGAATAAACGGGGCGCCCCTAGCCGGGTCGACGTGAATAATCTTTTGATATCCCTCGGCCCGGCTAAAGGGTGAGGAGGAACACCGCGGGGTTTAGTGGGTAGGACGGTCCATTCCGGACCGGGCCGGGAGTCCCACACACCATCCCAGCTGCCCCCGCAGCTGGGATGAAGGCGCGTAAATGCGTTCCCCGCGTCAACAAAAAAAAAAAAAAAAAAAAACCTATGAATTTACTTGGCGCCGACTTCAATATGATATTGAATAAAAAATCTGATAAATCAAAATACATATTACTTTGTGCTAAGTAAATTTATTTTTCAGGATTTCTTGGAAGTCGGTTGTATTTTTTATTGAAAAATTTTTTTATTACTTCCCTTGTGACCAGTCCTTGCGAAGGCGAGAATAGTGAACGAATTTCTAAAGCGCTCTTACATCTTTTTTCGAATCTGTTCCAACGCAGTCTCACCTGCTCTCACCCAATAATGGTGTAAAGTCAGTAGACAGTAAAAATAAAAACTGCAATTTGATTCTCTAGGGAATTTTATTTATGTCGTGATGTACCGTTTCCGTAGCGGATGTTTGCTGTAGCAATTTATTTGCATTCGACACCTAAGTATGCAAGGTATCGTAACGATTTTAACACTGAAATTGATGAACAATATTGATATTGAGTATTAAATTTTAACAGAATCTAAAATTGATTAATTTCTGGGCTGTTTTCATGTGTACGAATTATTTAGTTCTTGCCAAATTGAATTCAATTTATTTATTTAAAATTTTAGCATATTCTACAACACGGACTTAATGTCTTTTTGCATTTTCTACGAGTCAGCTTCATAAAATTAGAAAGGTGTTCAAGGTTATGATTGGTATCGCTCACAAAAATATGTTATTACTAAATTACGAAATTCTTAGGTTGCAAGTCCTGACCTTAAGACCTTAGTCTATGTCTATTTTAATAAAATATCGAGATCTGTAGATTACAATTTTATGAACTAATAAAATAGTACAAATAATACATTTTTACAATTAATCGCATGTGTACTCATGCTCTTTTTTTCCCGGCTCCCACCTCGCCGCGCATACCTCAGAGAGTGCACAGCAGTTATGGCCAGACTATAGTAAAACATAGTTTCCAATTTCATTATTGTAGACTTAATGCATTTGTCAGTCAGAAAGTACAAGCTATTATAATGTAGATTTACGTTTATATAAACATGCAAACACAAAATGCCTGCGGGAAGGGTTACTGTTTACGAGTAGCCGGGTAACATCGACAGAGCGACAATTTGTCGTTTTACTGCGCCTAGTTGTGTCAGCCATTTTATTATAAGTAACATTTTATTGCAGTGGGCTGAAAAAGGGTTGCTCATCTTATTATTTATTAAAGTTGGTTGTAGTCTAAATTTAGTGCAGTATTAAACAAGAAAAGGCTTTACAAAATGTATTTACGAAATCGTTTCAATTTTCTTTTTTAATTTATTTCTTATATTATATTTAATGGGTAATAATATCTTTTATAGTGGAGTTTTATTAGTAACTGACGATACCCCCACTGTTACGCCTCTGAATTTCAAGAACGATGTCCCATAAGTGTCTTTCTATGTGTACTTATTTTTTTTTTTAAATTCTATACTGGCCAATGTAAATAAAACATTAATAAATTAGTCTACATTTATTCATTTCATGGGAGAGACCTATGACATATAACACGGATTTCATTATTGCCAGTTTAATTCAAATAGTAAATTAATGAATTGGAATTAAACTGACAATTAGTTTTATGTATGAAAGAGTAAGAAACACTGATACACACATCCATACTACGAAAATAGTAATATTGGTTGAGTCGCGCAGAATTTAAAATAGATTAGGCTCAACTGTTTAAGTATTCTATTTAAGTATTCAGCGTAATAGCCACATTTACTCAACAAATATTATGGAATTCCCATTAAAAACACGTTAACGCTTGTTTCATTTGACGTAGTGTAAACATTCGTTTCATGTCATTCCAAGTCAACATCACATGGTCCTTTATTATTAAAGTATACACCTATAGGTCACCATGAAGCTGTAATTTATTTAAAGAGATTCTTGAAACCAAAGTCTTGGTGCTTTTAAAATTACAATTTTATTTATATATGTATAATTTGCACTGAGTTCAATATAAGTATAGCATTGATTACTTACATAAATGAAGTTTGAGAGTGGCTTAGGTAGGTAAATCCATTCTAGATAGTGCAAGTCCTGTATAGATACTTCTGTTCTACGAGAATATAATTTTTAATGGAAACATAACACTCTTTTTCTATTCAACCCTCGGAGGACATCAACAAGAGAGTGTTCTCACCAGATTGCCTCTCTCTAACAATCATGTTTATTGTGAAAGTGAAAGTTCAATCCGATTGACGATGTCATTTTTGTTTTATTTCAAACTTTGAACAGATGATCCACGTGACCTAGTGACGTAGTTTAATGCAACAGAGTCACATAGTAGTCTGTGACTCTGTTGCATTAAACTACGTCAACGTCATGTGCAAGACTTTGTCTGTAGAGACAAAGTCTTGCCATAAGCCCCTCGGCACTCTATTTTATAGAGAGGGGCTAAAAGGCATTAAAAATTATGATTTCTCTTTTACAGTTAGCCTGACAATACTGCATAACCTTTCATCACAAAATCTCAGCATATTAACGTTCACTGCTGGAAATACCTACGACTTCCTTCGTGACAGCCACAACGTTCGCCTGCATCTAACAGCCAATACAATCTTTATTGCGTCGTCAGGTCATTGGAGTCGATGGTGCTATCAGCTAATTAGTTATAATCACTATTGCATTCATTTATTCAATTCAAATTTAATGAAATTCGTTTAATTTTAAAATCAGCTATAAGTATTGTTTTCAAATTGTGATATCATGCGACGTCCACAAAAAAATCTATTGATAGTAATACAATAATACCATTTACAATTCATTTTGTACCTCATTCATATCGCAAACGATGGATGAATACCTATTGATACTCACTCGGCTTCTATACAAACATTATTTTGTAAGCTGAACTATTTCATAAATAAAAATATACTGTATGCCGACGACGCGATGCTTTTCTGTACCGCAAGAAAATCCCCTGCAACAAATAGCTGGCTGCTGTAGTTCTATTACAAACAACCTTTGCAAAATGGTTTAGCTTACTCAAACATACCGTGTAGTTGGAAAACCTTTGAAGGGTTAAGTACGTTGATATCTTCTAAGAAGTTCTATTTTCGGATTACATTTGGAAAATATGCAGATGGTACTACAATATTTTTACGAGTGAATTATTACGATCGTTAACAAAATATTCTCTGACCGTTTCTAAGAGTCAAGGAAATTTTTTACAGAATGTATTAAGCATTTAATAAAAAAAAGGGAATTCGTAATATAGTATTAACTTAATCCAGTGGCGACACGTAAACGCCTTTCTACCTTCCGAATATGGAGTCGTGCTAAAATTACTTAGTAGTCATGTAAACGTCATACAGGTCACAGGGGCATTAGAAGATTTTTACAGGGTCGGCAGCTCCAGTGTAGCGCCGCAGGTGTTGCAAACGTCCATAGGCAGCGGTGGTCGTATGCTTGTCTGCCACCTTGGTGGTATAAAAAAAGAAGAAAAAACGTGTTGTAAAATCAATAAATTGTTCCTCTTTTGAAAATAAATGGTTCGTTGGACATAATTATTTTAATTTGCTGCTATGCCTTTTCAAGTAAGTACAGATAATTCAACTCATCAGTGCGCGCGGCGCTATGTGTGCGTGCGCTAGTAATTATACAGCTTTAATTTGTGTGGCAGTGACGCGGCCGTCTTCACAGAGTACATTTTTATATTATGAGGTAGAGACGTAACTCGACTTATTGACGACACCAGCGGTGCCAAGCAGTCTTTGCAGGAAACGCTCTGTGTGGCCGCGAAATAAACATCATATTTATACAAAAAGCATACAGCGCCATCTACCACGTTTGCAGGCAACTCTTACGTTATAATGAAACGAAATCAAATATCATGACAAGTCTCAATGTAACTGCAACGTTGAGATCCTGTGTGACTTGGTCACATTATAATTCATTACATATAGTGTTCTTAGTGATAATACCATGGGTACAGTCGTTAAAGAAAATGTCTAATTCTTCACGGAGAAAATGTTTAAGAAGTCAGGTAAATATTTTTTATGTGTCAATTCGATGGAATTAATATTTGTTATCACTACATATATAATAAAACAAAGTCCCCGCCGCGTCTGTCTGTTCACAATAAACTTAAAAACTACTGCATGGATTTTCATGCTGAGATCACCAATTATTCTTGAGAAAGGTTAACGTATATAATTTGTTGAGTTTTTGTATACATTGACTAAAATATAATGATATTAGTTGGAGATGTCGGAAAAAAATAAGGTGTCTGGGAGCTTTTAACGAAAACGCTGCCTAAACCCTTCGAGGCATAATAAAATAATGTATGGTAGAATTGTGTAACTTATAAAGGCATACAGAAAAGTCATAAATGAAAAAAAAAAGAAATGCAGAGATGGTCGACGGAAAAAAACATTGCTTATACCTACTGCAAATATGACAAAAATTGAACTGTATGACTTGATTTAAAAAATTAAAAAATACCAATATAACCATATCTATACATCTAAAAAAACTGTTGAGGGTCGAGAGTCTGTACATGGAAGATAATTTGAAAATTTTAATTGTCGGGCGTTCTCTAATCGATACTGAAGCTGAAAATGTAATTAGAAATTTTCATGTCTGTCTGTCTGTATCCTGATTATGAATTGATTTAAATGAAACTTGGTACAATCTGAGCTTATGATCCGAGGAAGGTTCTATACTTTTGTTCGGCAGGGCAGTTTCACACGCTTTTCGCACACCTTATGTGTCAGCTAGTTTGTTATAAGATTAAGGACATACTTCAGCCATATGGCTTAAAAGTTCTTCGGCTACCACCGTATCATCCTGAACTAAACCCAATAGAAAATGTATGGGGAATTTAAACAAATTATAATGCTTCGCATAAAATCGAACAAAATGTGATGGAAATAATGAAATTAATAAACGAACGTTTAAGTCAAATTGATTGAGATGTGGCGTTATACTTGTCGACACGCCAAAGAAGAAGAATACTATCTACATTTTGATTGAATTTATAATTTAACCTTGGAGAGAGCAGCGAATCCTAAAATTTCTCAATTTTATTCTTCAAACAGCGATACATATTAATATGTATAACATACATTTCACCCATTGAGTTTTTATTTTAGTTAAACAAGTGTTTTTGTGTTTTGTACTTCACTGTACCTCATGTCACGCACACGAAGTCACTGTGTTTATACAAGGCTTACCCACACATAGTGCCGCGCGCACAGATGAGTTGAACTTACTGTACTTAGGTATATTTTTAAATCATACTTGCCTACCGTCTCAGTTCTGTACATTTATATCAGTCAAATCATTTTCAGCAGTTTTGCAGTACAAAGTCAAACAATCCGCTTTTTTCTTGATGTTTTTGGTCTATTCCCATTTTTCCAATATTGTGTGATGATTATAATGTGGGATATATACTTAGTAATTTTTCAATAAAGACATTAGTCGCCAAACTCGTTCAAATAGCCTCAGAGTTATAAGAAAGCAGAGCTACTATAACTAGTAAAATCCAGCAATATACGGTAGGCCGAATTTACGAGTTACACATGGTATAATGTGCGTAATATAATTTTGACATCATCAATATTACTTGACGACGCGACGTAGGTACAAAATCCAATGGGAATTTTCGTACATTACAACTCACCATAGCAAGAAGCATTTCTCAAGAGTGACATTATAGCCAAGAAATAAGTCATATTTCTATGAAATACAAAACTCAATTTTAGAAAAGGTACACTGGATACACACCCGTGCACACATGGAGGCAGGCCATAAATCAACGTCAAAAAATGAAATTCCTCGTCTTGAATGTTAATGAAATATGGGCTTGCTTCATATTTTTGCATAATACTTCGATTAGTCATAGACAGCAATATATTTCTAAGCTACTCCTTGACTACTACACGTACATTATTTAATTTTAAATAGAGGATAGTCCGAGTATCATTTTAAAATTCAGACAGAGATATAAAGAAATTTAAATATCAACAAGGCTGATTCTTAGACCCAAAGCCGCAATTTCCAATTTTCAATATTAAATACGCCAGGTCGCCATGACTACCCTCTGGCATACACTGTGACCCGATTCGCACGAGGTGGAACGCCGCGGTAGTTTAATAAGCAGTCTGGCCCTCTTCCAATTTTCAGGAGCGTCATACAAAATACCCAACTGCCCCCTGCGGTGAGATGGCATTGAGTGTAAATACGGTAATACAATAAAAATATTGAATCAATTTCGAAACGAAAAATAACAAACAGAAAGTCGTCAATACAACGACTTTGAAGACCAGAACTGGGGCTCAGTTGATGGCTATGGCTACTTTTGATCATTTCAATTGGTAAGTTACACGACTAAAGGCTGGCAGTTTTCTCGCTTAGCAAATAGGTATTGCTATTCAAATGGGGAATGCTGCTAGTCTTTTGGGCACAATGCCACGGGAACCTTATTTAGGTTTAGTTTAGATAGTAATAATGTTAAAATATAGATTTTGTAATATTTATGTTTCTCTGTAAATTTTAACAATAAATGTTTTCGAAAGACAACATGTCTATGCTTACGAAGATACCTATTCTCAAATTTATATTCGCTTGGGCCTAAGGGGGTAAGCAAAAATTAACCAGTGTTTCGAATTATATCGATCCCACGTAATAGGGTCGAGCTCATCACGATCAACAGGACCCTCTGGGATTACAAGATAAGAAATTCGAAATAGGATATTGTTTACAAAAGAATTTGGGAGTGAAAAACAATAGTTTGTTTATTGTAGAACCCTAGATTGTAATAACTGTATAGGTATTGTACTGTAAAATTTACTGGTTTTAAACAGTATTTTACATATTTACAACATTTAGAAAATTTTGTTGGGATTTTAGCATATCTTGTTATTTATGTATTACCTATTAAGGGTTTTTAGGTTGAGTATCAACTTGGTGGATGCTATTCGAATTCACCGAGAACAAACATTTTTCTCAGATGACTGATGACTTTTGCTATTTTGCTGTCTGGGTGTAATTTATGAAAGTATTTAAATATTATTATTTAAGTATCCTTTGCTAACCTATGCCCCGTGATTTCCCTCGTGTCATACTTTCAACACCGTTATATCAAATTATTACCCCATAACCGTAATTCATTAATTATACAATGATGAAAATGTTTTATTTTCAGGACGATTTGTACGCTCCCCGAGATTTTATGTTAATATCAATAGGATATTTTTTAAGAATCAGTGAGAATAAATCTTACTAATATTATAAATGCGAAAGTTAGTGAGTGTGGATGTGTGGATGTTTGTTACTTATTCACGCTCTAACGACCGAACGGATCTGGCAAAAATTTTGTACTTATAGGGATTGATTATAGTCTGGAATAACACATAGGCTACTTTTTATCCTGGGAATAAGCTCCCATGGAAAGCGGGAATGGAAACAAAACTGTACGTGGGCGAGGCTGCTGGCATCAGCTAGTACCTATTTATTTCAGAAAATCTATATACAGAATCATTTATGTAAGAATAAATAATAATAATGAAAGTTAAAAATATTTTTTTACAGAATAAATGTAACTAAACTAATAAAAAAAAATACATTAATTTTTAATAAACTAAAGAAAACGTAACTAAAATGTGTCATAAAATTTCTCCGCATCGCAGTCCTCACGTGGCAGCGTCCCCAGAAGACTGGCAGCGTTGCCACGTTGAATGGCAATGTTTAATCTTTGTCCTAGCCAAAAATCGACCAAACGTTTTGTTAATTCTCGAAATAATAAATGAGCGTTTGGACCCTATGGCCTCAAAGTCTCGACCCCAAACGGCTCAAACACATAATCTCCGGAGAGATTGAAATCTTTTTAAAAGCAACATTGATTTGATGTTTAAAAACTACCGACATTTCACGCAAGAGCATTCACTCATATGAGGCTGTTTACAATATTTGGAACGCTGATTCTCAAGTGCCGACTTAGACTCTAAGGTGGCCACAACCTGATCCTGTCCACTTCAATACGACAATAAGCTCAACACCATAATTCTATTGACATGGTACAAAATACAACATGTAGAATTAGATAGGTGTAAATGTATGCATCCGAATTTTGATCTGTTAATAATAAAACCATGATATTTATATCTAGATTTTAGTGTGAATCATATTAGGTACATACGAGTTTATCCTGGGGATTTCCTTCCATATCCTGGGGATATCCTTCTGTTTCCGGGGGATATCCTTCCGTCCTGGGAATATCCACGAACCTTCCGAGGGCTTACCCGGGGCTCCCAACTCCCAAAGGTAAGGAATGTGTGGTTTTCAATCAGTAAGAGTCAACAAATAGTTCCATGACGGATTTTCCTCAGGTTAAAAAAAAGTTACGAGTATAACATTCCCTAACTGACATGTCATTTTGTGATATGAATTTGGTGAAACTATTTTGAGTAAATGTAGGTCTGCACGTCAAGGAAAAATGTGTGTAATAAATAACATGTCAACAGTACGCGGGAAATTGTATTTTTTCACGAAATACGAGGAGCATTGACTTTGAAAAAACTACGAGCGTTTCGTAATTGAAGACATGAGTGGATGAAGGAGATATAATAAAATTTGTAAAATTTGAGAAAATGGGTTTCAAATTTCGTTACTTGTGATTGAAATAAATCGCTTTTCGTTGTATTTATCTACAAAGTTTTTTACCTAAAATATAGTGAATAAACACGTCTACTAATATGGAGTGGAAAATGTTTAAAAAAGTGTAAGGATTTGTATTTATTAAAAAAAAACCGTACATAACCCCTTGATTCATCTCTTAAAATAGAAGTTGCATACGAAAATAAAAGATGAATGGGTCAACTACATAATCAATTCTTAATCTTACCCTAAAATAGTTTCATAATAATACCGATATTCCGGTTTAACAAATTTTAACTGTTCTTTAATGTTAGCTTTCTTTTTTTCTGAAATTGTACCATATTTTTCTTGAACCCGTTCCACTACAAAGTCTTGTACTTGTCCTCTTTTTTAAATATATCTACTTTTCTAAACGGCGCCATCTCATCATAACTTTATTTCTATAAAAATGCACCGAATTCCTCTACCCTTATCCATTTAATACCATCCCTGAAATTTACCTTCTGCTTATTTTGCTCATTTGAACGTTGTGTACTACAGTCTTACTACGTGTAGAATCCGTGTCAAGTTGTGGGTCGGATTCAGCGGCTGGGTCTCGAGCTCGCACTTCATAAATCCGAGGCTCTGTGCTTCCACGGACCTCGGATGGGGCCACCTGCGGGATCCAGCCTACAAGTAGGGGGCGTCAGCATCGGCATCGAGCCCTCGATGAAGTATCTGGGGCTCGTACTCGATGGCCGGTGGAACTTCGGACATCACTTCCGAAGTTTGGTCCCAAAACTGAGGGGAGCATCAGCCGCATTCGCGCGGCTGATGCCTTACATCAGCGGACCCATCAACGCTCCCTACAGGAGACTGTACCTGTGGAGCGGGTGAAGCTTTACCCTATACGGGGCCCCCATATGGACGGAGACCCTGACGGCCAGCAATGTGGCAAGATTGCTGAGCCCGCAGAGAGCGATGGCCGTCAGGGTGATAACAGGATACCGCAAGATCACCGGTGAGGCGGCATGTCTCCAAGCCACAACATCAGACCCATCAACGCTCCCTACAGGAGACTGTACCTGGGGAGCGTGCGAAGCATGACCCTATACGGGGCTCCCATATGGACGGAGACCCTGACGGCCAGCAATGTGGCAAGATTGCTGAGCCCTTAGAGAGCGATGGCCGTCAGGGTGATAAGAGGATACCGCAAGATCACCGGTGCGCCGGTATGTCTCCAAGCCAGAACCCCTCCATGGGACCTGCCAGTGAGAGCCCTTGCGTCACTGTTCAGATGCCGCAAGGAGGTGCTGGAGCGGGGCTAAAAGCCTGCGTCTCGAGAAATCGAGGCCCCATTGGTTCCTAATCCACCAGGAAACCGTGGAGACATGGAAGGTGCGACTTAAGCAACCAAAGGGGGGATTCGCCACAATCGCGGCCGTAAGACCGGTCATGGACGAGTGGCTGGAGAGGAGACACGGTGCTCTCTCCTACCGGTTATCACAGATACTTACCGGGCACGGTAGCTTCGGTAGGTATCTGTGGCGAAGACACCGGGAAACCACGGCTGAATTTCAGCACTGTGAGGACCGCAGCGATGACACAGCGCTCCACACGCTAGTGGAGTGCACGGCGTGGGAGGTCTGGTAGTGGGTCTGGACGTGGACACTCTCTCGCTTGAGATCATGGTGCGAGCCCTGATCTCCAGCGGGAGTAAGTGGGACTGCGCCGCCTCTTTCTGCTAGCAGGTCATGCTCGTGAAGGAGGCGGCGGGCGGGTGCGGGAGAGAGCTCTTCCACCCGAGTTCCGCAGTCGGCGCCCTGGGCGCCGCCGACGTGTCTTCGCCGAGGACTATCGGCCTCCATGACTGGGGGTCTGAGGGCGATGAGAGGGTCGCTCATCGTCCTTACAGAAGCAGGCCCAAGACGGCAGCGTGACGTGAGGAACTCACGCATGCCCCCTCTTAGAAGCGGGATCACACCCGAAACCCCCCAAGACGCGGGATAGCACCCGAATCACCCCGTGGGCGAGGTCGCAGTAGTGGCCGTGGGTCTGTTGGGAGTCCTGGGACATCCTTCGGAGGGCTTACCCGAGGTTCACAACCATAGGCTGTTGGGCGTTACGTGAGGTCTTTTACTCGGTAGGAGTCCGGCATAACATCCATGAGGATTTTCCCTCACGTAAAGAAAAAAAAACACTCGTGATTTAGCGCAATTAAACATGACATGAAATTAAAGAAAAAAACAAATATACACGAGGCGAAATTTAAGAAAGAGACAAGTAGATCACATAGCTCCTACATTCAAATTACACGGCACTGCAGCGAGATTAAACACGACGCAAAATGGAAGAAAGGGGCAAGTGCATCACATAACACCTTCATCCACCATAACGCGAAGCGCCCGCGCTTTTGCTGGCACTCGCGTCACTTTAAGGTTTAATATAGTTTATTAGCATCTATCACCTTCATTCAATGAAAAAAAATATTTTTCAAAAAATGTTACATGACCCCTTCATTCACTCACGTCTTCAATTCTTCAGTAAATAAAATCTGGTAGGGACTTAATAGTTCTCAACTACTGATGGCCGCGACTTCACTCACGATAAACTTTGTTTTGGTTTCCGCTTCCCATGGGAAATTACTCCCAAGATAGAAAGTAGCCTATGTGGTATTTCAGACTATCTATTCCTGTACAAAATTTCAACTAAATGTGTTCAGCCGTTAGAGCGTAAAAGGGTAACAAACATCCGCACATCTACACATGCCCACCACCAAAATTCGAAATATTAGAAGAAGTAAGATACAAGTGGATGTCACGCGGTTTTACCCGCGTAGTTTCTGTTCCCGTGAGAATAGGGGGATAAAATATAATCTAAATTACTCAGTGATAATGTAGCTTTCCAATGGTAAAAGAATTTTGAAATTGTATCAGGTAATAAACAGAAAAGATTTTTTTTTGTATTCGAAATTTCCTTAACCGTCACGATATCCTCCGTTCGCGCTAAGTTCGCCTCTGGCGTCTCTACGCCAGAGCCTCTGCCCGTTTATAGTCCAATCCTGTCCGATCTGGCAATAATGTAAACATGTCATGTTTTGACAATCGTTGTCTATGACAAAAGATAAATAAAAAATAAAGAAAAATAAAGTATGACAAATCATTGAATTTTTTACTATCCTGAGTAGGTATTTTAAATGAAAATAAACAGTCATTAAGAAGTTATTTGGTGTCGAAATGATTGCAAGAACACTGTATGACTCCTGGATACTGGAATATAATCAGGGTAAATATTCAATTGCAAGTAACTATGGATATATAGGGTCAAATGTGTTTGTTTACATTTTTGCGCAAAGCTATTGAAAAACACTATTTAGAGGCGTAGTAATGTGAAACGAACGGTAAACTTAGCGCGAACAAGTAGTAGCACAGGCTTTTGCATCATCATGTTATGACCCAAGGGACTAGAACTGGAGATTGGTTTTACTGCTCCAGGAAAAATAAATTAAAACAAATCTGAAAGATTCCATAAATTTATTTTAAGTGCAGGCATGTATGACCTGTATTTATTGCGTGCCATGGGGACCGTATGACGCTAAATGGACTATTACCTTGATCTCAGGACTCGTGAGGGCTAATGCATAAAAGTTATAAACACAACTAACTTCAGTTCATGAATTTAAAATGCTTTAGACCAAAAACACGACTACTGATAAAATTTATCGATTTCCTGAAATTTTAAGCAGGATCTCATGAGTTTGAAGTTAGTGTTATAATTTTTTCTATTTATAAGGAAGACAATAGTTAAATGATCTCTAACTTTCTTTTTTCTTATGATTATAGTTCTAATACCTATATTTAATTTATTTAGTTAAAAACGCACAAAAACCGATCGCATCTCTCTCTTTCTTAAGTAAGCCTATGCTACAAATTTTGGCTAGATGGCGTTGTGTATGAATATTCTGATAATATATATTCATTTATTTAATTAATCCTCATACATAACTCAGTTACAAAAACCCCTGAACTCTTTTAATTAGGCGTACTTTCCAAACCGACACGTCAAAAACTGAGTTATTATTCCCACAGCGTGGGAACCCTGTGGTTGAGCGCCCTTCTCTTTGCAAACTTTGTGCTAATAAGGTTTTTCATTACTGGTATGTATTTTCTTTCGTATGTAATGCTGTATCATTGTACTGGGTCGTAAAAAGAGGTTTAGGTAAGGACCTGAATTTTAAAGCAATGTTAGTGCCTTAATTTCATAGAAAAGTCCAGTTAACTATAATGATAAGACTGTACCAGGCTCCGGCATGTTAGAAGCAATTAAATATTAAAACTCAGCTAAAGAATGAATTAACTTTTATTGAAATAGGTATAATATCTGTAATGCCAAAATGAATTAGTCTCAAAATGAATATAAACGTCCAATAAAACAATGTGTTCAATTCAATATAATCTGAATTCAGTATTGAAATTGGAGTTTGTGAACTTTTGTTACTCCCATTGGGGCTAATTAGTTTTGCCACTGTATTGAGAACATTTAATCAACATTTTAGTTCCTAATAATGTAAAGATTAATTTTTACGATAATTTGTGATATCAGATTTTTATTTTTATTAGCTTATTCACCGTTCGCTTCGAGTGCGAGAGGCTTTCGTTAAAGTGAAAATTTTTCAAAATCTATTTATTGGGTTCCTTACACGAAGGATAAAGACGGGACCTTATTGCTGAGACTTCGCTATCTGTCTCTCATTCTATATGTCACCACTATGTATCCCATAAACCGTGATAGCAGTCATAGAAGACGTAGTTACGGTGCCGCTATACCAACAAAATACCATTATAAATTTACACATTTAAAATATACATTAAACCAGAAACAAAAAATATCTAAGACGGCTCCCATCAAACAAACGTTTTTTTTGCCGATCTTTGTACGGAACCATAAGTGCGCGTGCGTTCCGAATCACACTTGGTCTATGTGAGTTTAGGCATGCCAGATTTGTTCTAAAATATTGAGGGGTGTGAACTGTACGTTCAGAGACATACTTGTCCATCTTTTATGACACGCTTAAACCAAAACGTTTTATAATGCTGAAAGGCGAAACCGGCCAGAATAAAAATGGAGTACATACATACGTATGATCACCCCTTTATCCCCGAAGGTGTAGACAGAGGCATATTATACGCCCACATTTCAGCATTTTTTTAGAACTTATCCCACGTAATGGGTGGTGAGCCGTATTGCCGTGTTGAGATGGACAGGCGCAGGTTTTTACTGCCCGCTGGCTGTTGACATTTTTCAAGCCGCCTAAAAAGACCTTCAACTTGGCTTAACGACTGCGATTTTACTGGCAACCAGGAACAACGGCTTAACGTGTCTTCCGAAGCACGGGAACGCTCAGATAAATGTCACAAAGTGGTCACATGGAAGGTCACCCATCCAAGGACTGGCCATTGTGAAAGTTGCTTACTGCTGATCGTTTACAGAACACTGAATCCGCGGGGCCACGAGCACTTCAAAATGGAGTAGAAATATGAATATAGTTAATAATGTAAGTATTACAATACAACAAGTTTCATCAAGTGCCAACATTCGAGGTATTTATTAGATTTCTATCGCTCTGCCTCTTTACTGACAGCTCATAAACAAAAAAACAATAGGGCTTGAGTTAGCCCTTGTTCATTCTTTGGCTAAAATTTGTATCAACATGACATCACATCATTACCACCTGAATAGACCCCATTCTATGAAACAAAGTATTAACTGATGAGTTATTTAATTAAATCTCCAGGTACAGTGACTCATTTTGTTTGTATTATTTTTAACCATCGTACTTCACGAGGTTTCACCCGCGTAACTCTCGTTTTTGTGGGAATGTGGGTATAAAATTATATCCTATGTTACTCAGGGCGAATATAGCTTTCCAATGGTGAAAGAATTTTTGGAATCGGTACACTTTTTTTTGAGTTTACTCATTACAAACATACACACTAAAACAAATACAATTTTTCCTCTTTACAATATTAGTGTACTTACATTAATATTTTCATTAACATTTTAGATATTGAATTGCATTTCAGTATTCAAGAGCTCAAAAAAGAATGAGTCATATCGTCTCAGTCCCGCCGTAGGATAGATCGTCTACTAGAAGTAAATTTACCATTACTGGTAAACCTGCAGGAAGCTTTTATGTTTTTTCGTTCGCTCCAGTAGGCCCCCATTTTTGCTGAAAATGCGACACGACCGTGATACTTGAAGGTTTATGGCCACGAGGACGTATAGGGCTCAAAATATGTGGAATTTGAAGGGTTTTATGATGTAAAAATTAATTACGAAAAGTTAAAACCCTTATTTGGAAATTCTTTTTTCCAAATGTCACTTACCAAGGAAACATTTGCATTTTATATAAACTGAAAGGTTTGTCTCATTACTTAAAAGTGTTACACTTGTAAACAAACGCCGGATATGATAGCGAAGAAAAGGAAATCTCGAAAATAATCCTGTACCTACCAATGTGGTACAGAAACATCATTTACTTACCTTTTAAAATTGAAAGATTTACCTCAAATAGTTGACTATAATAGGTCGTTTGTTTGATTGTAACTTCATTGTATTCAGATGGGAACGCAAAGCTGTTATCAATCAACTCAATTGTTTTTACAGAAGCAGGACAAGACGATGGCGAATATCTCTTTGCCCCTCATAGTGGTGATAGTGGTGGGACAGTATCCAACTCCCCCCCCCCCCTTCCCCAAGTAGCGGGTTAACACCCGAACCGACTCTCCAGACGCGGGATAGCACCTGAACCCCATTGGCAAGGTTGAAGTGTTCGCCAAAGTCTGCCAAGAGCCCTGGAACATCGTCCGTGTGGTTTAAGTCGGTAGGAGTCCGACATAGCATCCATGTAGGATTTCCACTCGTAAAAAAAATCCGCTGTTGGACGTAGGCCTTTTCCAACTTTGCCACAACCACGAAAAAGCTGACATACATAGTTTAGGTGTTAAATGATGTTATTGTGGTTTGTGTCCTTTGTGTAAATGTTGCATACTTATTTACAGTAAAAATATCACGTTCCATACTTAACATAACCAGCATAATATATTAAAATATCATATTGCAAAAGTTCAGTGACTCTCGTTTGAAAATGTTAATGTTGAAGCCACATTTCGGCTTAAAATACATGATGAAAATACAACTGAAGAACATTGTTATTGATATTACCTGTTTATAATAATAACAGATACTGTTCCATTGTTGAGTGCCGATGTCATTGCTAACGCCAATGTTTCACCAACATTGACGATAAAACAATGATCACTCTGAAATCTGCAACAAGTTATTTAAAAAACCGGTCAAGTGCGTGTTAGACTCACGCACGGACGGTTCCGTACTATAAAACGGTTTAAACATGTTTGTTGTATGAAAGCTTGTAAATAGTTATTTTATTATGGTATTAGTCACGGCTGCCACGCCGGCAACAGACTTCGTCATCAGTCAAAATTTCATCACGGTTCGTGAGGTACATGCTCTTGACAGACAGACAGTGAAGGCAAAGTAATAGGGGTCCGTGTTTAATCTTTAGGAATGGAACCCTATAAATAATAAACGAAGTGATACAATAAGATTTGCATTTACAAATGATTAAGGCTGAGCGCAGATTATAGTCACGACAGTTTTAAGACAGACTTGCCTCACATAGACAAGTCTGTTTTAAAATTAAAACGAAACTGTTCTGTCTACGACACGTCGCACACCTTAGACAAAACTGTTTTGTCTACGATACGCATCACACGAACACCGTGGGTAGGTACTGTTCGTACTGCCGGACGTGTTATATGGCATAACCGCGTACTGGTTCAGTACCCAGTACGCGACAAAATTTAGCAAGACCCAAGACCATTTTCGGACGCGATATACCGCTCGGGCGCGTACAGTCGACGTTCGGCCGCGTCCGAGTCCGAGATAGAATATATAATACTATCTGTGGTCCGAGCGACCGGGTGACCGGATTGATGCACGCTTGGGAACATTTTGTTCCGTAGTGTATCTCAACTTAAAGCGTACGAGTAGTAAGTAAGGAATACTGTTGAATGTTATATGAATACTTGAGGCACGCCTGCCAGCTTATTGGGCTCAGGAGATGGTCAAGCGACTTGAGTCAATATCAAGTGTACATACACGTCGATGCATACACACGTGCAAAGAAATCATGCACACTGAAGCTACTTTCATTCATATTTTAATCGACTTGTCAAGTGCATATTGACCATATAAGAGCCCATTAGTCGAGGCACGTGTAGTACCTGCCAGATAATAATACATTAAACGAATAATATTTATTATTATGATAAATGAAGAAAAAGTGACATATATTATTTTTTTAATTATCTCGAAAACGGTGCGTGCTATCGTAAAAATAATGGCAATTTTGACCCCCCTTTGAAAGCCCCCATCCGCCAAATATACATTACGAATAACGATTTTTTATACCACTAAGGTGGCATAATGTTGCCTGTAGGTTTATTTGTTGGTTTGATATCAATCGTCAAAAAGGGTCCATGCTGGCGGTGTTGCAGTCATCCTCATCAGCTAGCAGTTTCATATAAGAGAATGATTACAAGGTAGATTGTCGACTGATGATTGTCTAATGAGAGGCTTATTTAAAAGAGAAGAGGACAGAACGAATGCCAGGATAACTGTAAATGACGTAGTGCTGGAACAGGTGGATGAGTTTGTATATCTTGGATGTGCATTCTTGGATGTGCATTTAGCAGGGATGGACGGTACACCGCTGATGTAGAAAAGAGGGTAACTGCGGGCAATAGTGTGAATGGAGCGTTAGGCAAACTTTTAGGTACCAAGGCCTTAAGTCAAAAGGCCCAGCTCGCAGTACACAATGCGGTGATGATACCTACGCTAACGTATGGAAGCGAGAGTTGGGTATGGCAGGAAACGCATGAAAGTAGAATAAACGCGGTCGAGATGCGCGCGCTACGCAAAATCTGCGGAGTAACGCTCGCAGATCGCGTTCGGAATGAAGATGTAAGAAAGAGAGTTGATCTGAAAGAGAGTGTCGGTGTTAAAGTAAGGAAGGGAATGATACGATGGTTCGGGCATGTGGAACGAATGGGAGATGAAAGAATGACAAAACAGATATACAACGCGAAAGTGGATGGACGTAGGAGTCGGGGAAGGCCACGACACACCTACAACGACCAAATTAATCGTGTGTTAGTAGAAGGTGGTGTCAAGAGCCGTAGGAACCGACGTGCATGCATGAAAAGAAAAATGAAAGTTGAAGAAGCAAGTGAGGTGTGTATGGACCGTGCCGTGTGGCGCTCAGTTCTTTATGCCTACCCCGCAAAGGATTTGGCGTAAAGATAGTTAGTTAGTTAGTTAGATTTTTTTTCTAAATCTTGTATATCGAAAACCGTGCGTGATATCCTGATATTGCAAATACAACAAAATTTTCATCCCCTTTAAGAAAGCCCCAACCATAAGGGGCAAACACATACAAACATAAGTGACCCTCGCCCCCCCCCCTTATTTTTTGCAAAGCGGGAATTTATGAAGGTCAACAAACCTGTCAGAACAATCAGAACGCTGTATGTACTTGTACGAAAGACCGGGTACTGGTCCGGGTACTGTTCGAATGCCATATGGCACGGTTCGGAAAGCTATGCTATATGTCAGGACATCATCGGGTACTGTTTTGCGCAAGACAGTTTTGTCTTTGATGTGCGCGCCCGCATGCATATAAAAGGGAAGCCGACAAACGTTAGTCAGACTTGTCGCCTTGTAGGTAAAGACAGCTTTGTCTAAGAGACGTTTTGTTCTAAGTGTGCGCCTCTCTATTTATCTCGTAGAGAGATAGTCTGTCTTAAAACTGTTGTGACTATAGTCTGCGCTCAGCCTAACAGTGTCGAGATCATTGTATCTGAAATACAAATATAATTCTCATCACCTGATAGACTTGATTGACTATTCCAGAAATCGTTACCACATTTTTCTTTCTGTGGTGTTTTAAATATTAAGCGCTACCTTGCAATCTTGACGAGGTCGCCAGTCACCTTCCTTCTACGCTCGACATTTGATTCACAACGAATAAAAAAGGATTGTGTGGTTATAAGAAACCACGGTAAAAGTGAAACTTTTTTTCACATGCCGCGATAATGGCGGTTGGCCGTCACGCGGCATGTAACACACAGACGAAAAATTATGTTAATAAAATTTGATGCTTTCCGAGTATCTTTTACAAAAGTCACAGTCGAAATGATAGCATTACTTCGACTACGTTCATCATAATATTCCCAAGCAGCGTTGGAAAGAGATGAATCTAAGATTCTCTAGTGGCGCCACAGTACCTACTCGTATAATTATAATTACTTCCTACGTAGATGCATCAACATCAACAGGTATTAACACTATCATATATACCTTAAACTATTTCCAAAAGCATATTGATGATGGCATGTCATTCAGCATAAAATATTATACTATGTTTATGTTTCAAGTTAATTCAGTTATTTTTGATAAATCTCAGAATTATGTTCCAGTATGCGATGTTTAGTTTTATTATTGTTTAATACCTGTTGATACCCGTGTCTTCTACGTGATAATTTGTATTCTATATCTGTACTGAATTTCGTTAGAATCGATTTAATGGTTCAGGCATAAAAGCTGGCAAATTTACTTTCATATATATCCTCTAAATTATTTATCCTTTTCGCTACCATTATTAGAAATATACGCCACCATAATTCACTAATTTGAAATTTAAGTACATAATTGTTTAGTGAATAAAAACTAAGAACACATAATACTTATACAAACCCCTGAGGTAAATCATTACCTCGCCTCGTGATGAGAATAATGCAACACCCTGAGGGTACACTGAATAACCGTGCCATAACACGTAAGACTGGTACCGTAAGGTTCAGGAAGGAAGTATTGAGTATAACGTTGGCTCCTTCAAATAAACTGCCCGAGTCGCGTGATACTTCCATCTGTGTACCGTGCCTCCATCTTGCTGATTACCGCGCCCATATTAGCTAACTGGGTTATATATACCTATATACCTATTCTGAACGTGGCGGTCGTGCTGGAAAAAGCATGTTGAAGAAAATTATGCGAATAAAGGTATATTTATTATATACCTTTATTCGCAAAAGGGTAGGCAGAAGCATACTACACGTTCATATTTCATTTAAAATTTTGTCCTACATATTACGCGGTGTCACCAAAAGCCGTAGTTCTAAATGCAACTGGGAATAGTCGCCGAATGATGCCTTCAGCTAATTAACTTAAAAGGTAAATCTGTTAAGTTAGCCACGAACCATCAAAATAAGTTGTAAAAGAACTACTTAAAGACTAAAATCTTTAGCAAAGTGAGCAATATGAGTAGCGGCTCAAGCCGATTAATTGTAATCTAGCTTCGTTGTGCAGACACTTCTTAATATTCTTTTTGCGATGCAGTCAAAGTGGAGCGGTAGCTTAGCGTCCGCTGTAAGTTGTAAAGCGCTGAACGAAATTAATGGCTTTCCTGGCGCGGCTGCCTGCCGGCTTAATCCAGCTAACACGTAATACACTGCCCGCCTCTACCTTACATCACGATGGAAAAAAAACTACTTACAAGTTTGCCGTTAGAAGTTTGTGTACTTAAGTTTAAAGCGAAAACGGCAAGAAGCGGTGAGAAATTCCGGAGAGGATGACATTTATTTAAACAGTTACTTTGTTCCTTCGTCGTCTCTGACCTAAGTCTGATCAGATTTAACAATTTAAGTTACGATATAAAAACCAAACTTATTTATTTGTGAGTGGATCATTTGGTAGAACGTTATGCGGAAAACTGTTAAAATTATTCAGTAGAGCAGGACCTCCATTTCATTTTCCTTTAAACTTATTTGAAGTAATTTTTTTTACCTACATACATATAGTCACGCCTTTATCCCCTAAGGGGTACGCAGAGGCCATAGTATACGCCCACAATTCACCTTATAGTTTTATGTCCTACGTAATAGGTGGTGAGCCTAATGCTGTGTTGAGATGGACAGGCGCACGTCATGCCGACCCTTAGTTGAAATTTTTCAAGCCTTCAACTTTGCTTAACGACTGTCATTTTACTGACAACCGGGTTTCATTTCGAGGTTTCCTTCTCTACGCAATGGACAGTTTTGTGAAAGCGTTCCCTTAGCCGCCTCTTACGACCCCCTCGGGATGATTTATGGTGGCGACATTTTGTACCCTTTCCGTTCTAAACTATCCTTAAAGGACAATTAACTAAACTTAAGAATTACACCACGCGTTGAGAAATTACAACTGAAAAACCATTTTATCTTTTATCTCCACTTCCAAAGGAACAGCGCAGAATGTCGGGACCAAAAGTATCATAAAGTATTTTTTTTAATATGAGGAATATCCTACAGGGATGCTATGCCGAACTCCTACCGACTAAAAACCACATGTTTCCTACCTAATGCCTACCGTTGGGAGCCCCGGGTAAGCTTATAGGAAGAATGACCCCAGGACTCCCAACAGATCTTAAAACCTTCCTCTGATTATAAGCTCAGAATATGCCAAGTATTGATTCACTACTTTCGGCGTGCTACTAATTCGGGATAGATCCAGACAAAACAGACAGAAAGACGACAAAACAATACATTATTTTGGCTTCGTATTGATTATAGAATGCCCTGCATATAATTAAAATTTTCAAAATATCTTCGATGTACAGATTTTTGACTCCGTACAGTTTTCTTATTACACATAAATTCTTTTAGTTAATAAATACGGGCAAAACGTACAAATAATAATTTCATATAAAATGTATAAATTCATTAAACACCGTCCCGTGTTCTTACAATGTTTATGTGTTTTGCCTCGTGAAAGCAAACACGTGAACCCCATAAATATAAAACCTTATTAAATATAAATACCAAGAACGTTATTCCCTCCATTTACAAAATATGAAATTAATCCATTCAGTATTGCCTATGAGATTCAAGGGGGACGTCAGTGTGTCCGGAGCAGATTTGATTTATTACGTCAGAAAATATAAAATGGTTCTTTTTTTAACGTTAAAAAACTTTTTCATAGTAAGAATACGACACACAAAATGCGGACATAACTTCTCAATTCTTTTCTCCTAATTGTTTCTATCCTTGAAAGATTTTTATTTTGAGTAAGGAAAGCTCACGGGAGATATTCGATTTTCCTAGTTTTTGTTTTGCTAAAAAAGTTGCCAGAGCCTTTATCGCTGTAAATCAAATAGAGTGCGAGAATTATTTTATTGGAAGTAAAGTAGCTTGTTATGTTGTTACATGTAGTTTGTTTTCAGAACACGAGTACTACAAGTAATCTTCACATCTTTTTCGAGTAAGTGCCTACTGACTTCTTAGAAAATGATATGAAATCGTACAGTGAAATTGTAAACATTTTCCGATAGTACATATTTTTCATACAAAATAGTCTCGCCTTTTGCACCCAAACTGCCTAAGACAGGAGGGTAATGTTTTTCGAGATAATGAATGTATGTCCAATTCTTTGTCACGTCCTACAGCCTGAATGGCTTGAAGGATTTTGACATGCAAGGTGTCATTTGATTTGTCACCAGTGTGAGTGACACCAGGTACATTAAAATATCTATAAAATCAAAATGGCTGACTTTTGGCGCTAAAATGAAAACGCTGATTTTTTTTCTTGCACGCTCTACAGACTCAACGGCTTGACGGATTTTAACATACGAGGTGTCATTTGATTCGTCGTGATTGTGTGAGTGACACCAGCTATATTAAATTTTTTGAAAAATGAAAATCGCAGACTTTTGGCGCTAAAATGTAAAGTTTGATAATTTTTCTTGGACGCTCTACAGCCCGAACGGCTTGATGGATTTTTAAATACTAGATGTCATTTGATTCGTCGTGATTGTGTGCATGACACCAGGTATAAATAAATTCATGGAAAATCTAACTGGCGGACTTTTGGCGTTTTAATTATTTAACTGCGATGAACGCAAAACTCCTGAACCGATTTCGATGCGTGTGTGTTTATAAGGCCTTGGTAAGACTTAAATTCTAACATTTGTTTAATTGCGATCGGTTGAGTAGCACATGAAGGTTCACTGTCTATTTGCATAAAAATAATAACCATAAAATATTTTGGCATATGGTAATTTAGACTAATGATTTTTATGCATAATTTTATTATACATAACAAATTTAGCATAATTGCCTTAATCATAAATAAACATAGCATAATCATGTTTAGGCATAAAATTTATAAGCATTGCTTTATAAAGGCATAAAAGTATCAAACTATAATGAAAAACTTACGTAAAATAATTAAATTGGCGGCTTAGAGGTGGCCCAAGGGCCACCCCCGTCGCACCTAAACCTACTTTGACACTGTATAATATAGGAAATACTGGTATATACTATTAGGCGACTGTACACTATGCCTAAAAACATTCTGCAAATTATAACTATGTATAAATATATTTAGACCTATATATAATTATTCCAAAGTAAAATGCGACTAAAAATCAATTATGACCAAGTATAATTATGCCAAGAAAAGTATGCCAAATTCATTGTCCAAATCATTTTAGGAATAAATATATTATGTTTGTGAAAAGTATCCCGCACCAGAAATATGACCAAAAAAGTAATAATTAAGATTGAATTTTGGAGATGTCCCTTCACTACACGAAAATTAATAACTCCACTACTAACATAACTAAAAAGTTTTAAATAAACTGAATTACCTACTTAGAATACAAAAAAACCCAACGGCCAAGTAAACATACAACTGAACAGCAAAAAACTAGCTTTACATTTCTTTTGTAATTTTCTTTAGCTGCTACAAAAGAAATGTAGAGCTTGTTTTTTGCTTTTCAGTTGTATGTTTACTTGGCAATCGGGTGTTTTGTATTCTAAATAGGTAATTAAGTTTATCTCTGAAAGGGTAAAAGAATCATACTTTTACGCCATTGATTTAACACGCTCACTTTTTTTAACCATTAGGTACTATTTTTTCACACGTGTTAAATAGGTGGTGAGTCAAACTATGTCAAAATTGTCTCCACTCGTAGCTCTTTGATTTATAAAATACTAGCCCACCCGCGCAACTTTGTTTGCGTGATAAATGAAAAACCGCTCTATCGATTTTGTGCATACTTTACATAAACCATCTACTAAATAGTCCGAACAAAGCCAAAAAATTTGGTTTGTGTAGGTGAGCCCGTTCTTGAGTTATAAAATTACAACGAAAAATGGCATTGATTTTTATATATATAGATAGATGAAGCACGGAAACGTTATTAAATGGAAATGTGACAAACTGTCACCCATCTCAGGACTAACCGTAGCGTAAGAAGCTTATCGCCGCAATCATTTACGGAACACTGAGCAAGAGGGGCCACAAGCGATTTCTGGTGGTATATTTTATATTTAGACATTAAATTTTGGTAGGTATTTATGGATTGGAAAACTATACAGCGTCATAAAAACGTTTGTGAAAAGGAAATAATCATCTTGGTAACACATAAACTGTTCGTTGTCAATTCTGCAATCAGGGAAATTATCCCATTGTGTTTAATTTCTTACCTACACCAAGACTTCGAAAAAATTATACTTACTTACTTGTTTATTGTAACTACAATGTGAAAAATGAACAAAAAAAAAATTAAAAAAGTTTAAAAATAACATATTATGACCTATCTACCGTAAGTATTGAACCTTTATTATTATTATAGGTAGCTATATTATTTATGTATTCATATTTTAACTAACAGTTGGTCTCGTCGGGGGGACCGCTCTATACCTAAACAGAGACAGACGTACGATTAGGTTATGATTAGGTGAGCGGTCCCCGACGAGACAAACTGTTAGTTAAAATATGATTACATAAATAATATAGCTACCTATAATAATAATAAAGGTTCAATACTTACGGTAGATAGGTCCTAATATGTTATTTTTAACTTTTTAAAGGTTTTTTATTGTTCTTTTTTTGTGAGTCGGGGGTTTTTTAATTTGATGTATAAGTTATGACCTTTCATTTGATACCCAACACGGTTAAATTTGAACACATTCCATTTTTCATCCCCACTTTCACCCCTCATATCTTTGAAATGGCTTAACCGATTTTTATAAAACATAGCTAAGAACACTCTCCCCTAGTCCATCTTTCAAACAAAAGAAACAGAAACAAAATCGGTTCATCCGTTTGGGAGCTACGATGCCACAGACAGACTTACACACACACACACACACACACACACACACACACACACACACGTCAAACTTATAACACCCCGTCCGGGTTTCCGTCGGGGGTTAATTAAAAATGAATAAGTCGATAAGTTCCGACTAAGTGATCAACTCCTACAAGCTTACTTATACATTTACCTGCACCTTAAAAATTGCTTTAGTCAAGCTTCTATTTATATCCGATGAATCCGGAATCGATGATCAAAGTATCCTGAATAAATTATCACTGCTCTCATTATCTTGGTCTCATAACAGTTTCTTTCCTTCAAAGCGTTTCCTTCATCACGTTGTTCTTCACTTTCTCTACTAGGTAATTAGTTATTTATTTATTTTTTATTTATTTACTCTTGTAGGAAGCTTACGGAATAATAACAATTTTAGTAGTCCATTGAAATGTTACATGAGCTTTGCATTTATTAGAGGACCCAATTTTATTTTCGGGACATGTGTCAATGTGTCAATAGAAGCTTAACCTCAAGTTTGTGGGGTCGCCACCCTTGTCCCCCGGTCGCTATCTTGAAAAGAGGGGGGAAAAAAACACTTTTTTCGCAATATTTCGGAAACTTGATGGATAAAGTAAATAATAGTGTGATAAGGGAACATTGCGGCATGACAGAAGATGTAGTGACTAAGATAGAGAAAGGGATGCTCAGATGGTTTGGACATGTGGAGAGAATGGATGGAAATAGGCTGACGAAACAGATTTATGAGGCGAGAGTGACTGGGCAAACTGGTAGGGGTCGACCTCGGCATACTCAAGTCGATAAAATCGATAATCTTCTGAGAAAAGGCCAGGTCAAGAGTACCCTTAATCGAAGAGCATGTATGAAGACACTTATGAAAGTTGAAGAAGCGAAAGTTGTTTGCCAGGATCGTAGCAAGTGGAAAGCCATAGTCTCTGCCTACCCCGTTGGGAAACAGGCGTGATGTTATGTATGTATGTATGTATGAGTTTTACAAAAAAAATGTGAAGGCATAATTTGTAGCATATTGTTGTGCCTACAAATGTGTATATAACTTAACAAAAAAATTTACAAAATTTTTATAAATTTTTTATAAAATTTTCGTTTTTGCTCTATACCTTTTTTTTATACTCTTTACAAAAAAATACCTCAGACTAATCTTGTAGATGATATTTTAAGAGAAATTAAAAAAAAACGCCACAAAGCAAAAAATAATTTTTTTATAATTTTATTTTAAATTTTTTGTTTATAACTTCTCTAATTTTTAATTTAGGGCAAAAATTTCTTTGACATATTTGTAGACATAACAATTTGCTACAAAATATGATTTCACATTTTTTTTGTAAGACTCATAGTTTCCGAGATATTGGGAAAAAGGTGTTTTCACCCCTTTTTAAGATTGCGGCCGGGGGACAAGGGTGGCGACCCCACAAACTTGAGGTTAAGCTTCTATTGACCCCCCACACATGTCCCAAAAATAAAATTGCGTCCTCTAAGAAATGCAATATTCGGTCCTTAAATTGTAACATTTCAATGGACTATAGGTAATACACTCGAGAGCAATGAATACGGGTCACTTAAAGAATGTTAAAAATCTCGGAAACTAAAAATGATAGGTTAATGCAATAAATTGTATTTAATAGACAATGTAATACTCCTTAAATGAAAGTAAAAAAAATGTGAGTCACCATACATTTTATTAACACAAAATTACATAAAGAAAAAACTGCCGATCTCTCCTTAAAACAAAAATAGGAAACATGAAATTTTTGAACTTTATTACGACTTTCTTGAATTTTAATACTTCGTATTGCCTCCTCGTGCTTCCATTACTGCGTTTACGCGGTTTGGCATGCTGTACACCAAGTTCCTTATACGATTTTGGGGAATATTCTCCCATTCCTCTGTGAGAGCAATTTTGAGCTCACGAAGCGTGATTGGGGGAGGGTTTCGTTGTTTTACGCATCTGCCTAGCTCGTCCCAAGCATGCTCGATCGGGTTGATATCCGGGCTGCGCGCTGGCCACTCCATACGAGTAATGTTCATCTCTTGAAGGTAGTCATTCACAATCCTACCTGTATGAGGTCGGGCATTGTCATGCATAAATATAGCATCCTCACCTAAATTGACCATAAATGGACCAACGTGATCATTGAGGATTTCTTCCACATATCTTACGCTAGTTAAAGAGCCGTTTTCTATGATCACCAGCTCTGTGCGACTTTCAGAAGAAATTCCGGCCCACACAAGTACAGACCCACCACCGTAGGCTACTTTTTCTTCGATGCATGCTTGCTTGAATCTTTCCCCTGGTCTTCGATACACTCTGTGTCTTCCATCGTGCTTGTAGAGCATAAATTTTGATTCGTCGGAGAACATAACTTTTGACCAATCTTCAATACTCCAATTTACGTGGCTCTGGGCATACCTTAGTCTCGAAATACGATGCCCACGCTCCAGTTTAGGGCCGTTTGCAGGTCTAAGGGGTTTTAAGTTAGATTCAGCAAGCCGACGTCTTACTGTCCATGCACTTGGGTTACTTCCTCCGAGGCGTCGAAACTGATTGGTGAGTTCAGTTCCTGTGAGAAAGCGATTTCGAAGCATGGTGTTCACCAAGTATCGGTCTTCTCGTGCTGTGGTACACCTGGTTCTGCCCGTTCCTGGTCTGCGTAGGTTAAAACCAGTTTCTTCGTAACGTCGGAGAACTCTTTGTACTGTTGACAGCGACACACCGACAGTCCTGGCTGTATCGCGCTGACTCCGGCCGGTTTCCAGCATTGTAAGTATTCTGGTGCATTCTTCAGGCGTAAGCGACATAATTTCAGCTTGATTAATGAATATAGAGCACTATCAACATGGTTTATGTACCCACATAAATGACAGATTACAAACAAAAGCAACACCAAATGCTGTAATTTCGTAGTTCCATCTTCGAAAGTGGCCCTTTTTCAAATTTGATTTTTTTATGATATAACTTTACAATAACTAAGAAGTTTTAATACCTTCATTTAAGGAGTATTACATTGTCTATTAAATTCAATTTATTGCATTAACCTAGCATTTTTAGTTTCCGAGATTTTTAGGATTCTTTAAGTGACCCGGATTCATTGCTCTCGAGTGTATTATACATTATCATTTCACCAACAACAATATCACTCTAGTTTCTATCAAACCAAAGTTATAAGCATAAACACCAAAAATATAAAGCCTTAGAAACTTAAGATGTTTTTAAAAATGTTCAGTAAGTACCTACCTATTAACTAAAATGTCTAAAACCAAGTTTGTTTTTTAAGACTGAGAGTAAATTAGATCGTCTCATTTCTTTCGGCTAGGCCCAAAACAAGCAGAATTGTTCTAAAGCGTAAACGTGTTAACGAAGTTATTCCCGAAGTTTGTTGGGAACATTTCATTACTAAGTTTGAACGTCCGATGTTATTTGAACAATGGTCTGTGAAGCCGCTTAACCATTATATTTAAAAAATCTTGCCTTTAAAAGCGATCTCACCGGTTTGAATGTGCTTTTACCATTGTGAAGAAATTCACCTGCCTCCAGGTAAGTATTCTTTTTCATCTGTGAAGAAACATGTATTTCATGGATGATCTAGTACAGTCAAGGAAATTAGGGCCGGAAAATCCACCCGAAGCAACTCCAACAGTGGTGAACAAAGTCTGCCAGAAACCTTGGGTCATCCTTCTGAGGCCTGCGGACTTTTGGCTGTCGGCAGTTTATAAGGCACCGGGTAATTTTATCTTCAATCAAATAAACTAGATTTTAATCCGAGTCCGAAATGGCCTTTTTTTTTTGGTGTGAGGGAAAATCCTCGTAGGATGCTATGCCGGACTCTTACCGACTAAAAACCCTCACGTAACGCCCAACAGCCTATGGTTGAGAGCCCCGGGTAAGCCCTCAGGAAGGATGTCCCGTGACGTCCGAAATGGCCTCCATGAAGATTTCTATATTCTAACTTTATCAAACCTTAGGACTAAGTGGAAGGTGTTGTATGGATCCGGGAACGATGATGGCTAAGCTGTGGTAGATGCTTTCGAAGTAAGGACTACCTTGGCCACTGGGATCCTTAATGAAACCTAATACTTTAGGTTTGTTAATTTAATTTTAGTGCCAACCAAAGCCCAGTCTTCCAGTTCAGGTTATGCTACAGTTTTGTTAGTAGTTTCCTTTCTTAATGTATAGCCAAGCCTGAAAGTTCAGTCAAACATAATTATCATAAACTAAGATTAACCTTGCAAAGCTCAAACGACCTCCGCAGTAAACCTGCCAAGCACGAATTAAATTAGATACAAAGGACAATAAATTAAAAATAAAACATTGCGAGTACCAACAAACGTCACGTTTTGTTACATTGTTAAAATACTGAGTTGGAACGTGAAGAGCACAGAGTTTACGATGGCGACGCGACGCCACGCCAAGGCACCGCCTCGACGGATCAGCCCACCCGTAAATTTTCCCGGTTAGAGGACACGAAACGTGCCTTGTAGAGTATCATGTGAATAATTGTGTATCTAAGCCTGAATACGAGTATAGCGCCACACTGAATGATATATACGCAAACTTCTCAACAATGATGAAATTCTTGCCTATTGTTCACTTAAACAATAAAATTATTATAACTTCTAATGCACTTGTTTACATTCCTTTGTACCTAGTCGGTTATTAACTACTATTAAAATCCATTACACATTCGATATTATTAAAATGAAAGAACATACATTGAAAATATTGAATCAGTAAAAGAATAAAACATCACGAGTGGTGTTTCTACTACTTCTATGTAGCTAGTTGAGAATTTTATCAATAAGGGTCTTATTATAAAGTAATACACAATACTCAAGAAAGCATTGCAAAAAAACTATGCTTCTGTATTTGTTGAGTTTTGAGAAAGTTTCAGAGATCCCCATACACAATTGGCGAAGCCTAGCGCAGCGATTTGCGAAGTTTTTTTAAAGTTCCGAGCTCATAGGGTAAAATGGATAGGTACCCATTATTAAGTCTGCAAAAGCGATTTTTGCCATTATTGGTAATGTGAGTGTAAGTGACCCTTATGTGTTATGCCGAACTTTAAAAATCTAACCCTGTTCCTACTTACCAAATTCCAGTGATTGAATACAAACATCCAAACATTATTATAGACCTTTACATTTTGTATTATTAGTTAAGATCAATGAATATTTGTAAATCTTAGACACTGATTTCTAGTATTGTCTAATGAGGACCAGATATCTATTTAATTTTTTTAAAACTCATCACCCACCATCAAGCTTGTGTTTTTTTTCCGTAACGTAAGGGTACATCCTCATGGATGTTATGCCGGACTCCTACTGACATAAAGGCACCGTCAGAATGGCAGGTTGCCTGTGACAAACGACTACCAAAGTATACTCAAAAATTGCTACATGATTGCTTATAAAACCTCACGTATCCTGCCCAACAGCCTACGGGTGGGAGCCCTGGGTAAGCCCTCGGAAGGATACCCCAGGACATTACTAGAGCATTGGGACATCATGAAATCTAAAAAGTTTAAAACTCTTTATAATGTAATCCCATTTTGTCTGGTCTGAATTCTTAATATCTTCAGGTGAATCACTTTCAAAATTACTTTTAAAACTTTCTTTAATAGTCTGTCTATGAATATTACATCCTTCAGTTCGTAAAATGAAGCTAGTAGGAATAAAATGTAACGATACCTCAGATAAAGCTTCATTAGCTTCAGCTATAAAATAGCTTATCGGGTAGGTATATTGAATGCGAGGATGAAAAAGCTACAAGGACAGACATTCCTCAAGTCATGTATAGAATGTTACATTTTGTGTATTTATTACAGTATAAATTGTCACTGAATAAGACTATAAGATCCATGGGAAGCGGTGGCAACTTTATAAATCTAGCAAGTACATAAGAACATATAACTTACTAGCTGACCCGAGCAACTTCGTTTGCGTGATAAATCAAGAACCGCTCGACCGATTTTGTGCAAACTTCACATAAACCATCTACTAAATAGTTCGAACAAAGCCTAAATATTTGGTTTGGATAGGTGAGCCCGATCTCGAGTTATAAAATTACAACGAAAAGTGGCATTGATTTTTATATATATAGATCTAACGTAGCTCGCAGTACCAGCTGTAAATTTAATAAAAATAAGTACCCGTAATAATAACTGTATTGTTTTAACAATTAGGTACTTTCCACAATTTAGGTTTTTTTTAACGTGAGGGAAAATCCATTATGGATGCTATGCCGGACTCCTACCGACTAAAAAACCTCACGTAACACCCAAATGCCTATGGTCGGAAGGATGTCCCAGTCCACAATTTAGGTTATTTAAAAAAAACTGCGTAGGTAACTAAAGTAACTCGATGAGTTCGAATGATCAGTCACAGATTCCATAAATATTTATGTTCCTACTGCCTGATGCCTCTTGGAATATATTCCAGACTAGCTGTTGCCTGCGACTTCGTACGCTGCACTTTATGTGTGATTCTTTTGATTGATATAACTTTTTTATTTATGAACCGATTGACATGAAACAAACACTAAATGTTAAGTGGAGTAAACCGCAACGCACTAAAGAGAACAGCATTGCAATCGGTTAAGCGGTTGCTGAGATTAGCGTGCACAAACGTACATACAAACAGACAGTTACGATTTTATTATGTGTATTGATTGATCATTTCAGCTGTTAGAGCGTGATTGAATAACAAATATTCAAACGTTTTCACAAACTTTCACCATTATAATATTAGTAGGATATTAATATCAGCAATAATAACTATATTCAGGTAGGTAACAAGTATTTAAGAATAGATTGCCTCTGTACTCGTAGTCACAGGCGGAGTTGAAGGACCAGTCATTAATTTCACGCAATGCTTTGTTTTGTACAGAAAACTAAGTCTAAGTTAGGAGTTTGTGTTAAGGATTCTTGCATGACGCTTCAAATTTCTAAGCAAACTAGAGAATTAGTTGAAAATACCGCATTGCAGTGCTTTAATTTAAGTATTTGTTTTATAAGGCTCTTACATTTTCCTGGGGTATCCTTCCGAGAGCTTATATCAGGGGCTCCCAACCGTAGGGTTTTAGGTGGGATACGTGTGGTTTTTAGTCGGCATAGCATTGATGTAGGATTTTCCTAACGTTATAAAAAAGTTCTTACATTTTAAAGTAACTGATTTTATTTACGTAAGAAAATGCTCATGGATGCAATGCCGAACTAAGTCCTTCCGATCAAATCAACCAGTTTAATTATATTTGTTTGTGATAGAAACATCAAAAAAAAGTTCACTAATATATCCAGAGCAAACTTCGTAACTTACCGACTTAAAGACAGATAGAAGTCATTCTGAATCCGAAAATCTAAAAAATATTCAAAGTAAAAAACTTCGGGCTTCAATTAAAGCCTGCTACTGAAATATATCACTTAAATGAGAAGAAGTGAATTGTTGTTTTGCTAGCAGATTTATCCCGGTAATAACATGATTTATTAGTTGGACACTCCTAATTAATGGCAGCAATTGTAACTGTCACGAAACAAGTTTATAAATGTCATGTCATTCAACGTTTGTCTGCAAGTAATTTAATTTTTAATTGATATTTGTACAAGTTTGGAAATCGGGTCACTCAGCTATTTAGATGATTCCCTAATACTTCGTACCATATCTTACTGAAGTCAGTCATTCTTTTGGAGGCGGGTACATGGACTTCTAAATAGTTCCGTAACCGTAAGGATATTTAGAATATAAGTTAGCTTGGTTTGAGTTAGATGATGTTGAGTGAGAATGTCCAACGAAATTATTTTATTTTCATGATCAGTTTTTTTTTCAATGTTGGAATATGAGTTATTATAGTTATTACATAAGAAGGGAAGTTTGTGCTCTGAGGAATTGTTTGATATGATACCTACATTCTATCATCGCAGTGCTCGCCACAGACAGGGTGTTCATCCTCACACGTTGCATCCGGAGCGCTCGAGCACTGTTAGATCCGATAGAGGCAGACTTCCGCGCAAGCTTGGGTTGTGGACTGATCTCCCTGCCTCGGTTTTCCCAAATGCCTACAGTACGGGGCTCTTCAAGAGGGGTCTTAGGAGGTTTTTACAGGGTCGGCAGAGTGAGTGTAGCGTGTCTGGTGTAGCAAACGTCCATAGGCTGCGGTGACCACCGGTAGGTACATTTGGTGGGCCTTATGCTTGTCTGCCAACTTAGTGATATAAAAGAAAAGTTGTATCGGCACCGTCAACATTAATTGTGGGGCATTTTTTTGTAGGTAATATTCTCGTATCTATACATCATAAAATTTAAAACATTTCTTTGCCCACCCCAACAAAATCCTTGGGCCAGCGGCTCCATACATTAATTATTTCAGAAAGATTGGGTTTACATAAACCTCTCCTAGGACTCTACCGCCTTCTATAAAGAAATGCGTCAAACCTTGTAACCTACTCAAATAGTAATTTAAATTAAGATAAAACAAACATCGGTATATTTACCTAGTTGTACCTAGAGAGAAGAATTTTGATATGAATTATAAACAAGACACAATTAGCTGGGTCTTAGAAGGTTCTTGCTGGGTTAACAGCGCTAATGTAGTATTCACGGACATTTCACACAACTCTATCTGATCCCAAAGTAAGCTAGGAATATCCTGCTTGTATTATGGGTATCAGACCATGGATATTAATACTTATATACTTTTTAAATATATACATATTATTCATAGAAACACTCTAACTCTTGAGCCAAACATTTATGGGTCACACAAATATTTGTCTCCGGTGGGAATCGAACCCACCACCACCAGCGCCGCAGGCGGTATCACTGCCGACTGCGCCACAGAGGCAGTAAGTAGTGCCTCTGGTGGTGCAAACGTCCAAAGACTACGGTGACCACATGCCATCAGGTGGGCCGTAAGCGTGTCTATCATCTTAGTAGCATTAGATTTCCGAATGTCCATCAAAAGAAAATGAAAGTCCATGAAGAATAAAGCAAATTACGGGTTAAGCAAAAAATAAATTTATACTTTTATTACCTACCAATACATTTAACAAAGTCATCCGATAGCCAAAAGAATCCTTAGAATACTCCGAACTGATCAATAAATATTCATCTAATACATAGAGCTATCTCTACTAAATGGACGATCATTTCAAAGCCTTCTATTTACTCTACGATTCGTATCAAATGACAAATTGCCGCATCCCAGCGATCCGAAAGAAACGAACTGGAAACAGATCCCATAATTTAGCTAAAACCTTCTAAATGTTAAATCAAGTATCCAATTACCACTTCGGGAGTGTTAGGTGGGTATCTTTTTCTTTGTGCCATATTTGCTCACTTAACTTGAAGTTTGGACTCTACAACGAACGTGATTTGTTTTGAGGTTACTGGGTTATTTGTGGGTAAGTATTGTATTTTATTAAATTATCGAATTATTGACTATGCCTTTCTGTTTTGTAGGTATTATTATACATACAGCTTTACATAATACTAGCTGGTGGTGAGGTTTTCTCGGATGTAGGTGATAAAAAGTAACATAAAATTCTGTTACATTAGGTACCTAATTTCATCAAAATCGGCTAAGTGGTTCAGGTGGGAAAGAAAATACAGACAGACTTACACACGCATTTATATAATAAGTAGGTATGCACTCGTAATATTATATTGTCAGTGATGGCACAGGGCGGAAACCCCATACAAATTATTCTTTTTTTAATTCTGTCACCTGCACTAAATAACACACTATGTCCGTTCAGATAATACTATTTTATTATCTTTGGTGACAGATCGACACTGCTTTACGTCAAAAGTATGAAAAATACATTTCCTTAAAAATCCATTTGTCTACTTTTAGCTTTTTATTTACTTCCCTTGTGACCAGTCCTTGCGAAGGCAAGAATAGTGAGACGAATTTCTAAAGCGCTCTTAAATCTTTTTTCGAATCTGTTCCAACGCAGTCTCACCTGCTCTCACCCAATAATAGTGTAAAGTCAGTAGACAGTAAAAATAAAAAGTGCAATTTGATTCTCTAGGGAATTTTATTTATGTCGTGATGTACCGTTTCCGTAGCGGATGTTTGCTGTAGCAATTTATTTGCATTCGACACCTAGTATGCAAGGTATCGTAATGATTTTTAACACTGAAACTGATAAAACAATATTGACATTTAGTATTAAATTTTAACAAAATCTAAAATTGATTAATTCCTGGGCCTAGCTTCGCTATTTTTATGTGTATGAATTATTTAGTTCTTGCCTAATTGAATTCAATTTATTTATTTCAAACTAGCTGACCCGCGCAACTTCGTTTGCGCCACATAAGAGAGAGAATTACCTGTTCCCGTCGCAATTACTCCCGTCGCGTTGCGTTTACTCCCGTAGCGTCTCGTCGTTAATATTCAATACTACGTGAGAGAGAGAGAGAGAGAGAAAAGTTTCTCGTCGCGTGTATTCCCGTCACATTATTTTTAAGACCAATTTCGTTTATGAATAAGGTATCCCGTGGCATTATTATAGAAAAAAATTGATTGCCATTAAAATGGTTATTGTGCACCAACCCAAAGATAGATGGTGCTATCACCTGTACATGCTATAGCGCAATTTTTTTGGAACTTTTAAAGAGAAACAATTTTGTAGTACATATTTTTTACATAACTATAAATATTTACGCAGCACACGCAACGAAGCTCTCTAAAGGAATAACTTTTCCCCCGTTTTTGAAACATTTACTATTACTGCTCCGCTCCTATTCGTTGTAGCGTGATGTTATATAGCCTATGACACTCCACAATAACGTAGCTTTCTATTGGTGAAAGAATTTTTAAAATCGGTTCAGTACATCCCCAGATTACCCCTTACAATTTAACAAATATACAAACACACAAACTTTACTTCTTTATAATATTAGTATAGATAGAAGTATAGATAAATATTGTTGGACATTCTCACACAACATCATCTAGCCCAAATTAAGCTATATGCTTGTGCTAGCTGATGCTCGCAGCTTAGCCTGCGTGAAATTTGGTTCCTACACTGTCTCTAACCTCTCTCTGTAGGTACCAAATTTCAGCCAGATACTTTCAGCCATTACAGCGTGAAAGAGTAACAAATTCATAATACATATTATATGAGTTATGTAAATTTATTTATTAAATACATTTCTTGATTCATTGGCTAGACTACTACTCGACTCAACTTCTCTTCTAAGCAATTGACATCGTAACTTAGTTCCTTCTTCAGGTAGTCCCAGTCATACTGTAAGCCTACGACGCGCGACTATGGGAAAACTGAACTACGGTAGACTTTGTCCTCATAATACACTTGGTCCAACCAAGGCCTGTTAACTTAATAACCATGTAAATTTCATCTGCTAAGCGTTCATGTTCATTTTAATGGCTCTTTTTACTTTTCAAATGTAATCTTCGTAGAGGCCATTCCCGTATTTTACAAAGACTTAGTGAGTGTGTGTCCTGCACCGAATGCAGCCAGTACTATAGAATAAGGTTCATACCTTCCATGACCAGTCGCTTAGGGCTATTGACAATCTTTCATTCTAATGCACAGTGGACACTACCTGCAGCGTGGTCTTTCATTATTCCTGGCTAGCCATCTTCGAATTTTCTTGTTCTTTCACATATTTATTGTTGATTATACAAAATTTAATAAAATTAACAATAATATTTCCAATAGTACTTAAAGCAAAATCATGAAAATGACAATGTCAAGCGGATTGAACTTCCTGAAATGTGTCAAAATAAAAAGTAATTTAAATCAAAAATAAGAGTATTTAAGGAGTATTGATATCAACTCCGGCAAAAATCAGCTCTAAAATAATTTATATTCCCTTTTTAGGTCGATAACGTATAATTTTCAATAAAATAAGGAACACGTCTTCCATCAATTATGTTAATAATGCTATATGCCAAATTTTAAGTAGATCGGACCAAGGAATCGCGTTGTCCCATACAAACTTGACACTCCTTTTTTATACCTTAGGAGGTAGAATTTGCAAAAATGGTAAAATTACTTATTTCAAATTGTTACAAACAACGCTCATGCTGAATTTCATCATCGTACCATTAACCGTATAAGCAATAATTGATAATAACTTTATACGACCTAAGTTCGTTTTTTATTTTATAAGAGGTATACTTTTCAGGGATGAAAAGTATCCAGTGTGGTGCCCAGGATATTAAAGAATAATTATACCAAGTTTCATCGTAATCGAACCGGTAGTTTTTGCGTGATGCCTGAACAAACAGACAGACAGACAGACAGACAGACAGACAGACAGACAAAAAATTTTTAAATCACATTTTTGGGTTCAGTGTCGGTCTAGTAACACCCCCTGCCATTTATTTTTTTTATATTTTCAATGTACAGAATTTTCACATCTACAGATTTATTATAAGTATAGATTTTAGCATATTCTACAAGGCGGACTTAATGTCTTTTTGCATTTTCTACGAGTCAGCTTCATAAAATTAGAAAGGTGTTCAAGGTTATGATTGGTATCGCTCACATGAAGATGTTATTACTAAATTACGAAATTCTTACGTTACAAGTCCTAGACCTTAGTCTATGTCTACTGGGTATAGTCTAGCCATAACTGCTGTGCACTCTTCATCAACTGTCTAGGAATTTTAATAAAATATCAAGATCTGTAGATTACATTTTTATGAACTAATATATATATGGCGCATACCTCAGAGAGTGCACAGCAGTTATGGCCAGACTATAGTAAAACATAGTTTCCAATTTCATTATTGTAGACTTAATGCATCTGTCAGTCAGAAAGTACAAGCTATTATAATATAGATTTACGTTTAAATAAACATTGCAAACACAAAATGCCTGCGGGAAGGGTTAATGTTTACGAGTAGCCGGGTAACATCGACAGAGCGACAATTTGTCGTTTTACTGCGCCTAGTTGTGTCAGCCATTTTATTATAAGTATCATTTTATTGCAGTGGGCTGAAAAAGGGTTGCTCATCTTATTATTTATTAAAGTTGGTTGTAGTCTAAATTTGATACAGTATTAAACAAGAAAAGGCTTTACTAAATGTATTTACGAAATCGTTTCAATTTTCTTTTTTAGGGTTTCGTAGCCAAATGGCAAAAACGGAACCCTTATAGATTCGTCATGTCTGTCTGTCTGTCTGTCCGTCCGTGTGTCACAGCCATTTTTCTCCGAAACTATAAGGCCTATGATATTGAAACTTGGTAACTAAATGTATTCTGTGAACCGCATTAAGATTCTTATATAAAATTGGGAAAAAAGCAGTAAATTTTGGGAGTCCCCATACTCAGAACTAAAACTCAAAATTTTTTTTTCATCAAAACCATACATGTGGGATCTATAGATAGGTCTTCAAAAATGCTATTGAGGTTTTTGACACCATTTTTTTCTAAACTGAAATAGTTTTCGCAAGAGACACTTCCAAAGTGGAAAAATGTATCCCCCCCCTCTAACTTCTAAACTAAGAGTATGATAAATCTAAAAAGAATATATGTAGTACATTGCCATAAAAACTACTAACGAAAATTGGTTTGAACGAGATAGAGCTGGTAGTTTTTTTTAATTCGTCATAAACCGCAATTTTCGGTTAGAAAAATTACTACCACTGCTAACGTGTTAAAACATCAATCAAAGTTACAACGAACTATAAGAACTTTTGTATTATGTTACTTGGTGCTACGAAACCCTGCTGCTACGAAACCCTTCATGGGCGAGTCTAACTCGCACTTGGCCGGTTTTTAATTTATTTCTTGTATTATATTTAATGGGTAATAATATCTTTTATAGTGGAGTTTTATTAGTAACTGACGAAATCCTCACTGTTACGCCTCTGAATTTCAAGAACGATGGCCCATAAATGTCTTTCTATGTGTACCTACTTAAATGATTTTTTTAAAATTCTAAACTGGCCAATGTAAATAACACATTAATAAATTAGTCTACATTTATTTATTTCATGGGAGAGACCTATGACATATAACACGGGTTTCATTATTGCCAGTTTAATTCAAATAGTAAATTAATGAATTGGAATTAAACTGACAATTAGTTTTATGTATGAAAGAGTAAGAAACACTGATACACACATCCATACTACGAAAATAGTAATATTTGTAGAGTCGCGCAGAATTTAAAATAGATTAGGCTCAACTGTTTAAGTATTCTATATAATCCGCAGCGTAATAGCCACATTTACCCCTTAAATATTATAGAATTTCCATTAAAAACACGTTAACGCTTGTTTCATGTGACGTAGTGTAAACATTCGTTTCATTTCATTTCAAGTCAACATCACATGGACCTTTATTATTAAAGTATACACCCATAATAGATAGCCATGAAACTGTAATTTTTTAAAAGAGTTCCTTGAGATTCTTTGTGCTTTTAAAAATCTAATTCTTAATTTTTACCGAGTTCAATATAAGCTTAGCATTGATTACTTACATAAATGAAGTATTCTTGTATTTTATTACTTCAAATTTAAAATATATTTATTATAAACTAGCTGACCCGCGCAACTTCGTATGCGTCACATAAGAGAGTAAATCACTCGTTCCCGTCGCATTTACTCCCGTCAGAATAATTTCGTTAACGATAGATGTTTCCCGTCGCATTATTGTAGAAATGGCGCATATTCATGCATAGGACGTGGACTACCGGTGTACGTCGCCAGCAGAATAGTGAATCGACCAAAAAAAGCGAAAAAAAAAAGCGAGATCAAACGGGATAAAAACCTATCCTATATCCGTCTCCTGGTTCTAAGCTACCTCCCCACCAATTTTCAGCCAAATCGGTACGGCCGTTCTTGAGTTATAAGTGTTGTAACAAACCCGTCTTTGTTTTATATATTAAGATAAAACCTAACAGTTTGACACATAAACAATGTAACGATGATATCTGCAATAGCATAAACTGTGTCACAGGTATCAACGCTCCCATCCAAATAACAATACGATTTCTTACTTAAATAGAAATACAGCTGATACTTTCGTATAAAACTAATCTAAAAAAATATTTAAAAGTGCGCGCGCCTGTGTCTGTGTCTGTGTGTGTGCGTGCGTACGTGCGTGCATGCGTGCGTGTGTTTGTGTGTGTGTGTGTGTGTGAGTGTGTAAAATAGAATTTGTAAATTGGAAACATTACACTGTAGCAAACTTCAAAATCCAATAATAAAACATTCTATTCAACCCTCAAAGGACATTTAAGGTATCAATATGAACCAATCAATCATCTATCAATACATATAATAAAATCGTAACTGTCTGTTTGTCTGTCCGTTTGTCACGCTAATCTCAGCAACCACTAAACCGATTGCAATGCAGTTTTCTTTATTGCGTTGTGATTTGCTCCACTTAACATTTTGTGTTTGTTTCATGTCAATCGGTTCATAAATTAAAAAGATATCAATCTAAAGAATCACATATAAAATGCAGCGAACGAAGTCGCAGGCAACAGCTAGTCGAAAATAAACTATATCTTTTTTACAGTTAGCCTAACAATACTGCGTCACACGAAACCTTAGCATATTAACGTTCACTGCTCGAAATACCTACGTCTCCTTTCGTGATCGCCACAACGTTCGCCAGCATTCAAAAGCTCAGACACAACCTTTAATGTATCGTCAGGTCATTGGAGTCGATAGTGCTATCAGCTAATTAGTATAATGACTATTGCATTCATCTATTCAATTCAAATTTAATGAAATTCGTTTAATTTTCAAATCAGCTATAAGTATTGTTTTCAAATTGTGATATCATGCGATTTCCACATAAAAAAAATCAATTGATAGTAATACAATAACACCATTTACAATTAATTTTGTACCTCATTCATAGCGCAAAACGATGGCTATTAATATGAATACCTATTGATACTCACTCGGTTTCTATACAAACATTATTGAAGTGAAACTTCTTTATCGGCGTTGGAAAAAAATTTGCGTCAAATCACGTCACGTCACGATTTTTGGTTACGCGCCATCTTTGTTCTGTTCCCCACCACGGTGGATTCGAATTAAGAGTACTTTATCCAGGGATAGCATGTCATTTAAGGGTTTTTGGACTTTTGGACTTTTGGGCTTTTGGACTTTTGGACTTTTGGATGGGACATTGGTACTTTGGGTCTTTTTTGGGACTTTGGAACTTTGAGACTTTGGGACTTTTGAACTTTTGAACTTTTGGACTTTTGGACTTTTGGACTTTGGGACTTTAGGACTTTTGGACTTTTGGACTTTTGGACTTTTGGACTTTTGGACTTTTGGACTTTTGGACTTTTGGACTTTTGGACTTTTGGACTTTTGGACTTTTGGACTTTTGGACTTTTGGACTTTTGGACTTTTGGACTTTTGGACTTTTGGACTTTTGGACTTTTGGACTTTTGGACTTTTGGACTTTTGGACTTTTGGACTTTTGGACTTTTGGACTTTTGGACTTTTGGACTTTTGGACTTTTGGACTTTTGGACTTTTGGACTTTTGGACTTTTGGACTTTAGGACTTTTGGACTTTTGGACTTTTGGACTTTTGGACTTTTGGACTTTTGGACTTTTGGACTTTTGGACTTTTGGACTTTTGGACTTTTGGACTTTTGGACTTTTGGACTTTTGGACTTTTGGACTTTTGGACTTTTGGACTTTTGGACTTTTGGACTTTTGGACTTTTGGACTTTTGGACTTTTGGACTTTTGGTCTTTTGGACTTTTGGATGGGACCTTGGTACTTTGGGTCTTTGGGACTTTGGGACTTTAGGACTTTTGGACTTTTGGACTTTTGGACTTTTGGACTTTTGGACTTTTGGACTTTTGGACTTTTGGACTTTTGGACTTTTGGACTTTTGGACTTTTGGACTTTTGGACTTTTGGACTTTTGGACTTTTGGACTTTTGGACTTTTGGACTTTTGGACTTTTGGACTTTTGGACTTTTGGACTTTTGGACTTTTGGACTTTTGGACTTTTGGGCTTCTGGACTTTTGGACTTTTGGACTTTTGGACTTTTGATCTTTTGGACTTTTGGACTTTTAGACTTTTGGACTTTTGGACTTTTGGACTTTTGGACTTTTGGACTTTTGGACTTTTGGACTTTTGGACTTTTGGACTTTTGGACTTTTGGACTTTTGGACTTTTGGACTTTTGGACTTTTGGACTTTTGGACTTTTGGACTTTTGGACTTTTGGACTTTTGGACTTTTGGACTTTTGGACTTTTGGACTTTTGGACTTTTGGACTTTTGGACTTTTGGACTTTTGGACTTTGGACTTTTGGACTTTTGGACTTTTGGACTTTTGGACTTTGGACTTTTGGACTTTTGGACTTTTGGACTTTTGGACTTTTGGACTTTTGGACTTTTGGACTTTTGGACTTTTGGACTTTTGGACTTTTGGACTTTTGGACTTTTGGACTTTTGGACTTTTGGACTTTTGGACTTTTGGACTTTGGGACTTTGGGACTTTGGGACTTTGGGACTTTGGGACTTTGGGACTTTGGGACTTTGGGACTTTGGGACTTTGGGACTTTTGGACTTTTGGACTTTTGGACTTTTGGACTTTTGGACTTTTGGACTTTTGGACTTTTGGACTTTTAGACTTTGGGACTTTGGGACTTTGGGACTTTGGGACTTTGGGACTTTGGGACTTTGGGACTTTGGGACTTTGGGACTTTGGGACTTTGGGACTTTGGGACTTTGGGACTTTGGGACTTTTGGACTTTTGGACTTTTGGACTTTGGGACTTTAGGACTTTTGGACTTTTGGACTTTTGGACTTTTGGCCTTTTGGACTTTTGGACTTTGGACTTTGGACTTTTGGTCTTTTGGACTTTTGGACTTTTGGACTTTTGGACTTTTGGACTTTTGGACTTTTGGACTTTTGGACTTTTGTACTTTTTGACTTAATTTAAGGTGAGGTGAAAATTAAGTTTATGAAGAAGTTTTACTTCTTACGTGTGTACACTAAGTACACGCAATTTTTTTTTGTAAGCTGAACTGTTTCATAAATAAAAATATACTGTAAGCCGACGACGCGATGCTTTTCTGTACCGCAAGAAAATCCCCTGCAACAAATAGCTGGCTGCTGTAGTTCTATTACAAACAACCTTTGCAAAATGGTTTAGCTCACTCAAACATACCGTGTAGTTGGAAAACCTTTGAAGGGTTAAGTACGTTGATATCTTTTAAGAAGTTCTATTTTCGGATTACATTTGGAAAATATGCAGACGGTACTACAATATTTTTACGAGTGAAATATTACGATCGTTAACAAAATATTCTCTGACCGTTTTTAGCAGTCAAGGAAAATTTTGTCAGAATGTTTTACAGCGTTTTCTATAAAAACCTCTCTGATACATTGTTATAAGTTAAAGTATTCAGAGATTCGTCATAAAGTATTAACTGAATCCAGTGGCAAAACGTAAACGTCTTCCTACTTTCCGAATATGGAGTTTTGACTGCCTCTGTGGCGCAGTCGGTAGTGATACCGTCTGCGGCGCTGGAGGTCGTGGGTTCGATTCCCACCGGAGACAAATCTTTGTGTGACCCATAAATGTTTGTCTCACGAGTCTGGGTGTTTCTATGTATAATATGTATGTTTTTAAAAAGTATATAAGTATTAATATCCGTGTTCTGATACCCATAACACAAGCAGGGTATTCCTAGCTTACTTTGGGATCAGATAGCGTTGTGTGAAATGTCCGTGAATATTTATTATTTTATTTATGGAGTAATGCTCAAATTATTTAGTAGTATAAACGTATAATACTTAGTAGTATAAACGTATAATAGTAGTAGTATAAACGTGTTGTAAAATTATTATTACTATGTACATATTTCTATAGGTACAAAGAATTTAAATCTTTTCAGTAACTTAAATGGTTTTGTTTTATAAGTACCCAAATAATTAGGTAAGTACCTACTCAAAAAGTACGTTTCATAAGGGAAAATCTCTCTTTATAAAGTAAATAGGTGTAATAGAGGAGAACATAATCTTTGTGATAGTACTGAGCTTGCGAAAATAGACGTGTATCTTAAATTTTCTATTCTACAAAATCGCCGTAATACAAACTTCACATTGCTTTTACATAAAATTTATGGTAACTTACCATAATAAGCCACGCTTGCAATGTAAATTACAATCATCTTTCAGTTGACAGACTAGGTGCAGATTGTAAACATAGTTACTGCTCCGTTCCATCTCTATTTGCACAGATATTTCTAACAAAACCAACGTTTTACATCCTAAAAGACCTGTAGATCTCAAAGCAGTTTCAGTCTTTCAAGAGTGTACCATTTCTTTCATATCTCCGCTTCAATTTAACATCGCAATTTATATGCACTTTGTACCGGTTGGCCGTTTAAAAGAACCTCGCCACAGCCGTTTATTCAAAGAGAGTGCTACTGTTTGAAAGCGCTTTTTTTACTGAAGAAGAGTCGTTGATGACGGCGTTCATAGTTAATGAGCATCCAGTATCCGGCGGGTGTTACCCCGCAAATTGCCCGCTCTTTACAGGTTCACCGTTTACCAACTCGGTGAGAGCCAGTCTTCCATGAAAGATGTTTCCGACCGTACGTTATTGTTTACCGTTGGAATGACTTCTTTTTACAAGCTAACCTAACGAATACAGAGTTTGCGAGCTGATACATCTGCACAAAGGAGTGCTTTTTTTTGAATGACAGAACAAATATGTTATTCAATGCCTAGCTCTCAACGATAATAGCCTGTTTTGTGTCGTGGAATAGGCTGTGGTACGTGATGTTTTTTCATATTGTGTATTTCGTATCCCAGTTTTCAGTAGCGGACAAAAAATTGGTATGCTAGACTGTGGGTAATGAGAAAAAATTGGAATGTAAAACAGTCTTGTTTTTTGTTTCATATTCATCTAAATTTAATTTGGAGACACTAATAGAGACTTTGAAAAGCTACATATCCATTATTGTTTTGTTCTTGAACCTTTGCCAAGTAGACTACTACAGACGAAATCATTACTAATATTATAAGAGTCAAAGTTTGTTTGTTTATTTGTTGGAAACCTAAACCACGCTAATCCCAGGGACACGACACATACGAATATACTGTCTGCTATAGATATCCGAAAAGTTTAAAAGGAAAGTTATATACGGGAAAGCGAGCGGAGTAGAAATTATCCATGTCAAAAAATTACTAAGTACCTTACCTTATTGCATGATATGGCAGATCATTTTATATTTTATCTTAACATACCTAACTGTGAGTATATGTACATTATAAAGATTTCTATAGAATAAATATTTGTGTCTGGTTTTCATAGAGCTAATGATAGTTATCATGGTCGAAAAATTAATCCGAATTTGTTTTGTTTCTTTATAGGCTCACCATCATCAGCATCTTTCGCAGCTGACTGACGGAGCGCTGGCTGCACTCCATATCTATCAAGTTCCCCTACCTTCGTGGGATCGTCCGTCCAATTTCCGTGAAGTAACCGCTCACGCAGCATGTTATGGTAGCATGATCTCTATACTCCTCCACTGCTACCTTGGACGCTACCGGGTAAACCTATCGGGTACTAGGAGCTGTTGACTTTTCCTAGTCGTATATTCTAGAATAGGGGATATTTTATGAGCAGACTGGTCCTAGAGGGAGCTACGAGTATATAAAGTGCTTATTTTATAAATTGTTTATTTTTGAGATTAAATATTTCAAGTTTTGTTAAGAAGATCTATACTTGGGACATCCTTCCGAGGACAACGACAGGGGATCATGTGATGAGTTGATTTTTGTCCGGTATGACATCTGTGGGAATTTCCACAAGTCAAAAAGGTATAAGTACCTTATTACAAATTTTCAGACTTTATATAGATATGGCAAAAATGCCTGAAATGAAATCACTCTTAAAATTACACTCCTGAAAACTAATTAATACAACGTAGGTAATATACGAATTTGATACAAAAAAATTTAAATAGATTTTTTTACTATTCCTTCTGAGTTTTTCGGCAGTGTTTCTCAGCAGCAGCCCTACTCAGTACTGGGGCGAAAAAAATACTAAGTATTTCAAACTTTATATTTTAACGGAATAAAAATGAGGTCTTTTTGTTAAGTATTTGCTTTAAGTTTTTTTACGTATATATCCTTATAAATGTTATTCTGGATTTCTACCGCCTAAAACCATATTATTAGCCCTACAAATATATATGGCCGATTAGCTATTAATTAAATTGGTACCTCTTATATTTTGAGGAAAACGTTTTGATGAGAAGTTAGCCTTTTAGGCTTTTAGCTTGATTTAACGAGAACTATGTTATTATCAACCGAGACCAACGGTTCGTGCATTCTGAAACAGAGAAATAGGACCCATTAATAATATCACCCAGCTCAAATCTGAACAACAACCGATCCAGATCCCGCCTGTTATATAAAATCTTCATTTTCGGTGTTAGAATGTATTTGTACAACGCTACTGGAGAGTTGTTTCTGTTCAGGTAAAATTTAATGTCATTTTAAGGGGGCTCCCATAGAACAAGCGTGATTATTTGACATTTTTTGCTACGGAACCCATTGTGCGCGAGTCCAACTCGCATTTGCCATTTTTTTTTTGTTAGTAGGCGACTGATCTTCATATTATTAAATTTTTATGAATGTAAATAATTGTAATAGTGTCATGTCTTCAGTAACGCTCGAAAAATTATGAATCGAATAAATTCTTATTTACAGATATTAGAACCATCAATATCAGCCACACCCTTGCACATTACAAAAGCTTTAGCATCGCGCATTTGGGTAAAAATAATTTTTAAGCATATTAAAATATAATATATTTTAAAACTACTGTGCTGGCCTTGTAGCAGAATTTTTAGGGTTTCGTAGCCAAATGGCAAAAACGGAACCCTTATAGATTCGTCATGTCTGTCTGTCTGTCCGTCTGTCTGTCCGTCCGTGTGTCACAGCCACTTTTCTCCGAAACTATACGCTATGCTTTTGAAACTTGGTAACTAGATGTATTCAGTGAACCGCATTAAGATTCTTATATAAAACTAGAAAAAAAGCAGTAAATTTTGGGGGTCCCCATACTCAGAACTGAAACTCAAATTTTTTTTTTTCATCATGTCCCTACGTGTGTGGTATCTATAGATAGGTCTTTAAAAATGCTATTGAGGTTCCTAAAATCATTTTTTTCTAAAGTGAATAGTTTGAGCAAGAGACACTTCCAAAGTGGAAAAATGTGTCCCCCCCCCCCCCCCTCTAACTTCTAAACTAAGAGAATGATAAATCTAAAAAAAATATTTGATGTACATTGCTATAAAAACTACCAACGAAAATTGGTTCGACCGAGATAAAGCTGGTAGTTTTTTTTTTATACGTCATAAACCGCAATTTTCGGTTACAAAAATCACTACCACTGCGAACGTGTTAAAACATCAATCAAAGTTACAACGAACTATAAGAACTTTTCTATTATGTTACTTGCTGCAACGAAACCCTTCATGGGCGAGTCCAACTCGCACTTGGCCGGTTTTTTGAATACATGTAGTGAATTTTCATGCGTGTTCATCAGATTATGAATAGTTAAAAAAAAACAATTGTAGGAAACCAATGTAACATGATAAACGATAAAGAATTATCTATTTATCTGTCTTTCTGTTAAACTATAATCTATTTATTAACCTAAAATAAAAAAAAAACATGAACAAAGTTCTTGACAAAAAAAATTATATTAAGGCAGTTTGCGAGCAGCCATCTATGAATACGAAAGAAAATATAAAATTCCATATTATGTAGTTTGATTTCTCATTCGAGTACCTAATACTTGACTGTTGCGCAGTGATAGGCCGAGGGAATGGGAACTTATTCCTAAATTTCCACGAGGAGTTTGAAGTGAATACTGTTACGGAAGTGAATATTCTGTCATACTGGGCGGGTGATACCAGTCCCAATGTACACTCGAAGTACAGCACCGATCCACACAGTGTAAGCCTGAGAGACGCTGATCCCCTGTTGTCATGTCATCACTGGTCCTTTTTAGGGTTCCGTACCCAAAGGGTAAAAAACGGGAGCCTATTTATGTCTCACCAGCGGACGTCACGCGGTTTCACCCGCGTAGTTCCCGTTCCCGTGGGAATACGGAAATAAAGTATAGCCTATGTTCACCGCAAAGAGTGTAGCTTCCCAACAGTAAAAGATTTTTTCAAATCGGTCCATTAGTTCCGGAGCCTATTCGTTACAAACAAACAAACAAAAAAACAAAAAAAAAACAAAAAAACAAATCTTTCCTCTTTATAATATTGGTATAGATAAATAGAGTCTCGTTTTTTACCCTTATGTTCGGGCCACACTAAGGGGAAATGCCATTAATTATCGCGTTGATGGACGTTAAACGTTAGTGTAGTCACCGAATTATCGCGATAATTCGACAACGGCATTCACATTGCCGTTTGACGTTAGGCGATAGCTCAAGTGGCGGCACATCAAAGAGATTAACGCGAGAATTATTACGTTGAAGCGGCCACACTACGTGTGTCAGTGCGCACCGTGAGAGTGTGACCGTTTTCAGTATTTTAATACTTTTTCGGTATATTTTATTGACTTTTTTCGATATCAGTATATTAATGGATATATTGGTAAAAGTCAGTATTTTTGGGGATATTTTGAATAAAAGGTTAGGGTAAAGGTGCAAATTAGATTCGACTTTAAGCATTACGTTACGGCCTGCCTCCCTGACCGACGAGCGTTCGCATGTAATGTAACATTTATAGATTCGACTCGAGCATTACGTTACGATGCTATCTCCCTGACTGACTCGAGCATTCGCGTGTAATGTAACATTTATAGATTCGACTTGAGCATTACGTTACGATGCTACCTCCCTGACAGACACGAGCATTCGCGTGTAATGTAACATTTATTATAGACTAGCTGATGCCCGCAGCTTCGCCTGCGTGAAATTTTGTTCTCTTTTCCGCGTCTCATGAGAACTTATTCCCGGGATAAAACTTGTATCATTTCAGACTATAATCTATCTCTGTAGGTGATTACATGATAATTTTGCAATCCAATATGGCCGCCGCGCCGAAATCACAAAATTTCATGATGGGTATCGTTTAAGGGGGTTTTTGGTATGCTGAGTACGAATTTCGGGTTAATTTAGAGATCCAATATGGCCGCCGCTCCGAAATCACAAAAATTCATGATGGGTATCGTTTAAGGGGTTTTTTGGTATGCTGAATACAAATTTCGGGTTAATTTAGAGATCCAATATGGCCGCCGCGCCGTTATCACAAAATTTCATGATGGGTATCGTTTAAGGGGTTTTTTGATATGCTGAGTACGAATTTCGGGTCAATTTAGAGATCCAATATGGCCGCCGCGCCGTTATCACAAAATTTCACGATGGGTATCGTTTAAGGCGGGTCGCCCACTGGTAAGTCGAGGCGCGGTAGCGGCGGCGTCGCGGCGCGGTAGCGGCGGCGTCGCGGCGCGGCGGCGCGTGAACGTTATGTAGAGTCGAGGCGCGGGCGGCTATGCTTCCTTTACACATTCCAATTAATTCATCATGTCATCGTCAGAAGATGAAGACGCGCTCGCACTCATACAAGTTATTGGTTTAAATAGATGTAGATTTTGGAAACATCCATATTTGAAACACTGTGACATAAGAGGAACAATAAATAAATAATAAATTCAAATAATAAATTTGAGAGAACACTTATATACATACTTATGTGATCGTGCACCTAACACGCCCAAAATATGTATTGTGTTAACTAATGTCATATAACATAAACGGATTCACTTACTTACCAGTTTCGTTTATTTGCTTTGCAATATCAGCCCACACTTTATCTTGCTTGTTCCTGTTGCTATAATCAGATCGTGTTTGATCATAAATACACGGATTCATTCGTACAATTTCAAATTATTAGTTTAAATAGAAGAAGATTTTGGCAACATCCATATTTGAAACACTGTGACATAAGAGGAACATTCAGAGCTACACGTGACTTAAGAAAGTATCCCGAAAAGTTTAAAAAGTTTATGGAATGTCACATGGTACCTTTTGTTTACTTCCTGTTGCTATAATCAGATCGTGTTTGATCATAAATACACGGATTCATTCGTACAATTTCAATAAAGTTTACGTTAGTTTCAAAATCGTCACGCATTTTTGAAGAGTGTAAACAGGTCTACGCACGAAACAAAATGGCGACGGAGTCGCGGCGCGGTCGAGCGCATCAGCCCCACCCCGCCTCCGCCTCGACTCCACATCGCCCGTGACGCGACTCTAGTGTGTGAGCGCACTCCCATGTATTGCTGAAGGAAACGTAGAAGCGGCGCGCCACTTATGCGCCCTTGCTTCGACGCCGCCTCGACTCCAGTTCGTGTGGGCGACCCCCCTAAGGGGTTTTTTGGTAGGCTGAGTACGAATTTAAGGTCAATTTTGCAATCCAAGATGGCCGCCGCGCCACCGTTGTAAAATTTCATGTTGGATACCGTATAAGGGGTTTTTTGGTATGCTGAGTACGAATTTCGGGTTAATTTAGAGATCCTATATGGCCGCCGCGCCGTTATCACAAAATTTCATGATGGGTATCGTTTAAGGGGTTTTTTGGTATGCCGAGTACGAATTTCGGGTTAATTTAGAGAACCAATATGGCCGCCGCGCCGTTATCACAAAACTTCATGATGGGTATCGTTTATGGGGTTTTTTAGTATGCTGAATACGAATTTCGGGTTAATTTAGAAATCCAATATGGCCGCCGCGCCGTTATCACAAAATTTCATGATGGGTATCGTTTAAGGGGTTTTTTGATATGCTGAGTACGAATTTCGGGTCAATTTAGAGATCCAAGATGGCCGCCGCGCCACCGTTGTAAAATTTCATGCTGTATATTGTATGAGGGGTTTTTTGGTACGCTGAGTACGCATTTTACGATAATTTTGCAATCCGAAATGGCCGCCGCGCCATTATCACAAAATTTCATGATGGGTATCGTTTAAGTACAACAGAGCCACTAGGTCCAGTAAGAGAGCCTTCAAGAGAGCGGACGCCCAGCGCGTCACGCGGCTTGGTCAGGAGCTCACGTCACATCCGACGGGCAGCCGTGGATACTGGCAACTGGCCAAAGCCGTGCAGGCCAACTTCTGCAAGCCCTCGCTGCCGCCTGACGGATCACTGGCTCACAAGGCCCAAGAGAAAGCGGAAATGCTGGCCAAGCTCTTTGCGGCTAATTCCCGGGTCGATGACTGTGGCAAGCAACCTCCCACTATCGCCAACTGTGGAACCACGATGCCGGAAATTGTAATCCGGCAGTGCGATGTGCGGGCGGTGCTACGGTCACTCGACACGCGGAAAGCCAGTGGTCCTGATGGCATTCCGGCCGTGGTGCTGAGGAATTGTGCAGCTGAATTGTCTCCAACGCTAACACGCCTGTATCGCCGTTCGTATTCGTCGGGAGAAGTGCCGGAGGCTTGGAAGGAGGCGAATGTCCAACCGATCCCCAAGAAAGGGGATCGGTCGGATCCAGCCAACTATCGCCCCATAGCCGTAACCACCGTCATCTGCAAGGTGTTTTAGCGGACTCGGACGCGGAGTACTCTTCATGGGAGCTATTCTGGCCGTCCAGCGGCGGGGCGAGGCGACGTGGATGAGAAGAGACGACAACTCGTGGCGGATCTCGATCTGGACCTGGGCCGCATTGCCCAATGGGGTTCAGACAACCTGGTCGAGTTCAATGCCATAAAAACACAGGCGTGTGCGTTTACAGCTAAGAAGTCCCCATTCCTACCCCTGCCCTCTCTTCAGAGCATTACAATTCCACTAAAGGACAACCTGGAGATCCTCGGTATAGACGTCCGGCGTCAGCTCAATCACAAAAACTACATAGAGAGCTGTATTGGTCTGGCCTCGCGGAAACTGGGAATCCTGAATAAGGTGAGACGGTATTTCACGCCACATCAGAGATGTTTACTGTACAAGACGCAGATTCGTCCCTGCGTCGAGTACTGTTCTCACCTTTGGGATGACTCCGCGAGGTAATTGTTAGACGCGCTTGACGCTATGCAGAGACGTGCTATCCGAATAATTGGTTGTCCTGAGGTGACGGGAGGCCTCGAACCTTTGTCGCAGCGAAGAACCATAGCGTCCTTGGCTGCCTTCTATCGAATGTATCACGGCAAATGTTCTGAAGAGCTCTTCAACCTGATCCCACCATCTCCTTTCCGATCCCGAACAACGCGTGCCGGGCAGAGATGCCACTCATACACAGTGGAGAGAATCTTCGCCAGAACCGAGCGTTTCAAAAGATCGTTCCTCTGTCGAACTATAAAAACATGGAACGACCTGCCCGCACACGTCTTTCCCTCATCTTACAATCCCGGGTTCTTCAAGAGGAGCGTGAAGAGGCACATCACAGGGCCGCCAACTTGAGGACCACTGTAAGAAGTGGCCCCCAATCGCTAGATGCGCCACTGCTTTCTTACCATCAGGCTGGTGGCGACGTCAATTTGGCGAGCTGAATATAAAAAAAAAAAAAAATAAACGATACCCATCATGAAATTTTGTGATTTCGGCGCGGCGGCCATATTGGATTGCAAAATTATCATGTAAAACAGCTGGGTGTGGGGCTCCCGGTCCCGGAACGGGGCCGTCCTACCCATTAAACCTGGTGGTATTCCTCCTCCCTATAGCCGGGAATCCGGAAAGCCGGGAAAATTCTTTGGCTTTCGGCCGAAAGCCAAAGAATTTCCAAAGATTATTCCCGTCGAGATCCGTTCGGCGGCTCTCCTCGAGGGAGCAAGATGGGAGGTTCCCCCGGAGCTCGCTAAGGACCTGAAAAAATAAAAACCCGAGGAATTGGGTTTTTATTTTTTCAGGTCCTTAGCGAGCATCGCAATGATTTTTTTCTTTGTAGGGTTTGTTGCAATAACATTCGGTATTTTTTTTTTACGAAGCGTGTTGCAGGTGAAGGACGTTGAATTCAATCCTTCAAATAAAATGTTAAATGTAAATTCTAGGTTCTTCTTTTATAAAAATAAGGTAGTAATTAAAGAATAAACACGTTTTGATAATCGGTATTTTTATCGGTATATTTTCTCTGTGCCAGTATTATATATAGATACATTTCAGTATATTTTTAAGGAGATAAGGTATTTTTGTAAAATTTAATTCGGTCACACTTAACGTCAATTTTAACGCCAAGAATGGGCATTCACGCGAGAATTATTACGTTGAAGCGGCCACACTACTCAATAGGTGACGAGAATTAACGCCGTAAGTAGCGCAATATTTATCGCGATGATGGGCATTGACGTTTTCTGTAATGTGGCCCCGGCATTACTGTATGTCATGAAAGGTGATAGCTAGAGAGCTGAAATTTTCACAGACTATGTAGGTATGTAAAAACCGAAAAATAATAATATTTAAGGGGGGCTCCCATACAGCAAACGTATTTTTTTGCCATTTTGCGCGCGCTGGGGTCCTGGTTCGATTCTCGGGTCGGGCAATATTTGTGTGATCCACATATATTTGTTTCGGAGTTTATATGTTTTCTATTATGTATGATACGTAAGTATTTAGAAATGTACTAGCTGATGCCCGCGGCTCCGCCCGCGTGGAATGTTATTCCCGGTCACTTAGGGGTATGAAAAATAGATGTTGGCCGATTCTCAGACCTACTCAATATGCTCACGAAATTTCATTAGAATCGGTCAAGCCGTTTCGGAGGAGTACGGGAACGAACATTGTGACACGAGAATTTTATATATAAGATAAGTATGGTATATCAGTCGTCTAGATCTCAAAGCACAAGCTTAATATATTAGCTTGATTTGGGCTAGATGATGTTGTGTGAAAATGTAACAAATATTTATTACTAGCTGATGCCCGCAGCTTCGCCCGCGTAAATTTTATTACCGTTACCGCTTCCCGTGGGAACTTATTCCCGGTATAAAAAGTAGCCTATGTGTTGTTCCAGACCATAATTTATCCCTGTACCAAGTTTCAGCGAGATCCGTTAAGCCGTTAGAGCGTGAAAGAGTAACAAACATCCACACTCACAAACTTTCGCATTTATAATATTAGTAAGATTTTATTTTTTATATTATAAACGGCAACAAGTAGACGCTTGAAATTCTCACAGAAAATCGAACTCTATGTTTTCATTAAATATAATTAATTTACATAGTGCATACATACAGATATGTAACTTTGTAAATAATTAAATTGAAATAAAATGGACATTTAAGGAGGGCTCTCATACAATAAACGTGTTTTTTGTTATGGAACCCTCCGTGTGCGAGTCCGACTCACACTTGGTCGGTTTTTTTATTTCATGTAGATTTTTTTTTACAAAGAAAGGTAAAGTGACTTCTTCCTTGTCTTTCTTCTTGTTTATTTGCTTCACGTTTATGTTCTGCCTACTCGGGGTGACTCCTTTATACAATTTCACAGTTAATAGATGGTTGTTTTATAATCTGAATATTTATTTCGTCATTTTAAATGTGGTGCTAGTCACAGTTTTCCTACGCGTTCGTGACAGACGTATGTGCTTTGTTCGTACCGATTAATTAATTTTAATTGTTGGTTTTTGGTAATATATTTCGGTATTTTAATATACGAATACGTGGATTGTGTACTTCATATTCTATAAATATTAATTTGTTTCTCTTTGGAGTTGAACACTGGAATGAAAATGGACGCATTGTGAATAAAAGTATGGTGCGTACAATTAATATACCTGGCTAAATAAATCCTGGGACATCTTTCCGAGGGCTTACCCGGGACTTCCAACCATAGGCTGTTGGGCGTAACGTGAGATTTTTCAGTCGGTAGGAGTGCGGCATAGCATCCATGAGGATTTTCCCTCACGTTAAAAAAATAACCTGGCTAAATAAATAAATATTGTTGGATATAATTTAGGTATATTATATGATACACAATACGTTTAATAATTATTGCTATGGTCATTTAGACGACACTAATACCCAATATGAGATCGCGCTGATGGTCTAGAAGAGGAGTAGGTTGTTGCGTGGAAGGATTTGGTTGAAAGCGGCGCCAAAAATATTGCAAAGACTCAAGCGTGATCGTCTTATACCTTTACACCATATTAACTTATTAGTCATTTTCCCGTACATGAAGGTGCACTTTATTCATATTTGTTTGTGGAGCTTTGACCTTTTCGATAATTAGTGAACATTTCTCTCAACTTTAACTTGATTTGCCAATTTCATTACCGTTGAGATAACGCTTTTGCGCTTAGCACGGCAGTATAGCTGTCACCAAACTTTTAGATCACTCTGAAGTTGCAACGGAAAGCATATTAACAGATTTCTTTTATTCGATTGTCCATATCGCACATCCATATCTAAAGAGCTGCAACTCAAAAATCGCATTTTTTGAGATAAGCACACCACCGCATTCTTTATCCGAATACCTATCCACCAATAAAACAGACTTAATAATAAGTCCACTACTCGCTGCTAGATAGCACCAAGTGTCCCTTTAGTTACACGAGGGAGCCCCGCTCCCTTCCGCCAAAACAGACACATCGCTAGTTGCGGCCTAAACTACAAGCGAATTACACGGGTCCATCGTAAACAAAAGGGAATTATTTTAAGTTCTATCTGTACCGTTGAAATTTCAAGCACTATTTATTTTGAGTTGCCGACTTTTAGACGACTTTTAGACGTTTAGTTGCTCAGTAAGTAACTACGCATCTTGAGTTAAATCTGTATAGCTGGCAGGGTAAGTAAAAGTTTTAAGTTTATTTAGAGTTCTTTCCATACTGTTGCTACATTTTTGAATTTGTAGTTGTGTCCGTTTAGTTGAGTCATATTTTAAAGCGTTATATTTCTTTAAAAGGCCATTTAATTGAAACATTTTTGCTATTGGCGGTTAAAATCTTGTAATCTTATTATAATTTCATTTTTATAACTAGAATTTCTATAGCATTTTACTCAATTACTGCATTTTTTTTAGTTACGTCTCTTTAGTTGGATTTTGCCAAAATAATTTCGCAATATCGCTAATAACATCGAAAATGTTCTTTTGTTGACTCTTTTAATGCGAGTTGATGCACACGACCCTATTAATGAGTAATAATAACATTTTTTTTACAGGTTAACAACGAAACGTGGTCAGTTTTTAGTCAATATGATAGAGGAAAGAGATAAAGAAAACTCTTCACCAATGCGCTGGAGGACGTCTTTAAGACGCTGGACTGGAAAGCATGGGCATCTCGCACCTTCAATTTGCCGGCGACATCGTCATAGTGGCGGAGACGCTGGAACAGTTTAGTGGAATGTTGCCCAGCCTAAACGTTGCGTCTCGACGTGTTGGTCTCGGCATGAACTTGGAGAAAACCAAGGCCATGTTTAATGAGCACGTCACGCCGCGCCGGGACCAATCTACGTCGAAGGATCGAGGCTTGAGGTTGTCCAGGAGTATACATATCTTGGGCACGTTATCACGTTAGACAAGGGCAATCTGGACAAGAAAATCGCTAGAAAGATCCGTTTGGGTTGAGCAGCGTTTTTTCAATGCGCCTATAGCACAGTGCGTGAAGACGAAAGTCTACAAACAAACAGTGCGTCCTACCAGCTATGACATACGATGCTAAGACGTGGACACTTACGGTGGGGCTAGTTTATGCCCTTAAAGTTGCACAGCGAGCTATGGAACGAGCCATACTTTACATACGTTTTTCGGCGGAGAGCCGGAGTGGTCGAAATAGCTCGCAGAAGAAGCACATTAAAGTGGCATTGGGCTGGCCACATCTGTAGAAGAACCAACGACCAAATGGAGCATACGGGTTCTAGTGTGAAGACCGCGACTCGGTAAATGTAGGGTAGGATGTCCACCCGCTAGATGGACTAATGACCTGATAAAGATTGCAGGCTAGGAATGGATGCGAAAGGCTCAAGACCGGGTACTGTGGCGTGAACTGGGAGAGGCCTATGTCCAGCAGTGGACTACTATAGGCTGCTTGATTGATGATTTTTAGTACATATTTTAGATATCTACTTACAGTTTATTCTTAAATGTAAATGATTTTTGATGTGCATATAAAATTGTTTTCCACAAAAAGCAAGTTTATAATATTTTTTTATTTTTAAGAAAAATATGTTTGTTGCTATATATTTTATAATTAAAAGGTACAAAAGTGACTTTCATTAGTTGTTTTAACCACTATCAATAATATATTTACACTTACTAAAGTTCTTTTCTTTCTTCCTCATTGATCATCCAATATACTCCTATTGCTGACCTCAGATCACTCTATTAAATTGGACTAATTAAAAATAACACATAATGCTATTACGTTTTGAGTTTATAGTGTTTCGTCAAAAGAGAGTTAAGTACAAATTCAATTCACCAATATAGACTCAACTCAAAATAATATGACAAAACACACCTACCTTGTCAAGCAATAGGGCAATTACTCGAAAATTCCAATTTTCAGCCCCAAAACATGATTAAAATCAAAGAATCGTACAATTTTATTCAATCTTGCTGCGCACAGAAAACATAATTCTATACAGAACACTTCTACACTGCATAGGGGTCGAGCAATCAGTTTTTTGCATTTTCCCAAAAAAGTGCTTTTTTGAGTTATGCTCTCTTTAGATCTAGGTGTGCGATATAGAAACTACAGGGTTATTGTGTGATTTGAGTTTGACACTTCGAATATTGTTGAATGAAATTTCATAACTTGTAGTCTTGAAATAATTGCTTCCCGGTATTTTCCTCATGTATGATGAAAATGTTTGATAGGATGATATTATGTACAAAGCAGAGGAGCCGTAATAATTGATCCGAATAAACCGTACATATTCCATACACGGGGGTGACATTGATGTATAGCCATGGCAAATAATTGAAAAAAAGTCCATAAATTATTGTAAATACGGGCATTTATGTATTCATGGACTAGATGGACTGATGACCTGAAAAAGGGTCGCAGGAAGTGACTGGATGCGGAAGGCGCTGGGCGTGTGTTTGGGCGAAATTCGGAAGAGGCCTATGTCCAGCAGTGCACTGCCATAGGCTGATTTGACTGATCAATATGTTTTTTTTTTTTAACGTGAGGGAAAATCCTCATAGATATTATGTTATGGCGGGCTCCTACCGACTAAAAAACCTCACGTTACGCCCAACAGCCTATGGTTGGGAGCCCCGGGTAAGCCCTCGGAAGGATGTCCCAGGGAGGGTGTTACGGCATTATTAGTAGGTCACAGGCAAAGCTGTGGGGGCACGAGTAGTAAATTATGATATTACTGGTTGCTTGAATCTTGTGACGTAGTCCTGACGACTGACGTAAAAATAACTTTTTTTGTGGATGAAGATACGATTAAATAATTACACATAATAGGAACGTTGAACTTATATTTATTTTAAAAATTATAAATAAATGTTAGTCTACACTATAAATTATATTAATTAATGTTGCTTTTGCCGCTACTGGGCATTTCCTACATGGTTTTAGTCGATCTAAGTGATTAATTGTTTTATTTCATGACTTTAATATTCATACGTACATACATATTGTCACGCCTTTATCCCCGAAGGGTTAGGCAGAGGCATATTATATGCCCACTTTCTACCTTTTTGAATTTGTCCCACTAAAGAGGTGGTGAACCGTATTGCCGTGTTGAGATGGACAGGCGCAGCTTGTGACTGCCTGCTGTTGAATTCAAGCCGTCTAAAAAGGCCTTAAGCTTGACTTAACGATTGCCATTTTACTGGCAACATGACTTTAAACCGTGATTTATAAATTAAGTGTGCGATGGGGGCCTACCTATTACACCGAGGTCCAAGCTTCACCTACGAGTGGTGCACCTGCTGATTAACGAGCGATGTCATGCCAAAGACAAAGGAAAATTATAAACAAATCCCGTCTGGCCAGCGTGATACAGTAAGGCCAAATATCCTTCCAAACATGAAACGGGCAATACGTAAACGGCACCCAGTTTCCGAAGGTCTCAGGGAGGCACTGAATGTTCAAGGCGCATTACAGCGTAAATTGGGAGAGGCCTACGTCTAGCTATGGGCAGCAATTGGTTCAATTGATTGATTGATTAATAAGTAAGGGTCTAGTAGGTTTAACTGTCCATCCCTGGGTATCGCTGTAAGTATCAGGCTTTTCGTTTACTTTTAGAGAGGAGACTAGTACAATAAAAGATATTCAGTGTTCCAAATTAGGGGCATCTTTTAAGTCCGCTAAACTTGTTAGTATGTTATGAAAACCTTTAGAATTATTTGCACAAATTTCACCTTGCAACTTAATTATTACAACACGATTATTATAAATTACCTTGCAGCTCCAGTACAAACTCTGTACGTTCTTGAGAAGACTGCCTACTGATTGAAAATTCTTATAGAATAGATGTTATGTCGGAATACTTTCAGCTAATATCACACAACCATCTGCATACGACTAGAAGTCTATGTTACGCACTTAGTAGAAAAACCCCAAGGCTCCGGATAAACTACTCCCATTTTCCTTTTGTTATCATTACAGGGTGCATTGATCATTCAGTGAATATTTTTTGTGTATGATCGTTACAAGATACTTATTAATGACCTTAAACAACTTTTTAATCTATGAGCGGGGTGGTGGTGCGTGGGGATATTCGTGCACAACCGGTTTTAGTTAATGAGAGATAATCTTACCTTGGCCCGGTTTCTATAAATAGTCGCCTTAACTAGTACTTAATAAGTTGGTTAAAATCATCAGCGAACAAAATTTAAATTCGAAAATCTGATTTAATCTTACTACCCATTATTTTATTATCTTAGATTTTCCACTTCACAAAATGTTTGATATCATAAATAATCACTAAATCGAGAGACTATTACAATGTGAAATAATTATATCATCTAGAAATAAATAATTCTTTCGAAGTTCAATGTATGTACACGGCAACATCTAAAAGAAATAAACTCTTTAAACCTCAGAGCATATTTGTCGCTTTTTCGCTTTATGAAAACGTCTTCAGTTGTGGTTTTTGTAGGTATTCCCATGATACGGTACCTAGTTATAGTTACGAAAGTGCGGATATCCTCACGGATGACCGGTGTATTGTAAAATCTGTTTGAGTAGAGTTGTGTAGTTTCAAACGTTCCAAGTCCAGGAACTTGAAGCGTTTGAAACCACACGACTTTACGCTCCTTTTATACGTTACTAATATAATAGTCATGATGATAACATAAAAAAAAATATTAATAAACTGAATTCATAATATTTAACCTGATCGCTAGCTACTAGTTTTTAAAATAAAACTAGCTGTAATATATCAAAAATCTGGACGCCTCGATTTCATAAAATCATACTGCGAGTTTTATTTTTTTCTTGACGTACTCTGCTTTCGACTAGCATAAAAATACTGTAAAAATAGGTTTTATTGCAAATTTTGCATTTTATTTCAATACTATAAAACTCTCGAATGGATTACGTACAACTTTTTATGACTATTATCGTAAGAATATACGCCCAAGTGCGTCCGGTCCGAGAGCACTACACGTCCGGCGTACACGTTCCGTGTTGAATAATTCTTGATTGCTTATTTTCAAACTGCATCGATTGTGTGGCGGCATACCATCCGCATATTTCGACATTCAGTGATTAATGTATTTTCTATTATGGCAATTGGACGTAGAGCGCATGCGACGAATTGTATTATTAGAGGATCGCTTGACGAGTTCATACCGGTTTGTCAGTTACGCGTAAAGTGTCTGTTGTGGTTTTGAAATCAATGTGTTCAGTTCACTGATGACTTCGAGTATCATCCCGCTTCATGTGTCTCAAACGCTGAAAGATATTTTGTTATAGTGCGTTAAAGGTTACTGACAATATGACCGCCAATAGCTATGAAGTTGGTAAGTTGGATTTGTTTTATTGGTACCTTATTTTATTAATACTTTTTACTGTTCATAGTGTAGCTAACAGAAGATACCGGTACTGTAGTATATCTATTGTGGTTAAATTTTAATGAATGCAACTGAAATCCACTACCTATAATAATTGCAAAAATAATATTAATAGGACTCATGAAAAATGATTACAATTATAGCAATAAGGCCTCTCGAAAAATATGAATTACAATTTTTAGATCTTCTATTTGTCACTCGTCAGTACACCGTCATGAACGTCTTAGTTCACACACTTCTTTAAAGTCACTCCGCTCCAATGTACAGACTTTGCGAAAAGAAAAGTGTAGATCTACGCATCTATTCATATGGGAAGAAGGGACGAGAGCGAGTTTCATGCGGCCTGACCTGTTCCCTATTTAGTAATTAATTATAGTCCTGGGACACATCCTTCTGAGGGCTTACCCGGAGCTCCCAACCATAGGCTGTTGGGCGTTACGTGAGGTTTTTCAGTCGGTAGGAGTACGGCATAGCATACATGATGGATTTTCCCTCACGTTAAAATAAAAAGTAATTAATTATATTCTTCCGCATTAATTAAAAAGAAAAAACCTTTAACGATAAAAGAACGCAAAAAGCGGCTTAAGTTTGTTATAGTGTAATAGTTATAATATCACGCAATCATGCAATGCAAGCATAAATTGGCAGCTATCGGAGCTACGGGGGTCGTCCATGTGGATCTGCTGGAGTCCCTTTGCTGAATTGCAGTGTAGCTTAGTTTACCTTTTTCCCTGCTTTTCAATAGAGACGAGGTGAAAAACCGTGGTGGTTTAATAGGTAATCTGGGGCTCCAGTGTTGGGAGACTTCGGAGTTCTCACATAAAGTCCCCCTACTGCCCTTTCAAAAAATAAACTATTACATGCATTCCACTAAGTCGAAAAAAGTTATCCTGGGGACATCCTTCCGAGGGCTGACCCGGTGCTTCAAACCTTAGTAGGTAGGGAATGTTTTAAAGTCGGTAAGAGTCTGGAATAGCATCCACGAGTTAAAAAAAAGTATACAAAAAAATAGTTTCATATATCAGCTCTATGTAAAATACTTCCAGTATTTCCTCCAACAATATCGAATTTCTCAGCAACAACTCTCTGTGCCGTAAACAACCGTAAACATGTTTCTACACGGCTGGCGTATACGTGTCTCTGGTGCAGTGCCAATTTTCGCTCAGACCTTCAGCTTTTACAAATGATGCGTCCTCCATAACCGTCCTATTTTCTTTTTAGAGTTTTATACTAATAGTAGGTACAAGCAAACGTACATACTGCTCGTTCGCTCTAACTTTGCCGCTCGGCTCCATACTAAAGTCGAATTTTTAATTAGACGAGGTAAATTGGCGGCGACTAGTGTCACTTCTTCATACAATGTTGCGTATTTTCTATGACGAAGTGACATTGGCTGCTGTCGGTTTGCTTCGTCTAATTAACAATTCGGGTATACGCCTCTACGCCAACGGCAAAGTTAGAGCGAACGGGTAGTAAGTATTAGTTTCAACAGTTCTTTTGTTTCTATTGATTTTATGAGGTATGTTTATGAGGAAACACAATTATTGCAGTGACCGAAGCAATACTCTAAATGAAACTAATTACGAGTTTCAATACCACTCAACAAAGTCAGGAACTGCACCTGAAAATAAATATCACGGAAAAACAGGTTTTTGCGTTTTATCAGGCATAAAGATAATCTTGCGTTACATGGTAAGCAGCGCTCGAGGTCCTGCGGACTCAGTGTTTTGTAAACGATCAATGCAGTAAGCAATTTTCACTATGGCCAGTCCTTGGATGGGTGACCGTCCATGTGACCAATTTGTGACATTTATTTGAGCGTTTCGTTTTGTTAAATTGAAAAATTTCAACAGCAGGCAGTCTCAACTTGCGCCGGTCTATCTCAACACGGCAATACGGCTCACTGTCAGAAGTGGCCCCTAATCGCTAGATGCGCCACGGCTTTCCATCAGGCTGGTGGCGACGTCAATTTGGCGAGCTAAATAGAAAAAAAAACACCTATTACGTACTTAGATCATCTAACCACGTGTTATATGGTCTAAGATTACGTAGGACAAATTATAAAAAGGTGAAATATGGGCAAATAATATGCTTCTGCCTAACCCATCGGGGGGAAAAGGCGTGACCAATGTAAACCTCTCTCAAAAATAATAATTCTTTTGTGGGGCATTATTTTGGATATTAACTACCTATATCCAAAAAATAACACGCACTGTCATTCTGAGAATCTGTCATTCTGCGAATCTGTCATTCTGGGAATCTGTTGTTCTGCGAACCTGTCATTCTGCGTCTCCATCATTTTGCGACACCTGGCATTATGCGTTTCTGTCAATTCGCCTAAACCGTTCATTTAAAATAAAACAAAAATGACAATGTCAATCAGATTGAACTTTCACTTTCACAATAAACGTGTTAGAGAGGGGCAGTCTGGCGAGAACGATCTCACGGCTTTTTTGTTTAAATTTCTTAAACAAATAATATCAAACAAAAAGCAGGATCATTTAACTTTGTTGTGGCATACATTGGGAGAGGCTTACGTCCAGCAGTGGACTGACATAGACGGATTATTGATTGATTGTTGGATATAAATTTCAAGATTTTCCTTGTCAATGAGAAAAAAATCTTGAATTATATAACAGCATCAAAGACTATTTGAGATATTATACTACAAATTTTAAATTTTCGCATTTATATTGTGCATACTACACCAACCCGTATTTGTGCCAAGCTTCTAGCTAAATTTCATGTTTGTCGTACTCAGTTAAGCTTTTGTTTTATAAGCTTGCAAAAAATTTCACATAAACAGCCGTATCTTCAAAAGACACGAACTTATCTCATTGACTTAGAAATTTGATTATTTTCAGACAGACAGCTCTGAAACTGATGAGCCGATTTAAAAATAAACTTTCGTTATTACATAGGAAAATTATTCTGAAGCAACTTAGACTATGTGAATCGTTACAGTAAAGGGAGTAGCGTAGTAATAATAAATTTTAAAAATGTGACATATTTCCATACATTAAAAGTATTGTATACTAGCGGACGTCGCGCGGTTTTACCCGCGTATTTTCCGTTCCCGTGGGAATACGGGAATAAAATATAGCCTATGTTCACCACAAAGAGTGTAGCTTCCCAACAGTGAAAGAATTTTTCAAATCGGTACAGTAGTTCCGGAGCCTATTCGTTACAAACAAACAAACAAACAAAAAATCTCTCTTTCCTCTTTATAATATTAGTATAGATTGACTGGACACTGCGGGGTTCATAGTTTGTCACAAGTTTTTACAAACAAAGTCATGGGCCACAGCTACATTGTACTCGTCGGTGTATCCAAATTGTATTGCTACTAAAGAGTTAAAACTTTTAATTCAACTCTGGAATACCGCGTTCTTTTCTGTTTCAAAGTAGTATCTACTAAATAGAATTCTTATGTAGATGTAGTACCTATGTGGTCGTAAAACAATCATAATTTATAAACACTGAATTCATACGATACTTACTAACATCTCGTGAGTGAGTGACATTAATAAATAGCACGTGGTATGATAAATTCTTATACGAGCTAGATGGTCTTATTATAGCATGGAAGGTCGCTGTTTAATTAAATACTCGGGAATGAGACTTCGCATCCATTTTGATGGTACGGGTACGATATGCGGAAAATGGTCTAAGGCGGTTAGTAAGGTCCTAGATCTTTACTAATAATATGTACAAAAGATAATCTGACTATCCGACTAGTCAAAATGAAGAAAAGAATTGAACAGAAGCAATCTAACAATGATGGACGGTTGTTTGGAGTTTTTTTTTATTTTAGACTTGATTTACCTGGGTGATATAACACTTCTACCGAGTCTCAGTAGGAGAGGTAGGTTAAGAAAGTGTTGCCTGGTATTGATTTTCGATGACAGTATTGAGACAAAAAGCATTTTAAGGGATGTCACTGCGAATTGGCGTAGGAAAATTAAGAAAACACTATATTTGGAGCGTGATACGGCACTCGGTGTAATTAAAATTGACAACAATCCACTGAGACTAACTGCTTTGTCTTCTATTTGACTGCCTCTGTGGCGCGGTCGCTCGGTAGTATAATCGCCTGCCGCGCTGGAGATTCCGGGTTCGATTCCTGGGTTGGTCCAAATATTTGTGTGATCCACAAATGTTTGTTTCGGAGTTTGAGTGTTTTGAATATGTATTTAGAAATATTTAAGTATGTCTATCAGTAGTTCTAGATCTTATAGCACACGCTTATATTAGCTTAATTGGGCTAGATGATGCTGTGTGAGATTGTCCACATATATTTATTTTATTTTATTTATTTACCTCGTAATAATTATGACGCTTCCTATCTGACAGACAGTCTTCGAGACATCCATCGAATTGATGGTCTCTTTCACAGTCCACTAAACTATTGACAGTAAAGTTTCTGTAGTTTGACAAATTAAATCTTGCAAAAATGGAATGCACTGCCAGTATCTATCAAACGTGCGCAAAGTCTAGCAACTTTCAAGACCCTTGTAAATAGCCACTATTTGAGAGACATCGGCTATGTCTAGTACTTGTTTTCTGCTGGCAGGTTTTTTTATTTGTTTATTTTTATTTTATTTTATGGGTATGTATGTATGTATGTATGTATGACATGTATATATATATATATATATATATATGTGTGTGTGTGTGTGTGTGTGTGTGTGTGTGTGTGTGTGTGTGTGTGTGTGTGTGTGTGTGTGTGTGTGTGTATATTTAGGTATGTATGTGTATTTCCGTACAACACACAATTGAAATGTAATACTTATCTGTTTACTAAAGTGGTAACACTCAAATGTAACACCATTCTGCCCCAAATGTTTGCTTATCACAAAATCTCCATGCTAGGTTGCCTGTAAGAAATTGCCTCTGTGCGATAAGGCCGCCAATTGTAAAACCATTTAAGTTTAACATTACATAAGTGTACAAAATGTATTTTGGTGTTACAATAAAGTATAACTAACTAACTAACTAACTAAATCACTCGGTTTTGACTAAGATTCCCTTCACTGTACGGTAGCGCCTCCCGGCCACGGTTGTTCGAAATCGAAAAATTGAGATTATATTAAAGAGTTCTTCAAATTCTTTCATGTTCGTATCGAGGATAAAAAACTCATGTTGTAAGTATAGAAGACACAATCAGTCCAGTGATAGGCTAATTATTGTTCGCCAATGTTATTAGTTCTGGCGTACAATAGCCATAGTTACTACCATGGTAGATGCAGGTGTATAAACGAGCGGAATCTTGTTTTTAAAACAACTATTACAAGAGAAAGCATTTGACAGCAGATAAAAGCTACGGTCTTCATTATCTGAACGTAAAGACTAGGTACCTCCAATGCCATAGAAACTGGAGACAGTTTTGATGAGGGTGATATATTAGGTATGTCTGAGTCAACATGATTATCCTATCAAAACAAAACTTGTATAAAACCCAAGAGTCTCGCAACTTAGTTTTTCTACCGTAAAAAGTAGTGAGATTCATGTAATGTAATCCAAGTCAGTGTCCATAATATCTTTTATGTTTTAAAAGATTGACTTGGCCATCGCACGAAAACATAATGAATCTCACAAGTAATAAGTACATTATATTAAATGTGATTAATTAATGCGATTACCAAGAAGTAATCTATTTACTTATTTATAACTTAAAAATATTAGCATCAAACAATCAAATGGTCAATCACAGCTCATTTCCGTACGTAGGTCACTCTCAATTTGTTAATTCTCTTTGCCATGATTTCGTCCCTGGATTTGAACTTTCATAGTCACTACAATTAGTAATAACGGGATATTTTCCAATTGTGTTATTGAGTGATTCTGATTCTTCAGCACTGTTGTGCAAGCGCTTTGATCACGAATTACTCTGATCTCAAGAGAAAAATTACAACAGGTTAATCTACACAAATAAATAAAATTGGAGTGTCTGTTTGTAATATTAAAATAACTGCTTTCTACTACATGCATATGAATGTATTTACGGTAAACATACCAAAATATATATTTTTAAAATTTTGTCTGTCTCTCTGTCTGTTGGTTTCGGCTAATCTCTGGAACGGCTGGACCGATTTGGACGGGACTTTCACTGGCAGATAGCTTAATGTAATAAGGAGTAACTTAGGCTACTTTTATCCCGGGAATACGTTCCCACGGGAAGCGGGAACGGGAACAAATTTCACACGGGCGAAACTGCGGGCATCAGCTAGTTTGGATATAAAAATACTTCCGATCCCGAGACTGTTCTAATAATTTCTGAGGAGTTAAGTTACTTGATGCATAAGCCAGTGCTATATTTTTAAAATCTTTTCATCACTGAGGAAGTTACCTCATGATTTTAAAAGTTTATAGATAAAAACCATCCAAAACACATCCACTTTCGAACAAAAAAACCCCATCAAAATTTTTCCATCCGTTGGGCCGCCTATCGAGTGAGTCAAGGATATTACTGTATTTATTTTTAGCCACAATTTTTCAGTACACTTGTATTGTGCAGTATCTACCGCAAGTGATGATAGCTAGTGAAGGTTTAACGTTGCGTCAATGTCACCTGCCGTGGATTTGATGTTTCTGTAACGTTGTGAAACAACGGGGGCAAATATTGTTCAACGTTAGGGGTTTTAGAATGAAAACTTAGATTAATAAATGAAAGCGCCATCTACCGAGTTAGTGTCGCAACGACGGAAGCTATAGGCAGTGATACGGTCTTGACGATTGAGTAGTTTCGAGCGGTGCCACTAGAGGCGCTATTTCATTGATATATAAGGCATTGCGTCAATGCAGGAGGACCGCCAGATTAATATTTAAAATAGATCACGAACGTATCAGTGTAATTGGAAATTGTGAGAATCACATCAGTTTAAAAATAATCGTTTATATCATCGCAAATATCCTCGTAAATATTTGTCAAGGATAAGGAGCAAATAGCTATAAATAGAAGACCCCATCATTGGGTGAGTTAAATTAATTATTATGATTCTAGATTTTAAAATAGTGAAAATTAACGGCTGTTGGTCGACCCTGTTATGGGAGGGTAGATTACAGGGGTGTGAAAAAAAAGGTCTCTGTAAACTTAGGATAGAACCAACCATTGTAAGGCAACCGACTCCCAAATGGTTTAACAGTGGTCGGCTGTCTTAGCAATGGGCGGGAAAAAGGGTTCCAGCTAACCCGTCATATGGAACATTCCAGGGTCCACCCTACGGGTTCAAGAAGTCCACCCTTCAGGTTCCACGAAGGAACATTCACCCTACGGGTCCAAGAAACCGTCTACCCTACGGGTTGGTAAAATCCACCCTTCGAGTTCTACGAGCGAACATCCGCCCTGCGGGTTGGGAATACCGTGCCGGCCGAAATTGTGGAAGACACGGCTACCTGGCGGACTGCATCGACATCCTGGAGCCACAAGATAAGTCGAACCCTGCGAAGGCCTTCGGAAACCGTACTTGCTGCCCGAAGTTGCCACACCCACGACCCCCAAGTGCTCAATTCTAATAAACTACTAATTATTTACATTTTAAATTCAATCTTTTCATTTCTCTCTCTCTTCCTGAAAGCCTTCAGCTTTACAGTGGCGCCCATATCGTGGTTTCGGGTAGCGAGAAAGCGATTTCCGACGGGAGTCGGGAGGTCATAATTATAAGATATTCAACTTGTGTAAAATAGTCTTAAGAGTGCCCGTTAGCGGGGTAGTTTCCCTCCAAATTATCATAACTACCCAGGAATTTGGCTCTCCTGACCTCTGCTGCCAACTTGTTCTTTCCGGATTATTTTGTGTGTTTTTTTTAGTGATTTTAGACAGATTTCGGCATAATCAAGAACAAGGCAAAATTTGAATTTTTTCTCAACATAAATTGTAATTTTTCCAAATTTTAACGGTCCCCAATTTATTTTTCACACCCTCAGATATTAATTTTATGGTGGAAAAATTTTAAGTAAATTTCAAGTAAAAGTTTTTTTGTTTTGTTCCAATTTTAAATATTACTTTATTAAAGTCTGAAGTAAAACTTCACATTTGAAACGCTTACATTAATATTAGTAAGTGATTTGTATTGCCTATATTCATCGTAAAAAGTAGTCACAGGATATCACCACCACAATTTTTATTTTTGTACGGCGTCAAACCGCCTCAATTTGTGTATTATTTTGTTGTATTTCCCATATGTGAATTTACAGCGAGACCAACAGCCGATAATCACACTTCTGGGTAACAATCCCTATTGAAATTTCACGCTAGTAAAACGTTAGAACAAAGATTTTACGAATTTCACTTCACGTAAATTATAAAAGATTCATAATTGATTCACTTTTCGAATTACGTAGAATTCTGATACACTGAAATAATACTGTAAGAAAAAACATTCCAAACGTAGATCACGCAGTGAAAACATTCTTGCCATAACAACTGTAAACTTATAAATTTGATTCGGGTTCTGAATAAACAACGGCAGATGTTGCTTTCATAACGTTTACGAGTAAGTTGAATTACTAGCTCGATAGTAGAAGAAATTTTTTTTTTCCATATAAACTGTGGGTGGAAGTGAATAAAATACACTCCGGACACCAACAGTCTCATACAAAATATTTCTAGAATCGTCCAAGTACGAATCGGTTTTCAACCAATTCGAAATATTCAAGGGTTCCGTAGTGGTAAGGAACAATCTACATAAAAAAGTTAGTTACTACGATACAGATTATTTCCAGAACCATCCAAGTGCGAATCGTTTTAACACAGTTCGAAATATTTAAGGGTTCCGTAGTAGTAAATAACTATTTAAAAAAAAAAATAGTTGGTACGAGTCAATATACAATTAACTCTTACCACGTTCGTGAAAATAGTTACATTTCAATAAAAATAATAGCAGCGTAGAAAATTGCATTATTCGTGCAAAACTGAAAAACATTTAGTAAATTTCGTCAACCCATCATCACACACTTCACTTTCATTACTCACTGCGTCGGATTAGATTACATTAAACACACAGACAGACAGACAGACAATTAATTTCTAGAAGGGTCCAATCTATTAATTGAGTGAAGGAACCCTAAAAAGAAACACTTCCAAACTTAAGTAATTCCTAAAGCAAATACTAAGTTTTATAAAGGTTCAATTTATAATTCGGTTCACCGAACCCTAAAACGAAGAAATTATTTTTTCGTTATTCTGCGGGTGGGTCGAAAAATATTCACATTCCTCAATGTTACAAAGACGAATGCAGATAACGGTAAAGGCCGTAACACACTGCGCTAAGATGCGTATGCGAATAGTTTATGGAGTACATCAGTACAGTTACACAATAGTGTTTTTGATAATTATTTTTTTGTGAAATATAAGGGTGTTAGCACACAGTAACAATTTTAGTACTTAGGTGGCACATATACGTACCACATTTCATGTCATGTTACACGCATACATGTTATCATACGGAAGTTTCACAATTACACTTACATAATAATTAGGTAGTAGATGGTCATCACATATTCATCACAACTATCTTCACACACAATTCCAAACACTTCATAAGCAGTTTTTTTTTTTTTGTTTTTGTTTGTTTGTTTACATAGTGACACTTGAACTTCATGTTGTGACTCCCAAAGGCGGAAGTAGGAGTCAAACTGGTTACAGGCGAATCACTTTCGTAGATTAGAGAAAGTGACTCAAAGGTCTTAAGTTTTGGTTCCCGACCAAAGCTGACGGGTTATTATATAGCATGGAATGTAGTGTGACACTGGCCTTAGATGCAACGATAAATAACACGTTTACATCAACACGATTACGTCAGCAGCTTACGCGCAAACAAAACAAAACTTGCACAGGGGAGATTTCATACGTACATACATACATATTATTTATTTAAGCACGCACATACATTCTACACTGCCATGGTGGCATACAAGGGTACCATATTTTTTTGGAGATTTGGCATAATGGCCAGAGAACGTTTATCTTCGTTATTTATTAGGGTTGACATAATAGTCATAGTCAACATTCTTCTACTAAAGTTGCGAACAAGCACTTAGCTTTGTTATTGCTACTAAGATTGCGAATAAGCACTCGTTTTTTTTATTTTTTTTTTTTTATTTTGTTAAAGGGCTAAAATAGCCTAGTAATTAGTTAGGGACACTACACACTACACACGACGTTCAAATAAGTACACATAACAACGTGACAAACACAGGCCGTGTTCGTCATGGGGACATAGGGGTTAATTAGCATCACGGAGGATTCTGCGAGTAAATTATTTCTATCACTTTTCTGTTTCTTGGTTTAGTTGGGAGTTTTCTGTTAGTTGGAAGCATGGGTCTATCCCTAACAGAGTTCGTCGGTTACTGTTAGTTGGCAGCATGGTCGTGCCCTAACAGATTAATGGTGTAGGTTTATTACTGTTTCGAGGAAGCATGAGTCTTACCCGAACAGATTTATGGTGTAGGTTTATTACTGTTACGAGGAAGCATGAGTCTTACCCGAACAGATATATGGTGGACTGTTATTTGGCAGCATTTGTCTTGCCCTAACAGTCGTAGGTGTAGATCACCGTTATGTTGATTTTCGTCATATGGCTACTCCTACCACTCGGAAGCTAGAGGCTTGCCCTGGGGGATAGTCCATCCTATGAGTCGGAAGTGTTACACGAGCCCTAGTAGGATGTTCTTCTCTGGGACGGTTGTATAAATCCCAGCCTTCAGCAAAAAGCCTTATTATACACACCCCACTTTCAGGCGGTGCGTATTACCTGAACCTTCAACCCAAAGCCTCAAATACGTCTTTTCTCTTTCTGTCCCATAAGATCCTTCAGAATCACCCAAATACATCCTGCGAGTTGGTTTCATTAAGGTTAAAGCCGACTCTTCGCTACACCCAGCATCACCTCATTCACACAGCACACTAACATACACACACACATAGACGAGTAGTAGGTATTATGTTAGGGGCGTTCGAGGACGAACGCAGCATTTGACGTGTTAGGGTACGTCAAACGCTCACCGGGGAGGGGGAGTATGTAACGTTGTGAAACAACGGGGGCAAATATTGTTCAACGTTAGGGGTTTTAAAATGAAAACTTAGATTAATAAATGAAAGCGCCATCTACCGAGTTAGTGTCGCAACGACGGAAGCTATAGGCAGTGATACGGTCTTGACGATTGAGTAGTTTCGAGCGGTGCCACTAGAGGCGCTATTTCATTGATATATAAGGCATTGCGTCAATGCAGGAGGACCGCCAGATTAATATTTAAAATAGATCACGAACGTATCAGTGTAATTGGAAATTGTGAGAATCACATCAGTTTAAAAATAATCGTTTATATCATCGCAAATATCCTCGTAAATATTTGTCAAGGATAAGGAGCAAATAGCTATAAATAGAAGACCCCATCATTGGGTGAGTTAAATTAATTATTATGATTCTAGATTTTAAAATAGTGAAAATTAACGGCTGTTGGTCGACCCTGTTATGGGAGGGTAGATTACAGGGGTGTGAAAAAAAAGGTCTCTGTAAACTTAGGATAGAACCAACCATTGTAAGGCAACCGACTCCCAAATGGTTTAACAGTGGTCGGCTGTCTTAGCAATGGGCGGGAAAAAGGGTTCCAGCTAACCCGTCATATGGAACATTCCAGGGTCCACCCTACGGGTTCAAGAAGTCCACCCTTCAGGTTCCACGAAGGAACATTCACCCTACGGGTCCAAGAAACCGTCTACCCTACGGGTTGGTAAAATCCACCCTTCGAGTTCTACGAGCGAACATCCGCCCTGCGGGTTGGGAATACCGTGCCGGCCGAAATTGTGGAAGACACGGCTACCTGGCGGACTGCATCGACATCCTGGAGCCACAAGATAAGTCGAACCCTGCGAAGGCCTTCGGAAACCGTACTTGCTGCCCGAAGTTGCCACACCCACGACCCCCAAGTGCTCAATTCTAATAAACTACTAATTATTTACATTTTAAATTCAATCTTTTCATTTCTCTCTCTCTTCCTGAAAGCCTTCAGCTTTTCATTTCTTCAAACGATAAACTCTTATTAGTATTTTATTCATTACTAGCTGATGCCCGCAGCTTCGCCTGCGTCAAATTTTGTTCCTAGACTATAACATATCTCTGTAGGCACCAAATATCAGCCAGATCCGTTCAGCCGTTACAGCGTAAAAGAGTAAGAATCATCCACACTCACAAACATTCGCATTTATAATATTACCTAGTTAGATCTTAGATCATCTAACCACAGGATGCGCCTTACTTAAGCATTGTTTTCTGCCATTGCACATGACCATTTGGTCTTTTGGCTTTATAAAAGCACTGTACATCAGTACATCATTTTATATGATTAAACTAGTACATTTCATTGTAGTTGACTATACAATAAAAATTAACACACAACAGCCATTACGCGTTTATCGATTAATACATTTTTAAATGCAATGAAATTTTATATGTCTTTGTGTTTCCCCCTTCACTTGTATGAAAACTGGCAGAATATTTTTGTATGCGGTGGTTCGCAAAGGCTAGTCCCGTGATGTATATGAATGCATAATAAGTAAATTTATTTATTAAATACATTTCTTAATTCAATGGCTAAACTACTAATGTAATAAAATTTTCTGTGTATAAATACTTGACACAACTTCTCTTCTAAGCAATTGACATCGTAACTTAGTTCCTTCTTCAGGTAGTCCCAGCCTACGACGTTTAAACAAACCGAACTACTGTAGGCTTTGTCCTCCTAATAGCTGAGCGTTCATGTTCATTGTAATGGCTCTTTTCAGTCCTGTCGAATGTAGTCTTCGTAGAGGCCATTCCCGTATTTTACAAAGACTTAGTGAGTCTGTTTCCTGACAGAATGCAGTCAGCACTATATGTAGAATAAAATTCATGCCTTCCATGATCAGTCTGCTGACAATCTTTGTCGTAAGGATTGAGCGTAGATGGTAACATGCGCTGTTATTTTATTGACCAGTGGATACTACCTGTAGCGTGGTCTTTCAATTTTTCTGGCTAGCCATCTTAGCATTTTCTTCTTTTTTTCACAAATGTATTATTGCCATACAAAATTTGAATAAATTAGCAATAATACTGCCGTATAGCATATTTGGTTAATATTTTACCAAAATAGCGCTTTTTATTTAACTTTATGACTTTGTAGTAAAATCATATCTTTGAAATCTGAAGTAAAACCATAACATAAATGACAACGCTTTGACAAATTATGTGTCAAAATAAAAAGTAATTCAAGTATAAAATAAGAGTATTTAAGGAGTATTGATATCAACTCCGGAGAAAATCAGCCCTAAAATAATTTACATTCCCTTTTTAGCTCGTTATAGTATAAATTTCAATAAAATGCGAAACAGGTCTTCCATCAATTATGTTATTAATGCTATATGCCAAATTTTAAGTAGATCGGACCAAGGAATCACGTTGTCCCATACAAACTTTACCCTCCTTTTTTATACCTTTGGAGTTGGAATTTGCAAGAATGTTAAAATTACTTTGTTCAAATTGTAACAAACAACACTCATGCTTAGTTTCATCATCGTACCATTAACCGTTTAAGCAATAATTGATAATTACTTTGGGTCTAGGGATCGAACCGCAAAATTAAGTTTGGTTTGAATTCTATATACTTTTCCGGGATAAAAAGTACCCAGTGTGGTGGCCAGGCTATTAAAAAATAATTATACTAAGTTTCATTGTAATCGAACCGGTAGTTTTTGCGTGATGCCTGAACAAACAGACAGACAGACAAAAATTTTTTAAATCACATTTTTTGGTTCGTTGTCGGTCTAGTAACACCCCCTGATATTTATTTTTTTGATATTTTGAATGTACAGAATTTTCACTTCTACAGATTTATTATAAGTATAGATTTAAACGACAAATTATTATTAGTCCACAAATCCAACGCGATGCAGCGTGTATTATAGCTTCAATCTTCGCGGCAACAGTCCTATCCCTCAGACGAGACGTGGCTTTTCGTATTAGACCCGAGGGACCCGCGGTGGTGGTTTCCATTTTAGCCCCTCTCTATAAAATAGATTACAGAGGGGGTTATGGCGAGACTTGTGTCTGTAGTCTGTGACTCTGTTTCATTAAATAACATCACTAGGTCACGTGAATCATCCGTGTTTTAAACTTATCAAAGTTTAAAATAAAACAAAAATGACAACGTCAATCGGATTGAACTATCACTTTCACAATAAACGTTAGAGGGGCAGTCGGGTGAGACCATCACGGCTTCCGGGCTTCTTGTTATCTATACTGTCTATGCAAATATTATAAAGAGGAAAGATTTGTTTTTTTGTTTGTTTGTTTGTAACGAATAGGCTCCGGAACTACTGGACCGATTTGAAAACTTCTTTCACTTTTGGGAAGCTACACTCTTTGCGGTGAACATAGGCTATATTTTATTCCCGTATTCCCACGGGAAAGGGAACTACGCGGTTGAAACCGCGTGACGTCCGCTAGTTCTATATAATTCTCCAATTACACCCAAATATCAATATGGAATAGTATATAAGCCTTTAGCATTAACTACGTAGTATCTACTATTCTTTTAAATAGCAATAAAATTTATATTAAGTACTATCAAAACGAAATTTTATTACCTACCAATAATGTAGTCTATACTTACATCCTACCCTCACATTTGTTCTCGTATATCTATTGTACACAAAATAATACGACATTACTATGAAAATTCTTTGACCTCGTGTCAGTGCAATTCGGTGAGCGGTGGCTTTGTGTGCGTAGGCCGAGCGCAAATTTGTATGTCGATTTTCTTCTGTACATTATTATTTTGTGTGTGTACCTTTGAGGAGGCACAGGTGTGACAAAATATTTTGTGATGTACCTATATAATACTATATACCTATTATCTAAATTGATTTGGCAATTCAGTATAACATTATAACAACGGTTTTGTTGTCAGGGTATACCTAGGATAATTTATAATAAACAGATAACGCAAATAATGCGAATAATTTGAAATAATTATACCTATAGAATAATAATTTGAAATTGTTCGGTGGCTCATTCTTTGCGATTTCTATCAGTATCTAAAAATATCGATAAAATTACTCCGAAGCAGTTTAGAGAGTACGAAGGCGTTCCAAAAAATGTCTACAATGTGTGACGGATTTTCCAAAATAAAAAAAAAATAAGTTTGGAAAATCCGTCAGAGATGCTATGCCGGACTCTTACCGACTAAAACCAACACGTTCCCTACCTGTCCTTCGGTTGGGAGTCCCGGGTTAGCCCTCGGAAGGATATCCCCACACAATGTTCGGTCTTTTACATTTTATGACTTACCCAAGTTGCCTTTTCCGGCAACTATGCGTACATAGCTGAATTCTATTGTAAACGCCAAACATAATATTCACTCATAGTTTCAATAAATTCGTGACGAACTTCCCTCGACTAAGCATACTTTCTACGTTTCTGCTAATCGCCAGATTACAATGACCTTGAAGTTTAAATGAATGAAATTATAATTTTTCTTTTTTATTTTCAGATAAACCAGAAAACAGACCACAAAATGTGACGACATTTGAATTAGGATCCTCCAAAACGTGAGTAAGTACATGTATGTGTGTATTTAATTACCTTGAAGATTTTACCTAACATGTTGCAAATTGTGTTTACGTCGGTACATATCTACATAGCTCAGTGTGTTACAGACAACATCCTGTGAATGAAGAAATGATAACAACGATGGGAAAGTTGTTGCTTATGCTGCCATCCGTTTCCGAATTGAGACAATATGTCGGCGTCTTTCTTTGTGGTGAGTGTTTAGTCTGGGTTTTTGTTTGTCTGCCCATTTGAGAGGCAAATTATTCTAAAGTAACACCTACTATTATTATAAATATGAAAGTAACACTGTCTCTCTGTCTGTCTGTTACGCTTTCACGCCTAAACCGCTGAAGCGATTTAGACGAAATTTCGGTAATATCGAGATATGTTGAGTCCCTGGGAAGGGAATAGACTACATGTAGCCGACTACGCAAAAAGAGGGTAATGATTTTACGCGGTAACGATTTCTATGTAGATTCAGCCGCAGAGAACAGCTAGTATATGCTATACCGGGTGTAACATTCGGAACGGTCAGTACGGGCAAGTCTGTAAATATAAGAGATACAAAGACCTGTTCTTAGGAACCGTGTCATCGATTGTAGAGAAAATAAGAACTGCATACTTGCATTATACTAATATTAACTCCGTATGACCTACACAATCGATTTTCAATTAGAAATAATGTTAGTTTCATTTTTCAAAACGACCTGGTTTGATTCCCGGACAGTGCAAAAGATTTTTAAAAATCTAAATAAACAGTTCTTAATTTCCCTAAAATCGATGACATGGTTCCTAAGAACAGATCTTTATATCTCTTTACAGACTTGCCCACATTGACCGTTCTGAATGTTACACCCGGTATGTATTATCATGCTTATACCCAAGGGATTGGAGCAAATGTCAAAAGACATGGTATAGGATTCGTAGTATGTCATCGACAAAGACGTGGGCCATAGCTAGTACAGTTATATACCTACTGTACTAGCTATGACGCAAGGCCAAACCCCTTAACCGTGCAAATGAAAGCACGGTTAAGGGGTTTGTGGTCTGTTGATCTTGGGTAAACATGAACTTTTAATATAATCTCCTGGGCCCAAGGTAACTCATGATTTTCGGACAAGTTATCCTTCCAGAAGTTGGTGGTTTGGACGACAAAATCTGCCCCATAAATATTTGATGGTCATCTATTTTGTCATCATCTTCTGATCAAATAAAGAATTAATCTATATTACTTATTAAAAAGCAAATATAATATTGGTTGGAAAGATAAGATAAAACGCAAAAAAAGAATACTACTTCTGAAAAAGAGAATACGTAATTAATTTTATTTCAGTAGGTGCTACCCACAGAAATCAGGAAAAAGGTGCTACCGCTATACCCAGACAATGTTAGTATAGTCCAATCCTGCCCGATCTGGCAATAATGTAAACATGTCATGTTTTGACAATCGTTGTATATACAGATGAGTAGAAAAATATAGTATGACAAATCATTGAATTTTTACTATCCTGAGTAGGTATTTTAAATGAAAATAAACTATCATAAAGAAGTTATTTGGTGTCGAAATGATTGTAAGAACACTGTATGACTCTTGTATACTAGAATATATTCAGGGTGAATACTCAATTGCAAGTAACTATGAATATATAGAATCAAATGTGTCTGTTTACATTTTTGCGCAAAGCTATTGAAATACCGTATACTGACGTATATATTTTTACTGTAGGAGCAGGTTTTCCCAGAAACAATAAAATTATACAAAAATATTACCTACTTGGGTACTTTTAGGGTTCCGTAGGGTAAAAAATGGGACGCTATTGATGAGACTTCGCTGTCCGTCTGTCTGTCTGTCTGGTCTGTCTGTTCGTCTGTCCGTCCGTCTGTCCGTCGCGAGACTGTATCAGTGGTGGGCAAACTTTTTTAACGGGGGGCCAGAAAAAGTAAGAAATATTAGGCGAGGGCCAGAATTATAGAAAACCGGCCAAGTGCGAGTCGGACTCTTGCTCAGAGAATTCCGTACAAAAAAACGAAAAAAGAACCACCTTTTTTGCATGGGACCCCCCATAATTTTCTCCCTTTTTCTGATTTTGGTTTGGATTGTTATAGCGGCAACATAAATACATCAACTGTGAAAATTTCAGCTCTCTAGCTATCACGGTTCTTGAGAAACAGCCTCGTGACGGACACACGAACAGATAGATGGATGGCGAAGTCTTATGAATAGGGTCGTTTTTACCCTTCGAGTACCGACCGAACCCTGAAAATGTATTTTGTGCTGAACTTTTAATCATAAGATATAAAAAAATACAGTAAACTTACACACTTGCACCAACGTTAAAAATTAGATTTTAACTGTTATTAGCAAGGCCCTGTCATGCCATGGTAGGCGTGTAGGACGTAGGCAATTGCTTCTTATGTGCCATATTTCAAATGCAAGTTTGTGTTGTGACGAAGTAACTTTAGCAGCGCTAAAAGGTGTTCTACAGTAAGTCGGTTTGCGATTGAGTTGTTCAGCAATTTCATGGTCGAAAAAGTTTGTTCACTTCACCGTCTTCACCTATGTGTTTATTGCTCTACAAAGTAGAATCTACATAATACTTCTGGACCGTCAAAATATAATTATCACGGGCCATTTACCAGGTGCCGAAGAACCGTCGACGGGCCGGATTAAATACCTCCGCGGGCCGGAGCTGGCCGGATCACTGCGTGTATCCCATGAACGGTGATAAATTTTAACAGATTTTGTGTTTCTGTTGCCGCTATAATAACAAATACTACAACAGAAAAATAATAACATTCAAGGGGGCTCTCATACAGAAACGTGATTTTTTTTGCCATTTTATTTTTATTTATTTATTTATTGTATACTTTATTGTACGCCAAAGTAGAATAGTAAATAACAAACTTAAACAAAAGGAAGCAATACAATGGGCGGCCTTATTGCTTAAAGAAATTTCTGCCAGGCAACCTTTGGATGGAGAAATACACTCGAGAGCAATGAATCCGGGTCACTTAAAGAATGTTAAAAATCTCGGAAACTAAAAATGATAGGTTAATGCAATAAATTGTATTTAATAGACAATGTAATACTCCTTAAATGAAAGTAAAAAAAATATGAGTCACCATACATTTTATTAACACAAAATTACATAAAGAAAAAACTGCCGATCTCTCCTTAAAACAAAAATAGGAAACATGAAATTTTTGAACTTTATTACGATTTTCTTGAATTTTAATACTTCGTATTGCCTCCTCGTGCTTCCATTACTGCGTTTACGCGGTTTGGCATGCTGTACACCAAGTTCCTTATACGATTTTGGGGAATATTCTCCCATTCCTCTGTGAGAGCAATTTTGAGCTCACGAAGCGTGATTGGGGGAGGGTTTCGTTGTTTTACGCATCTGCCTAGCTCGTCCCAAGCATGCTCGATCGGGTTGATATCCGGGCTGCGCGCTGGCCACTCCATACGAGTAATGTTCATCTCTTGAAGGTAGTCATTCACAATCCTACCTGTATGAGGTCGGGCATTGTCATGCATAAATATAGCATCCTCACCTAAATTGACCATAAATGGACCAACGTGATCATTGAGGATTTCTTCCACATATCTTACGCTAGTTAAAGAGCCGTTTTCTATGATCACCAGCTCTGTGCGACTTTCAGAAGAAATTCCGGCCCACACAAGTACAGACCCACCACCGTAGGCTACTTTTTCTTCGATGCATGCTTGCTTGAATCTTTCCCCTGGTCTTCGATACACTCTGTGTCTTCCATCGTGCTTGTAGAGCATAAATTTTGATTCGTCGGAGAACATAACTTTTGACCAATCTTCAATACTCCAATTTACGTGGCTCTGGGCATACCTTAGTCTCGAAATACGATGCCCACGCTCCAGTTTAGGGCCGTTTGCAGGTCTAAGGGGTTTTAAGTTAGATTCAGCAAGCCGACGTCTTACTGTCCATGCACTTGGGTTACTTCCTCCGAGGCGTCGAAACTGATTGGTGAGTTCAGTTCCTGTGAGAAAGCGATTTCGAAGCATGGTGTTCATCAAGTATCGGTCTTCTCGTGCTGTGGTACACCTGGTTCTGCCCGTTCCTGGTCTGCGTAGGTTAGAACCAGTTTCTTCGTAACGTCGGAGAACTCTTTGTACTGTTGACAGCGACACACCGACAGTCCTGGCTGTATCGCGCTGACTCCGGCCGGTTTCCAGCATTGTAAGTATTCTGGTGCATTCTTCAGGCGTAAGCGACATAATTTCAGCTTGATTAATGAATATAGAGCACTATCAACATGGTTTATGTACCCACATAAATGACAGATTACAAACAAAAGCAACACCAAATGCTGTAATTTCGTAGTTCCATCTTCGAAAGTGGCCCTTTTTCAAATTTGATTTTTTTATGATATAACTTTACAATAACTAAGAAGTTTTAATACCTTCATTTAAGGAGTATTACATTGTCTATTAAATACAATTTATTGCATTAACCTAGCATTTTTAGTTTCCGAGATTTTTAGGATTCTTTAAGTGACCCGGATTCATTGCTCTCGAGTGTATGTTGGCGTATAATATAAGGTATACTCGTATTCCTATGCAAAAGTACTTAACAAATAAATTTTAAGACGTTAGCAAAGAAGTAGTAATAATAATAATAATGTAATAAAGTATTCATGCATTTGTAATACATACTTATTCTATACTTATCATATATATACTAATTCATACATAAAGATATTCAAATAGGTACATATATAACATGAAGATGGTTCCAGTACTTATTTTATAATATTAGATGATATTAACAATCTATACTAATATTATAAAGAGGAAAGATTTGTTTTTTTGTTTGTTTGTTTGTTTGTTTGTAACGAATAGGCTCCGGAACTACTGGACCGATTTGAAAAATTCTTTCACTGTTGGAAAGCTACACTCTTTGCGGTGAACATAGGCTATATTTTATTCCCGTATTCCCACGGGAAAGGGAACTACGCGGGTGAAACCGCGTGACGTCCGCTAGTTACTTATAAAGTAATGGTCTTTTATAGACGCTTGAAATGCTCACAGGACATCGTTCTGTATATTTTCGTTAAATTTAAATAATTTATTACAATAAAATGGACATTTAAAGGGGCTGTCCGGCTATTATACAAATAAAATAGCAAAAAATATCACGTTTTTTTTGTCATTTAACTTTTATATTAATAACAACAATAAGTAGACGCTTAAAATGCTCACAGGACATCGATCTGTATATTTACGCTAAATAGAAATAATTTATTACAATAAAATGGACATTTAAAGGGGCTGTCATACAACAAACGTGATCTTTTGTTGTTTTTTGGTGCGAAACCTACATGAAACGTTTTTTATTAAACTGTCCTACCTATGAGAGTAAAGTCTACTCCAACTATGGTAACTTATAGAATAAAGCGAATCCCGATCTAAGTAGGTACCTAATAAATGACAAGATTATGACACCACTAGAAATGTAGCTCGAATGATAATGTTTGTTATCATTATCCATTCCATCAGTCCGTAAAATGACAATCGTTTGGCAAAACAAACACGGCGATAGGTCATAAAACAGGGGACATAAAACTATGAGGTGAAATGTGGGTGTATACAATGCCACTGCCTACCCCTTCGGGGATACAGGCGTGACTATAAATGTATGTATGAATCCATTCCATTAGACATGTTTACCTTTAATGATGAGTTGCTTTAAAAATATTCAATCGTTGCATAAAAAAAAACCGGCCAAGTGCGAGTTGGACTCGCCCATGAAGGCTTTCTTAGCAGCAAGTACCTAACATAATATTAAAGTTCTTATAGTTCGTTGTAACTTTGATTGATGTTTTAACACGTTCGCAGTGGTAGTGATTCTTCCAACCGAAAATTGCGGTTTATGACATATTAAAAAAAAACTACCAGCTCTATCTCATTCAAACCAATTTTCGTTGGTAGTTTTTATGGCAATGTACATCATATACTTTTTTTAGATTTATCATTCTTTTAGTTTAGAAGTTAGAGCGGGGGACACACATTTTTCCACTTTGGAAGTGTCTCTTGCGCAAACTATTCACTTTAGAAAAAAAATATTTTGGGACACTCAACTCGCATTTTGAGTTTCAGTTCTGAGTATGGGGACCCCCAAAATTTACTGCTTTTTTTCTAATTTTATATAAGAACTAGCTGTTGCCCGCGACTTCGTACGCGTGAAAATTATGTTATAAAGCCAATTTGATTGCTCTCTGCTTAGCCCCTAGGATATGAAGCGTGATAATATATAGCCTATTTGAAGACCCTACCCCTAGTTAATATTTGTGCAAAATTTGAATCAAATCTATTGAGTACTTTTCGAGATCCTTCCGGACAAAGCAAAGCAAACAGACAAACAGACAAACCGACAAACAGACAAAAAAAATTCTAACTATATTTTCGGCTTCGGTATCTTATGTTGAACACCCAGCGAGTTTTTTTTTTAAATATTTCCAATGTACAGTTTTGACTTTTCTATTATTTTATTATATGTACTAGCTGACCCTCGCAACTTTGTTTACGTCACATAAGGTGTACGAATGGAGGGGTACTTCTTCATGAGACTCATCAAGCAGCGTGTGAAGCGGCCCTGTTTGCTTAATCATAAAAGAGCTTAATGATTAGGGCTATTGTAAAGCAATTCAGTCCGCGCCAAAGGCGTGGACTGAATTGTTTTAGAATAGACTTTAGACCAACACGCCCCTTTAGCCTCACTTTCAAAAAAAATGTTGAATTCTAGATTTACAGAAAGTTAAGATGCCCCTAATTTCTGAACTACATAACCCCTTAATATTGAAAATTATGTGGAATAATGCTTAAAGTACTCCCTTACAGACACCAAAAAATTATTTGAAATCGAACCATGCAGTGAGAAATTATAGCTAAAAAACTATTTTGCCTTACATCCCCTCTCCTGAAGGAAGCGCGCAAAATATCGGGATCTAAAGTATCTAAGAACCTTCCTCGGACTATAAGGTTAGATCGTACAAAGTATCATTCAAATCGGTTCAGTAGTTTCGGCGTGATACTTATTCGGGATACAGACAGACAGACAGACAGACAGACATGAAATTTTTAAATTACATTTTCGGCTTCAGTACCAATTAGAGAACGCCCTACATTTAAAATTTTCAAAATATCTTCCATGTACAGACTCCCGACCCTCTACAGTTTTATTATAAGTACGAACCATGCAGTGAGAAATTATAGCTAAAAAACTATTTTGCCTTACATCCCCTCTCCTGAAGGAAGCGCGCAAAATATCGGGATCTAAAGTATCTAAGAACCTTCCTCGGACTATAAGGTTAGATCGTACAAAGTATCATTCAAATCGGTTCAGTAGTTTCGGCGTGATACTTATTCGGGATACAGACAGACAGACAGACAGACAGACAGACATGAAATTTTTAAATTACATTTTCGGCTTCAGTACCGATTAGAGAACGCCCTACATTTAAAATTTTCAAAATATCTTCCATGTACAGACTCCCGACCCTCTACAGTTTTATTATAAGTATAGACTGTTGAGGGTCGAGAGTCTACTGAAGCCGAAAATGCAATTGAATTTTTTTATGTCTATCTGTCTGTCTGTCTGTATCCCGAATAACTTGGTATAATCAGAGCTTATAATCCGAGGAAGCTTCTAGGATACTTTTGATATCGATCTTTTGCGCGGTTCCTTTAGGAGAGGGGATGAAAGACAAAACGACTTTTTTAGTTGTAACTTTTCAATGCGTGGTCCGATTCCAATTTTTTTTCAGTTTTATAAAGGGAATACTCTAAGGAATATTTCACACAAGTTTCAATGTTGAAGGTTTTGTAGTTCAGGAATTAGAGACATCTCAACTTTCGCCAAACCTAGAATTCAAGGATTCCTTTGAATGTGAAAATAAATAAGTTTTGGAAAAGACTTAATCTTAAGCTCTTTTATGTTTAAGCAAACAGGGCAGTTTCATACGCTGATTGATGAGTCTGATGAAAAAATACCTCTTCGTTCATACACCATAATATATATGTGACGTAAACGAAGTTGCGAGGGTCAGCTAGTATGAAATACAATTTAATTGATTGCCGCTGTGGCGTAGTCGGTGTAGTGATACCGCCTGCCGCGCCGGAGGTCCTAGGTTCGATTTCTGGGTTGGTCCAATTATTTGTGTGATCCACAAATGTTTCTATCGGAGTATGGGTGTTTTCTGTGAATAATATGTATGTATTTTGAAATATATAAGTATGTATATCAGTCGTCTGGATATCATAGCAAACACAGGATTTAATTTTTCTCTATCGGGGCTTCAAGATATTTAGCGTGATAATGTAGCCGGATTGTAAAACCGATCTCTTACTAATATTCCTGCAACGTTTTAGTTTAATCAATCCACATACTTACATATTTCACTACCCTCTGCCTAGTTCCTAGGATATGTAGCGTGATAATTTATAGCCTATATAACGATCCTACCTCTAGATTGCTATTCAAGTAAAAGATTAATTAAAATTATTCAGTAGTTTCTCTACTTTGCAAAAATATACGAAAAGATTTTCATTGTTCTCTGCCGAGCTCCTAAAATATTTAGCGTAGGTAATAATATGTTGTCTGAGTGTAAAACCTAACTCTTACTAATATTCCTGTTACGTTTAAGTTAAATCAATCCACCGGTTTACACATTTCATTGCTCTCTGCTCAGCCCCTAGGATATGTAGCGTGATAGTATATAGCCTATTTTAAGATTCCACCCCTAAGTAATATTTGTGCAAAATTTGAACCAAATCTGTTCCGTACTTTTCGAGATCCTTCCGGACAAAGCAAAGCAAACAGACAAACAGACAAACAGATAAACAGACAAACAGACAGAAATTTTTCTGACTATATTTTTGGGTTCGGTATCTTACGTAGAACACCTAGCGAGTATTTTTTTCTTAATATTTCCAATGTACAGTTTTGGCTTTTCTATCATTTTATTATATGTATAGATATTATATGTATAGATCTTAATGCGGTTTACAGAATACATCTAGTTACCAAGTTTCAATAGCATAAACCTTATTGTTTCGGAGAAAAGTGACTGTGACACACGGACGGACAGACAGACAGACATGACGAATCTATAAGGGTTCCGTTTTTGCCATTTGGCTACGAAACCCTAAAAATCAAACATCACTCAAACGGCGACCATTGTAAAATTTCTTTCACAATCTTTTTTAGTTCTCTTTATAAAATTATAATAATTAATTAATAATTATTAATTAATAATCATTAATAATAATTAATTAATTATCATTAATAATTATTAATAAATAATAACTAATTAATAATTAAATAATTATTAAAAAAAATGTACTTACAAGGGGCACTGAGCTACAGGGGGCTCAAAAGTGGGTCGAAGCGGTTAGTGTACGGCATGCGCGCGGCCTGTTGCTGGGATTTATATTTTCAATGGCGTCCAAACGGACCTAAACATGAGGTCGAACGGGTATTTTTAAAACAGGGTCTAAACTTTGAGGTGGGCTGTCCGGGGCTGGCTGCTAGGACTCAGGGCTAGTTGTCATTATTCTACCTTATGACCTTTTGAGAGACGTATGTACTCAGGTAAAATGTTACAATATGGTTATAATGAGTGTAATAATTATATAATCGCAATATCAGCGAACTGTTATTAATTCACTATTATTTTTGCCTTTAAACTAAATAAAAACATTCTAGAAGTAGTTTAAAAAATTCAATATCTAGATTTAGTTATGAAAAAATAGGATGCTGCTAATTACTATCATCTTGACAAATTTGTGGACAAACGACTGCGAACTTATTCGACTGAATTTACTTTTGAACTTAGAGTGATAATTATAAAACACATTTCTATTAAATAAATAAAATTTTGGCAGCGCTTGATCTCAGCTCATAGTAGCTACTTCAAAATTTTGCCTTTGATTTTTGAACATCAAAAGCATAATTATTTACTTAAGTACTTTGTGATAATTGCAGTATTAGGGTATCTATTAATCTATTCTAGACACCGTTACACATATCTGATTTTTATTTTCTAGAAATAATCTTTACTAGATTGTGCACCAGCTTTGCCCGCGTACAATATGGCTCCCGTTTCTAATTTCTAATTTATTAAGAAATAATTAATAATAAATAAATACTCACGGACATTTCAAACAACGCTATCTGATCCCAAAGTAAGCTAGGAATAACCTGCTTGTGTTATGGGTATCAGACCACGGATATTAATACTTATATACTTTTAAATACATACATATTTTACTAAGAAACACCCAGACTCTTGAGACAAACACTTATGGGTCACACAAATATTTGTCTCCGGTGGGAATCGAACCTACGACCTACAGCGCTGCAGGCGGTATCACTACCGACTGCGCCACAGAGGCAGTCCAAACTTAATTTCGAAGATAATAAGTAGTTACCTATGTGTTACGAGTATTCCTGGTTACAGTCTACAAAGCACCAAATTTCAGGCGTATCCGTTCAGCCATTAGAGCGTGAAATACTAGCAGACATCTTGTGAATTTAATACGCAAATTTGCAGTCACAAACTTTCGCATTTAGTATATTAATTAATATTGTGATGTTTATAAATAAATCGTCAATTAAAATTACAAGAGTGATGGAGGTGATAGCAGTGATAGCGTGAAGTGCAGTGCCAGTAGCAAGTGGACATTATATCACTGTGTATAAAATCCTTCGATCAAATAAACTTTGAAGATAATATCCCTTTGTATGTGGGCTCATAATAATGTGCTCAGATTATAAATTGATTCTGCATATATCTATAGAGGGCCGAGAGTCTGTATCTACATGAAAGATATTTTGAAAATTTTAATAGGATGTTCTCTAATCTTTACTGAAGCCGAAAATGTAATTTAAATGTTTCATGTCTGTCTGTCTGTCTGTATCCCAAATAAATATTCCAATATGAGCTTATGATCCGAAGAAAGGTTCTGGGATACTTTTGATTCCGATATTTTGCGCGGTTCCTTCAGGAGAGGGCATGAAAGACAGTCAGACGGACAGACGGACGGGGAAGTCTCATGAATAGGTCCCGTTTTAACCTTTGAGTACCTAAAGAGTAGTTTGTGTTATTTCAGGCTACAATCTATCTCTGTAATAAAATTGAGCGAGATCCGTTCGGCCGTTAGAGCGTGATTGAGTTATCAAGTTAACGGTTGTAGTCACGCTACTTAGTCAAAACAAGATTTAGTCCAACTGAAACTTAATCCAATCAAGATCTAGTCCATTGTAGTTGAATCGAAATGTAGTCATAAAGCTTCTAATCCGCATAATTATCCAAACATCTTCACAAATTTTCACTTATAAGGACTAACAGGATTTTCTGGCAACAACTTTAACAAAAAATTGACTCGAGTAGTGTTAGGCAACGGCCACTTTCATAATGTGAATGACTCTGAACAGCGTCATAACTTCTTTTAGACTAGTATTATTAGTATTCGAAGTCGGTTTTTCCTTGACATAAATATTTCTAAGTAGGTAACTGTTGAACGAGATTTGATGTGTGCATTACACCGAAATCCAATTTCAGCAACCTTATATTTACATTACTAGTTCGTGTGCATGTATACATTTCAACTAATATTTACATACACTCTTACCCGGCAAACATAAATCATGAATTCATTCCTGAATTCAAAAATATTCTGTATACGTTCCTATAAAAAAGAAGTATGAAAGTAAGCCAGTGGCGCCGCAATTCGGCCCTCCTCTTGCCAATTCAAATACCTATATGGGGTATATTATTGTTGAAATCTCTAGTGACGTCCAGTATCATAGGTATTTGATGAATAAAGGTAGAAGTTGAAATCCATAAAGCTTGGAGTGCTTAACCAGGCACGGCAATATTCACTGCCGTGCAAACAAATAAGAACGCGCACTGCCGTGCAATCACATAAAAGTACTGCTATGAAATCTGAGCCGGTATACAAAAAAAGAATTGCACGGTCAAGTAATAAGTGCCGCGGTAGCGTAACCTGTAGTAAAGTTGAAGCAGTATAATAGGTAACGGAAAACATTGAGCGATCAAAAATCTTTCCATCCTCTGACATGAGCAAAGAAATATCAACTTTACCAAGTTATTTTACAGTTTAAATTCATTTTCGTGTTACCTGTTACGTGAAGAACTCATTTGCTATAAAAATAACTTTGAGGACGTTTTCTATCCCCCATAATACTAGAATGAAGTTGATAATTTTAATGCAGTATTGAACGAAATCGCTTGCACTCTGAAATAAAAAGCTCATGCCGCGTAGGAAGTTTTAATTTCAAATAATAAGTGCCTTTGCTTTATTGAGCACCTCAATCACAATCATGATGTATTGCATAAGATACCTACTAGTGTAATCACAAAGTTTGCTGGAGGCCTAACAACACAGCGTTTTCCGGAACGTGGTCGCCACTCTAGCACTATCGATTGTCAGTTCTGCGTGCGGTATGACCTGCCCACTGCCACTTAAGTTGGGAGATTCTCTCAGCTATGTCGATGACCCGGGTCCTCTTTTGGATGTCTTCGTTGCAAATTCTATCACGAAGGGACACTCCGAGCATAGCCCTCTCCATTGCCCTCTACGCGACAGCGAGCCTCCCAGTTAGGTACAATTTATATGGCCACATCTCGGTTCCGTATGTCTTCACTGGCAACACACACTAGTCGTAGACATTGCTGTATTTTGGACCAAAAGTTTTGCTGTTACTTCCCGAGCGTCCCACAACCTAGTTGGATTCGACGAGTGATCTCTTTCTCGAAGTTCGATTTGCAGGGCTCTATTGTTTGTCCTAGGTAATTGTAATCGTCGACAACTTCGAGTGTCGATTGTTCAATCGTAATGGGAGTGAGCATAACATTTAACCAGACTAGTATCACAGCCGACATATCATAGTAGTACTCTTTATACTGTGCTAGTATCCTGGTTGTCAGCTAATATGGAAATGGATACGGAAAAATTTTACCAAGCATGTAAAACCGCGGATATAAGACTAGTGTCCTATATGCTTATTTTTGAAAGCAATTAGTATGCTAACTGATCATAAATTTTAAATATCGTCGGTCGTCGGTCGGCACGGATCGCCGAAGACGCAGGTTCGAATCCTGTTCGAAACCAATTCTTTTTCCATATTTAAAAATTAGTGTCCTATAATTTTGCACTAACAACGACAATCATGACGTAGGTTCATTTAAACTTCATTTGTTTAGAAATTCGCCGTTCGAAATCACTTGACAACAACTCCGTTGGGTGTAGTAAGTGCGTTAGTATTGTGTATAATGACGGTGTGATGTGAACGTAAACTACTATTCGTACTAGAACAGCTAAAACACAATGAACTATTGTTATAACTGCTACAATCGTATAGTAAAATGAAAAGATCTTCTATTACTAATACTTATCTAAACAATCAATTTTATTGCTGATTTTTATTCGTAAACAAAATCATTAAAAAATGCAATTAAAATACGTAGTTTATTTTCATATTGAGTTTATTTTAAAGTGAGGGAAAATCCGTCGTGTATGCTATGCCGGACTCTTACCGACTAAAAACCCTCACGTAACGCCCAACAACCTATGGTTGGGAGCCCCGGGTAAGCCCTGGCACCTGGGAAGGATGTCACAGGACCCCCAACAGATTCATATTGGGCATAACATTTACTTTATAAACTCGACCTGCATCGCCTAGCGATATTCTACAAAGGGTATTAAGATATTAAGATTATCACATAATAAACAAATAATTAATTAAATAGTGGTCATCTTGAGTTTACTTTTCTCACAGTCTCACTAACTAACTATTGTTATTTTGTTGTTATTGGCAGTAAACGTAAATGTGAATTTGACGATGATAAGCGTCATTTCCGACATCATTGAAGATTATTTAATTTTCAGAGTTGAACAATTTTATGAAAACACGTAAGATTTTTTCTCTAAATTACAACAAAAAACACAGCTAAAGTTGTGATGAAAATAAGACAGATAAGAGACCACTATAATTTTCATCACAACCATTGCACGGAGGTTTTGGGCAGTGTTTGGGGTTCATATAGACTGCTTTCTCTTCCAATCCTTTTCATGTATCTTTCAAATAGCGGTCAACTGTGCGCCTATCTAATTTAACCAAACCTGATAATAAAACCAGTGGAATATTGGACAAATATTGTAATATTATGCCTTTATTCCAATTACCAAACAAGATGGCACCACAGCTCAAAAAATTATGTTTAAAGATGCCGGCTTTATCAAACGAAATTAATATGGCATTGAATAAGAGGAACAATAACCTATTGTAGATGACATTGTGTTGCTTCATACGGTGGATATATATCTATATTTCAATAAAGAATAAATTTGATATAGCGAACTCTCGTAGTCTCGTAGACTCGTATTTGTCCTATCCTACTTATATCATAAATGTGAAAGTTTGTGATGATGTTTGGATGTTTGTTAATCAATCACGCTCTAACGGCTGAACGGATCGAGCTCAAATTTGGCACAGGGATATACAGCCGTATATATGTATAGCCTGAAATGACACATAGGCTACTTTTCTTTTCACACATTAGGCGCGAACATGTTCCCGTGGGAAACGGAAAAGGGTCGTAATGAATTCCACGGGGGCAAAGCCGCGAGCATCATCTAGTAAATGTATAAATTCTGTTGGTTATGTATCAAGGCACAAGAACTACAAATAATAGTAAATTGCTTACTGTATTTCTATTTTAATTATATATTATGTTTTTGATTTCTTTTGTATTCATAGGTTGTTATTCATAGCTGGCAATTAAATTCAGACAAAACTTAAATCTCCTAATTGAAGTAAGTAAATTTTATATTAATTAAATTTGTTAGAGCTACACAGTCTTTTTAACGGTAAAAAAATTGAAACTGAATAGAAATTAGTTCACAAAGTTACGAGATTTTGAATGAAACTAAAATTTTACGCTCAGTTAAAAGAACCCATATTCAAATATATGCTCATTATAATAATATGTAGGCTAAATATTGACATCTAATAAAACTAGGACTTCTGCGAAGAGTAGACCTCGCGAGCACCCAGGAAAAAATAAACCTGTGAGGCACCTACATAGGTGCCGCATATCTGTATATATATGTATATATATATTATATATATTCACGGACATTTCACACAACGCTATCTGATCCCAAAGTAAGCTAGGAATAACCTGCTTGTGTTATGGGTATCAGACCACGGATATTAATACATATATATACTTTTAAATACATACATATTATACATAGAAACATCCAGACTCTTGAAACAAACATTGGTTCACACAAATATTTGTCTCCGGTGGGAATCGAACCCACGACCTCCAGCGCCGCAGGCGGTATCACTACCGTCCGCGCCACAGAGGCAGTCAGTGACGCGGTATGTACATGACTTGGCTATGAGTCAGGTCCCATGACCACAATATGATAGTGTTCGTTAAAGACGCTATGGGAATCGATCAGGAATCATAATATACTTTAGTTCAAAAAAAATCATCAAGATCCGTTCATAAATCGCCCTCCCCGGCGAATAATATGGTAATCGCAAATTCTAAATTTTACAGGAGAAGGAAATAACTGTTTTGTGCTTATATCTCAGTGCAGGTAGATTGTATGGCAATAATTTATATGTCAAAAGAAAGCTAATTTTTGTACAGACTAGTTTCTTTGTTAATTTTATTTTAAAAGGATATTGGAATAAAGTAATTTAAGAAAAACATTTTACTGAAATTGTAGATAAAAAGTATAGTACGCAATGTATCATTACCATATTATTCGCGTGTTATTCCCATTGCTGTCGTGGTCAGTAATAATGCATTACAGTATTGTTCATGTAAATATGGAGCTAAAAACGTTTACGGCACGTGAACTTTACCATATTATTCGGGGAAATGCATGTGATAGTGTCAACGGTAATATTACTTTGCAAACTATTCATCAATATATAGTGTCAACTGATTATTAGTAATACTATATTGCAAATATAATATTTCATCAAATAATACAGTACTAATTAATAAAATTACACATAATATGCAATATTAGAGGCAGTTGATATTCGCACTACATGTTTTATTTAAATAATAATCATAAATAATATTTAAGAAATACAATGCATTAAATTTGAATACTGTGCCTATTCATGATGTTAGAAATTTAGGAAACTGTAGGTCTATTATTCAATAAGGGTTTCTGTGTTAATATAGTTATAAGTGACTGTTTCTTTCTGTTCAAATAAAATAAATAAATAAAACTGCAGATTTCTTTGTTAAAAATAGAGTCCGAACGAAACTGGTTTTTAAGCCGAAACCGAAACTGAACTTTCAGCCCCAGTGGTCCCAGTCTATTGTGTGGGGATTCTTTTTTCTGCTTTTAGTTGGTACATACATACAAACACAGACATACATCACTTGTGAAAAATTTAGATCTCTATCTATCATGGATTTGATAGAAATATCTCCACCTAAAGAAGTTAGGTGGAGATATTTTTATTTTTTCTCTCTATTACGTGTTTAATTACTCAAGGATGCTATTGCAAGCTCTTACTTATTAAAACCACACTTTGCCCTGCTACTGCCTACGAAGGGTGTCCCTGGTAAGTCCTCGGAAGGATATCTCATGATTTCCAACCGCACTTGAAGCGATCGTGACCCCGCTAACTCAGTGTTTTGTAAACGATCACTACAGTAGCTCGTAGAAACAAGAGTCGGCGTCCTATTTACTTCTGCTGGAGCTTATGGTTCGCACTATGTATAATTTATTGTTAAATGAAACTAAAACAAAATGTATTAGATTCACCTTGCCAAAATGTTAGGCTGGCTAATACCAGTATTAAGATTAGGGATGATCAAGTAGAATTAGTCGATAAAACTGTCTTTCTGGGCATAAAATTAGACTCCAACTTGCAGTGGGGGCCTCACATCGAGAAAGTCTCGGGCAGACTGAGCTCTGCAGCCTATGCCGTTAAAAAGATCCGACAACTGACAGACATTAGAACAGCGCGTCTTGTCTACTTTAGTTATTTCCACAGTGTCATGACCTATGGCTTACTATTATGGGGTAACGCTGCCGACATCGAATGTATCTTTGTGTTGCAGAAAAGGGCTGTCCGAGCTATCTATGGTATGGGGTTTCGGGAGTCATTAAGAGAAAAGTTTAGGGATATCAACATCCTTACTGTGTATTCACAGTACATAATATGAAAACTTATTATATACTCATAAAAATAACAGTATATTTATTAAAAATAGTGATATCCATAACCTAAACTTAAGAAATAAGAATAAATTGGCTGTACCTAGATTTAGGCTTAATAAAATAAGCAATTCTTTTGCGGGCAATTGTATTCGAATGTACAATACATTGCCGACAGCCTTAACAGGTTTGTCAGTTAATAAATTTAAAAAAATTGTAAAATTTAAATTGTGCCAGAAAGCTTATTATAGCATTAAAGACTTTTTAGAATACAAGGCTGCCTGGCAGTGACACGAATTGCTCCTTTCTACATATTAAAATAAACTGTACCTATTAGATAATAAGATGAATTTTGTGAGGGACCGGACTGAGTTTCTTGGGGTGTTCTTCTCAGTCTGTAGCATTTCCGAAAAAGTCACAAAAAAATTGACAAACCTAAATAATTTTTTTTTAAATTTCAAAGGTAATAAATTTTATTTTATTTTATGATCTTCAGTGAGAGAATGTCCACCTCAGGACTTGCCAGGTCGCTGATCCCACGCTGAGCACTCTGCCAATGAGTGGAATTCTGTGTCCTAGCTGCTTCTTCACCTTACTGGTACTCCGCTGTGGTCTGCGGGTGTATTGCCACAGATATTTAGCGAATTATTCGTGCCCGATATTATCTGTCACTAGCGGTATGAGATTGTATGCCTCGATTGTAGCATTTCCCCGCCTTGGTTGCTGAAATCGCATCCGTTCCAAGTGTCCATGACTTTCTGGTAGACCGGGGACCGGTAAGCCTCGATTTCGCTGGGCGCTGACCTATGGTCTTACTCCAACGCCTTTTAAATAACGTCGCAAGGGCTCTCGCTTCCATTTTTTAAATTTCATTACGCTATGTATTTTCCATTGAGTGGTCCCTAAAAGGAGATATGCTGCTCAACGGAGACAATACTATACCCTCTTATTACTGCATCAGGCGAATCGAAGATGGGCTTAGAAATAATTATTTAAAAAAACGTCAAAACGCTCTTGGCCGGTTTTAAGTAAGTAAAACTTCATTGTAGACACACCAGTAAGATTTGACAAATAAATATAAAATAAAATGAAAATGTACAAATGGCGGCCTTATCGCTCAAAGCAATTTCTTTCAGCAGCAACCTTTGAATGGACAAATAAGGTTTTGACTCGCGCACGTGGAGTTTCGAATAAGAACGTCACGTTTTTTGTATGGGAGGCCCCTTTAATATTGTTATTTTGTCTGTTTTTATTATTTGTTGTGTGAAAATTTTAACTGTTCAACTATCACGGTGTTTGTGATAGGTTCAGCTTGCTGACAGACAAACACAACCGTCACAGGCTAATTAAGCAGAGCGATCGTCTCAAAATTCACAAACCTGTGTTTCGGCCTATTTTGGCCGAAACCGAAACCGAAACTTCGGTTGGTCACTATAAATAAGCGATCAAAATACGCGAGCACTTTTGCTCCGCTAATACTACCGAAAATAGTAGTGTGGTATTGCATTGTCTTCCAACATAATTGCAATATTTCAATGTAAAACCCCTTACTTTTAGAATTTTATCTATATTATACGGTAAGAAACATTACCTTTTTATTATGATCTGTAATTTATTGTAAAAGGGCATTACGGATACTAACGGAACAAAATAACTTTGCATTATCGTTTACGGTATTATTCATGTGCAAATTGTATTACTAATTTAACTGAATAAAATTGTTATGTTCATTATGGACCTATGGGAATTATTGTATTTTCAAAAATACCCACTGAAAAATTAAAAAAAAAATTACAATGTGTATTCGATGCTCTAAAAACCGAAAATGCAATAAAACCTAAACTGTCGTTATACCACAATACCATATTATTCGCCGGGGAGGCGAAATAACGCTACAACAATCTTCGCCCCCTTTCTCATCCATTTTTCCCATTATGAAAAAAAGCTCGACGAAAGTTGTATTTGGAATCAAAGAACACGTGTGCCAAGTTTGGTAAAAATTGGTTAAGAAATGCGTCATCTAAACCGGAACTGACATACATAGACATATGCCCCAAAACCAAAATCGTCCATACTGTCGAATCGGAGACTCTCGTTCGCTTCGCTCACTCGGTCAATTATCGGTTGAATCACCAATAAACGCCCAAAAATGCCCTTACACCTAGAATCTTGATAGGATTAGATATACTTATAATGTTAGACTGTAATGCCGATTACAACTGGGGTGGTAAAAGACTCAGTGGATGATGATGCCACTTATAATGCACCCATTAAGATGGGGTTTTTTGAACCCCACACGTTTATGAGTGTAATGGTATACTAGCGAATGTCGTGCGGTATCACCCGCGTAGTTCCCGTTCCCGTGAGAATACGTGGATAAATACACTCATTTGCAAAAAAAACGGGCACCTAAGCAATGAACCATTTCAAATGTTAATATTGCTTTGTTTGATAATTATAGGTAGTTTTATCCTTACAATTTGGTAAATTAATAAGAAAATAATCGTTTTCATCAGTATTTCATAAAATTTTGTTACCATTGATGGGAAATAATGCTAAACCTCGCTAGTAGTGTATGTTCGCTAGTAGTGCATACGCTCATGAAGTAAAAATAAAAAAGTTTTTTTTGTTTGTTTTTCTTTAATAAAGTAAAAGCAGATAAATGTTTAGTATCAAGTGTGACCCCCTCTAGGTAAAATCACAGCTTGAATTCGTCTGGGCATGCTAGCGAGTATATCCCGGATACTTGCTTGCGGAATACGTTCCCACTCCGCAGTAATCACATTCTTCAGCTCTCTGATGGTCTGTGGAGCCGGGTGTACTGATCTCACACGCCGTTTTAGAACGTCCCAGACATGCTCTATGGGATTGAGGTCGGGAGTTCGAGCTGGCCAATCCAAACGACGAATGCCGACCTCTTGCACATACGCATTAACATCGCGGGATCGGTGGACGCGAGCATTGTCGTCCATAAAAATCGAGTCTTAACCTAGAGCGGCCAATGCGGGTTGTGCATGAGGAATTAGAACTTCCGTTATGTATCGATGCCCAGTCAGTGAGCCGTTTTCAATGAAGACTAACTCTGTACGTTCCATTGAATTTATTCCTGCCCAAAACATAACAGAGCCCCCACCATAAGGTGTGATTTCTTCGAAACATGCATCTGCAAAGCGCTCTCCTTGTCTTCTCAGCACTCGCCGACCTCGATCTTCACCGAACAGAAATATCCTGGCTTCATCAGAGAACAAAACCCTATTCCAATCTTCTTGAGTCCCCGAGAATTCACAATTTCTAGCGAACCTAAGCTTGTGAACTCGGTGCTCACGGAGTAATTTGGGGCCGCGGGCCGAGCGGTGACTGCGTATATTGGCAGCGAGAAGCCTCCTCCTGACCGTCCATAGACTAATATTCACATTTCTTACTTCTTGGAGGTTGTTCTTAAGATCCACATACGAAGATTTGCGATTTCTCAATGCGCGACTCACAAGAAAACGATCATCCCGTGGTTGGGTACATGGTTTTCTTCCAGAACCAGGTCTTCTCTCGACGGAACCAGTCTCCTGATATCGCTGCCAGGTCCTTTGGACCGTCGAGCGACTAACATTTAGCCTCCTAGCCACGAAACATTGGCTGCAACCCTCTCAAGCAGCGCGATAATTTTGGTAGCTTTTACCACTTTATCTACCATTTTTGATACAGCCAAACAGCAATAAATAAAGCTTTGACAGTCAAGGATATGAAATTAATCGATAAAAATTGAATAAAAGTTGTGAAAGTCGATGTTAACTTCTGGAACTTCGCGCCAAAAATGTAGGATAAAAAGGGGTTTTCTGTAAAAATGAGCATCAAATGAAAATTTGAATTGAGAACGTACTTTTTTAAATAACATGGCATTTTTAAAACCGGCCAGTAACGTGTACAAACGATTGAAACCTTTTTGGTATTGTATCTTTTTAAAGATGAATTAAAATCAAAACCGCCCGTTTTTTTTGCAAATGAGTGTATATACAGCATATTACGCTCAGTTAAGGGTCCGTATGACGCTAAATTAACTATTATCTTGATCTAGATCTCAGGACTCGTGAGGTCTAATGAAATAACGTTATAAACCAAACTATCTTCAGTTCATGGTTGCCGCTATAATAACAAATACTAAAAAAACAGCGTACGAATTGAGAACCTCCTCCTTTTTTGAAGTCGGTTAAAAACAAAAAAGTAATTATCATGATTTTTTTCCATTTTATTTTTATATTAATAACGGCAATAAGTAGACGCTTGAAATGCTTACCCATCATCGAGCTGTATATTTTCATTTAATTTTTTTTTTTAATAAAATGAACATTCAAGGGGGGCTTTCATACAACAAACGTGATGTTTTGTAGTTCAACTCGCACTTGGCTGGTCTTTTTATTTGCTGTTCAGTTGTATTTTTTACTTTGAAATTGGGCTTGTTTGTTTTCTAAATAATTAACTTTATGTCCAACTTTATAACTATCTTAATATTATTGGAGTTATTATTTTTCGCCAAGTGAAGGGACTTCACCGAAATAACGAACCGAAACGTTAATTGTTATATTTTTGCTCATATCTCCGGTTCTATTTAACCGATTGCAATCAAACAAACATTATATTATAAGTCTGACAAAAACCTTACAAAAAAAATTGAACTGCATCGAAATCCGTCATATCATTTTTGTTTCATAAATTCGCCATTTTGGTTTTCTAGAAATTTTGTTTTACCTGGTGTCACTCACACAATGACAACGAATCAAATGACACCTTGCATTTAAAACCCGTCAAGTCATTTAGGCTTTAAAGCGTACAAAAATTTTTTTCATGATTTTCATTTTGGCGCCAAAAACTGCCATTTCGTATTTCTAGAAATTTTAATCTACTTGGTGTCACTTGCACAATCAAGATGAATAAAATAACACCTCGTATCAGTCAAGCCGTTCAGGCAGTAGGGCGCGCCTAAGAAATGGACATAAATAATATATAGTCTTGCAAAACATTACCCTCTTTTCTTCCGCAGCCGACTGCGGAAGAAAAGAAAATTACAAGACTCTACCTTTTTTTTTTTTTTTTAACGTGAGGGAAAATCCTCGTAGGATGCTATGCCGGACTCTTACCGACTAAAAAACCTCACGTAACGCCCAACAGCCTATGGTTGAGAGCCCCGGGCAAGCCCTCAGGAAGGATGTCCCGTGACTCCCAACAGACCTACGGCCGCCAATGCGGCCTCGCCCAGGGGGTGGTTCGGGTGCAATCCCGCGTCTATGGGGGGTTTCGGGTGTGACCCCGCTTCTAAGGGGGGGCATGCGTGAGTGCTCACGTCACGCTGCCGTCATGCGCCTGCTTCTGTAAGGACGGTGAGCGGCCCTCTCACCGTCCTCAGACCCCCGGTCATGGAGGCCGATAGTCCTCGGCGAAGACACGTCTGCGGCGCCCAGGGCGCCGACTGCGGAACTCGGGTGGGAGAGTTCTCTCCCGCACCCGGCCCGCCGCCTCCTTCGCGAGCATGACCTGCTCGCAGAAAGAGGCGGCGCAGTCCCACTTACTCCCGCTGGAGAGCATGGCTCGCACCATGGCCTCAAGCGAGAGAGTGTCCACGCCCTACAAGACTCTACCTTATCTAAATTTTATCAGTTATCGTGTTTTTACCCGAGTAAAAACACGATAACTGATAAAATTTTCGATACTTAGGTTTTTTTTAATTCGTGAAACATCTATTTCGTGAAATTTTCAGCTGGATTTTTTGAGTTTGTAGTTAGTTTTATAATATAACTAGCTGACCCGCGCACCTTCGTTTACGCCATAAAAGGTGTTTAAAAGGTCAGGTATTTTTTCAACAAACTCATGGAAACGTATGAAACTGCCCTGTTTGCTTAATCATAAAAGAGCTTAAAGATTAAGTCCATTCTAAAACATTTCAGTCCACGCCTTCGGCGCGGACTGAATTATTATACAATAGCCTTAATCATTAAGCTCTTTTATGATTAAGCCAACACGCCAGTTTAGAATGACCCTTACATTCAAAGAAACCCTTGAATTATAGGTTCAGCAAAAGTTAAAATGTCTCTAATTTCTGAACTACATAACCCTCAATATCGAAACTTGTGTGGAATGATCCTTAAAGTACTCCCTTTCCAACATTCGAACAATATTTGAAATCGGACCACGCGTTGAGAAATTACAACTGAAAAATCATTTTGTCTGTCATCCCCTCTCCCGCAGGAACCACGCAAAATATCGGGATCAAAAGTATCCTAGAACCTTCCTCGAACTATAAGCTCGGAATGTACCAAGTATTATTCAATTCGGTTCAGTAGTTTCGGCGTGATACTTATTCGGGATACAGACAGACAGACAGACAGACAGACAGATAGACAGACAGACAGACAGACATGAAAATTTTAAATGTATCGATTAGAGAACACCCTCCAATTAAAATTTTCTAAATATCTTCCATGTACAGACTCTCGACCCTCAACAGTTTTATTATAAGTATAGATTTATATAGAAACTAGCTGACCCTCGCAACTTCGTTTACGTCACATAAGGTTTGCGAAAGGAGAGGTACTTCTTCATCATACTCATCAAGCAGCGTGTATGAAACGGCCCTGTTTGCTTAATTATAAAAGAGCTTAAAGATTACGTCTATTCTAAAACAATTCAGTCCCCGCCTTCGGCGCGGACTGAATTATTTTACAATAGCCTTAATCATTAAGCTCTTTTATGATTAAGCCAACACGCCCGTTTAGAATTACCCTCACATTCAAAGGGATCCTTGAATTCTAGGTTTTGAAAAAGTTGAGATGTCTCTAATTCCTGAACTACAAAACATTCAAAATTGACACTTGTGTGAAACATTTCCTAAAGTATTTCCTTTATAACACTGAAAAAAAAATTGGAATCGGACAACGCATTGAGCAGTTACAACTAAAAAACAGTTTTGTCTTTCATCCCCTCTCCCAAAGGAACCGCGCAAAATATCGGGATCAAAAGTATTCAAGATCCTTCCTCGGACTATAAGCTCTGATCGGACCAAGTATCATTCAAATCGGTTCAGTAGTTTCAGCGTGATACTTATTCGGGATACAGACAGACAGACAGACAGACAGACATGAAAATTTTAAATTACATATTCGGGTTCAGTATCGATCAGAGAATGCCCTACAATTAAAATTTTCAAAATATCTTTCATGTACAGACTCTCGACCCTCAACAGTTTTATTATATGTATAGATAAGAGAGATAATAGTATAATCTTCACTTGCACTAGGCCCCTTTTTTCTATTGGTTATAGTTCTTTAATAAATAATTTATTTCGTTAAAACGCACAAAAATCGATCGCATATCTCTCCTTCTTGCATGCTAAAATGTAGGTATATCTTCTATAGGTATTATTTTAGTCGATTAGAGTCAAACGGACTCTTAATTTAGCTTAGTAGGTCAAAGAATTTTTAGAATCGGTCGGTAGTTTTCCTATTCGTTACGTACAAAAATACTAATCTTTCTTCTTTTTAATAGAATTATTAGCGTAAATTTAAATTCAAGCCCATTTAGGTACTAACGAGCTTTTCAATTTTTTTTCTGATTCCAGGATTAACGATATGGGGTTCATCATGGTTTCTACTCAAAGATTCAATATTGCCTGAAGGAGCATTATTTAACATGACGGGTGTAGTTATAGCTGGATACATGTTTGGTCATGCACTAGAACGCCTTACTACTATCAACCCAGTCGTTGGAATGACATTAATAGGAGCAATGTACAGAAATTTCGGTCCACCGAACTTTTTAAAGGACCCCGCTGCCGATTTAATTGATTTCCATTTAAGGTTTGTGATGTTTTTCTATTCAATTTACCTATTTATACTAACATTAGAAGACGTCATGCGGTTTCACCCGCGTAACTCCTGTTCCCATGGGAGTACGGTAGTAAAATATGTTCACCGAGAATAGTGTAGCTTTCCAACAGTGAAAGAATTTTTTAAATTAGTCCAGTATTTTCGGAGCCTATTCGATGCAAGCAAACCAAAAAACAATCCAAAATATTAGTATAGATCTCTTGTTAATGTTACTTTTCAACAAAAACACTTATAAGTAGATCTACTAACGAGAAACCTTACGGCAATCCAAATTGTTAGATGTTGCTCTCATTGTAAAAAAGTAAGTTATATGCGAAATTTATGCCAGTCGGGTTCAAAAAAAGTAATTTGGAAAACGTATAAGAGTTTTCATTCAAGATGTGCCAGTTCTACCAGCAATCGATTTAGAATCGACTGTCGGTGAACGGTTGCAGATTCATCGTACAAATATAGTATCTACAGTTTCACTGTGTATTTATTCTTATTACATTTTTTTTTCCTTTCATTATGTTTCATTTAGCTACAAATTATTATGACTACCTAAGACTCTAGTTAATAAGTAGCAGGCCAAATGAAACAGAGTGTTAGGTCCATTAGTAAAGTTTTAATAGTTGAGTGAGATTTATTTTCATCGCCAACAAGGTTGTTACTAACTCACTATTCGGTTGAAGAAATTATCATTTAGGTCAATGTTTACAGTAAATAGGTACGACCCGAATCGAATTCAAGAATATTTTACAAAGTCTGTGATGAACTTTTAATCTTTTCCAGGCGAATATATCCCGTGATTATACTGACGAAGGGTCCGCTAAGTTGGAATTGGGAATATATTAGACACAATTCAGTGAAAGTTTTCTCATTGGCTACTCTACCATGGATCGTCGAATGTCTATCAACAGCCTTCTTCGCACACTTACTGCTCGACTACCCTTGGTACTGGGGTAAGGTCAATACTTTTCTTTATTTACAAACTTTTTACTTTTTAATACGTGGGTACTTTTTTTAAACCACTAAAGTGGCAGATAAACAGACGGTTCATCAGAAGGACTGGTGGTCACCGCAGCCTATGAACGTTTGCAACACCAAAGGCGCCACTCTCGCGCTGTCGACCCTGTAACAATAAAATTTACTTATTTAGAATGGCAGTCGTTAAGCCAAGTTTAAGGCCTTTATGGGCGGCTTGAAAAATTTCAACAGCCGGCAGTCACAACCTGCATCTGTCCATATCAACACGGCAATACGGCTAATACCTATAACGTCGGACAAAACATTACAGGTGAAATGTAGGCATATAATATGCCTCTACCCACCCCTTCTGGAATAAAAGGCGTGATCATATATATGTATGTATTATGTATTTATATACTTCGTTCGAGACATCATTCGTTTCGGTTATAAACTTTTACAAGTACCTACTTAAATAAATTAAAAAAAAGCTTGTTCGTCGGGCGTAGTCACAGGTTAACTGTGGGAATGCCCTTTTAAGGAAAATCAATTACATAGTAAGAAACATGATAGTCAATTTCGTTTTGTATACCTATCTTTGTTTTGAACAACATCAGCTAACAAAAATATTGTCAACATTTTCATAAACATCAATGAAAAACTGCGATGGAAATCCAGTACCTAGCACCAGTGTTATTGGTGACAAACGGCTCACTGAGTCTTTTCACACAAATCCGCATTCAATGACGACTATTGAGCCTTGTGAGAATTGTGAATACTGAATACATAAAGCTGAATATTTCAAAAGAGGCTGTCTTTATGCGTAAATATTAGAAATTATTATTATTCTGAGATAAAAGCCCCGAGTAGCGACGGGATAGACTACAAAATGTCGGCAGCCCAATTCATCCCGAGAGTCTCTTAAGATCCATGGCGTAGAGAAGGAAAACTCGAAATGAAACACGTTTGTCAGTAAAAGGACAATCGCTAAGACAAGTTAAAGGCCTTGTAAAGTTTCAACTGTGGGTCGTCCTGCGCGGGCCTATTTCAACACAGCAATAGGCTCACCACCTATTAGGTACGTGGGACATAAAACTATAAGGTGAAATGTGGACGTATACTATGCCTCTGCCTACCCCCTTCGAGGATTAAGGCGTGACTATGTATGTATGAGATAAAACATTTCCTTTTTTATTACAGGTCTTCACTTGGGCTCCATATTAGCTTCAGTGTCCCCTGCTATTGTAGTGCCTACGACTATAAAGTTACACGCAAAAGGCCTAGGAACAAAAAATCAAATATCATATTTGGTCGGAAACGCTGGCGGTATTGATACAGCTTTTACAGAGGGTATATGTGGAGTTATAAATAGTGCTATCTTCTATCCAGCACCAATCATCTATAGAGCTGTGAAGGTAATAAAATGTAATGAAATAAATACAAAATCCCACTATTGCTTAAGTGATGCGAAAGTTTCAGAAGATGTATGTCACTTAACACGCTCTAACAACTTTAACAAATTTAGCCGAAAATGGCTATGTTGCTGACGCCCTAGATTTAACATTTAATTTATCCCAGTTATCTATAGGAAATCGGTATAGAAAAACTTTACTACACGGATACAGTCGCAGACATTATGCTGGTGTATAAAAATTGTAACATGGAACTATTTTCATTCGACTACGGCAGAGTCTAGTGATGATCTATACGAGACTGCTACACAGTTACAGCTGCGACCCCGATGGGTGCAGCTGTGGTGGAAATGAAATCTCTCTAGATTTTTTTTCTTTACTTATTCATTCACTGTTTCGATGAAACAGCCATCTTATTACCATTTACTCAACTTTTCTAATCTAAAACTAAAATAATGCAAATTGAGAAATAGATCAAACTTTCAAAGCTTTCTTATTTATCTAAGGCGACTTTTCTATTTCTTTTGATCTATTTAAACCTCAATTTCTTATAAAAATACTTGTCTATCTTTTTCAGGGTGTGCTGGCAATATTCATCGGCATTGCCCTCGGAATATTCTGGGGAGTTTTGTGCGACGAACTCCCGGATCATAGCGACATTTATGCACCTACGATACGAAGCCTCCTCATTTTCGGCGGCGGTGTATTATTGACATACGCAGGTGGAATGTTGGGGTGGGGCGGCGTATGTAAGTATTTTTTTTGTACTGTACTTGATGAAAGTATATACTGAAAATAAAAATATCTTTATTAACTTAGGTTACAAAGTAACACATAGGAACGTCAAGATTTTTGCTTCTAAATTTTACATTTACTGCCAGATTTACGATGCAATAGGAAGGCCTGTGAGGAAGAACCTGGCAAGAAAACTCACGGCCCCTCTTTTCAAATAGTCTAGCTACAGTCGTTTTGTAATAGAATATTAACAATTTTATCTACGTAAGCGACGTTTAAAATTGCGCCTAGTTTATTTATGTGAGGAGCAAGCAACTTATGCTCATATCCTTGTATCATCAAAATAGTCATCAATAGTTTATTATGCCCTTTATAAAAGATGTGTCTTAATTTTAGTTTTGAACTAATCATAAGTAGAGATTTGGTGTTTATTTTTTTGTTCTTAAAATAAAATATAAAACATAGTGCTTGTAGCCCCGCTGATCTGCAAGCGATCATTGCACAGTCTCCGAGCTTCGTAAGGCGCATTGAGCTATTGGTCCAGGTTGCAGTTGTAAGGCAGTCATTAAGCAATGTTGAAGGCCTTTACAGCTGGCTAGAAAATTGTCAATGGCAGATAGTCACAACCTGCGCCTAAATATTTTAGCACGACAATAGATGAGTCTATTAAGATAAGTAACGATAAAAAAATAGTCACACTTATTATATGCGACGAAAACAGTTGTTGATATGTGGGTATATGGTATGCCTCTGCGAACCCCTTTGGCGATAGAGGCGTGACTATAATATTATGTATTCTGTGTCAAAATTAGAAGAGGTGAAATAAAGCTGGATAAAACTCCCATTGTAACACATTCACACAAGTGTTGAACACTGGCTTCTTTGTCATCCTCATGGATGTTATCCCGGACTCCTACCGACTAAAAAACCTCACGTGTTCTGCTAACAGCCTTCGGTTGGGATCTCCGGGTAAACCCTCGGAGGGATACCCCAGGACTACCAACAGAAAACAAGGGCTTATAAAAAGAAATGATCCTTGTGTACATTATCTTTGTAATGTGAATGTGATTGTGGAATGAACTCCCTGCCCTCGGTCTTCTCAAGCGCCTAAAGGTATAGGGTTCTTCAAAAGAGGTCTTAGAAGGTTCTTGCCATAGATTTAGAATTTTTCGCTTCTCGTTCTTGCAGGGTCGGCATGCATGAAATATTATTGTCGTTATGCGTTATTCCCACTAGTTCCATAATTTGACTCAGGTGACTCGAACTGAAACATTTTGTCGAGTACAAAGCTCATTATTTTTTATATGTATTATAATACTAGCTTTAACCCGCGACTTTGTACGCGAGGTAATGATAGCTTATAATAGCCAATTGATTTTCATCTGTCCAATGCACAAGGCTTCTAGTAAAACATAGGCTAAGTGTTTTATTATCATTTCCACGAAACCAATTTTGATGAAACATAATTAGTAATATTTAAGTTGCAAAAATACCTACAAAATCCTAATAGTACTTCTATCGGAGTTAGAGCAAAATTCATTAGCTTGATCAAATTATGATCAAGCTCGTGAATTTTACTCTAACTCCGAACAAACAAACCGGCACAAAGAAAAAAATCACAGATTTGTACTCGGAAGCCCTATATTAGTCGACTTCGGTTATTTTTAAAATTTTATATCGAATGTACCGTCACAGCTATTTTTAAAATTTTATAATAGTTGAGATCTATCACCATTGTTTGGCATAATCTTATAAATATACGCAATAAGAAAGTCTATTTTAAAATTCATAATTTTTCAGTGTGAAATCATATTTTCATCAATACATACCTATAATAAAATCGTAACGGGTCGCTGTCTGTACATGGAAGATAAATAAGAAAGAATATTATAGGGGGGCTTTATGAACGCAATAGAACCCAAAACAATGATTTTTAGAATTTTTGTCTGTTTGTCTGTATGTCTGTATGTCTGTATGTCTGTATGTCTGTATATCTGTTTGTCTGTACGGTTGTGCACGCTAATCTCAGTAACCGCTCAGCCGATTGCAATGCGGTTTTTTTTATTGTGTTGAGGTTTTCTCCAGTTAACATTTAGCGTTTGTTTTATGTAAATCGGTTTAGAAATAAAAGAGTTATAACACTTTTAAGAATCAGATATTTTGAGAATTTTAATTGTAGGGGTTTCTTTGAATGTGAGTGAACCTAAACTGGCGTGTTGGCTTAATCATAAAAGAGCTTAATGATTAAGACTATTTTTAAACAATTCAGTCCGCGCCGAAGGCGTGGACTGAATTGTTTTAAAATAGACTTAATCATTAAGCTCTTTTATGATTAAGCAAACAGGGCAGTTTCAGACGCTGCTTGATGACTCTGATGAAGAAATACCTTTCCTTTCAAACACCTTATGTGACGTAAACGAAGTTGCGGGCTCAGCTAGTAATTAATATAATTATGGTAAGTATTATGAACCTTCATAAGAAGCGGTCAAAAGTAGATTAACATTTATGTAATCTTTACGTTTGAATAGCGAGAAGTAAAATGTGGTTTTAACCCTCGCCAGCACATACAAATGTTAGACCTCGTACCCAACATTACTTTAGAGGGTACTTTATGATCCGTACGTACACAGAAATATATCCCAGAAACCAGACTCATAAACCTAGTTTCAACTATCAAAATTAATAACAATAACTTGAAAATCTTAGGGTTATCTATAGAGAACGAAATTTTACTGTTGACCGAATTATGGAGGATTCACACTCTTACTGGATGGACAGTGATTTTTTAAATTTTTGTTACATTTTTTCGGTATAAATATTTATTTAAGTGCTTCTTAGCTTAAGTAGGTACATACAGTGAGCATCAATAAATACAGACGAACAAAGTGTTCAAAGCACACACAGAGTGATACTATACTTGTATCGCAGGCAACGATCCGTCAAAAACACGAGATGGCACATCGTGTAGGTATTAAATTCATTACAGACGCATGTATGTATGTATGAAAAGCACATGTCAGCACTTGACTTCGATCAAGAGCAATTTGTTTAAATTATAAAAGTCGTCGCTATTTTTTTTAGATCACAGAACAAAGGTTGCAGCGCCTGTTCCAGAAATAGATATAATATTATGCATACTTTATGCACATGGGAGGACTTTCTAAAAATATTCATATAGTAATAATATATCGTACGGTTAATCTAAAATAATAAAAAAATCTGTTTATTAAGAATGCCGCCTTGCTGAGATTTCGGGTCCCGGGCCCCGGGTCGAACTAATTATTTGTGTGATCCACAAATTGTTTGATTCGCAGTTTGGGTTGTTTTACGTATAATAATTTATGAATTTAAACATTTAAGTAACTTTATCAGAGGTGTAGATACAAATATTCTTGAACATTATAACTTACCTACAGTGTCGGATTTTCTGTAATATCTAACTACTTTTTGAGCTTTTACTGTGCAATGAAAGATAAACTGCTTTAATAGTCAGTTTATGGATATCAGGATTTTTATGCAATGGGTTTTTACATAGCCACTGGGTGCCTACGCACCGCAAGCAAATTATGGGTGATATTGCACTAAAGGTTTGGTAGTTTGGGAGTCCTGCCTGTTGGAAGTCCTGGGACACTATTGGGAGTCCTGGGACACTATTGGGAGACCTGGGACATTCTTCCGAAGGCTAACCCGGGACTCCCAACCATAGGCTGTTGGGCGTAACGTGAGGTTTTTTATTAGTCGGTAGGAGTCCGGCATGGATTTTTACTCACGTTAAAAAAAAGTGACTAAAACTACTTTCTTTGGTTTTGGGCGTGATGCTTACGAACTAGTTTATACTGCTTTTCATTGCATGAAAAGTTTGATAGCTCTCGGACCAAAGGAGACTATTCTGATGACAGGAAAGGGATATCATATCATCCTTTTCGTTACACTAACTTATAATCGAGAGTTCTGTTTCAGATAATATTATTAATTTTGTTTGGTTGTTTCAGCTGGAGTAGCGATAATGGTATGTGCAGGTACAGCTGCCACAAGATGGTCACGACGAGATTGGCCACTGACAGACAATCCGGTCTGGGAAGTCTACAAACTGCTGTGGCGAATATTTGAACCGATGCTCTTCACCCTTAGCGGGTATTTTTTAGATGTACATATCTGTATTTACCGACTTTTTCTTATTTCTAACTTAATGAACAGACATAGGCTAAAATATGCATGCGCCAAAATAATTCACTAAAGTAGAGCCCCTCACAGTCTATCATAAATATGGAAATATTTACGAGTTTTATATTCGTTACCAAATTATTTATGATTATTTACAAAAATAAATAATTTATATACATAATATATCTTCATGAAAGGACTGTCCGCAAAATAAAAGAGAGATCAATCGTGCTAAACATAAAACATTATTTCTGTTAAAAATTTATGAACTACTAGCTGATGCCCGCAGCTTCGCCTGCGTGAAATTTAGTTCCTACACTGTCTCTAACCTATCTCTGTAGGTACCAAATTTCAGCCAGATCCGTTCAGCCGTTACAGCGTGAAGGAGTAACAAACATCCACGCTCACAAACATTCGTATTCGTAATAGTAGTTAGATACATAGATTTCTGATTAACAAATTCATAATACATATTATGAGTTTTGTAAATTTATTTATTAACCCTACATAACTAAACATTCGTCTACGCGACGACGACCATCTCCGAGAAAGTCAAGTGCACCTACTTCCCCACGCCCCGCTCCCGCCATACTTTGTTTACCTTCCTAAATAGGTCAATTAGTGCATCGTGTGACTCGATTTCGATCACACGATAATTAGGTAGTGACCTACGACTATATCGTCGCCCGGCTGACGAAAGTTTAGTTATGACGGTAGTTTTTTTCAAAGGTACGTGTGAGTATTTATTAATGTTTTTTTAATTTATACACACAATAAATTAAATATTTCTTTTTAATTTAGCTTTTAATTATTTTATTATATTATAATAAAGTGATAGATGCTGTAAGAAGTTTGTTTTATGAAAGTTTTCTTTATTGCAACTCATTTATATACAATATGTTTGACATAATTTATACTTCTTTTTCTATATGGATTTGAGAAACCAAGATGAACAGATACATCAATGGTTGGAAGAAGAAATGGCAAATGACTGTTAGGAGGGGCCAAATAGTTCAGCGTTGGAGACAAGATAGTGTAGAATGTAGAGGAAGAAATACATCACAACACTGGCAGTGATTCCGATTTTTCAAGCGAATCATCAGATCATGACGATTTACAGCCAAGTAAGAGACAAAGAACTCAAATTAACGGCTCTGATGACTCTTCTGATGGGAATATTCATGATCCGAATTCTTCTCAACCAGTTTTTCCAACCTCAATCCAGGGTAATCAACGAGTACTTCAAACAACCGCTCGATTCCTTTATGGCAAAAACAAACATAAGTGGTCGTCTGTACCTAGGTCAGCAATTAATGCCTATGCCGTTTATATCTCCAACATCATAAAAAATAAAAAATAAACGTCATCTCGGCGCGATTTTGTAAAGAAGATCGGAGACGAACTGATGGAGCCTTGGCTACGGGAGCGATTACAAACGCCGACTTTGAGGCGTGATATCAAGGTCATCATAAACGATATTCTTGACGAGTCTTCGAACCCTGCAACTCCTGTCCATACTGTGACCGATGTACGCAAAATTTGTTTTTTATGTCCATTCCAAAGCTCGTAGAATGACGAAGCATCGAGGCATGAAGTGCAAAAATGCAATTTGTGGATCTCACACTATCGATATGTGTAGTAACTGTGCAGAACAGTTACTTATATTGTTTTTTTTCTAAATTAGTTCCTAATTAACCAAACTTAAGTGACATGTAACCAGTTCCTATTTTTGATAAATATTTTTGAAAATTTTCACGTTTTTTATTTCGTAGTCCGCCCGACGAATGTTTAGTAACTATGTAACAATGAATATAGTTTAGTTATGTAGGGTTAAATACATTTCTTAATTCATTGGCTAGACTACTACTTGACTCAACTTCTCTTCTATGCAATTGACATCGTAACTTAGTTCCTTCTTCAGGTAGTCCCAGTCATACTGTAAGCCTACGACGTATGGGAAAACCGAACTACAACTTCGTCCTCTTAATACAGATGGTCCAACCAAGACCTGTTAACTTAATAACCATGTAAATTTCATCTGCTAGGGGTTCATGTTCATTTTAATGGCTCTTTTTACTTGTCAAATGTGATCTTCGTAGAGGCCATTCCCGTATTTAACAAAGACTTAGTGAGTCTGTGTGCACCGAATGCAGCCAGCACTATAGAATAAAGTTCATACCTTCCATGACCAGTCGCTTAGGGCTGTTGATAACCTTTCATTCTAATGCGCAGTGGACACTACCCGAAGCGTGGTCATTCATTATTCCTGGCTAGCCATCTTCGAATTTTCTTTTTCTTTCACATATTTATTTTTTGTTATACAAAATTTAAAAACATTAACTATATTTCTAATAGTACTTAAATCATGAAAATGACAATGTCATACGGATTAAACTTCCACAAATGTGTCAAAATAAAAAGTAATTTAAATCAAAAATAAGATTATTTAAGGAGTATTGATATCAACTCCGGAGAAAATCAGCTTCAAAATAATTTACATTCCCTTTTTAGGTCGATAATGCATAAATTTTAATAAAATAAGGAACACGTCTTCCATCAATTATGTTAATAATGCTATATGTCAAATTTTAAACAAATCGGACCAAGGAATCGCGTTGTCCCATACAAACTTGACCCTCCTTTTTGATACCTTTGGAGGTGGAATTTGCAAAAATGGTAAAATTGCTTTTTTCAAATTGTAACAAACAACGCTCATGCTGAATTTCATCATCGTACCATTAACCGTTTAAGCAATAATTGATAATAACTTTGGGTCTAGGGATTGAACCGCAAAATTAAGTTTGGTTTGAATTCTATATACTTTTCCGGGATAAAAAGTACCCAGTGTGGTGCCCAGGCTATAAAAGAATAATTATACCAAGTTTCATCGTAATCTAACCGGTAGTTTTTGCGTGATGCCTGAACAAACAGACAGACAGACAGACAGACAGACAGACAGACAAAAATTTTTTTAATCACATTTTTGGGTTCGGTGTCGGTCTAGTAACACCCCCTGCTATTTATTTTTTTGATATTTTGAATGTACAGAATTTTCACTTCTACAGATTTATTATAAGTATAGATAAATCCTTCTATAGTTAGACTTATTTAATGTACAAACGTAATCAAAGACATTGAGAGTAAGAAGAAAAAACCGAGAAGATGTTGACTAATATATCCTGCTCAATCAAGTATACCTAGAAAATAAAACGTTCTATCTGTTACATTTCAAAAGAACATGAGGTAGACAGATATATTGAAAACCATTGGGGGTCAAATATGTTATTGATTTATCGATAATAAAGTAATCGAATAAAATAATACATCCTTATGGTGTCACTTACACTTTACAGTAAATAATTTATTTAGACAACTAATAGTTCAAACAACAACAGTCAAAAACAAATTGACAATAAATTTTCATCCTACTTCATCCACATCCTAATTATAATTGAAAAATCACCCGTCAAATATCAGTTTTTTTTTAAAGTTAGTGGGGATTTTATCATTTTCAAAGGCTTTTGCAGTGGTTTAATTGTATTGTACAGATATGAGGCCTGGAAATTAAAGAAGACCATGTATAGCGCATAGAAGCATTTAAAATGTGAAAGGATTGTCACAAGATAACAAATTATTCTTCATGGAGATCAGTTACGTAGGTATACGTATTAAAAAGTCCTTCGTGGTAACCAGTTACGTAGAAGTATTAAAAAATTCTTCATGGTAACCAGTTTCGTAGGCGTTATAAAAAAATCCTTAATGGAAACCAGTTACGAAACTCCTGTTTCCTAACCGGCCGAAGCGTAAATTTTACGTAAACTGTTAAAGAAAATAGGGAATGTTCCTGAAGTACTTACCTACACTACTTACTGTTCTATAAAATTACTAGAAACAGCTATTATTACCGCTTCACACTCACTTTCGTTCACACACAACCTCTATGAAATCATAATTTATGTTTTCACAGTGATTTTATCTAAAGTTCAGACGATTACATTGTGAATTTAAGACATTTTAAACAATACTTATTTGGAGCGAGATATTTAACTACGAGTAACAACCAACCAACAAAAATAAAACCGTATTTCATTGGTTACATATCTCATCTCGTCTCTGTTCTGATAAAAGGTCCCTAACAACGTCAGCAAATAAGTATTACCTAAATTAAATTTTACTTCAAGCCAACAAACATCGCTCAAACGAAACCATATTGCCGTTCCTATTTTTCTATAAACTCAAAAATACCTCATTATATTTCCAAGTAAACGAAGCGTATTCAAAATAATTTCTCTTTCAGATATCAATAATAAACGTAAAGGAGCTTTGTTTGATATTGGGCTGCATCGGTGCGGCCCTTATGCTGCGATTGCTGACAGCTTTCTTAGTAGCTCTAGCTAACGAGCTGTCAGTAAAAGAAAGCCTTTTTGTAGCAGTCACTTGGATACCGAAAGCCATTGTAGAGGTATGTTTTGTTTATAAGAATAATATAATGGCTGTGAGAAATATGGGCTCCGTACTAGAAGAGAGGAACTTGAACATATATCTTTATTTATTTACTAGCGGACGTCACGCGTTGCACCCGCGTAGTTCCCGTTCTCGTGGGAATACGGGAATAAAATATAGCCTATGCTCACCGCAAAGAGTGTAGCTTCCCAACAGTGAAAGAATTTTTCAAATCGGTCCAGTAGTTCCGGAGCCTATTTGTTATAAACAAACAAACAAAAAAAATATAAAAACTAATCTTTCCTCTTTATAATATTAGTATAGAAGTATAGATTAGCAAGACGTAAGATATTAATGAATATTCGAAGCAAAATTACTTCAATCAAACGTCTGAAAGCGAATTCGAAACTGCTCAAAGTGAATTAAATAGATGTTCCTTACTGGACCGTCAAGTTCGCTAATGGTTAGGGCACTTTAAAATTAAATTACTAACTACCTTCAAAGCAATGCGATGCGAATTTCCAATACACACGATAGAGCCTTTTTAATGTAAATTAATATGCTTTGTCGTTATAATTTTATTAGTGCCTGATACTATTTTATCTGTGCAATACAACAGCTAGTTTGGTAATAGAACACGTTTGTTCTGGCTCCTCAATCCATTCGTCTGCAGAAAGTATTTGTGTTTTTCCCACCCTAGGTCACAATGAAATCAAAATAGAAGCACCAGCATTTAGTAGAATGCGAAAGTTTGTGAGTGTGGATGTATGGATGTTTGTTACTCTTTCACGCTCTTACGGCTGAACGGATCTGGCTGAAATTCGGTACAGGGGTAGATATAGGTCTGGAAAAACATATAGGCTACTTTTTATCCCGGGAATAAGTTCCCACGGGAAGCGAAAACGGGAACAAAACTTGACGCGGGGGAAGCTGCGAGCGTCGGCTAGTAAATTATTTTTTTTACCTGTATCGAAATAATACATCGTTCTAAATTACGGTCTTAGCGCTCTGTCAGACAGAGAGCGGTCAGGCATTCAAGCATTCGGTTTTTTTATATTTTTATCACTAAGGTGGTCACCGTAGCCTATGGACGTTTGCAACACCAGAAGCGCTACACTCGCACTGCCGACCCTCTAGAAACCTTCTAAGACCCCTTTTGAAAAACGTCTGGTAAAACCGAGGCAGAGAGATCATTCCACAATCTAAGCGTGCGCGGGAGATAGCCCCTATTGGATCTAACCGTGTTCGAATGCTCCGGATGTAAGGGTGAGGATGAACACCCAGTCTGTGTTTGTATCTTTATACTTAAAGCAGACAAATATTACGGCAAATCTGATCAAAAGTGGTCACCGCACCGCGTGTTGGGACATCCAGAAGTACCTATTGTACATTTTTAGGCCGACAATAAGGCCTTTATTTTGAACTAGCTGATGCCCGCAGCTTCGCCTGCGTGAAATTTAGTTCCTACACTGTCTCTAACCTATCTCTGTAGGTACCAAATTTCAGCCAGATCCGTTCAGCCGTTACAGCGTGAAAGAGTAACAAACATTCACACTCACAAATATTCGCATATTTATAATAGTTGTTCTGATTAACAAATTCATAAAACATATTATATGAGTTATGTAAATTTATTTATTAAATACATTTCTTAAATCATTGGCTAGACTACTACTTGACTCAAATTCTCTTCTAAGCAATTGACACCGTAACTTAGTTACTTCTTCAGGTAGTCCCAGTCATACTGTAAGCCTACAACGTATGGGAAAACCGAACTACGATAGACTTTGTCCTCATAATACAGATGGTCCAACCAAGACCTGTTAACTTAATAACCATGTAAATTTCATCTGCTAGGTGTTCATGTTCATTTTAATGGCTCTTTTTACTTGTCAAATGTGATCTTCGTAGAGGCCATTACCGTATTTTACAAAGACTTGGTGAGTCTGTGTCCTGCACCGAATGCAGCCAGAACTATAGAATAAAGTTCATACCTTCCATGACCAGTCGCTTAGGGCTGCTGACATCTTTCATTCTAATGCACAGTGGACACTACCTGAAGCGTGGTCTTTCATTATTCCTGGCTAGCCATCTTCGAATTTTCTTCTTCTTTCACATATTTATATACAAAATATAAAAAAAATTAACAACAATATTTACGATAGTACTTTAAAGCAAAATCATGAATATGACAATGTCATTCGGATTGAACATCCACAAATGTGTCAAAATAAAAAGTAATTTAAATCAAAAATAAGAGTATTTAAGGAGTATTGATATCAACTCCGGAGAAAATCAGCTCCAAAATAATTTACATTCCCTTTTTAGGTCGATAAAGTATAAATTTCAATAAAATAAGGAACACGTCTTCCATCAGTTATGCTAATAATGCTATATGCCAAATTTTAAGCAGATCGGACCAAGGAATCGCGTTGTCCCATACAAACTTGACCCTCCTTTTTTATACCTTTGGAGGTGGAATTTGTAAAAATGGTAAAATTACTTATTTCAAATTGTAACAAACAACGCTCATGTTGAATTTCATCATCGTAACATTAACCGTTTAAGCAATAATTGATAATAACTGTATACAACTTAAGTTCGTTTTTTATTTTATAATAAGTATACTTTTCCGGGATAAAAAGTACCCAGTGTGGTGCCCAGGATATTAAAGAATAATTATACCAAGTTTCATTGTAATCGAACCGGTAGTTTTTGCGTGATGCCTGAACAAACAGACAGACAGACAGACAGACAGACAGACAGACAGACAAAAAAAATTTAAATCACATTTTTGGGTTCGGTGTCGGTCTACTAACACCCCCTGCTATTTATTTTTTTTATATTTTCAATGTACAGAATTTTCACTTCTACAGATTTATTATAAGTATAGATTAACGACAACCATATTACTTCTATTCGAGACTTACGTCGTAACGTATCTTCAGAAGCACGGAAACTTGTATGTGCCATTAATGATTACCCATCTCAGGACTGCACATAGTGTATGATGTTTAACGTAGTGACCGTTTACAAAACACTGTTCTAGCGGAGCTTCAAGCGCTTCAAAGCTGTTAAGTTCTCTAGAATTTCTCTCTATATTGTTTTGAATATAGACCGACATATTCGTAGCAATATACTGCAATTTATGTTGGTTCCTACCGTAAAGGCCTAACCACAAGCAAGAGAATGAACGTAGGTGAAAGCCACTTACCACGTGACTTATAACCTGAACCCACTAACCTTATATCTTTGGGGCTTGGCATTATATGTGTATAATGTTAGTACGGGTATAGACACAACAATTATGTAGAGGCCTGATGAACAGGAGAATAGCTCTTTAAGATTTATATCAGTTGTGAGTGAGCAGTAAACCTCAGGAGCATTATATAGCTACCCTTATAATTAATTTCGAAGCGAAGATATTATATGATTTTGCCTTAAAATGGCGTGAGCAAACAAAAGGTTTTATTTGGATCGAAAAAAGTTATTTTTCGAAATGTGATGCACGTTCAAGAATTATGTTACGTTAAAGTTTTAGTTTAGTTTTTCTTTCGAAGTTATTGAAATAAGTTGTCGGTAAATTTATTCTCTTTCAGTCCCCATTATGCGTTTCAATAGAATTTTATTCCATTATGCCAAAATATCGACGATGACAAAAATTTGTTCAAAACTTTTCTTATTCAAAAATTTTTACTTTAAATTTTGTGAGAACGAACACACACAAAAATATATTTGGCCATTCTAAAATGGAGACTCGTTTTCTATGCTCACTCGATCAAGTTTTTATCATTTTAATCAAATAGGTAGGTAGCTATTGGTTCAGACGCAGAGGGTGAAAAACTCAGAAGAAATTATTTTGATTTCAAGAATGTCAAAAACCTATACTTATGCCTTTTATAAATAAAGCCTAAATTTTGGTATCAAAACTAGGTTTATTATATACTAGCTGACCCGCGCAACTTCGTTTGCGCCACATAAGGGAGAGTATTACCTGTTCCCGTCGCAATTACTCCCGTCGCGTTGCGTTTACTCCCGTAGCGTCCCGTCGTTAATATTCAATACTACGTGAGAGAGAGAGAGAGAAAGGTTTCTCGTCGCATGTATTCCCGTCGCATTATTTTTGAGAACAATTTCGTTTTTGAATGAGGTATCCCGTGGCATTATTGTTGAAAAAAATTGATTGCCATTAAAATGGTTATTGTGCACCAACCCAAAGATAGACACATGCTATCGCGCAATTTTTTTGGAACTTTTTAAGAGAAACAATTTTGTAGTACATATTTTTTACGTAACTATAAATATTTACGCAGCACACGCAACAAAGCTCTCTAAAGGAATAACTTTTCCCCCGTTTTTGATACATTTACTATTACTGCTCCGCTCCTATTCGTTGTAGCGTAATGTTATATGCCTATGACACTCCACAATAACTTAGCTTTCTATTGGTGAAAGAATTTTTAAAATCGGTTCAGTAGATCCCGAGATTACCCCTTATAATTTAATAAATATACAAACACACAAACTTTACTTCTTTATAATATTAGTATAGAAGTATAGATAAATATTGTTGGACGTTCTCACACAACATCATCTCGCCCAAATTAAGCTATATGCTTGTGCTAGCTGATGCCCGCAGCTTCGCCTGCGTGAAATTTGGTTCCTACACTGTCTCTAACCTCTCTCTGTAGGTACCAAATTTCAGCCAGATACTTTCAGCCATTGCAGCGTGAAAGAGTAACAAATTCATAATACATATTATATGAGTTATGTAAATTTATTTATTAAATACATTTCTTGATTCATTGGCTAGACTACTACTTGACTCAACTTCTCTTCTAAGCAATTGACATCATAACTTAGTTCCTTCTTCAGGTAGTCCCAGTCATACTGTAAGCCTACGACGCGCGACGTATGGGAAAACCAAACTGCGGTAGACTTTGTCCTCATAATACACTTGGTCCAACCAAGGCCTGTTAACTTAATAACCATGTAAATTTCATCTGCTAAGCGTTCATGTTCATTTTAATGGCTATTTTTACTTTTCAAATGTAATCTTCGTAGAGGCCATTCCCGTATTTTACAAAGACTTAGTGAGTGTGTGTCCTGCACCGAATGCAGCCAGCACTATAGAATAAGGTTCATACCTTCCGTGACCAGTCGCTTAGGGCTGTTGACAATCTTTCATTCACAGTGCACAGTGGACACTACCTGCAGCGTGGTCTTTCATTATTCCTGGCTAGCCATCTTCGAATTTTCTTGTTCTTTCACCTATTTATTGTTGGTTATACAAAATTTCATAAAATTAACAATAATAATTGCAATAGTACTTAAAGCAAAATCATGAAAATGACAATGTCAAGCGGATTGAACTTCTTCAAATGTGTGAAAATAAAAAGTAATTTAAATCAAAAATAAGAGTATTTAAGGAGTATTGATATCAACTTCGGAAAAAAATCAGCTCTAAAATAATTTACATTCCCTTTTTAGGTCGATAACGTATAAATTTCAATAAAATAAGGAACACGTCTTCCATCAATTATGTTAATAATGCTATATGCCAAATTTTAAGTAGATCGGACCAAGGAATCGCGTTGTCCCATACAAACTTGACACTCCTTTTTTATACCTTTGGAGGTGGAATTTTCAAAAATGGTAAAATTACTTATTTCAAATTGTAACAAACAACGCTCATGCTGAATTTCATCATCGTACCATTAACCGTTTAAGCAATAATTGATAATAACTTTATACGACTTAAGTTAGTTTTTTATTTTATAATAAGTATACTTTTCCGGGATAAGAAGTACCCAGTGTGGTGCCCAGGATATTAAAGAATAATTATACCAAGTTTCATCGTAATCAAACCGGTAGTTTTTGCGTGATGCCTGAACAAACAGACAGACAGAAAGACAGACAGACAGACAGACAAAAATTTTTTTAATCACATTTTTGGGTTCAGTGTCGGTCTAGTAACACCCCCTGCCATTTATTTTTTTTATATTTTCAATGTACAGAATTTTCACTTCTACAGATTTATTATAAGTATAGATTGTTATTAAATCCCGACAGCTAGATGGTACCCGTACATCCCATGGGAACTTATTCCGGTGACATAAAGTAACTACTTCAATATTGTTATTCCAGACTATAATCTATCACTGCACCAAATTACACCCAAATCGTATAAGCTGTTAGAGCATGATTGAGTAACAAACATTCAAATATCACAGACTTTCACACGTACAAAATTAGTAGGATGTGTAAATGTGCCCTTACGGCCACGGTTGTATTAAACTTACGGAGTCAAACCAAGTTGATAGTCGATAACTCGATAAGTACCGGACCTAATTGATTATAACAGCATCTTAGTAAACTACGTATTTACTGCATGACTTCCGGACCACATAATCCTATCGAAATATTATTAAGGGACAAATTGTATTGAAGGACATTGTAAGAGTACCGATCATAATCCACTAGTTATATAGCATTCTATTTATGCTTACTTGAGGACTCATCAGGTTTTACCCTTTGGCTATGCCTGGACTATAGTAACCGTGGGTTTTTAATGTAGATTTTATTACTTATTCCTCCAAAACCCCACAGGGAAGGTCGAGCATTACCATAAGAACCGAATGTAGCCCTGTAAGATTTTATGTAGCGTAGGTACCAAAAATAATCACGTTTTTCGTATGTGAGCCCCCCTTAATCTTTCCATTTTTTGTGATTATGGCCGAGGCCGCATTTGCGGTTATCGCGGCGGTTTCTAACCTCAAAATGTCAGAACAATGACTTGATTTCATTGATTTTGACAGTTTGATGACATTTTGAGGTTAGAAACCGCCGTGGAAAAACGCAGATGCGGCCTCGCACTTAAGCGGCATTAGTATTTGTTGTTATAGCGGCGACAGAAATAAACCATCTATGAAAATTTCAACTCTCTTGCTATCACGGTTCCTGAGATACTGCCTCGTGATGGACAGACAGACAGACGGACAGCGAAGTCTCATGAATAGGGTTCCGTATTTACCCTTTGGGTAAGGAACCCCAAAATCGACTAATACATTACTTATTCCGCAGACTGCCCGCTTAAGTCTAAGACTCTTATATTGATACCTTTTTTCATTTGTCAATATTAATTGATGGTGAAAAATTTTAAATATTGCCCTTACTGAGGGTAATGGGGCTTTGCCGTAGGCGGTCTATAAAAACGGGAACAGTATAAATCGTATCAAACCATATAATTCCAATTGGAATAATAATAATCAAATGTAAAATATTCATTTATTCGATATGAATTTCAGGCCGTCCTCGTGCGTGTTGCTATGGATTCGCTGTGGGAAGACGCCACGTTGAAAGACAAGAGAATAGCAGCGCAGCATTCGAATATCATCGTTATTGCCATACTTATAACGTCCACTTTGGGGTCCGTACTGACGACTGTGTTGGGTCCCATCCTCTTATCACAAGAATCAAGGGTCGCGCCTGAAGGTAACTTTGTATTAGGTATTCCATAGACGTGTAGTTTTTAATTAGACAGAGTGTGGTGTGTGGCTTTTGTAAAAGTTTATGAGGTACCTAAACATTTATTCTTAAGTTAAGATGAAGAACGTTTAGGGGAAAAACGTAAAGTGTAAGTACTAAAAAGCTATAAGTACTTATTACTTATAGCTATTTTCGTACACTTACCTGGGTACAAGAATAGCGCTTTACAATTTATTTTAAAGTAATAAATGGTTTTCATAAATAGGAATGGCAAGGTAGAAACCAAACGTATTTCATTATCATCGTCATACTTAGACACATAATTATTATAGTCACGACCTGATCCCCGAAGGGGAAGGCAGAGGCATATTATATGTCCACATTTCAAATTTTGAAATAACGGCGTATACTCGTAATACGTCTTTGCAGTTTTCGCCACGCAATAGTTGGTGAGCCTATTGCCGTGTTAAAATAGACAGGCGCAGGCTGTGATTACCCAAAGTAAAAATTTTCATGCCGCCCATGAGGTCTTCAAATTACCTCAACAAGTGCACGTTACTGCGATCTAACGTGTCATCCTAAGCACGCAAACCCACGCAAAAAGAACGGTTACAAAGGTGTCACCCACCTGAGGAGCGATCGTGAACACAGTGATCGCTTACAGAACACGGCGTCAGCGGGATCACAAGCGTTTCGTGATCGTGTGACCATGTATCTTAATAAATAAATATTTGTTGACATTCTCACACAAAATCATCTAACCCAAATATAATATAAGCTAATATAAGCTCGTACTACGGTATCTAGATGACTGATAAACATACTAATATATTTCTGAATACATATTATATTCACAATTCATAATTATTATAGATAAATTACACGCACCTGCGCCTGTCCATTTCAACACTGCAATAGGCGACCTAAAACTATAAGGTGAAATGTGGGCGTATACTATGCCTCTGCCTACCCCTTCGGGGATAAAGGCGTGAATATTTGTATGTATGTAAATTACATGCAGACACAGAACAAATCAATGTGCTAGATTGGTCCAGAGTGGGAATCGAACCCAAGATCAAATGACGTCAAGTGTTAAAGCATATTAACAGTCATTTTAGACATGCCTGCGTCAAAGTTTTGTCTCTCTCAAACAACTAGGCATACTTGTTTGCAGATCTATTCTCTTGAGCATTTCAGAGACTTATATGTTTAAGTAAAACATCGTTCAAAAAAGGTATATTTACAAAATAAATTATGTTATTTTGACATTAAATTTTACGCAGTTTATCTAACGACTGACACATTGTGATAATGAACCTTAATATTCAAAGAGAAATACCTGCAAAAGGTTTAGGTACTAAATGCTAAATACATATTAGTAAGAAGGTATTGACCTTCATCAATAAGCTACTTATCATGTAACTCACATTATCGCCTACTAAATAACAAACTGAAAACCTTTTTGTTTCAGATTTCTACCGATCTCATACGATATCTCCACCACAGTCGGGAAACCTGGACCAAAGAAACCATGCCCCTAGCTCTATTCAATTTAATGTTAATGTTTAATGAAAAAATATTATTCCAAGAATGAGTTTTCTTTGAAAGTTTTCAGCTCATAGGATTTATACATAACTAGCTGACCCGCGCAACTTCGTTTGCGTGATAAATGAAGAACCACTCGACCGATTTTGTGCAAACTTCACATAAACCATCTACTACATAGTCCGAACAAAGCCTAAACATTTGGTTTGGATAGGTGAGCCCGTTCTTGAGTTATAAAATTACAACGAAAAGTGGCACTGATTTTATATATATATACCTAGATATATTGTCATATCATCTACGTCTGTTTGTCCGCAGTATGGTCCGCAATCTAGCTCAGATACCCTTAGTAATAGAAAACTGTAATTTGACATCCATAATAATTATACGAATTGGTAATATAATACGTACCTACTTTAGATAGAACAATGTAGATTACATATACCTAGGCCGTACTACTTATAACTATATAGAGACATAGGACCAATGTGACGGAAGTAAACCGCAGAACACCTACGTGGGCCAAGGGTACAAAGTTAGACGTGGAACATCTAAATGGACCAGCGTGACAAGAGTTAACCGTGGAACACTGTGGACCATGAGTCCAAAAGAAATTTTGACAAGTCGAGCCCACCTGTTTCCCCTCCCCCCTAGCAACTTTATGATTCTAACTGGACACGTAAAAATACAAGTGATTCTCACTGGTCATATCAGTATGACATGCCAGTATGACCACTAAGAAACGGGGTAAAAAAAATGGTTTCCTCTCAATGCATCACACTAAATTGTTCAAATTTGCCGAGTCACAGTACTCTTGATAAGATTTGGTTCTAAAAACGGGTAACATATTCGCGAACCAGTGTTACTACACACTGACTGGTACGAGATATTTTTTCGAACGAGTATCACCATCTAAAATAGGTATAATATGTGATTAAAACTTCGCATCGAATCATTGTGTTACTTGATGCGATTTTTTTTCCAAAACAGTCACAGTGTTAACGAATTGCGTGTGACTCTGTGAGAATAAAGTTACGGTAATGAGACATGTGTAACGAAATCGTAAGACCTCTGAACGTTCTTTTATAAAGAAAAGGTAAGTAGTATAGAATTCGTTTTTTAGAAATCTCGAATATTCTAACCTTAGATAACCTGGGTGGTTAACAACACAGAGTATCTTTTACATGTTAAATACTTGATTATTCTAATCTCAAACACCCAGTACCTATCATAATGGAACACTTAATGCGTAGGTATTTAAAGTCAATGAGACATAGATACTCGTATTTGCATCAATTTACATTCAACCAGGTAGTCCAACAAGTATAAAAACAGTGACTATATTTTCTACAGTGCATGGAAGAAGAAAATTCTTATTTTCCCAAGAGTAGCGAACAATTTTAAATCTATGGTTTTCCCACTGGATGAGAACTCGCCAAGATCTTTCGGGCAAGCTAACCTCGCCTACAATGGTGCTGATCAACAAACGAGGTTAGATTCAATGAGCTTACTGCTTCAGTTTTCCCAACGCTTATGAGTTTCTTCAAAGAGGGTTTTGAGAAGGTTTTTACAAAGTCGGCAGCGCGAGTGTAGCGCCTCTGTTTTTGTAATCGTCCATAGTCTACAGTTTCTACAATCCATGAGGTGTTCCGTATGTTTACTTGCCTGAATAGAAGAACATGCAAATAACTGCTGATATTTTAATATGGCAACACCTAATACTATAAATTGCACAGAGCGGTTCCAACTTATTTAACACTAGCTGACCCGACTTCGTTTACGTCCCATAAGGTGTATAAAAGGAGATGTATTTCTTCATCAGACTCATCAAGCAGCGTGTGAAACTGCCCTGTTTGCTTAATCATAAAAGATCTTAAAGATTAAGTCTATTTCAAGAATTGTTTTAAAATAATCTAAATCATTAAGCTCTTTTATGATTAAGCCAACACGCCAGTTTAGATTTACACTCACATTCAAAGAAACCCCTACAATTAAAATTTTCGAAATCAAATCAAAATCTGATTCCTAAAAGTGTTACAACTTTTTTATTTATTAACCGATTGACATAAAATAAACGCTAAGTGTTAAGTGGAGTCAAAATCAACACAATTAAAAAAACCGTATTGCAATCGGATAAGCGGTTACTGAGATAAGCGTGCACAAACGTACAGACAAACAGATATACAGACATACAGACAAACAGTCAAAAAATCTATAAATCATTGTTTTGGGTTTTATTGCGTTCATAAAGCCCCCCTGTAATATTTTTTTCATATTTATCTACCATGTACTGACAGCGACCTGTTACGATTTTATGATATGTATTATTATTATATTATTATGTCCTTTATTCATCAAATACACATATTAGATACATTTTTAAATAAATTTATAATAATGAAAATAAAAAAAATCTATTTAAAAATATATAAAATAGCACCCCACCGGCATCGGATACAGGGACCAAGATACCGGTGGTTAGGGCTCCAGAGACAGAAACCTCCTCACAATACGTGCCGTACCGAGCAGAACTGCTTTCTGGATCTGGCCCTTGACCCAGGTACCTAACGCGAGCCTCTTTAGATGTTGGTCGTGGCTCCTGGCTATGAGTCCGTTCACAGTTACAACTATCGGGACTATGATTGCCGAGTCCACATCCCGCATATCGACAATCTCGCGAGCTAGATCTAAATATTTAATTTGTTTCTCTTTTTCTGCTTTCACGAGATTGCCATCATGAGGGATTGTGACATCGACAATCATAACCTTGCGCTCGGACCTGTCTATCACCACAATATCAGGTTTGTTAGCTATAACAGTCCTGTCTGTGATGATAGAACGGTCCCAGTACAATGTGATAAGACCATTTTCGAGAACTGGTTCGGCAACATACTTATAATACGGAACCTCAACGTCCACCAGGTGGTACTTAAGAGCGAGCTGTTGATGGATAATCCTGGCTACTTGATTGTGCCTGTGCAAGTACTCGCTGTTAGCAAGACGAGGACAACCGGAAACTATATGTCTGAGAGACTCACCAGGTTGGTGACACGCTCGACAAATGTCGATCGTGCCGTCCCTCATAATATGCCTCCTATAGTTGTTCGTCTTGATAACTTCATCTGCAATCAGAATCAGATCACCGAAACGTAGCCAGGCTACGGAAACTAAAAAGTCCACATCAGACCCATGTAAGGCCTGATAGAACCTCCCGTGTAGCTCCTTACTCTGCCATACCTTCTGACGGTCACCAAGGCTAAGTACTGTAGGCCGATGCCAGTTCTCTTTAGGCAAACCAAGCGGAGTGAGTCCAGCGTCCACTGCAACCACATCACGATGCATATCCACGTTCGTGCTAAGGAAATACTGCCTGAGGTTGTACACCTCGCGATTATGGAGGCTTTTGGCATTTAAAAAGCCACGTCCTCCATATCTTCGTGGGATATACATCCTCATTAAAGATGAACGTGGATGATGCATACGGTATGCGGTTAGCAATGTGCGCACCCAATTCGGTTTGAGTCCACTTGAGTATACCAAAGGAGTACATCAGAAGTGGCATGACCCATCCATTATAAGCACGAACCTTGTTGCCACCTGATAAAAGACTGGTTAGTACCTTTTTCAGGCGATTTCAAGTCTGCGATATACCCAAGTACTTATAGGTATCAGTTACGAGGAATGACGTCAGATGGACGGAATCAGAAAGCTGAATACCATCTGATTCCATTATCTTCCCTCGCTTAATATGCATGACTGCACATTTATCTACACCAAACTCCATTTTGATAGAATTACTAAAGTTTTCAGTTACCTTTAGTAAATCTATCAATTGTGAGTTTGTTGCAGCAAACAACTTTAAATCATCCATATAAAGTAAGTGAGATATTACCTGACCTCCTCTTCGCAACCTATAACCTAACCCTAAACTTTCAAGTAGAGTACTTAAAGGGTTCAGTGCTAGGCAAAACCAAAGAGGACTCAAACTGTCACCTTGGAATATTCCCCGCTCGATTTTTATAGGTTCACCACTACCGCATGGCCCTCGATATCCTGGGTAGCTAAGAATAGTTCTCCATTGACTCATACATGACTTTAAAAAGGTGCAGAGAGTTGTATCTACTTTAGACAACTCCAGCACCCTCAAAAGCCATGTATGAGGTATGGAATCGAACGCCTTCTTATAATCTATCCAACATACGGAGAGATCTTTGCGGTTGCGGCGAACCTGTTGGATGATGGCCATATCAATGAGGAGGAGCTCTTTAGTACCTCGAGCGCCACTTCTACATCCATTCTGAGAGGCACTTATTACCGTATTAAAGCTAATATGCTTGGCAATTTTGTCCCTCAAAATGGATGTGAGAAGTTTATAGACCGATGGCAAACAAGTGATCGGCCTATAATTGCTGGGGTTCGAGGTACTTCCTGTCTTATGTAGCAGGTGAGTAACTCCTGTGGTCATAAAATTTGGGAGTGAACCAGAATCAATGGCCGCCTGGAACTGAGATGCCAAAAGAGCATGTGAACTACGGAACCATTTAATGCAAAAGTTATGCAGTCCGTCCGGTCCTGGAGATTTCCAATTTGATACCGAACGAACTGCATTAGCCACATCTGAACAATCTATTCTTATAGGTTCCATATTTACAACACCTTCACATGCTCTCTATTATTATTATTATTATATTATTATTATTATTTATCTACCATGTACAGACAGCGACCTGTTACGATTTTATTATATGTATTGATATTGATTGATTGATAGAATAAATTACGTACGAAACAACGAACAGAATCTTCTATGACACAGTCTTTAGTAAGACAAGTCCGCGCGTTGGAACAATTGTCTTACCTATGCATTGCTGATATATAAACTGGGGTCACAGAAACAATGACGACTCGTCATTGACGAGGCACTGTGGTTTTCACGTGGAATTAAAGCTAATGGTTGAATTCTATCTAGAACTATTAAGAACGACCTGCCAGCGCACGTGTTCTCCTCCTATTACAAATTTGGGTTCTTCAAGCGGAGCATGAAGAGGCACATCATAGCGCTTACTTGAGAACCACTGTCTCTATATAGTCTTGTCACTCAGGACACTGTTTGTTGACTGCGAGAGTGGCCCCCAAACGCTAGATGTCTTTATGGCTTTCCATCAGGCGGCTAAATGTTTAAAAAAAGGTTACTCGATTCTCCATCATACGAGGTGAGGCCGGACAGAAATTTACTGGTGAAACACCATCTGTCTCACATGGGAGTAGGGAAGTATTTTCATAAAATCTGGCTATTTATAAAACAAATTAGAAATGTGCTAAATGGAGTATCAACACAAGTAAATTTAGTACAATCTTACATTAAAATTCTTCATGCGAGTCGCTAAATGTGAAGCTCAATAAGGTCGACAATTTATCTTCATTTCAAATGTGCTTCTCATTTGAACCTAAGATAACATGTTAGTGTTTCTGATCAAGCGCTCGTATTTTACAATGTTCTCAAAGTTGCGACTTACCAAAACGAATACATTTTCATTTCAACTGTCACAAAATATCCGAATCTATGTAACTAATTTACTTATTTTTGCTCATGTTTGGTTTAAACAGTTATAATATTGATTAAGTTGTAAAAGTTGCGTAGTTTTAATAGAGTCTATTTATTGAATGGCACTGTGGTTTGCACGAAGATTCATTGCTCTGCGCTCGCCCCTGAAGGCGCTTTCCATTCAGCCAGTACCTCAGTCGACCATGTTCTTGACCACGATTTATTGACAGTGAATTCTAAACAATATTAGTTGTATTTTTATAGTAAACGGACTATATGTGTAGCTGCTTTCGTCAACTGCAATGGAATGTAAGTTTTTATTAGATTATATAGTAGGTAACTTAATAAATAAAGCACCATTAGTGGTAAAATTTGTTTTAATGTAGAATTATACCTTTGGGAAACGTACAACGTAAATTAAGGTCAAAAAATAGTTATAGTTATCTGACTTTTATCGTCTATATTAAACTAAACGCACTTCCATAATTATTTATTTCATTGATTGTATAATCAAATAAATTATAATGATAGCAAATATTTTATATTACATTTATTTCTTTTTAGGGACCTGCTTTTACCCTTTCGGAACGGAGCCCTTTATAAGGGCTAAATTTCCAATAAAAGATCAGAACTAAATAATTGTGCCATATACCTCTTCCACATCCCTGTCAACCTTTGGAGTATCCTGCCAAGGGCTTATCCACAGCTCCTAACCGTAGGCTATTAGATAGGATACGTGTGGTTTTTTAGTCGGTAGGAGTCATGTAGGATTATCCTCACGTTAAAAAAAGCCAATTTATTATTTTGGTTGTATTTTTGTGATTTATTGGTTATACACTATTATTGGAACTTCCGCTTTTCCTATTTCATTAATATAATTTAGAACCTTCGTCTTTTGACACAAAAGCAATGTGTACGATACTGAATACAAAAAAATATTATATTTTTAAATTCTTGTCTGTCTGTCTTTATATGAGTCGCTAAAACTGCAGAGCAAATTTGACGTCGATTTTTTATTATGAAGGTCATTGACCGATTTTAATATTAAATATTTGTTATCAGAATAGGTAGCTGTACTAACGTAATTTTTTGTAACATTGCTTATATCTTGTAATTTTTGCTGAGTGTTTTTTTTTCAACCATGACCTGATATTGTATTCAACCATGACATGCGCTAAATCAAGGGAACTCTATCTTCAACAGTCAATGTTTTAATTGTTATTAATTGGCGCATGCACGCGAATACCAGTCCCAGTTTGGCGACTTATGGGAACGAATGAGAAATACTAGTTCTTCTAAAAAGTTCTGAAGTATAGTGTTGAATTGCATGGTAATAGGGTACTTTCATTTTAGCGTCTTTTGAATTAGCTTTCAGACCCTATTTGGATTCAGATCACAGTTGTGCTGTGATGACGTTCTATTTTTGGCATTGTTAAACGCGTTTGTCGTCTGACCCGTCTGCCAACCTCGTTAAGGTGTCTACGTTGTTGCTTCGTTCGTTAGTCAGTCAGCATTTTTACCTGGAAGCTAAAGCACCTGTCAAGTCACAAAAAACTGTTGAAACAAGTTCGGGTATACGCGCCGGCACAGCCTTTTCTAATAATACTGAGAAAATCGCAATTGAGACTGCCTCTGTGGCGCAGTCGGTAGTGATACCGCCTGCGGCGCTGGAGGTCGTGGGTTCGATTCCCACCGGAGTCAAATATTTGTGTGACCCATAAATGTTTGTCTCAAGAGTCTGGGTGTTTCTATGTATAACATGTAAGTATTTAAAAATATATAAGTATTAATATCCGTGGTCTGATACCCATAACACAAGCAGGTCATTCCTAGCTTACTTTGGGATCAGATAGCGTTGTGTGAGATGTCCGTGAATATGTATATGTATGTATTTAATTACGATTGCTGATAGCAATTAATCAAAGCTTTCGAGTTAATATTTTGAAAGTTTTCGAGATTTTATGCTAAGTAAGATCATTCTATTAGAATTATCTTTGTTAAGATGACAAAGTATAAAAATGTCTTACATATTATAAGCACTCTTGACTAAGTCTCTACCTTTGCTAGTTATCAACTAATAATATTGGTGTTAGTGCATTTATGAAGTATCTAGTTAGCTAACAAAAAACAAGATCGATGTACTTACGTTATTGTTCTCTTGCTTGTCATTTTAAAGTAGGTCTAAACACCGGCGCAGTGCCGCGCCGCGCGCCGCAGCCTTTCGTGATTAACTAAACAAAATTTGTCAGTGCTTATTTACCGAAATAGTAAAGAGATTGAGTCCTTAGAATACTATTAGATGATACAGTTTCGTTAACATAGTTATTCTATTATCGTTCCTACATCAAGAGAAGAATATTCCAGAAATATCAAGCAACATATTTATGTGTTGTTCCAAATCTATCCCTGTACTAATTTCAGCAAAATTCATTACGCCGTTAAAGCAGCTCAATCTGCTTTAACAAACTTTCACTTTTATAATATTGTTGGGATTTGATTCACTTACATCTATACCAGTAAAAATAACTGGAAACGATTCCATTGCCGGCCATTCCAATAAGTGAAGGAAGTCTGTTGTTCAATTTACCAATGTCCCATACATTGTAAATCAGTCACAAGAATCAAAGCTTGCAAATAAAATTTTCATTCCAATGGGACCTGTGAATGCCTACCAACAGCCTAAAAATATTGTCTGCTGCGTCCTTACTTACTTCAAGGTAAGCCTGTTCAACTCTGCACATTTAGATATGAAAATTACCTGCCGATACGAAATGAGTGAAGCTAACGGGCGACATGTAGAATCAACAGGTTATTAAGTAACTGAAGGTCACTCTTTATAAATTGAAATTTCGATTATAAAGCTTTCTGCGGCTATCAATCAAATCAGCTTATGGCAGTCCACTGCTGGACGTAGGCCTCTCCCAAATGGGCGGAGACTCTGACGGCCACCAATGTGGCTAGATTGCTGAGCCCTCAGAGGGCGATGGCCGTCAGGGTGATAAGGGAATACCGCACGATCTCAGGTGAGGTGGCATGTCTCCTAGCCGGGAACCCTTCATGGGACCTGGAAGCGATAGCTCTTGCGTCACTATTTAAATGCCGCAATGAGGCGCTCAAGCGGGGCCAAAGGCCCGCGCCTCGATAAATCGAGGCCCAGTTGTCCCTGCTCCACCAGGAAACCGTGGAGATATGGAAGATGCGACTTGAGCAAACAAAGGGGGAATTCGTCACAATTGCGGCCGTCAGACTTGTCGATAGGAGTCCGGCACTGCATCCATGAAGGATTTTCCCTCACGTTAAAAAAAAGGCCTCTCCCAAATTACGCCACTATACACGGTTCTCCGTCTTCTGCATCCAGTCCATGCTACCATCTTCAGGTCGTCGGTCCATCTGGTGGGCGGTTATCCTACTCCACGTGTATCAATTCGGATCTCCACTCCAAAACTCGTTTGCTAAATTAGCCATCGGTTCTTCTACAAATGAGGCCAGCCCACTGCCATTGCATACTCTGCGGGCTAGTGTGAGGGCATAGGCGAATAATATTTAGTGCTGTTTGGGGTCAACTGAGCCTACAACGGGAAGTCAATAGTCTGTTTGAACTCTGTAGGTCTAGATGATCAATGAATAGGCTGTATTATAAATGACACTCAATACTCACGACTTTCTCCTTGATGTGATAGGCAGAGGCACATTATTAGGTACGCCCACATTTCACTATTTGTTCGATTTTAGTTTTAGTTTTTACCTTAGTTCTTACCTTAGAAAACGATAAAATTTTAAGAAACGTCCTATAATACCATCCTAAGTGCCTGAAAGAATGCCTTCAGATTGCTATCACCTGGCGACATATTCAAAAAACTGCTTCCTTTATCAATTAGTGTCAACAAATAAATTATTTAACTTACGTTTGCCATTATCAATGTAAACAGAATAAATATTGGTAGTCTCACGTGGACGTACAGACAGGACAGACGTGCTTGCAAATTTTACAATAATTGACATACCATTATATACCTACTATGGTGCCAGATGGAATTCATTTGTATACTTTAAATGTAATCAATTAATCTGTACTAAAACAGGACATGGGTAAGTCTTTAAAACCTATTTACCAAACTTCAAAGGGCTTTAATAATAGGAGAAATGCTTGCTTTGAAAAATATCAAGCAAATTAGCCAATCGGTCGCTGCAACCCTTGTAGCCATTGGGGATCGTGCGAAGCATGGCCCTATACGGGGCACCCGTATGGGCGGAGACCCTGACGGCCAGCAATGTGGCTAAATTGCTGAGCCCGCAGAGAGCGATGGCCATCAGGGTGATAAGAGGATACCGCACGATCTCCGGTGAGGCGGCATGTCTCCTAGCCGGAACCCCTCCATGGGACCTGGAGGCGAGAGCCCTTGCGTCACTGTTCAGATGGCGCAAGGAGGCGCTGGAGCGGGGCCAAAGGCCTGCGTCTCGAGAAATCGAGGCCCAGCGGTCCTTGCTCCACCAGGAAACCGTGGAGACATGGAAGGTGCGACTTGAGCAACCAAAGGGGGGATTCGCCACAATCGCGGCCGTCAGACCGGTCATGGACAAGTGGCTGGAGAGAAGACACGGTGCTCTCTCCTACCGGTTGTCGCAGATACTTACCGGGCACGGTAGCTTCGGTAGGTATCTGTGGACACAGCGCTCCATACGCTAGTGGAGTGCACGGCGTGGGCGCAACAGCGCCAGGTCCTCGTAGTGGGTCTGGACGTGGACACTCTCTCGCTCGAGACCATGGTGCAAGCCATGCTCTCCAGCGGGAGTAAGTGGGACTGCACCGCCTCTTTCTGCGAGCAGATCATGCTCGTGAAGGAGGCGGCGGGGCGGGTACGGGAGAGCGGAACTCTCCCACCCGAGTTCCGCAGTCGGCGGCCTGGGTGCCGCCGACGTGTCTTCGCCGAGGACTATCGGCCTCCATGACCGGGGGTCTGGGGACGGTGAGAGGGTCGCTCACCGTTCTTACAGAAGCAGGCCCATGACGGCAGCGTGACGTGAGAAACTCACGCACGCCCCCCCCCCCCCCTTAGAAGCGGGATCACACCCGAAACCCCCCAAAGACGCGGCTAGCACCCGAACCTCCCCCTGGGCGAAGCCGCATTGGCGGCTGTAGGTCTGTTGGGAGTCCTGGGACATCCTCCCGAGGGCTTACCCGGGGCTCTCAACCATAGGCTGTTGGGCGTTACGTGAGGTTTTTTAGTCGGTAGGAGTCCGGCATAACATCCATGAGGATTTTCCCTCACGTAAAAAAAAAAAAAAAAAAACCCTTGTAGCCATATCATACGACCTTGCACCTTCAGTATGAAGTTCTCTCTCACCTTTTTAAGACTACTACTAATCTGCTCCATCGACTATCGGTTCTTCGACAGACATGACCTGTATATTCCCACGATATATCCAATTAATAACCTCGTTTTGGTATTCATTTCCTTCTCCATACTCCAATCTCCTCCACTCATAGTACTCCAATCATGGTGCCTATAGTAAATAGCTTGCTGCATGTTCGAGGGTATGACCCAACCTCTTCTGGAAGTGTTCACGTAGAATTTGGAATTTAAAACCCATTATGTTATGATCCCGATATTGAGCACAATAACCAAATGATTTTTCTAATACATTCTGAACACCTTTCAAGCTGTTGAAGACAGCATAGGCATCTACCGCTTTCCTCCTTCCACTTCGCCATTCTTCACTTCCACCTTACATATTTAGTAATACACTTACCTACTTATCCATACAGATCCATGGAATTCAGATCCGAGAGCAAATTAAAACCTTACTGCATTCGACTTGTTATTCGTAGGCATTCGAGTATGCAATATAACCAGTTCTCCGCGTTCAAAGAGGGCCACAAAGTGTCCACATTCTAACAAGGATGGCTTGAGTCACAGTTTTACCAAAGCATGTAGGTATTATGACTCAGTAAAACGTAAAACTGTGCTTAGACTCTTTGTTTTACATAAGGAAATTTAAAACTATGTAAATTTTAAACACTACATTAATTGCAAGTTATGTGCTCTAGTTTGGTGCAGACCGAATTTGCCACGATGACAAGCTTGCACCCTTTTAAATAAGATTAAGGATTAAGTTTTCTTCCTATATTGTTTGTGTGCCCCATTATGTTTCCGAATAAATTATTTTTCTTTTCTTTCTTTCTTTTTTCTTTTGATAAATTGGACATTGTGATTAACACTTTTTAAAAATATTATTATATACTTTTCTTAACGGGGGGGAAGGGGCCTCGCCTAGGGGGACCAGCCCCCTAGGCGAGGCCGCAGTGGCGGCCGTGGGTCTGTTGGGAGTCCTGGGACATCCTTCTGCGGGCTTACCCGGGGTTCCCAACCATAGGCTGTTGGGCGTTACGTGAGGTTTTTTAGTCGGTAGGAGTCCGGCATAGCATCCATGATGAATTTTCCCTCATGGATGCTATGCCGTTGAAGAGTCTGGACTTACCAATGGAGAAATTTAAAAATCTGTATCAAACCCCCAACCAAAAATATAACACTTTTAAATGTATTATTATATACTTTACTTACCTTTTTTGTGCCTACTCTACTTAGCTTATGTAATAGCCATAGAAATAGTCTTAAGGGGCGAATAGATACACCAAAATAATTAATTCAATGTTTAAAAACCAAAAAAATATTTTTGATTTTTTATCTATACTAATATTATAAAGAAGAAAGATTTGTTTTTTTGTTTGTAACGAATAGGCTCCGGAACTACTGGACCGATTTGAAATTTTTTTTCACTGTTGGGAAGTAACACTCTTTGCGGTGAACATAGGCTATATTTTATACCCGTATTCCTACGGGAACGTCCGCTAGCGTATAATAAATGAAACGTGTTTGGTTGTTTTTTATCAAAACTAATTATTAGTGACTGCCTCTGTGGCGTAGTCGGTAGTGTTCTGAGTTCGATTCCTGGGTTGGTCCAAATATTTGTGTGACCCACAAATGTTTGTTTCAGAGTTTGTGTTTTTTCTATGTACGATATGTGTGTATGTTTAGTCATATATAAGTACCTATGTATATCAGTCGTTTAAATTTCATAGCTTATATTAGCTTAATTAGGGCTAGATGATGTTGTGGTGCATGAATGTCCACAAATATTAATTTTTAAAAAAATATAATAAATTTATTAATAGATCTGCTTGAGATAGAGCTGCATAATTTTGTACGGCACATAGAAATAAACTTGCTATCATACTTTTTAAACGATTATGTTCTCTAATTATGATCTTTTATCCCTGTACCAGACCCGAGATCGACATCCAGATTTTCACGAACTCACGACACTCTGTCAGGTACCTGCTTATTGACGTGACTTGAATTATAACAGCGTATCTAGTGATTTGAATGATGACTGAAGGAAGATTACACCAATTATTCTGATAGTGCGGTGTTTCCTTAACAAAATGCAATACAAGTGCGACACAAAACACCCGTCATATATTAGGATACGTAGCTGCACAGATAATTCTGTGGTCCCGCATCCTCATGTGCATAAATAACATACCTATTTGTATCTAAGTGAACTAAATTCTTTTATTTCACTTTTTAGGGTTCCACAGCGCAAACGGAAAAACTAAATGCTATTTATATATTTTTTTCTTTCGCCGCTTTGTTTTCCGTAAGTTCGTCGCTCCGTCAGTCTGTTGACTCATAATCTCGTAAACGCATGGAACTAGCGAGTTAAAATAAAAACTGTAGGTATATTTTGGGTCTACACTTAGATGAATTAAAAATCCTTTTTAATTCATCTAAGGGTCTACAGAATATTGAACCTTGAAGATGATAAAAGTTAAAACTTCTTTAACGTAAAAAGAATATAAGACTGTTTACGCCGCAAAAAATTATAGGTTATTTTTTGTTGAACAAGTCATTATCATTACGTATTAAAAAGAATAGGGGAAAAAATTAAAAACTATATAAATAAATTATAAAATATAGATACCTAGTCTTTGTTTAAACTACAAAATCGAAATACTTAAGTATAGAATTCATGATAATAACATGTATCACGATAATAATGGCGATCAGTGGAGAGGACTTTCAGTTGGCTGCAACGTGTCCGAAACGTCGCTGCATTTAAGTAAAAAATATTTCGCATGAAGCCCTGCATTCTCTATGGGCGCATTTATTGTCATGCGTGTTTTTGCACGCATGCGGGCCGGGCGGCAATGTTTTCATTATTATGCACGCCTCAAGGACGCGGAACGTGTGGGTGAGATGGTACGGTGATGCGGGCCCGGCCAGCATGCGCGCGAAAACACGCATGACAATAAAAGCGCCCTAAGTATGAGTGTAAAAACCACTATAGTATTTAGGTACCTACTTAGCATATTCGTTTGTCTGATAATAATATTTGTCCTGTCCTGTTAACATAAACAAAAATAACTAGTTTGTTATTGAATTGCAATCAATAACATTAAAGATTGCTAATGTGATATTATTTTATCTATTGTCCTGGTTTTGATAGACATCTGTAATAATTAATCTAAATTAACGAATTTCACCAGTTTGTTGAAAACGAATAACTTCCTTCTTACGAGTACTACGAGATTATAAATGCGAAAGTTTGTGAGTGTAGATGTGTGGATGTTTGTTACTCTTTCACGCTCGAACGGCTGAACGGATCTGGCTGAAATTTGGTACAGGGATTCATTATGATCTGGATTAACACATAGGCTACTTTTTATCCCCGGAAGCGGGAACGGGAACAAATTTTATGCTGGCGAATCTGCGAGCATCAGCTAGTCCTTCATAAATGTGTAAGTTTGTGAGTGTGGATGTGTAGACACAATTTAGAGAGTGTAGACGTGTGGATCATTGCTACTCTTTCTCGCTCTAACGGCTGAACGGAGCGGACTAAAATTTGGTACAGGGATACAATTATAGTCTGAAATAACACATAGGCTCTTACTCTAACTTTTCCCGGGAATAAGTTCCCACGGGAGCCTAATGTGTTCTAACGGGAACAAATTTGACGCAGGTGAAGCTGCTGGCATCAGTTAGATCTAAAATAATTCTATAGTGTAAGAAACGTTATTGTAGCTTTGATAAATTTAAGACTCCATGAAATATTATTGAAAACGACACTTGTACTATTCAACAATATTTATTATTATAAACCTGACCGGTTTCGCTTTACAGCATTTTCAAAGGTCTAGATGGAAGGACACGGTATTACTGTCTCGAAAACACACCAACAATGAATAATTGAATGAATAGTACAAGTGTCGTTTTCAATTTGTGCAGCAAGTTCCACCAAGTGCCGTCAATCAACAGTATAAATAATACTCCATGAAATGCCAGACTATGAGGTTCATAATTGTCGGTATTGGACTGAAGTACCTACCTACTCGTATTTATAGTGATTACTGATTAACATAAATTTAGTCGGAGGCTACATTGTGAATTGCCATCATTTTAATTGGCGTAATGTCAGTTCAGTGAATCCTATTCGGTTGATGTGTTCAGTTTTAGCAATGACGTCAAAAAGGTTGATGTGTTCAGTTTTAGCAATGACGTCAAAAATTTGCACCATGTGATGCAGATTTCTTATTACAAGATAAATCTGAGCTGCATTTTATATTTTAACCGACTTCCAATAAAGGAGGAGGTTCTCAATTTGTCTGTATTTTTTTATGTTTGTTACCGGCAAATCGCTTGAAAGAGTTAACTGATTTTGATGATTCTTTTTTTATTTGAATGCTGGTGCTTCACATGTGGTCCCATATACAGGAAGTCAGAATCTGATGCTGGGATCCTGGAGAAATCGAAGAAATCCCACGAATCGAGGGAATTTCTTAACGATTTACAGCAGTTACCTTGTGTTTGGGCTTGATTAATTTGTATTGGGGAGAACATTACGCCTAGATAGATATAATTTCAGTCTACCCATCACTAAAAATAATGAAATGATTCGGTGCCAATATTTCTATGAGAGATTAATAATACCTACCTAAACCTATAGTTTTACTTGGCGCCGATTTCAGTATTACATTCATTAATATCTGATAAATCTAAATATTACCTATTAACAAAGTAATAGACTAAGTTAATTTTATTTTTTAGGGTTCCGTAGCCAAATTGCAAAAAACGGAACCCTTATAGATTCGTAATGTCTGTCTGTCCGTCCGTATGTCACAGCCACTTTTCTCCGAAACTATAAGACCTATGCTATTGAAACTAGGTAAGTAGATGTATTCTTTAAACATCATTTAGATTTTTACATAAAACTAGAAAAATTGCAATAAATTTTGGGGGTCCCCATACTCAGAACTAACACTCAATTTTTTTTTCATCTAACATTCTTGTGGACTATGTATAGATAGGTCTTCAAAAATGCTATTGAGATTTCTAACATTATTTTATTCTTAACTAAATAGTTTGCGAAAGAGACACTTCCAAAGTGGAAAAATGTGTGTCCCCCCCTTTAACTTCTAAACTAAGAGAATGATAAATCTAAAAAAAATATATAATGTAGATACATTGCCATAAAAACTTCCAACGAAAATTGGTTTGAACGAGATCTAGTAAGTAGTTTTTTTAAAACGGCATTAACCGCAATTTTCGCCTAGAAAAATCATTACCACAGCGAAGGTGTTAAAGCATCAATCAAAGTAACAACGAACTACAAGAACTTTTATATTATGGTACTTGCCTCTACGGAACCCTTCATGGGCGAGTCCGACTCGCACTTGGGCTGTTTTTCTTATGTAATTAATTTCAGTCATCTTATAATCAAGACGTTTTGCATAGGTACATAGTCTTTTTCAACCCGAACATTTAGTTCGCACAAACGTTTTACAATCTAGTCCTTCCATACCTAACCCATCCAAAAATTCTTGATACCGGTTCCCATTGTACCATAGGACCTGAAAGATTATGGATATAAAAGTACTGGAAAGTGGACAGTCCTCCATCCATTAAACAATTTTTAACCGACTTCAAAAAAAGGAGGTGGTTTCTCAATTCGACCGTATATATTTTAATACCTAGGTACCTACATATCTTAAGCGATACATCTTACTAATATTATAAATGCGATAGTTTGTGAGTGTGGATGTTTGTTACTCTTTCACTCTCAAACAGCTGAACGGATCGGGTTGAAATTTGGTTCAGAGATACATTATAGTCTGGAATAACACATAGGCTACTTTTTATCCCGGGAATAAGTTCCCTCGGGAACAAATTTTACGCGGGGGAAGCTGCTGGCTTCAGCTAGTACTATCTATGACAGGAAATCAAACGTGTAAAGCTCATACCTAGCTATATATTTATTTCGCAAATAAGACAGATAATTTCTGACGATTTAAAAAATAACTGGATGAGCGAGTGAAACAACACACAGTATATTTTGTAGATATCAACTCCGTAAAGTACTTTTTCTTTGATAATTTAGGAACAATGCAAATTAGTAGCTATGGAATCTTTCATTGCGAGTAGCTTGACAAGATTTTTTCTTTCTACTAAGACCTTCATTCATTACTATCATTGATTGCTTTTGATAAATGTTTATGTCACTCCATAGGTCAATATAAATGTAGGTTATGATTACTGAGTCAATCAATGCTCTAGTTGTGCCTGGTCTGGGATGCGAAGAATATTGGCAATCAGACATCGAGTAATACGTTGTACTAAACGTAAATAGGAATTTATTTCACATTAATAAAGATAACATTTATCTAAATACCTGTGGCTCCGTATCAATTAGTAATATTAATATGACGATCGATTTTATAATCTCGGTAACGTCCCCCCTGAAAGTAAGCCAACCCCTCTGAATTTAAATCCTGACTATGCCCTTGGAGAAGGCCTTTTTTTTAATCGTAAGTAAAATCCTACTTGGAACTATGCCGAACTCCTTCCGACTAAAAACCGCACGTATCCTACCTGGTGCCTACGGTCGCAAGCCCCGGGTAAGTGGAGAGAGCCTTTTTGTTTAGCTGCGGGCGCCCATGAACTGATTTAATTGTAATATAGCCATTCCTCCATTTCAAAAAGATCAAGATGGAGAAAGCAGGAAGCTATGTCTGAAATCTGATAACCTTGTTCGGTGAAGGTATAACCTTGATGTTATACACTCGAGAGCAATGAATCCGGGTCACTTAAAGAATCCTAAAAATCTCGGAAACTAAAAATGCTAGGTTAATGCAATAAATTGTATTTAATAGACAATGTAATACTCCTTAAATGAAGGTATTAAAACTTCTTAGTTATTGTAAAGTTATATCATAAAAAAATCAAATTTGAAAAAGGGCCACTTTCGAAGATGGAACTACGAAATTACAGCATTTGGTGTTGCTTTTGTTTGTAATCTGTCGTTTATGTGGGTACATAAACCATGTTGATAGTGCTCTATATTCATTAATCAAGCTGAAATTATGTCGCTTACGCCTGAAGAATGCACCAGAATACTTACAATGCTGGAAACCGGCCGGAGTCAGCACGATACAGCCAGGACTGTCGGTGTGTCGCTGTCAACAGTACAAAGAGTTCTCCGACGTTACGAAGAAACTGGTTCTAACCTACGCAGACCAGGAACGGGCAGAACCAGGTGTACCACAGCACGAGAAGACCGATACTTGGTGAACACCATGCTTTGAAATCGCTTTCTCACAGGAACTGAACTCACCAATCAGTTTCGACGCCTCGGAGGAAGTAACCCAAGTGCATGGACAGTAAGACGTCGGCTTGCTGAATCTAACTGAAAACCCCTTAGACCTGCAAACGGCCCTAAACTGGAGCGTGGGCATCGTATTTCGAGACTAAGGTATGCCCAGAGCCACGTAAATTGGAGTATTGAAGATTGGTCAAAAGTTATGTTCTCCGACGAATCAAAATTTATGCTCTACAAGCACGATGGAAGACACAGAGTGTATCGAAGACCAGGGGAAAGATTCAAGCAAGCATGCATCGAAGAAAAAGTAGCCTACGGTGGTGGGTCTGTACTTGTGTGGGCCGGAATTTCTTCTGAAAGTCGCACAGAGCTGGTGATCATAGAAAACGGCTATTTAACTAGCGTAAGATATGTGGAAGAAATCCTCAATGATCACGTTGGTCCATTTATGGTCAATTTAGGTGAGGATGCTATATTTATGCATGACAATGCCCGACCTCATACAGGTAGGATTGTGAATGACTACCTTCAAGAGATGAACATAACTCGTATGGAGTGGCCAGCGCGCAGCCCGGATATCAACCCGATCGAGCATGCTTGGGACGAGCTAGGCAGATGCGTAAAACAACGAAACCCTCCCCCAATCACGCTTCGTGAGCTCAAAATTGCTCTCACAGAGGAATGGGAGAATATTCCCCAAAATCGTATAAGGAACTTGGTGTACAGCATGCCAAACCGCGTAAACGCAGTAATGGAAGCACGAGGAGGCAATACGAAGTATTAAAATTCAAGAAAATCGTAATAAAGTTCAAAAATTTCATGTTTCCTATTTTTGTTTTAAGGAGAGATCAGCAGTTTTTTCTTTATGTAATTTTGTGTTAATAAAATGTATGGTGACTCATATTTTTTTTACTTTCATTTAAGGAGTATTACATTGTCTATTAAATACAATTTATTGCATTAACCTATCATTTTTAGTTTCCGAGATTTTTAACATTCTTTAAGTGACCCGGATTCATTGCTCTCGAGTGTATTATAGCGTACCTATTTATATCAATAGGTGGTAGGTTCTTGTTCTAAATTCACTATCAAGGTCTCGTTTATTTTAAACGTAAATTGCCGATATTTTAGGAAATTGTGGTTTCCATTTTTCTTACTGTCTAATAATGAGTCATTGTTGTGATATTTTAGTAGAATTAAAAGTTCATATCAGGGTTTTATTGAAATATACGCCATTGAAAGTATTTGCTAACTAGACATATTACAAACAAAGTTATTATTACTTATTATTCATTATTATCTAATCATATTACATAGTTACTAGCGATGTTTGATATAACATAATTATTTGCTTTCATAGTGGTGCTCCCACACTAGTGGACAAAATGTTAACCAACGTTAGTAATCATTTTTTTAGCAAATATTTGTCAAATGTTTTCATGTTAAGGGTTGTATGTTCGAAAGAGATCTTGGGGTCAACTTTTTACTAGGAAATAGTCTTCGATTTGATCTGATAAAACTATATTCTTGTAATTTATTAGATACTCTTGCTTTTTTAACGTATCAAAACACGACTAGGAATACTTTGTTTGATCGAAATCGCCCTCGAAAATTAAGAAATATTGCAAATATCTTAACAAGTAATGTACTTTTTTATCTAAATAAATGAGTTTAATTCTCATAAAAACTGGTCATAAAATAGATATAGGTCTTTAGAACAATATTCTATGTACAGATTTTTTCTTAAACCCCTCAGATTTTATAACAGTAATATAATGTATTAGAATCGAATGAAATCCGGCAAAAACTTATAACGGTACGCTGCAATCGTTCGAATTGCCTTAGGATTTGTCAAGGTAATGTTTATTAAAGTTTCCTTTATAATTCTGAACAGAATGTTTCGAGTTATAAAATGTTTGTTAACATTTTTGTAACTGCCGATGTGGGAGCACCATTACGCCAAGCAAAAATAGATCATTTACATGCACATTTGATTCTGCAGAAACACAAATAGTCTCATGGACTTCACTATTAGGTATAATGCCTAATGTTTAACGTATAAATAAAAATAAGGTAAATGTTAAGTTAGTATAATGTCACATGCATAACATCAGTAGCCAATGTAAACTCTTAAAAAAACAGTTTGATCTTTGGAATACAAGATACTAATTATTTTCAGATAAAAATTCAACATCGGTCTCAGATAAGGGTGTATATATCATTCACACGGAAGACATAAAAACGTAAGTAAGTACTCTTTAATTTAATATACGCTGTATCTTGTTCAGTTGCAGTAGAACTGATAGCGTAGTATGAACGAAGACGATTCTCTATTAATAAGAACTGTGGGAAGGCCTATAATGAAAGAACTGGAGTGAGTCGTGGTCCACAATCGTTTTAATTAGAACTATGTGCTTCCTTAATTAACGGTCAGTCGATTGTGGTTTCAGAACACCCGAAATTACTCTCAGTTACAATACAAATAAGAATTCAGTGAGAGACGATATTAAGAAGAGCAATAAGGATGTATGTGGAAATGTGATACCAATTATAGTGCATTATTTTTCTTTATTAGTATTAGGTAAGTGTTGATAAGTATTACTATGTACAAATCGCTTGTGACTGAGTCTGTAGTTTATTTTATACTTACACTAGCTGGACGTCTCGTGGTGTCACCCGCGTAGGTCCTGTTCCCGTGGGAACATGACATTAAAATATAGCCTATGTCATCCGGGGATAATGTAGTTTCCGAAAAGTGAAAGAATTTATCAAATCAGTTCAGTAGTTTCGTAGCCTATTCGATGCAAACAAACAATCAAATATTTCCTTAATGTTTTGGATATTGCAAACACCGACTCCGCCCGCCTTTATTTCAGGCCCCATCAATAGATAGTATTTTAATATCATCATTAGAATGGTTCGCTGTTTGTATGTCCGATGACAGACATACAAACAGTGAAGTCTCAGTAACATCACAGTAAGAGAATGATCTGTAGGCTGTGGTAATAGGGTCCCGGTTATACCCTTTGTGTACAGAATACATTATTCATTATAATCTCAGTCAACTGACGCTTGCTGGGATTCTTCTAATCTGGACGGCTCACATGACCTTAATGAACCGCAGGTAGAGGGAGGTCCCGGGCATTCCCGGACCCCCGGTCGTAGGCAGTTTGTAGGGCACCTTGTGGTTTTAGCCGGAGGCATCATTTACACTCATAAAAAAAGCCTTTATGAGATTTTCTGTTCAATTTCCGGTAGACGCGCGCTACGTTTAATGGCACACAGTTACCACTCAGGAACTATTGGATTGGTTGGTACCTCTCGTTAGCGGTCAACAAACTGTCAAATTTACATATCTGCGGCGTCCGCTTAGCGGACTTTACACAGACATAAAGGTTCTTTAACCTTTATGTCTGTGTAAAGTCCGCCGATGTCTGTAAGAGATTGCTTTTTAGCGATAAAGCCTCTGTCTGTACATTTGACTGCGTCGGTGGTGCAGTCGGTAGTGTAGTAACCGCCTGCCGCGCTTGAGGTCCTGGGTTCGAGATCCGGGTCGGTCCAAATATTTGTGTGATCCACAAATGTTTGTTTCGGAGTTTGTGTGTTTTCTATGTATAATATGTATGTATTTAGAAATATATAAGAATTCCTATCAGTCGTCTAGATCCCATAGCACAAGCATATTATGTATTAGCTTAATTTGGGCTAGATCATGTTGTGTAAGAATGTCCACAAATAGGCTCCGAAAATACTGAACCGATATGAAAAATTATTTCACTGTTGTGAAGCTACATTATTCCTGGGTGACATAGACTTTATTTTAGTGCCGTAATTCCATGAAAACGGGAGCTACGCGGGTGAAACCGCGTGACGCCCGCTAGTAGATTCATTATTTGCTTGATTAGGATAGGATATAGCTGCATAATGTGCTATATATTTTTTTGGTGTCTTAAATCTTCTGGTTATAATTTGATATTATTTAAGATGAAATAACATTGATCATTTTCAGGACTTGGAACATGGGGCTTACTATGGTGCGCCTTTGGAGATGGGTGGAGTTGGGACGGTCGATGGACGAAACTGGCTGTCGTTGGAGGAGTGGCTTGGGCCAGTGGCGAGGCGTTCCAGATCTGTACAACAATGCCGCCTCTCATAGCAGCACTGGTCACTGGCATGTTAGCAAGAAGTTTAGGGTTCCTTGACATGAGGGACTATGTTGAAGTTGACGCTTTTTTGAGGTAACTTATTCAAACTTTACGGTTATGGAAATGTAGTATTCAATACTATTAGGTTATGTATTGGGCACTTAGATTATTTAGCTACTAAGCATGAACGCGATACAAGCATCCTCCTGATCGATAGTGGTATCTTGTTTATGTTTTCTCAGATGTTGTTCAGAAATGTACTAAGCGCCAGGACTTAACTACAATGAAATAAAATGCCCGGCAACTCACTCAGGTATCAAAGCCCAACCGAAACCCTTCCACCCCTTACTTACCCCTTGTAATGAAGACACTCATTAGGAATACCTTTTTTATTTCAAAATTCCACCGTTAAGGTAGTATAATAAATTGATGGTTAAGGCAAAGATATTTTTCGCTACAGTGGAGTGCAACGGAGTTTAAGTATGTCAAAAGTGATAAATATGATGTGTGTCCATCTCTGACACATAAATACATCTAGTCACGCTTTTATACCTAAAGGGGTAGGCAGAGCCCTAGATATGTCCACATTTGATTTGATTTTGATTGCCCACCTTATAGGTGTTTTGTCCCACAAAAACTATAAAGTGACATTGAAATATTTACATATACTTAGAAATTGTTAAATTTCAAAATATCTCTGAGCGTCTAAATTTCTACCGTCTCTTTATCTTGCCAAGTGTAATAAAAAAAACTGGAAAAATATGAAACAATGTAGAACCAAGGAATAATAAAATTGCCTCCACAGCACCATCAACAGTAACTGAACGTCTACAAACGCAAACTTATTTTGGCAACAACAATCTGAAAGTTGTGTGACAACTTAAGTTAATGCTTTTCTATTTATGTTTACAGGAAAATATATCCAGTAATAATTCTGGGTAAGGGTTCTCTGGCGTTTGACACTGCCTACATAAAGAAGAACTGGCGACTGGTGTCTTCTCTCGGAGTGCTACCCTGGGCTACTGAGGTGGTTGTAATGGCTGTTTGCATGCGAGTGTTCCTCAACTTCCCATGGATGTGGGGTAAATATTGTCCTTTAATATATGCAAGTATGCTGCGTTTTCCTGTATATCTACGGCTACATTCTATCATGGCACCGCTCGCCACAGACAGGGAGTTCATCCTCACACTCTACGAGTTCGAGCACGGTTAGATCCGATAGTGGCTTTCTTCCGCGCGCGCTTAGATTTTGGAATGATCTCCCTGCCTCGGTTTTCCCAAACGCCTACAATATGGGTTCTTCACAAGGGGTCTTATAAGGTTTTAACATGGTCGGCATAGACTGCAGTGACCATCAGTTCTTCTGGTGGGCTGTGTCCTATAAAGAAATGGTGGTGACAGACAGACGGCCGGACGGACGGACAACAAAGTGATCCAATAAGGGTTCCGTTTTTTCCTTTTAGGTACGGAACCCTAAAAAATAGTAGGATAGGATACATTTAATAGTTATGAGCATAAACTTATATCCTTCACTATCGGACAATTCACTGCAAAATTCATAGGCACAACTGTTGATACGAGTATCTAGATTTATATTCCAATGAATAAAAATATAGATACAGAATTTTGCAATGGCCGTTTTTCACTTTACGGGTGTAAACAAGGGGATCACGTAACCTTTAACACTTTTCCACAACCCTTAGCTTAGACCTAGAAACTTGATAATTTGAGAGTACCTAATTATTGTAGTCTTCCGCTGAAAAACGATTTTAGAATGTTTCTCATTTACGATTTTATTGGTCTGCGATTAAGGTGAAAAAATATAATTAAGTGGATTAACGGATGAGTATGATTTTTATTATTTTTAACGTGTGGTATCAAGAGGACTATTGTAGCTATCCTACAAGATGTATTAACACTCTTAACCCTCCAGAAATTCCTCCTCATATTCTACGTCTCAAAGTAGGAGCTCGGGGAATGCTAGATACAGCTTAACTTGAACCTCCCAAATTTTGCAATTCTACTAGGCTCCCGGTAAAGAGTTTGCAGGCAAATGTGATTGAGGCAACCATTATCACAGGCTGTGGCCAGGAACATGTATTCCATTGTTTTCCTCTGATTATCGTTTCAAATTTGAATGACGGCGTTTCATGTGTTACCTATGTCCTAAAAATAAATAAGGCACTGGGACAATCACCAAAAATGGGAGGAATAAGCGACTTAACCTTTAATTTAGTGTTTTTCGCTTAGACACTTCAGACATCGAACAGTCTAATTTATTCTGCAGCCTGAAGGAAATACCAAACATGTGGTTCACAAAGAGGTGTTTAGGACATAAGTAGGTAATGGTGAGAACAAAAAGGACATAAAAGAGGTGTTTAGGACATAAAGTCGACAATTCCGTTTATTTAACCTATCTATCTCATCAATATTAACAAAACTCCGGCTAGCTCAGTCACCTATCAACAACCAGGCGAAAGTTTTGGACCTTGATTGAGTCTTGAAATAAAAGGGGTCAAGCTACGCTTATAATGTAGGGATTCACAAGATAGCATTTTTTCAAACGCCACTCCTAATGGGATAAACGCGTCATAAAATTAATAATAAGGTATATCCCGGGCGAAACCGGGGGGCACAGCTAGTTATGATATAAAACAGCCTTTGCAAAATTAATTAATTGTCTGGCGGGCTGCTGGTCTTGGTCCAATAAAATCCAATCTGTGAACAAATTCAAACGTCGTCTATTCGCAATTGTCTATAATGGATACTACTTCATTTAAATGATTCTATTTATAAACAGTAGTACCGCATTCTTGATCATTTATTTGTCAAGCTCGCTCATTTTATTTGTCAAGCAATGTCAACTTCATTATGAAAGTGCAATATATCTTTAATTATTTACTTATGTTGTACCTAAATGTTATGATTTCACATTTAATATTAATAAATCATAATTTTGTTTGATCGTACCTGCAAAACGCGCAACATCATCATAATACAAACAAAAAGGTTGACAACCTAAAACGAATATATTCTAATACTAACTGATGTTCGAGTCACCGCGCGCGTTATGAATTACCTATTCCTGTAAAGGATTCCCGAAAAAAAAACCGGCCAAGTGCGAGTAGGACTCGCCCATGAAGGGTTTCGTAGCAGCAAGTAACATAATATAAAAGTTCTTATAGTTTGTTGTAACACTGATTGATGTTTGAACCCGTTCGCAGTGGTAGTGATTTTTCTAACCGAAAATTGCAGTTTATGACGTATTAAAAATAACTACCAGCTCTATCTCGTTCAAACCAATTTTTGTTGGTAGTTTTTATGGCAATGAACATCATATATTCTTTTTAGATTTAGTGTCTCTAGCGCTAACTATTCACTTTTTTTTTTTTTTGTTTAGAGAAAAATGATGTTAGAAACCTCAATAACTTTTTTTTTTAGATTTATCATTCTCTTAGTTTAGAAGTTAGAGGGGCGGGACACATTATTCTACTTTGGAAGTGTCTCTTGCGCAAACTTTTCACTTTAGAAAAAAATGATGTTAGAAACCTCTATAGCATTTTTGAAGACCTATCTATAGATATCCCACACGTATGGGTTAGATGAAAAAAAAATTGAGGGTCAGTTCTGAGTATGGAGACCCCCAAAATTTACTGCTTTTTTCTAGTTTTATAAAAAAATCTTAATGCGGTTCACAGAATACATCTAGTTACCAAGTTTCAATAGCATAGGCCTTATAGTTTCGGAGAAATGTGGCTGTGACACACGGACGGACAGACAGACAGACAGACATGACGAATCTATAAGGGTTCCGTTTTTGCCATTTGGCTACGAAACCCTAAAAATTGTTATACATGTCGAAGTAACAAGTAGCGCCATAAACGAGTCGAATCAGATCGATTACAACATTCATTCAATCTTTGAGTCAGTAATGCGATACGGGAGGATTGTCTATGAACTGTGTGTATGAATTTGGGGCCTTACTTACAGACTAGCGTTTACCTCAGCTAAAAAGTTTTTCAAAACTAGTGTACTTATGAGTGTTTATGTATAATTTATGGTGGATTCTTAAACATAAAGGTTCGACAACGTGCACAAGTGTTGGAAAGTGTGATAGCGCAGTGATACGCGACTTTTTTGATTTATCGACAAATTCCACAGCAAGCTCTAAGTAAAGTACCACCGCTTTACTGGAGTAGAACTAAGTCCAACCCAAGAAACTTATTTAGAAGTATAAGTTCCTTGGTCCAACCTTGGACATACTCGAATGCGCTGTTGATAATATATGGAATCTAGATTTGGCATATTGTCTAAGTACCAAAGCCAGTATAAATTAATTTAAAAAAAATGTATGAGAGCTGTCGATGTCTAATGTCAAGCTGAATCAATGCTGGTGACCATAGATTTAGAGATTCTAAATCTATGGTTGTGACACTGACCAGACTTAATCGACTGTGCCGATGTGCACACATTCTCATTGATCTTACAACGCGTACCATCGCGTATAAAATGACCGTTTATCGATGATATTTCGAAACACAGTTGAATCTCCGATATACATAATTATTAAAATGATGATCGCGCGGTAACATTAAAAGATAGACTCATATTATATTATTCAGAGGATAAAATTTTGTATTGTAACGTAACTAAAACCAGGATTCGGCGGGAAACTTTCAGACAAGTGTTACATTGTGTTCTAATAATTTTTCAAAACTAGTGTAATTTAGAGTGTTTATGTGTAATTTATGGTGGATTATTAAACATAAAGGTTCTACAACGTGCAAAAGTGTTGGAAAGTGATAAAGCGCAGTGAAACGCGAGTTTTTTGGGTTTGTCGACGAATTCCACAGCAAGCCCTAGTAAGGTACCACCGCCTTACTAGAGTAGAACTTAGTCCAAACTGGGACATACATGTATACGCTGCTTATATGAAGAATCATAACATGAAAATGATTTATATTTTACAATGAAATTTACTTGACTTTGGCATACTCTCAAACCGAGAAAGTCCAAGAACAAGAAGAAAAAAAAAAAAAAACTAAAACCATTTGCACAGCGCACGGCTTCGTAGAAGACTCTCAGAAATTCTTTAAGAGAATAAAATCTTCCCAGTTTCTGTAACATTTTTCATTATGAATCCGCTCCAATTAGTTATAGCGCGATGTTATATTATTGCCTATTGCCATCCTCGATAATCGGACCATCAAACCCTTAAAGAATTTGATAAAATCTAATGCGTAGTTGAGATCATAAAAAACTAATATATATGTTGTTTGTTTGAAAGAAACAACGTAAATATTAGTACATATACTCACGCCTTTATCCCCGAAGGGGTAGGCAGAGGCCTATACCGGCCCACATTTCACCGTGTACAATTCGGTCCCACGTAACAGGTGGTGAGCCCATCGCCGTGTTGAAATGGACCGCCGACGTCAGAGCCTCGTCCGTTGTTCAGCAGGTGCACGAGCTTGCACGTGAGGTTGACTTGGGCCCGGAGGTGTTGGTAGGGCCCCACTACACCCTCAAATATTAGTAGGTATATAATAATAGATACTTACAGTACTCGTATAACAGTTAGATACTGAAATTCAGTAAGGCGTATCGAAACGAGAATTGTTCATACGTTTCCATCTAATTAAGTATTTATATCATATAAAGAAAAATAATAAATGTCAAGTTGTAGTTGAATGTTTAAGAAATTTCAAGTTGTAGATCGCTATATTTTGCTTATATTAGGATACATGTGCAAAACGATGGGAATTTGGACCACTTCAAAGCAAAGCACACAACGTACGGAGCCCCAGTCCTGACGCTAAAACTATAGTAGATATTGTGATGAATAATTGATGTATAGAACGAATAAAATGTCGATCGAAGTACTGAAAACTAAGGATAAAGAACAAATAACTTGAGATAAGAAACCTTGCATGATTCAGTTAATAAAGTCCCTTAGAGTTTCCCAATGAAATAGTGAATTTATATTACACATGATTATTTTAATTTTCCTTTCATTAAATATAACACTTAAGACTCAGACCTGAGAAACTGTAACACAAATTTAATAGAACCTAGAACGCCGATATACCTACCTATAAGTTTTACAGGAGAAACAAAAATGCACTGAGTAACTAGTAGCAGGATCTACTCAAACCGACGAATATGCATCTTAGGGCGATTTAGGCTCCATCTAGTGCCACTGAGTTAAGTTACTGTTTCGGCAGGTCTGATGTCATCACAAGTCGATTGAATAGGAGCAATTTAGTTTTACCTAAAAAACTAAAGTCTCAAACAATTCATAACTAAATTACCTAATCATAAAATATTCATTCACAGGTTTCTTATTGGGATCGACGTATGCTTCAATATCCTTTGCTGTAATTATGCCTGAGGTGCAAAAAATAAGTAGTAGCTGTGGAAACGAATCTCAGAATTGGTCTCAACTGATCTTAACTGCCGGTGGAACAGATACAGCCCTGAGCGTTGGGGTATTTGGTGTGATACACAGCTTTATGATGCATGAAGGAGATGAGAATTACCGTTATCTTAAGGTATGTAGAACTAGTATAATAGAAAATGATAAAAAGTTAGACAGATCAACCTTCATGGTTTCATTTCGAGTTTTCCTTCTCTCAAAATGGATCGTTTTGCGAAACCTCTTACGACACCCTCGGGATGAATTGGATGAGTTTGTACTGTTTCCCGTCGCCACATGGGGCTTTTTATTTATGCATATATTAAAACAAAAAACCGGTCAAGTGCGAGTTGGACTCGCCCATGAAGGGTTCCGTAGCAGCAAGTAACATAATATAAAAGTTCTTGTAGTTCGTTGTAACTTTAATTGATGTTTTAAAACGTTCGCAGTGGTAAAGATTTATCTAGGCGAAAATTGCGGTTTATGACGTATTAAAAAAAAACTACCAATCCGATCTGGTTCAAATCAATTTTTGTTGGTAGATTTTATGGCAATGTACATCTTATATTTTTTTTAGATTTATCGCTCTCTTAGTTTAGAAGTTAGATGGAGGGGGACACACATTTTTTCACTTTGAAAGTGTCTTTTGCGCAAACTATTCACTTAAGAAAAAGATGATGTTAGAAACCTCAATAACATTTTTGAAGACCTATCTATAGATACACGTATGGTTTGATGAAAAAAAAATTATTGAATTTCTGTTTAGAATACCCCCAAAATTAACTGTTTTTTTTTTCTAGTTTTATATAAAAATTTTGATGCGGTTCACAGAATACATCTACTTACCAAGTTTCAACAGCATAGGCCTTATGGTTTCGGAGAAAAGTGGCTGTGACACACGGACGTTCAGACAAACAGACAGACAGACAGACATGACGAATCTATAAGGGTTCCGTTTTTGCCATTTGGCTACGGAACGCTAAAAAGCTTTATGTATGCTTAGTGGCTGTAGGATATCTGATTAATATTTCTCTATTTATCTTTTCAGGCGACGCTTGCCATATTGCTGGGTATAGCTGCCGGTGTCAGTTGGGGTACATTAGCCAAGTTCATCCCTCACTCTAAGGACGCCTATGTTGTTGAGCTGCGAGTCATATTCGTGCTGATCGGTGGCCTATTCACTTTCTTTTTGACTGCAAAATATGGATGGGGTGGTACTGGTAAGTGGTTTTTTGAACTGACGTCTGCTTATCTTCTTTTGCCTGCTGCATCATGTTGCAAAAAAAAGCTCAGTGTGCTGGGATAGGGTGATTTATTATTCGGACCTCCGTACTAGCAACGCATTCTCTTGACGGTGGGATGGAATTATACTAGTTACTATAATATCGCCTCGTTTTTCTGCCTTTTTGAATTATGTGCGTGGTTCATCTTCGACCCAGGAACTTATCAAGTTCCCGGGTATATTGTTCACGTCTATTTAGGAAAGATGCAACGGCACAGGAAGTCACTGCACACACTGCGGCCATTCACATGATGTGTTTACACTACAGTCAATGCTATGTTATTTATTTGCAACTCGTGCTCCCTTCATAATTGTAACTCTACACAAAAATGTATCACTTTTCCCCAAAATCATTATCACGTTGAATTATCAGGTGGTGTAGCAGTGATGGCATGTAATTGTACAGCGGCAAAATGCTGGAAAGAAGATGGCTGGAAACTGAACAAGAATCCTGCGTCCACCGCGTATCGCGTCATGTGGTCCTCTCTAGAGCCTCTCGTGTTTGCTTACAGTGGCACCTTCTTCGTGGTAAGGACCAACAATATTATATCTTTATACTTAGCTATTTTAACTTTCACTTCACCAACTGTTGCCAGCTGTATAATACATTTAAGAACTCAGGTGGTTCCTCCGTCGACGGTCCAGCCATCAGGTTCCATTGTGAATCTAAACAAGCCAAGGATCAGGGATTGTGTTTGACTCTTCCTGAACCGCTAAAACTTTTCCTTCTTCATTTTAAACTCTTTCCAGTTTCTACCAAATGTTATACAAATATGGAGCCTGGTGTCAGCTTCCATATTCAATACCTGAAAGCCTTTTTTTTTATTTCAGATAAAAGCTCCAATATGGCATGTAATGCTTATTGGCTTGGCTATACTAAGCATATGTCTGGTGGTCAGGCTGACCATTGCGTTTCTAGTTTGTTGCAATATGTCCATTCGAGAGCGGCTCTTCGTATGTTGTGCTTGGATACCTAAATCTATCGTTGAGGTAAATATGATTTCATTATTATTATAAAATTAATAAGAATTAGTACCAACACAGCCTACAGATCATAGGTTTTCTCTTTATAATACTGTGGTACCAGTAGGCAGCAAAATATTTCCGAGATTACAAGTTACCGCTAAAAGTTATCACCAATATGAAAGTCGTTGAGGTTTTAGTTTTATCACCTTGGTTGTAACTACCCATTTGCCAATTCTCAACATTTAACTCCTTGACACATTAAAACGTTTACCAAGGGTCATGAAAAATGTCTGAAAATGCAACGTAAAGCTCAAAAAGGAATGAAAAAAAGGACTTTTCGAACACTCAATAAATATCACTTTGTATACCATGTTGAACTTCTGTTATTCTAAGTGTCATTGATACTTGTTTCTTACTATTCCTGTTTATTGATGCAACACTATTTAATTTCAGGCGGTTTTATGTCCAGTAGCATACAACGCGTTAGTAGTTCGAGGTAAATACAGTGAGACGGAAATGGAATACGCCCAAACTTTCATGTGGATAATTATTCAAGCCATCCTAGTCAGCACACCTATTGGTTTCTTACTCGTCAAACAATTAGGACCAATCTTATTAAAACCTCCGCAGAAAAAAGTTGATATGGGTACGTAAAAAAATTATCAAATGTTTGTCTTCAGTACTCAGTAATAACATGTCATCAAATACCGCAACTTACGAAGCGGAATAACACCCGAACAAAATCCCCCAAGGCGTAAGATAGCACCCCTTGGTCAGGCTGCAGTGGTAGCCATAGGTCTGTTGCGAGTCCTGGGGTATCCTTCCGAGGGTTTACCCGGGGCCCCCAACCGTAGGCTTTTAGGTAGGATACGTGTGGTTTTTAGTCGGTAGGAGTCCAGCATCCCTGTAAGATTTTCCTCAAATTGAAACAAAAATGGCTAGCGACAAATTGGCTTAATCAAATTCAGTATACATTTCATTTATTACTTTATCAAATACTAGTGGACGTCACGCGGTTTCACCCGCGTATTTCCCGTTCCCGTGGGAATACGGGAATAAAATATAGCCTATGTTCACCGCATAGCATAGAGTGTAGCTACCCAACAGTGAAAGAATTTTTCAAATCGGTCCAGTAGTTCCGGAGCCTAATTGTTACAAACAAACAAAAAAACAAATCTTTCCTTCCACTATGGCGCCCACGTGCACTATAGTGACAGAACTGTCATCGGCTCCGACGCCCACGGTCATCTTAATGCCAGTTTATATCCGTTTATATCCGGTGTTATCCTCTTTCATCCAGGCCGGAAATAATGCAGGATGAGTTTATAATAATGATTAACATAGCGTGCAGAGTAACATTAAAAGAAAAAACATCAGAAACTTCGAGTTGATTGTGATAAATAAATTTTCTGTTGAGCCGCCATTAGCGTTCCAATTAGTTACGGGGTAAGTATTAAATATTTTAGTTTATTCTGCTTTTATTTATGGTTTTATTTTTTACATTGAATGATATATTATTTTATAATATATACTTATTTATTTCAGTGTATATTTATTAATAGTTTTTTTTATTGGCCAATGTAAATACGCAAAAAATGTATAACTTTAATACTTTTATTTAATAATATTTTTGTTTATTTTGCTTCAATTATTCTTGTTTTGCATTTAAAAGGTGTTGTTCAACAGCTGTTATAAATATTTCCGTCCCAAATCGAGGTAAAATTAATTATAATAGCATGTGAAGATGACAATTTTTGGCAATGAAAATACGCTAAATATTGATAATTTATTTTCGGAGATTTTGTATCTACAAATTCTTTTTTTTTATTTTTGGGTAACGTGTTTGTGTGTATATTTGGTAAATAAAAAAATATAAGACTTAAAACTGGTTTTATTTTGAATTACATGGTAAAACATAAGAATACTACTTCATTTTAACCATCGTAATTTTCAGCGACATTTCATTAATCCATTACACATCGGATATCCTCGGATTTAGTTTAGTTATTTTCGTCAGTTATCCAGCATGATGAAACAGTAAGTATTTCTGTAGTGCGACTCCTATAAAAGAAATAAGAATTAATTTTGTGAAGCTCGGCGCGCAACCGCTGTTCCCGCCAACGCTCGCGAAGGTGTTGGGCGTCGGCGGCCAGTGACATTTGACAGTTCGGCCGTACGACTGGAATATTAGTATAGATTGATATTTTCAGGGTATTTAGTGTACTGTGCAACACAAATCGCCGTCCTGTTTGAAGGAGTGATTCTCTTTTGAGCATTTTCCTGATGATCATTGCAAGACACACCTCAGCTCCATTCTTAAATTCTCCTCCCAGAAAACAGACATACTTAAGAGCACAGAGATTAAAACACAGATTATATAATATATTCTATATTAAACCAACTATAATTTTTCATATTTCAGAAACTGAAAGAGGAAAGAAAATTGAAGATTCAGAAACTTAACGATAGAAAATGGAATTTTATTATCAAATTAATAAGAATAAGAATTAGGATATAATTAGAGGCTATTTTTGTTCTTAAAAGAAACGAAATGTACTGGCTGTGTCGGAATAGATACTTAGAATAATTATAAAGTTTTTACGAATGTGGTGCCATATTTAAGTCTGAAAACTGATTATATGACAGTGTAAATAACTATAAATGGATAAATTTTCATATACCATGGTGGTAATTAAACCGGAGGATACGGTCCGAACCCTGTTCGAAAGTGGAAACATATAAAATCGAAGTTTCCAACTGTAACATGAGAGAGATGTAACAGTTACACCCGCGCTATTGATCCAGTAAAAGGTCTTCAAAGACCCTATTTAAAGTAATCTATATTGAAGACCTTGGCAGTAAGATTATTCTTCAATCTGCGCGGCGATTCTCAAACATAAGAAAATATAATTATTTCACCAGTAAACTTTCGTCTACGCTTTGAAGCGGTATGATCGAGAATCGTTGCGTTAAGCTTTCGCAGTTAGAAAGACATGATTTACAATTCCATTATGTAATATTGGGTATTATAACTAACGATTAAGCTTCATTGTGAAAAAATCAGCCGTCACATCGCTACCGACGGCTCCTCTGGAAGCAAAGGAAGTTGAAAACGATCAAGCGGGCGCTGGAAGGCATTCTCAAATCACAGGTCAACTTGAGTCAACTGTCAACCGCCAAATGCTATCGGCGGACAGGGGTTCTCACGATATTTATCCGTCATTATATCATCGTGCATGACTTCACTTCGCTGGCAAATGAGGCGACATTACAGAAGAACAGGCGTTGACTGTGTTGACTGCCGACCACAGCTCGCACCATGGACACACTGGGACTACAAGGCGAATATTATTGAAGTTCACAATCAATTACAAGGTGTAGTTAAAGATTCTATGTATTTTCTTTACGCATAGTAAAAATATTATAATAATGTAGGTTCGAAGAAATTGAATATACACACGCTCAACATAACTCAAAGGTATGCTGATCATCAAAGCTGACTGACGGCTCATGCATGTGTCATTTCCCTAAAAGCATTGCATAATGATGATAGATGAAATTTAATAAATAATGATACCTATATGTATAGTATATAGTATCCCACCAAAAACATCCCTGTTGAAAAGGAGGCCAAGTTCCTATGGGCTAATTGTTCGCCTAAAAAAGGGTTGAAATCCAATCCAATGCCAAGTTTAGATGTACTTTAAATAATCTAAAAATATCTAAAATAATGTTACTTCTAAATTTGAACTTGGCAGGGTTTCGTGCAGTACGCAACACTTGATTAATTGTATAATTAAATTTATTATGTATATAATTAAATTAACCTGCCAAGTTCAAATTTAGAAGTAACATTATTTTAGATATTTTTAGATTATTTAAAGTACATCTAAACTTGGCATTGGATTGGATTTCAACCCTTTTTTAGGCGAACAATTAGCCCATAGGAACTTGGCCTCCTTTTCAACAGGGATGTTTTTGGTGGGATTTCAATACTTTTTTTCAAGAAACTGTACCTATTTTGTCTTTAATAAGCTTTAAAGTGTGCATTATGTATACATGACATTATTTTATACTCTCTCTCAACAAGACAAGCTCTCGAAAGGATGTCCCAGTAAAGGTCCATTTTGTTTCAATTATTATTTTTTTATGAAAATACAATGCTCGATATTCTGTGAGTATTTCAAGCGTCTACTGGTTGCCCTCATTACCTATTAACACATAGCAACGCGCGCCTTAGATAGTTCGCGTTGCTCTATAGTGTTATACAACGCGCGTCTTTAGACAGTTCGCGTTGCTCTATAATGTTATACAACGCGCGTCTTTAGACAGTTCCCGTTGCTCTATAGTGTTATACAACGCGCGTCTTTAGACAGGTCGCGTTGCTCTATAGTGTTAACTATCCTTGTATAGATCCTCTACGGTAGGTACAGTAAATATTTCAAAAAGAGTTTGTGAACTCTATGTTTAATTTCTTTTTCAGAATATTGATGACATTTGAATAATGACATTATAAACACGATATCTACGTCTACAACATAAATTGTGTGTTTGTACGTAAATTGTTTATACTGGAGAAGAATCTAAAATATGGACTATTTGTTTACCATTTCCTATGAAATAGCTATCTTTGAAATATTACACCTACCTAAAGTAATCTGCTGAAAGCGTTGTTCACTTTTTAAAGAACAAATATTTACGATGAAAGTCGAAAAATAAGTCAGTATGTGACCCGTATAATGTTCAATCATGGCGACACGAAATTAATTTCATTGAGCAACATTTGATTGTGCTGTACCTCCTAAAGTATTCATTTAATTTGCATGGTGTAAAGGGAATGAATGATCTTGATGAAATAGTCAAATTAACTAACGTATTTAAATTGTAAAGGATACCTTATTACCGAATATATAAGACAAAGTCGCTAAAAAACACGTTTGTTGTATGAAAGCCCCCCTTAAATATTATTATGTTTTTGTTTTCAGTATTTGTTGTTATAGCGGCAACAATAACACATAATCTGTGAAAATTTAACTCTCTAGCTATCACCGTTCATGAGATACAGCCTCCTGACGGACAGACAGACAGACAGACGGACAGCGAAGTCTCATGAATTGGGTCCCGTTCTTTACCCTTTTGGTACGGAATCCTAAAAAGGATGACTCACGCTACGCAGTGCCGGGTCCGAGCCGAGTGCCGGCCGCAGCAAGGTCAATATTATATATATTTTGTGTGAACAAACTCACGTTAAACCATAGATTTAGAATTTTTCGCGCTAAATCTACGCGTTAAACCGAGCGGCAACTGAGTGACAGCCGAACTACGGAAAGCGCTCATAAACAACTCGGTCCCGCCTCGGCTCGGCCACGGCCCGTTGCATGAATACAGTGCCACCGAGCTTCGCCCGAGCAGTCGTGAATGCAACCGGCTCGGTGACCGTGCTACGGCCGACACTCGGCTCGGACCCGGCACGGTCTAGCGTGAGTCATCCTTTAGAATGCTTGCTGATCTCTAAACTACTGGACGAATTTGATCCAAATATTTCACAAATATGAATAACAATATTCAATGTGCAGTATTGACTTTTCCATAATTTGTATGTATAGAGAATTTGATTGACATTAATCAAAACATTGACAACATCTTTCTCAAATCTGATTGAGTTTTTAAACATGACATGTGTTAAAATAAAAAGTAAATTAAATCAAAAGAGTCCTCTCATCACTAAGAAGTATTGATACAAATTCGAATCGAAACCCCCCGAAGAAAACAATTGTTACCCCCTTTTAGCCTGTTCTGGAATGAATTTCAATAAAATACGAAACACATCTTCCATCAATTATGTTAGAGATGATTTATGCAAATTTTGAAGAAGATCCGACCAAGGAATCCTGTGGTCCCATACAAACTTTGTAACCCTTTTCCAACTCACGCTTGACCGATTTCTCAAATTTCTCAATTTTTCGGTAATCTACATATAACACCCGATCTGTGTGCCAAATTTCATAACGCTAGGACAATTGGAAGTGGCCTAGAGGTTTTGATGACCGGTCAGTGAGTGAGTGAGTCAGTCAGTGCCAAAATTTGCTATATTCACAGGGTCATATTTCAGGATCTACTAAAGCTACATCTATGAAATTTGGTACACTGCCTTAGTACTAGTATATGATTATGTACGTACAATTTTATTTCTGTACTTGCAATAGGCACTGAGCTACAGGGGGGTCAAAAGTGGGTCGAAGCGGTTCGTGTAAATAGAGTACGGCATGCGCTCGGCCTGTTGCTGGAACTTGGCCTGCGCACTGCCGTGCGCTTAGATATTAAGATTATTGATTTAATTTGTATGATTTAAATTTTATTTTGTGATAATTATTGAATTTCTTGAATTTGAGTTGATTGACATTGTTTGAAAGTTATAGGAATAGATATCATACCTAATTAATTATTTAGTATTCACTAACAATAGATTAAGACTGTACTAACACCTATGGATCAATGGTCTGCAATAAATGTTTATTATTATTATTATAAGTAAATAATAAATAATTACTCGTAGCTGGCGGCGCATATCATATCATTTTAAATCTACCCAAAAGATATTTTTAATACAGTTGCTCAAAAAGTGGCGTATTACAGGGACGTATAGCGTTCGGGATGAGCGCTATTATAATCGTGCTTTTTCTTTACCATTCCCGCACTCGTGCGTTTTCTTTCCCAATTATCATAATGATGTATGCAAATATTTCTAAAAAAGATACTAACTTGTTACAATATCGAATTAAAAGTATTTTTTTTTAATTAATATTTAAGCATAAATTAATATAAGCATCGGCCAAATTAAATTTATAAATATGAAAAAAGTTGGCTGTATGAAGTGCACTGCCATAGTCTCTGCTTAGGAAGGTACATTATTCTTTTACGGTTGGCGCCATTTTGGATATTCAGGTTTATTGTGTTTTTATTATTTTATAAAATTGCTTAATTTTTTCGCAACTGTATTAAAAATAGTTGTTCAATACAACGTGTGGGACTGTTATTTAAACTCGTTCCGACTGTCTACACTCGCCTTCGGCTCGGGTCAACACCTGTCGTAACTCGTTGTAATAACAGAAATCCCACACTTGTATCGAAAACTACTATTACGTAACGTTAAGTAATGTAAAGAGGCACAAAATAGACCTAAGGCAGACTTCAAAATGTACACACATACTTTAGGAACCTAAATTGTATAATTTACTGAATTATTTTAATGAATTATTATGCAAAACTATCTCAAAATACAAATAAGCAAAGTGTGATTTCATTTGATCTTACGTGTATTTTTAATAAAACAAATACTTTTAAACAAAACAGTTTTGTTATCTATACTTATAATAAAACTGTTGAGTGTCGAGAGTCTGTACATGGAAGATATTTTGAAAATTTTAATTGGTGGGTGTTCTCTAATCGATACAGAAGCCAAAAATGTAATTTAAATTTTTCATGTCTGTCTGTCTGTCTGTCTGTCTGTCTGTCTGTCTGTCTGTCTGTATCCCGAATAAGTATCACGCCGAAACTACTGAACCGAATTGAATGATACTTGGTACATTCCGAGCTTATAGTCCGAGAAAGGTTCTAGGATACTTTTGATCCCGATATTTTGCGTGGTTCCTGCGGGAGAGGGGATGAAAGACAAAATGGTTTTTCAGTTGTTATTTCTCAACGCGTGGTCCGATTTCAAATATTGTTTCAGTGTTGGAAAGGGAGTACTTAAAGGATCATTCCACACAAGTTTCAATATTGAGGGTTATGTAGTTCAGAAATTAGGAGCATCTCAACTTTCGGTAAACCTAGAATTCAAAGTTTGTTTTGAATGTGAGGGTTAATTCAAACGGGCGTGTTGGCTTAATCATAAAAGAGCTTAATGATTAAGGCTATTGTAAAATAATTCAATCCGCACCGAAGGCGTGGATTGAATTGTTTTAGAATAGACTTAATCGTTAAGCTCTTTTATGATTAAGCAAACAGGGCCGTTTCACACGCTGCTTGATGAGACTCATGAAGAAGTACCCCACCTTTCGTACACCTTATGTGACGTAAACGAAGTTGCGAGGGTCAAATAGTTGAATCTAAAAAAGGTTTTTCATTTAATTGCAATGGTATCAGGCATGAATCTGGAAAGCCTTCGTCCGGATATCAACAATATTGATTGGAGTCCTCTTACCACCTCGGGGTCAACAGATGAACAAGTTACTATATTCAGCACCAACATTATTCAAGTTTATGATAAACATGCACCTGTTCGAGCTGTTAAAATTAAGCACCCTCCTGCTCCATGGCTCACTGCTGACATCAAAAGTCTTCTACATAAAAAAGCAGCTGCTAAATTTAAATATAAAATAAAACCAAATGAAGACAACCACAATAGATATGTCTCCTTACGAAATCACTGTAATAAGGTGTGTAGGAAAGCCCAACGCCAACACATTCACAATAATATACAAAATGGAGACACTGGTAAAGTGTGGAAATTTCTTAAATCTTTGGGGGTTGGAAGTAAACGACAAGACACAATTCCAAAGGATATTAATGTTGATTTGCTAAATCAACACTTCGCGGCTTCTTCCAACTTTGATGGGATAACAAAGGCACAAACCATTGATTTTCTTTCATCTCTTCCAAAACCCAACTATCCACCATTCTTCTTTGATCTTTTCACTGCATGTGATGTTCGGAGAGCTATTACATCAATTTCATCGAATGCAACAGGCGTTGACTGCATCAGTCGTAATATGATCCTTCCCATCCTCAATGAACTCCTTCCCATTATATGTTACATTTTTAACTATTCCATCTCCAGCGGCGTCTTCCCAACTTCTTGGAAAAGCAGTCACATAATTCCTATACCTAAAAAACCTAAACCCGAGACTTTCACGGACTACCGGCCAATATCTATACTCCCATTCCTATCCAAAGTCCTTGAGCGTCTGGTGCACTCACAAATCAGTAGATTCCTCTGCAAACATAATGTCCTTAATCCCTTTAAATCCGGCTTCCGTCCTGGTCATAGTACGGCCATAGCTCTGATCAATATTACTGATGACATTAGGTCTGGTATGGAAGCTGGAAAGTTAACAATTCTTGCTTTGCTGGATTTTAGCATTGCTTTCAATACCGTTGACTTTGATGTATTGCTATATGTTTGCCGCTCTCTGAACATATCTCCAACAGTGATCGATTGGCTTCAAAGTTACCTGTGTGGTCGCCGGCAACGTGTATGTATTGATAACGCTTTATCTAGTTGGTGTAATACTACGGTTGGCGTACCCCAGGGCGGCGTTCTCTCTCCTTTACTTTTCTCAATTTTCATAAATTCCATCTCAACTGATATATCTTCTTCTTACCACCTATATGCAGATGATTTGCAAATATACTGCCAGACACCAATTCTACAGTTGAGTGATGCTGTGGAGTCTATAAATAAGGATTTGAGTCATATAAGCGAGTGGAGTAGATGTCATGGTCTCAAGGTAAACCCTAGCAAAACACAAGTTGCAATCTTGGGCAGTTCCCAGATGAAATCGAAAATTGTGTGGACAAATATTCCACCGGTACTATTTGACAATATTATTATTCCAATTAGTGATAAGGTTAAGAACTTGGGAGTATACCTGGACTCTACGTTATCATGGGAGACACAGATGCAAGAATTGAACCGTAAGATGTTTGCATCGGTGGGCTCATTACGGAAGCTACAAATCCTTCTGCCTATGACCACCAAAATTGCGCTTGCAAACGCGTTACTGTTACCCATACTCGATTATGCAGATGTCAGCTATCCTGATCTTGCCGAAAACCAGTTAGACAAACTAGAGCGTCTTCAAAATGTTTGCATACGGTTCATTTTTGGTTTACGCAAATATGACCATGTTTCTCAATTCAGAACACAGCTTGGGTGGTTATCAATACGACTTCGCCGGGATGCTCACGTTCTTTCACAACTGTATAGTATCTTATTTAACCCTTCAACTCCTTCCTATTTAAAGGAACGCTTCGAGTTCCTCCACAATACGCATTCGAAATGCCTGAGGTCATCAGAAAACTTAATATTAAAGATGCCGTCTCACTCGTCTACGTTCTATGACAAATCGTTCACGGTTACGGCTATACGCTCATGGAATAAACTTCCAGTAGGGATAAGACGAGCGCAGACGATAGTCAATTTTAGAAAAATGGTGAAGGATCACTACCTATCTTTGTAGTATTTAGAATATGTATACATATTTATGTATTTATATATTATATACATGTAGGTATGTATATTCGTATGTATGATGTGTTTATATATATACTTATTATGCTGTATTTATTTTAAATATGTATGTGTTATAATATGTAGAAATTTTAGTTTATATAATTAAAAAGCTTTATTCGATCTTAGAGTACGCCTAAGAACTACCACTCGTTACCTTCAATCAACTTTCTCCATCCAAAGGTTGCCTGGTAGAAATTGCTTTTTAGCGATAAGGCCGCCCATTGTACATCTTCTTGCACTATATTTATGTACCATAATTTTATTTACTTGGAGTACAATAAAGTGTAAAATAAATAAATAAATAAATATCATTTTGGCAATTCATCGATTACCTGTTTACAGTTATTAGACAAAAAATTGGCTACATTCATGCCCCTTATTGATCCTAATCCTATTGAGCTTAGGACACACCTCACTATCCTACTCAGTAACCTTGCGTATCTCGAACTAGGGTTGCCTCCATGGAACCTATGTCTACATACAGATAGGCAACCCCCTACCCCCCGCTGAGCAAGCTTCCCCACCCCCGCCACAGCTGTGGATTAGTGGTCACACACACATTCAACCACTGTACGAACAAAACGTTTTTTTTTTATGTGGGCGACAGAAATGAAAACGAATCATTTGTTTGTAGTTTCCACCCTGTGCTTCTACTACGACAACACTACTGAACGTGGCCTTTTCTCAATGTTCGCCAAAGTAAACTTATTTATGGTGATTTTTTTTAATCGTCATATTTGGCACGATCGAGTTGAAGTTAGTTCTAATGATACATACATACTGGATGCGCCAGTACCGACGCATACATATTTTTTAGTTTATGTATTTAATGGTATTTATTATAATTATTATATGTCAACACTCACGCACTAAACGCATCTTACTTTTATGTATTGTCTATGGCAACACTATCCCGCCCGCTTCCTACATTCACATTCCGCCATAGCTATTGGAAGATACGCACGCACCCGTCTCTTAACGCTCCGCTCCGCTATCGGCCGCTGTGATTACCCATCATATCGCGCTACATCGCTTATCATCAGCCACAGTCTCGAGAGTTACGGTTATAACTCCTGTGTGCATATTTCGCGGTCGTGAATCAAGACCCCGAACGCAAAGCTGGGAGCAGCGCCTACCTACCAACAAGAGTTCAAGGTAAGTGCAATTCCAAGTGTGGTCCTTCGAGCCGGATATTCCATCTAACGCATTCTTTCTACTAATAATATTAATTACATCTTGTCCTATTAAATTCACGCATACGCAGATATATATTTAGTATATTACTCATAAATACTCAACGCAAATATTATATTTAACGCCACCCGCACGCATTAGAAAAGTTAATTATCTTTTCACACCGCATATTTTATATTACTCATAAGTACTCATATTCTATAACGCATTTACGCTATTTATCATAATCATATTTACCTATATATAATCAACCCGCTGGCAGGTAGCGCCCCCCGAAATTATCGCTACCCAGGACTTGGACCATCCTGGCCATGTTAGTCCGGTTGTCCGATTCTAGGCAATCATTTTGATATTTTTTGGTAATTAGGAGTTTTGGCATAAAGTAAAACGGACAATCCAAAATTAACAATTTTCTCAACCGTCATAAATTTAACGTAGTTTTCCCCAATTTCATTACAATTTCATATTATCTTTCGAATTGTAATCGTAGATAAAACTCATATTTATACGTTAATTTTATACCCACATATATTTATTTTATTGTGACGGTACTGGGCAACGCAGCCGATACATAACGGTATTCAAACGATTAACAGCTGATTGTTACGCAGACTCCATATTGGGTTTGTTCTCTGAATACTTTACCGCAAACAGCTGATTTAAGCTAACAGCTGATCGTTGTTCGAATTTTATACTTTTTCGCTGAATATTTCTATTACCTACCCACTTATATACATACTCGTATCTCGTATCAATTATATTATCATGGCTTCTAAAGACAAATCCCATAGTAAAAGTTCAGACGAAAGTCAGGTCATGATAAATTTTTTAGAATACAAAAAACAAAGTTTGTTTCACATAGTTCAAGAAGTGTACAACTTAAGTCTCAAGGTTACCGATGAAACAGTACGCATGATGTTTCTCGCTCGGGTTCAATCTATCGATAAAACCCGATCGGATTACATCGAAACTATCGATAAATTGTTAATTGAACAATTAAAAGATAATCCGCAGGTACAGCCGAGTTATAGTGTTTTTAATACATTTGATGAATTATACTGTTTCATAAAGCAAACGGAAACTACTCTGAGACAAGAACTCGACGATAAAAAGAAAAGTGATAATTTTAATATCAAATTACCCCCACTTAAACTCACAGGTTTCGATGGTACTTATGGTAAGTGGCCTATATTTTATGAAAATTTCTGTAGTGTGATACATACGAATACTCGTCTCACCAACGCCGAAAAGGTTCAATATTTGATAGGTTGCCTTTCGGGTAAGGCACTTACTGTTTGTTCAGGCATAGCTGCTACCGCACAAAATTACGATGTTATTTGGCAAGCCCTTCTGGCTAAATACCACGATACCAGGGTTCAGGCGTCGTGCTATTTAGAACAAATGTTACACCAGAAGCCAGGGCAATCGGCTGATCAGATCTTGGAGAACTTTTGTTCAGCTGAAGCAGCTCTGCAGCGTCTACCTATCACAAATTTATCAGATTTCATAATAACTCATTTAGCATTAAGCAAGTTTGATAAACCTATGCTTGAATTGTTTGAACAATCTCATAGACATTTGAGTGTACCTACATATAGTGACGTCAAAACATTTTTGACAGAACAAAGCAAACTCCAAACGCTCCGCTCACCATCACATTCCCAAAAAGGTGATTATCGCGCTCAGCGGAGTTCAACCGCCTCTCATTTAAATAAACCTAAGTCATTTTTTACGCAAACCCGCCCTACTAATTTGAAATCAGTCGATACTTCTAACATAAAAAATTGTATCGTATGTAACAATAATTCCGCTCACCCTTTGTTCAAATGTCAACATTTTATTCAAGAGACTGTTGAAACGCGAAATGAAATAGTTCGTAAACATTCCTTTTGTGTTAATTGTTTAGGTTTTCATCACGTGAGTGCTTGCAGATCTGTTAATAGGTGTTCGATTTGCAATCGGTCTCATCATAGTTTACTGTGTTATAAAAATAATTTGAACGCATCAAATTCAACAAGAAATCATGCTACCGGCAACGCATCGAGGCAGGCAAACGCGTCTACTGCGCCGTCCGAGCATTCCATGTCGACTCATGCGTCATCGGCAGATGATCCGTCCCGCTCGCACTCGCGGGAGGCGCGGTCACATAGTGGCAATATCGCGTCGTTATCGGCTGTGATCCCTCCGCCGCGTAATTCAAGCAGCGCGACCACGGTTTTGTTGCCGACTGCTTGTGTATATGCAAATTATAAATCGGATCGTATACGTTTGTTTTTGGACTCAGGGTCTATGAGTAACTTTATTACGAAGTCTTGTTGTGAGCGTTTGCACTTAACCATACTTAACGCTCCTTCTGTCATTAAAGGCATAGGTCAACTTGAAAGCCAATCTTATGGAATTACGCATTTCAAAATATATTCGCGATTTGATGCCCGCTGTTCTTATTCGGTTAGTGCACGGGTTATAGACACTATTACAGATTTTTTGCCTAACGTGGAAATTGATACAGCGGAATTAACCCATTTACAAAATTTACCTATGGCTGACGAACGATACTATACTCCGGGTGGTATAGATTGTTTGTTAGGTAATGAACTCTTCCCCATGATTTTAGGGTCGCAAAAAATTACATCCCCAACCTCATCAGTAATCGCGATAGAAACCACGCTCGGATACGTCGCAATGGGAAAGGCGCATGCTTTACCTTATTCGCTAGTGGCAAACAAGCATCCCCGCGATCGCATGTCTCATTCCTCCGTGTCCGACAAGGCCTTCTTATGTCACACTCAAGATGTGTCTCTCGAACAATTAACGCAACGCTTTTGGGAGATAGAACAGGTGCCAGATAAGAAGCACATTAGCACGGACGACGCAGCATGTGAAAAGCTGTTCTCGTCTACGTACTCACGCGACGATACCGGTAGATATACGGTTAGTCTTCCCTTTAAATACCCTCCCAGTGAGCTAGGGCATTCGTACACAATCGCCAAACGCAGGTTTTTAAATTTAGAAAAAAAGTTAGACGCTTCTAACTTACGCAACGATTATAATGCCATTATTCAAACATATATTGATCAAGGTTATCTCACAAAAGTGTCAAATAGCTTTCTAGACTCTCAAGTTTATTATATGCCGCATCGGGCCGTTTATCGCCCTGACAAAGAAACCTCTAAAACGCGTGTGGTCTTAGACGCTGGGTGTAAAACCACGTCAGGTAAATCGCTTAACGATTTGCTTTATACGGGACCAATATTACAGAACAATATCTTTCATTTGCTTCTCAATTTGCGTATGTACCCGGTTGCTGTAACCGCGGACATAGAAAAAATGTATTTTCAAGTGAAACTTACTCAAGATCATCATACATATCAAAGAATATTATTTAGGTTCGATTCCAATTCTCCTATTGAAAGCTATCATTTCAACCGCGTTTGTTTTGGCGTCTCCAGCTCACCCTTCCTGGCAATGCGAGTCGTAAACCAGCTCGCGTCAGACTGTCGCGCTTTATATCCTCTGGCGGCTTACGAAGCTGACAATCACATGTATGTTGACGACTACGTTAGTTCCATAGAGAATGTAGATTTAGCTGAAGACACCTATAGGGAAATGGTCGCTATGTTTAAATCTGGAGGTTTTAACTTAACTAAGTGGATCTCTAATGACAATACCCTATTGTCACGTATCCCGTCAATTCATAAGAGCTGTCTCGCTGTCAAGTTTGATGAGGATCCTCATGTTGACACTAAGATCGTGGGTATGCAATGGCAACCTAACGATGACACCTTTAACTTTAAAATAGTGATCGACATGCCTTTAACATGCATTAAACGCTCGATCCTTTCCGTAACCGCGCGCTTGTTCGATCCGCTTGGAATCATCAGTCCAGTGGTCGCATACATGAAGTTGCTTATACAAGAATGTTGGAAATTACAACTGGACTGGGACGAGACGGTCCCGGGTTGCATTCTGTCTAAATGGAAACACTTTCATAGGGAGTTGTCGCGTTTATCTGAAATAAAAATACCGAGACATATAGGTTTAACATCCGCTCGTCGAATTACTCTAATAGGCTTCTCGGATGCCAGCCAGCAATGTTATGGTGCTGTTATCTATGTACGAATAGAAACGGCTGAGAACGGAAACGCTCTTAATGTGAATCTACTGACCGCTAAATCCAAAGTGTCAGATTCTAATAAAACGCTAGCGCGTTTAGAACTCTGCGCGGCGGTCTTACTCGCAAAATTAATTAATTCTGTGCGCACTGTTTTTAATAAGCGGTGTCAAATAAACAATATATTCGCATTCTCTGATTCTACGGTAACCCTTACCTGGATTCACTCTCCCGCTCATAAGTTTCAAACTTTTGTAGCTAATCGCATCGCTCAGGTAAATGAATATCTGCCTGCTTCCCATTGGTATCACGTTCGTGGGGTTGAAAATCCCGCCGATATAGTCTCGCGCCCTGTGACACCTAAAGGGTTAATAAATAACTATCTTTGGTTTCACGGGCCGAAATGGCTGTCCGCACCTATAAATGCATGGCCTGTGAAGGAATATAAAATCAATCATAACGAGAAGACAGAATTACCGGAAATTAAAATAGCTTCTCTCCATGCACATACCATACCTGTCTCCGATCACGTTCACATGATAGACGAACTTGCCGAGCGTTGCTCGAGTTGGGTAAAATTTATTCGTTCACTGGTTTATGTATTACGTTTCACAAGGATTCTCAAATCCCGCGGTATACTTTCTGTATACGATTTAGAATACGCAGAATATTATGCGGTCCGCTTCGATCAGTCTAAGTATTTTCAGGTAGAATTACAAGCACTTAAGGCTACTAAAATTTGTCCAAATCAGGCTATTTTAAAACTCAACCCTTTTCTTGACGAACAAGGGTTAATTAGAGTAGGTGGTCGACTTACTCATTCTCAACTAAATTACAATACAAAATATCCAATACTGCTATCACCTAAAGGACGTATAGTGTCGCTCTTAGTAGACCACTATCACACCGACAATTTACACACCGGTCCTGGACTAGTGTTAGCATTGACTCGCCAAAAGTATTGGATTCTTTCTGCACGAAATTTGATTCGCCAACGAGTACATAAATGTAATTTATGTTTTAAAGCTAGGCCTCGTTCTACAACTCCACCTATGGGTGATCTTCCATCCATTAGAGTTTCACAAGTAAAGTCGTTTGTGCATACCGCAGTTGATTACGCGGGACCCTTTTACGTAACTCACATAAGGCGTCGTGGAGTAAAAAGTCATAAAGCGTATATTTGCTTGTTCGTCTGTCTCACAACAAAGGCGCTCCATTTAGAGTTAGTAAGTGATCTTAGTACAGATTTATTTCTCGCTGCCTTTAAACGTTTTATCTCACGCAGGGGTCCTGTTTCAGTGTTGTACAGCGATGGAGGCACTAATTTCATAGGTGCGAAACGAAAATTGAACGAAATTTACACGCTTATACAGTCCACTAATTATAAAAATGATCTGAATAAATATCTAACTCAACATAAGATTCAGTTTCAGCACAGCCCACCTTTCGGGCCCAATTTTAATTCGTTGCCTGAAATTAATGTCAAATGTGTTAAGTCTCATTTATTTAAAGCTATCGGGAGTCAAATACTCACCTATGAAGAATTCAGTACAATATTGGTGCAAATTGAAGGCATTTTGAATAGCCGTCCGATTTGCATACTTTCTTCGGATCCATCGGATCCAACCCCCCTAACGCCTAATCATTTTCTTAATGTTACTCCGCTTAAATATTTACCCGCTGAACACATTGAACCCCTATTACCAGATAACAGACTCACCCGCTATCAATTATTAAATAGAATTGTTCAAAGTTACTGGACACGTTGGAGCAAAGAATATCTTACCTCTCTCCAACTTAGACATAAGTGGAATATGCCGTCCAAACCTGTGACGATAGGAACTGTAGTTGTTGTTAAGGATGACAATACGCATCCTTTATCGTGGCCACTCGCGGTTGTATCAGAGGTGTTTCCCGGGAAGGATGGTGTAATTAGAGTCGTCAGAATTAAGACTTCTTCTGGTGAATACATTCGTCCTGTAACTCGGCTTTGCCCGTTACCCACGCAATAACTCCTACGCTTTTGAATTATTTTTTAGTTCATAAGTTTTCATTCCTTTTATTTTTTATTTTGTTTATTCAATGTAGAGGAAGAATCCTCTAAGCCCCCCGAAGTTGGATGCGCCAGTACCGACGCATACATATTTTTTAGTTTATGTATTTAATGGTATTTATTATAATTATTATATGTCAACACTCACGCACTAAACGCATCTTACTTTTATGTATTGTCTATGGCAACACTATCCCGCCCGCTTCCTACATTCACATTCCGCCATAGCTATTGGAAGATACGCACGCACCCGTCTCTTAACGCTCCGCTCCGCTATCGGCCGCTGTGATTACCCATCATATCGCGCTACATCGCTTATCATCAGCCACAGTCTCGAGAGTTACGGTTATAACTCCTGTGTGCATATTTCGCGGTCGTGAATCAAGACCCCGAACGCAAAGCTGGGAGCAGCGCCTACCTACCAACAAGAGTTCAAGGTAAGTGCAATTCCACATACATATGGTCAGGCGCAGGTTGTGACTGTCCGCTGCTGAAATTTTTCAAGCCGCCCATAAAGGCCTTTACTGCCATTTTACTGGCAACTGGAACCAACGGCTTAACGTGCCTTCCCAAGCACTGATAGAAGATATAATTATATACTAATAGTTTATTTTCCTCTTTAATTGATGCATAACTTACAATACCATTTCACTTACACTTAAATAAAATTTGTGATATGACTGCTGTCTGAAATAGGCGCAAGCCTGTATCGCAGATCACCAGGCAAACACCCAGATAGGCAACTCACAGACCAAGCTGCCGCACCCTCGCCAGTCCCGCACCACAGCTGTCATTATAGTTGGCGGGTGTCGTGCGTGAGGGAACATTTGCTTAGTCTTATTTAAGCTCTTTACGTTGGCAGAATTGAAAACGATTCATTTGTATGGAGTTTTCACCCTGTATTTCTAGATCCAGCTAAGAAACGGAAACATACAGCAGTAGCTACATTGCGATGGTAAGTTTTTCTAAACCTACCCCGACAGTAACTGACAAATACATCTAAAACAATTGAAAATAATGTCATACTATGAGTTTATTCTTTCTTTAACGTGAGGAAAATCCTACTTGGATGCTATGCCTGACTTCTACCGACTAAAAACCACACGTTTCCTACCCAATGCCTATGATTGGGAGCCCCGGGTAAGCCCTCGGAAGGTTAACCCTAGGATTCCTACTTACATCTACACAGATTCACAAGCAGCACTACTAGCAATAGCAGACAGGAGTAACACACATCCACTCGTCACACAGATACACAAAATTATACACACACACCGCAACACTAAACAAATCTCTTTAAAATGGGTCAAGGCACATAGGGGCAATGTTGGAAACGAAGCTGCCGGTGCTGTGGCAAAACTGGCGACCCTGCTTCACAGGGCGCCGGACTACAGCTCGTTCCCAATATCCTATGCGAAACACAAGCTCCGCATGCGTAGCCTGGACCTTTGGCAGGCGCGCTATGCGTCCAGCGAACAGGGACAGCACACCAAAAGCATTTTCCCCAATCTTGCCGACATCGTACACTTCCGGAAACACACAGACATACACTTCCACACAACACAGATACTCACCAACCATGGCTTCCACAAGACATACTTACACCGGTTCCACGTCACACCAGACGACTGCTGTCCCTGCAACACCAACACACCACAGACAGTGACGCACCTGCTAAGAGACTATCCGAGGTTTGCTGCGGAGCGAATGCGGCATGAATCACTCTGCATATTTCACAATATTGACCCGTATAGTGTGGCAGAACTACTTAAGAAAGAAGACGCGCTTGCAAGCTATACGGGATTCGTGAGCCAAATCTACTCAAAACTAAAAGCCTACAACGGCACTTGAATAAACTATGTATAAAACGTATATATCTATTTATTTATCTTAACCGAAATCTTAATAGAAATGACATCATCAAAGTTAATAATGCGACATTCTGAGTTGCGGCAGCAAACGTATCCAATCGCGTGAGCTGCCGCAACCAAATCAATGCGAAACAAAACCTGCCTTTTCTGAAAACCAAAAAATTCAATAAAAAAACCCCTAGGATTCCCAACAGACCTTGGCTACGACTGAGGCCTCATCTAGGGGGATTCGGGTGCTATTTCGCGTCTTTTGGGGTTGTTCGAGTGTTATCCCGCTTATTAGAGCGTGTGTCGTGCCTGAATCTTTCACGTGACGCTGCCGTCTAGGGCCTGCTTCTGTAAGGACGATGAGCAGCCTCCCCACCGCCCTCAGGCCCCCGGTCATGGAGGCCGATAGTCTTGGGCGAAGAAAATTCTGCGGCGGCGGCGCCGCTTACAGCAAAGAGATTATAATCACTACGTTTTAGCTCACAGCAGGAGAGTTCTCTCCCGCTTCCTCCCCGCCGCCTCTTTCACGAGCATCTCCTGCTCGCCGACAGTGTCATTTTAAGAGTTGCTCTAACCAATAGCATTTACTTATCGAATAATTTAATGTACATAATGCATTCGATTCTTGGCAAGTACCAAGATAATAAAGGAGGTACCGAAAATATATTACATACGTACAAAATAATCATGCTTTTCTCTCGTATACTATACTCGTATGTCCACACTTTACCTAATGAATAGTATTCTGTAATCAAAACTTGTCCCACTTCTTATGGTACATTTAGCTGTAATGTTACATACTTATGTATAAGTACGGTCACATAGATACATAAGATTGCTTTCTGTACCCTATTATTTTGTGGTATAATTATGCTTGTAGTGAAAATTGTGGTTATTCCCATTCCGCAGGACGAACTGACGAACTCTCTGACGATATCGATTTAACACTAATATTCAAGCTTCTTATTGCTTTTCCTGACCCATAATTATATATATACAAGGAGTGTCAGGTGATTTTTCGCCCCCAGACGCTAAATTCAGTATAAATTAGAATTATTTTCTTACTAGCTGACCCCCGCAACTTCGTTTACGTCACAAAAGGAAGAAAGGAGTGGTATTTCTTCATCAGACTCACACACACCAGAAAATAATAAAATATATTTTAAATAACCATAATCATTAAGCTCTTTTATAAGTAAGCCAACACGCCAGTTTAGATTTACCCTCATATTCAAAGAAACCCCTACAGTTAAAAGTTTCAAAATATCCATGTTATAGATTCTTAAGAGCAGTGATTTTCAACCTTTTTCATGATGCGACCCCCCTGGCATGAACAAATATTTCGCGACCCCCCGACCCTTCATGTTTTATCATGTTTGTATGTGTATGTTACAGTGTAACAAATATTCCTTCTATTCGACGTTTTATACAAAAAAAAATATAGAAAAGCACTTTTGTATCTTTGCAATTTGACAGATCCACGGATATTGCGGTTTGTGCGCATTTGTAGCTTTTGTGCGTTTTGCATTCAGTGAAAATTTTATGGAAGAAATACTATTTTGCAGAGCGCTTCCTATGCTTGCATAACATGTGCCTTGAAGCCACGAAAGATACATACATACATATGATCACGTTTTTATCCCCGAAAGCGTAGGCAGAGGCGTATTATATGCCCACATTTTTAACCTTTTTAGATTTTTGTCTCACATGATTGGTTGTGAGCTGTATTGCCTTGTTGATATGGACAGGCGCAGGTTGTGACTGCCCGCTGTTAAACTTACGCCCATAAAAGTCTTCAATTTGGATTAATGACTTCCATTTTACTGGCAACTGGAGCCAACAGCTTAACGTGCTTTGGAAACACTCGCTAATAAATGTCTCGAAGTGGTCATGCGGTGATCGCCTATCCATGACCAGCCTTATTAAATGTTGCTTATTACACAGGCGCCACGAGCGCTTCTGAAAGAACAGATGCCAAACTCTCGTTGGGTGCATTGCTTTCTCCATCGCTACGCTCGAATCTTGCTTGTAGTCATCGTCAATAAATCATAATAACTTCGAATATTTTCGTTGATACAATCTTTTACAGTTGAAGTCGTTTATGAGATAAAAATCAAGGCATATATTCCTGGTATGAAAATAGAGTAAGATCATAAGAAGACTTGTGTCCTTACTTCTCAGTGCAAGAGACATCGCAGACCATCCTTACACTTGGAATTCAAATCTGCTAATTTGGATACTTTTTGGGTCAGGAAACAAACAGAAACCTGGAATTGACTACTGAGGTTTTGAAATGTTTGATTCCATTGGGCGCCACTTATGCGATTTGGCATTTTCATTAATTTCCCAAATAAAAAGTAAGGAAAGAAATAGCCTAAACTTGGAAAACAATTCCAGGTGTAGCAAATACAGATTTACGATAACCAATCGATATGATAACAAAACAATAAAAAAAATTAAGGCCCTCCCTCACCGGGAGCATTCGTTTAAGAGAAATTGATTAATCAATATTAAAAACAAGCACAATCTTCGCATTAACATGAGTCTTAGGATTTTATTATTTTGTTAATTTGTTCGTATTATCATAAGTACAAATGTTAATGAGTAAAATCCTTTTGTTAAAATTCTTAATAAATTGATCTTTTTAATTTTTATTGGTTCTTAACTGATGTATTTCACTCGACCTTGGCGACCCCCTACAGAAGCTCCACGACCCCCCGGGGGTCGCGACCCACAGGTTGAAAAACACTGCTTAAGAGTGATATAACTTTTTATTTATAAGCCGATTGACATTAAATAAACACTAAATGTTAAGTGGAGCAAACCTCAACAGGTTAAAAAAACCGCTTTACAATCGGTTAAGTGGTTACTGAGATTACCGTGCACAAACGTACAGACAAACAGGTGTCCAGAAAAACAGACAAAAATTCTAATAATCATTGTTTTGGGTTCTACTGCGTTCATAAAGCCCCCCTATAATATTTTTTCTTATTTATCTTCCATGTACAGACAGCGACCTGTTACGATTTTTCATTTTATTATATATTTATTAATTGATTGATGATATTGATTGATGATGATATTGATGATTGAAATATATCTGGTCCGATAGCGATTATCTCAGCAAGAAGTTATTCTTCTCCTTTCGAGCTGTTTGGTTGAAATATTGCATACTTTTATTATCCTCCATTATAATAACGGGTGTTTTTTTTAGAGGTATAGAACTTTAAGTTGGCCTAGCTGTTTTAACCGGCGGTATTTTTGTCAGCTGTAAAGTGATTTATGTTTAGTATGGTTTGGCATTTTAACATAAATAGACTGAAGCCTGAACAATGCTTCCAAATTGTGCAAATTTATTCTGAAAATCATGGTTCTGTCCGAAATGCGTATCGTGATTTTCATAAGCGAATTTTCTTTAGCGGTGCAGCTCACTTTTGGTTGAATACATACATACATACATATACTCACGCCTTTATCCCCGAAGGGGTAGGCAGAGGCCTATACCGGCCCACATTTCACCGTGTACAATTCGGTCCCACGTAACAGGTGGTGAGCCCATCGCCGTGTTGAAATGGACCGCCGCCGTCAGAGCCTCGTCCGTTGTTCAGCAGGTGCACGAGCTTGCACGTGAGGTTGACTTGGGCCCCAAAGGTGTTGGTAGGGCCCCACTACACCCTTTTGGTTGAATGGATACATCAATAAACAAAACTGCCATATTTGGGGTGATGATGATCCTCAAGTGTATGTTGAGACACCGTTACATCCAGTAAAACTGACTGTGTGGTGTGCTTTATAGGCTGGTGGAATAATTGGTCCGTACTTCTTTAGAAACGATGCTGACCAGAATGTTACAGTCAATCGTGACTGCTATAGAGCGAAGATTACTGACTTTTTCGTTCATCAATTGAACAACCATGATGTGCAGGAGTAGTGGTTTCAACAAGACGGCGCAACATGTTACATAGCTCGTGCCACAATTGATTTATTGAAGGAAACGTTTGGTTACCGCATAGTTTCACGTTTTGGACACGTGGATTGGCCTCCAGAGTCGTGCGATTTTACGCCACTTGACTATTTTCTGTGGAGATATGTGAAGTCGCTCGTCTACGCCGATAAGCCCGAAACGATTGACCACTTGGAGGATAACATTCGGCGCGATATTGTCGCTATACGGCCACAAATGTTGGGAAAGTCATCGAAAATTGGACCTCTAGATTAGACTACGTCCGAGCCAGCCATGGCGGTTATATGCCAGGAATCATATTTAAATTATAATGCCAGAAGATTTCCTTTCGAATAAAGTCATTTCCATATCAATAAAAACAATCACTTTCGTTTTATTCCATTTCAAAGTTCTATACCTCGAAAAAAAACACCCTTTATAATACTCTGCCCTGTTATGGAAGGGAAATATTCAACGACAAGTCAGTACTTCAGTAGCATCGACTTGAAACTTTAATAATATTCATTAAGCTAAACTTTTATTGTCTCTTGGAAGATTTGCCAGCGATGATCATTGTCCGAATGAGCTTATGCCTGAGACGTTGCATATTTAAATTCAACTGTAATGGCATAATCGGGTAGTGAAAGTTCATGATCCAAACTGGTTTGTATGTATAGTAGGGAAAACTCAATGACTTTATGGCTATGACTTAACCTTATGTAACCTTACCTCCGTCATGACTGCCTCGGTAGTCCAGTTGTCACCGCGATGACTGAAGTCTCGGATTAGAATCCCGGGCTGGAACAAAAATTTTTGATATATACAAAATATTTGTTTTGGAGTTTGGGTGTTTTGTATACAGTTATTTACCTATATATCCTACTAATATTATAAATGTGAAAGTTTGTGAAGATGTTTGGATGTTTGTTACTCAATCACACTCTAACGGCTGAATGGATCTGGTTAAAATTCGATACAGGGATAGAATGTGAGTCTGGAATAACACATAGGCTACTTTTATCCCGGGAAAATGTTCCCATGGGAAGCGGAAACGGGAACCAAATTTCACGGAGGTGAAGCCGCGCGCATCAGCTAATATTTCAATATATTTTTGTATGTTTTTCAGTTCTCTAGATCTCATAGTACAACCACAAGGTTACATTAGCTTAAATTGGGATAGATAACATTGTGTACGAATGTTCCAAAAAATATAATAGCATTTCTTGTGGCCTATGGAAGAAGGTTCGCCACACGCAGACAGAGATGCACTCTCGATTTGGGCCTTATAAAAACACTTTTGCCCCACTGAAATAATCCCATATCTACATGTGACATAAGTCATGTCATTTCATCAGAGATGGTCAATATTTATGATTCAATCGATTAACCACTAGTTCATATCTATAACGAATAGGGTCAGGTCACCCACTCCCTTTATTTCTCTCCTTACCATAATTACTACTAATCTTTCGATAATGGTTTGAATTTTAAATAATTGGTTACCACAAGACAAATTAGGTATGAATATTAAATTTGTTCCAAAATGCCTGTAATGTATACAGTATGTAACATTTCAAACCTCATATATAAACTCGGGAGTGACCACTGAGGGGGCTTTATCTATATATATAAAAATCAATGCCACTTTTCGTTGTAATTTTATAACTCAAGAACGGGTTCACCTATCCAAACCAAGTGTTTAGGCTTTTTTCGGACTATTTAGTAGATGGTTTATGTGAAGTTTGCACAAAATCGGTCGAGCGGTTCTTCATTTATCACGCAAACGAAGTTGCGCGGGTCAGCTAGTTTATTATATTATTACTAGCTGATGCCCGCAGCTTCGCCCGCGATGACGCTGTATGTGAAATTTTGCTGAATTTTCTTTGCTATAAACCTCACGGAGCCCAAGACCTTTCCAACGAATGCAAAACCGTGGAAATCGGTTCGTGCGTTCTGGAGTTATAGCGTCAGGAAGGAAAACCCGACTTATTTTTATATAATAGATTTTAACTTTTATATAGTTCTAAAATATCAAGAGGATAACCTCCATCTAGTGTCAGATCTTATAACTAGCATGCTACAGCCTACAGAATATTTTCACGTTTATGTTGTGCCAAGTACCTAATGCCATCTAGGGATGCATTTCTAAAACGGTCGCATACAGTTTCTAATTTCTGCGCAATGTAACTGCTGTCAAGTACAGTAATTTAAGTAGATTGGCACGAGATGGCAGTGTTATATATTTATGCTTTCATGTTTACTTATCAATTGTTCGAAAAACGACAAAGTGAAATATCGAATCAAAAGATGTTCTAAATTCGAATACTAACATAGCGATTGGACAACAGAGGTTGAATACATTTGAATATTTAATTTAGTATTTATATTAATAAACTTGTCGGTTTTATTTTTGCTATTGACACAGCTGATATTTACATACGGCATTATTCTTAGTAACTATAGAAACAATTGTTCCGACTTTGTTTTTAACATAACAACACTACTTACACTAGTTTTCCTTAGTATGTAATAGGTAATTATTGTAGGTCATTTCCATGATTGTTATAATAATGTATGAAGGTTAATGTTGTTGAGATATCATACAATTAATTGTCATACGAAGATCCCTTTTTTTATTAACAACATGAATGAGATGAAACAGCTCAGGATTGCTCGCGCGCGGCCACAGCGCACCAGTCGGAAGAAACCCTGGCATACGTCCGTACATACCACAGAACGCATATCGTTCATTCGAGTTGTAATAATGTAAATCTGAAACATCAAACTCCCGCGAGCCGCGAACACAGTGTCTCTACCACAATGCCAATTCAAGGACTGTACGTGATCATTTACTAACGTGCTAATATAAAGGACCTTCTGCGTCACGTATCACCTCAAGGCAGCCGATTTGTCTTCTTTTTTATCAATGTGTCTTTCACCTTCAATGTAAATATCTTATCTCCATTTCAGCTTCCTATTGAATTTGTGTTTAGAATTGTATACATATTGATCAATGTGTGAGTGAGACGTTATAACGAACTTTGGAAAATGAAGACTCGTGATCGTGCAAAACAAGAGTTCCGAGGAAAAGCGCAAGACAAGAAAGGGGGAAAACACGGCGGTGGTGGAAAGCGAATACTAAACGCTGCTGCCAGCGCTGAAGCACAAAAAGCATTGGCTGACGGGCGTTCAAAGAGATCTGGAGTAGACGCTGTTAAACTACACCTTCAAGCAACGGGAGATCCTGGAAGGACTTCTCGCTCTGCAACTGCGGTAGGTCATATTCACATTATTTTAAAAGCCCAATTTACATTTGTTTCTCAATATATTTTTCTTAATGTATTTTAAACGTAAATTATTTAAAATAAGTTTATTTCATTGATTTTCTAAGTTTATGAGCTATTATGTTTACTACGACCTATCGTCAATATTGCTATTAATAAGTTATTGCCCATCTCGGAGCAGAAGATACATATAATTCTATCTCGTTTAAGATACTAGCGGATGTCACGCGGTTTCCCCTCGTATTTCCCAATTCTGTGGGAATACATAGTTAAAATATAGCCTATAATTCAGTAAAAGTGTAGCTTTCCAATGGCCAAGGCTTTTTGAAATCGGTCCTACAGTTTTTGAGTTTATTCGGTACATACAAAAATACAAATCGTTCCTCTTTATAATATTAGTATAAATTCTATAGATATCGTGATTATGGTTTGTCACGATTATCTATTAGTAATTTATATAAAACTAGCTTACGAACCGCGGTTTCACCCGCGTAGTTATCATTCCCGTGGGAAAATGGGAATAAAATATAGCATATGTTACTCAGAGTCAATGTAAAAGAATTTTTGAAATCGGCACAGTACTTTTGAGGTTATTCATTACAAAGATACAAAAACACATGTTTTTCCTCTTTTTAATATTGGTGTAGATGTCCTCCCCTTGTCACTTTCCTTCTAATAGTTAATGAAAAATCTAGAAGTTTTCTTGGTCTCTCGTTTATTTTCTTTTATCAAATCAATCAGATCAGCCTATCTCAGTCCACTGCTGGACGTAGGCCTCTCCCAAATCACGCCACAACACACGGTCCTGCGCCTTCCGCATCCAGCCAGTCCCTGTGACCTTTTTCAGGTCATCGGTCATTTTCTTTTAGAGGAACATTATTTCCCAATAAACCAATCTATCTTCTGATTATAATTTACTTTTCCTCGATAACATTTGAATTACGATGTAACAACACTTGATTTGATCATTGCTGTAGAGTCTGGTTCAGCTATGTGAATGCGGATGAGAATAGTTCCTTACAAAAAATACCAATAAGTATTCACATTAAATCAATAACTCGTTCGGAATATTTTAATGGATTCGATTTTATTGATACTTATTTGTTCTTCACTTGTTGTTGCCTGCGACTTCGTTCGCGTTATAACTTGTAGGTATTATGATGAAAATGTGAGTTGCTATTCGTAAATCTTACTAATATTATAAAGGTGAAAGTTTGTTTGTTTGTTTGCATCGAATAGGCTCCGAAACTACTGGACAGATTTGAAAAATTCTTTCACTGTTGGGAAGCTACACTCTTCGCGGTGAACATAGGTTATATTTTATTCCCGTATTCCCACGGGGACGGGAGTTACGCGGGTGAAACCGCGTGACGTCCTCTAGTATTTTGTGAATAGGTAGATATAATATAAAACTTTAAAAAAAACTTGACGTCGCAAAGGTCACTCATTACCACACGCACTCATTAAAGTCATTTTATAAATATAATTAAACAGAAAAGCACAAAAATGCTTTAAAACTGTATTAAGGTGCATTTCGGACATTTATTCAGACCCTAACAACAAAAAGATCATTCGTAAGGTATCGTTCATATGGGCCCCTTAAACTTAGACTATTAAACTATCATTTACCTAGTACTAGTAATTGAATGGTCCAAACCAGTAGTAGTTAAATTTTCTACGTAGATAAATACAATACAATAAATAAATAAATTCATTTATTCAATTAAAATTTCACATTATAATTTTCAGTGACCCCACACTAGGCAAGCCTGTCCTGTGGGTGTCAAACACGACCAGCAGTAAAAATTGATTTAATAACAAATAGTGATTACATTAACAAATTAATTACATTAACAATATAAAGATCATTTATAAAATATTTAGAATAGGTACATAATTATACAAGACTTATCCATACTAATATTATAAAGCTGAAGAGTTTGTTTGTTTGTTTGTTTGTTTGTTTGTTTGTTTGAACGCTAGGATCTCAGGAACTACTGGTTGGATTTCGGAAATTCTTTTACAGTTTGATAGTCCATCTATTGAGGATGGCTATAGGCTATATAACATCACGCTAAGGCAAATAGGAGCGGAGCAGCAATCAAGAATGTTTCGAAAACGGGGAATATTTTTTAACGTCTGAGAGCTTCCGAAGAGTACGCTGCGTAAATGGTTAAAGTTACGTAAAAATTGTGTATTACAAAATTGTTTCTCTTAAAAAGTTCTAAAAAAAAGTCCGCGACGGCATATGTCTTTCATATGTTTTTTTTTTAAGGTTCGCCCAGAATAACCTAATTGGTCTATCTCTTAAGGTCCGCTCACAATATTTTAAAACTAAGTTTGTTTGTGCTACGATCTCAGAAACTACTGGTTGCATTTCAAAAAATATTTTAAAGTTTCATAGTCAATTTATTGAGGATGGTTAATAACAGTATAACATCACGCTAAAACGAATAGGGGCGGAGCAGCCATGAATAACGTTTTGAGAACGGGGAAAATTTCTTTCTTTTCAGAGCTTCCATTGCGTACACTGTGGAAATGGTTAAAGTTACGTAAAAATAGTGTACTATAAAATTGTTCCTCTTAAAAAGTTAAAAAAAAAGTCCTGAACCGCATATGCCTATCTTTTTCGGTTAGCTTACAATAACCCTCTTAGTAAGTTTTAAAATAGAGCGAGGCGACGACGGCAGTAATCGTGGTCTGCAGTGGTAGCCAGTCAAGTGAACGATAAAAACCGGTCAAGTGCGAGTCGGATTCGTACCATAAAAGGACGGGCGGAAGTATATGCGACGGGAAATATCATATCACTTTACATATTAATACCACGCCTATCTCCTTCTCACTCTCATGTGACGCAAGCGAAGTTGTGTGGGTCAGCAGCTCTAATGAACATAAGTGACGGAGTAAATGCGACGGGAAATATTATATCACTAAATATTTATACTACACTTCTCTCTTTGACGCAAACGAAGTTGCGCGGGTCAGCTAGTTAACTAAATATAATTTAAAATACATATCTGGAGGTATATATTGTAATATAGACCCTTATCCCAAGTCCTCTCTTCAAGTACCCTAAATTAACGGTATGTACAATAATATAATGAAATTATAGAAATCTGAATAATGTTTATATTTGGTAAAAACAGTTAGTTTTAGTAAGTAGGTACAAACCTACTTGAATAAAGTTTTTGTAAAAATCTGAAACTAGTTTTTCTATGAATAAATTGTAACTTTGTGGACTAACGAGCATGTTAGATTAACTTTTTGCAAGCGAATGTGATTTATAAGATTAAAATATACCACGAGACGTTTTTACACAACTACGCTTATACCTAACTAAGCTAATCTATATCTATAGGTACTACTTAATATTATGAAGAGGAAAGATTTGATTGTTTCTTTGTTTGTTTGCAAAGGAACTTTGGCTCTGAATACAGGACCGAATTGAAATTTTTTTCACTGTTGGGAAGCTAGACTCTTCCCGGTGAACATACGCTATATTTTATTTATGTATTCCCACGGGAACTGGAGCTACGCGGTAAAACCGCGTGATGTCGTGTAGTAATCTTACTCATATTATAAAGACGAAAGTTTGTGAGTGTGGACGTTTGTTACTCTTTCGCGCTCTAACGACTGAACGAATCTGACTGAAACTTAGTACAGGGATAGATTATGGGCTGGAATAACACATAGGCCAATTTATTCCGGGTATAAGTTCCCACGGGAAGCGGGAACGGGAACAAATTTTACGCGGGCGATGCTGCGTGCATCAGCTAGTATATAATAAGCTTGTGCTATTGGATCTGGAGAACTGATAAACATTATTTCTAAAAACACACCTACACACATTACACACAAAAAATATCCAAACTCCGAAACAAAAATAAAATTTGTGGATCGCAACTATTTGGTCAGAACCCGGAATTCGAACCCTAGACCTCAGTAACGGCAGTTGCATAGACTACCGCCTGCGCTTTGTTGTCGTAGCGGAATACATCATCCGAAAGTAGATCCACAGAGAGACGGGCAAATACTGAACCCTAAAAATGTGGTCGCGCTGTATTGTATTTTTTTACGAGAGGGAAAATCGTCATGGATGCTATGCCGGACTTCTACCGACTAAAAACCCCGTTGGAAGCCCCGGCTAAGCCTTCATAAGGATACCCTAGGGCTTCGAACAGACCTACGGCTACCACTGAGGCCTCGCCTACGGATAGTCGCGCTGCTTAGAAACTTTTTTAAACTACAATCATGCGTGCATAAATTACGAAATTATAACAATAGCCAGCCAATTTTACTACACGTGTAAATAATGTGAGAGCTTGAAAACAATAATGTTTGATTTATTAGTGTGTTAAGAAACATCTCGGTATCCTGATTTCACGATATTACGACGGGGCATTCAACAAATGACTAGCTTAGTGTTCTAAATAGGTACAAGTGGAAAATAACAGATTTATAAAATATTACAACCTTGTAGAACATTATGTATCTCAACAACCAGGTTAGCGTTACTCTATCTTACTCATAATTTGTACGTTTGGATGCGTAGTTGTCTGAATGTTTGTAACTCTTTTACGCTTTAACCGCTGAACGGATCTAGCGGAACTTTCGTACAGGGATAGTTTATAGTCTAGAATAACTAATAGGACTATTTATCCCGGTAAAACGTTCTCATAGGGAGCGGGAACGAGAGCAGAATTTTAAGGGGGTGAAGCTGCGAGCACCATGTAGTCTTTTTTTTTTGTTTAACGTGAAGGAAAATCCTCATAGATGTTATGCCGGACTCCTACCGACTAAAAAACCTCACGTCACGCCCAACAGCCTGTGGTTGGGAGCCCCGGGGAAGCCCTCGGAAGGATGTCCCAGAGCTCCCAACAGACCCACGGCCGCCACTGTGGCCTCGCCCAGGGGGTGGTTCGGGTGCTATCCCGCGTCTTTGGGGGGTTTCGGGTGTGATTCGGCTTCTAAGGGGGGGGCGTGCGTGAATTGCTCACGTCACGCTGCCGTCATGGGCCTGCTTCTGTAAGGACGGTGAGCCGCCCTCTCACCGTCCTCAGGCCCCCGGTCATGGTGGCCGATAGTCCTCGGCGAAGACACGTCGGCGGCGCCCAGGTCGCCGACTGCGGAACTCGGGTGGGAGAGTTCTCTCCCGTACCCGTCCCGCCGCCTCCTTCACGAGCATTACCTGCTCGCAGAAAGAGGTGGCGTAGTCCCACTTACTCGCGCTGGAGAGCATGACTCGCACCATGGTCTCGAGCGAGAGAGTGTCCACGTCCAGACCCACTACGAGGACCTGGCGCTGTTGCGCCCACGCCTTGCAAGCACCATGTAGTCTACAATACGTTATATATAGGATTCAAGCTAATGTTCGCTGTAGCGCGCGAGCGACTATGTTTTCCCGTGCCCATTTCCTACAAAAAGTGGTGGCCGAGTAAAAATTTGCATAACATGTCCTTGCCCAAGCTCAATGTCGGTGAATATTTATTTATTTTCTATTATATTCAGTGACATTTTCACACAGCGGCATCTGATCCCAAAGTAAGCTCAGATTGACCTAAACGTACGTAAAATCGAAATAAAAATGTGTTACATTTTATTAAAATTACCTTTTATATCCTGTCGTTACAAATTACGAATAGCAAAAACTAATGTGTTCAATTTGGTGTAGTCATTAGTTATGACTGTACGTATATTTCGGAGATTTATTTTTAGGGTTCCGTACCCGAAGGGTAAAAACAGGGCCCTATTACTGAGACCTTGCTGTCCGTCTGTCTGTCTGTCCATCACTAGGCTGTATCTCAGGAACTGTATAGCTAGAGAGCTTAAGTTTTCACAGATTATGTACTAATGCATAAAAAAAGCTTTCTGCAATTCTTCTCTGTAGGTATAATAATAATAATAATAATATATTACCTATTAATATCACAGTATAAAGAGAAAACCTATAGATTAATAAGATATAGATGAAGTTTAACATTATTACACGGTTTAACAAAAACCAGTATAAATCTTACTTATGTCGTAATATGAAGTCATTCGTAATATCAAGTTCATGTGAAATACCGTATTTTTTTCTAGATAAGTGGGTTTTCATTAAATGTTTAGTGAGTTTTTTTTAATATTAAGTGAGTTTTTTACTGAATAGAGGCCCATGAGGTTTTCGGTTGATTGGACTATTAAATTAATTTATTTCCAACAAAAACACTGTAAGTAGAAGATTTTTTATAGAAAAGAACGTGACCTACTACGTTTCATGCTGTTACCGTAGCATTTGGTCGTTTGTAATACCAGAGATGTACCTCTTAACCCTGCCTCCTTTCTTCTTTACTCCATTTTTTACCTATGATTATAGGTAGGTCTTTATTATCATTAAAATAATACTGTTAAAAAGATGCCATTGCCCTTCATCATCTTTGTAAAAATTTGAATTGGAATTAAATGTAATCCGTGGAAATATCCAGTTAAGAATCTGTCCAGATACTCCAGAAGGTATTTGTTTATCTACACAAAAGCAAAGTAGTCACAACTCATGTGATCCATTTATCATTCCACTAAGATCATGAGCTCGTGACAAGCAAAGATTATTGCCGTGCTATGTATTGATATTTATGTCGCAGATAGACTGTATAATTAGTTGTTTTGTAAATACTCTAGCCCTGTTTTGGTTTTCATTTATGAACTTAGATTATAATTTTACAAGAATGACTATCAAAGACTTTAAAATTACTGTACCTACCGGACCTTAAGCCAAGTTGAGAGAAATGAAGAAAAATAGACCATTGGTCTATTAAAATTGAATATTGGTCATTTGCTTATTGCACGCCGTTATAATATGCACTTTAATTAAAGTGCATATTATAAGCTGTTAATTATCTTGGTACTTTTTATTTCGTTTCAGATTTATCCCTAAATAGACTTCCAGAATTGCACCGCTCGTTTTGAGGGTAGGGGTATACAGAACGGCGTGCAATAAGCAAATGACCAATATTCAATTTTAATAGACCAATGGTCTATTTTTCTTCATTTCTCTCAACTTGGCTTAAGGTCCGGTAGGTACAGTAATTTTAAAGTCTTTGATAGTCATTCTTGTAAAATTATAATCTAAGTTCATAAATGAAAACCAAAACAGGGCTAGAGTATTTACAAAACAACTAATTATACAGTCTATCTGCGACATAAATATCAATACATAGCACGGCAATAATCTTTGCTTGTCACGAGCTCATGATCTTAGTGGAATGATAAATGGATCACATGAGTTGTGACTACTTTGCTTTTGTGTAGATAAACAAATACCTTCTGGAGTATCTGGACAGATTCTTAACTGGATATTTCCACGGATTACATTTAATTCCAATTCAAATTTTTACAAAGATGATGAAGGGCAATGGCATCTTTTTAACAGTATTATTTTAATGATAATAAAGACCTACCTATAATCATAGGTAAAAAATGGAGTAAAGAAGAAAGGAGGCAGGGTTAAGAGGTACATCTCTGGTATTACAAACGACCAAATGCTACGGTAACAGCATGAAACGTAGTAGGTCACGTTCTTTTCTATAAAAAATCTTCTACTTACAGTGTTTTTGTTGGAAATAAATTAATTTAATAGTCCAATCAACCGAAAACCTCATGGGCCTCTATTCAGTAAAAAACTCACTTAATATTAAAAAAAACTCACTAAACATTTAATGAAAACCCACTTATCTAGAAAAAAATACGGTATTTCACATGAACTTGATATTACGAATGACTTCATATTACGACATAAGTAAGATTTATACTGGTTTTTGTTAAACCGTGTAATAATGTTAAACTTCATCTATATCTTATTAATCTATAGGTTTTCTCTTTATACTGTGATATTAATAGGTAATATATTATTATTATTATTATTATACCTACAGAGAAGAATTGCAGAAAGCTTTTTTTATGCATTAGTACATAATCTGTGAAAACTTAAGCTCTCTAGCTATACAGTTCCTGAGATACAGCCTAGTGATGGACAGACAGACAGACGGACAGCAAGGTCTCAGTAATAGGGCCCTGTTTTTACCCTTCGGGTACGGAACCCTAAAAATAAATCTCCGAAATATACGTACAGTCATAACTAATGACTACACCAAATTGAACACATTAGTTTTTGCTATTCGTAATTTGTAACGACAGGATATAAAAGGTAATTTTAATAAAATGTAACACATTTTTATTTCGATTTTACGTACGTTTAGGTCAATCTGAGCTTACTTTGGGATCAGATGCCGCTGTGTGAAAATGTCACTGAATATAATAGAAAATAAATAAATATTCACCGACATTGAGCTTGGGCAAGGACATGTTATGCAAATTTTTACTCGGCCACCACTTTTTGTAGGAAATGGGCACGGGAAAACATAGTCGCTCGCGCGCTACAGCGAACATTAGCTTGAATCCTATATATAACGTATTGTAGACTATTGGTCTATTAAAATTGAATATTGGTCATTTGCTTATTGCACGCCGTTCTGTATACCCCTACCCTCAAAACGAGCGGTGCAATTCTGGAAGTCTATTTAGGGATAAATCTGAAACGAAATAAAAAGTACCAAGATAATTAACAGCTTATAATATGCACTTTAATTAAAGTGGCAAATGGCTGACTATTATTATCAAAGAACCGAAAACCCATGGATATGGCTTTTAAAGTTGAGATAGATCGCTACTGGACACCAATGACCTAGAAATGTTAAAAGATAGGAATTAAACGCGTTAGACATAGGACCACAAAGACATATAATATAATGTGTTATGGAGATTATTGGAAGTTCCGCAGGAGCAAATTGCAATAGGCTGATTTCATTGATAGTATTTACAATCAATCTACAACAATGCTTTCAATTCTATATAGACTATCCTCTGTAGTCGTAACATTAACACCGCACTAGGCACTCGTTTATGTATGGATGTTAGGTCTGAACAATTAAAGAAGATCTTGAAAAGTGGATAGAAGCATTTGAAATGTGGACATACGGACGCATTTTTCCATTAGTTGGACCCAGAAAGTTACTATTTTACCAACTACAGCGTTCCTGGGCCATATTTTCTGACACCAACGTTATGAGCTCTTGCAAAATCATAGTGATGGCTAAAGTTGCTGGGAAAAGAAGGGTGGGACGCAGAAAGTCATAGTTACAAAACATCCGAGAGTGGACCGGAAAATCTGAAGTGGCTGAAATGTTCCGACGAGCGTGAGACCGAGAGAACTGTGCCATGCTGATCGTCAACCTTCACTAGTTGGAGCGGCACTCTGAGAAAAAGAAGAAGAATCAATCTACAGACTAAAGTATCATTTCACGATATTCACCTGTGGCATCGATAAATGAACACGTATTGACATATAAAATAAAACTATAACTGGGTTGAATTCTGTACGTTGCATTTTAAGTGCTCAAGTCTTCCTCTCAACTTTTCAGAAATTCGAGGCCCTGATTTTTCACCGACCTCGTAATAATGCGCATGGTGCATGGAGGGTCAGTGTCTGCATCTAGGCTTGCTAAATGAGCTCATTTTCATTATTATTAATCACATTATCTACGTAATACTTACATGAACTTAAAGCAAAACAAAGCTTTCCCGACGTGCATTGTAATTTTATTTATCACTAGCTGATGTTCGCGGATTTCCTCGCAAAGAATACTGTTTCAGTTCCCCCATCCTATGGGAACATATTCCAGAGATAAAAAGTAACCATTGAGTTATTCCAGATTAGACTCGTAAGCAATCCCTGTACCAAATTAGCTAATAAAGTATCGTCTCTTATCAAATTACAGATTACCTTAACAAATGATCTTATCTCATAAAATTATTTTATCTTATCTTATCTTATCAAATTATCATATCTCGTCTTATCTTATATTATATTATCTTATCTTCTTATCTTATCTCATCTCATCTTATTTCATCATATTATCTTATCAAATTTATTTCTTAATCTTTACCAGATTTTAAGCTATCCCTGTACCAAATTAGCAAAGAAATTATCTTATCTTATCTTACCTTATCTTATTCTTTTGTTTTTACAGAAAGCTTACAGACTAATAACATTGGTAGAAAATTGCCATAATATTGAGGACAATTGCCGATTACAAGCTTCCACATATCTTATAGTATCTTATCTTATATTGGCTTATCTTAACTTGTCTTATCTTATCAAATTATCTTGTTTTTTCTTTTCACGTTATTTTGTCTTATCGATTTATCTCTACTTATCTTATCTTATCTTATCAAATTGTCTTATCTTACCATATCCAAGTGTCTTGCCTTATTTTATCTTACCAAATTTCATCCAGTGCGGTTTAGCCGTTATAGCGTAATTGAGTATCAAACATCCAAACATCTTTTTAAACTTTTACGTTTACAAAACCTATTAGGATAGGATAATCAGCCTTACATTAATTTCAGTACGACTATACAAATATTCGTTTGGAAAGTTATAGTCAACTATTTAGTGTTCATTGTGTATGCTGAAGATATTGTTCAATCGTTAGAAATTGAGGGTGACATCACTTTTAAATAAATTGGCAATGGGATGCTACAATGCACCAGCCATAGCGACATAAATCCGAGATATTCAACAAGTGATGAATAGGATCTTTGTGTAAAGCTTCTGTTACTAATGACACGGAGTAAGATAGCAAAAACATGGTAAAATGATACTACTAGTAAATATCACACATTAAAGTGACTTACTTATACTTACTTGACTATGAGTCAAGTAAGTACAAGTAAAGGGCCAAAAAGAATGCACATCGAGCTTTAGAAAGAGGCAATCGGCTAATTTCGACTTCGTATAGCGGTATCTGTGTCGCACACACCATGACGTTTGTTTTGTCAGTCATGGTTCAAATGCGAGAGAGTGCAGTCGCTTATCTAAGCCAATATATATATAGAGCTGCTAAAACCCCTATAAAATTAAATTAGTACCTACTATGGCATCTATAGGGAAAAAAGGTAAGCCGTTAGTCTACCAGTCACGCGAAATAATCCATAATGTTTATAAATATTTTTTATCTGAAGCCAACCAATTTAAAAAACATGAGGATGTTAATGTAAGTAATTATTTTAAGAAGGTTCAACAGAGAGTTGCAGATGCCACTGGAATTTCAAAAAGAACTTTGAACAATATATTAAACGAAGTCGGCACTGCCACTGATAATACACATTCCAGTGGAACAAAATCCAGCTCTCGAAAAAATGGGAGACCAAAAAAACTATTTCGTTTAGATATGGACGATTTTGATTATGATGTTGTTAGAAGAATGGTGTACGATTTTCATCTGCGTTACAAACAACTGCCTACAATAAAAACATTAAAAGCTAAATTATCTGAGGCTATTAATTATAATGGGTCTGAAAAGACGTTGAGAAAAATTCTTTATGAAATGGGATTTGCGTTCACAAAAATAAAAGACAATAGAAAAGTTCTAATGGAAAAGCACGATGTAGCTCTCAAACGAATTGAATATCTGGACAAAATACGCGATTTCGCGAAACAGGAAATAACATTATCTATATGGATGAGTCCTACATACATACAACCCACACTAAAGGAAAAACTTGGAGTGATGATAAGCAAATAGGGGTAAAAAAACCGATTTCAAAAGGTCAACGTTTGATAATTGTTCACGCAGGTAACGAAAAAGGCTTTGTACCAGGAGCCTTTTTAACGTATAAATCCACGGACGCTAAAGGTGATTATCACAACGAAATGAATAACGAAAACTACGAGAAGTGGTTAATTAATTAATTCCAAATATACCTAATGATTCTGTTCTGGTTATCGACAACGCACCCTATCACAATAAATATGTTGAAAGACCCCCCAACTCAAACACCAATAAACCGGAAATGATCAATTGGTTACAAAGACACGAAATTTCAGTTGATCATAAATTAACAAAACCTCAGATATATAATATTATATGTCAGCACAAGGACAGATTTACAGAGTTTTCCGTGAACAAGATACTAGCCGAACATAGGCACACTGTGCTGCGATTGCCACCGTACCATCCGGATTTTAATCCAATTGAAAATATATGGTCTCAACTAAAAGGCTATGTAGCCGCAAGAAACGTGGACATGAATTTAAGTCCAAAAAAGACATTATTAACTGAAAAATTAAACATGATCGGGGCTGATGAGTGGAAAAAGGTTTGCGATCATGCGATAAAATGCGAGAATGAATATCGAGGAATTCAACACGCTATGGACGATAAAATAGATAGATTGGATAGGCTAGTAATAAATACAGCTGATAGTGGCAGTGATACAGACCTCAATGAGAGCACAGATAGTGAAATGGAAGGAATTGAATATACATGATTTTGTTTTTATTATACTAATTCCGTATTTTTCCCCGTGCGGTGTTCTTTTAGAATAAGAAAAATAATATGTCGCATAAGTCGACTAAGGGTACAGGGTTAAACCGTGTTGTGGCCGATGGCCAAGCAACTTGTCGCCACAATATTACACTTTTTGTCGATCTTATATAAAATATATATTTATGAAGATTATTTGAAGATTATTTTTTCCTAACAAGAATATAGCAATAATTAAAAATAGTTACATCGTGTTTTACAGCTCTATATATTTCACGTGAAATCAAAACAAAACAACAATAAAGTACTTAGTGCTAAAAATCAAATTCTGATAAACGACTAATCTAATAATTGATGTCCATGGAAATGAGCATTCGTTTGCATTCGGAAATGCGATGATTGCCGATGTGCATTCTTTATGGCCCCGTACTGCAAAAAATCAATCTACCAATTTTTTTCCCTAGCTCCAATGAATATAAGAAGAAAATGTGATCAACTTTATACTTTATTTTTTAATTGGTAAATGATATACCTGTACATAAATACCCTAGTACACTCCCAGCAACAGGTGCACTGAATCACCTAGCCAGGTCATTTGAATGACCTGTTGCTGTGGAATTTGCTCTAACTATTTTGGGCAATACCTATAATGTATAGCTCTTTTGTTACAGTCAATTTCTGTAACCTATTCTATAATCTGAACCCGAATATCAAAATCGATTCTGTCAGTTACAGGGCATGTAATATTCATTCATAATTGAATTTAATTGAAATTTGAATTCTAGATCTTTTTTTTTTTCACTTTATGCCTCGTATTCCACCTATTTTGTCCACCCAAGTTGATCTACTGTTAACTGCTTTATATGATTGGTTCACCTGAATGTTCCACGATAAACTTTGTATGCATGCCTTGTCAGCAATTTTGACAATTGATTAAAGGTACAGTCCCACCAACTTATCTGTGAACTGAGTGGCGGCGACACCATCGACATAGTGTTGCAAGTTAATATAGATTTCCCAGAATTGGGCATGTTTGCCTAGTATTTAGCGTAGTAATAAACTAGATACGTTATTAAAGTAATCTATGTAATTAGTACTTTATTATCATGTCTATACATTAATACATTCATTAAGTGTGTAAAAAATATTTGAAAAAATGGCAAAGATGAATTGATTAGGGGTAGATAACCTGTAACTGTAACCTAAAATTCATGTTAGCTGCTGTATGACAGTCCATTTTTAGAGGAAGGCTTTAGGCTATCTAACATCACGCTGCGACCAATAGGAGCGACGGGATAGGGCAGACAAAGTTGTCAGTGTACGAGGTCGCTGGCGGTCGGCTAGTTTCATATCTACACGATAGATAGAGGAGCTGACCTAGCAATTGGATATAATAAAACATTAGTTTTAGAATAATTCATTTATAAACCAGGTTTACAATAATTATGGTCTTTTGAACAACCTGCACTCCCAACTTCATCCAGGCTGTGAGGAAATATACCTCCTATTTCCATGCAACCATCATCATCATCACTATCACTTTCTGTTTCTGTGTCACTTCTTACTTCTATTATAAAAGGCTTATCCAAATACGAATCTTGTTTCAAATATTCTTCTTCTAACTTGTGAACATATTTGCAATGCTGTGCCCACTCATTAACTGTAATGGTTTCAAAGGCTTCTTGAACCAGGCGGGGAATCTCAGCATTTTTATGGTCATTATTTACTTCAGCTACTTTTCTTTTCATTGTGCTCCAAATGAATTCAATGGGGTTAAGATCACAGTGATAGGGAGGTAAGTACAAGCATTTGTGTCCATTTTGTTCTAATATTTTTACAATTTTATATTCAGGTTCAGGCTTGTTTCTTTTTATTATTTCTAACAGCTGAGGTTTTGTGAACTCTCCAAAGTCAACATTATTTTGTGTCAACCATAGTTGCATATCTCTATTTAAAGAATTCGTATTTGGAGCCTTATTTATACAAACACGGTGATAGGGAGCATTATCCATTACAATTATTGATGGCTGCTGTAAGTTAGGCACCAGTTTTTCAATAACCCACTTTTTAAAGTTAGTACTGTTCATTTCATCGTGATAATCACCACTTTTAGTAATAGACTTGAAAACGAGAAGTGCATTATTAACAAATCCAGTGTCCCCTCCTGCGTGTATAATAATATACCTTTGTCCTTTTGATACAGGCTCTAATAGTCCGTCTACACCCTCTCCTTGCCAACATTTGCCTGATGTATGCGATGAGTGAATATAATTATGTCTCGTCTAAATAAATTAGCGGCTGAGGTTGTGGACCTTTATTATTTTTTTCCACTGCATGCAAGTACTTTGCTCTCCAAGCTGATACTTCATTACGCTCCATTAGTAACTTACGGTTACTCTGAGACTTTTTAAAACGAAAACCCATCTTGTGAAGCAGTTTTCGAAGACTTTCTCTTTGTCCTGTGTAATTAATTTCTGTCTTTAAGACCTCTAGAAGCTTCTTGATAGTTGGTAGCTCCTTTTTATTGGAATAAAACTCATGTACTTTTTTTCGAATAACTCCCATGTCAAAATCATCAACATGTATAAATCCCGTTTTACGCTGCCTCTCCTTGCCTGGGGTCCGAATTTTTGTACCAGTCTCTTCTGCTACATGCCCTTCTTTTACTATTTTAGATATGAGCCCTTGACTCACACCTGAAATAAATAACACATTATCATCATCAACCCCTTAACGTCACACACACAATGTTTGCTATATGTAAGTACAAATGAATAGTGGCAATGTTAAAAGTAAATATCAGTAGATATGTACCTATTTCTTGTTGCGGGTTAGTTGACTCTTACATCAATCAAATTCATAAATATCGGGAAATTTACAAAAAGAAAGTTGGGAACACTAACCTGTAGCTGCAGAAATTCGTTCGTATATTTGATTAAATGGTATAATCGGAGCCTCCGCCCGAGCTTCTTCTTCAAAAAAGGATTTAACCTTTAGAATAATGCTTCGAGCATCACTTTTAATCGCTTTCGGCATAATTAACGTTGTAAATATAGCAATTTAGCAACAGAAATCACAGAGAACCCGAATGTAGTAGATACTGACAATCGAATGACATTTCAACATGGCGGCCGTAGTTCCTACTTTTGCCATTTCACATATAAGTTGGTGGGACTGTAAGTATAATGTGGTCTTCTCATTCAATCACGTAAATCAAAGATGACACATGTCATCTTTGATTTACGTACGTATTTACCATCGAAGGCATATGAAGTATCTACGAAATAATGATAAGTTTAAATAGACAAGATGAACCATTTAGCATGTCACTAAAGTGTAAAACAATGTAAGTTGTGTTAATGAAGTTACTTCTTCGTTTGCGGCTGCTAAACAAGGAATCAACTACACACGACTGTACTGTGATCGCTACGTGATGTCACACTGGTACTACTTATTCTGTGATAGGATTTTTTACCATTACAGTAACCGAATAAGTAGTTTTATGTAGTTCCGGGTTTATATAGTTTAGATATGCACTCAGTCAAACGGCTCTAAATTTCAAGGAAAAGGCCTGTTATGTATAACCCCGTTTCGTAATACATATGTTAATGGTTGGGGGCTACATCATATAATGTAAATGCTACATTATTTATAATGTAGATGCTACATTATATATAATGTAGTAGCGACTTATAGAGCGAAAATACCTACATCTATAAAATATGATTCATAAAAGATTTCGGATGATTCATTTAGCGTGTATTTCAGTATCCGTAGTCCAATCAATTGTGTAAAAAAAACAGTGTTTACCGTTATTTGCATTAAAAGCTATATATTTTGTAGAACTAGCTACTAAGAACTTTTAAATATACAAATTTCTGAGTAGAGATAGACAAAATATGGTGCATAAAAATAGTAACAAAAATAATAAAATAGTATGATAGTAAGGTACTACCTACCCAATTCAATTCATTCAACTTTGTATCTTGTTTAATTGATCTAATTGTTTTATTTACTCAATAGCTGTAAGTACCTAATTGATTAGAACGTAAATATAGTGCGTCTCCTGACGGATATCTGTAGCAGAGTAAGGAAATTCTTCACACTCAGACCAAAGTCATTTCATTTAATTTATTTATATTCATGACGTCAGTCATACGATGTATAATTCATACCTGAGTCTTCTAACACCTTTGGGGCTTGAGATGACACCACGTCCACAATGAAATACTTCTCATACACTTTGGACATGTCACAGTTTAATGAATTGAAATACTTTCATTCTTAGGGTTGCGTACCCGAAGGGTAAAAAACCGGCCAAGTGCGAGTTGGACTCGCCCATGAAGGGTTTCGTAGCAGCAAGTAACATAATATAAAAGTTCTTATAGTTCGTTGTAACTTTGATTGATGTTTTAACACGTTCGCAGTGGTGGTGATTTTTCTAACCGAAAATTGCAGTTTATGACGTATTAAAAAAAAACTACTGGCTCTATCTCGTTCGAACTAATTTTCGTTGGTAGTTTTTATGGCAATGTACATCATATATTCTTTTTAGATTTATCATGCTCTTAGTTTAGAAGTTAGAGGGGGGGGGGACACTCATTTTTCCACTTTGGAAGTGTCTTTTGCTCAAACTATTCAGTTTAGAAAAAAATGAAATTAGAAACCTCAATAGTATTTTTGAAGACCTATCTATAGATACCCCACTCGTAAGGTTTTGATGAAAAAAAAATTTTTGAGTTTCAGTTCTGAGTATGGGGACCCCCAAAATTTACTGCTTTTTTTATAATTTTATATAAGAATCTTAATGCGGTTCACAGAATACATCTAGTTACCAAGTTTTAATATCATAGGCCTTATAGTTTCGAAGAAAAATGGCTGTGACACACGGACGGACAGACAAAATCAAAATCAAAATCAAAAATATATTTATTTCACATAGGCATTATACAGATGCGCTTGCAAAACGTCCAGAATACAAAACAAAACTCTACCACCAGTTCACAACGCGACCCACCTGAGAAGAACTGGCAAGAAACTCAGCGGGTTGTTCATTTTTTGCTCTATTTACAATTTTAAAGAATCTAAAAACTAGGCATTTTAACAATTTTTTTGAGAATCCAGCAGAGCAGGTCATTTCCAGGCTTCCTTATCCAACAAATAATCATTGATTGTATAGTAGCCCCTGCAGTTCAATTTACTTTTAACAGATCTTTTAAACTTATTAAGGGACATACTTTTAATTTCGTCTGGAAGCCTGTTGTAAAAGCGTATACAGTTACCCATGAAAGAATTGCTGGTTTTGTGCAATCTGCTATGAAAAACAGCAAGGTTATTTTTATTTCTAGTGTTGACATTGTGTCTATCACTTAACTTAGCGAAACTATGTAGATTTCTTTGTACATACATAAGGTTTTCAAAAATATATTGTGATGCTACAGTAAGAATATTAACCTCTTTGAATTTTTCGCGCAGAGAGACCCTTGGACCTAGTCTATATATAGCTCTTATGGCCCGCTTTTGTAAAATAAAAATTTTATTTATATCTGCAGCATGGCCCCACAGTAGAATACCATAAGACATTATACTGTGAAAGTAACTGAAATAAACTATTCTAGCCGTATCTACATCAGTCAAGTGCCTTATTTTTTGTACAGCAAATGCTGCTGAACTTAATCTACTAGCTAGTTTTACAATATGTGGACCCCATTGTAAACCAGCATCAACCGTTAACCCTAGGAATGTGGTTTGTTCCACAAGTTCCAACTCTCGACCATTAAGTTGAACATTGGTTTCTGACTGTGCTACATTAGGCAAGGTAAATTTAATACATTTAGTTTTATTATCATTTAGTTTAAGATTGTTAGTGTTAAACCAATGAACCACTTTCAAGATTGCGTTGTTGACATCGTCATAGTTATCTATTTGTCTTTTTACTTTGAAAATCAAAGAAGTATCATCTGCAAACAAAACAATCCTGTTGTTGTCCCCCACGTAAAAGGGTAAGTCATTAAAATATATAAGGAATAAAAATGGTCCGAGTATTGAACCCTGCGGGACGCCCATAGTAACTACAGATCCCTCTGAGCGTGCACCATTAACATCGACCCGCTGAATTCTATTGTTCAAATATGAAGTCAGAAGGTCGAGAGCCTTGTTTCTTATGCCATAATGGTGTAATTTCCTGATTAATGTTTTATGTTGGACGCAATCAAATGCCTTAGACAGATCACAAAACACACCAATTGCATCTTGTTTATCCTCCCAGGCGTCATAAATACATTTCAATAACTCTACACCAGCATCGGTAGTCGAACGTCCTTTAGTGAAGCCAAATTGTTTCTCATGAAATAATTTGTGACTGTTAAAAAAGATCAGCATCTGCTCTAGTATCAATTTTTCAAATATCTTGCTCAAGGTCGGCAACACCGAGATAGGTCTGAAATTACCCGGATCTGAAGCGGTGCCAGCCTTGAATAGTGGTATAACTTTACTGTGTTTCATCAAATCAGGAAATACACCACTAGAGACGCAATCGTTAAACACAGTTGCCAAGTGGGGGGCAATGACATCTATAATACTTGATATGGATTTTACTGATAACCCCCAAAGGTCAGCGGTTTTTTTAACATTAATAGATCTAAAAGCTTTTATGATGTCGTTGCAGTTGACAACGGTGAATTCGAACGCGCCTTCACAGGCAGCTACAGATTCTGCTAATAATAGCTCGGCGGAGGTGGAAGACGACTGGAGAGTGTCAGTTATCTCTATTGGAACATTACTGAAAAATTTTTCAAACTCGGTCGCCACTTCCAAATCCCCCGATACGTGGCGATTGTTTATATTTAAATGAAACTTTCTTTCATTCGTTGTACACCTACCACATTCCGCATTGATAATGTTCCAAGTAGTTTTAATTACATTCGCAGAATCATAAATTTTATTTCTAATGAAATTAGACTTGGCTAAGGTACAGGCTTGCTTAAATATCTTTGAGTATTTCTTAACATATTGCTGAAACTCTGGGTTGAAATTATATGATTTTTCAGAATACAGTTCATATAGTTTATGGCGACTTTTATAAATTCCGGGTGTAGCCCAGTCACTGAAAGCAGAACTGCCTCCGATTGATAATGTTTTCGGGGTAAAGATTTTCCCAAACACAGTATGTATCAAATTAAATAAATCAGAGTAGGATTCTTCTACGCTAATGTAATCAGGCAATTCTGTTATTTTCTTGACTAAGTTTCTTCTAAAGGTTTCCAAGCGATGTGTGTTAACTGGGACAAAACTAATAATCTTCTTAGTTTTCCTACTATTTCTCAGATAAGAAACAGACTGGCCACGATGATCTGATTTTACAGGGTCCACTATACATTTTTTAATGGGATTTATATTAGTAAAAATATTATCAATACAAGTAGCACTAGTTGCAGTTATACGAGTAGGTTCCAAAAATATATTATACAAACCAAATGACTTGAACAAATTTAACATTTTCTCTCTCTGTAAAGGTTCTCGTGCAGTTTCTAAAATGTCTACATTGAAGTCCCCACAAAATAGGACGGTTTTTTTTGTACTTTGGCATTTAAACAATGCTTCTTCAAGTTTCTCTTCGAACTGTGCATATGGAGCATCCGGGGGACTGTATACGCTTAGTACAATGAACCGCTCAAACTCTATAATGGCTATCTCAATAACTCGTTCAACAGAGAGGTCTACTATGTCTTTACGTTCTTTACACTTTATTGACTTATTAATAATAATTAAAGAGCCTCCCCGTTTATATTTTATTCTACAGAACGAGCTAGCAACCCGGTGATTTTTGAAATTGAACATGACTTGATAAGGCCTTAACCAATGTTCTGTTACACAAAAAATATCAATGCCATTCAAGTCCATGTACAATTCCAATTCCAATTCCTTTCCACCAATCAGGCCTTCAACATTTTGGTGCACCAGGTTTAAAGTATTATATTTAAGATTAATAGATTCAACGGCCTGAGAGCAATCAGATATAAAATTTTGATGTGGCTGTTGTAGAACTAAATGGCTAGATTTAACATTCCTTGATTTATTATACATTGTGTCAAGTTTAGTGCAAGAACGTTGCTCTTTTGTCTTATATACTAATTTAAATTACTTGGATATAAACAGCTATCCAGGGTTCTAATATCAATGTCAATTTTTTGCTCAAAAGGAGCAGGTATAGCCAGATTTTTGGCTAACATATCTATAAAATAATGTAGCGACATTGCTACCTGTCTTTTAAAATAATCCAGAAGCTTATGCTTTCCTTTAGTCAAATAAAAATAATAATTTTTTCTAACAATAGTGTTAGTGTCAATTATATGAAACTTTATATTATGACCTGTTATTGTGTCCAATGACAAATTTAAATGGTATCTAATCCTATTTTCTGCAGCTGGCATAAGCTTACAGTAAGGCAGTGTGTAAATAATAATATTATTTAAATCTAAGGAGTTTAATTTATTATAATATTTAATAAGTTTTTGTTTGGTTATACCTATCCTGTTTCCTATGACTTCATTATTTGTGTATGGGATGAAGAAGGCATGCAGTGATTTATAAAGGACTGCCCCTGTGTACAAAAATTTAATTTTGACCCCATGTCTCTTCCAATTTCATCACTGAACATGATCCATCGACTATTTTCGCTGTTATCTTTTATAAGACCTAGATTGACCTGTTTTTGTATCCTATGCATCTGGTGACCAGACAGGGTAAGTGGCCGGCTCGGGCTCGGCCCTGGTTCGGGTTGGCTGCAGTTACATTCTGTTTTATCTGCTAAAGAGCTAAAACGGTCAGCATAATGAGATGTTGAGTTTAAAAGTTTATCCATAGCCAAAGAATATTCTTTTATAATCAGCTGAGATTTATCATACATTGTCTTAACAGACTCCAAGGAATCTTGAAGCTGTTGTAATTTATAACTAAATTCCTGTGTATCTGCAGCATGCTGTTTCTGACTACTTTCTAACTTTTTAGTGCATAAATTTAGTTCATGTAATATATCTGGTGAAATTTTTATTATTATTAAGCAAACTTTGATTTTTTCTTATCAACTTATTTATTTTTATATAATGTTTTAACTTTTTGTTACTACAATGACCTAAACCTATTTTAGCCGATACTGCAGTGTGATTGGGAGTATCATTTGTAAGGTCTATAATGTCTGTCTGTTTGGGTTTTGCAGCGGTAACTAACTGTGGGGACCTATCTATTAGTTCGTCAAACAAGGTTTGGTTTTGTTGGGTACTGACTTGCAAAGAGATCTCTTCTAGCTGGGTTATTTGTTGGTGGGAGTCCCTAAGCTCATGTTCCAGATCAGCTATGCGGTTCAAGGCGCGTTCATACTCTGCACTGCACTTATCAAAATTATTAACTATTGTTAGCAGTTCATCCCGTTCCCTAGTCACTTCATCTAACCGCACACTTAGCAAGGACAACTGTTGTTTTAGGTTGCCGTTGTGTTTTACAACAGAGATAAGCTCTGTTTCATTGTCCTCACGTTCATTACTGAGCTGGACAACCTGCTCCTTGGCAGATTTCAGTTCTTCTAAAGCCAGTTGGAGTTTAGTCTGTTCCTGACGGGCCAGACCTCTTCGAGTCATCATTTTGTAATTTTATACAAGACAGCTACTTTATATTAAAAGCAAGGAGCAGCCTGCGAAGCTATGGATGGATAGAAGTAGGATTTCAATATATTAATGCAAGATAGTACTCGTATGAGTGTGATATCTGTCAGTTTTCAACATAGAATATACTAATAAGTATATTACAAGTGAACAACAGGTGCACACACCTACTGTACCAATTACTTTCAAAGCGAAGGTGGGATTCGATTGATCTACCTGTTTAATATCAGCATTGAATATATTATGACATATATACAAGTGAACAACAAGTAAACAAACTCACCGGCACACCTATCTACTGAATAACTTTTGACACTCCTTTTGTGAATCTATACTTGTTATTTATTTAATTATTTGAAGTAAAATTGTCTGTAACCAGCTGAACTAACTAAATACTTACTAGTTAAATAACTTTTAATGTGTTAAAAGTCAATATCAATAATTGTTGCAGGTTTTTATGTTACGTACTTACAAGTAGACTACAGGTTATGTTGCCGGCAATAATTTTATTTTTAAGTACTAACACAAGTATATTATCGTTAGATCAAGTTGATTTAACACTTTAACACATAAATTAATTCCACACCGAGGAAATAGGCAATAAATTTTGAATATTACGTCAAAATCACTTCACTAAAACGGTTGGATGACTCATTACTTTGTTTTTTGAAAAATTTTAATCAAAACTTTGGATTTTTGTATTTTTACACTTTTATAACATTAATATTTTAATTTCAATAAATTTTAACATTTAAATTAGCGTATTTTTAATAATTTTAATTAAAATTACTCAGAGCTATAAAAATTTTGACAGTTCGCTAATGTTGCCAGCTGCAGAACCCAAAACAGCAGACAGACAGACAGACAGACAGACAGACAGACAGACAGACAGACAGACAGACATGACGAATCTATAAGGGTTCCGTTTTTGCCATTTGGCTACGAAACCCTAAAAACGGAACCCTATTCATGAGATTTCGCTGTTCGTTTGTCAGTTTGTCTGTGGTTTACGGTTATAGCTAGAGAGCTGAAACTTTCACAGATTATGTGTTTCTGTTGCCGCTATAACAAAAAAATAAAGCTGCTATAACAACTAAAAGCAGAAAAATAATAAGGCTCCCATACAACGTTAAAAAAAAAAAAAAAAAAAAAAAGGCTCCCATACAACAAACGTGATTTTTGTAGTTTTTAGGGTTTCGTAGCCAAATGGCAAAAAACGGAACCCTTATAGATTCGTCATGTCTGTCTGTCTGTCTGTCCGTCCGTGTGTCACAGCCCCTTCCGAAACTATGATATTTGTACTTGTTGCTATTGATACTTGGTAAGTAGATGTATTCTGTGAACCGCATTAAGATTCTTATATAAAACTAGAAAAAAGCAGTAAATTTTGGGGGTCCCCCCCATACTCAGAACTGAAACTGAAAAAAAAAATTATCACCAACCCATACGTGTGGGGTATCTATAGATAGGTTACAACGAACTATAAGAACTTTTATATTAAGTTACTTGCTGCTACGAAACCCTTCATGGGCGAGTCCAACTCGCACTTGGCCGGTTTTTTTGGTACGGAACCCTCCGTGCGCCAGTTTTGCGCACTTGGCCGTTAAGTAGGGAAACTTAAATTTAGATTTACTTGGCATTAGAAATAATGTTAAAAAAAAATTACAATATTTTTTTCTTGGTACTATTTTTGAGGAAAATACTAAATAACCAATTTTAGTATACTTCCTTACTGTCTTTTTCTAGGTAAACAAGAATCAAATCGGTTCTATGCAATCTAGCTGCGTAGTAGTGATCATGGAACAAAATATGTAGTGATAAGAATGCTTGCGTGATTATCATAACTACTAATTTGCAAATATTTCGAGTAATTAAACTACAATTGCTTAGAACACAATAATTAAATAAAATATAACTAATACATTAAAAGCTACTGTACAAAGATGTTCTCTTAAAGGTTCTCTTAGAAAATTCAGTTTGAATCAGCGCGAAATGCGCTAAAAAGATTGTACAAAAAGTAATAATATAAGTGTAGGTACCTACCTACTTCGTGCAAATTCTTATCTCGTGAGAGCCATAAAATTGTTAGTAATTACAAATCCACAAGCAATTACAACGGAACTCATAAATTAATAATCTAACCAGAAATATCGGGAAATATGTCACGTAATTCCACTGCCGTTGAAAGAAAATTTTCATATCCCACCAGATAGATATATTGTGAATATGAAATGCAGCAAGCAGTGTACGTATTACTGGTTTGTATAGACAACCTTCTTAGTATTATAGCAATGTAAATTACTCAATAATATATTATTATTATCTTGAGTTAACTACTAGATTTGTATGTTTCCTCGACTGAGCTAATAGGTGAATATTGAAACTAGTCGGATCTTAAAACCCTTTTATTAGTAACAGATATTATATTATAATAAAAAACATAAGGTAAGTAATATTATTATTAAGTACAACATAAAAATATATACAATCATTAAATATTAGAATTATAACTAGGAATTAAATATTTACAGAAAAATGGGAGAAGAATAAACAGAAAGGAAAAATACACAAGACTGTTGTAACACTCGTCTAGGTGTCGAAGAATTCCTCCCCATCACAATCGACTGGCAAGGTCCCCATAAGGCTGGCCGCATTGCCACGTTGGATGGCAATGCTTATTCTCTGAGCGAGAAAGAGGCCAGCCTTATGGTCACGAGAAGCATCGACCAAACGCTTTGCTATATCTTTATATAGCGCACGTGCACTTGGGCCCCACGAACCTAGTGTCTCGACACCAAACGGCTCAAATATATAATTACCAATTAAATTATTATATTTGCGCCGTTTGAGTGTCTCGGCAGATGCAGCAGCAGAACAGGCGCAGCCCGCCGTGCTTGGAAGATGAGAAGGGGCAAGGGTGTCGGCACAAGTTGCGTCCCACACCAAAGGCCTTCCCATCTTCCATGGCACCAATGACATACCATCCGGTCTCCTGCCATCGTCGCGCGCCAAACCATTTGGTTCAAGAATAGCTGGCACGCCGGCGGTGACAAGAGCGCGGCGGATAATAATAAGGTAAGTAGGTAGGTCATGTTATGGCCGTAACATGAAGGACCCGATACCGTAGGTCGACCATTAAAGATGAGATGCAGTGGCGCAAAGAAATAAAGTAGTCCTATAGCTCAGCTGGTTTTTTATACTACTAAAGTAGCAGACAAGCTTACCGCCCACTAATGTAGTCACCTACGTGTTAACGTTTGAAACACCATAGGCGCTACGCTACACCACAGATTACTAAATAGTTACTACGTAGCTACACTCGCTCTGTCGACCATAAAATATTACATTAAATCGTTGTCCTTGATAGGCAAGGCCACGGATTTAAATTCCGTTTAAAACGTACTGCTTTATATATAATCTCCCAGATTGTACACCAGCTCTTTAAACTTAAATAAATACCGCCATCTAGAACACTATAATTTACCTTCCCTAGAAGATTAGAACTTATCCTAATACGTTGATCTGTCATATTAACAAGATAATCACGACAGACGCATGATCGGCATAGATAAAATCAAATGGCACAGAAGCTATCAATCCGATCTCTGATGACAACCATATCTTTAATAAACAAAACAATATACGATAAGTCGTCAAACTTATTCACGTGATAAGGTGACAAAACTGCCATCCATATTGATCTGTCCCTGGACCAAAAAACATCTGATTAATTCCGTGTAATGCGGAGAACAAAATAGTTTATTCAAAGCTAGCAATATTGTTAGTTGTGTGGCAATTATGATGAAGTCTAATTGCGTGCGCCAATACTAAAAGTAAGTGTATAGATAATTAGCAATTATAAATTAGCACGGTTAAACTCGGTGCTAATTATTTACAGCTACTTAGCGCCGGTTGTGATAATACAATACTGGGACAACTATTTAATTAAGTCATTGGTGTAGATAGGTTTTAGTTAAGTGTGTAATACCTACATATTTTTTCGATTTCAATCTAAATATATATATAACTCAAAGGTGACTGACTGGCATAGTGATCTATCAACGCACAGCCCAAACTACTGGACGGATCAGGCTGAAATTTGGCATGCAGGTAGATGTTATGACGTAGGCATCCGCTAAGAAAGGATTTTGATAAATTCTACCCCCAAGGGGAATAAATACCGGAACGGGAACTAATTTTACGCGGGCGAAACTATCAGCTAGTTATTTATATGTAGCGAGAGTTTGTGCTATTATTAGGAACTCCTTATATTCGCACAAACTCTCCAGCTATTGTGGTAGGTACTCTAATGGCTTAGAATCGACCTCAGGAAGTCAGGACGCAAGTCCGACATCATGACGACGCCGACGTCTATAGGTACACATGTATTACGTCTTTTTGGTTCTGGATTATATGTCTTCTATTACATTATTTTATTCGACAATTTAGAAGTTGGAACGGAATAGTCCTCATTCTCCGTCCCGAGTAAATTTTTAAAATATCTTTTGTCTTTTTATCTCCTTAAGACCGTTAATAGGGCTAACGACCTTGACCATACAAAATACGCGTCCTTCAAGCTAGGGAATGTAGTATTTTATAGCTTATCTTATTTGTAATAAGTTAATACTTATACTTATTCAAAATCGAAACAAAAATCGAATTACGTGTTTGTTTTCTTCACGCATTGGCATTATTCATTCTTTCGCGTCGATAACAATTGAATTCGTAAAATGCATTCATTTAAAATTTGGGGCTTATTTTATTATCACTTTACACACACGTCTTGTAGAAAAAAAATGTAGGTACCTATGGCTATCATTTTTTGTCTATTTATGCCAACAAAAAAATTATTTAAGGGGCGGTTAACCCGCACAAGTAGGCATTTGGCGCTCCCCTCGCCCCGGGCGCAAGACACACCGCGCGCCGGCAGCGGCAGTCAACTCTCATGCCACAGTATACAGTATAGCAGAAAGAAACAGCATGCTAACTTTGTTTGACGTAGTAAATGCATCTAACTTTATTAAGTGTAGTGATTTATTAGTTTCGTAAATAAAAATAAATGAGTTAATCGTAAATAAATTATGTATATTATACTATTATTTTTAAGCTAAAGAGTTTGTTTGTTTGTTTAGTTGTTCTAACTCTAGAGTCTAAGAGACTGCTAGTTGAATTTCAAGAGTTTCTTAACAGAATGTCCATTTTTGAAAAATACCAAAATATATAACATCACGCTAAGGCGAATAAGAGCTTAGCAGCAACGAAACATTTTTCGACAACTAGGATATTTCATTTCATTTGAGAGTTTCCGTTGCGTACGTTTGCTACAGTTGCGTAAAAAATGTAAATTACATAATAGCTGGTCATAAAAATTTCTAAAGTTTTCTAAAGTTGGTATGCTAAGTATGAATCACGGGATCATTGTGCAATCCAAAATGGCCGCCGCGGTGTAATCACAAAATTTCATGATGGGTGTCGTTTAAAGGGATTTTTGGTATGCTGAGTACGAATCACGTACTAATTTTGCAATCCAATGTGGACGCCGCGCCGTAATCACAAAATGTCATGATGGGTATCGTTTAAGGGGTTTCTTGGTATGCTGAGTACGAATCACGTGATAATTTTGCAATCCAAAATGGCGGCCGCGGTGTAATCACAAAAATTCATGATGGGTATCGTTTAAAGGGTTTTTTGGTATGCTGAGTACGAATTACGTACTAATTTTGCAATCCAATAAGGCCACCGCGCCGTAATCACAAAATTTCATGATGGGTATCGTTTAAGGGGTTTCTTGGTATGCTGAGTACGAATCACGTGATAATTTTGCAATCCAAAATGGCGGCCGCGGTGTAATCACAAAAATTCATGATGGTTATCGTTTAAGGGGTTTTTTGGTATGCTGAGGACGAATCACATGATAATTTTGCAATCCAAAATGGCCACCGCGCCGTAATCACATAATTTCGTAATACATGTCGTTTAATGGGTTTTTTCGAATGCTGAGTACGAATAACATGATCATTTTGGAATTCAATTTGGCCGCCTAAGCTATTTAGGCCCACTTGCGCGGAGAGTCGAGTTAAATATATAAATATAGAGTTAGTAAGCTCTGAGTTAAATAAATAACTTCTTAACTATGACCATGTCTTGCACAGTTGCAAATTGGCACGCGGTTAACTAACTCACAGTAAACCGAACAAGTTTTTTTAGTCTGTGTCGTTCCATGCAATCCAACCACACACAAATGTTAGAACGAAGAATGGAACATGTGTCTCTATCTCTTTTACACTACAGTCTGCTACGTATGATTTACGATACTACCATACTTACGATACTACCATTTACGATACCAATCATAAAATTTTGTGATTACGGCGCGGCGGGCATATTGGATTGCAAAATTATCACGTGATTCGTACTCTGCATACCAAAAAACCCCTTAAACGATACCCATACAGTCTGCTACGTATGATTTACGATACTACCATACTTACGATACTACCATTTACGATACCAATCATAAAATTTTGTGATTACGGCGCGGCGGGCATATTGGATTGCAAAATTATCACGTGATTCGTACTCTGCATACCAAAAAACCCCTTAAACGATACCCATCATGAAACTTTGTGATTATGGCACGGCGGCCATATTGGATCGCAAAATTATCACGTGATTCGTACTCAGCATACCAAAAACCCCTTAAACGATACCCATCATGAAATTTTATGATTACGGCGCGGCGGCCATCTTGTATTGCAAAATTAGTATGCGATTCGTACTCAGCATACCAAAAAACCCCTTAAACGATACCCATCATGAAATTTTGTGATTACGGCGCGGCGGCTATATTCGATTGCAAAATTATCACGTGATTCGTACTCAGCATACCAAAAAACCCCTTAAACGATACCCATCATGAAATTTTGTGATTACGGCGCGGCGGCCATATTGGATTGCAAAATTATCACGTACTTCGTACTCAGCATACCAAAAAACCCCTTAAACGATACCCATCATGAAATTTTGTGATTACGGCGTGGCCGCCATGTTGGATTGCGAAATTATCATGTAATTCGTAGACATTTTAATGCATTAGGTAGCTAGTTACCATGTCGTGAAAACACTTAAAAAGTAAAAGATCACCACATTTTTACCATGAGTCGCGTATGTATTTGTAACGGTTAATCTAATTACATTTTGCCCATTACTGATATTTTTATACTGTGGCGCGATTTCAACGTAATTTGGCATAATAATTACGAAATAGTTGCGAAAAAAACTGACACAGGTCCTGCCTCCACAAGCGCCAGGGCGAGACTGATCGGCCGTCAGCGGCGCAATTCTATTGCGTTTGGTAGATATTCGTACATGATAACTATGTAAATAGTTGTTTATAGAAAAACGCTCGGAATATGTGTATAAAAACTTAATACCTTTAATTGAGTGCAAAAAAAAAATATAAAATGTTAATAGTTTAGCCACAGTATTGAAAAAACTTTTCTGAGAGAGTCAACTTTGGGATTTTTTTCTATCTAGTGAAATTTATTGGATCGTGTAACGGGCTCGGAATATGTTTAGCTTATATCCTTAACTATTATATATATATTTTTCAGATTTAAAAACCCTTTACTTTTTGACTAGGATTGTTTCAAAAAACTCAAAATCTGACCCACGCGGCCTTAATTGCACCTCTTTTTCGTCATTTTCCAAACCAGGCCCCCTAAATTGTTAAGTATACTTTTTCAAATTTAATAAATTGTAGTTTTCAACATTCTTTAGATTTACTTTAAATAATGCTATTAGTATGCACGAATAGAACGAGTTGTCTACAAAAGTGTCTAATATGTTAGGGGTAACCTTAAGATAGACTCGAAAGATAACTTTAATAGAGAAACCTTTTTAATATAGGCAAGGATACAGAAACAAAGCATGTGGCCTTGTTTACGTGGCCGTAACACCTTCAGAATTGAAACATTGGTAAATATATTATTATAATTTAGTAGGATCAGAAATTATCTAAATATGTATTTAGAATTATCTATACATATATAGAATCTTTATAAATTACTAGCGGACATCACGCAGTTTCACCCACGTAGTTCCCGTTCCCGGGGGAATACGGAAATGAAATATATTTTATTCCCGTATATCCACGAGAACAGTATAACATAGCCTATGATATCCGGGAATACTGTAGCTTACTAACAGTGAAAGATTTTTCAAATCAGTTTTATAGTTACGGAGCTCATTCCATGCAAACAAACAATCAAATCTTTCCTCTTTATAATATTAAGTACTTATCTTTATTAATATAATTCTACTGTACGTGTGTATGTTACTAAACTCCTCCTAAACGACTGGACAGATTTTAATGATTTTTTTGTATGCGTTTTGGTGGTGCCCTGAATGGTTTGGATTCACAAATCAGCCAAGCAGATGGCGCTACAGTCGGTATCTAGGGTATAACGTAAAACAAATAAAAGTTGCGCTTGTCAGCTAGTAGAAGCATAGATTACACCAAAAAATGAGTACCAGTGATGAGCAACAGTCTTAACTCATAAGTACGATGACGGTAGATCTACCAGCATTCTACGATGGCACTGCCTAACTCATGGTTTTGTTACTCTCTACAAACCTTCCCAAAATACACTATTATTTATTTAAACGGTTAGGTACTTTTCAAAATATCCTTACCCAAAAAGCACGTGGGTGGGTTGATAAGAACATGCTTAGGTATACGACTCAACTTTGACCACCAAATGTCACAAACTAAGCATAGAGCCTCCAACCAGGACGACCAGCTAATAAAAAGATATAGAATCGACCTTAAGCCACTCACGTACTTCCTCTTTAAGAAATCTGTCTATTACCTCACCATTGTCGTATCTTTATTATGTTTTGTAATAATTTCTTATGTAGGTATATATGTCAGCTATTGCCTGTAATTCTACAGGTATGCTATGCTGGACTCGCTACCGACTAAAAACCACACGTTTTCTAACTAATGTCTCGGAAGGACGACCCCAGGACTCCCAACAGCTATTGCCTAATAAGTATTTATTTCGTATTTTATTATGACCTTCACTTGAAGTAGTTCCATTTAGGATGTTGTATCGTCCTGAAAAGCAACTGTTTCAATAAACTACCTGGTCGAAATATCTTATCTTACTTCTTACTAATATTATAAATGCGAAAGTTTGTGAGTGTGGATGTTTGTTACTCTTTCACGCTCAAACCGCTGAACGGATCGGGCTGAAATTTGGTACAAAGATACATTATAGTCTGGAATAACACATAGGCTACCTTTTATCCCGGGAATAACTTCCCGCGGGAACAAATTTTACGCGGGCGAAGCTGCGGGCATCAGCTAGTATAATATAAATGCGAAATTTTATGGGTGTGGATTTTTGTTACTCTTTCACGCTCTAACTGCTAAACGGATATGGCTGAAATTTTGTATAGATTATAGTCTGGAATAACAGATAAGCTACTTTTTGTCTCAGGAATAAGTGGCTATGGGAAACGGATACGAGAATAATATTTAACGTAAAGCCGCAATCATTATCTAGTAATTCAAAAACGTAACTTACATATTTTAAAGTTTCTATTGAAAATAAATTATCCATTATTATATGTATCACAATTATATATTAACTAGCTGATGCGCGCGGCTTCGCCCGCGTGAAATTTGGTTCCCATTCCCGCTTCCCGTGGGAACATTTTCCCGGGATAAAAAGTATCCTATGTGTTATTCCAGACTATACTCTATTCTTGTACCAAATTTCAGCCAGATCCATTCAGCCGTTAGAGCGTGATTGAGTAACAAACATCCAAACATCCAAACATCTTCGCAAACTTTCACATTAATAATATTAGTAGGAAGTAGGATTGTCTCTGAAACATTGTAACCCAACGTTTGATGTGTAGACTTAGAATTCCCATTGTTAAGATTTTGTGAACATGATTGAAAGTGGTATTCAAAAACCTTCTTATATTTGCATTACTTTAACATTCATTTATTTACATACTAGCTGAAGCGCGCGGCTTCGCCCGCGTGAAATTTGGTACCCGTTCCCGCCTCCCGTGGGAACATTTTCGCGGGATAAAAAGTAGCCTATGTGTTATTCCGGACTATACTCTATCCCTGTACCAAATTTCAGCCAGATCCATTCAGCCGTTAGAGCGTGATTGAGTAACAAACATCCAAATATCTAAACGTCCAAACATCTTCACAAACTTTCACATTTATAATATTAGTAGGATTCCCGTATATCCACGAGAACAGTATAACATAGCCTATGATATCCGGGAATACTGTAGCTTACTAACAGTGAAAGATTTTTCAAATCAGTTTTATAGTTACGGAGCTCATTCCATGCAAACAAACAATCAAATCTTTCCTCTTTATAATATTAAGTACTTATCTTTATTAATATAATTCTACTGTACGTGTGTATGTTACTAAACTCCTCCTAAACGACTGGACAGATTTTAATGATTTTTTTGTATGCGTTTTGGTGGTGCCCTGAATGGTTTGGATTCACAAATCAGCCAAGCAGATGGCGCTACAGTCGGTATCTAGGGTATAACGTAAAACAAATAAAAGTTGCGCTTGTCAGCTAGTAGAAGCATAGATTACACCAAAAAATGAGTACCAGTGATGAGCAACAGTCTTAACTCATAAGTACGATGACGGTAGATCTACCAGCATTCTACGATGGCACTGCCTAACTCATGGTTTTGTTACTCTCTACAAACCTTCCCAAAATACACTATTATTTATTTAAACGGTTAGGTACTTTTCAAAATATCCTTACCCAAAAAGCACGTGGGTGGGTTGATAAGAACATGCTTAGGTATACGACTCAACTTTGACCACCAAATGTCACAAACTAAGCATAGAGCCTCCAACCAGGACGACCAGCTAATAAAAAGATATAGAATCGACCTTAAGCCACTCACGTACTTCCTCTTTAAGAAATCTGTCTATTACCTCACCATTGTCGTATCTTTATTATGTTTTGTAATAATTTCTTATGTAGGTATATATGTCAGCTATTGCCTGTAATTCTACAGGTATGCTATGCTGGACTCGCTACCGACTAAAAACCACACGTTTTCTAACTAATGTCTCGGAAGGACGACCCCAGGACTCCCAACAGCTATTGCCTAATAAGTATTTATTTCGTATTTTATTATGACCTTCACTTGAAGTAGTTCCATTTAGGATGTTGTATCGTCCTGAAAAGCAACTGTTTCAATAAACTACCTGGTCGAAATATCTTATCTTACTTCTTACTAATATTATAAATGCGAAAGTTTGTGAGTGTGGATGTTTGTTACTCTTTCACGCTCAAACCGCTGAACGGATCGGGCTGAAATTTGGTACAAAGATACATTATAGTCTGGAATAACACATAGGCTACCTTTTATCCCGGGAATAACTTCCCGCGGGAACAAATTTTACGCGGGCGAAGCTGCGGGCATCAGCTAGTATAATATAAATGCGAAATTTTATGGGTGTGGATTTTTGTTACTCTTTCACGCTCTAACTGCTAAACGGATATGGCTGAAATTTTGTATAGATTATAGTCTGGAATAACAGATAAGCTACTTTTTGTCTCAGGAATAAGTGGCTATGGGAAACGGATACGAGAATAATATTTAACGTAAAGCCGCAATCATTATCTAGTAATTCAAAAACGTAACTTACATATTTTAAAGTTTCTATTGAAAATAAATTATCCATTATTATATGTATCACAATTATATATTAACTAGCTGATGCGCGCGGCTTCGCCCGCGTGAAATTTGGTTCCCATTCCCGCTTCCCGTGGGAACATTTTCCCGGGATAAAAAGTATCCTATGTGTTATTCCAGACTATACTCTATTCTTGTACCAAATTTCAGCCAGATCCATTCAGCCGTTAGAGCGTGATTGAGTAACAAACATCCAAACATCCAAACATCTTCGCAAACTTTCACATTAATAATATTAGTAGGAAGTAGGATTGTCTCTGAAACATTGTAACCCAACGTTTGATGTGTAGACTTAGAATTCCCATTGTTAAGATTTTGTGAACATGATTGAAAGTGGTATTCAAAAACCTTCTTATATTTGCATTACTTTAACATTCATTTATTTACATACTAGCTGAAGCGCGCGGCTTCGCCCGCGTGAAATTTGGTACCCGTTCCCGCCTCCCGTGGGAACATTTTCGCGGGATAAAAAGTAGCCTATGTGTTATTCCGGACTATACTCTATCCCTGTACCAAATTTCAGCCAGATCCATTCAGCCGTTAGAGCGTGATTGAGTAACAAACATCCAAATATCTAAACGTCCAAACATCTTCACAAACTTTCACATTTATAATATTAGTAGGATAAGTACATTCAGTAATAAAAATGTATAAAAACCAATGTAATTGGAATCTTTGCAGTAGTTTTGAAGTTTTTACTAGTTCAAGAAGTTTTCATGTCTAATTTGTCAAGTTTTCATGACTGTGTTCAATTAACGTTTCGATAACCAATTACATAAACAAAGACCTTTTATATGGTCATGAAAAGAACGTCAAGACTGAAGAATTATTGTAACCATCAATTCACGTAGAAGTGTGAATACTGCTCACCACGTGTTTCCTAAAAACGTAGGTTGTGAAATGAGTGCAAACGTGAATTATATTGTCTAATGTCCTTAGTCGGGCTGATCACGTAGTCAGCTGTCGAATGCTGAGATCCCGACGCTGTGCCGCCGCGGCAGTCAGTCGCCGTCACCACCCGCGCTTATTACATATCGCGTACTTACTCTAATCAGAAAAGGTAGGGTTTTCTGATTTGGGGATCACAACTGCAGTCACCTGTCATCTCCTTTGCGTGATATATCAGTTAACATGTATTAAATTGTTTTGTTTCTTTGTCATCACGCGCATCAACGGATTAGTTTATATGCGAGCGTTTTGTATTTACAATATTTATTTCAAAGTTATGTTCGGTTGGTGATCATGTGTGGCCACATATTTTGAGAAAACTAGGTATGTAACTCTTAATTTTTTTATTGTGGTTTTGAATGCTTTAGACCCGTATAAAGATGTTGTATCACATAAATTTGATAATTAGTTTTAGCAGTTCTTCGAATACTTGCACTAAAAAAAGCGTCAATAAGAAGGGCCTTAAAAGTTAAACTCACATAAGTAAAAAGTCATGAAGGCTGATCAAAATGCATCAGATAAAAGCATTTGGAAACCTATGATTAGATACCAAAGTACTTTTCAAAATGGATACTATAGCTTTATGTGTGGGATATAAAATAACTGATTCTAGCGGCTAATATTAGCATTATTATAGATTTGCTTTAGACTTTCCAAAAACGAAACGAAATCAACACTTGAGCTAAGCCTAGTGGGTACCTACCTTGAGCTACTCGCAGAAGGGAATAAAATAAATAAAAAATTCGGGCAACTGCGAGTAGGAATTGCGCACAAAAGGTTCCGTACCAAAGAAAACTGTATCAGTTTTAAAAATGTTCTAGCTATCACGGTTTACGAGATACAGCCTGGTGACAGACTGACAGTCCCGCTTTTATTAATTGAGTACGCAACCCTAAAATTAATTTTAAAGTAATGTCATTTGTTTACTTTTCCTTAAATGCTTTAAGTAATGACTAGCTGTTGCCAGCGACTTCGTACGCGTGAAAATTATGTTATAATGCCAATTTGATTGCTCTCTGTTTAGCCCCTGGGACAGTGATAATGTATAGCCTATTTGAAGATCCTACCCCTAGTTAATATTTGTGCAAAATTTGAATCAAATCTATTGAGCACTTTTCAAGATCCTTCCGGACAAAGCAAAGAAAACAGACAAACAAACAAAAAAATTAACTATATTTTCGGCTTCAGTATCTTATGTTAAACACCCAGCGAGTATTTTTTTAATATTTCCAATGTACAGTTTTGACTTTTCGATACTTTTGTTGAATGTATAGATATTTGCTCTACAAAATATACATAGAATGTAGATAACCTTGGCAATTATATGAAGTGGCTATACTTACTCAAAAATAAAAATGATACAAGTATTTCTGTAAAGTGAAATACCGGAAAATACTTTGCACTCAATAGTCCTTTAGATTAAATTCCTTTAGTTGTAGATTATACCTATTTCGTTTTCGTATTGATCCATTGATAAATTGATCCTTTTGTCTATTTGCTTTTGTTCATATAGTTTGTTAAACAAAATGATTAGTGGATTGTAAATAAACACATGATGATAATAAAGATATGACATTATAACACTCTTCAGTCGTTGAAAACAAGTCGTTGTTAACTTTCTACAATAGTATATTATATTTAGGAATACTCTAGTGCAATATCTCTAACTAATTTCTAAGCTCTATCACATTTTGCAGTTTGAAGCTGTAGTCGCCGTAGTATAATATTATTTCAGTAAGTACCTACCTGTCATACGGGGTGAACTTTTATGCAGATTTCAAATACTCATTTACATAGTTACAACTGAAATTCAGTTTCAGTGAAATGTAGTGGTTGTAACGCAAAATTAAAAAATGTTTACATATATCGCGACCATTTTCTAATATTCGATCGGTTGAAAGTACCTGGTGAAATCTTATTACCCAGTTGCGGTAATGGCTTGACTTTCAATCCTAGAAAGGGGCCAGATTGCTGAATTAACCACCTCTGTGTGTCACCTCACCTTCATCGAGTCACCAGACAGGCCAGAGATAAATTCAGTGAGATTTGGCAAAGGGCATCCCTAAACAGGGTTTCTCCTTTAAGAGAGCTTGCAGGTGGACGACCCGCTCCAAGGAGGGCCCAAAAGCCGTTTGGAATATCAACCACTATTTAATTATTATTAGTGTGCGACAGGAGCCTATAATGAAAGAAACAACCACAAGAGTAAATATTTTTATGCTCAAATGCTACCACATTGTTCGATGTATGTAAGCGGCATTACTCCGCGGTCATCGGTGCCAAGAACCGTCACTTTCATTCGGAGCTAGCAGATCTAGATCCAACTCTACACCTCTGCTACGATTAGTTTGAATGGCTAATCTTATTATAACAGAAGCAGGCACAGCGTAGCGGAGCGTTAAATTGTGTTCTTCTAGAAGTGATTTTTTTTCTGAAAATTCAATAAAAACACGAGTTTCATTTCTACAGAATGGGTATACGCTACTTTGCTAAATCCATGTCTCCACTACAGACTCTTCTACTCCATCAGCTTTCGGTTCTTCTTTAGAAATGGCCGGCGGGCTATCTTTGCTTCAACATGCATAATTGCGAGGCATGTCGACTCACCTTGATGTGCTGACAATCTCGTTTCTGAGTTTATTCCTGAAAGAGACTTCGGATATTAGGACTTTCTTTTTTAATACTTAGGCCGTCGAAGACGATTTCTTAGCGAAATTCAGACTTGTCATGATATATCAGATTGCCTTACCAAATTGTTCCTTTCTGACTATCAAGATAGCTAACATCAATACCATCTATAAATTGTGCAGGGGTATTTTAGTAGCATTTTCTATTTTCGTACGACAACACGGCAATAGGCGCAGCATCACCTAAAACAAAAACCAATGACTCGCTGAGTATGACCTCTGAAAACTTTTACGGGCGCCTGTCTTAGACTATTGCTCCTGTGAACCGCGTCTGTTCTTTTAGATAAGGTTGACTAGAGAACTGGATGTCCATGGCCTTGTCTACATTTTGCGTAAATACTAATTTGAGACTAATATAGTGCACATTACTAGCTAATACGAAGACTATGAAGTCACATTATTCACTACTTTAGCAACTCAGTACAGTGACTCTGAAGTCATGTGAGCATAAACGCATTGTATGTTCGGTAATTAGTGTGAATAGATTGTTGTCGGCTGTAAGCATTGAAATGTAAACATTATTCTTTTCTTAATAATCTGCCTGTGTTAGAAAATGGTCACTCGCATTAGTCTTAGAACACGAAAAGTGCGAATATAAAGAAAGCCTTTGTCTCGTATTACCATATTTTGTAAAGATTACTTTGAGACGTCAATTTGCAATGCACCGAAATCGTAATTTTCATTCAAGCGATACGCTGATTAAAAAAGTAATTGCTTTTAATGTTTGTCGATATTTCAATGTATTGATAAATTGTTTTACGTAAGTATGTGTCTCTCTGATTTGTTTTCCTACAAAATTATAACTTTAAAGCGCTCGTAGCTCAACTATCCCAGTGTTCTTTAACCGAACTATCGTATTGAGATAGGTGATCGTTAATGACTTTTTAATTTTTCTGACCTTAAATTCATTAGCCTCTTCTATCAGTAACATAGTTGTGGTTAACCCAAATTATAGACTTTTCTATCAAGTGGTACACTCATGCTCTTTTGCCACATCCATCAGTAGGTAGTATAAAAAGTAATTTATTTTATTTAACTTACTCGCGTAAGAGTCCCAGCTGCCCCGCAACTGTGATGTTGATCCGTAAATGCATTCCCGCTATACGTATATAAAACAGGTACACTACATTTCATAATTCCTATTTTTATAATTCCGAAACGATTCTAAATCCTGAAAGTCAAAAATCCGATGTTTCATAAATATAAAAGTCCTAATTTCAAGATTCCGAATGTTTTTTTAAGTCCGACTGTCAGAATTCCGAATTTCAAGAAACCGAACCGTATAATTCCGAATCATTAAAAATCCGCCATATTATAAACTAGCTGTTCCCCGCGGCTTCGACCGCGTAAAAGTCGTTATCGCGTAAGATTCGTCGTTATATCGTAAAATCTAAACCCTCCTTTTGCGCTGTCACTTAAAAATTAGCCTATGTCCTTCCCAGGACCTTGAACTATCTCTATACCAAATTTCATCTCAACCGCTTCAGCCATTTAGGCGTGAAAGCGTAACAGACAGACAGACAGAGTTACTTTCGCATTTAGGTATAATATTAGTAGAGATACGAACTCCGATTATCAAAATCCGAAATATCATAAATACGAACTCCATTTATCGAAAAAGCACATGTTTGTATCTTGCTTTGCCTTGTAAAACTAGCATTGAAGCGCTCGTAGCCCCGCTTGAGTTTCTGTAAACGATCAGTGTCAGTGAGCTACTTTTGTTATGGCTGCAACGTAGTCTACTGATTATAAATTACTCGAAACCTTAACCATGTGCAAGCAAGCTGACAGGCAGACATGCTTGCAGGCATTCATTAGCTTTCCAAAATTACGTGACGAGTTAAGAGCGACAAGCTTGTTACTGCAATCAAGGAATATCCTTCCTCCACGCTTTTAACTGGTATTTCAAAGCACTCGCCGGCCGCTGCCGCAGCACGCTCGCTTTTCTCACTCGGCTCGTGCGCAGGGGGTCACAGTTCTAACTTAACCTAACTAAATCTTCTTTTATTCTTGTCACTCTGGGTAACGTCCACAGCGAGTCAGGTTTCAGCTTAATTTTTATGTTACACTACTATTTAATTTCAAAATCATTCAATACATTCTTATTTATTTATAAAACTCTGGATAATATCAATTTTAACTTTTACCTGTTTTTTGTAGACAGTAAAGTTATAACTTTAATATTGAATTTTCGGAAATTTAGAATTCAGTATAATGTGTTTCGCGAAAATAACAGTACGGACATTTGATTATTTGTGCTAATGAAATTCGGAAAAATAGAAATTCTTACTTATGACTTTCGGACAAATGAACATCGTCCTTTTAAATATTCTGAGCTTTTTTCTACGGAATTATAATCTTCGGAATTTTGAAAATCGGAATATTGAAATTCGGAAAACTTATTTCATAATTTTTGCGGTGTTCCTATATAAAACACACTACTAAAGAAGTAGTGCAGAAGGGAACATAATATACCCCGAGGTGGCCTGGTGGTACGATGAGTCTGTATTTTTACTTTTGTTTACGAATCTTCTGGACTAGTAAATATAATAAATTCATTTTGTGTTTTATATGAGTTGTGGCCATGTTTTACTTTTAAGACCTTTTAATGTACACTTGATTGGCAAAAAGTTATGATCATGATTATTATTATATTCTATTGGTAGATAGAGCTAGAAATTTTCTCAAGAAAGTGCCCCTTCGTAAATTTAATCTAAAAAAAGTATGTAGCTACGATTATTTATTTTTTCTAAATCAACCATAATATACAGACTGCCATGTGGATACAATAATAAAACAGCCGTGAATTAATAACGTAACTGTCAGATAATTATAATTTCTTAACAAAACTTCCTTGATGCTGCCAGTCACGCAATGATTGTAACGTTGGCGTCAGTATCGCTTGATGTAAGGAATACAATTCCATGAGGATGTCCCAACTTACTCGAATAAATTAAATAAGTAGGTCACCCTTCTACGAATCATTGTTATGAATCATCACGTATGATTTTAAGGCTGTTTTACGATTATTAGCTCCTACTACTACTTCGGTACATAAAAGTATTAGTACCATAAGTACTTCAGTTTCAAGTCTATTGATATCACTATCTTTTCTACAAGCATTTTCTGGTACTTCCTTTCTTAAACTCTTTCACTATATCTAATGCTAAACATTCACACCAAAGACTTCTATATAAACTGAGGTAGACATGCCCTAAGCACCGATTTTTGAAACCTATAAACTGAGCCAATTAGCAGCGTTGCTCGCACTGTTGTGAGTCAAAACTTCGAAAGTAGGTGTTGGACTTGCAATCGGAGTCCATACGCCTTCTCTTTTACTCTTTTGCTATTCGTATATTGCTATTGTGCGTGGTGACAATTACGTAAAAAATATTTATAAGTGAGTGTAGTCTTATTAATGTGTGTATTTGAGGATTGCTTTTGAAATCTCGTTTGTTAGAGTACGGCGCGTCTACCTCAGTTTATATAGAAGTCTTTGATTCACACAAGATCGCGTTCACATTAAGCAATTGACGGATCTATTGTATTGCTTTAGCTACGAATAAAAAGCTTTCTTTTGCGAACTACTCTTCAGATAACTTTTAACTTATTTTTATATCTTAGGCATGAGTTCAAAATTATTGGTTCAAACCACCAACAGCATTAAATTTACAGCACACTGTAACAACACACTACCACGACATTGTAGAAAAAATGTTTTACACGTACAAGAGAACCTTAAAGATATATAAAAGAATTTACCTCGACCCCAATACCGTTGTGGAAAAATATGCGTGTCTAAATTGTTATCCAAATAAAATATAATGCAGCATTTACAAAAGAATTGACACTGATTTGTGAATATCTATTGCTGTATATGATAATTTAGTTTAAAGTAATTGTGGTTCAATTGGCATGTATAGGGAGTCAGGGGGGTGCAACAGTCAAGTACGTTTCATAAGAGTGTGTTCGTGTAGTAGTATCATTACATATCAGTATGAGAGGACGCGGACACCCATCCTCATTTTAATAAGGACAGTTGATTAAATAAAATTAGGTTCATCGTTTATGACTGATGTTCGATAACAGTTTTGTATAGTGATAGTGAATAATATATCTACAGCGGCAAGATGGTTAGTACCTTTGTTTATTAAACGTTATCAATGCAGCTTACCAAAGAATATTTTGTGACACAGTGATGTGTAAATTTCTCAAATTTCCAATTTGGCACGGCAGAAGACGATTTGGTTGTGAATTTTTCACGTCTAGTTTTATTTCAACAAAGTTGACTTCTAGAAGGGGTGATGTTCTTAAGGTTTGGATGATGTGGAATTAGTGCATAAAGTAATCTACATAGTACATACAATATGTATAAGAATTTATGTTATGTTATCTGTTACTTTGCATATTAACAATACATTGACAAGAATAGAACATTTGCCCATGAGTGTCACAATTCTGACGTTTTCAGATACCAATTGAAAGAAAAAGTATCGTTAAATAATAAAGTCCTATGCATAATGCATACTGTAGTTTGCAATAATTTATTTTATGTGATATAAGTCCCGCAGACGGCCGTTGGTGACATTTTTATTGAATATAATTATTAATAGTCATGGCTTAGCATTAATTAGTTAGTCAGAGCTTAATATAGTTCATATTTTAAAACGCTATTGTCCGTGATATCATACACATGAAATATCTGCTCAGAAAAATAGCTATCAAAATAAGTCTCACAGTTTGAAAAATATGAATGAGTAAGTAAGTGCACAGTCGCATACGGCAAATTACCCAGTGACCACATTCCAACCGTTCTTAATACAAAGGTAGAGCCATAAGCATCCATAGGTCTAAGTCCTTAGTATTCATATTATTTACTAACTTAAGCCAGGACGTCTTGGACGCAACTCTCCCCGAACTTGGTGAAAGTTAAGACCATAATATACGTATTCTCACATAGACACTCAGTTAGTTTAGACAATAAATTAGCTTTAGGTTACTCTCCCTTTGTTGTAATATCACGAATATCTGCAACTTAGCCAGAATTTTACTAGGTATCGCATGTTTTGCCGGACTACCGACTAAACCCACACGAGGCCCTACAACTGGCTACGGCCGGGAGCTTTGGGTAAGCCCTAGGAAGGGTCTTCCAGGATTCCCGACAAAGTTTGGCTATCACTGAGATCTCACCTAGTAAGTTTGGATACTATCCCGTTCTTTAGAGGTTTGTTCGGGTATTATCCCGCTTCTTTGTGCGAAATCCGTGCGTTAAACGAGAGTTTAACACACGCCTTTCGCACCAAGAGGGCACGCTGCGGTCTAGGACTTGCTTTTGTAAGGAGGGCGAGCAGCCTACCCACCGTCCTTAGACCCCTTTTACCACTTGTGACGTCAGACATCTCACTTTTATCGGTCAATCTGCAGCTAAGCGAGAAACCCATATTGACGCTGTGTAAAGGTACATTTCTATCAGACTTTAGATCATCTCTAAAAGTTGTATTTTGTGAGGTTTAGCTTATTTCGTTTCTCTAAACTTATTCTTCAATAACTATCGAAATCCTGAACTGATACATTGTCTTAGAAATTTAAAAAAACCGGCCAAGTGCGAGTTGGACTCGCCCATGAAGGGTTTCGTAGCGTCGGTCGTGGGTCTGGGCGTGGACACTCTCTCGCTCGAGGCCATGGTGCGAGCCATGCTCTCCAGCGGGAGTAAGTGGACTGCGCCGCCTCTTTCTGCGAGCAGGTCATGCTCGTGAAGGAGGCGGCGGGCCGGGTTTGGGAGAGAACTCTCCCACCCGAGTTCCGTCGGCGGCGCCCAGGGCGTGTCTTCGCCGAGGACTATCGGCCTCCGTGACCGGGGGTCTGAGGACGGTGAGAGTGCCGCTCACCGTCCTTACAGAAGCAGGCCCATGACGGCAGCGTGACGTGAGCAACTCACGCACGCCCCCCCTTAGAAGCGGGGTCACACCCGAAACCCCCCATAGACGCGGGATTGCACCCGAACCAACCCCTGGGCTTCGGCCGTAGGTCTGTTGGGAGTCCTGGGACATCCTTCCTGAGGGCTTACCCGGGGCTCTCAACCATAGGCTGTTGGGCGTTACGTGAGGTTTTTTAGTCAGTAAGAGTCCGGCATAGCATCCTACGAGGATTTTCCCTCACGTTAAATAGAAAAAAAAAAGAAAAAAGGGTTTCGTAGCAGCAAGTAACATACTATAAAAGTTCTTATAGTGCGTTGTAACTTTGATTGATGTTTTAACACGTTTCTAACCGAAAATTGCGGTTTATGACGTATTAAAAAAAAACTAACAGCTCTATCTCGTTCAAACCAATTTTCGTTGGTAGTTTTTATGGCAATGTACATCATATATTCTTTCTAGATTTATCATTCTCTTAGTTTAGAAGTTAGAGGGGGGGTGACACACATTTTTCCACTTTGGAAGTGTCTCTTGCGCAAACTATTCACTTTAGAAAAAAATTATGTCAGAAACCTCAATAGCATTTTTGAAGACCTATCTATTGATACCCCACACGTATGGGTGAAAAAAAATTTTGAGTTTCAGTTCTGTGTATGGGGACCCCCAAAATTTACTTCTTTTTTTCTAGTTTTCTATCAGAATCTTAATGCGGTTTACAGAATACATCTAGTTACCAAGTTTCGATAGCGTAGGCCTTATAGTTTCGGAGAAAAGTGGCTGTGACACACGGACGGACAGACAGACAGACAGACAGACATGACGAATCTATAAGGGTTCCGTTTTTGCCATTTGGCTACGAAACCCTAAAAAGGGTACTGTCTCGTGTCTCACCCAGTCGATCCCCTGGGGGAGCCAACAGGACTTTTTCAGTCCTGGTGTCCCCCCTAGCTGGGGGAGGCATCAGTACTAGCTTTTAAATTATATGGTTTGTATCGTTTGCGTAAAGTGATCTTTCCCTTTTTTTAAAAATATTTGCAATGTAAATATGTGCTAATATTTTCACCTTAGAAATTTTAATACAGAGAAGAATAGTAATTAAAGTCATGAAAAAATATACGTTTTTTTACCACTATGGTGGCAAACAAGCAAACGGCCACCAGGCGGACTTGTGGTTACCGTAGCCTAAGGGCGCTTTTATTGTCATGCGTGTTTTCGCCCGCATGCTGGCCGGGCGGCCATGTTTTCATTATCATGCACACCTCAAGCACGCGGAACGCGGGTGAGACGGTACGGTGATGCGGAACTGGCCAGCATGCGGGCGAAAACACGCATGACAATAAAAGCGCCCTTAAACGTTTGCAACACCAGAGGCACTCACGTTGCCGATCTTGCAGGAACCTTCTATGATCCCCTTTGAAGAACTCCATACTGTAGGCGATTGGGAAAACCGAGGCTGGAAAACGTTAATTACAGTTAGGTTAGTTACCACAATCTGGTGTTTATACTACAATGGTGACGCCAGTAAACCTAAGAAAAATGAACAAAAATTGTTTCTTTTTATAACAAGAGAACAATTTTACTGCACGCTGTTCCGAGTCATAAATTTCAAAATGTAACTAATTTTCATGTTTCTACTTAAAACTAAAGCACAATGTAAAACATGTAATTATATTCCAAGTTACATTTATATCCTGAAAACGTTTTTATTTTAAAAAAACCGGCCAAGTGCGAGTTGGACTCGCCCATGAAGAGTTTCGTACCAGCAAGTAACATAGTATAAAAGTTCTTGTAGGTCGTTGTAACTTTGATTGATGTTTTAACACGTTCGCAGTGGTAGTGATTTTTCTAACCGAAAATTGCGGTTTACGACGTATTAAAAAAAAACTACCAGCTCTATCTCGTTCAAACTAATTTTCGTTGGTAGTTTTTATGGCAATGTACATCATATATTCTTTTTAGATTTATCATTCTCTTAGTTTATAAATAAATAAATATAAATATTCACTGACATTTCACACAACGCTATCTGAGGGGCAAGTGCGAGTTTTTGCGTGAGCTTGTCGACATTCACGGCTCACCAATTCTTTTGGAATCGAGACCCCGCCACCTAGCTGTAAACGCGGGAACTTGTCTCGATCCCATATAAATCAGTGAAAACGCGCTCGTTCGTGAATGTCGACAGGCGCTCACCGAAACTCGCACTTGCCCCTCTGATCCCAAAGTAAGCTAGGAATAACCTGTTTGTGTTATGGGTATCAGACCACGGATATTAATACTTATATACTTTTAAATACATACATATTATACATAGAAACACCCAGACTCCTAAGACAAACATTTATGGGTCACACAAATATTTGTCTCCGGTGGGAATCGAACCCACGACCTCCAGCGCCGCAGGCGGTATCACTACCGACCGCGCCACAGAGGCAGTCAGAAGTTAGAGGGGAGTTTAGAAGTTAGAGGGGGAGGGACACACATTTTTCCACTTTGGAAGTGTCTCTTGCGCAAACTATTCACTTTAGAAAAAATGATGCTAGAAACCTCAATAGCATTTTTGAAGACCTATCTATAGATACCCAACAGGTAGGTATGGGTTTGATGAAAAAAAAAATTTGAGTTTCATTTCTGAGTATGGGGGACCCCCAAAAAATGCGGTTCACAGAATACATCTACTTACCAAGTTTCAATAGCATAGGCCTTATAGTTTCGGAGAAAAGTGGCTGTGACACACGGACGGACAGACAGACAGACAGACATGACGAATTTATAAGGGTTCCGTTTTTGCCATTTGGCTACGAAACCCTAAAAATGTGTATTTTTCAGGTTTTTTTGTAATGAATACCTTATTTTACAGCTTATCTGGTTTTCAGGTGTTTTTATTCAAAATTTCGCATTTATTTTGTACTCAGATAGTTCATAATCGATATCATATCTACTTCAGTTTAAAATTCCAAACGTATTGTCTTTCATAATGCTGATTGAAGTTCCTTGGAGACTCACCATAAACGACAGGACAAGGATGTGTTGCAACTTTCCTTCAGCCTTATTGACATTCATCAACTTGCTTGCCTACATGATGCGTTTACTTTTAAATTTTATTGTTTAATATCTACTGAAACTAAACAAGAAAGCCGTGAGATCGTTCTCACCAGATTGCCCCTCTCTAACACGTTTATTAAGAAAATAAAAGTTCAATCCAATTGACGTTATCATTTTCGTTTTATTTCAAACTTTGAACTGCTGATCCACGTGACCTAGTTTAATGCGACAGAGTTACAGCTACAGACAAAGTCTCGCCATAAGCCCCTCCGCACTCTATTTTATAGAAAAGGTCTAAAACTGCTAAAAGGGTATATTTAATGTCATAGAGCAACGCACACTGTAAAAGATTTTATGTAATTATCTACTTTTAAAATGATTTTTAAAGGTCTTCATAAACACTTTCTTGACAATGACAATGCAGAGACAATGACAATCATTTCCTAAAATTAATGATACAAATACACTTTATCCTTGTTTTTACGTTCGTAAATTCAACATGGATGCTATGCCGGACTCATATCGACTAAGACCACAGGGTGACCTGCCACTGCCTACGGGTAAGACCTCGATATGATGTCCCAGGGTGTCTGACAGACAGGCTACCAACGCAGCGGGTTTTATTCCACTTCTTGGGGCGTGGGGCGAGCGTGGAACTTATACAAATACTTACATATCCTTTTCTTATTTATTCTTTCTAACCAGTAATCAATCATGAGGTCCCCAAGTACCCGCCTGAAAGGAAACCTTGCAAACCGATTCATATTACATGTTTAAAACTATGCTGAGTTTCGACAAATTTAAATGAACTTTATCAACTAGGCGTGATGGTCAACCAGAGTTTTGATGGATCTTGGTGGTCCGCTTTGTTACTTTCTTAACAATGTACGTATTTAAATTCAGATTCGTTTATTTCGTAAACAAAGGTACCTACATTATACAGGTGAAATTGTGAGTTTTTTGATCAACTACGATAAAGTTATACCATAAGTACACGAAACATTCAATTTCATAAAAAAGATATATTATTATACATCATAGATTTACATATATACTATATGTAAATCTATGATGTATAATAAAGTAGACCCTAAAACTGCACATTTAATTAGTAATAGTACCTATTCAACCAGTTATCCATATTATATCTATGACATAAAAATACAAATTTCTAAAAATATTCTCTTGGAGTATTCATTATATGATTCATACAAACGTAATGTATCACAATAAATATTGCACTTTTGTTGTTGTGCTAACTGTATGAATACATAAAAATGTGTAAGTCGTGATATAGTACTTATGGTGGAAGAACGATGCTTGCGTTTAATATAAAATAAAGATTGTTGGGCTCGCCTCTGTATTCTCGTCACATGAAAGAAATTAACACCTAGACGTTCATCACATTGACACTATTATTCATAATATAAAAGGTTCAATTTGCTTATATAGTTAACAAAATGTGAAAACCACTACGTGATTTGCGTGGACACTTGATTTGAATTGTTTAAATTGTATAAGTGTATTTATCAGTATTACTTTGTGCCCTAAGAAACCATTATCGTATTGTGTATCAAATCAGTCACAAATGATTCATCTTGTAGTAATTTGTACCATATACACATACATACTAACAAACCCGCGTGAAATCTCGAATAAAATAATAAACTGAGCATTTTAGCCACTCTCTACAAAATAGAGTGCAGAGGGGCTTATGGCGAGACTTTGTCTGTAGCTGTGACTCTGTTGCATTAAACTACGTCACTAGGTCACGTGGATCATCTGTTCAAAGTTTGAAATAAAACAAAAATGACAACGTCAATCCGATTGAAATTTCACTTTCACAATATACGTGTTAGAGAGGATGCAGTCTGGTGAGAGCGATCTTACGGCTTTCTTGTTTAATACAGACCTATTTTTATTAATTTTTCTATAACACATCATAGACACGTGTTGTGCACCCTAAAAAAAATTTACTAGGGTTCCGCACCTAAAGGGTAAGAACGGGATACGTAAGATTCCGCTGTTCGTCTGTTTGTTGCCAGGCTATTTCTCGTGATTAATGAAAAATATTCTAGTTGCGTTTTATATTTTAGTTTTTTTTTTTCATAATATGGTCTGTTTGTCTTCTTTCATGATCTGAACTCTATTATGTTTAGACAGTGAGGTCATACACTTATGGGATTACTGTCAAATAAGGTAGGTAATTAATTTTCTGCAAATAATTTCCATTCACGCATTGGCAGTAGGTAATCTGTTAGCGTACCTTTTATGAAATAAATAAATGAAATGAAATAGATAATTAAGGACTCCTAAATAGAAAATGTTATGTTTGACGTTTTTAATACGGAATCCCTCTTGCGCGCAAGTGCGACTCGCACTTAGTCGAATGTTTATTTGTTGTGTGGAGTTTATATTATATTCCACAATAATGACAATCCATAAAATTCTAATTGGCAATTGAATGTAAAGATTACAATAATAACCTCTCGTTAACATTTATCAAGTCGTAGAATATGTGAGTAGGTATGTTATAAATAAAGGATTAAGTTAAAACATGTTTATTTTAAATTGTTTATTAAAACTTCATGTATTTTTTTAAAGAATGAATATCTATTCACAAAAATAGGGAGTGTAAAGAAAGGTGTTCAACATTAATTTTCTTGTACATTAATATTCTTCGACTCGTAGTTAGCCTATGTCATTTGAAATAATTTGACATATTACTATAAATAATAATGTAAATGCTTGAAATATGAACTTAGTATGACTCTGCCTAAACCTTCAAAGTTTAAGACGTGACTATAATGTATGTATGGACACGACTTCTAGATTAAACAGGAACTTTCGACGGTCTTAGTATGCTTTAGTGACTGTTTAGTTTATTTAGAGGTTACCTCTCCAGTAGACCCGACAACCCTCATTTGGTATTAATGAAACTATTACTAGACATGTTGATCGACAACCCCAAGACAAGACAAGCTTTGCTTGTGAGGGTTATATACCCTTTACTATGTTCGAGGGACCATGGATCAAGATTTAGATTTTATTAATTACTAGCGGACGTCCCGCGTTTTCACCCGCGTAGCTCCGGGTTCCGTAGGAATACGGGAATAAAATATAGCCTATGTTCACCGGGGATAGTGTAGCTTCTCAACAGTGAAAGAATTTTTCAAATCGGTTTAGTGGTTTCGGAGCCTATTCGATGCAAACAAACAAATAATCAAATCTTTACTCTTTATAATATTAGTATGGACTAACCAACTGGTAGAATGGTAACATACATACATTAATAAGATAGTACATAAAATGTAATCTCCATCTAAAGCATATCCAAAATTTTACTGATGTACACCAAGTAGCGGGATAGCACCCAAACCAACTCCTCAGACGCGGGATAGCAACCGAACCTCCTAGGCTAGGCCGAAGTAGTTGCCGAAGTTTGCAGGGAGTCCTGATACATCCTAGCGAGGGCTTACCCGAATTCCCCGGCCGTAAACAGTGGTAAGGCATCGCGAGGTTTTAGTCGGTAGGAGTCCAGCATAGCATCCATGTAGGATTTCCACACGTAAAAAAGAATGTACTTCTGTATCTGTATGTAATTCTTTAAATGGTCTTTGCACACAACACTCAGTCTATTGTTAAGGATGTGGCCAATTTTTAAATCAGAAAATATAAAATTTAACGGAGGCTCCCTTACAAAAATCTTAAATTATTGCAGTTATTTGGTATGGATACCTCCATGTGCGAATCCGACTCGTACTTGGTCGGTTTTTATTTACTGTTCGGTTTTGTTGAGGAATATAGGTATCCCGATCTGTAACTGTAATGTTTTAATTTTGACTGTCAGCTGTAGTAATTATACAGAAAAATAATTGATCACCATCGCACATACCCTTTTGGGTGCCCTGATGGTAACCCCTCACTGTCACCTAATAGGGTACGTGAGACCTCACCCAATATTTTGGAGTGCTATGCCCACTTTGAATCATACTAAAACCATTTACGGTTGCATTCGGTTAGCAGTTAACTGTTGAACTTAATTTAAGAGGTCAAATTTGTCATGTATTTTAGCGAATTTGTTAACTTAAGAGGTCACATTGTATCACATTTAGCATCCCAAAAAGAGTTAATTTACAGATACACGTCCTTTCAGATCGCCTTCGCCAATGTCGCTGTAGTTGCAAGGTCCTAATAACAGTTGAGTAAAGCAGAATATACGATGATGGGGATTTTGCTTTAGCGAATATGAACTTTAGTAATGATAAAAGTGTAAGCCGAGGTGCCGATTCTCGCTTATACGACTTGAATGCGTGGATGTATATTTACCGATAAAATATCATCTACATATTGGAAAGGGCATCGAGTGTACCCTTGAAAAGAAAACTCTGGAACTGTGATCACTTAATCAGTCTTCATATTCCTTTTTGTTTTTAAATTAAGTAATTATATTTATTTAAACTAAGATATAAATGTTTTTACAAAACAAATAATATATTATTTTAATGTTAAGACTTATGGAATGATGGTTCAAGAATATTTTTGTTATGAGAGTAATCAAGTACCTACTTTGACTGCATTTTAAACTCCACCTATATGTGGGCACAAGTAGTGTCAAAGAACTCATAGAGCATCATAATATAGCTTGGACAACAAGATAAATAGATAAAGAATAGATGATTGATTGTTTTGATTTGTTAACCCCATTTTTGGCACATTGGCACTGAATCTTTGCCAATACTAGTGGTTTGTCTTCCATTTTTTTCAAAGTACACAATTATACGTATCCAACAGTTTATAATTATTCAACATAAGATTGCATTGATTTTAATGTTCTCATTGCACGAGATGTTCGCAGAATTTAATGGAACTTGCTACAGAGATCTGACGTCTGTAATAACCTTTTACACGAAAGTATATTAAACTGATTGAGAGTCATTCGCCAACGATTTTTGTTACATATTTCTATGGTTCATTGTTTTAATCTATATTTTATCAGTCATGAACCACCGAAAATATTTCGGGAATGGAGGAAAGTATTCAAAGTTAATATCTAAGATATCGATAGCAACAAGAAGACACTACACAAAAGAAATTTCAACACAAACATGTATTCTTGTAGATGTGAACTACAAAGGTTTGTCAACATCAACACCCATGCATGTAACTAACTGGGCTATAAAGGCCAATGTCCTTTACCTTTTAATTAAGACCCCACAACATACTCGTATACGTCACATAGGACTCGGTGAGTAATGGATTTAATTGTTTTGAAGTAATAAACGTAACGAGAGCGTGTCTCGATTGAAAACGCGTGGTCGCCTTCTCGTGAGCGATCATGTGACTGTGATGAGACCACTTAAGCAAATAAACGCCTAATGATAAACTGAGACTGTCGACCACTGTGTCTTCAATTGTTTTAGATGCACTTATCATATTATTCTATGGCATAAAATCAAGTTTAAAATTTACTTAAAAAATTAAAATAAAACAACTTTTTAGTTAAAATATAAAAATAAATTGTATTTATAAAGACTTTAGTTAAAAAATAAAATTAAACTGTATTCATAAAGACAAAATAGCATCTAGTATTTCAGAAGGTAAAAATAAACTAAAGGAACCAGACGTTATATCTAACCATAAACCAATCGCTGAAAGATAATAAAGAATGGAACGGAAGTAAAGAGTAAAACGTAACAATCTGGATGGAAAGGGTGATGGGAAGGAATGAAAGGGTGGTAAGGACTAGTCTTACCGACTAGTCCTTACGGCTTGTCTTATACCCACTTTCTCAAGGAGTTCGATTCGTCATCCCAAGGTTACATATTTGTGGTTACTCTCTCATTCTTCATTATAGTTCTAAAATAAAATAAAAAAGATTACATAAATAGTATAATGATAAATTATCATATGATTTTATGTAAACCACCGCATATTGAATTCACCTCAACGGAACCATCTACAACGACACAGATAGGCTTGTTTTATTAAAAAAGGGCACCCACTTTTCAAGGATACACCCATCCTTGATAAGAAAACTTTGGAACTGCGTTCACTTGATCAGTCTCTATCTTCCCTTTATGTTTTAGTAATTATATTTATTCAAAGTAAGATAGAAATGTTTTTACAAAACAAATATATTTTATTTCAATGTTAAGTAGCATGTGGATCACGGGTGAGAAGGGGTTTTTACAAAGAATATTATGGAGTGTTGGTTCAAGAATATTTTTGTTATGAGAATGATCAAGTACGTTGACTGCATTTTAAACTCGACCGATATGTGTGCACAGGCAATGTCAAAGAACTCATAGAGCATCATAATATAGCTTGGACAATAAGATAAATAGATAAAGATATTATGATGATTGATTGTTTTCCGAAACATAGTGTGACTTTTTATCTCATTCTGTTCATGGAATTTTACTTTAAAATAAACATTTAAATAAAACCGTTCATGAATATTATTTTGCTTTTAATATTCAGAACTACTTTTGCTAGCGAACCTGTAACTGTTTTCAGTGTTTTTACATCACCCCTTAGAGGTCTTCTACTTTGTTGGAAAAAGGTTGAACGTTAGGGACAGATTTTCATTTTCAATAAAAATTCTCCTGTCTCGAATTGAACTATGTTTCGAACTTGAAACGATACATTTCACCATTAATTTTGGTCTGACGTGGTGATGACATCACAAAAGGTGATGAGATAATTGCCTCGTTGAAATAGACTGGCGCATGTTGTAAAAAGCCGCCCACGAGTTTAAACGACATGTACATATTCATGCTAAATTTTCCGATATGTTATTATTATTATATTAATCCTTGAGCTTAATATGAGGACATCATAGACCAGGTACGCGTTTATGCCTATTACATTCGGGGAAAAAACCTTGTCTATTTGTATGTATACACGTAACGCCATCTAGCCTTTCACTAAGTAAACCTTGTATTATAAGAACTTGTTACAGAGAATTCAGTTCTTATTGTAAAGTAAACCTTACATCATCTAATTTAAAAAATCCCTTGGGCATTACTGTTTCAATGACACCATCTCATTCGCAATACTGCTCTAATGGAGCGATTGTTGTGAGCAACAGAAGATCTTGGTGTAGGTACCCGTTAGTGTGAAGGACGGGTATCGCACCCGTAACTCTTTAACATTTTTTTTTACATGAAGCAGAGCAAATTGACACTGCCCACCTAATGGAACACCATTTCGAAAACTCACAATACATTAGAATCTGACCATAGTCCTCCAGTTGGCGGCCCTGTAATGTGCCTCTTTACGCTTTTTATTATATTTCGTACAACAGTTTACAAGAACTGAATTTATCATTGTCTAATATGCAAGCTATAATCGTCCAATGGAGCTGATCACTGTACATTGTAGCATTTGTAAAGTAATAATAAAAACAAGTAATACACGTTATTAGGAGAACATAAACTCATTGCGTTTTCCAACTACTTGCTTTGTGTTAAGTTATCGTCACTTAGAATGTATCTGTTATGCAGTCAAAGGCTTCTTTACTGACATCCTGAAAACAAAACAACCAGTCTTGTGATAATATTGTGAGTTGTCGGACATTGAGCTGCGCGCGCGCCTCACATTACGCACAGATAATGTAATAGAACTCGTAAAGTTGTCGTCACTGGGCTTGCAGCTGAAGATTGAGTCAGGTCAAAGAAATTTAAATATATTCGGCATAGAGATGGAGTACAATTCGACAAGAAGATTGTAGCATTGTCTATGCATATGGAACTACTGAAATCATCTACGGAATGAGTAATTATTTCAATTATAATTAATGATTTCTTTTGAAAATAGGACAATGAAACTTTTACCAATTTTAAATAATTATTATTAAACATTAATTTGATAAACCTAGCTTAAAGAATCAATTACTAAATATCGTTAAATTACACTAAAATTTAATTTCATAATATAGTGGGTTTATTCTGTTTATGTTTACAATTCGGTTATTGACTTAGTTTCTATAACATAAATGCAGTTTTACTGTAGAAGTTTCACTTATTTGCAAGACCTGCAGCACATCAGTTAGGCACATTGACATTCGCAATAGTCTTTGGCAATCATTAACTTGCTTGCGAACGTTTCTCTTACTGTAGGGCTCAATTTACACATATCTCTCTTACTACCAACATTAACAAAGCAATCGGGTTCTCAACATCTTGCATTTTTTATTGCACCAATATTTTCAGGTTATTTTCTAATTATCACGTTATACACCTTTTCGCATAAACACGGTTCTGGGGCTACAACTACTGTGTATTTATGTTACAGGCATTTTATCTTTGGTTTTAAGACTTTATCTTTAAAGAATTCAAGTAATCTGTTGGCAATAGTATCGTTAATACACAAGTTACCCAACGTACTCGTATTTCCGGATTGCTGTTTCTTTGCTGGCAATTTACTTTTAACGTCAGTGAATTATAACAATGCTTACCTTTGAAGACCGACGATTCTTTGCACATTTTGCTATAGATGCTGATATTAATTACTCTGTGTTATTATTTTCAGGTTCGTAAAACTAGCATCCGAATGACTGCGATAAAGGAATACCCCTTCGACCTGAGCGATCTTCAGAACCAGCCCAGTGCTGGTGAAGAAAAAACACCTGCCCCGCAACCGACTACACTAACGAATAACATACTTCAATCAGTAGCAGCTCAAGACGGTAAACGAAAAGTCTCCATAATGGCAAACGAATCAAGCAAAGATAGGGAAAATTTACCATCGGATCGAGAAAAGTAAGTAATAATCTAATGTACTTATAGTAGTAGTAGTGCCGTTGACGAAGACGCGCATTACTATTTTCTCGTCGAGGTGATTGTGAAGTACTGGGAGTTTGACTCAAATACCAGTAGCTAATTAGCAGTCATGGATACGTAGTATGTATCGAAAGAAGGAAAATACTTGATTGTAAAAGATTGCACGTTTTCATTGTAAGCGAGTTTGAAAAAAAATGTGGTGCGTCTTCGTAATTGCACTATACTAGAGTTTATTTCGATTGGTTTAATCATTACAGATTTATAATTCGAATGTCTTTTCGACGAAGCTAATGTACTAGTCATGTTTTGAGCAATATCTGCAATTTTAGTAGTTCTTGCTAAGCTCAACTACTCGTTACTCAGCAGAAAAAAGTTGTTTCTTTATATATTATGGAAGTGGATTTTAAGTTGGTCTGGTTTAGTCAGCAACCTATTAAATAATCAAAAATGCCGATGGAAAAGCGTCCTAAATTAGTACATGGGAACATGTCATTGGGAAAAATAGGGTATTGTCACCTCAATACTTAAATTTAAACCTCAAATTATAATAATGCGCCTATGAATATAAACATAGCAACGAGTAATGTTGTGACTCTAAAGTTACGTATGTTTTATCCAAGCATGCACATAGTATGAAAATAAGAGTAGGCGGTTTCGTAAGAACAAAAAAGTGTGTGCGTGTAACATTTAGGCGCGATTGAAGGTGAACTTCTTTGCCATGGACGGCATATATCACTGAAATGATGAAATTTTAACTTAAATAATAAATATCATATTTAATTATATTTATTATTCATCTGTTTTACAAAGATTATTCAAATGTTATATTAATATCATTTATTCGAATTTTGAATAGCGGAAACTACACCAATAGTAAGCGTTACTTCCGCCAGAAAAAAATCCGAGTTACTCCCTAGTCGCGTAGTTTTTAACCGACTTCAAAAAAAGGAGGAGGTTCTCAATTCGTCTGTATGTTTTTTTTATGTATGTAAGCGATATTTCAATCAATTATTGACGGATTTCAAAATTTCCTTTTTTTGTTGAATAGGGTTTACTTCTGAGGTGGTCCTATTTTCACCAGGTCAGGATCTGATGATGGGATCCAGGAGAAAACGAGGGCAATCACCGAAAATTGTAGGGACAACTAGTGCGCTTGTTAACTTTTTAATTAAGTGCTTTAATGTTCTACACTTTAATGAAGGTCTGGAGTCGACCTGATGATAGAGTCGAAAGACAGTTGAGGGCATTCCTTAACAATTTACAGCAGTTACCTTGTGTTTGAGCTTGATTGATTTGTATTGATGAGAACTTTACACAGAGATTGATAGATCCGACTTTAAAAAAAATGAAGTTCTCAATGTTTTATGTATGTTCACCGATATTTCGTCAATTATAGACGAATTTCAAATCTGTTTTTGTTGGATAGACTTCACTTCTGAGATCGTCCCATTTTAACCAGATCAGGATCTGATGATGGGATCCAGGAGAAATCGAAGGCAACCACCGAAAATTGTAGGGACAACTAGTGCGTTTGTTAACTTTTTAATTCAGTGCTTTAATGTACTACAATTTAACGAATGTCTGGAGTCGATCCGATGATATAACCGAAAGACCGTCGAGGGAATTCCTTAACGATTTACAGCAGCTACCTTGTGTTTGTTCTTGATCGATTTTATTGTATTTATATATTAATTTGTATTGATGATATTTTTCGGTTCACCCGTCACTTAAAATAATGAAAAAAGATTCAATAAAAAATAAAACCGACTTCAAAGAAATCCTGAAAAATAAAATTTACTTAGCACAACAGCGGCGAAGGCTGAATTTTTTCAAAAGGAAAGCCGGTGAAAAAAATAATATCCAGTTGGTCACACCTGTAGTGTAGGTATTTTGCGTATTTATTAAATGGTGGCGCGCGGCGGTGTAATGCCTTTTGTGTTTTGTTTGCCACCTGTACTATACTCGTAAGATCCATGTATTTAATTCAAAACAATGTCTTACGTGCATGATAAATTGGCTTATAAAAAAGTATCATAAATTATCTACTGATGACTAAAAAGATATTCAAATTTACACTAACTGAAAAGGTCTTAACCGACCTTAGGTGTAAATAATAGACTGTATATCCTTGTACTAAATTTTTTCTTTATTAAAACAATATTCACAGCTATATATGTCTGCTCAGGTAACGAAACCATACCGCGATCTAGATACTATATACAAAAAAGTGATGCCATCTAGTTACATATTTTGAACTAAAACCTGACTTGAACACTAACCATGTTTTGAAATTTATTCTACTACTCTCTGCAAGCTCATACCTACCTATTTCAAATTGTCTCGATTGAAGTTAATTGAAAATAATTCATAAATTTGGGACTTAGACGCAAAATAGGTATAGGTACTTCTAATGTTTTTAATAATATGCATGTACTAGCTAATGCCCGCAGTTTCACCCGCGTAAAATTAGTTCCCGTGGGAAGTTACTCCCGGGATAAACAGTAGCCTATGTGTTATTCCAGACTATAATGGATATCTGTATCAAATTTCAGCCCGATCCGTTCAGCCGTTCGAGCCTGAAAGAGTAACAAACATCCACATTCACACTCACAAACTTTCACATTTATAATATTAGTAAGATTTCAAGTACCTATAGAGTATTAAAAACCGCGATATTTTACAATACAAAATTGAAATAAAAACATACCTACTTCTTATCTATTTTTTCAAAAATATCTGACAAAGTGATTCTATGGAACAAAACTGCTTTATTCTTAGACCATATAACACGGGACTAGCCTTTGCGAGCCACCGCATACAAAAATATTCTGCCAGTTTTCATACAAGTGAAGGGGGAAACACAAAGACATGTAAAATTTCATTGCATTTAAAAATGTATTAATCGACAAACGCGTAATGGCTGTTGTGTGTTAATTGTTATTGTACAGTCAACTACAATGTAATGTACTAGTTTAATCATATAAAATGATGTACTGATGTACAGGCTTTTCATAAAGCCAAAAGACCAAATGGTCATGTGCAATGGCAGAAAACAATGCTTAAGTAAGGCGCATCCTGTGGTTAGATGATCTAAGGCTTTATTATGTTTACTATTAATGAAACATTCAGCCAAAATAAAGATTATTAGGTATCCCAAGCCATTGAACTAATATCACTAGCGTATTCTGAGATACCTACTTGATAAATATAAAAAAACACTGACCTTTATTTTTTATCGAACCCGTAATACCGAAGGCCTACGTCCATCAGTGAGCATTATGTGACTCCAAAACAATAATCATGTGTACAGAAATCACAACAAAATACAGAACACAAAACACAATTTTACACACTTTCACGATGTATTTAGTACTTGAAGTAGATAATTATTTATAATTAACTAATAAACAGCACAATACTTTATAAAGTCAATTGAAACTATGTTATGTTTTATTATTATTCACGGGAAACGCATGTGAAATGAAGTAATAACAACACATCAAATTAAAAACACACTTCGATGCAAAACGTTTCGACGTGCGTTAGGTGCATTTAAATTGGTCGAGTTTTCAAGTCAAATACGTTGTCCTTTTCTATTAATATGACTGTCTCAGGTGTAAGCCACGAACTCATGGCTTACTTTAGGCGAAAATCCACGAATCAAATCTTGAAAAAATGTGAGAGAATAGGACGCATATATACATTTGCGTAGTACTAACGAAGCAGACGCAAAATGATCAGGAAGCCGGGCTTACCGCGTGATGTCAGAGATAGGGTCTTTGAACTTTGACTCGAAAATTTATTGCTATGACTTTTGTAGCAGGGGTTGAGACGAAAATGCCGACTTATCATGTAAATTTGCAAATATTTTTATATTTGAATGAGTGTTCGAGAATATATAATTGTGTTTATTAGTTATGAGTAAATATTACATGTCACTGCCCGATCTGAAAAGGGAAGCCACAAGGAATGGGCTTTTATGGACAATTCGCCACTGTAGCACAAAGTAATATATATTTTGATTTATCAGACTTTATTCAATATAATATTGAAGTTGGTGCCATGAATAATACCTACATAAAACTATGGGTTTACTTGGCGCCGACTTCAATATGATATTGAATAAAATCTGAAAAATCAAAATACATATTACTTTGTGCAATGTAAATTTTATTTTTTAGGAAACGCAAAAACGGAACCCTTATAGATTCGTCATGTCTGTCTGTCTGTCCGTCCGTGTGTCACAGCCATTTTTCTCTGAAACTATAAGGCCTATGCTATTGAAACTTGGTAACTAGATGTGTTCTGTAAACCGCATTAGGATTCTTATATAAAACTAGAAAATAAGTAGTTAAATTTTGTGGGTCCCCATACTAAGAGCTGTAACTCAACATTTTTTTTTTCATCAAACCCATACGTGTAGGGTATCTATAGATAGGTCTTTAAAAATGCTATTGAGGTTTCTAGCATCATTTTTTTCTAAAATGAATAGTCTGCGCAAGAGACACTTCCAAAGTGGAAAAATGTGTGTAACTTCTGAACTAAGAGAATGATAAATCTAAAAAAATTATATGATGTACATTGCCATATAAACTACCAACGAAAATTGGTTTGAACGAGATAGAGCTGGTAGTTTTTTTTAATACGTCACTACCACTGCGAACGTGTTAAAACATCAATCAAAGTTACAACGAACTATAAGAACTTTTATTTTTTATATTATTTTTTTTTATATATATATTGTTGTATATATTGTTGTATATAGTGTTGTATATATAGAATTTTTTTTTATTTTTTTTTTTTTTATATCACTAAGGTGGCAGACAAGCATACGGCCCACCAGAAGGACCGGTGGTCACCGCAGCCTATGAACGTTTGCAACACCAGAGGTGCAACACTCGCACTGCCGACCCTGTAAAAACCTTCTAAGACCCCTTTTGAAGAACCCCATACTGTAGGCGTTTGGGAAAACCGAGGCAGGGAGGTCATTCCACAACCTAAGCGTGCGCGGAAGAAAACACCTATCGGATCTAACCGTGCTGGAACGCACCGGACGCAGGGTGTGAGGATAAACTCCCTGTCTGTGGCGAGCGGTGCGATGATAGAACGTAGCCGTGGGCATCATATCATACAATTCCTCAGAGCACATACCATTGTACAGGCGGTAGAACACGCATAAGGAGGCAAAGTCTCTCCTGTCGCGAAGAGGTTCCACACCAGCTGTAAGTACAGGATCGTTGACAATTCTTACAGCTCGCCTTTGCACCGAGTCAAATGGACGAAGCTGATATTCAGGTGCTCCCGCCCAGAGGTGACAGCAGTACTCCATATGCGGCCGCACTTGCGACTTATAGAGAAGCAGTGTTTGCGCCGCAGTGAAGTACCGCCGCGCCCTGTTGAGCACACCCAGCTTTTTGGACGCCAGCTTAGCCTTGTCCTCCAAATGACTACGGAACTGAACGTCACTGGAGATGTCAACGCCAAGGATCCCTATACTTTTGGAGATGGAAAGAGATGTGCCCTGAAATTGCGGCGCTACAGTAATTGGGGTTTGCTTAGCGGTGAAAAAACACGCTTGTGTCTTGGAAGGGTTGAACTGGACAAGATTTTGTCCACCCCAATCGGACACTCTAGTAAGAGTAGCCTCGATTTCAGACACAAGCTGTTCACGATTTTCCTCCACTGTGTCCCGAGAGATACCGGGGCGACCCGTGTAACAAGTGTCCCCCGTACTGTCGTCCGCATAACAATGAATGCCGTCAATAGACAACATGTCATTGATATGCAGCAGAAACAGAGTAGGGGACAACACTGAGCCTTGCGGTACTCCAGCGTTTATAGCCATGCAGTCTGAACAGCTGCCGTCAACGACGGCCCTGATGCTTCTACCGGCCAAGAAGCTGGACACCCATCCGCAAAATCTCTCGGGTAGTCCATATGAGGGCAGTTTCGTAAGAAGACCACGGTGCCAGACCCGGTCAAAGGCTTTAGAGATGTCGAGGCTCACAGCTAGAGCCTCACCCTTACTCTCGATAGCCGCCGCCCATCGGTGTGTTAGGTACACAAGAAGATCGCCCGTCGAGCGACCGTGACGGAAACCGTACTGCCGGTCGCTGAGCAGGTCGTGTTCCTCAAGGTACCCCAGGAGCTGTGTATTAATTACACGCTCCATCACCTTGGATAAAAGGGAGGTGACGGCTATAGGCCTGTAATTGGCCGGGTCGGTTCTGTCACCCTTCTTGGGTACAGGATGTACATACGCGATCTTCCACGACGCCGGGACTTGTTGCATATATATATATATTGTTACTTGCTGCTACGAAACCCTTTATGGGCGAGTCCAACTCGCACTTGGCCGGTTTTTATTTCATTTACTTTTTAACCGTCGTGAGTTTTTTCAAAATTTTAATTTCATTTTCATTTTCGTCACCGCTGGTGAGTTACCTACTCACCAGCGGTGACGAAAATCAAAAACTCACCCTAACACCTATCTAATAACATGCACCAATCAAACCTGTACACATAACTGAAAACTGCATCAAAATCCGACTAGTAGTTTCGTAAAAAAATAACAATATATATTTGCAGAAACAAGTAAACAAACAAACATCCTCTCACTACAAACAAAAACGCATATTATACCGTCTCCGTTTCGTCGTGGGTAAATTAAAACCGCATCAAAATTGATTTTCATCACAAATAATGTTAGCTGCAGCGCCCCCTGGTGAGTTGTCACCGTAACATTTATCTAAAAACACGTATCAATCAATCCCAGACCCATAACCGCAAACTGCATTAAAATCGGACTAGTAGTTTAGGAGAAAAGTGGCCACATTGATTTTTCATCACAAATAATGCTGAGTTATCAGTTATCACTGTAACACCTATCTGAGAACATGCACCAATCAAACCCAAACCCATAACTGAAAACTATATCAAAATCGAACTAGTCGTTTTTAAGAACGCTGGCAACATTGATTTTCACAATAATGTTCGCTGCAGCCCCTACTGAGTTGCACTGTGTTTGCACAAACAAACAAACAAATATTCTCACCACCCACATCAAACGCATATACCGTCTTCGTTCCGTAGTGGGTAAAAATAGGTACGCTGAATAAATAGAATTTACGCTACAATACAATTTATTATACCCTAACAGCTTCCACAATGATCTGATTATGTCTTCCTTGGTATTGTACACTGTGAAATAAATAGCAAATAAAGATTTTTAATGTAAATCTATATGTGTACCTACATTGAAAATTTTGATTGTAGGGCTTTCTATAATCGATAGGTATACTGAAGCCGCAAATGTAATTTCGGTCTGTCTGTCTGTATCCCAAATAAGTATCAAGGCTAAACTACTAATTCAATTTGAATGATACTTGGCACAATCTAAGTTTATAATCCGAGGAAAGCTTTAGAATACTTTTGATTCCTATATCCGGCGCGGTTTCTTTGAGAGAGCGGATGAAAGATAAAATTATTTTTCAGTGGTAATTCCTCAAATAGTTTTTAAGCTATTGCATAGCTTTTATCGCGGGCCTTGAGCGTGGAGACCGAATCCAGAAATTCTGTCACGAAAATAACCTAACACTCTCGGCTACCTTCGGCCACGCTCGGCCACGTTCGTGTATCTCGCACTTCATATACCAACGTGTACACGTGAGCAGCGTTTGCTTCGTGTACCTATGTATATGAAGTGAAGTAGGGTGAGGTGGGGTGGGCTGAGGTGTGTAGGGTGGGGTGAGGTGAAGTGGGGTGTGGTGTGGTTGCCCCTGAATTATCAATAATCTATATACATATAATAAAACTGTAGAGGGTCAAGAATCTGTACATGGAAGATATTTTGAAAATTTTTATTGTAGGGCGTTCTCTAATCGATACTGAAACCGAAAATGTAATTTATATTTTTCATGTCTGTCTGTCTGTCTGTCTGCATGTCTGTCTGTCTGTCTGTATCCCGAATAAGTATCACGCCGAAACTACTGAGCCGATTTGAATGATACTTGGTACATTCCGAGCTTATAGTCCGGGGAAGGTTCTTGGATACTTTTAATTCCGATATTTTGTGCGGTTCCTGCGGGAGAGGGGATGAAAGACAAAATAGTTTTTCAATTGTAATTTTTCAACGCCTGGTCCGATTTCAAATATTTTGTAGTGTTGGAAAGGGAGTACTTTAAGCATTGTCCCACACAAGTTTCAAGGTTAAGAGTTTTGTGGTTCAGTAATTAGAGGCATCTCAACTTTCGCCAAACCTAGAATTCAAGGGTTCCTTTGAATGATAGGGTAAATCTAAACGGGCGTGTTAGCTAAATGATTTAGCAAACAGGGCCGTTCCACACGGTGCTTGATGAGTCTAATGAAGAATTACCTCCCCTTTCGTACACCTTATGTGACGTAAACGAAGTTGCGAGGGTCAGCTAGTCTATACATATAATAAAACTGAAGAGGGTCGAGAGTCTGTACATGGAAGATATTTTGAAAAATTTAATTGGAGGGCGTTCTCTAATCGATACTGAAGCCGAAAATGCAATTTAAACTTTTCATGTCCGTCTGTCTGTCTGTATCCCGAATAAGTATCACGCTGAAACTACTAAACCGATTTGAATGATACTTCGTACATTCCGAGCTTATAGTCCGAGGAAGGTTCTAGGATACTTTTGATCCCGAAGTTTTGCGCGGTTCCTGCGGGAGAGGGTATGAAATATAAAATGGTTTTTCAGTTGTTATTTCTAAACGCGTGATGCGTTTTCAAATATTTTTTAGTATTGGAAAGAGAGTGCTTTAAGGATTTTTCGACCCAAGTTTCAAGATTGAGGGATTTGTAGTTCAGAAATTAGAGGCATCTCAACTTTCGCCAAACCTAGAATTCAAGGGATCGTTTGAATTAGAGGGTAAATCTAAACGAGTGTGTTGGCTTAATCATAAAAGAGCTTAATTATTAAGGCTATTGTAAAATAATTCGCCCAAAAATAATACGCCTTCGGCGCGGACTGAATTGTTTTAGAATAGCCTTAATCTAAGCTCTTTTATGATTAAGCAAACAGATCCGTTTCACACGGTGCTTGACGAGTCTAATGAAGAATTACCTCTCCTTTCGTGCACATTATGTGACGTAAACGAAGTTGCTAGGGCCAGCTAGTTTATTACTTATAATAAAACTGTAGAGGGTCGAGTCGAGAGTCTGTACATGGAAGATATTTTGAAAACTTTAATTGTAGGGCGTTCTCTAATCGATACTGAAGCCGAAAATGTAGTTTAAATTTTTCATGTCTGTCTGTCTGTCTGTATCCCGAATAAGTATCACGCCGAAACTACTGAATCGGTTTGAATGAAACTTTGTACAATCCGAGCTTATGGTCCGAGGAAGGTTCTAGGATACTTTTGATCCCGATATTTAGCGCGGTTCCTTTGGGAGAGGGGATGAAAGAGAAAAAGGTTTTTTCGTCGTAAGTTCCCAATGCGTGGTCCGATTCCAAAATTTTTTTCAGTTTATAAAGGGAGTACTTTAAGGATTGGGTCACACAGTTTCAATGTTGAGGGTTTTGTAGTTCAGAAATAAGAGGCATCTCAACTTTCGACATACCTAGAATTCAAGAGTTCCTTTGAATGAGAGGGTAAATCTATACGGGCGTGTTGGCTTAATCATAAAAGAGCTTAATTATTAAGGCTGTTGTAAAATAATTCAGTCCGCGCCGAAGGCATGGACTGAATTGTTTTACAAACAGGGCCGTTTCACACGGTGCTTGACGAGTCTGATAAAGAATTACTTCTCCTTTCGTGCACATTATGTGACGTAAACGAAGTTGCGAGGGTCGCTAGTATTTTATAATTGTGTTGATAGTGGTGTGTTTCCTGACATAATGAAGTTGGGTAAAATAACTCCTCCGTTTAAATCGGGTAGCACCTCAGATCCGTCCAATTTTCGTCCTATTTCTGTACTACCCACGTTTAGTAAAATCTTTGAAAAGGTTCAGGTTCAGGTTCATCATCACGCCTTTATCCCCGAAGGGGTAGGCAGAGGCATATTATATACCCACATTTCACCTTTTTATAATTTGTCCCACGTAATACGTTGTGAGCCGTATTGCCGTGTTTAAATGGACAGGCGCAGGTTGTGACTGCCTGATGTTGAAATAAAGCCTTCAACTCGGCTTAACGATTGCCATTTTACTGGCAACCGGGACCAACGGCTTAACGTGCCTTCCGAAGCACGGAAACGCTCTAATAAATGTCACAAAGTCCATGGACCGGCCATAGTGAAAGTTGCTTACTGCACTGCAGTGATCGTTTACAGAACACTTGCTTCTCTTCTGCTTGATCTTTGAAAAGTTAATGCTTAATCAAATGCAAAATCATTTTAATACAAATAAACTATTCCATACTAAACAATTCGGTTTCACGCGCGGTCGGTCTACCACGGATGCTGGAATCAAATTATTAGAGTGTATATATGAGGCCTGGGAGGAGTCGTATGATGCTTATGGTGTATTCTGCGACTTATCTAACGCCTTCGATTACGTCCAGCATCAGACTTTAATTCAAAAACTTGATCTTTATGGGATCCGGGGGACGGCCTTGGATTCAATAAGTTCTTCCCTAAGAGAAAGAGTATTAGAGTACAGAGAGTAGTTATAAATGGTAAACAGTCACATGGTTCTGCTGTAACAATGGGGGTGCCTCAGGGTTCAATTCTGGGACCTTTTCTATTTTTAGTGTACATAAATGATCTCCCTCACCTTATAAGAGACGATAACGAGGTAGTTTTGTTTGCTGATGACACATCTTTAATATTTAAAGTTGAACGTGGACAACGCGAACTTGACGACGTAAACAATGCCCTCTCTAGGGTAGTCCACTGGTTTAATGCAAATAATGTATTGTTAAATGAAACTAAAACAAAATGTATTAGATTCACCTTGCCAAATGTTAGGCTCGTTAACACCAGTATTAAGATTAGGGATGATCAAGTAGAATTGGTCGGTGAAACTGTCTTTCTGGGCATAAAGTTAGTCTCCAACTTGCAGTGGGGGCCTCATATTGAGAAAGTCTCGGGCAGACTGAGCTCTGCAGCCTATGCCGTTAAAAAGATCCGACAACTGACAGACATTAGAACAGCGCGTCTTGTCTACTTTAGCTATTTCCACAGTGTCATGACCTATGGCATACTATTATTTTATTGTAATGTACAATTGTGTGAATATGTTGTGAATAAAATATTTATTTATTTATTATTATGGGGTAACGCTGCCGACATCGAATGTATCTTTGTGTTGCAGAAAAGGGCTGTCCGGGCTATCTATGGTATGGGGTTTCGGGAGTCATTAAGAGAAAAGTTTAAGAATATCAACATCCTTACTGTGTATTCACAGTACATATCTGAAAACTTATTATATACTCATAAAAATAAAAGTAAATTTATTAAAAATAGTGGTATCCATAACCTAAACTTAAGAAATAAGAATAAATTGGCTGTACCTAGATTTAGGCTTAATAAAATAAGCAATTCTTTTGCGGGCAATTGTATTCGATTGTACAATACATTGCCGACAGCCATAACAGGTTTTTCAGTTAATCAATTCAAAAAACTAATAAAACTTAAATTGTGCCAGAAAGCTTATTATAGCATTAAAGACTTTCTAGAAGTCAAGACTGCCTGGCAGTGACACGAATTGCTATACTAAGATGAATTAAGAGGGACCGGACTGAGTTTCTTGGGGTGTTCATCACAGTCTGTAGCATTTCCGAACCCCCGGTAGAGTCACAAAAATTATGACAAACATGAATAATTTTGTTTTTAAATTTCAAAGGGAATAAATTTTATTTTATTTTATTTTAGGCGGTTGGGCGTAACGTGAGGTTTTTTAGTCGGTAGGAGTCCGGCATAACATCCATGAGGATTTTCCATCACGTTAAAAAAAAGGAGATGCGATTATGTTTTTATCATGTATTATCATGTAAAACTAGCAAAAATACATGGTAAATATCCCGTTAACTTTAATAGGTACTAGGTAAAGTCAGTTACCATGAAAGTTTCAATTCATGATAAACACATATAGGTTAGGGTCACTGTAAAACAATTCAGTCAGGCCTGAAGTGGATTAGAATAGACTAGCTCTTTAATAATTAGGCAAACAGGGCAGTTTCACACGCTCCTATTAGTCTGATGATGGTACTGAATATGGTACAGATTTAATATTATTCTTTAGTTCTTTTATACTATCTTTGGTAGGTATTATCACGTATTATGTTGTAATCTATCTTCTATACTTATAATAAATCTGTAGAGAGGCCAATTCTGTACATGAAATATATTTTCAAAATAACTATCAGGGGGTGATTAGTGATCGATACTGATGCCAAAAATGCAATCAGTAAAATTTTTGTCTGTCTGTCTGTCTGTATGTTCCTTATAGAAACAAGAACTACTCGACGGATTTTAACGAAAATTGATACAATTATTCTTCATACTCCTGGGCAGGTTATAGTATACTTTTCATCACGCTAAATCAATAGGAGCAGAGTAGTAAAGGGAAATTTTGGGAAAACGAGAGAAGTTACTCCATTTTTTAAGCTTCCGTCGCGTGTGCAGCCTTAATGGTTAAAGTTACATAGAAATCATGTATGACGGAAATACATATTCGTATTCTACATAAAATTGTCTAAAAAATATCCTACGTCTATCTTTTATGGTTGACTCACAATAACACGTGTAACGCCTGATAGCTTAGCAGTTCGGAGCATTCTGATTATATTTGTTTACTCTTACGTTTATAATACTCTCACTCATCCCTAATTTTAAAAAGTTAACATTATTACCTATTCAATAAAAAGAGAATCATAGAAATCGGTATAGAAACACCAGCCATCGCACCGTCGCACGTGAATACTGAATCATGCTGTAAGAATTATTTTTGTGTAACGGTTGCCGCGCTCGACACGGGTCGCGGCGGCGAGGGTATAAAAAGACGGGAGGTCCGAGAGCGAGCTTCAATCAATATTTGGCTGTTGATCAAAGTTTATAGTTCAATAAATAAAATGGTTGATGAACAAGAAGCCACTAATTACCCGATAGAATTTTTAAATTCTTTAAATATGTCCGGACTTCCTTCTCATGAAATTTGTTTAAAAATTGGCATTCCAATTATTCTGCTCCGAAATTTAAGACCACCACAACTTTGCAATGGAACTCGGCTTAAAGTAACCCAGTTGCAACAAAATGTAATCGAGGCTTAAATTTTAACAGATTGCGGTGCAGGAGAAACCATCTTTATTCCCAGAATTCCCATAATACCAAATAATTTTCCATTCCAATTTAAAAGCACGCAATTCCCAGTATCGGTGTGTTTTGCAATGACAATAAATAAGGCTCAAGGGCAGACTTTTCATGTTGCTGGAGTAGATCTCGGTGTCAGTTGTTTTTCACATGGTCAGTTATATGTCGCTCTTTCCCGGGTAAGCAGTTCTAGAAATCTTTATGTTCACGTGCCGGACGGGTCAACTTTCAACGTAGTTTACCCGGAAGCTTTGCGCTGAAGTATTTTCATTATATATGTACTTAAGCCTCATGTGAAAGTAATCTAAACAATATTACCAACACATTAACATAATAACATACAAGGAGTTACACGCTAATGGTCTCGGGGCACAGCTATTAATAATAATATTCTGCGGTTCCTTATTGCGATATTTTTTAACAGTATTGTGGATTGACATATTATATTTCCCTTCTAAAATACGAAAGTTAATCTGTCTCTCACATCAAAACCACTGAACCCTGAGGAAGGACATATGTTACTTTTTTACGAAAAACGACGAAAACGCGGACGAAGTCAAAAGGCAAAAGCTAGTAATAAGTAATTTAAGATTTTACACCGTCGTCGTACGAGCCGTCAACAATTTGTGTGCATAACATGTTATTCTAGTGTTTGGTAGTTCACAAGCTGTGGGAAGACCTTAAATCTATACTTTTATACTGACCTCTGCGTAGGTACCTACTACCCTGATAAAAATAGACTGATCATGAATTTGTACAGAACGAACACGTGTTTAGTTAAGCCTCTCTATATGTATAACATCCAAATATATAACATCCTTTCACTTAGGTCTTACGTGCACGTGACTAATATTTAGTGAACGGCATAAATCGTATCCAATTATGCAAGAACCTTCGTGAATCATACCATTTCCTATATTTATGATAAATCAAACGGGCTATCACAGGTCATACTCATTGGTTGACCTCAAGATGCATGCCAACTAACATCACATGACTAGTATCAAGCTGTATCGACCTAGTGATTGTTTTGTAACTGTTGTAATAATAAGACTTAAAGATGACGAACTAAATATCACGTGCTTCTACTTTTAATTATAGTTGTAGGTGGGTAGCTCCAACTTGGAATTCATTTTTAAGACTAGCTGTTATTCGCGACTTCGTTGGAAGTTACGTATTAAAACCTTTCTTGTTTTTAATAAGCTTTTATTAGGTCGTCGTGTCATGTAACTAACAATGTAATGGAATCTAAGGATACTAATTTAACCATCTTCGAAGAATCGTAGCGTCATGAAAATTGGCAGATGTATGGAGTTCTGATGACAATACAATAATATGGTACTGTCAAACTGTTACGATGATGGAGCCGGAAGATAGGCACAGAAAACAAGTGGAATCTAAGGTAGCTAATTTAACCAGCTTCCAAGGATCGTAGGGTCATGAAAAGTGGCAGTTGTATGTAGTTCTGATGACAATACAATAATATGGTACTGTCAAACTGATATGATGATGGAGCCGAAAGATAGGCACTGAAACTTCGATGGAAAAAGTGGAATCTAAGGATACTAATTTAACCATCTTCCAAGGATTGTAGCGTCATGAAAATTGGCAGATGTATATAGTTCTGATGACAATACAATAATATGGTACTGTCAAACTGATATGATGATGGAGCCGGAAGATATGCACTGAAACTTCGATGGAAAAAGTGGAATCTAAGGTAGCTAATTTAACAAGCTTCCAAGGATCGTAGCGTCATGAAAATTGGCAGCTGTTTGTAGTTCTGATGACAATACAATAATATGGTACTGTCGAACTGATCTGATGACGGAGCCGGAAGATATGCACTGGAACTTCGTGATGGAATATCGTATTGTATCTGTTTTCGGATTCGTCAGAAAAGTCTTGTAATGAACTTTGACCAGGCTTAGGTTTCAAGGTTATAACAAACCTTTTTAGGGTTTCGTAGCCAAATGACAAAAACGGAACCCTTATAGATTCGTCATGTCTGTCTGTCTGTCCGTCTGTCTGTCCGTCCGTGTGTCACAGCCATTTTTCTCCGAAACTATAAGGCCTATGATATTGAAACTTGGTAACTAGATGTATTCTGTGAACCGCATTAAGATTCTTATGTAAAACTAGAAAAAAAGCAGTAAATTTTGGGGGTCCACATACTCAGAACTAAAACTCAAATTTTTTTTTTCATCAAAACCATACGTGTAGGCTTATCTATAGATACGTCTTCAAAAATGCTATTGAGGTATCTAACGTCATATTTTTCTAAACTGAATAGTTTGCGCAAGAGACACTTCCAAAGTGGAAAAATGTGTGTGTCCCCCCCCCCTCTAACTTCTAAACTAAGAGAATGATAAATCTAAAAAGAAGATATGATGTACATTGCCATAAAAACTACCAACGAAAATTGGTTTGAACGAGATAGAGCTGGTAGTTTTTTTTTAATACGTCATACACCGCAATTTTCGGTTAGAAAAATCACTACCACTGCGAACGTGTTAAAACATTAATCAAAGTTACAACGAACTATAAGAACTTGTATATTATGTTACTTGCTGTTACGAAACCCTTCATGGGCGAGTCCGACTCGCACTTGGCCGGTTTATTTTAATTGACTTGTAAAACTATGCAATGGAATCTCAGGTAACTAATTTAAGCATCTTCCAAGGATCGTAGCGTCATGAAAATTGGCAGATGTTTGTAGTTCTGATAACAATACAATAATATGGTGCTGTCAAACTGATCTGATGATGGAGTCGTAAGATATGAACTGTAACTTCATGATTAAATATCGTATCATAGCTGTGTTTGGATTTGTTAAAAAAGTCGTGTAATGAGCTTAGACCACGATTAGGGTTTAAGGTTATAACAAACCTGTTATATATTGAAGTTAATATTGAGTGTAAATATTGACATAGGTACCTGCAGAAAATGTTTATGTATTAGAGTAATAATGAAATATTTTCACATTAGTCGAACTCAGACAAAACACCATGTAATACAGAAATCCCTACTAATATTATAAATGCGAAAGTAACTCTGTCTGTCTGTCTGTTACGTTTTCATGCCTAAACCACTAAACCGATTTTGATGAAATTTGTTATAAAGATAGTTTGAGTTTAAGAGAAGGACATAGGTTACTTTTTAACTGACTACGCGAAAGTAGAGTAATGATTTTATGCGATAACGACTTCTACGCGGAAGAAGCCGCAGGGCACATCTAGTTAAGGTATAAATGTTGTGACTAAAAAGTATAAAATAAATAAATGGTTTAAAAAACCCTAGAAAAATACGCTTTTATAATGCACGAAAAAACCCAAAAATAAATTATGGATCGTTCAAGTTGCCTCTATTTCTGGGCTGAAGTGAAAACTATGTGCTTTTAGTTATAATATTTGATTATAAAAGCGTGGGGTGCTAGAACAAGAAAGACTTTTTTGTAAGCATATTCCTATTAATACTAATCCTTATATAATAAAAATCCTGACGAAAGCTGCATGAGGTCGCACAAGAGCATAACGTTTATGCTGCCAAAGGGAACGCCTCTTCTTTCAGGCAATTAAGTAGATACATGAAGGGAATACGTTAACAGTGGCAAAATGTAGAGTTCCTGTTCGAGAACGAGATATCTTTGGTTACCGTTAATAACCCGCTTGGGGATATATGCGTTTGTATTCCTATTACGTGATCACTACATATTGTACTAAATATCTCGGAATGCCGAAACTTTAAGGACCTACCAATGAATTATCTAATAGATATTCGTAATGGTAATAGGTTTGCTCCTATTACGCGGGCGTCACGAAAAACTGGCAAAAGTGGGTCTTGAAAATGCATAGGCGTGATTAACTACTTTACTTTTCAAGTAAGTATGTTATGTATTTCAATTACAGCCTATCATCGTTAATACATTTCCGAAATTTAAAATGATATTAATAATAGTAAAAGTCACAATAGATATATAAAAGCGTGACAGTGTAAATTAATAGTTTAAAAACACGAGAAAAACTCGCTTTTATAAATGTGACCTTATCCTTAATCTGACAAGACATCATGCAGCTTCCGCCAGGAAAGTCTTTCCTGTTCCAGCGCCCCACGCTTTTATAATCAAATATTATAACTAAAAGCACATAGTTTTCACTTCAGCCCAGAAATAGAGGCAACTTGAACGATCCATAATTTATTTTTGGGTTTTTCGTGCATTATAAAAGCGTATTTTTCTAGGGTTTTTTAAACCATTTATTTATTTTAAAATAAGTTCAGCTTATTCAGCAGTCGTACCTCCTTTATAATGTTATCTCATTATAAATCAACACCCATTGCTGCCTTGAATGGGCCCAGATCGTGATTCCATCTATCTATTACAGGCTACATTCTTTGAAATAGGCAGTTATTTCAGAGCATAAAGTTATTTCCTGTGTCGCTTAAGCACTGCCTAGTTCGAGTTCTTTATTTGCCTCAGTTTCCTATTAGGTCAACCGTCGAGAAGTCAGAATCACCTTTTTCTAGCATTATTCCTTGTTGCATCTGACAGTCGTTGGTATATAAATGACTGAAACTTCAGGATCATTTTTCTATATTTATAATCGGTCCATCAGATTTTAAGTGATAAGTTAAAGGTAGACAAACATTCAGATAAAATCGAAAGTAATTTTCAACGGTAGCGGGAAGTTACAGTCTGCGCCTGTCTTTTTCAATACGGCAACAGCCTCATTGTGCTTCGAAACGCCTACAAAATATAACTGCGCAATATGCTAAATAGGCGCTAAGACATTCTGATATCGCAAAGGCTTTGAAAGGGGCAGGTTGGTGCGATGAGTGCAGAGGGAGTTGAAGGAAACGGTGAACTTGGAGGGATCCCAAAGTAAATTTGTGGGTGTATATGGCAGTCCCATTTACGAGCTTTCCATGCTTTTGAAAGCACGATAAGCTTAGCTGCGCGTAATAGTTGCACAAGTAATATAATATCTATACTAATATTATAAAGAGGAAAGATTTGATTGTTTGTTTGTTTGTTTGCATCGAATGGGCTCTAAAACTACTGTACTGGCTATATTTTATTCCCGTATTCCCACGGGAACGGGAGTTACGCGGGTGAAAACGCGTGACGTCCGCTAGTATTCTATAATAATTGTTAACAAAGAGGCCAATCAAAGTCGCCACTTGCATATTAGTCCAAAAAAGTCATCTAGAGATCTAGCGTCGCTATACAACTGGTGATATGTGGGCGCATATTATTCCTCTGCCTACCCTTTACATAATTATGTAGTACATTTAATTAGTAACGCTGTTTTTGGCAAAAAAAAAATAACAAGAACAATTTCCTTGATATTTAAGCACCTATCTACGCATTATTATAATATAACGACGATTTTATGTCTCCATCTAGGAAATACGGACTTCCGGACTAGTTCCGGACTCAAGGTTGGTCCAAAATAAGATTGTTTTTTTTTTTTCAATATTTTTATTGATTTGTCATAAGATCATCAAGATAACGATAGTAAACGCTTTATGTATTTAGAAGAAAAAATGTTTTATTGTATTGTTGTATTTGTATTTTAATTTCATTATTAACTTCTCTGAGCATCGTCGTAATCTTAGCGGTATTGCCTGTCACATTGTCAAAATTTAATATTCGTTTTTTATCAATTTGGCCTGAGGACGGTCAGGGGCCTGCTCTCCGTCCTTTTAGAAGCAGGCACAAGATAGAGGCATGACGTTAGAGTTTCACGCCCCAAGCCAATTCCCAAAGACGCGAGTTAGTACCCCAACCCCTAGGTGAGGCCGCGGTAGTAGTCAAAGTCTGTGGAGAATTCTAAGACATCCTTCCGAGGGTTTACCCGGGCCTCTCGACCGTAGGCTGTGGTAGGGAACGTGTATTAGTCGGTAAGAGTCCGACCATAGCCTACATGAGGGATTTCCACGTGAGGCTACAAGTCCAAGTAGGTACCTAACCCGTAAGCAAATTGGAATACGCTAAGTTAAAGAAGAAGTCATGCACCGATAACGGAGCACGACGGCTGGAGGAGGGGGAGGTGGTTTCTTTGTTCTTTTTCTTTCTTTCAAACGCCCTTCAGCCAGTTACACATTTTATCTGAAAACGACCTTATGACGCTTTTTCTAATATAACGGTGTCACTGCCTCCCTCTGCAAGGATTGAGTAGGTATCATGACTTGATAAAAATAGTATCACCTCGATAAATAAGTACGACATAACATTACTCCGACACCGTACATTATAACCGAGTGACATTGCCGTTAGGCATTAGTAATTAAATGTCTGCGTAGATACTGTTAGAGTACATATATGTACCAATACCAACCTATACGCATGCATACATAGGTACTCGTATATACACATACATACAATTCGTTCTGAGAATTGATCACACACCTATGAAGTTATCATTAACAGACGACATATAAAACCATATGGAACAAATCACTTGGGTGTTTAATCGCGATCGCACACATTGTATCGATGCGTGCGGAAGAATCGCGGAGGTTGCGGGTTGAGCGGGCGGGCGGTGCGCGGGCGCACTGCACTGTTGTTACACGAGCGTTGTTTAAAATGACTACTATAAACACGGCCGCGACACCACTAGCTCACTTACTCTCTATTCACCGAGACCGCAACCCGTGTAATAGTACAGAACGCATTTTTATGGCAGTGGGTCTACTGTTGTTCTTTTGTAAAAATTTTGCACGTCGGCCAATGACCGGCCTGCCGGCCGGCGAATCTGAACATACAGAGGCAGTCACGTGCCCGGGGTGAGGAGAGGCGGCCGACTCGTTCGCAGCCAAACCTTCTCTTGTAACATGCACATTCGACGCGGCATAGGTGTGGAACGCGCTGGACCGAGCGGAATGCCCCCGCGTAAACCATTCAACAAATTCACCCGCTAACCTAGTTATAGTGCATAAGACTCTCTGAGTACCATGTAGGATGTCTCACAGCAGCCTGAGTTGTCACTACGACAGCTATCTACCCTCGGACTCGTCCCTCGAAACAGACGCACTCAACCGGCACTGGTAAGTTCATCATACCTCCATATCATTAAAAACAATAACAATGTTTATTAGGTTTAATACTGTAATAATAAACACATGTTATTTAAATAATAAAAATAATAAATTAAAAATTAAAAAAATACTGTTATAAATTATGCATTGGCAATCCTGCCTCGATTTAATAAATTTCCATTTACAATTTAATATTTTTAATGCAACACAATTTTCATATCCATCACGCTGTGTAATAATATCCCTTGCAAGTTATGCGAAAATAATTCAGCGGTTGTCATAATAATAACAAAAACAATCGACTCATTTCGATAAACACCTTTGACTGTTGGAATTCTGAAATGTCTTGCACTTGCAGACAAAAAAACGACTTCCGCGAAATATTCACATACAATGCGAACGTAGTAAATACATAGATGCACAAAGACGTATGAATGTATATGCCAACAGTACCTTATCAATTTAGTCACACTTTACAGGCCGTGTCGAACGATTTCGTCACCAACTTGTACATACAATTTTTTCCGCTGCAATTAAGCATGTGAAATGGTTGAATAACATGAATTTAATATCAAATATCTTAATATCACATTTCAACAATTTGTTTACAATTTGATACAGTCGCGCTGCAAATATTGTCAGGCACGTCAAGTCAAATCAAAGCCACGGTTAAGGTTATTATAAACCTATATTCCTCGTTATATGACCCACATAAACATAGTTAACATAACCATTCATCCTTTATAGTCCGCTTGACATCTTGGCGGACAACCACGTCATGACATGACAACCATAGTACCAGCCTATACATGCACATATTCATATAAGGTATTGAACTTGCTCTGTATGGAAACAATGATCTTTACATTATCTTTTCTAAACAAATGTAGTGTGTGAAATGAGTTTTCGGAAGATTTTACCAGTCTGGAAAATTTTGAACTTTAGTAAACCTTGTTGTTTTGCTTGCAATGAAGAGTTGGGCAGCTCGAATTTGAATTGAATGTAATGTACGTAATTTCGAATAAAAGATCGAATACAGAAGATCACCGAGACAGTCAAATAAATAAATATTCACTGAATTTTTTTTACACAGCGCAACTCAATCCCGAAGTAAGTTAGGATTGCCCTGCTTATAATATGGGTAACAGATCACGGAAATTACTTAATAGATATGACGTCTCAAATAATTGTTAAAAGTATTTTTTTATAAAATTGCAAACAAATCGATATGCAGATACTTAAATAGTTTGCATTTCAAACACCTTCTGCTCTTCATTTGGGTATGAGAAGAAGTTTCATTATACACAGCCAAGAAAACGAAATTAAACTGAACGTATTATACATTGCACACTTAACAATGACTAGCACAAATCTATCTAACCACTGTTTCAAAGCCTCTGACTTTAATGTGTGGTTAAACATCTATACGACATTGAGTTTCGTCAAGACAACAAAACTATCTCGAGATAATTGCTGCGATCTGACCGAGCTAGTAGATTTTGACAGCCTCGGTGGCGCCTGCCGTGACGGAGGTCCTGGGTTCGATACCCGGGTCGGTCCAATAATTTGTGTAATCCACAAAATGTTTGTTTCGGAGTTTAGGTGTTTTCTATGTATAATAAGTATGTATCTTGAAATATATGAGTATGTCTATCAGTCGTCTAAATCCCATAGCACAAGCTTATAGCTTAGTTTGGGCTAGATGATGTTGTGTGAGAATGTTCAACAGTTTTTATTTTTTAATTATTTATTTTAAGTTATTTTACCACCCTAGCACAGGTAGAACAGTTTTGTAAATTTGTGGGTTTGTCTGTATGCAAGAGTTCCATAGGTAGTACCCGCATGGTTCCATAAACTACAGTATGTTGTTTGTAACTATGCTTCAGTAATTTATTCTTCTGAACTGGTATAATGAATTCACGCGATTAATGTTGCTACGTAACTTGAGGTTGTATTTCGTCGAACTCCTGGTGCCTGAAGTGTAGACATTTTTTATTGTTTTTAGGTTTCTGGATTAAAGTAAGAGCGACGGTCGAACATATGAGAAAAAAAAAGTCTCAGTAGTTTGACTGTCTAACTAATGAGAAAAAATTCTCACTAGTTCGACGACCGAACTAATGAATCGAACTTGTGAGAAGAAATGAATATTTCAGTCCCTATAATTATCCCTGTTCATTGATTCGTCATTTAGAGATATATTAGCTAGGTATATGAAATCGGTAAACGCTTATGGCGCCAATATAATTATTCCGTGGACTACGATGCCAAACCTTATTCAAGGAATGTAGTTGAAGACTATTAGCATTTGCAGCAAAAGTCAATTTAAATGCTGGTATCACTATCATCAAATCTCGACTCTCATTTTTACCTGCAGCGGAACAGGGCGGATATGCGTTTGGGGTGAGACGTTGTGTGTGCCAATCCATTTTGCCATTTTTCTTCTAAACTACCAGTTCAATGTTCGTGCAGTTTTCAGTTATGGATTGAGGTTTGATGGGTGCATGTTTTTTTCAGCAATCAATGTTGCCATTTTTCTTCAAAACTACTAGTCCGATTTTGAGGCAATTTTCTGTTGTGGGTTCAGGTTTGAATTGATGAGTTGTCAACGGAACACCTATCTAAGAATATAGGTGCATATTCTTAGATAGGTGTTCCATTGACAACTCATCAGGGGGCTCTGCAGCAAACATTTTTGGGCAAACCAAAGTTGCCATTTTTCTCTAAAACTACAAGTCTGATTTTGATGCAAATCCCGTCGGATATTCTAAAGCTTTTTACGTTAAATATCCCGCGTTACATTTATTTATTAGGTTGGGGGTTTTTAAAGTATTTAAACAAATTTTTAAATACTTTCAACTGTCGTGGGTTTTCTCAAAATTTTCAATTTTGGTTTATTCGTTTATTCGTCAATCTAATTTGCTGCCATCAATATAAATCTTCTAACTGTAATTACACTCATTAATACCTTAGCACGAAATTCAGCGTAAATTAATTTCCCTGTGCTATCCTTTTCTCTCACTAACGGCTATAATTATGATATGAAGACCTAGTTACCCTAAAAGATATCCCCGTTATCCTGATCTAACCTTGGTGACCACTCCCCATACACTTGCTATAAAGCATTATTTGGAACTAGCTGTTCCCCGCGGCTTCGACCGCGTAGAAGCCGTTATCACGTAAAAATCATTATATCGTAAAATCATAACCCTCCTTTTGCACAGTAAGTTAAAAAGTAGCCTATGTCCTTTCCAGGGCCTTGAACTATCCCTATACCAAATTTCATCTCAATTGCTCCAGCCGTTTAGGCGTGAAAGCGTAACAGACAGACAGACAGACATACGGACAGACAGACAGACAGACAGACGGACAGACAGACAAACAGAGTTACCTTCGCATTTATAATATTAGTAAGATGTCAAAAATGTAGCATGCATTGCATATACCTACTTATACGAGTACATTATAATAATAATCATGTCACCATTCTGTTGCTAGCAGGAAAGTATTATAAATTGATGTCCTGTGTTGTTTAACGAAGTTTCCGTAAAATCTATTAATAGTAACCACGTTTGAATTAGCTCCATCAATGCTTTCTACGGTCTACGAAGCTAATAAATGTGCTAAGATTGCTTAATTTTAATAGTGCTTGAGGAAAACAAAATATACAATTAGTTTTAAATTAGAACTGAACGAACATTGTTTTGTCTGTCAGTTCGATTTTTATGTCTAAATTATTTGACAGATTGTGATTAAAAAGATAGATTAGTAGAATCATGACTATACAATGTGGCAATGCTGCCAGTCTTCTGGAAATGTTACAACAAGGTCGCCGATGTAAAGAAATTCTTTCATGATGGTGCCTTTGTTAATTTTATGGTTCTCGTTTTATTTATTTACTAGCAGTCGTTAGCTACCACGAACAAAAGTAACAACAAATGTTGTATATATGTAAATATTTAATACAACAATCGTTATTACTTGAAACAATAAAAATATATTGACCAGGGTTCGATTCTTGGGTCGGTTTTAATATTTGTGTAATCAACAAATGTTTGTTTCGGAGTTTGGCTGTTTTATAATATGTATGTATTTAGAAATATATAAGTATGTATATCAGTCATGTAGGTCCCATAGCACAAGCTTATATTAGCCTAATTTGGGCTAGATGATGTTGTGTGAGAATGAACACAAATATTTATTTATTTATTTATATTCGTTGATAAAATTCATGAATGAGAGATTAGCTATAGACTTAACCTCGAAAAATACATAAGCTCCAGAGCGAGGATTGGGAGGAAAACCAAATGCTATTTTCAGTCATCTATCACAGAGTAAGGAAACATTCATACTATACATACCTATATTCACGCTGTGGTTATCCGTCAAAGAGGAAATAAGTAATCAACTTCTCACATATCACTGTTTTCATATAATTGCCTATTAGCAGTTCAATAATTACGGGCGTAAGAAAACATTGACCTAGTGCGCGCATAAAGTAGGCGAGAACGCATAATTTTCCATCAATAAACCTTTACCATGAACTTACCTTGCGCTACGGTTAACTTAACAATAGTATTGAGTCTGGAGTAAATCATTATCACACCTTATCGCGCCTCTGGTTTAATGTATACGGTGTATAACTGAACACCTTTTGATTTAATAGCATTTTTGACTGAAGAATGCCTGTAGTTTCGTCCACCAACTTTCCTCTTGAACACTCATAATGAATGTTACTATTAGTTTCTTTTTTTTGTTTAACGTGAGGCAAAATCCGAATGGATGTTATGCCGGACTCCTACCGACTAAAAAACCTCACGTAACGCCCAACAGCCTATGGTTGGGAGCCCCGGGGGAGCCCTCGGAAGGATATGGACTCCCAACAGATGTTACTAATAGTACCTAGTAACAATATTATAAAAATCCTATTTAGTTTATGAATTCAAGTTTCGTGTCCTACAAATAAACATACACACACACACACACACACACACACACTCACACGCGCACACACACAACACGCTTGTGGCTCAAAAATGGTGAACCCCAAGTAAAACATCTAGTCTGTAAGCTGGTACATCCTCTGTCCTCTGACTCATCATGGCTGTAATGCGGTCTCAGCCTATAAAATAGTATCAAGTATACGTACATCGTAATAAAGAATATTAATTGTTATCTATTCAAAACCTAAACTCCTTAGTGGCACACATGCATAAATGCCAACACGTGTATAAACCACAAAAACATCGTTCACATTTTTAATTGAGCTATTTTGAGTTTTATTTGTCACGGAGTACCTACCTATCGTTTCGTTTTGCGTTCTTGTTTCCATGGCTGATGATATAAACGTAGTGACCCACCCAGCTAGAAGTCATTGTGCCTGTATATTTCTATTTCTTTCTTTTTAAGTCAGGAGATTCCGACAATGTTAAAAAAGTCATCAAAACAAACTCGCGGTTCGAAATGAGGGAGTTTCATTTGTAAATGCGTCATTTACAAATTGGAACAAACGCATACAAAAAGAAAATTTGATCATCTTTACAACTAAAGACTGTCACTTACTCGTAATTTAGAAAACTGTAGTACAAATCTTGCAGAACAGAACTGTCGCGGAAAATACCCACGATCTCAATTTCGCAAGTGACCTTGACGGGAGAAAGTATCGAAATTGGATTAGCTAAACCTTCAGGCGTTCTGTTACGGTGGTTCTTGAATTTGCGTAATAGAAACAGTTCTGTCAAACACAAGTTTGATGATAACTTACAGTACGTTGTCACGGCAATTTATTTTCCGTTGGATTTTTTTGGCAATATTCTGTGATACATGGTATTGGCAGGACTCTCCGCACTGACGATAAAAAAAATTGGACCACGAAAAATAATTCGCGGGAACAAAATTCGCGCGGTGATAAATCGCAGTACGGATAGAATCTTGGTGATTCCGACCTACAGAAGGTGTCTAACCCTTGCTAGACAAGCAAAACAACAAGTACAAGGTTTTTGTTGAAAGTCACGACAACGCCGCAGGCTAATCGAATATATCTGACTGTGTGTACGGGTAATAGATATCTAAGTTGTAAGGTCTACAGGGGTACGTATTTCTATCATCAGCAACCAATTACCTTGTCTAAACATTTCTGTTGTCGTGAAATGAAGACTCAATTTATTCGATGAGATTATTTTCGTATAGTAAAGATAATTAAGATGAAGAGCATATTAATGTTTTGATAAAGCTATAATATATCTAAGGACACAAAATAAAATCTAGTACAGAAGAATTCAATGAGTTTTCTGGATTAAAGTAAATTATATTTTAGCTCCCAAGAGCTTACAAACACTCTAAATACAATCGAAGCCTTAGAACTAAATATAATATAGGTATGACTTCGTGACCGTGGTCCACAATCTTTGAATTTCAACAATGACTTTTTACCAGTGAGTGGCGCTCAGGATAAAATTAATTTCTGTCAGTGCCAGCCAAAACCCTTGAACCTAGAACCTTAAAATTATTTTGCTAATCTAAACTCTTAAAATGTAGGCTCCGCTAAAATAGAATTTTATTGTCAAAGATGAATAGGTAGAAAAATTTTATTTTTAACTATTTTAACCTAGTAATATAATGTACAATTTCACCCACGTAGTTCCCGTTCCTGTGGTAATAGGAAAATAAAATATAGCTTGTGGGGACAGTATAGCAGCCCAAAAATGAAAGATGTTTTCGAATAATTCAGTAGTTTCGGAGTATATTCAATGCAAACAATGAAATCTTATTTGGACCAACTGCGAATTGGACATTATTTCGAACATTGGACCAATCGCGAATTGGACCAATCGCGCCTAAAGGATATCAAGTATCAAGAAAATTACTGCTGCTTAATGTAATTCTGTAAACAAGCCGAGGTTACTGGCATTTATTCATGAGTATTGTTCAGTAGATATTCAATGAAATTCATAGGACCACATTAAACAGGTACTCGGAACAGGCGCCATAAAAGGTGATCGCACAAGGTGGGTGTCAGTAGCACCGTTATTATTAGTAAACATGAGCATATCAGTGAAAGTAATACTTACTATCATAGAAAGTTGTACTGTCATGACGGTAATCATAAATGTCATACATTCAATGTGGCAAGTGGGTAGAGATAAATGGTTCATGTAGTATAACTCGAATCGAGCGACCTGACTAATCTTTTCTTTGCCGCATGACAGAAATTCGTCATAACGAGTATTATCAGCCCACATATATTATGTCACTCCTCTTGCGGTCCTGAATTCTTAACTTTATTTTTCTAGCTGTCCTCAATCTAAGAGTTCAAAAAAGGTTTCCAGAAAATGCGAACAAAAATTCCAAAAGATAAGTCATCCTACTAAAAAAGTCGAACTTAAGTTATTGAAGTTCGATTGTTTATCTCGTGACGGGATAACCCCTTGCGATTAGGAGCTGGTCATTACCGCAATAATTCTTCCCGTGGGTGCAGTAAAAGGCGACTAATGGAACGCTATTGTAAAAATACCTATTGCGTCGTAGAGAAGAAGAAAACCCTGTTAGTCCAAAGATAACCCAAAATACATATATTTTGCTCTTTAGAGAGTGTATATTTTTTGTATATAATAGGTACAATATATACTTTTTATATATACGAGACCTATGCCAGCAAATTATACTCGAATCTCAGAAAACTGTTATCAGACCTTAACATGTAGGTACTACAACCATCCTTGAACCATTTTGCCGTTTTACGGCACCAAGCCCTCCGCGTGCGAGTCCGACTCGCACTTGGCTTGACTTTAAATTTCCACTATCTGTCTGGGCGATCTTCCTTCTCGTTTTAAAATCCAGATACATTAACTCTTCATGTAATTTGTTTCAATTCAAGAACCTCTTGACGATAACAAATAAATACAACAATAAAATAGTAAACTAAATTAATCCAGAAGTTCATGCGTCATGTCGTGACCAAGTGAAATAGGGATTCATGTACCTAGATAGCTTAACTGGGTTTAAGATAGTTATATCTATAACCGTTGACACTCCTTTATTGCTTGGAAAATTTCCCATTGCCAGACAACATACGGCCATCGGCTATAACGATCTGTAATTCAGAGCAAACTAAATCCTACATTTATAGTCCACAATAAATGATGGCCCATAAACGTTGACTATATATTAAGGGATACTTGTGTAAAGACACCTAAAATTTACCGATATGTAAAGATAGGTAGGTACTTTTTTATTATGACAAAACAGGCCTATTAGCACACTATAAAGAGAAAACAATTAGTTTATTACCAGTACTTCTGCAAAGAGTAGACCTCGCATAAAAATAAAACATTAGGTATGTTTCAGCCAAAAATCATCAAGATCCGTTCATAAATAACGCGACCATAATTTTCACCGCCTTCTCCCCCCCCCCCCCTTTTCCACCTCTTAAATAAAGGTAAATTGTATTTTATATCAAAGAACACGTGTGCCAAGTTTGGTTAATATGGTTTAAGAAATGCGTCCTCTAGACTGGAACTGACATACATACACGCAGACATACGGATGTAAACAAAATCGTCCATAATGTCTAATCGGAGACTCTCGCTCGCTTCGCTTGCTCGGTCAAATAAGATACCATCAACTAAATCTACGAAAACTTCTTTTGGATTTTCCATTAGACAGGCGCGTTTTTAGGATTTCGTAGCCAAATGGCAAAAACGGAACCCTTATAGATTCGTCATGTCTGTCTGTCTGTCTGTCTGTCCGTCCGTGTGTCACAGCCTTTTTTCTCCGAAACTATAAGAGCTATGCTATTGAAACTTGGTAACTAGATGTATTCTGTGAACCGCATTAAAATTCTTATATAAAACTAGAAAAAAAGTAGTAAATTTTGGGGTTCCCCATACTCAGAACTGAAACTCAAATTTTTTTTTTCATCAAACCCATACTTGTGGGGTATCTATAGATAGGTCTTCAAAAATGCTATTGAGGTACCTAACATAATTTTTTTCTAAAATGAATAGTCTGCGCAAGGGACACTTCCAAAGTGGAAAAATGTGTCCCCCCCCCCTCTAACTTCTAAACTAAGAGAATTATAAATCTAAAAAAAATATATGATGTACATTGCCATATAAACTACCAACGAAAATTTGTTTGAACGAGATAGAGCTGGTAGTTTTTTTTTTAATACGTCATAAACCGCAATTTTCGGTTAGAAAAATCACTACCACTGCGAATGTGTTAAAACATCAATCAAAGTTACAACGAACTATAAGAACTATTTTATTATGTTACTTGCTGCTACGAAACCCTTCATGGGCGAGTCCAACTCGCACTTGGCCGTTCTTTGTTCCAATTTCTTTTTCAATTATTGCATTGTCAACACACTTATCGAAGGCCGCCTTTTAAAATTGGACCACGGTCAAAGATTCCTTTACATTTATTTTTATTTTATTGTTCAGCACATTATAGGTAATCTCTTCAGTCACTTCAACCATGATTGTTTGCATAAAATAAATATGAACATACGAGTCAAGCCAATAGAATCGTGTTAAAATGGAAAAGTAGAAATATTAAGCAGTCAATTTACAAACGAGCTATCTTTTACGGCCAGTTAAGCAAGTTCTCCACGAGGGTTATAAGTTCCCTCGAGAAACGCCTAAAATGAAAGTACCTAGATTTTTTTCGAATATTTTTTTTACAGCTTGATAAACTAGGTAGGTACTGTATCGTTGTCAGCAGTATGCTGAAAACCACGTGTACACTTAGCGCTTCCATTTAAATGGTATTTAATTTAAATAAAGTTAAATTTTTGGTCTCCAAAGATAACGCCTTTCTTTGATTTTTTTGGGATAATTCTATGGCACTGGCAAATTTGGTTAAAATCGCTTAAGGAGTTCATCCCGGATAAACAATGAGACACGTTATTTATAGATTATATTTTTTAATTTATATCTATTTAAATACAGATAGAAAAATAAATTTATAACTATTTCGACTCTGATCTGAGTCACATTTTTTATTCTGTAAGAAAACTAGCACTTTATTGCAGGCATAGATTTATTTTGATGCAACATTATAGAGCAAAAACGTTTTTAAATTTGAAATTTCTTTACAGTTACTATATACATATATAAGTTATAAAAGCCAATTATTTTATTATTATAGCTGTTTAATATAAAATTTACAATAAGATTTTCACTACTTTTGTTTGTTACAGTTCTTGGTCTATGTACTGTATCACTAGCTATGTTAAACAATGTGCTCCCAGGAGAGAATCGCTAAATGCGCAGGTGTATCATGTAACTGTAGTTGATTATGTTAAATTTATTTATTTATTCATTATTCAATGAGTCTAGAAAAAGGTAAACTATGCTGGCAGGAACTGTAGGATCTATCTCAATATGGCAATAGCTCAGTGAAAGATGGATAAACGAATAACTACGTGCATCGCGGAGGTACAACCTCCAGTGGTTTTTACAATAAGCAATTTGACATTGACGAATTTTCTACTAGCTAATACTACTTTGTATTTATATTTTTTCTATAATTTATTACGTGGTTGCAATGAAGCCCTAGCGTGATCACGATTCCCCAGTGGTGCACCTGCTCAGTAACGTACGAGGTCATGGCGAATGGGAGATGGAAAACTCGAAACCTAATCAATCAACATATTTAGCCAACCCCCTCCAAAAATTAATTTAGCTGAAGCCTATGTCCAGGAGTGAACTGTTTGTTACTTATTTGGTTAGGCATTGCAATACTTCGTAATTCGCAACATTTTAATCTAAAATTCTCTTTGTGTAACAGGAATGGCACCGTATCAGGAAAAGCAGAAGGGCCTTCACGGCGGAAAAGCAACCTTCACAATGCCATGGCAGGAGACATGGACAATTCCTGGGGTATGGCTCCTTAAATTTACTTTACGAATACTGTTCAATATTATCATTATATTTACTATTCACCATATATATTATGTACAATGTGGCCCTGCAAGTGATGCATCTGCTGACGCTATCGGACAAGAAAAGGAAAATATTCGAAACAACCCTGAACTAACCCATCTGGCCGCCACATGTCCTTCCAGAATCTAGGTACTTACAGAAGCAAGCCTTAGACAACAGCGTGACGTGAGGGATTCACGCAAGAAGCGGGATAACACCCAAAAAAAAACCCCCAGCGACTCGGGATAACACCCGAACCCCCCACTAGATGAGGCCACAATGGTAGCCGTAGGTCTGTTGGGAGTCCTAGGGTATCTTTCCGAGGGCTTACCCGGGGCTCCCAACCGTAGGCTGTTAGGCAGGATACATGAGGTTTTTTAGTAGGTAGGAGTCCGGCATAGCAAGAAAAAAAAGCCCTGAACCAACCCATCTGACCACTGTATTACATCAAGGTAAATCATCCTCCCAATACAATGGCAGAAGCGTACAGTTCTAGCAGTGAACTGCGATATAATGCTGATTTGATTGATTGGTCTATATTTACTGCTATTGAGTAACGGAATAAACAAACAAGCCTTTTGAAGAACGTTGACCTTGATGTAAAAAAACTAAAGCCTTGATAGAAATTTTCTCCTTCGTTACAATTAGCCGGCTATGGAAAATATAACTCTGAATAAATTGCCGTTAAGCTGGTTCTTGCTTTTTATTGTAGAACCAACAGGTGTCCTGAACTATCAGTTATTCCCACAAGCAATTTGATCGATTGACACACTAATCGCATTCTACTTCTTGTTCAATACAGACCGGCAGGGACACATCGAAGGCAGATTTAAGAAATATTCTACCACATCCTCCGTCTACTCAAAGAAAGCACTTTCACAGCATAGCGAATACATTGAAAGGTAATTGTTTCGTTATGCTACATACATTTTGAAATTACAAACCACTATTATAAATGTCTAATAAATAATGAGTATAAGTTCATTACGATAACTGTTTTATATTTTATGGGGTATTGTAGATCTTGGTGGTACGCGTGCTGTGCAAAGTGTCATACAGAAGACGCCGGAATTCCCTCGTGGGAACCACCGAACTGGCAGAAGGTCTGCCCTTATCCGCTATGTCCAACCTACCGACAATTCGCACAAACCGTTGCAGTATTAATAATTGGTGAGTGCCTCTTACACTACTGCTACTGTAGTTTACTTGTAACGCGGAAGTCAATTCCTCGTATCTTTCTCGGTGTTGGGCGCGCTTTACAGATTTTTTCTAACTCCATAGTAATAAGAAAATAGATCTACCCCTAATAGGTTGTTTCTGCATAAATGTATAGTGTACTTATTATACTAATTGGCATAAAGTAATATTACCTAAGCATTGATATTTTTTTAATATCGGGGAATCTATTTATAAACTATCTACTTTCTAGCTCATCTAGTCCAACTGCACTTAATTAAGCTCTTCACGTTTTGCAAGTGTCACATTTTAATTTAATTTCATTCACTTAATTTATGAGGCGAAGAAAAACATGTAAGAAAAACTTATGAACATGAAACGGGTTATTTTCATAATCAAGCATTATATGTATAGGTATAATCATTTTATTGTGAGTAGATTAAACTGTGAAACTCAAGACACTTTATGTCAATGCAATAATCACAAGATCTCATCATCATCTTGAAATATAATAAAGAAAATCGATTCCTTGTCATTCTCGTTAAACAGAAAACTCCAGCAAACCCTGTATTAAATCACAATATGGCTATAACTAATTAATATTATGTTTAACAGGAATATTGGGTTGGGTTACAATATGGATTATAATGGGAGAAACGGCAGCTCCTGGCGGGCAGTTATTTATGCTGGCTATACTGACCATCACCGCGTACTTCGGTGGCATGATCCTTATGAAAGTTACCACGCTACCAGCCCTCATAGGAATGCTTATAGTGGGCATTATTATGAAAAACATAGGTTTTGTCAACTTTGATAAAGATTATCAACATGTTACGTCATACATAAGGTATACCGATTTGATTTTTGAATGTTTTTACATCTGTGTGTGATGAATACTAAACATTTCCTTTTGATTATTTTAGAAAAATCGCCTTAACAATTATTTTAACGAGAGCGGGGTTGGATTTGGATCCTGTAGCGATGAAAAAGCACTTCTTCACCGTGGTCAAACTTGCCCTGTTACCATGGACTTTTGAGTGTATTCTTTGTGCAGTCTTAGCATATTTTTTCCTTGGATTACCTTGGGATTGGGGTAAGTATTATCACTAGTTATTTTCTTTTCTAAATATTATTTAGTAATTTAAACCTCGTAATTTTTTTACTTCAAAAGTCAAAAACTGTACTTACTGAAATAATTACTTGTTTGCATAGAAAAACTATTCAAAATTTTCTAAACTGCACATTTTAATAAATCTCCTCTTTTAACTCATTGACTGTAGTATCAAAAATATTTTACACTTTTGTAATGTCTTTTTATGCCAACGGCGAAAGTGATTTAATATTCATCCTCTCCATTTCTCAATAATTGCTCAAATCGTTTCAGCATTTCTACTATCGTCAATCATGGCAGCGGTGTCACCTGCTGTAATCGTTCCATGTCTATTCCGACTCCGAGAAAAGGGTTATGGTGTATCGAAGGGTATTCCGACCCTGGTGCTAGCTGTCTCTGGTGTGGATGATGCTGCCAGTGTTGCTGTGTTCGGCATCGTTTTGTCAGTCATGTTCTCCAGTGCTTCAATGACGATGAATATTGTTCAAGTAAGTTTCCATGTCAGTTTATAGATATAAATAAAATATGAATGACATTTCGACACAGCTATAATTTTTATTAGATGTTCTAACTCCAAAATCCCTTTGCAACATTTGATGTTTTGGATATTAAAAGGTTCTATCAACTTTTGGATGCCAAAACTTTGGATGTAGCCAACTAGTAAGTACTTGAATGTTCATGAATGTGATATCTAGACCAAGCAAACAACTAGGCTAACATTATTTTTAACAGGGGAGCACCTCTATAATAGTATATTATTTTGTTAACATAAATGTGATAGAAACACTGTACTTAGGTATTTAAGAAGGCAGTCTATGATATAAATTTACACCATAACTAATTCTCTTTGATACTTACTGAATTTGGGATGCGAATTTATATTACGGAAATATTTTTAGACTTGTTGCTCAATTAAATACTACTAGTTTTTATGTGCAATAAACAATTAGAAAGTTGGTAATACATTGAACATGCGTAACTAATAATAACTTAACGAGCATGTTGGTTGAAAGCCATGTACAAACATTTCATGCAAATTACAAAAACTGGTTAAATAAAAATAGAACTAGTGTTTCGATATTTTCTTAACTTATAGAAACATTCAAGTAGGTAACTAATTGAAGTCGTAGGGAATCACATCATGGTCTATGTTAACATGCATTACATATCTACATACAATCTTTATACATATAATTGTACTATACGTGTGTATGTCACTGAACTCCTCCTAAACTGCAGGACAGATTTGAATTTTTTTTTTGTATGTCTTTGGTTGGCGCCCTGGTAGATACATACATAGATTGTTTTAAAAGGGTAGGAGCCGCTTGGGTTGCGTGAAGTGACTATTTTGACGAACAAAGAGTGCATGTACCTGACATGAGAATGTTAGGATGTATGTGTGAATGTCAAAATGGATAGTATAGGGTAAATAAAATGTGAGTATATCAGACGGAGTTTGAAAGTGGTAGAAAAATTGGGCATGTGATAAAAGGGATGAAAACTGTTTAACAAAAGGAGTGATACACTTGAAAGTTGAGAAATAGGGAGTCAGAGGAAGGCCAAAGAAAAGATGGATGGATTGTGTAAAGAATGATATAAATGTGAATGGAGTGAATGATGCGACTATCAGTGATAGGATGGAATGGACTGTTATTAAATATATTGCACCGATCGAAAATAAAATGGAACAAAGGCCAGAGAATCTATCTAATTATATAATTAAATAAACTATCTAATAATGTGATATTGGGTACGAAAGTGGAGTGAAAGTATGTGGAGCAAAGGCAGTCGCAGACACTTTATTTAACCAGACTGTAAGATCTCCTTAGGGCTCTTAACTTTGCTGAGCTATCTAAGATAGACATGTAAGAGTACAATTATACATTGGTAATTTAAACTGTTTCGCTAAAGTTGTTCAAGTATGTATGTTTTCTTAATATGATAGAATTTTCCTTGTGTCAACAATACACATATGCTGTCTATTGTTTCGAAAAATTCTTGAATAACACTCACCTATTTATTACGCTTTGTTTATCACACTATGGAATGTAGTCTTGTAAAATAAAGTTATTGACGACTAGCCTATGTCACGCGAGTTTACCTGCTTAGTTACGGTTCCCATGGGAATATGAGAACAAAGTAATATCGTACAATAGTGTAGCTTTCCAACAGTGAATTTCATAATAGTTATATTAAAATAAGGCGCACCTAGAACATTGAATCAGAGAGCGTTCATCCATAGTTATTTCGTAACGAAAAGTTTTTAAATTCCAGGGTCCGTTAAGTATAATCGGCGGTATTGCACTGGGCGTGGCTTGCGGTTACCTAGTGAAATTTGTGCCTGAACGCAACGACGCCTTCCTTGTGCCTTTGCGAGTTCTTTTGATGCTTATTGTTGGACTCACGATGGTGCTCGGCTCTGAAGAAATCGGTTGGGGTGGCTCCGGTGAGTATCTTACTTTTTGTTGAGGTTAGGGGCCCAAAATAATGCTCATACCATGATGCTTATAGGGCTGTTTCAACACACTCAACAGAGAACATCGACTTATAGGTATTTTCGTCTAGAAATGACTCTCTATAACATGATAAAAAATCAGTTTTAGGCCAACTGTACCAAATTTGATAATTCGTGGGATGGGACATAACAATGTAATAGATATAAATCACTCAACCGTCACGGATAAACGAGTGAATTCTTTATAACCAACAGCAGTGAAAATGTCAGTAGAACTACCTTTCGATGTTTACAACAACTATGGTTAACTATGTACTTTATTATCAAGAATAAATTGTAAATTGTTTATTCAGAAACTACGGACTATTGTCTTTCGCCTGGGTGGTAATGGTTGCGTTTCACCGGAATAATAGCTTGTTATAAATCAATGGCTGTGTTGTCAAACGATAAAAGTGGAGAAACAATGACAAATGAAACGAACATAATACTTAAGCTCAACACTAAATTGATAAATGAATCTTATTTTGCCATAGTGGGAATCCCGATGGCAACAAAAGACTTGAAACACAGTACATATTTATGTTCTGGCGCTACCGAACCCAATTATGTTAAATCCGAGATGCTCCAAACTCTTTACGGGCTCCAGAAACTAAAAATCATATATGTTGACCAACTCATGTGTCTACATGTGAGGTTTATGGTTAACCGTATGCCTTTTATCACAAGAAGAAAAATTGCATTACCTATCAATAAGGATGGTTATGCTATCGATCAGTCACGCATAGAAAAGCAGTTGCGCTGTCATCCGATATATTATTATTTCATAGCTATACATTTATTGTTAAAAATTACAGAGAAACATAATTATTACATATCTATATTTACATTATTACTATCTAAACTAAACCTAAATAAGGCCCCCGCGGCATTGTGCCCAAAAGACTAGCAGCATTCCCCCTTTGAATAGCAATGCCTATTCGTTGAGCGAGAAAACTGCCAGCCCTTGGGTCACCAGTTGACTCCACAAGGCGCTTTTTCAAATTCTTGAAAAATTTTTGCGCATTGGGACCCCATGGACGATAAGTCGAGACCCTTATATTTATTAATTTTAATATTTTCAGCCGCTTCCGCTGCTGCACTGGCTTTTAATTTTGTTTTAGGAAGATGGGACGGGGCTAGAGTGTCAACACATAGCTTACATTTTGATGTAAATAGTATTATTATATCATACTGATACTCCTCATTTCAGTCTCCACTTGTATCACTCATGCGAGGGTAGGTCTGTCAGGCTTCCGCGTTGACTGTTGTTGTCCCAGCACTTCAAAGTTCTGGACGACAACAGCCAACGTTAAGCACCAAAATAATCTGAATCCTTTCCAGTCACATAAAAAGTAGTATTGACCAAGAACACAATGTATTCTCATGTACATCTGACACTTTAATGCATACTTCTGTATAAGTACTATGTTTATGGCCTATGGCAATGACATTGAAAAGTTCGTGTTCTTCTACCTATTCTACGACTTCAACTGGATGAAATTAAATAAAAATTGCCTATTCGTAGTTCTTTTTTAAATGGTTGACGAGTGGAATAGGCCGCACTACACCAAAGGTTACGGTGAGGTAGACTTTTCATACAGAAGCAACACAGTTCTTCTTCACGTCTGAGGCTTAAAAAATTGTTAAATAAACGAAAATACTTCATTTCTTTTCAGGACCATTGGCTGTGATCGCGTTTGCTTTCTTTGCGTGTAAAAACTGGACAGAACTCGGTTGGGAGCTCGAAGATAATCCTGTCGCAACTGCCTTTGAAGTCTTCTGGATGTTCTTCGAGCCTATGCTCTTCGCAGTCACTGGTGCGCAAGTAGTCGTAAGTAAAATAGATCTTACATTTTTACAACTATCATGGGCTTTGCATTTATAGTTTTACTGGCTGTTGCCCGCGACTTCGTACGCGTGAAAATTATGCTATAATGCCAATTTAATTGCTCTCTGCTTAGCCCCTAGGATATGTAGCGTGATAATATATAGCCTATTTGAAGACCCTATCCCTAGTTAATATTTGTGCAAAATTTGAATCAAATCCATTGAGTACTTTTCGAGATCCTTCCGGACAAAGCAAAGCAAACAGACAAACAGACAAAAAAAAATCTAACTATATTTTCGGCTTCGGTATCTTATGTTGAACACCCAGCGAGTATTTTTTTTAAATATTTCAATGTACAGTTTTGACTTTTCTATCATTTGTATAGATAGTAGGTAAGACATCGTTTGTTACCGCTACTGGGTCGCTATCATATTACTTTTTTTATTCGAAAAGACCGTCTACCGTTGATTAATGGCATGACACTTGGTGGAACTAGCTACATATAATGTTGAATGAGCTGAGGGGCAAGTGCGAGTTTCGGTGAGCGCCTGTCGACATTCACGAACGAGCGCGTTTTCACCGATTTGTATGGGATCGAGACAAGTTCCCGCGTTTACAGCTAGGTGGCGGGGTCTCGATTCCAAACGAATTGGTGAGCCGTGAATGTTGACAAGCTCACGCAAAAACTCGCACTTGCCCCTCTGAACACCACTTATGGTGGAGTATTCTAGGTTCAGTGATCATAGTAATAAACTTTGAGGCTGTCGTGAGTAGAAACCGGCTAGGATTACAAAGTGACTATTACAAATAAACATTAGGTACTAGCTGATGCCCACTGCTTCACCTGCGTAAAATTTGTTCCCGTTCCCGCTTCCCGTGGGAACTTATTCACGGGGTAAAAAATAGCCTATGTGTTATTCCAGACAATATTGTATATCTGTACCAAATTTCAGCCCAATCCGTTCAGCCGTTTGAACGTGAAAGAGTAACAAACATCCACACATACACACTCAGAAACTTTCGCATTTATACCATTGGTAAGATTTATAAACACGTGATGTTATTCATAGAAATTGAATTCAAATATAGCCAAGACAATAAGACTATAAATACGGGCACACCAGTAATGACAATTCTGTCAGAACGAGTCACTTGTCAACTTTCTAAATAGTTACTTACTAATAAAAAATAATAATTTTAATAGTTTAAAAAACTAAAAAACACGCTTGTTTTTTTATAGTTTATCTTGGAGGTCCGCCATGTTGGATTTAAGTCACGTGACTATTTTTTTCGTATTCCTGACAGCAAACCCTTTCATTTGATACCCATATCATGGAGGTGCATTTCAAATAGCCTGTCCGCCATCTTGGACGTCCGCCATATTGGATTTAAGACACGTGACTATTTTTTTCGTATTCCTGACAGCAAACCCTTTCATTCGATACCCATATCATGGGGGTGGATTTCAAACAGCCAATCCGTCATTTTGGGGAGGCCGCCATATTGGATTTGTAATGACGTTTTTTAGCTAGTCTTGTATTGTCATCAGAACTCAGAGCGTGTGCAAAATTTCAGCCTGATCGAAGGACGGGAAGTGGGTCAAATTACCATTCCAAGATTGCTTACATACATAGTTACAAGTGAAGCTGATAAAAGCGTGTTAAAATACAATGGTGTATACGAGATTTTTCACGTTTAACAACATCTAATATCTTGCAGTATTAGTTCATTGAATTTATTTTATGAGCATTTGAAATATTGCTTTATGATGACCACAAGGCAAAACTATTCGAGAATGACGACCATGAGCGAGTCGATCATATTTTCTACATCGCATAGAAAGTCGTCCATACAATATGGAACCCTTGACATTTTGTTTTAATACTTCGTAGTCGTTATCCATTGAGATCACTACTCGTATTACCTTGATTAACTTAGAAACTTTGTGAAACTGAATCAGACTGGTATTCGTTTTTAGGGTTTCGTAGCCAAATGGCAAAAACGGAACCCTTATAGATTCGTCATGTCTGTCTGTCCGTCCGTGTGTCACAGCCATTTTTCTCCGAAACTATAAGGCCTATGCTATTGAAACTTGGTAACTAGAAGTATTCTGTGAACCGCATTAAAATTCTTATATAAAACTAGAAAAAAAATAATAAATTTTGGGGGTCCCCCATACACAGAACTGAAACTCAAAATTTTTTTTTTTCATCAAATCCATACGTGTATCTATAGATAGGTCTTCAAAAATGCTATTGAGGTTCCTAACATTTTTTTTTTTCTAAAATAAATAGTCTGCGCAAGAGACACTTTCAAAGTGGAAAAATGTGTCCCCCCTTCCCTCTAACTTCTAAACTAAGGGAATGATAAATCAAAAAAAAAAATATGATGTACATTGTCATAAAAAGTACTAACGGAAATTGGTTTGAACGAGATGGAGCTGGTAATTTATTATTAATACGTCATAAACCGCAATTTTCGGTTAGAAAAATCATTACCACTGCGAACGTGTTAAAACATCAATCAAAGTTATAACGAACTATAAAAACTTTTATATTATGTTACTTGCTGCTACGAAACCCTTCATGGGCGAGTCCAACTCGCACTTGGCCGGTTTTTAATAGTTGTCACAACAATAACAAACTTAGCCGATTTGATATTAATTATAGATGTTTAACCAGCTATTTATGAACTTGAATGAATTATGAAATGGGAAGGGGGAATGCTGCTAGTCTTTTGGGCACAATGCCACGGGGGCCTTATTTAGGTTTAGTTTAGATAGTAATAATGTAAATATAGATATGTAATAATTATGTTTTTCTGTAATTTTTAACAATAAATGTATTTATTATGAAATTTATAATGATATGTTAAAGCACAAACTTTTGCATAGATTTCATTATTTAATTGCATGGAAATCTTTATATTTATTGAAAAAAACCTGCCAAGTGCGATTCGGACTCGCCCATGAAGGTTTCGTAGCAGAAAGTACCAAAGCATAAAGGTTCTTGTAGTTCATTGTAACTTTGATAGATGTTTAAACACTTTCGCTGTAGTAGTGATTTTTCTATGCGAAAATTGCGGTATATGACGTTTAAAAAAAACTACTTTCTAGATTTCGTTCAAACCAATTTTCGTTGGAAGTTTTTATAGCAATGTACATTATATTTTTTTTTTAGATTTATTATCCTCTTAGTTTAGAAGTTAGAGGGGGAGGGGACACATTTTTCCACTTTGGAAGTGTCTCTTGCGCAAACTATTCTCTTTGGAAAAAAATGACGTTAGAAACCTCAATAGCATTTTTAAGACCTATCTATAGATACCTCACACGTAAAAAAAATTTTTGAGTTACAGTTCTGAGTACACCCAAATTAACTGCTTTTTTTCTAGTCTATATATCTATATATATAAAAATCAATGCCACTTTTCGTTGTAATTTTATAACTCAAAGACAGGCTCACCTATCCAAACGAAATGTTTAGGGTTTGTTCGGACTATTTAGTAGATGGTTTATGTGAAGTTTGCACAAAATCGGTCGAGCGGTTCTTCATTTATCACGTAAACGAAGTTGCGCGGGTCAGCTAGTATATAATAAATAAATGGTTTAAAAAACCCTAGAAAAACACGCTTTTATATTGCACGTAAAAACCAAAAATAAGTTATGGATCGTTCAAGTTGTCACTATTTCTATGCTGAAGTGTATACTATGTGCTTTTAGTTACAATATTTGATTGCAAAAGCGTGGGGCGCTGAACAGGAAAGACTTTCCTGGCGGAAGCTGCATGATGTCTTGTCAGATTAAGGATACGACAGTCACATTTATAAAAGCGTGTTTTTCTCGTGTTTTTAAACTATTAATTTACACTGTCACGCTTTTATATATCTATTGTGACTTTTACTATTATTAATATCATTTTATATTTCGGGAATGTATTAACGATGATAGGCTTTAATTGAAATGCATAACACACTTACTTGAAAAGTAAAGTAGTTAATCACGCCTACGCATTTTCAACACCCACTTTTGCCAGTTTTTCGTGACGCCCGCGTAATAGGAGCAAACCTAGTACCGTTACGGATCTCTATTAGATAATTCATAGGTAGATCCTTAAAGTTTCGGCATTCCAAGATATTTAGTACAATATGTAGTAATCATGTAATAAGAATACAAACGCATATATCCCCAAGCGGGCTATCAAAGGTAACCAAAGATATCTCGTTCTCGAACAAGAACTCTACATTTTGCCACTGTTAACGTATTCCCCTCATGTATCTACTAATGGCCTGATAGTAGAGGCGTTCGTATTAGTATTAATAGGAATTTGCTTACAAAAAAGGTCTTTCTTGTTCCAGCGCCCCACGATTTTACAATCAAATAATTATAACTAAAAGCACATAGTTTACACTTCAGCATAGAAATAGTGACAACTTGAACGATCCATAACTTATTTTTGGTTTTTACGTGCAATATAATAGCGTGTTTTTCTAGGGTTTTTTAAACCATTTATTTATTTTATACTTTTTAGTCACAACATTTGTACCTTTACTAGCTGCTCCCTGCGGCTTCATCCGCGTAGAAGTCGTTATCGCACAAAATCATTACCCTCCTTTTGCGCAGTCAGTTAAAAAGTAGCCTATGTCCTTCCCTTAAACTTAAACTATCTTTATAACAAATTTCATCAAAATTGGTTCAGAAGTTTAGGCGTGATAACGTTACAGACAGACAGACAGAGTTACTTTCGCATTTATAATATTAGTAGGGATTTCTGTATTACATGGTGTATAATACATATACATGTTATGCAGGTACCTATGTCAATATTTACACTCAATATTAACTTCAATATATAACAGGTTTGTTATAACCTTAAACCCTAATCGTGGTCAAAGTTTATTACAAGACTTTTCTAACAAATCCAAACACAGCTATGATACGATGTTCAATCATGAAGTTACAGTTCATATCTATTTATGAGGTAAATATTTATGAGGCCTGGGAAGATAAACATGATGCGCTTGGTGTGTTCTGCGATTTGTCAAAGGCTTTTGATTGTGTTCAACATGAAACATTGATCATGAATAAGGCTCTGGATCTTCTGACTTCATATTTGAGCAATAGAACTCAGAGGGTCGATGTTGGTGGCACACGTTCAGAGGGATCGGTGGTTACTATGGGCGTTCCACAGGGTTCGATACTCGGACCATTTTTATTTTTAATTTATATAAATGACCTACCCTATTACGTAGGGGACACCAACGGGATTGTTTTGTTTGCAGATGACACTTCCTTAATTTTTAAAATTAAAAGACAACTAGATAACTAGCTGGCAGGTTAAGGCCGCGTGGGTCAGATTTTGAGTTTTTTGAAACAATCCTATTCAAAAAGTAAAGGGTTTTTAAATCTGAAAAATATATATATAATAGTTAAGGATATAAGCTAAACATATTCCGAGCCCGTTACACGATCCAATAAATTTCACTAGATAGAAAAAAATCCCAAAGTTGACTCTCTCAGGAAAGTTTTTTCAATACTGTGGCTAAACTATTAACATTTTATATATTTTTTTTGCACTCAATTAAAGGTATTAAGTTTTTATACACATTTTCCGAGCGTTTTTCTATAAACAACTATTTACATAGTTATCATGTACGAATATCTACCAAACGCAATAGAATTGCGCCGCTGACGGCCGATCAGTCTCGCCCTGGCGCTTGTGGAGGCAGAACCTGTGTCAGTTTTTTTCGCAACTATTTCGTAATTATTATGCCAAATTACGTTGAAATCGCGCCACAGTATAAAAATATCAGTAATGGGCAAAATGTAATTAGATTAACCGTTACAAATACATACGCGACTCATGGTAAAAATGTGGTGATCTTTTACTTTTTAAGTGTTTTCACGACATGGTAACCAGCTACCTAATGCATTAAAATGTCTACGAATTACATGATAATTTCGCAATCCAACATGGCGGCCACGCCGTAATCACAAAATTTCATGATGGGTATCGTTTAAGGGGTTTTTTGGTATGCTGAGAACGAAGTACGTGATAATTTTGCAATCCAATATGGCCGCCGCGCCGTAATCACAAAATTTCATGATGGGTATCGTTTAAGGGGTTTTTTGGTATGCTGAGTACGAATCACGTGATAATTTTGCAATCGAATATAGCCGCCGCGCCGTAATCACAAAATTTCATGATGGGTATCGTTTAAGGGGTTTTTTGGTATGCTGAGTACGAATCGCGTACTAATTTTGCAATACAAGATGGCCGCCGCGCCGTAATCACAAAATTTCATGATGGGTATCGTTTAAGGGGTTTTTTGGTATGCTGAGTACGAAGCACGTGATAATTTTGCAATCCAATATGGCCGCCGTGCCATAATCACAAAATTTCATGATGGGTATCGTTTAAGGGGTTTCTTGGTATGCTGAGTACGAAGTACGTGATAATTTTGCAATCCAATATGGCCGCCGCGCCGTAATCACAAAATTTCATGATGGGTATCGTTTAAGGGGTTTTTTGGTATGCTGAGTACGAATCGCGTACTAATTTTGCAATACAAGATGGCCGCCGCGCCGTAATCATAAAATTTCATGATGGGTATCGTTTAAGCGGTTTTTTGGTATGCTGAGTACGAATCACGTGAAAATTTTGCAATCCAATATGGCCGCCGCACCGTAATCACAAAATTTTATGATTGGTATCGTAAATGGTAGTATCGTAAGTATGGTAGTATCGTAAATCATACGTAGCAGACTGTAGTGTAAAAGAGATAGAGACACATGTTCCATTCTTCGTTCTAACATTTGTGTGTGGTTGGATTGCATGGAACGACACAGACTAAAAAAACTTGTTCGGTTTACTGTGAGTTAGTTAACCGCGTGCCAATTTGCAACTGTGCAAGACGTGGTCAGAGTTAAGAAGTTATTTATTTAACTCAGAGCTTACTAACTCTATATTTATATATTTAACTCGACTCTCCGCGCAAGTGGGTTAGGCCCACTAAAAAATTATCACGTGATTCGTCCTCAGCATACCAAAAACCCCTTAAACGATAACCATCATGAAATTTTGTGATTACGGCGCGGTGGCCATATTGGATTGCAAAATTAGTACGTAATTCGTACTCAGCATACCAAAAAACCCTTTAAACGATACCCATCATGAATTTTTGTGATTACAACGCGGCCGCCATTTTGGATTGCAAAATTATCACGTGATTCGTACTCAGCATACCAAGAAACCCCTTAAACGACACTCATCATGAAATTTTGTGATTACGGCGCGGCGCCCATATTGGATTGCAAAATTATCACGTGATTCGTACTCAGCATACCAAGAAACCCCTTAAACGATACCCATCATGACATTTTGTGATTACGGCGCGGCGTCCATAGTGGATTGCAAAATTAGTACGTGATTCGTACTCAGCATACCAAAAAACCCTTTAAACGACACCCATCATGAAATTTTGTGATTACACCGCGGCGGCCATTTTGGATTGCACAATGATCCCGTGATTCATACTTAGCATACTAACTTTAGAAAACTTTAGAAATTTTTATGACCAGCTATTATGTAATTTACATTTTTTACGCAACTGTAACAAACGTACGCAACGGAAACTCTCAAAAGAAATGAAATATCCTAGTTGTCGAAAAATGTTTCGTTGCTGCTAAGCTCTTATTCGCCTTAGCGTGATGTTATATATTTTGGTATTTTTCAAAAATGGACATTCTGTTAAGAAACTCTTGAAATTCAACTAGCAGTCTCTTAGACTCTAGAGTTAGAACAACTAAACAAACAAACAAACTCTTTAGCTTAAAAATAATAGTATAATATACATAATTTATTTACGATTAACTCATTTATTTTTATTTACGAAACTAATAAATCACTACACTTAACAAAGTTAGATGCATTTACTACGTCAAACAAAGTTAGCATGCTGTTTCTTTCTACTATACTGTATACTGTGGCATGAGAGTGGACTGCCGCTGCCGGCGCGCGGTGTGGCTTGCGCCCGGGGCGAGGGGAGCGCCAAATGCCTACTTGTGCGGGTTAACCGCCCCTTAAGTTCAGCAGCATTTGCGGTACAAAAGATTAGGCGTTTGACTGATGTAGATACAGCTAGAATAGTTTATTTCAGTTACTTCCACAGTGTTATGTCTTACGGTATTCTACTGTGGGGTAATGCTGCAGATATAAATTCAATTTTTGTTTTACAAAAACGAGCCATAAGAGCCATATATATATATTAGGTCCAAGGGTCTCTCTGCGCGAAAAATTCAAAGAGGTAAATATTCTGACTGTAGCATCACAATATATTTTTGAAAATCTTATGTATGTGCAAAAGAATCTATCTAGTTTCGTTAAGTTAAGCGATATACACAGTGTAAATACCCGACATAAAGATAACCTTGCTTGTCATCAGTGTAGACTGAAAAAAGTCAGTAATTCCTTCCTGGGTAACTGTATACGTTTTTACAACAGGCTTCCAAATGAAATAAAAAATATGCCCTTAAATAAGTTTAAAAAGTGTATAAAAAGTAAATTGTACCGCAGGGGCTACTATTCAGTTGACGATTATTTGCTTGACAGGGAAGCCTGGAAATGATCTGCTTGCTCTTCTGCATTCTCAAGCAATAGTTTGTGATTTTTAGTTTAAATTTTTGTAAATAGAGCACAAACAGAAAAGCCCGTCGAGTTTCTTGCCAGTTCTTCTCAAGCGGGCCGCGTTCCGAACTGGTGGTACTATTTATTTATGTATTCATTGACGTGTCGCAAGTGCCTATGTATTAGGATTATGCGAAATAAATGTTTTTTTGAGTTTGAGTTTGAGTTTGATCTTACGACTCCATCATCAGATCAGTTTGACAGCACCATATTATTGTATTGTTATCAGAACTACAAACATCTGCCAATTTTCATGAGTCTACGATCCTTGGAAGATGGTTAAATTAGTTTCCTGAGATTCCGTTGCATAGTTTTACAAGTCAATTAAAAAAAGGTTTGCTATAACGTTGAAACATAAGCCTGGTCAAAGTTCATTACAAGACTTTTCTGACGAATCCAAAAATAGATATAATACGATATTCCATCATAAAGTTCCAGTGCATATTTTTCGGCTCCATCATCAGATCAGTCCGACAGTACCATATTATTGTTTTGTCATCAGAACTAAATACAGCTGCCAATTTTCATGACCCTACGATCCTTGGAAGCTGGTTAAATTAGCTACCTTAGATTCCACTTGTTTTCAAAAACTATCTTCCGGCTCCATCATCATATATCAGTTCAATAGTACCATATTATTGTATTGTCATCAGAACTACATACAGCTGCCAATTTTCATGACCCAACGATCCTTGAAAGATGGTTAAATTAGCTATCTTACATTCCACTTGTTTTCAGTACCTATCTTCCGGCTCCATCATCATATCAGTTTGACAGTACTATATTATTGTATTGTCATCAGAACTACATACATCTGCCAATTTTCATGACGCTACGATCCTTGGAAGCTGGTTAAATTAGCTATCTTAGATTCCACTTTTTCCATCGAAGTTTCAGTGCCTATCTTCCGGCTCCATCATCATATCAGTTTGACAGTACCATATTATTGTATTGTCATCAGAACTACATACAGCTGCCAATTTTCATGACCCTACGATCCTTGGAAGTTGGTTAAATTAGCTGCCTTAGATTCCACTTGTTTTCAGTACCTATCTTCCGGCTCCATCATCATATCAGTTTGACAGTACTATATTATTGTATTGTCTTCAGAACTACATACATGTGCCAATTTTCATGACGCTACGATCCTTGGAAGATGGTTAAATTAGTTTCCTTAGATTCCATTGCATTGTTAGTTACATACACGACGACCTAATAAAAGCGTATTAAAAACACAAGAACTGTAAACAAGGGTTGCAAAATTTGTATGGGACTACGTGATTCCTTGGTCCGATCTTCTTCAAATTTGGCATAAAACATCTTTAACCGAATTGATGGGAGACGTGTATTTTATTTTATTGAAATTTATCATTTAACATGTTTTAAATGGGTTAGAAAAAAAAATTGGGGGCATTTGCCTCATAGTTCATATTGATTCTCCTTAGTCGGTACTTTTTAAACTTTTTTTTTGACACATGACAGCTGAATTTTTAATAAAAAAATTGGTCTTATTTTTGATAAACGTCAAAACATTTCAAATTATAAGTATGTAATTTTACTAAAACTGTGTTATTTTATTTATGCGTATATTTATTTCAATAAGCGAAATTGCCTTCATATTATTTTGTATGTCAAAATACATTTGTGAGATGAAAACCTGAACATGGCTGACTAGGAATTATGAATGAATAAGTACTAGGTAAGGTGTACTGTACACGGTTCATCCGAATAACAAAGAGTAGGTAGGTATTAGCATCTTCGCTTACTTATTATTTATACTTATTTTGTACAGGGATAGCCAATTAGATGAATACAAACAATTAGAGGCATTAGATGAACAATTAGCAGATGAAATCTACAGTACCTAAATGTCTGGTCACAATAGGAGAAACTCTATTAGCATTTTCTAAACAAAGTATTATGTATTAGCACAAAAACAGTAAGAGGACAAAGCCTGCAGCCTCTTGATTTAGATTTAGATTAGGAATGGGACGATCGGAAACTGATTAAATATTATTTTTGTGACTTTCCGTTCGTCCCCTTTAGGGGATAAAGTCGAGGGGGTTTACACTAGAAAATCTAGAAATCATCTATTTTTACAAATACCGATATAGATTTACTTCGCTCAAAGTAACACGTAGTTTGATTTAGTTATTCAAAATTATATCTATACATATAAAAACAGAAAACGGGGGGAGGAAACGCGGCCGCCACCGCGACTCGGTCTACCCGACAGATGTACCGACGAAGAGGTCGCAGACTGGATGCGGAAGACGCAGGACGTAAATTAGGAGAGGCCTACGTCCAGGAGCGTACCTACATGCTGATTTGATAGAATTATATAAAAACAAAAACTGACTAACTGATCGATCTAGAACCTTGAAGTTAATAATGGCGCAGGTGCGCATGAAGAAACGATTTTTAGAGTTCGTGCCCCGAAAATCCTACATACATGCTATACGACTCCTACCGACCAAAAGCCACAAGTATCCTACCTAATAGCCTACGATTGGGAGCCCCAAATAAATCCTCGGAAGGATACCCCTGGACTCCCAACAGACCTTCGGCTACCATTGCGGCCGTACCCTATTCACGAGACTTCGCTGTTCGTCTATCTGAACGTCATGAGGCTGTATCTCAGGAACCGTGATAGCTAGAGAGCTGTAAAATTCAGATGATATATTTCTGTTGCAACTATGACAACAATTACTACAGTCAGAAAAAGTAGCGGTAGTGCTAAGGGTTAAATGTACTTTTCCATTGACACTACTATTTGCCAGTAGTATTAGTAGTGTCCGTATGAATTGAGGAGCCACCTCACTTTTTAAATTAAGTTTAAATGAAGTCCTTATTTAGTAGACAATCATAAAAAAAATCAGAACAATTTTTGGAATTTGTAGGCGAATAGGTAAAAAGTTAGATTTATGTCAAAGTGGCTCCTCAATCTAAACATCTGGATAAAGGAGTTATTTGAATCTCTTAACGAAACTGATATTATGTTATCGATTTCCCTTTTTGTATCATTTAGTAGGAAATACGTACTTAATACGTAGGGTAACTACCTACTAACGATCTCCGTCCTATCGTATTGGAATTCAAGAAGTTACGAAGAGTTTAATTTGGCTCCTCAATCTTCAGATTAGGTTAGCTTTCAATAACCATTTTAATGGAAATCTAATTTGTGTGTGTGTGTTCGGCAATACGGCTCACCACCTTTTACGTGGGACAAATTATACAAAGGTGAAATGTGGGCATATAATATGCCTCTGTCTACCCCTTCGGTATGTAATTTGAGCCAAAATAATGCAACGGGAAAACACGCGATCGGAAACCATGCGATAAGAATAGTCGCGACGGGGAATCTTTCTATTTCTCTTTCTCTCTTACGCAAACGAAGTTGCGCGGGTCAGCTAGTTTTATATAAAAATCTTTATGCGGTTTACAGAATACATATACTTACCAAGTTTCAACAGCATAGGCCTTAAAGTTTCGGAGAAAAGTGACTGTGACATACGGACGGACAGACAGACAGACAGACATGACGAAATTAATGGTCTTCTTTTTATTTCTGACACTATGTTACTTAGCAAAAAATAATCTTTATGATGAAGTCTTTCGATTGGTGTGATAAACCTACAGGGTAAATTTTTTTCTCGTGAAGTGGGTTTGATTCCCAGTTCAACTATGTAATTATTTAAAAATGTATGAATGCAGTTTAAATTGTTTTTTTAATTAAAATAATGTCTCTTTCAAGCAAATGTTCCATCTACAATATTCAAGGGCCTTTCCCTCCATGTGGCATAGCCGTGGGACACCCTATATAGTTTTTATCACACGTAATCAGTGAGCCTATTGCCGTGTTGAAAGCGACAGGCGCAGGTTGTGTCTGCCAGCTATTGTTTTTCAAGCTGCCCATCAGCCCACAACATTGAAATTATACAAAGTTTTCACCCATCTGAGGATCAGTTACTATGAAAGGAACTCACACAATCTAAAAGACTAGTGAATGTGAACCTCGAATTGTCGGTCCCATGAAGTGCCTCTTCACGCTCCACTTTAAAGAACCTAGGGTTGTAAAAAAAAGGTGTCTACAGATCACTGAGTCAACGGCGCTACGATGATAGCAGTATAGAGAGAGAGATATGATCTTGGGACTGTGATGATTGTGAGAATGTGACGATAAATATGATGTTTGAAATGTGGTACTACCGGATGAAACGGTCCGCGTTGTTCCGTGGTCCGAACCTACACTTATTAAATATTTTTGGCACAAATCTTACCGTACAATATTTTCTCAGATTTCAGAGTTAGAACCCCACCTGGTGCTAGTAGGAGGAGGTATACTGGTGGCCTGCGTGGTCCTACGTGCTATGGTTACCAGTGCTAGCGCTGTTCGAAGTAACCTTAACATGAAGGAAAAGATCTTCGTGGGTCTCTCTTGGATGGCCAAGGCAACCGTACAGGTAAGAAAATTTAATTTTCTTTAAAACATCATCATAAAGCCTTACAAAATCGACTGAACTCAAAGAATGGTTTTACAGTCGATAGCTTTATTTACCTAGGATATATTTATATCATGTTTTGGAATCTCGGTGTCAGGATTTTTTTATACCTATTTACTAATTTATAATTGTGAAAGTTTCTATTGGGTCTATATCACGCTATAAAAGGTCAATTTATTAAATAGATTTTCGAAATAGAGACAGGCATATCACAAAAATTATCATATTTATATGGAAAAATAAGATTCTCTAGTATTTTATTCTCCCGAACTCGCATAGAAACCATTGAGGTTTAAGCGTGTGGTATAAATCATCAACTAATATAGAAGATTAATGTTTTGAACAATAAATTAATAAAAGGCAATATTGTTTTATTTCAGGCGGCTCTTGGTCCCGTAGCTCTAGATGAAGTCCGCAAGATAGCTGGTGGTGAACCAGATCCAGTGTTATTGGAACATGCCGAGAAAGTACTCACTGTTTGCATCATGTCTATTGTCATTACCGCTCCCATCGGAGCTATCATCATCACGCTGTTGGGGCCTAGATTGCTTACCAGAACCACCAAACCGCCAGTATTAGAAGGTAAGATATTTATGACACCTTTTCTGGTAGCGCTTGCTCCACACATAAGAGTTTTTTTTTTACTTTTTAATAAGCTTTTATTAGGTCGTCGTGTATGTAACTAACAATGTAATGGAACCTAAGGAAACTAATTTAACCATCTTCCAAGGATCGTAGCGTTATGAAAATTGGCAGATGTATGTAGTTTTGATGACAATACAATAATATGGTACTGTCAAACCGATATGATGATGGAGCCGAAAGATAGGCAAAGAAAACAGGTGGAATCTAAGGTAGCTTATTTAACCAGCTTCCAAGGATCGTAGGGTCATGAAAATTGACAGCTGTGTGTAGTTCTGATGACAATACAATAATATGGTACTGTCAAACTGATATGATGATGGAGCCGGAAGATAGGCACTGAAACTTCGATCGAAAAAGTGGAATCTAAGGTAGCTAATTTAACCAGCTTCCAAGGATCGTAGCGTCATGAAAATTGGCAGCTGTATGTAGTTCTGACGACAATACAAATACAATAATATGGTACTGTCGAACTGATCTGATGATATGCACTGGAACTTCATGATGGAATATCGCATTTTATCTGTTTTTGGATTCGTCAGAAAAGTCTTGTAATGAACTTTGACTAGGTTTAGGTTTCAAGGTTATAACAAACCTTTTTTTTTAATTGACTTGTAAAACTATGCAATGGAATCTTAGGTAACTAATTTAACCCTCTTTCAAGGATCGTGGCGTCATGAAAATTGGCAGATTCTTGTAGTTTTGATAACAATACAATAATATGGTGCTGTCTGTAATCTGATGATGGAGTCGTAAGATATGAACTGTGACTTCATGATTGAACATTGTATCATAGCTGTGTTTGGATTTGTTAGAAAAGTCGTGTAATGAACTTTGACCACGATTAGGGTTTAAGGTTATAACAAACCTGTTATATATTGAAGTTAATATTGAGTGTAAATATTGACATAAGTACCTGCATAAAATGTATATGTATTAGAGTAATAATGAAATATTTTCACATTAGACGAACTCAGACAAAACACCATGTAATACAGAAATCCCTACTAATATTATAAATGCAAAAGTAACTCTGTCTGTCTGTCTGTTACGTTTTCACGCCTAAATCACTGAACCGATTTTGATGAAATTTGTTATAAAGATAGTTTGAGTTTAAGGGAAGGACATAGGCTACTTTTTAACTGACTGTGCGAAAGGAGGGTAATGCTTTTATGCGATAACGACTTCTACGCGGATGAAGCCGCAGGGAACAGCTAGTAAAGGTATAAATGTTGTGACTAAAAAGTATAAAATTAATAAATGGTTTAAAAAACCCTAGAAAAATACGCTTTTATAATGCACGAAAAAACCAAAAATAAATTATGGATCGTTCAATTTGCCTCTATTTCTAGGCTGAAGTGTAAACTATGTGCTTTTAGTTATAATATTTGATTGTAAAAGCGTGGGGCGCTAGAACAAGAAAGACATTTTAGTAAGCAAATTCCTATTAATACTTATCCTTATATAATAAAAATCCTGGCGAAAGCTGCATCAGGTCGCACAAGAGCATAACGTTTATGCTGCCAAAGGGAACACCTCTTCTTACAGGCAATTAAGTAGATACATGAGGGGAATACGTTAACAGTGGCAAAATGTAGAGTTCTTGTTCGAGAACGAGATATCTTTGGTTACCGTTAAAAACCCGCTTAGGGATATATGCGTTTGTATTCTTATTCCATGTTTAGTACATATTGTACTAAATATCTCGGAATGCCGAAACTTTAAGGACCTACCGTTACGCATCTTCATTAGATAATTCATATTATCTAATAAAGATCCGTAACGGTAATCCGTAACGTAAACCTATTAAGGTTTGCTCCTATTACGCGGACGTCACGAAAAACTGGCAAAAGTGGGTGTAGAAAATGCGTAGGCGTGATTAACTACTTTACTTTTCAAGTAAGTGTGTTATGCATTTCAATTAAAGTCTATCATCGTTAATACATTTCCGAAATTTAGAATGATAATAATAATAGTAAAAGTCACAATAGATATATAAAAGCGTGACAGTGTAAATTAATAGTTTAACCACGAGAAAAACACGCTTTTATAAATGTGACCTTATCCTTAATCTGACAAGACATCATGCAGCTTCCGCCAGGAAAGTCTTTCCTGTCCCAGCGCCCCACGCTTTTACAATCAAATATTATAACTTAAAGCACATAGTTTACACTTCAGCATAGAAATAGAGGCAACTTGAACGATCCATAATTTATTTTTGGTTTTTTCGTGCATTATAAAAGCGTATTTTTCTAGGGTTTTTTAAACCATTTATTTATATTCGCTTTGCTCGTTCGAGGCATCTTAGTCATAACTCCCAAAAGGAATTTATCTTATGTTATCTTAGCTTACTAGTACTGTCATGAATAGCTTTGACTTACAGATAAAGGAAAAACGGTATGTTGATTTATTATTTTTATGAAATAAAAACGTTTAAGTATATTCGTGTAACAATGGAATCTTATCAAAATAGCAACTTCAAAAATAACATACAGATCTTTAACAACAGATTAAAAGTAAAGCCATTTTATTTTCATCGTTTAAAGTCTAAATGAAATGATTTCTTGAAGTACATAATTATCACTAAATAAGTACAGAGTTTTATTTGAAATCCTTAAGCTAAACGTGATAAATGTCATAACCGTTAATAAAAACAATTTTAAAATATCTTTCATTTTGATATTAGCAATATTAAGTATCTTATTTTAAATTTTAAAAACTATTCAATACATATTTTTAAGTTTAATAGGGATAGGATAAGTTCGTATTTTGCCCGTAAGAATTTGAGTTTTGAGGATATTGATATGAAGGTCGGCCTCCTGGTACATTTGGATACGGAGAAGAATTGGAATTATTATAAGCAGGATACTGGTTGGAATAATAATTGTTGTTATAAGATGGTTGTGGAGTAGGATTGTACTGATTGCTGGGATAGTTGTTATTGTAAGAATTCTGTCCGGAATTTGAATAATTATTATATCCCACTCCGTTATTGTAAGGCTTCGGAGTAGTTATCGTATATGGGGGTCTATATGTATTGGAATAAGGTGGGCTACTTGTACTACGGTTATAGGATGGATATTGACCGTTACCTGGATAGTAAGGTCTACTTGAAGTAGTTTGTAAATTGTAAGGGTATTGCCCAGTAGATGGATTGTAAGGACCGTTGTTGGTATTATTGTGCAACCCTTGACTAGGATTATAAGGTACGTTATTACCGGGGTAATTGTAACCCGTGTTCGAATTATAGGGACTAGATTGACTATAATATCCTTGAGTTGGATTATAAGGTCTTGAATTATATGAACCTTGGCTGGGATTGTAAGCAGGTTGACTTGCGTCATAGTAACCTTTGGTAGGAAAATTAACATAAGTTGAATTGCTAGGTTTTTGGGTATATGGTTGATTTGGGTATGGATTATAAGGTCCCTGGCCAGGAAGAGATGGATTGTAAGACGTTTGACTAGAACTGTAAGGTGTTTGGGTTGGATAATTATTAGAATAACCTGTTTGGGTGTTGTAACCTGTATTTGGATTCCATTGTGGTTGTTGCTGAGGAGCGGATGGTTGATAGTTATACGGATACCCTGATGGCACTTGAGGATACAGCGACTGGTAACCAGAGTTTGCTCCTGCTTGACGTATCTTCCGTCCTTTGTTAATTTTTCTCACATAAATTTCCACAGCCTTCCGTAATTCTTCATTTATGCTGTTTCTATCAGATAATATAGTTTCTTCATCATCATTTGGTACTATTTCAACAGCTTTGTTTTCAGTATTTGGTGTTATCACTAAAGCAGGAATTTCTGGATTAACGAACTGTACTTTTTCTATTTTATGTGGCGATACATCTTCGATGTTAATTTTTAAACAGTCAAAAGTACTGATAAAAAATACAATTAATGTAAACGCTGCGTAAACACGATGCACGTTCTGCCACATTTTAACGACTAGTAAATATACAGACAGACAGAGTTTATTCTTAAAATAATGTACAGATAACCTTTGACCTTGTTTAGCTACCATTTACTTATATCATACGTGATACCTGCGCCGACCTTCTGAGAAATGTTTCTACCTAAGCTCCATATTTGTTTAGCTAGGTGCTATTTTTCCTGTACGCGTGTAAACGTATAAACCTTTTAATATGGCACTGTAAGGCCGTTTAGTTTAATTCTAACATCTTTGATCGTATACGTATTAATAATTACGGTGTGGAAAATTTTATAGCAATGCGCAAATTACCTTGTCATTATTTTTCACGACATGATCATATTGCTCCTGTTTGCATTAGTTTAAATACCATTTATAGTGGCAATCTCTTTAAATTGTCTTCTGAAGACGTTTCCATAGATTGATCGATATTTCCTCATGAAACTGAAGTTCAGAGGAGTTACATTAAATCACAAAGTGAAATGGATTGCTTCAGTTGTCATTGAAGTAAACAATGGAAAATTTCCATAAACAATGCTATCCCAACTTCTGTCGAAATGAATAGTAGGTACAAAAGTTTCGTACGTAGTTAATATGAATGGAAAGCGTCCATATAATTTGTATTTATTGTAGGAATGAGTTCATAAAGCCTTGGCTCATAATAGCAATTAGATTATAATCATATTTAGTATCATGTACTCCAGTAAACTAACTAAGTAGATCATAGTATCAAGGATAAATCTGATATTTAATAAAAATATGAATAATTCAAATTTGATGTAAAGTATACACAATCACATACATACATGAGAGTCACTCCCACAGTGGACAAGATCATTGACGTCCCTTTAGTTGGCGGCCTAATAGCTCGCCTCTTTTTGTTCCACTTGACTTGAAAAATCAACATAATTACGATTATACTCGTAATATGGCATGGCGATTGTAGCACATACACACAGTAGTTGTAAACGTCCCTAACGTAATACTGTCCATCAAATGGGCTGTGATATACATAAAAAGTAGTTCATCATTTATGTTGTTTGTCATCAGGTTGGCGCCGATCTCATCGTCCATCCATTCGCGATATATCGATCATCGACGAGGAAGAAGCAGCAGAGCGTGATGCGGAGGCTGAAGCACAAACATCAGTTCCAGCCAGTCCAATTGCATCAAATGCCTACAGTACGCCAGCACCCATCACCGTACAACCCTCAAACCGCCCGTGATTTTCATCATCTTAGAATCACTTTTGATATGTTTCAATATTGCCTTGTTATTTAAAATAAGTGCATGGATGTAATTTTTTAAGGAGAGAAAAGTATATGACATGTGTCATTTGTGAGACAGGAGATTAAACGCCATTCCATTTGAAGATGCCTGTTTTGAGATTTGATTTAGAATATAACAAGAGTCCAGTGAAAACCATATTTTTTTCTATTTTAATTAATTCAACGTTTCATTTCTGTTTATTGTTTTCTATGAAATTAAAATTTGTCCTTAGGGGCCCATAACTAAATTATTATTATTCAATAGTAACTACATTCACGTTGAACACATAGCTATACTTAATAAAAAGATGTTAAAGTACTTAGAGGGTATAGGTTTAATATTTGTCGAACTATTAATGTAACTTAAATGTGATAAAGGTGTATACTTAATTATTTGTTGTCTTTATGAAACCTCGCTATTAAAAATTACTTAATAATTTATAAGATTAATTCCGGATTAAAAGTATGTTTAACCTGTAAATACGTTTATTAAAACATAAAGATTTTTAATTTCGTAGTGATCATCAGTATTTCTAATTTATGAATTTAATTAAGGTGTATCAGAAAGGATATTGTTATTTTTATTCGGTACAAATCATATGCTTAGATTAAATGTCGATGACCAATGTTGTCGATTAAATGTATATTATATACTTAAGTAAATTAATAGTTTGTATATGTGTGGAAAAATGTTCTCTTAAATATATTAGTGCATAAATAACGACGTACTAGTATGTTATTGTTAGATATCAATTTGTAAATAACACCAGTAATCTGTTTTACGTATGTATATTATTATATTTACTTATTATTCTTATAGAGATTGTAACAGAGATCGTGGGACCAAGTTTTGTCTAGCTATGATCAATATTATGTATTATATTATTTAACAAGATTAAACTAGTATAATATAGTTTTAACGAAGTATTATTTAATGTTATAAATCCAACTCAATGTCTGTTCTGATGAAAATAATTTTAATGCCATGAAATTAATAGAAAAACATGAAAACAATAAATATTTATATACTTACATAGAATAATCAGTGTAAGTTTATTTTAGTTTAATAATAATTTTCCTGCACTCGTTGGTTCCCAGAATTTGGGCGCACAGGTATCACCGCCTTCCGCTTCCTGCCACTCCCTGCAACGTTTTTCAGATGGTCTAGGCGAAGGTATACCTACTTGAAAGTCCTGGGACATCCTTCCGAGGGCTTACCCGGGGATCCCAACCATAGGCTGTTGGGCGTAACGTGAGGTTTTTAGTCGGTAGGAGTCCGGCATAACATCCATGAGGATTTTCAATCACGTTAAGCAAAAAAAAAACAAGGTATACCTACCTACTCGTACAAAAACTTTGAACATTTACAGTTTATAGATAACACTGAGCTAGTTTTCGTCCACTCTTTAATAATTTATATTGTCTCATTGTGTCAATTACACCGATTATCTCTTAAAAACTTATAGGTACCTACATAGTACTGCCTTGGTGGCGCGTTCGGGGGTGTACGATTCCCAGGACCCGGTCTAAATATCTGTGTGATCTTCAAATGTGTGTTTCGTAGTTTGGGTGATTTCTATTAATGTATTTAGAAGGTATACCGTCATAATACCAGAAATCATAATGCCTTTACTTAAAATGCCTGAGCCCAAAATACCCGAAATCGAAATATCAATATTCAAAAGGCAAATATTTATAATATAAATAATTTAAAATGCCTTACGGTCGAATAACCGAAACCCAAAAAATAAATTTATCAAATACCTTATCCTAAAATGTTCAAACACAAAATACCTTTTTATTTAAATTATTTAAATCCTACATGGATGCTATATATCTGTGAATGGTTAACACCCCGACTAGAGTATCCCGACTCGGATAGGTTAGGTTAGAAGACTAAGGCGGTAGCGAAGCGGAGCGAAGCGAAGCGGAGCGAAGCGGAGCTCCCGCCTTAGCCTTCGTGGTTATTTTTTTTTTTATTTTTCGTTAGCCCACTGTAGTACTTTTGTAACTCTGAATCAAAGTGTCTTAACATGAGGTAAATCCTACATGGATACTATGCCGGACTCCTACCGACTAAAAACCACACGTATCCTACATAACAGCCTACAGTTGGGAGCCCCGGGTAAGCCCTCAGAAGGATACCCAAGGACCAACAGACCTACGGCTACAACTGCGGCTTCACTTAGGTGTTAGGGGGGGGGGGGGTGTAAATAAGTTAAAGTCAAATAACAAACCGTGTGAGTGGCAATAAATCTTTATTTCTTAAATCATTCATTTATTAACTATGCGCTATATAATGAACTGGTATAGCATAATATATACCTAATAATACCCAGTAGGTTATAGCGAAACTGGGTAGGTTATGGTTTTTTTTTATATTCACATTGTATTCTATTTTCGGTATTGTAAATTAAGGATATTTGAAAATGTGTATTTTGAATTCTGGTATAATAATTATTTGTATTTTAAGTTTAGACATTTCAAGGTAAGGTGAACTGAAATAAGGTATTTTGAATGTTAAGGTATTTTGAATTCGGGTATTTTGGTCTAAGGCATTTTAAGTAAAGGCATTTTGATTTCTGGTATTTTAATATATAACCATTTAGAAACATAAAAGTATGTCCATCAGTCGTCTAGATCCCATAGCACAAGCTTATATTAGCTTAATTTGGGCTAGATGATGTCCACAAATATTTATTCATTTATTTATTATCACATAGGTATATCTCTATACACTATTAGAAACAACCATTCTTTATTAATACTAACCCTATGCCGACAAAGAGGTGACTCATGTACCTACTATCTAATATGGTCGCACGTGTATCCGCATATTATTTTGGTTTACTTATGGAATCTGGTATCTGCGTAAAGTCAATAAACTGATATCAATTCAAAGCTGTACACCCAGGTGCTAGTTGGCCAACAAGATACCCCCACCTATAAATGCAATTCCTTCCCCACTCGCTGTACCTACTGCGTTGTGACTGATTTCTTTCAAAAATTATATTTATCGAGCCTCTAGAATCGCAAGACGCAATGAGTTAAAAAAAACCGGCCAAGTGCGAGTTGGACTCGCCCATGAAGGGTTTCGGAGCAGCAAGTAACATAATATAAAAGTTCTTATAGTTCGTTGTAACTTTGATTGGTGTTTTTTAACACGTTCGCAGTGGTAGTGATTTTTCTAACCGAAAATTGCGGTTTATGACGTATTAAACAAAAACTACCAGCTCTATCTCGTTCAAACCAATTTTCGTTGATAGTTTTTACGGCAATGTACATCATATATTTTTTTTAGATTTATCATTCTCTTAGTTTAGAAGTTAGAGGGACACACATTTTTCCACTTTGGAAGTGTCTCTTGTGCAAACTATTCACCTTAGGAAAAAATATGTTAGGAACCTCAATAGCATTTTTAAAGACCTATCTATAGATACCCCACACGTATGGCTTTGATGAAAAAAAAAAATGTTGAGTTTCAGTTCTGAGTATGGGGACCCCCAAAAATCTGCTTTTTTTCTAGTTTTATATAAGAATCTTAATGCGGTTCACAAAATACATCTAGTTACCAAGTTTTAATCGCATAGGCCTTATAGTTTCGGAGAAAAGTGGCTGTGACACACGGACGGACAGACAGACATGACGAATCTATAAGGGTTCCGTTTTTGCCATTTGGCTACGAAACCCTAAAAATGACAATCGAGAGTAGTATTTTTCAATTACATAGGCGTATCATTTACTGTGTTGTCTTAAAATTACTTGGCCTGACTAACTCATTCAGCCACATGCAGCCTAAACAGATTAATATAAACCAAACTTTTTTTAAATTTAATTCAATTCCCAATTAGCTGGTAATGTTTACCCTCACCCGTTTCCCAGAGGGACATTTTGTAGCGAGATTTAAAACACTATTTAAAGTAGTAAAGAAGAGAAGAATTATGGCTTCGTCCTATGCAATTTTATACCAATTAAAAAGTTTGCGCGAAGTGAACGACGAAGTGAAGCGCTCGTGGCCCCGCCGAGTCAGTGTTCTGTAGACGATCACTGCAGTAAGCAACTTTCACTATGGCCGGTCCATGGATGGGTGACCATCCATGTGAACACTTTGTGACATTTATTTGAGCGTTTCCGTGCTTCGGAAGGCACGTTAAGCCGTTGGTCCCGGTTGCCAGTAAAATGGCAGTCGTTAAGCTAAGTTGAAGGCTTTATTTCAACAGCAGGCAGTCACAACCTGCTCCTGTCCATTTAAACACGGCAATACGGTTCACCACCTATTACGTGGGACCAATTATACAAAGGTGAAATGTGGGCCTCTGCCTACCCCTTCGGGGATAAAGGCGTGACCATGTGTATGTATGTATATGTAAAAAGTTTGCGATGGCTTTGAATCATCTTTTGAACCAACCCCAGTACTCACGTCAGTCCACTGCTGGACGTAGGCTTCTCGCAATTGCTTGGAAGATGCTTGGCCTTACAAAGCTGGCCAGACGAGTTAGTACAACATTTGGTTTTGATAAAGGGGCTGATCCACTGACGAGTAAAACCACCAGCGATCCAACAATATTAGGCGTTTACATCTTCGTGCAAATCCATTTGGGCTATTATATAACAATTATAACAAACAAAACTGTTCACAGGGAGGGATCGATAAATAAGCAATACTAAAATCAGAAATAAATTTCTTTTTGTATGTTTTTTCAGCTCTCTAGCTAACACGGCCTCGCGATTTTCACGAATGTGTAAACGCGTTATTACAGGTTTGCGACAAACGCGAGGCATTACAATGCGCCCTCGTCCTAAAACTGTTGGCTCGTTGGCTCGCCAAATGGATCAGGCCCTTGGGGATCGTGCGAAGTATGGCCCTATACGGGGCACCCGTATGGGCGGAGACCCTGACGGCCAGCAATGTGGCTAAATTGCTGAGCCCACAGAGGGCGATGGCCGTCAGGGTGATAAGGGGATACCGCACGATCTCAGGTGAGGCGGCATGTCTCCTAGCCGGGATCCCTACATGGGACCTGGAAGCGAGAGCCCTTGCGTCACTGTTTAGATGGCGCGAGGAGGCGCTGGAGCGGGGCCAAAAGCCTGCGTCTCGGGAAATCGAGGCCCAGCGGTCCCTGCTCCACCAGGAAACCGTGGAGACATGGTAGGTACGACTTGATTCGCCACCATCGCGGCCGTCAGACCGGTCATGGACGAGTGGCTGGAGTAGGTCTGTTGGGAGTCCTGGAACATTCTTCCGAAGGCTTACCCGTTGGCTAATTGGACGTTACGTGAGGTTTTTTAGTCGGTAGAAGTCCGGCATAGCATCCATGATGGATTTTACCTCACGTTAAAAAAATGGATCAGGCCCTTGGAATGGAACCTCTTCGTCAGGACCTCGTCCGTTAGTCAGCTGTTCTACCTCTAGTAGTTAGGCTAGCTTCCGCCCGAAAATCTCTTCTCTCCGGTAATCTTGTGTATAATTACTTAAAAAATGTTTAAAAAAGAAATGAGCAAATTTCATTAATACGTGTTTCCACCATCATCCCTTAATGTCATAGATATGTACCTTGTTATGAAGATAAAGTACACGTGTTTTATTGAATAATTAATATCAATAGATAATGGAGGATTGGATTGAGTACAATATACTGATATGACAAATCAAATTAGTTTTGTAAACCACTAAAATACCTACCTGGTAATATTAAATCGGTCGCGTGTATGGAAATGTCATGGTGAAAATGTCAGAAAACAGCCAGCAATTAATTAGTAGAAGGAATAATTTTACCGATAATTATGGAAACTTGTAATAGATAACTAGTTTTGTTTACTTACTTATTTTAAGGCTTTCTTCGTTGACTTAGGTTGTATATCTAAAAACTCTATTTAAAACTTACTTTTGGCTTGTGATAGATGATAGAAGTTAAATGTAATTAAAATTATGCCTTCAACTTGACCTTAACCTTTGAGAAACTCTTGGTCAGACTTCTAAATATCACTATTAAACTGTGGTTCTTCTATGTTCATTGATGTTTTTTTACCAATCTTGATTTGTTTTAGCGCTCAGCATTCATTTTCGTTCTAGTAGTACCACCGGTAAATTGAATTATCCGGGTTACTAGATCGCTTAGCTACCACGGGTAATTTTTTTACCTACCATTAGTACCACTGGATATACCACGAGCAGGAAAGGCTCGTTTAAGCTTGGTTGCTTAAAGACTTTTCTGTAACTATGTAGACTATGCCTAAACCATTTAGATATGCAGGTAGTTAAATAATTTGAGACTGTAGAACTATTATATTTATTATCTTTGCTGTAAGTTAGCTGCAGCCTGTCCTTTTCAACATAGCAATAGGACTAGAAGCGCGTGTGTATCATATCTGATATTGCCAAAGTCAATGGTTCCACTTTAGGAGAATACATAAAGGGTTTAGGTATTTGCATATAGAGCAATTATGCGACAATAATATTTCCAACATATTTATTTACTTAGCAGTATGCTGTATACTCAAAGCTTATTATCACTTAGCTTACGTTTTGAACATAACTATAACAGGCGTTATTTATTAATACCTAGGTACCAGTAATTAGACTTGCGTAATAATGACAGAGATTTCTATAGCTGCTCTTTGTGAACAATTTAAAATTCTATACAATTTGTCTTGTAAAATTTTACTTCTGATCTAACCATCGAGACACAGAGTCGATATCCTGAATATTGTAGCTGGATTCACTTTAGCCATTTAAGGGGACACTTGGTGGGGCAAAAAGGATACACCATAAGTTATAAATGGAAAAGGATAGATAAGAATTCTTATAAATTGTACTCCAAACACTGAAATTTTTTACAAACACAACAAGTTTTTAACTTGACCTGCTTCGTCAAATAAAAATAACCTCCTTGATTTTAGGTATGTTGGTGACATCCATTAGGTAAACTTCTTTGTAACTTACTATACCCACTTATAATAGGCAAAATTTACAATTCGTTCTTAGGATGACCACATAATACCATTGGACGTTATTAGATATTTCGAGTAAAACACAGTACACGAAATATCTAAAAATAAAACTGACACTACAAATCTCTGTCAGTACTTACTAACGACTATTGATTTGCCAGAATTAGGTATTCGCAAATACACTATAACAACTGAACACATTCCGGGACAGACCGCTTGTCGACGGTACCTCGGTATCTCGCTACTTGACAGTACGGCTAAGGGCTTCATTTCATTACATTTGGCAAACCGTCGATAGTCGTAGCTTTCCCATAATATATCGAGGAAGCACGTGATTTAGTGTCACAACACGCGTCTTCGATTGTTCGTATGTGTCACAGTAAACTCTTGTCGAGTTATTTTGTAACACACACATAGGTACATAGGGCTCATGTACCAAACAATATGTACACACCGCCGACAGCCTTAAAGTCCGTTCACTGTTTATTTACCTCTGACAGTTCGTTTTCTGTAAGTTGGTATTGCAGTAAAGTCCCCCTATGAGTGCCAGCTTCAGACATTTTACCGCATATCAGGGGAGATTATAAGATGGAACCGTTTAAGACTGAGAGTTCTTTTTATGTAAATATCCATTAGTCAGTATAATTAACATTACTAAAGACGTAGTTCTGTTACTAAAAGATTCTTCTTAAGTTTCATTTTTATTTACACAAAATGGATATGTAATTCATAAAAGACACTCATCATCGTCACCAAGGAGGGCAAAGGTACTGCTTCCACATCTCAAATAATTTCCACGCCCGAAAAAACGGCAGCAAAAGAAGAAAATAAGTTTTGACTTAAGGTTGGAGTACATGGGAGAAAATAAAAATTTTAAATAAAAAATAGAACCGACTTCATACAAATCCTTAAAAATAAAATTTACCTAGCACATTGTAATATTTATTTTGATTTATCAGATTTTATTCAACATCATATTGAAGTCGGCGCCAAGTAAACCCATAGGTTTAGGTAGGTATTATTAATGGCACCAACTTCAATATTATATTGAATAAAATCGGATAAATCAAAATACATATTACAATGTGCTAGGTAAATTTTATTATTAAGGATTTGTATGAAGTCGGTTCTATTTTTTATTTAAAATTTTTATTTTTTAATTTTATGTGACGGGTGGACCGAAAAGTATTTCTATCTAGGTGTAAAGTTCTCATAAACACAAATCAATCAAGCCGAAACACAAGGTAACTGCTGTAAATCGTTAAGGAATTCCCTCGACTGTCTTTCGGTTCCATCATCAGATCGACTCCAGACCTTCATTAAATTTTAGTACCTACATTAAAGCACTTAATCAAAAAGTTAACAATCGCACTAGTTGTCCCTACAATTTTCGGTGGTTGCCCTCGATTTCTCCTGGATCCCAGCATCAGATCCTGATACCCTGGATATGGGACCACCTCAGAAGTAGCCTCTTTCAAACAAAAAAAGAATTTTCAAAATCCAACCATAATTGGCGCCGCTATCGCGTAACATACATACAAAAAAAAAAAAAAAAAAAAAAAAAAAACATAGCGTACGAATTGAGAACCTCCTCCTTTTTTGAAGTCGGTTAAAAAATCTTAGTGTGGTAACACGAAAATCAGGGAAGCCAACCTCACAGATAGAGGTAAATAAACTATGAACGGACTATAGACTCCGTACAAGTTACAACGCGGCGTTGACGTCTGTGGCCGGTATTGTCATTTCAAAAAATTACAAGTATACATAATACGGTAGTACCTTTATAGACGGTATGATAAAATGTATGGGAATTTGTGGTGTCATATTCCAAACTTTGCAAAAAGTCGAGTGTCCCGGAACGTGTTAATTTATTACAGTATTGTTCATATGTCATGTTGCTCATAACTGGCAAACGTATTATAGTACTTAACTTATAAGTAAAAATATATAACGGAGAAATACCTAACAAATTTATGTTCATGCTCCTAGCAAGCCTAGGCACGAATTACAAGTTCCTTTTTCCAGTTCCAAGCAATTAATGGCTATTATTTTAGAAATCGGTCCTTATACTACTAGGTAGATTTAGCAATTCGGTTAGAAATAAATGGAATTACTTGATTTTTTTTTTTTGCCTATGCACTCTCTTTGTGACCTATTGATACTTACAGCCAGTCGAGACAAAAGTACATAATCCCAAAATGACATAAATGCTGTAAGTCATGTTTACAAATAAGTACACAGACGTAGTCAAGCCCTGAGGTAGAGTAAAAGCAGAGCAAATCAAAAAAATATTTTGTATCACTTATAATTAAAATATAACACAGACTATAATAATACTTACACTATGACTAGAACAAGGGAAATATTATATCTTTCGAGCTAAAAGCATAGTTACCTTACTTACATAATGTTAAATCGATTGTTTAAATGAAAATGTCGCAAAACATGCTTTCAAAAAATGCTTTGAGGTAGAAAATCAAGTAGAATATTTTTATATTTAATTGTTGTTCGAAAATTTAATTGAATATTGTCCATGACATTGAGAAGAATTTTTCTTCCTTATCAAGTTTAAATGCGCGGATACAGTTCATTCAGACGGCAGTATACGATTACTACTAACGAGATAGTAAGTATTAACTTAAGTAGGTATTCTTAAAAGGGTACTCTTATTGCAAACTGTCATGGTCGATCACAGAACTATAACATCGGAATATTTTACATAAAATATCCCAAACATTACATTCCATTTTTTGTTCTATTTCACGTGTAAAATGTAAATGAATGAAAGAAAAAGTTACTACTTTTTAGTATTATTCTGGATAGATAGTCGCACGCGGTCTTCGGTGCTAAGTGCACGTGAAAGGATTGTGGATGATGTTCGCCCTGATGACGAAGAAGTGCCATTCTTCTGAGTTTCAGGTTTCTCCAGTCCTGTGGTAGATTAGTACGCATTAGTCACAAACAATAAACAAAAAGACAATGACATCGAAATATAAACGCAAAACTGAACCAATTTTACTAATGTGTAATGTCTTTTAGAATGATGTCAGAAACTTATTGGTAGTGTTTGTGTTGTATTCTTCTTTTTGACAGCTAGTTTTATACCATTGAGGTACTCGATAATGTAGCTATCTTTTAGGAAATGTACGCTTTTCAATTACCGTACATTTTCTCGCATCACATTAAGACTGAGAACAACACGATCTGTGACTGTTAATCTATGCATTATGACAACATTATGAACATTGTTTTTGAAATGAAATTAATTCAAAGTGAATATGCTGTTAACTTAATGTAGAAAATAGTCTTGCTGTCTCAAGATAAAAACAGTAATAACACAATTTAGAGAATTGAAGTCAGTGACAAAACTGAAACTGTAAAAAATCAAAATAGATACAAGTGTAAACTTTCTTCTACGAAAATCAAAACAAATGGTGCATATTTCAGATTTGCGTTTAATAAATAAATTAATAAAATCATAGTGAAATAACAATGCAATGAGAAATTTAGCTCAGTCAAATTATCAAATAGATAACCTTATCGATATTAATATATCTAAAATACAAGTGCTGTGCATAGCCAAACACGGTAAAGTATTATATCAAACGGAATGTTAGCTTTCGGTTTTTGTTAATTAAGCGAAATTATCAAAACTAACCCAGCGACGAGCCACGTATAAAGTGGAGTTACTGATTATATTAGTAGTAGGGAGAAACAAACATAACAACATTCAACTATTGTAACTAATATATACTTGATTCTATCGGTATCCGTGAACCACCTGAAACGAAAATTAACGTTCACTGAACTGATAGTATAAATAACTACGTATAAATTTGTAAAAATGTTATGTCTATACAATATAGATATTTAATAAATATTTGGGTCATGTTGTATTAAGTTCCTAATCTTGAAACTTTTATTTTTCAATCTCGTTTATTTTTTCGGTTTGTCAGCGTGTTCCTAATAGGCGAAAAAGCTAATGGTCTAAGATCCCGTTAAGAACGATCTTCACCGAGCTGGTTATTGAATGAAAAGTGTTTAATATTCAACTAAATATATCAAAAATTAAAATGCTATAGGGTTGCCTAAAAAATTTCAGTCCAGAATATGATAAATTTAAAAAAAAATAATTTTACCATTTATTGGTTTGCTTCATAGATACATTTCATACCAATTGGAAGTTTTACGTCCATAGAATATGCAAATGTTAGGTTGTCGATTTTTTTTCGTCACAAAGTCACAACTCTTGGGTACGCAATCATAAACAGGTAAATCGATACTAGTAACTTGCAGCGGCCTGGTTAATGAATTTAAGTTAATTAAAATATAAAATAAAATAAAAGATTATTTAAGCAATTACTAGTATCGATTTACCTGTTAATACCTGCGTAACAAAAGTTCTGATGAGAAAAAAATCGACAACCTAACATTTGCATATTCTATGGGCGTTATACTTTCAATTGGTATGGAATGTATATATTAAGCAAACCAGTAATCAGTAAAAAAAAAATATTTTTTTTTATTCTTAATTTATCATATTCTGGACTGAAAATTTATAGGCAACCCTATTGCAAATTAATTAGTGACATATTTAGTTTAATATAAAACACTTTTCATCCAATAACCAGCTCGGTGAAGGTCGTTCTTAAAGGGATCCTAGGATATAATAAACTGATTTTTTAATTTTTATTATTCAGTTACAATTGAACTTAAATTTGCCAAATATGATTGCAATTGACTAAACAGAGCCTAAATTATATAAACAAGATGAAATAGGCGAATTGGAAAATGTCTCCTTAATTCATTCGAATGCCTAACTAATCTGATAGTTTTGAAATTGCTATTTACTGAACCTAAATGGCAATTTAATTCCTGTAAGATCCCACTGAACCATAAGCAATTGTTATATATTTATAAAAATCAAATGTCAAAAAAATAAAAAAAATCAAAACATAATTACTTCTAGCAGACAATAAATGCTCTTTGACTGCCTCTGTGGCGTAGTCGGTAGTGTTATCGCCTGCCGCGCTGGAGGTCCTGGGGTCGATTCCTGGGACTGTCCAAATATTTGTGTGATCCACAAATGTTTGTTTCGGAGTTTGAGTGTTTTCTATGTTTAATATGTATGTATTTACAAATATATAAGTCTGTCTATCAGTCGTCTAGATCCCGTAGCACCAGCTTATATTAGCTTAATTTGGACAAGATGATGTGGTGTCAGATTGTCTACAAATATTTATTTAATGCATAACTCTGGCACGAAATTCAGGTCAAATTTGAAAAATACTTGGATGACGTCAAATAATCGTAAAGAGTGAAAACCAAAATCGAAAAATTTCTTACCCAATCTCTTTCTGATGAGGTAGTAGAGTTTAGGTTTCATTACTAGTATTATGAAAATGAAGACGCCTTGTAGTGAGTTGATAAAATCAACGACCATCCAAAACCACTTGGGTTCTGTCACCACCGTCGACAGCAACTCAGAGACCCAGCCAGCTCCCATCACCACCCAAAGTTTCCCCGTCAGAATGTACCTGTATAGCAGACATTTTTTTAAGATACGATGAAAGATATTTGATGAGAAATTTTCAGCATCGAACATTAGTCATTAAATTTGGGATAAATGAATTTGGAAAAATAATATATTATCTTTTTATAAAAGGCATGATCTGATACATTTTAGTAATCACTGTTCCTGGTAAATATGACACTCTTACCAAGAATCTATTAGTTTAACCATTAAGTACTTCTAAATCTGTCCAGATCACCTTAACTGATTCATTGCCAGGAACCCACAATTCATCTACTGTATTATAAACTAGAAGCTGGGTATGTTCTACATTCTGGATATTACTCCACCATAGAAAAGATGACTAAAGTAACATTACACACATTGAAAATGCTATATTACTTTCGAAAATCGAACATCATAAGCTCCTAATTTAAAAGTGTCCCATACTTACTTGGCTCTATCTACCCGAAACCGTTTCTTAGCTCTGTCACCCACAGAGCCAGCCTGCAGACGATGGACCTCAGACTTCACCCTCGCGCAATGCCTAGCCGTCAGCACCCACAGCACAAAGTTGGTACACGTCACCAGCCCCATCGGTATCACAAAGAATATGTAATGCGGCAAGTCAGACTGCGTGTTTTGTACTGTAAACGCCATAAATAATGTTAACATACATTGAAGGAAAGCAGACGAGTGACGCTGATATGTTAACATACAGGCATCTAATGTTATAAATCCTAATAGCTCTTTGCGTAATAGTTATGTATGTGTTTGATTTATGTTTGCCAATCTTTCATTGTGATGTATCTGGACGTATTCTAGTAAATTCTATATAATTTTAATTTTGTATTCACCGGTGGATAAATTGAGTCAAACTGAATCATCGTTACACGATAACATCAGTATGTACCTACAATAATAAGTATGTACAACTATGTGAACAATAAGATACGACTGTCACTTTTCTGTGTTTGTTAGGATTTTTAACAAATAGATAGGGGCATTGTTATTGTAAACAAGAGGTCGTGAGACGGTCTCACCCAACTGCCCCTCTGTGAAAGCGAAAGTTCAATTCGATTGACGTTGTCATTTTTTGTTTTATTTCAAACTTTGAACAGATGATCCACGTGAGCTAGTGACGTAATTTAATGCAACAGAGTCACAGACGACAGACAAAGTCTCGCCATAAGCCCCTCGTGCAATCTATTTTACAGAAAAGGGGCTAAAAGTAACTGAAATAACATAAACAGACTTAAATCTTAATAATAATTTAAAAAAAATAAAGATTGACAGGAGGGACAATGTACAAGACTGTTGAAACCTTGTTTAAGTGTCGAAGAATTCCACCCCATCGATGTCGACTGGTGGTTCTCTGATGGATATCTACACGCAATCTTAGGACAAAAAAGAGGCCGGTCAAGTGGTCATGATTATTGTCGAACTTTCGCTTTGCGATGCCTTCTAGATTGATAACAAGATGATGGTCGATGAAAATTTAGGTTCCAAGTTCCTGTTTCTCATGAGAACATAAATTCCTGGAATAAGTAGTAGCCTATATGTTATTCTAGACTATAAGCCATCCCTGTACTAAATTTCAGCCAGATCCCTTTATACGTTACATCGTGATTGAGTAACAAACATCCAAATATTCAGATATCTACAGTCCTATACACACACAAACTTTCTCATTTATAATATTTAGTTAGCGTAACCTAATAAGGTAAAATTGTAATAATATGATACCTAGTACTGCATCGTAACTCAGATACATTACATCGTCATTATTTCAAGTGACATAATGCTATCAAAGTGATGACAGATAACAGTAAAATTATATTATCCGGAAAGTGTTCGAGTACTCTGCAGAGTTAGTTACAGGAATGAAATTGGCCTAGATATGATTGTACTTGTTATTGTACATAGAACTTGTACCATGATTGAAACTCATTATGCACTTTTGCTTTCTCACTTGTACCACAGTATAAAGAGTACTACTAACCAGTATTGTAGCTCCCTACAAACGGACGAAGCGCAAGCTATACCTACGATTCTCGTTTTCGGCACGCCTTTCAGCACGTTAGCAGGCGATTGTGCCTAGTAGACGAATGGACGGTGTGTCGTTTTTTAGATAGTAACCGCGCGTGTTTTATTTACTAAAAATATTTAATATGACAACTAGAGTCTATTGTGCTTGTTTTGGTTGCATGAATTCGTCAATACCCAGAGATAACGTTTTTTAGATTACCTGGAAACTCCGAAAGGTAAGACTATAAATTGATTTTACTTAAGTACTAATTGGTACTATACTACTAGTTGACTAAAGTTAAACAAAGTGATTGACACGAGTGACCTGGGTAGTTACATGAAGTAGGTATGTTTGTGCTAAAAAAAAAAGAACTAAACTAAACTAGACTTGTGCTTGCTCAGTCAGTGAACGGTGCGATCCAATATAGTACAATATCCAAAAAAAACTAGTTCAGAACTCTAGTACGTGTAGGTAGTACATTTAGTTCCGTTGTCAGTTCGTAGTTATTTAATTGAGAGCAATGATTTAGGTATGTTTCAAGAGTATTCATTTCTTTGTGGATGACCGATGTTAGAGTACACGCAAGTGTACTGTTACATCGGTCATCCACAAAGAAACAAACCGTATGACTTTGATTGACAGCATTTTTGTTACCTTTGATTTTTATTACACGCATAGAGACAAATATGAACTTCCACAATTTAACACAACTTGACAATGTACGACCAGTACTAGTATACAAGAGACTGACTAGTACTTTGAAATCGAAAAATAGTTTTAATTTTGTAAATCAAAAATTTAACGCAATGATTATAAAGACTAGAATTCCGTGATTCTATCACTGACGAAACATGTGATGAGCCGATTATTATTGTCTACGCCGCTTACTCGTTTTCAAATTTCTACACCCGTCTCACTCCATCGTTAGTAGATAACGGGCGCTGCGCCGCCACGCCGCCGCCCTGCGCCGCCAGCCGTTACGGGGATATTATATTATTACTCACAAAGTATTTTTTTGTTTAAATAAAAAAGGTACTTACATATTTACTCGAAATTGAAGCCGGTTGTCAGTAAAACGACAATCCTTAATACAGATGAAGGCCTTGTGGGCGGATTGAAAAAATTGAACTGCAATATGCTCACTATATACTGGGTGTTTCTTTTAGGGTGTCAAGCCGCCACTAGCTGGTAGCAGGGTTCCGTACCTATCGATTTAACCCCCATGTATGTTCTACGATTTTTTGTAGTTTTCGAGATATAGTTTTTTTTTGTTATTTTTTATAATTACGTGTCCACGTGGCTTTCTTCTTTTTGGTTCGACTTTTCTTGGATATTTTTTTATTATTATAATGCCTATTGATTGCAGTATTATGGACAAAATAATCTCCTTCCTAACTTTGATACAAGATGTAAAAATTTTAATCGATAATAAAAAAATAGGGAATTATGCAGAACATTATATCTCGAAAACTACAAAAAATCGTAGAACATACATGGGGGTTAAATCGATAGGTATGGAACCCTGCTACCAGCTAGTGGCGGCTTGACACCCTAAAAGAAACACCGTGTATACGCGTACGTAAAACTATAAAGTAAAATGTGGGCGTATACTATGCCTCTGCCTACACCTTCAGGGATAAAGGCGTGACTATATGAATGTATGTATGCACATATTTACAATCGCAATACTAAATAGAAAATCAAAGTAGGCACATATTATTAAAATGCTGCAGGTGGGCAGCCCTATCGCATGCTTACGTACCGCGCGGCTGTAGGCATTTATTTCTAAAACCCGGCCGAGTCAAACTACAGTATACAGTGCTTGTACTTTATTCCACTATTTTCAAGATTATTACGTATAACCTAACCGGTTTCGCTTCAATTAATGGTGGATTTCAAATTTCCCCATTTTCAGGAAAAAAATTTCTGTAATACTTTATTTGTAAACCCACATGGGTTTTAAAAAAGATCATTGTGTTTAGAAACGAAGTGTATGAACAGATGAGTTACCTTTGAGAATGCTTTGAAGCGAAACCGGTTAGGTTATACGTAATAATCTTGATAATAGTGGAATAAAGTACAAGTGAGAAAGCAAAAGTGCATAATGTGTTATAACAAGTTCCACCAAGTGCCAACAATCAAGAGTATAAATGATATGATTGAAACTTATACTTTAAGGCGGGTCGCTCACTGGTAAGTCGAGGCGCGGTAGCGGCGGCGTCGCGGCGCGGCGGCGCGTGAACGTTAAGTAGAGTCGAGGCGCGGGCGGCTATGCTTCCTTTACACATTCCAATTTATTCACCATGTCGTCGTCAGAAGATGAAGACGCGCTTGCACTCATACAAGTTATTAGTTTAAATAGAAGAAGATTTTGGCAACATCCATATTTGAAACACTGTGACATAAGAGGAACATTCAGAGCTACACGTGACTTAAGAAAGTTTCCCGAAAAGTTTAAAAAGTTTTATGGAATGTCACATGGTACCTTTTGTTTACTTCCTGTTGCTATAATCAGATCGTGTTTGATCATAAATACACGGATTCATTCGTACAATTTCAATAAAGTTTACGTTAGTTTCAAAATCGTCACGCATTTTTGAAGAGTGTAAACAGGTCCACGCACGAAACAAAATGACAAAATGACGACGGAGTCGCGGCGCGGTCGAGCGCATCAGCCCCACCCCGCCTCCGCCTCGACTCCACATCGCCCGTGACGCGACTCTAGTGTGTGAGCGCAGTCCCATGTATTGCTGAAGGAAACGTAGAAGCGGCGCGCCACTTATGCGCCCGTGCTTCGACGCCGCCTCGACTCCAGTTCGTGTGGGCGACCCCCCTAACGGAACAAACGTAATATAGTCACGCCTTTATCCCTGACGTGGTAGGCAGAATCATTCTATATGTACGCTCATAGTTCATCAGTTCTATTTTGTCGTACGCAATAAGTAATGAGCCTTTCGCCCCGTGTTGAAATTGACAGGCTGTGGCTACCTATTGTTCATCAAAACACCTAGATACTAATGAATGTATGCACATTTAATATTAATATTAACGGCAATGCATTCATAACAAAGAAAATCTGTTGCGTTGAATTCACTTTATTTAGATTATCGTGAATCATACTTGCACAGATGCTTCGTAAAAATAAATAAATGAAGTATTTTAATGATTTTTAAGAAATACGAGCACTGCTCGGTATAGAATATTGACATAATTTATGTAACGAAAATTAAAATTACGTATAGACCTAAGTTTCAAAAATTACAGGATGTGCTGTATTGCAGTGGGTTTCTAAATTTTTGGTGTGGTGGTAAGTGCCCTTTATACCCTACAATAAAAAGCTTTAGTTTTGGCCCCTCTCTATAAAATAGATTGCAGAGGGGCTTATGGCAAGACTTGTGACTGTAGTCTGTGACACTGTTGCATTAAATTACGTCACTAGGTCACGTGGATCATCTGTTCAAAGTTTGAGATAAAACAAAAATGACAACGTCAATCGGATTGAACTTTCACTTTAACAATAAACTTTGGGGGGCAGTCGGGTGAGACCGTCTCACGGCTTCTTGTCTAAGTAATTATTCTGACAAATAAGATAATTAAAATCGTATCTCAATTGGGTAGATTTCTCCGCTTGTTTGTAGTGGATTACAGCATTCTCTTAACGATGGCTTTGCTCCGCATTTTACATTATGGTTAGTCCTGAGATGGGTGATCGCTTGAAGCACATTCATTTACGAGCTATTTACTGCTTCAGATGCCAAGTTGTAAGAAAAATCATCAGCAATATAGGCCATATAATATAAGCCGTAACTTGCCTCTGTTCGTTTCAACAAAAAATTAACTGCCTATTAATTCGGAGAATAGGGCGTTACATATCTATGTATGTATTTCATATCAGAATGACAGCTATTGACGCTAATTATATCTACTCATATATACAGTACCTGTATGTAAAAGTAACTTACTCGAGCTAAACCAGCACGCTTGTATTCCAATATCAGGGTCCAGGTAAATGGAGACAGGATACTTGTCGAAGATAAACATGATCAGTGTCAGCAGCGAGGAGCTGATCCATGCGTACAGAGAGTACCATAGAAATCGCCTCAGCTCCGAGTTGGTTTTTCTCATGGGCTGAACATTGCGGACACTCCTGAAAAGATTGTATAATGTTAGTTTCCTTTTTTTTTACTTCACATAATTACTTTACATCTCATCAAAGTTGATTGATTTAAAAGATTATGTAGCGCACGGGAACTTTCAATTCCAGGTGGTGAATTCCAGACATATCTTAAAGGAAAGTAGATTGTACCGGTTAGATAACCTAGTTTATGTTTAGGAGATAAGCGATTTAGAAAGTAAACCCATTTCCTTAAGCTATCGACAGCTTTCTTCTAAGACTTTTTAAGAACATCAGGTTCTGTAAAAGATGTCTTAGAAAGTTTTTACAGGGTCGGCATCGCGAGTGGCTATAATAAAGGCTATCCTGACCACTTTCGATCAGGTGGCTCCGTATGCTTTTCTATCTTAGCAGCTTCCACAATGATCTGATTATGTCTTCCTTGGTATTGTACACTGTGGAATAAAAAGCAAATAAGCAGTACCATTGTACCTATTTATCCTTTTATTATTGTTATTTTTACTTTCCTAGTGTGTACATAAATGAATAAATAAATAAATAAATAAGTAAATAAATAAATAAATAGTTTCGGTCTGTCTGTCTGTATCCCAAATAAATATCAAGGCTAAACTACTACTTAATTCAATTTGAATGATACTTGGCACAATCTAAGTTTATAATCCGTGGTATAAAAAAGTATAAAAAATCTAAATCGCCTAACGCCATATTAGATCATTAGATATCACATAACATCAATCCAAATTCAGACTACGAGTATAATAAAAACCGGTTGAGATTTAGTGTCCCGATAGAAAAATTTGGGCCTCTTGAAATGAGGACTCGTTCGCTACGTACAAAATGTGTTCCTATTAATTAGGAACATTGGTACTAATAGATCTATAAAACACGGTATAATAAAGCCCTCGTTAATCCATTTTCTTTATGACAATTACTACTACGCACGGGTGAGGTAATAGCCTGGCCGTGAAAGCCTTAACACCCCGTACGGCCTTTTATTACATTTTACTGCTCACTATGTCGGTTAGGTTACGGGGATTGACTTACTAATCACTAGGATAAATGACAGTGACAAAAATATTCGCCGATAAAGCACTGAAACCGTCTAGATAACAATAAAGCCCTTGATAAGTGGGCTTTGAACATAATAAGTTCATTATAGATCGCGCTCAGACACACGCATGCTACTAATCTGTAAATGCTGTAATCGTGTATACTTAGCCGAGCTATGAAATTATAAACATCAGCGATGAGCGTGTTAACATTTACCATACATATGGTTTATGAGTGTTATCGTGATTCTGGACAACATTTAAAATAGAGTTTAGTATAAGTACGCGACCGTTACGTCCGTATTATAGGAAGCTATTCGATAATTCTAATTTTTGTTACGTGTAAGCGCATTTTTTACTTAAAATTAATTGAGAGTGTGGCCTTCAGAAGCTTCTGCAACGAAAAAGCTTAGAAGTGTAATAATATTTACGTGCAAATTGCGATTAAACGAGCTATAGAGGCTCTTTTAAAAAAATCAGAACATACCTAGTATGTTAAAGCTAGGTGCTGGAATCAGGCAAAATAGAGAATAGCCTTGCTAACCTAATAAAAACAGTTTATTTATAGTCCCTGATTGTAATTTATGGCTTCCGCGAAAAACCTAATTAACAAATGACTTACAATAAAGTGACCAAATAAGACCTAATCGAACTAATAACAACCACAAGAGTCCCATAGTTTCGGTATATTGTTGATCGAATTAACAGGATTGAAAAATTTGGATTGTTGGGATTGATAGGTACATGAGCTTTATTGCTTTGTTCCGATTGTTTGTCATTCATATAGAACACAAGTATGGATGTAATACATTTACGTGACACGTAGTATCCACACTAATAATCAATGTCATTACACGCATTTACACGTAATTCATGAGACTGTGAGTCAATAATGTAAATGAACTTTAAATAAATTACATAAATATTGCGAGACATATTTTACAAAAGGCCTTCTCGCCCAAATGAAGCTAGTAGTTATAAGCTTGTTGCGCAATAGAAGCTAAACAACTGATAAACTCTGCAAAAAAAAGTTTATAGATTACATAAATATTTGTTGTAATGCGGGATTCAAATTCGACAAAGCACTGCAACTGCGTCTACGAAGCTGTCGATTTAAATAATTATGTATATTTAGATAGATGTATGCTTCATTGTACTAACTTCATATTTCAAAATTTTATATATTTCAAAATAACACAATATTTACAGAAATACTGAAATTATTAAATTGTTTTTAATTCACAAGATTTAGTTAAGGTACAGTATAAAAAAAATAGGAAACATGTTTTAAAAATCATTTATTCAGAAATTTTGCTTGATTGATCTTAAATTAGATACAATCGGTACTTTGTTTAGTACCGATTATAGCATCTCTGTAACTAAAACCAACATCTGACTGACTACAAGTGAGCCACAAGAGTTGTTTACGACTTCAAAGAGGTCAGGCGATCGGCATTTTTATAAGGTTCAAAGAAAGAACTAGATTTCACGTTTGACCTAAAGTTTAGGTCATGCAGAGGCAGCTGGTACGAGTAGGTATTGTTTTAAAAAGATTTCTAAAGCAATCTCTCTTGCTTCATGTACTTCTTGTATATTTAGTTTATGACATAATTTTGTCATTACATCATAATATTATAATCGCTTCCGTGGGTAGTACCTACAGGAACGATAGCAACTCTAATATTTTAGTTCTGTCCATGTGCTTATAATCAACCCACAGCGTTTACGGATTATATCGCGAAGTATAATTTGTTATTACTAAATTTCAACACTTATTATAACGTTTTCCTTTTTTTTTCTAACAGTCATGGTCATGGTATATATGTGTAAGTAACAAATTCAATCTTCTTATATAAAAAATGGCTGTTCGTGAGTCTCGCTTAAGCTCGAGGTTGGTTAATCAGATTTGGCAGATTTTGGTTTTGTCCATGAAAGTTTTTAAGGAAAAACTACTAAGCCCATGATTCGAAGATGATTAGGCGGTTCTGCTACTTTTTAAATCAAACATTTTTATAACACTTAAAAAAGCCTTCCAAAACTTGACATTTCATAATAAACGGTCTAGTAATCAAATATAGCATATAGATTTAGTTCAGGTAAATTGAAGACAGACACCATAGTATCTCCTGGTGATCTGTACCACCTAGAAACAAAATAGAAGTGGTATACCTACACTTTTTTCATTACGTGTACAGCTAGTCAACAGCTCCAGAGAAAGATAACTCAAATAACACGGCTCACTATTAGCTATCTAAGTTCAGTTTTTCATTAGGTATGTTTCCTAAAGAACTAGAAAATAATGTTAAAGTTCATATCTGCTAGATTTAATATTACCATTTAAGTACAGCTATACGTTTTTCCGATGAATAACCAAGTCTTGTGGCACATAATTATTATGATGGATATAATACAGTACATTAAATTAGAGTACTAATTATAAGGGATAGTTTAATTAAAACCCCGCCTAGTCAATGACACGTAAACACTGTTTCTATTCAGTCGGTTTCGTTAACATTTACCTAATTGGTGAGTTGACCTTTTGTATTTAATATCATCAAATTAAGCTTTAAATTACATTTACATACATGGAATTTATTAACAAAATGATATCATCGTTATGTAGAATCTCGGTCAATAGATGGGAAGCTATAAATACAGCTGTCGCTAGCAATAATTAATGATCAATGGAAGTGATTTCGGAATTCGTAATGGTACATAGCTACTTATGAAACATACATACTTTTGCACAACCAACTTTTTCAATAAAATTTATAATATGCTGTTAAGATAAGTTCTTACTAATATTATAAATGCGTAATAAATGAATGCAAATTATGTGAGTGTGTATATCGATATTAGTTACTCGGTCACGCCCTAATGGCTGAAAGGACCTGGTTAAAATTTGGTAAAGAGATTGTTAATAGTCTGCAACTACACATACCTACTTAAACAATGCTTATCCCGCTTTATAATTATAATGCGGATTAATATAACGAAAACAAAATTCGACTTGGGTGGAGCGGCAGGCGCCACACAGTGGCGATAAACAAAGCGACAGATAAAGGGCGATCCTTTATCAAAAATGCATTTATGATAAAGGATCGCCCTTTATCATAAATGCATTTTTGCAACATTTTATTTAGTGATTTATTTATATGACAATATATTTTAGAATACCTGTTTCATCACCTAAAGGTGTAATATTTTTTTAGATATGCTAATATGCTAGTGGTGGGTGAAGTAAACTTTGGTGTTGTTGATGTATTGAAATAGTCTGCATCCGCACGAATAACTTTGTTGCTACAAATACCCGTAAAATAATTTTTTTACTGATGTTGCATTATTTTAATATTCTTTTTTTTTTAATATATATTTTTTACAGAGAAACATAATTATTACATTTCTATATTTACATTATTACTATCTAAACTAAACCTAAATAAGGCACCCGTGGCACTGTGCCCAAAAGACTAGCAGCATTCCCCCTTTGAATAGCAATATCTATTCGTTGAGCGAGAAAGCTCTTGGGTCACCAGTTGACACCACAAGGTGCTTTTTCAATTTCTTGAAAATTTTTTGCGCATTGGGACCCCACGGACCTAGGGTCTCGATACCGACTGGACAAAAACGATACGATGAGTCGAGACCCTTATATTTATTAATTTTAATATTTTCAGCCGCTTCCTCTGCTGCACTGGCTTTTAATTTTGTTTTAGGAAGATGGGACGGGGCCAGAGTGTCTACACAAGTTGCATCCCAGACTAGGACCCGACCCATCTCCCACGGTATCAAAGTTATCCCATCGGACTCTTGCCATCGTCTCTGAAAACGCCGTTTGGCTCTAAGAGCACAGGCACATTGGCGGTGGCAAGAGCACGGCGAATGATGTCGTTCAGCGCAGCGTGGCGTGAGAAGCGGCCTGCGCTCTTTAAACGTTAAAACCGCAGGGGCATCGATGTGGAGCGCAAAGCGTGACGCCAAGTCTCAAACCAACTGAAATTCTTAGGATGTCCGGTTCCAAAAAAGTTCCGGTGTTGGCTGTAGGGAAAGCTTTCAGCCAATCACTGGATTCCTTTCTTCTGAGCGCTAATAATCTGGCCCGATCCGGGCCTAAGCTAGCATTTAACAAGGAGTCAAAGGTTAATTTTGATATAGCGTCGTCCCAGCTCCGTTGTAAATTGACAATTCGTCACGTGGCATGTACAGATGTCAAAAAGGCTAAATAGCCTATTAACTATCTTATTAGCTATTTTAAAAGTCAATAAGTGTGAAGTTTTCAAGTAGTAATCCTTTTTTTAACACCAAGAATTAAAGATAGAGATCCACACTTTGATTCGACTTTTAAAAAAATCACATCATATCACATCTCTAATTTTTTGAGAGATGAGGGATTAATTAGTAAATAATATCCCCTAAAACTCTCAGGGTGCTGAGACGTGCTCAAACTGAGTTATTTCATTGCCGGTTCATGAATCAGTCAAAAAAATAACGTAGATTTTTGCGGATTTCAGCATTCAGCGACTAATACCATAAAAACGATGCTATTTATGAACATGGTACTACAGGTTACATCAACCTGTATTAAAACCTACTACCTACCTAGTATTTTATAATATCAAAATTCAAGATAAACCTAAAATGAGATTGTTTTACAAGTATCAATAAACATATTAATATATTTGAAATTTTCTCTCAATAAAAAAAACGTACTTAACGTTTTATTTACAATAAACTCCACCTTCAAAATAATATAAAGAAGATACCTACCAACTATATGTAGATTTTTACATCTTTTCGTAGGGTTCTGTACCCAAAGGGTAAAAAGGAACCCTATTATGGAGTATCTCATACGTACCCTGTATCTCATAAATCTTAATAGCTAGACAGTTGAAATATTCACAAATGATATATTTCTGTATACATACATAATATTATGTATTTCTGTTGATATAAGAACAATTATTACTAAAAGCCGAGAAAAATAATATAAGAGGGGGCTATCATACAACAAATGTGATTTATACCGTTTTTTTTGGTACGGAGCCCTCCTAGCTCGAGTGCGACTCGCACTTGACCGTTTTTTTATCGTAAATCTTCTTAATTTTGATCACATTTCTGTATAAATAGATTTAAAGGTAAAATTTTCCCAAAGTTAGATTTAAGATAAATCGTTGTATGGAGTCGCAACACTGTGCGCCGTCTAGATAGACCCTAGTATCGCGAAAAATTACTACTGTCGAAATTCAAGGGCCAACTGATGTCTGTTAAAAATTACTTCTTGTAAACCACGTTGAAGTCGAAACACTCCATTTAAGAAAAATGTATAGTAAGTTCTTGCTTATATTTTAAGGTGAAACTTTTCAAAAATTCTATAAATATAGAAAAGTACCAAATTTGAGTCAAATTAGTTCTGGGTTGGAATTGAACTTTCTTGGGTTTCCTACTCTAATAATTATCCAATAAGTCGATCAAAAACCAGTTTACGTTTAAAAAAAATAACACGAAAATTTTAGGGCAGACTGAGCAGCAACTAACCGGTTGCCAACAGGCCCAACAATTGATATAACAAAAAATAAAACAAAGCCTCGTTTTTTGCCAAATAGCCTTGAAAGTCTGAACGAGTGGGATGTACCTAGGTATAGTCATGATGACACCAGCTGCGCTGTGGTTAACCGCTGCTATTTTGATAACTATTATCTGTGCTATTTGTGTAAACCAATTTACCAAAATGACCAAAATTTTCGTAGTCAATTATTTTGTATAAAATACGACAAGTAGGTGCAAATGGTACGACGAAATAGAAAAATAGTAGAATTTTTTAAATAGTAAAATTTTTACTATCAGTCGATGTTACATCATCAGGTATCATCCGATCGTTATTCTGGGTTGCATTTGAAGCTGATGCTGCAGATCAAGCGTCATTTGGTAGCTACACCATTTTAGTGTTAAACTGATCAGCTTAGTATGAGCACCGTGCGGAAACTGCATGCAAATGATTCGTTTACAATTCTGTCAACTACACTAAAAAGACGTAATGTTCGTACAGAACTTGAATGTGTGTGTGACCACAGTTTAAGCAAACGTTGCGTCAAAATACCCTCCAACTATATGACAGCTGTGGCGGGGGTGGGGAAGCTTGCTCAGTGGGAGGCAGAGAATTGCCTATCTGTATGTAATACTCTTATATATTATCTTTAGTATGAGTGAGAGAAAGAGTAGAATGTCCAGTTACACCGAAATCTCAATGGTAAGGCCCGAGGAGTCAGCTTTGATTGACTTCCAGCTTTTACCAGGACTTTATTTTGGTCGTCTTTCAGCAGAAGTAATTACAAGGTTCAGGATAACTTGAACCCTAGATTTCTTGTCAGATTCCTTCATAATTATATGTCTTTTTACTAACGTGAGGAAAATCCTACGTGGACTATGCCGGTCTCCTACCGACTAAAAACCACACGTATCACAGAAATCAGAAAAAGTAATATCTTAGGGAAAATTTCTGATATCTGTGACACGTATTACCTAATAGCTTACGATTCAGCCCCGGGTAAGCCCTCGGAAGGATACCCCAGGATCATAATTATGTTAAACAGGCCTCATTTAATTCCGGTTTAGGAACAACACATTAGTATGTGATGGATGAGTAATAACAGTTTTTAATATCATCTTCCCCAACATTGATTGTGTTTATATTTACAGTGTAAATAAATCATAAAGTTCTTGAAACAGATGATAGCGATGCCGTGAAAAATATCTGAATCTTTTCCAACAATATTATTATGAAATGACCTACCTATCCGCAGAAACAACATTTCATAGAAATCACTTCATGAGATGGTTATGGCGAAATACATTTTGACGGGAGTCTTAAATATACACGTATCAAGATGAACACCACGGAATAAAAACAAAGAATACGTTAACAGTTGAATGACGATGACAGGTGGTAAAAATCTCTATTTTCCTTTCATATGGAAGTGAAAATCAACAATACACTCTGGATATAAGATTTAAAAGCAATTAATTTATTTTCTGAGCACAGCCGTAGCACTTGTTAGGTACTGAAACCTAAAATTAGACGAAGTCAAAAAAATATCTAGTTTACCTTTGCCGAAACTTTAACGTTTATTATTTCTGTATTATTAGTATAGATTATGGTATGAATGTACATTTGTTATTGTGAAATATCGGGGTGTAATGTGTGTAAAATTTCACAATGTGTGAATACAATATCAAAGAACTAATATATAAACATATTGATAATCTAAAACAAGGCAAAACAAACATTTGCCCATATTGCTACAGAGAGTACAGTGCAAAACTCGGAATTGTTGAACGAATGACAACATGTTTGCCAATATATCATTTCTTAAGTAGGCGTCTACGGAAAATCTCAAATGTAAATGTGTTTATTTTCATAAATATATACACATTACCTGTATTCTTGATAATCACCTACTCACCAGCCCGTCGTTAGGTCACAGTGTAATGGTGCTGACGTATTCTGTTTGGATGAGTAAAGAATCTTTTACTCATATGTTTTAGTCTCATACTGCAACCCACGCGTTAGGGAATTCTAATTTAATCTGAACGGATAGATCAGTTATGTCTTCAGTTTACGCTCCTTTCAATGTTTTCTAGAATTACTAATACTTGCATCTACCGGATATAATAACATAAACATTTTCTTTCAATGAAATTCATAACATACTTTTCAATGTTATCTAGGTCTTCGAATCCGTGGAAATTAGGTGAATGGGCTTGGTCAAATAAATGTGTTTTAAGTCTGGTACGACGACCAAATAGACAATTTTATTACGATACGTTTAAAGCATTATTTTCTAATCAATAAACTACACTACTTCTTAATATGATTCTGTAGTATGATGATGATGATTTTGATTTGCTGTAACTTTACATAAAAGATTGAGTTCCCTAGGACTCGGAGACCTCGTCTGTGATTTGATTTATGAAAAGAAATCGAATCACACGCGATCGAAGCATCACTAACGTGGCAGATAAGTCAGCCCACCTGATCAGAAGTAGTCACCGTCGTCTGTGGACGTATCCCGCACCAGGCACCAGGTCTGCTAGCTACCCTACAATTACTTCTACTAAGACTCTTTCAAAAACTCCATACTATAGACAGACGTTCGGGAAAACCGAGGCAAGGAGTTCAAAAAGAAGTTCTGACGAAACCCAGATTCTACTTGAATGAATGAACAAAATTTTAAAACTCGGTAGTACAATGTTTAAACATTCTCAGTAGATAATGTTTTAAACAACTAGTACGTGGAAATTTTGTATGAGAGGGAAAACTTTTAGTCATAGTTTTATATCATAATTTTAAAGCGTCTTTAATTTTTTGTGATGATTACGGTTATTCATTTAGCATCTTAGTTATCACTTTTAGCGCAATGGATGCGATAATGGTGAGTGTGAGATTGACATTGCCATTGCATGTTAAATAACAATTCTGTAATTACATTACTTTAATACAAAATACACGCTCATACAAAAAAGAAATACGCGCATCACAAATAAACTCGTAAAAATCTCAGGGGATGATCAGAGGCGAATTGACCAGCCCACCGAACGATTTTTTAAAGTCGTGGAACAAACGATTTTGTTTATGACGTTAGCTATATTTTTTTAACGTGTTGTAAATCCTACATGGATGCTATGCCGGACTCCTACCGACTAAAAACCTACATGTATCCCACCTAACAGCCTACGGTTGGGAGCCCCGGGTAAGCCCTCGGAAGGATACCCCAGGATGACGTTAGCCATCTACTTTTGGCAGGTAGCTGGTGTTTTATAAATGCACTGCACCACCGATGTATTCATCAGATAAAACTACATCATTTTATCGGGAGGGTTATAACACAGTGATGATCGGTGTTACTCACCAACTAGCGCGAGGTAGCTATGCAGAGAACTCTTTCCCAGGGCGCCTTACTACAGAGATTCCAGTGTGCGTGCAAGGGTAGGCCAGGGCTCTGACGAAAACAGTCAGGTAGGGTGTACACACATATATTTATATAACACAGAGATACACAGAGACACACAGAGAGCTTATTCACTGATAGACACAAATATCACATGTACACAGAAGTATAGTCAGTGTTTAGGTACTAAAGCTACTAAATAGACCACTGCCGCGTGAGCAGGTAACACGGGTAAGCAGCTAACTACACTGTAATAGGGTGACAATTACAGGCCTTGAGTAAGCGGAGAGCAGCACAGCCCGAGAATGCCACGTGGAGGCGGCTGGTCCCTCTTAAAACACCTCGCTCATGTAGTCCACGTGTCATTGGGTGTGGTTTTTGCTAACCGCGGACGGGCCGCTTTTCCCCGTAGTAAAAAACCCAGTTTTCTGGGTAAAATGTAGTAAGATGCAATGCAGCAACCCAATCACAGCCCGCTAGGCCATGCGAGGCAACAAATAATCGCACTTGAGCGAAAAACTGATTCGCGGCACAGTCTCAGAGCCAAAAGCCCAAGGACCTCCAACTACCCCAAAGCAGGTCTCGGTCAAAGTCCCGTCTTTCACCAAAAATCTTAACAAAAACCTGTTCCTTTAAATCCGAAAACGATTCGTCCACGAACTTATGACATCCTGTCATTCTGACAGCAGAAATGTCACCACTGACAACCGATTAAAAAAAGATAACTCGATTAAGCTGCTTTCACATCCTGAATACTGCATCTATAGAAAATAAATGCTACAACCACCCCCCCTTTAATAGTATTTCCTGCGGATATGACACGCTGGAAATACACAATAAAGAAAACAGAAGTATTGACTAATAAACAAAGACAACCAGCTAGGTCCTTCAAACACCAGCTGACTACGACCATTACAATACCAAAGAAAGATCCTCCTATGTACCTAACTAGACACTGACTCGTATACCGGTTAGGCTAAGTAACTAGAGTCTAATGCCCTTCATAGAAAACGAATGCTCCCTTTACTCACTGCCGATACCCTAACACTACCCAAGCTCTCAGGATATTGTAGAGTACTGAGGAGCGAATGAGAGAAAAACGCTCGGTGTGGTGCATAGAAGAAACTACAACGTGACAATTTAAAGTCACGTACACATATAGAAATACAAACAAAAGATTAAAATAGTCTTACATAATGATCACATAGCACTGGTTTAATAAACTAGAGAAACAGTGCTATGTAGTTACGTTAGGTATTGGAGACTGCTCCTCCTGATACTTCAGGATGTCCTTGATATGGTACTCCCCAAGATCCTTACCGTCCAGATCTGACAGCCTATATACTAAAGGGGATCGTTTAGCAGTCACCACACATTTAAGGAACTTAGGGGCTAGCTTAGAAGTAAAATTCTTGGCCTTGTTGGACAGGTAGAACGTGCGTTTGTAAACTATCTGTCCCACTTTCAGCTCTACATGCCTTTTTCTGAGATTGTAATACTTTTCATTACGCTGGTGGGCAACGTTCAAATGTTTCCTCACCTGGTCGTAAATGCGTTGTATTTCTCTCAGCTTGACACCGAAGGCTGATGGATCGTCTACAGAGACTGAAGTAGGATGGCACGCGATATCTGTCTGCCTGTATAACACTCCATCCCCAATAAATTCCCTACCATGTACCAAAAAGTAAGGGGTGAAACGAGTTGCTTCGTTAACTGCAGTGTTTAAAGCACACTGTATCTCAACCAAGAACTGATCCCAAGACTTGTGTTGTGACTTCACATAGCATGAGATCGCTTGAACCACATTGCGAATAGCTCGTTCCGCCTGATTAGTTTGGGCATGATACCTAGGGTTATAATATATATTAGGTACATTATATTTAGCCAACAGATCCTTAAATGGCTTACTCACAAACTGAGGGCCATTATCCATGTAAATAGTCTTGCAGACTCCGTGCACGAGAAACACACTCTTCTCTATGAACCTCGCGACTACAGCGCCTGTGGCAACCCGAACAGGGCACAACATGACGTATTTGCTAAAGTAGTCGGAGACCACGATCAGGTGTACGTTTCTATTGCTCGAAGTGGGAAAGGGACCAAGCAGATCGACAGAGATAGCTTCGAATGGCTTCGAAACCCGCTTCGGGCTACCCATTAGGCCGGGACGAGACGTATTTACGGGTTTGTACTGCTTGCATGTTTCGCAATTCCCAACATATTCTTTGACGTCCTCGTACATCTTGGGCCAGTAATAATTTAGGGCTAACCTTTTATGCGTCTTCCAAACGCCACCATGGGCACTAAGTGTGTCATCGTGGTACTTAGAGAGCAGGGGCAAGCGATCCTCCTGAGGTACCACCAGCTTCCAGTCAAAGTCTGAAGTCAAAGAATATTTATTTTTAGTTAACCTATATAGAAGGTTGTCACGAATGTCATAATTTGGTGACTTCCTAGGGTTCTTCCGAACACTATTCATGGTGTGGTCATACCACGGGTCTTTAGTGGGTACTGCATCGAGGGAATCAATTTTGATACGAGACAGAGCATCAGGTACAACGTGGTCTTTACCTTTTCGATGCTCTATGTCAAAATCGAATTGACTGAGCCTCATGCTCCAACGTGCTAGACGACCCGTGGGATTTTTTAGCTTATGGAACCACAGAAGAGATGAATGATCCGTGACGACCGTACATTTTTGGCCTTCGACGTACTGTCGAAATTGTTCCAAAGCGAAAATCACGGCCAGAAGTTCTCGCTCAGTTGTGCTGTAGTTCACCTCGTTCTTGTTGAGAGAACGGCTACAGTAGGCGATAGGGTGCTCAACACCATCGTGGGTTTGTGTCAGTACAGCAGCAACTGAGTAAGCTGACGCGTCACTAAGAATGCGGAAGGGCATCTCAAAGTTAGGCATTTTTAATATAGGGGCAGAAACCAAGGCTGACTTTAGCAGGTTAAAGGACTGTTCAGCCTCAGGGGTCCATTCGAACTTAAGGTTCGTAGAAGTGAGTTTGCACAGAGGTTTACTAATCTTCGAGAAGTTGTTAACAAAGCGACGATACCAGCCGGCCATTCCCAGAAATCTCTTAACCTCCTTAGGGTTAGAAGGGGTGGGATAGTTGAGGATAACCTCAACTTTACCCGGGTCTGTCCGTAGGCCATGTTTGTCCACATAATACCCCAGGTATTTGAGTTCACTCCGACAAAAGTGAGATTTTTTCATGTTGATAGTTAGGCCAGCATCCTTGAGTTGCTGATAGACTCTATGTAAGAGCTCTACATGCTCCTCAAAGGTGCTGGACACACAGACTATGTCATCCTGAAACGCAAATACCTTGTTGTCGAACTCGGGACCAAACAGACGGTCCATGAGGCGTTGCATCGTGGCACTGGCACCGACAAGACCGAAGCACATCGAATTGTATTGGAATAATCCTCTCCGGGGAACCGTAAAAGCAGTCTTCTCAGCAGACTGGGGTGAGTCAAATGGAATCTGCCAGTAAGCCGCACTCAAATCTACAGAAGTTAAATACTTAGCGTTATTAAGGTGGTCCAAGATTTGATTGATATAGGGTAAGGGGTAGGCGTCACTCTTAGACACAGAGTTCAGCTTGCGGGAGTCCAAGCACAATCTGAGGTCACCGTTTGCCTTCTCCACCATGACCACTGGAGAGTTCCACGCAGACTGAGACGGGGACACTACTCCCATCTCCAGCATTCGGTCCAACTCGGCTTCCAGGGCCTTCTGTTTAAGGGGAGAGAGCGGATAATAACGCTGCTTTATCGGCTTGCTGTCACCAGTGTCAATGACATGATGTACAAGTGAGGTCCGACCTAAGCCCACCTTATCAGTGTTCAATGAGTCAAATTTCTCAATGACCCCGTTGATTACACACCTTTGTTTAGCAGTCAAGTTGTTGTAATCCTCGAGGCCACCGTTAAGGGACACAGACTCTATAGGATTATTATCACTAAAACTATCAAGGCTAATATTTTGTAAAATTAATTTATCACTTAACTTAAATTGTTGCCAGAAATCCACACCAAATATCATGGAGGTGGTTATACCTGGGACAACATAGAACTTGACAACTCGGATAACCGAATTGTACTCAATTGGCAAAGAGATACAACCCAGACATTGCAAGTGAGTGCTGTCTGCAGTTGTAACACGAAAAGTAGGATTGATACTCACAAGATCAAAACCCAGTTCCAAGAAGATGCGGTGCGCTCCCTTACCTAGTATAGAGCAGGAGGCACCGGAATCTAGAAGGCCTAAGACATTTAAATTTAAAACCTTAACAACTAGATACGGTCTAATGTCACTATCCCGTTTAGGAAACAGGACCTTATCAGAAATAGACTCAGATACAGAGTAATGCACAGAGTTCCTAATAAGGCCCTGGCTTACGCGTTTTTTGACTTGCTAGTACAGTGTGAGCAGTCTGGGGTCTTGACTCCTTTGAGACCACACCGGAAACACACCAGCTCCCTTGACTGTGTGCAGCTGTATGCAGTGTGACCGCCCCCGCCGCAACGAAAGCATTTGCGATCGTGGGGGGTAACCGGCGTCTCCACTGCAGACACCTGCTTAGCGGGCTTTTGTACACCTTTGTTCTTAAGCTGGTGTAAGTCAGATGTAATCTCAAACTTGTCAAGAGCAGGCTCATGGAAAGCGTCTGCCCTAGTACGCGCAAGCTCCAAGCGCTTACCCAAACGTCTCAAGTCATCTACAGAGTTGACATCATGCAAGGCCAGTTCCTTCATGTAGTCAGGTCTAATGTTGTGCATGAGAATGTCCAGCTGTTCCTCACTGGGCATCTTACATGACAACCTTGAGAACATGGCTTGCATTGTACATATATAGTTAACCAAGGACTCAGAGCGGGCTTGTGTACGCTGTCTTATCTCGTTCCTGAGGCGGTAATCATAATCAGGAATATCGAAGGTATCTCTAAGCTCACTAATAAGATCCTCATATGAGATGAAGTTAGCTTTGTTTGTACGAAACCAAGACAAAGCCGGTCCATCCAACAGGTCGGAGAAAGCCATAAGGAGTCTAGGCTTAGTAACCTCCCGAGCACATCTAAGTTCCTCTAATCTCTCTAAAAACACACGTACACAAGTAGAACCATCATATTTTAAGTTAAATGAACATAAGTTAAGGGGACGTTCTTTATACACTATGTTACATGTAGAACTATTCCTACTTGAACTAGCTCGCACCGAGCGGTCCTCTCTCACTACTGGTGAAGTATATTCCACCTGGTCACGACCCGAAGGATCATCACCATCATCATCCGAACCTTCGGATTCAGAATCACTACTGGGTTCAGCCCTAGCGATGATCTTCACTAGCCTACCACGAATATCCACCAGGTCGGGGCAATCCAGACCACAACGAGCTAACCTACTCAATAAGTAGTTGGCCCTGATATACACCCTAAGACGACTATTATTATTGGCCAAAAACTCACCTGACTGAATAGCCTCCTCCAACTCGGAGACCTTCGGAAGACAGGTCGAGAGCTCAGCCGATGCATCAGCGGGTACCGGGGCACTCGCTTTAATGCTACCTCGACGGACGAGTCGGTGTGCCGTTCTTAGCTCACTCCGAAGGCCAGACACTGTCGTTTCCGGTTCCACTGAAATATCCATGTGGGACAGCTCGTTAGCAAGTTCATCCTTTCTTAAATAATTAATATATTTTTTCCTCTGTGCCATTATGTAAAAATTTACTTACAACAATTATAAAGATAAGATGGCACAGATAGGGATCAATTACAAAGTAAAAATGTAAATTGAGTTACAACAAAGTGTACTAAGTTAGGTACTTATGTTTCAAATTGACTTTTAGAATTTAACAAAGATTAAGGGTATACTAAGAGAGAAAAGTTTCTAAATTTTCTGATAACACTGTTCAGGTTAACATTCAAAATTACAAGGTATGTACACACCTTATAAAAAAAGTTTTAAGTTACACAGAGAAATTCACAAAGTTTACACAGTGAGAAGTTTACCAAGTTTACCCTACAAGGTAAAGCTATAGAATAATATACAATAATACACTAATGATAAATACATGTGTGCACCATAAAAAGAAAGGAACATAAAACACAATAAGAAAAAAAAGTGGGTATGCCAAATAAAATCAAAAAGTTTTTCCAAAATCACAGCTATTTTAAATTTTTGAATTTAGAATTTTGTGTCTTTTTCAGCCAAAGATGTAGGAAGCTGGAAGAAGACGAAAGGGAAGGTTTTGTGCTTAGCTGCTAGCACCACCAATTAACGTCCTGGAGCGTCTCGGACGATACACCAGGATGGTTTCGCCAGAGGTAACCACCTATGCACACACACTAGACTGAGGCTACCGCAGAGTAGACCCAGAGATTTGCCACTACGTTGGGAGCCAATTTATAACACAGTGATGATCGGTGTTACTCACCAACTAGCGCGAGGTAGCTATGCAGAGAACTCTTTCCCAGGGCGCCTTACTACAGAGATTCCAGTGTGCGTGCAAGGGTAGGCCAGGGCTCTGACGAAAACAGTCAGGTAGGGTGTACACACATATATTTATATAACACAGAGATACACAGAGACACACAGAGAGCTTATTCACTGATAGACACAAATATCACATGTACACAGAAGTATAGTCAGTGTTTAGGTACTAAAGCTACTAAATAGACCACTGCCGCGTGAGCAGGTAACACGGGTAAGCAGCTAACTACACTGTAATAGGGTGACAATTACAGGCCTTGAGTAAGCGGAGAGCAGCACAGCCCGAGAATGCCACGTGGAGGCGGCTGGTCCCTCTTAAAACACCTCGCTCATGTAGTCCACGTGTCATTGGGTGTGGTTTTTGCTAACCGCGGACGGGCCGCTTTTCCCCGTAGTAAAAAACCCAGTTTTCTGGGTAAAATGTAGTAAGATGCAATGCAGCAACCCAATCACAGCCCGCTAGGCCATGCGAGGCAACAAATAATCGCACTTGAGCGAAAAACTGATTCGCGGCACAGTCTCAGAGCCAAAAGCCCAAGGACCTCCAACTACCCCAAAGCAGGTCTCGGTCAAAGTCCCGTCTTTCACCAAAAATCTTAACAAAAACCTGTTCCTTTAAATCCGAAAACGATTCGTCCACGAACTTATGACATCCTGTCATTCTGACAGCAGAAATGTCACCACTGACAACCGATTAAAAAAAGATAACTCGATTAAGCTGCTTTCACATCCTGAATACTGCATCTATAGAAAATAAATGCTACAGGGTTTATTATCATCAGGTAATTATAATTATAATAATTATCTAACGCAAGTGTCTACACTGAAAATGCATTACGAATGAACTACATTTTATTACATAAACCTACTCTGGCATGCTTATATCTACCTCAGAGTGTGGTGTCTGACGCATCGTACTGGGAACTGAATGCTATATTCTTAAAGTCCAATAATTATAAACTTCCGAAACCGGCACCTATAGAATTTATGTCGGGCAAACACTGGTACGAACATAAACTTCTGATAAAAATTTTAAAAGCCTTTACTCATAGTTTAGTCTACAGATTTACTAAACAAGCGTCGAGAGACCCAACAATCGGTACATTCATGACAGGGTCGTTTCTAATCTCGCGACGCGAAGTCACTTTTTTAATAACTTCACTTTATTATGGACACATTGTTATTATTAAAGTAGTAGTAGGTAGTAGGCAGGTACTTAAGAAATATGTCTAGTCTTTACCATTTAATTACCTGTTATGTGGATATTTTACTGTCAAACTATTTAACATAGGCGTGCAAGAAATAACGAAAGGGTAAGGTGGACACTTAGTCTTGATCTTCAAAATTAGCACATTGATACTAAATATTTCACTTTACTCGTAAAATGGTTGAAGACAAAATATTGTAGGTATGCAAAAATTTAATTATTAGGTACTAGCGGACGTCACGCGATTTCACCCGGCCGCGTAATTCTCGTTTCCGTGGGAATACAGAAATAAAATATGCCTATGACACTCCACAATAACGTACCTTTATATTGGTGAAATAATTTTAAAAATCGGTTCAGTTGATTCAGAGGTTACCCCTTACAACGTCACAAACTCACAAACGTTACCTCTTTATAATATTAGTATAGATAACTGAAATATTTGATATACCTATATTCCACAAGAGAGAAATAGCATCCACCACTTTATGTGTAAGAGAGATTTTATTTTACCGATTTATCAGGTCAAATTTTTGCTTTCTAGTTGATAAAGTGTCTGAGCTAGACTGTAAACCGCCAAACGAACAAATTCACATCGCTGTAGAAATAATCATAAAAACACGTCATGTTTCAATCAAAAAAAAATTGTGGATCGAATCAAAATCTGTTATCACTTCACTGCACTAGTTATATGGTCGTTTAGTTATGGTTCTTAAATGACGATTTAGAACAAAGACGTCAGACAAGCCTTTTTCACACACAATTTGCATCTAGCAACCTAACAAACTGACCTAATTGTTTACGTAAGTGATCAACAAAACTCACCCAAATGTCCACCAGATGTCGAAGCACATGACGTTGAGCCAAGAGAACGCCGCCACGAACCCGAAGTAAATCCCATACCCTGTGCAAATAATGTTTTGATTATAAATGAAGAATGCATATTTTGTGCAAAGATTTTGGGTTAAAATAAGATATCTCGAACTACAAGTCAACTTCACAAAACATGCTTGCACTAGGTTGAATAACAGTTGAGGCGATGATAGGTGCTTTTAAAAGGTTTGAGAAATCAGACTTGGGTCGCTTTCAAAACATGGAGGGAGGTGAAGTCAAAGCTGGTATTAGCAAGCAATCAAAACCACCACCACCATTACCACTTGGTAACCCTAAACTTGTTGTATAAGGGCACAATAGAACACGACAAAAGATAAAGAAGAAAATCAAAAGTCGTATGGATGTTTCTTAAACTTAATTTCATTGCAAACTTTTAATTCCACTAATAACGTGCAATTGACCAGTTGTGTACGCAGTTTCTGTTTGATATTTATGTCTATTATCATTGCAGTCCTGTAGCAAAAGAGCAGTCTTCTTTAGTATTTTATTCTAAAGAATTTAGTTTTTGTGTCATGTGGAATTTTATACCATATTTCAAGCCAATGTTCTAAGACAGTCAAGCAGGCGCAAGAAGACCGCGGTAATAGTAACCTGACTCCGGTTGGGTTATGTTCTCCGTCGGTTAGCAGGGATCCAGAGCTCATTAGGGTGACTCTGTGCCGGTGACGGTGAGACCAGAGGCTTAATCTGTCTCCATTGGCAGATAGAGGCGCGGAATATTGGTACGGCGGTCAGGGAGACCCGGTGAAACGGTTGACCGCTGGCCGCCCGCAGGCTGTACGGAACCCGAACCTGGGGATTACATAATCTCCGCCCCAGGAGGCTGAACCAGCAGCCTGTGTAAAGTCCCTGGTGCAGTGGTCGTGCCGGAGGAGGATACCGGAGTGGACGCGGCCTCTGCATCGGGGGGGGACCGGGGGCCCTTCCGTACGCCGTGCCAATCTACCGCACTACCTCTGCCTGCCGTTGGTTAGTTAGAGTCTCGCTTAGTCTCTTGCGCCACCGGCACACAGGCACCTCTTCACTCTTTCTTAACCCCCCTTTTTAAAAAAAAACATGGCTAAAGGAAAAAAGACAAGAAACGTATACACAGCGGCTTCGTCGTCCACACTTTACATGGACCTTTGCAACATCAGAGGTATGCACAAGAACCTCAACGTAGTCCACCACCATCTCGAAACTGCGAAGCCGACCCTTTTTTTCCTGACGGAGACGCAGATTTCATGCCCGGGCGATACATCCTACTTAATGTACCCTGGCTATAAGCTTGAGGACAACTTCAAGCCGAAAGCCGGGGTATGTATGTACGTCCGTGATGATGTCTGCTGTCGCCGTCTTACAAGCCTTGAAGACAGGGACCTGTCTACGTTATGGGCGCGCGTGGATCACGGGGGCCACACTCGGATCTACGCGTGCGTGTACAGGTCTCACAGCGGTAACACGGACACAGTTCGCCTTTTTGACCACCTGCAACAATCGACTGACAAGGTGATTGAGCAGTATCCTTCTGCGGAGATTGTGATTCTGGGGGACTTCAACGGTCATCATGTTGACTGGTTGGGCTCCCGGATGACCAACTTTGCAGGGAACGCTGCACACGAATTTGCCCTGACCTATGGGTTCTCCCAACTGGTTAAATCCCATACGAGGATACCAGATAAGGAGAACGAGCATAGTGCATTGCTGGACCTCCTGCTGACAACGCGTCCGGATGGATACAACGTCTCAGTGGATGCTCCGCTCGGATCGTCGGACCACTGTATCATTCGGGCGCATGTGCCCCTCGCAAGGCCTGAACCACCTCGGCCCAAGGGGTGGCGACATGTGTGGCACTATAAGTCAGCAGACTGGGATGGACTGCGGGAGTTCTTCGCGTCGTACCCGTGGAGGCGGCTTTGTTTTGCCTCAGACGATCTGGATTCCTGCGCTGCAGCAGTCGCTGAGGGGATCTTGGAGGGCATGGAGTGCTATATTCCCAACCGCTGGATCCCTGTAGGAGCAAAAAAGCGACCGTGGTTCAATCGGCTCTGCAGAGAAGCTTTGATGCTGAAAGAATCTGCCTACAGAGCCTGGACCACTGCTCGTGCAAATTCAGATCCTAACATCTCTGAGGTGAAACGCAAATTAAATGCCGCCTCGAGGGCCAGCAAAAGAGCAATTGTCAGGGCTAAATTCGATTTCGTCGGCAGAATTGGTGAGCGGCTAGCAGGGTACCCTTCAGGGAGTCGTGAATTCTGGTCGCTTGCCAAAGCTGCCGAGGGAAACTTCTGTCAGTCAGGTTTACCACCTTTGCTTAAACCCGACGATAGTCTGGCCCAGAGTGCCAGGGAGAAGGCCGACCTTTTGGGTTCTCTCTTTGCCTCTAACTCGACCATGAGCGACGGGGGTGCTGTGCCGCCGGACGTTCCGTGGTGTGGAACTTCCATGCCGGAAGTTAAATTTACGCAGCGGGACGTCCGACGGGAGCTTCGTTCTCTGGACGTTCATAAGTCGAGTGGGCCAGACGGTATACCCGCGGTAGTACTTAAGCAGTGTGGTCCAGAGTTGTGTCCGGTACTTACACGTCTTTTCTCGCTTTCTTATTCCATGCGACAAGTCCCGGCGTCGTGGAAGATCGCGTATGTGCATCCTGTGCCCAAGAAGGGTGATAGGACCGACCCGGCCAATTACAGGCCTATAGCCGTCACCTCACTATTGTCTAAGGTGATGGAGCGTGTAATTAATACACAGCTCCTGAGGTACCTTGAGGAAAACGACCTGCTCAGTGACCGGCAGTACGGTTTTCGTCACGGTCGCTCGACGGGCGATCTTCTCGTGTACCTCACACACCGATGGGCGACGGCTATCGAGAGTAAGGGCGAGGCTCTAGCAGTGAGCCTCGACATTTCTAAAGCCTTTGACCGGGTCTGGCACCGTGGTCTTCTTAAAAAATTGCCCTCCTACGGACTGACCGAGAGATTATGCGGATGGGTGTCCAGCTTTTTGGCCGATAGAAGCATCAGGGCTGTTGTCGACGGCAGCTGTTCTGACTGCATGGCCATAAACGCTGGAGTACCGCAAGGTTCAGTGTTGTCCCCTACCCTGTTTCTGCTGCATATCAATGACATGTTGTCTATTGACGGCATCCATTGTTATGCAGACGACAGTACAGGGGACACTTGTTACACAGGCCGCCCCGGTATCTCTCGGGACGCAGTGGAGGAAAGTCGTGAACAGCTTGTGTCTGAAATCGAGGCTACTCTTACTAGAGTGTCCGATTGGGGTAGACAAAACCTTGTCCAGTTCAATCCCTCCAAGACACAGGCGTGTTTCTTCACCGCTAAGAAAGCCCCAATTACTGTAGCGCCACGATTCCAGGGCACATCTCTTTCCATCTCTAAAAGTATAGGGATCCTTGGTGTTGACATCTCCAGTGACGTTCAGTTCCGCAGTCATTTGGAGGACAAGGCCAGGCTGGCGTCCAAGAAGCTCGGTGTGCTCAGCAGGGCGCGGCGGTACTTTACTGCCGCGCAAACACTGCTTCTCTATAAGTCGCAAGTGCGGCCACACATGGAGTACTGCTGTCACAGAGGTGTCATGCAGGTGCCCCCGCCCAGAGGGGCGGGGGCACCTGAATATCAGCTTCGCCCATTTGACTCGGTGCAGAGGCGAGCTTTGAGAGTTGTCAACGATCCTATACTGACAGGTGGTGTGGAACCTCTTCGCGACAGGAGAGACTATGCCTCCTTATGCGTGTTCTACCGCCTGTACAATGGTATGTGCTCTGAGGAATTGTTTGACATGATGCCCACGGCTACCTTCTATCATCGCACCGCTCGCCATAGACAGGGATTTCATCCTCACACCCTACGTCCGGAGCGTTTGAGCACGGTTAGATCCGGTAGGGGTTTTCTTCCGCGCACGCTTAGGTTGTGGAATGATCTTCCTGCCTCGGTTTTCCCAAACGCCTACTGTATGGGGTTCTTCAAAAGGGGTCTAAGAGGGTTTTTGCAGGGTCGGCAGCGCGAGTGTGGCGCCTCTGGTGTTGCAAACGTTTATAGGCTGCGGTGACCACCGGTCCTTCTGGTGGGCCGTGTGCTTGTCTGCCACCTTAGTGGTATAAAAAAAAAAAAAAAAAAAAAAAAAAAAGAAACAGAAAATCGGTAACGGTTCCGATAATCTTCACTAGATACTGAAATCAACATACTGAAGACAGTGATGGCTAAGATAATTTATTGACATAATCGCATAGCTACACATACTAGGTAGGTATATGTACTGATACAGCAAGAATATCTAAAATAAGTATCTATCTATTAGCGCAACGAAGGTCACCCGTGACTACAATTCGAAGAAATCTAGAAAATTTCCGGACCGATATGAGCAATTTTTCTTAACCGTGGATATACCAGTCTCTGATTTAATACCGACGGCAGGAGGCGTAAACAATCAGATTAATAGGAATATGTATGTACTCATTACTACTTATAGTAACTGAGACAGTAGAACACCTACAGATTCCATTGACAATAATTTCAATCAAGAAGAGAATGTTCCCCTCTCCTTTCATTTCAATTCTCTACTCTACAATCCAAAGTTAAAACTATAGTAAATAAAAGCTCCGCGAGTTACATTTTTAGTCCCGCTCTAAAATGTGGAACTGTAAGAGTATCCCAAGGTTCTATGATTACTGATATGTTAGAAAAGACTAACAAATGCCTCTTGGCTCCCACAGCAGCGGGTAGAAGTTTTCTCGTAAGTTTTACGGAAAACCTGTTGCTAGAGAAAATGTTAAACAGGGTGCCCGCAATCTGTTTACCAAATTACAACCAATCTCTTTCAAGGGTTAGAGCGTGATTGTAGAAACATCCTAACATCTTCACAAAATTCATAAGTACATAAAATATTAGTAAAATTCCATCAACGGTTCAAGATTCTACTTCTACGACCACCACCATGTGCTCGTAAAAAATATCTAGAAAAACTCAATTGATTTCTTCTAGAGTACACTATTTAAATTTATTGAACCTAATGCAATGACCGCTCTGTCCTAAAGCAAAGCAAAAAAACCATTATGTTTACACTCCTAAAAATCTTTTATGTTTAACCTGTCGAGGTCAGTGCTATTTTTAAACAGACAATATATTTTAGCCAGACTAGTGTGTGATTAGTTTAGTAGTACAGTGTACTCGTATAATGACATTTATGTAGCGATAAATTTGTTTTGTTACTTCATTGTGGCTTATCCATTGATTCATTGTAATTTACGTCACATGCTTATTGTATGAATGAATCAATGTGCAGATAGAGATATAGGGAGCTACTTGAGTCTAAGAATAATAGATATACCTAATTTACGTTCAAACGTGTGAATAATAGTCTATAAATAATTTATTTAAGACTTTTAAAGTATTCATGTTTATTGCGAACTGTGAATACCAATTAATGTACACTGTTTTTGAAGGCTGTTTGAGCGACATAACTACGAACGCGATTTTGGTTAGATGACTTCGGCTGTCTATTTGTCACCTAACCTAACCACTCTTCACTATCTACGGTCAGTATGGCACTTGCCAGTTTAAGTGGGAAACTAATATTTGTCCGTTGTCTCAGACATACATGGAGTGAAAGACTCCAAATGAGGCCGCCGCATATCGGAATATGGTCGAACGACATGATGATGACACTTTAGCGTTTATTTTTTGTCTTCACCCACTCAAAACGTTTACATACATCATTCAGGTAAAGTATTTGCATTCAATATCCAGTTTTTATTTCACGGCTTATACTTGAGAGTAGCCAAAAATCCTAAATCTATGGCATAAACTATTCAAGTATTTCTATATTAATGTGAAGCTAGTCCGAAATTATTGTGTTCCTGTTTATTTACTTACCCAAAGAAATTTAAAAAAAATGTAGATTAGACTTTTCTATTTCGAGTGTCCCATATTAAATATGGGACACTCGAAACTTATTTCACCCACAAAAAAGGAAATTTTCCTTTTTTGTGGGTGAAATAAGTATGTTTTTACTTTTCTTCTGCTGTGATTCACCTTAATACCGACAGTATAAAAACTATTTTTATTGGTTTGCTCTGTTTATAAATCAAACTTTGCTACAAACTTGCTGATGGCGACGTAAATTCTAGAATCAGCAGAAAGTGCCCAAAATAAAACTTTCACCCAAAAGACAAGAAAGTCCTTGTAACAGGCAGTGTGCCCAGTATAATTACGAACATGTCTCAATAGTGTTTGTCTTCAATCGACCAATGGCCATGGTTCTGACAAACATGTCCGACCAATATTGGTATAAGGATTTGCTAAGGACAAACCAATTCATTAAATGTGTTTAACTAGCTGTTTCACCAGCGTCATTCATCAATTTGTCACTAAATATTTCTAATGAATTTCTGCATCTTTTCATGAAAATCCGTTCAAAAGTCTTCGAGTTTATCGTGAACAGACAGACGTTATGGAAGACTTTGTTTAATAGTATTAAGTCAAAGGTTTTCTGAAAGAGATTGCTACTTGATAGATAACTGAAAAAGGTCACCCTTTTTCAGTTATCTATCATTTAATTTAACGTATTTTATTTATTTAACGTTGTTGGCGTCCATTCCAGGTGGAGCAAGTTTCCCTCGGCAAATTGGACCAAGTAATAACTTGGTCGAAGCTCGGCATAACTTTTTTGACGGCTTATGTGTTGGTGCCCTAATCAATAACCGTCACGGGATTTTTTATGCACAAAATAAAATAATATTTTAAAATATAATAGATAGAAAGCTTACAATTCGTTAAGTTAATGCCAAAAATACATAAAATAATTAATGACTAAAGTGAGTCATTAATGTTTGAAAATAAAAGTTTCCAAACATTAATGACTCCGTTCTAATTACCAATTCCCAACCAAAGTGATTTTCGGAAAATAAAATAAATCCATATTATCCGTACATCCTTACAAACTTTTAATAAGTAGGTACATAATAGAATTTATGTTCTAATTCATCGCAACGCTAAAAAGTACGTAGAGCAATAAAATAGTACGGTCTTACTACAATATTATTATGTGCCCATAATTATATTTATTACGCAAGAAATTATCTCCTATTACTCACCAAGCAATGTGCAGACGGTCTGGTCCTGTACTCTATCGTACTGAACTCTGGCAAGGCAGCTAAACGCCAACAGCATCATACTGACATGGCAAATCAGGGTACGTCCATGGAGGTTACGGAGCTCGGGCAGTGACAGGTACACAACTAGTGTCAAAGCCAGACACGCGATGGTGATGCAAATTATCTGTGTACAAAAAAAACAACAGATATCAACAACTCTGTGAGTGTCAACAAAAATGTGAAAACAAAGTAGAAACGTCATGTCATCTCGCCATTCTTTTTTTTAAGACTTAATAAAGCTAATAACTTTATTAATTTATTTCAACCTAAACCTAAATCTCGTGTAAACGGGGCCAATAATGTAAATAATAATACAGTGGTATCGTAAACGGTAAGTGTCACGAGTTCAAATGCCTTTTCCCATCTCAAAAGTGACCAACGCGTCTAAAGAAGTTTTCACCTCATACACAACAGATAGGTACTAAGTACGAGTACATACCAAAATACGTACTTACATAATTCCATAGAACGAATTCTTCAACCCGGAACGTAAGATATTTTTAACCTAATAAATAATTACAGAAGTGAGTCATGATCTCATGATTACTTTAATACTTGTAGTACTGTATCCTTCTTGTCATTCCTACTTCTATTATTGCTTTAATTTTTTTTTCGGGCAACTATTTTTAGAAGTAGTCTACAATGTGATAACTAAGTCACATTGTAGAATTGTACTTCGAAAGAAGGAGAATGTTCCGCTATATTTTTATGTTCAAAATATTCCTAAAACATTTTAATATCGGTTTTGATTCTCGCAGTGAATGTTGAAAACCACTGAAGTCTTTTAATGAAGGTTAAATTCACATTATAAAAAAATAATATAATGAAACAACTTTATTAATTTTCCTAAAAATATTAAAATCAGGAAATGTAAAATAAAATCGTGAGACGCATAGTTTCAAAAACCACCCAAAATTATCATTTTAATGGCATTTATGGCATTTACGTATTTCCTACGAAATACAATTTTATTTTTTTAGTAAATTTTGTCTTTGCGTGTTTGTTTATTTCTTTGGGTTCGAAGTTTATTTTCACATTTGATGTAATCTTAATATAATCTTCCTCAAAATAGTTCTAATATTTTGATATAATTTATGATAATCTCTGCAGTGAAATACGCCCGACTTCTAATAACATAATCTAAACATGGCTATTAATATACATTACGAATGATAATTTGGCACTCAAAAATAATAAAAATCTGTTGGTTATGATCGTATCACACACAATATGTGAACAGTAAACGTATCCGGAAGGGACTCCATTATCTGACAAACAATTTAATGACGTCATAATGCATAATCACCATGTGAACACTTAAAGTACGCGTTTAAATTTTATGTTATTAATCTTTTATACAATTATTTAAGGTAGGGATAAACGCTGAAGGTTGATTGAAAATAATTGTTAATGTTGTTGAAGTAGACGTTCATAGACCAATATTGAAGTACGACAATATGATGATAAATGGGTTGTTTATTGCAAAGAGAAGAAGAAACCGAAAAAAATAAAGCGCCCTTGGAGTTTGCTTATATTAAAAAGACTGGGGCCGGAGGTTTTAGTAAATACAGGAGGCATAAAAAAAATAAAAGTACAGGAGGCATAACTAAATTCTAGTGTGTGTTGTTGGATTCACCGCTTCTAAATAAAGATACAATGATAGGTACTACTTTTTGTAGTCTGGTGCGAATAAAAGGTGAATTTCTTCAATGTGATTTCGATTTTCGGACCAATTTCGAAATTCTAAAAATATTCAAATATACCTACATTCCTAAGCAATGCTTATTGTAAATAAACACGAAAAATATATCTGGAGCATTCCATAACCACCACTCAAATGATATTAACAGTTGTTATAAACACACGAACAGCTGTAGTACAGTGGCTGTAGGATGAGATTAGTTTTGTTTTGAAAAATACGAACGCAAATTTTGATTGACATGAACACGAAATATAGCTAACATCAATGTATATAAACGTTACAGTTCATTTAGGCACTGATTTCATTATACAAAGATTTAACATTTTTTTACGTTTTAAAACCATCATGCCACATCCCATCCATCTTAGCATGCCCATTACTTTTCAGTTAGCTGCCTCTTAGGTACTAGATGACACTATTTCTTTTTAACCGCCTTCAAAAAAAGGAGGAGGTTCTCAATTCGTCTGTATGTTTTTTTATGTTTGTTACCGACAAATCTCTTGACCGAGTGAACCGATTTTGATGATTCTTTTTTTATTTGAAAGGTGATGCTTCCCATGTGGTCTCATATGCAGGAAGTCAGAATCTGATGCTGGGATCCTGGAGAAATCAAGGAAATCCCTTGAAGTACAGGCAAGAGTACTGTTTCGAGTGCCTCATTTAATCTAATTTGAGTATTTGCGTTTGGGTATTATCTTTTTTATTAAATAAGTGCTTTAAAGCACCATAATTTAATGAAGGTATGGAGTTAATCTGATGATGGAGCCGACAGATAGTCCAGGGAATTCCTTAACGATTTGCAGCAGTTACCTTGTGTTTGAGCTTGATTAATTTGTATTGTGGAGAATATTACCCTACCCGTCACTAAAAATAATGAAAAAAAAATTAACGAAAAAACAGACTTCAAACAAAAACTAAACAATGAAATTAATTTATAGTCATTAGTTTTTGAAGCAAATTTTCTTAATAGAAACTCGAATTACCCTGCCTCATTCAATACGCAATCAGTTCCGAATATTTGTAGTAATGTATGATCCGCATTATTTTACGATTTTATATCATTTGAGAAGTAGAAAGTAATGAATTGAAATGTAACATTTAGTCACAATATTCCGAGTTGAGAATTTTCAAATACATGATCAAAAATATTTCGGGAGATCGTACCTACTCCAAATGTTGACTAATCGCGCCTAAAAGACTAATCGAAATTTTACCGTTGCCGTTGATAAAAACCCCATTTGTCTAAAGGCTAAAGTACTTTCATTAATTTGATGGCACCAATGACTTTGAGAGAGTGACCAAAAATTTATAAAACTTTCTTGAAAAAGGATCAAGGATATATTAGAAATTACTGGAGTGAGAGATCCGAGCAATTTTCCTGAAAGTGTGATAATTGTAAGAACAGAACTATGCAAGTTAAGTAGGTACGCTTCGACCAAGTAATAGTATAGACCGGCCCATCCATACATTAGTTTTCAGGTCCATCATCACGCCTTTATCCCCGAAGGGGTAGGCAGAGGCATATTACATACCCACATTTCACCTTTTTATAATTTGTCCCACGTAATACGTTGTGAGCCGTATTGCCGTGTTAAAATGGACAGGCGCAGGTTGTGACTGCCTGCTGTTGAAATAAAGCCTTCAACTTGGCTTAACGACTGCCATTTTACTGGCAACCGGGACCAACGGCTTAACGTGCCTTCCGAAGCACGGAAACGCTCAAATAAATGTCACAAAGTGATCACACGGATGGTCACCCATCCATGGACCGGCCATAGTGAAAGTTGCTTACTGCAGTGATCGTTTACAGAACACTGAGTCCGCGGGGCCACGAGCGCTTCTTTTCGTGCAACGCAATATTTATAATTGGTTTTTACCAACCCACAAACCAGTATCCCCAAAGGTGAAATATTATTAATTGTGGAATTCCATATCTATTCATTTGCACAATTTTTACTAAAGAAACCTTTTTACTTCACATTTTTTTTTAACTTGTAAACCCTACTCATACGTGGCAGTTTTCTTTTTTAATTTCGTTATATCTATAAACTACTACCACGAACTCAGCTGTATAGTAGTGGTGAGTGTACTCTTAACATTGTCAGTAATTAACATAATATGAATTTCACAAATGGTTTACATAATCTAATGGTTTTAAAAAGCTTACAATATTTTTGACAGTCCTTTCCAATGATTTCTCATATTCTACTAAATAGATATGAGATAGACGAGAAAGGGAAACCCACTTTTTACATTTCAAAGACCCCGTGGAACGTACGGAGTCTAGACATAAGCACTAAGGAACTCTGAGACGGCCTGCTGACAGACGCAAATAATAAGGATACCTAGGGTACCTACTCGTACTTTATTTGCAACGGTATCCAAATTGATGAAGACTATACTTAATTTAAACTATCACATATAATAATAATAATAATAATAATAAATACTTTATTGTACACCATTAATTAACAAATTACAGATATTGCTTATCAACTAATGTACAATGGGCGGCCTTATCGCTAACAGCAATCTCTTACAGGCGACCTTTAGATGGATAGGACTGTATTGAGCTAGAGTGTGGGAAGTTTAATGGTGACTAGTCTTTCTCAAAATAATGTAGACATACATACTCACTGATATACTACACATATACTCAAATAAACATTTACATACACATATCATACATATATACAATATATACTTTCTATATTATAAATATAAATACCTTCCTATATACATAGATACTTAGATTCATATGGATAAATAATATTCTTTTACCTGTGTTTTAAACGAAGTTAAGGATTGAGCTCGCCTTACAGTTACCGGGAGTGCATTCCACAAACGTGCAGCTTGAACTGTGAAGGATTTGTTACAGAATTTTGAAGAATGCACCGGTATGTGTAGCTTCAAGTTCTTTGATGACCTTAGGAACCTGGAATGCGTGTCACTAAGAAACTCAAAACGATATTTGAGGTAAGAAGGAGCTAGAGGGTTAAAAAGTATGCTATAAAGTAAAGAAAGTATATGAGTATTCCGACGAAGGCGAATTGGGAGCCACTTGAGTTCTTTGCGGAAATTCGAGACATGGTCATATTTACGTAAGCCATAAATAAACCTTATACAAAAGTTTTGAAGGCGCTCAAGTTTATTTAATTGCTCCTCTGTAAGATCAAGATAGCTGGCATCTGCATAGTCCAGAATTGGGAGTAAGAGAGACTGCGCCAGCGAGATCTTTGTAGTGGTTGGAAGAAAGTTACGTAGTCTTCGTAAGGAACCAGCTGAAGCATACAGTTTACGACTGACATTCCGCAATTGAGGATCCCAGGATAAGTTATTGTCAATTAAGATACCCAAATCCTTAACACTGTCACTAATAGGTAATGGCATCCCGTTAAAAATGACTTGTGGAAGCTGTGCCCACTGAACACGAGAAGTCATCCAGGAACTACCCACAAGAATGACTTGTGTTTTAGCCGGATTCACCTGTAGGCCATAGTTAATACTCCATTCACAAATTCGCTCTAAGTCGCTATTTATGACAGAAATGGCCTCATGCACAGCACTGAGTGGTGCTTGAGTGTAAATCTGCAAGTCATCTGCGTAAAGGTGGTAGGACGAAGTTAATTGTCGAGTTATTGAATTTATAAATATTGTAAACAGAAGAGGAGATAAAACGCCACCCTGCGGTACACCAACTGATACTTCACACCAAGAAGAGACAACATCATTAATGCAAATACGTTGTCGGCGACCAGACAGGTAACTATGAAACCAGTCAATCACTGTAGGAGATATGTTAATAGAGCGCAGTATCCCAAGTAGGATATGGAAATCCACCGTGTTAAATGCATTACTAAAGTCGAGCAACGTAAGGAGTGTAAGATTTCCATTCTCCATACCCATTCTGATGTCATCTGTAACATTGACTAGTGCCGTCACGGTACTATGCCCTGGACGGAAGCCGGATTGGAAGGAGTTTAAAAGGAGATTTTTACCTAGGAAAGAATTAAGTTGGTTGTGGACTAAACGTTCTAAAACTTTAGACAAAAATGGTAGGATCGAGATTGGACGGTAATGACTAAAGGATGAAGGATTGGATTGTTTCGGTAAGGGTATAATCTGTGCTTCTTTCCACTTTGTTGGGAATAAACCAGTGGTAATAGAGTGATTCAAAACGTCACAGATGATTGGGAGTATCACATCTAGAATAGGAAGAATCATATTTCGTCCAATGCAGTCAGTTCCGACAGCTTTAGACGATATAGACTCTATGCTTTTCTTAACACCACATTCAGTGAATTGACTAAATACAAAAGGTGGATACTCAGGAGTTGGAAGTTGAGAAAGTCGATTTAGAGTGTTAGTTTTGGTAGAACCATCAAAACTAAAAGTAGAGGAGAAATGCTTGTTTAACGCATTAAGATCAATATTTTTTGGATTCACTTCTTGTTTTTCTTTACCAACTCCAAGTGTTCTAAGAAATTTCCAGATTTTTGCTGGATCTTCATTATCAACAGACGAATGGATATATTGGCGTTGTGCATTCCTACACACCTTATTACAGTGATTGCGAATAGACACATACTTCTCACGGTTGTAGTCATTTGGTTTGAATTTGTATCTAGTTTTAGCCCTCCCCTTTTTAGCTATTAGTTCCTTGATTTCAGCTGTGAGCCACGGAGATGGTGCATGTTTCAACTTGACAGCGCGGATCGGCGCATGGGTGTCATAAAGTCGGATCAAGTTATTAGTCAAAATTGAAACCTTGTCATCAAGGGAATCTGTGCTATATAGCGGTGTCCAGTCAATAAAACCTGCATCCTCACAAAGCCGTTCAACGTTCATACCACTAAAGTTCCGCTGCATCAGCACCCTACGTTTTGCCTTAGGAGGGCGAAGTCGGTATGAAAGGAAGATGAGATCGTGATATGAGAAGATATCAGCATTATACTGGCCGTGTTTGGCCACATGCTCAGAAGATGAAACAATGACAAGATCTATGAGGGAAGGTGCACAGTCAGGAAAATGATGAGTAGTATTAAGGGGAAGAATATTCAAGTTACAAGAGTCTAAAATATTGCGTAGAAAGGCAGACCGGCGAAGAGAGTAGGAATCGTTCTTAACAAGGCAAGTATTGAAATCACCCATGATAATGGTGTGCTTAAAGGATGGGACTAGGTTTTCAAGAATGCGTTCAAAGGAAGAGAAATAGTCAATTTTTGAAGAGTGACAGTAATACACGCCTAAAAGAGCCTTAGTATGACAAAGTTCTATTTCCATGAAAATATACTCAGCCGAGTTTCTTGGTGGTGGTTGTGCTGATAACTCAATAACTTACTTGAATCATATACTGAATAATAATGATAAAAGTCATGAATTCTAAAACGAGAACTGTAAATGAATACTTCTAATTATAAATGAAGGTTACTTACGATAAATGAAACCTCGAAATTCTTCTCCGGAGATTTTATAAAACAGTTGACAGCAGTGACAACAACGGACTTGTTGCAGCGTCGCATATCAAAGGACTCCAAGCAATAGTCGTATCCAAAACTAACAGGGGACAATAGGCGGCCCTGCAAGTCCAGTTCGTGATGATCTCTCGGCCACGACTTGTTCAGTACTACACGACCCGCACTGCACTCCAGCTTCGACCGAAGACCCAGTACATCTAAAACATAGTCATCAATTTAACAACTTTATCAGATTATACCTATAGTATAGCTAAGTAGAGCATTTCTTATAGCTGATGCAGTGTTAAAGTAGGAAAATGTATCTTCAAAAATTACTTCATTGATTGGTCAATCAATCTCTTCCAATTTTTGCCATTACACTTAAAATGTGTGCGTCATTTTATTGTTACAACACCACACTGACCAAACGGGGTTTTAGCGTGGTTTTGTTACTGAAACTTCACCCTAGAAACTACAGAATATAATCTAGACACGCGGCAGCGTGTCAAGCCAAGTTCAAGCAAGGGAACTGGCTAGCCAGCGCCGATTGTAATACATAATACTCTCAGGTCCATATTACACAGGTGTTAATATCAAAATTATAAAAATCGCGACATTAAGACTATTCTAATAAGCCAAAACATGGTAAATATGCTGTTATTATCTGATGACTTGATGCTTGACAGTTAGTTCCAGGTTACCACGTCGTAGATAGGTCAAACAGTAACTGTTTACCAAGTTTCAGATCAATTAGTCCTTTAATTTTAAAGACGGTGTGACGTGTGATGGTTTTTAGCTATAAATTTGGAGGTCACCAACTAATTTCCAGGATGATGAAGAGATTTTGCAAAAGTATCACAATACTTTTGCAAAATCTCTTTTGCAAAATCTTAGTTTTGGATAATTATGTTATTATAATGTAATTAGCCTGAAAGTTTTTACGACTTAGTAGGTTTTAAAAGTTAATGTAGGTATAAATTAAAAGGTACATTACAAATTTATGACTTTGTGATGTCACTTCGATATTACACACCTACGGAATCCTATAAAGGGGGTTGATCATCATGTTCCTACTAGACACTAAACAAATAATGCTAATTTAAAAATATAGATTCAAAACTTTAACAGTTTAATTAGCGATGATCCGACAATTTTCATACTAATTTTTTGACATCTGACAGTAATATTGTGCACATTGAGATTTTTTAAGTTTCAGTTGTCGACATTGAATTTCTACTCTAGTTGCTCTTTTGTGATTATTTTGTCTTTCGGTTCTCACAAAATCGCATCTGTATAGGTAAATGATTCAGAGGTTAAAAGCTCCCTCTTGAATGACTCTATCTATTAGCAAAATAGTAATACCACCTACATAGGTACGGTTAAGACCGTTTCTTTGTTTTTGAGTTTATTACAATGTTTTTACTACAATCCCGTTGGCCGTCGAAATTTGAACTACACTACCTTTCCTTATAAACTTTGTCTTTCCCGTTCATTCGTATGTGCTATTTTTGAGTAGGTACCTACCTATTAGACGCTTAACCGTTTTAGATTTACTATAACTTTAGCTGTATTTCAATGCATTGGTTTGACCAGGGAATTTCTATTCGTCATATTGGTAATACTATTGTTACTGAAAAATATAGGCAAAGACACGTAATTATCCAATTATTACATATCCTGTGGTAAGTAAACTATTGTAGTTTCATAAAACCACAATACCTTAAAAGATATGTAGGTAATAAAATAAATGTTGTAGTATTACTGCGTCCGATGATGCGGCGACGGGTTAGCAACACCCCAATTCATACCGTGGGTGACTACAGTTTCGTATACGGCAGTGATGCAATTGTATGATTGAATTAAGTTGCATAGCAGGCTGTGATAGTGTTCTACAGGGAAGCGAGAAGGATCCTTTTTATTACACACTAGAGGACGTCACGCCGTTACACCCGCGTAGCTCCCGTTCCCGTGGGAATACGGGAACCAAATATAGTATACATCACCTGGGGGTAGTGTAGCTTCCCAGCAGTGAAAGAATTTTTCAAAACGGTGCTGTAGTTTCGGAGCCTGTTCAATGCAAACGAACATACAATCGAATCTTTCCTCTTTATAATATTAGTAAGATTGAAGTTGTCCGTGGTTCTCCTGTCAGGATTAGGTTGTAGAAAAATACTGTTGAGCTGGTACAAACCATTTATGTGCTTTTCGGAACCACCCGCTAAAGGTAAAGATGCATTGAGATATGATTATTTGTGGATCCCTTCATCGACTACGAAATGATGCCTTTCTAAGGGTGGCTTTCCACACTACATTGCTGTGGATGCGATTGAAAGACAATTTAGACTGTCAACGTTACAGGTAGACTGACGAATGTGATTGGTGGATATCAACGCATCCATAGCAACATAGAACATCTCTGTTGGAAAGGCACTACTGGTTCGCTTCAACAAACCCCAGTTTTTACAAAATTAATGAACATTTTAGATGTTTACATGCTAGTGTAGCCACACGCGTTATACTAATAAATCACTTTACTATGATACACGAGCCTAAGCTTTGAATTTTTTTGTGGTACGGCGCGGTGCAGTTCAAAACCATAAGTATCCAAAGAAAATTTGGTATTGCAGACTTTTGGCTCATTGCAAACTTTTGCTTACTTCGTTGGTTCTTTCAAGAAAATGAAAGCTTAGATACGGGAATGTTTGTTAATATAAAGCGATCTTGATAATTACCTAATTAGTATGCTAAGATCAGCTATTTTTCGAAAAACAATTTCAGATACTTACCACAAGCATTTATACTTGAAGCTTGGTCGAGTTTGAATATTAATTTTAATATTTCTTACAAAAGTTTTGTATACTCATACGTATATATGTACATGTTTAACGTGTATGTTTAATCTACCCTAATATTCTAAAGAACGACATTTGTTTGTTTGTAAGAGATAAACTCTGACTAAGCCGGTATTAAGATTTTTTTCGCGATTATAAAACTAAACTCTGTCTCAAAAAGGGAGTGGAGTAGTATTCATAAATGAATATGGCTTATTCCCCTACATTATTGTATATACAGGCATGTATGGGTTAAATAGGAAGGTACTATGGGATGTACTATGTTACAGGTGAAGCTATAGGGCACAGCTAGTCGTTTTATGATACTAGTGTTATCCAATGTTTTTTTTTTTTAAGTCTTAGTACGTACCTCCTATATCACTACGATCTTGCTGCAAGGGCTCTAAGTAATCAGATATATTGAATAGGACGCCATCATCTTCGTTGGGGACACACACGCTAGCCAACGATCCACATCGTCGAGGTCTAAAATGATGTCCTACAGGACAACATTTCCTTAGACAATACGCTCCATACTTCCCACAATCACGGGAACAAACGCGAGCCACGAGATTTTGGTTAGAATAGTCACGGTCTATACACCACTGTTCTTCTACTGCCTGACCATCAGCTTCTTCAGTCCTTTTTATAACATTAAGCTTACTTCCATCTACAGTAAGCGAGAAAAATTTTTCTTTTAATTCCACGTCATACTCTACAGTTTTACAATGTAATCCGTGTTCAATTTCATAAATATCATTATTTAATTCAAGTCGGTTAAATAGCCATTCTTCCGAATTGTCCGTTTGGGTTTCCCTACATAAATGAAAATTTGGATCATAGCTTTGTCCTCTAGGACAACATTTGCGTAAACTGTGGACGAGGTTTGTATCAAAATTCTTATCGGTATCATTTTTCACACATCTTAATGCTATAATTTTGGGAATGTATGGTTTTAATGTTGTATTCACTACTTCTAATTCAAGTCTGTCGTAACAATTTTCTTCGATACTCTGTAGTCCGTCATCTGAAGTCGGAACATTAATTTGAAGGGATTGAAGTTCATTACAATCTTCTGGAATTCCGTAGTTGACCATTATATTTTTCCCCAGTATAAGAGGAGTAATGGTCACGCTATAGTTCGCAAAAGCAGTTTCTCGGTCTATACACTCATAAGAACTTTTTTCATCGTCAGAATTTGAAACTTTTAACAAACTTTGATTGTCCAAACAACACTTATTAAACACCACATCTTGGGAAATCACATCACCGATTGTATAACATAAAGCTGCACTTAGAAAAATAAGGAACCACATTGTTGCTGTGAGTTGCTCTGGAGGCAACTTTACCATTCCATGTACGAAATATTCACAGCAGGTGGGGAATGTCGATCGGCGTGGTGAACATTGTTTACTTTGTACTGACGCGGAAACGTGCGTTATACCACAGTGTCGGCAGCGTTATGCTGAGTGCCGAACTCTACAATGGAGGCTGCGGCGGCGGCGTCCTTGACAACAGTTTGGAAGCTTTTGGTACACTTGTTTTATTGTTTATTTAAGTAAAACACTGATAAAAATGATAATTATTCACCCTTCCTCTGTAGACTGTTCATTTAGCAAGTAAAAATTGGGTTTTTATTTAAATATACACTCTATTTTAGGAATATCACTGTCTATAGACGAAATTTTATATAGAACACATTTTTGCAAACAACAGTCCTAAACCTGAATACTATACTATATCGCCGTAAAGTCTTCAAATCTGAATGTTTATCAGTTATCTATAGATAAGGCCATGACGAGTCATGAACTACTAAGAATCCTTATACGAATACCTACTCTATAAATAAATACCTACTTCGGCATATCAATGTGTCGCGATTAACCGATTTGCTATCAAATATTATTTGGGTTCTACACTACCTATTAAGGAAAACAAAAACACAAAATGTAAACATTTATTTATTTACAATTATCTAAAGATTAAAATATTGTAAGTAAATAAAAATCAAGCTCTAGATAGGTATATAAAAGTTACTAAAGATTAGATCAGTTTGTGAAACTGTACCTAATATTAGTGCCACAATGGCACAGAGGTAAGTGCGAATGCCGTGCTGAGGTCCCAGGTGCCATTTCCGGGTCGCATCAAATATTTTTGTACCTGCACATATTTGTTTCATAGTTTGGATATTTTCTATGTTATCTATATACACTCGAGAGCAATGAATCCGGGTCACTTAAAGAATGTTAAAAATCTCGGAAACTAAAAATGATAGGTTAATGCAATAAATTGTATTTAATAGACAATGTAATACTCCTTAAATGAAAGTAAAAAAAATATGAGTCACCATACATTTTATTAACACAAAATTACATAAAGAAAAAACTGCTGATCTCTCCTTAAAACAAAAATAGGAAACATGAAATTTTTGAACTTTATTACGATTTTCTTGAATTTTAATACTTCGTATTGCCTCCTCGTGCTACCATTACTGCGTTTACGCGGTTTGGCATGCTGTACACCAAGTTCCTTATACGATTTTGGGGAATATTCTCCCATTCCTCTGTGAGAGCAATTTTGAGCTCACGAAGCGTGATTGGGGGAGGGTTTCGTTGTTTTACGCATCTGCCTAGCTCGTCCCAAGCATGCTCGATCGGGTTGATATCCGGGCTGCGCGCTGGCCACTCCATACGAGTAATGTTCATCTCTTGAAGGTAGTCATTCACAATCCTACCTGTATGAGGTCGGGCATTGTCATGCATAAATATAGCATCCTCACCTAAATTGACCATAAATGGACCAACGTGATCATTGAGGATTTCTTCCACATATCTTACGCTAGTTAAAGAGCCGTTTTCTATGATCACCAGCTCTGTGCGACTTTCAGAAGAAATTCCGGCCCACACAAGTACAGACCCACCACCGTAGGCTACTTTTTCTTCGATGCAGGCTTGCTTGAATCTTTCCCCTGGTCTTCGATACACTCTGTGTCTTCCATCGTGCTTGTAGAGCATACATTTTGATTCGTCGGAGAACATAACTTTTGACCAATCTTCAATACTCCAATTTACGTGGCTCTGGGCATACCTTAGTCTCGAAATACGATGCCCACGCTCCAGTTTAGGGCCGTTTGCAGGTCTAAGGGGTTTTAAGTTAGATTCAGCAAGCCGACGTCTTACTGTCCATGCACTTGGGTTACTTCCTCCGAGGCGTCGAAACTGATTGGTGAGTTCAGTTCCTGTGAGAAAGCGATTTCGAAGCATGGTGTTCACCAAGTATCGGTCTTCTCGTGCTGTGGTACACCTGGTTCTGCCCGTTCCTGGTCTGCGTAGGTTAGAACCAGTTTCTTCGTAACGTCGGAGAACTCTTTGTACTGTTGACAGCGACACACCGACAGTCCTGGCTGTATCGCGCTGACTCCGGCCGGTTTCCAGCATTGTAAGTATTCTGGTGCATTCTTCAGGCGTAAGCGACATAATTTCAGCTTGATTAATGAATATAGAGCACTATCAACATGGTTTATGTACCCACATAAATGACAGATTACAAACAAAAGCAACACCAAATGCTGTAATTTCGTAGTTCCATCTTCGAAAGTGGCCCTTTTTCAAATTTGTTTTTTTTATGATATAACTTTACAATAACTAAGAAGTTTTAATACCTTCATTTAAGGAGTATTACATTGTCTATTAAATACAATTTATTGCATTAACCTAGCATTTTTAGTTTCCGAGATTTTTAGGATTCTTTAAGTGACCCGGATTCATTGCTCTCGAGTGTATATAAAAATCAATGCCACTTTTCGTTGTAATTTTATAACTCAAGAACGGGCTCACCTATCCAAGCCAAATTTTTAGGCTTTGTTTGGACTATTTAGTAGATGGTTTATGTGAAGTTTGCACAAAATCGGTCGAGCGGTTCTTCATTTATCACGCATACGAAGTTGGGCGGGTCAGCTAGTACTTTTATATTTTTATATACGTCTATATAAAAATATAAGAAGTATGTTTATCCATAATACAGTTGGGAGTCCTGGGACATCCTTCCGTGGGCTTACCCGGGGCTCCCAACCATAGGTTGTTGGGCGTTACGTGAGGTTTTTTAGTCAGTAGGAGTTCGGCATAGCATCCATGATGGATGGAAGGATTTTTTTTCTTTTTAACGTGAGGGAACCCCTCACGTTAAAAAGAAAAAAAATCATCCATAATACAAGCTTATTAGCTTAGTTTGCTCTAGAGCTTTATCAAAAAAATGAAGATAAGTACAAGTTCAACATAAGCAGAAGCAGAGTTGCTTAGATTTATACCTGTGTATCGATCATACCCAGCTTCAGTGCCAGCCAAGTGCGAGTCCGATTCATGCACGGATGGTTCCGTAAAAATATCGGCAATAAAATTACGTACAAGTATGAGCCCCCTGTAGTTATTAATGTCTTTCTGTTTTTAGTTTGTATTTGGTGCTATAACGGCAAACATCATCTCTATAATACAAGACTGCCTCTGTGGCGCAGTCGGTAGTGATACCGCCTGCGACGCTGGAGGTCGTGGGTTCGATTCCCACCAGAGACAAATGTTTGTGTGGCCCATAATGTTTGTCTCAAGAGTCTGGGTGTTTCTATGTAAAATATGTATGTATTCAAAAAGTATATAAGTATTAATATCCGTGGTCTGATATCCATAACACAAGCAGGTTATTCCCAGCTTACTTTGGGATCAGATAGCGTTGTGTGAAATGTCCGTGAATATTTATTATTATTTAAATTTATTTATCATCTGGAAATTTCAACAATCGAGCTATCTTATTCTTGTTCATGAGATACAGCCTGGTGACAGAAAGACAGACGGACTGCGGAGTCTCAGTATCTCTATTGTTACGGAACCCAAGAACAGTGAGAAATTATATGATAGGTGCTTAGGTACTTTACGCTCGCTCGCTCGTGCTCGTAGCCCCGCGGATAGTGTTCTATAAACGATCAATGCAGTTAGCAACTTTGACTATGGCCACAGAAAATATATCAGATGGCCAGTCCTTAAATGGGTGACCACTTTGTGACACGTTATACCGTTGGTTCAATGGCTACGAACAAGCAAGTTGAAGGCCATATAGGTATTTGTAAATTTGATATTTTTTAGGCCACCCTGACTTAAAAAATATTAAATTTACAGCAGCAGACAGTCACAACCAGCGCCTGACTATTTCAACACGGCAATACGGTTCACTACCAGTTAAGTAGGACAAATTCAAAAACGGTATCTTTATTGAATTTGTCCTACTTTACACATTAAATTACACAGTAAAAATAATAAGTAGGACAAATTCAAAAAAAGTATCTTTTTTGAATTTGTCCTACTTTACACCACATTACACCCGGTGTAATGTGGGCATATAATAATGCCTTTGCCTACCTGTGGGAATAAAGGCGCAACCATGGGTACGTAATTACGTATCTTGAAGATAAAGACTGTACTTATTACTTGTCAAATTTCACCCTTCTTACCCACCACACTACCAAGCCACACTACCGGTAGTGTCGTGGGGAAATTTCTTTCCCTTCTACACTACCAGCTAGTAGTGTCAAGTGTGCTAGTAGTAGTTCTAGGTCAAACCCTATTAATTTTTATTTCCTTGAGGATGTCGAAATATACGTTTTTTGTGTCTCAAACGGACGTAACATTTTTTTCGTTAACTTACGAGCTTGGTTAACTTTTTTACAGCTTCAACGGACCTTCACTTTCACGCGTACATGAGATAAATGGTCTTGACGGATGAACAACAATCAATCAATCAAATTAGCCTACGGCAAGGCCTGTAAGGGCGCGTTCTGTTTGTGACTTGGACAGAAAGTCAGACGGGCAGCGGAGACTCAGTAATTGCGTCCCGCTTTTGCCCTTTAAGTTTGGAGCCCTAAAAAGAAACCCTACTTTTAATATGCATTTATTTTAAAAAAGTATTTGCGATAGTAGCATACCTAATGTACAGCAATGCAACGTCCTTCAGTTAAATTGGCAACTCGTCAAGGAGCATTTGCAACCACATATTGATTTCTCTCATGCAGGAACTTCGACAACCTAAAGCATCACGGAAGAAAAATAGTACTTAGCACTTAATATTTATTCTATGTAAAACACAGAGCATCACGATCTATGACTAATATATGAAGGGGAGAAGCCTCTCGCTATACACCAGTCCAAGCCGTAAACAAAATTTGTATGTTGTGCCTAGGTTTTTCATTTTCAGGTATGCCTGCGGTTGGGAGCCCCGGGTAAGCCCTCGGAAGGAAACCCCAGGACTACCGATGTTGTGGGTATGACTGCAATTATGAGTTGTTTTAATTGTTTTGTGTAAGTTCCGTAGCCGATTGCTTTTTTAGTGGTGTATAGGAATACGATTTCCTCCCGCAACATAATGACAGACAGAATGTATCAGGTAAACATAAATAGGCGTATTAATGGAGGTAGTGTTGTTCCATGACCTGAAATGACACAAATTGAGTTCAACCAAAGTTATGATAATAGTATGAAGTACATACGATAGGCAACTCCCTGCCTCTGGCCTGCCTCCCACTGACCAAGCTTCCCCAGCTTGGTCAGTGGGAGGCAGGCCCCGCCACAGCTGTCATTTTAGTTGGAAGGGTACTTTGCGGAACGTTTGCTTAGCCTGGTCACAGACACATTCAAGCTCTGTACAAACATAACAAGTTTTTATTCCAGGTGACAGAATTGAAAACGAATCATTTGTATTGAGACTCTGGTTCAACACAACTCACCAACTCACCACATACTGCCGTGATACGACAACGAGATCAATTGCCCCAATTGGTAGGTAGGTACATAAATATATAGGTACTAGCGGTACCCTGCCACGCTTCGCTGTGACTTTTTTATGTATCTACCTATGAGAAGTGAGTAACAAACCAAACGATGGGTACATTACAAAAAAAAATAATGTTGAGCCGTAACCAAAATTATAAATCTTTCTGATAATCCAATTAACATCCAAATCAATAGAAGCTTCTGTGAATCTATTCTGTGATCAATGTTCAGTTTTTAAAACATCGTGCGCACGCTTCAAAAAAATAAATTCACTCTAATAATATTTCCATAACGCGCCAAAACTCTAACTTGAAAAATAACATGCAAAACATATCTGACCTCTTTATTAGGTAAGTACTCTCTTTTATTATTCTGAATGCAAGGAGGCCGCAATCAAACTTCTCTTAAAAAACAGCAATCTGGTAGGTACCTTCTAAATAGGTTGTTTATAATATTTTGTTCTGAAGCTGGCAGAATATAATTTTAAAAAAAACGACCAGCGCCATCTATTGGTAAAATCACTTTTTAAAGCTGTTTAATTCTTATTACTGTTATGATAAAAGTGTATAAAGTAGCCTAAAACCATCTCTGAGTCCAATTGTATATCGTGTGAAATTTTGAGCTCAGTCGATTCGGTAAATTTTGAGTTTTTAATAGGTACTTAAACGCACACAACATTTTTATATGTATAGATAGCATAGACATTTGAATTCTGGATAGGATAAATTAAAACCAATTAGCTAGTACCAAAATATTTTTATTTACCTACTTATCAAATCTATATTTGATAGTATAAATCCACTGTCTTAAAATACGAACTACATTTACTTATATTGTTACTTACATATTTATACTGTTCATTAAAAAAATCTATCTCAGTTGGTAAATTTAAAAATTAGGAGGAAAATACATCAAAATTATATCTACTTAGTTAAAATAATTAATATTTCGGACACATTACAATTACATCCATGAGTTCGAAATATTATAAAAATATTTAAAACATACTCTACCCACTCTTACTCCAGCGAAACAATTCATAATAATCGAGTTGATAATAGGCCTTTACCTATGTAATTGCCGTTCTGCAGTACTGGCCATTTCAAATCATTTAACAGACGAATTAAAGGCGATTGTGGAAGCCGGTGATACACAATTTACGGCTGAATTAGCAGCAGCTTTCGACGTTAGCGTCAAAACAATATTGGTCCATTTGCGTCAAATTGGCAAGTTGAAAAAGCTTGACAAATGGGTGCCCCACGAACTCCATGATCGCCAGCGCGAAGTACGCGTCAAGACATGCCTTGCATTGCTCAACATACCTACATACAAATGAAGGAATTTTGAACAGCATTGTTACTTGCGATGAAAAATGGATTCTGTTTGATGACTGCAAGCGCTCAGCAAGTTGGTTGTATCCTGGTTCAGCACCTAAACAATGCCCTAAACGAAAACTTACCCCTAGAAAAGTGATGGTCACTGTTTGGTGGTCTAGCGCCGGTGTGATTCATCACAGCTTTTTACCAAAAAGGGTTGAGCATTACTGCAGATGTGTACTGTGAAGTACTGAACACAGTGATGGAGAAGTTAGCACATCTCCAACCAGCATTGGTCAATCGCTCATCTCCGCTGTTCCTGCGCGACAATGCGTGAGCTTATACAGCACAGCAGACGGTCTCCAACCTGCAATAACTGGGGTTGGAAGCTCTCCGTCATCCGCCATACTCACCAGACCTTGCGCCTACAGACTACTACTTTTTCCAGAATTTGGATAACTTCTTGACGGGAAAGAAATTCAATACCCGAGAGGCAGTACAAAATGCCTTTGAAGAATTTGTTGCCTCCCGTCCAGCTAATTTCATTAAGAAGGGCATCAATAAACTGCCGCTGCGTTGGCAAAGATGCATTGATTGCATGGGTGATTACTTCGATTAATACAAATAAAAAATACATGAAAAAAATCGTATTTTTTTTTTTAATGAAAATACAAATCGGCAATTTCATAGGTAAAGACCTAATATAAATTTACATTACATTGAAATTGATGGATTGATTGAAATATTTAAAGTAGGTATAGAAATATCCTGATTTAAAAACTTTATCACCGTCAATATACCATACATAATACATATATTTGGAAATGAAGGATTACCTTTTTTTTCACATTTCGTAATGTCTTCTCATTGAAATTAAATAATCAGACATCAATTTTACAAAAAATAAAAATATTTTGCAGTAAAATCTTTGAGACCCTGTTTTTCTATCAGCATTTTGTAAAAGGGCTTAATTGTAATGTAGGTTAATAAATAATTAATTGTATTCGTTAATGTAGGTACTTGTATTGTAATGTAGATCTGTCTAGATCCCATACTACGAGTATAAGTTTATACTTATTAGATTGTGATGTGGGAAAATGTCTCAAATAGTAAGTATATCTTTCTCCTCTAATTAATTTAACATTAGTTTTTTTTTCTCTTGTTGGGTTTTTTCTCAGCAGGTTTAGGAGTGATTTTTTATTCAGAAATATAAATCTTTATCATGAGATTTTTTTGGCAGCAGCGTAGGTACTCATTTCCTAAGTTTTACTCCAGTAACGGTGGAAACTTTACTGGAGTTAGAATATAGAAAGTAAAAAGTTTGGCGTCTTCACATTATTTTTTTTTTAAAACCCAAAATTGTATCACTTTATTTTTTCATAGGTGCTACCGCAAATCTTTCACAAAAATAGCTGTCTAAAAGCATAAGCAGTAGTTACCTACTGTAGCGACCTCTTATCAAATCTGTAAAGAAAATGTCTAAATCTTAATCACCCAATTGAGGACCCAATGTGATTTACTCCTCTTAAAAATGCATGTGATCGTAATTTACGTAAGAATATCTAATTAATGTGCTAACACGTAGTCAACGTGTCTATATTTATTTCTTTTGACTTTTCAGCGAAATTATAGATTGTGTAGGTAACTGTTGTAAATCTAAATTTAACCTTATCTAAAGATCGTGGCTATGCGTGCCCACTTCATTATTATGGCACAGCTTGTATATTTATTGGCGTAAAAAAACATGAAGACAATAAGTACTAATCAGACGTGATGTTTCGTGACGTAATCACGAATCAATAGTCGCTAAGTCATTGTAGCCGCTGAATTCAAACGTTTTGTCATCGCATTAACTCTCTATCTACGATCTTTTTTTTGCTGGATTACTTCTGTGATCTGTCTACCAATTTATGGACTGAAACGACTTTATTCTAGCATAGCCTATGATTTGAAAGATAATATTATAAAGAGGAAAGATTTGATTATTTAATTGTTTGTTTGTTTGCATCGAATAAGCTCCGAAACTACTGGAACGATTTGAAAAATTATTTTACTGTTGGGAAGCTACACTCTTTGCGGTGAACATAGACTATATTTTATTCCCATATTCCCACGGGAACGGGAATTACGCGGGTGAAACCGCGTGACGGCCGCTAGTGATATATAAGAAACTAAAGTATCTTCATCCCTGTATGAATCACAATGTTCAGAAAGCTCAAGGTTATAGTGAAGACTAGCTATGTCTACTATATCGTTTATCAAATTAATCTCCAATATAAATAACAAACATAATACCTAGGTATATGTAGTTAGAATTCATAATATTATTGATCTTACCTGGACTGACTGTCTTATTAGACAAATTGTATTTTATTTTTCCATAAAGTTCTCAACTAATCTTACGTGGGGGAATCTATTTTATCTAACCTAACTTACGTACTACATTTAAAACTAATTTGTTCAGTACACTACAAGATCTTCAATACTGCAGAAGCGTTTTGTAAGACTAGCGTTTTGTGAAAACATTTCAATGGCAAATCAATGGCACCCACAGCTTTTGACGACCATATTCTTGTACTTGCGTAGTATGACATTCGAGTCGTCTGTGTAGTACAGCACCGATATCGGTGACAACTTGATGGGAGCACAAGATGGCTTTGGTACCTGAAATACAATAATATGAATTAATCATACAAAAACAGAAGTATATTTATACTCATTTATCGAGAGGTGTTTGTAGGACTGACAAAAACCTAAAGAAAATGTTATTGTGTAAGTGGACCGGAGTAGTAGAAAAGTTGTTTAGGTATTATATTTTCCCCATGAAGGTAAAAAAAATAAACCTTATTTATTTTTCAGGTTCAACATAAACAATACGTTACAAGCAGGTACAACAAACGGCAGCCATATTGGACTCATAATAACGTGATATCCGAATTTTCCAAAAACTCCTTTAAAATGCCCTTATTGAATAATGAATCCTCCTTTAAAATGTCATACCATATATGTAGGATTGTAAAAATTACATTAAATTCGAACTAAAGCTGATAATATAGATTAGTTGTGGATGGCGTATACTTGTTAAATAGTCAAAGTGTATACTACACAGCTGTCAATCACACAGAAGAAAAATAAAACCGCATCTGTAGTTGATGCTCACATGCTTATTGCATGGTTGTCGCCTGTTGCCGAATGATTTCCAGCCCGCGTCCATCTCTTTGTGATATAAATCAAGCTTAATTCTCTTAGTATGAATAGATTGACTTAATCAGTAAAGTACTCTCTCACTTTGTAAAATAGCAATTTAATCTTCACTTCCTTTTAAAAAAATAGTCACATGTGGTAGATGATATAGAATAATTTATTTAAGCTCATATTGTCACATTTTTATTAGGCCTTCATGATAGTGTCGGGAGCTCTAGGGTTTCCTTCCGTGGGCCTACCCAGGACTCCCAGCTGTATGCAAATGAACGGGCACTGTGTGGTTTTAGTCGGTAGAAGCAAACATAAGGATTTCCACAAGCGAAAAGTCTTTATGATATCTCAACAAACTTCGATACTATAATTTTGTATACCTAATCAGATTATAATGAAACGGAAAAGTTGCTGGAAGTACTAAAATAATTGCCTATACAACCACACTTTCAAACCACACAGACACACATAAACCTACACCAACACACACCACACACACACACACAATCACAAACACAAACACAAACACACACACACACATACACACAAACACACACACACGCACGCAAACGTACGCACTCACGCCTAAATATTAATTACCTTGCCTTTTATATTAACTGTTTTTATTCTTTTTATATTACCAGTTGTTTGCCTGCTCCTTTGTTAATGCGGAATATTGTCACTTCGGTGGAATGGTTCGGTGGTTGAGCAGTGGAATTTAGGTATTGTTGGATATGAACTAAAATATCATCTCACCTTAGTAGGGTTCAGGAGATGCACCAACGTCTGCACAATGGCGTGATTAGTGGCGTTCTTGTGAGCGTTCAAAGGAAAGTTGCACTCCCCGCTGCAGTAGAACGCGCCATATCCATCCGGCGCGATGATCCAATCCTGCCAAGTATCGTTACATGATTTAAATAATCTTCATTGACTAGTTTCAGTCTGGTGGTCATATCTGTGCCCAAGTTTTATCGAAATCGCTTCCTTGACAAAGCTGTGGAAATATAACAACCATACTGACAAAGTTATTTAATCTATCTATTCTATAAAAATCTCGGTCGAAAACATCTGAAATGACTGCGCCGATGTTGTGTGGTGGTATTTTTCTTTATTTTAGTAGGTACCTAAGATAATATTTCGTATTGAATATTTTTTCTTTGATTTATAATTTTATACGTGAGAACAAGGTCCACCAAGTTGGCTACCTAGTCAAATTAGAATCGGTATGGATATGAACACATTACACTAAGAAGAGCAATGTTTAAATGAATAAGTATACGAACCTGCCACTCTAGGTCTTTAAAACTAACGTAGAGGGTTTGAATCTCACAGCTTCTTGTGGTCCAGTGTGATGCGTCTGAAATAAAACAGGCAACTAATAAATATTTGGATAACTTGGTAGATCCATAATAGATTCTTACATACACAGTACCAAGAAATAACATACGCGTAAATAATAGTCAATTTCGTCGTTTGCCTGCTCATGTTACTAACACAGTAAAAAAGAAAGTCAATTTCATAAATGTTGGAAAACACAAGAAGGCTACGAGATATGATAGCCAGACTCCGGTCACATGAACCAAGCATGCGTTATCAGTGGAACCGTTTGATTTTTTTTTATACATCAATACCACATAAATTCAAAATAGATTTATTCAGAATAGATCCATCAATCAACCAAATCAGGTTATTGCAAGCTATCAGTCAAATCAGCCTATTGCAGTTTGGTTTTACTGTGCCACTTTTTCTATCGTGTATAAGCATTATTCTGTAGACTGTACCACGCCGACCAGACAAGGTAGAAGTTTGGTTTGGAGTTGCTCGTACGTTACAATGCAGGTTCGCCACTTACAGATGAGGCTGGCTTGAGCTTCAAAGGTATTAGGACTAGGTAATAGGACCCCATTGCACCATAACCAACCTGTAAGTGGATTTCTTGTTAAATAATTCTCCGAGTAGCCTTGTGAACGCCACCGTCTCGCTTCACGTTTCCGCCTGGCCCCAGCATCTGTACTGCCGAGTTTCGGTCCGTTTTTGAAGAATGCCACCAAGAAAGGCTGCTTTCCTTCGGGCACAGCTCCACGAGGCTCCTCCAACCCAATTTCTTCTGGTTTCGCGTGACGTTCTGTAAAGAAATCGACATATTCGTTTAAATCAAGTTCATCTCAGAGTCATATCTTGGCATGTCTCTCTTTGACACGTTATCACGTGTTCGAATTGGTCACAGTTCATCAAACCGAGATAATAGTAAGGTGAGTAATGCATTGTGTATAAACATTGAGTATGGTTTCTAGCCATTTTGTAAATTATGCCACTTGCCCCAGCTGCAACTTCTCCGATTAAGCGCAGTATCTAATCTACATTCAAAACATACAATTATCAACATTCACTATCAAATTCTAGGAAGTAGAAAGGAAGAAGCTACGCGTGATAGTGTACAACAACAAGTCTTCTCGGAAGCCTAACCTTTAGGCAGAGGGTACTTCATAATATAGGTACCTACCTATACTTCGCTAGTGGTTCCTAAAACGACGAGACTGTTGCGTGGATATGATGCAATGTCACTTAATCCGATATATTTGCTGTCAATTGTACACAATACCTCTGTAAATTACAGCCATAACTAAATATTTATTCAGTCTTGTTAAAATCAATGCATTATCAAAATCAAAGTACCTACCTATACGTCTAATAGGACTATAAAGATTAACCGATCAAATCAGCCTATCGCAGTTGACTACTGGACATAGACCCCTCCGTCCACATCCAATCTTTCACCACGACTTTTTGATAGGTTTTCTGATTGTAGTTGGTCACTTGGGCCACCTGACTGAAAGATATCCTACCTTATATCATGGCTTCTTTAAGTGCTGGTGTTTGAAAAAAACATAACATGCAAGTAGCATTTGATGAAGACTAGTCTTACAGCCTACAGTATATACACATACCTGGTTGTGAATGTGGATGTAAAGTGATGAAGAATCCTCGGTTGTCGGCTGGAGACAAGAGCCACGCAGCGAGAGCACCGGTCACGTTCAGCTCCAACCAGCCTTCAGCACCTGCACTTGTATTCACTGCCGCTACTTGCTCCATTTGTATACTCCTTAAATAAGATGAAAATAAAAATTATCTTCAGCCCTTAATATCTGTTTGCAGATGTAGGTATGTTTCGAAAATCCTGAACTGTAAAATTTCTAAGCCAACTACGTAAGCCTAAGAAATTATCTGAGATCCTCTACTACTGTCTACTAAGCACACACAGTATCCTTTATTCAGAATAGCAATCCTCACATAATTGGAACCGAAGCGTTTCCTTAAAATTGTACAAGTGGCGACCCAGCTCTAAGACCTATCATTATGATACGGAGTTCCCATTATACTCCTCATGGAGCGTGTAGACTTGGTATTTGGAATACAAAAAAATAAATAAAGACCAGTCACGTCTTTATTAATTTTTTTGTATTATACTAGCTGACCAGCGCAACTTCGTTTGCGTGATAAATCAAGAACCGCTCGACCGATTTTGTGCAAACTTCACATAAACCATCTATTAAATAGTCCGAACAAAGTCTAAACATTTGATTTGGATAGGTGAGCCCGATCTCGAGTTATAAAATTACAACGAAAAGTAGCATTGATTTTTATATATATCAGGGGTTCCCAACATGTGCGCCGCGGCGCCCTGGGGCGCCGCGAGACGCCTCGCGCGCCCCTCTCTCAAAAAATAAAAAGAGTACAAAAAGAATAGCCCGCCAAGATTTTTGCCAATTCTGCTTAAGCGGGCCGCGTTCCGAACTGGTGGTGGTACTAACTTTGATTTGTATTCATTAACGTGTCGCAAGTGCCTAAGTAGTAGGACTATGCAATATAAAAGTTTTTTGAGTTTGACCCGCGCCGCCGTCGTTTTCCGAGTCGCGGGCTCCGCTCCAAAACTCATTTGTAAAAAAGGATCTGTCTGTCAAGCCAACTATTTCGATTTTTTAAAACTAATCTACGCGGTGTCTGAGAATGGTTAGAGGCGAAATTTGCCACCATCCGCCCAAGGAAATCGGCCAAGTCCTCACCGCGTTGACCATCTTGAAGTGTCTTAGTTGATCTCTCAACTTATGTAGGTGGTGATCAGATCGATAATAAACGAGTGGCTGGAGAGGAGCCATGGCAATCTCTTCTACCAGTTGTCACCGCTAATTAAGGGCACGGATGCTTCGATAAGTATCTGTGGCGATTACGCCGGGAGACCACGACTCAGTGTCAACACTGCGAAGGAAGCAGCGAGGACACAGCGCTCCATACAGAGCATAGCGTGGGCGCCAGGTCTAGTGGCAGGTCTTGACCTGAACATTATCTCGCTGGAGACTACGGTGCGAGCGATGATTTCCAATGGGAGTACGTGGGACGCCGCGCCGCAGCGTCTTTCTGCGAGCAGGTCATTCTCGTGAAAGAGATGGCAGGGAGGGAACAGGGAAATAACTCTCCAACCCGAGATTTCAAGTCTGCGGCGAGGGTGCCATACACTCGATTTTGCTCATACTATCAAACTCTATGACCGGGGGCCTAAGATCGGGGCGGGGGCTGTTCGCCGTCCTTACAGAAGCCCAAGACAGCGTGACGTTAAAGATTTTCGCACGACAAACGACCCAAAAAGCGAGAGTGACACCCGAAAGCTCCCAAAGACGCGGGGAAGTACTCGAACCAAACGAAGTAAAGTATATGACGTCGCAGTGGTAGCCAAGGTCTGTCGGGAATCCTGGGACATCTTTCCCGAGGCTCCCGACCGTAGGTAGTGGTAGAGGACCGTATGGTTTCAGTCGATAAGATTTCGGCACACAAATTCCACAAGTAAAAAAGAAGACAGTTTCCCTAGATAACGCCGGCTTCGCATGTTTTCCCGGATTTGGTCTGCATATGACTTGGCCGAGGCTCCATGGCACAGGAAAGTGGCTTTTGCGGAGGATTACTAGTCGAGGGAGGGGGGTGATTACACGTGATATTACGGGAAGCCGTGACAAATTTCAAGACTTATAAGGGCGCCGCGGCCTGCAAAAGGTTGGGAACCCCTGATATATATAGATTATAATTCCTTCAATATGGTGTATTCTCAAAGGATGTCAGAGACATAATGTGAAGGCTCGAATTAGATTGTCGCTCTGATAAAATACATCGCGATGACCCAATAAATAGTAGGTACTAAGAACCACCAACTCATGAAATATCAACTTTCACTCACCCCATATTATCAACACTAATAACTCTGTGTGCGACGACAGTGTACAACCTGGTAGGCTCCTCCGTCTGAGTCGGAGCCTGGTGCAACCGCAGCTCAGCAGTGAGAAGAGAAGACGCGTCGCCAGGAGCACCTGTCACTTCGAACCAAACGTGCCTGCCGTGGCCGTGACGAAGTGCGCCTAGATGATGTCCTGAAAATGAAATGAAATTATAATTATTGCGCCAGCTCATAGACTGCATTCTTGAATAAACATCTTTTTGGTACTTTATTATGTGTCACGTTCGTAGTTCCCGTCGCCGCCGCCGTGCGAACACGGGAATAAAGTATGCCAGCAACAGTGAAGGATTTTTTCAAAAAAGTTAGTATCGGAGCCTATTCAATGCACACAGACAATCAAATATTTCCTCTTTATAGTAGGTAGGTACTAGTATAAACCAGTCTGTCTTCGCAAGACGAAGAAAATGAGATCAATTTTTTAAACCTTTCTGTTCCATTCAAATACAAACCTTGTCTCAACAATACAACTATAATTTTGCAGTCGAAACTGTCTCAAAGCCATAAAACCAGCTCTTAGCACGTGGAAGTGTACCTATAAGCTGTTCTTGTATTGTCTAAAATGTATTGATCTCTTAGACAATTAGTTTAATAATTACCCGCAAAAAAGACTTGATAGACAAAATTTAACTTTTTAGACTTAACTTTTCTTGTAAATTTTCCCTTTAATTATACCTAAGTATTATTTACTTATGTATCTAAATAAACCTTTGCAAATGTGTAACATGAGGAGGCTGCCGGCTGGTCGCAGTAAAACCAGTTTAATCTTAACCAATCCGTATCATCCAGTTATGCATAACAAGCCACTAGTTATCATCACCATTCGTTCGTCACGGTTGCGACGAATGACGAAAAGACCCTCTTTTTTCTTTGGTTCTTGGAATTACCCCTCCTACTCCTACCATGACCAGTAAAGGTTAGTTTTCTACGGTGACCGCTTCCCATTAGGAGAGAAATCACCCACCCGAGTTCTGCAGTCTGCGGCACGGGCGCTGCAGACTTGTCTTCGCCCAAGACTATCGGCCTTCATGACCGAGGGCCTGAGGACTGTGAAGGGCTGCTTACCGTTCTTACAGGAGCAGGCCCAAGACGACAGCGCGACGTGATAGTTTCACGCAAGCCACACACACCAAGAAGCGGGATAACACCCGAACAACCCCCAAGGACACAGGATTGTACCCGAATCCTCTAGTTAAGGCCGCAGTGGTAGACAATGTGTGTTGGGATTCCTGGGGTCATCCTTCCAAGGGCTTACCCGGGTTTCCCAACCGTAGACATTAGGTAGGGAGCGTGTGGGTTTTAGTCGGTAAGAGTTCAGCATAGCTTCCGTGTAGGATTTTCCTCAGGTTAAAAAGAACTGGCTTGAAAAATACGCCCACATTTCACCTTATAGTTTTATGTCCCACTTATAGGTGGTGAGCTTATTGCCGTGTTGAAATGGAAAGGCGCAGGTCGCCGCTACCTGCAGTTGTCAACTGCAGCCAGTCACATTGTATATAAAGGGCTATGACTAAAACCTCTGATGGATCGCGACCAGGTGTTCAGTAATCTGGTTGTAATATGATTCTCAACAGGTGTAACCGTCCAAGTATTATGTATAATTCATTAGTCAATAAAATTGATTATATATTGCGTTATAATAGAAATAGGTAGCTATTAATAATAATTTAATAATGATAAAGGAATATAAATAGGTAGGTACCTAAATTGAAATTTTACATTAGAGAATGTCGGCAGCTTTACGCACATGAAATTTAGCTTTTTTTTAGCGTTAGGGGAAAATCCTTCGTGAATGCTTTGCCGGACTCCTACCGACTAAAAAACCTCACGTAATGCTCAACAGCCTACGGTTGGGAGCCCCAGGTAAGTCCTCGGAAGGATGTCCCAGGACTCCTAACAGACCTGCGGCTACCACTGCGGCCTCACCTAGGAAAAATGATTAAGTGTGTTTCACGATTGTTGCGTTCTTCAATCGTGAAAAGTTTTTCATCAGTAAAGAGGATATTTCTGTGCCTTTCACCGGCGTATCGCGACAGAAGGCGCTTTGATCGACCCTCTCATAATCTTAAAGATTGATTTAGGACATGTCATGTATATCGACGATAAGCACAGAGCTTCAGGTCTTGTTTTATAATACGTGACAGAGTCCTAGCGGGGATCTTCATTTCTCGCGATAAGGGATTCCCGCGATAAGATTTTTTGCTTCGTTATGGGGTTTCGACGAATTCTGGCTTTAACAGCATTAATAGACTTTGTAGTTCAAACAGCACTTGGCCGCCGCGCCGCCCCGATTGATTCTGGTCTTCGACAGACGAAGTGTTGTTGTATCTACTTATTGATAGTACGATATACGAACATACGGCTGATACCAAGTTTTTGAAGTGTCTGGAAAATCCTATTTTCTTTAACACTCCATTCCATAATGTAATTCGATAATGTGCACGAAAAATTATGTAAAATGGCTCGAAATCGAAAGAAATTTTTAAAATAGTTTATGTGTTTCAAATTCAAAATAATTAAACAGTAAATAACCCCCCGATAACATATTGGGCAAGTTATTCGAGATCTCTAAAGAATACAATCAACCGCTATCAGTTCAAGGAAATATAGGTAGGTACTGCATCTAATGCACCATTCACATTGTCCTCGAACTCTATGTTAATAATTATTGAACACAGTGTAACATTTTTTTACCCAGAACAGCACCATAATCTGGCCTAAATTATTCTTGTGCTATGGACTTGGACCTAGCATAGACAACTGAACTGATAAACATCATCCCTACTTCCCTACTAATATTATAAATGTGAAAGTACTGTCTATCTGTCTGTCTGACTGTCTGTCTGTCTGTCTGTTACGCTTTCACGCCTAAAAGGGGACCATTAGGAAAATAATATTAAGGTGAAGTGGGACTCAAAATACATATTTTGACATATTTCGAACCAATTTTGCAATGGTGTTACCAAGGATTTCACAATTTTTTAAATGGATAATTATTATTATGTAGGTATATTAACTAGGGTTGTCAGCTCTCCAAAACACGATTGAGTAAATTCGGCTCGATAGAAATTTATCCCAAAGTTGCCTCGAATCTGTAAATTTACCTGTGACCGCCTTGACTATAACCAATTTTATTCAGTAGTTATATAATGTATCACACTATTTTTTTTATTTCCATGTCCCTAATAAGTTACCTCGAGGCCCTATGCTGTCATTTATTTATTAAAATCATATTGTTTGAATATATAATACGTTTTGTTGAGCGGGAGTGCATTTTGCCGCTATCAGCCACCTCACAGCGCCCGCTCAGTCAGCCGACAGGCTTCGTTGAGGACACACGTATACAACTTTGTCGGGCCCGCTGACGTAATTCGCTGCCGTAGTAACGAAAATGGGTAATAAAAAAAAAACAAAAAAAGGAAGTATTCAAGGCTTAAGCTCAAGAGCGTAAAAATATCGCATCTGTTTGGGTAAATTTCTTTGGTGTATTATATAAGTTATAGTAACGTTTTCATACTTTCCAATACAAAGTCCGCCTGATGCCACATAATAGATAAGTCCAGAAGATTCACCTATGAATGCGCTCATGTATGTGACGCCCTGACCGAGCTTATAACATGTACATTATTTATATTAATATTTAAGTTAAATCAATGTTATTACGAGTATACTACTAATGACTGATGAATCAGTGGGCCAATTCTCCTAAATTTACAATATAACAGTAGGTATAAACCTTAAAACTCAAAAAATTGGTATTCTCCTATCCAAAATTACAGTTTTCAATGTACGTATTGCGTATTGTTGATATTCTGGTAGTCTTACTTTACTACTAGTACGTCGTAGTTGATGTAGATAGGTATTGAATTTGAAAGTTGTAAGTATGAGTTTGAATTTTAACCAACAGTGAACTGAAAATAAACAGCTTGCAACCCGATACAGTCAATATAACCCTAACTTTGTTTTTAAGCTATAATGTAAAACAGTAATACAATGTTCAATGGATAGTGGTACCTATATGTTAAGCGCCAGAAGATGATTTTGTGACTATTTGTTACTGAAAACCGGGACCAACGGCTCAGAAGCACGGAAAAGCAAAATATTCAGAAGTGCCTGATGATTTAATATAATTTACGAGTTATTTAATTATGATATAATTGAAGTCTGTGAAGATGTTTGCGACAAAATCACGTTCCAACGGTTGAGGCTGTAATTGGTGGCCTATTATAATTATTTTATGCTTTTCCAGACTGCAATATATTCCTGGATATATTATATATAATTTAGAAAATAGCATAAAGACTATTTTATCCCTGGATATGATCCAATGGTAGGTGGGAACGTGAACAGAATTCTACACAGCTGAAGCTGCGGGCAAAAGCTATGGAATATTCGTTTTTGTATATTCTTCGGTTTCGTATCCAAACGGGACCCTATAACTGAGACTTCGAAGTCCGTTTGTCCATCTGTATCTCATGAACTAGGCAGTTATACATTTCAAAGATGTGTTTCTGCTACCGCTGTCACAACTATAATAATCTAAATCTATACTAATATTATAAAGAGGATAGATTTGTTTTTTTGTTTGTTTGTTTGTAACGAATAGGCTCCGGAACTACTGGACCGATTTGAAAAATTATTTCACTGTTGGGAAGCTACACTCTTTGCAGTGAACATAGGCTATATTTTATTCCCGTATTCACACGGGAACGGGAACTACTCGGGTAAAACCGCGTGACGTCCGCTGGTCTATACTAATAATATAAAGAGGAAAGATCTGTTTTTTTGTTTGTTTGTTTGTAACGAATAGGCTCCGGAACTACTGGACCGATTTGAAAAATTCTTTCACTGTTGGAAAGCTACACTCTTTGCGGTGAACATAGGCTATATTTTATTCCCGTATTCCCACGGGAACGGGAACTACGCGGGTGAAACCGCGCGACGTCCGCTAGTACTGGATAAAGAATGAATAAGGTTACTTCCATACCTACAACGTAATCTTTTGTCGTTTTTCTGTTGCGAAATCCTCATCAGTGTGCCTGTCCAACTTCAACTTGGCCGTTTTTTACAGTTCCTTATCCAAAGGATAAAATGAGACGAGGAGAGAGTAACTTGATGACATGAAGTTAGTTTTGTCTTTTGAAAATGCGAAGAGGCGAAAGCGGTCAGGTGTAGAGTAAATAAATGCTGTGGAACAGTACAAGTGGTGGGTATTCAATATGCGCTGCAGGTTCCACCAAGTGCCATCAACCAACAGTATAAATAATATGTAATAACGCGACCCTATTACAGAGACTACGCCGTCCCTCTATCTGTCATCTCATGCACCACTGCAATCGCTAGGCATTTGAAATTTACGAATACTAAAAACAGAAAAAAAATTAAGGAGGGCTCCCATACAGGTATATTTTTCAGTCTTTTTTGTACAGTACCGTACCATTACACAGTACAGTAAACAGTACAGTAAAGTACCAAAAAATAAAAACTATGAAGGAGAGGGTCAGCAGATTCTTACTTTTTCATTCAACCTGGCAAAAATCGTCACAGGTAAAAAAATAAATTGAAGTACTTCTCAAATATATTATGTTCTATTCTTATACTTTTGACATATCATTTGTAATGACGTATTCAAGGCCTGCACAAAAAACCAGCTTGTTGGGAATTAATGCAAACTGGAATGTCTATTTTGACTGGACTATTATTATTTTACATGTTAGTGATAAAAACTGCATCAAAATCAATTACGTAGTTGCTCACGAGTAGAAAATCTAAGAGGTTTATCTAAACAGGGCGAAAAAAATAGTTATGTAAACTTGTACTTCTGTCAATGATTTCAATTGCGTAGTGAACGGGCTAACGCGCGAAAACGTTTCCGACGCACGGAGCGTCCCGAACATCTTGCGTCTGCTTCACCCCCTCCGAATCGCTGGAGACACAATTGCACTTCGCCTTAACTAAATAGACATATTTTTTATTTTCATTTTATGTTAGGCAACCCCGGAAGATGACCATCCCGAAATCATAAAAATAAAATATGACAGCGGATAGACGTTAACAGGTTTATTAGGGTTCCGTGGTAAACCAGGATGTTTTATAATTTCTATAAATCCGTCTATTGATCTGTCTTCAATCTTATTCAGAGATCTTGAACACAAAACATTTTCAGTTTGTTATACACTTACTTATATATCCTTGATCGTTATTGATCCTTATCTACTAATATTATAAATGCGATAGTTTGTGAATATGGATGTACCTAAGTATGGATTTGTCACAAAGATTTTTTGGATGCATTTTTCATACGCTGTCTGATATTACTTAAAATATTACATAATTAAGAAGAAAACTATAAAACAAATTATTAGGTTTTTTTTTTAAGTTTACAGGTGTGTATAGTCCACCGACTGACAAATTAAGTACCTAAGTAAAACCTTTTTGTACACAATATTTCGAACGAATTAGCAGGTACGGAACCCTACAAGGTGTAGCCCGACACGGATTTCTCAATTAAATAATAGATAGGTAGTTGATGATTACTCATCAACTATCCCAAGAATGTATCCCAGGGATCATGAGTCATAAATTTTTGTCTATGTCGTCTTTACCTGCGATGATGCTGAGATACAATAAGATGTCCCTTTGTAAAAAGATTGACAAAACAAATGCTATAGGTAACTGTATATTAGATAACTAGGTATTTTGTTTGTTAGTGTGCATGCAGATCTGAATCTTAACCCACCCAAGTGTTATTTTTTTTAATATCTCCATTGTAGGAACAGACTCGACCACTTTACCATTTTATTAGTAGGTACTTGCCTTGAGATAAGAATTTATATATTTATGTATTAAAGAATAAAATTTATCTGTACATGTAGATACCTATATAATATTTGACGAAGCTTTAGAACTAGATTTCTGACCTACCTAATAAATAATCTAGTTCTAAGCCTTCGATCAAATATCGAAGTTCCAAACCTAATAATAGGTAATCCACTTTTGAAGCTATTTACCTAATTACTAGGTATCTGTCCCCCTCTTACCCATGGAGTCCCTTTTTAGGGTCCCGTACCCAAAGAATAAAAAAATTGAACCCTATTCATGAGACTTCGCCGGCCGTCTGTCTGTCTGTCTGTCCGTCAGGAGGCTGTATTTCAGGAACAGGAACCGTGATAGGTAGAAAGCTGAAATTTTTACAGATTATGTATTTCTGTTGCCGCTATAACAACGAACACTAAAATCAGAAAAATGGGGGATTAAGGGGGGATGTAACCCATGCATCAAACTTAATTTCACGGAACCCTCAGTGCGCGAGTTCGACTCACACTTGGCCGGTTTTTCGGTTGACTCTTCTAAACTACACAACAGATTGGAAGTAGTTTTCACTGTCAGAAAGATAATTTCTTTTGGATGACCCATTTAGGACTTAGCTAGCCATGTACCGAGCCTAAATTATATTAACTACCTATGTTTAAAGAATTTACACTAAGTAAAACTACCCATTCTCCCAAATCAGTTCATTCATTTGGGAGAATCAGTAGTTTTAGTGCGCAGTCGTATTTATCCCGGAAAAAAAATCTCTAGGAATACCTCGACAAAGACCAAAACATCGTGATCAACACAGGCGCCTAGATATGCGGAAAGCAGTAAACAGTGTTAATGGACATAAGCACATACAAATAAAAGAAAACAATTCTTAGTAGGTAAGTACTTCTACTTTTTAAAAGTCGGTTGAAATGCGTTTTAATCTATACTTAGCCCTCCTTATAAATTCGTGGTAAGTAGAAGTACATTGACGCAATTATCACAATTAACGCTTCCTGCATGTAATACAGTAGGTACCTACGTATCCATTTCTGTAGAAATCTAGTGCCTATACTTAGGTTGTAGGTCAATAGTCTGTATTACCAAATCAATCAACAGGAATTACATTTCTGGACAGAATAATTATGCCGCACTTGTAAATCAGTCTGTAGATATAGGTATTGGGCATTGTAACAAGGTCTTTAGCTACCAATAGTGCCTAAGTAATGATATAATAGGTACCATATTTAAAAACCATTTCAATAATGATATTAACTTCTAAGTTAGGAACAGGGAATAGCTAGGTACTTACTTTTGCTTTGAAAGGTCATGATGAGGTCGCTTTCGTCGATAGCATGTTGTTCATCACCACTAAGCGCCATCTCGGAGCTTCGGGTCGGCCGTGCTTGCTCATGTTCTTCCGCCAGTTGTTTATAAACGTCCAACAAGAAGCTGGGCGCCGAACGATCCAACGGTGGCGCCCGAGCCCGTCTAGGCCTCTCCCCGAGACCTAACAGCTCCAATATTTCGTGTTCTACTACCATCCTCTCGTGCCTAGTCATCGAGTGATGTATAACTGTTTGGTCAACACCATTATCGATATACAATCCCGAGAGCACGGCCTCGGATACGGTAAACAAAATAAAACACGCACTGAGCCACGCTGCCTTTTGACCAGCCATGTTCGCTGTCGGAGCGCTCCGTCGACTGGCGAGACGAGAACTAAACGGCGACGCGGACAGCGCGGGCGCGGCGAGATCAGCCGGTGACCGGTGAACCTGCCCACTCAAGGTGGGCCACCGCCGCCGCACACGCCACATTCCTCCCCTCCTTCGCCTTTACACATCATTCGTTTATTAACGTAAACATTAACTAAACACTCACATACTTCAGTCGGTCGGACACGTACAACTAACTACTCAGCTGCATAATGTAGGTACATGTGATTATATTTCTCCTGCGCTTAACTTTGGTATTGTTTCAGGATATAACGTTTATTGACACTCGTTTCCTGCTGTGTTGTATGACTAGGTATGTACTGGATTGAAAATAATTTGCCAATGTATCTAAATGATATATTAACTTTATGTAGTTCACTAGTAGTTCCGGAGATCCTAGCGTTCAAACAAACAAACTCTTCAGCTTTATAATATTAGTATGGATATTAATATAGTTTGATCTGTTATTTAAATACAAGAAGTTTCTTAAGATTTTCACATTTTACATTTATAGTTACTAAAATGGAAAAAACCAACTTAAGCTTTTGCTTGAAACAGCAACTCCCAAAGGTCTCGATGGATTAGTCCAGTGCAATTAGTACCTTCCTTAAACACTTACATAATCTAAGTCACAAAACACCTACTTAAGTAGGTACTTAATGGTGTTGTTGAGGATACATAGCTGATAGGTTTCAGTTGGTCGGAGTGGAAAGACAGGTTCAACCATTTAAATGTGTACAACAGGACGCACTAGCATGTCTTGATATTCGGATATTCGAGTTGTGGGGACTGACTTTCCGCTAATGGGTTAAGGTTAGACAAAAACAGATACAAAAAATAGTACTAAATTAACAAATAGAAGATAGTCAGCTGAAGCATCTACCGACGAGACTGGCACAGATATTCGCGGAAGAGTTGAACTACAAGACTTGTAGTCGGGCAGCTCAATTTGACTTTATTTGGTAAGTAGGTACATACATACATATCATCACGCCTGTTTCCCATCGGGGTAGGCAGAGACTATGGCTTTCCACGTGCTACGAGCCTGGCATACTACTTTCGTTTCTTCCCCTTTCATAAGTACTTTCATACACGCTCGCCGGTTAAGGGTACTCCTGACCTGGCGTTTTTCCAACAGGACATTAATTAGATTGCCATGCGTGCGCCGAGGACGACCCCTACCAGTTTGCCCATTCATTCTCGCCTTATAGATCTGTTTAGTCAGTCTATTTGCACCCATCCTCTCCAATGTAAGTAATACTTAGATAATACTTGGTAAGTAGGTAATACTTAGTATTACCTATTAACCAAATAAAAAGTCATAGTCCAATGATGCAACCAAAACAGGTGATTTGAGATAAATTATAGTACCTACGTATACCGGACTTATGGCCAAATTCCTGCGTAGTGCAAAACGGTGACCTCTGTCGATTAACTATCCCTCTAGGCTCTCTGGGTGCAGTTTCTAAAAAAACTTAAGACTGGAATTATCAGGTATCAGCTTTTCGGTTGCATGTACCATGAATGGTGCAGAAATTCAATGAAGCAAACTGCGTGACTGGAGAGTACTAGGAGAGGGTACTACAGTGCCCCTCTAGCTAATAACCTTTCTCTTGATACTGTGCTAATACAATGACAAGTCTTACCGTCTCCATTATAGTATGCCCTCGCCTAGTTACCAATGTCACTCCTGTCTATTAACTTAGAATAAATGTAATATCTTGAACCATATATTGCGAGTAGCTTGTCGGGACCACATAGCTACCAGCTAGCTCTGATGAGATAGAAACAACTGCTAAGTATGAGTCAGTTGAAAACTTGAAATGACGATGGAAAGGGTGAAAATTGCGAAATAAAAATAATTATTCGACTTTAAAAACAACACTTCCTTATTTAATACTTTCTTATTTAGGTATGTACTTTTAGGTATATTTTTATCTTATTATTATGGGCTTAAAAAGAAAAATTAATTTATACATATTAAATAATCTTATCAGATACAATGTTAGGTATTTGAAATAAACCATTTCTTTTTTCGAATGATCGATTCGATGTGTAGGTAACTGCGGAAGTTGAAAACTCTTTGCATACACTTTAGTTTTCAAACTAATAGGAGGATTCAAATCAAAGAAGAACAAAACGAAAAGTAACAACTCTACAAACGATTACAACCCTCGACAACAGACCCCTATGATAAATACTTCTAATCATAATTCAATATATAAAATAAGAAAAGATACTTTTATCTACTCTGATACTATAATACAAAGATTATAAAATTGAAATCAATACTATTATGACAAACATTACGCACAGGCCAAAAAAAAAGTTTTATTACGATACAGGTCTTGTATGGACACCTATATCATAATAAAACTTTTTAATCATTACGATACACCATAAACAATCTCCAGCTGAAAAAGAAGTTTGAACCTCTACTTTAAAAAAAAATTGTGTCTCCAGAGTAGCGAAAAATCCTAAATCTATGGTCTCCGCAGCCTAAAAAAAAAAAGAAACACGCATGCGCAATCGATGTTTGCGCCTTGGCGCCAACATTTTACATTTAAATTAAACAAAGTTTGGTTTTGTTTGTAAAATAAATTAGTTTTTGTGTAAAAACATGTCTTAAAGCGAGGATGGTGGTAATTGTACACCACCAGACATTCTGGAAACTGCGTCAAACATGACCATGAACCTGTTACCGGCGAAATCAAGGAGCAACTATATATCACAACAAAATGAAATCAGGTATTATAGTATGAGAGTAGATAAAGTAGTGTATGACACTGTACATAACTTGGTCTTATAACACTCGTGTGATACTATAAAAAAACTCGCCTACGGCTCGTTTTTTTAAAACACACTCGTGTTTTAAGAACCCTTATTATGCAACAGTGTCATAAACTACTATTAAAGGTTATGTAGTAGGTAAATAACCTGACCTGTATCATTTCGTCATGTCCGTCTGTATGTTTTCAGAGACCCTCAGTTAAAAGCTGTAATTTGGAATGGTTGAGAACCACGGTACTAAAAAGCTGTAATTTGGAATGGTTGAGAACCACAGTACTAAAAAGCTGTAATTTAGAATGGTTATGTTGTGGAGCGGTAAAGTGGTAAATTAAAAATATGTTTACAAAAAAAAATACAAAATGAATGTTATTAAAAATATTGTAAAATTTTAAATTATTTGCCGTCAAAAAAGTCCAATTTTAAAATATATTACATTGTAAGACCTGTTTAAGAATTTTTCAGCTTTGAAGTGCATTTTTGTAAGACAAGTTATGAAGTAAAAATAAGTAATATATGCGCTTAGTTCAACACGCAATTTATTCTGTTTTGGTGTAACTACCTACTAAAAACATTATACAAAATGCTGTAATGTGCTTCACTTAGAATATGTTTCTCATTATATAATCAACTTGAAAAATAATATGATAGGTATGTCCAAATAAAACATTACCTTAGAATAACTTGAGCTCTTCATCACTTCTGCCAATTTCAAGTTGTTATGTTGATACAATTCAAGGGGTGATCAAAAATTAATGATAATCGAGTACCTATTTGTAATAGATAAAATTTTAAAGAAATATTAGGTATTTCACTTTTTTATTTGTTACGGGAAGTACCCACTACCCACCCAAAAAATCGGATAGGTACATGACTTGGCGGATATGCATTCATTTGAATACAAGTAGCCGGACCAACAACATTAAAATGGCATTATCAAATTTATCAAGTACCTACCTGTGTATTAAAAAAACCGGCCAAGTGCGAGTTGGACTCGCCCATGAAGGGTTTCGTAGCAGCAAGTAACATAATATAAAAGTTCTTATAGTTCTCGTTCAAACCAATTTTCGTTGGTAGTTTTTTGGCAATGTACATCATATATTCTTTTTAGATTTATCATAATCTTAGTTTAGAAGTTAGAGGGGAGGGGGGCACACAATTTTCCACATTGGAAGTGTCTCTGGCGCAAACTATTCACTTTAGAAAAATATGATGTTAGAAACAATAACATTTTTGAAGACCTATCTATAGATACCCCACACGTATGTGTTAGATGAAAAAAAAAATTCAGTTCTGAGTATGGGGACCCCCAAAATTAACTGCTTTTTTTCTAGTTTTATATAAGTACACACGGACGGACAGACAGACAGACAGACAGACATGACGAATCGATAACGGTTCCGTTTTCGCCATTTGGCTACGAAACCCTAAAAACCGGAGGGTTCCGTACCAAAAAACGGTAAAAAATCACGTTTGTTGTGTGGGATTATTTTTTATTTTAGTAGTATGCAACAGAAATACATCATCTGGGATAACGGTTTCTGAGATACAGCTTTGTGACACTTTGGGTAGCTTCCAGACAATAAAATCTATTCTTCTATTCTTGTAACAAATTCAGCCAGATTCGTTTAGCTGTTAGAGCGCGTTGAGTATAAACATGTTCACAAACTTTCACATTTATAATATTAGTAGGAACCCAATTTTCACTATTTTTGATTACCCCTCTCACCCAGTTGTCCATACTAGTAATAAACTAAGGTTACTACTGCTACTACGGCTACTAGACATAAAATAAGATAATTTCCTAAAGAACATAAATAAACTACACAGTTGGCGCGCTACTTTACATATTTTTCCATAAACTTCTTATGAAACTCAGACCTTAAGGAGTCATTAATGAATGTGTTAGGCTTCTTTTCAGGTTCTGATCGAGCACAGTTTTTGAAAACCACATCATCATCCCATCTTCGTTTGACCTAAAACAAACAACATTAGTCTTAAAAAATTTAAAATAAACCAAAAATATTTATGACAAGTGTAAATATAGTTTTTATGCCACAGAGGTGGCAAACAAACAATCTTGTTGCAACCTAGAGGTGGAAGACTCACTCCTCCAACGAATATTCAAGGACACAAGGATTACCGCCTCTATGAAAGGAGTGCTACCAGACAGAAGGTATGAGAATGAACACCCTGTCTTTGGCGCATACAAAAGGATCCTCGATTCTGGCTTACCGGGCCCGACACCTAAACCACCGGACCATTGAGACACTACTTTAAATTGACTAATTGTTTCATCTTATACATCTTGGGATGATGTCCTGCTTGAGAACAACCATTTCCTTCACATAAAATTTGTGATTTAACTAGCATCAAGCACACAAACGAGCAAACAGCTCTTCTTAATATTTATTGGGTCAGTCCAAATATCTATATCTATACTTATAATAAAACTGTTGAGGGTCGAGAGTCTGTACATGGAAGATATTTTGAAAACTTTAATTGGAGGGTGTTCTCTAATCGATACAGAAGCCGAAAATGTAACTTAAAATTTTAATGTCTGTCAGTCTGTCTGTCTGTCTGTCTGTCTGTATCCCGAATAAGTATCACGCCGAAACTACTGAATCGATTTGAATGAAACTTGGTACAATCTGAGCTTATAGTCCGAGGAAGGTTCTTGGATACTTTTGATTCCGATATTTTGCGCGGTTCCTGCGGGAGAGGGGATGAAAGATGAAATGGTTTTTCAGCTGTAATTGCTCAACGCTCAACCTATTTCAATTGTTTTTTAGTGTCAGAAAGGGAGTACTTTAAGCATTGTTCCACACAAGTTTCAAAATAAAGGGTTTTGTGGTTCAGAAATTAGAGGCATCTCAACTATCGCCAAACCTAGAATTCAAGGCTTCCATTGAATGTTAGGGGAAAATTTAAACGGGCGTGTTGGCTAAATCATAAAAGAGCTTAACTATTAAGGCTGTTGTAAAATTATTGAATGAATTGTTTTAGAATAGCCTTTTCTTTAAGCTCTTTTATGATTTAGCAAACAGGGCCGTTTCACACAGTGCTTGATGAGTCTGATGAAGAAATGCCTCCCCTTTCATACACCTTATGTGACGTAAACGAAGTTGCGAGGGTTAGCTCGTTTGTAATATGTATGTAGGTATGTATATTACGTATGTATCTTACTTCTTACTAATACACTCGAGAGCAATGAATCCGGGTCACTTAAAGAATGTTAAAAATCTCGGAAACTAAAAATGATAGGTTAATGCAATAAATTGTATTTAATAGACAATGTAATACTCCTTAAATGAAAGTAAAAAAAATATGAGTCACCATACATTTTATTAACACAAAATTACATAAAGAAAAAACTGCTGATCTCTCCTTAAAACAAAAATAGGAAACATGAAATTTTTGAACTTTATTTCGATTTTCTTGAATTTTAATACTTCGTATTGCCTCCTCGTGCTTCCATTACTGCGTTTACGCGGTTTGGCATGCTGTACACCAAGTTCCTTATACGATTTTGGGGAATATTCTCCCATTCCTCTGTGAGAGCAATTTTGAGCTCACGAAGCGTGATTGGGGGAGGGTTTCGTTGTTTTACGCATCTGCCTAGCTCGTCCCAAGCATGCTCGATCGGGTTGATATCCGGGCTGCGCGCTGGCCACTCCATACGAGTAATGTTCATCTCTTGAAGGTAGTCATTCACAATCCTACCTGTATGAGGTCGGGCATTGTCATGCATAAATATAGCATCCTCACCTAAATTGACCATAAATGGACCAACGTGATCATTGAGGATTTCTTCCACATATCTTACGCTAGTTAAAGAGCCGTTTTCTATGATCACCAGCTCTGTGCGACTTTCAGAAGAAATTCCGGCCCACACAAGTACAGACCCACCACCGTAGGCTACTTTTTCTTCGATGCATGCTTGCTTGAATCTTTCCCCTGGTCTTCGATACACTCTGTGTCTTCCATCGTGCTTGTAGAGCATAAATTTTGATTCGTCGGAGAACATAACTTTTGACCAATCTTCAATACTCCAATTTACGTGGCTCTGGGCATACCTTAGTCTCGAAATACGATGCCCACTCTCCAGTTTAGGGCCGTTTGCAGGTCTAAGGGGTTTTAAGTTAGATTCAGCAAGCCGACGTCTTACTGTCCATGCACTTGGGTTACTTCCTCCGAGGCGTCGAAACTGATTGGTGAGTTCAGTTCCTGTGAGAAAGCGATTTCGAAGCATGGTGTTCACCAAGTATCGGTCTTCTCGTGCTGTGGTACACCTGGTTCTGCCCGTTCCTGGTCTGCGTAGGTTAGAACCAGTTTCTTCGTAACGTCGGAGAACTCTTTGTACTGTTGACAGCGACACACCGACAGTCCTGGCTGTATCGCGCTGACTCCGGCCGGTTTCCAGCATTGTAAGTATTCTGGTGCATTCTTCAGGCGTAAGCGACATAATTTCAGCTTGATTAATGAATATAGAGCACTATCAACATGGTTTATGTACCCACATAAATGACAGATTACAAACAAAAGCAACACCAAATGCTGTAATTTCGTAGTTCCATCTTCGAAAGTGGCCCTTTTTCAAATTTGATTTTTTTATGATATAACTTTACAATAACTAAGAAGTTTTAATACCTTCATTTAAGGAGTATTACATTGTCTATTAAATACAATTTATTGCATTAACCTAGCATTTTTAGTTTCCGAGATTTTTAGGATTCTTTAAGTGACCCGGATTCATTGCTCTCGAGTGTATTATAAATGCGAAAGTTTGTGAGTGTGGATGTTTGTTACTCTTTCACGCTCAAACGGCTGAACGGATCGGGCTGAAATTTGGTACAGAGATACATTATAGTCTGGAATAACACATAGGCTACTTTTTATCCCGGGAATAAGTTTCCACGGGAAGAACAACTTTTACGCGGGCGAAGCTGCGGGCATCAGCTAGTTTAGAAATATACAAGTATGTATATCAGTCGTCTAGATCCCATAGCACAAGCTTATATTAGCTTAATTTGGGGAATTTGGGCTAGGCTAGATGATGTTGTGTGTGAATGTCCACAAATATTAATTTATTTATACAGGGTGGCCCAAAAGTCGTGGATCAAACGCAACTAGGGGTTAGATGGGGTCACCAGCTGCAAAAAGTTGTTCTACGGGAGGTTCTTAAGGTCAACCCCTGCAGAGTTATAATTTATTTGTTTTTATGAGAAAATTGACTTTTTTTTTACTAATTCTTATTAAAATTAGAAAAAATCTACATCCTGTATCTTTTTTATAATTTTCACTAGATTGGTACTGATCAGTCCTTGCGTTAGACATGCTATTTATGGTTGTTTATTGGTTGTGTCGAAGATAACATTAAGTTTTACGATTTTTGTTTTTCTCAAATCATAACTTTTTATTTACTTCGGACCCCACTGTGAAAAAAAAATACTCTACCGAAAAGTGACCCTGTATTACAAGTTTTGGCGCATTTAATAGGGATTCTGAAAAGGTATTACACATGGCCATAAGTGGCTCTAATATCTTTCTAGGACGAAAAAACAAAACAACGATTGTAAAATAATTGTTTTATTAAGCAAAACATTTTACAATAAATGCTCAAAATTCCTGCCTCTGACCATAATACATAATCTGCACCGTCTAATAAAATTCCTACGTAACCTACGGAATGCACCTCTGTTGTTAGTAACTTGTACCCTAGCAAATTCGAGCTTTTGTCGTAGTTCTTGTTCGCTATTGTTCTCTCCTTGGTAAACTATTTCTTTAAAATAGCCCCAAAGAAAAAAATCTAATGGATTTAAGTCGGGCGACCGGGGTGGCCACGCAATATGACCGCCTCGACCTATCCACCGGTTGGGGAAGCGCTCGTTCAAATGATCTCTAACTGCTCGAGCGTAGTGAGGCGGGGCGCCATCATGTTGCAGCCACATTTCTGCTATTCTTTCTTCTGGAACTTCAGCTTCGTTAAGAATATGGTTTAAATTATTTTGCAAAAAATTTAAATACTGAGCACCATTCAGCCTTGCTGGCATTTCATGCAGCACCAACTGCTGGCCAATTATACCAGCCCACATGTTAATACCAAACAGATGCTGGAATCGATCATTTCTTATGATATGGGGGTTCACTCTGGAGTAAAAATGTAGATTGTGGATATTGAATACTCCCATTCTTCTAAAAGTTGACTCATCCGTCCATAAAACCTTGTTGAAGAACTGCGGATCCTCTCTGTGGTATCTTAGCATCTCTCTGCAAAACCGCACTCTAGGTTCATAGTCACCGGGCAGCAAAGCTTGCACCCTTTGCACGTGGTAGGCGTGATATTTGTTTCTGTTAATGACACGTTGCACCGTCGATCTTGGAATCCCGAGATTACGGGATATTTGGCGTTGACTTGTACTAGGATCCAATCTTAATTCTCTCAGCACTTCATCTTCATTTTCAAATTGCACCACAGGTCTGCCTGCTCTCGGAGCATGCTGACCGGGTAAGACTCCCTCCATGTACGAATTATGTACGCGCATAAAGACCCTGTAGTCCGGAAAACGATCACGGTTAGGGTAGCGTTGACGATATTCCCTGGCAGCAGCCCGGGCATTACCGTCACAAAAGCCATACAGGTAATGCATTTCTGCATACTCCCGTTGGGTGTATTCTCTCCTCGCAGCAGCCATCTGTCCACTTTTTTAGCCAATCCGTCCGATTCACACAGCACTGGTCACAGGTAGGCAATCTATCACAAGTCCGAAAAACAAAGCGTAGGTCAAAGGAAAGAAACTGGTCACAAGTCGTCGTAAAACCGAGAAAAAGAACACGTGCGTACTCACAGGCAGGAAGCGAGTCACTAAAGAACACTAAACATTCTAAAAAAACATGCTCACGCGCATTCCCCCGGCCCCCGCCCCGGCCGCGCCGGCCCGGCCTTTGTTTCCTAGAAAAGATATCGCTACCTGATCTGACGGGTGAACCGGCCTTTTATTGACAAAGGATTAAATGGTTAGTGTAAAAGAGAGGCAGAGAGTCTTTGTCATTAATTGTATTAGTTCCAGTTTATTTTTAAATAAGCCTAATCGAGTTTTATGGTTGGGTTAACTTTGGCCTTGCTACGAATAATCGTACTAGAAAGATATTAGAGCCACTTGTAGCCATGTGTAATACCTTTTCAGAATCCCTATTAAATGCGCCAAAACTTGTAATACAGGGTCACTTTTCGGTAGAGTATTTTTTTTTCACAGTGGGGTCCGAAGTAAATAAAAAGTTATGATTTGAGAAAAACAAAAATCGTAAAACTTAATGTTATCTTCAACACAACCAATAAACAAACATAAATAGCATGTCTAACGCAAGGACTGATCAGTACCAATCTAGTGAAAATTATAAAAAAGATACAGGATGTAGATTTTTTCTAATTTTAATAAGAATTAGTAAAAAAAAAGTCAATTTTCTCATAAAAACAAAATAAATTATAACTCTGCAGGGGTTGACCTTAAGAACCTCCCGTAGAACAACTTTTTGCAGCTGGTGACCCCATCTAACCCCTAGTTGCGTTTGATCCACCACTTTTGGGCCACCCTGTATATTTATATACTAGCTGACCCTCGCAACTTTGTTTACGTCACATAAGGTGTATGAAAGGACAGGTATTTTTTCAACAGACTCATGGGAGCGTATGAAACTGCCCTGTTTGTTTAATCATAAAAGAGCTTAAAGATTAAGTTCATTCTAAAACAATTCAGCCCACGTCTTCAGTACGGATTATGATTAAGCCATTACGCCAGTTTAGATTTAACCTCAAATTCAAAGGAAACCTTCAATTCTAGGTTTTTGCGAAAGTTGAGATGTCTCTAATTCCTGAACTACAAATCCCTCAACATTGAAACTTTTGTAAAACAATCCATAAAGTATTTCCTTTATGACACTGAAAAGATTACGCGATTATTACAAATATTAAGCCATTTTGTCTTTTATCCCGTCTTCCAAAGAAACCGCGCAAAATATCGGGATCAAAAGTATCCTAGAACCTTCCTCGGATCATAAGCTCAGATTGCACCTAGTTTCGTTTAAATCGATTCAGTAGTTTCGGCGTGATACTCATTCGGGATACAGACAGACAGACATGAAAATTTTAAATTACATTTTCGGCTTCAGTATAGATTAGAGAATGCCCTACATTTAAAATTTTCAAAATATCTTACATGTACAGACTCTCGACCCTCAACAGTTTTATTATAAGTATAGATAGATTGCTTTTTAAAATTGTCATACCAGACAACAAATATATTTAGACAATCTCACACATCATCTAGCCAAAATTAAGCTAATATAAGCTTATGCTATCAAACCTACCAGACTGAGTTTTTGGGGTGTTCTTCTTAGTTTACATTTCCGAACCCCCAGTAGAGTCACAAAAATTTTGAAAATACTAAATATTTTTTTTTAAATATCAAAGGGAATATATTTTATTTTCCTAGATATACTTGTTTATTCCTAAATAAATACATATTATAAATAGAAAACATCCATTTATAATATGTATTTATTTGTGTGCCTGTACTTTTCAAAGGCAAGCACAAGTAATAAGACTGTATTACTGGCACGGAAGCCGTCAAAACAAAATGTCTATACTAATATTATAAAGAAGAAAGATTTGATTGTTTGCATCAAATAGGCTCTGAAACTACTTGACGGATTTGAGAAATTCTTTCAATAGTGGGAAGCTACACTATCCCCTGTGAACATAGGCTATATTTTATACCCATATTCCCACAGGAACGATAGCTACGCAAGTGAAACAGTGTGACGTCCGCTAGTACAGCATAATTTTGTATTTGTTACCTTTAAATCATTTTTCTGTCCTGCTGATGAATAATTTAACAATGGATTCCCTGACAGTATGTTCTCCATGCGAATCCTTTCTTCTTCTTGCTTTCTTTCTGCCTCCTGGATGAGAAAGAAAGACATTTAGTTTGAATCATATATCATATCAATGTTATTTTTCAAGATATTACAAAGAGGAAGAAACATTAATTGTTTTTACACTAAACAATGAATAACCTTTTATTTATTTTGCAAATGACATTTCCCCATAAGTTATTACCTAGCTAAGGTGTAATAAGCAGGCGATAAAACTAGTATTTTTTTTATTTTAGATAATTAATAAACATGCTTATGTTTATATATTCTAGATACATAGTTACTTGCATATTATTCTAAGAATACTCTTAATTTTTTAAACAGACATTTGAGCTTATAGCACAACTACCTAATTGCTCTGATACAGGATTCAAACCCTTAAGATGTCAGCAATGACAATCACATAAATGCAAATATTGAGCCATCAAGTCAGCCATTATGAGCTCAATAAGATAAAGTTCTAGTTGTAATGCAATGACTATTTGGTTGTATAATCAATGACACTACACCATTAGTTGTAAAGATAATAAGAACAAAAAAAAGTATAACTCTCGTACCTTTTTGGCCTGTTCAATTGCCCTCTCTTTCTTTATTTTATTCAGTTCTGCCAACAGTGCTGCAGTGTCATCATCAGAGTCATCCGAGTCAGAAGAATCTCCTTCAAGAGGATCGTCAGCATCTAAACTAGCAGCAGGCACTTGGTCTACCTTTGGCCTTTTTGCTAATGGCTCTATAGGTCTCCTAGCACTGGAGGTTTTAGTACCTTCTTTCTCTCTGTCATCTAGCTCTTTTCTGAAATCTCTTGAGCGCAACTCCTCTGTTGTACCCTGACCTTGTTCCCTGTGAAGTAATAACCACAATTTGAATGTAAATGTAAGAACATATGCTCAGAACCAGCAACAGCTCTTATTTTAACCAAAATGCACAACTATGCACCAAAAATTACTAACCTGTATTTCAACTTGGTATGTCCTGGCAGATCTCTACTGGAATACTGACGAGATATAGCACTTAAATCTTTTTCTCCACGGCCTTGGCCTCCCCTAGCTGGATCAAAAGTAGGCCTAGCCGCTGTAGTCATCTTTTATTTGCAATTTATTGGCCAATAAAAACAACACGACTTAGTAAACTCGAGAACCTTGGTTCTTGATTTGACGCTGCTGTAATAATAAATAAAATAGACATAACAACAAAATGTACGATAAAATTGATAAAATCACATAATATTCATTATCTTATTCACCACTTACATTACAAATAATTAAATTTGTAGAAGAAAGGAAGAAAATACACACGACGCACGTACCTATTTAAAAGAATATGTCAAATTGTCAAGTGACTCAAGTGTTTCACTATTGTCAATGTCAGTGGAGAGCAGTACAAATATTTTTATTTTTAATTAATTTATACTGGCTTTGGTTACTTAGACCACATGCCAAATCTAGATTCCAAATCGACGCCTTACTTTCTCAACCTCATATCTTACCGGCCCCATACACGTACAATATTATTGACTCAATAATATTGCTACAATATTTATTTCCATCCGAATATAGTCTGTTCAATCCTCAATATTACCCGTACACGGTCAATTTATTGCTATATTGATCAATATTATTGTACGTGTATGGGGCTGGTTAGAAAATAGGGATTTTTACTTTTTTATTAACAATCGATTGCTCTCATTTTGCTCTATAACTGCAACAGACTCTTGACTCAATATGCTGTGTATATCGCATGAAAACGAATAAAAATCATTCTGGTATCTCTTTTACTCCTGTTTTGATAACTGTGACAAACTCGTATCTACGTATACGTTGTTGTGAATGTTATTTCGTGGCAAAGTGTCCCGTTTAAGTTACCGCGTCCATCGTTAATCCACCCCAAAAAATCCACCCATTGGGGTGGATAACCGGAATTACATGTTATGGTATGTCCGGGATTCCACCCAAGGGGTGGATTTCCGGATCTACGATAAATATAAAAGATAAAAAAAAACAAAGGAAGATCGAAAAAACAAATGAGGATCGGCAAAACAAATGAAGAGCGTCAAAACAAATGACGGTTGAAAAAACAAATGAAGATTGGCAGAACAAATGAAGATCGTCAAAACAAATGACGGTCGGATAAACAAATGACGATCGAAAAAACAAATGAAGATCGGCAAAACAAATAAAGATCGTCAAAACAAATGACGGTCGAATAAACAAATGACGATCGAAAAAACAAATGAAGATCGGCAAAACAAATGAAGATCAAAAAAGGAAAATAGAATAAAATAAATATGTAAAATAGAAGAAAATTATCTAGCTGCGATTGCCATTGAAAAAAATAGGTGCAAGCAATTCTCGATCTTATGAACATGCCTAATATTTATTTATTTTTCACATAGTCGTGATCAGTGATGTCTGTTAACGCCTAAAATAACATTTTTAGAGAAGTTTCATTAAGGTCGAGATTTGCTTGCACCTATTTTATTGAATGGCAATCGCACCTAGATCACATAATATGGCTGCAAGTAATTTTTGACCATCAAAAATCAACAAGGCTGAAAACTCAAAAGTCAGAACTCAGAACTCAAAACCCAAAACCCAAAACCCAAAACTCAAAACTCAAAACCCAATTCTCATACTTAGGTCCTTTGTTTTATTAATTTGCATATGTTTTATCGGTTTTAATTGGTTTTTCGATCTTCATTTATTTTGACTATCTTCATTTGTTTTTTCGATCGTCATTTGTTTATCTGACCGTCATTTGTTTATCTGACCGTCATTTATTTTTTCGATCTTCATTTGTTTATCCGACCGTCATTTGTTTTGTCGATTTTTATTTGTTTTGTCAATCTTCATTTGTTTATCCGACCGTCATTTGTGTTGTCGATCTTCATTTGTTTTGTCAATCTTTATTTGTTTATCCGACCGTCATTTGTTTTGTCGATCTTCATATTTATTTTTCGATCGCTATTTGTTTATTCGACCGTCATTTATTTTGACGACCTTCATTTGTTTTGCCAATCTTCATTTGTTTTTTCGATCGTCATTTGTTTATTCGACCGTCATTTGTTTTGACGATCTTCATTTGTTTTATTCGATACATTTGTTTTGTCGATCTCCATGTGTTTTGTCCATCTTTTGTTTTTTTCGATTCATTTGTTTTGTCGATCTCCATGTGTTTTGTCCATCCTCAAAATCCACCCATTCCATGGGTGGATTAACGGACTAATTGTATTATATAATTCCGAAAATCCACCCAGGGGGTGGATTTTCATGGGTGGATTAACGGACTAATTCTGAGGTAAGGCCGTACTTGAAGTATCATTAAATTTTAGTAAAAAATGCATTAGTTCCAAAATAGAATCTAATTTAATCCTTAGGGCGCAAGATATTGACCGCAGTGTAAAAGTAATTTAAGTAATTTCGTTTCTTGCATTGCTGTTGTGATCGAAGTTGTTTTAATTAGAGTAAATTAATTTTAATTTGACAACAATTCTATAGTTGCAGGTGTGTGAGACTAGTTTGTGAGCTATTAAATACCTACAAATAGTTCTTCTTCTTAGTTGTTTACACTTAGAAGAGAAGTCGCGGTTGACGGTGTTGTATTTTGAATGGTTACAACCGCACCCGCGCCAATATCCGGTCGACAGCGTCCCATGAACTCTGGACTATGTAAATAGCTTTGTGACATAACTTTCACGAGGTTTGTCCATCGCATAGGTGATTGTACACACGATCCTTTGCCTTGCGCATATCTCAGGATAACAAGCTGGTTCGTAACGATTTTGTTTCGAATGACTTGTCCGAAATATTTGAGGATTCGTATTTATACAAGCAATACAAAATTCAAGCACAGTGTCGAAAAAAGAAAGAAAAGAAAAAAAGTGGATGATTTGTGGTTTCTTTATTGGGTTCATATTAATTCCGATAAAATCATAAAATGCTGTTTACGTCCAGAGATGTTCTTGCTTGCTTTATCTGAAATCAAAAATAATAAACGTTATTCTCAAAGAGAATAGCTAGCTTTCCTAAACATATCATAAGTACAACATATGTTTGATCCAACACCTAGATGCTGTAAATCTCATGTTCACAGCCACAGACATATAACACGTTTTAATTCCACGTTCACAGCAAAGACTGCATTCACTTTCCTCTGCGGACAACACGATGACACACAGACAGACGTTCGTTTGGGTGGCTCGGCCCTCCCGGAATTTACGACTTCGGAGTATAGCAATCTACTGTACTCATCACCAGAAACATATGTACCGCTTTCTTTTTCAATGTACCTCTGTATTTTTGGAGAAAAACTCATGAAAAGGGGGCCGGGCCAACCAAACGCTTTCAGCTCGGCCCCCCTTGTAAATCGAAAAATATACAGCCAATTAAAAAAAAACTTGAGCTTGAGAAATGTACCCCGGTATCACGTTATACGTTCCGAAACAGATATTGTAAATTCGTAATATCAAACGATATATCGATGTAGAAAGGGGGCCGAGCTGAAAATTTTTGATAGGAAAATACGTACAGAAGGACAAAAGATTTTTATTCGAAAACTATAAATATAGAATCTACACATGGTACATATCATATGTACCGCCTTAGTTTCTCATAAAATTTGCTAAATTTAAAATAAACACCAACCTCAGTTCGTTCAGCTCGGCCCCCTTTAAACGCCTATAGTTTCTAAACTATGACATGTTTAATTACAAAAAACTACTTCCTGACTCATATAAAGGAGTACATTTCTTCTAAATAAATTAAGATTCTGTGATATTAGTCTTTTAAAAGATAAATGGGATCGAAAATATCTTACAGGATAAATGATATGGTGACCATGATTTAGAAAATAGTATTGCTAACTGTAAAATTGCGAAAAGTTGTTTAGCCGAATGTTTCTTTGCCAAATGAAAATTTGGGAAACATACTGTGGCATGTGACACTTTGGAGAACGTTTTTTGCCAAACATAAATAAACCGCGTAAATCGTTAGTTATTTAGTATGCATTATGTAAAGTACCTAACCCTACATAATGCCTACTAAATAATACAAAAAGAAAATCAATAAAATAAATCACTTTCGTTAAGAACTTCAAAAAACTCCTGAATCCAGATGGTTAGATTGAGGAGCCACTTCATAAATGTAACTTATAAACTACAAGCGGACGTTACGCAGTTTCATCCTAGCTCCTGTTCTCGTAAAAACACGGGAATAAACTAAAGCCTATGTTCATTGAGAAGAGAATAGCTTCCCAACAGTGAAATAATTTTTCAAATCGGTCCTGTAGTTTCGGAGCCCTTTCGATGCAAACAAACAAAAATTAATAATTGTTTCATTTAGTTTTTCTTCTAACAGCAGCAGCCAATGTAAGAACGAGTGTGGTGAAGCCATACTGTAAGTACATACCTACTCTTCGTTCATTTATCAGTGACTTGAGTACTTATTTTATTTCATGGGAAGAAGACATAGGGGCTAACGGTATAATTAAATGGTAAATACTTATACAGAATCCATTCTGGCATTTGCAGACATCCTCGCAACAAAACCTTGTAAACAAAACCTAGGAAATGGTACTATAAATTTGTGGGTAAATGACATAGAGTTATATAAATGACGTACCAGATTTACCTTGTATGAACCAGGGCTTGCTTTAGGCGGGGAAATCATCGATATAGATAAGCCATAACTCTATGGGGAAAATAAATAGTATCCATTAGGGACATCTGAAACAGTGCCTTTTGAAAATCTTGCTCTGGATAATGACGTACCAAATTTACCTCGAATGAACCAGGGCTTGCTTTAGGCGGGGAAATCATCGATATAGATAAGCCATAACTCTATGGGGGAAATAAATAGTATCCATTAGTGACAAAATCTTGCTCTGGATGAAGTGATTTGAATGATATTATATTCGTCATACAGATTTGGTCTCACAAAAATCCCATGTATCAAAATGTCGGCAGTGTCAAAATCTCCAGTTCTACAAAATGACCGATAATGAATGTCCAGAGTATCAAAATATCCAGTGTATCAAAATTACCGGGGTATCAAAATGACCGGAGTATCAAAATGACTGGAGTATCAAAATGAAAAGTATGGTTTATAACTTAAGGCTTTGATAGAATGAAACACTTAAAATACGCTCACTCGGTATAATTTGTAAATTTAAGGCTTGAAACACTCAAAAATTAAACTTAAAAATTCGCTCTCCCGGTAAAATTTGAGTTAAAAAATGTCTTGAGTACAAAAAAAAGTAGTTAAGCTTACTTTTGTAAAGTTAGCTTAAAATAAATAATTTCTATTTGGACTTTTTGTAAAATTGGACATTTTGACACTCCGGACATTTTGTAAAACTGAAAATTTTGACACTCCGGACATTTTGTAAATCCGGATATTTTGACACTGCTGACATTTTGATACATGGGAACATGAAGCTGCTGAGTTGTTTATTAATTTAAAGATTTACTAAATTTATGCAGCTTTTTCTTACTAATTTTCACTGAAATCATGGTCACCCTACACATACAATATGATATTTTCGATCCGATTTATCTTTTAAAATACTAATTTCCAAGAATCTTAATTCATTTAGAAGAAATGTACTCCTTTATTTGAGTCAGGAAGTAGTTTTTTGTAATTAAAAATGTCATAGTTTAGAAACTATAGGCGTTTAAAGGGGGCCGAGCTGAACGAACTGAGGTTGGTGTTTTTTTTTAAACTTAGCTAGTTTTACGAGAAACTAAGGCGGTACATGTGGTATTTACCATGTGTAGATTCTATATTTTTCGAATAAAAATCTTTTGTCCTTCTGTACGTATTTTCTTATCAAAAATTTTCAGCTCGGCCCCCTTTCTACATCGATATATCGTTTGATATTACGAATTTACAATATCTGTTTCGGAACGTATAACGTGATACCGGGGTACATTTCTCAAGTTCAAGTTTTTTTTTAATTGGCTGTATATTTTTTGAGTTACAAGGGGGGCCGAGCTGAAAGCGTTTGGTTGGCCCGGCCCCCTTTTCATGAGTTTTTCTCCAAAAATACAGAGGTACATTGAAAAAGAAAGCGGTACATATGTTTCTGGTAATGAGTACAGTAGATTGCTATACTCCGAAGTCGTAAATTCCGGAAGGGCCGAGCCACCCAAACGAACGTACAGACAGAGGGCAGCAGTGAACCACAATTGTCGGAAAGAAGCATAACTAGAAGAAGCATAACTAGATATATTTCTTTCTCTGCGCTGGGTTCTTGAAACTTAAGACTCACCCATAAAATAAAGAGCGAGTCTATCACAGCCGTCCACGTCCACAGCTGCTCCCGTGTGCTCCACCTTTAACCAATTAAAAGAGGTACCCGTTACTCTCCAAGGAAAGGAGAGCAGCTGGTACGCATTTTACATGTCACAATGCACATGAATGCATACTCAGGTCACTATAGCCCATGTATTGGGTACATTGACTCCTTATACCGAAGGATATCAAATGTATCAGCGTTGCATACACCTCACCGCGGGCCGGTACCAGGCTTATGGATCGCGGATTATTGGCTGCGATATAACATATAATAAATCCATTCCCATTCCATAAACATTTCCCACTGTAGACTGCATTCACGTCCCCCTGTGGCCGGCATGATGACACACAGGCCCGGTGAATCGCAGATTGACCTCATGACTACTAAATGTGCTGTACGGAGCACCAACAAACAAGTTATAACATGTAAAAAGTTACCAGCCTTTATTTTGTGTAGACTAGCTGCCAAGCAGCAACAGTGTTTCAGATCACACGCGTTCAGTTCACACGCGTTATTGACAAACTGTTCAGTTCGTTATGTTCTGGACTATACAGTTAACTTGTCTCGATAATTTGTTATTAGACCAGCGTTATACGTCCGCTCCGGTCGCCCGACGTGAACTGAAAAATATCTATTTGACATTAGAAACGGACTCAGATTCAAATTCAAATACAGAACAAGTCGTGGGACAAATAGACTTACAATCTTACCAGTTATTTGATTTCATGACTCGAGCATTAACCTTCTTTCTTGGAGTACAACCTCCAAATCTCGCGTATCATCGTGATTGTCGCGACGACAATCATGTTCACATCAACAAACACAGGGTAGCAGTGAACCACATGTTCACATCAACAGACACAGGGTAGCAGCGAATCGCATGTTCATTTATCAAATGCACTCACCTCGACCTGTGTCAGCACATAAGACACAGGCCGGAAGAATCACAAGCTCTCCCTGTGTGTCCCTGTGGACATCATGACGACACACAGGCACAGGGTGAATCGCAGATATGATCACATAATAGTTTACTAATCTATTACACGGGTGAGTAATAACATGTCAAAGGAATACCAGCCTTCGTAGACGTGCTATCAGACTTCGCACACGCGGTACCAACGAACGATTCGTGTCGCTAATATGAATAAACTTGACCGTACACATAAACCTTGCGTCTTGATATCTTATTAGACCAGCTTATTACGTTGTTCGACTTTAACTAAATAACGTGCAAAGAAAATTATCCATTTGACATTAGAAACGGAATCATATTCAAATTTAGATTAAAAATAACAAATAGACCGACGCAATATTACCATGGAGTCTGTACCTCCAGTAGAAATCTCCTTGGAGTATTACTTCAGAGCTTCGCAAGATCATCAGATCGTCGCGACATTCCCCACAAAGGAAAAAAAGAATGAAAAGCCTATTTCCATTTCTTTATTTTCTCGATGACAGCTCGACGACAGCTCCTGTGAAAACTTGTACGAGTGTCCTTTTTACATTATGTATGAATTATTTTATAAAAAATTGACGTTTACGCACGTACAAAGTTATGCCTGACTCTGAAAAACTGATAGGGATTGAGCTATCGATAAACATAACACGATAACATCCGATATTTTTTTACAAAATGTATAAACGAAACTACTTACTGCCGGATACTTTTGTACTAATCTACTAACTAATATTAGGTCTTTACCTATGAAACTGACGTTGTGTATTTATTTGTATTAATCGAAGTAATCACTCATGCAATCAATGCATCTTTGCCAAAGCAGCGGTAGTTTGATGCCCTTCTTGAATAAATCAGCTGGACGGGAGGCAACAAATTCTTCAAAGGCATTTTGTACTGCCTCTCGGGCATTGAATTTTTTTCCCGTCAAGAAGTTATCCAAAGTCTGAAAAAAGTAGTAGTCTGTAGGCGCAATGTATGGTGAGTATGGCGGATGACTGAAAGCTTCCAACCCCAGTTCTTGTGAATTTGGAGATCGTCTGCTGTGCAGTTTGAGATCGCGCATTGTCGTGCAGAAACAGCAGAGACGAACGATTGACCAATGCTGGTTGGAGATGTGCCGTGCCAGCTTTTCCATCATTGTGTTCAGTTCCTCACAGTACACATTTGTAGTAATGCTCACCCCGTTTGGTAAAAAGCTGTTTTTTTTTTGTGATAAATGACACCGGCGCTAGACCACCAAACAGTGACCATCACTTTTCTAGGGGTAAGATTTCGTTCAGGGCATTGTTTAGGTGCTGAACCAGGATCCAACCAATTTGCTGAGCGCTTGGGGTTATCAAACAGAATCCATTTTTCATTGCAAGTAACAATTTGGTTCAAAATTCCTTCATTTGTGTGTCTGTTCATGAATACAAGGCATGTCTCGACGCGTATTTCGCGCTGGCGATCATTGAGTTCGAGGGGCACCCATTTGTCAAGCATTTTTACCTTGCCAATTTGACGCAAATGGACCAATATAGTTTTGACTCTAACGTCGAAAGCTGCTGCTAAGTCAGCAGTAAATTGTGTATTATCGCATCGGTTTCCACAATCGCCTTTAATTCGTCATTGTCGATCAAAGTCTTCGGACGACCTCGAGGTTCATTTTTCAGGTCCAATTTTCCAGAACGGAATAGAGCAGACCAATTCGGTGCGTTGGTTTGTAGTGTTAGCTCCGTAAACGTCTTTGATATTGCGTGCCGCTTGTGCCGCGTTGCTGCCACGACGATACTTATATTCCATAATTATTCGAATTTTTAACGTTTTCATGATGACAAATAACGTCACACTAATCAAAAAACAATGAATTTTAAATATGGAAAAAGAATTGGTTTCGAGCAGGATTCGAACCTGCGTCTTCGGCGATCCGTGCCGACGCGTTATCCACTCCGCCACCGAAACCTACTCGGAACCAACCAAATTTTCCACCTTATTATACGTCTTGGGGCGACGTAGGCACCATCTACCGGCACTTTTTAGAAAGTTACACGGCACGAATGTATAGAATTGCACCTATATTCATTCGATTTATGATGAAACCAGCCCGAACATTAAGATTATTTTTGAAAAGCAATTAGTATGCTAACTGATCATAAATTTTAAATATGGAAAAAGAATTGGTTTCGAGCAGGATTCGAACCTGCGTCTTCGGCGATCCGTGCCGACGCGTTATCCACTCCGCCACCGAAACCTACTCGGAACCAACCAAATTTTCCACCTTATTATACGTCTTGGGGCGACGTAGGCACCATCTACCGGCACTTTTTAGAAAGTTACACGGCACGAATGTATAGAATTGCACCTATATTCATTCGATTTATGATGAAACCAGCCCGAACATTAAGATTATTTTTGAAAAGCAATTAGTATGCTAACTGATCATAAATTTTAAATATGGAAAAAGAAAAAAAAAAAAAAGTGCCGGTAGATGGTGCCTACGTCGCCCCAAGACGTATAATAAGGTGGAAAATTTGGTTGGTTCCGAGTAGGTTTCGGTGGCGGAGTGGATAACGCGTCGGCACGGATCGCCGAAGACGCAGGTTCGAATCCTGCTCGAAACCAATTCTTTTTCCATATTTAAAATTTATGATCAGTTAGCATACTAATTGCTTTTCAAAAATAATCTTAATGTTCGGGCTGGTTTCATCATAAATCGAATGAATATAGGTGCAATTCTATACATTCGTGCCGTGTAACTTTCTAAAAAGTGCCGGTAGATGGTGCCTACGTCGCCCCAAGACGTATAATAAGGTGGAAAATTTGGTTGGTTCCGAGTAGGTTTCGGTGGCGGAGTGGATAACGCGTCGGCACGGATCGCCGAAGACGCAGGTTCGAATCCTGCTCGAAACCAATTCTTTTTCCATATTTAAAATTTATGATCAGTTAGCATACTAATTGCTTTTCAAAAATATTCTTAATGTTCGGGCTGGTTTCATCATAAATCGAATGAATATAGGTGCAATTCTATACATTCGTGCCGTGTAACTTTCTAAAAAGTGCCGGTAGATGGTGCCTACGTCGCCCCAAGACGTATAATAAGGTGGAAAATTTGGTTGGTTCCGAGTAGGTTTCGGTGGCGGAGTGGATAACGCGTCGGCACGGATCGCCGAAGACGCAGGTTCGAATCCTGCTCGAAACCAATTCTTTTTCCATATTTAAAATTTATGATCAGTTAGCATACTAATTGCTTTTCAAAAATAATCTTAATGTTCGGGCTGGTTTCATCATAAATCGAATGAATATAGGTGCAATTCTATACATTCGTGCCGTGTAACTTTCTAAAAAGTGCCGGTAGATGGTGCCTACGTCGCCCCAAGACGTATAATAAGGTGGAAAATTTGGTTGGTTCCGAGTAGGTTTCGGTGGCGGAGTGGATAACGCGTCGGCACGGATCGCCGAAGACGCAGGTTCGAATCCTGCTCGAAACCAATTCTTTTTCCATATTTAAAATTTATGATCAGTTAGCATACTAATTGCTTTTCAAAAATAATCAAAAAACAATGACTACTTTTGGAAAAGCAATTCCAAGTTTTTAAAATAAACTTAATTTGAAATTGGGATTCTTAGCCAAACAAAAAATATTTTGATTTGAAATGGCCAGTACAGCAGAACGGCAATCTTCAAGTCTTGAAATGAAACATAATAAAGACCTATTATTACAAGACGTCACACGTGTTAATTTTTGCTTGATCATGCCAATCTCTTTAAAATTTTCGAAGCGGTTATCAAATAAGTATGTATTGGTAGGTACTCGATAATGAAACGAAATACTTATCATGATTGGTAATCTTTATTTATTTATTTTTATCAAATCTGATGAATCGTCACTGTCACTCGATTAGCTCTCTCCAACATTTAGTATAAGGTTCTGTACTTCTATGTTATCGAATGCCTCATGAATTTCCCAATCCGACGCTATAATGTTTTGGGTTCTTCTCAAGATTTTTTCCCAGTTTTCGGCAGTAACATCTGGGGACGTTACTGCCGAAAACTGGGAAAATATGCATTTTTTAATAACTCTAACATCTTGTTTTTTTTTGCATAGTTATAGGCTCCCGAGACGATCATGCCTTGCAATTGTCAATCACGTTAATGATGAATGGAAGTTGCTTTAGTGTTCGTGATTGCTGTGCGTGTGTGTGCATCGACGTATACGTACACATGAAATTCTATGTGCTTGACAATTGCCAATTGACCATTTCGGGCCCCCTTTAGAATGTAGCGAAAAATCCTTAGATCATCTAACCACAGGATGCGCCTTACTTAAACATTGTTTTCTGCCATTGCACATGACCATTTGGTCTTTTGGCTTTATGAAAAGCCTGTACATCAGTACATCATTTTATATGATTAAACTAGTACATTACATTGTAGTTGACTGTACAATAACAATTAACACACAACAGCCATTACGCGTTTGTCGATTAATACATTTTTAAATGCAATGAAATTTTATATGTCTTTGTGTTTCCCCCTTCACTTGTATGAAAACTGGCAGAATATTTTTGAATGCGGTGGTTCGCAAAGGCTAGTCCCGTGTTATATGGTCTAAGGAAAAATCTAAATCTATGGTTTTTTGGTTGTGGTGATTTTTTTTTCATTTGACGACTTGACATGACATTACTATTCTAGTTTATGGTCCGTTATGTTGAGATTTTGAGAATGAGAAAAGTGAGCTGATGGAATTTTAATATTCAATTTTTGATTGAATTTCGAAGGAATTATTATTTTCCACCGTCTTAATTTATCTTCTAAAGATACTTTATATTAAGGTACGTAAATTGTTTCGCTATTCGATGAGTAAATATTTGTTAGACCGTAGTATTTAGGCCATTGTACGAGTAAAGAATAAAGCCATGTTGTTGAATTGACGCCATTTTGTGGTCAGGTCGTGTTAAATTTTTAGAACAAAAATATACCAGTTGTCTAGAATATTTATCGTTGACATTTGTATTAATAGACGCAAACGCCGTTTAATAAATTTGTAGCCTGATCCTAAATTGTTAAAAGTGTGTATTTCATAATGTCAATTTCAAATAATGCCTGCAGCACGCCGTCAGTCACGTCCTATCCGAAACCCGTAACATTTTCGACGAGAGCAGACTGATAAAGCAGTATTTTCGAAGATGTGACCGTCCATGACTCTTTTATTTAAAAACATTTCAGTGCTATTCAAAACACACGAATGATTGAATTGTTATTTGGCTGGACAGCACTGCAGTAGGCTAACCACATGATTATTATATTTCTTTGTACTAGCTGTGGCCCATCGGCTTTGTCTGGGGCATATAACGAACCCTGTTGTACTTATTGAACTCCTACATGCCCATATTTGCAATTAGGTCTTCCAACTATGGAAACTCCAACCTATGGAAGTATGGACATAGCCAGATTTGACATTATTATTACTGTTTGGTACTTTGGTAGTAACATGATCATACACAACACAGCATGTTACTTCACAATAACTTTGCTTTGTACTTATGAAAGAGATTGCAAACTTCGTTGAGTAGTTACAGAGTTAGTTGATTACAAACAAACAGGTTGTTTTTACTTTTGACCTAACACAAACATTGACTGCCTCTGCGGTGCGGTCGGTAGTGATACCGCCTGCGGCAGTGGAGGTTGTGGATTTGATTCCCATTGAAGACAAATATTTGTGTGACCCTTAAATGTTTGTCTCAAGAGTCTGGGTGTTTCTATGTATAATAATTATGTACCTATGTACTTAACCCTTAACCACCTACCATACGTCTCACTAGTGTTGCCAGGTGTCCCGGTTTTCGTTCCCTTCGCAGTGGAGACCATGGGGGGCTATTGAGGCTAAACAATTTGTGGAGGAAATGGGGCGCAGATTATGGGAAAAGTCAGGAGACCCCCAGGCTGGTGCAAAGACTGGCTATTCAGATCAGATCCAGAGAGGTAACGCGACCAGCGTAATGGGTACTTTTGCACTAGGTGCGATTAGAAAAGGGTCGACGATGAATTACGAAGTGTAATTTACGACGGATACTTTGTCCTAATATTAATTGTAAATTAATTATTTGATCAATTGTGGCACATAAATAAGGAGGTCATCTTTAAGGCAGTTTCAAAAACGATGCGGACTACAGCCTAACACAAACAGGAAAAGAATTTTTAGAAATTTCACCCCTCAAGAATTAATAGGAAATTATTACCTAATGATTTTGGATATGGTAGGGCTTTTTTTTATTTACGTTTGGAAATCCTTTATGGATGCAATGCTAGGTTGTTATCGACTAAAACCACACGGTTGCCTACTAATACCCACAGCCGAGAGCCCCAGAAACCAGGACTTCGGCTACAACCGCGGCCTCACCTAGGAGTTCGGGTGCTATCCCACGTCTTTAGTGGGTTGGTTGGGATTTGGGATGTTATTCCGCTTCTTACAACACGCCGTCGTTTTGAGCCTGTTTTTTTGTAAGAACGGCAAGCAGCCCTTTCATTGCATTGTCTTCAGGCCCCCAGTTGTGGAGGCCGATAGTTTTGGACGAAGACAAGTCTACAGTGCCCTCTGCAGACTGCGGTACTCGGTTGGAGAGTTATCTCCCGCTCTCTCTCCGCTGCCTATTTTTCGAGCAAGACGCAGCGGCTTCCCACTTCTTCCCGTTGTAGATAATAGGTCGCTGGAGACGCCAGCGAAAGAATGTCCACGAGGATCTGGCGTGCTCCACCAATGTGCGGAGCACTGTGCCATTTGTGACAACAGGTAGAAGAGGTTGCCATATTTCGTCTCCAGCAACTTGTCCATGACCGGTCTGATCACTTCGATTGTGGCGTTTCCCCATTTTGGTAGCTCAGGTCGCACCTTTCAATTCTCTGTGATTTCTGGCAGAAATGGGACTGCTGAGCATCCATTTCTCTGGTCTATGGCCCAGCCTCAGTGGCTTCTTGCGCCATTTATAAAATGACATAAGGGCCCTCGCTTTCAGGTCCCATGGAGGAGTTCTGGTAAAACGGTTAGGGCTACAATCATCAAACAAGCGTCTATATGAGCGTCAATATGAGCAACGTTTGTAACAATCTAAGACAGGTGTTAATTAGAAAATTAAAAACCCGCGATCCCGTGACTGCTCTTAAACCCAAACATGGCCTGTAATTTCCTGAGTGAATTTTAGTAGAATCCCTTCATCACTCAAGAAGTAAGCTGATCTCTAAAATTTATCCAAGTCAAGAACCATCCCGGTCACCTCAGCTATCGAACAAAAATCGCAAAGAACCGCTTTTTAGTAATGATGTATTTCTGTTGCCGCTACAACAAGTCTGAAAAAAGGGGGTTTAACCCCAAACCCCACAACAAAAGTGATATTTGCCGATTTTTGGTACTGAACCCTCTTGTGCGCGAATCCGACTCGCACTTGGCCGCTTTTTTATTTTGTCCCGATTTAAAACCCCAAGTCCCGATAATTTTTGCCCTTTGTACCGATTTTCATCCGATAGGACCTGGCAACACTACGTCTCACAGACGCAGCAGATATTTAAAACATAAATATATCGGCGACCGAGTCGTTTGCGAACTCGTCCGTTCCTGTACCTTTTCCCCGTGTCCCTCAGTGCCGTGCAAACCACAATACATCAGTTTCGAATGCAAATCACCAATTTGCCGAGAATTTTCTAATAAGCTGTGCAATAATTGTCGTGAAAAACTATAAGTTTAGGGCTTGTAATTTTTTTCTATTTAATTTAATTTTCACCATTTTCTTTTTTTTTGCAATGGTTGATTATTGAATCAGTAAAAAATTATAAAAGAAGTTCATATCCATGTGATTATTTTTTATAGATCTCATTTAGCAAATGACTTAGTTTTTAAGCAGATATTGTTGATTAATAGTAATTAAGACAAAATGCCTATAAAAATGATTCTCTTGTACCTTTACTAAAGAGTTTAATACTTTCCTAAGTTGATTCTTTACTAAAAAATATACTTCAATAAACAAGATATTACTTTAAAGAACCATTTTACTCAGGGGTCTCATAGACGTATGGTAGGTGGTTGTGTGACAAAAAGTTATGGTAGGTGGCTAAGGGTTAAAAAAAAAAGTATATAAGTATTCTTATCCGAGGTCTGATACCCAACACAAGCAGGTTATTCCTAGCTTACTTTGGGATCAGATAGCATTGTGTGAAATGTCCGTGAATATTTATTTATAAAACCACACTGGTCGGGTAAATCTGGTAGCCGCATCCTAATGGTCCAGTTTTGATTCTATTACATGACTGTATCATTACAATGCAACAAATATTCTCTCTGCTTAGTACACAGTAACATTCAGTACTAAATCTATCTGCATAATAAGATTTAAATTAGATTTTCCAAATTCTAAATCTATTGGTTAGCATGATTAATTTTATATGTGTGTCTGTTTTAATGATTAATTCAAGTTTTGATTTTTATTGCAGAATGGCTGAAGATTTTGATGTAGAAGCAATGCTAGAAGCGCCTTACATAAAATCGGTAAGTCATAAAATTCACATAAATATTCTAAAATCAATTATTTTTTAACATCTGCTACTTACAATTTGCCAGTTTACTGTACATACTTGTTTTACATTTAGATTTATTTGCAAAAAAGAATTATGAACTTGTAAAATATTTTGTAATTATGATGTAATAATTATTATGAGCTACATTTTAAAAGAGGGACAATAATATATATAAAGAAAAATATATTAACATAATTTCTCTATAAAATACTTTATATAAATTACTTTATACTCTTAAAACTGAGATCAAGGCCGCTATGATGTGCATAATTGAAGGGTTTTTACAAAAACAAACAACTCAAATTTTCAGTATTAGATATTAAGTTATTTCTTTCACCTTGTGGTTATAGAGTGTTTGTTTCAATATAAAATGGCTTATTTTACAAAAACAGAACTTTAAATAAGAGAGAATGTTGTCGAAGTCCTCTTCATGCTGCCTCACAGAAGCCTCACAGTTTTCACATAATTGCATGTGCTCCTCTTCTAGATGTATTGTGGTCCTAAATAAATGAATGTATAAGACCACAATCACTTAGAAATATGATTTAAATGTTACAATTATTCCAACCAAATTGTTCATTAACAATTTTTCCAATGTAATCAAAATTATTAATGAGAAATTGCTAATGAATCATTATATTAAATAACACCAATTGTACGGCATTCTCAAAACTAAAACTGCAGTTATGCCTTTGAGAATGGCGAGAGGCGAAACTAGTCAGGTGTAAAGAAAATAAATGTTGTGGAACAGTACAAGTGATGATATTCAATATGTGCAGCAGGTTCCACTAAGTGATTAATATAATTTACCATTAAACCTCAAAAACATGTTTTTACCAATACAGAAATTTTATGTCACCGTAAAATAAGTTGTGTTGTTTTCATAATAAATCCTTCAATTATTTAAGATCTTTTATGTAGCAAAAATTATGCAGTATATTTAATTAACTATCTGATAACAGAAATATATAAATGCAAATATAGGAATTTTAGGCTCACTGTTCAAAGATGTTCTAAACTAACACTGTACTATGAATTCTTTACACATATACTTGATTAGTCTATTACATCTCTGAATAGAAAGAAATATAAAACAAAATTACATTTGAGAATCATTTCTTGTATTTATAGAACTTTGTGGTAATAGTCGAGCATACATCACCGACCTGAACACACAGAGAGGTATCCACTACTATACTTACCTTTTTTTTATTGTTTTGAAATTCAACACATCCTTAACATTGTAATTCTACTACTTGTAATAATTGTCATGTAAAAGATAAAATTTTCCTAGAACGTATTTTTGAACAAGACCATGCGCTGATGGGTCATAAATCTTTTGCAGAAGTATGCCTGTGTGATGTTAGCGCTGTTTGCATCCTTTGTCAGTGGTTAAATGAACGGTAAGTGTAGACCAGGGCAAGAACTACCATGACATGGATGAACATTGGGCTGGTTCTTGAGACAGCACTCTTCAGTAGCCTAGGCGAAATAAACCAATAACATTTGTGTGGTTTCAACTGTGACGTTTTTAACTGAATGCCATTGTTGAAATACTGCAAATGTTCTCCATGTTGTTGTTATAAATGAACTAATGAAATTTTTATTTATTCACTCGGCGTGTGTTGCTGTGGCGCTGCTTCTACCTTGTGCTTTGTGTGACAGGATAACACTTCCTCTTCAAAGCATCGATCGGACAAGTATTCTGATAAGCACAAAGAAAGAGATCGGGATGGCGTTCGAAGGTGAGCATATGATCCTACATTTTGTCCTGTCATCCATAAAAATAATGTAAACCAGTACCTGTAGCTATGATCTGAGGCTCAGAACCTTAGAAATTGGTGTTGATTGTGTCGCGTGACTAAAACACAAGTTTCACTACCAAAATCTTTTTTCAATTGCCATAGATTTTCAAAATAGTTAAATAAATATTTTACAATGCTATCATTAGATCAAAATTGAATGTTTAATCAACAAGCATTAAGTCTAGTATAAAATTCAAAACCTAAAACTGAGATGTGTTTTTAGGCGGAGCAGGTCAAGAGAGAAAAGAAGATCAAGAGAAAGAGAATTGGGACGTCCACGAGATGACCGTCGAGACAGAGATCGTGGCAGAGAAGATCGTAGAGAACGCGACAGGGATCGAGGAGATCGTGATGCCGGCCGCGAACGTGACCGTGGAGATCGAGAGCGTGACAGGGACAAGGATAAAGAAAGGGGGGACAAAGACAGAGATCGCGATCGTACCCATAGGGATAAAGATCGCGAGAAGGACACAGAACGCACCCGGGAGAAACGGCGTAGTAAAGAAAAAGAGCGCAGTCGGGAAAGAGAACGCAGCCGAGATCGCAGTGCTATAAAAAAAGAAAAGAGCATTGAAAGAGATCCGGCTAAAGAACAACGCTCAAAATCAAGGACACTTGATGTTAAGTTAGAAGAATTGCCACCAGAAGAAAGAGATCTTCGAACTGTTTTCTGTATGCAGTTATCTCAAAGAATTCGTGCAAAAGATCTTGAAGAATTCTTCTCATCAGTTGGCAAAGTTAGAGATGTAAGACTAATCACATGTAATAAAACTCGAAGATTTAAAGGCATAGCTTATATTGAATTCAAGGATGCGGAATCAGTTCCCTTGGTAAGATAAGAGCTTTGTTTTACTTAATGCTGTTAGGTTTGTCATGTCAAACATTTTTCTTATGAATTTGTGTTTTAATTTACAGGCTCTTGGATTAACTGGACAAAAATTACTTGGTGTTCCTATCATAGTTCAACATACACAAGCTGAGAAGAACAGAGTAGGCAATACATTACCTAACTTAGCCCCAAAAACTAGCAATGGGCCAACTAGATTATATGTGGGTTCCCTGCATTTCAATATTACGGAAGATATGTTACGTGGCATATTTGAGCCTTTTGGAAAAATAGACCATATACAACTGATGACAGATACCGAAACTGGTAAAAGTAAAGGATATGGATTTCTTACGGTAGGGCAACGATTTTCTTTCTTTGTTTGAAGTTGGCTGAAATATTATATTATACAGTAGATACAATGTCTTTCCTTTTTTAATTACAGTTTCATCACGCCGCTGATGCCAAAAAAGCTATGGAACAGTTAAACGGATTTGAACTGGCAGGTCGGCCAATGAAAGTGGGCAATGTAACTGAGCGAACTGATGGTGGTTCAAGTACACGCTTCGATGCTGATGAACTAGATAGAGCTGGTATTGACCTGGGTGCTACAGGCAGATTGCAACTCATGTTCAAATTGGCTGAAGGAACAGGATTACAGGTAAAGGGGTTTAAGTTTTTGTTTTAACTCTCCTGCCATCCTCATCATTATTTGAGTGTTATTCCTAGTTGCATCCAAAGCCACTGCTTTGAAACCCAGGGTCTGCTAAAGCAAGAGCTTTAACAGATCTGCTTGTCTTGATCTTCACAAAAAATTTCAAGACGCGTACATGGGGTTTCGTATGCATGCTTAGAATGACCCAGTGCTTCCTACCTTTATACCCTGGTGAAGGAACAACACAAAGCAACAATCCAATGGATGTCCAAAAAGGAGGTTCAAACCTAATGCCTGAATCAGACTATCCAGGAGGCCACACAAGGAAACGCAAGTGCGAGAGTGAGGACAGTCGTCTCACCTCCTCTCGCCTTGCCTCACTAGCACTCCACTTCGTGTCGGTTTTTGGAACGTGTGTCATATGACGCGAGGGGGCGAGACGAGATAATCAACCACACTCTCGTGTGTAATTCTTATCATGGTAGAATAGGGTAACGATTTATGCAGAACTACGTATGAAATTAAACAAACCAAATGCAATCAATCATTTGGAATCCATAAAATCCTTATCACGAATAAAAAAGTGAATAACGCGTCATCGTTCTGTGGCGGTGTATTCACGTTATCCACCAACTTCTCCGTTTTAGGTTTCTTTTCTAGTTAAGTAATAAAAACGCAATGTAGCCATTATAATATTGACAGGCAGATAAAGTAGCTAACGCAATCCTTAGATCAAGCCCATTTTGTAGAAGACTGTGCGGGCAAATGTATAAACCGAGAGTGTGGATGGCTTGCACTCCTGTCACCTCCAATCGCCAAGACTAGTGCCGAGAGCCTCTACGAGGTGGCTCGCAAAAGTCTGGATCGTAAGCTTTGTAAGGCGATGCTGGATGTAGTGATCAGTGATCAGTCAAGGGTGATGTGGTGACTCTGTATTCTGTATGCCTCTTTTAAGGACACAAAATTTGGAGCGGCAAGTTTGTGAGGGTGGATGTTTGTTACCCTGGTCTGGAATAAAATATAGGCTACTTTTATACCAGGAATAAGTTCCCATGGAAAGTGAGAACGGGAATAAAATTCCACGCGGGCGCCATCTAGCTATAATATAGTTTTAAATTTGTTTCAGATTCCACCAGCGGCAGCATCAGTTTTGATGGGGGCCGGATCAGCCCTTGTAACCCCACAGACACAAGTGGCGCCGCCTATTGCCACACAATGCTTCATGCTCAATAATATGTTTGACCCAGCAACGTAAGTGCCGTTTCTTTCACATCTTTAAATCAATATTTTCTAGTCAATGGTTGCTATAGAAACCTTGATACAAACAGTCGATATTTATCTGTTGTTAAATACCGATAGTTAGTTGCATGCTGCTCTTTGGCTATGATGATTTTCTCGTGAGCGAATAGTCTATGGGCGCGATTTCGCTTAGTTTTATAAATAGAATTCCCTCATTCGCCTGCCGCGAAAATTACATTAAGTCAACTAAATTTCATTTTCGCGAAAAGTAGGGTAGTTTAATTATATCGGTTCAGCGACTAGGAGTAAAATCGTATCATACCAATCTCATTCACATTAATAATGTATGAGTAGGTGACCGCCACTTCATTGTTAGTAAGGATGCCAAGTGTTAAATATAAATAAGTATTAAATAAATAATTATCACAATACACATTATTATAAAATGACACCAGGGGGTACCTGCCTGGATTATTTGATTGCATAGTTCACTATTTGGTACTTTTTCTCAGATTCTTCTCACGCTAAGGAGGCATGAGTTCCATTGGCGTTACTGGACTTCACTAAAACTACTCTAACTACACGTCATCTTGTAATCCGTGTAATGACTTCAGTGAGTCTGAAACTATAATAGTGTACTAGCTGTCTGACTCTGCACAGGTTCAATAAAGAAAATGATGTGAATTTTTATACAAACCTGATGCTGACAAATTACAAACAGAATTCAAACGCCTACTTCACTGGTGTATGATGTGATCGTCACACTATAGTCAGCCATCTAAACTCGTGATTTGTGGGTTATCTCTGAGTGTGGACCAGCTATAAATCAATTCACTTACCAATTTTAACAAACTTTGTTTCCCAGAAGCATCACAATTTCTTTATTCCTTTGTTCCACTCTGCTAAGGAGAGGAGTAGATTTTCCTCAGCTGCAACTGAGGAAGATCTAGCTGTGCTCAATGGTATGATTCTGGTTTAAAAATGTCACAACACTAGAAGTTAATGGGATAAATGTCTCCTATACGATATTAGATAGTTAAAGCATACACTTTTCTGTCTTAATATTTAATTACAGAAATCCTGTGTAATATTTTTATAAAGAGGATAGGTGTCCATTTCAAGACTGAAGTTATTTCTCTGCAATAAGGTCAACTCAAGAGTTTATTTTAAAAAAGGGTAGGATTAGTTAGAGATACAGCTCAGAACACATCAAACAGTTCATGTAACTAATCGAATCAATGTAACTTCCTTTTCAGCGAGTCAAATCCAACGTGGGATATAGAAATAAGAGATGACGTAATCAGCGAGTGCAATAAGCACGGAGGAGTTTTACACGTTTACGTTGACAAAGCTTCGCCTCAAGGAAATGTGTACTGTAAATGTCCAACGATAGCAACGGCGGTCGCTTCAGTGAACACTTTGCACGGGCGGTGGTTCGCGGGCAGGGTTATTACTGCAGCCTACGTCCCACTTGTAAACTATCACTCTCTATTTCCAGATGCAATGGCTGCACTCACTTTGTTATTACCATCTAGACAACGATAATGTTTCAACAAGTATTTATTTTGTAAGGTTGGTTTTGAGTGTAATATGTATCTAGTGGTCGACTATAGGTAATAAAGTTATTATTATATGACATTTTGTTTTTGTTGAAAGTAATGGACAAGCGTCCTTTCAGTGAAAGTCCAAAACAGAGTATTCAGTACAATTAATCGTACTGCACACGTACGGAATAATATTAGGTACAACAAGTTTTCGTTTAGGCTGCCGACACGACACCCACACTTGCACTTGTTTCAAGCATTTTAGCGAAAAATTCTAAACCTATGAATTGCAATTAACTCGCCTATTGCATAATATTGAGTTCCGTTCAAGGGTGTGTGGGGATGGGGTCTTATTCGTATTCCCAATACTATCATTCGAAAATGATAAAAGGAAGAAGAAAGCTGAACTAATGAAACTAGCTTTAATTCATAAAATCATAATATAATTTAGCTAAATTCATATAAAATCGTATAAACTTATTAATTGCATATATTTGGCCGAAGTATATCAATCATTCCCTAAAGTCTACTTCAAACAGCTTTTATCCAATCAATCTCTAATGTTACAGGTCCTTTCTGCTTTATTGGTTGATATACACCACCATATATTTGAAGACCAAGGCTCGATACTTGAGATAAATCCAGAGTTTCGTTAGTGTTTACTTTCTTTCCTCGATAGTAAGCTCTGAACTCGGAAAACTTAAGATTGCGGATACCGAATTCGTCCTTTGGCGCCTGAAAAATATAAAAGAAATTTTTGTAATTACATATCTATAATCATCATGGACTGGACCACGGGCAACAAAGGTAAGAAATGTTGTTCTGGTCCTGATAAAATTACGGTGGAAAACGAGGAAGCGTGCTACTTCTAGGCTGCTATCAGTTGTATTATCGTGTGCATCTGGATTGAGGGCCCAAAAATTAAATCTTCGCAAAACAAAATAAGATTTACAGGGACGTTAGTTAAAAGTTTCTTAAACTTAGGGCACTATGCCAAAAATTTCTTAAACACGAAATAAAGCTTTTATGATGAAATAACTTGGGCCCTCAATCCAGATGCCTGCATTAAGTGGCAGTCTGATTCTCAGAAAGTACTACCTCTGGGCTGATAATTTTTATTTAAGGAGTTAGTTAAGAATTTCTTAGAACTTTTAAAAAATTCCCAAATATGTAGAATACGATATTACAGAGTTATTGCGGTATATCTTGGGCCCTCAGTTCATTAATGTTTGTACTGAGGAATCATCAAAATATGGGTTTGTCTAAAGAGATACTTAAATACGACTGTAATATATTTTTTAACGCGTCTATAAATTCCTTAAAAAGAAATAATGACAAAAAAGTAAATAGTTAAAATTTAAATTGGTAATTGAATTTTCCTAAAATGTCTGAACTGAGGGCCCAATATTTTCGGCAGTATTGACTATGATAAGGCTTCTACACTACCGCACATCCGGGTAAGTACTTTAAGAAATTTTTAATTAAAATCTAACAAAGCGTTTATTCTTCTAAAGGTCATACTTTTAGAGAAAATTGATTTTTCAATTTTTTGTAGGAGAAAATACTGTAGGGTAGATATGATTTTGTTACTATTTGAGACTAATCAGCATGTCCCCTAATACAAGGTTGTTATTGCTTGAACCGTCAAAAGCGATTTTTTGATGGTGCAATAATTATAATTAAATAATGCAGTTTATAATAATTATTATCAGTTTGATGAATTGAGTTTGATATTGTCATTTATAGCACAGGGTGGAAACTTCATACAAAAATGTTCGTTCGCATTCACGTAACGTGAATGCTTAAATCAAGCTTCAATGTGTGTGTGAGTATTCTAGAGTCACTAGCTTTTTTTTTTACGTGAGGGAAAATCCTCATGGATGTTATGCCGGACTCCTACCGACTAAAAAACCTAACGTAACGCCCAACAGCCTATGGTTGTGAGCCCCGGATAAGCCCTCGGAAGGATGTCCCAGGACTCCCAACAGACCTACAGCCGCCTCTGCAGCCTCGCCCAGGGGGTGGTTCGGGTGCTAACCCGCGTCTTTGAGGGGGTTTCTGGTGTGATCCCGCTTCTAAGTAATCTCATGTATGTAGGTACTTTTTTTTCAAACTTACCCTCGGAAGCATACTCGCGCACAAACCAGAATACTTTTGAATAGGTAATGAAAAAAATACCAAATTGATTTTTTTGATTGACAGCCTCTGTGGCGCAGTCGGTAGTGATACCGCCTGCGGCGCTGGAGGTCGTGGGTTCGATTCCCACCGGAGACAAATCTTTGTGTGACCTATAAATGTTTTGTCTCAAGAGTCTGGGTTTTTCTATGTATAATATGTATGTATTAAAAAAAAAGTATATAAGTATTAATATCCGTGGTCTGATACCCGATAACACAAGCAGGTTATTCCTAGCTTACTTTGGGAACAGATAGCGTTGTGTGTAATGTTCGTGAATATTTATTTATTTATTTACGGACGTCACGCGGTTTCACCCGCGTAGTTCCCGTTCCCGTGGGAACTACTACAATATTTTTTCTTCCATAAAAACCTTCTCCTGACAATACCTTACACAACAAAAAAAGAATTAGTGAAATCGGTCCACCGGTTCTGATTATTGATTACATAGAGAGTAATATTAATTTCTTTATTAGTTATTTATTATAGAAATAGCTACATAATAAACTCATAAAGAATTTTTTGACATTGTACTTTATCCATGTTCGCTGTATCATGGTATCTCTGGGGCAATGTTACCACAGATTATATAATAGATATATTCTAAAATGTTACGCGAACAAATTTATTTTTCATCAAACCTATACGTATGTGGTATCTATAGATCGGTCTTGAAAAATGCTATTGAGGTTCTTAACATCATTTTTTTCTAAAGTGAATAGTTTGCGCAAGAGACACTTCCAAAGTGGAAAAATGTGTGACCCTTTAACTTCTAAACTAAGAGAATGATAAATATAAAAAAAATATTAATAAATATTCTCACTGTAGCATCGCAATAGGTATACCTATTTTAAAAATCTTTATAAAAAAATATCTAGTTTCATTAAGTTAAGCGATATAAATAATATAAATATCAGACATAAAAATAGCCTTGCTGGTCATCAATGTAGACTGAGTCACTCGGTCAGTAATTCTTCCTACACCTGGCTTCTAAATGCAATAAAAAGTATGCCCTTAACTAAGTTCAAAAAGTGTATAAAAAGTAAACTATACTGCAAGGGTTACTATACAATTGACGATTATTTGCTTGACAAGGAAGCCTGGAAATGATCTGCTTGCTCTACAGCATTCATGCAACAATAGTTTGTGATTTTTAGTTTAATTATTGTAAAAAGAGAATAAAAAGAAATGCCCGCCGAGTTTCTTGCCAGTTCTTCTTAAGCGGGCCAGCTTCTGAACTGGTACTTACTGGATACTTTGATTTATATTCGTGGACGTGTCCACCTGCGCTTTACAAAATACTACAAGAACACATCAAATACTTTTGTATGCTTACATGGAAATTATGGTCACCCTACAGAATATTCTCCTACAAAAAATTAAAAGTCAAATTTCTCTTAAAGTATGACATTTAGAAGAATAAACGCTTTGTTAAATTTTAATTAAAAATTTCTTAAAGTACTTACCCGGATGTGCGGTAGTGTAGAAGCCTTATCCTAGTCAATACTGCCGAAAATATTGGGCCCTCAGTTCAGACATTTTAGGAAAATTCAATTACCAATTTAAATTTTAACTATTTACTTTTTTGTCATTATTTCTTTTTAAGGAATTTATAGACGACGGTTAAGTAAAATATATTACAGTCGTATTTAAGTATCTCTTTAGACAAACCCATATTTTGATGATTCCTCAGTACAAACATTAATGAACTGAGGGCCCAAGATATACCGCAATATCTCTGTAATATCGTATTCTACATATTTGGGAATTTCTTAAAAGTTCTAAGAAATTCTTAACTAACTCCTTAAATAAAAATTATCAGCCCAGAGGTAGTACTTTCTGAGAATCAGACTATGCCACTTAATGCAGGCATCTGGATTGAGGGCCCAAGTTATTTCATCATAAAAGCTTTATATCGTGTTTAAGAAATTTTTGGCATAGTGCCCTAAGTTTAAGAAACTTTTAACTAACGTCCCTGTAAATCTTATTTTGTTTTGCGAAGATTTAATTTTTGGGCCCTCAATCCAGATGCACACGTATTATCTACTCTGACAGCGCGTGTAGTGTGTTGTAGGTACCCTGCCTACAGCCGATTTGGCTCTTTTATCCGATGCAAGAACTCACTGAGGCATCTAAGCGGTGATGAGCACCTAAATCGGAATCTGTAAGGAATCACGGCTATGGACGGGGCCTTCAATTCTGGCGCCACTCATGGCTTTTCTGGCGTCTGACTGATTTCAAATGCAGTGCCTTGATTTCTCGCGGTGCAAGTCTCAAGTTTTTCTTTAAAAGGACCCCAGCTGTAACCCTTGTCACCCTGGTAGCCAGTAGTCAGTCATAGTGGCCGCACCAGGGTCCTGGCTATACCTACTGGAACTCAATGTCGTAATAACTAGGATTCCAGTCAAGAACTTTTGCGGGAGACTTTGTTTCGAGCCAAGTTGGGCAACAATCATTGTGAAAACCAACTTATGGGTTCTTCGGAAGTAGATTCCGAAGTCCTAAGACTTTTCGGGCTCATTGTTGATTTTGAGGCTCGAGCTAACGTTTGTGTAAAAATACTTACTATATATAGTTGCTTAAATAAATTGAGAATGTTTGGTGATAAAACAGTGAGCACCTACGTAAAAAATACTTGCACGTGAACATTCGTATGGATATGGACAATGGACAATCGAGATAACACCACTCACACAGCACAGTGCCTCATAAACTTTATTTAGGTTTTCGATTTATCTTGAATGACCGGTCAATTAGGTACCGGCCTACATCTTGGAACAAGCTTACAAGCGTCGTAAAGATAGGGTTTAAGTGTCGCTATTGATAACATTTAGGTAGCACGTTATCAATAGGCTACGTTACTCTATAATCAAAGAGGCTACGGCGCGAGAGGTATACGTAGGTACCTAGGTGCTGTTACTTTGGTGATAATTATTTCAACGAAATGGCGTAACACGCTAGTCTGCAACTGGCGATGCTCGGAAAATCGTACGATAATACCATTTTTGGGTTTATTATAACCATCTCAGGGTCGGGATTTTGCCCCAGCGGGAGTAAGTGGGACTGCGCCGCCACTTTCTGCGAGCAGGTCATGCTCGCGAAGGAGGCGGCGGGCCGGGTGCGGGTGAGAACTCTCCCACCCGAGTTCCGCAGTCTGCGCCCCGGGCGCCGCCGACGTGTCTTCGCCGAGGACTATCGGCCTCCATGACCGGGGGTCTGAGGACGGTGAGAGAGCCGCTCACCGTCCTTACAGAAGCAGGCCCATGACGGCAGCGTGACGTGAGCAACTCACGCACGCCCCCCCCTTAGAAGCGGGGTCACACCCGAAACCCCCCATAGACGCGGGATTGCACCCGAACAACCCCCTGGGCGAGGCCGCATTGGCGGCCGTAGGTCTGTTGGGAGTCAGTGGACATCCTTCCTGAGGGCTTACCCGGGGCTCTCAACCATAGGCTGTTAGGCGTGGCGTGAGGTTTTTTAGTCGGTAAGAGTCCGGCATAACATCCTATGAGGATTTTCCCTCACGTTAAACAAAAAAAAAGGGTCGGGATTTTAGCAATTAAAAATCTTATTTAGTAGATTAGTACCTTCTATCATGGAGTGCCTCCCTACCTCCGTCGAATTGTCGGGGCTTATCTTTCCGAGAGAGCCATAACTTACCCGAGCTGGCTAGGGCCGGGTCGGCGAGATGTGTCGTGCGGTGTTCCACAGGGATCGGTTTTAGGGCCGCTCCTGTGGAACATCGGTTACGACTGGGTGCTGCGTGGTCCGTTGCTCAGAGGGGTCGGCGTAACATGTTACGCCGACGACACCCTCGTTACGGCGCGGGGAGCAACGCACCGTGCCGCAGCACTTAAGGCCACGGCAGGGGTTGCTCAGGTCGTGGGTCGGATTCGGCGGCTGGGTCTTGAGGTCGCCCTTCACAAATCCGAGGCTCTGTGCTTCCACGGACCTCGGATGGGGCCACCTGCGGGATCCAGCCTACAGGTGGGGGGCGTCAGCATCGGCATCGAGCCCTCGATGAAGTATCTGGGGCTCGTACTCGATGGCCGGTGGAACTTCGGACATCATTTCCGAAGTTTGGTCCCAAAACTGAGGGGAGCATCGGCCGCACTCGCGCGGCTGATGCCCAACATCAGGGGACCCAACGCTCCCTACAGGAGGCTGTACCTTGGGATCGTGCGAAGCATGGCCCTGTACGGGGCTCCCGTATGGGCGGAGACCCTGACGGCCAGCAATGAGGCTAGACTGATGAGCCCGCAGAGAGTGATGGCCGTCAGGGTGATAAGAGGATACCGCACGATCTCCGGTGAGGCGGCATGTCTCCTAGCCGGGACCCCTCCATGGGACCTGGAAGCGAGAGCCCTTGCGTCACTGTTCAGATGGCGCAAGGAGGCGCTGGAGCGGGGCCAAAGGCCTGCGTCTCGAGAAATCGAGGCCCAGCGGACCCTGCTCCACCAGGAAACCCTGGAGACATGGAAGATGCGACTTGAGCAACCAAAGGGGGGATTCGCCACAATCGCGGCCGTCAGACCGGTCATGGACGAGTGGCTGGAGAGAAGACACGGTGCTCTCTCCTACCGGTTGACACAGATGCTTGCCGGGCACGGTAGCTTCGGTAGGTATCTGTGGCGAAAACACCGGGAAACCACGGCCGAATGTCAGCACTGCGAGGACCGCAGCGATGACACGGCGCTCCACACGCTGGTGGAGTGCACGGCGTGGGCACAACAGCGACAGGTCCTCGTAGTGGGTCTGGGCGTGGACACTCTCTCGCTTGAGGCCATGGTGCGAGCCATGCTCTCCAGCGGGAGTAAGTGGGACTGCGCCGCCTCTTTCTGCGAGCAGGTCATGCTCGCAAAGGAGGCGGCGGGCCGGGTGCGGGAGAGAACTCTCCCACCCGAGTTCCGCAGTCGGCGCCCTGGGCGCCGCCGACGTGTCTTCGCCGAGGACTATCGGCCTCCATGACCGGGGGTCTGAGGACGGTGAGAGGGCCGCTCACCGTCCTTACAGAAGCAGGCCCATGACGGCAGCGTGACGTGAGCACTCACGCACGCCCCCCCCCTTAGAAGCGGGGTCACACCCGAAACCCCCCATAGACGCGGGATTGCACCCGAACCACCCCCTGGGCGAGGCCGCATTGGCGGCCGTAGGTCTGTTGGGAGTCACGGGACATCCTTCCTGAGGGCTTACCCGGGGCTCTCAACCATAGGCTGTTGGGCGTTACGTGAGGTTTTTTAGTCGGTAAGAGTCCGGCATAGCATCCTAGGAGGATTTTCCCTCACGTTAAAAAAAAAAAAAAAAAAAAAAAAGTAGATTAGTACCTACCTATTGTTATTATGTTTGCCAATTTAAGTAGTATTGTTCAACGTATTTTTTACGAGACCCGTGAGTAGGTAAAGCCGACGGGTTCTAAATGTTAGCAAACAATAAAATTTGGCAATTACCTACCTGGAAATATTGTTCGAAGGAATAATTGGGCTCGTCGTTTAGTCCTTTGTGCCTCAAAATTACTTTGAAGCCATTATATTGCCCTTGGCCTCTACACTTGATTTGAAGTTTTGTATAGTCTGTGAGATTATATGATTTTATAGATCGAATACCAGCGAATCCAGCACCATTCGGTTGAGGATTCAGTAGAGCGAAAAATATTGCCCTTCGGAAGCCAAGGTTTTTGTGTATAGCCAGGACGGCTTTAGACATCCCTACATCACGTACAGTGTCAGACTGTTCTTGCCAAACGTCTACTTCGTCATCTTTGGTAAAATCGAAGAGAAACTGCTCATTGCCTTCTTGTTCAGCACTGGAAATTAAAAAAAAATTAAATTAGTGCCTGGCTGGAAACGTAAGAAATGGAAATGTAGGCATTATTTATGATTTAGGTAGGTAGCTATTAGTAGTTATAGGTTTTTTTTATAGTTGAGTAGTTGCCTAGAGGTTGAGATAGTTTAGAAGTACGTAGGTAGGTACCTATGTAATAAGTAGGGGTAGGCAACAATAAACACTTAACTTTCACCATCAGCGTTAATATCTAATTCCTTAATATCTTCCACTGCCTCCACTGGACAAGAGCTTATGGTAGGTTCTGGAGCGTCCATGCTATTTGACTAATCAACAAATAAGAGATAGCTAACACAACACGTCGGAGGATTAATGTAAATTGTAATAAAATTTATATTCTGCTAGCGACAGTCCATTTACAATGACATTAATGACAGATGTCAGCTGGCGCTGACTTTGTTTAGTTGATAGGTACGATAGGAATTTGGCGGGAGACGTGAAAAATCAAAGAAAGATGCGGCCATTGGGCGCTTGCACATTGCACGATAACGGTAACGACACGATATTAGGAGTGGTGTTTTGATACAATTACTATCTACAACACGCTTTCACACTGCAACGATATCGTTGACGATAGATTACTGTCGTGACGATATCGGGGGACGATACAGAGCGGGGTCACAATATATATACAACAGTAAAGTAACTTCATAGAAACGTGCGCAACGAACGGCTCACTCACACAGACGTGCGCATCTACTGACTCGCGACATTCCTGGAGCATGACTTGTAGTGTAGTGTAGCTCAATTCAGTCGCGGTTGTGGAAGTGGTGAAGTTGTTTGCGTATTTTTAATTGTTGCGCCTATTCTTCGCGATCTTTTTAAATATGCTAGGACTGTATCGCATTTTTTTTAACTGAGGGAAAATCCATCATGGATGCTATGCCGGACTTCTACCGACTAAAAAACCTTACGTAACGCCCAACAGCCTATGGTCGGGAGCCCTGGGCTAGCTCTCGGAAGGATTGGGATCCCCCGATACCTAAGCGCTCGGAAGGATGTCCCTGGACTTCCAACAGACCAACGACCACCACTGCGTCCTCGCTTAGGGGGTTGCTTCGGGTGCTATCCCGCGTCTTTGGGGGGTTTCGGGTGTGATCCTGCTTCTATGGGGGGGCGTGCGTGAACTCCTCACGTCACGCTGCCGTCATGGGCCGGCTTCTGTAAGGATAGTGAGCAGCCCTCTCGCCGTCCTCAGGCCCCCGGGCATGGAGGCCGATAGTCTTTAGCGAAGACACGTCGGCGGCGTCCAGGCCGCCGACTACGGTACTCGGGTGGGAGAGTTCTCTCCCGTTCCCGCTCCCTTTCCTGGCGCAAAGCTACTAACCGAATAACAAGCTGTAGGTTATATTGTGTCAATTTCGTTCTGTTATATCGTTGAACGATATCGTGACGATATCGCGACTATATCGTGCAGTGTGCAAGCGCCCATTGTCTAAAATCAACTCGATTTTGTATGATCTATTTTCTAAATTACTGTATGAAATTTACTTAATCAGTAAATCAAGGAACCCCGTCTGCTGCCTCTTCAGGGAATCTTTCATGATTGTTTTTAATGTTTCGATTCTAGCATGAACAGCTGCTTCACGATTTCTCACCGTTCAGGCAGCAGGCAGTAACAGTTCCTTCCTGCTCTAGCGTTTCCTTGCACTACAGGAGTACAGGGCACTGCTCTCGGTTCCACGTCTAATGGAGGCTTCAGGAGCGAAGAGCTGCATTGCACTCGCCCTAAGTACCTACCTAATTCATTTTGTTAAGTAACATTATTACATTCCAGGACCTAAATACCTACTTACTACGAAAAAATCGTAATTAGGTATCTCATCGAACAGATTTCTGTGACGTCATTGTGACGCTGGCTGGCTCTATAACCTTTCTCGCAAAAGGTCGCGATAATAAACGAGGTTAACATTATTTATTGTTATAACATTATAAAACAAACTCTGTTTTGGTGCCTTTTTGCTATGTATTTGCATAGGTAGGTACTTTAGCAATACGAAACTATGCGCCTAGTCATCAGTTTTTTTCTTAAATAGTAGCCGTGGTTATAATATCAAACAATTTTAGAGCACAAACCCATTGTACAGGCGGTAGAACATGCGTCTAGATGTATTCTGTTAGTCTGAGGCGTCTAGATTTTATAATTCATCGTCTTGGACATTATTTACCTACAGTTTTAGTAATTAGATTCTACTAACTATAAACATTAGTAAAATTTACTAATGTTAATATAGTTAGTAGAATCTCGCGGGGAAACCAACGTGAAGTCCGCTAGTATTTAATACTAGCGGACGTCACGTGGTTTCGCTCGCGTAGTTCCCGTGGGAATATGGAGATGAAATATAGCCTATGTCACCGGGGATAGTGTAGCTTCCCAATCCCAACAGTGAAAGATTTTTTTTTTTTTTTTTTTCAAATCGGTTCAGTAGTTTCGGAGCCTATTCGTTGCAAACAAACAATCAAATCGGCCGTCTCCTTCTGCGAGCAGGTCATGCTCGTGAAGGAGGCGGCGGGACGGGTACGGGAGAGTACTCTCCCACCCGAGTTCCGCAGCCGGCGGCCTGTGCGCCGCCGACGTGTCTTCGCCGAGGACTATCGGCCACCATGACCGGGGGCCTGAGGACGGCGAGAGGGCGGCTCACCGTCCTTACAGAAGCAGGCCCAAGACGGCAGCGTGATGTGAGCAATTCACGCACGCCCCCCCTTAGAAGCGGGATCACACCCGAAACCCCCCAAAGACGCGGGAAACCACACGTTGCCCAACCAGTCCCTACGGCCGGGGCGGGAGTAAACCCTCGGCAGGATGTCGCAGGAACATTTATTATATCTTAACAGTTGCATTAGGTGCACAACCAACTCTATGAAACATTCGATGTACTAGCCGATATATTTGGAGCATTTCTAGAGAGAGAGCTTGTCTATGCATCTAACTCTAGTGTCTTGGTAAATTGTATGCTTTCTTTCTGCCAGCACAACACAAGAGACTAAAATCTCTGGTGTTGCAAACGTCCATAGGCCACTGTGACCAGTTTCCATCAGGTGGGGCTGAGAGGTTGTCGGCCAGACGGCCACCACAGTAGTAAAAATAAAAAATAAAACAATACCACCAACCAAGAATAACAAAAATAGAAGTTCTCCGTGAATGACGTGCAAACTCGTTTAACAAGTTGACCTTGCTCGAATGTACCTGGACTTACCTATGTTTACGCGCTCTGAACACGCAAGATGCGCATGTTCGTGCAATATATAGGTAAAGTAGGTACCTATCCCTATTGCAGAGTATCTGGTTTGATTTCCGGGTCGGAACCAATATTTCCTTATTTGGACGTTTAAGTAAATACCTACTGATGTATGAACAGAGAATAGAATCGTAGTGATTGCGATACACAAATGTAACAAAACCTCATAGAAATTTGTTTACCAGACCGTCAAGCTATAAAATGAGTACTACCCGTTCCCTCTAACTTTGCCGCTGGCGTAGAGGCGTATACCCGAATTGTTAATTAGACGAAGTAAATTGACAGTAGCTAATGTCACTTCGTCATAGAAAATACGCAACATTGTATGAAGAAGTGACATTAGTTGCTGTCAATTTACCTCGTCTAATAAAAAAATCGACTTTAGTATGGAGCCGAGCGGCAAAGTTAGAGCGAACGAGCAGTATGTAGTCTTTTGTCAATGATAGGCCAAGCACACCAGCGGAGAAAATTCGATCCGTGAACATAAAACCATAGCTAGAAAAATAAAAATATATCCTATGGGTCTATGCATCGTATCTAAGAAAAAGACGATCTTCGATAAGATTAAGTTTAAGCGCTGATCGAAGAAGGATACGTCAGCTGTTGACTGCAGTTCATCAAACGAACTACCTACGAGAGCAAAGAAGTTGTTGCAGAGGCACGTACTTATGCATATGCTACCTATAAGCTACCTACTGTGATAATTTCAAAGTCGCAAGAGTCGGATCCACCACCCAGCATCACTGATGATTTGGTGGGGTGTGTCAATCAAAGGGGTCACAAAGCTCTATTTTTATGAACAAGGTGAAGGAAGACACAATTTAACTACCAAAGCTATATTTTAGATAAGGTAGTTAGTAAAGCCACTAAGTAACACTATGTTTGCTAGTATTTGATATTTCAAGAAGACTCAGCACCAGCACACAAAGCGAAATCAACCCAGCTCTGGTTAGGCGTGAATTTAACGAATTGCATAGTCTCTGAAGATTTGCGCGCCCTGCAGGTCCTGATAGTCCTTTGCATTAGGTATTGCATAATAATATGGAATATTATAGAGAAGGTTTAACATAACCCCATCGAAAGAGAAATATAGAGTCGCTAAAAGCTGAGGTAGTTTTTATCTACCTATATTTAATTTTCTCCTTTATTAACAAAACAAAACATACTTTTTTATATAAATGCAAGGCCATAGTCTGATATTAGTACCTAGATATCTACAGAGTCAAGTACATAGCCAAACAAATTATACAAACGACCCAATGTTAGAAGATGTAATATCTGTCTGTCTGTAAGCCTGTCCTAAAGGCTTAGATACTAAAGTAATTTAGGCTGTTGTTGGTTGGTATCTTGTGTAAAGTATCTAGGTAGGTACTAACTAACCTGATATGGGCTATGCTATATAATAGCACGACTCCTGAACACAAATATAAAAAGCAATTCACTTTGTCACTCAACATTTTCTGTCAACTAGTGGTGATTTATTTGTTCACGACTCTGATGTGTCAATTACAAATTAGTAATGATTATGCTAGACACTTATCTGTTCTGTGTAAACAAATACATATTTTGCCTCCGATAACGTAGGGTCACAACTTGAAAACAAGAGTATACGAATGGTTTAACATTAGGTAGATACTTAATTATTCGATAACATTCTAACGAAGCGGGCTTTTTGTTTGTTTGTTTGTAGGTGTTGTGGACCTTCTATAGTGACAGTTTTTTCATTCCCTGTCGTTCCCGGGCGTAAAATAGAAAGGTGAAAGTGATGGTAGGACGCTGGAAATAGGTGAAAGGATGCGCTTAGGACAGTCCAGCGTTATGCGAAGAAATGGTGTGCGAAAAAGATATGGAGAAGGAGCACTTACACCTACTACGACAGATGTAGGTGCACTCTGCATCGCAGATACGAGTACCAGTATAATGGGGTGACTCTTACGGCTAGAGTCACCATCAGGCGAGGATGGCGGAACAGTTAGCGATTTAGGTTGGTCGGGGTCACAGGAATGTCCTTTGATTAATGATGAAGTAGCAAATCTAGCGATAGGTTTTCCCGATAGGCCAATTTCACCGTTAACTCCGGGGAAGTAACTCGTAAAAAAAGTGTACTAAGCCTTAATAAGTAGGTAGGTATTTAAAATGGCAAGGTTTTGGAGTAGTGGGGTAAGTTCAAGGAACTTATACTTCTAACTGGAATGCTCACGTGCACATCAAAAGCGTTCCGGACAAGGAAAGCTATAAAAGGGGATGCTATCTCTTTCTACTAATGTGTCTATGCAGACGCTTCAGCTAGTGAGACAATATTTTCTTATTAAGTTTAAAGACATAGGTACACAATAATAAAATAAATGATATCTATGGAACTTACAGATAAGTATGTTTTAATTAGGTCTTGCAGAAGACAATTTAATAATTTGACAAATTGAATGACTTGTAATAATTGACGTGAAATTTTTAAAATTAATGAATAAGATACTAGATCAGTTATTACCTATGTGGAGCCATTCTTACACTACCGGCTCGGTATGATGGCCGTTAAGTAGGTACGAAGAGTATTTGGCAGAGCTTGCTTGCTTTTTTTACAAGGTCTTTTAGTACCACCTAATATCTACTACTTTATCAACTCAACTACTAATGACTATACCGTTTTACTCGGTCAATGTAGTAACTTAGTTGATATGTCAAAAATTATAGCGTGCCGCACGTATAATTACGTATGACGGTTTAGGGGAGAGGGGCCGAACGTCTATATTTTTGTTAGTGACCGACCGAAGTTTCGGTTTCGGTTTCGGCCAGTTTCGGCCAAAAAATCGAGTTTCGGCCGCAGTTTCGGTTTCGGCCAAATTGGGCCGAAACTTTCGGCCGGGCCGAAACTCACGTGTTCATGAATTTTGAGTGCCTAGCTCTGCTTGTGACGTGGTTAGGGTCAGCCCAACCAGTTAATATGTTACTAACCGAAGATTTATAGATTTACAAAGGACTTCCAATTAATAGTTATAATAATACAATTTTTATGGAATCCTAAAAAGGTGATCTAGGACATTACATAACCCTACGCCTTGGTTGCCAGTTCCGTTGACTTCGTTGGTCGTCTGCCTGTCTGTCAGCAGACTCATGATGTATCAGATGTATTTCTGTTGCCACTATAGCTACAAATAATAAAATTGACAAATTAATAATATTAAAGAGGGCCTCCCAAACAACATACGTGATTTTTTGCTGATTTTCTTGTACGGAACGCGCGCTAGTCCGGCTCACTTTTGTCCAGTTCTAGTTATATACTTCTAGAATGTAACCAAAGCCAGCCAAGAGCTAGTAGCAGGGCACCGTGTGGTTCTAGTCGGTAGGAGTTCGTTATAGCATCTATGAGTAATTCACGCGTAAAAGAAAGAAACTCATCTTTAGGTGGAGATATTTCTAAAATGAACACTTGAGAAGATTTATACCGTTGATTGATGGCGCTTGGTGGAACTTGCTGCACCTATTGAAAAAATAACCAGCCAAGTGCGAGTCTTAACTCAAACACGGAGGGGTTAAAGCCTATTAACGAGACATGAGGCCTAGTCCGTCTGTCTATTGGTCACGAGATTGTATCACTGGAACCGTGCCAGATATAGGCCTAAACATTTTCACTGTACAGTAGTCCTACCGACTAAAAACCACGCGTATCCTACCCAACAGCCTACGGTTGGGAGCCCCGAGTATGCCCTCGGAATGATGCATACTGCGGCCGCGTCTTTGAGGGGTTGTTCAGTTGTTATCCCGCTTCTTGAGCGGGGTAACAACTGACTGACTGACGTGAGAGATTCATCCACGAATCTCTCACGTCATGCTATCGTCTAAGGCCTGCTTCTGTAAAGACGGTAAGCAGCCCCGTCACCGTCCTCAGGCCCCCGGTCATGGAGGCTGATAGTATGGTGCGCCGCCGCAGACTGTGGAACTCGGGTGGCAGAGTTCTCTCCCGCTTCTTCCCCGCCGTCTCTTTTACGAGCATGACCTGCTCACAGGAAGAGGCCTATGGCCCCGCTCCAGCGCCTCCTTGCGTCATTTTAAACAATGATGCAAGTTCCTTTGCTTCGAGGTTCTATGGAGGGGTCCCGGCTAGAAGACATGCCGCCTCAACTGAGATCGTGCGTTATCTCCTTATCACCCTGCCAGCCGTCGCCTTATGCGGGCTAAGCAATTTAGCCACATTGCTCGCCATCAGGATCTCCGCCCATATGGGGGCCCCGCATAGGGCCATGCTCCGCACGATCCCAAGGTACAGTCTCCTGCAGGGAGCGTTGGGTCTCCTGATATTGGGCAACAACCGCAAGAGTGCGGCTGATGCCCCCTCTCTCAGCTATAGGACCAACTTCGGAAGTGGTATCCGAAGTTCCACCGGCTATGGAGTACGAGCCCCAGATACGTCATCGAGAGCTTGATGTCGATGCTGACGCCCCCTATATGTAAGCTGGATCCCGCAGTTGGCCTCAGGGCTGCGTCTTGGTGCGTTGCTCCTCGCGCTGTAATGAGGGTGTCGTAGTAGCACGTTACGCCGAGACCTCTGAGCAACGAACCACGCAGCACCCAATCGTAACCGATGTTACACAGAAGTTTTTTTTTTATACCACTAAGGTGGCAGACAAGCATACAGCCCACCAGAAGGACTGGTGGTCACCGCAGCCTATTAACGTTTCCAACACCAGAGGCGCCTCACTCGCGCTGCTGACCCTGTAAAACCCTTCTTAGACCCCTTTTGAAGAACCCCATACTGTAGGCGTTTGGGAAAACCGAGGCAGGAAGATCATTCCACAACCTAAGCGTTCGCGGAAGAAAACCCCTATCGGATCTAACCGTGCTCGAACGCTCAGGACGTACGGTGTGAGGATGAAATCCCTGTCTATGGCGAGCGGTGCGATGATAGAACGTAGCCGTGGGCATCATGTCAAACCATTCCTCAGAGCACATACCATTGTACAGGCGGTAGAACACGCATAAGGAGGCAAAGTCTCTCCTGTCACGAAGAGGTTCAACACCAACTGTCAGTATAGGATCGTTGACAACTCTCACAGCTCGCCTCTGCACCGAGTCAAATGGACGAAGCTGATATTCAGGTGCCCCCGCCCCGAGGTGACAGCGGTACTCCATGTGTGGCCGCACTTGCGACAAGAGAAGCAGTGTTTGCGCCGCAGTAAAGTACCGCCGTGCCCTGTTGAGTACACCGAGCCTCTTGGACGCCAGCTTGGCCTTGTCCTCCAAATGACTGCGGAACTGAACGACGCTGTAGATGTCAACACCAAGGATCCCTATACTTTTAGAGATGGAAAGAGAGAAGTGGTCCTAAGACCGATCCCTATGGAATACCGAACGACACATCTCGCGGACCCAGCCCCAGCCAGCTCGGGTAAGTTATGGCCCTCTCGGAAAGATAGGCCCCGACCATTCGACGGAGGTATGAAGGCATCCAATGGTAAATAAGCGCCTCAAAAACGCAGCTCCAGGGCAAGGTACTGAAAGCGTTGGCAATGTCAAGAGACACTGCCACCACCACCTCACCCTGTTCTGACGCCGAAAACAAAAAATACCTATTAATATTAGAAAATAGCATCCACACAACAACGTCATTTTTGTGCGCAATTTTTGTAACGGAATTCTTTGTGCGGAATCCGACTCGCACTTGGCTAGTTTTTTTTTTTTTTTTTTTTCAATATGAACACGTGAGTTTCGGTTTCGGTTTCGGTTTCGGCCGAAACTGACCCTGGGGCCGAAAGTTCGGTTTCGGTTTCGGTTTCGGCCGGAAAACCAGTTTCGGTCGGACACTAATTTTTGTTTAGATTCTTACGTATCAAATATTACGCAGCCAGGGTTGTAGGATGTCGGCCTATGCTTTTCATACACAAAGGAAAGAGGGGATGGAAACTACGTAAAACCAACTATCGTATCATACAATCAAATAGGTATGTATATGTATATATTTTTACCGAAGTATCTAACCCCTTTTTGCTTTCGGTAAGAATATTGGCAAAGAGAAATTTCATTCTACCTACACAAAAATCTCACATCAATTCAATTTCCTAGTAATTTAATACTTGTTCATTAGCGCTGGAGGTCCTGGGTTCGATTCCTGGGTCGGTACAAATGTTTGTGTGATCCACTAATGTTTATTTCGGAGTTAGGGTGTTTTCTATGTAAAATATGTATGTATTTAGAATTATATAAGTATGTATATCAGTCGTCTAGATTCTATAGCACAAGCTTGTTTTAGCTTAATTTGGGCTACATCCACAAATATTTATTTTATATTTATTTTATTAAAAGTAAGTCCGATCTAGAACGTACCGTGTTGGCACCACAATGAATCTTCAGAGTTGCCATGCGTAATTTATGAGTTACTACCAATAGTTATTATTTTTCAAATAAATTTATTTTAAGTAACACCAATAATGTATGAAATATTGAAATAATAGAATTTTGAAGTTAAAACATTAATTATTATAATAAACATTAACGCGTATTGACCAGCACGTATGAAAACTGTTACCTCTGATCTGGTCTACTACTGGTCATAAAAACTACCGTCTGTTTCTTTTTATTACCACTTACAACACACTGCGTTGCTAGAAAGAGAAGAATCCCCTTAAGCACTGACCTGTAATAGTGGTGGTTAATATATCGTATAGCAAATTACTTCGCATGCTGTATACTTATAGCATAAAGCAAACGATATTTTTGCGTTTAGTTTTTGCTAGATGCTAGATGCGATATAGTAATGTTGTTTTCTTTCTCTATCACCTGTTTCACCTGTCTGGTGCCATCCAAGGCGGCGCGCGGTGCTAGCCAATCGCACAGGTGCGGATCGTTTAGCAATATAGCAATAAAGCAAATCCATCGTTCTTCCCCGATATCGGAGTGTCACACACAGGACTCGGCGTCCAGTCTTCGCATGTCGCGTGCTGGCGATTGTTTATTGTTTGTTTTAGCGCAGCGCGTGCTTTTTGAATTCGCGATCTCGGAGTTCGGTCGGACGGTTCAGTAATAATAATTTGAACGATGTTTATATTAGTTGATTTTTGGTTGGTTGGTTTAGCTTTGAAGTGTAAATAGTGTAAGTAAATAGATATTGTTTTGTGATTATCTAGTGTTTGTGTTTTTATTAGTTCGGTTTAAATAAATCTAAGTATACAATACAAATAAATATAATTGGAGTGTCTGTTTGTAATATTAAAATAACCGCTTTCTACTACATGCATACGAATGTATATACGGTACACATACCAAAATATATATTCTTAAAATTTTTGTCTGTCTGTCTGTTTGTTTTGGCTAATCTCTGGAACGGCTGGACCGATTTGGACGGGACTTTCACTGGCAGATAGCTTATGTAATAAGGAGTGGTACCTAACTTAGACTACTTTTATCCCGGGAATAAGTTCCCACGGGAAGCGGGAACGGGAACAAATTTTACGCGGGCGAAGCTGCGGGCATCAGCTAGTATTAGATAAAAATGTAGAAAAGAAGTGATTTGCCGATACGGAACTTCTTTAGTAAGGCCTAAGCGAGCCTGAAAAGTATGAAGGAAAGTTCATTGTTATAAATTGTATAAACACGAATACACGTTGTAGGTAAATAGGTATGTACATAAAGTTATAAACCATACTGTCATCAGTCCGAATTGCGAATTAATATATAGCAGTTGCCGCGCTTCCTTAAAATACACCCACCGCATTGCCTTTGTATGTAGCATACGCGTATAAAAATAGTTTGCTATAACAAAGCATGAAAAAAAACTTGCTATAAACATACAGCATATATCATCTAGCAAGTTGTTGCTTTATAGCAACTTCGCACACTACTAACCTGTAATAATAATCGCTGGACTGGCTATTCCATACAAAATGACAGCTACTTTTTTGGGCCGATTCAAAGCGCCTCTGCCGAGTGCACTGAGAACTAAATTAGTTTGCAAATGGCCGTTGTTTGTTTATTTCAGAAGGAGTTTATATGTAAAATTTCGAATATTTTTAAGTTATTACTGTGATTGGTATAAATTTGAAGTGTTTTGATGTATAAATTTAGTTCATAGTGTAATTAAGTAGATATTTAGCATGAGATCGTGTGTATATTGTAAAACAAGATACGAGAAGGGCTGTGGCGTCTCTTTTCACAAGTAAGTAAATCTAAGAATCTAATTTTTAAACAATTATTATAAAACCATAATTTAGGTTTTTTTTTACTATCATAAGCGAATACCCTTCGAGTTTCGGGGATTTTATGAATATTTTTATAACCTATATTGATTAATAGGGATGTCAAAATGTATATCGATAATTTTCTGTCCAATACCAAAATTCGTAGTTTAAAAAACAAGAGGCATGGTAAAAGTTCTTTAATAATTTAATGAACATATTAAAATTATTAATAAACACTTAAAATTGTAGTTGATAATCGAAACAGTAACTAACTAGCGTGTGAAATATAACTTTCTAGCACTAAAATTGAATTATAACACTTAGTGAGACTATTTTTTGTTAATAATTAAATTATTTACTCTTGTTCATAATATTTAAATGTTCCTTTTATTACAGGTACTTTCGCTTTTAAGCATTCGGTTATAAAGTTTTGTTTGAAAATTATCATATTGATTTAACAAGTGAAAGCATTCTTCATTTACTTTTCTTTAAATCGGCAATAACAAGAGGCTGGTGTCCTAAATTTTAAAAATTGTTTAATTTTGTAGCTTTATGTTTATATTTCTTTTTATACCACTAAGGTAACAAGCATACGGCCCACCAGAAGGACCGGTGGTCACCGCAGCCTATGAACGTTTGCAACACCAGAGGCGCCACACTCGCGCTGCCGACCCTATCAATGATCTGCTGATTATATGATCACAGAAATGTAATACTTTGATTTATTTACAACAATCATTTACATTAGTATATTTTGTGATTTAAAAAATGAATTTTAATGGCATGTATTTAAATCGATATCTGTTTAAACCCTTTTTTCGAACAAAATATTACAAAGTTAAACCAAAAATACTGACTTGCACACTAAATAAATCAAATTCAAGATACTGTTTAATGGTATTTGCAGAACTATTTTACTGAAAAAATCACTATTATCAAAATAGTATATCTAAAAATTCCTTAGCTTAACAAACATATTAAAACTTTTTTAAGGAAAACCATTCCCGAATTTACTTTTAGGAACATCCTTTATTCTAATTAAAAATCTTATTTAATCAGTCATCTTTACAAAATGAAATTTCATTAATCAAAAATTAAAAACTCACCTAACCTAACCTATTCCTTTATAAGATTGTACAATTTAGAGTGTAAGTTAGTATTTTTGATAAGAAATTCGTATTTTTGCTAAGTAACTCATATAATTATCCGGTGTACAAACCAAATTTTTGGTGTGAATTCGATACAAAAAGGTCATCTCGTTTTGTGTAAAATTTTAGTTTTTTTAAGCAGTACATGCTTAGTTAATCAATTTGGTTTCGGTACAGCATTCAGATTTCTGTTGTGCATTCAGTTAATTAGTGGTGTGACCTAGTGTGCAGAAAAAATATATAGATTTACATTTAAAAATATCCCAATTTAAATTTGTATCGAAAACGCTCCAAACTGTCATGGTGCCTCGTGTGACGTCACTTGTTGCCAAATAAAACAAAAAGAAAATGTGTATAATTTTTTTATGAGTCCTTTCAATGATTTGTTTTGTGATTTAGATTTTTAAAAAGTTTTAGTTATAAAAAAAACGTTTAGGGGTGAACTTTTACTGTTGAAATCTGTTGTATTTTATGAAAACGTGTGAGAATCTAAGCAATTACACAAGATGACACGACTTGTGACATAAGATGTCAAGACTCAAGACTGCCAGAGTGCGTCAAACATCAAAGTAGCAAACTGTTACGTCACACTTTCTGATAGAGGTATTTGATGTGACGTGACGGAATGCCTATTTATTCCAATCTTATTTTCTAAAAATAATAGTACCTAATCCTTAATTTGTGTACCAATTTATATTGCTTTTTGTTATTTATATATTGGACATAGTCGTTAGAAACACACATCAATCAGATTTATTCTTAGTGAACACAAGCCTATTTTAAGAGAATCTACTTTGTTTTTCAATCTTTTTAAAATATGTGATATATTTATATAGATAATTTCCTTATAAAAATTATACAGATGTGCATTTAAAAATATACCGTAATAAATGTGTGATTTCATATATTTTTTTAAATACCTACCCTCCTCTGTACTTACCTACTGCAAACAAACAAAACTACAATAAATCCTAATCCTAATTAACCTGTCACTTAACAAAATTCCTCTCTGGGCACGGCTGCTTCGGGAAGTAAATGGGAAATAGTTGCCATTGAGGCGGAATAGCAAGTTGGCATTGGCTGCTTCGGGGAGCACGCTCGCACGGCTCACGTTAAGCGAGGCGTCCACCAGGCGGACTTTCATATGAAATTGTGTAGCATCTGCCTTTACTAGAGGCGGGCCGCAACGAAACGCAGTTTCATTAAAAACGTATGGCATGCGGATTTTTGCGTTGCGGCCCGGAACGGCCCATCCGCCTATTAGACGCCTAGCTTTAAGTTCTAACATGACCCAATTATGATTAAAGACAACCAATGACTGTGTGGGCTGTGTCCGGTGTCATTTTTCAGCCGATTTACAATAGTAACACTACTTTGGCAACATACCTGCGACCACTGTTTAAGCAAACACTTTTTTTTTTTATATTAAGCTCGCCAAACTGAATTCGCGAGCCTGATGGTTAGCCTACTTAGGTACTTTAAAGTAGTAATTCATATAAACATCATTGGTACAAAAGTAAAATTAACATTGTAGTCGATATCTGGTAAAGTTTTTATCGACACCAAGACAGGTGTTGTACATCACTAGTATTAGTTCCAAGTACATTCGCTAGCTGCCGTCAGCGCCAAATGGCGATTTTCAATTAGGCACACTTTTATGAAACCGATCACCAGTCCAGATACTATTACAGGTCAGTGCCCTTAAGTCGTTGTCCTGCTCGGGAACGTTTTTTACCTCTGACATAAAGTAATGCAATATAAACCGAACATTGTTGAAAATAAAGTTCAATTTTAATTTGTTTTTGTGATTTCGTAAGCATTCCAGTTAGAAGTATAAGTTCCTTGGGTAAGTTAGCATCGTACACTTAAAGGCACAATAAGTGCTCCACTGACTCTAAAAAGTGCTCCGCTCACTCCAAAACCTTGCCAAGTTAGATGATGTGCACTGCACAGTAGGTATCTACGGCTCTACGCTATTTCTTTCAATAATGTTTTGGCAGACGTATCGTTATACAGCTTTTACCTTTATCACATAACGGAACAATCTTTTGTAAGGACAAATCTCTCAACTTTGACGAACAATTCGATTATTCTAGTTTTATATTTGTCATCTTCTTTGGCAACCTCCATAAACTCTTTCTTTGCTACGGGATACCTACGACATTCACGGTTCTACACGTTTCGGGATTACAAAATAGTTCTTCTCTTTTATGTTGATTCATGGCAGCTATAGGAATAATAATACGTGCTCGTGTTATCACAAATACAATCTCTTTTTCGTACTTAAGCTTCATTGGAAACGCTTTTAGGCAATATATCTTCAACATCCACCCCGCTAGATTCTAATTCATTAGTTAATGTGATATGATAAAAATCTATAAGTTGTTGTCCAGTCCAGTCTGTTCGTTTTGGAGGTAGGTAGGTACTTACTGAAATAATATATTATCGAATAGGTATAAGTAAGTCAAGTATTGGAGATGCGTAAAGAACTGTTTGAAAATCTACAAATATTGCGTGATATCCTGCATTAGCATCCTTCTTTAGAAATATGTTATTGGTCCAAAGATCTCCGTGTACTACGACATTCCTATACTCAAGAGAAGATTTCATAAGTTCATCAATTCCATCAAACAATATTGGCACAATATTATATAAATTTGTGCAAAAATTAGGACTAGATTTGTGCTTAGAAAATACTTTGAGAACATCAATCACGGCATTTCTTCCAGCATCTCGCCAGTCCTTAGTTGCAGACGGTTCCTGGCCCTGCAAGTAATCAAATCACTATAATGTTCCCATATTCTGTACGTCCTTCCTAATTCCTTACTTTTTCTCTCTTCAAAAATGTAGGACTGTGCATGAAATCTTACCAAAGCCGCGATGGACGCCTCAAGTTGTTTAGGTAAAAGTTTAGGTTGTTAGGCATACTAATATAGCCTTGAAGAGTGACATTTTCAAAAACATATCCACTTTTGCGAAAAGCACTTTTGGTCGCCATGTATGTAGAAGCTAAGCATAAGCATCCCATTTAAGAGGATGTACATCCTCTTAAATGGGATGCAGGATCCTAATAACATCTACGGACCTCCAATAGTCCTCCGACAGCAAAGGCGCCGGGCGTAGCGACCACTCTCCTTCCTCTGTTGGGGAGTGGTGCTACTCCGTCTAATTAGGGCCAAGGCGGGAGCAGCCCATCTGTTGTTTACCGGTGGTGTGTCGCAGCCGGCTGTGGTTAGCGATTTGTCAAGCGATTCTTATTTACCTCGTTCAAATAGTTAGTTACTCTATCTTCCAGGCATGGGAAGCGGGAACGGAAACAAAATTCCACGCAAGCGGAGCCGCGGGCGCCATCTAGTTATTTCGGTTCAGTTTAGCAGTAGGTAATGGTCGTAGCTGCCGCTGGTTCCACTCTACTTTTTGAAACCATTTACCAAAGGTTGCTCCAAAAAATAATGTGTAACGTTTTTGCCTAAGAATTTAGAATCCATTTCAATACCGCATTCTTCAAGAAAAGTAAAAACTAATTTTGTCGTCTGTTTTCACTTTGCATAAACACACTCGTGTTATCTGTGGTAGTAGGTATTCATCTCCTATTTTTATGCATTGATGTAACGATTTAGGTAAACAAATTATGCTAACAAATGACGTAACAATTGAGCCAAATTGATGGACAGGGTAACAGGCTAACAGGTTAATTATATTCATAGAATCATCAAAGTCAAAAGGAAATACAACCAGCCCTCCACATTGAAACTACGCGTTTTCTATCCTTATCTAAAACACGAATGACGCAAAATAAACATGAGCCCTGCAGAGCAATGAATCGAAAGTCAACAGGGTCTAGGCCTACATCTGAAGGAGCGCTATCTTCAAGTAGTTACGTTCAAACGGATAAAATCAAACAACGCGCATGAGTTCAATGAACGCTAGAGAAACATTGAACTCTGCCGGTCGAGGAAAACACCGTTTTAACTGCGAATAATTGAACGAGTCAACAGCGAAATAATATTGTTTATTATAGTGAGTAGTGACGCTAGTGATATTTTTGGAAATTTTTACACAATTCTCGTCTAGCCGAAATGAAGCTAATATATGTATGCTTGTGCTCTGGTTTAGATGATACTTGGGATCTAGACAACTGATATACCTACTTATATACAGATTTCTAAATACATAGGTACCTACAAAGATTTGAGAATCTCACAAATATTTGGACCGACCCGAGAATGAGAATCGAACCCAGGACTTCAGTGCGACAGTGTCGGTTAGACTACCGAATGTGTGCCACCACGCCGTGAGGCAGTCCAGTGTGTTTGACCATCGAAACTGATAGTCCAAAAAGTGATAAGCGTTATCTTTGAATGTTAGGCACGCACGTGCTACCCTGCTGCTGTACAAGCTAACCCAATAAATTGGGGCTAAGGGGATTAAAGCGCTCCCCGCGGAATAAGTACAAAACACTACGATAATTATATACATAATCATTTATTTTCCACAACCAGATCTTATTTACGTTTTATAAAACCGATTTTTCTTAAATATCTTACAATGAAAGGTACAGATGTCAACGTGATAGCTATCCTAAAAGGCGCAAAAAACTTGTGTACGGCGTAAGCTATGACGAATGTACCAGCATTTGACCCTGCTGCCTTCATAATCGTACCTTCACTTATATTGAAATATCTGAGAACAGACACTATGTCGACGCCACTGAAAAAAAAACCATAATGCATCATTATAAAAACACTTAAAAACTACCGTATTTAAAAGTTAGTGATGTTAGTAATGGAACTATTTAATGAATTTAAATATTAAATTTGTTTTATCACGACACATACCTAGATACAAGAAGATAACAGGTCCCCAATGAAATCAAAGAAATGCCAATATGAAATATGATCACTGTGGAACCATATTCTTTAATAGCATGTTTCAGTTTCTCTTTATTCGTCAGTTGGGATTTATTATCTGTACTCATATGCCTTATTCCAACCGCTATGCTTTGAAAAAGTAAAGATATTACATTCATTAGTCAAATTCATTATTAAGAACATTATTGTAAAGACTGAATTGTTTTCTCATTGACATACGCTACAAGGCGACAATCAGTAACTCATTCACTAGTTACGTATTACGTTCATCGAAACGAAAAGCCCCAAGGGTTTAACCTTCATGAAAATATTTTATTTAATTATAAATGGACCTACGACCTGGAAAAGGTCGCAGGCTGGGACTGGATGCGAAAGGCGCAGGACCATGTGTTGTGGCGTAAATTGGGAGAAGCCTACGTCCAGCAGTGGACTGCCATAGGCTTGATTGATTGATATTACATTCCATATTTTAAATTGGCTTATGGAGTAACAACTGTTTTTGCTCTCGTATAACATCCGATCCCTTCTCCGAACTTCTCCTGAACTTTGTACTTGCGCTACAATCGCGAAAACTGGTGTGGAGCAACAGGGAATGTTCAAAGGGAGAATCTTCGGACCAGGCAAAGTGATCACACTTGGTTGTGTATGATTCATCAGTGCGAAAGCCAATCGAAATCGCAATGCAGGATTTAGAGTGTTTTAGCGAGAGAGCTTCTATACTGTAAATCAATTGGTCTTTGCTAAGTGGCTTGGTCACTGCGCTCTGAGAATACGAGTTATGTGTCTTGGCGACGTGGATCAGACTAGTGCTTCATCTGTCCCGATATTGGAAAAAGAATCGATCAGCACATTGTTAACTTTGGTAACTCGATCTTTAGCATCCCTAGCTAGAGCACCAGACATCCACACATCTAATTATGACTTAATTAGTTCACTTTCTCCTATTGGAATATCAAGAGACGACATGAGCAGAAACTTGTTCCTCACCTCCACATATCTCCTCATCCCTTTAATAAAGGTAAGTAGACTGCGATCTATTTATACACTCCGCAATAATTGCAAATAGCCAACATTACATTGCGAGTGTCAATTACCCATTGCTTTGACGAATGACTCATTTAAAACAAAGTATGATCGTTAACATAATTCTATACATACATACATACATATGGTCACGCCTTTATCCCCGAAGGGGTAGGCAGAGGCATATTAATATGCCCACATTTCACCTTTGTATAAGTTGTCCCACGTAATAGGTGGTGAGCCGTATTGCCGTGTTGGTGAGCCGTATTGCCGTGTTACACATCATTCTATGTCAATAATAATACAACGTACAATAAGCTCGGGTCTTGAGAACGGCATGAAACCATTCACACTCCTGCGTTTCTGCCATTAGCGGATGTTTAGCCATTAAACCCACATAATAAAGAATTAAAAATTAAGATTTTGAATGAAAGACTCGTGATTTAACGTCATTAAGGATAAAATGCCGGCCACTACGAATCCGTTGTTAATAACGCACATTTTCTCTTCAACCGTTGTATTTGGCCGCTAATAGCGCGCATATGGGCGTCTCGTGAGATAAGCCGCGATGCCGGTAAGTCGAACCTAAGAAAAGTGGAATGCATTGCCTGTCAAGATGCACATGTTGGTTCGTCAACTCAAGGGTCACTGTCAATAGTCTTGTGGGTAACCCTCAATGCGATAAACGTCGCCATGGCATTCCATGAGCCGGGCGGCGTAATTTAACCCTTAAATGCATATTGTTGCCAAAAGTCTACAAACTACTTTTTTACTTTTAAAAAGTGACACATGTGATAAGTTTTTCTGAATATATGTTTTATCATAGCTAATAACATATTGAAACAAAAAAAACATGAAAGAGAGTCGTTAGAAATTAAAATTTCCGCGCAATTTGACATAACGAAAGCGAAGGGGGAAATAGTTGATTGTGTGATAATTAGTGACTTTTGAATTGAGATTTACTGAGAAGTAGTTGCTGAAACGATTTAAAAAAATAAGAAATACATTAGACATAAGGTAAGAAACCACTGTTATAACGGTTTTTTTGGCAATTTATCCTGAATGTGTCTGTAGCTTGATTTTTATGTATGTTGCCAAATGTCTACATCATGCGTTTGTTTCATTTTGCCTATTGGGTATAGTTTTGGTATTTTGGTTATTTCGCTTTTCTTTTTAGCATGTATGGCTCGCTGGCAGAAAAGGAAATTAAGACAGCTCTTGCTGCTTTACATGATGGTGAAGTCTCCGAAGATGGTGTAGATTTCGATGATGATAATATCGATTATTATTCAAATGTTGGGGACTTATTGCATGAACTGGAAGATCAACCATTGAACAATAACGAAGACCCTCCCATATGAAGAGGAGCACTTGGCAGGTGGTGCATCCGCGGCGGAACCTGTGGCGGGAAGCGGGAACCTCATCTCAAATATACCATACTTTGCCCAAAAAGCATAGAGGACTACAGTGCCAATATGGATGGAGTAGACCTCATTGACAGTTTCTTAGGAAGGTAAAGGATCAGATAAAAAGTCGAAAATGGTATCTTCGGCTTTTTTATCACATGATGGACATGGCGGTTATAAATTCTTGGATGATGTAGGTTGTAGAAGACTCCTACCGACTAAAACCACACAATGCCTTACAACAGTCTATGGCCGGGAGTCCCGGGTAAGCCCTCGGAAGGATGTCCCAGGGTTTCCGGCAGACTACCACCGCGGCCTCGCCTAGATGGTTCGGGTACTATCCCACGTCTGGGGGGTCCGGGGGGGATAATTGGGTGCTATCCCACTACTATTAGTGGCAAAGAGACAAGCCACTGTCTTGGCTTGCTTCTGTAAGAACGACGAGCAGCTGACTCGCCGTTCTCAGGCCCTCGGTCATGTAGGCCGATAGTCCTGGGCGTAAAGCAACCGGCGACGACCCCGTCGCCGACTGCGGAACTCGGGAAGGAGATTTCTCTCCCGCTCCCTCCCGTTGCCTCTTTCTCGGACATAACTTGCTCGCAGAAAGACGCAGCAGCGTCCCACTTTCCCCCGCTGCAGACCGTGGCCATCACCATGGTCTCCAGCGTGAGAATGCAGAATTTGATGTTAAAAAGCACTGAGGACCTATGAAGCCTGTTCCACCTAAAGATGTTAGAACTCACGAGGTTGATCATAATGAGAGAAGGTATGATACAAAAAAATTGGCGCCAATTACCAGGATGTAAAGGGTTTTCACGCACAGACTGTATCAAGTGTCAGGTGGCCCTATGTCATACTAAAGACAGAAATAGTTTTGCTGCGCTACATTCATAAATTAACCCTAGGATTATACGTTATTAGATTGTGATCTCACCTGCCGCATTGTTATTTGTTTTTCCCTAGACGCATAATGTAGCCAAATGTCTACACACTGTATTTTTTCAAAAATATATTTTTTTATCAAACCAAGATTTTTTTTATTAATTTTCCCTTTATTTGTGACTCAAAATCTATACTGAAATATTTATTTCATAACGAAATAAAAAATCATGCATTTAAGGGTTAAGCGTGCTAAACAAAATCTTGCTCTTTTAGGATGCTTATGATAATAACATGCTATTGTCCTACAAGACCCAGAATATTCATCATTCTATGTTTACTACGTCCCTAGGAAGGAAGGCAAGTAGTGAGTTTTCTATGTTTTGTACTTTGTGAAAACAATGAGAAATCAATTCATAGTCTTTCAAGACAAAGCTGTTTTATTGAAACAGAAACGGTTGACCAACAGGTAGAATCACAGCTAAGTAATAAAATAGAATAAAGTGCCACCAGTGACAAAGTATAATGTAGACTGACTTAATTAGCGCAACTCATGCATTAATTTGCAGCTGCACTGAATTTATTGAATTATGTATGCCCATGACATCATCACATAATTTGGCCTTACAATAAACAAGCCTCAACACCAACTTAGTGCAATAATGAGACAGAAATGGAAATGCTGTACATTCTAAATTATTATTGAAACAACTGGAGTGTACTACTGGTTCTCAAAATAATTAAACAGTTTAGACTTCTCAGCTGAATAAATATAACAAACTTCAGGTGATAAATTACGATAACGAAAGTGAATTTGATAATGAAATTCAGAACTATACTCGTTAATAAACTAACACCCATATTGTAAGACATTTCAATAGTTCCATTTTATCATATAAGGAAATCCATATTTTTGTCCCAAAATATTCTCTACCGTCTACTCAAGTTTTCCTGAGAAAGAACATAATGTGTACCAAAGTCAAGATAACTTCAGAATTACCTTAAGTAATAGACTTTATAGAGACTATAATAATGCATAAAAACAGGTGGTTGGTAGTCTAATTGACTATTTTGACAACCAGAGAATGAGATTCACCTCTAAGGGCGAAAAAAAAAACTCAAAGTCGCACGGCATTCGAATCAGAAGTCAAGTGTATCATATGCCATCCAAAGAGATGGAATTGCTGCACTGACTAAGTAGAGCACCTAATCATAACATAGAAGTGCACAGGATGTTTCACAATAATACATGCCACAAAAGAAGACTTATACTTACATAACAGTAATCTTAAAATTGAAAATTCATCAGAAACAGATAATTATCAGAGCAGAAGATTAATGACTTGGTCAGTTCCTCACTACTGCTGCTTCAAGTATAATCTATAATATATATAATCAGATAGGTACATTATTTAATATAATTCATGCCATCTTAGCTGGATTCCACCTTGACATGTATTTTCACAGAAACATAGACAACAACAAACAATTTCAACTGAGTTGAGAAGTTTTCTAGAATATCTTAGAATATGGGTGAAAGTGGTCTATATTCTAAACTAAAATCAATGAACTTTATAATTAGATGCAGAATACTCACCATCAAAAACAACTTTGACATAATGAAAGTGATAATATATTAATGCATAATGAAACCTTTACTTTGAGCAGATTACTTCATACCAGTTGAGCTATGTTGCTTGGTTTTAGAAATCACGAATGAAATTAAATTATAACTTTCACCGTGTCAGACTAAACTTTTAATGGTTTTACACTGTTTAAATAAAGAATTTGTAACAAGTACATACCATTGTTTCGAGCTGCTGCACGGTACTCATTCCTTAAAGTCAGATAATGTGCACTTTGTAGATTGCTTGACAGATACTTCTCCCCTTGACCCCATTGGGAACCCGGCATATTCAGATGCGAGTCGTTTCCATTGAATGGACTTGGGACATTGCTTTGCATGGAAGAGTTTAGACTAACAGCACCTCTACAGTCATATTTGTTTACGTGTGGATCTGATTGTATAGTAATATCAATGTTTCCCATTATGTTGGGCCTTTTGTAGCAAGAATTGATTACGGGCCCAGATATATCTCGTTCTCTCGAAGGTGAAAATCGGCTCACATCCGTTGCATTTATATCCACATTTGTGGGCAATTTCAATGCCATGGCTGGTGGAAATTTAAGAGTAGTAGTCGCATGAATGCGCTGAATATCCTGCCCAACGTTACAATTACTTGGACCTGCAAATTAATAACAAAGTAAAACGGTAAAGCGATGTTTCTTAACATAATAAAAACAAAACCTTTTGTAAATCGAAATACGCTTACCAAGACATGTATTTGGTAGTTGTTTTGTGTGAAGATAAGTCTGTGACCTCATATATACTTTATACATTTTTGAATATTTAGTAAAAACAATTTACGCGAAAACACAAAAGAAGTGATCGGTCAGGATTGAGGCTATGAGCAAAGAGAATACAATGGCTATGAGTCAGTCGAGTCGAATATTCGAGTCAATCATTTTCCATGTATTTCGGTCCGGTTAGTTGACATTAGCCGTCATTAGCGTCGTCGCGTGACATTGACATTCTCACATTATTTATATTTTTTCTGTCACATAAAAAGTGTGGCGAAGATATTCAGAATCATACCGACAACTCTGATAATAAAACGTCGTTTTCGTCTCACTCAAGTTCATACCCAAAAAATCTATGACAGAGACGAGGCAGGAACGTAGGCAACGTAATGATCTATTTAAAAACTAGATACGTTGCCCACACTGCGCAATGGCAAGACGAATGGAAGGTAATTGCCCACAGACTGTTTAGTTACGAATCAATCAGTGCCGCGAGTTAACGCTTTCTGAGAGTAGGTAGTACTAATAACATTGTTTTATATTCTGTTCGTAAAGAGAAGTATTAAAAACCATACCTTCGTGTATTTTGAGACAAATTGAAGGGAGATAGGGGAAATCGGGACTAACAACATTACCGACCCAAATGACAACCTCACCTGCGCCTTTGGCGGCGGCAAAGACTGTCGCGGTGCTCTCTGCTAGACAACGAACGAGTCTCTGGCGACCAAGTCAGTAGCAGTATAACTACTCACCTAACCGAGTCCAGTTAGACGAGGCTAGAGCAGCCTTGGGGACTAAATAACCCTTAAAAGATCTGGTGCAGAAGGCAATGGGAAACCACTGCACTGTTACCTACTCCCGAGTAGGTAAATCACCGCCAACCTAATTGGAGAGGCACTCTGAGAAGAAACAAATTACTCAGTAACCAAACAGCAAATATGTATGATGACTTTCCTAGTGCTTGGAAACAAGCACTTTTGTTTTTTTTAACGTGAGGGAAAATCCTGCATGGATGCTATGATGTCGGACTCCTGCTGACTAAAAACCCTCGCGTATCCTGCCTAACAGCCTACGGTTGGGAGACCCGGATAAGCCCTCGGAAGGATATTCCAGGACTCCAAATTTTGCCCTATAACCATTCTTCCTTTACTCTGCAAAGTTCTTGAGCATTTAGTAGGTACATCGACAACCGACATCTACTTAACTATTTATCTAATGTAAAATAATCCCCTGAATTCCTTGCTGTCTGGCTTTCGGCCAGACCACAGTAGGTACTTACTGTGTAGGCTCTTCTGAATGTCTAGCCATGATTAATAGATCTCTCACTGTCCTAGTGCTGCCAGACTTTTTAGTAGTGCATTCAACTCCGTGGATCTAGATGTCTTTCTCGGTACCTATACCTAAATCAATTAACCTCTCGTCGGAGACTGTGGCCTGGTTTGACTCATATATTCGAGGGCGCTCGCGGTGTATGCGCCATATCGAGTCGTTCTCAGGGTTCTCCTTTACTTTTTTCAATTTTATCAACTTTGTTGTTCGAGTTATCTCTCTCAACTTTCATCTCTACGCAGACTATTTGCAGCTATAGGTACCGTCATTGTGCATTGAATGAATGTAGAAGCGCCATTGTAAGTATGAATCGCGATTTCAGTGCTATTAGTGAGTGGGCTTGGCTTGGGCTATGACATTTGGGCACCAAATTAATCCTCAAAAGTGAAACTCACAGGCAATGATTATCGGTAGCTGGCAAACGCGATCCGATAAAGACATGTCTTTGCTTCCGCCTCTCTTGCTTGACGCGGTCCCGATATCTCGTGAAATAAATAAGTATTTACAGACATCTCACACAACGCTATCTGATCCCTAGGAATAACCTGCTTGTGTTATGGATATCAGACCACGGATATTAATACTTATATACTTTTAAAGTTTTAAATACATACATATTATACATAGAAATACCCAGACTCTTGAGACAAACATTTATGGGTAACACAAATATTTATCTCCGGTGGGAATCGAACCCACGACCTCCAGCGCCGCAGGCGGTATCGACTGCGCCACAGAGGCAGTCAATAGATTAAGAATTTTTCGCTATATTCTAAATCTATGCGATATCTTATATCGAGACACCCATAAATCTTGGCATTATCTTTACTTCTAATATGTCCTGGAACGCTTGTTTTGGGTACGTCAGCAAAAAAGTTTACTACACTTTCCACATCCTCAAATGCCTACAGCCATATTTGCCCGTGGATGTAAAGATCACGCTTGCTCAAACGTTAATCCAACCCATTATTGAATAGGTACGCAGACTCTTGCTATTCATTATTAATGCTACTGGGGAGCTTTTAAGTAAACTTGAGCAACTGGAAAATTTATGTATTTTGTAGGTACCTATTCGATTTATTTTCAATCTTTGCAAGTAAGTAGGTACGATCATGTCTCAAAATTTCGCAAGAAACTCATGTGGTATCCAATCCGACTTCGTATCCTTTACAACCGTTTATATCCTTCCTACTTACCTAAGGGAGCCTAACTCCAAGATACTCAGTCGAGCACAATCTAAAATTTAGCCTTAGGTACTAGGTAAAGGTACCCGAACCTATGTCTTGCGTACAGTAGAACTATGTATTTTCTCGACATGTAGCGGCTAGCGTTTTCATATTAACTACTTACATGAAAAAATGTAGGTACCTACCTACTCTGTGCCTAGAGTAATTAATGCGCCATTTTTAGTCCATTCAAAAACTTTTGTCACTGCTATTTGTGCATTATTCACGGCTTCCTTGTGGGTAGGTACTTTCGGTAGACATTATGGCAGTTCCATCGGCAAAGGTTGTAATTGTGCTTGGAGTCCTGGGACATCCTTCCGAGAGCTAACCCGGGGCTCCCGACCATAGGCTGATGGGCGTTACGTGAGGTTTTTTAGTCGGTGGGAGTCCGACATAGCATCCATGATGGATTTTCCTTCACGTTAATAAAATCAATAAAACTATTGAAATGCCGCATGTGTAGGTATCTATAGTAGGTACAGGACCGGCCCTATCACACTTCCCTGCGGAATACAAGCTTTTATTTCCTTGGGTTCAGAATAACCATTTTGACACCTTACCCTAAACTTTCTGGCAGATATATAAGATTCTAAAATTGCTACAAACTGTAAAGGCAGCATGGAGCTTAAGGCTAGTATTTCCGAAATCGACCAAAATCGACCCATTTTGAAGCGATCTTTATACTAGGAAATATTCTTTGATTTGATCTGATAAAAATGTATTACTATAGTTTAATAGATGCTCTTGCTTCCTTTAATTTTTAAAACACGATTAATAAAACTTTATATGATAAAAATCGTTCTCGAAAAACTGGACATGTGCAAAAATTTTAAAGATGAATGTTGTTATTGCTCAAAATATAGGTACTTGTTTATTTTAGATAAACACATCTCTATATTAAAGATATTGATCTTATGAGCAATATTCAAGCTATTATTTATTTTTTAAACACCTCAGATTTTAAAACAATGATAAAAAGTGTAGAATCTAGAACAATTAGGCATTTAGCGTACACTTCAATCACTTCATACGCCTGACAGGGCTGTTCTGGGTAGGACCTGTGTCGCTCTGTCATCCGTGACCCGCTACGTACGCGCGAATCGATCGTTTTAATTAGAAGTAGTTGCAGAAATCTGTAAATATTATTTTGTTTTTATTTGTAAATATTAGGATAAGTACGTTATTGTGTATAAATAAATAAATATCGTGTATTATAGTGATTAGTGACTAGGTACTCAGTGAATATGGGTAAAAAAAAGCCAAGAGAAATAAAATGCCCAGATGTCAATTGCGGCTACTACGACGGCAAGTATGGTAAGTTCCTACAAGTATTGTTTTATCTTTATTATATTTATAAAAATACACAACCAAATAATTCACTGACGGGCATGATGAAATTCACGGACACGGACATCTCACACAACGCTATCTGATCCCAAAGTAAGCTAGGAATAACCTGCTTGTGTTATGGGTATCAGACCACGGATAATAATACTTATATACTTCTAAATCTAAATACATACATATTATACATAGAAACACCCAGACTCGTGAGACAAACATCTATGGGTCACACAAATATTTGTCTCCGGTGGGAATCGAACCCACGACCTCCAGCGCCGCAGGCGGTATCACTACCGACCGCGCCACAGAGGCAGTCATAAGCCATAAGCCTTATAATAACAATTATAAGGTTGATGCTGAGCGAAGCGACTGAAGCCAACAGCTGCCATTATTTTGCTACCTGCTGAAGAGGCAGTACAGTAGCTAAACGTACTAATATAGGCTTAGAGATCTCCCATTCCAGTCCTCTTCTACGTAGGTACAGGTAGGTGTCATTTAGCAAAGGCCAAGTAAGTTAGATCACGGCTGTTTTTGGTAATAAATGACTGTGAGAAATGAACTCGGTGCCCCAAAGTTGCTTGGGACCTTACGATAAGAAGAGGGATAGTATTTACCTAAACCACAGTAACTAGGGGAGAGTTGGGTAATACCGCGCGCTTGATAATTCCGCGCCTCCGCGTAGTTCAAAAACTATCCACTAGTTCTGCGATACAGCACGTATACATCGAAGCAGGACATGCCTACACCCTCCCCCGCGCACTGCCATTACGGTCCGCGAGACGACGGAGACAGTGCATGCGGTAGAGGTTTTTTTCGTCACCCCTTATAATTCTTCGTGAACTTTCGATAAGAGGTAAGTAAATACTGTTATATTGTAATACTTTGATACTATACATTTTTAATGCTTGTGTACTGTACAATTTATGTCATAAAGTTTTTACGTAGGTACTATAATATTTTTCATATAATTATGAGGTTAAAAAATAAAATGTCCAAGTTTGATAATTCCGCGCTGGGGGCGCGGTATTATCAATCGAGAGCGCGAAATTGTAAACTATGAAAGATATGTTTTATTTACATTAACTTATTATTACTTACCTCGACAAAAAAGTTATTTATGTACGTCTGTTTGTGGCATTTTATATCTTAAGCGAAAATACCTATTTTGATGAAATTTGAGTAGGTATTTTTAAGTAAACACTTAAAAATACGTACTCAAATTTAATCAAAATAGGTATGTATTTTCGCTTAGGATATATAATATATATTTATATATATATATATATATATATATATATATATGACTTATTTTATGAAAATAAATATAGTAGGTACCTATATAGAAATTCAGATTATATAGCTTTATAATATTATCTTTGTTTCAGATTTACCAATCTGTGCCAAAGAAAAAGAAGAAGTCATGGAATCCCGAAAATTTGAAGGCTGCACTTGAGGCTATACGAAACGGAAGTAAAATAAAGACAGCTGCTAGAAACTTCAGTATCCCTGAATCAATAATTAGGGATCCCTATCTTCACGTACTTAAGAAAATTACTTAGAATGGTGTTAATTTTTTTTATTATTACGTTTGTTACTTACCTATTTGTGTACAATTAACGTGGGCACGAGTTTGTCAAACCTGGGCACGATATTATCGGACCAGTTTGACAATACCGCGCCTTTACTTTTTTTTGTAAATTGACAATAATTACTGTTTCTTTAAATTTCGGAAGTTTTTGTTGTACGGTATATGTACCTAAATAAATTTCCTACTAATTACTCCTTTTTGTTTTTTTAAATATCAAGAAGTTTTGTAATTATAGGTGCAAATCCTTATGGGCTCGGTATTACCCAACCCTCCCCTACTAGGTATAAAATATTATCTTTTTACTATGCCTGAACAATCAACGTATTGCCCGTTCGCTCTAAGTTTGCCTTTCGCCTCCCATACTACGCCTGTACACCATCCTGTCCGCCAGCGGCAACCTTAGCGCGAACGGGTAGTAAATAATATAATGTTTGACGCTTATAGTATGATAGTAGATTCACGTCGTTATTGCTACACTGTATAAATTATAACAGTAGTACCTACCCACTACCGACATAAAAGAATAAACGTGTAGTTTTATTTTTCGTTGTAGTCTAGCCGTTTCGTTGTAGTGTACCCTCAGTCTTTTTTTTTCAGCTCATCAATTCCGAGATTGAACGGTGGTTCATTTGCAAAAAAAGATACACGTGAATCGTAAGTACCTAGTACTCGTCGGTACTTTCATACTTTAATTTTGAGTGTAATAATCGTTACTTTCTTAGCCCTTTCGGACCGCGGCAATACAATTGTGCGGGTTACAAAATCGAGAATAGCTCATTATTTCTACGTTAGCAGTGGACGGGCCCTTTAGCGTACGATTGTACGGGAAGCGAACTTTCAGCTCCCGCGCAAATTTTTTCCGTCGCGTAGTCGGTGAGCAGGTTTCAACCTGTACGGTTTGCTACTGGTATCGCTCTCCGAGTTGGCGAAAGTAAGTACCTACTATTGTGTTATTTTATTAGCCTAGTAATATACGACTTATTGATTATAATACTGCCGTGGTATAACTAGAATGCCGTTATCTACCGAAACCACTTTTTGAAATAAGCGCAAAAAACATGAGAAAAACTTTAAATTGATGTAACTCATTAATGACAACTCATAACTTAGAATTAAAAATATCAAAAGATAGGTAAATTGGAGTACTTTTAAATGCCATTTATGAATTTTAGTACTTAGAATATGTTTTTATATAAAAAACGTTTTATGCGTTTTAACTTAACATTTGTAATAAAAAGAGTTTAGAGGGTATAAGCTAAAACGCCGCTATGCATAGCGTAGCGGCATTTTAGTGAAAAACTAACAAGAAATAACAATGTCCAATAATATTCTTGAAAAAACTACAATAATTAATTAACTAAAGCGCCGTTACAACACATAGAGTCGTTTTAGCTAAATAATAATAGCTCTGAACTTGCTATATGTTAGACTTAAATGCAGCTAATGTCATTTTACCGCTTTTAAGTATATTATCCTAGGCGTATTGTTAAGAAACTTGAAGCATTGTTAAACTTAAACGCAGTTAAGTCAAGAACCTTAAATCTTAACGGCACTATAGCGACACAATGCCGAGATGATGAGTGAGCAAGTTTATGAAAACGTAGTTAAGAATAAAAAATAATCATTTTATTTTTTATAAAATCGTCGTTTTATTGACCAAAGTCAGTCTTCTACACTTTTAAAATTACCACATAGTGGTATAAAAATGAGTGTAATTATAATTTTTACTTAAAACTAGCATTCAAATGTTAGTAATTTACATTATAAATCCTATATATAAAAATGAAGCGCAAAATGTGTTGGTAAGCGCATAACTTCAGAACGGGTGGACCGATTTCACTAATTCTTTTTTTGTTGTGTAAGGTATTCTCAGGAGAAGGTTCTTATGGAAGAAAAAATATTGTATTCCCACGGGAACGGGAACTACACGGGTGAAACCGCGTGACGTCCTCTAGTCTTTAATAAAATAACACCAATGTAAAAGTATGTCTAAAACTTATGAAAATTATCATAATCATGGATATCAATCATGTAAAATGAGCATAATTTAAAATAAGACGAGTAATCTTTGTCTCGTACGGAGTCATCGGAATCAAAATCAAGTTGGTCGGCGGCAGGCGAATCATGGCATTCTGTATTGGAAACCTTATAACTGCATAGAGTTCTTGGCGGCATTAATTCATCACACATCAAATTTGCATCTGCAGGAGTACTTGACTCAAACAGCAGTAAAGTCGGACTGGGTAAAATACATGCTGTTGACAAAGCCGTTTTTAAATTATTTATCAATCATTCAAATCAGTCTATGGTAGTCCACTGCTCCTGGACGTAGGGCTCTTCCAATTTACGCCACAGCACACGCTTCTGCGTCTTTCGCAACTAGTCCCAGCCTGCGACCTTTTCCAGATCGTCGGTCCATCTGGTGGGTGGGCGTCTTATGCTACGTTTGCTAAGTCACGATCTCCACTCCCGAACTCGCTTGCTCCAACGGCCGTCGGTTGTTCTGCTAATGTGGCCGGCCCAATGCCACTTTAAAGTGATTATTCTTCGAGCTATGTCGACCACTTTAGTTCTCTGTCAGATAACCTCATTCCGAAGTTTATCCCGCAAAGACACTCCTAGCATAGCTCGTTCTATAGCTCGCTGCGCGACCTTAAGGGCGCGGTTCCACCCCACCGTGTGTCCACGTCTCGGCACGTAAGTCATAACGGGTAGAACGCACTGGTTGTAGACTTTCGTCTTCAGGCATTGAGGTGCTGAATGGTGCCCAGCCCAGCTGGATCCGTCCGGCGATTTCCTTGTCCAGGTTCTTTTTTCCAAGCGTGCTGCCTGAAAATAACTTGCCTAAGATAGGTATACTCCTCGAAAACCTCCAGCCTCGATCCTTCAACGTAGATTGGTCCCGGTGTGACGTGTTCATTGAACATGATCTTGGTTTTATCCAAGTTCCATCCGAGACCAATACTTTAGGCTGAGCAGCATTCCGCCTAACTGTTCCAGCGTCTCCGTCTCCGCTACTACTCGTATCACGATGTCTTGCGTGAGCGTCTTGAATATGTCCTCGAGCGTATTGATGAAAAACTTAGACGATATAACATCGCCTTGTCTTACACCTCTACCCAGTTCAATGTAGTTGGTTTTATAGTTTTCCAGCTGTAGCGATGTCGTACAAACATCTGAACACCTCGATATATCGCCAGTCGACACGACATCGCTGCAGAGCATCCACTCAGGACCTTTCTTAAAACAGAGTCACCGCACTCCCTCTCCATGCTTAAGGTGTTTGTCCCTGTTGGAGAACAGAATTGAAGATAGTCGCTAACTCCTTGAGGACCCCCTGCCTTTAGGATTTCAGTCGTAATTCCGTCCTCCCCAGTGACTTGTTGTTCTTTCGTTGCCCGAGAGCCGCTCTGAACTCATCCTGGTCGATATCCGGAATGTCCTCGGTATAGTGGCGCGTTAGTGGGGCCCATCGCACCCAGATTTTCGTACTTCGACTGTCAAATACTACCTGACGCTGTGGTAGGTACCTAAGTACCTCGGCGATGCTCTGTGGTTCATAATGTCCAGCGACACCGCCAACAATACCTTTCCTCACAACCAACGGTGTCTACTACCGTTGGCCAGTTACATAAATATTTCTTTTGCTTGTTTTTATTATATTTTTCTAAAAAAAATTATAACTGTTCTTTTTGTCATCACCTTCACGCGAAATAATACTTATAAAACTAAATCAATAAAAACTAACTTATTAAATACTAACGATTCGCCATGATTTCAATATTAGCGGGAATCCCGCGAACCACAGCGCGACTTCATTCCACAAGGGTATGGTGCGGCACTGCAAAAACCCACAGGACATCCATGACCACCCCGATCATATTCACCCCTCGCGAGATCATATAACGGCCTTTTAGCGTATTAATTTTGGATAACGGCAATTTAGTCTCACTGTTGTTACCATTTTGATTTTATTTAATATGCGAAACATCGCTAACTGGCGCATAACGATGAATAAGTCAAAATGTTTTTTTCAATAAAGTTAAACTGTAAAGCCGTTAAGTATCTTTAAACACATTTATGTCTAACATTTTCAATTAACGGCATTAAAGCTTAATATAGCTAAAATTTCTATTCATGAAATTGAGTAACTTTAAAGCAGTAAAAGTACTTTAATCACATTAAAGTGAATTAAAATTCGTTAACCGCAATCTAGCGAAACAATCTTAAGTTCTTTTTTGTAAATATTTGATTTTATTGAACTATAGCGGCTATATAGATTAACAAAGTCACTTTACGGCATTTTTGAATAATACACAAGTAAAATCAAATCATATAACGGCTTTCTTACTATTATTATTTCAGTAACTATTCTAGGTAGGAAAATACTGGAAATACAGATCGATAGAGATTTTTTTTCTGACTAAGATAGCATCAAAAAGTAAAAATCGACAAAATGTTACATAACGGCGTTTTAGTTATACCACGGCAGAATATTAGTTACGTATCTGATGTTTTTATGATAACAGTGGCGATTGGCAAGCAAACGCTTTGGCGTAATGACTTAACGAACTTTACCGACACCATTGTATCAACGTGGGCCCTACTTTACCTCATGCGCGTTTTAAGTTTCTGATGACTATTCGTTTTTCACAGTTTCTGCATCATGTTTCCCGTTTTAAACGACGCCGATATAGCAGGTATGCTTATTGACTCTGGGGACGAGGGCGATGACAATGAGGAAATCGATTTTAACAACATTACTGAAGAAAACTCTGGATATTCCAGTTCCTCTTCTTCTGATGATGGTGAAGGAAGTGTTGACGATAATATACCTCTGAGTATGCTAGCAGGATGGCAAAAGAAGCCCTTCAATGGCAAACATCTTCCAGAAGATGCCGTTCATGACCCAGGTGATACTCCATACGAATACTTTGAGCGCTATTTTACTGACAAGCTCATGGAACAGATGGCTTTGACCACACACCAATATTACATGGCCAATAACGGTATTCAAATGAAACCTATATGTTCTTTGTTAGATATTAAGAAGTTTTTGCCGATATTGAATGTATAAAATTTCCAAAACTGAAGATGATTTGGAGTGAAAACTACAGGTCACAATTGTACGTGGGAAATGGTGGGCCCGGTTGGATACAATTGTTGGTATATGAATTTTCCAAGATGGCGGCGGAAAATTAGGAAAATTATTGCAGATTCGTAATCTGAGGTCCCAAATTATTTAAGGTTCAAGTTCAAAATTATAAATTTCTTTTTAGTTTATGCGCCGGTCCGAAAGGGTTAGTAAATATGAATGTATGAAAAAGTGGATAATTTTTAGAGTTCCGTAGGTACCCAAAGGTAAAAAAACGGGAACCTATTCATGAGACTTCGCTGTCCGTCTGTCTGTCTATCGGTCAGTCTGTCTGTCGGTCAGTCTGTCGGTTTGTCTGTCCGTCTGTCTATCTTTCTGTCTTTCCTTCACGAGGCTGTAGCTCATGAATGGACATAGATAGAGATCTGAAATTTTCACAGATAATGTGTTTCTGTTGCCGCCATACAACAAATATTGAATTTTGCATGCCAATATTTCTATCAATAAGCTGATTCACCGAATTGACATACGAGAGCGAGACTTTGAGGACATGTACCTTTTTCATTCAACTTTGTAACAGCTTTATTTTTTGTAAGCAAGGGTTATAAACTTTTTTTTTTTTTCTTTTTAACGTGAGAGATAATCCTCATGGATGCTATGCTGGACTCCTACCGACTAAAAACCTCACGTTACGCTCAACAGCCTATGGTTGGGAGCCCAGGGTAAGCCCTCGGAAGGATGTCCTAGGACTCCCAACAGACCCACGGCCGCCACTGCGGCCTCGCCTAGGGGTAGGTTCGGGTGCAATCCTGCGTCTTTGGGTGTTTCGGATGTGATCCCGCTTCTGAAGGGGGTATGCATAAATCCCTCACGTCACGCTGCCGTCATGGGCCTGCTGGTTTAAGTACTCAATTCAATCCTTTATTTTTGCAAACAAGGGTTTATATTCCTTGTGCTTCCACGGACCTCGGAAGGGGCCACCTGCGGGATCCAGCCTGCGGGAGACTAAGAATAGGTTTTTGAAAACTTTCTAGGCAACCTAAGTTCCTAGTCTATATACATATAATAAAAACATCTAAAGTCAAAACTGTACTTACATTAAACATATTTAAAAAAATACTCGCGGGGGGTTCTACACAGGATACCGAAGTCGAAAATGTAGTTAGAATTTTTTTGTCTGTTTGTCTGTTAATTTTGCTTTGTCCGGAAGGATCTCGAAAAGTACTCAATATTTTTGATTAAAATTTTGCACAAATATTAACTAGGGGTAGGGTCTTCAAATAGACTTAAAATTGACTTCAAATTGACTATGTTGGTGTAAGCGCCATCTATCATTGGTTGTATTTTGTAACACAGGTCTAAGCTGACATGCGGCGTGCGTGTTACATGTCTTATTCATATTATAATGTAAAATAAATAAACGCATTATTTTACTCACAAGATGCATTCTATTATTTTTTGCTACTTATGTTATACCTATGCTTACCTCTTCGAAGACTGCTCGAATTGATTTCATAAATTATTGACGGATTTTTTTCTTATTATCTTTTCTCGGCTCGTCTCACAATTAAAATGATGATAAAAAAAAAGTAGTAAAAAATAGAACCGACTTCAAACAAATCCTGAAAAATTAAATTTACTTGGCACAAAGATAAATGTATTTTGATTTTTCATATTTTATTCAATACTAGCTGATGCGTGCGGCTTCGCCCGCGAGAAATATCGTACCCGTTCCCACTTCCCGTAGGTACATATTACCGGGATGAAAGGTAGCCTATGTGTTATTCCAGACTATACTCTATACAGATACAGATACAGAATATATATCCATTCAGCCGTTAGAGCGTGATTGAGTAACAAACATCCAAACATCTAAACATCCAAACATCTTCACAAACTTTCACATTTATAATATTAGTAGGAAGTAGGATCATATTGAAGTCGGCGCCAAGTAAACCCATAGGTTGAGGTAGGTATTATTAATGGCACTAACTTCAATATCATATTGCATACAATCTAAATCAAAATACATATTATTACTTTGTGCTATGTAAATTTTATTTTTCATGATTTTTTTGAAGTCAGTTCTATTTATTAGAACTAAAAATTATTTGATCATCATTTTAAGTGACGGGTGAACCGAAAAGTATATCTATCTAGGTGTAAAGTTCTTATCAATACAAATCAATCAAGCCCAAACACAAGGTACGTGCTGTAAATCGTTAAATAATTCCCTCGACTGTCTTTCGGTTCCATCATCAGATCGACTCCTGACCTTCATTAAATTGTAGTACAATAACAGTGGGAGCACACTAGGCGTCTTGTCACGGCGACAAGCTGTGGGCGCCAAATTACATACATTTTGTTCTAAGCTCCGCACACTAGGCGACATGTCGCCGCGACTCCGAGACAAGCAAGGGGAGTCTTCGTGTCTGTCGCGCTATTGTCGCGGCGATACGGCGACAGTCGTCCAGCGACAGCTTTGGACAACGTGTTCCTTGCACAACGTCTGTCACGGCGTCAAGTCGCCCGATGCAGGCGCACACTGCGCGACAAGTCGCCGCGACATGTCGCCGCGACTGTCGCCTAGTGTGCGCCCACTGTAAAGCACTTCATTAAAAAGTTACCAAACGCACTAGTTGTCCCTACAATTTTCGGTGGTTGCCCTCGATTTCTCCTGGATCCCATTATCAGATCCTGACCTGGTAAAAATGGGACTACCTCAGAAGTAAACCCTATTGAAGAAAAGAAAAAAGAATTAAATCCGTCTATAATTGACGGAAATATCAGTGAACATACATAAAAACATACAGACGAATGTAGAACCTCGTCCTTTTTTGAAGTCGGTTAAAAATAAGGAAAGGTTTCTTACAACCCCATTTTGAATATACCTGCTAACAGGCACTTACTAAATAAAATGTCTTATACATACATACATACATATAATCACGCTTGTCTCCCATCGGGGTAAGCAGAGACTATGGCTTTCCACTTGCTACGATCCTGACATACAACTTTCGCTTCTTCTACTTTCATAACTGTTTTCATACACGCTCGCCGGTTAAGGGTACTCTTGACCTTGCCTTTTTCCAGAACGTCTCTGATTTGATCGGCATGCGTACGCCGAGGTTTACCCCTACCAGTTTGCCCATTCATTCTCGCCTCATAAATCTGCTTTGTCAGTCTATTCTCATCCATTCTCTCCACGTGTCCAAACCATCTAAGCATCCCTTTTTCGATCTTAGTCACTACATCTTCTGTTATACCACATTTTTCCCTTATCACGCTATTTCTTTTTTTGTCCATTAAAGTCACTCCAGCTATACTTCGCAGACTTCTCATTTCCACTGCATTAATTTTGCTTTCATGCTTCTTCTGCCATACCCAACTTTCACTACCATACATAAGTGTAGGGATGAGCACTCCCCTATGTACAGCCAACCTGGCCTTCTCAGACACATTTTGACTGCTCATAAAGGTGTACATAGCCCCATTCACTTGATTTCCTGCCAAAACTCTTCGCTTAATATCATGGTCACACTTACCATCCCTTACAAATTTGGAACCCAAGTATACAAATTCTTTCACCTGTTCCACTCTTTGCCCTTCACTGAAGATTGAGCAATTCGTCATACTTTCTTCTCTTTCAAAAACCATAACTTTCGTCTTGTTTACATTAACTTTCATTCCTCTACTTTTTAGAGCCTCATTCATACTATTAACCATCAGCTGCAATTCCTCCGCTGATGATGCTAATATCACCTGATCATCAGCGTATAGGAGGCATTTGACGGTCAGTTCATTCATTTTTAAGCCATACATACTCTCTTGCAGTTCTTTCAGACAACTATCTATGTATAGATTAAACAGCCACGGAGACGCTACACAGCCCTGTCTCACACCCTTTTCAATGTGAAAGAAGTCCGTGCAGGCCCCGTTGATCCTGACACAAGCACTAGAACCCTCATAGAGAGACCTCAGTGCCCGTATCAAGTTGCTGTTCACTCCATACATGGACAATATTGACCACAGTTCATTCCTCACCACTCTGTCATAGGCCTTTTCCAAGTCCACGAATATGCAATAGACCTTTTGACTTTTAGCCAAAACTTTCTCAGCTACGCATCGTAAGGAAAAGACCTGATCCGTACATCCCCTTCCTTTCATAAATCCTGCTTGCACATCCCACATTTTTCCTTCAGTTTCATTCATCACTCTTTTTATCAACACTTTTGCATACAATTTGCCAACGATGCTGAGCAAGCTTATGCCGCGGTAGTTTTTGCACTCTTGCTGCGACCCTTTTCCTTTGTAAAGCGGCACAATGACAGCTTTACACCATTCTGCTGGTACTCTGCCACTTCGCCAACAAAAGTTAAAAAGGCGGTACAGCTGGCAAGCTACCACGCCACGTCCAGCTTTCAGCATTTCGACAGAAATCCGATCTATTTCAGCAGCCTTTCCTACTTTCATACAATTCAACGCTTCCACTATTTCTCCCATACTTAACTCGCTTTCATCGCCAAATTCATTCAGTTCTAAAACACGCGTATCGCCTTGTATATCTTCTTTTTCGAATAAACTCTCAAAATATTCCTTCCATCTCTTTAGCACACATTCTTCTCCTCTTACAAAACTTCCATCCTGGTTTCTGATGTGATTGAGCGGCGACATTGTTTGCTGACTCCTCACTGTTCTTATGGACTTCCAAAAAAATTTAATATTCCGTTGGAAGTCTTCAGATAAACTTATACTTCTGTTGTAATTTATTTGGTGGTACAAAAAGTGCGGCATGAAATACACGCCGCACCAACTGTCAACGTCCAATTGCACCAACTGGCAACGTCCAAACAAAGTGCTTGGGGTCAAATGAGTTCATGTCGATCGCATGCTACGGGGGTATCGCCCGCGGTGAGGTGAGGTGGTAAAAATACCTAATGCGCTCTGGCATTCGGCTCTTAATTTATGTATCAGTTCTTTTTACACTCGTCTAATTGGTCAATCTTAACGTACAACGACAGTTAGGGATAACCAACACTAAACGTAAGGGAGTATTGACGAGCCGAACTCTTCAGGCAAGGAAATTTGGATCAAGGATAGTAAAAATACCTGTACCCTCCAGTTAACACGCACGAGGCATCCTCAGGACTGCATGGCAGCCATTCCCGAGGATGCCTCGTGTCTATGCGAAACACGTTTCGACTTATTAGTCACGTTGTGTGCTCATTGTTAACTATCTAGAGTGAACAGGTATTTTTCTTATCCTACATCCAAATTTCCTTTACTGAGAAGTTCGGTTCGTCAATCCTCCCTTACGGTTAGTAAAGCAGCTATAATTTGGCTTTTCATTTTGGAAGCACAGCCCTCCTAACTCATCCCCATAATGTAAATGTAGTATTATTGCAGTATTATTTTCCTTATCTATTGTACATTAGGATTGAAGAATCGAAGGTGTGAGGTGGCTTTCTCTCCCTCCCCTTCTTTGTTATCGTTCTATGAAAGATGCAAGCCGGGTGAAGACGGTACGGTGCACTGTGGATTATGGTAGAACAAGAGCTGATCAAAAATACTTTTTTGAAGTGATGAAGTTAACACATAATTTTTATTTTATTGTTTAGGTTAAGAGTCAATCTTTCATATTCAAGTCATTTTTAATCCCTTATTTTATAAAATATTGAATAAAACATCATTATGTCCGGCACTTACGAATGTCTGTTGATAATACCTAGAAAGTCGTATACATTACGAGTTTAATTTTGACTATTCATTCAAAAATACTCTTCTGATGTTATATACCATTCGAGAGGCTGTTTATTACAGATTTGTAAATAGTGGGTTTTATTTTATTTCATATATAAATATTGATGCTATAAAATAATAAGTAAATTGCGGGAAAATATTGCACTTTATTAATTTCGTCTCGAGTTTTAACAGTTAGCTACGCTTGCCTACGTCATGAATTTAGTATTGTTTCGTTCATTAGTTACATATTATTAATATATCAAAAAATCATCTGCCCATATTTGCCCATTGAGATGTTTTGAAGGAATATATGACGACAGATGCGAAAAAATGAAGGCAAATTTCGCAGCGCTTATTCCTATCTTTAAAGGGAAGATGCTCTTGACTATTTTTCCAAAGATAACCCTACTTATGTTATATACCATTTAAAAGAATGATTATTACAGATTTAGAAGTAGAAGTTTTTATTAAATTTGTTTACTTAAATTAGTGCATTTGAAATTTACGAAAATTGTGAGAAAATATTAGCATCAAATTTTAGTCAAAACTTTTAACAGTTACCTACTAATGCCCTCATTGTGAATTTAGTCTTGTTACGTTCACTAGATACATATAAATAATATATTATAGAATTTGCTGCCCAAATTTTCCCGTTTAGCAGTAATGAAGGAAATTATTGTGACAGCAGATGCGAAAAAAATTAATGCGACTTTCAACTCACTTGATAGGTATTTAAAAGATTACCCACCGAAGTAGCTTTAAGTATTTATTTATACTTAAAGCCTATCAAAACACAGTATTTATTTATTATTATACCTACCTGAGAATTTCGATCTATAATAGGAACTGTAAGTTACTATTCTAGTACTATCTGAAGAATCTGTTTCCTGAACCAGCTTCTTCGATGAAATTATTAATACGTAGGTACTATACCTATAAAATAATGTTCGGTACAAAGTTTACTTAATCATAAAATAGCTAAAATTATAGAATGGAGTCAAGACCTGCTTCAGTGTTTAACCTATATAGATTGGAATTAAGTGCGTCGAAAATAGACTGTATTTTACGGCATCTGCGGTCACATTTTCCTTAATTACTGCTCAATGGGCAAATATGGTCAGCAGATTTTTTTATATTTTAATAATATGTAATTACTCAACGAAACAATGCTAAATTTACAACTTAGGCAAGTGTAGCTAAATGTTAAAACTCTGGGCAAAATTTATAAAGTGCAATATTATCCTGCAACTTACGTATTGTTTATAGCACCAATATCTAATCATGAAATAAAATGAAATCTACTATTTCCAAATCCGTAATAAACAGCCTTTTAAATGGTATAAGACACCAAAAGAGTATTTTTAAATAAATAGTCAAAATGTAACTCGCAATGTATACTATTTTCGAGGAATTGCTACAAACTTTATCATCCTGTAGAATGATTGACACCATAAATTAAGAAACATAATACCTATGCTATGACCGATATACAAGATACAATCATGGTTATCCCAATTTTAAAGTCAAATAGTGAACTTTCTTTGCTTAAAGTTATTCCTGACTCCTAAAATGAAATGCAAGTAAAACCGAGAGCTAACACTAGTTCATGTTATTTTTCTATAGTTTTCCCTTTTATAAGCTTATATTTCGAAAAATAATATGTATTAGTATCTATTTATACACTTCATATTAATACAATACATAAAAATATGCCATTAATTGTATTATTTTTAAGATTTTCATCATTATTATTTTTTATTGACACTAGTACTACACTAAACTGTACAAAACGTATTTCATTAAAAGCTTTATTTAATACTATACAACTGAAAAAAAAAATCAAGCTTTTATCTTAAGAATTAAAGAAGTTATTGATTTTTGATCTCAAACAGGCCTTTTTTGTCCATAGTGCGGTGCGGCGGTGCTAGGAAAGTAAATTTAACTATGATATTAAAACTATTATTAACAAAAACGTTTATTTTACCTTTTTGTAACTATTGGTACAAATTACCTATAAAATATTTCATACATAATCTATCTATAAAATATTATACCTACATACATAAAGTCACGCCTCGGGGCTCACCACATATTACGTGGGACATAAAACTATTAGGTAAAATGTAAGTATAAATAAATCTTGATAGTAACACAATATTTTACTTAAATCGTAAATCTGAAACGATCGATATATGATCTGAAGGGAAAAGTACGCTAGGCAAAGCTGTGTGCAATCTTAATTCTTCTTCACTGGGCAGTGGAATCACCTGGAAAATGAAATATTAATTTAAAGTGACATGTTTTTCTTTGAATTTATTTAATTTGTGATATTCTTTAATATTAACATTCCATTGAAACAATTTATAATTCAATATGGGCTAAGCATAGATAGCAACTAGGTTTTATTCGATCCTAAATGAATTTCAATGAGAAAAAAAAAATTATGAGCGTTACTATTTTTTACTAAAACTAACTTTCTATAATGGGTTGCTGATATTACATATCTGATATGTGCTAGATTACATTATCTAATATTCACCTGTTCAACAAGTAGGTTAGTTTTCTCGTAAAAAATGTAGTCTAAACATTCAGCGAATCCTGCAGTGAAATTGGTGTACGGAGGAGTTCCACATGCACTATCCAGGGCGATGTTCTGTTCTAGGCTTAAGTCACATACTGCTTCGTTGATATCTGTAATAATTGATTTATTTCTACAAAGATCTATATGTGAGGCGAAAACTTTGTAACGTATATTCGCTATAAAAGATCACTCAAGCGTCTATTTCGTTTAAGCGTATGATAGGATATTACTGTTGTTCAAATAAGTGACAGAAGATCTAGAAAAGGTTGCAATAAGGGACTGGATGCGGAAGGCGCAGGACCGTGTCTTGAGGCTTTAATTGGACGAGGCCTACGTCCAGCAATGACCTGCCATAGGCTGATTTGATTGATTGAACTACGTGAGGTCAACTCGCACTGGTTCCGTTGACATGCCTATTTCGGTCTCTAGACATTAACGTGTGGTCATTTAATTGACACGTTAATGCTGTCACGTGCTGTCATCCGTGCATGATGGATTAAAGTGCATGACATGCTTCATCCTGCCGTATGATCGTCTTGGGACGGCATATTATTAGCTTCAGAAGTACCTAGGTACTGCTCGTTCGCTCTAACTTTGCCGCTCGGCTCCATACTAAAGTCGAATTTTTAATTAGACGAAGTAAATTGACAGCAATTAATGTCACTTCTTCATACAAAGTTGCGTATTTTCTATGACGAAGTGACATTAGCTACTGTCAATTTACTTCGTCTAATTAACAATTCGGGTATACGCCTCTGCGCCAGCAGCAAAGTTAGATCGAACGGGTAGTACTTATATTTGTACATAAAATAAAGTGCTAGACTACGAATATAATTTTCTAAGTGAGAGGATGAGAGTCAGAGGGACAGGAGAGGATCATACAAAAAATACAAATTGTAAGTACATACTGGATTTCCAATCTGGTAGATCACTCGGTGCTGTGCCCTTTGTGTACAACTGATAAACGCCGCAAGCAGGGTCGCTATTAAAATCTCCGCACAGTAAAACACTTATCCTCTTGTCAGGAAACTAAAATGTAAAAAAGAACTTCAACATTGTATTCACAACTGGTCACTTGTGTGTTGCTCATATGGTTGTATAGAGGAGATGATATTTTTTCTAACAAGTTCCATACCACACAGGGTCGAAAGTTGAACCATGTTAATTGTACTTAGATAACTCCTCAACTAAATTGGACATTCAAAAATTTGGTTACTGATCCTACCCGTCAAGCTTGGGTGATGCAGAGATGCTCGTAGTCTCTCCACTCTGAGCTAGCAGATTACCGTACTTTATTGATCTTCCCTCACCCCCTATTACATAAATTTCACAGGTTTGCCTGTTTCAGAGGTCAATTTCTCTTTTCCTTATTCTTTACTGTAGTAACAGTTAGTCCAAAACATCGCCCAAAGGCCCACGCTCATGGTGCACGAAGATATCGTCCTGAGTTCTCAGGCGTTCTGTGCTTCTTTTGAGCTCGAGACAAAGCTTTGCCGCCACGGTACCTTTTTCCGCCGGCTTTAGTCACTTAATGTCAAAATTGCACGATTTCAGCTTCATGGTACCATTTAATGCGTCTGGCCATCACGAGAGTGTCGTGAACGTAAGCTCTATAAAAGAGCAGTACGAAATGCCACAGATATGGCTTTATGTAGTAACTAGCGGACGTCACGCGGTTTCACTAGGGTTGCCAGATGGCCGGGAATTCCGGGATTGTCCCGGAATTACGTGTCTTGTCCAGTGTCCAGGAATCACACTTTATAGTCCCGGATTTCGAATGCCTACCACGTTCGCGCACGCTTCGCTTTCGAGTCATTCAGTCGCTTAATAAAATAAACTTTGGTAGAAAATCAACATCAGATTACAATATTAAACATAAAAACCACTTTAAATACTTCTCTTTTGCTTATTAAATAAACACGAATAATAAAATCACAATTATTTTGTCTCAGTATATAAATGAAACGATAAACCGACCACTTTTTAAAGTATTTGTCACTGGATTTTGCCATATTTTGCAACCTTTCTCCGTCAGGGCTTTGCAGAATACGACATTATTTGCAAGCAAGACGCATCAAAATTGATGCGAGTCTGCAATTCAGACTTGATCAAGTCCATGGACATTCTGTATCGCTCTTTCGTCCATAAATTTTTCATCAGGCTGAAAATTCATTCACAAAAGGTGTTGCTTGTTGGAATTAAAAGAACAAAACCAACTATTTTCTTTAAATTGACAAAATCGCTAGAATTGTTAGTTCGGAAAAAGTGAGCCCAAATTTTATCATTTGGCAAATCTTTTGGAAGGACCTCAAAAACAGTTTTCAGACATGCAAATCAATCAATATCAATATCAATACATATAATAAAATCGTAACAGATCGCTGTCTGTACATGGAAGATAAATAAGAAAAAATATTATAGGGGGGCTTTATGAACTCAATAGAACCCAAAACAATGATTTTTAGAATTTTTGTCTGTTTGTCTGTATGTCTGTATGTCTGTATATCTGTTTGTCTGTACGGTTGTGCACGCTAATCTCAGTAACCGCTCAACCGATTGCAATGCGGTTTTTTTTATTGTGTTGAGGTTTGCTCCAGTTAACATTTAGCGTTTGTTTTATGTAAATCGGTTTAGAAATAAAAGAGTTATAACACTTTTAAGAATCAGATATTTTGAAAATTTTAATTGTAGGGGTTTCTTTGAATGTGAGTGAACCTAAACTGGCGTGTTGGCTTAATCATAAAAGAGCTTAATGATTAAGACTATTTTTAAACAATTCAGTCCACGCCTTCGGCGCGGACTGAATTGTTTTAAAATAGACTTAATCATTAAGCTCTTTTATGATTAAGCAAACAGGGCAGTTTCAGACGCTGCTTGATGACTCTGATGAAGAAATACCTTTCCTTTCATACACCTTATGTGACGTAAACGAAGTTGCGGGCTCAGGTAGTTATAAATAAAAGCATTTATGCCCGAAAATCTGTGCCCGTGTGAAACGGACTCGCTTGCCCGTTTCCACCAGATTGTGACACCCCACACAGTTGGCTGAACGTGCCTTGCAAAGCAAGTACTCATCCAAGCACCAGCAATAGCGGTAGTTGCTTACTGCAGTAATCGTTTACAAAATACTGAGTTAGTGACTACAAGTGGTCCTAGCTATTTAGGTAACATTAGTGGCCATAATTTGCTTTTTGGTGGCAATTTTACTTAACTTTGATGATCCATTAGTGTTGGACGAGTTACATTTTAAACATGCTGAATTAAGAAATTAGAAGCTATGATATTAATAAATAATTTCCATTTTGATGCCATTTTTTAGTATTGTAGAAGCTTACTGTTTGAATGCATGTTACAAAATTAGATGCTTAAAAATAATCACGATGCTGAATTATATTAACAGTGGCTAATAGAGAAGTTAACTGGTGGCTATAATCTATAAATTATGACGCTCATTAATTGTGGCTGACTTATTAATTTAGGGGGCAAAATATTTTTCCGGAGGCTAAAAATGCTATTAAAAAGAAGGTCGTTTAATTAGCAGCCTTTATATTATAGGTATCTACTTACAATTTTGAAGCGATGAGCTATGACAAGCAAGTCTTTAACAAAGTGGATAAGAATTGACTAAGAAAAATACTACTTCCAACAACTTGGGCGTTTCAGTTCAGGCCATTAGGAGTTGCTGGAAATGTTTTAGCAATAAAGTTTGATCATTAAGGATATGCTATTCGGTTCATTTGAGATAATCTCCATAATACACTTTGTTGGTCAAAATGACGTAGACGAAATATTACTCTTTTGAAAAACATGTGGCTCTGTATTAATTTTATACTTTCATTCCATACTCGAGAGACTGGTCGATTTTGTGGGAAGTTTGCGTTGCGCTTTGCTATCAAAGACTTCTATATGTATAAACTGAGGTAGACGCGCCGTACTCTAACAAACGAGATTTCAAAAGCAATCCTCAAATACACATATTAATAAGACTACATTCACTTATAAATATTTTTTACGTAATTGTCACCACACACAATAGCAATAGGTATAGGAATAGAAAAAGAGTAAAAGAGAAGGCGTATGGACTACGATTGCAAGTCGAGCACCTACTTTCGAAGTTTTGACTCAAAACAGTGCGAGCAACGCTGCTAATTAGCTCAGTTTATAGGTTTCAAAAATCGGTGCGTAGGGCATCTCTACCTCAGTTTAAATAGAAGTCTTTGCTATCAAAACGTTCCATGCAAATAGGCGATAATCGACGACTAATTGCCAGACGGGCGTAGAGGCACCAATCGTTATTCCTATTTGTATCCAGTACCTACAGACTTTTTAGCCGACCAAAAAACCCCTTAAACGATATCTATCATGAAATTTTGTAATAGTGGCGCGGCGGCCATTTTGGATTGCAAAATTATCATAAATTTCGTACTCAGCATACCAAAAAACCCCTTAAACGATACCCATCATGAAATGTTGTGATTTCGGCGCGGCGGCCATATTGGATCTCTAAATTAACCCGAAATTCGTACTCAGCATACCAAAAACCCCCTTAAACGATACCCATCATGAAATGTTGTGATTTCGGCGCGGCGGCCATATTGGATCTCTAAATTAACCCGAAATTCGTACTCAGCATACCAAAAACCCCCTTAAACGATACCCATCATGAAATTTTGTGATTTCGGCGCGGCGGCCATATTGGATTGCAAAATTATCATGTAGTCACACAGAGATAGATTATAGTCTGAAATGATACAAGTTTTATCCCGGGAATAAGTTCCCATGAGACGCGGAGAAGAGAACAAAATTTCACGCAGGCGAAGCTGCGGGCATCAGCTAGTTCTGAATAAAGGCAGTCAACGTTGACCGCAGCTTCAATTTTCAATATGGAAGGAAATTCTGATGTTGAAGGAATGTCTGAAAACTGTTTTTGAGGGCCTTCCAAAAGACTTGCCAAATGACAAAATTGGGCTCACTTTTTTAGAACTAACAATTCTAACGATTGGTTTTGTTCTTTCAATGAATAATTTATGGACGAAAGAGCGAAACTGAATGTCCATGGACTTGATCAAGTCTGAACTGCAGACTCGCATCAATTTTGATGCGTCTTGCTCGCAAATAATGTCTTATTCTGCAAAGCCCTGACGGAGAAAGGTTGCAAAATATGGCAAAATCCAGTGACAAATACTTAAAAAAGTAGTCGGTTTATCGTTTGATTTATTTACTGAACCAAAATAATTGTGATTTTAATATTCGAATTTATTTATTAAGCAAAAGAGAAGTACTTATGTTTTGTTTTAAAAGTGGTTTTTATGTTTAATATTGTAATCTGATGTTGATTTTCTACCAAAGTTTTTAAACGACTGAATGAGCGAGCAAACGATCTCAATTTTTGTTTTAAGTTTTATTTTTATGTGTGACTAGCTGACCCGCGCAACTTCGTTTGCGCCACATAAGAGAGAGTATTACCTTTCCGTCGTCCCCCGTTTTTGAAACATTTGCTATTACTGCTCCGCTCCTATTAGTTGTAGCGTGATGCTATATATCCTATGACACTCCACAATAACGTAGCTTTCTATTGGTGAAAGAATTTTTAAAATCGGTTCAGTAGATCCCGAGATTACCCCTTACAATTTAACAAACACACAAACTTTACTTCTTTATAATATTAGTATAGATGATAAGTTGTTTTCATACCAAATGTAAAGTAACATATATAAGTTAATTTTTTCCAAAGTTTTATTTAATGAATAAGTAAAATCGAGGTGGGGTGCCAATAATGTGTTTTAAGTTTTGTAAAATATTACATGTGGTTTACAAAAATAATTTCCTTTTTGTATATTTTCCTACCGACCTAATGCGTAACCCTCGAATTGTCCCGGAAATGAAATGCCTGTATCTGGCAACCCTAGGTTTCACCAGCGTAGTTCCTGTTCCCGTGAGAATATGGGAATGAAATGTATGTATGAATGTTGAATTTATAGTCGTTCTGGACCCGAGAGGGGGTTACTCGGAATCAATAATGGAACCATTTCGGAGTGTCAAAACAGCTGTGCAGGTTATAATAAAAAAATGACTTCTATGTAATCTTTATCACTCGTTCGAGTTGAAACATTAGTAGCGCTTCGATTATTCATTGAACTTTTCAATGAATGAAACTCCGAAACCCATAGGTACCTACGCCGCGGCGCGTGTCTCCATGTGATCAGTTCATTGGCCGAATGCATCGTTTCGATAATAATAGGTACTTAGATAATAATAAAGGACTCCAATTTCTCCTTCATACTTGACGCGGGCTTAGGACCGTCGGAAATACTTTAATATTGTTCTATTTTACGGTGAATTAATAAGGTTTATGTAATAATAATGAAAATAAACACGAACAAATAGGGAGTATTTCCGGCGTATTTAAAAAATTGGAGCTATTTACAAAATAATCAACTTAAATACCTACCTATATTCACAGTTTATTTACACTTCCCTGTACCTTAGCAACTGCTCAAAATGGAGTCCAAAACGTTCGATACACAAACGGGCACGTTTTAGGCTATTGTCTTTTAGTTTATTCAATGTGTCTCTGTCACTTTTCACTATTTCAAAGGCGTCCACTATCGCACTGCGTAATTCATCACGAGATTCGTACTCTCGAGTGTAAACTAATCGTTTTATTTCCGACCACAAATAAAAGTCGATCGCGACGACAATACTGCGCGCGAGTTATAGTCGAACTGCGCGCCGCGGTCGCCCGAGCGTATTTACCTACCTACAAGACGTAACTAGTCGAGTACCTACCGACGTTACTTGGCAACGAGTCCACGTGGACCGATGCGTTCATGCGTTGTGATTGGTCGAATTTTCCCGGCGCGGTGACTCTTGTTACTGATTGGAACGTTAGACATTGAATGAAAAATTGTAGTAGAAAATCGTAGTAAACGTATTTCGTGAAATTTAAAGGAATAACCACGTGTTCTCGTTTTGATTTTGGCAAACGATGTAGATTTTGACATTTTCGTAATTTTTTATTGTTGATTTTCAAATTGACAGTGCCGATCGGTTCTGTTATCGAAACTGGGCCTAAACCTTTCCGTTCCAAAACGACTATAAATTCAACCAGTAGATATGTGCGAAGAAAATTAAATTATCTTTTGTGGTGTGAGTTACTATTAAGTTAAGTTTCGGTACGTCAATACTTCTATGGTTCCAAATACTTGGGTCTCAAAATGATGTGTATGCATGTAATTTTATTTTTATGTTAAGCCAAGTCTTATCGTAGGTACTAGATGTTTTTTTTTAGATCTAGTAGGATAAGATATAATTATACGATAAGGTATCGCTATATACATGGTAATTATCGATCTAACTATGGGTTAGGTAATAACATAGAGCAACGCAAACTGTCTCGCGCGTTGCACTGTGGGTAATAATAATAACGCGTCTTTTTAAATGTCATACCTGTAATACCGTTTTATTCTTCATATTCATCGCCCAGTATATTACCATACCTCCTTGTAGAAGTCTTATATGATCCGCGTCAGGATGAAAATATAAGTGTGTATTTATTACTACAAGGATCTCATTAGGATTATCTATTGATTTCAATAATGTTGCACTGGATGCTGTTGATCTAGCTAATAATCGTTCTGTTAATGGTGTATTATCCTTGATTTTATCCCAAATTGGTTTCAGGCATAATTCTGTTTTCACTGCCTCATACAGCACTATTCTTTCTTCACCAATAAATCTGTAAATTAAATATAAATAAACTATTAAGTTTGACAACTTTTCTGATGGTAATTTTTATAAAAAGGTTCACCATATTCAATTTACCTACTTCATAATCAAACCTTAAAATAAATAATGGTCCCGAATGGGATGGGTCTAGGACTTTGTTTTAAAGAACGTAAGTATGAGCTGTATGCTCATACTTACGTTCTTTAAAACAAAGTCCTACAACCACCCCTCTCCACTGTTTGACTGTTTGTTCGCGATAAACTTTACAACGGATTTGCAAGCAATTTTCCTCAATAATATAACAATTCATCAAGAAGGTTAAATACACTTACTCAAATCTATCTCTCCTGTAAAAACAGGCCAATCCCTCTGCAATTTCATTTCCTTTTTTGTAAAAAACTCCATCAAAACCTTCTGCTGACAAATTGGGTTTTAAGTAATTGCGAAATATTTTGCTATCTACTTCTTGAAGGCACATTATGTCACTATTATACCCTAGAAATAAAAAAAAACATTATTATTCCTCCAATATCACCAGATAACCTTAATAAAAATTATAAATAACGTATTTACTTAGGTATGGAATAGTAGATTGTTAACCGAGGGTGGAAAGAATCAATTCCCGAGGTATTTAGACGCCCGAGCGCAGCGAGGGCGGCTATAGTCCGAGTCGGAATTGATTCTTTTACCCGAGTTAAACACTCTACTTTTCATTTCAAATACGAGGAAAATAAAACTAATAATAAGATTCAAACCTTACCATAAAATATTATTACCAATTGTTTTGAATTCTGTTACAGATAAATAACAACTACATTATGTCGACTTTTTAAATTTTAAATATGGAACTCACCGCGTAATTGTTGCATAGATTACCGGCCCCATACACGTACAATATTATTGACTCAATAATATTGCCACAATATTTATTTCCATCCGAATATAGTCTGTTCAAACCTCAATATTACCCATACACGGTCAATTTATTGCTATATTGATCAATATTATTGTACGTGTAAGGGGCCGGAAGAAATTTTCGCTAAGTCAAAACAGCCAGTGTGACACTGGCTGTTTGGAAAGTCGCATAGCCGCAGCATTTAAAAAAAAAAAAAAATTTAAACAAATCTCTTCACTATCACAGCTGACCTGTCAGCAGTTCTATTTTTAAAGTTCATTCCGGCCCTAGGGTGGGAAGTAATTTGTATGAGTTTTTCCCTCTCTAGGGAGGGAAACAGCATTTTCCACCCAATAGTCAGATCAAGAAAACACTATTTTCCGAGTATGAGAAATGAAAAAGAATTAAATAATATTTTTTTAAAGTAGCAGATAGGTATATTATGTGTGGAGTTCTGTAATGCATCCAATAGATCAAATTCTGAATTATATGAATACCCATGCTGGACATTTGGTCTTAGCAATGCCCGTTAGAGTTTCCAAATATTCGCTGACGAAAGTAGTATGTGGCATAGGTTCTTTTTTTATTTTTTTTTTTATTAACTAACTACAACTACAGACGCTTGGTCCGTACCATTTTTTAATTAGTTTATAAATGTAATTTAAGTTAATATCTGTCTCCGCGTTAGACAAATCAATAATTATAACCTATAATAATATAATTATAATAATAATCTAGGATGAAATATAAAATAATTAAGTAAGTAGCGGCCCCGACCGTGTCGCTGCCGCTCCAAGTCAACGTCAAGGGCACGGGTTTTTTATAAAGGACAAGAGAGTATCTCTCGCCCTATCGTCCCTTCGCCGGATTGCCATTTTTAGGTTGTAATCCCTCACTTGCTCTGTAGTCGCAACTTCAGCGCGAGTTATCAGGCGCGCTGTCGCGTCATCACTGCTGTCGTCTGTGTAGTAGACACAGGTGTTTGTGTGCCTTAAAATTGCGACCACAGCATGCGGGACACTTTGGAGGATTTGGGATTTGCGTGATGTTGTACGCACTATAACCACCTTTTCGTACGTCAATCCCTGCGATTCGTGAACCGTTAGTGTGCGAGATCCCTTGTTGTTACCGTATCCCTGACTGATTAAGAGAGCTTTCTCAGCCTGGGTGTGGACGAGGTATAATGTGTCATCCTGTTTCGGGATCTCCGCACCTGTGAAAGGTCTCAACGACAGTGATTTAGTACGGTTTTTGAATGAGTATATGCCACTATAGATTTCACTGAGGGCATACGCTACATCCTGGGGGTTTATGTACGTACATAACAGCTCTTTTGTTATGTTAGTAATAAGGTTGGGTCTATTATAGAACAGTGGGAAAAGGTTGTCTCTATCTATGTACGGAAGCTGATTGTTATCACCGATCAATAGGGCTTCGCTGGCTTTGGCAAGCTGTATTGACTATGGATCCAAAGTGGTTCATAAGAGCCTCGTCCACCATGAGGTGTATACACGATTCGCCCTTACTCATTCCATTGACCAGAAAGGATGCCATAGTCCGCACTCTTGTTTTGACACGATCGCCTATTCGGGGCTCCAGCTTGTCCCTAAGATCCCTGGCAGCTTCCGTAGTAGTTGTTAATATGATGTCACTTTCTATTTTTATTTCAGACATCACCCAGGTCGTCTTTCCGCACCCGGGAACTCCATTTACCCATGATATAGTGGGCGTCGTCCAGTGCTCCGGGTATCCGCTGTCGCCCAGGTCTCCCGATATGGTTTGTGCCATATTCAGAATCCTGTCTTCGAGCATCACCTTGGTACACTTGGCGACTACCACCATTGAATCGCCGGGTAGTGTTTTGAATACCAGCTTACCCTCCCTTGACTCTTCTTCATTCAAGGGCACAAAACCACACCCGTGACTGTAGGCCGCCATGTACGATCCCGACATGTTTCCGTATACTACTAAGGATCTGTCATTGTCGTACACCGCCGCCCCCGCCTCATCCAACAGTTCTCGCAGCAGTCTTTGGTTATTACGGCGGTAGGTCTGCATGATTTTACTGCAGACATCTGTGTTTACCTTTCGTGTGGCTTTCGTGACTGCTACGAATCTCATGAACGCATTCACTATGTGGTCTCGCGGTTCTCGAGCGCTTCTGAGTGTTGGAGGGGTTACCTGTCCCATGTCGGCTTTAGTGCGTTGAGGTGTGGGCAGCTCCAGTTATTTGCAGGGAGGCCCTCTAAAGAAGTCACGCACCGCATTTTCCATGGCAAGTGAACTGCGCGTGGTCGCACAGGGTATGGTCCGTAGGTTAGTACTTATACTTGTTATAATTTGAGTAGTAATAATAGGTTCTTACTTTCTCTTATTCTATGTACCTACTTAATATTGTTTTTTTTTTCCTGTCTCTAGTTTCTGATTTTATCTGAATACTATGTGAATAATGGTCCTATTTATTGGGATGAATTTTGATTGAGCATTATGAGACTTGATCACTTAGAAGTTAGAATTTGGATTTCAATTTTGCAGGATAATGATAAGATGGGCCAATGTATAATAAGTGTTAGGTACACATCATTATTATAGAAATCTTACTATTATTATAAGGCGAACATTTGTAAGTGTGGATGTTTAGATGTTTGTTACTCTCTCACACTCTAAAGGCTGAACAAATCTGGCCGAAATTCGGTACAGGCACAGATAAGTCTGGAATAACACATTCTTCTTATCCCGGGAATAAGTTCTCACGGGAAGCGAGAACGGAAACAAAATCTTACACAGGCGAAGCAGCAGCCTTCAGCTAGTCCTAAATTATTATTTGATTCTGTCACATTCACAGTTAATAAAAAAATTTTAACAAAAAAGAAACCGACTTCAAACAAAACTAAAAACTGAAAAATAAAATTTACTTAGCACAAAGTTAGTATATTCTGATTTATCAGATATATCATTAAATATAATACAGAAATCGGTGCCCAGTACTGCCCAGTAAAACTATGTATATATGGCTTAGGTTGGCATTATTAAGCTCTCTCATAGTCAATTGGCACCGACTTCAGTATTATATTTAATGATATCTGATAAATCAGAATATACTAACTTTGTGCTAAATAAATTTTATTTTTCAGTTTTTAGTTTTGTTTGAAGTCGGTTTCTTTTTTGTTAAAAATTTTTTTTTCTCTGTTTTTAGTGACTTGTAGTCTGAAAATCTATCTACCTAGGTGTAAAGTTCTCGACAGTACAAATTAATCAAGTCCAAACACAAGGTAACTGCTGTTTATCGTTAGGGAATTCTCTCTACTGTCTTTCGTCTCCATCATCAGATCGACTCCAGACCTTCATTTAGTTGTACTACTTTAAAGCCCTTAACGAAAAAATTTACAAACGCCCTAGATGCCCCTACAATTTTTAAAAGTTACCTTCGATTTCTCCAGGATGCCATTATCAGATCCTGACTTCCTTAAAATGGGACCACCTGGGGAGTATCTATTTCCGAACGAAAAAAAAAAAATTTCAAATCGGTCCATAAACGACGGAGTTCTGTGCGAACAAACATAAAAAAAAATAAAAAAAACATGTATACGGTCGAATTGAGTAACCTCCTCCTTTTTTGAAGTCGGTTAAAAAACATGCAACATTTGCAAGGGTTTGAAACAAACTCAATCATATTATAAACTGATCGACAGTTGTATGTGTAACAGCCACTTTACACAATGATTTGGTGTGTAAATAAGCATGCATGATTGCGAAAAGAAAAACTTACCAAGTAATTCTTTAAGAATGAGCTGTTTCCTGTAGTCAATATGCAATGCGTATGGTGGACAATATGGATAAAGAACTGCTCTAGTATGATCTGAATCACAGTAAAGATCTGCCAAAATATTGTAGCTCACACATCTGAAGCTGCAAAAATACAAGAGAATCATATAGTACTTCATACTCCAATTCTTTACCAGGACTTCCCAAGTCTCTATCAAATAAAAGGTTTGTGGTTTCAACTTGTATGGTTAAAAATCGTAAGCCCAGCTGATCACAAGCTTACCCCTACAAACATCTTTAAAACTTTTTTTTCATTGATCATTCGAAAAATGATACATTTCGTAGAGAAAGAAAGCTCGAAATAAAACACGGTTGTCACTTAAATAATAATTTTTAAGTCAAGTTGAAGGCCTTAGGGGCAGCTTGAAAAATATCAACTGCAGGTTGTCATGATCCATGCCTGTCCATTTTAACACGGCAATAGGCTCACCACCTATCACATGGGACATGAAACTGTGAGGTGAAATGAGGGCGTACACTGTTTATCCTGGAAGGGGTAGGCAGAGGTATACCTCTGCCTACCCCTTCCAGGATAAAGGTGTGACTATATGTATGTATGTACTCTCTAAATAGATGTTGGCAGTACAAAATCAAAATAATACCTTTTATCTTTGAGTTTTTGAGTAGTAAACATATGCCTGACTTCAAATGGGCAATTACCAGGCCCTGCTTCCACAGCATTCTTTGAAATGGTCTCAACACTTGGGCCAACCATTTCATTGTTACCTAAAATGAAATCAATACCAATCAGGAAAGACTATAGCTGCTGGTTACATTTCAGATAATGAGTTACAATATTAAAATATTCTTTTCAAATGTAAATATTTATGTGCAAAATAATAATAGGTAATTACCTGGTATACATTCTAATTTCAATTTCATGCCAATATCTTCTGTGCATGGTACATATGCATACTTACTACCAGTTAATTCCCATTGTACAGTTTCTTTTCCCACCAAAATGCCTTTGTACCAGTTAAACACACACTTCTCACGATCAGCATATTGGACGTCAAAATTCTCTGGATATACAGGAAAACCAGCTAAAATACTTTGAGGTAAATTTATAGACAAGACCCATGGGGAGTTAAATATTACTTCATATTCTTTATTTAGCATCTTTAGTTTAACGGCATCTGTACTTGAGAATAGCTCCTTACATGAACTGTTTTCATCAATAAATTCATTTTTATTATTAAAAAATTGTACTTCAACATCTTCACCGTTATCTTCATTTTTCTTCTTTTTGTTGGCTTTATTGACAACTTTTAGAATGTTAGTTTTAATCCGGTTAAGTAAAATTTTTAAAGTCTCTGATGGACTTCTACTAAAATTAAACTGTCTAACAGAACCTTTTATATCTAATAAAAAGGAAATATCAACTTTATCTTCCTGCTGCACATATCTAAAATAACATTTGTTAAAATTCATAATTTTCGATTTAGATATAAAAGTAGAATAGCAAACTTTTCGAGTCCAGTATATGTACGACACTATCATAATAATCTAGCTTCTCCTGATAGATTATTTTACACAGACACGTGAAGACAAAAAGATTATAGAATAAATATTTAATTAATCAGTTATAAATAGGTAATCATCGAAATCAAGCATGCAAATTGCAAGGCAGGCAGGCAGGCAAGCAGGTGAGGCAGGTCAGGCAGGTGCTAACTGTAAACAATGTTGACATTAGTTGACACTGACATGACATTTCCCATAATGTCAAACGATTTTTTTATTCGTTCCATCCTAATAATTTCCCAAAAATAGGATTAGGATAAGGCTAAAATCAGCTAGCGTGTTGCCCAGTCATCATTGTGTTCATCTATCATCATTGCACTATCTCTTAAGCCTATCCTCAGCTTCATACACTTATGCTACGGGCAAAGTGCTTCTACTACCTATGCCTCTGCCTACCCCTTTGGGTTTAAAGACGTGACTCTACATGTGATTAGAGATAGGCGGCGGGAAAAAACCCAACGGGTAAATACCCAGGTATTTTCCCGTTCGGGAATATACCGGGTATTTATGTGGGTAAAAACCCAATGGACGGGTATTTATTTTTTAAGTAAAATCTTCTGAGGTTGCTTAGCATTCTTTTTACTGGGAAGCAATCGCGACTGCTTAAGCTTACCGACACCTCGAAATAGTCACTAATTGGCTAGGTATTGTATAAATATCCCTCTTACCTATGGGTAAATACCGGGTTTTTATGTGGGAAAAAACCCAATGGAAAGATATGTATTTTTTTAAGTATAATCTTCTGAGGTTACTTAGCATCCTTTTTATTGGAAGCAATCGCGACTGCTTACGCTTACTGACACCTCGAAATAGTCACAAATTATTGAATAGGTATACTAAATATACCTCTTTAACCTAATTTTTCATATGTTATTTTTGTTTCATACGAACATTTCGTTTGATACGAACAGAATAAGCCCATTCGAGAATTCTTTACGAATACGTTTTTTAAATTATTATTTTCAGCTAAATGACGCCGCCCGTTTAATTGAAAGCTATAGCGTTATCTAGCGATTGGGGGCCACTCTTACGGTACGGTCGGAGAGTTCTCTCCCGCTCCTTCACGAGCATGACCTAAATCGCAGAAAGAGGCAGCGCAGTCCCACTTACTCCCGCTGGAGATTATGGCTCGCACCATGGTCTTCAGCGAGAGATCGTCCACGTCCAGACCTGCCACGAGGACCTGACCACACCGTGCACTCCACCAATGTGTAGAGCGCTGAATCCTCGCTGCGCTCCACGCAGTGCTGGCACTGGGCCGTGGTTTCCCGGTGTATTCGCCACAGATACTTACTGAAGCTCCCGTGCCCAGTAAGTGTGGCTCCCATGGAGCAAATTTGCTCCGTGGTGGCTCCTCTTCAGCCACTTGTTCTCTTTATGGTTCTAGAGAGAAACTATCTTTTGAATCGCACAGTTCTGGAGAAAATTCATCTCAGGCATCTCAGCCCAGCACGCATTGTCCGGGATTGAAAAGGAGAGGGAGGGTTTAAGTGGGTTCTTTATGGTTCTAGAGAGTAACTATCTTCTAAATCGCACAGTTCTGGAGAAAATTCATCTCAGGCATCTCTGCCCAGCACGCATTGTCCAGGATTGAAAAGGAGAGGGAGGGTTTAAATGGGTTCTTTAGAACACTTAACTACCGTAAGATTCGGTAGCCAGCAGCCAAGGATGCGATAGTTATACGCTACGCCAACGGCCCAAGGTTTCCCGTTATTTCTGCACAACCGGTAATGCGAATTACACTCCTCTGCATATCGTGGAGCGCATCCAGTAAGAATCTACCTCGCGAAATCGTCCTAAAGGTGAGAGCTGTGCTCAGTAGTGGAATATTGGGCATTCTGTCCCACTTTAAGTTCGCATCGTCGCTATCGCTCCTTGCTCACGTGGGACAGATCGCCCAATATTCCACATTTTAAAAATGTAACCTAACCTAACATTTTTATAAAAAATAATTTAAAAAATAAAAATTGCTGAAGCTCCCTCCATGTTCATTACTTACCATTTATAACCCACAACGTTTTCTGTATCCAGTTGGGTTCGACTACTTGTAGTTATAAATATTTATGTTATAAATTCATCTTTTCATTATGAGTCCATCAGTATTGCATAGCAAACATGAAATTCGTTAAACAAAGACAATCGTTACAGGTCAATACAATCTGTGACGATTTGACAAAAAACAAATTACGTCATGGAGAATTATTACCGAATACTGTACGTTGCATCATTTGTGGACCATCAAATTGTGGAAAAACTAATTTATTAATTGGTCTTCTATTGCATGAAAATGGCTTGACATTTAAAAATGTTTATGTATACTCTAAAACTCTACATCAACCAAAGTACATCTTTTTAGAAAAGGTTTTACAACGAGTACCAGGTATCACTCTTCATAAATATCAGACAAATGATGACGTTTTAAAAGTTTCAGATGCAAAACCAAATTCTGTGATTATTTTTGATGATGTAGCATGTGAAAATCAAAGTAATATACGTGATTATTTTGCCATGGGAAGACATAAATTGATTGATAGTTTTTATTTAAATCAAACTTATACCAAAATACCTAAACAACTTGTAAGAGATAATGCTAACCTTATTGTGCTTTTTAAGCAAGATGAAGTTAATTTGAAACATGTTTATGAAGAACATGTTAACACCGATATGACATGGTTGAAATTTCGAGAAATGTGTTCCTTAATATGGAAAGAACCTTTTGATTATGTGGTAATTAATAAAGATTGTTCTAAAAACAATGGTTGCTATAGAAAAACGTTTGACACATTTGTATTATTAGATGAAATTTGAATATTTAAGTAGACTGCAGTCTGTTTATTGTTATTCTTTAATTGATTCTTATTCGATTACCACCTATTTTACATAATGGATAAATCATTGAAAAAACAAATTGTTGATGCGACACAAGCTGTCAAGAAAAAAATACGTAAAATGAAGGATTTTGAAGATAATAATAAGCATGCTCTTGATACAGTTTTTAAACCTGTCACAGAATCTCTCAATTTAATAGCCAACACTAATAACCACTTAGCTCTAACAAAAAAGGAGGAAAAAGTAGAACCCAATGAACCGCAAGACCAAGATATGAAAGAAACAGATGATAGCAGTATTGCTAGTAACGAATCGGAACCCTCATCGGACTCTTCATTTCAGTCATTAGTCGGTACTAATCCAGATGCATCATCTTGGTCGTTATCTTCACAAGTACTATCAGATGTTCCATTTGGTATAAGAAATGAACGTGGAAAGCTAATGTTGGGTTCCTCTAACATAACTATTGGGGATAAAGTTATTACTGTAGCCGGACACAAATACGAAAGTACACCTGGGTTGCGAGAGTTACTGTTAAAAAAAGACACTGATCTGAGCTTGGTTAATGACTGTGACAAGCAAAATTATAAGACAATGTTACTTGTAACGAATGCACATCGTCGTGATTTCGATTCAAAAAAACCAATTAAAAGTAATAAAGGACAAAAATATTTGCAAGTTATTAAACCACTTTTCGATCAAGAAAGTAGAAGTCCAAGTTGTAGACAGAAAGTAGGAAAAGGATTACCTTCAACAAAAATGTGGAAAAAAAACACAGATTTTGTATATTGGGATGATCCCAATGAATTGGTTGATAGATTAAAGTTATTAATTGCTTCTCGAGATGCTGGGAACACAGGACTAGACAATGAAATAATATCTATCATTGAAGAACTACGTGAAAGCAAAATCATTAAATAAATAGATCTACTAATGTTATATGTGTGTCATTTTACTATATACCGTTCAACATAATACACCTTTAATATGAATGTAGACAAATTTGGACATTATATTCATAAGCGAATGCGGATATCAGAAATACTTGATTTTAATGATAACGCATTAATAAAATCTGATTATGGAGATTATGACTTGAAGACATCGAGGCTAAAAGGTGTTAAACCTCCTCAAGACGCAGATGATGCAGTAAATAAAGCATATGTAGATGAATTGAAAGGTGTACTAATCCGTGACTTACGAAAATTGCAAAGTTCTATTCCAAATAGTGTTCAAAACCACATAGAGAAAGCTTTAAAAACAATAATGTCTGAGATAGACACTCATTTGGAAAGCAAATTTTACACAAGAAAAGCAGTTGATAAACTAGTTCAAGACGCAATTCAATCTATATTAAAAGATCGAAAAACATAGCCCTTAAAGTTTGTTAAAATGACGAAACAACAAATCGTCAATGAAATACATAAAGCAGCACGAAAAAATTTTCCTCGACGATCTGTAATTTTAAAAGGTATTGATGATTTGTGGCAAGCAGATTTAGCTGATATGCAAAACCTAAAAACCTTTAATAAAGGATATAACTATATTTTAATAGTTATCGACTGCTTCTCCAAGTACGTTTGGGTGGAACCATTAAAAACTAAATCCAAACATGATGTCTCTCTTGCATTTGAAAAAATACTTTCTTCTAATCACAGGATACCAAATCATCTGCAAACTGATATGGGTACTGAGTTCTATAATTCTACATTTCAAAAGCTTTTACAGAACTATAATATTAATCACTACTCTACATTTTCAACCAAAAAGGCTTCAATTGTAGAACGAGTTATTAAAACTATTAAAAATAAATTGTACAAATACTTTAGCTTGAACGGACACTATAAGTGGATAGATGGTGGCTTGAACGGTATTGTGAAGACATATAATAACACAAAACATCGTACTATTAAATTTGCACCTGTTAATGTCAATAAGTTTAATGAAACTAACATTAAAAATAATATTACGAATTCCATGATAAAGGTAGTCCAAAAATGTCGTCCAAAGTTTAAAATTGGTGACAAAGTTCGAATTAGCAAGTACAAACATATATTCGAGAAAGGATACACTCCTAACTGGTCAACAGAATTATTTACTATAAAAAAGATAAATAACACTATACCAATAACATATCGCATCGAAGATAATCAAAAACAAGTCATATTAGGAACTTTTTACGAACAAGAGCTTCAAAAGTCGTCCTGTCCTGGTGTCTATTTGATAGAAAAGGTATTAAAAAAGAAAGGAAACAAACTGTTTGTAAAATGGTTGGGTTTGAATAACAAAGAGAATAGTTGGATTGATAATACTGCAATAGTGGAATGAGTTAATTATATAAGTGATATGTAATTTTAAAGTATATTCATTATTCTTTGGACGATGCAAGGTGGTGGACTAATAAACAATATCATTAATCATTTACCATTCGAACTACACATACCTGGTTATAACTATTGTGGACCAGGAACAAAGCTTTCGAAACGATTACTACGTGGTGATAAAGGTGTAAATAAGTTAGACGAAGCTTGTATGCATCACGATATTGCATACGCAAACTACACAGACTTGCCTAACCGTCAAAAAGCCGACTTACGTCTTTTAGATATGGCTAAGCAAAGACTTAAAGCAAAAGATGCTCGAACAGGGGAAAAGATTAGTTCGTGGATAGTAAACAAAGTTATGAAAGCTAAATTGAAGTCTGGTGCTGGTGTTAAGACCTTTTATAACTTTGTTAAAAAAATAAAAAGAAAAATCAAAAAACTCTCACCTAAAGATGATAAGTCATTAATAAATATGGCTTATATGGTTGCCCGAAAATTAGTTCCATGCATTCCAAAAGTTCGAGTACCTCGAATGATACCTATACCAAAAACTGGAGGCATTCTACCTTTAATCCCAATTTTTGCTGGTTTATCTGCTTTAGGAGCATTAGCTGGTGGTGCAGCTGGTATTGCAAAAACTGTGAATGATTATAAACACGGTCAGAAAAAATTACAAGAAACTGAACGTCATAATAAAACTATGGAGGCTATAGCAATAGGTAAAGGTCTATACATTAAACCGCATAAGCAAGGTCAGGGATTGTTTATAAATCCATCAAAAAACTAATTGATCAGCTACCTAATCGCGCTTTAACTAATATCGATATTCAGAAGTATGGTCATTGTATTCCACATTTTCGAGGAGTTTATATGAAGGATCAGTTACCAAAAACACCTAAACGAATTGAATGTGCTATAGTTTGTAGTGATACGTTGTGAAGCTTCTATATAAATCTATAATTGTACATGTACCTATAATATGTAGTGGGTATTACAATAAAGTTAGTCTGCAATCGATACCCGTGTTGTTACTACATGGTGACAGCGGTGCGTACGCGTTCTCGCGAAACCAGTTTTATGTCAAAGTAAATGTGCGGTAGTGAAATTCGAGTTCTATCTATTCATCCGTAAATAGTTATAAAAGTGAAAAATGGAGCATGCGCGTCCGCCAAATGAGCTGGTTTTGGAGGGAGGGCCCTCGACTCGTGGCGATACCTGGCGTAAATGGTTGCGCCAGTTCCAAATATTTTTGAAGGCTTCAGGCGTTGCAAAGGAGACAAAAGATGTGCAAGCCAGCTTGTTGTTGAACATTGTCGGCGTAGACGGATATGATATTTATTCCACATTTAAGTTCGAAAAGGAATCCGATCGCGAAGATATAGATAAGTTGATAGAAAAGTTCAACTCGTATTTCGGCACAAAAACGAATACTACATTGATAAGATTTAAATTTTTTACAAGAAATCAAGAAGTTAGTGAGGGTATCGATGAGTATGTGACCGCCCTTAGAATATTAAGTACCCAATGCGAGTTTGACAAATTGGAGGATAGCTTGGTTCGCGATAGGATTGTGTGTGGTGTTCGAGACGCTTCTGTGCGGGACCGTTTGTTAAGGACTGAAGAATTGACACTAGAAAAAGCCGTTAAGATCTGCCAGGCTAGTGAAATTTCGCACGACGATCGGCGACAGATCGAAGGAGTGAAACGTGAGCCGTCGCAGAGCATGTCAGTGAATAGTGTACATAATAACCGTAACATGAACAATCGTCACACTAATTACGGCATTAGGGGTAGCAACAGGGGGGTATCGCATTCCGCCGCGAGAGGCGCGCGGGACCAAGCCGGCCGCGGGCCGGGCGGCGCCGGCGCGCGGGTGCGTGCTAGCGGCGGCGATGGCGTGAGCGGCGGCAGCGGCCACGCGGGGGCAGCGGCGGCGTCGGGCCTACAGCGCCGCGCCTGCGCTGGCTGCGGCGGGCTGCGCTGCGCCGGCGGTGATCGCTGTGCAGCGAGTAAGGTGAAATGTTTCGTTTGCGGCGAAAAGGGACACTACAAGGCGATGTGTCCGTCGCGTAACACGAAAAAAGTTTGCGAGTTAAATGAATACAGTGATAGTGAATACGAACCGGTCGACAGCTGTGACTTTTATTATGTTTCGACAGTTCATTGTATTGACTGTGTTGTAAAAGGCGAGACTCAGTGGTATGAAGGTTTATTAATTCTGAAGAGTAATACAGTACATCGTTTCAAGCTAGATACTGGGTCTGATTTAAATGTCTTATCAAAGAATTCATTTTTAAGTCTAGGTTATACCATGTCTGACATAACGTCAGTGAACATTAAAGCCAAATCATTTTGTGGCAATTTTTTGAACATTATGGGTTCGTGTGTTATTAAGTGCATGTACAAAGATTTAACGTATAAGTTAGAATTTATTGTGGTTAACAATGCTTGTGAAAGTATTTTGGGAAAGGAGGCGCTGTTAAACCTGTGTTTGATTAAACGAATATATTCTGTAGATTGGTACAAGTATGATGATTTATTTCAAGGTTTGGGTAAATTACCCGGTACGTATTCTATCCCTTTAGAAAGAAATGCTAGCCCTCGTATCTGCCCTGTGCGTAAGATTCCTGTTGGTATAAGGGACAAGTTACAAGCGGAGTTATCGAGAATGGAAGCTCTGGGGGTCATACGGAAGGTGACTCACCCTACCTCCTGGGTAAACGGTGTTGTTGTTGCAGCTAAAAAAGACGGCAGCTTGCGGGTGTGTCTGGATCCTAGACCTCTCAATAAGGTTATTAACCCTTAGAGCTCCTCGCGGCGACCGGTCGCCGCGCATAATAATCAAGTTTTTCCGTAAAGCCCCGCGCGGCGACCGGTCGCCGCACCTACCCAGACGACTTTAAACTTAAATTTAGCCTTCTTACGTCCTACTTTTCTATGAACAGGTTTATTGCATGTGTAGTTTATAACATTTTCTTGTTTTTGGAATCTTATAAAATGACGTCAATGGGCCAGAATTATTTACAAAAATCGAACAGTTGAAGTTGAGAGTGGATTGCGCATGGATGGCGTGCGTTTGTGTAGTACGTGTGTGTTTCGTGTTTTTATTATAAATAATGTGTTTGCATTATTATTTATTATTATACACAGTAAAATAAACAATATATCAATAATCCGGTTGGTGTTTACAGGATCGTAAAATATGGTGTGGTGGTAGAGTAATCAATGTTTTTTTTGTTGAGTGCGTGTGTACCAAGTGCGAGTGTGCGTGTGTGTTTTGTTTTTTTATTATAAATAATGTGTTTTCATTATTGTTTATTATTATACACAGTAAAATAAACAATTTATCAATAATCCGGTTGCTGTTTGCAGAATTGAAAAATTTGGTCTGGTAAGTAAGAAAAAAATTTTTTTTTGGGAAATGGGAAATCTTTTTTCATTTTTAGGGTGGTGGAGCTAGGTCCGCGGGATTACCGATTTTTGATATATTTTTTTAGTGTGTTGAAGGGTTAAGCGTCAGCACTATCCACTTCCCACACTCACTGAGATAGCAACGAAATTAGGGGGCGCAAAAATTTTTAGTAAGCTGGATGCTAAGTCAGGGTTCTGGATGATACAGCTGGATGACAGGAGCGCTGACCTGTGCACGTTTGGGACACCGTTTGGTAGGTATCAGTACTTGCGGCTTCCTTATGGTATCAACGCGGCTTCGGAGGTGTTCCATGCCACGATCAGGCAGTTGCTGGAAGACCTGGAGGGCGTAGATTCCTTCGTGGATGACATTATAGTCTGGGGATCCACTAAGGAGGAACACGATCGGCGATTAAGTAAGCTGCTGGACAGGTCTAGGGAGATAGGGATAAAGTTTAATAAAGATAAGTGCCTTATGGGAGTCTCGGAAGTTACATATTTGGGGCATACGTTCAGTGCTGAGGGCATGAAGATCGATGAATCTAAGGTTAGGGCTATAATGGATATGCCTATTCCTAATGATCGACAGTCGCTCGAGAGGTTTCTAGGAATGGTAAATTTTTTGAGCAAATTTATTCCAGGGTGCTCGGAGAAGGTAAACCCCTTACGTAATTTATTGAAAAAAGATTCAGAGTGGGTGTGGGGCAGTGTCGAAGAGCAGGTGGTACGTTCTTTGAAACGTGACCTGTGCGGTGCGCCGGTGCTGAGCCTGTTCGCGCCGCGCGAGCCCGCCACTGTGTCTGTGGACGCCAGCTCGACGGCGCTGGGGGCGGTGCTGCTGCAGGCCGGCCGCCCGGTCGAGTACGCCTCGGTGACGCTCACGGCGACCCAGCAACGATACGCGCAGATCGAGAAGGAAATGCTCGCAATAGTATTTGCTCTCGAAAGATTTCACCAATACGTCTTTGGTAAGTGTGACATAACAGTTGAATCTGACCACAAGCCTTTAGAAGCGCTTTTCAAGAAGCCACTCGACGCTGTTCCAGCCAGGTTGCAACGCATGATGCTTCGTATCCAAAGATATGACTTTGATGTCGTATATAAGCCTGGTAAATACATGTATGTAGCCGACACCCTGTCGAGAGCGGCGCTTCCCGATGTTGAGTTAGATGGGGTCACACAAGAAATAGAGGAACAGACTTGTTTTTTAATATCGCATGTTAGATTCAGTGAACAACGATTAACGGACGTTAAAGAGCATACGCAAAGCGATCTTGAGTGTAATGTTCTCAAAGATTACATTTTGAACGGTTGGCCTGTACACAAATCTGAGGTTAAAGAAAGCGCGCGTAAATATTGGAGTCACAAGGAATCTATTGAGTACGTAGATGGTGTGATATTTATAAATAACTTGGTTTTCATTCCTAAGAGTTTACGAGCTGATATGTTATCACGAGTACACGAGGGGCACCTAGGGATAGACCGATGCAAGCGGCGGGCTCGTGACGTCATGTACTGGGTGGGTATGTCGCGTGACGTGGAGGAGGCGGTGCGGCGCTGCCGGGTGTGCACGGAGCGGGTGCCGCGTGCCCAGCGCGAGCCAATGATTCCGCACCAGATACCCGACCTGCCGTGGGCAAAGGTCGGCTCCGACATATTTGAATACAAAAAGAAGTATTTCTTAATAATAGTAGACTATCATTCAAATTTTGTCGAGGTGTGCCCTATTAGCGGTCTAAGTTCTAAACAAGTGGTAACCGCCATGAAGGATCAATTTGCACGTCACGGAATACCACAGGAAGTGTTTACGGACAATGGGCCAGCGTATGCATCCCGTGAATTTAAAATGTTCGCTGAAAAATGGGGTTTCAAGCATAATACGTCTTCACCTGGCTATCCGGTTTCTAATGGCCGCAGTGAGAGGACAGTACGTACAGTTAAAAGTCTTCTTGAAAAATCAGATGCGTCCAACTCTGATTTTTATTTAAGGCTACTGAATTTTAGGGCTACGCCCCGAGATGGAATTGCTAGTCCGTGCCAATTGCTCATGGGACGCAGAGTTAACACTCGTTTGCCTTCTCATGAGAGTAAATTACAGCCCGAAAGAAGCAACAAGCGAGATATGCAAAATATACTACATAAACAGAGAACAAGCGCGGATTGGTACGATGCGCGCTCCCGTTCGCTGCCACCGCTCGCCCCCGGCGACGAGGTGATCACGGTGGAGGGGCCGCGCAGGCACCGCGGTGTCGTCAGCGGCTGCGCTCCACAGCCGCGATCGTATTTTATTACCGACACTACTGGAAAGGTACTCCGCAGAAACCGTAGGCATCTACTGCGTATCCGTGGAGCCCATGGTAACGATCGCGCCGAGCCCTCAACTTCATCAGTGCATGAAGGTAGCATTGATGACCAGGCTGACACCGATAATTCCCAAGAAGTTTGTGATAGTCCCAAACGCACGGATAGGGCAGCTGCTAATGTAGCTCGGCAGAGGCTGAAAGATCTTTATAACAGTATATTTTAAGTATATAATATAGCTCTTACCTTTTACCTAGCATTATATACCGCACCGATACCAAAGTAGATGGTTAAAATTATTCAGTATAGGTACTGTTGGAAATCAAGGTTTGTCAATTTTATTTAGAGGTTGTAGGTTAGGTAATGATTTATAATAAAAAAATGTTTTAAGGTGTAATCATGTTGTACTTACCTATTTAAAATAATGTGTAGATATATCATGTATTGTACTTAATGCTAAATAGTGTTATGGTTATCTAGCTAAATGGTGTTATCTTAAATAATTATGTTACCTACATGTTATTGATCGATTATGCATGTAAGAAATTAACTTTGGTAATTACTTAATTTAATTATTGTAGTCGTAAGTTTTTACTAAGCTTCGCAAAATAACAGGGATGATGTAGTGATACGTTGTGAAGCTTCTATATAAATCTATAATTGTACATGTACCTATAATATGTAGTGGGTATTACAATAAAGTTAGTCTGCAATCGATACCCGTGTTGTTACTACATAGTTAACCTAGATAATTCGAGAAATGATGGAACGCATTGGGTAGCTTATGTTAAAATAAACAATTATTGTGAATATTTTGATAGCTATGGTGATTTAAAACCGCCAAGAGAGTTAATGCTATATTTTAAGAACTGTGATGTTCATTATAACTATGATAGATATCAACAATTTAACACAATAGTTTGTGGACATATGTGTTTAAGTTATTTGCAAACTTTTTGGATTAAATACTATAAATCTTTATTATAATTATAATACTTTAAATAAAAATACTATAAATCTTATACCACTCTTTCATTTCCATCATTTGCAAGATGTCACTCACCTTATCGATAACTGGAAACTCATCGGTATTATCTACCTATTATCCAGACACGTTGCCATTAGCTGAGGAGTATGAATGTGCATTATTACATTTCTCTACATATAATTCTATTCCAAATTTTGATAATACAAACAATAAATTATACTATGGTTCTAAAAATGTTATTGAGATACCTGAAGGAACCTATGAATTACAAGATATTAGTGACTATTTAAAAACTGAGATAAAAGATGCATCTATAACACTCAATTGTAATAACAACACCTTAAAAACTGTGTTATTTTGTACATCAACTATAGATTTTACTAAAGAAGATACATTTGGAAGTTTATTGGGATTTAAAAAGCAGATCTTAGAAGCAAATAAATATCATGTATCAGAGTTTCCAGTAAACATTTTGCCAACGACTGTCATAAGGATTGAATGTGACATAGTTAGCGGTTCCTATATAAACGGTCAATCCAGTCACATCTTACACGAATTTGCACTTAATGTTCCACCTGGATACAGGATTATAGAAATTCCGAAAAACGCAATCTACTTTCCAATAAATCAAACCAATATAAGCTGCATACAGATAAGGTTGTTGGATATAAATAATAACTTAATAAATTTGCGAGGTGAAGAAGTGCAGTTGTATCTACATATCAGAAGAAAACAATGATAGATTATAATAAATATGTGGTACATCCAACTAAAAATAACAGTTCTACTAAAACTATCAAACCAATAAGAGCTCGGTCCAAAAGGGTTATAAAATTGAATAACAATAATAAAGCATTTCTTAAAGCGATCGGTTTGTTGAAATGAATATACTAGATGTTTTGTCCACTCCTGCATACAACAACGCTGTGGAAGGAATTGAATTTCACTCTTACAAGCCTTACGTAACAAGTTTCAATAGAAGCGATGAAATCAGGATACCTATTAATCAACAAGACTTGTATATATTACCATCAGCAAGCACTTTGTTTTTGGAAGGAACTGTTGTTGTAAACAAGGGTGGAAATTCGAAGGAAAGAGTCAGTAACGTTCATTTCACAAACAATAGTCTACTTTATTTGTTTCAAGATATAAGGTATGAGATAAATGGAGTGGAAATAGATAAAATAAAAAACGCTGGTATAACTACCACAATGAAATCATTAATATCAATGAACGAAAACGAGGCTAAAGCATCTAATGCTTGGGGATGGAATATCGAAGGCATAAATAGTGCAAATGGGGGAAGCTTTTCTGCTTCTATACCCCTCTGTAACATTCTTGGTTTTGCAGAAGATTTCAAGAAAGTAGTGATAAACAGCAAACATGAATTAATATTGTTACGAAGTAATACTAATCTGAACGCCCTAAAACTTAACGATGGTGAAACTGTAGAAGATATTATTATAAATAAAATAATATGGCGTGTACCACATGTCAAAGTGTCCGATAGGGAAAAAATAAATATGTTAAAACTGTTAGAAAAAGATCGACCACTCCAGATGATATTTAGGAATTGGGATTTATATGAATATCCGGCTTTACCAAAAACTACTAAGCATACTTGGTCCATAAAAACATCGTCGCAAATAGAGAAACCAAGATTTGTTATTATTGGTCTGCAAACAAATAGAAAAAATAATTCTAAATTGGATATGTCTAAGTTTGATCACTGTGATGTTCGTGATGTTAGAGTATACCTAAATTCAACCTACTTCCCTTATGAAAATTTAAATTCAAGTTTCTCGAATAATCGAATTGCTTTAATATATGAACAATATACTAGATTTCAACAGTCGTATTATGGACGTCGCGCCGAGCCATTATTAAATGAGAAACAATTTAAAAATATTGCTCCGTTATTTGTAGTAGATTGTTCTAGACAACCAGATAATCTTAAATCAGGTCCTGTTGTGGATGTTAGAGTGGAAATTGAAAGTGATATTGATATACCAGATCAAACTTCAGCATATTGTCTTATATTGAACGACTGTATAATCGAGTATAAGCCGTTAAGTAGCGTCGTCAGAAAGATATCATGAACAAAAATACTATTATAGTAGATGTTCAGGGTTTTAAAGATCGTTATAATAACTTTATAGTCAAAGAATTAGCTGTAGCTACGTTGGAACATACTCATATATTCTTAATAAAACCTCCTTACCCGTTATCCTCGCTAACTGATGAAGAAAGAAGACACATTTGGTGGATTGAAAGGAATAGAGGTTACCGCTGGAGCGAAGGATATATAGACTACAGAGAATTTTCTAGAATAATCAAACCCTATTTGAAGGAAAAAAAGGTTCTTGTTAAAGGTAGTGAGAAAATTAATTGGGTTCAAGAGCTATGTGGTCATAATAATGTTTCCGACATATGTAAAAATAAAAGTATTCCTAACTTAAAGACTCTTAGTGATCTTTACTGTAAAGACCTATTTTTGTATAATTGTTTTGCTCATAAGAACTATTGTGCTTTAAGGAATGTATTGTGTATTAAACAATGGTGTTTAGAAAATAATTTTTGTATTTCATAAGTTTAATAAACCGAATAAATGTTTTATTACTATACTGTGTTTGTTTTTCATACTATTTCCTACCCAAGTCGAAATTGAAATGAAAAAAAAAATTAATCATAATACCATTTATTTAATGTCTCAAAAAATTACATTGATCTTAAACCTAACACAATGATAAAAAATGACGCGTACAAAATGTTGAAGCGTCAGCAGTACATCTCTAAGTATTAAGGTGATGTATAACTTACTTAAAACTAAAAACACATTAGTTAAAATGATAAGCTATCACCATGAATTTTCTTAGATATTTTCTTAATAATACCTTCAGCCATGTCCATGATTTCATCAACTGTATCATGAACTACGTATTGAGCACTAAGTATCACACTGTCACTATCTTCACAAAACGGCAACGAAGGTTTGTCTTTGTCGTTGGTGATGTCCAAGATCTTTATCTGAATTAGCTTGACTCCTTTTGGTTGGTTGCTGATTACAAAAGATTTATGAGCTGTCTTTTTAGATTTTCTACAAATAGTTGGTTTTCTTCTTTTTGGTTCAACTTGCGTAGGAGAAAGAGGTAAAATATGTGAGAAGTCAAGGGGGTCTTGAGCGTATTGAACAATACCGTCACCATATGCATCTGCCATTATTTATAATGTATTAATGTTGAGGTATATCTGGTTGGCCTCGTCCTCCTCTGCCACGATCTTCTAACGTTTTAAATATTTGGCTCAGTAATTTCTCTGTTTTATAATATATTTCATCCCACTGATCGTAAACAATATATTGGGTTTTCACTCTTGTATGTATTTCTACTTCGTTATCTGATGTATCTTCAGCTTCTAATACATCTATTATAATTACGTATTTTGGAATCCTCCTATTCCTTGTAGCAAAGTAACTGGTTTGAGGTTCAGAGATGCACTGCTGTTGCTTCAACATTATTAATTAAAAGACTGCTTTGTGTGAATGTAAAGAGAACAAGTATGAAACTGAATGTAATTATGAGTAATAGGTGAATTAAATAGAAACATGACCCGCTAGTGACACATACACTGTACTACGTATTAATTCAAGTTCTGACCTGTTGATTTAGTTTATTTTGCAATAAGTTGTAACGAGATACTCCCTACAAGTTTGCAAGTGTCATCGTTCACTATGACGAACATGTTCAAACATGTCTTAAGAATGATGTAATGCACATTGTTATGTACTTACTTAAGTTGCGAAATTTTTATGAATTGTAAACGTGTTGTAACGTGAATGATGATGCATATCATCAGGTGTTATGAGGTTGTGACTGTCGCTACCAAGGTCCCAGGTTTTGAAGATTTTTTTCAGAATGTCCAATAGTCCACTACTACTAACCATAGATATCCTATTTCACATTTCTAAGAAATTTTACTTCGAAGTATGTAACTTAAGACATCATAACATACATACATATACATATTTTCACACCTGTTTCCCATCAGGGTAGGCAGAGACTAAGGATTTCCACTTACTACGATCCTGACATACAAGTTTCATGGCGGGCATAGCCAGCGCGACAGCGGTTTCCCGCGACCGCGAAAATCTCTCATGGTACATGATAGTAGGTATTGCAAATGTATTAGGAAATTAAAGAAAAAACAGAATACTATATTTATAATAATGCATTTATTCCAAATTTCTCAGTTTTACTTAGTTTAATTTCTTAAGATTAGGTACTTATAATAATACAAAACAGCATATAAATTTTACAGTTTTAGTTAGTTTAGTTGATTACAATAATTATAATTTGTGAATACTATGTAAAGACAGGATAGCACACAATAAAAAATATCGGTATGACCCCATGCTCTTACTTGGTTTAATTTCTTAAGATTAGGTACTTATAATAATACAAAACTGCATATAAATTTTACAATTTTAGTTAGTTTAGTTGATTACAATAATTATAATTTGCGAATACTATGTGAAGACAGGATAGCACACCTAATTTTTGTTAAAAATTAAAAATATCGGTATGACCCCATGCTCGAGTTGAAATCTTATCTTTTGCAATAACTCGTTTATCATCATCACCAGACAGCGCAATTTTTGTTACAGCACATGTAAATAGCTCATGTTTTATTGACTTAAATAAAACATTTGTTTTATGAACAATTTCATTGTTGTAAAGTGTTTTTTTGTAATCGAAAACGTTAATGTCACGTACAACATTCTTTTTAATACCCTTGGCTTTTTTAATAGTGCTATCAATGGTTTTGATACAATATAACTTTGATCTCAACCCAACGAATTCGCTTATTATTTTACCACCCATTTCATCTTTAAATAAGCCTGGTATTTTTTTGTTCTGTATGGGTAAATTATACACATTATTTTTACAAAAATTGCTGGTGTCGAAGTAAGATAAAAAGTTATTTTTTATGTCTTCATAGAAATCATGGGTTTGTATATGATAAACAAAACTATCTGTGTCCGTGTAACACATCCGTATCCTATCCTTGTAAAAAGGTTGCATGACTGAATAGTGAAAGTCATACATATGACTTTTTGATAATTCTAGAACAGCAAATCCAATATATATTGGTTTGTTCAAAACTATTTGTTCAGGATTTAACTGCACCGCTACTAGATTTTTTGTGAAAACCGTTGCACTATGGAAATTTGGACGAGCAATAAGGTTTTGAGCGCATTTTCTTCGTTTAGTTATGTTTTCGATATCTTGCCACTGAGAAACTAAATGGACATTAACCCTGTTTTCAGTATTTTCTAAAGTTTTTCCAAATACACTATTATTCAAGAGCTTAAAAAAGTCTTGTTCAAAAGTGGAAGAACTTTTTTGTCTCAGTTTGGTGTTTAAATCAATATATTGTTTTAAATATGGGCTTTGTAGAAAACTGATTATTCTATGAATCTTCTTCAATATCAACCCATGTTTCATACAAGTTTGTAAATGCACGTAATGTATGACATAATTAAATTTATCATATAAATTAGGTATTAGCTTAGAACTCTTTCCCCCGGGGGGTATAAATTTTTCGGAACAAAATGGTAAATCGTTGTGCAAGTTATGCAAATGCTTAGGGTATGCTATATCCACTTCCAAAATATAACCATAATCAGCATCAATTGCAATTTTAGTTATATCTAAATTATCAATTTCTTGTTGAGTGAGAAATTTGAAATTAGATAATGGTAAGTATTGACACATACTGTACCCATACAAATTATTACAATCTATATAAGAGATATAGGAATCAGGTTCCGAAGATTTGTAATTAGCTAAGTATGTGTTATTTGCTTTAGCATGCCTGTGAGAGCAGAGGCACACTCCTCCTCTTATACCACTTTGTAACATGCGTATCATAGACAAGTCATTAATTAGTTCCAATTCAACACCTGTTTTTAATAACATAGCGTCGAAAGATAAACTGGGTGCAGTTAAATAAAAAGATGGATCTAAGTGATAATGTTGTTTGCATGTCTTTCTAAAATTTTCAAAAATATCTGCTAATAAAAGCACATCAGTTTTTAGATATAAATCCGTATATTCACCTAAACTAGTAATTCTAAATTTTGACCAAACTAAATTTGCATACCGGTAATCATCTTCAGAAACATTTTCATCATTAAGGGAACTATAAAAGTATTTCTTTGGAGGTAAAAAATTTTCATCATACCGTTTCCACGAATCCATATATTCATATGGATAAATACCTTTGCGAGTAAGTAGTTGGAATTCATCAGGAACAGGGAAGTGATTTTGTAAATGTTTAAACATTTCTGGTGTTAAAGTTTTACTTAATTTGTCTAAACTTGTACCCAAAAATTTAAATGAATCAAGAAAACGCATTTGAAAAAACTTATTATTTGAAACTGATACAAATTTCGTAAATGAGATATAGTTTTCTTTATTTTTAGGTATTATTTTTATTTCACCAGGGACGTCACCCAACGCTTTAATAAATAAATGACAATCATAACCAGCTAAGTTATGAAAAAAAATGGGGACAAATGCGGGCATTTTATATTGCAAATTACAGAACGAATGCGCAGCTCCTCGATAACGACCGGTAAGATGACAATGATCGCGGACTTTGTCACAAAAAATAAAGTTTTGGCAGATATGACAACGTGTTGCATTTTCAAAATCACACCTGTCCTCCGAGGAAAATATCATTGCAGCAGGCGACTTAATTATATCATAAATTTTTTGTACGTCTTTAGTTATATAGTCAACAAAGCGCTTATCACAGTCTCTACCTCGATATGACACGTAACGATTATAACGAGGATCATCAGAGCATACAATATAATAACCAAAAGCAACCGGCACGTGTTGGTGGAATATATTCGTATTTTTACTAGAACAATTATTATTAGGCTCAGTATTTTTTTGTAACATCGATTCAAAATCTGCGTAAATACAAAAAGGCATAGTTTGTTTGCGTTCATAGTTTTTAAATTTAATTACTGAACCTTTATTTGGGAGGAGAGTTATTATACCTCCACATAAATGGTTGTTAAGTTCGTCAGCGGTATTGAAAAATATTAAACATAAATCACAAAGATGTAATCTGTTGTGATGAGATGTGACTTGACTTCTAAAAAGTCTAGAACAGTCTTTGATCAAACAATAATGAGAAGAGCTGTTATTTTCAAGAAACAGTAAATGAATAATTTTTCCTTTGTACTTTTTATCGATTTCAGATTTATACAAAGGACCTACAAAGGTTTTATGATTTTTTAAACCATAAATTATAAACTTAATACATGGATTGTTTCTTTCAAATGTTTTAATATCATTAAAGGTCACGGGAAAAGACATTCCCTTTAAATTAAATAATTCTCGAAAATTAGGATAAGAATGCGTTCTTTCAGGGTGTTTTTTAGTTGGATATAAAGCCGCTGTTACACACCATAAAAAACAATATCGATCTTTATTCATAATATTCAAACACGCTTTTTTAGCCTGAATTGATTTGGGTAAACTGATGAAACTCGACCCACCAAGTGGTTGGTATTTATTGAGATTCATCTCAACATACAAATGGTTTATAAATGTCCAACCACTATCACGACCTTCAAACTCTTCAATATTTGTTTTTAAATAATTAACTGTTTCAATATAAAATTTTTCGAAATCAAAATTAGAATACAATATTTTATTTTTGGTTCCAAAAGATTTCACTTCTTGGGAATTATCTTTGAATTTTAAAAATGTACCAAAATACTCAAAGTTTACCTTAACACAATTATGCTTAGCAAGAAATTCGATTAGAAGAGATTTTAATTGGTTACGAATATTTAAAAAAAAAGATTCTACTGACGCTCCCTGAAGTTCATCGCAAGACAATATTTTATATGTTAATATACGATTGCGAAACGCTGAGTTTACGATTTCTACTCCATCACTATGTTTTATTGTATGAGTACTTTTCCTATGCAAACTACTTCGTAAATGTCCTATCCATGATTTACTGGGTACGGATGTGTTACACGCAGTACAAAAAGGCATTATTATTATTATTATATATAACCCAATTTATAAACCGAATACATACGAAACTTTTTCAGTCTATAGCTCAATTTATAAAAAATAGAGAATAAAACTACTTTATAAAAATCTTATCAGAATAATGCACTGGTTCAGTGTCTTGAAATTCTTTAAATGCGAGTCCTAGAAACTCTTGAAGTGACTCCCAAGATAGTAAGGACTCGTCACACTGTAGTTTTACAGTCACCACAGATATTAATCGTTAGTTTTATACAGTTTAAAATCAATCACATACCCTCCTCGGATGTGTTACACGTAGTACAAAAAGGCGTTATTATTATTATTATTATTATTATATATAACCCAATTTATAAACCGAATACATACGAAACTTTTTCAGTCTATAGCTTAATTTATAAAAAATAGAGAATAAAACTACTTTATAAAAATCTTATCAGAATAATGCACTGGTTCAGTGTCTTGAAATTCTTTAAATGCGAGTCCTAGAAACTCTTGAAGTGACTCCCAAGATAGTGAGGACTCGTCACACTGTAGTTTTACAGTCACAAGGGCAGTCCTATAGCGCACATCAGCGGCGTGTGATATGTAGTCATTAGTTTTATACAGTTTAAAATCAATCACATACCCTCCTCCCGTCTTCTTGGAGCGACGGGACGTTCCCGTTGCAACACGGCTCGAGAAACTGGAAGTTAGTTCACGTCGTTCTGGTTCACTGCAACTGGCTTCTTCGGACCGCAAAATATTCAGGAAGTTTGGTTTATTTTTTCTGTAAAAGAAACAAAGTGTTAATTATAAACGTACTGAATCAAAGTGACTAAGAACTTGGGATCAAAGTATACTAAGTATGAATGTTAACAATCAAAACACAAACTTAGTTGAAAAAAGTTGAAGTTTTGAAGCGCTCGTGGCCCCGCGGTCTCAGTGTTCTGTACACGATCACTGTGGTTAGCAAGTTTCGCTGTGGCTGGTCCTCGATGGGTGAGCAATTTGTATCAATTCTTTGTGCGAGCGTTTCCGTACTTCGGAAGGCACGTTAAGCCGTTGGTCCCGGTTGTCAGTAAAATGGCAGTCGTTAAGCCATGTTGAATGCTTTTCTGAGCGCCTTGAAAATTTTCAATAGCAGGTAGTCACAACCTGCGCCTATCCATTTCAACATGGCAATACGGCGTTCAGAGTCGGCAGCGTGGGTGTAGCGCCTCCGGTGTTACAATCATCTATAAGCTGCGGTGAGCACTTACCATCAGGTGGGTCGTAAGCTTGTCTGTCACCTTAGTAGTATAAAAAAAGAACATAGTGAAACCTACCTCTGTGTGGTTTTAAGGTCAGATGAATTTCTTTTTCGTCGAACGCTGTCTGACTCCAACGGAGGTGAAGTGAGGATCTTCGATTGTTTTTGCTTTTTCTCCACCGGCTTACGTTTCTTTGGTGCAACAGACTCCACTACAGAACACGTTTCAAACTCCGAATCAGACCTGTTAAGATACAATCAAATCATAAATAAAATATTCTCAGATTTTCAGTACATCAGGAATAGATAGGACATGAAAGTTAACACAGCCGACAGACAAAAACCGGGTTCGTAACTGAACAACATCATGAGGAATAGATAGGATATGAAAATGGGTGCATGAGGTCCAAGCGTCCTCACCTTTAAGCGGTGCACCTGTTGACTAACGGATGAGGGAACGATAAAGGCATTCCTAGGGGGTTGGGATGTTAGACAGCAATCGCTACCATCAATGTTGAAAATCAAAAGTCAAACAATAGCTGCTCTAGCAACCAAATAAAACTGGACCCCAGGCTCCAAATCCCAGTAGGGTTTGGTAGCTACTGAGAATGCACTAAGATGAAGAGAAGATGAAAATGAACACAGCTAGCAGACAAAAACTAGGTCCATAGCTGAGCATTTCTACTATTAAAAGAAGAACTTACTCACATGATAGAAATCTGTTTATTTCTTGTCACTTGTCACTTGGCACTTGTGAGATACTGGTTCGAATGTGATTTTTCATTCAAAAATTCCGAGTTTTATACAAATAAAATCTCGATTCAGCAATAATTTACCTCACTACAAATTGAACCTTAATAAAATATATTTGCAAGTGTATCATTATATTTATGTTGCTTACGCCCGATTGATCATGAATCATATTTTACCCTTAGAGCTCCTCGCGGCGACCGGTCGCCGCGCATAATAATCAAGCTTTTCCGTTGAGCCCCGCGCGGCGACCGGTCGCCGCACCTACCCAGACGACTTTACACTTAAATTTAGCCTCCTTACGTCCTACTTTTCTATGAACAGTTTGATTGCATGTGTAGTATATAACATTTTCTTGTTTTTGGAATCTTATAAAATGACGTCAATGGGCCAGAATTTTTTACAAAAATCGAACAGTTGAAGTTGAGAGTGGATGGCGCATGGTTGGCGTGCGTTTGTGTAGTACGTGTGTGTTTCGTGTTTTTATTATAAATAATGTGTTTGCATTATTATTTATTATCATACACAGTAAAATAAACAATATATCAATAATCCGGTTGGTGTTTACAGAATCGTAAAATATGGTGTGGTGGTAGAGTAATAAAGGTTTTTTTGTGTTGAGTGCATGTGTACCAAGTGCGTGTGTGCGTGTGTGTTTTGTTTTTTTATTATAAATAATGTGTTTTCATTATTATTTATTATTATACACAGTAAAATAAACAATTTATCAATAATCCGGTTGCTGTTTGCAGAAATGTAAAATTTGGACTGGTAAGTGAGATATAATTTTTTTTTTGGAAAATGAGAAATCTTTTTTCATTTTTAGGGTGGTGGAAATAGGTGCTTGCGATTATTGATTTTCGATATAAATTTTGTGGGGGTTGAAGGAGCTTGAAGGGTTAAACAAACCTAATCAATTTAAGTCTTTTATAACTGGTACTAGTGGACGTCCGTGGCTGATATTTTACCGGTGAAATATATTCTCAGGATAAAAGTAGTCTAATATTATACATTATTACACCAACTATCTGTCAACCAAAGTCATGGTTTCGAATCCAGAAATTTGTTTGAGATCTTAGCGATGAATTCAGCACCTATTATGTTGGTTGGTATGCCTGTGCCTACCTCTTCGAGGAATTTTAGATGCTTCGTTTCCACTTGTTGAAACGATTACTCCCCTGACCGATAGATGACGTTAGCTGTCTTGTTAATTTGAAAACACATGTAAGCATTTGTAACATATATTTATTCTTACACGTTTAGTCAAAAGCTGTTGTTTAAAATGAAGTACACACACACTTTTATTTTATTTATATGTAATATTTTAGACGCTGAAAAACAATTAAAATTATTTTTGAGATTGAGCACAGCGCCATCTAACGAATATTGGACACACTTGTTAAAACGCTTACTCCCCTGACCGATAGATGACGTTAGCTGTCTTGTTAATTTGAAAACACATGTAAGCATTTGTATCATATATTTATTCTTACACGTTTAGTCAAAAGCTGTTGTTTAAAATGAAGTACACACACACTTTTATTTTATTTATATGTAATATTTTAGACGCTGAAAAACAATTAAAATTATTTTTGAGATTGAGCACAGCGCCATCTAACGAATATTGGACACACTTGTTAAAACGCTTACTCCCCTGACCGATAGATGACGTTAGCTGTCTTGTTAATTTGAAAACACATGTAAGCATTTGTATCATATATTTATTCTTACACGTTTAGTCAAAAGCTGTTGTTTAAAATGAAGTACACACACACTTTTATTTTATTTATATGTAATATTTTAGACGCTGAAAAACAATTAAAATTATTTTTGAGATTGAGCACAGCGCCATCTAACGAATATTGGACACACTTGTTAAAACGCTTACTCCCCTGACCGATAGATGACGTTAGCTGTCTTGTTAATTTGAAAACACATGTAAGCATTTGTATCATATATTTATTCTTACGCGTTTAGTCAAAAGCTGTTGTTTAAAATGAAGTACACACACACTTTTATTTTATTTATATGTAATATTTTAGACGCTGAAAAACAATTAAAATTATTTTTGAGATTGAGCACAGCGCCATCTAACGAATATTGGACACACTTGTTAAAACGCTTACTCCCCTGACCGATAGATGACGTTAGCTGTCTTGTTAATTTGAAAACACATGTAAGCATTTGTATCATGTATTTATTCTTACACGTTTAGTCAAAAGCTGTTGTTTAAAATTAAGTACACACACACACACACACACACACACACACACTTTTATTTTATTTATATGTAATATTTTAGACGCTGAAAAACAATAATGAGAGAGGCACAGCGCCATCTAACAGATATTGGACACACTTGTTGAAACATTTACTCCCCTGACCATTAGATGACGCTAGCTGTCTTGTTAATTTGAAAACACATGTAAGCATTTGTATCATATAATTATATATTCTTACACGTTTAGTCAAAAGCTGTTATTTGAAATATCAGCAGTTGCATTTTTTATACTAGGTATGTTGAAAATTATTTATTATGAATGTAACATTATATGCAATTCAAACAGGAAAAGAGTCCGATAACATTATATCCAATTTAAACAGGAAAAGAATTCGATCACATAAAATTAATTAGACATAAAATATGATGAATGGATGATTTCACAAAAATCTTGTTGTTGAAATGTTTAAGCGGAAACGGAAAGTAATATAATATTCAACAATTAAATTAACTAAAACTGAGAAATTTGATATGAGTGATGTGTTTACGTTTGACGTATGTTGAAACATAAAAGATACCTATTTGCTTCAGCCTCAGTGTCTTAAAACAAAGGTGTACAACCAATGTGTATTACCCGTGATGACTTATGGTTCTGAGATGTGGTGCATCACAAAAGGTCTTTTCAGACGGCTCAAAGTCGCGCAGCGAACTATGGAGAGGGCTATGCTTAGCATTTCTCTACGTGATCGAATCAGGAATGAGGACATCCGTAGAAGAACTAATGTTGCTAACATAGCTCGCAGGATTAGTTAGCTGAAGTGGCAATGGGCCAGCCACATAGCGCGAAGATCGGACGGTCGATGGGGCAAAAAGATCCTTGTCCACTCAAGCCGCGCACCGGCAGGCGCGGTGTGGGACGGTCACCTACCAGCTGGACCAACGACCTGGTGAAAATTGCTGGGTCTCATTGGATGCAGGTGGCAATGAACCGATCTGGCTGGAAATCATTTAAAGAGGTCTATGTTCAGCAGTGGACAGCGATAGGTTGAGATGGTGATTTGCTTCAGCAAGTTTTATTTTATAAATTATTTTTTATAAAAATGTTTGGTTAGGTTACATTTTTAAAATGTGGAATATTGGGCGATCTGTCCCACGTGAGCAAGGAGCGATAGCGACGATGCGAACTTAAAGTGGGACAGAATGCCCAATATTCCACTACTGTGCTCGATACTTGGGGCGATTCTTCGTCTTATACAGTAGACCCCTTTCGTGGGGCGTAAAGATAACCTAATTTATACCTAAATTAGGACTCCCAGTTGGCTAAAATGGACAGCATATCATTGATATGCAGAAGAAACAACACAGATCCCTGTGGCACTTCGGCATTAGTCTGCAAAAAATACCGTGTAATAGAGGAGCCGAAATATAGCCAAGATGCAAGACACAAGCGTGTTTTTTCACCGCTAAGAAAACCCCAATCACAGTAGCGCCGCAATTTCAGGGCACATCTCTTTCCATCTCCAAAAGTTTAGTGGTGGTACTTCAAACACTGATTCTTTATAAGTCGCAAGTGCGACCGCATATGGAGTACTGCTGTCACCTCTGGGCGGGGCACCTGAATATCAGCTTCGTTCATTTGACTCGGTGCATAGGTGAGCTGTTAGAGTTGTCAACGATCCTATACTCATCGGTGGTGTACGCGACAGGAGAGACTTTGCCTCCTTATGCGTGATCTACCGCCCGTGCAATGGCATGTGCTCTGAGGATTTTTTTGATATAATGCCGACGGCTACGTTCTATCATTGCACCGCTCGCCACAGACAGGAAGTTCATACTCACACTTTACGTCCGGAGCGTTCGAGCACGGCTAGATCCGATAGGGATTTTCTTAGCGCACGCGTAGGCTGTGAAATGATCTCCCTTGGTTTTCCTAAACTCCTTCAGTATGGGGTTCTTCAAAAGGGGCCTTAGAAGGTTTTTACAGGGCCGGCAGCGCGAGAGTGGCTCTTCTGGTGTTGCAAACGTTAATAGGCTGCGGTGACCACCAGTCTTTCAGGTGGGCCGTGTGCTTGTCTGCCACCTTAGTGGTATAAAAAAAAAGAGAAGAAAAATAGCACTTGCAGGAACCTGGCTACCCAGGCTACCAGGCATTCGTGTATTCTATCAGGCTGGAAAACTCGTCTGCAGTTGATCCAGCAGAGCTAGTACATTGTCTGACCTGTCCTGCGCAATTTCACGTACCATTTGTATAACGTCACGTATCATGAGAGAGAGCGAACGCGTGATGGCACGTTCCAGCTACTCAGAGTATGACCATTGAAATTATCAAGAAATACCAGCACAGCGTTCGCCGAGGTGTTGAAATAACCTAGTTACCTTAGCTTCGCCTGTGTGGAAAAGGTGTATGCAGAAGTGGATCCGGCTCATGGAGCCATGATCTACGTTTAACCAGAGGGCTCAGGAGGGGTTCTCCAGGCAGCGCAAACGATAACATCCGAAGCATCCGCCCTGACGAACGCACAAACCCCGACTTTATCTCGATATTGTTCCTCGATGACATAGCCCGTAGGTACGATATATACTAAGTCAGGGCGGCGTATTTGTTTCTCCTCCGGAAACAACACGAAAGATGGCGTCGATATGTGTATGGAGATAACGTATGTTCAGTTTTGAATGGGTGAAAACGAGACCACTAAGAATCCGCCCGGTGTCCATCTATGTGTCTGTCACCAGGCTTGTGAACCGTGATGGCTAGAGAGCTGAAATTTTTACAGATGATGTAATTACCTTGCTGCTATAACAATAAATACTAAAAACATAAAATAAAGTAAATTCATATGAGGTAAATTGAAAATACCCGTATATTTTCCCAATCGGGAAAATACCCGGGAATTTACCCGGGTATTTACCCAGATTTGGGAAAATACCCGGTAAAAACCCCGCCCTGACGAACGCACAAACCCCGACTTTATCTCGATATTGTTCCTCGATGACATAGCCCGTAGGTACGATATATACTAAGTCAGGGCGGCGTATTTGTTTCTCCTCCGGAAACAACACGAAAGATGGCGTCGATATGTGTATGGAGATAACGTATGTTCAGTTTTGAATGGGTGAAAACGAGACCACTAAGAATCCGCCCGGTGTCCATCTATGTGTCTGTCACCAGGCTTGTGAACCGTGATGGCTAGAGAGCTGAAATTTTTACAGATGATGTAATTACCTTGCTGCTATAACAATAAATACTAAAAACATAAAATAAAGTAAATTCATATGAGGTAAATTGAAAATACCCGTATATTTTCCCAATCGGGAAAATACCCGGGAATTTACCCGGGTATTTACCCAGATTTGGGAAAATACCCGGTAAAAACCCATCTCTTGTGATACGTATGTTTTTGTATTAAATCATATATTTTTGGCTATATTTCATCATTGCTTCTATTCTTTCAAAGAGAAGGATTATTTCGGAAACCTTTTCTGAATTCCGTTTGCAGCGCATGCAAAAGAGGTTGAACTTGAACTTATGTACTTGGTCTATGAACCTTATGGGCTCCTGACACGGGTCAATATATTGAGTCAAGTCTGATATTTATGAATGGAAATTGTTTCAGTGTGCGTGATTTCTTTGCATGTGTGGGTGCATCGACGTATATGTACACATGATATTGATGAGGCATGACAATTGCCAATTGATCGTGTCGAACCCCTTTAATTAGGTACCAAAAATTGTACAGAAATCACATATTTCAAGCCTTGTACATCCGCGGTCCATGGACTGACGAATGTGGACGCAACGAAGTAAATTGACAGCAACTAATGTTACTTCTTCATACAATGTTGCTTATTTTCTATGACGAAGTGACATTAGCTACTGTCAATTTACTTTGTCTAATTAAAAATTCGACTATAGACCCACCTTTAGGTTTCAAGCCGATTGGATCGCCGAACTTCTTTAGTATATGGAGAGTTCGAGACATAAGTACGCGTACTTATGGGGTCACGACACGGGTCTATATATTGAGTCAAGTCTGATATTTATGAATGGAAGTTGTTTCGGTTTGCGTGATTTCTTTGCATGTGTGTGCATCGACGTGTACTACGACGTGCACATGATATTATACGTGCTTGACAATTGCAGTTTGACCGTGTCGGGACCCCATAATTCTAGTGTTTGTCACTTCAGTACCAAATTATACTGGCAACATTGAATGTCAACGTGTCAATAAAATTGTACGCGTTGCAAGCGATAGTTGCCAACTCCTTCAGTTGTTCAGTTTTTTTTATGACGTGCTTCGTTACTTTGCTCACAAGAATTAGAATTTCAAGTTAATCAATTAAATTGACATTCTGTTGAGTGAATTCACAGGCTAATTGTCACATAAAAAAAATGGTACGTACTTTCAACACTTCACAGCATTGTTCTAGTTGTTCAATAGAAACTTGGAGTAATTACTTACAATATTTTATATTTGCAGCCTCCTTCTCCAAGTTCTACGTCTGTGGGTTCTGGGGGTCGTTCGCCGAGCAAAGCTACTACAGCGCCTCGATCGTCTAGTGGCGGCACCGTTCGCCAGCGAAAATCTACGACGACGACTACTGCAGCTAGAAATCGCAGCACAGGTGCTGGAACAGGTGGCATGTGGAGATTCTATACAGATGATTCTCCCGGAGTGAAAGTGTAAGTTTCGGGTTATTTAATTATTCCACTTCATAGTGAAAGTTACAAAAAAACTTCACTTCAAAGGATTTTTTATATTTCTCAGCTTGACAACAAATCCTACTGCAGTTTTACCATGTAGGTAAATTTTGTGGATTAATGCAGTTACATATGTTTAGATTTTGGAATAACATAATAATGAATTCCTTAAAACTACTGAAATAGAAAATAGGCTATGGCTGTACTTACTATAACTGTATCAACAGAACATTGAGAGAACTAAGGTAATGAGGTACTAATAAGGGTTTATATTAGTAACTAGCTGACCCCGCAACTTTGTTTACATCACATAAGGTGTATGGAAGGTATTTCTTCATGAGACTCATCAAGCAGTGTGTAAAACTGCCCTGTTTGCTTAATCACAAAAGAGCTTACAGATTAAGTCTATTCTAAAACAATTCAGTCCATGCCTTCGGGGCAGACTGAATTGTTTTAAATGCCAGTTTAGATTTACCCATTTTTAGATTAATTGTCTATGTATGATCCATTAAAGTGAAATAACTTTTTTACTTATAAACCGATTGACGTGAAATAAACACTAAATGTTAAGTGGAGCAAATCTCAACACAATAAAGAAAACTGCATTGCAATCGGTTAAGCGGTTACTGAGATTAGCATGCATAAACATACAGATAAACAGATATACAGACATACAGACAAACTGACAAAAATTCTAAAAAAACCATTGTTTTGGGTTCTATTGCGTTCATAAAGCCCCCGTATAATATTTTTTCTTATTTATCTTCCATGTACAGACAGTGACCTGTTACGATTTTATTATATCGCACGTCCTCAAAAAAACTGTCGTAACCCAAAAATAGTAGTTTTGAGATATAAGCATTTAAAGTTTTTTTTAGACTTCTCAATGCTATAGTGATTAAATGGCTTATTGTTGAAATCAAATGACTCTTTAATTTGGTGCTATATTTAGAAGCCAAGAGGAGAGTATAGTAAAAAGCACAATTTTCTAAATAATATTATAACTATTTCAACAAAAATTTTAAAAAAGGGTATGATATGACACTTTTTTACATTCAATTAGGTTCAATAAAACAAAATTGCAATCTAGTCACTGCTTTATTTGAATTTACACAATAATTTTAATAGCTAAACAACATTTCTTAAAACTTATTAGGCATTACACAATTTAAATATTAAACTTAAAATTATAAAATCAGCCTTTTAGCATTGTTAATCTTAACGGTGCGAGCGAGTGGTGCTACGGTCACTTGACACGCGGAAAGCCAGTGGTCCTGATGGCATTCCGGCGGTGGTGTTGAGGAAATGTGCAGCCTTATTGTCTCCAACGCTCACACGCCTGCATCGCCTTTCATACTCGTCGTGGGAAGTGCTGGAGGCTTGGAAGGAGGCAAACGTCCAACCGATCCCCAAGAAAGGGTATTGGTTGGATGTTCGCCTACCTAACTATCACCCCATAGCCATAACCACCGTCATCTGCAAGGTGTTCGAGCTAATTATCAACATGCGCTGCCTGGAGGATCACTCGCCTATTAGCGATCGTCAATATGGCTTTAGGCTAAAACAATCAACGGGTAACCTCCTAGCATACATAACACACACCTGGCGTGAGGCTATGGAGAGGCACGGTGAATCTCTCGCTATTGACCTAGACATCGCTAAAGCCTTTGACTGGGTATGGCATGCGTCGCTTCTTTCCAAGCTGCCGGTTTATGGTCTGTCGCCTCAGTTGTGCCGCTTGTTGGCCAGCATTAGCTTTAGATAGCTTCAAGAATCGATATTGTCCCCAAAACTCTTCCTTCTGCATATCAATGACATGCTGTCCCCTGGGTGCATTCATTGTTATGCGGATGAAAGTATTCTGCATGAGAGCTATTCTGGCCGGCAAGTGGATGGGCGACATGACGTGGAGGAGAAGAGACGGCAACTCGTGGCCGATCTCGACTGGGACCTGGGACGCATTGCCAAATCGGGTTCAGACAACCTGGTCGAGTTCATTGCCGGAAAAACACAGGCGTGTGCGTTTACAGCTAAGAAGTCCCCTTTTCTACCCCTACCCTCTCTTCAGAGCATTACGGTTCCACTAAAGGACAACCTGGAGATCCACGGTATAGACGTCCGGCGTAAGCTCAATCACAAAAACTACATAGGGAGTTGTACTAGGCTGGCCTCGCGGAAACTAGGAGTCCTAAATAAGGTGAGACGGTACTTCACGCCACATCAGAGATGTTTACTGTACGAGACGCAGATTCGTCCCTGCGTCGAATACTGTTCTCACCTTTGGGATGACTCCGCGAAGTACTTACTAGACGCGCTTGACGCTATGCAGAGACGTGCTATCCGAATAATTGGTTGTCCTGAGGTGACGGGAGGCCTCGAACCATTAGCATAGCGAAGAACCATAGCGTTCTTAGCTGCCTTCTACCGAGTGTATCATGTAGTACTGTTTTCCTTGTGACTGTTTCCGAGTCGTACCCTTTTTTTCAGTAGGTACAGCTTTCTTAATACATGTTTGCAATAGTTGTAGGTAACCTAAAAATATAACATTAGAATTATAGTAATAATAGTTATGTAGTTAACAGTACAATACAATGGATGAACAGGTTAACAATACAATGCAACTGTTATTCATTCATTTGTCAATTTGATATAACAAATAAATATTGCGAAAAATAGTAGTATTATATATATGGCATCGTATTTATAACTCAATAGAAATAATATTAAAAAAATAAATTTTAAAAAAGTACCATTACTCATATTACAACTGTTTTCTGATCATCAAAATTGTGAACGTGGGAATAATTTGACGATGATATTGCCATAACTTGTGGTATGACAGTTTTTCACATTACATAATAACATAACTTCAATTGTATTTGTAGAAAAAGACAAAATTATTTTATCTTACGACAGTTTTTTTCCCTTTGAAATAAAATAATTGCCAAAAGTCTTACCTTCAATATAGTTGTATCACAGCTTATGACGTTTTTCAGCAGCTTAAATACGCGTTCACCTGTTACAAGCATTGATGAGGCTCTGTTGCGGATTGGGTCAAGTCGATTATCGTTCCCTAAAAAACTGTCAGTTGTGCCATCTAGCGACTTTTTTTAACGTTATCGTTGTGGCGGTTTTATTGAATGATTTAGTATGGAAAACTGAACTTAAGTATAGCAATATCTAAAAATGTAATATTTCTGTGTTATGACAGTTTTTCAGAGGACGTGCGATATGTATTGATGATTATATGCACCAACACTCATCATTTCTAATGAGAGATAGATTGAGCCTTAAATTCATCTTAAATCCTAGTCTACTTTGCACTCTAGGTAGCTGCTGCAACCTTCATTATATGTATAACCCGGTTCATTAAAGAAAGGAATCTTAAATGGCGGTGCTTATCATGTACTCTCGCTCGCACACTAGTGCCGTCTATACTCACTCTCGCACGTACCGTAAACAAAAAAAAAATCTTGATTTGCTTTCACGTTAAGTTAATAAAAATGTTCGTTCTTTATTTTAACCAACATCATGATCGTCCATGACATAATGTGGTATACGTTGCCAGGTACTTTTTTCGGGATGAAAGCACTCTATGTCCGTTTCCGTACAAATGGACATAGTGTCCTTTTATCCCGAAAAATGAAGGTATAGGCACTGTTTCCGATGAAAACGAAAACGATAACGATAAGATGCCAATTTTTGACTTTCACTCTGGCAAAGCCGCGCTGGCAGAAGCTACTCAGAAAATAATACGACCCGGTCTTGATTTTATTATTTTTAATTGGAAAAAAAACTGACTTGAAATTTTATATGCTAACTGTACTATCCGTCAACGCAAGTACAAGCCGCCATTTAAGATTCCTTTCTTTAATGCATCGGCTTATATATGATAGGTAGGTTGCCCTTTTAAATTCTCATTATTTATCTAAAATCATTCAATGTCTACTTTTCTCATTTCAGGGGTCCAGTGCCAGTGTTAGTGATGTCTCTGCTATTTATTGCCTCTGTGTTTATGCTACACATTTGGGGTAAATACACAAGAGCGTAATCAACTGAAAATCAAATGGTCTGTTTGAGCAAGTCTGAGAGAGTAATGAATGTTATGGAGTTGGGTGTTAATATATGATTTAAAATAAATTATGTAATTTAATATTATTCTGAAGTAAAATAAGTTCTTATACATTATTACAAAGTATTTTATTTTAGCATACTGTTATCTTATCAAATAATCAACTGTAATTCTTAAAATATTCCTGTCTTATTTATTCCAAACCTAGTGGTACATTAGCAAGTGGCCGGTTAGGTTAGGCAAAGGAATTCACCAAGATCTCTGGGGCCCAAGCAAACTCTTCTGCTAGTAGTGCACCTGCTGATGAACAGACACTGTATGAAGCAGAAATTTTAAAAATAGGTTGGGTGTGCAACAATTTATGATCCTAGCAGCTAGCAGCCATGTAAGAATGGGCCCCAGCAGCGTCGGACTGGCTATACATGCAGGGTGGCATTTGCCAGCCGGGCCCCCCACAGGCCTGGCTAGCGGGGCTTTGAGGCTACTGTAGGAAAGGAGGCCCACGCCGGCTAGGTTCCAGCTCTTGTGAATTAAATGTAAACTAGATCAGATAGTTTCTTCATACAATTGGAGAACTGAAATAAAAATTCGAAAAGTGGTTGAATAAGGTAACAAGTCACTTCCATCTTGGGTCAGCCTCTGCAAGGACGACGAGCAGCAACCCCGCCGTCCTCAGGCCCCCGGCAAAGCGCGAGGGCCCTCGCTTCCAGGAGACATGTCTTATCATGCTGACGGCCCCCTTATGTTGGACAATAACCGCGAGAGTGCAACTATTTGCCCAGCACCTTTTTTAACCTTACGTAACGCCCAACAACCGTAGGCTGTTGGGCGTTAGGTACGTGAGATTTTTTAGTCAGTAGGAGTCCTCATAACATCCATGAGGATTTTCCCTCACGTAAAACAAAAGAAAATCCCCTTTTGTGTTTTGGGTTTAAACTTCGGAAATGGTGTCCGAAGTTCCATCGGCTACCTACCTGTCGAGTATGAGCCCCAGAAACTTCATCGTCGGACCTCCTGGGTAAGTGATGAATTCGTTGACGATTTCAAGAGGACCACCATCACCACCTCGCTTTGCGATTTCGCTTCCTTTGTCGCGTTCACGGTGGACTGGCCTCGGCCGAAACCAAACCGCCACATCTGACCCCACGCGAGTGAGGTTCTCGACAAGCCGCTCTGCAATAATACGCTCAAAGTACTTGCACACCGGGTTCTTCAAGAGGAGCGTCGCACACATCACAAGGCCGCCAACTTGAGGACCACTGTCAGAAGTGGCCAACAATCGCTAGATGCGCCACGGCTTTCCATCAGGCTGGTGGCGATGTCAATTTGGCGAGCTAAATATAAAAAAAAACCTAGTCGAGTCGACCTACACGATCAGCCGGTAGGTACATAACTTGATGGTGAGTCAGTTTCAGGGCAGTACCAGTTTCCCCGTTTTCCACGCCTGTGGTAGTGTATTCGAGGTATGTAGGTATGCCCTGAAGTGCCCTATCAGTCGAGGCCCAAGTTCCTCAAGAGCCAAGACCCATACTCGGCCTAGAATGCCTTCGGGTCCAGAGGCGGTGTTCCTGCAGTATTTAAGCGGCAGCACAGCCGTCCTTAACTCGCCCTCGGTGACTTTAGCTATGTATGAATATGATCCTCCGCTCTCGATGGGAACAGGGAACCCAAGACCATACCCGTGCGCTCCGGCTGGAGGCTTTGGGTCAGTGGGAGCAGGGCCGCGCCGACCTCTGGAGGCGCCTGTGTGCGAAACTTATGAAGCGCCGATTTTCTTCGATTTTTTATGTTTTAGCGTAATTTTGATGTGAAACATCTGGGTAAAATTTATTTTTTCTTGTGGCGATCGATGCTATTTCAAGAACTCGAAATTTGAATTTGCTTTCTAGTTTGGATTTTAGATTTTTGCAAGAGACATCCATCATCCGACGTTTCACATCTATCATGCAGAGGCGTCTCACATTTTGTTATATTTTTGATACCTACTACTAAGGTGGCTGACAAGCTTACGGTCCACCTTATTCACCGTAGCCTATGGACGTTGGCAACACCACAGGCGCTACAAAGTAGGTAGGTACACCCACCGAAGTATTATTTTATATTATGATCCGAGGTAGGCTTTAGGATACTTTTGATCCTTTACGCCCGAGGGCATGGACTGAATGATAACAATAAATTAGAATTATAAAGGCTTTTTTTTAACGTGAGGAAAAATCCTCATGGACGCTATGCCGGACTCCTACAGACTAAAAACTTCACGTAGCGCCCAACAGCCTATGGTTGGAAGCCCCGGGTAAGCCCTCGGAAGGATGTCCCAGGACTCCCAACAGACCCAAGGCCGCCACTGCGGCCTCGCCTAGGCTAGGGGGTGGTTCGGGTGCTATCCCGCGTCTTTGGGGGTTTCGGGTGGGATCCCGCTTCTAAAGGGGGGCGTGAATCCCTCACGTCACGTGAGCAATACCCTCTCACCGTCCTCAGGCCCCCGGTCATGGAGGCAGATAGTACTCGGCGAAGACACGTCGGCGGCGCCTAAGCCGCCGACTGCGGAACTCGGGTGGGAGAGTTCTCTCCCGTTCCCGCCCCGCCGCCTCTTTCACGAACGTCACCTGCTCGCAGAAAGAGGCGGCGCAGTCCCACTTACCTACTCCCGCTGGAGATCATGGCTCGCACGCCTCGCACCATGGTGTCGAGCGAGAGAGTGTCCACGTCCAGACCCACCACGAGGACCTGGCGCTGTTGCGCCCACGCCGTGCACTCCACCAGCGTGTGGAGCGCTGTGTCATCGCTGCGGTCCTCGCAGTGCTGACACTCGGCCGTGACACCCGATACATTTTTCTCCTCACCTCTGTTACATACATGTTATAAACCCGGCACCCCCAGCCACGGTGAATCAATGAATGCTAAGAGTAAGGGACATCTCTAGGGATAGGGATGATCATCGATCGGCGCCGCCGTAGCGTAGACGCAAAAACAAATTTTAAAATAGGTACATTGATTTATTTTCTTAAAATACAAAAAATAGAAAATAATCTTATACTTAAGATGTTGTAAATGAGAAAAAAATATTTATGTACATGATCATCAGCCTTATTTTTAAATACAATTTATTTCACTGTGAAACAAAGAACTTAGAAAATACTTACAACTATCTTAACGAGAACGAACTTTGCTGCCTTGAAGGAATCAAGTGCAAATAACATTGCTTTTGTCGAATAAATGCTGCTAAGGACATTCTTGCTTTGAAATCTCCGGACAAATCTGGCCTTGTCATTTTTTTTTATTTTTTTATACCACTAGAGTGGCAGACAAGCATACGGCCCCACCAGATGTACCGGTGGTCACCGCAGCCTATGGACGTTTGCAACACCAGAGGCGCCACAATCGCGCTGCGGACTCTTTAAAAACCTTCCAAGTCCCCTTTTGAAGAACCCCATACTGTAGGCGTTTGGGAAAACCGAAGCAGGGAGGTCATTCCACAACCTAAGCGTACGCGGAAGAAAGCCTCTATTATATCTCACCGTGCTCGAGCGCTCAGGACGCAACGTGTGAGGATGAACACCCTGTCTATGGCGAGCGGTGCGATGATAGAATGTAGCCGTAGGCATCATCTCAAACAATTCTTCAGAGCACCAACCGTTGTACAGGCGGTAGAACACACACAGAGAAATAAATAAATAAATACCTACTAATTGGCCACCTGTGTAGGACATTAGGTCGAAACCAAAATGACTTACTGTGAACTCCAACCGCAGGACAAAATAGAAAAATGTCAAATGGCTGACTACTATTTGCTGAGATCTCGATCTCTTGGAAGTGAGTTTATTGACTCATAAATTATGAAATTAGTACGTTTTATTCATAGAGCAACACGGAACAGGAGATTTTTTAAAGTGAGGGAAGTTATTTAAAAAAATCTGCAGCATCTGCCTAGGACTGGATCACTGGATCTCAAAATACGTTTAGTAAAAGTTTTCTTTAAAAAAGCAAAGGGAAGAATCCTTTAAAGCACGTAGACACGATTTAACGATATACCTACAATGACACATAATTATGACTAAACCTATCGCGTTTTTGGATCATGTACAAAAAAGACACTGGGTAGTATAGACGACTTATTAATAATTCAGGGTATTTTCATCATTTATCACTGTAAAAAATTGTTAGCCCTAGAAGTACGTACCTACGCAGGTACATTGACGCAAAGTGTCATTAAAACGATTGGACAATCTTTTTCACACTTTCATTTAGAGCGATCTGTCATCATCACAGCTATCATAATAAAGGCGGAAACACATTGTTAAAACGCGACGCGATCCGATGGAAGGCAACGCGTGTTGAGTAGAATCAATTTGTATTGTTTTTTATGACCAGAGTCACACTATCAACATCCGATGCGCCACCATGCGCAGTACAATCTATGCAGCTATGTAATGTCAAGCACTTTTACTCAATGACGTGTGACGTAACTGCGAATTTATTTCAAAACTCACGGTGTTCTGTGCGGTGTTGCGGTAGCAGTTGTAAACTTGACTGGTGATTACCGCAAGAAGAGCTGGATATATACCAGAAACTAAATAAAAATGCTAAATAATAAGCTGACATGCCAAATCATTACAAAAACATGCGAAAATTAGATATAAAAATGCCAAAAATAGCAAAATTGGGCCGCCCGCAGCCATCATGATTCTAACAAGTTGCCCGTCGATGCTGCGAGAGCCGCAAACAATCGCAAGCTCTGTGGGAGTTAACTGCGTCGTGAAATGTGATTTAGGTTTTTACATACATACCTATGTGTATTCTACGGAGGCTGCGGGATCGCAACCGTGGAAGGCGTGGCCAAAAACTACACCGTGAGTTCTTAGCCTTAGATAGGTACTTACTCATATTAAAAAATAAAAAAATGCTACCTTCAACGGCCATATTAAAATTCAATAAATCTGCTGCTGATCAACTGATCATTATTTACATCTATCCTATTATTTTTTTTAATAAGCCGTTTATGTTCAACTTAAAAGATCTAGAAATCGTGGAAATAGCTCCATAGATGGAAACTGCCATACTAACTTACTTAAAATATAGAAAAAATATTTTAGATTTTTACTATTATGCTCATTAAAATAAAAATGGACTATAATTAAATTACTAGGTACTTTAAATGTAAAATTAAAGGTTAATCCACATAAAAAATATCAGCCTTATAATTAGGTAGGTACCTACCTCAAAAATATAAAATAATATTTCAAATTGATACCAGAACGTTACGACAAAAAATAATGTCACAGTATTGGCAGTTTTGTTCAGCTTAAAAATAATGAGTATAATATAAATTAAAATTAAGCCCTAAAATAAAGCTGCCTGATATAATGCACTTTTACACTGTACTTGTTTTATCAGTAAAATAAGTGATATTTTTTGTGTATGTAGTCAAATAAGTATTAATAAAAGGAAATAGGTTGATGACCTGTCTAAGCTGGCCATTTTGAATCAAACTTGTTGAGATTTTAATAAATCTGTATAGGTATTCAAGTCTTAATAAGATCAGGTAGGTACATTGCTGCCTCAAACATTTATACATTTTCATGTAACAGATATTTGGTCAAACTAGGTATTATATCAGGAGGGATATAATACGTACTTTGGCCGGAAGATCTGTTATATTTTTAGTTAGAATTGACAAAAGTGTGTTAACGCCATCAAGTCACTTACAATAATTAACTAAAAAAACGTCAATAATATTAAAGCTACAACTCTGTTAAAATCATACCGCATAGCATATACTATGTTCGTTCTAAATGTTTTAAAATGTAACATTGAGGTGACCTACATAATATAACTTTCATACAAAGGCATAGTACCTATACGGCCACATTTCACCTTATAGTTTTATGTGCCATGTAATAGGTGGTGAGCCCATTGCCTTTACATTGATTTTTTAACAGCCTTTCTATTATTGACGAAAGGACGAGCAAAATAGTTAGGAATACCAGTAAACTGGATCTCCCTTTCCTCATTCAAGAAATACAAAAAAAAACCTATAAACTGATTGGACGTTCGACTTAGAACTAATACACCTCAGATTTTAGAACTAAAGACAGATGACGCTCACTGAACAAGAAAGTGAGGCCATGAAAGCGAATACTAAATCCGAATGTGAATACTATGACGCGGCAGTACTTAACTAAACGTCTCTCTGTTCACACGTAACTAGTAACGATTTCTCATTTATCGTGAACTAGCAGTTTCCCGCGGCTTCGACCGCGTGGAAGTCGTTATCGCGTAAAATCGTAACCCTACATTTGCGCAGTCAGTTAAAATGTAGTCTATGTCCTTCTCAGGCTCGAACTATCACTATAAAGAATTTCATCTCAATCGCTCCAGCCGTTTAGGCGTGAAAGCGTAACAGGCAGACAGACAGACAGAGTTAATTTCGAATTTATAATATTAGGAGGGATAATGCCGAAATATTATGACGCCATTATTTGCGCATTCACTTCTAGGAGTCTTCGCAGTATTCACTTTTGAATTAGTATTTGCGTTCATGGCATCACTTTCTTGTTCGGTAAGCGTTATCTGATCTTAGTTCTATTAATCTGAATAATACCTTCATATAAAATCTGCTTGGTCAAAAACGACATTAAATTTGAAAATGAGCATTTCACAAAAAAGTCAGTGGTTGTAAAATGTTTCGCGTCAAAATAAATACTTTTGATTGAAAATGATTCTATAAATTAAAATTTCCTTTATTTACATACATAGTCATTAAAATATTTATTGATATGATTTATGATTTATGTCGACACTTTTAGTAGGTAATCGTTAATTTCGAGTGTGGCAGTTAGAATGCAGAATTCAAATTTATTTTTGTCATTCCTACTACTTATTCAAGCACCTTAAACTGTCTTTAATTTTGATATTTCCCGTTTTATTTGTTATGTCGTGATACTGATATAGACCAGTAATCTGCAGTCAGTTGCCTTTATAGACAGTCTGGTGCTAGGAAGGAAAATTATTCAATAATTTTTCGTTATTTCTACGTTCCAATCACCTCACATTGTCTCGTTTTTCGAATTTAAAACTTCGTAATGGCATCATTAGTAACAGTGCGCGAAAACGTGTGTTGTGACATTTATGCGAACTTGATAATTTTTTGCTCAGTGCTCATTTTATACACGTTATTATGAAAATAGTAAATAGATCGTCTCTGAAGCAAAGCTGCCATAACGATAATTTCTAAAATTAAACATATGCTTCAACACGCCGACCATTTATTTTATCAAAAAATTGGCGCCAAGACACTAAAGTTTTACCAGACCATATCCAGAAACTAGAAGTGATACCCACAATCATAGTCATTAGATATTTTATCATAAACATTTCAAATTTAGGGCGATCGGTTTCTTTGCGAGTGAATGGACATGGAATGGCATAGAGAGGAGTAGAACACATATCACGGTGCCATGTTACCATCCAATCATCAAAATTAGCTTGTTCATAGAATAAACATGAAATCACAATTAAAGCTGGCACTGTATATAAAACACCAAATACACCGATACGAATCATTAATTTTTCCAACTTATCTGTTTTCGTTCCATCATGCTTCATCACTGTTCTAATACGAAACAGTGAAACAAAGCCTGCAAGTAAAAATATTGTTCCAAAGACTAAGTAAACGCACAGTGGTCCTAAAACGAACCCTCTGAGAGCTTCTGCATCCCATAGTCCAACATAGCATACGCCAGACAGCACATCACCTGAAACAAAATGAAAAAGATGTGTTGTGAACTTGTAACTTGTGATTGTGAGTCTCAATTCTTCACACAGTTCCGACAGTCACACACGATACGTCAGACAGTCTTCACACAAACAGAGTTATTACTAAATTTTATATAACACTAGCGACCCGCCCTGGCTTCGCACGGGTGCAATGCTGATACTAAATACACTCAGTACAGAAAAAACTGTGAACTTTAAAGCATTGTGGATCCCAAACCCGCAGGGTTACGCGAAAAATTTTTATGTTGTCGTATTAAAGACCATAGTTGCTTATCAAAATATAAGGTGAGACCTTTATACTTTGATACTGAACTGAGAAATTGAACCAAATAAATTTTCCCCCATACATTTTTTATTTTCATTATTTTTTTAGGCATGAATGAGTCATTTTATGGAAAAGTTGTAGTACTAAATGTTAATTAGCACTATATTTCCTATCCAAAACAAATTTGACATCTTAGACTTAGATCGTATGTCCACCTATTTTAAAATCCGGACCAGTGTGCGGCCGGCCGGTACAGCCGCAAACGCTACGTCCCGCAATTTTCTCTTCTTTCTTAATCTTAGAAAATATTCATTTAAATCATTATGCTGTAAAGGGCCATATAGATCTATATTAAATAAGCAATGTATTTAAGGTATTTAATTGGATAAGGATTAATGCTGTATTGGTTAAAACCGCTTCGAATATAAGCCATTATTTGTCGTAAAAAGTAAATGACATAAAAATGTTATTGTAGGATATCTATAAGAGATAGAGATATGCCATCGCGGAGTTTTCTGTAGACCTTTACAATGTGTACAATAGTACTTGTAATAGTACATCATTTTGATAAATTTCGTAGGATTCAGCCTGCGTTTGCAATGTAAGTGGAAAAAATGTAATTATTTACGACATCACATTAGAAACCTCAAAAATAACAGTATTTCTCCACTATTTAATGGATATTATTATACATATAAACCTTCCTCTTTAATCACTCTATCTATTAAAAAAAACCGCATCAAAACCCGTTGTGTAGTTTTGAAGATTTAAGCGTACAAAGGGACATGGGGACTAGGGACAGAGAAAGCGACTTTATTTTATACTATGTAGTGATACATACAAAATGGTCATGCCTTTATCTCCGAAGGGGTTGGCAGAGGCATATACGGGCATATAAGCTATGCCGGTATGCCCACATTCCACGTTTAGTATATGTCCCATGTAATAAGGTGGTGAGTCGTATTGCCGTGTTGAAATCAACAGGCGCAGGTTGTGCTGGCTGACTTTTATTTTTCCGCCGAATAAAAACCACATTATGATACTTATTGTAAATGAGAACAATTACTATAAAACAAAAGCACAATTGGTTTTTAGGGTTTCGTAGCCAAATGGCAAAAACGGAACCCTTATAGATTCGTCATGTCTGTCTGTCTGTCCGTCCGTCCGTGTGTCACAGCAATTTTTCTCAGAAACTATAAGGCCTATGCTATTGAAACTTGGTAACTAGATGTATTCTGTGAACCGCATTAAGATTCTTATATAAAACTAGAAAAAAAGTAGTAAATTTTGGGGGTCCCCATACTCAAAACAGAAACTCAAATTTTTTTTTTCATTAAACCTATGCTATTGAGGTCTTCAAAAATGTTATTGAGGTATCAAACATCATTTTTTTCTAAAATGAATAGTTTGCGCAAGAGACATGTGGCCCTCCCCCCCCCCCCCCCTCTAACTTCTAAACTAAGAGAATGATAAATCTAAAAAAAATATATGATGTACATTGCCATAAAAACTACCAACGAAAATTGGTTTCAACGAGATAGAGCTGGTAGTTTTTTTAATACGTCATAAACCGCAATTTTCGGTTAGAAAAATCACTACCACTGCGAACGTGTTAAGGCGAAGTGCAATTGTGTCTCCAGCGATTCGGAGGGGGTGAAGCAGACGCAAGATGTTCGGGACGCTCCGTGCGCCGGAAACGTTTTCGCGCGTTAGCCCGTTCACTACGCAATTGAAATCATTGACAGAAGTACAAGTTTACATAACTATTTTTTTCGCTCTGTTTAGATAAACCTCTTAGATTTTCTACTCGTGAGCAAGTACGTAATTGATTTTGATGCAGTTTTTATCACTAACATGTAATGAAATTCATTTTCATAATAATAGTCCAGTCAAAATAGACATTCCAGTTTGCATTAATTCCCAACAAGCTGGTTTTTTGTGCAGGCCTTGAATACGTCATTACAAATGATATCAAAAGTATAGGAATAGAACATAATATATTTGAGAAGTACTTCAATTTATTAATGAAAAAGTAAAAATCTGCTGACCCTCTCCTTCATAGTTTTATTTTTTGGTACTTTACTGTCCTGTTTACTGTACTGTGTAATGGTACGGTACAGTACAAAAAAGACTGAAAAATATACCTGTATGGGAGCCCTCCTTAATTTTTTTTCAGTTTTTAGTATTCGTAAATTTCAAATGCCTTTTTTTTTTTTTTTTTTTTTTTTTTAACGTGAGGGAAAATCCTCCTAGGATGCTATGCCGGACTCTTACCGACTAAAAAACCTCACGTAACGCCCAACAGCCTATGGTTGAGAGCCCCGGGTAAGCCCTCAGGAAGGATGTCCCGTGACTCCCAACAGACCTACGGCCGCCAATGCGGCCTCGCCCAGGGGGTGGTTCGGGTGCAATCCCGCGTCTATGGGGGGTTTCGGGTGTGACCCCGCTTCTAAGGGGGGGGCGTGCGTGAGTGCTCACGTCACGCTGCCGTCATGGGCCTGCTTCTGTAAGGACGGTGAGCGGCCCTCTCACCGTCCTCAGACCCCCGGTCATGGAGGCCGATAGTCCTCGGCGAAGACACGTCGGCGGCGCCCAGGGCGCCGACTGCGGAACTCGGGTGGGAGAGTTCTCTCCCGCACCCGGCCCGCCGCCTCCTTTGCGAGCATGACCTGCTCGCAGAAAGAGGCGGCGCAGTCCCACTTACTCCCGCTGGAGAGCATGGCTCGCACCATGGCCTCAAGCGAGAGAGTGTCCACCGCCCAGACCCACTACGAGGACCTGTCGCTGTTGTGCCCACGCCGTGCACTCCACCAGCGTGTGGAGCGCCGTGTCATCGCTGCGGTCCTCGCAGTGCTGACATTCGGCCGTGGTTTCCCGGTGTTTTCGCCACAGATACCTACCGAAGCTACCGTGCCCGGCAAGCATCTGTGTCAACCGGTAGGAGAGAGCACCGTGTCTTCTCTCCAGCCACTCGTCCATGACCGGTCTGACGGCCGCGATTGTGGCGAATCCCCCCTTTGGTTGCTCAAGTCGTATCTTCCATGTCTCCAGGGTTTCCTGGTGGAGCAGGGTCCGCTGGGCCTCGATTTCTCGAGACGCAGGCCTTTGGCCCCGCTCCAGCGCCTCCTTGCGCCATCTGAACAGTGACGCAAGGGCTCTCGCTTCCAGGTCCCATGGAGGGGTCCCGGCTAGGAGACATGCCGCCTCACCGGAGATCGTGCGGTATCCTCTTATCACCCTGACGGCCATCACTCTCTGCGGGCTCATCAGTCTAGCCTCATTGCTGGCCGTCAGGGTCTCCGCCCATACGGGAGCCCCGTACAGGGCCATGCTTCGCACGATCCCAAGGTACAGCCTCCTGTAGGGAGCGTTGGGTCCCCTGATGTTGGGCATCAGCCGCGCGAGTGCGGCCGATGCTCCCCTCAGTTTTGGGACCAAACTTCGGAAATGATGTCCGAAGTTCCACCGGCCATCGAGTACGAGCCCCAGATACTTCATCGAGGGCTCGATGCCGATGCTGACGCCCCCCACCTGTAGGCTGGATCCCGCAGGTGGCCCCATCCGAGGTCCGTGGAAGCACAGAGCCTCGGATTTGTGAAGGGCGACCTCAAGACCCAGCCGCCGAATCCGACCCACGACCTGAGCAACCCCTGCCGTGGCCTTAAGTGCTGCGGCACGGTGCGTTGCTCCCCGCGCCGTAACGAGGGTGTCGTCGGCGTAACATGTTACGCCGACCCCTCTGAGCAACGGACCACGCAGCACCCAGTCGTAACCGATGTTCCACAGGAGCGGCCCTAAAACCGATCCCTGTGGAACACCGCACGACACATCTCGCCGACCCAGCCCTAGCCAGCTCGGGTAAGTTATGGCTCTCTCGGAAAGATAAGCCCCGACAATTCGACGGAGGTAGGGAGGCACTCCATGATAGATAAGCGCCTCCCTGACGCAGTTCCAGGGCAAGGTGTTGAATGCGTTGGCGATGTCGAGAGACACCGCCACCACCACCTCACCCTGTGAGACTGCTTCCTCCGTCAGGCCTCTAATGCGCATGATCGCGTCCACGGTGGAGCGTCCCTGACGGAAGTCAAACTGGCTATCCGCCAGATCAGGCCCCACGCGTGTGAGGTGCCCGACGAGGCGTTGTGCAATAATGCGCTCAAAGAGCTTGCACACCTCGTCGAGCAACACGATCGGCCGGTACCCTGATGGGGAATTTGCCGGCCGCCCCGCCTTTCGAATCAAGACCAGTTTCCCTGTCTTCCAGACCTTGGGAAACTGGCCTTTTTCGAGGCATGCGCTATAAAGACCCATAAGTCGAGGCCCAAGCTCCTCGAGAGCCAGGACCCACGCACGGCCTGGAATGCCGTCGGGTCCAGGGGCGGTGTTTCTGCGGCGTTTAAGCCGCAGGACAGCCGCCCCTAACTCACCCTCGGTGACTACGGGCACGTCGTTCTCGCTGCCTTCCGCGTTGGGCGCCTGAGACGGAGCCATGCGCGGAGGAACGTGTTCCTCCGCTCTCGACGGGAACAAGGAGTCCAGGACCCCCTCCAGCCGCTCCGGCTGGAGACTCTGGGTTAGTGGGGGCGCCTTAGGGCGTAATTTGCCTCTTACCATGATGTACGGGCGCCCCCACGGGTTCCGCTCCAGAGTCTCCATCAGCTCTTCGCGGCCCAATTTTTTGGACCGCTTGACGGCGGTCTGGAGGGCCCTCTTGGCCTCCTTGTACCCATCGTAGAGCTCCGTCTCTCGGGCTGCCGCATCGTCTGGGCGGCGACGCCTTCGGCGAAACCTGGTGTACCGGCGGCGCGCGGTAACGCAATCCACGCGCAACTGCGCGATTTCCGGCGTCCACCAGTACACCTGTTTCCTCGCCGGTCTGGGCCTAGCCCTGGGCATCGCCGCATCGCAGATGTGCGACATGGCTCTCCCGAACCACTCCACCTCAATTTCAAATGCCTAGCGATTGCAGTGGTGCATGAGATGACAGATAGACGGACGGCGTAGTCTCTGTAATAGGGTCGCGTTATTACTGATTATTTATACTGTTGGTTGATGGCACTTGGTGGAACCTGCAGCGCATATTGAATACCCACCACTTGTACTGTTCCACAGCATTTATTTACTCTACACCTGACCGCTTTTGCCTCTTCGCAATTTCAAAAGGAAAAACTAACTTGATGTCATCAAGTTACTCTCTCCTCGTCTCATTTTATCCTTTGGATACGACTGTAAAAAACGGCCAAGTTGAAGTTGGACTGGCACACTGATGAGGATTTCGCAACAAAAAAAAACGCTAAAAGATTACGTTGTAGGTATGGGAGTAACCTTATTAATTCTTTATCTAGTACTAGCGGACGTCACGCGGTTTTACCCGCGTAGTTCCCGTTCCCGTGGGAATACGGGAATAAAATATAGCCTATGTTCACTGCAAAGAGTGTAGCTTCCCAACAGTGAAAGAATTTTTCAAATCGGTCCAGTAGTTCCGGAGCCTATTCGTTACAAACAAACAAACAAAAAACAAATCTATCCTCTTTATAACATTAGTATAGATTTAGATTATTATAGTTGTTACAGCGGTAGCAGAAACACATCTTTGAAATGTATAACTGCCTAGTTCATGAGATACAGATGGACAAACGTACTTCGAAGTCTCAGTAATAGGGTCCCGTTTGGATACGAAACCAAAGAATATACAAAAACGAATATTCCTATATGCATATATGCAAGGGTGTATAAAGAAATAAATTTCGATACTAGTTATTTAGACTAGACAAGGCTTTAGTCCTGTCCAAACTATTACCATTACCCAAACGTTTCATTTCGCATAGCTCTTGCCCGCAGCTTCAGCTGTGTAGAATTCTGTTCACGTTACACAGACTTCAATCCTACTAATATTATAAATGTGAAAGTTTGTGAAGATGTTTGGATGTTTAGATGTTTGGATGTTTGTTACTCAATCACGCTCTAACGACTGAATGGATCTGTCTGAAATTTGGTACAGGGATAGAGTATAGTCCGGAATAACACATAGGCTACTTTTTATCCCGGGAAAATGTTCCCACGGGAAGCGGGAACGGGGACCAAATTTCACGCGGGCGAAGCCGCGCGCATCAGCTAGTTATATCATAATTAAATAATTCGTAAATTATATTAAAACATCAGCCACTTCTGAATATTTTGCTTTTCCGTGCTTCTGAGCCGTTGGTCCCGGTTTTCTGTAACAATATACAGGGTGTGGCGTAAATAGTGGTCCAACCGTCAGGGTGTGATAGACCAGGTGCCGCACTATAACATACTACAATATCATGCAAATTTACCCAAGGGTCTCAGAAAAAAATAACTTTTTTTTAAAAATCGTCCCTTTTTTGTAAAGTTGCCTGTAGATTATAGGAAAACCGCTATTTCTGATTTCTGTTTTTTCTCTCTTAAAGCTAAATACATAAGCTATCAAAAAATAATATTGTTAATAGAATTCCACAACAAACGTTTGAAATAAATATAAGTTCATCTCAATTTTCTCTCTAATTTTCAGGTATCATGAAAATTGTTCAACGTTTTTTATAAAAAATATGTACTACACTGATGCTAGCCAAACGTTTAAATATGCTTATGTAATACTGATTTCAAAATGATACCATGTAAGGATTTCGCATAAACAGAAACTAGTAATTTTTACTGTTAAAGTTCAAAACGGGTTAAGAAAAATTACCAAAATCAACTTACATACATCACTTATAATGTTTTTTTCATAGTAATAGTTCATAGTCGACATTATTATTATTTATTTAAAATCTTATAACCTAGATAGCGCCCGCGGCTCCACCCGCGTGGGATTTTGTAACTATTCTCGCTTTTATTTATTTTCTATCTGAAATTCTGTTCCCATTCCATGACAAATTCCTAGCGCGTGGAACTGCGGGCGCCATCACGGTTATGATTTTTTTAAACTATCGCAGTTTTTAACACTTCACGCGAAATACTATTTACTTACATTCACCGACGTTTCGGGCGTTCAACCGCGACCTTGATGTTGCCTGCGGTTTCACCCGCGATGAATTTTGTTACTATTCCCACTTCCGGTGGGATCATAAAAGCGAGAATAGTTACAAAATCCCACGCGGGTGGAGCCGCGGGCGCTATCTAGGTTATAAGATTTTAAATAAATAATAATAATGTCGACTATGAACTATTACTATGAAAAAAACGTTATAAGTGTGATGTATGTAAGTTGATTTTGGTCATTTTTCTTAACCCGTTTTGAACTTTAACAGTACTACTCTTCTAGCGCTTAACATATAGGTACCACTATCCATTGAGCATTGTATTACTGTTTTACATTATAGTTAAAAAACAAAGTTAGGGTTGTATTGCCTGTATCGGGTTGTAAGCTGTTTATTTTCAGTTCACTGTTGGTTAAAATTCAAAGTCATACTTACAACTTTCAAATACAATACCTATCTAAGTATCTACATCAACTACGATGTACTAGTAGTAAAGTAAGACTATCAGAATATCAACAACTAGCGGACGTCACGCGGTTTCACCCGCGTAGTTCCCGTTCCCGTGGGAATACGGGACTAAAATATAGCCTATGTTCACCGCAACGAGTGTAGCTTTCCAACAGTGAAAGAATGTTTCAAATCGGTCCAGTAGTTCCGGAGCCTATTCGTTACAAACAAACAAACAAAAAACAAAAAATCAAAATAACAAATCTTTCCTCTTTATAATATTAGTATAGATTCGCAATACGTACATTGAAAACTGTAATTTTGGATAGGAGAATACCAATTTTTTGAGTTTTAATTTATTATAGACTCAATTAAGGTTTATATCTACTGTTATATTGTAAACTAGCTGTTGCCCGCGACTTCGTACGCGTGAAAATTGTTACAATGCCAATTTGATTGCTCTCTGCTTAGCCCCTAGGATATGAAGCGTGATAATATATAGCCTATTTTAACACCCTACCCCTAGGTAATATTTGTGCAAAATTTGAATCAAATCTATTGAGTACTTTTCGAGATCCTTCCGGACAAAGCAAAGCAAACAGACAAACAGACAAACAGACAAACAGATAAACAGACAAACAGACAAAAATTTTTCTAACTATATTTTCGGCTTCGGTATCTTATGTTGAACACCCAGCGAGTATTTTTTTTAAATATTTCCAATGTACAGTTTTGACTTTTCTATCATTTTATTATATGTATAGATTTAGGAGAATTGGCCCACTGATTTATCAGTCATTAGTATTATACTCGTAATAACATTGATTTTACTTAAATATTAATATAAATAATGTACATGTTATAAGCTCAGTCAGGGCGTCCCATACATGAGCGTATTATAGGTGAATCTTCTGGACTTATCTACTATGTGGCATCAGGCGGACTTTGTATTGGAAAGTATGAAAACGTTACTATAACTTACATAATACACCAAAGAAATTTACCCAAACAGATGCGATATTTTTACGCTCTTGAGCTTAAGCCTTGAATACTTCCTTTTTTGTTTTTTTTTATTACCCATTTTCGTTACTACGGCGGCGAATTACGTCAGCGGGTGCGACAAAGTTGTATACGGGTGTCCTCAACGAAGCCTGTCGGCTGACTGAGCGGGCGCTGTGAGGTGACTGATAGCGGCAAAATGCACTCCCGCTCAACAAAACGTATTTTATATTCAAACAATATGATTTTAATAAATAAATAACATCATAGGGCCCCGAGGTAACTTATTAGGGACATGGAAATAAAAAAAATAGTGTGGTACATTATATAACTACTGAATAAAATTGGTTATAGTCAAGGCGGTCACAGGTAAATTTACAGATTTGAGACAACTTTGGGATAAATTTCTATCGAGCCGAATTTACTCAATCGTGTTTTGGAGAACTGACAACCCTGGTCAATATACTTAATAATAATTATCCATTTAAAAAATTGTGAAATCCTTAGTAACACCATTGCAAAATTGGTTCGAAATATGTCAAAATATGTATTTTGAGTCCCACTTCACCTTAAAACATCAATCAAAGTTACAACGAACTATAAGAACTTTTATATTATGTTACTTGCTGGTAGGAAACCCTTCATGGGCGCGTCCAACTCGCACTTGGCCGGTTTTTTTAACTGGCTACGCCGAATATTGTCGGTCGTCCTTGCGAGCGTTCATTCCCAGTTGATCCGCGGCAGTAGTTCCGCGACGGAACTAGTGAGACTTTTTGTCCCAATAGTTCCGTGGCGAAACTAGTGAGACTTTTTTTTCCCAGTAGTTCCGCACCACGTAACTACTGAGACATTTTTATTCTCAGTAGTTCCGTAGCGGAACTAACTAGTGAGACTTTTCTATTCCCAGTAGTTCCGTGGCGGAACTAGTGAAACTTTTCTATTCCCAGTAGTTCCGTAGCGGAACTAGTGAGATTTTTCTATTCCCAATAGTTCCGTAGCTGGAACTATCATGGATCCAATCCCTTAAGGGGCGGTTAACCCGCACAAGTAGGCATTTGGCGCTCCCCTCGCCCCGGGCGCAAGACACACCGCGCGCCGGCAGCGGCAGTCAACTCTCATGCCACAGTATACAGTATAGTAGAAAGAAACAGCATGCTAACTTTGTTTGACGTAGTAAATGCATCTAACTTTATTAAGTGTAGTGATTTATTAGTTTCGTAAATAAAAATAAATGAGTTAATCGTAAATAAATTATGAATATTATACTATTATTTTTAAGCTAGTTTGTTTGTTTGTTTAGTTGTTCTAACTCTAGAGTCTAAGAGACTGCTAGTTGAATTTCAAGAGTTTCTTAACAGAATGTCCATTTTTGAAAAATACCAAAATATATAACATCACGCTAAGGCGAATAAGAGCTTAGCAGCAACGAAACATTTTTCGACAACTAGGATATTTCATTTCTTTTGAAAGTTTCCGTTGCGTACGTTTGCTACAGTTGCGTAAAAAATGTAAATGACATAATAGCTGGTCATAAAAATTTCTAAAGTTGGAATGCTAAGTATGAATCACGGGATCATTGTGCATCCAAAATGGCCGCCGCGGTGTAATCACAAAATTTCATGATGGGTGTCGTTTAAAGGGTTTTTTGGTATGCTGAATACGAATCACGTACTAATTTTGCAATCCAATATGGACGCCGCGCCGTAATCACAAAATGTCATAATGGGTATCGTTTAAGGGGTTTCTTGGTATGCTGAGTACGAATCACGTGATAATTTTGCAATCCAATATGGCCACCGCGCCGTAATCACACAATTTCATGATGGGTATAGTTTAAGGGAATTCTTGGTATGCTAAGTATGAATCACATGATAATTTTGCAATCCAATATGGCCACCGCGGTGTGATCACAAAATTTCATGATGGGTATCGTTTAAGGGGTTTTTTGGTATGCTGAGTACGAATCACATGATAATTTTGCAATCCAATATGGGCGCCGCGCCGTAATCACAAAATTTCATGATGGGTATCGTTTAAAGGGTTTTTGGTATGCTGAGTACGAATTACGTGATAATTTTGGAATACAATATGGCCGCCGCGCCGTAATCACAAAATATCATGATGGGTATCGTTTAAGGGGTGTATTGGTATGCTGAGTACGAATCCTGTGATAATTTTGAAATGCAATATGGCCGCCGCGCCGTAATCGGAAAAATCCATGATGGTTATCGTTTAAGGGGTTTTTTGGTATGCTGAGGACTAATCACATGATAATTTTGCAATCCAAAATGGCCACCGATCGTAATGCATTGAGGGCGATGCATTACGATCGGCCACGGCACGTGGCCTGTCTCCGGTAGCGGTGACGGCACGTGTAAGTACTTCGTCACCTAGAAGTGCTTACGCGAAAATTGCCGCGAAGAAGACATGTCCAGAGAAGATACGTTCTCTCGAACCGTCTAATAACAATGTACGCCTAGAGCCTGTAAAACCACATACTGATTCGGAGGGCTTCATTAAAGTAGAAAGGAAGAAAGGAAAGCCCTCCAGTCGCAACCACTGTGGTACCGGTGTAACGGGACCGAACATGTTGCTGCGTCCGGCTACGGCGACGACTCAGCTATACGTGTCCCGTCTGCATCATTCCACGAAGGCTGAGGAATTAGTCGAGTACATAAATATTAAGACTAATTGTGACGCGAGGGTGGAGCAGCTAGACTCGTACCGTGACGTTGATTTCCGTTCGTTTATGGTGCGGGTCCCGACAGAACGTCTATCCACCTTCATGAGCGAGACCTTTTGGCCGAAGGGTGTAGTATACCGACGCTTCCGAGGAAGAATAAACTACACCACGCAGCGCATCACAACGGCGCCGTCGATTATTCGTTTGCATAATTAATAAGATATAGTTTAAGTTTTTCAATTATGTATTAGTATACTGGTTGAATTTATAGTCGTTTTGGAACGGAAAGGTTTAGGCCCAGTTTCGATAACAGAACCGATCGGCACTGTCAATTTGAAAATCAACAATAAAAAATTACGAAAATGTCAAAATCTACATCGTTTGCCAAAATCAAAACGAGAACACCTGGTTATTCCTTTAAATTTCACGAAATACGTTTACTACGATTTTCTACTACAATTTTTTATTCAATGTCTAACGTTCCAATCAGTAACAAGAGTCACCGCGCCGGGAAAATTCGACCAATCACAACGCATGAACGCATCGGTCCACGTGGACTCGTTGCCAAGTAACGTCGGTAGGTACTCGACTAGTTACGTCTTGTAGGTAGGTAAATACGCTCGGCCGACCGCGCCGCCGACCGGCGACCGCGGCGCGCAGTTCGACTATAACTCGCACGCAGTATTGTCGTCGCGATCGACTTTTATTTGTGGTCGGAAATAAAACGATTAGTTTACACTCGAGAGTACGAATCTCGTGATGAATTACGCAGTGCGATAGTGGACGCCTTTGAAATAGTGAAAAGTGACAGAGACACATTGAATAAACTAAAAGACAATAGCCTAAAACGTGCCCGTTTGTGTATCGAACGTTCTGGACTCCATTTTGAGCAGTTGCTAAGGTACAGGGAAGTGTAAATAAACTGTGAATAGGTAGGTCTAGGTATTTAAGTTGATTATTTTGTAAATAGCTCCAATTTTTTAAATACGCCGGAAATACTCCCTATTTGTTCGTGTTCATTTTCATTATTATTACATAAACCTTATTATTTAACCGTAAAATAGAACAATATTAAAGTATTTCCGACGGTCCTAAGCCCGCGTAAAGTATGAAGGAGAAATTGGAGTCCTTTATTATTATCTAAGTACCTATTATTATCGAAACGATGCATTCGGCCAATGAACTGATCACATGGAGACACGCGCCGCGGCGTAGGTACGGAGTTTCATTCATTGAAAAGTTCAATAAATAATCGAAGCGCTACTAATGTTTCAACTCGAACGAGTGATAAAGATTACATAGAAGTCATTTTTTTATTATAACCTGCACAGCTGTTTTGACACTCCGAAATGGTTCCATTATTGATTCCGAGTAACCCCCTCTCGGGTCCAGAACGACTATAAATTCAACCAGTATTAAGTATTTTTATTTGTGTAATGTTATGTTATGGGCCATGTTGCCTGAAATAAATCTTTATTATTATTATTATTTCCTTTATTTACAATTTTAAAACATATTAATTTAAATTTTTAAATACATCATATAAAAAAATATATTTAAAAATATAAAAAAATTGTGTCCCACCGGCATCGGGTACAGGGACCAAGCTACTGGTGGTTAGGGCTGCAGAGACAGGAACCTCCTCACAATACGTGCAGTGTCTAAGAGAACTGCCTTTTGCATTATTATTATAATTATGTTTCTTCTTTTCTCGGGTATCTTCTTTTTTTTTATTGAAGATACCCGGTCTTTTGGTAGGCTTACATGGGGACATATTGGTCCAACACGCAGAGGCCCTTTGAGATTTTTAATGTATTGGGAAATGGGACCCCCACTGCAGACAGTTCACAACCGCCTTATGTAGAAGAACAGCAATGGACTGCCTACAATGGGAGCTAAACTATTACAAAATATGCTAACTACAAAATGGGCTATTGAATTGGGGGTTAAAATGGACTGGGTGATTTGATCTATAGATAAAGACGGCGTCTGCCATTTCAATATCTTATTATTAAAACATTGGCAGACGGTGACTCGCCAACTCACTAGATGGGCCCCCTATACAATCGCCATAGGCCCGTAGGCCTGTGAGGCGACAGAGGGCAACACCGGTGTGAGCGGCTAGGGGTGTCGAGCGGTGCGGCGCCGGTTTCGCCATCGCGGGTCAGACCCGGAGCGGGTTTCCCCGTAGTTATGCCCTTGAAAATGACACTTCCACCCCCGAGCATATAGCTCTGGCTTCCCCCCTCTGACCAGCCAATGAAGGCAAGCCAGAGTTGAGATTTGCTGCACTCCCGGGAGTACCGTCTCCCGTTAGCCCATTAAATGCTAACTGGTCGAGGAGCGTAACAAAACTCTAAGGAATCGGGACCGATGTGTAGCCACCCACATTCAGCTCGCCACAAGCTGCCCTGCGGATGTGTGCTTTTCTATAACCTTGTGAGATATTTTTTGTTGATCTCAAAAAGTGGATGACTCAAAAAGCAAATCTACTATGCCCTCATAGGGTTGCGTTAATCCCATGAAAAGACAACGACTGTCCGCGAGGGGTTTTTTATTATTATTCCCTTTATTTACATAGTTATACTTATTAAATTAAATTTTTAAATACATTTTATAAAAAAGAAAATATATTTAAAAATATAAAAAAATAGTGTCCCACCGGCATCGGGTACAGGGACCAAGCTACCGGTGGTTAGGGCTGCAGAGACAGGAACCTCCTCACAATACGTGCCGTGTCTAGGAGAACTGCCTTTTGCATCTGGCTCTTGACCCAACTACCCAACCCGAGCCTCTTCAGATGTTGATCGAGGCTCTTGGCAATCAGACCATGTGCTGATACGACTATCGGAACAATAACCGCCGAGTCCACATCCCACATATCGACAATCTCGTGAGCCAAATCCAAATATTTTATTTGTTTTTCCTTTTCTGCTTTCACGAGATTTTCGTCATGTGGGACGGTAATGTCAACGATTATTGCGAGGCGCTCTGATCGATCTATTACCACTATATCAGGCTTATTGGCCACAATAGTCCTGTCAGTGATAATAGATCGATCCCAATACAATGTGACACGGCCATTTTCTAGAACTGGGTCGGGCACATACCTGTAATACGGTACCTCTGAATCAACAAGTTTATATTTTAGTGCAAGTTGCTGATGGACAATCCTGGCCACTTGGTTGTGTCTATGCAAATACTCACCGTTGGCAAGACGAGGACAACCAGAAATAATATGTCTGAGAGATTCACCCGGTAGGTGGCATGCCCGACATATGTCAACCGTACCATCTCTCAAAATATATTTCCGATAGTTATATTATTATTATTATTATTATTAGTACGCGATTCGTACTCAGCATACCAAAAACCCCTTAAACGATACCCATCATGAAATTTTATGATTACGGCGCGGCGGCTATATTCGATTGCAAAATTATCACGTGATTCGTACTCAGCATACCAAAAAACCCCTTAAACGATACCCATCATGAAATTTTGTGATTATGGCACGGCGGCCATATTGGATTGCAAAATTATCACGTGATTCGTACTCAGCATACCAAAAAACCCCTTAAACGATACCCATCATGAAATTTTGTGATTACGGCGCGGCGGCCATCTTGTATTGCAAAATTAGTACGCGATTCGTACTCAGCATACCAAAAAACCCCTTAAACGATACCCATCATGAAATTTTGTGATTACGGCGCGGCGGCTATATTCGATTGCAAAATTATCACGTGATTCGTACTCAGCATACCAAAAAACCCCTTAAACGATACCCATCATGAAATTTTGTGATTACGGCGTGACCGCCATGTTGGATTGCGAAATTATCATGTAATTCGTAGACATTTTAATGCATTAGGTTGCTGGTTACCATGTCGTGAAAACACTTAAAAAGTAAAAGATCACCACATTTTTACCATGAGTCGCGTATGTATTTGTAACGGTTAATCTAATTACATTTTGCCCATTACTGATATTTTTATACTGTGGCGCGATTTCAACGTAATTTGGCATAATAATTACGAAATAGTTGCGAAAAAAACTGACACAGGTCCTGCCTCCACAAGCGCCAGGGCGAGACTGATCGGCCGTCAGCGGCGCAATTCTATTGCGTTTGGTAGATATTCGTACATGATAACTATGTAAATAGTTGTTTATAGAAAAACGTTCGGAAAATGTGTATAAAAACTTAATACCTTTAAGCGCGGCTTAAAGTATTTTTCATTTTTATGAAAAATTGATATTTTAGGACATGCGACAAAAACAAATGAAGATCGACAAAGCACATGAAGATCGAAGAAAAAATTAAGATCAGTTGGAAAAACAAATAACGATCGAAAAATCATTACGCAGATCAATAAAAAAAAAAGACTATAAGCGAGTTGATAAGGTCAAAAGTTACTTGCAGCCATATTTTGTAATCTAAATGCGATTACCATTAAAAAAACTAGGTGCAAGCAATTCTCAACCTTAATGACACTTATCTAGAAATTTGCTTTTAGGCGCTTATAGATATCGCAGATTACGAATATATAAAAAATAAAAATATATTATGCATGCTCATAAGGTGGAAATTTGCATGAACCCTTTTTTTGTAATCTAGATGCGATAACCATTCAAAAAAATAGATGCAAGCAATTCTCGACCTTAATGACACTTCCCCAAAAATGTGCTTTTAGGCGTTTATAGACATCACAGATCACGAATATATAAAAAAAAATATATACATGATTATTATATATATTTATTTGTTTTGTCGATATTCATTTGTTTTCTTTTAGAAAATAGCCGTAAGAGACCGTAGGGAACTAATGGGAACATAAAATATTCGTATGTAAGTGATGCTTTCACCCACGGGAATACTGGGACTTGATTTATTAGTTTTTACTTTATGCGTTGTTCCGCGGAACTACTGGGACTTAATTTATTTGTTTTTAATTTATGCTTTGTTCCGCGGAACTACTGGGAATGAATTTATTAGTATTTCGTTTAAACGAAAGCGGAACTAATGAAAACTGAATTATTGATGCTTTGTTCCGCGGGACAACTGGGAAAAAAAGTCTCACTAGTTCCGCCACGACCGCCACGGAACTACTTCAACGGAACAACTGGGAATAATCGACATTTTTGACTGCCTTAGTGGCTCAATGGTATGGTTCAAATGCCGCGTTGAGGCCCCTAGTTCGACTCCTGGGTGTCGAATCAATCGGAATTTGGTTGTTTTCTATCCCTACTAATGTTATAAATGCGAAAGTAACTCTGTCTGTCTGTTTGTTGCGTTTACACACCAAAACTGCTGAACTGATTTTTATGAAATTTGGTATAGAGATAGTTTGAGTCCAAGGGAAGGACATAGGTTACTTTTTAACTGACTGCGCAACAGGAGGGTTAGATTTTACGCGATAACGACTTGTACGCGGACGAAGCCATGGGGAGCAGCTATTGTATTATATGTATGTATTTAGAAATATATAAATAAGCAGGTATGTCTATCAGTTGTCTAAATTCAACAGCACAGGTTTAGGTAGATGACTTAGTGTAAGAATGTCCAAAAATCAATATCAATACATATAATAAAATCGTAACAGGTCGCTGTCTGTACATGGAAGATAAATAAGAAAAAATATTATAGGGGGGCTTTATGAACGCAATAGAACCCAAAACAATGATTTTTAGAATTTTTGTCTGTTTGTCTGTATGTCTGTATGTCTGTATATCTGTTTGTCTGTACGGTTGTGCACGCTAATCTCAGTAACCGCTCAACCGATTGCAATGCGGTTTTTAGGGTTTCGTAGCCAAATGGCAAAAACGGAACCCTTATAGATTCGTCATGTCTGTCTGTCTGTCTGTCTGTCCGTCCGTGTGTCACAGCCACTTTTCTCCGAAACTATAAAGCGTATGCTATTGAAACTTGGTAACTAGATGTATTCTGTGAACCGCATTAAGATTCTTATATAAAACTAGAAAAAAAGCAGTAAATTTTGGGGGTCCCCATACTCAGAACTGAAACTCAAAATTTTTTTTTTCATTATACCTATTGATAGGTCTTTAAAAATGCTATTGAGGTTTTTAACATCATTTTTTTCTAAAGTGAATAGTTTGCGCAAGAGACACTTCCAAAGTGGAAAAATGTGTGTCCCCCCCCCTCTAACTTCTAAACTAAGAGAATGATAAATCTAAAAAGAATGTATGATATACATTGCCATAAAAACTACCAACGAAAATTAGATTGAACGAGATAGAGCTGGTAGTTTTTTTTTAATACGTCATAAATCGCAATTTTCGGCTAGAAAAATCACTTCCACTGCGAACGTGTTAAAACATCAATCAAAGTTACAACGAACTATAAGAACTTTTATATTATGTTACTTGCTGCTATGAAACCCTTCATGGGCGAGTCCAAATCGCACTTGGGCGGTTTTATTTTTATTGTGTTGAGGTTTGCTCCAGTTAACATTTAGCGTTTGTTTAATGTAAATCGGTTTAGAAATAAAAGAGTTATAACACTTTTAAGAATCAGATATTTTGAAAATTTTAAATGTAGGGGTTTCTTTGAATGTGAGTGAACCTAAACTGGCGTGTTGGCTTAATCATAAAAGAGCTTAATGATTAAGACTATTTTTAAACAATTGTTGACTGAATTGTTTTAAAATAGACTTAATCATTAAGCTCTTTTATGATTAAGCAAACAGGGCAGTTTCAGACGCTTCTTGATGACTCTGATGAAGAAATACCTTTCCTTTCATACACCTTATGTGACGTAAACGAAGTTGCGGGCTCAGCTAGTAAATAAATAAAAAGACAGAAAGTTAGATAGATGGATGACCACCACATGATCACTTTGTGACATTGTGCTCCGGAAGGCATGTTAAGCTGTTGGTCCTGGTTGCCAATAAAATTGCAGTTGTTAAGTATGACACATTGAACGCCTTATGGGTGGTTTGAAATACAGCAGGCACCAATATGGCTCACCTATTCACGTTATAGGATAGAATAGGCAAAATCCTAAAAAAAACAAGGGTGGAATATGGATGTGAATATGCCTCTGCCTACTGAGAAAGAATTTATGTACCTATGTTTTTTCCAGAAAGTTTGCCTTTCTAAAGGACTATGGCCTCTAATATCAGCAGCGAGACTTAGACATGGGAGATTACAGTGTCCTAGCAAATTTTGGAGGGATGCCCAACATCAGGGGACCCAACGCTCCCTACAGGAGACTGTACCTGGGGATCGTGCGGAGCATGGCCCTATACGGGGCCCCCGTATGGGCGGAGACCCTGACGGGCAGCATTGTGGCTACCCTGCTTAGCCCGTTGAGGGCGAAGGCCGTCAGGGTGATAAGGGGATACCGCCATATGTCTTTGCGTCATTGTTTAAATGGCGCAAGGAGGCGCAGGAGCGGGGCCAGGAAACTGTGAAGACCTGGAAGGTATGACTTGCGCAACCAGGGGAGAGAATCGCCACAATCGGGTCGGTCAGACCTGCCACGGACGAGTGGCAGGGGAGGAGCCACGACGCTCTCTCCTACCGCTTGTTAGAGATGCTTACTGGGCATGGAAGCTTCGGTAAGTATCTGTGGCGAATACACGGGGAAATCACAGCTGAGTGCCAGCAATGCGAGGACACAGCACTCCACACATTGGTGAAGTGCACAGCATGGGCGGAACAGCGCCAGGTCCTTGTGGCAGGTCTGGATGTGGACATTCTCTCCTGTGAGACAATGTTGCGAGCAATAACCTCCAGTGGGACTTCGCTGCCTCTTTCTGTAGCTGGTCATGCTCGTGAAAAGAAGACTCGTCAAATTGAAGAAATTGCTGTATCAAGGAACCCCTACAGGTGCTTATAGTTTTGTCCTGTCCATCTAACTGCAGTTCAGATATCCTTAATACTAAGTAATTTTTTTTGCAAATATGCAGACAGTGAAAATAATGAAAAGGTTTTATTTGTCAGGTACCTTACCTTCATGAAATCAGTGATGTTATTTTTTCATAACTACTTCATTGTGAGGGGTATTTATTGTAAAGGTCTTTCAAATAAACGGCCAAGTGCGAGTTGAACTCGCCCATGAAGGGTTCCGTAGCAGCAAGTAACATAAAGTTCTTGTAGTTTGTTGTAACTTTCATTGACATTTTAACACGTTCGCAGTGGTAGTGATTTTTCTCGGCGAAAATTGCGGTTTATGACGTATTAAAAAAAAACTACCAACTCGATTTCGTTCAAACTAATTTTCGTTGGTAGATTTTATGGCAATGTACATTATATATTTTTTTTAGATTTATCATTCTCTTAGTTTAGAAGTTAGAGGGGGGGGGACACACATTTTTCCACTTTGGAAGTATCTCTTGCGCAAACTATTCACTTTAGAAAAAAATGATGTTAAAAACCTCAATAGCATTTTTGAAGACCTATCTATAGATACCTCACACATATGGGTTTGATGAAAAAAAAATTTTTGAGTTTCAGTTCTGAGTATGGGGACCCCAGAAATTAACTGCTTTTTATCTAGTTTTATATAAAAATCTTGATGCGGTTCACAGAATACATCTACTTACCAAGTTTCAACAGCATAGGCCTTATAGTTTCGGAGAAAAATGGCTGTGACACACGGACGGACAGACAGACAGACAGACAGACAGACAGACAGACAGACAGACAGACATGACGAATCTATAAGGGTTCCGATTTTGCCATTTGGCTACGGAACCCTAAAAAGGTCAAGTGAGAGTCAAATTTGCCCATGGTTCCATGCCAAAAAAACACCAAAAAAATCATGTTTGTTGTATGTGTGTGCATCACTTGTTCCCTGTGTTGAGCCCTCAACATAGGGAATAAGTGATGTATCTCTATACATCATCTCTGAAAATACATTTCTCTAGCTATCACGGTTCCTGAGTTACAGACTTGTGACAGAGGGACACATTCCTGTGACCTGTTTTACCCTCTGGGTACGGAACCCTAGACACTATGGGTTTGTTAAAACTGAAATATTAACTTAATAAATAAATAAAGTAATAGGAATAACTTACCATCTACTTTTCCCATAGCTAATATTGATATAGTTTTAATAGCAGGCACTGCCCATGCAGCTAAATGAAAATATTGTGAATTTGCTTCAATAGCCTCATGACCCCACTTCAGCCCAGCTGCTAGAAACCATGTAAGGGTCAGGATCACCCACCAAATGCTTGAGGCCATACTGAAGAAATAAACCACCATAAATAGAATTGTACAGGGCTCGTGTTTTGTACCTTGTGTTATCACTGATATGTTAGGTAATCTTGCACCACTCACAGTACTTGGAAATGGTCCTTGACAACTCACACTATCACCTGCACTCCAGCCCATCACATAGGCAGCAGCTACCATAAGATAACATACAGACAGGAATATAATAGGCCTTTCAGGATACCTAAATCTATCTGTATCAATTAAAAAAGTTAGTACTGTAAAGAGACAACTGATAGTACACAATGTTGCCCAAACCCCGATCCATAGCCTTGCAAAATTTTTTTCATCTTGTGAAAAGAACATTCCACTGCATGGTGCTCCACAATCTGGTTCAGTTTTATCTCCCACTTTAAGAGAGTATTCCAAATCCTCATTCTTTGGAACCTTGAACTGCACAGGACAGACAAATCCATAATCCTTAGCTCCATGTAGCTTACTAGGATCTCTGTCATTATTATTTTTGTAATCAACTTTTGGCAGTTTATGTTCATTATGTTTGCGAGATTCATGAGTAACATTATCACCAACACATATAACATTTTCTTTTGCTTCAGGAAACTTGGAGCATTCTAGATGTTCAGGCCATGGAAATCCAAATCTGATCATAAGTTCGTCACAATTTTGTCTAGCCGACTCACATAAATGCCGACAAGGGGGTATGGCTGTCTCTAAAACAGTACACACAGGTGCATACACAGAACATAGGAAGAACTTGAGGTCAGGAGAACAATTAACTTTGATCAAAGGAGTGAGTTGATGTATTTCAGGTCCTGCATCGGCTTGATTAGCGTGATTAAGAAGATTCGGAAAAATTGTTTGATTATATCTTAAATGTTGACATATCTCAATGGTAATAGGTTCACAGCGGTCATGATGTGGTAATGTATCTCCTTGATACACAGTAACTCGTGAAGGTTCAGCGGTTGCAACCAAATATATTAGTAAAATAGCAAGAGCTACGTTTACTGTATCCATGATTTGATGGCTATTGTGGCTACTCGATACTACGAGAACTACATGTGAATTTTAACATAAAAATAATGGCAGTAAATCATTTACGTTGGCCATGACTACATTACCAGGCATTAACACTAAATCCATTCATGTCCGCCTGTTAACTCAACTTATAAAATATGTAAAAATTGAAACAATTTCAACATCACAAAAGCAACAAATTGCCCTTTCCTTCAGAAACAAATTGTGCCAAACCAAAAGACTGCACAGACTCTCATAGTAGTAGTTTTATTTATCCATTTTCGGATAGGCAAAGGCAATTTGAGCCATACAGCCAAATCTTGTATATTCAATAACTCTTCATTTTGCTTTAATAAGTCACAGTCCTCGTCCTCTAAGTCCAGTCAAAGTCAAGTACAGCCCTAAGTCGAAGTCAGTCTTCCTTCAGAAAAGCGGTGGATACATTTCTGAAAGTTCCTTTGGATTTTTTGTCGGAAACTGCAAAGTTGCGATTCACTGCGTTTTATCACTTCTCAACACTAGTGCACGTTGTCGAACGTTTATGTTTAGGAATCCACCATTAATACACACAAAACACTCGAAATTACACTAATTTTGCGAATTTACAAAACGACGCGATACGATTCCTTCCAATTCGCGCCAAAGAATCCACAGACTCTCATATTATACAAATGTACTCTGTGGCACAGACTATTAATTTATTTTAAATGAAGACCACAGACTCAAATATTAAAAATATTCCAATTTTCTTTCGTATGGCAAGTATTATCGATATGTCAATGTCACCAAAAGAACAAAGAGGACCTTTTTTTTAAAAAGAGAATTTTGCTAATTTTATAATGCGCTAGCGACACGGTCAATTGTATTGAGTCAAGTCTGATTTTTATGAATGGAAGTTGCTTCAGTGTGCGTGATTTCTTTGCATGTGTATGTGCATCGACGTGTATGTACAGATGATATTGACGAGGCATGACAAGTGCAGTTGGACCAAGTCGCTAGCGCTCATGGGCTCCCGGACACGGGTCAATATATTGAGTCAAGTTTGATATTTTATGAATGGAAGTTGTTTCAGTATGTGTGTGTTCATCGACGTATATGTACACAAGATATTGAAGAGGCATGACAATTGCCAATTGATCGTGTCTGGACTCCTTAAAATGACATCCACACACAAAAAATTTCGCAAACATCCACATGTTTGTTACTCTTTCACGCTGTAACGGGAAAACGGATCTGGCTGAAATTTGATACAGGGGTATTTACCCCTGGTCTGGAAATAGGTCTGGAATAACACATAGGCTACTTTGTATCCCAGGGCTAATTTCCCACGAGAAGCGCGAACGGGAACAAAACTTGACGCGGACGAAGCTGCGGGTGTCAGTGTGAAGAGACTGTATGGATGTCATCTCTTTGGTATCACAACCTATGGTTTGGTTGCTATAGTGACTCAGAACTGTGATTTAGAGACTGTCAATATATTTCGATAACTGCTTATTCATATTTCTTAAAACTGTAATAAAACAACGTTTTATTTGCTTTAACTGTTTATTATTCTTATCGTCTTAGAACTTTTCCACATTACAAAAGTTCAGATGGTAGCAGAGCGAAATGTTCATAGTGAAAAGTTGTCACGACGTAGTATAGCGAAAATTTTTACGTAAGTTTTTTTTTGCTATAAACATGCCAAAAGCAACGTATCACATTGATCCACTTGATAAGGATAACTATGACACTTGGGCGATACAAGCCGAAGCTGTATTGGTCAAAAGCAAGCTATGGAAGTATGTCTCAACTCCGCTTGACGTAAAAGCAGATACTGCTGAGATCGAAGCTGATAAACAGGCCAAGGCAGAACTAATTTTAATCATTGCTCCTTCCCAACTAAAAGAGGTTAAGAAATGTAACACTGCGAAAGATTTGTGGGATAAATTGAAACAAATACATGCGAGCAAAGGCCCTGCTCGTAAAGCCACATTATTGAAGCAACTTATTCTGACCAAACTAGAAGGCAGTGATGTTCGTACACACCTAAACATGTTTATGGACACCGTCGATAAGCTCGCTGACATGGATGTCACCATAAATGAGGATTTGATAACTATCATGATGCTCTACAGCCTTTCCTCAGAGTACGAAAACTTTCGCGTAGCTATAGAGTCTCGCGACATATTGCCAAAGCCGGAAGAATTAAAAATAAAAATTATCGAAGAAAGCGACGCTCGTCATCACAATGACAATTACGAACCTGGCCAACAACAACAAGAAGAAAACGCACTTTTAGCTTCTTGCAAAATCTGTAAGAGAACGGGAAGCAGAATCTTTCAGAAAAAGACGCACAGAGTTTGCTCTAACTGTTGGAAGAAAAACAAAGACAAACAGAAGTCTAACATTAGCAAAAACGCCGATTCCCTATACGCTGAAGAATGTTTTCTTAGTTCAACACGGAACAACCAGGATGACTGGGTACTTGACAGTGGTTGTACCTCACATATGACCCATCACCACGAGCACTTCAAAAACATGAAGACTGTGTCAAGAAAACTCAACTTTGCATCAGAAAATCACTCCACAGAAATTTTGGGTGAAGGAAGAATTACATTTTCTGATGAAAAACGAGGACGACAAGTACATCTGGAAAACGCCCTTTATGTACCTTCCCTTTCTACCAATTTACTATCGGTATCTAAAATGACTTCACATGGAGCCACCGTCTCGTTCGACAACAACCGTGCTTTAGTTCGCAACAAGTCAGGTGAACTTGTACTGTTTTATTTATTTATTTATGTACTTACACACAAGAAATATAAGAAGTATGACAAAAAGAAAGATAGGTACAATGGTACTGCTTATTTCTATAAGAAATATCTCCCAGCAGACCAGCGAAAGGAGAACATGAAGAAGAAAAAAGAAATTAAAAGTGTGTAAATAAAGGAATAGGGTAAAACTAATATAATATACATACAAAATTAACGAAAGAATATATAGGTACTTACATCTTAATAAGTTGTTAATAGGTATAAATATACAAATATGTCAAAATATAAATATCCACGGTATAAATACATATAATATGTACTTACTTACATATACTTAATAAATACATAAATAGGTTTATAGTGTAGACATATAATATTCACGGACTTTCTTTTTGAAAGTTGTGAGAGTTTTGCTGTCTCTGATGGCGGGCGGTAGTGAGTTCCACAACCTGACCGCATGCACAGTGAAGGAATATGAATAGAAATCAGTTTTGTGACGAGGGAGTTTGAGAAGTAGGCGGAGGTTAGACCTGCAGGGAGCGTCAAGAGATCGAACAAATGAGAACCGCTCCCTCAGATAGGAAGGTGAAGATGGATTGTAAAGGATATTGAAAAGTAGATTAAGAATTCGAGTGTTCCGGCGAAGACGGATAGGGAGCCACTTGAGTTCTTTGCGAAAATGGGAAACGTGATCATACTTTCTAAGATTGAATATAAAGCGTATACATAAATTTTGCAACCTCTCAAGTTTATCTAGAAGCTCCTCGGTGGCGTCTAAATAGCAAGCATCAGCGTAGTCAATAATGGGTTTTATAAGAGTTTGTGCAAGATTGATTTTCGTCCTCAGGGGCAAGAAGCTCTGGAGGCATCGCAACGAGTGAAAAGAGAAATGAACCTTCTTGCTGACATCGTTAATGTGGGCACGCCAAGATAGCGTGGCATCCATAATCACACCCAGGTTCTTAACAGAGTCTGAATATGGAATGTGGACACCAGCCAATAGCACCGGACTTAGTTCCGACACCGGTAGTCTGTCACATTGGTATTTACTACCAATGACGATAGCCTGCGACTTGGAAGGGTTGATGAGTAATCCGACCGACCTGGCCCAGTCACTTAATTTATCCAAATCCCGGTTCATAGAAGAAATACCAGAAAGTGCATCATTAGCCGTAAAATGGCGATACAGCTGCAAGTCATCCGCATAGAGATGGAAGTTACTGGAAATGTGACTGGTAGCAAAGTTGATAAAGATAGAAAAGAGAAGAGGAGATAAAACGCCACCCTGAGGAACGCCTGCAGATAGTTCGCACCAATCAGAGGATGTCTGGCCGATACGAACACACGTGAGTGCGACCCCGAAGGTAAGAGTCAAACCAGGATATGGCGGAGGAAGAGACATTTATAGATCGTAAGGTACCAAGTAGTACATCAAAGTCGACAGAAGTGAAGGCACTACTAAAATCAAGGAGAACTAAAAGTCTTAGTTGTTTTCGCTCCATAGCCCATCGGATGTCATCTGTCACTTTAATAAGCGCAGTGACAGTGCTATGTCCAGCGCGAAATCCTGACTGAAAGGGGCTGAGGGAGTCAGAAGACGATAGAAAGACTGAGAGCAGCCGATGAACAATATGCTCAAGGACTTTGGAGAGAAACGGAAGTATAGAGATAGGTCGATAATCAGTCAGTAAGCAGGGGTTAGTTGTTTTAGGTAGAGGCACAACGTACGCTGACTTCCAAACCTTAGGAAAGGAACCAGAGAATAACGAGAAATTAAAGATATGAGTAATGACGGGAAGTATGATAGGGAGAATAGGGAGGATCATCCTTGAGCAGATGCTATCGCAACCCGAAGCTGTTGAAGTAATGGACAGAAGAGATCTCCTAACGTCGGAGTCGGAGACAGAGACGAACTGAAAAGGAGAGGTCCGGTGCACAGGCCCATCCAAAAGTCTGAGCAAGGTAGCCCTCTTTACATCTGCATCCAAGGAGACCGGCGGTTGAGAGAAGTGCTTATTTAGAGCAGTGGTGTCGATGTCCTTGGAGTCAGAAACTGGAGATTTGCCTATGCCCACGGACCTAAGAAATCTCCAGGTGTCAGCCGAACTCCGACCGTTAAGAGAATCGTAGAAGTGGCGTTTTCTTGCATCTCTACACATCCGACTGCAGCGGTTCCTCAGAGACTTAAAAGCTATTACCCCTCGGGGTTTAGGGGATATGCGTTACTTCTCATGGAGCTAACGTTACACCCTGAGGGTACAGTAGTGGCTTTTTCAAGTAGATTCCTAAGATTCAGTATCTTAGGGATTAACGAAAAAGCCCACATTAGGAGGAAGGGCATAACGGTACTCCGTTCGTTGAGCAGCCCGCCTGGGGCAGTACCTCCACCCTGCAGAAGACCGCGGTAATAGTAACCTGGCTCCATGCTGGGTTATGTTCTCCGTCGGTGAGCAGGGTCCCAGTGCTCATTGGGGTTACTTTGTACCGGTGACGGTGAGACCAGAGTCTCAACTGTCTCTATTGGCTGGCATAGGCGCGGAGTATTGGTACGGCGGTCAGGGAGACCCGGTGAAACGGTTGACCGCTGACCGCCCGCAGGCTGTACGGGACCCGAACCTGGGGATTACTTAATCTCCGCCCCAGGAGGCTGAACCAGCAGCTTGTGAAAAGTCCCTGGTGCTGTGGTCGTGCCGGAGAAGGATACCGGAGTGGACGCGGCCATTGCATCGGGGGGGGACCGGGGGCCCTTCCGTGCGCCGTGACAATACACCGCATTACCTGTGCCTGCCTTTGGAGAATATGAGGCTCGCTTAGTCTCTTGCGCCACCGGTACCTAGGCACCCCCTACCTTCTTATATCCCCTTTTATTTCACAATCATGGCAAGAAAAACAAAGAATAAGGTATCCACAGCGGTTTCGTCGAAGTCCACACTTGTTGTGGATTTATGCAACATCAGGGGAATGCACTCCAACATTAACGCAATCCACAACCACTTGGAAACTAAGCAGCCTAATTTGTTTTTCCTGACGGAGACGAAGATTTCATGTCCGGTTGATACATCCTACTTGATGTACCCCGGCTATAAGCTTGAGGCTAACTTCAAGGCACAGGCTGGGGTATGCATGTTCGTCCGGGATGATATCTGCTGTCGCCGTCTCAAGGGCCTGGAAGACAGGGACCTGTCAGTATTGTGGGCGCGCGTGGATCACGGGGGCCACACTCGGATCTACGCGTGCATTTACAGGTCTCATAGCGGTGACGCGGACACGGTCCGTCTCTTTGAACACCTGCAAAGATCGACTGACAAAGTCATTGAGCGGTATCCCTCCGCAGAGATAGTGATTATGGGAGACTTCAATGGTCACCACGTTGACTGGTTAGGTTCTCGGATCACTAGCTTTGCGGGGAAAGCTGCTCATGAATTTGCCCTGACCTATGGGTTCTCCCAATTGGTCAAATCTCACACGAGAATACCGGACCGGGAGAACGAAAAGAGTTCGTTGCTGGACCTGCTGCTGACTACGCGTCCGGACGGATATACTGTTTCAGTGGATGCGCCTCTTGGCTCATCAGATCACTGTGTTGTTCGGGCGCGAGTGCCACTAGCAAGGCCGGAACCACGCCGGCCCAAGGAGTGGCGACATGTGTGGCACTATAAGTCGGCAGACTGGGATGGACTGCGTGAGTTCTTTGCATCGTACCCGTGGAGGCGGCTTTGCTTCACATCAGACGATCTGGACACCTGCTCTGCAGCAGTTGCTGAGGGGATCTTGGCAGGTATGGAAGGCTACATTCCTAACCGCTGGATCCCTGCAGGGGAAAAAAAGCGACCGTGGTTTAATCGGTCTTGCAGAGAAGCTAGAAAGCTGAAAGAGTCTGTCTACAGGGCTTGGACCACGGCTCGCAAAAATTCTGATCCTAACATATCTGAAGTGAAACGCAAGCTGAATGCCGCCTCGAGGGCCAGCAAACGAGCAATTGCCAGGGCAAAGTTCGATTTCGTCGGCAGAATTGGTGAGCGACTAGCCGGCTACCCTTCTGGAAGTCGTGAATTCTGGTCGCTTGCCAAAGCTGCCGAGGGAAACTTCTGTCGGTCAGGATTACCACCCCTGCAGAAACGGGACGGTAGTCTGGCCCAGAGTGCCAAGGAGAAAGCCGACCTTTTGGGCTCTATCTTTGCCTCCAACTCGACCATGAACGATGGAGGTGCGCTGCCGCCTGACGTCCCCTGGTGTGGCACTTCAATGCCAGAAATTAAATTCAGGCAGCGGGATGTCAGGCGGGAGCTTCATACCCTTGACGTGCATAAGTCGAGTGGGCCGGACGGCATTCCCGCGGTGGTGCTTAAGCGGTGTGGTGCGGAGTTGTGTCCGGTACTTACACGTCTTTTCACGCTTTCCTACTCCATGAAAAAAGTCCCGGCGTCGTGGAAGACCGCTTACGTGCATCCTGTGCCCAAGAAAGGTGACAGGACCGACCCGGCCAATTACAGGCCTATAGCTGTCACCTCCCTATTATCAAAGGTGATGGAGCGTGTAATTAATGCACAGCTCCTGAGGTACCTTGAGGAACACGACCTGCTCAGTGATCGACAGTATGGTTTCCGTCACGGTCGCTCGACAGGCGATCTTCTCGTGTACCTCACACACCGATGGGCGGCGGCTATTGAGAGCAAAGGCGAGGCTCTAGCAGTGAGCCTTGACATCTCTAAAGCTTTTGACCGGGTCTGGCACCGTGGTCTTCTAACGAAATTGCCCTCCTATGGATTGCCCGAGAATTTATGTGGATGGGTGTCCAGCTTTCTGGCCGGTAGAAGCATCAGGGCCGTTGTTGACGGCAGCTGTTCTGAATGCATGGCCATAAACGCTGGAGTACCACAAGGCTCAGTGTTGTCCCCCACTTTGTTTCTGCTGCATATCAATGACATGTTGTCCATTGACGGCATTCATTGTTATGCAGACGACAGTACGGGTGACACATGTTACACGGGCCGTCCCGGTATCTCTCGAGCTGTAGTGGAGGAAAGTCGTGAAAAACTTGTGTCCGAAATCGAGGCTACTCTCTCTAGAGTGTCCGATTGGGGAAGACAAAATCTTGTCCAATTCAACCCCACCAAGACTCAAGTATGTGTATTCACTGCTAAGAAAACCCCATTTACTGTGGCGCCACAATTTCAGGGCACGTCACTCACCATCTCCGAAAGTATAGGGATCCTTGGTGTTGAGATCTCCAATGTCGTTCAGTTCCGAAGTCATTTGGAGGACAAGGCCAGGCTGGCGTCCAAGAAGCTCGGAGTGCTCAGTAGGGCGCGGCGGTACTTTACTGCGGCTCAAACACTGCTTCTCTACAAGTCGCAAGTGCGGCCGCACATGGAGTACTGCTGTCACCTCTGGGCGGGGGCACCTGAATACCAGCTTCATCCTTTTGACTCGGTGCAAAGGCGTGCTATGAGAGTTGTCGGCGATCCCATACTTGCAGGTTATGTGGAACCTCTTAGTGACAGGAGAGACTTTGCTTCTCTGTGTGTATTCTACCGGCTGTATAACGGTTTGTGCTCTGAGGAATTGTTTGACATGATGCCTACGGCTACATTCTATCATCGCACCGCTCGCCACAGACAGGGTGTTCATCCTCACATGTTGCATCCGGAGCGCTCGAGCACGGTTAGATCCGATAGGGGCTTTCTACCGCGCACGCTTAGGTTGTGGAATGATCTCCCTGCCTCGGTTTTCCCAAACGCCTACAGTATGGGGTTCTTCAAGAGGGGTCTTAGAAGGTTTTTACAGGGTCGACAGCGCGAGTGTGGCGCCTCTGGTGTTGCAAACGTCCATAGGCTGCGGTGACCACCGGTACATCTGGTGGGCCGTATGCTTGTCTGCCACCTTAGTGGTATAAAAAAAAAAAAAAAAAAAAAAAAAAAAAGCTACAAAATTTTGTTCTGAGGGGCTACCTATTCCTAAATCGCCTCCTAGCTCTATCTCTACGAGCCATTAGGTTTTTTATAGAATCGTTCAACCAGGGAGCTGGGTAATGTTTGATTCGGACACGTTTAACCGGGGCATGCCGGTCGAATAACTCAACAACTGTAGTGTTGAATATGTTGACCATTTCATTGACGTTAGCGGAGTTAAACACCAACGACCAGTCAGCAGAGCCGGCATCTCTTTGCAATGCCTCCAGATTCATACCCCTGAAATTACGAAGGAAACAGATTTGTTGCTTACGTTTAGGGGGACGAACACGATAAGAGAGGAAAAGTAAGTCATGTAAGGAAAACGGAGCAGGCAGCTGACCATGTGAGCCCACATCGTCAGGGGAGGAAACTAGGATGAGGTCAAGTAGTGAAGGTTTGCAATCACGGGCATGGTGAGTTGTAGAGAGCGGTAAAACATGTGGTTATATGCAGACAATAAAGATAATAATTTACGAGAGCGGCTGTCATTTTTTACCAAACAAGTGTTAAAGTCACCCATTATGACTACGTGACTATAGGAAGGAGTGAGTTCATGTAGAAGGTTATCATAAGAGTTGAAATAGTCTATGTGCATATCAGGGCTGTAGAAAACTCCAAGGAGAAGCTTAGTATGAAGTAAAGAAATTTCCAGAAAGAGATGTTCAGCTGATTCGGTGTAGGCATTAGGAGATGCACTAACAATCTTATGAGGAATGTTAGCACGTAAGTAGATTCCTACACCGCCACAGCCTACACCAGTTCTATCGTTTCGAATTAAAACATAGCCTGGAAGTGAGACCATTGTAGATGGGATAGATGGCTTAAGAAATGTTTCATATATAAGCATAGCATCAAGAGAGGAGTTGCTAAAAGACGCCAGAAAATCGGAGTAGTGGCCTTTAACACTCTGTGCATTAATATGCGCTAGATTGAGATTCTTGGGATGGTTTGAAGATAAAGAGGAGAGATGATCGTGCAAGGTCAGAGAGGCAGAGGAATCAACATCCACGCTGTGGAAACTATCGGAGCCAGAAGAACACGAAAAAAAGCTGCTGTTTAGGTTGCAAAGGTCGTCCGTATTATGCATAGTTCAGAAAAGAAATAAATATATAGATCTATAATAATAAATAATATAGGTATCTAAATAAATATACTGTGGAAGAATAAAAAAAAATATCTTGCTCACTCACTCGCTGATAGTGGCAGAAATTTTCACAAGATAACGTCACATATTTTATAGAGAACACATTAAAAAAAAAAACCCTATCACAGCAAAGGAAGCTTTTTATAGAGTCGAGTGTAAAAAAAAAAAAAACAACTTAATTTCCTCACGCATCCCAGCTACAAAGTTAGGTCATTGACATCAACCCTACCAAATATAAGCAAGGCGAAAGTGTGGAGCCGGCATTATCCACAAATGACACGGGGTGTCAGTGTCACTGTCATATCGCACACAGAAAATAAATGACACTATACAAGCGAAATCGAGTTAAAGCGACATCTGAAACCTACAGATAAAACTACGTAATCTGTAAAGACCCTTTCTTTAACAGTTATCATAGATTTCGCTAGGTGGCACCGCGTGTCAGTGCATACTTCAAGGTTATGCGCTTGTTCATCAAGGAAAAACAGACACTAAGCCAGTTCGTGCCTGTCGCGTTGTGGGTTCGGCGATGGAAGGAAATGATTTATTTTACTTGAATAGTTACACCATTTATTTAATTACTTTAACTTGACAAGAGCACGCATGTTTCGCATGTCGTCGTACGCTTGTTCATCAAGGAAAAACAGACACTAAGCCAGTTCGTGCCTGTCGCGTTGTGGGTTCGGCGATGGAAGGAAATGATTTATTTTACTTGAATAGTTACACCATTTATTTAATTACTTTAACTTGACAAGAGCACGCATGTTTCGCATGTCGTCGTATGGTTAATGCAGTAGTAGTTTTATTCATACGAGCTATTTCAGGCCATTTCGAATGAGCATCCATTACTATTAACCACATTGAACCTAGAAATGGACCTGCAAAGTCTGCATGAACTCTTTGCCATGGATTAGTTGGCCATTCCCAACTATGTAATGGTTTCATTTCAGGTTTATTTCTAACTGACATACAACCTTTACAATTCTGAGTGATTGATTCTATATCAAGGTAAATGTTAGGCCACCAAAAGTAGCTTTTAGCAAGAGCTTTCATTTTCAATGAACCTAGGTGTCCTACATGTAATTCCTCTAATAATTGTTGCCTTAACTTGGTAGGAATTACTGCTCTATTTCTCCATGTTATAATACCATTTACCATATATAATTCTAATTCTTTTCCTTTATAAGGCAATATGTCTTTATCTACATTTTTAGGCCATCCATTCTCAATATAGCTTAATACTTTACATAAGGTATAATCGTTTTTAGTAGCATTTATAATAACATTTTGAGTAACAGGGGGAATATCAATCAAAATGGTGTTAATCATTGGTTGATTTTCCTCTGAGTCCACTATATCTGAGCTTGACAATTGAATAGGTAATCTAGATGGAAAATCTGCACTTGCATTATGGTTAGAACTTCTATATTCTATTGTATAATTATAACTACATAATATTAACGCCCATCTAGTCATCCTATCTGCATAAATATTACCCAGTGATTTATTAGGATGAAATAAAGATATCAGTGGCTTATGATCAGTTACTAATATGAACTTGTTACCCTTTAAATACAAATCGAATTTCTTAACAGCCCAAACAATTGATAATGCTTCTTTATCAATTTGAGAATACCTAACCTCAGTTTCTGTTAGGGTTCGACTTCCAAATGCAATAGGACGTTCTACATATTTATTTCTTATCTTATCATAATACCTATGTGCTAAGCAAGCACCTAAACCATACTTAGAGGCATCACAACTTAACACTAATTCTAACTTAGGATTATAATGTAATAAAACTTGATCAGATGCTATACAAGTCTTAGCCCACTCAAAAGCAGTTGTATGATCTTTTGACCATTTCCATCTGATACTCTTTTTACATAACTGATATAATGCATGCAATTTTTCTGCAGCATTTGGCATGAACTTATTATAAAAATTAACAGTTCCTAAGAAACTTCTGAGTTGTTTAACATCCTTCGGCTGTGGTGCATTTAATATAGCCTTAATATGTTCTGGGGTTTTATGAATACCTTCCCCATCTATAATGTGACCACAGTATTCCAACTTGTTTGACACAAATTGTGATTTTACTTTATTTATTTTAATATTTAATTTATGCAGTTTATGCAAAACACTTTCTAAGGTAGTTAAATGACTATTTATATCTGCATTTGCTATCAATATATCATCTAGATAACAGTAAACATTAGGTATATTCCCAAAATTATCATCCATAAATTCTTGCCAGTCTAATGGTGCTGGGGCGATCCCGAACATCATAAAGCTTGGACGATAATATCCCCAGGGGGTAGTTAATGTCATTAACTCCTGTGCATTATTATCCATTTTCCTATTCATATATGCTTTTCTCAAATCAATTTTTGAAAAGACAGTAATTGGCTTATTTACCCCATTGTTAAGTTTAGCAAAAATATCCTCAATTACAGGAATAGGATGATGAGACATCTCAAGATGTGGATTAATAGTTACTTTGTAATCTCCACAAATCCTTACATTGTTTGGTCCTTTTATAATAGGCACTATCGGGGTAGCCCAGGTGACAGACTCCTTAGAAACCTTTGACATTTTACCATCTTCAACTAATTTATCTAGTTCACATTTAACAATATTCTCTAATGCATATGCAATGCGTCTCGGCTTACATATCAGAGGTTTAACTCCTGATTTTAATTTTAAAGTACCTGGAGGACCTTGTATCTCTCCAGAGGTATTAGAGAATAATTTAGGGTATTTATTCAACAAACATTCTAATTTAGTTTGAATGTCACCTTGACTTTCTATTACATGAATAGTACTTTTATTACTCTTATAATTATTGTTTTTACATAAAGGCCAATCAATTTTAATAACATTTAACCAGTCTCTTCCGAGCAATGGTTTCTTACCTTCTTCCACTATGATTAACGGTGCTAAATAACATTTATTTTTAGATTTTACATTTACAATTGCCTTTCCTAATACACTAATAGGTTTATTACCATATGCTTTTAATTTTAAGTCAGTATCAGAATACTCTAACTTAGGTAAAAATCTTTGAACATACCTGAGAGGCATTAATGTAACATCAGCTCCGCAGTCTATTTCAAATAGAATATTTATGCCATTAATGTCTAATTTAGCCATCCATGGGTCTGGCTTACCTTCTTTTAGCTTTGTTACATTATTACAAGTATTAACTTCCATAGGGTACCTCCCTTCCTGAAAATCTAAATTATTATTATTAAACAGGTTATCAATACAATAGTCTTCTAACTCGGAGCTAGGTGTATCTTCAGACACTTGTAAAACTGTATAATTGCTCTCATCGGACACAATTTCTTTAACATTCTTTGATTTGTTAACACTACCTTTCTTCCCTTCATATTTAAAATTATTTTTATTTCTACATATGCTTGCCAAATGACCTTTCTTTTTACAATTATAACATTCTTGATCCTTAAATTTACAATTTGGTTTCATATGACCATTACGTCCACAACAGTGGCACTTTACATTAGTACGTCTGTCTACCGGCTTGATGGTGGCGGCATTGACCTCTTTTTCCATAGAATGTGCTACCATTCTTGAATCCCTTTCGGCCAATTCGTCAGTACATGCTATTCTCACCGCTTCCGTAAATGTTATTTCTTTCATTGAGAACAATCTTTTTATTATTTTCTCATTACGTAGTCCATGTACGAATTTGTCTCGTAATGCTCTTTCTAAGTGCGACCCAAAATTACATGTTTTAGCTAATTTTTTTAATGCAGCTACGTATTCCATGACACCCTCATTATTTTCTTGGTTCCTTTTCAAAAACCTATACGTCTCGGCTAATTCGGACGGCTCCGGCTCTAAATGTCTTTCTACTAATTCCTTTAGAGACTCATAAGATTTGCTTTCGATATCATCGGGAAAGCATAACTCCGATAACAATGTCACAATCTCAAAACCGACAAAAGTCATTAGGTATTGCGGCCATTTTGAGACATCAATTTCGTATATTTTCATTTTGTTAGCAAATATTTGGGTGTACACCTTCCACGTACACTTATTCCTATCATATGGAGGCATTTCAATATGACTTATAGGATTAATAATTGAAAATACTCGCCCTTCCACGAGGTTTTCTTCTACGTTTCCTTCGTTCGCCATTTTGCTCGTACCGGCGTAACGTAACAGCACTTGCCAATGAATTGTACGGAGCGTAATTCGTACAAAATAAAACTCACCCCACGCGTATTTTAATAAATTCCTCGTCGCCAATGTCGCGTTGTGGGTTCGGCGATGGAAGGAAATGATTTATTTTACTTGAATAGTTACACCATTTATTTAATTACTTTAACTTAGAGCACGCATGTTTCGCATGTCGTCGTACCAGAACCAGAGAGCAACGCGGTAGAGTGTTGCCATACATAATTAACATTTACGACAGTGCCCAGTCATCGGCGACTACAGTGCACAGGGTAAGTGAAAAAATGACTTTATTCGTTTAGTGTCGGTTATACCGTAACAAACCATGTAATTTTTAAATTTTCTTAAATGTAAAAGTGGCATCATTTGTATAGTGCCGCTTATTACGTAAGATAATCAAGAAAATTAATATGGACTTTGTTAATAAAACGACATTATTCGTTTAGTGCCTTTTATGTCGTAACTTTTCGTGATAAAATTGAGAATTAGTTAATGAATAAGTAACGTATTTCGTTTAGTTTATTACAAAATTATTTGAGGTTATATCAGTAAATGACACTATTCGTTTAATGCCATTTATTGTGTTAAAATATTTTGGTTTATTTTTATTATTGTGTTAGTATAGAAAAGGCTCTTTGTGTTTAGTGTCGGTCATTCGATTAAAAAACGTTTAAAGTAATAAATATTTGTGAAAAAAACATTGACTTTTTAGTGACTAGCTATTTTTTCAAGCAACTCCCAAGCTATTTTATTGATTATTTACAAAGCTAAGACCTAAATTTTATTTATTATTTGTTTAAGGTACCTTGCTCATTGAAATACCTATATAACTATGGTATCATACAGAAACAAAAGAAAAAAAATATTAGAACTAGCTGTGAAAAACTATAATAGCGAAAAATAAGAAAATACAGTTTCAACACCTTGTAATGAGCAGCGGTCGGAGTGACGGTGGGAGGGGGGGTGCTAAGAATCTCCGGGTTACGGGAGGCTGCCATACAAAACTGACCCTTGCTACGTTTAATAGAACAACTCTGCGCCTGGACGAGCGGCTCACCGAACTCGAGGTAGAACTTGGTCGTATTAACTGGCACATACTGGGATTGTGCGAGGTCCAAAGAAAGGGGGAGGACACGCCAACCCTTGCATCAGGCGACAATGTGGTCAGGACACTACAGCAAGTGTCCCGAAGGTTTTTGTCCAGAAAAAGCAATAACAGGTGCTCTAAGCTCTCGCCTGAGACTCTCGAATTTATGAGAATAAGACGGGAAACGCCATCTACGCACTCGTCTTTGTCAGACCAGCGGGACCTAAATCTGAGAATCCGAAAGCTGATACGACGCGACCTTTGACGCTATAACACCAGTATCGTCGAGGCAGCGATCGAGCTGAAAAGGGGTACCAAAGTGTTTGCCCGACAGCTTGGAAGACCCCGTCTGACGAAACTGAAGACAGCGGATGGCAGAACTGTGACCTCAAGGTTCGAGATTCTCGAGGAAATTAAGAGCTTTTACAGAGACCTGTATGCATCACAGACAAAAAGGCCGACCATGTTTACAAGTTGTTCTCGAGAGTCGTCACAAACCGCCTCGCCGGAAGGCTCGACGAGTTTTAGCCAAAGGAGCAAGCCGGGTTTCGAAAAGGCTTCAGCACCGTGGACCACATCCATACTGTACGGCAGATTGTACAGAAAACAAACGAGTAAAATCAGCCGCTGTGTATGGCCTTTGTGGATTACGAGAAGGCCTTTGACTCTGTCGAAACCTAGGTAGTCCTGGACGCTCTGCAGCGATGTCGTGTAGATTGGCGATATATCGAGTTGTTGAGATGTCTCTACGACAACGCTACCATGACCATCCAGCTAGAGAACCAAAACCAGTCCCATCGAATTGCGTAGAGGTGTAAGACAGGGTGATGTGATATCCCCCGAAACTCTTCACCAATGCGCTTGAGGACATCTATGAGACACTGGACTGGGAAGGGTGGGGCGTGAACATAAACAGCACGCAATTCTTGCACCTTCGGTTTGCCGATGACATCGTTATTGTGGCGGAGACACTGGAACAGCTAAGCGGAATGCTGCGTAGCCTGAACGGAGCGTCTCAACATGTTGGTCTCGGCATTAACTTGCAAAAAACCAAGGTCATGTTTAATAAACACGTTACACCGGGGCCAATATACGTCGAGGGATCGAGGCTAGAGGTCGTCCAGGAGTATACTTACCTTGGGCAGGTTATTACACTCAACAAAGGGAACCTGGACAAGGAAATCGCCAGTAGGATACGGTTGGGCTGGGCAGCATTTCGCAAACTGCGTCGAGTCTTCAATTCGCCTTTACCGCAATGCCTGAAGACCAAAGTCTATAACCAGTGCGTTCTACCCGTTATGACATACTGTGCCGAGACGTGGACACTTACAGAGAGGTTGGTTAATGCTCTAAAGGTTGCGCAGCGGGGTATGGAAAGGGCTATGCAAGGAGTGTCTGTGAGGGATAGACTCCGAAATGAGACTATCCGACAGAGAACTAAAGTGGTCGACATAGCTCACAGAATAAGTACATTGAAGTGGCAGTGGGCCGGCCATATCTGCAGAAGAACCGACGGCCGATGAAGCAAACGAGTTCTAGAGTGGAGACCGCGTCTCAGCAAACGTGGGTTAGGACGTCCACCCGCTAGATGGACCGACGACCTGGTAAAGGTCGATGGCTGGGACTGGATGCGTAAGGCGCAGGACCGTGTATTGTGGCGTAAATTAGGAGAGGCCTACGTCCAGCAGTGGACTGCGATAGGCTCATTTGATGATTGATAATAATAATTTTATGTGCCATAAATGTGTGACAGTTGAGAGTTTTTGAAAAGGTTTGTAAGGATGCCTTTATTTTGTAAGTTGATGAAAAATTGACGATTTTGTAACTTTTATGGTAGAAGTCATCATAGAAAAGAAACTAAATACATTTTATTATTATTCCTACATTAAATTGTTTGATTTTTGTCGATTATTAAAAAGTATAGATGATTAATTCAAGTTTTTTTTACAGTCACAAAAGAACAATTACTTAATTATATTAAAACAAAAATGGCACTATGCTGAACTTTTTTTTAAAATTAATATTTTGACGTATCTACCTATTATATTAAAAATAATTTAGTAGATTCCGTTAGAGTAGAGACTAAACTAGTATACAAAACAACAATATAAAATCTATTTGAATTCACGGAACTGTTACAGCGGTTACAAAAAGTATAAAAACTTTAAATCGCTCTACTGAAAAATTGTTCTAATGTTTGAATATGGGATACTGGTGAAGCATATTGAGAAACGTTTTCCTCGATTTTTGTCAACCGTTGTTCAACGTTGTCTTGCCTGTCCCCCTTTCCCAACCGACCACCTGAGTTATCCACCTGGTTGGTCAGTTAGGAATAAAAGTTCCTAACCACCCACCTTGTGCACCTGGTTGGTCCTTAGATCATCTAACCACAGGATGCGCCTTACTTAAGCATTGTTTTCTGCCATTGCACATGACCATTTGGTCTTTTGGCTTTATGAAAAGCCTGTACATCAGTACATAATTTTATATGATTAAACTAGTACATTACATTGTAGTTGACTGTACAATAACAATTAACACACAACAGCCATTACGCGTTTGTCGATTAATACATTTTTAAATGCAATGAAATTTTATATGTCTTTGTGTTTCCCCCTTCACTTGTATGAAAACTGGCAGAATATTTTTGTATGCGGTGGTTCGCAAAGGCTAGTCCCGTGTTATATGGTCTAAGGGTTGGTCAGTTAGGAATAAAAGTTCCTAATCACCCACCTGGGACTGTATAAAATAAATAATGTTCATAATGTCTACTTTATCAATATACCCACATGTCTATATGGCAAAACAAATGCAGATCAGCAAAACAAATGAAGAGCGACAAAACAAATGAAGATCGACAAAACAAATGAAGATCGACGAAACAAATGAAGATCGACAAAACAAATGAAGATCGGCAAAATAAATGACTGTCGGATAAACAAATGACCGTTGGATAAACAAATGAAGATCGACAAAACAAATGAAGATCGACGAAACAAATGAAGATCGACAAAACAAATGAAGATCGACAAAACAAATGAAAATCGACAAAACAAATGACGGTCGGATAAACAAATTTCGGTCGGCAAAACCAATGACCGTCGGATAAACATATGCAGATCAATAAAACAAAAGACTAGGCAATTTGATAAGATAAAAAAATATTTGCAACCATATTTTGTAATCTAGATGCGATTGCCATTCAAAAATATAGGTGCAAGCAAATCTCGACCTTAATGACACTTCTCTATAAATGTTCTTATAGTCGTTTATAGACATCACTGATCACGCATATGTAAAAATTAAATAAATATTATGCATGTCCATAAGGTCGAGAATTGCTTGCACCTATTTTTTTAAAATGGTTAAGCATCTAGATTAAAAAAAATGGGTGCAAGCAAATTTCGACCTTATGAACAAGCATAATATCAATTATTTTTTTATATATTAGTGATCAGTGATGTCTATAAACGCCTAAAATCACATTTTTAGAGAAATGTCATTAAGGTCGAGATTGGCTTGCACCTATTTTTTTTGAATGGCAATCGCATCTAGATTACAAAATATGGCTGAGAGTATTTTTTGATCTTATCAAAACAAGGCCATAAGCGATAGTCTTGTTTTATTGATCTGCATATTATGTTTTTTCGATCGTCATTTGTTTTGCCGATCGACATTTGTTTATCCGACCGTCATTTGTTTTGTCGATTTTCATTTGTTTTGTCGATTTTTATTTATTTTGTCGATCTTCATTTGTTTTGTCGATTTTCATTTGTTTTGTCAATCTTCGTTTTTTCGATCGTCATTTGTTTTGCCGATCGTCATTTGTTTATCCGACCGTCATTTGTTTTGTCGATTTTCATTTATTTTGTCGATTTACATTTGTTTTGTCGCTCTTCATTTGTTTTGTCGATCTTCATTTGTTTTGTCGATCTTCATTTGTTTTGCTGATCTTCATTTATTTTGCCATATAGACATGTAGGTATATTGATAAAGTAGAGATTATGGACATTATTTATTTTATACAGTTCCAGGTGGGTGGTTAGGAACTTTTATTCCTAACTGGCCAACCATGTGCACGAGGTGGGTGGTTAGGAACTTTTATTCCTAACTGACCAACCAGGTGGATAACTCAGGTGGTCGGTTGGGAACGGGGGGTCATTTTGTATGGAATAGCCAGTCCAGCGATTATTATTACAGGTCAGTGCTTATGGTATAGTAATCAAAGCCAGGATCAAAATAAAAAAAAAAATTAAAACAGCACCGAACACCAAAAATGACATAAGCATCTGACAAACGCGTCTTATTTTGAAAATTGTATTTGTTATTTGTTGATTTCGTGCGAATATTAAAATTAAAAGCCATGTCTTGATACCGGCAAATATTAATTATTACATTATTTGGTATAGGTTACAATAGTGTGATTTTTTCTGCGCTGTATTTAATACCAATAGTCTTCATAAAAACTTGGACTTAGTCTTCTTATTTTTTTGTACTATTACTGTACACACACTGCACTAATTTTAATCCTCTGTACTTAATAAGCTCCAACGTAAACTAAGTAAAAAATGGACAGTGGAAGTGAAAATTTTGACATTATAAAACTGATTAACGTTAAGGGTAATATTGAAAACATCACTCCTCATAAAATAGCTGTTGTTGCTTTTATCAGAGAATATGGACTATTAAAGATTGAAGGTAAGGTTTTAGCATTAACTGCCGTAATTCTACATCCTCATAAGTTCCTATAATTGTGATATTAGATTTTCTATATATTGAGTTTTTATAAAAAGTAAAGACAGTAAGACGGAGGTTTAAGTTAAGGAAATAATAAAAAATAATTGTAACTTGGTTCTTCTCTCTTTTGACGGTGTCTATACTTTTTAAATATTGATCATGTTTATGTTTCAGCCAACAAGATGACTGACTGTACAGTAGCTCCGAAATACAGGAAAGATTTTTGTATGCTAGCCCTTAAGCTCATCCAGGTAAGAAAATCTCCTAATAGTTAATACAATAGCATTAAAGTATACTTAGGTATGAACTGATAAAGGACCAAAAACCATTTCAGCCCCTTCACATGCAATCCATAGACACTACTCAGTTTCTTCCACTTCTCCTCTTATCTATTTCATACAAGCTATGACAAGTGCAAAAACATGGACAAAGTGATAAATACTTCTCTAAACTTTATTTATCATCACACTTCCCACACAGTATACTAATTTGGGGGAAGGGCATAATAGGTAATGGGAGGATCGGGGACGAGGGTACCACTATCCTTCCTCCCTTTTTTATTGTTATACTAACCTAACTGATCTTGATGTTCATGCAGGGTAATTTTATTCGACTTTAACCTAACCAACAAAAAATTTGAGTATTTGAATGATTATTATCACATTTGCCCAGCTCGTAATGGGCTTTATGCATAGTCGGGCACTATGCATTAATCACTTGGCTCATAACATTCACACATAATGCCTTCGAGTACCCTCATCATAGTCTCTGGACTCGGACAATGCCGACTTAGTGCAATAATAATGTTATTAACGGCTGCTGTAAATTTACCACGCAAAACTTTGTAACTATTGTACTGTTATGAGAGGTCTTACACAAACCATACCTGAGCTAGTTTCTTTTTTTTTTGTGATATAGCTAGTCCAGATTAATGAGATTATTCTGCTTGGTTTCTTTACAAACAGATGTAAAAAGAAGCTAGAAGTCATTTGAGTCACACAAGAATAATCTATATTGAACTGTTAGCTACTGTAAGATTTGAGTTGTGCTATATTTTTATCCTTAAAATTGGTTCTGTTTCAGTGCCCGGACATGGAATTCAAAGAACTAGAAGCGCTGCTTACAGATGGACGTTATAACTTATTGAGTGTGCATCTCCAGAACTTTTGTGTTCGACTACAAAACATCTATGTTAATGGAGTTAGTGCGCTCACAGATTGTGTTACATCAACCATAGACAAGCTCATGATTGAGTGTAACCCCTGTATTATGGCAAGATACAGTGTTCTGGGTAAAATAGACTTTTTTTACAGTATTATTTGTTAGTATACACTTGGGATATGAATAGCAGCAGGCTTAAAAGGGCAACATTGTATGTTTCATATTATAAAACGCACAATATTGCCTTTTTAGGCCCGCCCGCAAGTGATCCCAAATAAACGAAAATACGTTCTTCGTTAGTGGAAGTTCGCGACTCTATTGTTTTTTTTTATGATATTGAAATATATTTTTATTTTGTTAATTATTTCACTGTAATTCTTATAATTTTCTTTTAGGTTTATATCTAAGAAGAATATTGCTCCATTTGGATAGGCTAACCTTTGTACAGGTGGTGTCACTGTACAAGTCATTTTGTTTGTACTATCAGAGAGGCAGACCAGGTCAAATGATCAGATCACTAAGCAAAGAGGTAAAGATAAAGAGAATGGGCGCTTGCACACTGCCACGATAACCGTAACGACACGATATCGTACGATATCGTAGGAGCGGTGTTTTGATACAATTACTACTACACGCTTTCACACTGCCACGATATCGTCACGATATCGCACGATATCGTCACGATATCGCACGATATCGTGGACGATATTTACTGTCGTGACAATATACAGATACTTACAACAGTAGAGTAACTTCATAGAAACGTGCGAAACGGCTCACTCACACAGACGTGCGCATCTACTGACCCGTGACATTCCTGGAGCATGACTTCTAGTGAGCTACAAGTCATGCTCCAGGTATCGTTTAAGGGGTTTTTTGGTATGCTGAGTACGAATCACGTGATAATTTTGCAATCCAATATGGCCGCCGCGCCGTAATCACAAAATTTCATGATGGGTATCGTTTAAGGGGTTTTTTGGTATGCTGAGTACGAATCACGTGATAATTTTACAATCCAATATGGTCGCCGCGCCGTAATCACGAAATTTTATGATGGGTATCGTTAAAGGGTTTTTTTGGTATGCTGAGTACGAATCACGTGATGATTTTGCAATCCAATATGGCCGCCGCGCCGTAATCACAAAATTTCATGATGGGTATCGTTTAAGGGGTTTTTTGGTATGCTGAGTACGAATCACATGATAATTTTACAATCCAATATGGTCGCCGCGCCGTAATCACGAAATTTTATGATGGGTATCGTTAAAGGGGTTTTTTGGTATGCTGAGTACGAATCACGTGATGATTTTGCAATCCAATATGGCAGCCGCGCCGTAATCACAAAATTCCATAATGGGTATCGTTTAAGGGTTTTTTCGTATGCTAGGTACCAATTTAATGTAATTGGCCTAAATTTTACAATAAAAATCTTTTGTCATAGTAATTTCGCATTGCTAGTTCAGAATGCCTAAACTTAACAAGCAAATCTTTTTAGTTTACTACTGTAAATAGCTTAGGCGGGAATATTGGATTGCAAAATTATCACGTAATTCGTACTCAGCATTCGAAAAAACCCCTTAAATGATATCCATCACGAAATTTTGTGATTACGGTGCGGCGGACCTTTTGGATTGCAAAATTATCACGTGATTCGTAACTTATAGATACTGCTAACATTCCCGCGGTGGTATTGCCATCCGGAAGTCAGTGTCTTGTTTTTTTAAAACCTCCAACAAATGACACAGTATGAACTCGAAAGTGTTCTGGGTCATTCGAAAAAAATTATTAAACATTTCACTTCGCGCACACAGTGTATAGAAGAGAAGGTAATAAGTTCCCTCTAAATATCGCACTTGTAGGAGAGGATCAACCCAAAATGTTCTTCTACAGTATCGTTTTTTTCTTCGTAAATATAAAAGATAAAGTAAACGTAACTTGTTTACTGCTGCCATTATTGCTTCTAATATTTTAATTAGCTTTAAGAATCGCGCGGTTACCTTTCCTGGCGCAAAGCTACTAACCGAATAACAAGCTGTGGGTTATACTGTGTCAATTTCGTTCGGTTATATCGTTCCACGATATCGTACGATATCGTGAAACGATGTCGTACAATATCGTGGAACGATATCGTACGATATCGTGGACGATATCGTGCCACGATATCGTGCAATGTGCAAGCGCCCAATAGAATGTGATTACTTTTTTGTTACCTTTGTTTATCTACTACTAAGTACTTTTAATTATATTTTTCTAGAAATTAAATAATATGGACACACAAAATAACACATTACCAATAGCACCTGATGAGTCAAAACCTCTGGAGCTATCAATGAAAATGAACATTATAGACAGAGATAAGTGAGTATCAAAATTCGACTTTATGTATATGGTGTAAGGGCTAAAATAGCATATTCATATAACTTGTTTACTGTTTTCACCTACTCAAATGGTCACTTTTAAAATATTGTATTTATAGGTATTTTATAGACATTTTAATCATTTCAGCAGCTTTGATGAAGGTCAATGGTCCAGAAAGCAAGCTGAACTGTTTACTGCCCAGCAAGCTAATTTATTGCAAATCAATGAAAAGAAGGCTATGCCGCCGAGGCAATTACAGAAAACAATAATACAAGTCATAAAAGATATACCCGAGTATCCTGATATTGTAAGTATCTACTTGGGATTAACTCTACTAAAGCGAATTGTAAAAAGTTTTCTGCCAATTTATTACCTACTAGCGGACGTCACGCGGTTTCACCCGCGTAGTTCCCGTTCCCGTGGGAATACGGGAATAAAATATAGCCTATGTTCACCGCAAAGAGTGTAGCTTTCCAACAGTGAAAGAATTTTTCAAATCGGTCCAATAGTTCCGGAGCCTATTCGTTACAAACAAACAAACAAACAAAAAACAAATCTTTCCTCTTTATAATATTAGTATAGATACATATTAGTCATTATCTATATGTGTTTTGTTAAGTACTGTATATAGGTGTACTAATTTGTATGTTTCTTTATATTTTCCAGTTGAATCTTTAATTTTTTTTGACCACACTTCGGATATATTCGTCCTCCGAAAGAAAGCACTCGTCTACTCAGTCCTGAAACTGACGATGTTTTATAGTATAACTACTGATACCCACAGCTTCGCCCGCGTAAAATTTGTTCCCGTTCTCGGTTCCCATAGGAACTTATTCCCGGGATAAAAATTAGCAAGTATGTGTTATTCCAGACTATAATGTATCCCTGTACCAAATTTCAGCTAGATCTGTTCAGCCGTTTCTTTCTGTAGGATAAAATGTAAACGTGGAGGCTCATTAATTCTTATTAACAAGGCTATAAAATTTAAAGAACGTAAAGACATAGTAAGCCTCTCTGTTGAACGAGTCATTGAAATAGCTAGTATTGAGTTCGAGCAGTTCATTGTGTTAAGCGTATACAGTCCCCCGGATGCTCCATACACACAGTTTGAAGAAATACTGGAAGATGCTTTGTTTAAATGCCAGAGCTCTAAAAAAGCAGTAGTCGTTTGTGGAGATTTCAATGTAGATATTTTAGATTCTTCGCTGGAACCTTCACAGAGACGGAAAATGTTGAACTTATTTAAGTCCTTTGGTTTACATAATGTATAACTGGCACTAGTGCTACTTGTATTGATAACATTTTCACTAATACACACCCCATTAAGAATTGTATAGTAGACCCTGTAAAATCTGATCATCGAGGACAATCTGTTCTGTATGCTAGAAATGTTTCCAGAAGTAAGAATGTAATCAGTTTTGTACCAGTCAACTCGAAACGCTTAGAAACTTTCAAAGAAAATATAGCCAAAAAGATAACAGAATTGCCCGATTACACTACTGTAGATAAATCTTACGCTGATTTATTTAACTTAATACATGATGAGTTTGGAAAATTTTTTACACCAAAAACAGTATCGTTCGGAAGCAGGTCTGTTTTCAGTGACTGGGCTACACCTGGTATTTATAAAAGTCGTAAGAGGCTTTATGAACTTTATTCGGAAAAAGCATTTAATTTTAACCCTGAGTTTAAGGAATATGTTAAAAAATATTCAAAGACCTTTAGACAAGTTTGTTCCTTGGCAAAGTCAAATTTCATTAGAAATAAAATTACAGCTTCGACAAATGTAATTAAAACTACTTGGAACATTGTAAATTCTGAATGCGGTAGGTCTAAAACGAGTGAACGAAGCTTTCATTTAAAGATAAACGGGCGCCACGTCACAGGGGATCTGGAAGTAGCGACTGAGTTTGAAAAATTTTTCAGTAATATACCTATTCATATAACGAATACTCTTCGGTCGTCTTCCACTTCCGCTGAGCAAATATTGTCAGAATGTGTAGATAGCTGTCAACACGCGTTCGAATTCACGACTGTTGACTGCAACGACATTCTGAAAGCTTACAGGGCTATTAATGTTAAAAAAACCGCAGACCTATGGGGGCTATCGGTAAAATCTGTATCTAGTGTCATTGATGTCATTGCCCCTTACTTGGCAGCTGTGTTTAACGATTGCGTTTCGGGTGGTGTGTTTCCTGATTTAATGAAACACAGTAAAGTTATACCTTTGTTCAAGGCCGGCAGTGCTTCTGATCCAGGTAATTTCAGACCTGTCTCAGTGTTGCCGACTTTGAGCAAGATATTTGAAAAATTAATACTTGAGCAGATGCTGACCTATTTTAACAGTCACAAATTATTTCATAATAAACAATTTGGCTTCACTAAAGGACGTTCGACGACCGATGCTGGTGTAGATTTGTTGAAGAGTATTTATGAGGCCTGGGAAGATAAACATGATGCGCTTGGCGTGTTTTGCGATTTGTCTAAGGCTTTTGATTGCGTCCAACATGAGACATTGATCAGGAAACTACAGCACTACGGGATAAGGAACAAGGCTCTCGATCTTCTGACTTCATATTTGAACAATAGAACTCAGAGGGTCGATGTCGGTGGCACACGTTCCGGGGGATCGGTGGTTACTATGGGCGTCCCGCAGGGTTCGATACTCGGACCATTTTTATTTTTAATTTATATTAATGACCTACCCTATTACGTAGGGGACACTAACGGGATTGTTTTGTTTGCAGATGACACTTCCTTAATTTTCAAAATTAAAAGACAACTAGATGACTATGACGATGTTAACAATGCAATCCTAAAAGTAGTACATTGGTTTAACACTAATAATCTTAGCCTGAATGAAAACAAAACTAAATGTATTAAATTTACCTTGCCCAATGTAACACAGGCAGAAACCAATGTGCAACTTAATGGCCAAGAGTTGGAACTTGTGAAATCTACTGCGTTCTTAGGGTTGACGATCGATTCTGGATTGCAGTGGGGCCCACATATTGAAAAACTGGCTGGCAGATTAAGTTCAGCAGCATTTGCTGTCCAAAAGATTAGGCATTTGACTGATGTAGAAACAGCGCGAATAGTGTACTTCAGTTACTTCCACAGTGTAATGTCGTACGGTATGCTACTATGGGGCAATGCCGCAGATATAAATACAATTTTTGTTTTACAAAAACGGACCATAAGAGCCATATATAGATTAGGTCCAAAGGTCTCTCTGCGAGAAAAATTTAAGGAATTAAATATTCTGACTGTGGCATCACAATATATTTTTGAAAATCTTATGTATGTTCAGAAAAATTTATCTAGTTTTACTAAGTTAAGCGATAGACACAATGTGAACACCAGACATAAAAACAACCTTGCCGTTTATCATTGTAGACTGAACAAAGTCAGTAATTCTTTCCTGGGTAACTGTATACGTTTTTACAACAGGCTTCCAAGCGAAATTAAAAGCATGCCTCTAATTAAGTTTAAAAAGTGTATAAAAAGTAAATTGTGCTGCAGGGGCTACTATACAATTGACGATTATTTGATTGATAAGGAAGCCTGGAAGTGATCTGCTTGCTCTACTGATGGAGTCTACTTATTGTAAATATGTAGTGCACAAAAAGAATAGCCCGCCGAGTTTCTTGCCAGTTCTTCTAAAGCGGGCCGCGTTCCGAACTGGTGGTACTATTTGCATTGTATTCATTGACGTGTCGCAAGTGCCTATGTATTAGGATTATGCGAAATAAATGTTTTTTTGAGTTTGAGTTTAAGCGTGAAAGAGTAACAAACATCCACACTCACAAACTTTCGCATTTATAATATTAGTAAGATTCAACAAAAAAAATTTTTGCTTTCAGCATTTTTTGAGTTTCCTGAATTGTATTCGCACCAAAGAGTTCAGTGGCGCCCAGGACTCTCTGTACAACTATTTTGATCGCACGGTTTTCAACTCGTCGGGCAGTAATTCTTGCGATCGAACTAAAAACTTTCGATATGCAGCTTTGAATAGAGCTGCCATGCATACCCATTTTGGTCACAAGTAAGTAGACAATGACCAGCAATTATGTGATCTATTTAAATGAAGTTTCCATGCTTTGCAAAGCCTCAATGACACGGAGCGAGTTTCCAAATCGCTAGTTGGCGAGTTTAAAAGCTAACGAGCGATTTACAATGTTAAGTAGGTATAGTCGAAAGCAGAAGCTCGATATCACGGATCATGTTTACAAGCTGCTCGCGAACACTGGTTTGGTGCTTGTAAAATCGCTCCGTGTCGCCGAGGCTTTAGGGAAGTTAAGGTATTGATCCCGGTTGCTAGTAATATGGCCGTCGTTATTGTCGTTAAGCCCAATTGAAGGCCTTATGAGCGGAGTTTGAAAATTTCAAAGGCATATAATAAACGCAAACCTTAGCCTGTCCATTTCATTACGTCAATAGACCTACTTACATAAAATTTGTTCATAGCTATCGAATTGAAATTATTTCTCTCCTGGGAAACTTTTCGAGGGCTTGCCCGGGGCTCTCGACTGTAGAAGGTGGGTAAAAAAACCGGCCAAGTGCGAGTTGGACTCGCCCATGAAGGGTTTCGTTGCAGCAAGTAACATAATAGCGGTTTATGACGTACTAGCTGACCCGCGCAACTTCGTTTGCGCCACATAAGAGAGAGTATAACCTGTTCCCGTCGCATTTATTCCCGTAGCGTCTCGTCGTTAATATTCAATACTACGTGAGAGAGAGAGAGAGAGAAAGGTTTCTCGTCGCGTGTATTCCCGTCGCATTATTTTTAAAAACAATTTCGTTTATGAAAGAGGTATCCCGTGGCATTATTGTAGAAAAAAATTGATTGCCATTAAAATAGTTATTGTGCACCAACCCAAAGATAGACATATGCTATCGCGCAATTTTTTTTGAACTTTTTTAAGAGAAACAATTTTGTAGTACATACATATTTTTGACATAACTATAAATTATTTACGCAGCACACGCAACGAAGCTCTCAAAAGGAATATCTTTTCCCCCGTTTTTGAAACATTTACTATTACTGCTCCGCTCTTATTCATTGTAGCGTGATGCTATATAGCCTATGACACTCCAAAATAACGTAGCTTTCTATTGGTGAAAGAATTTCTTAAATCGGTTCAGTAGATCCCGAGATTACCCCTTACAATTTAACAAACACACAAACTTTACTTCTTTATGATATTAGTATAGATTAAAAAAAAACTACCAGCTCTATCTCGGTCAAACCAATTTTCGTTAGTAGTTTTTATAGCAATGTACATATTTTTTTTAGATTTATCATTCTCTTAGTTTAGAAGTTAGAGAGGGGGGGGGGGGGGGACACATTTTTTCTCTTTGGAAGTGTCTCTTGCTCAAACTATTCACTTTAGAAAAAAATGATTTTAGGAACCTCAACAGAATTTTTAAAGACCTATCTATAGATACCCCACACGTATGAGCTTGTATGCACAGTTCTGAGTATGGGGACCCCCAAATTTTACTGCTTTTTTCTAGTTTTATATAAGAATCTTAATGCGGTTCACTGAATACATCTAGTTACTAAGTTTCAAAAGCATAGACCTTATAGTTTCGGAGAAAAGTGGCTGTGACACACGGACGGACAGACAGACGGACAGACAGACAGACAGACATGACGAATCTATAAGGGTTCCGTTTTTGCCATTTGGCTACGAAACCCTAAAAAAACGAATATTTACAAGCGGTCCACTTGAAGTTAAGTTACTCAATATTACAGGTCTCTAGCAATGGAGGGCGTGCAAGAAGCTCTCGCCCGAGCCCAAGAGGCGGCAGACTACCCTTGTCTCATGGGTGCGGCCGCGTGGGGAGCATTAGCCGGCGGTCGATCCAGACGCGCCGCTCTCCTCAACCGATACACACAACGTGTACCTCCATCGCCGTCTGGCAGTGCAGCCACACCATCGCCTACTGCACACAGCACGGGGACTGTCGCCAACACTCCGTCCTGTCCGAGACATACGGCGTCTGAGGCGCAGCTCCTAGCGCAACATATGGCTGTGAATGGCGCTAAACCTTCGTATATTTTTCAGGTTTGTTGTAAGACAGTGCTTTTAGTACTAAGAGGTGGTCCACTTCCTCGAACTCATTTAACGTAGCGTGTTACACTCGCTTTGCAAACTCATTGCTATGATATTATTATACTGTTGATTGATAGCACTTGGTGGAACTTGCTGCACATATTGAATAACATCACTTGTACTGTTCCACAACATTTATTTACTTCACACCTGACCGGTTTCGCCTCTCGGCATTCACAAAGGTAAAAAAAACTAACTTGGTGACCACTACATCATTAAATACATCTAAACTCAACTTTCACTTTTATGAATTGAAATTTTCTATCTTATTGCATTGTGAATATTCTAACAACATTTTGCGAACCCGGTCCGAAATTAAAGTTCTTGACTGTACAACTAAATGCCAGTATTCATATGTACTACTGTAGTTGCACCTAATTGGCGATATCCTGATTTGTTTCATTCCAGGTCATCATGAGAGGAGACTCGATCAATTATGTGCACTCAATGACCGATCTCACCATGGCGGGGTTGGCGAATACAGCGGCTTTGTGGGCACTGTATGGAAAGACGGAAATGGCGTCAGTTGCTTGCCAACTTCTTCTCGGTCTTAATACAAGTTTGTATTGATGTTTTTTAATTTCTTTTTAACCGACTGCCAGGAAGGGCTATGTATTTACTTAAACATTTTACTGTCTGACTGGGTTCCAATGGTTTGTAAAATAACGTTAAATAGGTTACAAACGTCATCTACACATGATAAAACTCGACAGTCGAGAATCTGTACATGGGAGCTATTTCAAAATTTTAATTGTAGGGCGTTCTCCAATCGATACTAAAGCCGAAAATGTAATATTTGTAACTACTTCTTCTTCTATCGTGTCAATGATTCACTAAATTGACTTTCAAATAGTATGGGCATAAAACTCTGCCATCTTAACCGCATTGTGAGTGGCCTCGTTAAAATCCTTCTTAGTGCAGGAGACGGGGAACTACTGAATTAATTTGAATGATACTTGGCACAATTCGATCCGAGGAAGGATCTAGGATAGTTTTGATCTCGATTTTTTTGGCGTTTCCTTTGGGAGCCCCCCTCCCAAAGGAACCGCGCAGTGGCTAGTGGCAATGAAGGACGATACGGGTTTTCAGTTGTAATCCCTCAACTTGTGTCAGAAAGGGTGTACCTTAAGGATTGTTCTATTTCAATGTTGAGGTGGTTGAGGGTTTTGTAGTTCAAAATTAGAGTCATTTCAACTTTTGCTAAACCTAGAATTCAAGGTCATTCTAAACTGGCGTGTTTGTCTAATCGTAAAAGAGTTTATAGATTAAGGGTATTATTGACTAGAAAAATAAAATAGAAGAGATACGTTATGATTATATTTTAGGAACTACAAAAATTTAATTCAGAACCCACCTACAAATCCGATGTAAATATTTGGAAAATATCTAAATACATACAAAAAAGATCGGCATTACGCCAACTTTTAACACGTGACAGCCGTTACTCTGTCATCTAGTTCACTTCAATAAGAATCAATGTGTCCGATCGCGCTGCGCTCTGAGCCTCCGTCGTTCCTATCACCGCCGCCGCCGACATAGAGTTTGAAACCGGACGGATAGCACTGCGTGCACAACTAAGCTGAGCAATCTATAGCAGTGGTGTATCGGTTGCAGAGTGCCTGGTGGGGTCTTCAAGCGTGTGGCACAGCACGGCGGCGAGCGGCGCGTGCGCGGCGGGCGCGGTGGCGTGCGCGGCGTGGCGAGGCTCCTCCGCACTGGCCGCCGCGCTCGCCTCGCACCTGCGCTGCGCCGCCGTCGCGCCGCTAGCCACGCGGTATAGCGCCGCGCTCGCGCTCTACGCTGGTGAGTTAGCTCTTCTATGTATTTTTGACCGAGCGAGCGAAGCGAACGATAGTTTCCGATTCGACAGTAAGGACGATTTTGCTTTCTTCCGTACTTACGTGTGTATGTCAGTTCCTGTCTAGAGGTCACATTTCTTAACCGATTTTTCACCAAACTTGGCACACGTATTCTTTGATTTAAAGTACAACTTTTGGCTAGAGCTTATTGTGATGGGAGTTGATTTCGAAAAGGAGTTAAGATTGTTGTCGCGTTCTTTATGAACGAATCATGATGATGTTTAGCCGAAACACTCACAGGTTGTTTTATTTCCTGGTTGTTCGCGAGGTCTACTCTTCGCAGAAGAACTAATTTAAGGAGGATTTCCTTCGTGATCATGGTCATTGCACAGTACGCAATCGAAAGTATTCAATAACACATTGTATATATACTATACTAGCTGACCCGCGCAACTTCGTTTGCGTCACATGAGAGTGAGGTATTAGTATTTCGAGTATTATAATGTTTCCGTTGCATTTACCCCCGTCGCGTCGCTTGTATTCATTAGAGCTGAACCGCTTATCTTCGTTTGCGTCACATGAGAGTGAGAAGGAAAGAGATGTTAAAGTGATAAAATGTTTCCCGTCGCTTTTACTTCCACCCATCCGTTTTTCGGTATGGAACTCATCGTGTGCGAATCCGACTCGCACTTGGCCGGTTTTTATTGTTCAGTTGACTGACTACCACTGCAGACCAAGTTTACTCCCGTCGCGTCGCTCATCTATATCTATACTAATATTAATTATAAAGAAGTAAAGTGTGTGTGTTTGTTAAATTGTAAGGGGTAATCTCGGGATCTACTGAACCGATTTTAAAAATTCTTTCACCAATAGAAAGCTACGTTATTGTGGAGTGTCATAGGCTATACTGCATCACGCTACAACGAATAGGAGCGGAGCAGTAATAGTAAATGTTTCAAAAACGGGTAAATGTTATTCCTTTTGAGAGCTTCGTTGCGTGTGCTGCGTAAATATTTATAGTTATGGATTGAATATTAACGAGGAGACGCTACGGGAGTAAACGCAACGTGACGGGAGTAAATGCGACGGGAACAGGTAAAACTCTCTCTTATGTGGCGCAAACGAAGTTACGCGGGTCAGCTAGTACTTTAAAATTTAATAAGAGGGTTATTGTAAGTGAACCTTAAAAGATGGGCATATGCTGTCAAGGCCTTTTTTTGATAATTTTTTAGAAAAACAATTTTGTAGTACACAATTTTTAAGTAACTTTTAACTATTTATGCAGCGTCAGCAATGGAAGCTCTCAGACGGTAAAAATATTCCCCGTTTTCAAAACATTCTTGATTTCTGCTCCGCTCCTATTCGTCTTAGCGTGATGTTATATAGCCTATAGCCATCCTCGATAAATGGACTATCAAACTGTAAAATAATTTTTGAATCCAACCAGTAGTTCCTGAGATCCTAGCGTTCAAACAAACAAACAAACTCTTAAGCTTTATATTATTAGTATGGATAATTAACTCTATAGATATAAATATAACTATAACTTGGCAAATTCGTAAGGGCCCGTCCCCAACGCCATTTCGTGGTACCGTTGCCATGGAAAGCTACGATGCCGTCGCCGTCGCCGGTGGAGCCTCCTTTTTTATCCAATCGCTCAACTATATTTTCAGGAAAGTGGGAAGAAGCAGAACAAAGTATACGGCAACTAGCCTCCTCAGACAGATGGGAAAGTCAACTGTTGAAAGCAGAAATGTACTATCTAAAGGATGACGCGACTAAAGCTCTCGATTCACTTTACGACATTCTGGATTTCTGCAAAACCGAAGATGACAGCTTACATTTTGTGGCATTAAGAGTGAAAACGTTGATATTAATGTCACAAGTGCAGCACTCTTTTAGTAACATTCACTCTACAAATATAATGCAATTAAACGAAGCTCTCTGGTTAGCAAAGACATACCATCTGCACTACTTAGCGGCTACGGCCGAAATGAATTTAGCGAATGTACAACTTAGTATGGGATGTGCAAAGAACGCCCTGACTCTTGCGAGGAAAGCGTTACCTACTATTATGGCAGAAGGGAGTGCATACGACATGGCTCGAGGTAATTATGAAGTTATATGCAGGACATGGTATCACTATACTATAGTTAAATTTACTGCTATTGCTCCCATTTTCGGGATGGTTTATTGCGTTGTATTATGTACCCTACTTAAAATTCTGTATGTTTTGACTGCCTCGGTGGCGCAGTGCTAAGTGTATCACGCTGAGGTCTCGGGTTCAAAACCGGAATTTGGGCGTTTTCTCTGTATGTATTCAGAAATATATAGTACGTTTATTTATCTGTTGTGTACACGTCATAGCACAAGCTTATATGAGCTTAGTTAGGGCTAGATGGTGTTGTGAGAATGTCCCAAGAATTTATTCAAAAAGAAAAATTCTGTTTCATTCTTTCAGCGATGTTGTTGTACACAAAATGTCGTATAGCCACTGCGCCTCCTTGCGGTGAAGCAAGACTACAAGTTCTTCAATCTTGCTGCGAGGCGTTAGAATTGGTCAAGAAGAACTTTTCCAAAGTCGGTGCCCATGTACGACTGTTACAGACTTGGTATTTACAGGTAAGTACAGAATTTAAGTTTATATTTATATGAAACTAACTGTTCTCCGCGTAGAAGGCGTAATCGCGTAAAATCATAACCCTTCTTTTGCGCAGTCGGTTAAAAAGTAGCCGATGTCCTTTCCAGGGCCTCGAACTATCCCTATACCAAATTTCATCTCAAAACAAAGGGTTTAATAATTGATAAAAGTTGGGCATGGTGCACGAGACGTGGGGCGTTGGGAGTGGTGCTTTGATTGTGGCAGGTGGACGTATAGAGCGTGGTGATCGAGCTGACGGGTTGTCGGCGTTGGGCATGGCAGGTGGGTGTAGGGCGTGGCAGGTGGGCGTAGGGCGTGGCAGGCGGGTGTTGGGTGTTTCAGGTGGGCGTTGGGCGTGGCGCTAGGTTTGTTGGCGTTGGGCACAGGGCGCTGGGCATGGCAGGTGGGCGATTAGCGTGGCAGGTGGGAGTTGGGCGTGGCCGGTGGTTGCTAGCGTGACAGGTGGCCGCTGATCGTGGCATTGTGCGTGGTGCGTTTAGCGTTGCACGTGGCGGGTGGGCGTTATGCGCAGGGCGTTGAGCGTGATGTAATGCGCCCTGGGCGTGGCGGGAGGGTGTTGAGCGTGGTGCGTTTAGTGCTGGGTGTGGCAGGCAGGCGTAGCAGGTGGGCGTTGGGTGCAGGGAGTTAATCGTGGCAGGTGGCCGTTGAGCGTGGTGCGTGGACGTTGAGCGTGGTCCGTCGGGATCAGTGCGAGAGTAGTTGGGCACAGGGCGTGAAGCGTTGGGCGTGGTGGGGAGGGTCTCACTTGGTGCACGAGCCGTGAGGCGTTAGGCGTAGTGCTTTGTGCGCAGGGCGTTGGGCGTGATGCATTTTGCGTTGGGCGTGGTGGATGGTCGTTGGGCACAGGGAGTGAGACGTGGGACGTTGTAGGTGGGCGTTGGGCATGGCAGGTGGGCGTTGGGCACAGGGCGATGGGCGTGACGATTGGACGTTGAACCGTCGAATTTCTAACCCTGCGATCTCGCCGAGTGTTGTTACGTCATGACCTGTAATGCCCCGCACGGCGTTAATTTCTTTTCAGATAAATGATATAAGCACATACCTACCTTTTATTGATTTTCGAATTTTTGAATGCTTTCCCCCGAACGGGGGAAACTGGGAATTTTTGTCGCATCTTCCCCCGAATTCATAATCGTGCGAAACTGGGAACAAAATGGTCCCATATTCCCCCGAAATATTATTTAAATTATAAATCCATTTTGTTAGGTTAGAACTGCGACCATAACGCACGAGCCGAGCGAGTGTAGCGAGCGTGCTGCGGCAGCGGCCGGCGAGTGCCAGAACCGAATTCTACTTAGTTAATAATTTGTCCAAGATGAAAAATGCAACCATGCAATTTAATATTGACAAAGTTTGATCGCAAGCTTAAGATGGCTTTTTCGAAGTCTAATATGCACACTTTTGGTTTGATTAATTTATCTTTTATTTAATTGCATGGTTGCATTTTTCATCTTGGACAAATTATTAATTAAGTAGAATTCGGTTCTGGCCGTTCTGGCCGATTATGAATTCGGGGTAAGATGCGACAAAAATTCCCCCGTTCGGGGGAAACTGGGAATAGACGGATGGGAGTAAACGCATATTAGTAAATGCGACGGGAAACATATTCAAATATTAATGCCACACCTCTCTTTCCCCTCTCTTATGTGACGCAAACGAAGTTGCGCGGTTGAGCTGGTCTATACTAAAATATTAAAAAGAGGAAAGATTTGATTGTTTCTTTGTTTGCGTCGAATAGGCTCTAAAACTACTGGATTTGAAAAATTCTTTCACAGTCAGGCCTGAGAGCCGTAACTGCGTCGGATTGTAAGGTTTTTTTTTTTTGTTGACGCGGGGAACGCATTTACGCGCCTTCATCCCATCTGCGGGGGCAGCTGGGATGGTGTGTGGGACTCCCGGCCCGGTCCGGAATGGACCGTCCTACCCACTAAACCCCGCGGTGTTCCTCCTCACCCTTTAGCCGGGCCGAGGGATATCAAAAGATTATTCACGTCGACCCGGCTAGGGGCGCCCCGTTTATTCGGGGCTCACCTCGGGGGAGCCAGATGGGCGGCTCCCCAAAGCTCCCCAAGGAGCTGAAGACCACGCCTGCACCGCTCTCGAGCGCCCCTCTGTAATAGAGGAGACAGAGAGTGGCGCAGGCGTGCGCTAATGGCCACCCTCGGAACACGGGAAAGGTGCCCACCGCCATGTGACCGTTGGTGGGCGGGGTCCCCCGACCTTACGCCCACGGTCAAGAAACAATCGGGGGCGCGCAGTGACTCCTCACCGCGGCGCCCCCGAACTGCACGGCAGAGCGGGAGCATTATCCGTTACTCCCGCTCCCCCGCACAGTGCACCTCCTGCTTTGCCGCCATCACCTCGTCAACTGGCGAGGTGACAGCGGCCCAGCACTGTTGCCGCCGGTCGCGCCGTTATTCACGGCCGGCAGCCCAAACTGCATGGCAGGGCGGGAGCATCTACCCAAACTCCCGCCCCACACGAAGTGCCTCTCCCATTTTGCCGCCATCGTCTCGCCAGCAAAGATGGCGAAGCGACGGCGACCCAGCATTGCTGCTGCCGGCCGTGAATAACGGCACGGCCGGCAGCAACACACACCACCGAGCAACCCACAGGTGGGTTACTCCCGCCTCGGCCGGAATTAGCCAGAGTAGCACAACTCCCCCACAGAGTAAGGGGAGTGGTCGCTACTCCGTTGCCCAGGATGCACCACGAGGAGGATCCGACCCATTGGGGTCCTTAAGATGTTAGTAGGACCCCGCATCCCCGGATTGTAAGGTACTGCAGAAGGATTTGATATAGTGCAGCGCTGCAGTAAACAGCCTGGCATGCGCATTGAGTGTTACACTCGGTGCTAAAATTTTAATCCTGGAGCTGGGAAGATGGCATTAATGTATGTTACTTTGATTCCCACGGTCCGTATTGGATTCTACGTTACAACTTCTCACCACACTCAAAATTCTATTCTAGATTCCTTCATCTCAGTCTAGGAGAATCCTGGAGTTTGATGAATGATCAATGTAATTAAAAACAAAGAAACACAGTCAAACTGGGAAACCCCTCCCCTTTTTTAAAAGTCAGTTAAAGTAGGGAACCCTTAGTATTTTAACCTTTGGCCGTTTTAAGAGTTAAGTTTTGCAATCTAGAAGAAATTTTAAAACTGGTCTCGCTATTTCAGGCTCAACTGTACCACGATATGGGCAACCATGCAGCCAGGAACCAAAGCGCTTGGATGTACAGACAATTGGAACTGCAGAGTTCTGTTGAACCCTCCAGTATGTTACTAGTCATGTATTAAAATATTTTTCATAAAGAGAGCTGTATTTATTAGTAACTCCACACTTATTAGTAAAGTTTCTCTGTACCGATAAAAAGTAGTCCTATGTCCTATCCCAAGCCAGCAAGGATGACGCCCGTTCCCACGTGCAACGGGTCCCCTACAGTAAATTATATTTGAACATTGTAAAACCTAAAAAAATCAATATAATTATGTAGTTTAATTGTTTTCTTAATATTCAACATATTTAATACAATTTGTCATTCAAGAGCGCCTTTTCGAGGATCTCCGACATGGTCAGTTTTATGTCTCTACATAACTCTTCAGCTACTAAAACCTTCGTCTCGGGCTGCACTTCTGATGCCACATAGCCCCCTTCACCCAATAGACTGACATCGTTCCAGCAGTAACCCAGAGATGCTTGCGACTCGCAAATTCGTCCAAAATGTAACAGCAATGAAGTAATGTCTTCTAGAAGTGAGGGGAACGCTGTACAAATTCTAACGAGAGATTTTAACGCTGGTTGTGATAGTTCCAAACGCAAATCACACGGTATCACAGCTAACAACGTTGACAAAGTGTTGACACACAATCTCGCAATAGACATGGCTTTCGGCAACGCGTATTGTACTGACAAGTGAGATACAAGGTCGATAGCGAATATCTGCTTTTCATGAGAAACTTGACTCAGAAGTTCTGGAATAAAATCTAAACAGATATGCATTGAAGGTATTCCTTGCACTGTGACTGGCAGAAGTTCTCTTGGATACCCTTGAAAGTGCACCAATTTAGCCAGAGATGGTTCAGATATAAATATTTGGTGAAGGAAAGAACAAATGATGCTTCTGACTTCACGCAACGACCACATTAGCTCCGGTTTACATTCGTCTTCTGGAGTTTGCAAACAAGCCTCCAGTAATATTTGAAGTGCAGCGCTTTCTTGGGCCGCTACCAAGGCATTTTTTAATTCTTCCCTTTCAGCATCGGATGTGAGCTGTCCACTTTTTTCCAACAAAGGTTTATCGAGCAAGTGTCTGCTCAGTTGACTTCTAGAAGCAGCTAAACTGGCTTCTAAAATTCTTAGTATTATTTTCAGTATAGGGCCACACCTAAATACCCGAAGGTCACAACGCAACACCTGGAGTGGATCTACTAATACGTTTTCTTGTGTTATCTGCACAGTCTTTGAGCTACCATTGATGTCTAACAATGCATTAATGGTCATAATCCACAAACAACGAGGCAACACTGTATTAAGCCGTAACCAAACTTCGTGATATAATTCTTGTATGTGTCGAGGTACTTGATCGCCTAGTACACTCTTGAAATACTTAACAAAAGTTTCAGCAAAGGGCCATATATCTGTGGGATTTTTATTGAGCATAGCTTTTAATATCTTCCCAGTTTTATATGGGTTTTCCTCTATACTTTTAAAAGCATCATTTATGGATGTTTCAGAGAGACTAACATCTACTTGGTGTCGATTGATATCTCCAAAGAGTTGGTCATCCATCCAGTCGTCAACTAAGGAAAGTTGCGGAAAGTGCGTTGCTAACAGACGTAATAATGGGCTGAAAAGACCCCCATAACTCATTTGGTCTTTTTGAGCTCGATGTAGTAAATATTTAATGGGTAATTCTGACAAGAAAGCAGCTGAGTAACTTTTAACTTTTCTTCCATTCGCTATGAGGGTAGCTGTATTAGACAGTCTAACATCCTCATACAATAATAGATAGTAAATTAGCAATAGCTGGGATGCTAAAGTGGGTTTCTCTATGGTTATGTCAATTGTAGACTCAGTGTTATCGATGTCCATAGCTGTGAATGGTTTACTCTGGACATCAAAGTTTGCTCCAAAAATAGAGTTCCTGAAAACTTTTCTGATCTCTTCCTCCATGATTGGTTTGTTTACGTATTCGTTTGTACCTTTGTTATTGATTACGAGAATAGAGTTAACATAGACTTCCACTAATGCGGGCATGACTGGGTGTAATGGCGCCGTACAGTTGCATATTTGCTTGTATATCCAATTCTTTATAGGCACTTTGTGTTTCGAAAACGCCCGAGACTTCAAAAGCTGATGGATGCAATGAACAGGCAGATAGCCAGGTATATTGCTATTTAGATTTACTGTTACGGGCACTTTCACGGCATGAGCTGTAACAACCTGTAATAAAAAAATAGTACATAAGTTTTGCTACTATTGTATCACCTATTGTACAAACCTAGTAGTAGTTTCATAAGTACCTGTTCTGTAAATATTTCTTGAGTGAAGGCTTGTTTGATTCTTGCCAGGCCATTTGGCCGCACAGGAACACGCATTCCTAAAGTGGCGCATACTAGTTCGCCAACAGCCGTCAGTTGTCCAGAATGAAAATGGATCGCGATCAGCAATAACATTTCACCAAAAGATGCTGTCACTCCAGAATTGCTGAAAAGATACATCATATTTCAAATGTCAGAATATTATGACGACCCCAGACACGCACTATGTTCATCAACTAAGCGGGGCTAATTCCGATTGCATCCGAAACTTCCACTTCGAAACCTGGTGTTATTTTCCGTTTTCCACTTCTTGCTAACTTCAGCATCATATTTTGGTATCATTCATAATAATGACCTCGACGTCAAACTAAGATTTTTTGAGTCAGTCACAGTCCAGAACTAGCAGAAGAACATGACCATCCAGCAGGACGATTCTCCTGTAGCTATTCTACAATGTCATGACCCTGAAGACTTGCTGAATGTGAGAGTTCCTAACGAGATTCATCCGAGTGACTCTTTACATCGGTTAGTGTTGGTCAAGCACCGGCCATGCCTAAGCACCAACTTAGGCAGGCCTTCAACCTGGGCAGGATTTTGGGGGTGAAAACCGCCAGTACCCGCGACTTTGCTCAGGTGGCGCCAATACGTGCGTGTGAAGTACAGATCCCAGTAGAGTTTCGTGTTTATATATCGGGATCAGAGGTTCTGTACACCAAAGGGTAAAAACGGGACCCTATTCATGAGACTTCGCCGTCTGTCTGTCTGTCCGTCCTTCACGAGGCTGTATCTCAGGAACTGTGATAGCTAGGAGCTGAAATTTTCACAGATCATGTACTTCTGTTGCAGCTATAACAAAAAATACTATAATAAAAATAACATAAAAAAAGGAATTAAGGGGGCTCCCACATAAGAAAGAGGACTTTGTGTTTTTTGGTACGAAACCCTCCGTGCGCGAGTCCGACTCGCACTTGGCCGGTTTTTTGATATTATATTTACCTTTCAAAGTATGCTTCTTCTTTTACCAACCATTGCACCCACTCAATGGCTTTTTTCTCGTGTTCAGGAGCAGCTAAAACAGAATTACAGGTAAGTATTTAAAGTATGAGCAGAAATTGTTAATTATACTCTCACAATGAGCCTGGAACGTTAATCCAATGGAATGTTAATTCAATGTTAAGGACTAAAAAGTAAATTAAAGTATGAGCAGAAATTTTCTAATTAACTATAATGAAAATGAAATACTACTTACCCATTAAGGATGGACAAGCAAGGATCATACACAAGCTCAATGACACGAATCTGACTCCAGCTGGTGTAGGTGGAGGTTTCTGAGTCACTAGTCTTAATAGACCTGCTATTTCATCATCTTGAAATTTAATTCCTGCGATGCCTCTTAGCGCACAATACAGTCTGAGCAAGGCAGATGCGTCGATTCCAGCGGTCGCCTCTTTCAATTTATTCAGAAGTTCTTGACGTAATTTTGTCAAAGACGCATGGCCGTCGCCTTTGCCTCTCTTGTGGGAGTTACGTAAGAATGTGGCAAACCATGCTCTGGTGGCTTGATCTGGGCCCAGTAATAAGCCAGACATATAAGAAACCTGTTAAAATAAGAATTTAGTGAGTTTTTAGTTAGAAATTATTTTTTTTCCATATGGGTAGGTATTATACCCATATAAAAAAAATAATTTGAGGTTAATGTAACATACCAAATCATCTGGTTGATGGGATAAAGTCAAACTTATGACCAAAGATGGTAAACGTGATGCAGATGCGGCCTTCGCTGTTACTGAAGCTGCTAAGTAAGGACAGGCAGCACAAAGAGTGGCTAATGTTTTGGCTCTTATACCACCCTCTTCACTTCTATCAGCATTCATCACGAGAGACTCGGCCACTGGAAATATAATCAAGCAATCATGTTAAGAAGTACTAATGCCGCTTGGTGAAGCTACAAGCATAGCAGGATCAGATTGAATCTCTGATATAAATAATTCAATGACTATATTTATTTCAATTAACCTGTTGCAAGTCGCGACGTCGCGTGGCGTGTGGCGGCGTTTTGTGTTTCTTTGTATAATATGTATGTATTTAGAAATATATAAAGGGCCGTCCATTAATCGCGCGCGTTTTTGGGCATGTTTTGGACCCTCCCTCCCCCTTGGTGATATTTGGTGAGGTTTCAGATTACCCCTCCCCCCCCCCCCCCCCCCCTGGGCCGAATCACATGTATTTTTAATAACTACCTACAAAGTTTTAAAAAAAAAAATGTACATAGAAGTCTCTTATCGAAGTGATATTATCTATCCAAACTTCTAGCTAATCCGCGCAACTGTGTTTCTATATAATATTCATTATTTTGGAGCTAATAAAGAAGGTGTCAGCTTAAAATCTTACGTTGGTTTGATCGCAGTTGGCTAAAAGAAGCGAAGTTATGAGCAAAAGTACAATAATCAAGGTTGAGTTTCCATGCGATCATTATGCTTTTGGTCACGACTATCGATATCCACGTTGACTGAGCGGCGATTTTTTTTTGTTACGGGTGGAACGCGGTTTGGCACCGTCATCCTAGCTGCGGGGCAGCCCTACCCACTAAACCCCGCGGTGTTCCTCCTCATCCTACAGCCGGCATTGATATCCAAAGATTTTTCACGTAGGCCCAGCCCGGCCGGGGCCCCCAACACTTCGGGGTTCTCGCCCGCATTGCACCGCTCTCGAGCGCTTCTCTGGAACCAGAGAGGGTAGAGAGCGGTGAGCGGGTGGGCTCTGAAGGCATCTCCGGAACAAGGAGAGGGGCCTTCCCCCAAATGATCATCGGTGGACGGGGTCATATTTGCGTGCATCGGCTGGTCTAATATATTATACACTCGAGAGCAATGAATCCGGGTCACTTAAAGAATGTTAAAAATCTCGGAAACTAAAAATGATAGGTTAATGCAATAAATTGTATTTAATAGACAATGTAATACTCCTTAAATGAAAGTAAAAAAAATATGAGTCACCATACATTTTATTAACACAAAATTACATAAAGAAAAAACTGCCGATCTCTCCTTAAAACAAAAATAGGAAACATGAAATTTTTGAACTTTATTACGATTTTCTTGAATTTTAATACTTCGTATTGCCTCCTCGTGCTTCCATTACTGCGTTTACGCGGTTTGGCATGCTGTACACCAAGTTCCTTATACGATTTTGGGGAATATTCTCCTATTCCTCTGTGAGAGCAATTTTGAGCTCACGAAGCGTGATTGGGGGAGGGTTTCGTTGTTTTACGCATCTGCCTAGCTCGTCCCAAGCATGCTCGATCGTGTCCATTTCGATTGCTCGGCCAATATGTCGTAGAAAAAAGAAACTTATGTCAGCATTTCGAAGGAATTCGTAGAAAACGAACAGTGAAAACAGCAAATTCGAAGAGTCAATATTTAGAAAGTTATAAGGGTTTAACCGTGGCCGCGCAGTCCGCATGAATTCAACTGCGCGGCCACCAGTTCTCTTGAACGGAGCTACGTACAAGTCTAATTCTTTTTGCTAATCACTGACACGATTTCGAAGAAAATGTAGATTATAAAAAAAAAGCCCTACTATTTGAACTTCACAACATACGGCACTCCAAAGTTATGGCCGCGCAGTCCGCACAATGCGAACCGCGCGGCCACGGTTTTTCTTAAATGGAGCTTAAACGGAGCTTAGTAGAAGTCCCATTCTTTTTGCTAATTACAGATACCATTTCGAAGAATATGTAGACAGTATGAATAAAGCCTCAAATTAAGAACTAAATGACGTATAGAACTTAAAACCTATAATCGAAGGAAAAAATAGGGTGACCAAGATTTATTATAGTGTGTGAATCCAGGCTTTTTACTATTTTAATATCATAGTGTAAATATATTTATATAGCAAGTAGCTTTTCTTGTAAAAAGAGCTACTGATTGTTTCAATTGAATTCCAATTCAATTCAATTGAGAATTAGTGATTCGAATTAGTCTTACGAAAATGTGCTTGTAAGCTTTTAAGTAAAATAGGTTTATTAAAAAGAAAACATATTTGCTGGCGATTGGCAATCATTCATTCTACATGGCGCTGTGTGAAATAGATATTCCACTACATTTAATATTGGTTTTTGGTGCAGGACCTCCTCACTCCCACAGTTCAACAATCCCAACCACAGCAACCACCAAAAGGAAACAAACCTTAGCAAATCACCACGACGATAACGAACTGCCCAACCCAAAGAAGACAAATGGACGGGACGATAATTCGCCTGATGGCATTTGTAACTTTTTCTAAGATGAAGCGGTCCACAACTATTCTGAGCATTTTCCGTACTTATTTATATAAGGTGTTATTTACTAACTAGAAGTATTCTTCTATAAATGTAGGTATTAAAATGTCGTTTATAAAAAAAGTAAAGTAAGTAGGTACATATAAGTAAAGTATTGACTTTCGATTGCATTACATTAATTAAGTACTATACGTAAAAACACCATACAGTACCTCATTACCTACCAACTTAAATATTGGGTAAAAAATATTAGTATTGCGGAAATACCTTACTTGATATTGTTATTGTCCAGACTACCAACGTTATAGGTTAAACGCAAAGTTTATATTACTTGAATAGTGGTATTTAGATTCAATTTTTTACATAGTGATATGTATTTTGATTTATCAGATTTTATTCAATTTAATATGGAAGTTGTTGCCATTAATAATACCTACCTACCTATACCTATGGGTTTACTTGGCGCCGACTTCAATATGATATTGAATAAAATCTGGTAAATCAAAATAATAACTTTGTGCTAGGTAAATATTTTAAAGGATTTGTATGAATTCGGTTCAATTTTTTTTTGGGAATATCTCGTCGACGCAACGTAAATCATGGTCACCCTTCTTTTAACTCGAGTTACAGGGTTTAAGTTCTGTAACTCGTGATTTTCAAGCATTAGAACTTCATTCATGATATCTACATATTCTTCGAAATTGTATCAATGATTAGCAAAAATAATGAGACCTCTACCAAATTCTGTTTAAGCTCCACTTTAAGAAAGACGTGGCCGCGCGGTTCGCCCTTACGTAAGTGCTGTAGAACGAGAAGTTCAAACTTTAGGGCTATATTTTTCAAATCTACTTTTTCTTCGAAATCGTATCAGTGATTAGCAAAAAGAATTAGACTTCTACATTGCTCCGTTAATGAGAACTGGTGGCCGCGCGGTTCGCTTTATGCGGACTGCGCGGCCATAACTTTGGAGTGCCGTATGTCGTGAAGTTTAAATAGTAGGGCTTTATTTTTATAATCTACATTTTCTTCGAAATCGTGTCAGTGATTATAGTACGAGAGCCCACGACCAAAACCATGTCTCATAGCAATACGGCAAAAACCCTATAAAATCGTTAGATTGTATGATTCTGAACCCGACTAGGTGTGTAGTAACGGTCGAAAGTGTAGCAACTGCGTGGGAGGCCATTTCTGCTGTGTCAAAAAAAAAAGGTAGTCGGTATTATAGCCATACGTCTGATAGTGAAAATGTACATAGATTTTATAATTGTATTACGAAAAAGTTTGTTTTCAGACATTTTGCGCGTAGCACATAGCCTGAGCGCATTTTTGAAAATGTCAACAAATTTAGCCGACCTGTATCATAGCAATACGGATAATTTTTTTTTATACTTTTCGTATTGCTGCCATGATTACCAAAAACCTGTTTTCAGACACTTTAAGTGTAGTATATACTCCTAGGGAGTTCTGGGACATCCTTCCGAGGGCTTCCCCGGGGCTCCCAACCACAGGCTGTTAGGCGTGAAGTGAGGTTTTTTAGTCGGTAGGAGTCCGGCATAACATCCATGAGGATTTTCCGTCACGTTAAACAAAAAAAAAAAATAGCATATACTCCCAAAAACGAAAATAACGTTTCGGAGTTGCCTGGCCGACACATCCTGGACGACGATTCCGAATCCGACAGCGATTGAATACGGGAATATTTTGTAACTTTGAATAAACCGTTTTTTTTTTTTCAACTTCATCCCAGTTTCCTTTTGTGCGATTTATGTCAGTCCTTCAACTTCAATGTTACGGTTTCGGGTAAATTCTTTGTTAATTATCATCTAATAAATTCAGGGTCGCAACGTATTCATTGGTTTGTAACGGAGAATTCAAGATGCCTCAATACGATTTTTATGTGATATCTGAGTATCGAAAAGTTGTCTGATAGAGAAGGTGCTACACTTAATTTGTCTGATATAATTTTTTTGCACATGTGGACAATTTATTTTATCATGTCCAACAATTTTCAGACATATTGCTATGATACCGATCGGTAAAATTTGTTAACATTTTCAAAACGGTCTCAAAATTTAATGCGTTCACATTTCCGTCTGAAAATTGTTTTGTTCGCATCAAATAACCAAAATTTACTAATAAAAAAGATTTTCAGACGTATTGCTATGAGACATTTTTTTGTCTCATTTTTAATTTTTTTAAGTGATTTTACGGGTTTGCGCTACACCACTAACGTCTGAAAAATATGTTTCCGGTATCTCAGTACTATCATTCAACTACAGTCTGCAAATCAGACATATTGCTATGATGCAGTTCGGTAAAATTCTTTGACAATTTTGAAAATTCGGTCAGATCAAACGCTACGCGGAAAATGTCTGATATTGGTATTTTCGAGTTCAGGATAATCGTATCTATCGATTTGATGCGGTTTTGGCTGTATTGCTATGAGACAAAAATTTTGGTCGTGGGCTCTCGTACTATTAGCAAAAAGAATTAGACTTGTACGTAGCTCCGTTCAAGAGAACTGGTGGCCGCGCAGTTGAATTCATGCGGACTGCGCGGCCACGGTTAAACCCTTATAACTTTCTAAATATTGACTCTTCGAATTTGCTGTTTTCACTGTTCGTTTTCTACGAATTCCTTCGAAATGCTGACATAAGTTTCTTTTTTCTACGACATATTGGCCGAGCAATCGAAATGGACACGCTCGATCGGGTTGATATCCGGGCTGCGCGCTGGCCACTCCATACGAGTAATGTTCATCTCTTGAAGGTAGTCATTCACAATCCTACCTGTATGAGGTCGGGCATTGTCATGCATAAATATAGCATCCTCACCTAAATTGACCATAAATGGACCAACGTGATCATTGAGGATTTCTTCCACATATCTTACGCTAGTTAAAGAGCCGTTTTCTATGATCACCAGCTCTGTGCGACTTTCAGAAGAAATTCCGGCCCACACAAGTACAGACCCACCACCGTAGGCTACTTTTTCTTCGATGCATGCTTGCTTGAATCTTTCCCCTGGTCTTCGATACACTCTGTGTCTTCCATCGTGCTTGTAGAGCATAAATTTTGATTCGTCGGAGAACATAACTTTTGACCAATCTTCAATACTCCAATTTACGTGGCTCTGGGCATACCTTAGTCTCGAAATACGATGCCCACGCTCCAGTTTAGGGCCGTTTGCAGGTCTAAGGGGTTTTAAGTTAGATTCAGCAAGCCGACGTCTTACTGTCCATGCACTTGGGTTACTTCCTCCGAGGCGTCGAAACTGATTGGTGAGTTCAGTTCCTGTGAGAAAGCGATTTCGAAGCATGGTGTTCACCAAGTATCGGTCTTCTCGTGCTGTGGTACACCTGGTTCTGCCCGTTCCTGGTCTGCGTAGGTTAGAACCAGTTTCTTCGTAACGTCGGAGAACTCTTTGTACTGTTGACAGCGACACACCGACAGTCCTGGCTGTATCGCGCTGACTCCGGCCGGTTTCCAGCATTGTAAGTATTCTGGTGCATTCTTCAGGCGTAAGCGACATAATTTCAGCTTGATTAATGAATATAGAGCACTATCAACATGGTTTATGTACCCACATAAATGACAGATTACAAACAAAAGCAACACCAAATGCTGTAATTTCGTAGTTCCATCTTCGAAAGTGGCCCTTTTTCAAATTTGATTTTTTTATGATATAACTTTACAATAACTAAGAAGTTTTAATACCTTCATTTAAGGAGTATTACATTGTCTATTAAATACAATTTATTGCATTAACCTAGCATTTTTAGTTTCCGAGATTTTTAGGATTCTTTAAGTGACCCGGATTCATTGCTCTCGAGTGTATTTTCCAAGATATTTTTTTTACTACACATTCTATCTATGTAACTTCCATTACATAGGATACTGAAGCTAAAATAGTTTTTTTTTTGTATGTCTTTCTGTATCACGCCAAAACTATGGATTAAATAATATTTTAAATAATACTGAAATAATTTGAGACTATTATTGATCGGATTGATGCCGATATTCTGCGCGGTTCCTTTGGGAGACACGATGAAAAACAAAATTACTTTTGTGTTGTATGATCAACACCCTATGCGTTGATCATACAACACAAAAATAATTACTATTCCGATTTCAATTAATTTCTGATGTAAGAAAGGAATTAAGTGCTTTATGAATTATTCCATACAAGTTTTAATATTGTAGGTTTTGTTGTTCAGAAATTACAGTGATCTCAAATTCAGGGTTGTAAAGTTGCTGTTTGAAATAAATACACGGGATATCTCACTACACCCCCCAGCCCCCCTGGTGATGTTTCGTGATTTTTGTCAGACCCCCTCCCTCCCCTTTCGAATGGACGACCCCTAAGTATATCTATCAGTTGTCTAGATCCCATAGCACAAGCTTATAGCTTAGTTTGGGATAGATGATGTTGTGTGAGAATGTCCACAATATTTATTTAAATTCATTGGTCCACATAGCATAGCACAGGTGGAAACAAATTTAATTATAATGTGTAACATCTATGGATGACGGGTAAACTGAATTTTTTGAGTGGTGAACAGGTGAAGCTATTGCAATAACTCAGAATTTAAATTTGGGCATAGGAATATATTGCATTTAGATTTTTTCATAATAGTTAGATCATATCAACCAATTTTTTAAATTATTGTTTTGTTGAATACTAGCTGACCCGCGCAACTTCGTTTGCGCCACATAAGAGAGAGTATTACCTGTTCCCGTCGCATTTACTCCCGTCGCGTTGCGTTTACTCCCGTAGCGTCTCGTCGTTAATATTCAATACTACGTGAGAGAGGTTTCTCGTTGCGTGTATTCCCGTCACATTATTTTTAAGAACAATTTCGTTTATGAAAGAGGTATCCCGTGGCATTATTGTAGAAAAAAATTGATTGCCATTAAAATGGTTATTGTGCACCAACCCAAACATTAACACATGCTACTGCGCAATTTTTTCAGAACTTTTTTAAGATAAACAATTTTGTAGTACATTTTATTTACATAACTATAAATATTTACGCGGCACACGCAACGAAGCTCTCAAAAGAAATAACTTTGCCCCCGTTTTTGAAACATTTACTATTACTGCTCCGTTCCTATTCGTTGTAGCGTGATGCTATTGCTAAGCCTATGACACCCCACAATAACGTAGCTATCTATTGGTGAAAGAATTTTTAAAATCGGTTCAGTAGATCCCGAGATTACCCCTTACAATTTAACAAATATACAAACACACAAACTTTACTTCTTTATAATATTAGTATAGATAACATAGATAATATTTTAGAAGTGTCTTATAATACCATCAAGCCCAGATTAAGCTGATTCAAGTATGCTATGGGGATGAATCTCTGTTAAAATAATTTTTTTATTAATTACAAATCAATGGTGTATGGTGGGTTCCTTCTTCTCTTTTCCTCATTATTATCACTCTACAATGGATTTCCATCATGTAACACTTGATCACTTGGAATGGTTAATGGAATCCCGTTAGCTATAACATTCTATAGATAGATTGTGGTTATTCTTTGCTGGCTATTATGAAATTTAAATAATTAGAAGTTGTTATCTATAATCATAGCTCACCTTCTTGTAGTGTATCAGGCATATTGGCGATTAACCATGAAATTATTATGGGGCCTCTGTTCACGTGCAGCAATATTTCAACAATATCACTAATATTTAGAAGGTGAGGTAACTCTGCGAGGCTAATACAGATGACATCAGTAACTTCTTCCAAATACACATCATTATCAAATAGCTCTGAAGGTTTTATGCTATACTCCGAGTTACTGGAATTCCTGTTTAGATTATATTCAACTAACTGTGCTTGCATATGGAGTAACTCAGATAAAACAAGGCGAACTCGTCGTGTAGAGTCAGATTGCTCAAAGTCACTTGTTATTCCATTATTGATACTTTGTATCAGAAAGGTTTCCGTACATTGCGATCCACTCTTTAGTCTGGAACAGGAATACATTTTATATTATCATTAAGATTTAGATTAAGTTAAATAAAACTAATGGTATCAGTGGCTTACCTCATTTGCTGTTCTTTCTTGAGATCCGTCTCCAAAGTGTTAAATTCAATTGATAGCAAAGATACAATGAAATTCACCAAGTCTATGCCAGCGAGTATTATGAGAACATCTTTCTTGGATTCTGCACAATATCTAGTAACATCCAAAGGAGATATTAGGGCCATGCGGACGAGGCATGGTATTATTGGTCTTATCTCATCTGGAGTACATTTCATGAGCGTTGGTATGTCCAAATCTTTTATAGCTTTGAAGACATGGGGTTTTATAGGTTTCATAAATGTTGCGTCCATGGTTGAAATAACTATACTTGGGTACCGTGGAAACGAGACATTTATGTTCCTTGTCGTTAATAGTAATAACTATCTGCTCAGTATTTAATTAATTCTTACATTTATATATTAATAGGTAAATATTGAGATTTTGTTGTTTAGCGTTTACCCAACCTCTTTTATTTGACATTTGATTGACATGTAATGAGTAGTAGTTTTATTTATCCATTTTCGGATAGGCAAAGGCAATTTGAGCCATACAGCCAAATCTTGTATATTCAAAAACTCTTCATTTTGCTTTAAAAGTCACAGTCCTCGTCCTCTAAGTCCAGTCAAAGTCAAGTACAGCCCTAAGTCGAAGTCAGTCTTCCTTCAGAAAAGCGGTGGATACATTTCTGAAAGTTCCTTTGGATTTTTTGTCGGAAACTGCAAAGTTGCGATTCACTGCGTTTTATCACTTCCCAACACTAGTGCACGTTGTCGAACGTTTATGTTTAAGAATCCACCATTAATACACACAAAACACTCGAAATTACACTAATTTTGCGAATTTACAAAACGACACGATACGATTCCTTCCAATTCGCGCCAAAGAATCCTGACATGTAATGATGTAACTGACATTTTTGTTTTATAATTGTTCCATGTTTAGCAGGCTAAGGTCACAGACTATCGCAGACGCTCAGTTTTAGCTATGAGCACTAGGAAAGACAGAAATTACCAAAAACGTTTCCCATACATTTTATTATTAGTGGCGACATGTGTGGCACTATAAGTCAGCAGACTGGGATGGACTGCGGGAGTTCTTCGCGTCGTACCCGTGGAGGCGGCTTTGTTTTGCCTCAGACGATCTGGATTCCTGCGCTGCAGCAGTCGCTGAGGGGATCTTGGAGGGCATGAAGTGCTACATTTCCAACCGCTGGATCCCTGTAGGAGCAAAAAAGCGACCGTGGTTCAATCGCCTCTGCAGAGAAGCTTTGATGCCGAAAGAATCTGCCTACAGAGCCTGGACCACGGCTCGTGCAAGTTCAAATCCAAACATCTCTGAGGTGAAACGCAAATTAAATGCCGCCTCGAGGGCCAGCAAGAGAGCAATTGTCAGGGCTAAATTCGATTTCGTCGGCAGAACTGGTGAGCAGCTAGCAGGGTACCCTTCAGGGAGTCGTGAATTCTGGTCGCTTGCCAAAGCTGCCGAGGGAAACTTCTGTCAGTCAGGTTTGCCACCTTTGCTTAAACCCGACGGTAGTCTGGCCCAGAGTGCCGGGGAGAAGGCCGACCTTTTGGGTTTTCTCTTTGCCGCTAACTCGACAATGGCGTTTACACAGGCCGCCCCGGTATCTCTCGGGACGCAGTGGAAGAAAGTCGTGAACATCTTGTGTCTGAAATCGAGGCTACTCTTACTAGAGTGTCCGATTGGGGTAGACAAAATCTTGTCCAGTTCAACCCCTCCAAGACACAGGCGTGTTTCTTCACCGCTAAGAAAGCCCCAATTACTGTAGCGCCACAATTCCAGGGCACATCTCTTTCCATCTCTAAAAGTATAGGGATCCTTGGTGTTGACATCTCCAGTGACGTTCAGTTCCGCAGTCATTTGGAGGACAAGGCCAAGCTAGCGTCCAAGAAGCTCGGTGTGCTCAACAGTGCGCGGCGGTACTTTACTGCGGCGCAAACACTGCTTCTCTATAAGTCGCAGGTGCGGCCGCACATGGAGTACTGCTGTCACCTCTGGGCGGGGGCACCTGAATATCAGCTTCGTCCATTTGACTCGGTGCAGAGGCGAGCTGTGAGAGTTGTCAACGATCCTTTACTGACAGGTGGTCTTGAACCTCTTTGCGACAGGAGAGACTTTGCCTCCTTATGCGTGTTCTACCGCCTGTACAATGGTATGTGCTCTGAGGAATTGTTTGACATGATGCCCACGGCTACGTTCGCGCGTTCTATCATCGCACCGCTCGCCATAGACTGGGATTTCATCCTCACACCCTACGTCCGGAGCGTTCGAGCACGGTTAGATCCGATAGGGGATTTCTTCCGCGCACGCTTAGGTTGTGGAATGATCTTCCTGCCTCGGTTTTCCCAAACGCCTACAGTATGGGGTTCTTCAAAAGGGGTCTAAGAAGGTTTTTACAGGGTCGGCAGCGCGAGTGTGGCGCCTCTGGTGTTGCAAACGTTCATAGGCTGCGGTGACCACCAGTCCTTCTGGTGGGCCGTATGCTTGTCTGCCACCTTAGTGGTATAAAAAAAAATACATTTCGGCAAGAGAATCAAATTTCTACAATGGTCAATCTTATTGTTATGGGCAGGAAGTGGGTAGGATTAACTATAAAGTAAATAAAAAAAAAATCCCGCAAATTTCAATTTATGTCATTCTTAGTTTCAGCTGAGAAAATTCGTATAAGTTGTAATTGAGAATTTTGGCTAAAGTGTCATTGAATCTAACAAAATGGTGCTCCGCCACCTAGCAGCTACCTTTCACGTTCCAATTTGAGCCGCCTATTCGCAAAGACTTTTAGATAAACTGAGGTAGACATGCCCTACGCACCGATTTTTGAAACCTATAAACTGAGCTAATTAGCAGCGTTGCTCGCACTGTTGTGAGTCAAAACTTCGAAAGTAGGCGCTCCCCTCGCCCCGGGCGCAAGACACACCGCGCGCCGGCAGCGGCAGTGAACTCTCATGCCACAGTATACAGTATAGTAGAAAGAAACAGCATGCTAACTTTGTTTGACGTAGTAAATGCATCTAACTTTATTAAGTGTAGTGATTTATTAGTTTCGTAAATAAATGAGTTAATCGTAAATAAATTATATATATTACACTATTATTTTAAAGCTAAAGAGTTTGTTTTTTTGTTTAGTTGTTCTAACTCTAGACTCTAAGAGACTGCTAGTTGAATTTCAAGAGTTTCTTAACAGAATGTCCATTTTTGAAAAATACCAAAATATATAACATCACGCTAAGGCGAATATGAGCTTAGCAGCAACGAAACATTTTTCGACAACTAGGATATTTCGTTTCTTTTGAGAGTTTCCGTTGCGTACGTTTGCTACAGTTGCGTAAAAAATTTAAATTACATAATAGCTGGTCATAAAAATTTCTAAAGTTTTCTAAAGTTGGTATGCTAAGTATGAATCACGGGATCATTTTGTAATCCAAAATGGCCGCCGCGGTGTAATCACAAAATTTCATGATGGGGTGTCGTTTAAAGGGTTTTTTGGTATGCTGAGTACGAATCACGTACTAATTTTGCAATCCAATATGGGCGCCGCGCCGTAATCACAAAATGTCATGATGGGTATCGTTTAAGGGGTTTCTTGGTATGCTGAGTACGAATCACGTGATAATTTTGCAATCCAATATGGGCGCCCGCCGTAATCACAAAATTTCATGATGGGTATCGTTTAAGGGGTTTCTTGGTATGCTGAGTACGAATCACGTGATAATTTTGCAATCTAAAATGGCGGCCGCGGTGTAATCACAAAAAATTCATGATGGGTATCGTTTAAAGGGTTTTTTGGTATGCTGAGTACGAATTACGTACTAATTTTGCAATCCAATATGGGCACCGCGCCGTAATCACAAAATTTTATGATGGGTATCGTTTAAGGGGTTTTTTGGTATGCTGAGTACGAATCACGTGATAATTTCGCAATCCAAAATGGCCGCCGCGGTGTAATCACAAAATTTCATGATGGGTATCGTTTAAAGGGTTTTTGGTATGCTGAGTACGAATTACGTGATAATTTTGCAATACAATATGGCAGCCGCGTCGTAACCACAAAATTTCATGATGGGTATCGTTTAAGGGGTGTATTGGTATGCTGAGTACGAATCCTGTGATAATTTTGAAATGCAATATGGCCGCCGCGCCTTAGTCGCAAAATTCCATGATGGGTATCGTTTAAGTCGTTGTTCGGTATGCTGAGTACGAATCACGAGATAATTTTGCAATCCAATATGGCCGCCGCGCCGTAATCGCAAAAATCCATGATGGTTATAGTTTAAGGGGTTTTTTGGTATGCTGAGGACGAATCACATTATAATTTTGCAATCCAAAATGGCCACCGCGCCGTAATTACATAATTTCGTAATGAATATCGTTTAATGGGTTTTTTCGAATGCTGAGTACGAATAACATGATAATTTTGGAATTCAATTTGGCCGCCTAAGCTATTTAGGCCCACTTGCGCGGAGAGTCGAGTTAAATATATAAATATAGAGTTAGTTAGCTCTGAGTTAAATAAATAACTTCTTAACTCTGACCACGTCTTGCACAGTTGCAAATTGGCAAGCGGTTAACTAACTCACAGTAAACCGAACAATTTTTTTTAGTCTGTGTCGTTCCATGCAATCCAACCACACACAAATGTTAGAACGAAGAATGGAACATGTGTCTCTATCTCTTTTACACTACAGTCTGCTACGTATGATTTGTCTCAACAATATGAACGTGTTATGTCATCTACGTGCATTTAAATTTTTTAACGTCGTTTGAATGCTTTGTGACTTTGTAATGCGTCAGTGTCACTTTCTGACTGTGTTTATCTAAAAAATTTATAAATAATACAAAAATGGAAACGAAGCCATGTATTCGTGCTATATTTGCTAACTATTGGCTGTTACATAAATATAGCAAGATGATATATTTGCTGTTATCCCAAATGTGTGAGTCGTGAGCTGATCCATGCCTACGTGCAAAGACTTCGTTGAATTTCAAACCAGCAGAACAGATTGCCTGGGTATTAATTGAAAAATATACTTTTCTATTCCTAAAGATTTCAGCACTATCGCCTCCTAAAATGGTAAAACATGAAATGAATAAATCTGTATTATGGATTGATCTCTTATAACAGAGAGGCAGTGGAACTGAGATGTCTTCAGGTACATGATATAAAATACCTGATGAATATCAATAGGCAGGCCAGATGAACTTACGAAGTACTTTATAGTACACTAGTGGACGCCACGCGGTTTCACCCGCGTAGTTCCTGTGTGTAGGGACACTGCTGCCGCATTAGTTTTATATACCGAGGCGCAAACATTCGCTAGGCGCAGCAGTCGTCTCCCAACACGCTATGGGTTAGGTCATATCGTATATCGGATTGTATTTTATTTAGTTATATCTAGTGTAACTGGTACCAGTCTGCAATTATATATTTTACTAGCTGACCCGCGCAACTTCGTGGCACATGAGAGTTAGAAAAAGAGAGGTATGGTATTAATATTTTGAGTAATATATAATGTTTCCCGTCGCATTTACTCTCGTCGCGCCTATTCCCGTCGCGTCGCTTATATACATGAGAGCTGACCCGCACAACTTCGTTTGCATCACATGAGATTGAGAAGGAGAGAGGTGTGGTATAAATATGTAAAGTTATAGTTAAGTTGCATTCACTTCCACCCGTCCTTTTTTTGGTACGGAACTCATGTGTGTCCGACTCGCACTTGGCCGGTTTTAATCGTTCAGTTGATTGGCTACCACTGCAGACCATGTTTATCTACTCCCGTCGCGTCGCTCATACTTTAAAACTTATTAAAAGGGGTTATTGTAAGTGAACCTTAAAAGATAGGCATATGCCGCCATTAGCCCAAGTTGGGCCACATCACACCGCATAGGATATGCTGTTGACGACATTTTTTTGTAACTTTTAAAGGGGAACATTTTTGTAATACAAAATTTTCACGTAACTTGAACCATTTACGCAACGTACGAAGTGGAAGCTCTCAAAAGAAATAAATTTTCCCAGTTCTCGAAACATTATTTATGGCTGCTCCACTCCTATTCGCATTAGCGTGATTTTATATCGCCATTAGCCATCCTCAATGAATGTACTATTAAACTGTAAAATAATTTTCGAAATGCAACCAGTAGTTTCTGAGATCCTAGGACAAACAAACTCTTCAGTTTTATAATATTGTAAGCGAACATTAAGAAACAGCAAAATTAGGTTATTGTGAGCGAACCTTAAGAGATATGCCGCCGCGGACTTTTTTTTTAGTACTTTTTAAGAGAAATAAAATTGTAATACACAATTTTTACGTATCTTTAACTATTTACGCAGCGTACACCTCGGAAGCTCTCAGGCGGTAAAAAATATTCCCCGTTTTCGAAACATTATGGATTGCTGCTTTGCCCCTATTCGTCTTAGCGTGATGTTATATGGCCTATAGCCATCCTCAATAAATGGACTATCAAACTGTGAAAGAATTTTTTAAATCCAACCAGTAGTTCCTGAGATCCTAGCGTTCAACCATACTAACAAACAAACAAACTTTTCAGCTTTATAATATTAGTATAGATACATGAATTCTCAGAATACTTATTCATCATACCCATCTCGAAAACCCTACACGTAGGAATACGGGAATAAAATACAGCCTATGTTCACCGGGAATAGTGTACCTACCTTTCCAGTAGTGAAAGAATCTTTCAAATCGGATCAGTAGTTTCGGAGCCTATTCGATGCAAACAAACAATCAAATCTTTCCTCTTTATAATATTAGTATACACTAGAGGACGTCACGCGGTTTCACCCATATAGCTTCCGTTCCCGTGGGAATACGGGAAGTAAATATACTGTGTCACTGGTAAGATTGTAGCTTCCCAATATAGAAAGATTTTTCAAATCGGTCAAGTAGTTTTGGAGCCTATTAGATGCAAACAAACATACAATCGAGGGGGGGGGGGTTCGGGTGCTATTCCCCGTCTTTGAGGGGTTTTCGGGTGTAATCCCGCTTCTTAGGGGGGGCGTGCGTGAATCCTTCGCGTCACGCTGCAGTCTGGGGCCTACTTTTGTAAGGACGGTGAGCAGGCTCCTCACCGTCCTCAGGTCATGGAGACTGATACTCTCCGGCGAAGACACGTCGGCAGCGCCCCAGCTACCGACTGAGGAACTAGGGTGGGAGAGTTCGCTCGCTCAGAGTTAGGCGATTTAACTCACCGATGTCGGCGAGTTAAAAATTTAAAAGTTTGACTCTGGGTTAGCCCTTAACTCTTGTTGGTGCAAGACAAATTATTGATTTAACTCGAATTAGCAGTTAACTCTGAGTTAAACACGTTAACTCTGATCTCTGCAAGTGGCCCTTACAGTAGTAAACTAAAAAGATTTGCTTATTAAGTTTAGGCCTAGCAATGTGAAAATACTATTACAAAAGGTTTTTATTGTAAAATTCATGCCAATTACATTTGGTACCTAGCATACGAAAGAATCCCTTAATCGATAGCCATCATGAAAATTTGTGATTACGGCGCGGCGGCCATATTGGATTGCAAAATTATCACGTGATTCGTACTCAGCATACCAAAAAACCCCTTAAACGATACACATCATGAAATTTTGTGATTATGGCACGGCGGCCATATTGGATTGCAAAATTATCACGTGATTCGTACTCTGCTTACCATAAAACCCTATTTACGATACCAATCATAAATTTTTGTGATTACGGCGCGGCGGGTATATTGGATTGCAAATTATCACGTGATTCGTACTCAGCATACCAAAAAACCCCTTAAACGATACCCATCATGAAATTTTGTGATTATGGCGCGGCGGCCTTTTTGGATTGCAAAATTAGTACGTGATTCGTATTCAGCATACCATAAAACCCTATAAACGATACCCATCATGAAATTTTGTGATTACAGCGCGGCGGGCATATTGGATTGCAAAATTATGACGTGATTCGTACACAGCATCCAAAAAACCCCTTAAACGATACCCAGCATGAAATTTTGTGATTACGGCACAGCTGCCATATTGGATTGCAAAATTAGTATGCGATTCGTGGTCAGCATACCATAAAACCCCATTTACGATACCAATCATAAAATTTTGTGATTACGGCGCGGCGGGCATTTTGGATTGCAAAATTATCACGTGATTCGTACTCAGCATACCAAAAAACCCCTTAAACGATACACATCATGAAATTTTGTGATTATGGCACGGCGGCCATATTGGATTGCAAAATTATCACGTGATTCGTACTCTGCTTACCATAAAACCCTATTTACGATACCAATCATAAATTTTTGTGATTACGGCGCGGCGGGTATATTGGATTGCAAATTATCACGTGATTCGTACTCAGCATACCAAAAAACCCCTTAAACGATACCCATCATGAAATTTTGTGATTATGGCGCGGCGGCCTTTTTGGATTGCAAAATTAGTACGTGATTCGTATTCAGCATACCATAAAACCCTATAAACGATACCCATCATGAAATTTTGTGATTACAGCGCGGCGGGCATATTGGATTGCAAAATTATCACGTGATTCGTACACAGCATCCAAAAAACCCCTTAAACGATACCCAGCATGAAATTTTGTGATTACGGCACAGCTGCCATATTGGATTGCAAAATTAGTATGCGATTCGTGGTCAGCATACCATAAAACCCCATTTACGATACCAATCATAAAATTTTGTGATTACGGCGCGGCGGGCATTTTGGATTGCAAAATTATCACGTGATTCGTACTCAGCATACCAAAAAACCCCTTAAACGATACCCATCATGAAATTTTGTGATTATGGCGCGGCGGCCTTTTTGGGTTGCAAAATTAGTATGTGATTCGTATTGAGCATACCATAAAACCCTATAAACGATACCCATCATGAAATTTTGTGATTACAGCGCGGCGGGCATATTGGATTGCAAAATTATCACGTGATTCGTACTCAGCATACCAAAAAACCCCTTAAACGATACACATGAAATTTTGTGATTATGGCACGGCGGTCATATTGGATTGCAAAATTATCAAGTGATTCGTACTCAGCATACCAAAAAACCCCTTAAACGATACCCATCATGAAATTCTGTGATTACGGCGCGGCGGCCATCTTGTATTGCAAAATTAGTACGCGATTCGTACTCAGCATACCAAAAAACCCCTTAAACGATACCCATCATGAAATTTTGTGATTACGGCACTGCGGCTATATTGGATTGCAAAATTATCACGTGATTCGTACTCAGCATACGAACAAACTCCTTAAACGATACCCATCATGAAATTTTGTGATTACGGCGCGGCGGCCATATTGGATTGCAAAATTAGTACGTGATTCGTATTCAGCATACCATAAAACCCTATAAACGATACCCATCATGAGTGTGCGTTCGCGCAGCGGAATGTAGTTGAATTTAAAGATTTTAATTATGCAGATATTTAGTGTATGACGTCGTGTAATTGTGTATGGTAAAAAGAAAATTGTGTATGCAGCCATTGTGGAGAAATTCGCCAAAAACTGATTCCGCTGGGCGAACGTTGCCCTGGCGGAACTCTTTTTTAATCCATGCACTTAGAAGAAAAAAAATGTGTCCAAAAATTAGTGTGTATTTGTTTGTAATTGTGTATGTATGAATAAAATTAGTGTATGCAAAAACTTCGGAGAAATTCAAGTTTCCGCTACGCGAACGTTTGGCCATTAGCTAGTTTTCATATAAAGCGCTTATATAGAGAGCTGTAGATTTTTACATACGTTGTTTTGAATTTGTTTATATTTGTTTAAAAAACAGATTTAGAAAAAATCGTAGGACTTAAAAGAAAAAAATATAAACGTAAAATACGCTTATTAGGTCGTAGTTCGTAAAGTATGTACTTTGGGGTCTAGATTTTCACGTTTATACAAACAATGTTAGTGCCTGCAACATGTTGTCAAGTTTCAATGATGTTCCGTTAGTAATTAAAGGTTTATAGGACAATTTACCATTAATAAGATCAATGTTTACAAAGGAGTCAAATATCACGACCTCCTAAAGGAATTGCATAGTCAAATGTATTCCAATAATTAGTTTATTAATTCAACTACTCACATGCAAAATTTCACCTCATTAAATTCAGTAATTAAAGAGAAACAATTAAAATACTGACAAAACATCGAAAGCCTACATAACCCGACCAAGTTCGAATGGCTACAAAAAAGCGGCCGTGCCATATATCTAAGTAACGCTCTTAACCTTCCAGTATAGTATTTATTATTATAGTACAGTTGCTTACACAAGCGTTAGGAAAAAATAAAACAATTGCATTTCTTGAAAAAAAAATTTTTTTAATAATAACGCCACTATCCACGGTAAAAATAAATCTTTTCATAACAAGTACTTCTCTAATTAAATTTTTGTAATTATATTTATTTTTTACTAGCTGACCCCGCAACTTCGTTTACGTCACATAAGGCGTATGAAAGGAGAGGTATTTCTTCCATCAGATTCATCAAGCAGCGTGTGAAACTGCCCCGTTTGCTTAATCATAAAAGAGCTTAATGATTAAGACTATTTTAAAACAATTAAGTCCGCGCCGAAAGCGTGGACAAAATTGTCTGTCTCACCTTATTCAGGATTCCCAGTTTCCGCGAGGCCAGACCAATACAGCTCTCTATGTAGTTTTTGTGATTGAGCTCACGCCGGACGTCTATACCGAGGATCTCCAGGTTGTCCTTTAGTGGAATTGTAATGCTCTGAAGAGAGGGCAGGGGTAGGAATGGGGACTTCTTAGCTGTAAACGCACACGCCTGAGTTTTTCTGGCATTGAACTCGACCAGGTTGTCTGAACCCCATTGGGCAATGCGGCCCAGGTCCAGATCGAGATCCACCACGAGTTGTCGTCTCTTCTCATCCACGTCGCCTCGCCCCGCCGCTGGACGGCCAGAATAGCTCCCATGAAGAGTACTGTCATCCGCATAACAATGAATGCACCCAAGGGACAGCATGTCATTGATATGCAGAAGAAAGAGAGTTGGGGACAATACCGATCCCTGTGGTACTCCGGCATTTACCTGAAAAAAACAGGAAGCCTGACCATCACAGAGGACCCAAATCCGTCGCCCGTTCAGGAAGCTGGCCAACCAGCGGCACAACTGATGCGATAAACCATATGACGGCAGCTTGGAAAGAAGCGACGCATGCCATACCCTATCAAAGGCTTTTGCGATGTCTAGGCCAATAGCCAGAGATTCGCCGTGCCTCTCCATAGCCTCACCCCAGGTGTGCGTTATGTACGCTAGGAGGTCACCCGTTGATCGTTTCGGCCTAAAGCCATATTGGCGATCGTTAATTAACGAGTGATCCTCCAGATGTTGAGCTGTTTGTTGATGATTAGCTCGAACACCTTGCAGATGACGGTGTTTACGGCTATGGGGCGATAGTTGGCTGGATCCGACCGATCCCCTTTCTTGGGGATCGGTTGGACATTCGCCTCCTTCCAAGCCTCCGGCACTTCTCCCGACGAATACGAAAGGCGATACAGGCGTGTTAGCGTTGGAGACAATTCAGCTGCACAATTCCTCAGCACCACGGCCGGAATGCCATCAGGACCACTGGCTTTCCGCGTGTCGAGTGACCGTAGCACCGCCCGCACATCGCACTGCCGGATTACAATTTCCGGCATCGTGGTTCCACAGTTGGCGATAGTGGGAGGTTGCTTGCCACAGTCATCGATCCGGGAATTAGCCGCAAAGAGCTTGGCCAGCATTTCCGCTTTCTCTTGGGCCTTGTGAGCCAGTGATCCGTCAGGATAGCGTAGCGGCGGCAGCGAGGGCTTGCAAAAGTTGGCCTGCACGGCTTTGGCCAGTTGCCAGTATCCACGGCTGCCCGTCGGATGAGACGTGAGCTCCTGACCAAGCCGCGTGACGCGCTGGGCGTCCACTCTCTTGAAGGCCCTCTTACTTGACCTAGTGGCTCTGTTGTACGCTGCCTTGAGGCGGGCCACATTCGGGTTGCGCACAGCTCGAGCCCTGATCCAGGCGCGGTAAGCCGCCTGTTTTTGTTGAACAGCTACGGCACACTCACGCCCGAACCAGGGGCGGGCTTTGCGGATGCTGGCGACATCAGTGTATGGAATGTAGTATTCCATACCTAATGTGATTTCACCAGCAACCGCAGAGGCGCTTTCCGATGAAGCCCTCCCTGCAAATCAGCGCTGACTCCACGGGACGGCTGCAAAGTATTCTCGTAGTCCGTCCCAGTCTGCTGACGAGTAGTGCCACAGTCGCCGCGTCACCTCTACTGCCCTTGCAGGGGACGGTACCTGCAGGCGGGCACGCACAATACAGTGGTCGGATGTACCCAGTGGGGCGCTAACCGTCACACTGTACTGTGCTCAGCAGTATGTCCAGCAGGGCAGGTTCATGGTCTGACCTGTCCGGTATGCGCGTAATCCCGCGTACCACCTGGGTTAGACCATGGGAGAGTGCGAACGCGTGGGTGGCCCGTCCCGCAGGATCTGTCTTGAGGGACCCCAACCACTCAATGTGGTGACCATTGAAGTCCCCCAGAAAAACCAACTCGGCGTTCGGGAACCGTACCTGCGCGTCATCAGCCCCCTCGCTGAGGTGCTGATACAGCCTCATCATCTCAGCTGTCCCTGTGTGGGATCGATAGACACACACGTAGATCTGACTCATGGAGCCGTGATCTACGTGCAGCCAAAGGACGGAGAGGGAAGGGTCCTCAAGGCAGCGCAGCCGGCGGGCTGCGCTGCCTTGAGGACCCGCCCTAACGAACGCGCACACCCCGGCTTTTTCTCGAAATAGTTCCGCGATGATATAGCCGGGGTAACTAAGGTACGACTGATCGGCAGGGCGGAGTATTTACTTACTGTAATACTGAAATCGGCGCCAAGTAAAACTATAGGTTTAGGTAGATATTATTAATCTCTCATAGAAATATTGGTACCGACTTCAGTATTACAGTCAATAATATCTGATAAATCTAAATTTACTACCTATTACTTTGTGCTAAGTTAATTTTATTTTTCAATTTTTAGTTTTTGTTAGAAGTCGGTTTTTTTTTGTTAAAAAATTTTTTTTTCATGAAATTTAGTGACGGGTAGACCGAAATTATATCTGTCTAGGGGTAATGTTCTCCCCAATACAAATTAATCAAGCCGAAACACTAGATAACTGCTGTAAATCGTTAAGGAATTCCCTCGATTCGAGGGATTTCTTCGATTTCTCCAAGATCCCAGCATCAGATTCTGACTTCCTGTATATGGGACCACATGGGAAGCACCAGCTTTCAAAAAAAAAAGAATCATCCAAATCGGATAACTCTTTCAAGTGATTTGCCGTTAACAAACATAAAAAAAAATACAGACGAATTGAGAACCTCCTCCTTTTCTGGAAGTCGGTTAAAAATAGGTTTAATAAACAATTATGAATATGGAGGTAAGGATAATGTGTATTTCGAGCTTCAATAAAAATTTAAATCACTGTTCACATATAAATTACTAGCTGAGCCCGCAACTTCGTTTACGTCACATAAGGTGTATGAAAGGAGAGGTACTTCTTCATCAGACTCATGAAGCAGCGTGTGAAACTGCCATGTTGGCTTAATCATAAAAGAGCTTAAAGATTTACCCCCTTATTCATAATCGTTTATTAAACCTATTTTAGTTAAAACACACTTTAAGTCTATTGCTGTCTCTAACCAATGACAGAGTATGGTTAGAGACAGCAATAGACTTAAAATGTGTTTCAACTAAAATAGGTTTAATAAACGATTATGAATATGGGGGTAAGTCTATTACTAATATAACAATACAGTCCACGCCTTCGCCTGAATTGTTTTTAAATAGCCTTAATCATTAAGCTCTTTTATGATTAAGCCAACAGGGCAGTTTAGATTTACCCACTTTTAGATTCATATATCTATGTATGATTCTTTAAAGTGATATAATTTTTTATTTATAAACCTTAACACAATAAAGAAAACCGCATTGCAATCGACAGACATACAGACAAACAGACAAAAATTCTAAAAATCATTGTTTTGGGTTCTATTGCGTTCATAAAGCCCCCCTATAATATTTTTTCTTATTTATCTTCCATGTACAGACAGCGACCTGTTACGATTTTATTATATGTATTGATGATGATTGATTGATGTATTGATTAAGCCAACACGCCAGTTTAGATTTACACTCTCATTCAAAGAAACCGCTACAATTAAAATTTTAAACATATCTGATTCTTAAAAGTGTTATAACTTTTTTATTTATAAACCGATTGACATGAAATAAACGCTAAATGTTAAGTGGAGCAAACCTCAACACAATAAAAAAACCGCATTGCAATCGATTAAGCGGTTACTGAGATTAGCGTGCACAACCGTATAGACAAACAGACTTACAGACAAACAGACAAAAATTCTAAAAACCATTGTTTTGGGTTCTATTGCGTTCATAAAGTTCCCTTATAATATTTTTTCTTATTTATCTTCCATGTACAGACAGCAACCTGTTACGATTTTATTACATGTATTGAATTGATATTGATATTGATGTATTGATTAAGCCAACACGCCAGTTTAGATTTACTTTCTCATTCAAAGAAACCGCTACAATTGAAATTTTAAACATATCTGATTCTTAAAAGTGTTATAACTTTTATATTTATAAACCGATTGACATGAAATAAACGCTAAATGTTAAGTGGAGCAAACCTCAACACAATAAAAAATTGGGTTCTATGGCATTCATAAAGCCCCCCTATAATATTTTTTCTTATTTATCTTCCATGTACAGACAGCGACCTGTTACGATTTTATTATATGTATTGATATCGAAAAAACAATTGTGTTATCACCTGTACCAGTTCAAAACCGACTGTAAATTTTAGAATGTTACCTAAATATATTGCACGGCCGCTTTTTTGTAGCCATTCGAACTTGGTCAGGTTATTTAGGCTTTCGATGCTCTGTCAGTATTTTGATTGTTTCTCTTTAATTACTGAATGTAATGAGATGAAATTTTGCATGTGAGTAGTTGAATTAATAAACTAATTATTGGAATATATTTTACTATGCAATTCCTTTAGAATGTCGCGTGATATTTAACTGCTTTGTAAACAGTGATCTATTTATGGTAAATTGTCCTATAACCCTTTAATTACTAACGGAACATCATTGATACTTGGCAACATGTTGCAGGCACTTACAAGGTTTGTACAAACGTGAAAATCTAGACCACAAAGTGCATACTTTATGAACTACGACCAAATAAGCGTATTTTACGTTTATATTTTTATCTTTTAAACCCTACGATTTTTTCTAAATCTGTTTTTTAAACAAATATAAACTAATTCAAAACAACGTATGTAAAAATCTACAGCTCTCTATATAAGCGCTTTATATGAAAACTAGCTAATGGCCAAACGTTCGCGTAGCGGAAACTTGAATTTCTCCGAAGTTTATGGATACACTAATTTTATTCATACATACACAATTACACACAAATACACACTAATTGTTGGAAACATTTTTTTTCTTCTAAGTGCATGGATTAAAAAAAAGTTCCGCCAGGACAACGTTCGCCCAGCGGAACCAGTTTTTGGCGAATTTCTCCACAATGGCTGCATACACAATTTTCTTTTTACCGTACACAATTACACGACGTTATATACTAAATATCTGCATAATTAAAATCTTTAAATTCAACAACATTCCGCTGCGCGAACGCACACGAAATTTTGTGACTACAGCGCGGCGGGCATATTGGATTGCAAAATTATCACGTGATTCGTACACAGCATCCAAAAAACCCCTTAAACGATACCCATCATGAAATTTTGTGATTACGGCACAGCTGCCATATTGGATTGCAAAATTAGTATGCGATTCGTACTCAGCATACCATAAAACCCCATTTACGATACCAATCATAAAATTTTGTGATTACGGCGCGGCGGGCATTTTGGATTGCAAAATTATCACGTGATTCGTACTCAGCATACCAAAAAACCCCTTAAACGATACCCATCATGAAATTTTGTGATTATGGCGCGGTGGCCTTTTTGGGTTGCAAAATTAGTATGTGATTCGTATTGAGCATACCATAAAACCCTATAAACGATACCCATCATGAAATTTTGTGATTACAGCGCGGCGGGCATATTGGATTGCAAAATTATCACGTGATTCGTACTCAGCATACCAAAAAACCCCTTAAACGATACACATGAAATTTTGTGATTATGGCACGGCGGTCATATTGGATTGCAAAATTATCAAGTGATTCGTACTCAGCATACCAAAAAACCCCTTAAACGATACCCATCATGAAATTCTGTGATTACGGCGCGGCGGCCATCTTGTATTGCAAAATTAGTACGCGATTCGTACTCAGCATACCAAAAAACCCCTTAAACTATACCCATCATGAAATTTTGTGATTACGGCACTGCGGCTATATTGGATTGCAAAATTATCACGTGATTCGTACTCAGCATACGAACAAACTCCTTAAACGATACCCATCATGAAATTTTGTGATTACGGCGCGGCGGCCATATTGGATTGCAAAATTATCACGTACTTCGTACTCAGCATACCAAAAAACCCCTTAAACGATACCCATCATGAAATTTTGTGATTACGGCGCGGCGGCCATCTTGTATTGCAAAATTAGTACGCGATTCGTACTCAGCATACCAAAAAACCCCTTAAACGATACCCATCATGAAATTTTGTGATTACGGCACGGCGGCTATATTGGATTGCAAAATTATCACGTGATTCGTACTCAGCATACGAACAAACCCCTTAAACGATACCCATCATGAAATTTTGTGATTACGGCGTGGCCGCCATGTTGGATTGCGAAATTATCATGTAATTCGTAGACATTTTAATGCATTAGGTAGCTGGTTACCATGTCGTGAAAACACTTAAAAAGTAAAAGATCACCACATTTATACCATGAGTCGCGTATGGGAATTTTAGTGAAATCCCTTCATCACTCAGGAATTAAGCTGATGGTCTTCAAAATGTATAGCTAAGTACCATCATGGATACATTGACTTACGATCAAAAAACCGCATCATATCGATCCACCCCGTGCCGTGATCGTATCGGGTCGTGACGAATTCACAGGACAGAGTTGTAATGAGAGTTCGTTAATTGAATTAATGAGTAACTAGTTACAATGTAATTAGATTAACGTGTAATTCCATTACTCAGTAATTAGTTACTGCTAGTACTCATTGTAATGAATTACTCAAGTAATCTGTTACAGAGTAATTGAATTAAGCATTACAAAGTAATTGTAATTTGTAACGGTTAATCTACTTACATTTTGCCCATTACTGATATTTTTATACTGTGGCGCGATTTCAACGTAATTTGGCATAATAATTACGAAATAGTTGCGAAAAAAACTGACACAGATCCTGCCTCCACAAGCGCCAGGGCGAGACTGATCGGCCGTCAGCGGCGCAATTCTATTGCGTTTGGTAGATATTCGTACATGATAACTATGTAAATAGTTGTTTATAGAAAAACGCTCGGAAAATGTGTATAAAAACTTAATAGCTTTAATTGAGTGCAAAAAAATATATATAAAATGTTAATAGTTTAGCCACAGTATTGAAAAACCTTTTCTGAGAGAGTCAACTTTGGGATTTTTTTCTATCTAGTGAAATTTATTGGATCGTGTAACGGGCTTGGAATATGTTCAGCTTATATCCTTAACTATTATATATATATTTTTCAGATTTAAAAACCCTTTACTTTTTGACTAGGATTGTTTCAAAAAACTCAAAATCTGACCCACGCGGCCTTAATGTGTGTATTTGAGGATTGCTTTTGAAATCTCGTTTGTTAGAGTACGGCGCGTCTACCTCAGTTTATATAGAAGTCTTTGCCTATTCGGTACACAGTGGATAAGTACGCATGGTCCACCACAGTGGCCAACTGGCCACCTGGTAGCCCTGATCTAACGCCACTCGATTTCTTTATGGGGCTTCGTAAAAAACGACATGTATAAGACGGCTTACACCAGTGTTCAGTGTTCAAGAGCTGAAGGATGCATTAACGACCATTTTACGTAATATTCATCCTAGAACATTACTAGCCGTCATTCGTTCAGTGCAAAGAAAGGGTAAACTTATCTATTCGTGAAAATGGAAGCCATTTTAAGCAATTTATTTCATAAACTTATTTCATACATGTTTAAATGTTTTTTTTTTTACTTCAAAGTTCATAATTTTACTGACCTATGAGTTTTGAGTCGAGTACGAAATGTATGGGAAAAGTTTTTGGCGGTTTCTGTTTTTCCTAGTACTCAAAGCTAAATGGTCCCATAGAGTCTTTTGATCCCCAATGAAATAGAATCGATTGGCACAAAACAAATTTTTGGGCATGTTGCATTTTTTTTGCTAACTGTAAGATTTATGCAAAATCTGTGAATGCAGTTCAAAATCTCAAAAAGTTAGGAAAGTCTCTTATGAACGTTTTGCTGTATAACTACAACGGTCAAGGTACCTACTTGCCCTTACTGCCCGTTTCAAAAATACGCCCTGTGTATAGAAGATGTATAGCTATTATCTATACATAGTTAGTTTATATTTTGAGTATTCTTTTAACATTAGGAAAATTATTTACAGTTCTCCTTCTATTTTATTCATAAGCGGCACTATTGATTACCCATAAGCACCGCGCTGAATGAACTGACAACCAGTAAATGTGAGCTTTTAGGCTTGTGCAAGGGGTCGAAAATATAAATTGAACCTAAAGATTTATGTATCTACGTCCAATTTTCCGAAAGTATTTTATTAAAGGGGTCAGGGCGGTTTAAATTCGTCTGCTATCCGTAGTATGGTAGTTATATAGTTTCAAAACTTAAGCAAAGTTTAGACGGTTGGCAGATTGAATATTAAAAGATTAGAACAAGAGGTAAAAGTGGCTCAACGAGTCCAGAAAAATAGGGAATGCGTTATCAGTTTTCAAAGGACTACTTAGGTGTTCTGGGACATCCTTCCGAGGGCTTCCCCGGGGCTCCCAACCTTAGGCTGTTGGGCGTGACGTGAGGTTTTTTAATCGGTAGGAGTCCGGCATAACATCCATGAGCATTTTCCCTCACGTTAAACAAAAAAAAAGGGCTACTTAGGTGGATGGAGCCCGCAGTTTCGTCCGCGTGGAATTTTGTCTTTGATTCCGATCCCGTATACCAAGGGAGCTCGTTCTGGAAATAAAAGGTAGTTAGCCTTAGTGTTATCTATTCCTGTAACAAATTTCAGATAGATGCGTTTAGACCAGGGGTTCCCAACCTTTTCGTGGTCAGGGACCACTTTTATATTTTTCTTGTTAACAGGGACCACTATAAAGGCATAATTTAAACAAACTGTGATAATCAATCTGAAACTTAAAAAAACGCAGTAGGAAATTGCATAAACAGGAAACTTTCGTATTTTTGTATCTATTAATGTGATTTCTGGCTTGCATCTTCTTCACGAGATCTGCTAACCTGGAGTTTCGTATAAGAAATTGCTTTTAAACACCAAACCACTGAAGTGAATTTTTTGTGTTCTTCCTGGATTCCTTCATTAACTTCACCAGCGTCTGTGCTAAAAGGATTAGGAAGGGGGGGGGGGGGTACTATTCCACTTCTTCGAGGGGTGAAGAGACACGCCACCGTCTAGGCCGGCTTCTGTGAAAGAGCGGTGAGCAGCCAACTCGCCGCTCTCAGACTCTCGGTCATGGTGGACGACCGCGCCACCGACTACGGAACTTGGAATGGAGATTTCTCTCCCGCTGCATTCTTCGCGAGCATGACTTGCTCGCAGAAAGACACAGTTATGTCACACTTTCTCCCGTTGGAGACCAGAGCCCTTAACATGGTGTCCAGCGTGAGAATATTCACGCCCAGGCCCGTAACGAGGTCTTGTCGCTGCTATGCCCATGTAGTGCTGTGTCCCCGCTGTAGATACTTAACGAAGCACCCGTGCCCGGTAAACATCTGTGACACTCGGTAGGTGAGGCTACCATGGCGCCGAATTAGTGGTGAGTCCTCACTTTGGTAGCTCAAGTCATACCTTCCATGTCTCCATGAGCTTCTGGCGAAACAGGGATCACTATGCCTCTATTTCTTTGGGCACAGGCCTGTGGTCCCGATCCAGCGCCTTCTTGCACCATTGATAACGCAAGAGCCCTGTTTTCCAGGTCCCATGGAGGGGTCTTGGCTAGGAGACATGCCGCCTCAACGGATATCGTGCGGTACCCTCTCCTGATCGCCATCGCCTTTAGCGGGCTATGCAGTCTAGCCACGTTGCCAGTCGTCAGGGCCTCCGCCCATACGGGGGTCCCGTATAGTGCCATACTCCGCACGACCCCGAAGGTCTCTTGCAGGGAGCGTTGGGTACTCTTATGTTGGGTACCAACCGCGAGAGCGCAGCTGTTGCCCCCTCTGTTTTAAGACTTAACTTCGGAAATGGTGTCGCTCTGTAATGATACGCTCAAGCTTGCAAACCTCGACGAGGAACACCATCGGTCGGTACCCCGATGGCGTGTCCACCGTCCGCCCGGCCTTTCGGATCAGAACCAGTTTCCCACACTTTAGTCTTTAGGAAACTGGTCTTGAGCCAGGATCCACGCTCGGCCTGGAAACACATTCAATCGTGGGCAAATCCCAGACTTTGTGTTGTCTTTGCTCGCCGAGCCAATGGGCGTACCAACCGCTCCCACTACTCGCGCTCTTCTCGCTCATTGCAACGGCTCACCACCCGATAAATTTAAAATCCTTCAGGGACCATATTTTTGCTCCTGCGGACCACTGGTGGTCCGCGGACCACTGGTTGGGAACCACTGGTTTAGACGTTAGTGCGTGATTGAGTAACAAACATCCAAACATCTTTACAAACTTTCGTATTTATACCTACCTAGCTAATACCTACCCGTGACTTGACCCGCGTGGAATGCTATTTATTGCCGTTCTCACATTCCGAGGAAACGTATTCCAGAGACAAAAGTAATTTCTAATGTGTTATTCCACCATTTTATTGAACCAAAATTTCAGGCTGCTCCATCCGCCACGCATCCACACGTCTTCACAAACTTTCACATTTATAATATTAATAGGAAGTAGGATCACCTAGTAGAAGGATTAAAAGACAAGGGCCAGGAGTAGAAACAAAAGATTTTGCACGTTGTTTTCGTTTGTTCTTAGGGTTCCATATCCAAAGGGTAAAAAACGGGACCCTTGAGACTTGACGGTTTGTCCATCTGTCCGTCACGAGGCTGAATCTCAAGAACCGTGGCAGCTAATGAGCTGAAATGTATTTCTTTATGTATTTCTGTTGCCGCTATAACAACACATTCTGAAATCAGAAAAAAGGGGAGATTAAGGGGAGGTTCCCTAACAACAAACGTGATATATTGCCTTTTTTTTGGTACGGAACTCTCTGTGCGTGTGTCCGCCTCGCACTTGACCGGTTTTTCATATGTTTCTGTCATTTCCAATCTGAAGACCGTAACAAATCAGAATCAACTAGACTAAACTTTATTGAATGCCAATATAAAACTGAATGTTTTGTATTAAAGTGCAATATTCAAGTGATTACAGTTTAATAAATGTAAAGAGGGCAGTCTTATCACCTTCTTTACGTACACAAGGGGGTGAAAACAGGACCCTATTACTGAGACACATCTGTCTCTCTGATTTGTCACACAAAAATACTTGTTTTATCATAATGCACACACATGTATTATGCGTACCTACACACACAATATATTATGCGTACACATACACACAGCGATGAAACTCCTGCACCGCGCGATCCACTCACCTTAATTACCCTTTTTTGCGTCGAGGGTTAAAAATCAGAGAGTATAATATAATAATGATCATATATAGATAGCGGATCAAACTCTTCAAACTACTTCGCTATTAGGGATCCCTTTCCTTTGCCACTAATTGACGAATGTATTGATCGGTTGGGCAAGCATAAATATTTGACGAGCGTTGATACAGCCACAGACAGACTACAGGCTTCTATCATTAAAAATAGAAAGCGATTCTATTGATAAGACTATCTTTACACCCAGAGTTTTACAATATTTTATTTACCTATATGGTCAGGTATCAGTCGAAAACACTGCGGCAACGTTTTTTTTCGTGTGGAAATCCCTCATGGATGCTTTTACCGACTAAAACCACACGTGTCTTATACCACTGCCTACGGTGGGAGTCCCGTGTGAGCCCTCGTAGGATGTCCCAGAATTCCCGACAGACATTGGCTACCACCGCGGCCTCCTAAGGACTACGGTACCCTCGCCGCAGTCTGCGCAACTCGGGTGGGACAGCTATCTCCCGCTCCCTCTTTCACGAGCATGACCTGCTCGTAGAAAGACGCGGTGGCGTCCCAATCTCCCACCGGTAATCATGGCTCGCAGCATCGTGTCCAGCGAGAGAATATTTACGCCTAGACTTGCCACAAAACCCTGGCGCTGTTGCGCCCTCGCTGTTCAGTCCACCAATGTATGAAGCGCTGTGTCCTCGCTGTGTTCTTAACAGTGCTGGCCTGGCACTCTCCTGTGCTTTCCAGGTATATTCTTAGCGAAGCACCTGTGCCCGGTAATTATCTGTGACAACCGGTAAGAGAGGCTGCCACAGCTCCAACCACTCGTCAATGACCGGTCTGATCGCCCCGAATGTGGCGTTTCCCCACCGTGGTCGCTCAAGTCGAACATTCCAAGTCTCCATGATTTCCTGATGCAACTAGGACCGCTGAACCTCGATTAATTGCCTTCTTGCGCCATTTAAACAATGACGCAAGGGCCATCGCTTCCAAGGCTCATCGAAGGGTCCCGGCTAGGAGTCTAAGACAGCCACGTATCGTCAGTTATTAAAGTTAAGTAAAACCGGCCAAGCTCGAGTTGGACTCGCGCACAGTGGGTTCCGTACCAAAAAACGTTTGTTATTATTGTTTATGCATTTCTTGACCCTCGAAAGATGCTGATTGCTATTTCGCTACTACTGAGCTGTGAAACGTGGTAATTGTAAACTGTGGACGTTTGCATCTTAAGGAGCTCGGTTATCATTCCGTCATCACCATGACATAATTGTTCGGGAAATAACTGGTGTAGATAAAGTCGTGTCCCCACGGAAACGGGTACTCCGTGAGTGAAACACACGAGGGGTCCGCTAGTTCTGTATAAAGCCCGTCTTCTCGAGGCGCTCCAATATACCTACCTCTAAAAGTCATGCTTAGGCAACAAAATCTAAAACTGTGGCACTTATTAGAAGCACCCGCAGTCTCAGAGTAGTCGTTCAGTTTTGTCAGGTGCTTCACCGACTGTCAAGGTCAAATTTATTTTCGAGAACTTGTCGGTGAGTTTCAGTGGAAACTTTGGTACCCGGATTGGTACTACCACAGATAAAGATAATATAATACGAGTATAAATGTACCTACTACCGACTGCCACGACAGTAGTAGAAGTTTCTTGTTTTCCAGGATACTGGAAATAGAATAGGTCATCTGACTTATGGGTTACTATGTTATCTCACTATCTCCGAAACTAACAACCCCTAAATACTCCAATTTGTGGCACCCGGTTTTATCTTGAGTTCGGTGCGGTGTTGGTCCACTGAGCATTTAATAGATATATTTACAGGGCGACAGCGCTGTTCATTCATATGAATTCCGTAATGTGTCGCATTAAAAGTTGTTTTGCCGATCGTAATGCTGCGTCGATGTTTAATGACAGTGTGCACTTGTAACCAAAACTATTAACATGTTGAAATTAGGTCAGCATCTACCCGTACCCACAAAGCTTACCCACAATAGGGAGTGGGTAACAGCCCCCTCGCTGTTATCTACTCCCTTTAGTGGGTACTCCCATAGTTCAATATTCTAGACTTTGACAGCATTATAAGCTTAACGTCAGTTCGAGTCTACTTGAAAACCTAGAAAATCGTAGGTACAATTTTGATTTAAGCTAGGTATGGAAAATTTTGTGAAGTTTAATTTGAACTTCCTGTACATAATATGCTGTCGCGTCAGTTTCGCCTTTTTCGATAACAAGATGTAATATAATCCGTTTAACTCCCTTTTTATTCGATTTTTATATGATCAGTCACTGGGAGCATCTTAATCCCAATTGCGATGGAGCTTAATGTCATTTGCGATATCTAAGAAATCTATAGAGAAATATACCCTGGGTATGGATGAGTATAGGATATAAGATAATTTTAATTTAGATCTAGACATCAATAAGAACATTTTAACATTATTTTGGTATATCAGTAGTTATTTAAGCCATAGATTTATTAAGGCATAATATGGAACTAGTGCTATTCGCCCAGTTTTGAAAATACACGGGCGTAGATCGTGGGTAGATAGAGTTACCAAGTGAGTTACATGTTCCAAACTCTTAATTTATTTAAATGAAAATCATTCCGATTTTTTGCCTAAAAAGTTATGTAATTGGCAGGTAGCTACTATATTTCCTTATTTTCATGAAAATTATAAATTTGTCTCAGCGCAATCCTTCATACCGTGAAAAGTTAGGTAGCGACTGATTTAATGTTCCATAAAAGCTATTCAATACCGTTTTATATCTTTGTAACAAAAGGCCGTTTGGAGTGTATGGACCCCAACTGCACACCAAACGTCCCTTCGTTACAAACAAAGAAACAGGTATTCAAGAGCTTTTAAACAGCTGGCCCATGGTTATCGTCTACCTACATTATCATCTATTCTACATTAAATACGTTATAAAGTTAAATAATAAAGTCTTCTCGACCTAAAGTGGTTTGTTTGGTATATTGTATTACCTACTTAAGTAATTGGGTCAATACCAATTCCATATCCGTGGATGCCGCCGTACAATGGTAACAAACCAAAATACGTATATTGTATAGATAGGTATATCTATCAAAATTTCGCTATTTATGACAATATGCAATAGTGGGTAAATAATAAGGTGCCAAGTAAGCTTTCAGCACGCATTAACTACTGAAAATCCATTGGCACAAGCGTATGTGTGAACAACTTCAATAATCCGCTTTAATTGAGTTGTATTCGTCATAAATGAGTAATAAAATAAGTGCTGAAATGCTGACAAAATGTACTGCGTGGAATCAATGTGGGCCGTGGGCTGAGCGGCCGGGCGGCGGCGCGGTGGGCGGCGGCCGCTGTGCTCGCGGCAGTCGCACGCGGGCACGTGCGCACGCCGCCTCTGCGCCGTCGGACCCGCCCGGACAAACACCCGCGCCCTGTGAAACCAACACGTTCAATAACTCACAATAATCTCATCTCAAACGCTAAAAACCCCACACAAAATCTTCTCAACTCCATCTAAACAACTAAGGAACAACTACCACCGATCGTTACGTACGTTACTTTCTTTTCACAAATTCAATATTTATGGGTCAATAGTGCGACTTGGAAATCGCTTACATCATCGATACTGTAATTTAGGCGGGAAATATAATGTATTTCATATCAGTAGCGTTTAATCGTAATCGTAATAATATCGACAATTCGGAGAACTATCAAATGTTGTGTCTTCATGAGTGTTGCTAAGGTTGCACTAAATTTTTTTTCACGATTATCATGTCAGCTCTACCTTTTTTATTCAAATAATCTATGCAATTAATTTTATTTTAAAATTAATCCCAGTAAAAATTCTAACATTGAATTGAATAAAAATGTCGGTTGACATTCATTATCCTAAAAGTGAATAAGCATAGTTGAAGCGTCCATCATAGCACCAGTTGCTTTTCTTTTAAGGGTAATATAATAATGTCAAAATAAAGAAAATCATTTATTTCTGAATATTGGTACATGAGATAGCAACATACAAATAATTGTCTTTCTCTCTTCAATCTTATTTCAATAAATTCTTCAATCCAGAGTTGAAATGATTGTGATTTACGGTGAAAATGGTGAGTATCTAAATATTTTAACATCTAGGGTACGTAACAATACTCGTAGGTAACATTTGGGGATTATTTGTGCAAAATTTAATAGAAGATGAAGTAAAATATAGATCAGTATGTACGTAGGTAGGTTTATCTGAAAAGCTCATCTGCCATGACCAAGCTATAGTAGGTACTTAGGTATATTATTGAAGCTTACCCAGTTCGGTACTTCTTGTTTCATTCTGAATACTAGCGAAGTAAAACAGCCTAAAGTAACCACTTTAAAATTGAAGGATGATTTTAAACACATACTGCTTTTTAAAACCATAGCCAAGTTGCGAACAATGAACATCACTCTCAAATGTTAAGCTATACTAGGTATAGTTTGCTATAATAATTGGATAACTCTAGTACCACAGCATTTTTTTTTTACGTGAGGGAAAATCCTCAGAGCATGTTATGCCCGACTCTTACCGACTAAAAAACCTCACGCAACGCCCAACAGCCTGTGGTTGGCAGCCCCGGGTAAGCCCTCGGAAGGATGTCCCGGGACCACGCGAGTACCACAGCTAGTACTGAATAATAGTTTAGTTACATTTGGAAATTTGTAGCATCCTAGCATCGCTATCGAAGTTTAGAATTACTATCGCTTTCATAATATATTTTAATTGATTGGGAACCACTGGGTTTAAGAAGTCAGTGTTAGGAACAGTCAGTCCTGAGTCATGAGCTTCTATAATGTTGTGGAGACAGACACTAGATAATTTTACCAAGTCCCAGCATAGGCTAGCGATGAAATGTTTGTACCTACCACCTCCATTTTCTTTATACCTACTTTTACAACTGATTTGGATAACAGTATGAAATGGAAAATATTAATCATGGCATGGACCGATACTCAGATGTACGTAAACGTCATCAATTCAGCATCTACTTTTTTCAGTTTGAAGATAATTTTCGATCCTATCTTCCTAGTTTCAATACAACTACACAGATAGTAAATGGAAAATCTGTATTCCAATTTAATATCTCTATTCCAGAAATAAACATTTTAGTCATGGTTTATGTACCATGCATAATTCGGAAAAGAAAAGAAACTACTGTAGAGTTTACTCGTTATCCTTCAGAGTAGCAATATTGAGGGGTTGCTGCAAAAAGATATTGTTGGAAAAAGAACTTATTTTATTTGGTTTATTCCTATCCTCTTTCGCTGTCGTTAAACTCGCTCTCTTTGTTACCTACTGAAAATAAGCTATTCGTTTTAAATTTGACAACATTTCATAATAGATACGATTATTATTTCGTATGATATAGGTACCTATCATACGAAATAATAATCGTATCTCTCTGAATACATAGAAAAAAAAACCGGCCAAGTGCGAGTTGGACTCGCCCATGAAGGGTTTCGTAGCAGCAAGTAACATAATATAAAAGTTCTTATAGTTCATTGTAACTTTGATTGATGTTTTAACACGTTCGCAGTGGTAGTGATTTTTCTAACCGAAAATTGCGGTTTATGACGTATTAAAAAAAACTACCAGCTCTATCTCGTTCAAACTAATTTTCGTTGGTAGTTTTTATGGCAATGTACATCATATATTCTTTTTAGATTTATCATTCTCTTAGTTTAGAAGTTAGATGGGGGAGACACACATTTTTCCACTTTGAAAGTGTCTCTTGCGCTAACTATTCACTTTAGAAAAAAATGATGTTAGAAACCTCAATAGCATTTTTGAAGACCTATCTATAGATACCCCACACGTATGGGTTTGATGAAAAAAACATTTTTGCGTTTCAGTTCTGAGTATGGGGCTCCCAAAATTTACTGCTTTTTTTCTAGTTTTATATAAGAATCTTAATGCGGTTCACAGAATACATCTAGTTACTAAGTATTGAGCATAGGTCTTATAGTTTCGGAGAAAAGTGGCTGTGACACACGGACGGACAGACAGACAGACAGACAGACATGACGAATCTATAAAGGTTCCGTTTTTGCCGTTTGCCTACGAAACCCTAAAAAGTAGGTATATAAAGAAAGAAAAATGAAAACTTTGAGACTAAGGTACCCCTGTCTGAAAGTCTTCATTTTTTCTTTCTTTGTAGGCGTGCTCTTTTTATTTTTCAGCGTGAAAATCAATTTATTTTCCAAGAATACCATTTGCTTGCAACAGGTACACAATAGTTATTATTTGTTAGTACAATACTGATCCCTTTGGTTCGTAATGTCTAACTAAAGAATCAAAATGTCCGTAGTGTCAATTACCTATTTATCGACATTGACCAATCAAGAAAGCTATTCCTGTTGTTAAAATTACCACATTGAACAATCGAAATATTTTAATGCCGATTGGAATAATGTAAAGAAATAAATGTGATGAATTGATAAATTGCACAAACCAATGAGCCAAGGAGCTTGGACCATTTCGTACTACAAAGGAGATATTGGGTCTTTTTGAAGGAAGCTACGTATAAGTTGACTTTGTACATCATCGTCTTGTGCTATATTCTTTGACCTAGATACTGTGCAAAGAATATATATTTTGTGCGTTAAGTTGAGATGGGATCTAGATTTTTGTTTAGTAGACACACTTTGATTTGCTTGATGTAGTGTAGCGTAGTGTAGTGTGATGAAATTATCTTTTTGCGTTAACTATGTGGGTCACGATCATACAAATATTATAAATATGCTAAATTGTTTTCCCTTTTTTCATTCATATTCATTTCTTTCTTATTTCTATAGCATTGTACAGAGGCAGATTTTTGTTTTGCCTAATTTTTGTACTTCAAATACCGTCATGTCAAGGTAAGTAACGTTGTCAAAATATCCAAATAGATGGCCTTGGTTCTCTTCAAAGAAAATCGAGATCACTTCCAACTTCATGGAGTATCTGCGTTAATTCTTTAAAAACTTTAACAGTATCACTAAAATGGTCTTCGTTGGCCAGGAAAACTCGGCCAACTCAATCATCATCATCAACCGAAATTAGCATGCCTCTATCCTCTTATTCAGTTTGTAATGTTCGTCGATCCTTAGCTCGAATTGCAAGAATGGGCGTTCGCGTTTTGTGCCTATGAACAAATCACATTGCACTGACTGTAGGTATCTATATTTTTCCAAGCAACCAAAACTCTAACTTTTGGGCTTATGTAGTAGAAAAATGGAGAAAATTACTGTATTTTTGTAGGAAAACGGATGCCGCGGTAAGGCTATATAAGTCATTAAAATTTCCTATAATAGCCTTCTTACAATTTTTCAGTTACGTAATATAGGCCTGATACCGGCAACAATCGTCAATGAAGGTGTCGCCATGGTACTATTGTTCTAAGAAGGCTTCTAAAGAGGACTAACAAAGTAGAAAACTTATCATTGCTTGCTTTATCACGAAACACTAAGATTTAAGAATAAGTATTTAATTAGATTTAACATTAATTGTAGTAATAATAATATCAGTTAATTATCGCCATTTAAGCAATAAAACAAATTGCTCAGGGCTGACCTTTACCGTAATTTTACTTGAAAGTAGGGATTGTTACGATTAAAATGTGAAGTAGGCCAACAGACTGTTAAATATAGAGTTCTGTATAAGGTTTATTCCTACTCTATTGCTACACCCCGTATTTGATCTTCCTGTTTAAAGCTGGGACGTCTGTTTCCATTTTATTTGTCTTTTCGTACCCGTATTGCTCTGATGTGCATAGAGCAATAAGCAAGTAGTTCTATAAACTCAGAGAGTCTGCTTATATCATACTAGCTGTTCCCCGCGTCGTCGATCGCGTAGAAGTCGTTATCGCGTAAAATCACAACCCTCCTTATGCGCAGTCGGTTAAAAGTAGCCTATGTCCTTCCCAGGGCCTCGAACTATCCCTATACCAAATTTTATTTCAATCACTCCAGCCGTTTAGGCGTGAAAGTGTAACAGACAGACAGATAGACAGGCAGACAGAGCTACTTTCGCATTTATAATATTAGTAGAGATTGACATGACTGTTCTATTTATGTGAAACTAAATACCTATCTCACATCTACGCTCAATCATTCACAGGATCTTCAACATTATAAGATTTAAGAATTCCACTGCTAAGATTTTGTATAGTGTAAATGAAATTGTAAACGGTGTTCATGAATTGACTGATTATAAAAGTATGAAAACAGGAGTGGCAACATTTTACGAAACGAGATTTGGGTCATCTTGTTAATTAGTTAGAAAACCGAAGACTTGATACAAGTATGGCAACTCTACAAAGGCGACTTAGACACACAAATGAATGCTGGTAAGGGTGTCAAGTGGTGCGGCCTGTGTTCTCGTAGCTGTGCCCTTGAAAATACATACAAGCATATAATACATAAAAAGCGTACCCCTGAGAATAGGTAAAGCACTGACTAATATCACTGTTTGAACATCCAATTAAGGCATCCTAGAGTTGAGATTTACGAGACTTCTGAGAGTTTCATATCCCTTGAGGCACTTTAGTATTAAGTGAAAAATCGGAGCGTAGAGAAATTCTTTTTCGATGTGTGTTTGCTTGGTATCTACAACGGTCAGTTAAGGAAATTCGATTGTGTCGTTGTGTTGTGTGAATTTTCATTAATGATGTAATAAAAATTGACCTAATGGACTAGCGGCAGATAACTTGTGGAAACTATGTGCCCCTGCAATAACTAAAAATAATATGAGTGGGGCAGTTTCAATGTTAGGGATATTCGAATGTTTAGGGAAACTAAAAATATCACAGCAGTCTAACATCCAGTCTTCCAAAGGTAAGTAGGTATAGATTTAAAGAAATTTGTAATTTCTTTACAGCGCCCGCTAAAATGGAACCGATGTGGATTAACCTAGATTTTCGGGGCTCAAACCACCCTTCCAATTCACTAATGGTCTATGAGTTCATGGGGATGGGAAGCAAATCTTGAATCAAAACCCATCTGGCTAGCGTGGTACAATAAAGCCAATCACCCCTATAAAATTATAGCACACAGAACATGTGTGGCGAAAATTACGAGAGGTCTAAGTATGTCCAGAAGTAGATTGCGATAGGCTGATTAAATTGATTCATTAAAGAGGGGTAGAGCCTATCTTCTCTATTATGTAAAAATGAATTGCGATTTCCTTGGTCACGACATCACGCGTGAACGGCTGGATTGATTTTGCTAATTCTTTTTTTTTGTGTTTGTTATAGTCAGGAGATGGTTCATATGGTAAAAAAAAATAAGAAAGTTGCGTGAATAATTAGAAAATTAGCAATTAACTGTCACTAGCTCGAACTGTTCAAAGAAATGGTTTCAGAACTCGGGGTACCGATCATAGATTACAGGGGTACAGATTCATAGTTACGGCAGGACAACGTCTGTCGGGTCAGCTAGTATATATGTATAAATGTAGGTACAGAAAAGAGAAGAAAAGATCATTCTCTATCTAGATTGTGGGAGAAGCAGATTATATCATTACACAAAATGTTATGAGGGAACACGTACTGTGATCTCAGTTCGCATGTTTTTGGTTCGTTATAGCGCCCTCAGGGCCGTTATGCCTATTACGTCTAATGTCATTAAGTCATTGGCGCTGGCTCGGTTTAACTTAAGTAAACCGTGGAATTTTCTGTAATATTTTCTAGAAGGTGGGATAAGTGTGTTCTACAGCGCATTTTCATAGACGTCCTATATTTCTAATGAATTAGGCAGTGTAGCGTATTTTATTCTACCTATAACGTATTAACTTCTTCTTATATTGCTTGATAAGAAATCATTCGATAGATAAGCATTGAACTGACATCAATTTTGATGCAGAAAAGAAAACGGTTGTGCCTTCTAATAGTTGATACGATTAACTACTAGTAGTAAACTGTTTATATTATGTTTGTAGGAGCTTAGATAAAAAAATAACTCTATATAGTACTAGCTGTTCCCCGCAGCTTCGTCCTCGTAGAAGTCGGTTAAAAAGTAGGCTATGTCCATCCCAGGGACCAAACTATATCTATACGAAATTTCACCTAAATGGCTTCAGCGGTTTAGGTGTGAAAGCGTAACATACAGACAGACAGAGTTTCTTTCGCATTTATAATATTAGTAGGGATATAGTTTAACATATAATTTTAACCTCTTTTATTCCTTGATGATATTGTTGTACTGAAGAATTCATAATCTGTACAAGTATTCTTACATAAACACCGTGGAAAATTCGTCCCCTTACGCAAAGTTTTAATGACTGTACCCTCGTGAGCTGGGTAAAGAGCCACATAATCTCTTAGCATCACCCAAAAGGTCGACTCGTAGATTAAAGCCCACCTTATTCTAAACTTTTTTTATTCTTTGTCCTAAAGTTTTAAATAAAAATGTCCCTTACAACAATCTACCAACTATATGAGCGATTATGAAGTTAATAAAGTAAACAAATGTTAGTTTAAACCTAATGCGTGTCTAACAGTAAACGTTTGGCAGTGAGTAGTCCAAACCAAACAAATAATAACTTCAGTTTCACGGTCACATTACATATTCATCGTAACAATTGTCGATATTGAAATGAGTATGGCCAAGAGTGAGTACGTGTACGTTGCTGTACTGAATGTCTTTAGACGGCCCAGTTAATGAATGGATATCGGAACAATGTTTCAGCGTGTAATTTATTCATTACACAGCCGTCCTCGATCAAGTCGTTGTGTTAGCGGAAATTCTCCACCTGATGATGTTTCTCACGTTTATGTTTGTGTACCTATCTACTGTAGGTACAGTTTATAAACGTTTGTTTCTACTTATTTTGATTTTTGGAGTCCAAATATACACTTACAGTATATTTTTTTGTCGGTGGTGTTATATCGCGGAAATCAATCATAAACCACTAAGAGGGCCTTTTTATCGTTTTATTTAGTATACTATTATCATAGACATTAGGAAAAACCTTCAAAAATATAGGATGGAAATACACTTTTTATCTAGATGGATGCACAGTTGATTGTAGCTATTATTCTAACTCATTAATTAAATTGTAGTTGTTAATTATATTGCACAGCGCTAACAGCACTGAACTGAAACCTGAAATATGTATCTGTTCATTATTAGTAGGTACCTATGTTTATATTTCATTAAAGTGAAAAAAAAATCGTAAATCATAATAATTAGTTGGATCCACAAATAATTATTATGTAAGTACATATTTATGATATTATTGATTTGACTGAAAATGTTCTAAGATGAATATGAAAGTGCTCACTCAGTAAGTACTAGCCTTCAATTACCCTCCAGGTGCTAGTAAGCTCAAATACTATGCAGACTAGATGGTTAAATGCGTAATAAGTTACAAAAAAATTACAACCAACAAATGAATCAAAAGATTTGTTCCCAATTTAGTCAGTCAAAAATATAAGTAAATTAATAAGATTTTGTACAATTATGTATTACTTATTAGGACTCTTAAGGTAAGAACCTATCGAGTGCGATGTTCGCAAAGTTAAAGAAGTTATTGAATATTATATGATTGTGGTGAGGAATAAGTGCACTTCTCGTTAAAAGTTAGCCGGTTTGAGGTCATACGGACGATTCTCTACTTTTGAGTGGTGGTTTAAAGTTCAGACTTTTCCTAATAAAGAAAATAATGATCCAGCATATCGAAAAGTTAAAATAGACTCTAAATGGAGTTTCTTGGAAAATTTTAGTTCCATTGAATTTTGTTTAATAGCAATGTTTAAACTAGAGTTACCCGGGGTTAAATTATGCGTTTGTTGACTAGTGTTGTGCATTATTAACGGCCGATTCGATTAGAAGGATCGTACAGATGTTGAATAATTAATTGTGAACCTTCACATTTACGTAACTTTATTAGTATAGATCTTTCAGACCCTCCTATTAATTAGGTAATGGCGAGAATTCGGAAGTTCCATATCCTTTAAACAATTATAGTATAAGTATGTGGCATTCAATTAGCCTTTGACCTGCGACCCGGTTGTGGGGGTGGTTTAGCAGATAGTCTGGCCTATCTAGGGTTGGCAGTCGCACACATGCTTTCTTGTTGCTCCAACAGCATGGTAGCGAAGAGCCTGAATGCCTAATTCAAAAATAGGTATTTCAAATGCATACACCACTTTACACCAGTTCCATAAATTATGATAGAGGTCGTCGTTCCAAAGATAATTCTTATTATTAATTCGAAAACTTTATAGTTGGATAGTTATTTCAAGTGATGCCAAATACTAGTGGAGGTAGGGAGGTAGTCTTTTACTTTTTTTGAAATTCATGAGCAATGGTGGATTTAAGAGCATATCTTCACTATTTATATGTTGCGCCTTACAGATTTTGTATAGAAACCTTATTAATAGTGTAAATTGCTAAACATTTGTAGATAGGGGCTTGTGGCTAAATAAGCTTAAGGCCGCGTGGGTCAGATTTTGAGTTTTTTGAAACAATCCTAGTCAAAAAGTAAAGGGTTTTTAAATCTGAAAAATATATATATAATAGTTAAGGATATAAGCTAAACATATTCCGAGCCCGTTACACGATGCAATAAATTTCACTAGATAGAAAAAAATCCCAAAGTTGACTCTCTCAGAAAAGTTTTTTCAATACTGTGGCTAAACTATTAACATTTTATAATTTTTTTTTGCACTCAATTAAAGGTATTAAGTTTTTATACACATTTTCCAAGCGTTTTTCTATAAACAACTATTTACATAGTTATCATGTACGAATATCTACCAAACGCAATAGAATTGCGCCGCTGACGGCCGATCAGTCTCGCCATGGCGCTTGTGGAGGCAGGACCTGTGTCAGTTTTTTTCGCAACTATTTCGTAATTATTATGCCAAATTACGTTGAAATCGCGCCACAGTATAAAAATATCAGTAATGGGCAAAATGTAATTAGATTAACCGTTACAAATACATACGCGACTCATGGTAAAAATGTGGTGATCTTTTACTTTTTAAGTGTTTTCACGACATGGTAACCAGCTACCTAATGCATTAAAATGTCTACGAATTACATGATAATTTCGCAATCCAACATGGCGGCCACGCCGTAATCACAAAATTTCATGACGGGTATCGTTTAAGGGGTTTTTTGGTATGTTGAGTACGAAGTACGTGATAATTTTGCAATCCAATATGGCCGCCGCGCCGTAATCACAAAATTTCATGATGGGTATCGTTTAAGGGGTTTTTTGGTATGCTGAGTACGAATCACGTGATAATTTTGCAATCGAATATAGCCGCCGCGCCATAATCACAAAATTTCATGATGGGTATCGTTTAAGGGGTTTTTTGGTATGCTGAGTACGAATTACGTACTAATTTTGCAATCCAATATGGCCACCGCGCCGTAATCACACAATTTCATGATGGGTATAGTTTAAGGGAATTCTTGGTATGCTAAGTATGAATCACATGATAATTTTGCAATCCAATATGGCCACCGCGGTGTGATCACAAAATTTCATGATGGGTATCGTTTAAGGGGTTTTTTGGTATGCTGAATACGAATCACGTGATAATTTTGCAATCCAATATGCCCGCCGCGCCGTAATCAGAAAATTTTATGATGGGTATCGTTTAAGGGGTTTTTTGGTATGCTGAGTACGAATCGCGTACTAATTTTGCAATACAAGATGGCCGCCGCGCCGTAATCACAAAATTTCATGATGGGTATCGTTTAAGGGGTTTTTTGGTATGCTGAGTACGAATCACGTGATAATTTTGCAATCCAATATGGCCGCCGTGCCATAATCACAAAATTTCATGATGGGTATCGTTTAAGGGGTTTTTTGGTATGCTGAGTACGAATCACGTGATAATTTTGCAATCCAATATTCCCACCGCGCCGTAATCAGAAAATTTTATGATTGGTATCGTAAATGGTAGTATCGTAAATCATACGTAGCAGACTGTAGTGTAAAAGAGATAGAGACACATGTTCCATTCTTCGTTCTAACATTTGTGTGTGGTTGGATTGCATGGAACGACACAGACTAAAAAAACTTGTTCGGTTTACTGTGAGTTAGTTAACCGCGTGCCAATTTGCAACTGTGCAAGACGTGGTCAGAGTTAAGAAGTTATTTATTTAACTCAGAGCTTACTAACTCTATATTTATATATTTAACTCGACTCTCCGCGCAAGCGGGCCTAAATGGCTTAGGCGGCCAAATTGAATTCCAAAATGATCATGTTATTCGTACTCAGCAGTCGAAAAAACCCATTAAACGATATTCATTACGAAATTATGTGATTAAGGCGCGGTGGCCATTTTGGATTGCAAAATTATCATGTGATTCGTCCTCAGCATACCAAAAAACCCCTTGAACGATAACCATCATGGATTTTTGCAATTACGGCGCGGCGGCCATATTGCATTTCAAAATTATCACAGGATTCGTACTCATCATACCAATACACCCCTTAAACGATACCCATCATGATATTTTGTGATTACGGCGCGGCGGCCATATTGTATTGCAAAATTATCACGTAATTCGTACTCAGCATACCAAAAACCCTTTAAACGATACCCATCATGAAATTTTGTGATTACGGCGCGGCGCCCATATTGGATTGCAAAATTATCATGTGATTCATACTTAGCATACCAAGAATTCCCTTAAACTATACCCATCATGAAATTGTGTGATTACGGCGCGGTGGCCATTTTGGATTGCAAAATTATCACGTGATTCGTACTCAGCATACCAAAAAACCCCTTAAACGATACCCATCATGAAATTTTGTGATCACACCGCGGTGGCCATATTGGATTGCAAAATTATCATGTGATTCATACTTAGCATACCAAGAATTCCCTTAAACTATACCCATCATGAAATTGTGTGATTACGGCGCGGTGGCCATATTGGATTGCAAAATTAGTACGTAATTCGTACTCAGCATACCAAAAAAACCTTTAAACGATACCCATCATGAATTTTTGTGATTACACCGTGGCCGCCATTTTGGATTGCAAAATTATCACGTGATTCGTACTCAGCATACCAAGAAACCCCTTAAACGATACCCATCATGAAATTTTGTGATTACGGCGCGGCGCCCATATTGGATTGCAAAATTATCACGTGATTCGTACTCAGCATACCAAAAAACCCCTTGAACGATAACCATCATGGATTTTTGCAATTACGGCGCGGCGGCCATATTGCATTTCAAAATTATCACAGGATTCGTACTCATCATACCAATACACCCCTTAAACGATACCCATCATGATATTTTGTGATTACGGCGCGGCGGCCATATTGTATTGCAAAATTATCACGTAATTCGTACTCAGCATACCAAAAACCCTTTAAACGATACCCATCATGAAATTTTGTGATTACGGCGCGGCGCCCATATTGGATTGCAAAATTATCATGTGATTCATACTTAGCATACCAAGAATTCCCTTAAACTATACCCATCATGAAATTGTGTGATTACGGCGCGGTGGCCATTTTGGATTGCAAAATTATCACGTGATTCGTACTCAGCATACCAAAAAACCCCTTAAACGATACCCATCATGAAATTTTGTGATCACACCGCGGTGGCCATATTGGATTGCAAAATTATCATGTGATTCATACTTAGCATACCAAGAATTCCCTTAAACTATACCCATCATGAAATTGTGTGATTACGGCGCGGTGGCCATATTGGATTGCAAAATTAGTACGTAATTCGTACTCAGCATACCAAAAAAACCTTTAAACGATACCCATCATGAATTTTTGTGATTACACCGTGGCCGCCATTTTGGATTGCAAAATTATCACGTGATTCGTACTCAGCATACCAAGAAACCCCTTAAACGATACCCATCATGAAATTTTGTGATTACGGCGCGGCGCCCATATTGGATTGCAAAATTATCACGTGATTCGTACTCAGCATACCAAGAAACCCCTTAAACGATACCCATCATGACATTTTGTGATTACGGCGCGGCGTCCATATTGGATTGCAAAATTAGTACGTGATTCGTACTCAGCATACCAAAAAACCCTTTAAACGACACCCATCATGAAATTTTGTGATTACACCGCGGCGGCCATTTTGGATTGCACAATGATCCCGTGATTCATACTTAGCATACCAACTTTAGAAAACTTTAGAAATTTTTATGACCAGCTATTATGTAATTTACATTTTTTACGCAACTGTAGCAAACGTACGCAACGGAAACTCTCAAAAGAAAATGAAATATCCTAGTTGTCGAAAAATGTTTCGTTGCTGCTAAGCTCTTATTCGCCTTAGCGTGATGTTATATATTTTGGTATTTTTCAAAAATGGACATTCTGTTAAGAAACTCTTGAAATTCAACTAGCAGTCTCTTAGACTCTAGAGTTAGAACAACTAAACAAACAAACATACTCTTTAGCTTAAAAATAATAGTATAATATTAGTAGTTTATGACACTGTTGCATAATAAGGGTTCTTATAACACGAGTGTGTTTTAAAAAAACGAGCCGTAGGCGAGTTTTTTTATAGTATCACACGAGTGTTATAAGACCAAGTTATGTACAGTGTCATACACTACTTTATCTACTCTCATACTATAATACCTGTGATAATACCTGATTTCATTTTGTGATATATAGTTGCTCCTTGATTTCGCCGGTTCGCCGGTAACAGGTTCATGGTCATGTTTGACGCAGTTTCCAGAATGTCTGGTGGTGTACAATTACCACCATCCTCGCTTTATGACATGTTTTTACACAAAAACTAATTTATTTTACAAACAAAACCGAACTTTGTTTAATTTAAATGTAAAATGTTGGCGCCAAGGCGCAAACTTCGATTGCGCATGCGTGTTTCTTTTTTTTTTTCAGGCTACGGATTCACAATTTTTTTTTAAAGTAGAGGTTCAAACTTCTTTTTCCAGCTGGAGATTGTTTATGGTGTATCGTAATGATTAAAAAGTTTTATTATGATATAGGTGTCCATACAACACCTGTATCGTAATAAAACTTTTTTTTTGGCCTGTGCGTAATGTTTGTCATAAGAGTATTGATTTCAATTTTATAATCTTTGTATTATAGTATCAGAGTAGATAAACATAATTTATTTACGATTAACTCATTTATTTTTATTTACGAAACTAATAAATCACTACACTTAATAAAGTTAGATGCATTTACTACGTCAAACAAAGTTAGCATGCTGTTTCTTTCTACTATACTGTATACTGTGGCATGAGAGTTGACTGCCGCTGCCGGCGCGCGGTGTGTCTTGCGCCCGGGGCGAGGGGAGCGCCAAATGCCTACTTGTGCGGGTTAACCGCCCCTTAAAACAAGCTTCCGTCGGAAAACGGTATGAAGCCGCTTCTTTCTGCATTTCAGTCATTAGAAGATGTTTAGCAATTTACATCCAATTCCAGAACGCAAGTGGTTAAAAACCTTTAATATATGTTCATTGCAAGGATCCCCGAATTCATTTGGGAGTTATAGTGGTTTGACCAAATAATGTGGACGCGCGCACGTATATACCACACCAATTTATGGCAATCCGCAGAAATGCAATAACTATGTTATTATGCTACGAGTTATTACATACCTACTAAGTACCTACATAATTTTTTTAATAGGATGTTTCTGAAATTGTTGTAACTAGGAAAGAACCATCAGCATAACCATTGGTCCGTGAAACTGCTTACTGATTTTTAATTGAAAACTTTCAGTCTTCTATACTATATTACGATAAAGCTAAGTAATGAGTTTGTTTCAAACTAACGCTAGGATCTCAGGAACTACGGGTTGGATGAACCCTAGCCCCCCCCCAAAAAAGCGGAATGACGCCCGAAAATTACCCCAAAAATAGCATCCGAACTAGAAGATATCATCCATGAGGAATTTTCCTCACGGAAAAAAAAGATCGGTAGTCCAATTATTGAGGATGGCTAAATGGCTATAGATTTATATAACACTAGAGGACGTCACGCGGTTTCATCCGCGTAGTTCCCGTTCCCGTGGGAATACAATATTTTTTCTTCCATAAGAACCTTCTCCTGACAACACCTTACACAACAAAAATAGATTTAGTGAAATTGGTCCACCCGTTCTGAAGTTATGCGCTTACCAACACATTTTGCGATTCATCTTATCTTAATCTTAATCTTATCTTAATCTTATCTTAATCTTAATCTTAATAGATATATAAAACAAAGACGGGTTTGTTACAACACTTATAACTCAAGAACGACCGTACCGATTTGGCTGAAAATTGGTGGGGAGGTAGCTTAGAACCAGGAGACAGACATAGGATACTTTTTATCCCGTTTGACCGCTCTTTTTTTTTCGCTTTTTTTGGTCGATTCACTATTCTGCTGGCGACGTACTCCGGTAGTCCACGTCCTATGCATGAATATGCGCAATTTCTACATTAATGCGACGGGAAACATCTATCGTTAACGAAATTATTCTGACGGGAGTAAATGCGACGGGAACGGGTGATTTACTCTCTTATGTGACGCATACAAAGTTGCGCGGGTCAGCTAGTTTTTATATATAAGAAGATTACGCTAGGACTTGCTTTCGAAAACGGGGAAAATTGATTCCGTTTGAGAGCTTCCGTTGCGTATGCTGCGTAAATTGTTAAAGTTACCTAATAATCGTGTATGACAATTTCTTTTCTCATAAAAAGTTCAAAACAATTTCGCGATAGCATTTGTCTAAGGTTCGCTCACAATAAGCTTCTTACTTAGTTCTAAAATAATGAATATTAGCGACGTCATGCGAGTAAATGCGATGAGAAACATGATATTAACATACGAATAACATACCTCTCTCTTTCTCTCTCTTAAGTGACGCAATCCTGGGAATCCTTCCGAGGGCTTACCCGGGGCTCCCAACCGTAGACTGTTGGGCGTTACGTGAGGTTTTTTTTTAGTCGGTAGGAGTCCGGCACAGCATCCATGAAGGATTTTCCCTCACGTTAAAAAAATAAATAAAAATAACCGGCCAAGTGCGAGTCGGACTCCCGCACGGAGGGTTCCGTACCAAAAAGCAACAAAAAGTCGTACCTATTTGTTGCATGGGAGCCCCCCTTTTTTCTTTTTATTTAACGAGATGGAAAATCCTTAATGGATGACATGCCGGACTCCTACAGACTAAAAACCCTACGTAACGGCCAACAGCCTACGGTTAGGAGCCCCGGGTAAGCTCTCGAAAGGATGTCCCAGTAAAGGTTCATTTTGTTTTAATTATTATTTTTTTATGAAAATACAATGTTCTATATTCTGTGAGTATTTCAAGCGTCTACCGGTTGCCCTCATTAGCTATTAACACTGAGCAACGCGCGCCTTAGACAGTTCGCGTTGCTCTATAGTGTTATACAACGCGCGTCTTTAGACAGTTCGCGTTGCTCTATAGTGTTATACAACGCGCGTCTTTAGACAGTTCGCGTTGCTCTATAGTGTTATACAACGCGCGTCTTTAGACAGGTCGCGTTGCTCTATAGTGTTAACTATCCTTGTATAGATCCTCTACTCTCTAAAAAGAGTTTGTGAACTCTATGTTTAATTTCTTTTTCAGAATATTGATGACATTTGAATGATGACATTATAAACACGATATCTACGTCTACAACATAAATTGTGTGTTTGTACGTAAACTGTTTATACTGGAGAAAAATCTAAAATATGGACTATTTGTTTACTATTTCCTATGAAATAGCTATCTTTGAAATATTACACCTGCCTAAAGTAATCTGCTGAAAGCGTTGTTCACTTTTTAAAGAACAAATATTTACGATGAAAGTCGAAAAATAAGTTAGTATGTGACCTGTATAATGTTCAATCATGGCGACACGAAATTAATTTCATTGAGCAACATTTGATTGTGCTATACCTCCTAAAGTATTCATTTAATTTGCATGGTGTAAAGGGAATGAATGATCTTGATGAAATTTTCAAATTAACTAACGTATTTAAATTGAGAAGGATACCTTATTACCGAATATATAAGACAAAATCCTTAAAAAACACGTTTGTTGTATGGAAGCCCCCCTTAAATATTATTATGTTTTTGTTTTCAGTATTTGTTGTTATAGCGGCAACAAAAACACATAATCTGTGAAAATTTCAACTCTCTAGCTATCACCGTTCATGAGATACAGCCTCGTGACGGACAGACAGACAGACAGACAGACAGACAGACAGACGGACAGCGAAGTCTCATGATTAGGGTCCCGTTCTTTACCCTTTGGGTACGGAACCCTAAAAACGACCAAGTGCGAGTTGGACTCGCCCATAAAGGGTTCCGTAGAAGCAAGTACTATAATATAAAGGTTCTTGTGGTTCGCTGTAACTTTCATTGATGATGTTTTAACACGTTTGCAGTGGTAGTGATTTTTTCTAACCGAAAATTGCGGTTTATGACGTATTAAAAAAAAACTACCAACTCTATCTCGTTAAAACCAATTTTCGTTGGTAGTTTTTATGGCAATGTACCTACATCATATATTTTTTTATACTATACTATACTATCTTCACCTTCACGCCAAATCCCTTGCGGGGTAGGCAGAAAGAACCGAGCGCCACACGGCACGGTCCATACACACCTCACTCGCCTCTTCAACTTTAATTTTTCTTTTCATGCATGCACGTCGGTTCCTACGGCTCTTGACACCACCCTCAACTAACACACGATTAATTTGGTCGTGGTATGTGTGTCGTGGCCTTCCCCGACTCCTATGTCCATCCACTTTCGCGTTGTATATCTGTTTTGTCATTCTTTCATCTCCCATTCGTTCCACATGCCCGAACCATCGTAGCATGCCCTTCCTTACTTTAACACCGACACTCTCTTTCAGACCAACTCTCTTTCTTACATCTTCATTCCGAACGCGATCTGCGAGCGTTACTCCGCAGATTTTGCGTAGCGCGCGCATCTCGACCGCGTTTATTCTACTTTCATGAGTTTCCTGCCATACCCAACTCTCGCTTCCATACGTTAGCGTAGGTATCAGCACCGCATTGTGTACTGCGAGCTGGGCCTTTTGACTTAAGGCCTCGGTACCTAAAAGTTTGCCTAACGCTCCATTCTTATTTTTTTAAAATTTATCAATCTCTTAGTTTAGAAGTTAGAGGACACACACACACACACACACACACACACACACACACACGCACACACACACACATTTTACCACTTTGAAAGTGTCTTTTGTGCAAACTATTCACTTAATCGATTATTCCCAGTTGTTCCGTTGAAGTAGTTCCGTGGCGGAACTAGTGAGACTTTTTTTCCCAGTTGTCCCGCGGAACAAAGCATCAATAATTCAGTTCCCATTAGTTCCGCGGAACAAAATAGAAATGAAATACTAATAAATTCATTCCCAGTAGTTCCGCGGAACAAAGCATAAATTAAAAACTAATAAATCAAGTCCCAGTACTCAGTAGTCCCGCGGAAGAAAGCATCTCTTACATACGAATATTTTATGTTCCCAATAGGTCCCTACGGTGTCTTACGGCTATTTTCTGATACAATTAAAAAAAATTAAGATCGACAAAACAAATGAAGATCGGTACAACAAATGAAGACTGACAAAACAAATGAAGATCGGTACAACAAATGAAGACTGATAAAACAAATGAAGATCGACAAAACAAATGAAGATTGTCGAAACAAATGAAGATCAGCAAAACAAATGACGGTTGGAAAAACAAATCACGATTGGAAATACAAATGACGATCGAAAAAACATTATGCAGATCAATAAAACAAAAGACTATAAGCAAGTTGTTAAGGTCAAAAGTTTCTTGCAGCCATATTTTGTAAGCTAAATGCGATTACCATTCAAAAAATAGGTGCAAGCAATTCTCGACCTTATGTATATGCATAATATTTATTTATTTTTTAATATATTCGTGATCTGTGATGTCTATAAACGCCTAAAAGCACATTTTTAGGGAAGTGTCATTAAGGTCGAGAATTGCTTGCAGCTATTTTTTTGAATGGTTATCGCATCTCGATTACAAAAAGGTCTTTGCCAATTTCGACCTTATGAGCATGCATAATATCTATTTATTTTTTATATATTCGTGATCTGTGATGCCTATAAACGCCTGAAACCACATTTTTAAATAAGTGCCATTAAGGTCGAGAATTGCTTGCACCTATTTTTTTTAATGCTAATCGCATTTTAATTACAAAACATGGCTGCAAGTAACTTTTGACCTTATCAACTTGCTTATAGTCTTTTGTTTTATTGATCTGCATAATGTTTTTTCGATCGTTATTTGTTTTTCCAACTGTCATTTGTTTTGCTGATCTTCATTTGTTTCGGCGATCTTCATTTGCTTTTGTCGATCTTCATTTGTTTTTGTAGATATTTATTTGTTTTGAAAATTACTTAACTACTTTATACTTTTAAATTAGATGTTCTTCGTATAATGGATCTTTTTCCACTCGCATGTCCTAAAAGATCCATATTCATAAAAAATAAAATACTTTAAGGCTTTAAGATATTAAAGTGGACATAATATAATGTCCATAAAGGTCCATGATAGTTTCGCTACGGAACTATTGGGAATAGAAAAGTCTCACTAGTTCCGCTACGGAACTACTGAGAATAGAAAAGTCTCACTAGTTCCGCCACGGAACTACTGAGAATAGAAAAGTCTCACTAGTTCCGCCACGGAACTACTGAGAATAAAAATGTCCCAGTAGTTCCGTGGTGCGGAACTACTGGGAAAAAAAAGTCTCACTAGTTCCGCCACGGAACTATTGGGACAAAAAGTCTCACTAGTTCCGTCGCGGAACAACTGCCGCGGAACTACTGGGAATGAAGGAAAAAATCGATATGTTAGAAACCTCAATAACATTTTCAAAGACCTATCTATAGATACCCCACACGTATGGGTGAGATGAAAAAAAACTTTTTGAGTCTCAGTTCTGAGTATGGGGACCCCCAAAATTTACTGCTTTTTATCTATTTTTAGGTGAAAATCTCAATGCGGTTCACAGAATACACCCACTTACCGAGTTTCAACATCATAGGCCTTAGAGTTTCGGAGAAAAGTCGCTGTGACATACGGTCCGTCCGTATGTCAGACAGACAGACATGACAAATCTATAAGGGTTACGTTTTTTGCCATTTGGCTACGGAACCCTAAAAAGGCTCTAAGTGCGACTTGCCGTGATACCCTAAGGTTTAGGGCCACGGGGACGAAGGCGTGCTCAAAAGACACGGAATTGGAAAGGCTTGAAAATGTACTGCGAAACCAACATTTGTGAATTACACAAATATTTGGACCGACCCAGGAATCGAAACTAGTACGGCTAGTACCTCAGCGTGGCAGTCGGTTACACTACCGTATGCGCCACCGAGGTACTCAATCATAATGTTTGATCGCAATTTTATTGGTTGAGTAGAATTGGAGACTTGAGAAAATATATAATTTCCGTGAGATCATTATTCTTTTCGTAGCTATAGCCGACAAACACGCTGAAATATTGTCAAAAGGAGAATTTCGAAAAATAATGCAAATAACGGCTTCATTTATTTTTAATCACAAGTAGGTAAAAATTTCCCAAACAAACTTACAACCCCTTTATCACCTTCGATTCAACCGCTACCAGACTAAATAAACTGATAACACAAATCTCCTAAGTGTTTAGTGAAGAAATATAAAGTAATTGTTATGAATATCGCGATGAAATTCCTTGCGGATATTATCTCCCTCACTTATTTTTGTATGGAAATTATTGACTGCCTCTTTGGCGCGGTCGGTAGTGATACCGCCCGCGGCGCTGGAGGTCCTGGGTTCGATTCCTGGGTCGCGGTCGGTCCAAATATTTGTGTGATCCACAAATGTTTGTTTCGTAGTTTGGGTGTTTTCTATGTATAATATGTATCTATGTATTTAGAAATATATAAGTATGTCTATCAGTCGTCTAGATCCCATAGCACAAGCATAAAGCATAGTTTGGGCTAGATGATGTTGTGTGAGAATGTCCAACAATATTTATTTATTTATATTCGCTGCCTTATTAAAACTGAAACTAAAATTTACAGAAATGATTCCGACTTCAAACAAATACGACTGCCAATAATAAGATTAAGATTAGATTAGATTAAGATCGACTCCAGACTTTCATTAAATTGTAGTACATTAAAGCATTTAATTAAAAGTTAACAAATGCACTGGAGTCGATCTGTTGATGGAACCGAAAGACAGTCGAGGGAATTCCTTAACGATTTACAGCAGCTACCTTGTTTGGGCTTGATTGATTTGTATCGATGAGAACTTTCACCTAGATAGATATATTTTTCGATTCACCCGTCACTTAAAATGATGAAAAAAAATTTTTCAATAAAAAATAAAACCGACTTCAAGCAAATCCTGAAAAATAAAATTTACTTAGCACAAAGTAATATGTATTTTGATTTATCATATTTAATTCAATATAATATTGAAGTTGGTGCCATGAATAATACCTACATAAAACTATGGGTTTACCTACTTGGCGCCGACTTCAATATGATATTGAATAAAATCTGATAAAATCAAAATACATATTACTTTTTGCTTTGTAAATTTTATTTTTCAGGATTTGTTTGAAGTCGGTTTTATTTTTTATTGAAAAAATTTTTTTTTGAAGTCGGTTAAAAATGAGTGTAATGGAGAATTTATCGTGGAAACAGCTATTTAACCGACTACAAAAAAAAGAGGAGGTTCTCAATTCGTCTGTATGTATTTTTTTATGTATGTTAAGCGATATTTCCGTCAATTATAGTCGGATTTCAAAATTGCTTTTTGTGTTGAATAGGGTTTACTTCTGAGGTGGTCCCATTTCACCAAGCCAGGATGTGATGATGGGATCCAGGAGAAAACGAGGGCAACCACCGAAAATTGTAGGGACAACTAGTGCGTTTGTTAACTTTTTAATTCAGTGCTTAAAGGTACTACAATTTAATGAATGTCTGGAGTCGATCTGTTGATGGAACCGAAAGACAGTCGAGGGAATTCCTTAACGATTTACAGCAGCTACCTTGTTTGGGCTTGATTGATTTGTATCGATGAGAACTTTCACCTAGATAGATATATTTTTCAATTCACCCGTCACTTAAAATGATGAAAAAAAAATTTTCAATAAAAACTAAAACCGACTTCAAGCAAATCCTGAAAAATAAAATTTACTTAGCACAAAGTAATATGTATTTTGATTTATCATATTTAATTCAATATAATATTGAAGTTGGTGCCATCAATATAATACCTACATAAAACTATGGGTTTACTTGGCGCCGACTTCAATATGATATTGAATAAAATCTGATAAATCAAAATACATATTACTTTGTGCTAAGTAAATTTTATTTTTTATTGAAAAAAATTTTTGAATTACACTTTCGGCGCATATAATTCAAAGTGCAAAATAGTAAACTGTAAAAGACATAAATTTTTAGGGTTCCGTACCTAAAAGGAAAAATTAGAACCCTTATATCAGGGCTGTCCAAAGCGGTGCCCGCGGGCCGCATGCGGCCCGCAGAATCTTTTTATCTCCTTTATTTAAATACATTAATGAGCAAACTATTTTTCCCGCGACATAATTGAAATATTTTGGGTATGTATTCGATCAACCCGACGGCATTTCAGGCCGGGCATGGGTACTGCTCTCGAGCAGTTTGGGCCTCGACTTATAGGGCTCTCTAGCGCATGCCTCGATAAAGGCCAGTTTTCCAAGGTCTGGAAAACAGGGAAACTGGTCTTGATCTGAAAGGCGGGGCGGCCGGCAAATTCCCCATCAGGGTACCAGCCGATCGTGTTGCTCGACGAGGTGTGCAAGCTCTTAGAGTGCATTATTGCACAACGCCTCGTCGGGCACTCATACGCGTGGGGCCTGATCTGGAGGATAGCCAGTTCGGCTTCCGTCAGGGGCGCTCCACCGTGGACGCGATCATGCGCATTAGGGTCCTGACGGAGGAAGCAGTCTCTCAGGTGGTGGTGGCGGTGTCTCTTGACATCGCCAACGCTTTCAACACCTTGCCCTGGAGCTGCGTTAGGGAGGCGCTTATTTACCATGGAGTGCCTCCCTACCTCCGTCAAATTGTCAGGGCCTATCTCTCCGAAAGGGCCATAACTTACCCGAGCTGGCTAGGGCCGGGTCGGCGGAATGTGTCGTGCGGTGTTCCACAGGGATCGGTATTAGGGCCGCTCCTGTCTAACATCGGTTACGACTGGGTGCTGCGTGGTCCGTTGCTCCGAGGGGTCGGCGTAACGTGTTACGCCGACGACACCCTCGTTACGGTGCGGGGAGCAACGCACCGAGACGCAGCACTAAAGGCCACGGCAGGGGTTGCTTAGTCGTGGGTCGGATACAGTGACTGGGTCTCGAGGTTGCCCTTCTCAAATCCGAGGCTTTGTGCTTCCACGGACCTCGGATGGGTCCACCTGCGGGATCCAGCCTACAGGTAGGTGGCGTCAGCATTGGCATCGAGCCCTCGATGAAGTATCTGGGGCTCGTACTCGGAGGCCGGTGGAACTTCGGACATCATTTCCGAAGTTTGGTCCCAAGTCAAAAAATTTGAGAGTGATTAGCACTCTTCACTCATCCCTCAACGATCGCAGTTGAGAGTGTGAAGATTAATTATCAATTGAAACTGTGTGATCTGCAATCAGACCCCTTTTAAAAGGGCAGAAGGAATTGAATTTTTGAGCTCCTTATTGAACGTTTCCCGAATCTGACGAATTTCGGACTAGAAATGGGCTCGATGATGAGCAGTACCTACCTTTGTGAAAGTGCATATTCAACAATGAAGTTTATAAAATCGAAATACAGGTCTTCATTGACAGATAGGTACTTCACTTAAACATGCACTGCGTCTAGCTACTACTAATATTGAGGTTGATGTTGACAGAATTGTAAAAGACAAATTAATGAGAAAGTAGATAATAAAATAATGATACCTATTATACATGTATTTTACTTTGTTAAATATTTTGCGGCCCTCCAATGTATTTTGCCATTTCTGTTGGCCCTGGGTCCCATCTAGTTTGGACAGCCCTGCCTTATATGATCACTTTGTAGTCCGTCCGTCTGTCTGTCAAGAGTCTTGACAGACAGACGGACGGACATAAAGGGTCTTGACTCAAGACCCTTTATCTCGTAAACGCGTGAAGGTATCGAGTTGAAACTAATATCATTATAATTTAAGGCCATACCCAGGGCTAACGACCTTGAGCATATGGGCGATATGACTCGCCAACATAGAGTAGCGCAACTACAGAGACATCAGAGTAAAAGAACTACGGAAGAAGAAGAAAAATAGTAGCGGAAATGCGTTCCTCGCTTCACCAAATAAACAAGAAGCTGTGAGACGGTCTCACCCAACTGCCCCTCTCTAAAACGTTTATTGTGAGAGTTCAATCCGATTGACGTTGTCATTTTTGTTTTATTTCAAACTTTGAACAGATGATCCACGTGACCTAGTGACGTAGTTTAATGCAACAGAGTCACAGACTACAGACAAAGTCTCGCCATAAGTAAGCCCCTCTGCACTCTATTTTATAGAGAGAGGCGAAAATGTACTGTATTTCAATTTTCCTTTCTTTTTAAGTGTAGTAAAATTACACTGCAAAAAATGTGATTGATTATTACGTAAAAATTCAATGTGACGAATTCACAAAGACGAATGTTCATATATTCATTATTTTACTTAAATTATTACAAATCCAGACAAGAGGGGTCTTCCACTCGCTTAAAATTTTTGTTACTTTGGGAACAAAATTTCATTTCTATTTATTATAACAAACAAAAAAAATTTTTAACAAAAAAAAACCGACTTCAAACAAAAACTAAAAATTGAAAAATAAAATTAACTTAGCACAAAGTAATAGGTAGTAAATTTAGATTTATCAGATATTATTGAAGGTAATACTGAAATCGGCGCCAAGTAAAACTATAGATTTAGGTAGGTATTATTAATCTCTCATAGAAAAATATTGGCACCGACTTCAGTATTACAATCAATAATATCTGATAAATCTAAATTTACTACCTATTACTTTGTTCTAAGTTAATTTTATTTTTCAATTTTTAGTTTTTGTTTGAAGTCGGTTTCTTTTTGTTAATTTTTTTTTTTCATTATTTTTAGTGGCAGGTAGACTGAAATTATATCAGTCTAGGGGTAAAGTCCTCCCCAATACAAATTAATCAAGCCCAAACACAAGGTAACTGCTGTAAATCGTAAAGGAATTCCCTCGGTTCGAGGGATTTCTTCGATTTCTCCAGGATCCCAGCATCAGATTCTGACTTCCTGTATATGGGACCACATGGGAAGCACTAGCTTTCAACTAAAAAAAGAATTTTCAAAATCAGTTAACTTTTTCAAGCGATTTGCCGGTAATAAATACAAAAAAAAATACAGGCGAATTGAGAACCTCCTCCTTTTTTGGAAGTCGGTTAAAAAATAGTCGTAAACGCAGTTGCGAGGGTCAGCTAGTTATGTATAAATAAGAAGCGCTCGTGGCACCGCGGACTCAGTGTTCTGTAAACGATCACTGTAGTAAGCTCATTCACTATGGCCAGTCCTTGGATGGGTGACCATCCATGTGACCACTTTGTGACAGTTATTTGTTCGTGTCGTTTTCGTGTTTCAGAAGGCTCGTTAAGCAACGGCTTAACGTGCCTTCCGAAACTTACGGGCAACCAAGACCAACGGGTCTTGGTTGCCCGTAAAATGGCAGTCATTAAGCCAAGTAGAAGGCCTTTTTGGCGGCTTGATAATTTCAACAGCAGGCAGTCACAACCTGCGCCTGTCTATCTCAACACGGCAATACAGCTCACCACCTATTACGTGGGACAAATTCTAAAAAGGTGAAATGTGGGGACATAATAATATGCCTCTGCCTACCCCTTCGGGGTTATCCTCGTAGGGGTAGGCAGATACATACATAAATACATACATAAATATGTAAATTATGTATGTATGGTCACGCCTATGAAGGCGTGACCATATTTATGTATGTATGTAACTAGCTGACCCTCACAACTTCGTTTACGACGCTTAAGGTGTATGAAAGGGGAGGTATTTCTTCATCAGACTCAGCAAGTGGTGAGTGAAACTGTCCTGTTTGCTTTATCATAAAAGAACGTACACGTCGAGGGCGTGGACTGAAATATTTAACTCTGGACTTAATCATTAAGCTCTTATATGATAAAGCCAACACGCCGGTTTAGATTTACACTCACATTCAAAGGAACTCTTTAATTCTAGGTTTTGAGAAGTTGAGATGTCTCTAACTCCTGAACTTCCTCGGATCAATTTTCATTCAAATCAGTAGTTTCGGCGTGATACGTATTCGGAATACAGACGGACATGAAAATTTTAAATTTCATTTTGGCTTAAGTAGGTATCGATTAGAGAACGCGTTCTTTTTTTTGAATAGCTTCCATGTTCAGACTCTCGACCCTCAACAGTTTTATTATTATGTATAGATATAGACTAGCAAGAAACTCGGCGGGCTATTCTTTTTAGTGCTCTGCTTACTGTAATATAAACTTAAAAAATCATAACAAATTGTTTGAGAATCCAACAGAGCCAGCAGATCATTTCCAGACTTACTTGTCTAGCAAATAATTGAATACAATTTTTGGTCCCGAGCAGGATTCGAACCTGCGTCTTCTGGTTTGCCGGACCAGTCGGCCTCACCATTGGACCAACGAGACACTGCTCTCGACCGTCAATTCTTTCACTTTATTACCTTAACCAAGTTGCCGGTAATTGGTGCCTAAGTCACCCCAAGACGTAATAAGCTGAAAAAATTGACGGTTAAAATAAATAAATAAATATAAATAAATATATTTACGGACATTTCGCACAACGCTATCTAATCCCAAAGTAAGCTAGGAATGACCTGCTTGTGTTATGGGTATAAGACCACGAATAATAATACTTATATACTTTTTAAATACATACATATTATACATAGAAACACCCAGACTCTTGAGACAAACATTTATGGGTCACACAAATATTTGTCTCCGGTGGGAATCGAACCCACGACCTCCAGCGCCGCAGGCGGTATCACTTACGACTGCGCCACAGAGGCAGTCAAGTTGAGAGCAGTGTCTCAAAGAAAGCAGTGTGTTAATAATAACTGTAATGTAAGTATTTTTATCAGTTGTCTATATCCCTTAGCACAAAGTTATAATAGCTTAAGTTGTATGGGAATGTCCACGAATATTTCTTTATTTATTTATTTTGAAATGATTAAGTACCGCTTACAATATTAGCATGACTGCCTTTCGAAGTAATTTAATAAAACAATACATAAAATAAGTTCAAATGCATTATATTCTCATGTAATGCAGTATGCATTGTGTAACTCGGGCTCTGTCTGTTACACGCATTACTCTGTACATGAATGAAAATATAACATTTTACAAGAATATTTTGCAGACCAGAGCGACACACGTCCGTCTAGCAACACGACTCCCCCCGCACTAGATTTTCGGGCGAGCGCGGGGAAGCAAGCAATGTAATGTATTCTTTGAATACATTATTAGGTATAATTAGTTAAAACTTATAGTAAATCAAAATTAAAGAAAACCATTTCAGAGGTCTATGTTTTCTTTAGTCTCTGATATAAATTTTATTATCATTAATTAATAAATAGATGTCATACAACGCCTTCTTCTAAAAAACTATGGGCTATTTCAATGATGTTTTACTAATTATTTATAATAAATACACAATTTCTGATAAAACCATCTTTTGACACACATCTTTTAGATTTCAAATCTACTTTTGGCTATAATTTTTCGTATACTTATACCGAGAAGGATGTCTTCATTTGCACCTCTTTTTCGCAAACTTTGTCAACCAGTCCCCTTAAGGTCTAATGGTCCCTTGAAGCTGTAAAAAAACTAGTTTCTAAATTAACGCAGTAAAAAGTTTCGACTGTTTATATCGCAAAAGTATATTATCGATATCCCGACACTCTCAAGGGAATCAAAATTAATAAGGTAATTCCCGTTGACATACCATAAAATTTGGAAACTGGATGTACGGAACCCTCTCGGTAGGCTCCGGTGTTTTTTGTAGGTAAGCGACTCTTAAAAAAAATTTTACTGAATCAGAGTCGAATGATTAAACTTGTAGCACAAAATAACTTATAGTAGGTAAGTACTACGTATGTAGTTATACTAAAAATAAACTTATGCTTATGTGGGCGTAGGCTTACATTGCACCCAAGTGACACTCACAGCACTTCTTTTAGTGAAAGGTTTTTTGCTTTCTCGGAAGTGCTTTTATTTATGTAACAATGAATGATTAGCAAACTACTACTAGCTAGGCAATTGGTAAAGAACCAATTGCCTATCTTGGTTAAGTATTTTTTTAAAATCACTATTTACAAAATAAAACTGTTCCAAACACATTTGTTTCCACAGAATAGTAACAAAAAGAATTCTAATAATAAATAACAAAATTCTATAACCTATTTATATTTATATTATTTAGTATTTTCATTATAATAACAGATTAATTACTTTACCTATCTCTGAAACACAACATTTGATAGTTTAACATTTGAAGTTTGGGGTTGGTGACTAAACTACAAAATAGGTAGGTACTTAAACCTCAATCATGAGTTTTGCTCAAGTTGAACTATACAGAGACTTTACCGACTACGTTAAGATATTTCTGTGATTGAATCAAATTTCCTCTGCGTAACTGCCGTCGCTGAATAGTTTATCGTAGAAATTGCTTTATAATTGGAAGGTGAACTAGCTGGCAAGTAAAAAGCGAGCAAAGCTGCAAAATCGGTTGATGCCCACGCCTACCGCCTCGCTTCACTGAGGCATAGTATGAAGTATAAAACTGTTTTCTTGATGTTTCAGCTTCGTTGGATGTATTCTAACAACCATGACAATAAAGAAGAGCAATTTAGTTTTAGTACTGCCTTTTAAATCAAAGAAAGCAGCCATGAGTTATAACTAACTGTGATGGAGAAATTCAGGCAGTTGTTGGATAACAAATGTTCTCGTCGAATAACACTACCACCATGGGGTTTCAAAGACGTAGAAGAAGAAAAACTATATGCAGCATACACACAGCAACAGAGGCACAAAGCTGCGCCATATATGATAATGATTGGCACGTTTCTTCAAGTATTCACATTCTTCGTACCTGGAGACCGAGATATAGTATTCGCTTACACTTCCATCCTGATAGCACTCATCGTCAATGCTGCTCTGTGCGCTATTTACCAATTCATACCAAAACTACGGCCCGTCCTCAACCATATCGTATGGCTTGTATTATGGGTACAGCTTTTGATAAACGTATCGCGCCGAAGCGGAAATTCGTATAACGAACTTCTAGGATGGGCGGTAATACTCGAATATTTTACGCTTGCAACCCTACCATTACATTACTTGATACTGATAATGTATACAGTCATATCGATAAACGCTTATATTTACGTGCAACTCGCGAGCGCTAATTCATCTGGTCATAGCCCCCCCGGTGATTTGCGACTTCAGGTAGGTGTTTAATACCATACCTCCTTTAGATCGGCAGATGCTTCAGTGGATGCGTCTGCAGACATCCGTTGATGCATCTATCGAGGTGTAGAGGAGGTATTATAAATTTGTTGTAATACTTTAGCAAAGTTTGTGTAACTAGATGATGACTAAATGATGTTTACAGCAAATTGCAAATGGTGTTCTGCTCACCGCGGCGTCATTATTGGGTGTCGCTGCATATATTATTAACGAATCTCAACAACGGAGCTCTTTTATGGATACCAAACGGAGTTTACGCGACAAGCTAACAATTGAACAGCAAAGCCTAGAACAGGTACCGGGCAAAATATTTTTAAGATTAACCAACTCGCTTAGCCTCAAAGTAGTGGAAGAACTAGTGCTGCTCAGTCATAATCAGGCATTTTTTTTTGTAGGAACGATTGCTACTTTCCGTTTTGCCAGAACATGTCGCGGTTCAGATGCGGAAAGAGTTGGGTCTCATTGATACTCAGTTCAAAAAAATATATATGTCGCGTCATGAAAATGTTAGGTATGTAAGTAATTTATATGAATTAGTACTATTAAGACTGTTAACGTGACAATTTCTGACATATTTCTTTTTTCGTTTCAGTATTTTGTATGCTGACATCGTGGGGTTCACTGCTATTTCATCAACTTATTCAGCGCAAGATCTAGTCGCAATACTAAATGAGCTTTTCGCTCGATTCGACCGTCTTGCTGAGGTAATCATCTTAGTACATTTATATTTGCAATCTCCCTCGACATTTCCGGGGCCTATAAATATTAAAGTGAGTTATTATTTTCTAGAAATATCAACAACTACGGATAAAGATCCTAGGCGATTGTTATTATTGCATCAGTGGCGCCCCTGTGGAACGGCCAGATCACGCTGTCCTTTGTGTGCATATGGGATTGTCTATGGTCAAAGCTATCAAGTAAGTTCTCATTATTTATTTAGAGTTCTAATCAACATAAAAATTTATAATTAATATAGAAAATTATTTAAAAAATGCCATTTTGCACGTATGCTAGCAACATTACAATAATGTCAAATTCTAAGATGAATGTAGAGTCATTAGATAAAAGTCTCATTACCAGCAGTTTATATGAACTATGAATTCATTATTTCATTCATCCACATTCGTTCAAGGAAATCAGAGCTTCAATTACGTCATGCAGTTTGTTCAATTCATTCGGGGGAGACCCGTGGTGCTGCTTTATTTTTCCGTCGAGGTTTCCTTCGTCAGCATTCACCAGTCGTATAAAAGGGCAATTTCTTCTGCGCTGAAATTGATAATTTCATTCTTACAATTGTAATAAAACTGTATAATTTGTTGGTTGTTCATCTTTCTTCGGAAAGCAACAACGGATTGACATGATTTTTCAAATGCAAAGGATTATTATGTTGTATACCAATTTGTAGACATTTCTACGCAGGCACCAGTTGGTAGGTTGCCAGTAAAATGAAAGTCGTTAAGCCTAGTTGAAGGACTTGAGCAGCTTGAAAATTTCAGCAGCTGGTAGCCACAACCTGCATTTCTCCATTTCAACACGGCAATAATAGGCTCACGTGGGACAAAAGACTAAAATATGAAATGTGGGTAGGTGGTAGAGAAGTGTATCCCTTTTCCTAACTCTCCGGGTATAAAGATGTGACCTTAAGTTATGTATATGTATGTGCTTTACCATAGACTACCATTGCGCCACCGAGACAGTCAACATTTGATATATTGTTATAGATTTTTTTCAACTTTGTATACAAACTATTTAGGTATGTACAGCAGACTACAAACTCGCCAGTAGACATGCGCGTGGGCATCCATACAGGAGCTGTATTGGCCGGTGTACTCGGTCAGAGGCAGTGGCAATTCGACGTGTACTCCAGAGACGTAGAACTGGCTAATAAGATGGAGAGCAGTGGAATGGCTGGGTGCGTACAAATGTATATTTTGCATACCGGACTACGGAGGCAAATAGATATCTTCGATGTCATGTTATTCGAATCGAAGTACTTTTTTCTTTTCTTTTCAAGAATTATTTAACACCTTTATCAAAATGCCAAATTCAGTCTATCAGAGTTACGGACACAAATAGACTGACTGATGTACGGACTTCCAAGTTTGTAAAAATTACCTTATTCTAGTTGACTTACTGATTTAAGGTCCTATCGCCCCTAGATGGGGCATGGATGCATCGCTATCCCAGTCGGTCTTGAACTTCGCGTTTTATCGTTACTCTGCTGAAATAGGTCTACCATCCCAAATTCTCCGATGGTGAAAGACGATATCCAATGAAGTCAAGTTGCAGGCGTTGCAGGGTATGAGCGCTTCCCAGGCTCTTATGTAGAATTCTAAATAAGTAAAGTCAAATAAAAAATAATAGAGGGCAGTCTATAAAAAGTCTATGGGCAATTCGTTAAAGTGCGATCAATAGTAGTCAGATAACTGTTACTCTTGTGTGCATACATTCTATTTATAACAAGTTTGTTTACAGACGCGTCCACGTGTCTGAGGTAACACTGAGTTTTCTAAACGACGAGTTCGAGGTGGAGCCAGCTCACGGTGAGCGCCGTGAGGAAATGTTGCGGCAAGCCGGGATTAAAACCTACTTCATTGTACGAGTTCTGAAACCTGTAAGTTTTCATTTTCTAATCTTCCCGTTTCGATCCCTAAAGTTTTGTATCTGTAAATACTTACTTATGTTATACGGAACTCAAACCGACTATAACCATGCGTTCCCTATAAACGTCCAGACGCGTCGGTTGCACCCGGGTTACTTCTTGAGAGGAGGTTGCAGAAACGTGAAAAGTTTAAGTCAAAATGTTTTAGCCTTAGCGGCTTACAAACCATAAGAAAAAATAAATTAACAAAACATTTGTGAGTCATCTCTTGATAGACTCAGACTCGTAATCATAGAGCAACGCGACCAGTACAAACTTTGTTATACCATTTGGAATATGTATTGATAGAGGGGAAAGTTTCGAGTGACCCGATCCCTCCCTTCCCTCCCGATCAAAGTGTTGCTCTACGGTTATAATGATCATGATCAGGTTTCCAAAGATTGCTCCTTTTTCAAATTAAGTACCGACATAGCCGTCAGGCACAAACACGTTAGATTGACTAACCTCTGCGAGTACTATTTATACAAGAGTGTTCTGTAACAAAATTCTTGAGAAAGAAATATTACTATACAACTGTTCACAAGTTAAAAAGCCGCCTTATTTGTGTAGTGGTCGGGTGGCGATGAGAAGCCCGGAGGCGCGGCGACGGAGGGTGGCGACGACGCCGACGCCCTCTCCGACCTGCGAGACGACGACGAGGACTCGGTAAGTGCACTACTGCCCACCCCTCGCACCCGCCGCTGGCCTAAATATATAGGACACTAGGGCAATAGGCGGACGGAGATAGCTACTATGTTCAGATGATGTACGTCAAAACTTGATCTCTCTTAAATAGATATTTCAGTATGTACCAACTTATTGTTCGTATGACTTTTGACTTCATTTTTCTGTAGATGTCAATTTTGTGTATATTTCAATAGATTTCTGAATAATGTTTAAAAAACACAATAGGAACCTGTAGGTGACGCTGCTATCGGGTTTAAGGATTTACGCAGAACATCTGCCAAACCCGCTAGTCAATTATGAAATATCTTTTGATGATTTTTTACTATTCTCAACTACGTTATATGTTGTAGGGTATATCGCCGCAGGATGATAGCAAGGACGATAGAAAACAGAAAATAATGAGCATGTTACAGGAAGAACTCGTCAATAGGAATGATGATGAGTAAGTCAACACTACTTCATAGCACATTTTATTTATTTACTAGCTGTTTCCCGAGGCTTCGTCCGCGTAGAAGTCGTTAAACCTTCCTTGTGCACAGTCAGTTTAAAAGTAGTCTAGGTCCTTCCCTTGAACTCAAACTATCTCTATAAATTTCATCAAAATCGGTTTTGCAGTTTGGGCGTGAAAACGTAATAGACAGACAGCGTACTTTCGCATTTATAATAATTAGTGTTTATTATATTAGTAGGTATAATGTTAGTGATAGTAACTTCTATTGACTCTTTGTGAAGTTTATTGTATGAAAAAAAAGTCCATAGGTATTCGATAAAACTTTGTACTTAACTGATGTACCTAAATGTGTTGTCATACTTTTTAAGATGCCTTTGCAATAGTATTTTGCGTAATCTCTCAGTTATGCAGCCAAGTATCCTTAAAAACAAATTATGCATCTCTGTTACACTAGCCTTAAGTATCTCGAAATATCATAAAACATTATCATCAAACAGTTGAAATTCCAAGTAGATACCGACTATAGCTTTTTATAGATACACCTTGAAAAATCACTCATTGAAGATCAAACTATTCGCATACAACGTGTAGGTACTAAACAATAATGCTATTTTAAGCATATCCATTAAAGCAGTATCAACAAACACATTAAGACATAATATATTATTTCATTCTTCGGTTAGATAATGTGGAACGTGCAGTTTTTCTAGCTTTGCGTGATTCGTTTTAGGGTCTCGTAAATCAGTCAGAAGCGTTCATAAATTCATCTTCAAATATTTTACAATGTTATTGTTAGAATCGCCTTTGAACAGTATCGAGAGTACGGTTTGTGTACAGTACAATAGGCAGATATCGTTTTTAGCATGGTTTGTGTCTGGAAATATGCTAAACAATTTGCATAGAAAACGTAAAAGAAGGCAAACGTAGAAAACTATTTTTTAGCATTTGCTTGAGGTTCGGGTAAGAAAAATGTATTGTACGAAAAGAGGCCACACGCGATACAAAATGATCTCGCTCTACTAAATGCGAGGATGCAGCAGAATAGTTGGAATGATTATTAAAACAAATAAATATATTAAAATAATAGGTCATTCTAAAATTTTCGGTTTTCCCAAACGCCTACAGTATGGGGTTCTTCAAAAGGGGTCTTAGAAGGTTTTTGCAGGGTCGGCAGCGCGAGTGTGGCGCCTCTGGTGTTGCAAACGTTCATAGGCTGCGGTGACCACCGGTCCTTCTGGTGGGCCGTATGCTTGTCTGCCACCTTAGTGGTATAAAAATAAAAAAAAAATTAGGTCTATTGTTAATAAATCTAGACAAAAATTAATTATTATTAGTTGCGGTCCCACCGAACTGCTTTAAATACCAATAAATAATAAATATTTGCAGAATATAGTTAAGACGAGGGTGCGACCTACCTAGTTTTGTTCTTACAAAAACTCTACGCGATAAATAAATAAATAAATCTGTTTTGAGACTGCCCAACACAAAAAAATACACACATTAATAACATTCTTCTAATACATAATATTGTCTCCAGGGAATTGGCAGACGCCACAACGTTTTGCTTGACGTTCAAAGCGGAGGGAGCAGAGCAATCATACATTAGACGCGAGGACCTGCTTCCCATAGCGATATCAGTACCAACTCTAACTCTCATACCGTCCGTGATATTAATCAATGACGTGGCTGTGCCCGACATGTTTTCTTTGGATCTCTTTTTCTTCTTATTTGTGATAGAATCCCTCATCTTTAATATAGCGCACTGCGTTTTTATTCGATACTCAGAGTATAAGGTGAGTTTTTAAAGGTATTTAATAATATATTATTCGTACATTACATTCACGACTTTATCCCCAAAAGGTTAGCAAGAGGCATATTATACGCCCACATTTCACCACTATTTTTTTTGTCCTACGCTGGTGAGCCTATTGCCTTGTTGTAATAGACAGGCGCAGGTTCTACTACTACCCGCTGTTGAAAATTTTAAAGCCGCCTACAAGGCCTTCAACTTGGCTTATCGACTGCCCTGTTATTGGCAACCGGGGCAGACGACTTAACATTGCTTCCGAAGTACGGAAACGCTCGCAAATTTCAACTTCGCAATATGGTCACCCATCATTTAAAGTCCCAATGCCGTTAAAAGAGTATGTACATAGTGATTAAGATTTGTATATCGAGACTTTAACTTTCACACATTGTGTCTTTATCCTTCAAAATGTTTATGTAAGGAAAAGGTCATACGATATCCACCTTAAACAAGAATATTGCCCTTAAAAATGTTATGTTATGAATTACTTACTATATTATATGTATAGTGAATCTAAATAAAATTCTTTTCTAATATTTCAGAAAAAGGTTCTGAACCATTACTGGAAAGTAACTTGCGCCACAGTAAACGTCGTATTATTTGTGCTTGTCAACGTTGTTCCTTTGGTAAGTGATATTTTTTTATACAATTGTTTTGGTAAAATACTATTATAGGGATTATTTTTGGTAAAAGGCAATAAAGGTACCTATACGACTCAAAGTAAAGTGTTCACCGAAGCCTATGTCAGTTTGTGTGGTTGGTACGGAGTGTAGAGCGAATATAATAAAAGTATTAACAAATAACATGTCGGGAGCACCATGGCAAGTTTGTGTCGAACTCTTAACAGACTGCAGATGGCTACACTATTCATAAATCACCTCGAACTGTCACATCACGGCGCCGCTGGTGGCCCATAATAAGGTGCCAATCGACATGGGCCATCCGTAGGCGGCAAGGTACGCTGACGAGCTCACGTGCCATGAGGAGAAGCCTCTAGACTTGCGAAGTACTCACATGTACATTTCTTTGCCACCATCACCTCGCTAGTGAATATGGTGAGAGTGGCTGGTGACAGCCTACTTCTTCAAGTTGCACGTATATGCCCTACATACAGGTAGAGCTAAGTCCAAAATAAACTTCCAACCATTGTGGGTGGGGTCTGTTGGGAGGATATTTTTATTGCCTTTTACCATGCCTAACAAAATAAAAATAACATTTACTTATTTTTGTTAATTTGCACAGGCAGTCTGCGGTTATTTTGAAGCAGTAATACGCAGAGATTTTAAGTACAACAGGGTGGTTGACCACACGACAGCACGGCACTGCTCTCATCCTTCATATTATTACCACGTAAAGTACACAATTTTCATTTTTGATGTGATATTTGCTTCATTGGTGATTTAAGCCTATTACATACATGTGCAGTATACTCGTGCGGTATGCTTCTGACACAGCTACGTACGTAGCACAAAGACGCTTAATTGTTTGTTGAAACCGATTATATCTTATCTATGTGAGAGCCTTAACGCAAATATTTTCTTTGAACGGTTTTTGGACTTTGTATATTATAATTCTGAAATATGCAGGGATAATTGTGACAGTTCATATATGTAGGTATATGCATTCAAAATGACTCTATATATTAGATAATAGATATCTAATTTAAAACGTACCTATCTGATCAAAATAAATGCATAAATATATTGCGGTGCCGCACTTGTATGTCAGACATTTTAGCTGTTTGTCGTTGACCTGAAACTGAACTTTTCACGCTTATCTAGGATCGAAGACTATATTAAGTTGTATGGCAACTACTTATTTAATTTTTCACATTGTCTAAACAAATTTTAACGACTAAAAAATTTTCGACCTAGATTAAAACAAGTGACCTAAAAGCGTACAATGCATGATGATAATTTGATAATCGTTGTAAATTTTGTGTAGAATAATACTAATAGCTAAAAGTAGCACAAAATTTTTGGTGTTATTAGAAGCAAGGTAAGGTTAGCCTTATAATAATAGAATTAATTTGTATGATCAGGTTGCAGCAGCAGTTGCATGTGGTGCTCTTTTCGCGTCGCCACTGGGAGTAATGGCGCGCAGTGTGCTTATACTATTTGTCGCTGTGGCACATGCACTTCCCTCCCTTGTTTTCCCGGCGATGCTACTCCAACGTAAACTCGTCGACGACGACCCTTATCTGACGCAGCCATATAATGCCACCACCGATATCATCAGTGAAGATCTGTTCAAGATACTGTAAGTCATAATCACTGTTTTATGTTTAGCTCGCCAAAATAACGCCGTCCGCCTGATGGAAAGCCATCGGTCCTCATAACTATTGAATGTGATTAAGTTGAGTAAAGTTTAGTTAAACTTAAGTTTACGACGCAGTAATGTACCTCTTTAAGCTTTTCTTGAACAACCCGAGGTTGTAGGGCAGGGAAACACATGCGCTGGTAGAGCGTTCGACAGAGAAACGATCTTTTCAATCGTTCTATTCTGGCGATAATTGTCGCTCCCCTCCAACTATCCCCCTTTGAAAAATTAGTATACCAGCTATAGAATATACAATTTATGTCTGCAGAGTTAATCTCCACGTCGGGCGCCACGTCATCATGATATTCTGCATAGTGGTAGTGGTCCTGTTCTACAACAGATACGTGAGTAAAATTTTAGTATGATGCGAAATTGAGGCAGTGAAATTTCTTTTAAAAAATGTATGGAGGAGAAGTGCATAAAGTCATTACTTACATGAATTACTTATTACGAGTATATAAGAGTCTTACTGTCGTATTTCGGCGACCAACGGGTCTCTACCCTGAAGTAAATGTGTAATAATAATAATAATAAAAAAAAAAAAGAAAAACAAGCCAAGTATTTGGACTTAGCCCACGAGATCGTGGACATGTGGAGTGTTGACTCAGCTATTATTGTACCGATAGTGATCTCTGTGCATGGACTAATAGCCAAAAGCCTCGACCAACAACTTAAGAGGCTTGCGGTGGGCAGTTGGGTCAAGGGCTTGATGCAGAAGGCGGTTCTTCTTAACACGGCACGTATTGTGAGGAGGTTCCTGTCTCTGAAGTCCTGACCACCGGTAGCTTGGTCCCTGTACCCGATACCGGTAGGGTACTATTTTTTATATTTTTAAATGTACTTTTTAGGGTTTCGTAGCCAAATGGCAAAAACGGAACCCTTATAGATTCGTCATGTCTGTCTGTCTGTCTGTCTGTCTGTCTGTCTGTCTGTCCGTCCGTGTGTCACAGCCATTTTTCTCGGAAACTATAAGACCTATGCTATTAAAACTTGGTAACTAGATGTATTCTGTGAACCGCATTAAGATCCTTATATAAAACTAGAAAAAAAGTAGTTAATTTTGGGGGTCCCCATACTCAGAACTGAAACTCAAAATTTTTTTTTTCATCAATCCCATACGTGTGCGGTATTTATAGATAGGTCTTCAAAAATGCTATTGAGGTTTCTAACATCATTTTTTTCTAAAGTGAATAGTTTGCGCAAGAGACACTTCCAAAGTGGAAAAATGAGTGTCCCCCCCCCCTCTAACTTCTAAACTAAGAGAATGATAAATCTAAAAAAATTATATGATGTACATTGCCATAAAAACTACCAACGGAAATTAGTTTGAAGGAGATAAAGCTGGTAGTTTTTTTATAATACGTCATAAATCGCAATTTTCGGTTAGAAAAATCACTACCACTGCGAACGTGTTAAAACATCAATGAAAGTTACAACGAACTATATGAACTTTTATATTATGTTACTTGCTGCTACGAAACCCTTCATGGGCGAGTCCAACTCGCACTTGGCCGGTTTTTTTATATGGATGTATATTTAAAAATGTAATTTATAAGTAGTTTAAAGTAATAAAGAGGAATAATAATAAAAGTTTATGCATGGGCACATCGGATTCGTAGATTCAAAAAACGCGTAGACCGATTTACTATCAATCGCAGATTCCAAAGAGACCAGAGATGGGTTTATAGAAATTGGGAACAATCTGATCAAGGTGTGAGTGACGGACATCTACCGGATGCTGATGAAACAAATACATTTTGGGAAAGTATCTGGTCGGTACCCGTTAGTCACACCGAGGGTGATTGGATGTGTGATGTCAAGCGGGCATGTGAGAATGTATCAGACATGGAAAAGGTCATCATTGACAGTTCTGATATAGCTAGTGCAGTCCGTCCGTTATCTAATTGGAAATCTCCAGGGCCGGATGGACTGCACAATTTTTGGCTAAAATGGCTACGCAGTTCACATGCTCGATTGGCATCTCATTTCCAATCTGCTCTTGAATCTGGATCGTTACCAATTTTTATGACAACTGGTGTGACTCATCTGCTCCATAAATCTGGAAGTACTTCGAATCCCAGCAATTATAGACCAATCACGTGTCTGCCGTCAATCTATAAACTTCTGACATCCATTTTGAGAGCTAAAATAAGTAAACATATTAGTGTGAATAAAATTATGAGTGGCTCTCAAAATGGATGTAGAATTGGGGCTCGGGGTACTAAGGAGCTTCTCCTCATTGATATGACTATTAGCCAACAAGTTCGTCGTAACCGTAAGAATCTGTCAACATGCTGGATAGATTATAAGAAAGCGTTCGATTCTGTGCCTCATACTTGGCTCCTAAGGGTGCTGGAGTTGTATAAAGTTGATACAACTCTATGCACCTTTTTACAGTCATGTATGAGGCAATGGAGGACCCTTCTTACCTATCCAGGATGTGGGGAGTACTGCGGTGACGATGAGCCGATTAGGATTAAGCGGGGCATCTTTCAAGGTGACAGTTTGAGTCCTCTATGGTTTTGCTTAGCCCTAAACCCTCTTAGTACTTTACTAGAGAGTTCAGGGCTAGGTTACAGATTACAGGGAGGAGGTCAGGTTATATCTCACTTACTTTTCATGGATGACTTAAAGCTATTTGCTACAACAAATTCTCATTTGATTGATTTACTTAAGGTAACTGAGAACTTCAGTAATTCAATCAGAATGGAATTTGGTGTGGATAAATGTGCAGTTATGCATGTTAAGCGAGGACGGATAGTGGAATCGGAAGGTATTCAGCTTTCTGATTCCATTCATCTGACATCACTCCTCGTATCTGACACCTACAAGTACTTGGGTATGTCACAAGCGTTGGGCATCAATGAAGCTGACATGAAACAGTCGTTGCGAGAACGTTTCCTGGGTCGCCTGAGAAAAGTATTAAATAGTCTTTTATCAGGCGGCAACAAGGTGCGTGCTTATAATGGCTGGGTCATGCCGCTCTTGATGTACTCCTTTGGGATACTCAAGTGGACTCAAACTGAACTAGACGCCTTAGACAGGAGAGTTCGTACACTTTTGACATCATATCGAATGCATCATCCGCGTTCATCGGTGATGAGGATGTACATCCCGCGGAAATGTGGCGGCCGAGGCTTCCTGAATGCCAAAACCCTACATAACCGCGAGGTGTACAACCTTAGAGAATACTTTCTCCACAAGAATGCGGATGTGCATCGGGATGTTGTCAAAGTGGATACTGGACTCACCCCGCTTGCCTTGGCTAAAGAGAACTGGCGGAAACCTGTAATACTCGGTGTCGATGACCGGCAGGAGATATGGAAGGGCAAGGAGCTCCACGGTAGGTTTTATAAGGCTCTACATGCGTAGGATATATATTTCTCTGTTAAGAAGTCGACTTGATTATGGCTGCTACCTGTATGACTCCAGCGCGAAGTCAAATATATCTAAGCTAGATAAGATACAAAATCAAGCACTGAGAGTAATAGGGGGCTTCATAAGAAGCTCTCCAATACATGTGATGGAATGTGAGTTATATATACCACCATTGATAATAAGACGACAGTATCTAGCATACAAATACATTCTAAAATCTTTATCATGGTCAAATAGCAAATTCTCAGACATAGTTTCTGAATTAGGATCTCTCACACAGAACAGTTATTGGTCAAAGAAAAAGAAACCTTTACTTGCTACAGCTTTTAACGAAATAAATCAAAATGAAATAGTTTCTTCAGATATTCCTAAGATGTTCACGCTGGATGTATGGGTATCAGCCGTACGAACTAAGCATATCATTAACAGTGATCTGGAATGTGTCCAGTACTCAAAAAAAAACCGGCCAAGTGCGAGTTGGACTCGCCCATGAAGGGTTTCGTAGCAGCTAGTAACATAATATAAAAGTTCATAGAGTTCGTTGTAACTTTGATTGATGTTTTAACACGTTCGCAGTAGTAGTGATTTTTCTAACCGAAAACTGCTGTTTATGACGTATTTTAAAAAAAACTACCAGCTCTATCTCGTTCAAACCAATTTTCGTTGGTAGTTTTTATGGCAATGTACATCATATATTTTTTTTAGATTTATCACTCTCTTAGTTTAGAAGTTAGAGGGGGGGGACACTCATTTTTCGACTTTGGAAGTCCCTCTTGCGCAAACTATTCACTTTAGAAAAAAATGATGTTAGAAACCTCAGCAGCATTTTGGAAGACCTATCTATAGATACCACACAGGTATGGGTTTGATGAAAAAAAAAATTTTGAGTTTCAGTTCTGAGTATGGGGACCCCCAAAATTGACAGCTTTTTTTCTAGTGTTAGATAAGAATCTTAATGCGGTTCACAGAATACATCTAGTTACCAAGTTTCAATAGCATAGGCCTTATAGTTTCGGAGAAAAGTGACTGTGACACACGGACGGACAGACAGACAGACAGACAGACAGACAGACAGACAGACAGACAGACAGACATGACGAATCTATAAGGGTTCCGTTTTTGCCATTTGGCTACGAAACCCTAAAAAGACTTACGATCTTAATGTGTTACTAAATGAAATTTTATTAGAATTAGATTTAAAATACAGGGGTTGGTGTAAAATTTTTACAGACGCTTCAAAAAACATTAATGGTGGTGGTGCTGCTTTTTTTCTTCAAAACACAGATATCAAGTGTAGCTATAAAATTAGTACAAATATATCTATAATGAGCCTGGAACTTTTTGCAATATGTCAAGCGGTGCTCTATGCAATCACTCAAAACTTTAATAGGGTGGCGATATTCACAGATAGCAAGAGTGCTCTTCAACATGTGGCTCGATGCGCCTCTGGTTGCAGAGGTGCATCGATAGCCTACGAAATTCTAAAACTTCTTAACCTCCTTAATAAGAAGGAAACTAGAATTGTGTTGCAATGGGTTCCAGGCCATATAGGCTTACGGGGCAACGAGGAGGCTGATCGCTTGTCGAAACTGGCTGTGGAGACGGGTAGTGAAACTTCGTACTTAGTAGATTATTGGGAATGCTTCACACAGTTTAAAATAGTATGTTATGAGAAATGGAAAAATCATTATAATGAAATATCTAAAGAAAAGGGGATCTGGTATAGGTCTATTCAAAATCAGCCTCCTCGTGGACCCTGGTTTGATGACTATGGGTTAAATAGAAATTATATTAAGTTAGCATTAAGACTTCGTTGCGGACACTATCCATCGGCGAAGTTTGCATTCCTAATGAAAAAGGTTCCATCACCTAATTGTGAGGTATGCAACAAAATTGAGGATGTGCAGCATTTGCTGATGGAGTGTGTCCGGAACGAACCTGAAAGGCAGTTGCTGATTAGAGACTTTAATTTAAACAGATACGACCTTGGCTTGTGTCAAAGTATTTTAGCAAATCCTAAATCTGAGGTCTCTCAACGGCTGTGTGGATTGGTACGCGCGACTAATCAGTAACCACCTTTCATAAATAAGAAATAATTGTGTGAGTATGTATGTGTGTGTGTGTGTGTGTGTGTGTGTTAGTTAAAATATTGATCTGTTAGGTATAATGTATAAGGTACAATGGGGTTGACATATCCATATGGACAAAAACCCCTACCATTGTAAATTAAATAGAATAAAAAAAAAAAAAAAAAGGCTCTACATGGATCTCATGTAGACCTTATAGCCTCTGTGGTCTGGCTACGGTTCGGTGATCTCTTTGGGGAGACCGAGGGTTTTGTCTGTGCAATTGCAGATGAAGTTATCATGACAAACAACTACCGGAAATATATACTGAGGGATGGTTCAATCGATGTATGTCGAGCGTGTCATCTTCCTGGCGAGTCCCTCAGGCATATTATTTCTGGTTGTTCTCGTCTTGCTAACGGCGAGTACTTGCACAGGCACAACCTAGTAGCCAGGATAATCCATCAGCAACTTGCTCTGAAGTATAACCTGGTGGATATCGAGGTTCCATATTACAGGTATGTAGCTGAGCCAGTTCTTGAAAATGGTCATATCACATTGTACTGGTATCGATCTATTATCACAGACAGGACTGTTGTAGCCAACAAGCCTGATATTGTGGTAATAGATCGATCTGAGCGGCGAGCAATGATTGTTGATATCACAATCCCCCATGACGAGAATCTCATGAAAGCTGAGAGCGACAAAAAAATAAAATATGTGGACTTAGCTCGCGAGATTGTCGACATGTGGGAGGTCGATGCGGCAATCATTGTTCCAATAGTCGTTTCCGCTAATGGTCTTATAGCTAAGAGCCTCGACCAACATCTTCAGAGGCTCGCGTTGGGCAGCTGGATCAAGGGCGTGATGCAAAAAGCAGTGTTACTGGACACGGCACGCATTGTGCGGAGGTTCCTCTCTCTGGAGCCCTGACCACCGGTAGCTTGGTCCCTGTACCCGCTGCCGGTGGGATACTATATTTTATATTTTTAAATGTATTTCTTTTTATAGTTTCATATTTAAAAATGTATTATATAAGTTATTTAGAGCAATAAAGAGTATAATAATAATCTAATCTGTCTTCATCTATAGCATAAGTTAAATTGGTCCATTTAATCCATATTGTAGTAAGCATATTTTCCAATAGTTTAGCTCCCATTGCCGGCGGTTATTACCATTCTTCTACATAAGTGGAGGTCTCATTTCCCTTTTCATAAAAATGTACCATTATGTCTCCATTTACAATAAACCTATGAAAAGAGCGGGTATCTTCGTTCGTCGTAGGTGGAGTCCCTGGAGCGCGCGCGGCACTCCCGCAGCGTGCGCATCGAGGCACAGGCGAGTGACCTGCGGCGCCGCAACCTGTCTCTCAACGCAATAGCCCTTATTGTAGTTAGCATATTTTCTAATAGTTTAGCTCCCATTGATGGCGCTTCATTACCGTTCTTCTACATAAAAATCTCAAAGGACCTCTGCGTGTTGAACCATTATGCCCCCATGTAACCTCATCTATATAATGTAGGTGGAGTCGCTGGAGCGCGCGCGGCACTCCCGCAGCGTGCGCATCGAGGCGCAGGCGGCGCAGGCGAGCGACCTGCGGCGCCGCAACCTGGCGCTCATCCACAACGTGCTGCCGCCGCACGTGGTGACGCACTTCATGGGCGCGCGCCACCACCACCGCGACCTCTACAGCCAGAGCTACGCCGAAGTTGGCGTGCTTTTCGCCTCTATGCCCAATTTTTCAGGTAGTGTCTGTTATTTATTACATAGGTATATTAGCCTGTGTTACGAGGTTTCATCCGCATAGTTTCGTGTTCCCGTGAGAATTCGGAATAAAAATATAGCCTATGGCCTATACCAATCAAATGTGTCCCCGTATGGGAATAATCTCACATGTGTCAATCACCTGGTTTTACATAACTTTTGATACAAATTTACATAGGTACATATAATACATACGTTATACAAAAGCACATTATACAATACATACTCGTACCTTGCATAGAATTAAAGTCAATTCAAGTTTTTCTATTGCTTAAAATAGGTTTTCTCTTTATAATTTGTTTTTATAAAACTGTTCTAGAACGAAGCTGTTCTAGAGGTTAACCTTGAGTTTTTTATTACGTCTAGCGGTATTATATTAGCGACAATCAAACATTTTTATATGCGAAATATAATAATATACTACACAATATCAAAATATGTAAATTAATATTGAACATTGTGATGCGATTGTGATATCATCGATTTAATGTCCGAAGCTGATAATTTTTATAGCTCTTGGAAATTGATTGTTTATGTCCGCATGATATCTAAGAAAAGCTTTTGACAAATATCACTGTAAACTTCTCATATGGGTCTCTATCTCCACACACCTATTTCATTCTTTTCAAAATCTCACCCTGCTGGAACGCTCCGAACGCAAAGTGTGAGGATGAACTCCATGTCTGTGGTGAGCGGTACGATAAATAGAACGTAGCCGTGTTCAGCATATCAAACAATTATTTTATATTATTCTTTTTCAGAATTCTACTCAGAAGAAACAGTTAATAACCAAGGCCTAGAATGTTTACGTTTTCTCAACGAAGTTATATCAGATTTCGATTTGGTGGGTCTTGTAAATAATTAACTGCATGTCGTCTTTGACTAAATGGTTTTTGTCCGTTATTATTAAAGTATCAGTACATTATTAATGGCCATCAATTTGTTTTCAGTTGTTGGAGGATTCTAAATTCTGTAAAGATATAATTAAAATTAAAACTATCAGTTCAACATACATGGCTGCTTCGGGCCTAAACCCCAAACGTAAAATGAAGGTGTGTACTAATTATTTTGTTGACTTTCTTTTTTATCTTAGTGTGTTTCCTTGTAGCATGCAAACCCTTATTGACATAGGCGGAAGCACTTCTGTTTGGTCTACGGACCTTGATATGAGCTGCCATTCGCTCATAGGATTACTATTCTCGTCCGTAAATCATAACAAGTGCTCCACTTATAGGTGCCACTGCCTTGTGTTCGGACATAGTTATAGGGTCATTGATCTTAAAATTATATATTACATTAAAGATAAGACTAATTTAAATTAAAATTTCTTATGTTTTAACTTTATATGTTCTTCATTTCTAAATTGACCTTAGAAATTTGAATTTAAGTGTTAGGTATTTAAATATTAATGTTCACGTCTTGTTGATTCTAAATGTAAATAAATACTTGCATCAATATAATCTAAAATGACATGTTACATCAACAAAATTTTATATATTCTTTCATCGCTGACCAATTATTTCACAATAATATGATTACATTAGCCTCGACCACTAATAGCACGTAGGGTATAAGGGTATGTGATAAATGTTAATAAATGAACAAAATCTCCATTTTATTGCTGGTATCAGTTGCTTTTCTGTAGGATATTTTTTATTCGTGATTCTGATTTCAACTAGGTAGGTACTTATATATTCAGAAACATCTGCTTCGCGGTTCCGTTCGTTGTACAGTGGCTTGAATTAAGGCTTTGGTTAAAGCTTTTTTCAAGGCTTACTTTCTACTGGTTGCTTTTTGAATTTCCACGTTTATTGATAGGTATTACCATCCTTACGCACAAAAAGTATCTACATAATATCTACTTGCTGTATCGCCATCTGCATTCCAACTCACCAATACAAATTCGCCTTCTATTGTCCCTTATGATTTACACTTACTTTTGGAATTTCCTGTTGTACCTACCTAAGTATGATAAACAGTACATGACATAATTCGTATATTTAGGGGAACTATTAATTAAAAATATAAGCCATTATTATTCTATTCTAGCGGTCTGATGGAGTACTGGTACGGTGGGCTCACTTGGCGTGCCTCGTAGAGTTCGCCTTAGAACTACAGCGCGTTCTTGCAGCCATTAACGAGCAATCCTTCAACCATTTTGTTCTACGCCTGGGCGTCAATCACGGTCCCATCACTGCCGGCGTCATAGGTGCTAGGAAGCCTCACTACGACATTTGGGGAAACACTGTCAATGTCGCTTCAAGGATGGAGAGTACTGGCAAGGCTGGATGTATTCAGGTATTATTTTAATTCATTGCTGAAGACCTATGATGCATAAGGATGTCGTGTTCTTTACTAAAGTGAGCTGTTAAGGTGTAATGGCGATAGATTACTAATTAACTTTTAAAGCAAATAAGATAGTGGTAGTAGAGACCCTCAGATTTCAAGGTCTTTATAAAATAAAGGAGGGAATATAATTGACTCAGTCTGAAAAAGAAGCTAAAAAAAAGGATTTGATCATTATTTTATTCACTCATTAGTCATAACTAAATTTGTATAAATGTCAGATCAATCAAAGTCTATTACGCACCAAACAAGTAGAACGCTAATAAATAAATTTATATGTTTAAAACTAACCGTGAAAAATAATAATCTGCCCATTAATTCACCTACTGCGGCAGAGAACGTTCATTCAACGAATGCTGATGTATTAAGTACCTACCTATGTTATATTGCATCTCTGCTTCAAAAAAAATCATCATCACATAACACCAACACCAAAATAATTATTATACAATTCTTCTGTGCTTGATGAGTCACTGTTTCCAATCAATAAGTAAATCAGCCCATTGCTGGACCTCTAGTTAGACCACTTTTCATGAATTTTCGTGTGTTTCGTGACAGGGATATTTGGTTTTCTTAACTTTGCTTTGCAATCAGATAGAAACTAAATGTGATACGGAGAATGTTATATTGCAGGTAACAGAGGAAACTTGCGAGATCCTGAAATGTTTTGGATACTACTTCGAGCAGCGCGGTTTGGTCGCAGTTAAGGGCAAAGGCCAACTTATGACTTACTATCTGCAGAACAAGCGGGACCCACCCAACAACACGGACGTACACCCTGTTAGTAACCCTTCAATTTACTATTATTATAAGGATTTTTACTTTCAACTGTGTCGTTGTTTGTGTGTATTATAATGTGCTCATTTTTCCGGTGTCCTATTTATGTAAGCTGATAATACTATTTGGTGGTAAGTCGTAACGTACTACGTGTAACATCGGTCACTTGACAGCACTCTTGGACACAATCGACGCTACTAACGCTATTCACTCTACTGATGATCCATTGTAACACGAAACTACAAAGGGCCGTCATAATTCTGAACTATTAAAAAATTGACGATTTGGCAATCAAGATTGTTATAAAACATTTTCATATGTGTTATGTACGTCTTTGTATCACACACGGCTGATTCATAATTTGTATCATGTGTACTAAATAATCTCAGGTATGGCAATTAATGTCATTATCGCACCTCATAATCTACTTCACACTTGGGGTCATATATATCATTATAAATGGACACAAATTGGTAATTGTTGCACCTAATGTGTTAATGTGTTGTAATATCGGAACAGGAATGTTGTGTTATGCCTTTTATATGTTTTGTTTCCTGACTCAAAAATCATTTTTTCTAGACTCAGCGGAAATGTTAAAACTAATTAGAGATACTATCATACTGAAATGTTATTTGTTTGGCTATATTTTAGTTTTAATGCACTAGAAGGTGTTAACGTGATCTAAAAAATTTGCTATTGCTGGTCTGAGCACCTTTGCACCAGTAATTTTTGTTTGTATTTTGATTATAATTGGACATTATGTATATAAAATCTAGAATTTGCCAACATGAACATGACAATGAAGCAAGCAATGGATTTGAAGACTCAGAGTGGCGCGGTGGACAGTCTACCCGGATAGGCCGATTTATTGCACAGTCGGCCTGGATGGGCAGGCTGCCTGCCTTGCCACTCTTCTCATCGTGACTGCAGCGATCCTGCCTACTCAGCTTTTACCTGTGTTTCTTGGTTTGTCATAAGACTTTAAATAATGTATCTTCTATGTGTTTCATATCATAACTCAAAAATGCTTCTGCAAATCTTTCTTCTATATCCGTAATCTAGATTTGTGGTTGAATTAGCAATTTTGCTGACTGCTAAATAAATTTAACTGATTTTTTACTAATACTTGAAAACGATGCCTAATTGCGCAGCACACAATATTCTATTAGAAGTAGCAATCTACATTTTAGATTCTGTTTTCTGAAATGGTTCAATAATATAAAAAGAATATCCAGCAGAATCTCCTTAGGTTGTCGAAATTTAAGTAGATTATAAGAAAAAATAATTTATTAAAAATAAGTCGAATATTAATCTTTGTTGATATAACGAAACAGAGACTTATTGCAGATAATAAATTATATGACTGTTACTTGTTCGTAACAAAATACATTTCCTAGTGGTCATTGATGCAGTAAACTTGCATAAGAATGCTTTCATGACACATACTGATTGAGTATGCATGCTTTGGCGAAATTCGCACAGTGATGAGCTTTTACTCGAAGTGAACTTTGACATGTGATTATGCAAAAGTTATAAAAGTAGTTGATATTTAACACATTACGTATGTTTTATAGATGGAGGCTGAGGCCGGGCCCGGTGACGCACTCCTTGCCAACGGCGACGCTGCAACAGAAATTAAGGACCCCCTACAACACAAAGAAGATGTTGAATCTGCTCGTCCTCTTTTGCAGTCCAAATAACTTTCGAATCATTCCAAGCGACAAATCAGGAATTATTTATTTCATTAAACGCATTCCTATACATCTTCCGAGCCGAACTGTCTGTTGTGGCTTGTGGCTAGTGTGTATCTATGTTCAATTTTGATGAACACATACACTAGCTCAGGTGGAAAACAGAGTAACTTTCTATAATATGTAACTAGCTTATGCCCCACAATTTTACCCGTGATATACATATATAAATCCTTTCTTTATATGCCTACGTCAGAACATCTGTTCCATGGTTTGAACTGGGGTTGATAAAAAATGGCTGTCTTCTAAATAGGAGAAATACTAAGGCGTCACATAGACATTTATTTTTGCATATTCCGGCACAATGTTAAACGATTATTCAGTGTATGGATGATATTATCTACTTTCTTTCTCTAAGATATTATCGGGTTATGGTGTCTATGATTAATTTATGTACGTGAACAAATTCACATTTGTAGCAGGTGTTTGATTGTGTAGTTTGCAGGTACCATCTGCAACTTGTTCTACAACTTTCGTAGATTGACATGGTCAATAACAAATTTATTTCTTGCAAATATTTCGCAAACGGGAGCCGTAAGGTTGACAACTTGTGCCAGTATGTGCTCAGCTTCCGATTACAAAAAATAAAACTGTATTTTACGTTCATGGCGTTTAACATTTTTTTAGGTTATGTCACTGTTGCAAATAAATAGATTCTATATCAATAAATTGCATAGTGTTAGTGAAAATGTAGATATGTATAATTGTATTTTGTTGGTGTAAGTAGTTTTAGTCAGTAAATAAATCTAAACATGTTACGGAATCATTTCTTTTTATTATTTTATTCAATACATTTTTATTGCAGCTGTATGTCTTTATTGTATCCACAGCACAAATATATTGAAATAGCATGCCTAGTAGTACTTAATTAGTTTAGTTTACTTTTGTTTTTTTCTTTATGAAATTTTTGGATTACTTAGAAACGAAAGTGAGTAGACGGAGTAATGCAGGATATTTTTTCTTTAAAACCACATTCTGAAATTTTATTACCGACACTCAAATTTATTTTAGTTCAAACCACATTTTGAACAGAATAGGGGAATAATAGGTATCTAGTTTTGGTTGCAAGACTCGCGGTCAACCAATAGAGCCACATCGTAGAAAATATTATCACATAATTTGCAAAGTATGATAAATTCATAATACCTAAGTAACAATTATAAACCCATAATTTCTGCAACGATATCCTGCAATGTGTGGATTCAAGATTTCATTTAATTTCATATTTAGATAGTATCCGGAGATGACCATACCCGACTCGGAACAACCTTCGATCAACTTTTGCAGCTGGCCCAGGAAGATAATACCTACAAAGACGCCTTTTAAGGTTGATAAAAAAACTATCAGTAATTACAGCAGAGAAAAGCTAAGTAATGGATATTGTTTTTTTTTTCGCGATCTAAGTAGGTACATAAATTTTACCCAATTTTAACAAACATTGAAAAACGTTAATAAGAGTAGTTATTAAAACGTTAAAAATCAAGTGGCGTATAAAAGAATAATGACAAGGACTCGCGCTAATACAATACTTAAATTTAAATAAATAAAATTTATCGTACCTATTTTTATGTATAAAAGTTTTTTTTCGCTTGGATGGGCCAAGCGAAAAAAATACATTATTATGAACCTACTTAAAAAATATTTTGATTTACGTCATAAACGCTATTAATTGTGTACACAGATTCTCTTAGTAAATAAAATTTGTAATAGCCGACCTTGTAAAAAGATCAGGGTACAGCTAAGTTTAGGAATATTACAAGAAGCCTTATTCCCGCATTTTGTGAAATAAAGCAATAATCTAGTTTATGTAACAATTAAGTAGAAGTATTTACTACGCCGCGTATTTTAAGGACATCATTCGAATAACAATAACGATTGAACTAGTAAAAGGACGAAAGGACACACGAATAATTCAAATGCTTGAAGTCCAATATACTTCGGAATCTAAATATTTCCATATTTAAAAGTACTTACTTCATTCTTGGACGCTATATTTAACTTAACATAAGTACCTACTCATCTTAATGTTTAGAATGCGTATTTACCAATATCTTATAAAGCTGTGTGATAAACTATATCATTATCATCGTATAACGTACAAAAGTTTGTTGTGAGTTTCTTAATATTCTTAAAGGAACTAATATATTAGTGGATAGACGTAAATTTTTAACCAATCATCTTATATGTAGTAACTAGAAAATGAATGTTGTGGCGCTAATATTGAAACAGTAGCAACAGTATTTAATAAACAGCCAAAGTTTGAATTTATTTTAAATATGTACTTTAGCAATGTTAGATTGAGTAATAAATTAGTTACTACTTTTGTGATTTACATTTAATAAATCTCTGCGGCTATGCTATGATCAGATATCTATCTGCTTTAGTTAATTCAACTTGTAGGTACGCATTCCTTTCATAACTCAGTCGTATGGAAGTGCCAGAATCGATTGAATATCAAATATTTTGCGAGACTGAATACAGATTACGGATATGTGAGTATTATATCATATTAAATACACTACCACATGGACTGGTGACTTTTACATGTATCTAGGCGAATTTAACACGGTTGTTTTAGCACAGAAGTGTTCTTTTGGTGTCGTATTAGCTGAAAAGGAGAGGTTTTACGTCGGGATCTGCGATTAATTTCTGCGTTTTCTTGAGACATGTATAGTATAATGTTATGGGCAAAGTGATTAATGCTGAAGTTAAGCCATAAGCATAATGCTCAGGCATTATGCAATTTATGCATAATACCCGATTTATCAATTAGCCCATCACATATACTATACAGCACAACCCCTATGTAAATGACGAGAGGAGCTGCTAACATCGGAATAACTATGTTGTGAGCACTGTGATAAAACTACAGCGTATGAAGCGGTTCTGACACTATAAATTATAATGATATTAGATTAATTATCATTATTTTTTTAAAAATCGTGTCTTTTACTATTCGTTCCGTAATAATATCATTTCCCTCTATTGTCTAGAGTCTAGATCGTCAAAAGTAACGATATTAATTTAATCTAATGTCGTTATACTGATAGTTTTTTGTGCGCTGTAAACTTTACCGAGTGGTGGTTCATTTTTTTATTTATACCACCTTACAGTCTTAACACTTCTTGATTTAGTGTCATTAAAACTGATAGTGTGAGGTCCACTTTATACTGGTACTGCGCGTCTAGCTACTCAGCTTATATGCTTAGTAGCATTGCATACACTTGTTTTATAATTTTGAGTTACATAGGTACGCACCAATAAATCTTCAGGTGTTTAGGTAGCTATATTGTGATATTCATTGTTAGGAACTTAGTGTAGGTATTAGCATCAGTGTCGCTTACATTTTGAACGTAAACGTAATCATATAGTGGGTGTTCTATTAAGAATAGATCATTGACCTTGTCATCAATAACACAGTGCAGTTTTATGATTGGGTAGAGTATGTTCTTAGCCTAAGTAATTTTAGCATACTTTTGTATTAGATTTTAACAATGCACTGGAAAAAATCATAAAAAAATGTCATTATTCGAGTAGGCAAATTTATCTTATTGTACAACAATACGGCGTAGATAATTGTCTCGGTGGTGATATTATCCTCATATTTAGGTGTACGTAGAAAGATGATTTTATTTTCTATCTATCTAGTAATATTACCTACTTCCTGTGATTTGTGATTATTAATAATTTTATACGTGTTTTAGCTCGAAATAAATCTGGAGGTTGAACTTCTCTCGGCTATAATTTTGTGAAATAAAACAATGACTATAAATTGTGTCTTTTAATATTACTAAGTATCGCATTAAGCACCATTTTGTCAGTCCACAATCACTTTCCCCTCATAACCTCTATAATTCATTGTTATTCTTCAACAACTATCAAATCTTTTGATTTGCAATGATGTAACGGCTAAGCGTGTGAAACTAAACACAATTTCAGGAAAGAATTATCGTATTTACTTTCATATCTCGGTTCAACTTCCTGTTACTTTCGGACAAAGTTTCAGATGCTCCTTTGTCAAAAAAATTTCAATTAAAAATAAAACCGAGTTCAAGCAAATCCTGAAAAATAAAATTTACTTATCACAAAGTAATATGTAGGTATTTTGATTTTATCAGATTTTATTCAATATCATATTGAAGTCGGCGCCAAGTAAACGCATAATTTTATGTAGGTAGGTATTATTCATGGCACCAACTTCAATATTATCTATATACTAGCTGACCCGCGCAACTTCGTTTGCGCCACATAAGAGAGAGTATTACCTGTTCCCGTCGCATTTACTCCCGTCACGTTGCGTTTACTCCCGTAGCGTCTCGTCGTTAATATTCAATACTACGTGACAGAGAGAGAGAGAGAGAGAGAGAAAGGTTTGTCGTCGCGTGTATTCCCGTCGCATTATTTTTAAAGAACAATTTCGTTTATGAAAGAGGTATCCCGTGGCATTATTGTAGAAAAAAAATGATTGCCATTAAAATGGTTATTGTGCACCAACCCAAAGATAGACCGAAAAAAATTGCGCGATAGCATGTGCTATCGCGCAATTTTTTTAGAACATTTTTAAGAAAAACAATACCTAATGTAGTACTACCCGTTCGCTCTAACTTTGCCGCTGGCGTAGAGACGTATACCTGAATTGTTAACTAGACGAAGTAAATTGACAGTAGCTAATGTCACTTCGTCATAGAAAATACGCAACATTGTATGAAGAAGTGACATTAGTTGCTGTCAATTTACTTCGTCTAATTAAAAATTCGACTTTAGTATGGAGCCGAGCGACAAAGTTAGAGCGAACGAGCAGTAGGTACATATTTTTTACATAACTATAAATACAGCACACGCAACGAAGCTCTCAAAAGGAATAACTTTTACAACCTTTTTGAAACATGTACTATTACTGCTTCGCTCCTATTCGTTGTAGCGTGATGCTATATAACCTATGACACTCCACAATAACGTAGCTTTCTATTGGTGCAAGAATTTTTAAAATCGGTTCAGTAGATCCTGAGATTACCCCTTACAATTTAACAAATATACAAACACACAAACTTTACCTCTTTATAATATTGATTGATGATTGATGATGATATATAGAAATCTGATAAATCAGAATATTATATACTTACTTAGTGCTAAGTAAATTTCATTTTTCAGTATTTAGTTTTGTTTGAAGTCGGTTACTTTTTTGTTGAATTTTTTTTTTCACTATTTTTAGTGTCGTGTGGACTGAAAATCTATCTATCTAGGTGTAAAGTTCTCGACAGTACAAATTAATCAAACACAATATATCGTTAGGAAATTCTCTCTACTGTCTTTCGTCTCCATCATCAGATCGACTCCAGACCTTCATTAAGTTGTACTACTTTAAAGTCCCTAATAAAAAAAATTACAAACGCCCTAGATGCCCCTACAATTTTTAAAAGTTCCCTTCGATTTCTCTAGGATGCCAAAATCAGATCCTGGCTTCCTTAAAATGGGACCACCTTGGGAGTATCTATTTTCGAACGAAAAAAAAAATTTCAAATCGGTAAATAAACGACGGAGCTCTGCGCGAACAAACATAAAAAAAAAAAACGGTTGAATTGAGTAACCTCCTCCTTGTTTGAAGTCGGTTAAATAATATTAGTCACGCAGCGCACGCAACGAAGCTCTCAAAAGGAATAACTATTCCCCGTTTTTGAAACATTTACTATTACTGCTCCGCTCCTATTCGTTGTATCGTGATGCTATATAACCTATGACACTCCACAATAACGTAGCTTTCTATTGGTTAAAGAATTTTTAAAATCGGTTCAGTAGATCCCGAGATTACCCGTTACAATTTAACAAATATACAAACACACAAACTTTATCTCTTTATAATATTAGTATAAATATCTGATAAATCAGTGTATACTAACTTTGTGCCAAGTAAATTTTATTTTTCAGTTTTTAGTTTTGTTTGAAGTCAGTTTCTTTTTTGTTAAATTTTTTTTTTCACTGTTTTTAGTGTCGTGCGGACTGAAAATCTATCAATCTAGGTGTAAAGTTCTCGACAGTACATATTAATCAAGCCCAAACACAAAGTAACTGCTGTGTATCGTTAGGGAATTCTCTCTACTGTCTTTCGTCTCCATCATCAGATCGAAGGGAAAATCCTTATGGTTGTTATGCCGGACTCTTACCGACTAAAAAACCTCACGTAACGCCCAACAGCCTATGGTTGTGAACCCCGGGTAAGCCCTCGGAAGGATGTCCCAGGACTCCCAACCGACCTACGGCCGCCTCTGCGGCCTCGCCCACGGGGTGGTTCAAGTGCTAACCCGCGTCTTTGGGGGGTTTCGGGTGTGATCACGCTTCTAAGGGGGAGCTTGCGTGAGTAAAAAAAAACTACAAACGCCCTAGATGCCCCTACAATTTTTAAAAATTCCCTTCAATTTCTCAAGGATGCCATCATCAGATCCTGACTTCCTTAAAATGGGACCACCTTGGGAGTATCTATTTTCGAAACGAAAAAAAAATATCAAGTCGGTCCATAAACGACGGAGTTCTGCGCGAACAAATATAAAAAAAAAATTATAAACGGTTGAATTGAGTAACCTCCTCCATTTTTGAAGTCGGTTATATTATAATAGTCACGCAGCACACGCAACGAAGCTTTCAAAAGGAATAACTTTTCCCCCGTTTTTGAAACATTTACTATTACTGCTCCGCTCCTATGCGTTGTAGCGTGATGCTTTATAGCCTATGACACTTCACAATAACGTAGCTTTCTATTGGTGAAAGAATTTTTAAAATCGGTTCAGTACATCCCGAGATTACCCCTTACAATTTAACAAATATACAAACACACAAAGGAGAACGCCCAGAGATCGTTTCTTTTTGAAAAACCTTAATAAAAAGTGTATGGCCATCTAAGTAAATTGGTAAATCATGTAATATTTTTTTAACAATCTTTTAATTCAATCGATCAAAATCTTTTGTGGCGTTTTAACTTTGATAATAATTCGTGGTTGTATCGTTTGTACGCGCCGCGGACTGACCAAATGAATGGTACTGACGTGACGAAGATGGCCGCCAATCGCAAATATCAATGTGTGAGGCCTACATTTCGGTGTTCATGCAACAATGTCGTTGAGATCATAGATTTACTATCAATAAATTCTAAATCTATGGTTGAGTTGGAAGTAGGTTCTATTAATAGCAGATTATTGTATTTTTTATATAAAATAGCATTCTAACCATAGATTTAGAATGTAATTTGAGAGTAGCGAAAAATCCTAAATCTATGATTCTAACTATAGTAAAAATCTAGGCTGGTGATATATTATTCACCGCATTGCGAGCATATTAGACATTTGAACGAAAAACGAACTGTCAAAAATTGAAAAGTTTTTAACAAAACGTCTTTTCGGTACTTGACTTTGAGTGTCCTAAGAGGACGAGGACCGAGAAAAATGACATAAACAGCTGAATATTAAATAATACAAGAATTGGCAGTATGGTTTTAAATACCTTTGCCTGTCCTTTGGACGAATAAAGCAGCAACAACAACAACAAGGAAAAATGACAGTTTAAAATGTTTATCACCGAAGGATTTTTCATGAAATTATTTTAAATAAATCGGTGTGAAATGTTTATATAAAACAATGTACGGTTCCATACAAAGTGATTATGATCAGGATTGATATTTAAATGGTAAGTAATTAAGGAACAATCGAGATCCAATTTGTTTATTTACTACAATACATTATCTCAATAAGTTGATATGTGGTAAGTAAATACATTTTCAGGGTTTTTTATAAGTGTGATGGAACTATTACTTTTATCTTTTTTGAATTAAATCCATGTTCATCAATGTAACGATTACACTTTTTCGACAAATTGATTTGACGGATTGATGGACATTTGCTTCAAAACTAACCTCTAATTTGAACAGCAAAACGAAGAATGATAGAAAACCCTACAAAATAATAGAATATTTTTTATTTCCTATGAAAGTACGATATCCATTCAATTCAATCTCCGATTTTCGCTGTCATACTAAATTATTTGTTATGAAACGGCGGTCCATTGACAGATGGGCAATCGCCTTTACCTCTTTATAATATTAGTATAAGTGAGTAACCTCCTCCTTTTTTGAAGTCGGTTATATAATAATAATCACGTATAATAATAGCACACGCAACGAAGCTTTCAAAAGGAATAACTTTTCCCCCGTTTTTGAAACATTTACTATTACTGCTCCGCTCCTATTCGTTGTAGCGTGATGCTATATAGCCTATGACACTCCACAATAACGTAGCTTTCTATTGGTGAAAGAATTTTTAAAATCGGTTCAGTAGATCCCGAGATTACCCCTTACAATTTAACAAATATACAAACACACAAACTTTACCTCTTTATAATATTAGTATAGACTAGTCTATATATATAAAAACAAGAACTGACTGACTGACGATCAACGCACAGCCTAAACCGCTGGGTCTAGAACCATGAAATTTCGCACAAATGCTCCTTATGTCACGTAGGCGAGCAATAAGAAGGGATTTTTGAAAATTCAACTCCTAAGGGGGTAAACAAGGGTTGCAAAGTTTGTATGGGACAACGTGATTCCTTGGTCCGATCTTCTTCAAATTTGGCATAAAACATCTTTAACTGAATTGATAGGGGACGTGTTTTGTATTTTATTGAAATTTTTCTTTTAACATGGTTAAAATGGGGTTAAAAAAAAATTTGGGGGCATTTGCCTCATCTATACTAATCTATACTAATATTATAAAGAGGTAAAGTTTGTGTGTTTGTATATTTGTTAAATTGTAAGGGGTAATCTCGGGATCTACTGAACCGATTTTAAAAATTCTTTCACCAATAGAAAGCTACGTTATTGTGGAGTGTCATAGGCTATATAGCATCACGCTACAACGAATAGGAGCGGAGCAGTAATAGTAAATGTTTCAAAAACGGGGGAAAAGTTATTCCTTTTGAAAGCTTCGTTGCGTGTGCTATTATTATACGTAATTATTATTATATAACCGACTTCAAAAAAGGAGGAGGTTACTCACTTATATACTAATATTATAAAGAGGTAAAGTTTGTGTGTTTGTATATTTGTTAAATTGTAAGGGGTAATCTCGGGATCTACTGAACCGATTTTAAAAATTCTTTCACCAATAGAAAGCTACGTTATTGTGGAGTGTCATAGGCTATAAAGCATCACGCTACAACGAATAGGAGCGGAGCAGTAATAGTAAATGTTTCAAAAACGGGGGAAAAGTTATTCCTTTTGAAAGCTTCGTTGCGTGTGCTGCGTGACTATTATAATAACTATAACCGACTTCAAAAAAGGAGGAGGTTACTCAATTCAACCGTTTATATTTTTTTTTTATATTTGTTCGCGCAGAACTCCGTCGTTTATGGACCGACTTGATATTTTTTTTTCGTTTCGAAAATAGATACTCCCAAGGTGGTCCCATTTTAAGGAAGTCAGGATCTGATGATGGCATCCTAGAGAAATTGAAGGGAATTTTTAAAAATTGTAGGGGCATCTAGGGCGTTTGTCAATTTTTTTATTAGGGACTTTAAAGTAGTACAACTTAATGAAGGTCTAGAGTCGATCTGATGATGGAGACGAAAGACAGTAGAGAGAATTTCCTAACGATATATTGTGTTTGATTAATTTGTACTGTCGAGAACTTTACACCTAGATAGATAGATTTTCAGTCTACGAATAATGTATTCTATAGAAGTGTAATTCGGCTCAAAAAATGGCTCCACCAAATGGGGACCGCGGAAGGTGGGGCTTAAAAAGGGGACCGCGCGACACAGTTAGTCCGCGCTGTCACGAACGTACGGTTGTGTCGCTGGAACCAATCAGTCAGTGATATTAATTGTGTTTTCGCGTTAAATATATCCCAAAAATGCCTTCGTGTGTTGTGAAGTGGTGCAGAAGCCATACGGATATGAAAAACGCTGGAATCACCTTCCATAGGTTAGTAAATATTCATTTTAAAAACACGTACTTGGGGAAGTTGAAAAGTGTTATGCAAGATGAACGCGATTCCAAAATTAAAATATTTTTATGCAGTGTTCATACTATGTTAAGCGCTCAGGTAATATTGTTAGTAAGATATTATATTAGTAGGGATGATATTATGCATAGAAATTAAATTATAATTTTTGTTTGTTTCGGAGTCTGGGTGTTCTATGTATGTATTTAGAAATATACCATTGTCCGCCATAAATTAAATAAACTAATTGTTTTTAGAGGTACATAATTGTGAAAAAAAAACAACGTATTTTAATTTGTATATACGCATACAAAGTAGTTCAATCAATAGAAAAATAATAACAATCCAGTCATTATTTTTCTGTTGATTAAACTTTGATTGAACTTATTCAATAAAAAATAAACACATAAACAAGCTTTCTTATTATTGCATAAAACCATCCACGCTTATCACGTTCGCCGCTTTGGGTGGGGCGCCGAGCCGGCATGACCTTGGCGCGACCAATCGCATGCAAGTATTCAACGATTGATGTGTGAGTGTTATGTTTTATTGCTGTTTTTTAGTATGCGTAAGTTACTCCAAGATTTTAGCGGTAACTTTATAGGTGTTACATTTCTATAGAATACATTATTCGTAGTTTTCAGTCCACACGACACTAAAAATAGTGAAAAAAAAAATTCAACAAAAAAGTAACCGACTTCAAACAAAACTAAATACTGAAAAATGAAATTTACTTAGCACTAAGTAAGTATATAATATTCTGATTTATCAGATTTCTATATATCATCATCAATCATCAATCATCATCAATCAATATTATAAAGAGGTAAAGTTTGTGTGTTTGTATATTTGTTAAATTGTAAGGGGTAATCTCAGGATCTACTGAACCGATTTTAAAAATTCTTGCACCGATAGAAAGCTACGTTATTGTGGAGTGTCATAGGTTATATAGCATCACGCTACAACGAATAGGAGCGAAGCAGTAATAGTACATGTTTCAAAAACGTTGTAAAAGTTATTCCTTTTGAGAGCTTCGTTGCGTGTGCTGTATTTATAGTTATGTAAAAAATATGTACCTACTACATTAGGTATTGTTTTTCTTAAAAATGTTCTAAAAAAATTGCGCGATAGCACATGCTATCGCGCAATTTTTTTCGGTCTATCTTTGGGTTGGTGCACAATAACCATTTTAATGGCAATCATTTTTTTTCTACAATAATGCCACGGGATACCTCTTTCATAAACGAAATTGTTCTTTAAAAATAATGCGACGGGAATACACGCGACGACAAACCTTTCTCTCTCTCTCTCTCTCTCTCTCTGTCACGTAGTATTGAATATTAACGACTAGACGCTACGGGAGTAAACGCAACGTGACGGGAGTAAATGCGACGGGAACAGGTAATACTCTCTCTTATGTGGCGCAAACGAAGTTGCGCGGGGCAGCTGGTATTGAATAAAATCTGATTAATCAAAATGCATATTACTTTGTGCCAAGTAAATTTTATTTTTCAGGACTTGTTTGAAGTCTGTTTTATTTTTAATGATTTTTTTTTTCTTTATTTTAAGAGAAGGGTGAACCGAAAAATATATCTATCTAGGTGAAAGTTCTCATCAAAATCCCATCATCAGATCCTGACCTGGTGAAATTGGGACCACCTCAGAAGTGAACTCTATCCAACAAAAAACAGAGTTGAAATTCGTCTATAATTGACGAAATATCGGTGTAAAAACATAAAACATTGAGACCTTCCTTTTTTTTTAAAGTCGAATCTATAATCTAGATATAAAGTTCTCATCAATACAAATCAATCGTTAAAAATCAACTAATGACAGGTTGTAATGCTGATTTGCATATGGTGTAGTGGCTATAGAAATCAACTAATGAGTTCTCCAAAATGCACTACAGTCTAAGCCACTAAAGCTTTGGCCCAGTCATCCTTCGGTGGTTGAAAAACTGACCTCTCGAGTATTTCTGAACAGCAGTCGCTTTCAATAATGCTGAAATTAAAAAGTACCTTGCAACCAATTAATGTGGACCCCAGCTTCCACATCTGGGTAGCATTTAGTAAAGTTGAAGAAGAAAATATTAGTATCGTCATAAGACGGGACTGCGAAATCTCAGTAGGTACCTAATGGGGCCCCATTTTTAACCGACTTCAAAAAAGGAGGAGGTTACTCAATTCGACCGTATTATATTTATTTTTATTTTTTTTTATGTTTGTTCGCACAGTACTCCGTCGTTTATGGACCGATTTGAAATTTTTTTTTTTCGTTCGAGAATTGATACTTCCAAGGTGGTCCCATTTTAAGGAAGTCAGGATCTGATGATGGCATCTTGGAAAAGGCGAAGGGAACTTTTAAAAATTGTATGGGCAACAGGGCATATGGTATACTTTTTTATTAAGGGCTTTAAATTAGTACAACTTAATGAAGGTCTGGTGTCGATCTGATGATGGAGACGAAAGACAGTAGAGAGAATTCCCTAACGATATACAGCAGTTACTTTGTGTTTGGGCTCGATTAATTTGTACTGTCGAGAACTTTACACCTAGATAGATAGATTTTCAGTCTACCCGTCACTAAAAATAGTGAAAAAAAAAATTTTAACAAAAAAGAAACCGACTTCAAGCAAAACTAAAAACTGAAAAATTTAATTTACTTAGCACAAAGTTAGTATATTCTGATTTGTCAGATATCATTAAATATAATACTGAAGTCGGTGCCAATATGACTACGAGAGAGATTAATAATGCCTACCTAAGCCCACATAGTTTTACTGGGCACCGATTTCTGTATTATATTTAATGATATCTGACAAATCAGAATATACTAACTTTGAGCTAAGTAAATTTAATTTTTCAGTTTTTAGTTTTGCTTGAAGTCGGTTTCTTTTTTGTTAAATTTTTTTTTTACCCTTTGGGTACGTAACCTTAAAATTAAGAGATTCTTCTACTGTAAAAAAAGGCAATACATTGGCGTGGAAAAAGTATTGCCCATTCTAAACTTCACAGAGATTATAGAATCTATCTTCACGGCGCGGCGGACAGAATCTACAACACTCTTGTCATTAACAAATTCATGGAGCACAATTACTTAGTCTTATTTGAACTAGGAAATTACGGTATCCGGTATTTTTATTCCATATCGTTACTTTTAGATCATGTTTTTGTCGAATAAACAATCGGAATATGCAGATATTGCCCACTAGCAATGTGGTTGCTAATATTGCTAACGCCTGTACGTTCATATTACGGCAATGGATCGAATCTCACCATCTCTCTTCCGCAAGGCGCGCATATAATCCTGTCATGATTTTGATGAATTTAGTAGGTACCTATCTTTATACCCATAAGCATACATTTAGCCGTACCAATCAATTGGATCATAACCTCAGATTGTGCCAAGTATCATTCAAATCGATTCAGTAGTTTCAGCGTAATACTTATTCGGGATACAGATAGACAGACAGACAGATAGATAGACATATTTTTTTTAAATTAAAATTTCGGCTTCAGTACCCGTCTAATAGAGAACGCCCTACAATTAAAATTTTCAAAATATCTTCCATGTACAGACTCTCGACACTCTTCAGTTTTATTATATGTATAGATTGATGATGATGATTAATAGTGCCAGTAATTTGGAAATACTGTTAAGAATGTAAAAAAATACTCCGTTAGAAATATCTTGATTTCTTATTTTTTTAAAAAAAGAACCGCGTTTTGTTCATTAACTAGAGACATAACCCTATCATTTGATGGTGTATAAAAAGGGATTTAAGTCATAGCCTAACCATGAGACGATGATTTAGCATCTTTATTCATGGATCTTTATTCAAAATAATGTTTGTTCATAACTTTTTAATAGTTTTATTTGACTTGGTCCCAATCATAAATAAAGTTTACATACGATTTTTACGACTACTGCGATACCAATTCGTCGAAAACTAACAATATGTTCATTATTACGATGGACTGGCTTTTTCCCTCAGCTACGTAGCGAATAAATTAAAATCGTGTTGATTTTTTAAATATTTGCTTTGTTTTCTCAGATTTTTACCCACGATGGAACGGAGATGGTATATGCGTTTGGGTGGTGATGATGTTTGTTTGTTTGTGCAAATACATATTGCCATTTTTCTCAAAAACTACTAGTCGGATTTTAATACAGTTTTCAGTTATGGGTTCAGGTTTGATTGATGCATGTTCTTAGATAGGTGTCACGGTGATAACTCACCAGGGGGCGCTGTAGCGAACATTATTTGTGAAAATCAATGTTGCCACGTTCCTCAAAAACTACTAATACGATTGTGATATAGTTTTCAGTAATGGGTTTGGGTTTGATTGGTGCATGTTCTTAGATAGGTGGTACAGTGATAACTCATCAGGGGTCGCTGCAGCAAGCATTATTTGTGATGAAAAATCAATGTTGCTACTTTTCTTCTAAACTACTAGTCCGATTTTAATGCAGTTTACAGTTATGGGTCTGGGATTGATTAGTACATGTACCTAGATAGATGTTACGGTGACAACTCACCAGGGGGCGCTGCAGCCAACATTATTTGTGATGAAAATCAATTTTCATTTACCCACGACGAAACGGAGACTGGATAATAGGTATGCGTTTTTTGTTTGTGGTGAGAGGAGGTTTGTTTGTTTACTTGTTTGTGCAATTATATATTGTTATTTTTCTACAAAAGAACTAGTCGGATTTTGATGCAATTTTCAGTAATGGGTTCAGGGTTGATTGGTGCACGTTATTAGATAGGTGTTACGGTGACTACTGACCAGAGTTACGAAAATTAGAATAAAATTAAAACTTTGAAAAAACCACGTTGGTTAAAAAGTAATTGAAAAAAGGATGAAATAATTTAAGAAAACCCCCCGACTTAAAATTAAAAAACCCCCAGAATAAAAAATACCTCCAAATATTTAAAAATATATTGCTCTCTAAAAAGTTAAAAATAAAAAATCAAAATTAAAAATTTTGAATAATATACCCAAAATTCCTCCAAAAAGTTATAGGATGTTGTGTCGGGGGACCTCTAACTAACTGGTAAAGCACTCCCACATGTTATCGGAACGATTCCAGGTCCCCCGACTCGACAACGCTATTATAACTTTTTGGAGGTATTTTTCATGTCGGGGGTTTTTAAATTTTGAAGGCGGGGGGCTTTTTTAAATTAATTTATCCTTTTTTCTATTACTTTTAATAGTCGTGGGTATTTTCAAAAAAATAATTTTGATTTTTTATATCTTAATCTTGTCGTAGGTAATATGGCTCTAAGATCCAGAATCACGAATGACGCTACTATCCATGTTGTAACAATGATCTTATAATTCTTTAAGGGGCTTCTATTGCAGCGGTCATAAAAGGATGTAAAGTTGCGGCCATTTATGTCGCTAAAAATAACGACGTATTATAATTAGACACGTCATGCCCGAACATCACGGCTTTTATAAACAGCAGATCTTTTATATATTTAAAAGAATTTCTATATAATTATCTATGGTAGCATGTATGAAAAATAAGGCAATTGCCTGACTTTTTTGTTGCCATTTTTCAGTGTTGGTAACGTATCTATAGTTTTTATATATCATTGGCCAAAAACGTGTTTTTGGACACTCTTACAGGAATCAAAATTTATACGTTACTTTCCGATGACCTAGATCCATGAAATTCGGAATCCTTTTATACCACAAGTGCGAAAATCTAAACACTGTAGGTAAATTTGTAACAAAATCATAAAAAAAGTTTAAGTAAGACGGTAGTTATATACTTAGTCTAGGTAGGTATAATTACGAGATTCAATTCAATTTTCCTGAACTTCTTGTTGTGTTGTAGGTACCTCACAAGAAGTTTAGGAATCGCATCTCACAGTTTTTGATTACGTACTTTATTGAACATTTTTTATGATTTAATTACAACTGTGTGTACCAAATTTTTAGATAAATAAGTACTATATTTGTAATTTAAGAGGATATTAAGTACTCACCAAATTTCATTGTTCTAGGTCAACGGGAAGTAACGTATTAATTTTGATTCCCTTGAGAGTGTTGAAAAACACATTTTTTTACGCGCTAACTTATAAGTAAGATTTTTTTACAGCTTCAAGAAACAATGGACGTGCATTATTGTGGTTGGTGTGTTATTTCTTATGGTGTGTAATTATAAGTTGATACCTCCACGAACTCACCATATAAAGAATCTTGACAGGCAGACGGAGAGATGGATAGGCGGACGGATGTACGGAACCCTCGCTGGGGGAGTCTGACTCGCACTTGTCCGGTCTTTTTTAACCGCCCATATGGTAAGGCGTTCAACATGGCTTAACGACAAGAAAGTAATTTTGCTATCCATTCTTTAACTCTTAACCAAACTGGAAAATCATCAGCAATGTGTCATTGGTAGCACTTCACATATTTCAGTCATTAGTAGCCCTTTTTATTGGAATAAGTCAACAGTGATTCAACGCCCAGAATGCGGATAAATTTTATAGCTGTAATTGCAAACTGGCGCCAACCGATGGCAATTAAAAGTCGATCAATATATTAAAAGTATGCAAAATATGGATTTGAAACATATCAAAATGCAAATGATGCAACAAATTGTACACAGCTTCCGGTACATCGTATGTCGAGTTTGGTGTTAATTGTATGAGTTGCATAAAGAAAGGAATGCAGTAGTATCTGTGAATTATTTTGACCTATTCGATTGTGATTTATTACATTAGGCTTGTCGCATAATTACGTAAACTTCGTCGCATTAGTATTTATAAGAAAAGTGCTTTACAAATACGAACGTACTCAAATTATCTGTAACAGGGTGACTCGCTTGAGCCCGTTATTTTTAGCTTAGCCATCTATCCAATTAATAGGCGTCTAAATTCGAAATTTAATTTCTGGTATCTCGAAGATGGTACTCTTGGAGGTGATATTGAACGGTTTTGGAAGACCTGCATTTTTTAAAACAAGAATTTGTTAAAAATTAAATTTTTTATCGGGTTAGGGGACATTCGGCCCACTGTGGAACTGGACCGGGGACCAGATGCCCCTCTCAAAATTTGATAATGGTTAACTGGGCCCACATCAAATTGGTGTTAAATGGTTAAAAAAAATAACCACGAAGGCTAAGGCAGGAGCTCCGCTTCGCTTCGCTTCCGCCTTAGCCTACTAAAATAACATATCCGAGTCGAAGTGTTAACCATAATAAGTGAATAGTTAACACCCCGACTCAGAGTACCTCGACATAGGTACCTGCAAAAAATGTTAAAGAATTGTACATGGAGAGTGTAAATAGATTAATAATGATCTACACTCGAGAGCAATGAATCCGGGTCACTTAAAGAATGTTAAAAATCTCGGAAACTAAAAATGATAGGTTAATGCAATAAATTGTATTTAATAGACAATGTAATACTCCTTAAATGAAAGTAAAAAAAATATGAGTCACCATACATTTTATTAACACAAAATTACATAAAGAAAAAACTGCCGATCTCTCCTTAAAACAAAAATAGGAAACATGAAATTTTTGAACTTTATTACGATTTTCTTGAATTTTAATACTTCGTATTGCCTCCTCGTGCTTCCATTACTGCGTTTACGCGGTTTGGCATGCTGTACACCAAGTTCCTTATACGATTTTGGGGAATATTCTCCCATTCCTCTGTGAGAGCAATTTTGAGCTCACGAAGCGTGATTGGGGGAGGGTTTCGTTGTTTTACGCATCTGCCTAGCTCGTCCCAAGCATGCTCGATCGGGTTGATATCCGGGCTGCGCGCTGGCCACTCCATACGAGTAATGTTCATCTCTTGAAGGTAGTCATTCACAATCCTACCTGTATGAGGTCGGGCATTGTCATGCATAAATATAGCATCCTCACCTAAATTGACCATAAATGGACCAACGTGATCATTGAGGATTTCTTCCACATATCTTACGCTAGTTAAAGAGCCGTTTTCTATGATCACCAGCTCTGTGCGACTTTCAGAAGAAATTCCGGCCCACACAAGTACAGACCCACCACCGTAGGCTACTTTTTCTTCGATGCATGCTTGCTTGAATCTTTCCCCTGGTCTTCGATACACTCTGTGTCTTCCATCGTGCTTGTAGAGCATAATTTTTGATTCGTCGGAGAACATAACTTTTGACCAATCTTCAATACTCCAATTTACGTGGCTCTGGGCATACCTTAGTCTCGAAATACGATGCCCACGCTCCAGTTTAGGGCCGTTTGCAGGTCTAAGGGGTTTTAAGTTAGATTCAGCAAGCCGACGTCTTACTGTCCATGCACTTGGGTTACTTCCTCCGAGGCGTCGAAACTGATTGGTGAGTTCAGTTCCTGTGAGAAAGCGATTTCGAAGCATGGTGTTCACCAAATATCGGTCTTCTCGTGCTGTGGTACACCTGGTTCTGCCCGTTCCTGGTCTGCGTAGGTTAGAACCAGTTTCTTCGTAACGTCGGAGAACTCTTTGTACTGTTGACAGCGACACATCGACAGTCCTGGCTGTATCGCGCTGACTCCGGCCGGTTTCCAGCATTGTAAGTATTCTGGTGCATTCTTCAGGCGTAAGCGACATAATTTCAGCTTGATTAATGAATATAGAGCACTATCAACATGGTTTATGTACCCACATAAATGACAGATTACAAACAAAAGCAACACCAAATGCTGTAATTTCGTATATAGTTCCATCTTCGAAAGTGGCCCTTTTTCAAATTTGATTTTTTTATGATATAACTTTACAATAACTAAGAAGTTTTAATACCTTCATTTAAGGAGTATTACATTGTCTATTAAATACAATTTATTGCATTAACCTAGCATTTTTAGTTTCCGAGATTTTTAGGATTCTTTAAGTGACCCGGATTCATTGCTCTCGAGTGTATATACGATGTGTAAATAGGGCAGTGGCAACTTTACACATTAGTCGAATTCAAACAAAACATGCGCGAGCTAGATTGTTCTAAGCTGACAACTAAAACACCATGCAATACAGACGCACTAGCGGAGATGGAGAGAGGATGCGGGCTCATTCCCCTATACTTAAAATCCCCATTAGTGTAGATCAGAAGATCAGAAGATAGAATCAAATATTATAATTAAAAGCACATAGTTTACACTTCAGCGCAGAAATGTAACTTGAACGATCCATAATTTATTTTTGTGTTTTTACGTGCATTTATAAAAGCGTATTTTTCTAGGGCTTTTTAAACTATTCATTTATTTTATGTATGTTAGCCGAAATTGACGTCAATTATAGACAGATTTCAAATTTGTTTTTTTTGGATAGAGTTCACTTCTGAGGTGGTCCTATTTTATTAACCGACTTCAAAAAAAGGAGGAGGTTCTCAATTCGTCTGTATGTATTTTTTTTATGTATGTCAAGCGATATTTCCGTCGATTATAGACGGATTTCAAAATTTCTTTTTTTGTTGAATAGGGTTTACTTCTGAGGTGGTCCCATTGTCACCAGGTCAGGATCTGATGGTGGGATCCAGGAGAAAACGAGGGCAACCACCGAAAATTGTAGGGACAACTAGTGCGCTTGTTAACTTCTTAATTAAGTGCTTTAATGTTCTACATTTTAATGAAGGTCTGGAGTCGATGTGATGATAGAGTCGAAAGACAGTCGAGGAAATTCCTTAACGATTTACAGTAGCTACCTAGTGTTTGGGCTTGATTGATTTGTATTGATGAGAACTTTCACCTAGATAGATATATTTTTCGGTTCACCCGTCACTAAAAATATTGAAAAAAAAATTTTTCAATAAAAAATAAAACCGACTTCAAACAAATCCTGAAAAATAAAATTTACTTAGCATAAAGTAATATGGATTTTGATTTATCAGATTTTATACAATATAATATTGAAGTTGGTGCCATGAATAATACCTACATAAAACTATAGGTTTACTTGGCGCCGACTTCAATATGATATTGAATAAAATCTGATAAATCAAAATACATATTACTTTGTGCTAAGTAAATTTTATTTTTCAGGATTTCTTTTGAAGTCGGTTTTATTTTTTATTGAAAAATTTTTTTTAGCGAATATGATTATAAGATTTTTTGAATATATGTATACTCCTAAGGGCGTAAAATAGGGAAAAATTCGATCGAATCTATTTTAATAAAATTACAGGGTAAGTTATTCTTCTATCAACGCCCAGCCGAAACCCAGATAATATAGGGAATGTGAAGTTGTAAGGGACCTTTTTCATTTTAAAAGACACCTTAAATTTCTTCCTGTTACCCTTATAATGTACCTACAGGGTAATTGCAGGATAAACCTACAGGGTAATTATTTTTTCTCGTATAGCGGGTTCGATTTCCGGACCAACCATGTAATTATTTAAAAATCTATGAATTCAGTTTAAATTGTTTTGTTTTTTTTTTATTTTTTATTTATTTAGCTCGCCAAATTGACGTCGCCACCAGCCTGATGGACAGCCGTGGCGCATCTAGCGATTGGGGGCCACTTCTGACAGTGGTCCTCAAGTTGGCGGCCCTGTGATGTGCCTCTTCACGCTCCTCTTGAAGAACCCGGGATTGTAAGATGAGGGAAACACGTGTGAGGGCAGGTCGTTCCATGTTTTTATAGTTCGACAGAGGAACGATCTTTTGAAACACTCAGTTCTGGCGAAGATTCTCTCCACTGTGTGTGAGTGGCATCTTTGCCCTGCACCTGTTGTTCGGGATCGGAAAGGAGAGGGTGGGATCAGGTTGAAGAGCTCTTCAGAACATTCGCCGTGATACATTCGATAGAAGGCAGCCAAGGACGCTATGTTTCTTCGCTGCGCCAACGGTTCGAGGCCTCCCGTCACCTCAGGACAACCAATTATTCGGATAGCACGTCTCTGCATAGCGTCAAGCGCGTCTAGTAAATACCTTGCGGAGTCATCCCAAAGGTGAGAACAGTATTCGACGCAGGGACGAATTTCCGTCTTGTACAGTAAACATCTCTGATGTGGCGTGAAATACCGTCTCACCTTATTTAAGACTCCTAGTTTCCGCGAGGCCAGCCCAATACAACTCTCTATGTAGTTTTTGTGATTGAGTTCACGCCGGACGTCTATACCGAGGATCTCCAGGTTGTCCTTTAGTGGAACCGTAATGTTCTGAAGAGAGGGTAGGGGTAGGAATGGGGACTTCTTAGTTGTAAACGCACACGCCTGTGTTTTTCTGGCATTGAACTCGACCAGGTTGTCTGAACGCCATTCCCCAACAAGGTCAAGATCCGCGACGAGTTGCCTTCTCTTCTCCTCCACGTCGCCTCGCCCCTCCGCTGGACGGCCAGAATAGCTCCCGTGTAGAGTACTATCATCTGCATAACAATGAATGCACCCAAGGGACAGCATGTCATTGATATGCAGAAGAAAGAGAGTTGGTGACAATACCGATCCCTGTAATACTCCGGCATTTACCTGCAAAAAGCAGGAAGCCTGATCATCACAGAGAACCCGTATACGTCCCCCATGCAGGAAGCTTGCCAACCAGCGGCACAAATGAGGCGGTAGACCGTATGCCGGCAGCTTGGAAAGAAGCGACGCATGCCATACCCTATCAAAGGCTTTAGCGATATCTAAGCCAATAGCCAGAGATTCGCCGTGCATCTCCATAGCATTCACCCAAGGTGTGTGTTATGTACGCCAGGAGGTCACCCGTTGATCGTTTCGGCCTAAAGCCATATTCTTTTTCTTCAGCCTTTACGATCGTTAATGAGCGAGCGATCCTCCAGGTAGCGCATGAGCTGTTTGTTAATAATTAGCTCGAACACCTTGCAGATGACGGTGGTTATGGCTATGGGACGATAGTTGGCCGGATCCGATCGATCCCCTTTCTTGGGGATCGGTTGGACATTCGTTTCCTTCCAAGCCTCTGGCACTTCCCTCGACGAGTAGGAAAGACGATACAGGCGCGTGAGATTGGAGACAATTCGGCTGCACCCTTGTTTTTAACCGACTTCAAAAAAGGAGGAGGTTCTCAATTCGTCTGTATGTTTTTTTTATGTATATTCACCGATATTTCCGTCATTTATAGACGGATTTCAATTTTTTTTCTTTTGTTAAATAGGGTTTACTTCTGAGGTGGTCCCATTTTACCAGGTCAGGGTCTGATGATGGAATCCAGGAGAAATCGAGGACAACCTTCGAAAATTGTGCAACTAGTGCATTTGTTAACTTTTTAATTAAGTGCTTTAATGTACTACAATTTAATGAAGGTCTGAATTCGATCTGACGATGGAACCGAAAGAGGCGAGGCGAGGAATTCCCTTAACGATTTACAGCAATTACTTTGTGTTTGGGCTTGATTGATTTTATCAATCAAGCCCAAACACAAATCAATATAGGTATCAATATAGGTGTTAAAGTTCTCATCAATATCATTGATGAGAACTTTAACACCTAGATAGATATTTTTCGGTTCGCCCGTCACTTTTTCCCCCTCGGGGTTTAGGGGTCATGCGTTACTTCTCATGGAGCTAACGTTACACCCTGAGGGTACAGTAGTGGCTTCTTCAATCAGATCCCTAAGATTCAATATCTTAGGGATTAACGAAAAAGCCCACATTAGGAGGAAGGGCATAACGGTACTCCGTTCGGTGAGCAGCCCGCCTGGGGCAGTACCTCCGCCCTGCAGAAGACCGCGGTAATAGTAACCTGACTCCGGTTGGGTTATGTTCTCCGTCGGTTAGCAGGGATCCAGAGCTCATTGGGGTGACTCTGTGCCGGTGACGGTGAGACCAGAGGCTTAATCTGTCTCCATTGGCAGATAGAGGCGCGGAATATTGGTACGGCGGTCAGGGAGACCCGGTGAAACGGTTGACCGCTGCTTCTTTGCCATTGACGGCATCAAATGTTATATCACAGTATATATATGTTGTGGTTATATTAATATCATTCATTCGAATTTTTCAAATAGCAAATCATATTGAAGTCGGCGCCAAGTAAACCCATAGGTTGAGGTAGGTGCTATTATGACACCAACTTCAATATGATTTTGAATAAAATCTGATAAATCAAAATACAATCACTTTGTGAAAAGTAAATTTTATTTTTCAGGATTTGTTTGAAGTCGGTTTTATTTTTTATTAAAATAAAATATTGCATTATTTTAAGTTTTTTTTTTTATATCACTATGGTGGCAGACAAGCATACGGCCCACCAGAAGGACTGGTGGTCACCGCAGCCTATGAACGTTTGCAACACCAGAGGCGCCACACTCGCGCTGCCGACCCTGTAAAAACCTTCTTAGACCCCTTTTGAAGAACCCCATACTGTAGGCGTTTGGGAAAACCGAGGCAGGAAGATCACTCCACAACCCAAGCGTGCGCGGAAGAAAACCCCTACCGGATCTAACCGTGCTCGAACGCTCCGGACGTAGGGTGTGAGGATGAAATCCCTGTCTATGGCGAGCGGTGCGATGATAGAAGGTAGCCGTGGGCATCATGTCGAACAATTCCTACAGGCGGTAGAACATGCAAAGTGCTTTTATAAACGCCTTTTATAAACGCAAAGTGAAGAGGTGCCTGTGTGCCGGTGGCGCAAGAGACTAAGCGAGACTCTAACTAACCAAAGGCAGACAGAGGTAGTGCGGTACACACGTACGGTACACCGTACGGTGACACGGCGTACGGAAGGGCCCCCAGTCCCCCCCCCCCCCCCCGATGCAGAGGCCGCGTCCACTCCGGTATCCTCCTCCGGCACGACCACCGCACCAGGGACTTTACACAGGCTGCTGGTTCAGCCTCCTGGGGCGGAGATTATGTAATCCCCAGGTTCGAGTTCCGTACAGCCTGCGGGCGGTCAGCGGTCAACCGTTTCACCAGGTCTCCCTGACCGCCGTACCAATATTCCGCGCCTCTGTCTGCCTTTGGTTAGTTAGAGTCTCGCTTAGTCTCTTGCGCCACCGGCACACAGGCACCTCTTCACTTTTTTAACCCCCCTTTTTTAAAAAAAACATGGCCAAAGGAAAAAAGACAAGAAAAGTATACACAGCGGCTTCGTCGTCCACACTTTACATGGACCTTTGCAACATCAGAGGTATGCACAAGAACCTCAACGTAGTCCACCACCATCTCGAAACTGCGAAGCCGACCCTTTTTTTCCTGACGGAGACGCAGATTTCATGCCCGGGCGATACATCCTACTTAATGTACCCTGGCTATAAGCTTGAGTACAACTTCAAGCCGAAAGCCGGGGTATGTATGTACGTCCGTGATGATGTCTGCTGTCGCCGTCTTATAAGCCTTGAAGACAGGGACCTGTCTACGTTATGGGCGCGCGTGGATCACGGGGGCCACACTCGGATCTACGCGTGCGTGTACAGGTCTCACAGCGGTAACACGGACACAATTCGCCTTTTTGACCACCTGCAACAATCGACTGACAAGGTGATTGAGCAGTATCCTTCTGCGGAGATTGTGATTCTGGAGGACTTCAACGGTCATCATGTTGACTGGTTGGGCTCCCGGATGACCAACTTTGCGGGGAAAGCTGCACACGAATTTGCCCTGACCTATGGGTTCTCCCAACTGGTTAAATCCCATACGAGGATACCAGATAAGGAGAACGAGCATAGTGCATTGCTGGACCTCCTGCTGACAACGCGTCCGGATGGATACAACGTCTCAGTGGATGCTCCGCTCGGATCGTCGGACCACTGTATCATTCGGGCGCATGTGCCTCTCGCAAGGCCTGAACCACCTCGGCCCAAGGAGTGGCGACATGTGTGGCACTATAAGTCAGCAGACTGGGATGGACTGCGGGAGTTCTTCGCGTCGTACCCGTGGAGGGGGCTTTGTTTTGCCTCAGACGATCTGGATTCCTGCGCTGCAGCAGTCGCTGAGGGGATCTTGGAGGGCATGGAGTGCTATATTCCCAACCGCTGGATCCCTGTAGGAGCAAAAAAGCGACCGTGGTTCAATCGTCTCTGCAGAGAAGCTTTGATGCTGAAAGAATCTGCCTACAGAGCCTGGACCACGGCTCGTGCAAATTCAGATCCTAACATCTCTGAGGTGAAACGCAAATTAAATGCCGCCTCGAGGGCCAGCAAAAAAGCAATTGTCAGGGCTAAATTCGATTTCGTCGGCAGAATTGGTAAGCGGCTAGCAGGGTACCCTTCAGGGAGTCGTGAATTCTGGTCGCTTGCCAAAGCTGCCAAGGGAAACTTCTGTCAGTCAGGTTTACCACCTTTGCTTAAACCCGACGGTAGTCTGGCCCAGAGTGCCAGGGAGAACGCCGACCTTTTGGGTTTTCTCTTTGCCTCTAACTCGACCATGAGCGACGGGGGTGCTGTGCCGCCGGACGTTCCGTGGTGTGGAACTTCCATGCCGGAAGTTAAATTTACGCAGCGGGACGTCCGACGGGAGCTTCGTTCTCTGGACGTTCATAAGTCGAGTGGGCCAGACGGTATACCCGCGGTAGTACTTAAGCAGTGTGGTCCAGAGTTGTGTCCGGTTCTTACACGCCTTTTCACGCTTTCATATTCCATGGGACAAGTCCCGGCGTCGTGTAAGATCGGTTATGTGCATCCTGTGCCCAAGAAGGGTGATAGGACCGACCCGGCCAATTACAGGCCTATAGCCGTCACCTCACTATTGTCTAAGGTGATGGAGCGTGTAATTAATACACAGCTTCTGAGGTACCTTGACGAAAACGACCTGCTCAGTGACCGGCAGTACGGTTTTCGTCACGGTCGCTCGACGGGCGATCTTATCGTGTGCCTCACACACCGATGGGCGACGGCTATCGAGAGTAAGGGCGAGGCTCTAGCAGTGAGCCTCGACATTTCTAAAGCCTTTGAAGGGGTCTGGCACCGTGGTCTTCTTAAAAAATTGCCCTCCTACGGATTGACCGAGAGATTATGCGGATGGGTGTCCAGCTTTTTGGCCGATAGAAGCATCAGGGCTGTTGTCGACGGCAGCTGTTCTGACTGCATGGCCATAAACGCTGGAGTACCGCAAGGCTCAGTGTTGTCCCCTACCCTGTTTCTGCTGCATATCAATGACATGCTGTCTATTGACGGCATTCATTGTTATGCAGACGACAGTACAGGGGACACTTGTTACACAGGCCGCCCCGGTATCTCTCGGGACGCAGTGGAAGAAAGTCGTGAACAGCTTGTGTCTGAAATCGAGGCTACTCTTACTAGAGTGTCCGATTGGTGTAGACAAAACCTTGTCCAACTCAAACCCTCCAAGACACAGGCGTGTTTCTTCACCGCTAAGAAAGCCCCAATTACTGTAGCGCCACGATTCCAGGGCACATCTCTTTCTGCGGCGCAAACACTGCTTCTCTATAAGTCGCAAGTGCGGCCACACATGGAGTACTGCCTTCACCTCTGGGCGGGGGCACCTGAATATCAGCTTCGCCCATTTGACTCGGTGCAGAGGCGGGCTGTGAGAGTTGTCAACGATCCTATACTGACAGGTGGTGTGGAACCTCTTCGCGACAGGAGAGACTTTGCCTCCTTATGCGTGTTCTACCGCCTGTAGGAATTGTTCGACATGATGCCCACGGCTACCTTCTATCATCGCACCGCTCGCCATAGACAGGGATTTCATCCTCACACCCTACGTCCGGAGCGTTCGAGCACGGTTAGATCCGGTAGGGGTTTTCTTCCGCGCACGCTTGGGTTGTGGAGTGATCTTCCTGCCTCGGTTTTCCCAAACGCCTACAGTATGGGGTTCTTCAAAAGGGGTCTAAGAAGGTTTTTACAGGGTCGGCAGCGCGAGTGTGGCGCCTCTGGTGTTGCAAACGTTCATAGGCTGCGGTGACCACCAGTCCTTCTGGTGGGCCGTATGCTTGTCTGCCACCATAGTGGTATAAAAAAAAAAAACTTAAAATAATGCAATATTTTATTTTAATAAAAAATAAAACCGACTTCAAACAAATCCTGAAAAATAAAATTTACTTTTCACATAGTGATTGTATTTTGATTTATCAGATTTTATTCAAAATCATATTGAAGTTGGTGCCATAATAGCACCTACCTCAACCTATGGGTTTACTTGGCGCCGACTTCAATATGATTTGCTATTTGAAAAATTCGAATGAATGATATTAATATAACCACAACATATATATACTGTGATATAACATTTGATGCCGTCAATGGCAAAGAAGTTTTACTTCAATCGCGCGTTACACGCATAAACTTTTTTAAGCTATTGCATAGCTTCTATCGCGGGCCTTGCGTGGAGACCGAATCCAGAAATTGTGTCACGAAAACGAGTCACACTCTCAGCTACCTTCGGCCACGTTCGTGTATCTAGTCTAGCAATTCATAATTTTTTTGTTTACGTCAATTATGAACTCTGCAGTCGTTATATATTATTATTATTATGTCAAATAATCCAAAAATTGATGCTTGTACCCAGAATCGATCTTGCGCCTTCTGCGTACCGATCCGCGTCTTAACCACTCGACCAAAGTTGAATTAGGAGTGTTGGTCGAATTTAGAGTTCTTAATGTGAAATGACAATTTCGATGCTGTCAATTACATTAGTTGCTGTCAATTTACTTCGTCTAAATAAAAATTCGACTATAGGTGTATAGGTATTCATCATCTATGTACAACAGTGAACTGTACTCGTATAATTTGTGTAAAAAGTGTTTTAAATATAAATAAACAAAGTGCATTTATTAATGTAGAAAGTCACGAAAAATAGTGAAAGAAAATGAGTGAGTACTCTATATACATACATTTTATTATTATTATCACCAATGCAGTATCATTTTTTGTTTTGTTAATTTATATATAATACTGCTATAAAGATAACCAAACCCGGGAGTACGTTCCCATGGGAAGCGGGAAGAAAATTTCACGCTGACGTAGCCGCGAGCGCCATCTATCCCATACCTATGTACTTTAAACGTGTCATAAAAGTCACAACAATACCATACATGCATATTTCAAAGAATGTCTATTATTACCATAAAATTTGTAAAAATAGTTTTTAAGTAGAAAGAAGAAACCTATTGTTTTATATTTTAACTAGCTGACCCTCGCAACTTTGTTTACGTCACACAAGGTCTATGAAATTAGAGGTATTTATTAATCATACTCATCAAGTAGCGTGTAAATCTGTCCTGTATGCTATATCAAAATAGAGCTTAATGGTTAAAACTATTCCTCAGTATAGAATTTTCCTCAATATAAACAATTTACATACAAACACCGGCGTGTTAGAATTTTATTACATGTATCAATGTAGTAGACGTAACGTGTATAAAATGACATCAATCAAATGTCATCAATATTCTGAAAAAGAAATTAAAAATAGAGTTCACAAACTCTTTTGAAAATACATACTGTACCTTAGAGGATCGTTATGAAGATAACAGGATAGTTAACAACCATCCATAGAAAATAGATGGTATAATGCTGAATACCGCAAAGAACAATCGGCGCGGCATAGAATGGGGCCTATACTGATATCCTGGAGGATATTAATGATGCCGATGTCCTGTGCCTGCTGAGGCACACACACGCCGTCATGCATGTCTGCAGGACAACGTGCAGGACAACGAGCAGGATGAGGCAGCGAATGGCTGGACTGAAATTAAAATCGACAGACGCAAGAGATGTGGTGGAGGCACGAATTCACGTACCTCGGGAGTGTCGTGTCAGAAACTGATGGAATAGAAGAGTACCCTACATCATTTCGAGTCTCGCCAAGGCCAGAATAACCTTTACACAGCTGCGCCCCGTAGGCAGTTGCGAAAATAGACACGAAGAGTGAAACTCAAAACAAAGTAAACGTTAAAACTGTACTGCTAACTGCTATACGGATGCGAGACATGGAAGGTCACTAAAGTAAAGACATTTCGCACCAGCTACCAGCTATAAGTCTTCGTCAAACGCTGCCTCCAATGGATCCTCGGTACATATGGGCCCGAGAACATCACGAACGTAAGACTATTGGAACGCTGCAGTGAGACCCCAACAGATCAAACGTCGGAAGTGTAGCTGCTGCGCTGGATTGGACACACGCTGCAAAGGGACCATGAATCACATCATACCAAGGCAAGCCTTACTGAAACTACTGGTAGGCTGTCAAAAACTGTTCGATAGTAAGTAGGTACATTTTTTGATAGTGGCTATAGGCTACATAACATAATGCGAAGATTAATAGGAGTGGTGCAGCAATGAGGAATGTTTCGAAAACGGAAAACATTTAATCGTTATAAGAGTATCCGTTGCGCCTCTGCGTAAATGGTTGAAGTTACATAAAAATAATTTATTACAAAATAATTGTTCTTCTTAAAAAGTTCTAAAACAAAATTCCAAAAGCCCAAATGTCCACAGTCAAGTAGGCACTTGGTACTTTACTTTGTTGAACATAGGCCTTAAAATCTTACTTCTTACTAATATTATAAATGCGACAGTTTGTGAGTGTGGATGTTTATTACTCTTTCACGCTCAAACCGCTGAACGGATCGGGCTGAAATTTGGTACGGAGATACATTATAGTCTGGAATAACACATAGGCTACCTTTTATCCCGGGAATAACTTCCCGCGGTAACAAATTTTACGCAGGCGAAGCTGCGGGCATCAGCTAGTATTCTTATATAGAAATAATTATACTAGCATAGTTGGTAAAAAATGCTATGTAATAGCTTTACCGCGGCAGTCCCCGAGTGCCACACTTCTTTTTTTTAAACTAGAATTTTATAAATTGTGCCCACGGCTCCACCCGCTTGGAATATTCCTGTTCCACCTTCCCATACATACATATATGGTCACGCCTTTGTTCTCGAAGGGGTAGGGGCAGAGCCATATTATATGCCCACATTTTACCCTTTCAGAATTTGTCCCACGTAATAGGTGGTGAGCCGTATTATTGCCGTGTTGAGATGGACAGGCGTAGGTTGTGACTGCCTGCTGATGAAATATTTTTTTCCAGCCGCCTAAAAAGGCCTTCAACTTGGCTTAACGATTGTCATTTTTACTGACAACCGGGACCGAGCAACGGCTTAACGTGCCTTCCGAAGCAGTTTTTCGATCAACCTAAAAAGTAGGGGGTCGCCACTAGTTTCAGGGACTCAAGTCCCATGGTCATGGTTTAGGCACAAATTAGATAGTACAGATAAAAATCTTCATGTATGTACTTTTTTTTTCTTTTGTTGAATAGGGTTTACTTTTGAGGTGGTCCCATTTTCACCAGGTCAACCACCGAAAATTGTAGGGACAACTACCTAGTATGTACTACAATTTAATGAAGGTCTGGAGTCGAAATGATGATGGAACCGAAAGACAGTCGAGGGAATTCCTTAACGATTTACAGCAGTTACCTTGTGTGTATTGCAATGTTTGGGCTTGATTGATTAGTATTGATGAGATTTTTACACCTGATGAGATTTTTACACCTAAATAGATATATTTTTCGGTCCACACGTCACTTAAAAAAAAGAAAAAAAAATGTATAAAATAAAACCGACTTCAAACAAATCCTGAAAAAGAAAATTTACTTAGCACAAAGTAATATGTATTTTGGTTTATCAGATTTTATTCAATACCTATGATATAATATTGAAGTTGGTGCCATTAATAATACCTACCTAAACCTATTGGTTTACTTGGGGCCGACTTCAATATGATATTAAATAAAATCTGATAAATCAAAATACATATTACTTTGTGCTAAGTAATTTTTTTGTTTCAGGATTTGTTTGAAGTCGATTTTATTCCTTATTATTTTTTTATACATGACAATGTGTCACAACTAAAAACGTAATTTAAATCAAAAAATAAAAAGGAGATTTAATATCAACTACGAAGAGAATTATCCCCAAAATAACTTTCTGCCACATCATCAGTTAGGGGATGAATTTCAATAAAATACGATACACGTTATTCATCAATCTCTACTATTATAAAATTCTAAAAATAGTTGTGACGGTACATTCAAGATAAATTTGAAAAAATAGCCTAGAAAAAATTGACCAATTTAGAGTTTCTGAGTCCAAAACTATATTTTTTTTTTCGTGTCTGTTTGTAAATTTATTCGAAACTAGCTGATGCTGATGATGATATTTTTTTATACATGACAATTTGTCACAACTAAAAACGTAATTTAAATCAAAAAATAAAAAGGAGATTTAATATCAACTACGAAGACAATTATCCCCAAAATAACTTTCTGCCACATCATCAGTTAGGGGATGAATTTCAATAAAATACGATAGACGTTATTCATCAATCTCTACTATTATAAAATTCTAAAAATAGTTGTGACGGTACATTCAAGATAAATTTGAAAAAATAGCCTAGAAAAAATTGACCAATTTAGAGTTTCTGAGTCCAAAACTATATTTTTTTCTTCGTGTCTGTTTGTAAATTTATTCGAAACTAGCTGATGCCCGGAGCTTCGCCTGCGTGAAATTTTGTTCCTAGACTATGACATATCTCTGTTGGCACCAAATTTCAGCCAGATCCGTTCAGCCATTACAGCGTGAAAGAGTAGGTAACAAACATCCACACTCACAAACATTCGCATTTATAATAATACCTATTTAGATAGATTTCTATTTAACAAAGTCATAATGCATAATAATATGAGCTAAGTAAATTTATTTATTATATACATTTCTTAATTCAATGGCTAAACTTCTACTTGACACAACTTCTCTTCTAAGCAATTGACATCGTAACTTAGTTCCTTCTTCAAGTAGTCCCAGCCTACGACGTTTGGACAAACCGAACTACTGTAGGCTTTGTCCTCCTAATACAGATGGTCCAACCAAGGTAACGTAATAACAATGTAAATTTCATCAGCTGAGCGTTCATGTTCATTGTAATGGTACTTTTCAGTCCTGTCGAATGTAGTCTACGTAGAGGCCATTCCCGTTTTTTACAACAACTTAGTGAGTCTGTTTCCTGACAGAATGCAGTCGGCACTATATGTAGAATAAAGTTCATGCCTTTCATGACCAGTCGCTTAGGGCTGCTGACAATCTTTGTCGTAATGATTAAGCGTAGATGGTAACATGCGGTGTTATTTTATTGACCAGTGGATACTACCTGAAGCGTGGTCTTTCATTTTTTCTGTCTAGCCATCTTAGAATTTTCTTCTTCTTTTCACAAATGTATTTTTGTCACACAAAATTTGAATAAATTTGCAATAATACTTCCATAAAGCATATTCGGTTAATATTATACCAAAATAGAGCTTTTTATTTAACTTTAAGGCTATGTAGTAAAATCATCTGTTTGAAGTTTGAAATAAAACATAAATGAAAACGTCAATTGTATTGAACTTTCACAAATTATGTGTCAAAATAAAAAGTAATTTAAGTATAAAATAAGAGTATTTCAGGAGTATTGATATCAACTCCAGAGAAAATCAGCCCCAAAATAATTTACATTCCCTTTTTATCTCGTTATAGTATAAATTTCAATAAAATAGGAAACACGTCTTCCATCAATTATGTTAATAATGCTATATGCCAAATTTTAAGTAGATCGGACCAAGGAATCACGTTGTCCCATACAAACTTTACCCTCCTTTTTTATACCTTTGGAGGTGGAATTTGCAAAAATGTTAAAATTACTTTTTTCAAATTGTAACAAACAACGCTCATGCTTAGTTTCATCACCATACCATTAACCGTTTAAGCAATAATTGATAATAACTTTGGGTATAGGGATCGAACCGCAAAATTAAGTTTGGTTTGAATTCTATATACTTTTCTGGGATAAAAAGTACCCAGTGTGGTGCCCAGGCTATTGAAGAATAATTATGCCAAGTTTCATCGTAATCCAACCGGTAGTTTTTGCGTGATGCCTGAACAAACAGACAGACAGACAGACAGATAAAAATTTTTTTAATCACATTTTTGGGTTCGGTGTCGGTCTAGTAACACCCCCTGCTATTTATTTTTTTGATATTTTGAATGTACAGAATTTTCACTTCTACAGATTTATTATAAGTATAGATTGGAGCAAAATTCGGTACTAGTAGTATTTTGTTGGTATTTTTTCAACTTAAATATCGCTGTATCTATAAATATAATAAATCTGTTGAGGGGCCAGAGTCTGTACATGGAAGATATTTTGAAAAAATTAACTGTAGGGCGTTCTATAATCGATACTGAGGCCGAAAATGTAATTTAAAATTTTCATGTCTGTCTGTCTGTGTCTGTCTGTCTGTATCCCGCATAAGTATCACGCCGAAACTACTGAACCGATTTGAATGATACTTGGTACATTCTGAGCTTATAGTCAGAGGAAGGTTCTAGAATACTTTTGATCCCGATATTTTGCGCGATTCCTTAGGGAGAGGGGATGAAAGACAAAACGGTTTTTTAGTTGTAACTACTGAATTCGTGATCTGATTCTAAAACTTTTTCGGTATATAAAGGGAGTACTCTAAGGATGGTTTCACACAAGTTTCAATGTTACGAATTCTGTGGTTCAGGAATTAGAGACATCTCAACTTTTGCAAAACCTAGAATTTAAGGATTCCTTTAAATCTAAACTGGCGTGTTGACTTAATCGTCCATCTACGTCCATTCTCACAATAGTCTTAATCATTAAGCTCTTTTATGATTAAGCAAACAGGGCAGTTTCATACGCTTCCATGAGTCTGTTGAAGAAAATACCTGTCCTTTCATACACGTTTTGTGGCGTAAACGAAGTTGCGAGGGTCAGCTAGTGTTTTATCAAAATCGATTGAGCTGACTGATTGAGATTTACTAGAAGCCCTATGCAGTGGACAGCTAGTATGGTTGTATGGAGACAGTAGAATGGTTACCTATTAGTTATAATCACCTCGCGAACGAAGGCGAGGGCAAAACTAGTTCTTACTGAGACTCATTACATGAGTGAATAACTGTCTGAACGTTTATTTCGTAGTCTAACAGTTAAAGTGATGTACAATAATCGTCGTGTAGTATTATCTCAATATAAAACGACGGAAAAACCTTGATTAACCCTGAAGTTAAACCACCCTCGGTGACGTTGTTAAAGTTATACTGTGACATTGTGGTGATTAAAAACAATAAAACTTAAGAATTCTGTCAATATCGGAGTGAACAGTGAATTGAATAAAAAGTAAAATCAAGATTTGCATCCTTTACGTTACCATTACAAAATAAGTACCAACTAAGAAGAAAAGTTTGAGCTACAAAGTGAACCAATATTTCAGCGGGTACAATTTCAAAAAATACTTTCTTATCCAATGCCCACGTTATATTAAGTGTATCTTATATTAATCGTGCCTTGGTTCTGCTTATTATTTTGTACGTATCTAAGGCTTGGTGTCTAAACAAGGCGGATATAAGGAAATTGTATGCATTCCATGTGAAAGGTCCACGTTCTATCCTTCAGATCAAATGGCAAGATCGCGTCACAAATGCGGATGTTCTTCGTAGTCCACAGACGCAAGGAATGGAAGGAAGCCCAGCTGATGAGGGGACAGTTGTGATGGTGTGGTCCGTCCAGCGAATGAATGACAGCAGACTGCCGAAGAGTGTGTTCTACTCGGACCTCTCGAGTGGTAAACGTAGTTCTGGTGGGCAATACCTTCGCTAAAGGACGTGCTGAAAAGAAACCTTGCCGCATGTGGGCTTTCTGTAGAGGGATGGGAGGAGAGTGCACAAGTGAGAACAGTTTGGCGCTCAAAAATTAATAAAGGTATAACGTCTTTTGAAAACACTCGACTATCTGAGTTGACCCTCAAGCGCCAAGTTCGCAAAAGCTTTCCTACAACTACACCTACAACAGCACTGGCCGGCTCTACTGCGCAACAAGTGGCCTAGTGTTCAAGACGAAGTTTGGATTTACAAACCACCTACTGCCAGGTTCCAGGATCCAGGGTTGCCGTCGTCGGATACGACGCGGACGACGATGATGATCTTCTTCATGACTTCCAGCTTTCAGGTCTCTACGATGGAATCGAGCATTGCCTTATATCCCGTATGGGCGGAGACGACGGCCCGCAATACGGCTAGATTACTTAGCCCACATGAGGCGATGGCCGTCACGGTGCCAGCACTGCGAGGAACGCAGCGTGGGCATAGCGCTCCACACATTGGTGGAGTGGAGTACACAGCGTGGGCTCAACAGCTCCGGGCCCTGCTGGCAGGTCTGGACGTCGACATTCTCTCGCTGGAGATCATGGTGCGAATCATGATCTCCAGTGGAAATAAGTGGGACACTGAGGCATCTTTCTGCGAGCAGATCATGCTCATGAAAGAGGCGGCGCCGGGAGAGAACTCTACCACCCGAGTACCGCAGTCTGCGGCGTCGGTGGGTCTTCGCCGGAGACTATCGGCCTCTATGACCGGATGCCTGAGGACGGTGAGGGTGCTACTCGCCGTCCTTACAGAAGCAGGCCCAAGACGACAGCGTGACGTGAGAGATTTACACACCACATGCCTTAAGAAGCGGTTTAACACCCAAAGTACCCCCCAAATACACGGGATAGAACCCGAATACTCCTTGGTAAGGCCGCAGTGGTAGCCCAGGACTGTTGGAAATCCTGGGGTCATCCTTCTGAGGGCTTAACCGGGGCTACCAACCGTAGGTATTAGGTAGGGAATGAGTAGTTTTTAGTCAGTTCACATTAAATAAAAATGGTCTACGATTAGTGATTTAGGCTGTGCGTTAACTCATCCGTCAGTCATTCAGGACAAAGGATTTTATTTAATTATGTAGATGTCTGGATTTCGCCAGCCCATCTGTACTCGTTAGGAACTCTGATTCGATTAAAGTTCCCGTGGGAGCTTATTCCAGGAATAAAAATTATGTGTTTCTACATAACTTAGCCATGTAATAAATTTCAAACCCATTCAGGGTGGATCAACCAAATTCGGAGTAAGACTATACTAGACAGACACTTGAACTGATTCTAAAAGTAAATATGATAAAAACGTTTATTAGCTTGAAATATGGTTAACAGGATAGCATGTTTCTATTAATAAGATCAAGACATATTCTTCGCCTGCAATATAAGCATGCTTAATTTGTAGACAATGATATTGTAATCTCAAAGGCATTTCACTAAAACTCAAAAAATCATAAAAATAAATTGAGTTTCCATTTTACCAACAACTAATAAGCACAACGTAATTAACCCTACTGAAGTACACGTAACTATGGTAACCACAAGTTATTCTCTAGTAAACTCTTACTTGCTACGATTTTGGTCGAATCCGCCATCAGCCGTTAGAGCCTATAAGAGTACAAATATTTGTCCATAAAGACCTGCATGATTAGACTTATAATTTGTAAATTTGTATTTAGAAATAAGTACCTATGTATGTCTATCAGTCGCCTAGATCCCATAGGACAAGCTTATTAGCTTAATTTGGGATAGGCTAGATGATGTTATGTGAAAATGTCCACAAGTATTTATTTACTAGCTGTTCCCCGCGGCGTCTTCCGCGTAGAAGTCGTTACCGTGTAAAACATTATCCTCCTTTTGCGCAGTCAGTTAAAAAGTAGCCTATGTCCTGCCCTTGAACTCCAACTATCTCTATAACAAATTTCATCAAAATCGGTTCAGCGGTTTAGGCGTGAAAGTGTAACAGACAGACAGACAGAGTTACTTTCGCATTTATAATATTAGTAGAGATTTAATAAATAACTGAAAACCATTACGCACGGAAATATTAAGCATTTTCATCATGGTCAAGTAGTCCATCACTAAATCTTGTTCACGTGGGCTGAGATTTTAGTACAAGAGACGATTGTCACCTTAGTCTATTATTACCTTGTTGCCGGAAAACAGCATCAATGCAATGACGAGACCTAGAGCCCGGTCTGCGCTCCAACGACGACATGTGAACTGGAAATATCGAAAATGACTTCCGTTAAAAAAAACCGGCCCCGTGCGAGTCGGACTCGAGCACCAAAGCTCCAAGGGTTCCGTATTAACTTTTAAACCTCTATCTAAATGGTTGGATACGGAAGTATGTAATGGAAAACTGATTTATTTTCGAATACTTAATTATACACTTCAGAAGGGAAATTTTCAAAAACGTCTATTTGTGGAAAGATGCCGCTTTTAGTTGTCACTAATAAAACATTGTCTTGAGTTAAGATACTATGAGTAGTTACTGTAAGTTTCCGTCTTTTGTCACATAAAGGACACGTCTTTGATATAAAAATAATAACGATGTTTTAGACATGGCTATAAAAGTGTTGATTTAATAAGTTACAGCTGATAGGTGTGTTATTTGTCTGTTGTCTAGCACTTAAAATTGTATAAGACTTGCGTGACATTACGTGTGGTGTATGCTTGTTAGACTGTAACTAAGGACACCGAACAGCACACATGTGCGAGCGGCATGTGTGCGTATGCAGCTGAAGATGCAGCTCGGCTCCTGGAGGTGCAGATGATTCACAGCTGATGAGTGCGAAGGGTGTTAGCAGAGGCGCGAGCGGTGTAGGCGAGCGGGGCGGGCGGGGCGCAGATTGAGGCCACTATTTAACCGCACGACAGCCGCGCAGCGACCTGTTGTGATCCCGTCATGGCGCGCTACGCCCGTGTCGCTACTCTGGTCGCGTGCCTCTTTTTTGCCTGCGGTGAGTCCTAACCTTTATTTACGACCCAGACACCGTCGATCTCGCGACGTCACGGGTGGAGCGATGTCACCACCGTACATCTGCCAATTTGTGATTGCGTCAATATCTAGTGTCGCACTTAGTGAACAGTGAAGTTGCCCGATCTAGACAATCGCGAGATAGACAGTGTCTACGCAAAGTTTACGAATGAATGCAGCCGATCGTGCTCGCCTTGCACCGAAAAGGCACGGAACAACAACGCACCTCCTTCAAGGATAGTTACTCTATACATGTAGCGTGAAGCGGGTCTCCTCAACACGCCTGCAGTGGTGTTGTGAAAACTTCAAATGTAACGAAAACCGTGATGCATCGACCCAGCATTCTAATGTTGCGAAAATATATTGCGGGTTGCATATTCACTTTCAGTAACAATCCCTCGGTCCACTTGTTTTCATGTTTCACGGACCAGCGCGACTGTTTGAAAACATGATAGAGTCATGTAATTGGATGTTAACAGGATTTATCTGTGATAGTTACGTTAGAAGTAACAATTGAGACGTGTTAAGTACTGGTTAGCACCTGCTGCGGCTAGGCACTGCGGTCGCGGAGAACTTTCACATTCGTTCCGTGTTGCGCTACGCCAGCACCCGCGCTCGTGACGTCACACTCTACATAGTGTCGAGGGCAACGAGACGGCTACGAACAAAACATGAGCTGCTGCCCTAGTGCCGTCTCCAAATTTACGTTTGAGATGCGTGCTTAAGTAGCATATTTGCATGCAATATTTTTATTCATAAAAGGGTTATTTTATAAGTAGTATGCTTTTATAATACATTGACTATTTTCGAATCATATAATTTTCATGCTTAATTGATATTCATAGTTAAGAAAAAACTTAACCTTCGGACATGATGTACTTAAATTGGTACGAAATTATTATTGAATTGACACTAGATTGAAATTATGCTGATTTACAGTCAAACATACAAATCTTTATAGACTGTCAGTATGTTAACGCACAGATATGAATGTATAATATTGAAATCAATGAATCGAAACTATTGGCAAATATGAAATCATGAAATGCAATCGTTACGTTTCTATTACACAAATCTCATGCACTTACAAAGTCATTACCTGTTCTCAATATGTAGTTGGTATATTTTCGCGAACACTAATTATCAATTTATCAAATCAGCCTATAGTAGTCCAACCTTATTATCATGTATCCGTATTTACCATGGACAAGACAATACTTCCCCTACTGTTTAATGGTATTTTGGTTCGTCACTATCAGTTATAACATTACCTACATTCCAGAAATGGCATTACAGAGATGTTGTTGATTCCAAAGATGGTCATTACTAATCTAAAGTATAGAAATGATAGTAGATAATGTTGTTTAATTATAACATATCTATATATTTACATTATTACTATCTAAACTAAACCTAAATAAGGCCCCCGTGGCATTGTGCCCAAAAGACTAGCAGCATTCCTCCTTTGAATAGCAATACCTATTCGTTGAGCGAGAAAACTGCCAGTCCTTGGGTCACCAGACGACTCTACAAGGTGCAATGGTCCACGTTGTTTATCATTGTTACTGACAGTTTGGTCAGCTGCTTTACACTTCTCTATCTTGTTATGACGTAGTGGATAATTCTACTATTATTGATTAATGGAACATTCCTACCAGATACATTAGATAGATAGATTAACAAAACAAAAATGAAAAGAAAAGAAATAGTTTTGGTGACATTTTGTCTCAAACAGCTACTTCAACTTATAGATTTCCTGAATCTATCCAGTCTTTTTCTTAGCTCAGATCAGTATCATGTTACTACAACCGGCATTTTAGGCAGCTCAGCCTAATTAAATATCCTCTTATTGTATCATCTGAACCACCTCACCTCATGACACTACTCTTCATGCCAAATCATTCAGATTAAAAAAAAAATACATAAACGAACTGCAGTTATTTTTAGTATAGATAGGCATACAGATTACTCCACTGCTTACAATTATTAGGTGTTAACTAATTTTAGTTTTGACCGATAAAAAATGTATTTGTGATTCTCACTAAAATTTAAATTGATGCTAAATACATCAGTCGCGAGTTAAATAATTTAAATCGAGGACGTTCGTAATGTTATTAAACAGTAATAATTACGTCGTTTCCACGACTCTTATAACTATTTTATTTAATTAATTTACAAATTAGTTTAACTTTTTTACGCGGTTTCTTTATTATACGAGGTCAGTTATATATTACTAGGTCAACTGAGTGTTGCTATATCTATAAAATATGCTTTATATAAAGTGAATCTGTTGTAGAAATCTGTGTAGTTTGCTCGAGAGCGTCATAATTATTAATGTTAAACTAGATTAACGGAGGCTTAATATAAATCGATTACTGAAAAATCTTGATATACTGAATAATTGACTACATGGCCCAGTGGCTGACGCAAAAATGCATTCTTCGTCAAATTCTTTAAATACACGCAGAAGAATCATGATTGGTTACCCCGAAGTGCATAGGCAGAGATATAAATTTTGCCTTATGTCTTGTATTTTGTGCTTGGAGAAGAACGTCATCATGTCACTGATACCACTGTCAGTAAGGCATTGGAAAATTCTAATGGTTGGACCCCTGGGTAAATATGAGTAATAAAGTGGAGACTAACCTGTTTCTTGGATACAGCCAGTAAGAGCAGCAGCTCAAGCCTTTTATAATGTTTTCTCATTCGTAATGACAATCCTACTCATAATATAAACTTAAAACTGCCTACGGTTGGGATTTTCGGATATGACCCCGGAAGGATGTCCCAGGGTTGGCGGTGGGCAACAGCTTATACGAGTATGTATATCCTTATAACTGAAGGCAGAGTGGTATTAATGCAGAGTGGTATTAATGCAGCGCCAGGTCCTCGTGGTAGGTCTGGACGGGGACATTTTCTCGCTGGAGACCATGGTACGAGCCATGGTCTCCAACGGGAGTAAGTGGGACCCGTTGCCTCTTTCTGCGAGCAGGTCATGCTCGTAAAAGAGACGGCGGGGAGGGAGCGGAATAGAACTCTGAGAGAGCGCCGCAGACCGACCTGTCTTCGCCCAACATTATCGGCCTCCATGACTAGCGTCCTGAGGACTCATAATGCGGAGACTGCTTACCGTCCTTGTAGAAGCAGGTCCTAGAAGACAGCGTGACGTGAGGGATTGACGCACGCCCAAAGAAGCGGGATAACACCCGAACAACCCCCCAAAGACGCCGGATAGCACTGGAACCCCCCTAGATGAGGTCGCAGTGGTAGCCAAAGTCTGTTGTGAGTCCTGAGGTCATCCTTCCGAGGGCTTACCCGGGGCTGCCAATCGTAGGCATTAGGTAGGAGACGTGTGGTTTTTAGTCGGTAGGAGTCCGGCATAGCGTCCCTGTAGGATTTTCCTCAAGTGAACAAAAGAGGGTGGTATTAATGAAATAATGATCCAATATTTAAATCATTTCCTTCATTCCTATTATGATGACTTCAATGCAAGGTTAGTGATATATGATAGTGTCTGGTCAGTTTTAACTCCTAACTTGCTTTGAGAATTTAATTTGAAATATTCAATAAGTAGAGAACGCTCCACCAGCTTTTAATCGATAATCGCATACATGTTTTTCCCACGGTATTACAACTCTTTTTCCGAGATAAAAAGCATACTTCAGTCCTGCAACAATTTACATTTTTCAAAAATCATGTCAATCGATTCCATGCAACGTGAAAGCACAAACATGAAACAATCCTTTCCCTTTACAATATTAAAGTAAGTCGTAAAGATAATCGTAACTTATGTCCGCCCAGACCCTTTCGTCGGTAATCAGATTAAATTTAATGCACTTAGCACTCAAATAAAACATATTAAGCATCGATTATATAAATATTGGTAAAGCATTATGAGGTATATTTATCAGCTGCTCGCTTGTGTTTTTCAGATCTTTAGGTCTGTAGGTCAGGTTGGTTGCGCGAGCGCACCGGTGCGGCGCCACATGAGCCACAGACACATAGACAGGCTTTGACTCAGGCTCGATACTGTGTTGTAATAATATCACCGATGCATAATATTAGAGCCTACATATCCTTACTAATATTATAAACGCTAAATTCGTATGTATGGATATTAATCTTTCATGCTCTAACAGGATTGTCTGGAATAACAAATGCGAGCTACTATTTTAAATTTTTAAATAGTTATTCATGTGTTCTTGCCATTTCTTTTTAACGTTTAGATAATGTAGGATCTGACATTGAAGTAAGAAGGCATTATTTCTTCAAATTCATTCTCTTATGCATTTTGAAACTTGTGGCAAAAATAATGGAAGAGAACGTGTGATTTTGTGGTCGGTAAGATTCCGCTATTATTTCTTACTTCAATGTCAGATTCCAGTCTTATAGCATACTTAACTAAAAAATAATTTCAAATACTTGACCCAATTTAAGAGCAAAGCACAGCAATCTTTTTATAATAGAGATGAAAACATAGTTATTGTGTCACTGACAACTTCTACTTTCGTGTGAATTCGATTACAAAGAGCTCTCTACTTGGTCATTAGGTTACTAAAAGACGCTTTGAGCCTGTTATTAAAATCTTATTGACATAGCAGATTAGAACAAGACTTTTCACAGACAATATGCAATTTTTAGTAGTTCCCCACAATATAAAAATAGGTACTAGTTAGACGTTTATATAATTATAGATATGTAGGTAGTTGTATTGTCATCATCGTCAGCTATTACTCCCGGTTACATTCATAACCCTCACTTTGAATTTCGTGTTATACTTAGCCACGTAGGTACGTAAACATTTATTCATTTTCATATTCTAAATGGAGCGTCGAGAGTCAAAACAATATAGCAATGAAATCAAAAATAATGAATTTTGTTTTCTTTTCCCATCAAATTCAATGTCTGTATACAATTTTATTGCTATCGACGATTTTATAGTTAGATAGGCAGATTTCATCGTTTATTAAAATGAGAGAGTTTGATGTTTTAAATAGTTATGCCCTTTCTCTAAGCCTTTAGAGAGATAACACACATTCATAAGCTGGTAGTTACTTTCTCCCAACAGATACTGGTTATGAAGATAAAATATGATGAAGTTGACAGTTTAGCATGCTAAGAATGAAATCAATTAAAAGATCATCGTACATGTACATATCTATCTGATACATAATAAAAAACATTTGAAATTGCGCAATCCATTAGCCAATTCAATATAGGGTAGTCCAATGTCAGTATTATAACTCGCACTCCCATTGCCGTGACTCTTGTAAATTAGGATCTGCAGCATCGTGGGGCACCCTTCCGAGGGTTTACTTGGGATGTAGACAGAGGGAGGGCACGAGTGGTTTTAGTCAGTGAGAATCACACGTAAAAAAAGCAATGATTCAAAAGAGTTTTTCGCATAATTGACGCGATGCATAACCCCCTGCCTAAAAATGTATTAATGTTGATGATGTATATTAATCATCTTAACCTCTTCGGAAATATACCGGCGACAATTACAAAATTGAAACACGCAGTACAATGGAATCTAAATCATGTCACTGGAATCTATAGCAGAGCCTGCATAGTCTAGGCTTTGCTCATAGCGATTAACGCATTACAAATGCTTTTAATTGCTGTGATCGATTAAGATGTTATTTTAATTCACTTGGAAGCATGCTTTTAGTATCCTTGAAAACAACTCATGCTGTAAAATATTAATTTCATAAAAAGTTTTTTGAGTGACAGAAGTATGTTTTGTGACAATCTAATACATTGTGAGCTTGTGTGTGAGCAAATTGCTGTTTAAAATGATAATAATCCAATCTACAATTAGCATAGAGTCTGCATGATAAATGTTCACATCTACTTTAGAAAAATCGCTGATGATGGCGTAAGATTTTGGAAAAGGAAGATACGACAACAATATCGTAGCCATTGGCCAAATACGCTTTACATTCCGAGAGTCCTGCGATGTTTAATTCTGCTTGACATTCACTGTTTTGCTAACTTACCATACGAACCAAACGATCATTTGGTCTCGAGCCCAAGACTCCTTATTTACTATTCACGAGTCGGGGTTTCAAATCGCGCAAACGCTGTTTTTTTCCCTGGTAAATCCTTCCGAGGGCTTACCCGGGACTCCTGTCCGTAGACAGTTGTAAGACATCGTGTTTGTGGTTTTAGTCGGTAGGAGTACGGCATAGCATCCATGTATAGAATTTTCACACGTAAAAAAACCATAATTATACCAAAAATCTCAAAATCAGAACAGATTGAAAAGAAAGAAATCTGCGTGTTGTAAATAACCATTCGACTGTTACATAAAATGAGTTTAAGTGAATGTTGGTGTTGCTTAATTCACTTGCCTATCGCATGATGTATGTTCGTTACACTGCTTTGTTGAGCTTTCTTGTCGTGTTATGTACGGGTCGTGTCAAATTGTACTTTCGTTCTGAACTCCGTCACGCCCAATTGGCCTGGCTGTGGTTTGTTCATTTCGAACTGCCAATCAACTTAAGTGGCTACTCACACATGTGTTTTTTTTGGACAAATATGCTACCAACCGTATTTCCTAATCTTCGTTCTAGCGAAGCAATAATACTTGTGTTAGGAGTGGAGTCATGAGTCCGCCATCTATTCACGGTGGTAGTTCAATTTCTGCCATTGAAATCAGGTCAAGAGTTCGCAACCGATGCTTCATGAAATACGTCATAATAAATTGTAGTTATGTGTAAATATTCAACAAAGAAGCAATATCATTCTATCAGAAAATATAAAATAAGTATTCGTATATAGTCGAATTCGTGCTGTATTGTATCTAATGGGATTCCCGGCAGGGTAGAAGTCTGGCATAACATCCAGGGGTATTTTCAAACGTAAGAAAAAGCAGGAGAGGCTCACCCGTTCCTCAAAATCTTTGTAAGGAGAAAAGTTAATACTCTCAAAGAATCATTGTTAGAGAACTGCAATAAGCCGATTTGACTAAACGATTAATTGAACAGGATACTCGACTTTACATAATCTTATAGGTATATTTTCTCTCATAAATTTATTGTCGATAAATCGATTCAAGTCCAGAAGCTTCCGACGTAATCGCACATGAATGACGCAGGCAAGGTGAACGCTATTTGCTTCCGTGTAAGGAAACGCCATTCACCCGTTATCAGAAATGAGCTCTGCTTGAAGGGAGTGCCGCTGTTGACTGCAGAAGGAAAAGTTCAGTAGAGGTGTTGAATTATTCATAAGGTTGGCTCTTGGTATTCGAAGAACGCGCCAGGTCGACGCCCGAACCTACGCACATACCTACTGCTCACGAACTTAGTTTGTTAGACGAACAGTGCTTAGTACAACTCGACCAAGTGAAGTTGACGATTCAAATGTGACGAAAAATCTCTATAATCGATCGAGTTTTTTTTGTCCTGAACTAAGTTTACGGAAACAGAGCAGTCTGCATCCTTGCGGACGCTACTAAGGTGATTCCCGTACCTGAGGTAGGTGCAGGCGGTAAGGGTTAATTCCACGCGTTGGTTTAGAACGCTTGGTCGAGTAGTACTGATGGTGTAACAGCCTTATCTCTCAGCAATTGTACACTCAGCTATTGATATGATATGAGTAACCTGATTTGCTTTCTAAACATTTTTTTTTGTAGCATTTTGAACTTTTTCACAAATATAATGATTTGATCGACTTTGGTGTGATCAATTAGCATTGTTATATTTATACTTCCGTATACAATTACAAACATCTCTGTAATGAACTCAAAAAATCTTGATACTTTTTTATTTTTGAATAAATTGTGTGAACTGACACTAATGAATTTAATTAAAATTTTAATTCTTCGTCCATTTATAAATATGAAGTATGTTTGTTCGTTTTCTATCGAGCTTAAATAAGCAATATACTGACGGGTGATGCGACACAGGAGGTCGTGGGTTCGATTCCCACCGGAGACAAATATTTGTGTGACCCACAAATGTTAGTCTCAAGAGTCTGGGTGTTTCTATGTATGTATTTAAAAAGTATATAAGTGTATATAAATATTAATATCCGTGGTCTGATACCCATAACACAAGCAGGTTATTCCTAGCTTACTTTGGGATCAGATAGCGTTGTGTGAAATGTCCGTAAATATTTTTTTTTATTTTTTTTTATTTTATGATAAAAAAATCAGAGTGATAATTTTCAACACTGCGATCTTAAAAAAGACGTGAAAGCGTAGAAGAAAATTTTCTGATGAAATTTTATTTGTCTTATCTTTCGCTGAGACAGAAATGAAACAAAAGATAGTTTGTTTGTTTTACACATAAAAGCACATTTTTGTCTATGGTTTCATTTTAATTTTAGGTCTTATATTAGAAATTTGACTAGCTGGAGAAATACACAGGCTACTATCAAATTTATTTCGAAGTGCCTGTGGGAAAAAACTACTTACAAGTAGTAGACGCAGCCACGGGAGTAAGCAAATATAATATAATATAATTAATTCACCTGAATTTTATCAAATTTATGCAAGAAATTTGTATTTTTATCAAATTATAATCAGGAATTACAAAACAAGCAGCACTACATTTACTCACACTAACTTCCATACAAGAGACATCAACGCGCTCCGCTCTACGAAACAACGGTGCTAACATTAATAAATACATTTCATTTTTATTTCAACTGTACTATTGTGACGTCAGTTATTACCCTCTCAAAAACTTTATTTTGCCATAATAATAATAATGATAGATCTGGGTAGAGTATTAAAATCGGTTAATTGAGAGAACGAATGTAATGAGTGAGAGTATTAATTTTCAGATGGCCCAAACTTTCTTTGTTTATGTTTTTGTTGATTGTACAGTTCTGTTGTATTGCTAGGTACTAGCGTCACTAGGTAGGTAATAAAGAGTTTTTGAATGGACGTTTGTTCTAGCGTCATTTATAAGCCAAATTCAATACATTTTCCAGAAAATATTTAAGAGTCCAGATGACTATTCGGTTGAAACAAGATAGGAGATATGTTATACACTAGCTGACCCGCGCAACTTCGTTTGCGTCACATGAGAGTGAGGTATGGTATTAATATTTCGAGTATTATCATGTTTTCCGTTGCATTTATCCCCGTCGCGCTTATTCTCGTCGTGTCGCGTCGCTTGTATTCATTAGAGCTAAACCGCTTATCTTCGTTTGCATCACATGAGAGTGAGAAGGAAAGAGGTGTTAAAATGATATAATGTTTCCCGTCGCTTTTACTTCTACCCATCCGTTTTCGGTATGGAACTCATCGTGAGCGAGTCCGACTCGCACTTGGCCGGTTTTAGTCGTTCAGTTGACTGGCTACCACTACAGACCAAGTTTAATCCCGTCACGTCGCTCATACTTTAAAACTTAATAAGAGGGTTATTGTAAGTGAACCTTAAAAGATAGGCATATGCTGTCTAGGACTTTTTTTTAAAACTTTTTAAGAGAAACAATTTTAAATTACACAATTTTTACGTAACTTTAACTATTTATGCAGCGTCAGCAATGGAAGCTCTCAAAAGAAAGACATAATCCCCGTTCTCGAAACATTATTCATGGCTGCTCTGCTCCTATTCGTCTAAGCGTGATGTTATATCGCCATTAGCCAGCCTCAATAAATGGACTATTAAACTGTAAAATAATTTTTGAAATGCAACCAGTCGTTTCTGAGATCCTAGCAGAAACAAACTCTTCAGTTTCATTATTTAAGAGATAGAAAAATTAGGTTATTGTGAGCGAACCGACCTTATAAGATAGACATATGCTCTCGCGGACTTTTTTTTAGAACTTTTTAAGAGAAACAATTTTGTAATACACAATTTTTACCTAACTGTAACCATTTACGCAGCGTACGCCTCCGAAGCTCTCAGACGGTAAAAAATATTCCCCGTTTTCAAAACATTCTTTATTGCTGCTCCGCTCCTGTTCGTCTTAGCGTGATGTTATATAGCCTATAGCCATCCTCGATAAATGGACTATCAAACAGTAAAAGAATTTTTGAAATCCAATCAGTAGTTCCTGAGATCCTAGCGTTCAAACAAACAAACAAACAAACAAACTCTTCAGCTTTATAATATTAGTATGGATTTTAGCCTGCAAGATCATTTTTGTGCGTTTTAACGAAATAAATTAATTTTAAAAGAACTTTAACCAATTGGAAAAAAGTGGTCTAGTGCAAATTAATATTTTACTATTGTCTATCTAATCTAAATTATAGTATAAAACTAACTTCAAACTCACGAGATCAAGCCTAAAATTTTACGAAATCAAAGTATCTAACAAAAAAAACTATTAAGACTTTTATCAGTAATCGTGTTTTTGGTCTAGAGCATTTTTAGTTCATGAATTAAAATTACTTTTGTTAATAACTTCATTAGACCTCATGAGTCCTGAGATCTATATCAAGATAATGGTCCATTTAACGTCATACGGACTCTTAGTGATAAATTTATTTTAACCAGATGATAAATAAATAAATAATAAACATTCTCACACAACATTATTAAGCCCAAATTAAGCTTAGATAAGCTTGGGCTATGGGATCTAGACAATTGATATTATGACCATGACAATTTTGAATTGAACTGAAGTGTTTACATTATAGTTATAGATGGCGCACGTTGTTACCTACATTATTTTAGCACTTGGTGTAATTTTTATGTAATTGCTCGTTGATTGTTCTGTGAATATACTCGTAAATACGCATATCTATACTTAAAATTATAAAGAGGAAAGATTTAATTGATTGTTTGCATCGAATAGGCTCCGAAACTACTGAACCGATTAGAATAATGTTTTCACTGTTGGGAAGATACACTATCCCCGGTGAACATAGGCTATATTTATTCCCGTATTCCCACGGGAACGGGAGCTACGCAGACTATACTAAGACTGTAATTTTGAGTATGTTCGTTTGTTTGTCTTCCTTTTACGCCAAAGAAAAGCATTTACATGCCCTTGTTTTCCTGTGTACCCTTGGCGGTTCCCTTGATGGTACAGTGGAAAAAAAAATTAACCGCTGTACCCTTGGCCGTAAAACCCAACCAACTGAAATTAAACATGGAATCTTTAATTGAAATCATGATCTTTTAGGACATGTGAGTGGAAAACGATCCATTATTGGTTGTGGTATACGAAGAACATCTAAAAGTTAAAATGTGATTTATTTGAGAACATGTCAGCACGCTTGAGGGAAGGTATAAAAAAAATCACGATAAAAATTTATTTTCTTTTACCAAACAAATCTTTAATCTCTCTCGTTATTATGTATCTCGAAGGCTTAATTCTTTCAATGTCATAATGTCAAAAAATCATCTCAATGCTTAATGTCAGTGTCAAGGCGGAAGCTGGTAGATACATAATTATATATTTTGTCGAATATTTTCCACGAAATGTTTTCCGAGCAAAAAGACGTTTCAGGGTTCATCAAATTTCACGCTCGGCATCCTCTAGTTGTAAGTAATTATCGAAGTAAAATTGCAAGTAATGATTAATCATTGTTAATGGTATAGCAATGACTAATTATCATCAATTGAAAGTTATTTCCGATTGCAGCACGGGGTCCGGTTTTCAGCCATTCCGTTTTCACTTCTTGTTGTCTTTGTAGCCTGTAGTGTACGAGTAAAGGCAGGACTTGGCTTATTCAGTCACTTGCTTGCCACGTTGCCGAGTAACCGCATTAGCAGAGGCTTGGGTATTTGTAATGTATAATATGCCTGTATTTAGCAAAATGTGTCTGCTTATATCAAGCAATTGTTGAGATCCCATTAAATAACTTTGTATTAACTTAGGTTAGACTAGGTATGTAGATTTCGAAGAGCAAGATAATGGATTTCGAAGCGCTCGTGGCCCTGCGGATGCAGTGTTTTGTAAACTATGGCCATCATGGATGGCCGGTCCTTGGATGGGTGAACACCACATGACTAATTTGTCCCATTTATTTGAGAGTGTTTCCGTGTTTCCGAAGGCACGTTAAGCCGTTCAATATCAAATCGGTGTCCCGGTTGTCAATAACATGACAGTCGTTAAGGCAAGTTGAAGACTGGCTTGAAAATTTTCCATAATAATTGGTTGTCGCAACTTACGCCCGTGTCAGCAGCACGTGTGCAGCACCTCTGGTGTTGCGAATGTCTATAGGCTACGGTAACCGTCTATCAAGTGGGCCGTAAGCTTGCCTGCAATGCAGTAGTGTAAAAAAACAACAACAAAGATAGCGCTGTGTAAAAAATGTCGCACGATATGTATTTACAAGGAAATGACAAAAACGTGAAGGTTACCACGACGCGGACGGTGGACTGCGTAATTCTGAAAGGCAAGAAGTCGTGATCTATTGGGGAAACTTTATTATTACAGTTCTACAATAATAACATGAAGATTTACGTTTATAACTCAAATTGTGAATGAATACTTTCAAGTAAATAAATCAACTAGAGGACGACACGTGGTTTCACTCTCGTAGCTCAGGTTCCCGTGAGAATACGGGAACAAAATATAGATTTTGTCACTCGGGGACACTAGCTTCCAAACAGTGAAAGAATTCTTTAAATCGGTTCCCTAGTTTTGAAGCCTATTCGTGCAAACAAACAATCAAATCTTTTCTCTTTATAACATTAGTAGATATAGATATGATTGATATGAAGTGCAATGAAGTTTCAAATCTCACCTACCATTTTCTATTTGTGGTGCAATTGTATTGTGCAAATCTGCCATTTTGTACCGGAGAAAAACAGTGCCAGTGTGTTGGAGCTTTTAATTCTAGCGTATCGTATAATTATTGCAGGCATTGCTTGTGTTCCCAACGCTGAGGAATTTTTCTTTTTATTTCATTACAAAGAAATGTACCAACCTACTTGTGTAATGTAATCTGATTACTAAGTTACTCGTAAAGGAATAATTGGTATGTAGGCCTTTTTATGTCCTCCATGGGACCTGGAAGCGAGAGCACTTGCGTCACTATTAAAACGGCGCAAGGAGGCGCTGGAGCGGGGCCACAGGCCTGCGTCTCGAGAAATCGAGGCCTAGCGGTACCAGCTCTACCAGGAAACCATGGAGACATGGAAGGTGCGACTTGAGCAACTAAAGCCACAAGCGCGGCCGGCAAACCGGTCATGGACGTGTGGCTGGAGAAGAGACATGGTGCTCTCTCCTACCGGTTGTCACAGATACTTACCGGGCACGGGAGCTTCGGTAAGTATCTGTGTCGAAGACACCGGGAAACCACGGCTGAGTGCCTGCACTGCGAGGACCGCAGCGATGACACAGTGCTCCACACGCTGGTGGAGTGCACTGCGTGAGCGCGACATCGCCAGGACCTCGTGTCAGGTCTAGGCGTGGATACTCTCTCGCTCAAGTCCATGGTACGAGCCATGGTTTCCAGCGGGAGTTAGTGGGACTGCGTCACCTCTTTCTGCGAGCAGGTAGGTGGAAGAGAGCTCTCCCTCCTACCTGCTCGCAGACGCGGGACGCGCATTTGTATGCGTTGCATTACCTATGACGACAAGTGAAAGAAAAAGCAGAGGAACTCCGGTAGTGCCAACATAAATGAAAACTTTAACAAATACGTATAGGTTCGAACCATTGCAGGCAGTGGTTCGAGTTCAACGACTTTTACCATCTCAAAAATATTTCCACTTCAAAAAACAACGTATTTGCTCAGTTTGTCGTTGTCTAAATAGAGAGTAAAAAGATGCCGTTATTTTTAATCACTGTAGCGATCTTATTTTTCACGCATGTTTTCGCAAAATTTTTGCTTTGCTATTTCATTTTACAATTTTAAAGTGCGATTTTTTATATTTAATCAACATTTTAATTTTTTTTTTAACTAACAAATTGAATTATGATTAATTGCTATTGCAACGGATGTTAGAGAAACTTTTGGTAAAATTCATTGTTCCGGAAGTACTTTACTTCCTTATACTTTTTATTTAATATTAACATTTTAACAGTGTTTATTTATTTTTATTGACTATAATAAAACTATATTGCTATTATTTCTAAAAACATTTTTATATAATATTCAGATTTTTCCTTACCTCCTTGTAATTTGTATAAAATACAGATTATATTAACTTCGTAAAATGGAACTCGTACTGAATTAATAACATTAGTTTATATTAAACTATACATGAGAAAGGAGAAATTATAACTATTAATCTTTTGGCTTCTTAATATTCCGGAAAAAAATCTTTATCCTACGTGAAAAGAAACCTAATTTCACATTGTGGAACAAAGTTGCATAGTGTTATGTTAGCTTTTTTCGCTTATTACGTGTACTCGTTACTTACTAGACATACAAACTCACCTACAGACAATCTTATTACCTCAAACATAAGCAAATTATGTAACTTATTGAATAAAAATTGACACCCGTTCGATTGACATTAATAAAATAAATTGAATAGCTTTTATCCGTGTCCAAATACAATATAAGCAATATTATTCAACATTAACATTCACACTATAACTCTAAAACAGGTTCGGCTTTAATTATCATAAATGTGTCTTAATAGGTATATCATTACATTATCTAGGATATAATAATGATTCGAGGAGATCGACTATTCCGTAACCTTTCTGAATTATAATAATTTCGTCAGCCTAATCGGCACACAAATCAAATGCCATACATAATGTACAATTTTGTACAGTCAGAAGACATAGAAAGAGTCGTCCTTGTCGCTTACCCAAGCGCTGACATTTCGTTGTAAGTCAAATGTCACGAGCGCTCACCCCACCTTTGGCATTTAGATACTTTATGTGTTTCTATGTGACATTGCGTTCGCATTTAAAAAGATAGTTTATTAAAAAGGAATCTTCAGGCTTTATGTTGTCTAAGTACATAAAACATCTTAGAAGGGTCTTAGAAGGTTTTTACAGGGTCGGCAGCGCGAGTGTGGCGCCTCTGGTGTTGCAAACGTTCATAGGCTGCGGTGACCACCGGTCCTTCTGGTGGGCCATATGCTTGTCTTCCACCTTAGTGGTATAAAAAACAGTCTAATGTTTTCTCGTTAAACTAGAACCATATTGTATTACAAATAGTAGACGTAGTTTCTTGCTATGTTGTAATTAATTCCGGTAAAGGAAGGAATTTCAATTATTCTGTAGTGATTATTGAAGCGCAGTGAGTACTTATTTAATAGTGTATTATTTGTCCAGCAACGGCCGACACGCTACAGACGCACCGATGGCGGCGACAGGCTGACAACTCCACGGTAAAGAAAGAGGATAGTTTGGAGGCTGAGCTGTGCAAGAACAAGGGCGCCGGCGAGTGGTTCCGCCTGGTGACCGGCGAGAAAGAAAGCTGTCGCGACGTCATCCAGTGCACCGACTCGGTACGTGCTCTCTACATATAGCCAATACACCTTCGCCACATACACATTCTCTTCTCTACTAAATATGTCCTTTAATTAATACTATGAGGAATGCGAGTCACTTTCAAACTGGATCACATTGAGAATATTAAAATGTTAATTATGAAAAATCCTCGCAGCTGTTTTGAATTGCAAAATCACTAAGGAATTTCAATACGGGTATTATAAAGGTAGTTTAATTAAAAATATGCGAATTGCAATGAACGTTAGAAATTTGTCCTCAATATAAACAACGGAGCATTGCGTATTTGTGGGTAGGCATTACTGCTGCGTTCTTACGCCATTCAAGGTAATGTAAGAACACAACGCCGCGCCGCCCGCGTTCGGCGCCCGAGCCGGCCGGCTTTACGTCTTGCACTCTGACGAGAATGCAATGAAATACAATTGGAGACTAACTTCATCATCGTAGAAAATTGGTAAAACAGGAATTTTTAATTAAATAGTAAATTATATTATAGAACAAGATATTTTATATCCCTCATAAAACTTCTTAGCAGTTAACATTTGAACATATTGTTTGTTAAATACATTCAGACACTATGTAAAGTACTATTGTGTGTGCTAATGCTGAAACCTTGACTGTAAATTATTTTCTGTGAATAATTAAATAAAATCAAAAACTTCTCAAACTTTTACATTGAACCTAGCCCTTGAAATTTACATTCAATTTCGTCACCTTTATGTATGAATATTTTGTATACACATTTTAAAATGGTTAAAGAGCATCAACCTACTGAAGCTATCACCGATAGCTTCAATGGTAGGAACGGCATGTTGCATTATAACTAACTTAAATCAAACTGTACTAAATAATTGTTGTATGTAGTTGGAACTTGGTAACCCTCGAAAAATAATCCCTGGGACCTTAACCAAGTCTGCCTATACCTAAGTCTAAAAGTTAATAAAATAAACTTTTAGCTTATTCCCGATACAAGGAGTTTAGCTTCGTATATATGTAACTGACTTTTAAGTTTGATCTCATCTCCCATCGGGATAGGCAGAGACTATGGCTTTTATTTTTAAACTTTCCCGTCTTCTACTTGCATTAGTGATTTCATATACGCTCAGCGGTAAAGAGTACTTTTGTCCTGGCCTTTTCCTACAAGATTTTTGACATAATCGACGTACGTATGTCGAATCAATCAATCTGTAACAAAATCATGCATAATATCATCCAAATAATAATCCTCCTTTTCTACAGGGTATTCAAGCACTCCGTTGTCCAGCCGGTTTGTACTTCGATATTGAGAAGCAGACCTGCGATTGGAAAGACGCCGTTGAAAACTGCTTGTTGAAGTTCAAGGAGCGTAAGGCAAAACCTTTGCTTTATACCGATGAGCCGTTGTGCCAGGACGGGCACCTCGCTTGTGGAGACAGGAACTGCATCGAGCGCGGCCTCTTCTGTAACGGTGAAAAGGATTGTGCGGACGGATCTGATGAAAATACTTGTGGTAAGTGACTTGAGATAAACCTACACTTTAAGAGTCTTAGGGGTCCTCCTTCCGAGGGCTTCCCCGGGGCTCCCAACCCTAGGCATTAGGTAGGAAACGTGTGGTTTTAATCGGTAGGAGTCCGGCATAGCATCCCTATAGGATTTTCCCCACGTTAAAAAAGTAACCTCCACTATAAATTCATTAAATAGTTAAGAAAATGGACGTAGGTACAGATAAGGTAATTCTAAGATCTCGATAAGTTTTTAAGCGACTTAAAACAGAGGAGATTCTCAATTCGACTGTTTTTTCCGAGTATATTTGCTACCTCATAACTTTCGATTGGTTTCCCGGATCGGACAGTCCCTTATCGTGTAACATGCGGGCTACTTAGGAACCCCAGTGGAATGTTAGAACACGAATACCACTATTATAGATCTCGTTCATATTTAAATTGTTGTGTATAAATGTAGGTTAGAAAGCGTCAGATTTTTCTTTACGTATTCCGTAGTATGTGGCCTTCAATATCAACAAGTACTCGGTATGCATCGAGGCGCTCCATACGCAGGCCATACAATAAAATTCCCTGTTTGCTATATGACTAGAAATCACATTGAATTATAATTATGTACCTGATTTGGGTACAAAAGTTCATTCACGAGTTACGAAGATCCTGGAATGGAAACGAACTATATTGCTTGGATCTTTAAAGCTACATAATATAATGAACAAATGAATAGTTAAATATCTTCAATGATTTTGAGTGTATGATTTAACAGATATCTAGATAGTATTGGAACGAAATTGATTTCTATAAAAATCAATTAAACTATTACATAACGTGTAAGTAGGTATTTATATGTTTACGTATAAACAACTTAATAAAGCTGAATCAAAAGTGAAATCCAGTATGTGTCAGCTCTGTCGAGCAATTTGACCGAGCGAAAGTACCCATACTGGTTCCTCTCGCCCCACCCAACACTCATATTATGTAGCTGTGCAGCTGCACACTGCTGGCCCGTCGACATTAGTATAACCCTTGTTAGGTGTTACAACTACAACCGAGTTATTACTCATTGTCGAAACGAGATCAGAACCAAGAACTAGATCTACGCCCCAGAATTCCACTACGTTTCATTATGTAGTAACGAATGATATTCTTAGTTACAAGTACATCTTAAAAGTAAATGACAACCGAGAAGTTTTGAAGGTAATACCTAGTTAGTATTTTACGTGTAGAAATCCCTAAGAACTTCACCATACTGTAGTAACGGTGAGTTGGGTTGAATCGAATCGAATCAATTCTTGTGAACTGAAAACAAATATCACTAAAGAATGTATTGCGATGGGTATGTTTGCAATTTTATAACATGGCCCGTGCCCAATCTTGGAGTGTAATCTCTTTCTTCTTAAAGTCTTGCTCTTTTCGTCATTTGAATGTATTGTGACCACGATTTTGTTTGTCATAGATATCGACAATGACCCCAACAGTGCACCGCCCTGTGACCCCTCGCAGTGTGTGCTGCCTGACTGCTTCTGTTCTGAAGACGGCACTGTAATCCCGGGAGACCTACCCGCGAAAGATGTCCCTCAAATGATCACAATTACTTTCGACGATGCCATCAATAACAACAACATCGAACTGTACAAAGAGATCTTCAATGGCCAACGCAAGAACCCCAATGGCTGCGACATTAAAGCTACATTCTTCGTATCACACAAATACAGTAACTACTCGGCTGTGCAGGAAACTCACAGGAAAGGCCATGAGATCGCTGTACATTCAGTCACGTAAGTAATCAAAATGATAATTTCCTACAATTATTTTAGTTTCTTTTTATTTATATATTGATTCTATTATTTCACAAATAAGATAGGAACTTAAATCCCCAAAGGGGTAGGCAGAGGCCTACATTGTAATAGTTGTACCAATTTGGTCTCAAGATTGGTTGGTAAACAAACTCCTTGCCTTTTATCGTTTAGTTTAGTTGTTATGATTTATTTAATCAAGATATCTGAGATGAAAGAAACACTTATTGTACATCCCAATGATTTGGCATAGCCAATAATAAAGAAAAAGAAGAAATTAATAAATTAACTTTTTATTGGTTATAGCACTAAACTGTACCTAATTCCGGATGACCTTCTCGCTAAATACTACTAGCGTAAATGTACTGAGTACTAATCGTACTGTCTTTTATCTAGGCACAACGACGATGAACGCTTCTGGAGCAACGCTACTGTCGATGACTGGGGCAAAGAGATGGCTGGTATGAGGGTCATCATCGAGAAGTTCTCCAACATAACAGACAACAGTGTTGTGGGCGTCAGAGCTCCATACCTGCGAGTCGGCGGCAACAACCAGTTCACCATGATGGAAGAACAAGCATTCTTATACGACAGCACTATCACAGCTTCCTTGTCCAACCCACCGCTATGGCCCTACACTATGTACTTCAGAATGCCTCACCGCTGCCACGGAAACCTGCAGAGCTGCCCTACCAGAAGCCACGCTGTCTGGGAAATGGTAATGAACGAACTTGACCGTCGTGAAGACCCCAATATCGATGAGTACTTACCTGGATGCGCAATGGTAGACTCGTGCTCGAACATTCTAACTGGTGACCAGTTCTACAACTTCTTAAATCACAACTTTGATCGTCACTACGAACAAAATAGGGCACCTATGGGTCTATATTTCCACGCCGCGTGGCTCAAAAACAACCCCGAGTTCCTGGAAGCGTTCTTGTACTGGGTAGACGAAATTCTTGAAAGCCACAATGACGTATACTTCGTAACGATGACACAGGTAATCCAATGGATTCAAAACCCACGCACGATCACCGAAGCTAAAAACTTCGAACCTTGGAGAGAAAAGTGTGCCGTTGAGGGAATCCCCGCCTGCTGGGTACCCCACTCTTGCAAGCTTACCTCCAAGGAGGTTCCCGGCGAAACCATCAACCTGCAGACATGTTTGAGATGCCCGACCAACTACCCTTGGCTCAACGATCCAACAGGGGACGGCCATTATTAAGAGGAGCCATGATCTCAAGCCTCTCGAGCTCTAAGTAGTTGATATTAAATTCTAAAATGTGATTTGCTAGGATAACATATTTGCCCTTAGAACATACAAACACACTCATCCTAAGCGTCTGTGAATATGTTTTCCAGTGATTCCAAAATGTACCGGGTCTCAATCCCGTCCGTAGCCTATAAGTACCTACCTTACTAAATGTAATATAGATTCACATAAATATTTAAAAATGTCTGTTTGATAGTTTATGTGATTTTTGTAATATAAGTCTGTTTTATAAATTTGTAAAAATATAAAACATAAAAATTGATAGCTTTGTATTTTATTTTGAACTGTTTGCTTGTATTCCCATGACGCGATACTTTAGAACCAAATAAACAGACTGGGCCCTGTGTTTCTATGTAAAACGTAAAACGAAGTTCACATCACGTTTTACATTAAAAGTCATTAAAAAGTATACTTAGATACATTAATCCAAGTTCTCATACTAAGTCCTCCCCTTGAAAGTTAATATGAGATAAAACTTTTACTTGACATTTGTCGTAAGATCTTTCTCAATATAATGACAGCTTAACTATCATTTAAAAGTTGTAATAGCCTCGAGACAAGTTTCAATTACCACGACGGCGGCGCTGCGAGACGCACTCTCAGCTCCACTGTTAATGCTATTCTACGAACAGGTAACACATAATCAAATACTATATACTTCTAGTAATTATATTTAGACTCGACTACGATGCAGAAAAAATAGTCATATCAGTTAAGTTCCTACTGCACAATTGCTCTCTCACATCCTGTATAGCCTCATATTTGTGGGTAAATGTCCTTTAGGCGCGATTGACAGGCATTTTATATTAAGAAGACATATCTATCTGCTACGTCAAGCGCCCAATCTCTATACATTATTTCTAAGATAATGCAGTAAAGGACAGCTACCGAATTAGATAGGTACTCACACGATCTCTATCACACTATTAGCATCTATTGGCGATGATTAGTCAGGTAACAGTAACAGGCTGATCTTTCGATGCCCAATAATAATATGTAACCGCTGCACGAGTTTGGCTCAAATTTGGCATAATGACATTAGGGATATCATGCGGCCTAAGTTTTGAAAACTCCTCACGGGGTTTAAAAAGCAAAACCGCAGGAATTAAGCTAGTTGAGAATCGTGCAATGTAAGTACAAGTTCGCACCCACAAAAAGTCATCAAACATCGAACAAAAGCTAGAGAGATTTGTCAAGCGGTCACTGACACTTGCATGCGAGTTCTGTGGACACTACGTCTTAATATGTACGTCGTGTACAGAGTACTTAACAGGATGCATACCTACCTACCTACAACAACATTCTATTAAAAACAGTTAAGTACACAAATCTCTACATATTTACCGTCCTGGTCAAATAATATCAAGTACGGTCAATGGTAATGCAAAATATACTAGTTTTTGAAAGTCAACATAAAACTCAGAAAAGTTTAGAATTCGTACAATTCAGGAAAGATGCAGAATCGTATTCAAAACTTCTAGATTTGAATACGATTATGCACATATTTAGTTTGTGATAAATCGAACTTCTCATTATCCCAAGCACTATAAGGAGTATAAGTATTGGCAACTGTTATTAGGATTCTCACATTCCCATTTAACCGCTAAAGCCGTAATCACCACCAGTCAGGTAAAGATGGATTGTGTTAATGAAGATCTGGGTAAAGCCTAAGTAAATCCTCCAATAATTAGTACCATTAGTTCGCTAAATAGTGCACATGGAGTGGTGCCATTGCAGCTAGGAAACGATACCATACTAACGATGGACAGGATTATGCAGAGACGGTGACGTAGGGTAAGTAGAACAAAGAAATATAGAAAGGATGTTACACTCGTGCGTGCGAGATTAAAAGTATATTTTATACATGAGAGGTCAAGTATAAAACTATACACGTATAATCATGTCGTCGTGACTGGATAAACGAAAGATTTATACCAGTTATGCAGAGAATTCAAATTGTACAAAACATCATGACAATCATATTTTGGAGCGCCGCCGCGCCGCGCCGTAAAGTACGCTCGGGGCTTACTTCCAATTGTGTAATGTGACTCCCTGCCTCGGTTCAGCCGAAAAACTACTGTATAGAGTTCAAAAGGGGTCTTTGAAGATGTTTATGGGGTAGCGCAAGTGTTTTTCTGTGTACCTACCTACCTACCTACCTCTGGTGTTGCAAACGTTGATCTAGTTATAGTTAGAAGCTAGCCTGCCATTTTAGTGGGGACAAAAATACCTCAATTAATGTTAGCCCTGATTTATGTTCGATTCTTGCTTTTAGATACTGTTGAAGGTTAATTTTCCACTTTTACAACTCCGAGTGTCGCGACCTTTGCGTAAATTCAAAGAATATTACAATATTCATTATGCATATTAAACTATGTAGCGAGTATGGCACCTCTGGGCGCCGATTCTCGACCACACGACGTGAATGCGTGGACGCAAATGTGTTGCAGGCGTTCATAGGCTACGAGAACTAATTTCGATCAGGTGGGTCATATTATAATGCTAGTCTGTCATTTTACTTTTACAACTCCGATTCTCGTGACCTTTGCGTACAAAATTCTAAGAATATTACAATAGGTACTAGCTGAGCCCGCAACTTCGTTTACGTCACATAAGGTGTATGAAAGGAAAGGTATTCTTCATCAGAGTCATCAAGCAGCGTCTGAAACTGCCCTGTTTGCTTAATCATGAAAGAGCTTAATGATTAAGTCTATTTTAAAACAATTCAGTCCACGCCTTCGGCGCGGACTATATTGTTTAAAAATAGTCTTAATCATTAAGCTCTTTTATGATTAAGCCAACACGCCAGTTTAGGTTCACTCACATTCAAAGAAACCCCTACAATTAAAATTTTCAAAATATCTGATTCTTAAAAGTGTTATAACTCTTTTATTTCTAAACCGATTTACATAAAACAAACGCTAAATGTTAACTGGAGCAAACCTCAACACAATAAAAAAAACCGCATTGCAATCGGTTGAGCGGTTACTGAGATTAGCGTGCACAACCGTACAGATAAACAGATATACAGACATACAGACAAACAGACAAAAATTCTAAAAATCATTGTTTTGGGTTCTATTGCGTTCATAAAGCCCCCCTATAATATTTTTTCTTATTTATCTTCCATGTACAGACAGCGACCTGTTACGATTATATTATATGTATTGATATTGATTGATTAATTATACATGTTAAACTATCAAAAACGTGTTCTTTTACATCTACTATGTTATTATTACCTTGAATCTCAAAAGGAAGTGATGCATGTCCAAGACTTTTATTTTGTAAGTGGAGTCGAATGTTCTAGAAGCAGGTCTAGTATACGTCACTACATATTCGATACTGTTTGACGTAAGGATACGGTAATTCTATTGTCAGTAAATGTTCACGTCTCAGCACCGTAGATCGTAACTAGCGGAACACACGCATAGAATTTCGGCATCAGGCATTGGGTGAAAGTGAAAGGAAAACTCACGTAGTTTTAACGAAAACTGTTGAATCCTTCTGGCAATTTCTTTGTCCAAATTCTACTTGCTAAGTTGGATAACTAACCTCAGATAGATATATTGTTAAATAACTGAGCTTCTATCCTTTTTTTACATGAGGGAAAATCCTCAAAGGATGTTATGCCGGACTCTTACCGATTAAAAAACCTCACGTAACGCCCAACAGCCTGTGGTTGGTAGCCCCGGGTAAGCCCTCGGAATGATGTCCCGGGACTCCCAACAGACCTACGGCCACCACTGCGGCCTCGCCCAGGGTGTGGTTCGGGTGCTATCCCGCGTCTTTGGGGGGTTTCGGATGTGATCCCGCTTCTAAGGGTACGTGAGTTGCTCACGTCACGCTGCCGTCATGGGCCTGCTTCTGTAACAGACCCCCGGTCATGGAAGCCGATAGTCCTCGGCGATGAGCATCCTTCGATATAGTGCATACAGAGTGTTGTGCTTAGTGAATATGATCTCTGAAATGCTTATGGCTACGGAAAATCTACGTAGTTGAGGAGATAATGACAACTCCTGACTGACCCCCTCAGTATTTCATTGAGATTGATCTTTTAGTCCTGCAACTTTAGTAACAGGTCAGGACAGTTATAGAAATAATTCATAGAAGTTAACTAATAACTGTCCAGATCTAAAGTGTGTATTTGGCATTCTAATTAATGGTGTGCATATTTTTTTCAAACCAAGGTCTCAAAGCAAAAAATAGATAACTACAAATAAACGTATACATGTTTAAGAAACTTTTCTAATAATTTTAGGCTAACTACTCATAAAAATGATATTAAATTACTACGAATTGCGCATACTTTTGAATTTATCATATTAGTGTGATTACATAAATATTTCTATTTGATAACTCGGTTTATTCTTTCGTGTTTGAGATATTAGGTAAGAGTATCTAGTAAAGTAATACATATTTAGAATGTATAAATAATAATAATGCGTATAGTATCATTATATTCTACTCGTAAAAATAAGAATCTGACCAATTTGAAGACTACATACATGTTGGATATTAAACAAATCTCTGCGCAAACTCAAAAAAAATTGATGAACAGATAGTGTCAACTATAAAAAAATACCTCAATTTAATTGTTAGCCCTGGTTGGATAACCTACCTCTGATAGTATATGTATATTTATAAATAACTTGGAGCAATCTATCCATTGATATAGATTGATCACAGAATTGATTTTCTATAATGAATTTACTGTATAACTTATCGGCCTAAGAGGGTTCGTTCAAAAAGAATATGTATAATAAGAGTGCGATTAGCGTCACATAGCAAAAACAGATGATTGTCACGATATGAAATTCTTATTATGCTTCGTGAATAATGCGCCCTTTGCTTCGGAGAAAGATATCACCCCTTTCATAAGAGCATGAGAAAATCAAGCTATTTTGTAACCTTCATAATGTTTCAAAGCCACGTAGAACCAGTCTAAAAATACTAATTATGAACATACTGTCAATAGATGTAATTTTATTAATAATATAGGTACTGTAATTTTTTTTCCAAACCATAAATAAATAAATAAATACCACGATGTCACAGGTTAACGGTATATGCAACTGTCAACGGTGCTATAATTACATAGACAGTGATCAAGAACTGAGTATCTTCCTCATTATAGAACTTGACCTCTGTCTGTGAAATAAATAACACAGGCCTGCAAAATGAGGGTCATAACTTCCTCTCTAGAATTTGATAGCTGATCCTAGGGTATTTTGGTGCGCTGATTACGAATATGTACTTAGATTTTCTCCATCACCTCCAGATTTTTCGAAAAAGGCACCGATAGAAAATAGAAAAAAAGACCCACGTTTTCTCAAAAAAAAAATATATTTAAAAAAGTACATAACCTTTAACTTATAAAACGACTAAAATATAATAATAACTTGTTACTAGTCTAAATTACACGTAAATTTTATTTGTGGAACCTAGTTCTTTTTTCCTGGAACCTTCGGTTGTGCGATTTTCGCTTAAATTTCCGGTTTGGATCGTCGCGATTCAATAAACAACAATAGTCCGCCATCATGCTAGTATTCCATCTTCCACGATTTCAGACTTCAAGCTCTTTCAAATCTTGCTAAAATCTTTCGCCTTGTTCTTTGCTAACGGCTCCTATATTTTCTGGGAAGTAATCAATGTGCGAATTTAGGAAATGAAGTTTAGTGCTTGTTTAAGTCCCTTTTATTTTAGAATTGTATCTAGTTATGTCACAACAACAAAAGTAGCCATCTTTATCGTGGTCTTTAGCCTCTCTTCATAGCATAGGTGTAACGATTTTGAAGCTATTTTTCTGGCCTTTTAAATACTTGCGAAATTGTAATAAACAAGTCGAACAAAGTTTATGAGGTGTCGAAGTTTTGTCTTGGTTACTTAATTCGTGTCCAAAATAACTTTTGTAAATATTTTTCACTAACTCTGTAATGCTGTTTCATTGTTTTATCACCATAAAATTCCGGGAGATATTACAAAAACAATTCGTAGAATTTAAACAAGTTCGCAATGACATTTTAAAGTTCATGTTTCAAGATACAACTGTTAATTTTCTAAATCAGTGTGGGTACTTATACAAATACCCTTTGGTTTATCTTTATTACACCCTTTTCTGATAATATTTACAAAAATATGTATCTAATATTACTACTAGGTAATTTTTTTGATTTTATTACAATATTAAGTCAAAATTACCCGATTTTAACATGGTAAAGGCGAATTACTTATACTTTTTATGTAGTAATTACCAAATTACTGATTTGCATGAATTTCTATGTCCCCTTACACTAATTAAATGCAATAAAAATAAAATTAAGTAATTTAATGACGTTTTATAAATTTCAAAAGGTAGGCGCTCAGACATTATGAAGCAAAATCTTAAATATTCAATATCAAAAAATCCTGACGTGTAGGATTTTTTTATTATTTTTCTCGTAATCAGCACATCAGAAACTATAGAAAATGTTACTCAGATTTCAAAGAGGAAAACCATTGCAGACCTGTGAATTGGTGGGGTTAGTTACTGTGAATCAAGAAAAAAGGCAAAATGTCGGCGGAGATACGGGCTTGCTTATTTTATTATACGTTTCAAGCTGACGGGATACAACTGCTTGTAATTTCAGTACAGATTAGATTTTAGTGAACCAAAACGCGTTCCTGTTCATCAGTGAAGTATTTTTACGAGTACTCTCCAAAATTAATACATATCAGTACTTGGCATAATGTAGGATGTAGGCATAGACGTACTAAAGATACTAAGAAATCCGCGTACGAGGAGTTTTACGAAGACGAAGTATGTAATAACTTTGTTGTTAGAGCCAAAAGTCTGGCTTAGACAGGAGCAGTTAACATGATGTCCACTCTGTTGTATGGTTTCGATGCAATGGGGTAATCTCTGGTCGAGAGGAAGCATAGGAATGTCTGCCTGTAATCTTTAGTATCCCGAGAAAGCATTACTACGTTCACAACCCTGTCATAATCAAGATTTTGAACATTAGGAAAACACGAACGAAATTTATACCAATCGATTCCTAAGTATCCTATTATTTTATAAGAAGTCAAGTTTCAACTGAGTCAAGCGTTTGATAGTGTGAGTGCAGTCATTACCCTCTTGTGGAATGTTTTTATGTTTACTTTAGCAGCCTGCGGCGTTTGATGTCCAGACACCGCGTTCATCAACGAGACAGTGAAAAATGCTAAACCGATTTGAAAGGGCGATGACCAAAACTTTTTATGTTCATTTGATGAAGTGTTTATGCAGATGAGATGACCAGATATAGACATACTTTATCGCGTTGTTTACCTAACTACCAATTAATTATTATCAAATAAATGCTTGATTAGAATACAAGACTTCATTGAATACTTCATACCTACTTACTCGAGAATCGATAACTGTTCAATATGACAAATACTGAACACTTGATAAAAATTCACTTTTCGTACAAGATTTAGATCTAATCATAGAGTAAGGCACCTTTCACATACAATATGACAGCGTTACATTGGCATGTCAAACAGTCATCAATTTCTACGAGTTGGATACATTGCAGTGGTATGCGTGCGTGACAGGCTGAGCCACGAACAATAGGTTGCGGGCGCCACCAACACGTTAATCTCCCCTGACGGCTGTGGGCGTTGCTTGCGTTGCACATCATCACCTTCATTCATGTAGGTATCAATATAATATGCATCCTCAACTCCACAACCAACTTTCCATTTTGTTTTGCAACACGCAGCATTTATAACGAAGTTGAATCAGGACAATAAAAACAATTGTATTGTTAGCAGAATCTAAATAAATAGAGAGTTGGGACAGCGCTCGCCGTAGACATTAGGCATGGTGGCACGAGAGGTGCTGCAGCTAGCGACAGTGAAAGCAGTGAAAGTCTTCCTCAACTCGTCACCGCGCATTCGCACTCCGAATTTTATGGTTAGCACTTAGAGGTGACAATATTTATTTTTTAGGCATAATTGAAATATCATTTGCAGTCAAAAATATGCATAGAAATTAGTATCACACTCATCTCATATATTTCAAATATTTCAAAAATGTTATCAGTAGACAGATTTCAGTGAATGCTCACGTATACTAGCGCCATAGGATACCTGCATTTGTAAGGAATTTTGCGTCAAGGTTTTAAAATGATCTTACGACATGTCTGTGATACTTGGTTGAGTGGTGAACATTTATTTCTTTATATTTTAAAGAAATAAAGGTTTTCCAACCAATCTTCATCGACTAATCGCAAATTATACGAAACTAAAACCTCATAAAAAGGACGTTTAATCACTTGTTCAAAACACAATGTAGGTATATTAGATACTTTACACAGATATTGCGTAGATAGTTTGGTAGTAAAACGGGATAAATAATGAAATGGAGGATTGCGTAAGTCGCGTTGTAGCTATTTATTAAATACTATCCTGAATCACACGCAGCCTTGGCCGCCTTCTTTTTTATGTAGTCACCGATGATAAATACTTCGCGGAATATTTTTTGTTCTTAAATTCAGGTACAATGTTTTTACGCATTAAAGCTCCGAGTATCATTGTTAGTGCTTTATTACAAAGTCAACTCAAGTTTACAAGTTACGTACATAAAAACATACAGATACCTACTTACATACAATATACAGTCACGCATTAAGCCCTGATGGGGTAGGTAGAGGCGTAATAGGCACTTACATTTTCACTAGTTGAATTTTGTCTCATGTAATTTATGCGTGTGTGTATAAAAGGTGATGAAACGGATAGTGCTACTTTGTCTTCAGTATTAATTAACGGCTAACTATCATGTTATTGGCAGCTAGAACCAATGGCTTACTCGTAATATGCCTAAATCAAGCAAGAGAACGCTCAATAATGTCAAAAACGGTCACCAATCTAGAACTAACAGTCATCGCTTACAGTGAATAAGCGGGGCTACGAAAGCTTGCAAACCATTACCTACTTTACTTTACTTCTCTATTCTTTTGTCCCGCTATAAGTATCAATTTTACATCTATATCTATACATATAATAAAATGATAGAAAAGTCAAAACTGTATATTAAAAATATTTTTAAAAAATACTGGGTGTTTAACATAAGATACCGAACCGAAAATATAGTTAGAATTTTTTTTGTCTATTTGTCAGTTTGCTTTGCTTTGTCCGGAAGGATCTCGGCAAGTACTCAATAGATGTGATTCAAATTTTGCACAAATATTAACAAGGAGTGGGGTCTTCAAATAGGCTATATATTATCACGCTACATATCCTAGGGACTAAGCAGAGAGTAATCAAATTGGCATTATAACATAATTTTGACGCGTACGAAGTCGCGGGCTACAGCTAGTAAGTTATAATGTAAACAGGAATCGAACCCTCATTCGCTTGACATAAAAAAACGATATGAGCAAAATCTTTGAAAGTTTGTTGAAGATCAGTGTTTCATGACCAAACTAAATATACTCTATAATTACTAATGTATTTATTTCGGAGTAGTGCATCTAGTTTCGCAACGGTCTGTGGTAATTTTTTAAGATTAATACGTCAAGTATATGGGACGTCGTTACCTCATGAAAAGGTCCTTTAGGTCAGATCCTAATAGTGAAATCTCCTAAATATGAACTTGAACTCATAACGAATATAACGGTTCAATTATAAAAACTCTCACGGATGTATATTATATAACACGACTTTAGTTTGTGTTAGTGTATTTGTTAGCTTAGTTCTAAAACGAAATATGAATATAACGTTTAAATAATATTTACTTTTCTTCACAGTAATTTATGGCAAAAACCTACATTGGTTACATTTTTTATAGTTTCTTATAACTTCTTACAATACAAAGTATAGATAGATACACGTGCACACATACACTACATTATAAACGAGAATCACCTTTCAACGTTTAACCAGTGAACGTTCGAACATTTTTAGGCAATGCCCGGGGAGATTACAGACATACTCAAGTTAACTAAACGGCATCCTGGGCATTCCTTCAATCCAGCAACAAACTGCTACCAGCAAAAACGGGTACATAAGATTTACATAAGATTCTAATACTTTCAATTTGAAACGACTCATGTGTCATTCTCATGATTAAAAAGACAATTGTCATTCATCCCGCCATATCTCACATCATCCCATTGATAACCTCCCCTACCTTGCGGTGCGCTATTGCGAATTACTCCCATACAATTCTTGAGAAACCTATGCTGTATCGCTATCTTATTACGAGAGATAACTCACCAAAGTTTTTCTGCAGGTTGTGGGCTACATTTCTACCCGATAGCAACGTTTCAGAGATACCAGAAGGCTTAATCTGGCCTTAACCACACATATGAGCTCTGCTTACCGGTGAGTAGATGTAGTTCATTTTTTACTCTCTGTCATTGGTTGCATAGAAATAGGCTACCATGCTGTATCGAGTTTATACATTGTTCAGTTATGAGCAATTTCTGCCAATAGATAGAATTATATCTTGTTCTGAGACTTTGCATATATTTTGAAAGACATCTCACTATTTGCACTCTACTTCTCAAAACCTTTTGCAAAAACTTTTGGTCATCAACGTGATCATCTTAGGATTAGTCATAATTCACATACGACTACTTCGTTTTGCAGCCCTGGGTCCACTTTTTTTCTCTTTTCTCTTTACTACGCAAGGCCTGTGGTATCCCTTGTAGAGAGATTAAGTGGCAGAAATGGCATGGCTAGACAGTTGAGCCTCGCATTTCCCGATCGCCTTCTCCATGTTTTATTGGACAGGTAGTGATAATATTCCATTTTGAAGTAGGTAGTAGTTCCGGGTTTATAGTAATTAATGACTATTAAATCTACACTTACTTATCTTATCAAGTACAAATCGTCCTTTATATCGATATGCACTTATAGTTTTACGTGGCTTATTACAAATCGTAACAGTTCTTCCCTATTAATATAACCAGATTTTTGTAGACACTTTTCTTCAGTTTGGCCATATTCATTCCGTTATGTAATAATTCGGCCTTGTACCTTTTTCCTTCATCAAAGGTAATAAAGACCCAAAAAATGATATACAAAACATTATAATACGAGAGTGAAAGACTCCCTGTCTTGAAGTGAAGAAATCTGTAGAATATCCTAAATATATTAATAGGTACAGGTTTGCATTGCGTGAGTACTGTATTTCTATTTTATGTATTATGTATGCAATTGCAGTCACATAGGCCAATTATTATGCTAAACAGTAAAATTATTCATTTCCCGTTTGTTAATGACGTATGTTTTGCAAATAATGTCAAGGTAAATGTCATTGCATATTCCAAAAGGAGGAGGAAATGTGAAATAGGTGGTAGCGTTCTTTTTAGATAGCTGGGAAGTGGAGTGGAAGTGGACGGAAGCGGTTTATAAGATTTATTGAAAATAATATTTAATACATCTTAGTTTTACTTACTTCCATACTTCTGTTTAGAGTAGTATGTCTTATGTTTTCCCAACTTTGTAATGAACCTAATCAGTCAAATATTTTTTTGAAATTAGTTCTGAATGTTCGTAATGAAAGAACCACTCACAAATGTACGTACAAAATATACAGGCATATTGAAAGCCTCTTCCTTTTTAAAAAGAAGCAAGACTAAAACTAAGAATTTCGAGAGTAATCCAATTTTAATGCTTCTATTTAACTTAAAATGTTTGTATATTTCACTAAAACCTTGTAACTAATAATTGTAGAGCTTAAACCTATGGCTACAAAAACATGACATCGCATGATCCCAATCTAACGCTTTTAACATATTTTCTTTCAAGAGTTCTTTAAAATAAGTAACAGCTTGCCTCAGTTACATCAGACGGTAAAAGTCTAAGGATCTTCATTTTCAATTGGAAAAATTCAAAAGTTGACCATCAGTAAACTACTTACATAGTTAAAAGCATAGCAAGGCCCATAAAGGCCTAATGTTTGGAGTTTGCGTGATTAAATTTCTACACCCAGAGGTTTACACTTGAGTTACCGACACAATTGTTGTGTGGAAATAGGCAGGAATAGACTACCTGCTGTGAAAAATTTTCAAGCTGCGCTTAAAGGTTTCAAGTTCAGGCTACCATATTACTGGCTGGTAAATGAGACCAACGGCTGAACGTGGCTTCCAAAGCACGGAAATTTTTGATAGCGAAAATGCCAAAACGCCACAGTTCATTAACGATCTCAGGAACTAGTGCTTCAAAAAGTGATGAAAAAAAAGGTGCAAATGAAATCATTTTCTGTTGGCATTTAGTAAACAAAAACAATAGCCAAAAATAGGTACGTTATACTTTACAAAATGTGTGTCAAATTAACGTTTTATTTAAAACTAGCTGTTGCCCGCGACTTCGTACGCGTGAAAATTATGTTATTTGCCAATTTGATTGCTCTCTGCTTAGACCGTAGGATATGCAGCCTGATAATATATAGCCTATTTGAAGACCCTACCCCTAGTTAATATCTGTGCAAAATTTGAATCAAATCTATTGAGTACATACTTTTCGAGATCCTTCCGGACAAAGCAAAGCAAACAGACAAACAGACAAAAAATTTCTAACTACATTTTCGGCTTTGGTATCTTATATAGAACACCCAGCGAGTATTTTGTTTAATATTATCAAATGTACAGTTTTCACTTTTCTATCATTTTATTATATGTATAGATTTTGTGTTGTTTCTACATAACGTGTAAAATATCATGGAATCAGCCCCAAATTGTTTAGATCAGTGTTTCCCAATTAGTGGTACGCGTACCCCCAGGGGTACGTGAAGTTGCATTAAGGGGTACGTGCGGCTATCAGTAAAAACAAGAACAATGTCCAAAATATTATTTTATTACGATCATCATCATAAAAGCACGGAGCACCGAGCACTATGACCGATGACTGACCGTGCGCTATCCCGCGCCTCCCGCATCTCGCGTTATTCGGCCACTCCCTCCACCCGGCACCCGTTCCCACTTCCCGCCAGTTCAGCTTTTGTCGTAAGCCGTGTGACAGTGTTTTGTTTTGATTGTGAATTAAGTACTAAGCGTCGCGTTACCTCGGCCTAATATACTTTGGAAAAAGCGTAACGTGTTACGCCGACTACTCCCTCGTTACGGCGCGGGGAGCATCGCACCGAGACGCAGCACTAAAAGATACGGCGGCTGGGTCTCAAGATCGCCCTTCACAAAGCCGAGACTCTTGTGCTTCCACGGACCTCGGATGGGGCCACCTGCGGGATCGAGACTACAGGTAGGGGGCGTCAGCATCGGCATCGAGCCCTCGATGAAGTATCTGGGGCTCGTACTCGATCGACATCACTTTCGAAGTTTTGGTCCCAAAACATCAGGGGACCCAACGTTCCCTACAGAAGACTGTACCTGGGGATCATGCGAAGTATGGCCCTATACGGGGCCCCCGTATGGGCGGAGACCCTGACGGCCAGCAATGTGGCTAGACTGCTGAGCCCGCAGAGGGCGATCACAGTCAGGGTGATAAGGGGATACCGCACGATCTCCGGTGAGGCGGTTTGTCTCCTAGTCGGGACCCCTCCATGGGACCTGGAAGCGAGAGCCCTTGCGTCACTGTTTAGATGGCGCAAGGAGGCGCTGGAGCGGGGCCAAAGGCCTGCGTCTCGAGAAATCGAGGCCCAGCGGTCCCTGCTCCACCAGGAAACCGTGGAGACATGGTAGGTGCGACTTGAGCAACCAAAAGGGGGTTTCGCCACAATCGCGGGCGTCAGACCAGTCATGGACGAGTGGTTGGAGAGGAGACACGGTGCTCTCTCCTACCGGTTGTCACAGATACTTACCGGGCACGGTAGCTTCGGTAGGTATCTGTGGCGAAGACACCGGGAAACGCAGCGATGACACCGCGCTCCACACGCTGGTGGAGTGCACGGCGTGGGCGCAACAGCGCCAGGTCCTCGTGGTGGGTCTGGACGTGGACCTCTCTCGCTCGAGACCATACTGCAAGCCATGATCTCCAGCGGGAGTAAGTGGGACTGCCGCCTCTTACTGCAAGCAGGTTATGCTCGTGAAAGAGACGGCCGCCGACGTGTGTTCGCCGAAGACTATCGGCCTCCATGACCGGGGGCCTGAGGACGGTGAGAGGGCTGCTCACAGTCAGCGTGCGTCAGCAAGCAGGGTCACCCTAGGCGAGGCCGCAGTGGCGGCCGTGGGTCTGTTGGGAGTCCTGGGACATCCTTCCGAGGGCTTACCCGGGGCTCCCAACCATAGGCTGTTGGGCGTAACGTGAGGTTTTTTATTCGGTAAGAGTCCGGCATAGCATTCATGATGGATGTTCCCTCACGTTAAAAAAAAAAAAAACCTATCTGTTAATCCAGGGAGCAACTACTTGTATACCAAAGTTCATCAAAATTGGTCCTGGCGTTTGGGCGTGAAGAAGTAACAAACATACACACACACTCACAAACTTTTGCATTTAAAAATATTAGTGTGATTGCTTTATTAAGGGGTACGCAGGTTTGAGTACATTTTTATAGTGGTACGCAGCAAAAACTAATTGGGAACCACTGGTTTAGATGAATGCATTCTTCTTCAATGCAAATGAATGCAAACTTAAATTTTTATCAAATGATGAAAATGAATATCGATCTCTGAGTAAAACATGAATATTTGGTTCTCCTTGATTTTGATTAAGTAAGAGTTTTTACTAATTACAACTAAAATCTATAAGTATTAATATTATAAAGAGGAAAGGTTTGGTTGTTTATTTGTTTGCATCAAATAAGCTCCGAAACTACTGAACCCATTGAAAACCGCGTAATGTCCTCTAGTATGTTATAAAAGACTACATTTCTTTGTCTGAAGGACGCGTGTTTTCTATGGTCAGGGTCAATAAGGGAAGCCTTAATGCAAATATTGTTTTCAGCGCATCAAAATTATGAAATCCTAAAGTTTTTAACGCTAGGCTAACTATTTTATACAATCTAAACTATCCTGACCTCCGTGAGTAATGAAACAGAAAAGACATTTTCATTATTATTTACATCAATCAAAAAATATATTATTCTTCATAATCAGGAACGTGTAGTTTATAGCCTTCGTTATAATTCATTGACTATTGATTGCCTGCCATGTCTAGTAGTGTAAGTCAGCTAGTAGAATCTACTAGAGCCTGTGCATATTGTTAGGTACGTGCATATAGCTACCAATATGTATAATGACTCTGCATTGTCGCAAGTGAAAGGAAATATCTTGTAGAATCCTTGACTTGAGCGCGCCCACTTGCGTCGCAGTGAGCATGACGCTCTGCGCTTGTGCTTCGCCGCACGTTGCTGCGACGTGCACTCTGAGAATCTTAGAAAAGTTAGTATCCATTCTCAGTGAATGAACATCATTTCTACTATCGTCACCAACTTACAAAGAAACGTATCCTTAACACAAAAACGTCTCTCACAAGAGTCAATCAACTTAAAGACTGTTAGTAGTATTATAATAAGATGGCTAATATTTTTAAACGAAATTGTAGATCGTGCTTTCATTGAATGTTGAACTTTGCACAATATAACTACCTAGAGAACGTCACGCGGTTTCACCCGCCTAGCTTCCGTTCCTAGAAGAATATGGAAATTAAATATAGCCTATGTTCACCGGCGATAGTGTAGCTTGCTAACAGTGAAAGAAGTTTCCGTAACGGTGCATTAGATTCGCTACAAACGAACAATCAAATCTATCCTCTTTATTATATTAGTTTGATAGTATAAACAATTAAACTTTTCGATTCTATAGATGTCAATATTAGTTAAAAACCAATAACTACAGAAAGTAGCGTCTTCGTAATAAAGTCACATAATCGGTGACTATGTTGTATAAAAATACAAAGTCTAAGTATAGTGTTGATGTTCGCTACACGCTAGAAGTAGGTCTAGCTCTAGCATCCAGGTCAGTACACGTAACGACAACAAATCGGCAAGCGATTGGCAGTTTAAATGTTAAGTCTTCAGAATCTTATGCAATTTATAGCATGTCTCATAACAGTGAACATAAATGTCTGAATTTCTTTCAGCAGTGTCTACGAAATTTCTATTTAATTTCATGTTATTGTGAGAAGTTTCAAAAGTCATCTTTATTTATTTATTTCAAACTTTAGCACAATGTACAAGGCGGACTTTATGCCTTAGGCATTTTCTGCCAGTCAACCTTAGGGTGATGCAGAGATAAATGTATTTGGCAGGTTCTCTTTAGTCTAATATTTTCTTAGGCTTGTTATATTAAAATAATAATAAGTCATGTTTTAGCAGTCTCTGATTCCCTGTTCTCTTAAACCCAAAACAGGTCTCCCAAAACTACTGTTTGTTGGTACTTACATAGTTATAAAATCAAGTTTAACTAACTAGTTTTAATACTGGCTGTTGTTTAATGATCAAGCCCAAAACCAAGTTAAAAACCAGATCTGTTCCGGATATCATAATGTTGTATTTAATTACTTCCGGGTTTCATGGTGTTTTCTAAAATTGCAAAGTAAGAAAATATCTAAATATATATAACTCAAAGGTCACTGACTGACTGACATAGTGATCTATCAACGCACAGCCCAAACCACTGAACGGATCGGCCTGAAATTTGGCATGCAGGTAGATGTTATGACGTAGGCATCCGCTAAGAAAGGATTTTGATAAATTCCACCCCCAAGGGGATAAAATACGGGAAGCGGGAACGGGAACAAATTTTACGCGGGCGAAGCTGCGGGCATCAGCTAGTCTTTAATATAGGTAGAGCACCAGGCCTAAAGCTCAAAATATAAAAAAACCTACTATCAAGGCGCCACCATTAATACCATTATCATAAAAACTAATAAATACATTCCATTTTAACAACCGAGTGGCTTTTTTCATGCATCTCTACTAATATTATAAATGCGAAAGTAATTCTTTCTGTCACACTTTTACACCTAAACGGCTGGAGCGATTGAGATGAAATTTGGTATAGGGATAGTTCGAGGCCCTGGGAAGGACATAGGCTACTTTTTAACCGACTGCGCAACAGTAAGGTTATGATTTTACGCGTTAACGACTTCTACGCGGTCGAAGCCGCGGGGATCAGCTAGTCATTTATAAAAACATGTCTATGTACGGGATATTAATAATATATAATATATTATATTATAAATAAATATCCCGTACACATAATTATATTAATACTTCGAGAACAAACAGAATCTAGTCCGGTTTTGAATCTATTGAAAAATAGATTACAGATGGATCATTATCTTAAAGATAATTTAAAAACCTTACAAATTGCGAACTCAGTGTTCTGTAAACGATTACTGCAGTAAGCAGCTTTCGCTATGACCGGTCCTTGGATAGGTGACCACCACGTAACCACTTTGTGACATTTATTTGAGAACGTTTCCGTGCTTCGTTAGGCACAGTAAGCCGTTGGTCTCGGTTGTCAGTAACATTATAGTAATTTAGTCAAGCTGAAGGACTCATGGGCGGCTTGAAAAATTTCATCAGTTGATCGTCACATCCTGCTCTTGGGTCGGTTACCAACCATCAGGTAGGCCGTAAGGTTGTCTGCCTCTTCTTCGTATAAACAAAAACCGAGTGAAAACCAAGCTCGTAATGACGATGATGAAAAATAGTTTAAACAGAACAGACGGGACTTACGATAACGAACTAATTCAAAGCAAAGAAGTAGCTCTCCATGTTAAGCAATAGTTGCCAAATCTGTCCGACACGTACTTACCTATATGGGTATCATTATACTACTGTGATGAATGCCCATGCAACAATTGCCCCTTATAGATTTAATTTATGTAAGAATTCTTCCTTGTACTTACTTTTCAATAGACTTTAAAAGAGAAGGTTCTTTAATCATAATAGAATAGAGGAAATTCAAGGTCGCGAAACTCCGTTAACTTGATTTTCGAATACCGCAAATGTGTTTCGCAGGGAAACAAAATACCGGAATAAAAAGTAGACTAAGTAGGTATATTGGGTGTAACAAAACTACCTGTTCAAATTTCGTCATGTGACGTGGCATCAGTCATGAAACATTACAAAAATGAAGAAAAAAAAATTACATGAATACTTTAACCGTAAATCCGTTTTAAAGGTCCTATAAATGTTCATTATCACCCTTTCTATCGCTACTGAGCGGCAGTAGAAAGCGACAAAGACAGCCAGACGGGTGCTTCGTGTTTGTTTTGCCACGGCGACCATGTTACCTCGAATTGCCGCGGTAAAAAATGGATTCTTAATGTGCGACAATTTTTTTTTTTGATAAAAAAATTAACCCCCCTTTTTTATAAAATATTTGTATTTGATTTCCGATGCCAAGTCATCTCATGAAATTTGGAGAGGTAATTTTGTTACACCCAGTATATTGGTCATATTACAGATTTTTTTTCGAACCTAAGGTATGGTCGAAGATCCCGCTATAGAACGATCTTTACCGAGCTGGTTAATGGATGACAATTATTTTATATTCGATGAAATACGTCAATAAATAAATTGCAGATGGGTTGACCAAAAAAATTCAGTCCAGAATATGATTAATCAAGAGATTTAAAAAAAAAATTTACTGAAGATCAATGAAATAATCAATGGTGGATTCGATGAAATAATCTTTATATTTTAATTAACTTTAATTCATAAACCAGACCGCTGTAAATTACTAGCACAGCATAAAGAGATCTGTCGGCTGTGTTACTGTTATCGATTTACTTGTTTATACCTGCGCTGCGTACCCAAGAGAAAAAAACCGACAACCTAACATTTGCATATCCTATCGCGTTGTACTTTCAATTGGTACTTATAGAATGTATTTAGATATTATCCAAATCAGTGAAATGTAAACATTTTTTTTAAATTTTTAATTAATCATATTCTGGACTGAATTTTTAGGCAACCCATTTGCAATTTATTATTGACATATTTAATTGAATACTTTTCATCATTAACCAGCTCGGTGTAGGTCGTTCTATAGCGGGATCTCATATTAAAGCAAAGGCGAGCTATGAGAGTTGTCAACGATCCCATACTTGCAGGTGGTGTACCTAGAACCTCTTCTAGGGTGTTCATCCTCACACGTTGCGTCCTGAGCGCTCGAGCACGGTGAGATCTAATAGAGGCTTTCTTCCGCGTACGCTTAGGTTGTGAAATGATCTCCCTGCTTCGGTTTTCCCAGACGCCTACAGTATGGGGTTCTTCAAAAGGGGACTTAGAAGGTTTTTAAAGAGTCGGCAGCGCGATTGTGGCGCCTCTGGTGTTGCAAACGTCCATAGGCTGCCGGTGACCACCTGTACATCTGGTGGGGCCGTATTCTTGTCTGCCACTCTAGTGGTATAAAAAAAAAATGAGTACACTTGGAGCCTAGTTTTATAAGACGAAAACTAACCTCAGACATTTCTTGGCTACCTACTTTACTTAGAATCATTTTATATTATAACCCTGAGTCACTCTCTCCCTACAACTCTATTCGTTTTAAAAAACCATGTCAATCTATTAATTCTTTCGCCGTGAAAGCAAGACAAACACACTTTCGCCTTTATTAGTATTACTGGCGTTATAATTTCTAAATCCCTTTTACTTAAACTGCCAAATATTCTTGGCTAGTGCCGGCATCTCACACATTCTTTTAGCCTTGAAATTCTTGATATTCATTCTTAAATTAGACCTTGAACTCTCACAATAATCGGTTGCCTATTTAAATCATCTTTGCTCTATTTGACGTCGAGTGTATCAAGTTCGCTAAACATTTCTACAATTAATTAAAATGGTCATATTGGATACTCTTTGCTAATCCGTCGACTGATATCACCAAATAAAAAAATATTCCTAAAACATTTTCTCAACATAAGTGGCATGCAATATTTGTGCAACGTATCTCACTAAACCACCATATTCCGGACTAACTTATATCAATAAAATAAAATACAGTGGTGGTCATCAAATTAGGGACAGTGGTAGGATAATAATTGTAACATTAATTTTCTATTTAGCCTAATTTCTATATTAACGAAACTTCGCTACTATTATTAATATTGATATAACATGACACTAGTGTCTCATTAAAAAGGGTAGTAGACTGTGTAAATAAAATAATACCCATACAGATTACTAAGGCACATTCATGCCTATACTCACTTACGCTGCGGGTTGCTGGCATGGGCGACCACACACAGGGTTAGAAGCGCGTTATTAAGAAGCCAGAGGTCTCCATTAATACTGCTCACTAAAGCGTATCGATCGGTTAGTACGGCAGCTCTGCCGGTTTTGGCTGGGGTATTGCCTGCTGACCTAGAGGGACCTCGACGGAGTGGACTTCGGGACCGAGAGATGTCTTTGAAACTAGTGGCGATCTTTTTATTCACGTTGTACCATGGATGTTCCAAAGTATTCAGAACTGGGCCATTGGCAGGTCAATCTAAAGCTGATAGGGTTATCGGCGAGAAATAATCCAGCACACAGTGCAATATGTTTTGAATCTTTGTCGTTTTGAAATGTCCATGTAACAAGAAGGGGGTCATCAGCGTAAGGCAGCATGGTTTTACGTGATATTTCTCTGTATTTGAGTTAACCAAAAGAGCCTTCAATCTGTTTTATATGTCCCACCCCATATCCAGAGAAATAACCCCACTGGTTACCCAAACTGCAGACATTTTCGTAATACATATATAATTGCAGTTGATTTCCTCTACATTTCATTTCAAAGTGCCCCTGTAACTTTTTAACTACCCATGAGATCTGCTGCTCGCTCGAAGGCACTAGTTTTAATACTTATAGAATAGAATAGAATAGAATAAAACTTTATTTGTACACCTCGTTAAAAACTATTTACAAAATTTAAACAGACAATATTGTACAAAGGGCGGCCTTATCGCTAAAAAACAATTTCTTCCAGACAACCTTAGGAACCTTATATACAGTTTTCGCCATACATATTGGTAACGATAAGTAAACGTCTCGATTTTGACTTCAGCAATTAAATTTGAGCATTATCGGATAAATGGATTGTTGTATGTCCATGGTCTTGTTAGACTATTTAAAAATCGAGTTATTATACGCAGGCAGGTCAGCTCCTATTCTAAGAATGAACAAATACTTCCTTAACTTTTAATACGTGCCGTAACATGATGATTTGGTTATAAATTAGACAAGTAGTGATCAGTCATCGGTCACGAGAGGTAGATAGAAGCGGTATTTGACATACTACCCGTTCGAGCTAAGTTTGCCGATCGCGTCCCCTACTACGCCTGTACACTAGTCTCTACGTCAGCAGCAAACTTAGCGTGAACGGGTTATATATGATACGGTGGTAAGCAAGCGGTCGCCGTTCACCGCCGCATCACGTCACGTCACGTCCGCAGGCTATGCGGTGCCGTGATCTCGGCCCGTCACTCCGCGTCTGCGTGTGACCCCGCGGCCGCGACGTCCGAGCCGGCCGCCCGTCGCCTGGACCTCGTTCCTCGAACATTACATAACTGATACACCCGGATGTGGCCACAAGGCCATCTATAATTCAACTAACATTATTTTGCAGCCACCGCAACTTAACAACTTCTAGATATGTTTAAGCCCAAATCCTTTTTAAGAACTGATTGCTCATGTGCATTGTAGACAAACCACTTTAAGTATTTCTACTTATGGCGATGAAAATACATTATTCAGATATTTATTCAGAAATCAGGATATAATATTTCACTACCGGTATGCTTTAAGAAGTTATAGGGTTCCGTAGTGTTGTAAGAACCCTTATAGGTAATGTCATAATGTCGGTCAAGAGTCTACTTCCGTTTGTCCACACGTTTTGCCACCATTTATTAATGCGCTAAAAAGCTTAAAAGTTTTACTTTTCATAAGAATAAAATTCACTTTTCACACTCAAGACATGTAATTTTCTTATTGTGTGTTAAAAATAGAACTATAGAGAACTAAAGCAAAAACGTTCATATGATTTTGTAAAGACATATCGAGGTTAACACTCTTATTTTCCGTATTCAGCGACAGTAAAACCTACCAAGGCGTGTCAAGTTGTTCCTGTTTATAACTGTTTAAATTAAAGCAAGTGTAACATTGACTTTTTGAGGTTATATAGAGAATAGGTACTATTTTTTGGTCCACCACATAAATTACGTGTATATTTTTAAGCAATTCTTTGGTTGTTGTTGCATAGTTATTAGGTAATAAATAAACTTTCACCATTTAACGTGTAAGTGAAGATGTGCATCATCAAATGAAATGATCAAATTGCTCACATCCTATTGCTATATTTGTAATGTCAGAAATAATTTATATGATGTCTTTAACCTGTATAATGTTACCAAGTCGTTGACTGCTCGAAGGTGATACTTATATAGTAACCTTGTACATTGATTCGACCACAAATGGAACGTCCTCAAGGATGTAAGATGGAGGTATCAAATCCGAGGCAAGCTGGTATACACCCATCTACAGTAGAAACTCGTTTATCCGGCCCTCAGTTATACGGATTCGCGATTATCCGGACTACCAACCGTGACCAATTTATATGTCTACCCACAAGTCGAATTATTACAAGCATGAATGTGTGCCCCGCGCCTTTCGTTATTGTTTTAGTTCGTTTGCAATTGTGACTCCGCTCTGACGCATGACGTGTCACCTCTACATATTTAAACATGCCCAAGCGTAAGAGAGTGGTGTTATCGCTTAAAGACAAAATAAATATTATTGATTCATTAAAAAAAGGAGAAACCGGCCGTAAGTTAGCTGATAAGTATGGTGTAGGTACATCCACGATAAGTGATATTAATACCGATTCAATTTTGTTGTACACCTGCAAATTAGATAGTGAAGACGGGAGTAAAAACCGGAAAATGATGAAGAGACCGAAAAATGAACTTTTAGAAGAAGCTCTGTATTGTTGGTTTTTACAAAAACGATCAACTGGGCAACCGATATCTGGACCTTTGCTCTGTGAAAAAGCATTACAGTTAAATAAACAATTAGGCGACGATGAATCGTTTGTGGCAAGTAACGGATGGTTGTACAGATTTAAATCACGTCATGGAATTCGTGAATTGGAAATACGAGGTGAAAAAATGTCAGCTAATGTAGATGCAGCAAACTCTTTTAAAGATAATTTTAAGAAGAAATTGAATGAAAATAACTATGACTTGGGTTTTGTTTATAATGTTGATGAAACTGGATTAAACTGAAAGTCGTTACCTTCAAAATCTTTAGCTTCTAGGCGAGAGAATTCAGCTCCAGGATATAAAACAAGCGAAGAGCGAGTAACAATATTAGTTTGCGCTAATGCTACCGGGACCCACAAAATACCTTTGCTCCTCATATGAAAATCAAAGAAACCCAGATGTTTTAAAAATATCAGGGTACCCTTAATTTATAAAAATCAAAAAAGCGCATGGATGAATTCTAAAATATTCATTGAATGGATTCTTCATTCTTCATTGACACAGAACATTATTCTTCATACATTCGATTATCCGGATTTTCGATTATCCGAATGCCTATCGACAACAATTAGTCCGGTTAATCGAGTTTCTACTGTATTTAATTTTAAATGCATTCCATAGATTAAATTATATACTTCGGTACATCCAGAAGGCGTACAAATACCTCATGTTAAATTTCATTTTCTATCGATGTCAAAAGACTTTAACGGCCTTGACTTTTGACAGATATATTGTCATAGTAAGTAATGATATTTAAATAATCATGACCTCTGAATACATTGACATTTCAGACTATCTTATACATATGTAGACATTTTGAAAGAGCTTTTATTAATTTGTGCATATTTAAAATCACTTTTATAGGTAGGATTCAAAAAAACGATTTTGTACTACAGACCTAGTTACATAGTTACGTAAAGGATTACACTCCTATAATCTAATAATATATAACCTGCGCGAAGCCTGTATCGATTTGCATAAATTATAAAACGGGATCTTCTTTCCACCTCTGTTTGACATTGACATAAAATTTAAAACAGGTTTCATCAATAAAATCGAAAGCGAGTCTCACTTAAAATCATAAATTATATAGTAAAAAGAATTGAATTACCAATATCTACAAATATATAAATGGAAGTGTATGTCTGTAATTATTTTTAAATTTCCAACACTCTTTCTTTACGCCAAAATTTATTCAATTTTGGCGTAAAGAAAGAGTTTTGTTATTTAAATTTGCTATTAGGGAAAAAGTCAACTTGGTTCGGGACGGAACTTGAACCCCTGGTCTTTGCCGTAATATTCGCAACGCCCTGACCAGCTTAGCTACTCGAAGTTACTAACTACTTTTTTCAATATTAATTAATATTGGATACATATTTACTAAACTAAGTCTTTTAACATTGCTGAACTGTATTGAATCTTCACACAAACAAAGTTTGGGCACAAAATTGTTGAATCACAGTATAGTACTCATATTTCTGTAGTATAGGTATAGCCGCTACTATTAGAATAAATAAATAGTGAATATAGTACATCTTTAAAATAAAAAACTGGTTATTAAAATACCTGCTTTTTTAATTATTCCACGTGGAAATTTGTTCTCTGTATTCGATTCTAATGTTGTATCTTATTGATACTATTCTTCCGCTGTTCTATTTCCTGAACAACATAAAAGTACAATGAATATACTTTGCTTTGTTTTTTTCACTTCGGTTCTTAACTTAATTTGCACAACACTTTCTCCTTATTACGGCGACATTAATTGTAGTTCGTACGAAATATAAATAACCACTATAAACTCTTCTTATTGTAACGTTGAAATTAGTCTGTAACACAGATCTTCTTTGAATGTATCACCTTCAACTGTATCACAGGTCGGTCTGCAGTTTCACTAGGACGAATGAAATTACGGGATCGTTTTGTTTTTGGGATTATGGTAAATGAAGTGAATGGGAATGATATTTCCGATCGACATATTTGCATTGTACTTGTGGAGCTACAAATGTCCTATGTCAGGAAATCTGTTTAGATTTGTAACAATGTTAATCGGACAAATGTAGTGAAATTGATGATGATGATGCCTCCGACCGATTTAGGCCATAGCGACCACTTCGACTCCTAGTCGGCTCGGCGCTGATGCGCTCGAAGATGAAATTAATGTCTGTATGAATCCGTTTGTAACACATCTAGACTACTTTTTGCCGTAGCCGACATCCGTATTTTTTTTCTGTGTATTTTTCTGTTTGTTTTTGTGATTTTTTTTGTATTTGGGCATTATTTTCAGCTTGTTATGGGTAGATCTTGGTCACGTTCGTGTCTATTTTTAACCGACTTCAAAAGAGGAAGAGACTATGAGTAACCTCTTCCTCTTTTGAAATCGGTTAATGCGCGAACAATCATAAAAAAACATAATGGCCGCATTGAGATTCGACCATTATTTTTTTTATGTTTGTTCGCGCATAACTTCTTCGTTTATGAACCGATTTATAATTTTTAGCGTTTTTTCATTAAGTGCTTTAAAGTACTACAATTTGATGAAGATCTGGACTGGATCTGATGATGAAGATGAAAGACAGTTGAGAGAACTCCCTAACGATTTAGAGCCGTTGAGGTTCGTAAATAATACCTATCTAAACCTATTGGTTTACTTGGCACTGACTTTAATATGATATTAAATAATATCTGATCAATCAAAATACATATTACTTTGGGCTACGTAATTATTTTTTTTAGTATGTTAATTTTTTTTGTTTTTGTTTGAAATCGGTTTTTATTATTTATATTTTTAATTGAGAGTGGAAATCCCTCATGAAGGCCACGCCAGACTAAAATCACACTGCCTACGACCGGGAACCCTTGGTAAGCCCTCAGAAGGATTTCCCAGTATTTCCTACAGAAGTTAGGTTCGTGTCTGACTGTTAAATAAATAAATAAATAAATATTCACGGACATTTCACACAACGCTATCTGATCCCAAAGTAAGCTAGTTATTAGATAAATGATTCTATACTAGGTAATTAGGTATATCAAAGTCCTTTATTATGTAATGTATACAAACGCATTACTTTTATAAAATATACGCTATCGTTACGCATACATATCTAAAAAATAAAAAAGATTTCATGAATTTCTAAGTGAGCCTACGCTGTTGTATTGGCATTTTGTTATTCAAAAGGCATACTTCGTACACTGCCGTCTTCGTAAAGGGTAGATTAATCTATTATGTACCAAGATTAATCTATTTAATATTACCTTGATCCCAACCTCTCTTAATTGGGCAATATACCAATATATAAATGCCCACTATTACGGTAGTCAGTACTAGAAAATTGTCTATTTTTATAAGTTTTTATTAACTTGTTTGTCATTTAACGATGTATTTATTTGGTGTGTTTTGTTTCCCACGATTTGGATCGTGAAAAGTAGTTTAATTTCAAACACAAATGAAATACTTTACAGTTTTACTAGTCTAGTAGTATAATTTCAAACTTAAGTCGACTAATTACTCTCCTAAAATTATTTTTTAGACTGTTTATCATTTTGGTTCCTAATGACACTTATTTATTGTTATTCAACACATGATAGGGCCGGCGGCTTAGCGCGCTAAGAAATCTGTTTTCGCTCACTCATCCCAAGGGAACTTATTTTTGGATTAAAAAGTAGTCTTCCGACTCCTACCGACTAAAAACTACACGCATCCTACAGTAACAGCTTACGGTCAGCCCTCGAAAGGATACCCCGGGACTCCAAACAGACCTACGGCTACTACTGCGGCCTCGCCTAGGGGGTGTTGTGTTATGTTCAAACAGCCGTTGGAGCGTGAAAGAGTAACAAACATCCACACTCACAAAAATCCGCATGTATTATAATCTATATCTATATATATAAAAGAAAGTCGTGTTAGTTACACTATTTATAACTCAAGAACCGCTGTACCGATTTGGTTGAAAATTGGTGGGGAGGTAGCTTAGAACCAGGAGACGGACATAGGATACTTTTTATCCCGTTTCAGCGCGCTTTTTTTTAATGCGCTTTTTTTGGTCACTCGGAGTAAATGCGACGGGAACGGGTGATTTACTATCTCTTATGTAACGCAAACGAAGTTGCGGGGGTCAGCTAGTTACGCATATAAGTTAGTCAAATAACTATTAATATTAACACGTTGCCTGCCATACGAGTATACTAGTAGCAACTTTTTTCGTATACGTATTGCCACCATACAAAATGGTAGGTACGAGTATACTCGTAGTTGGCAGTGAAAAATAACTCAAACTACGAGTACACTCGTAGTATGGCAATGAGATAGGATTTTTATTAGCTATTGCCAATCTACGAGTATAATCGTAGATGATTTGGCGCGAAAATTTTTGCTCCCCTGCACTGTTTATGGAACCACGGCCGCCACGCGATTACTCTACATCCCGGCGCTCGCGGTTGTTCGTATTGAGCCGCGGCACGCGCGAGATTCAACAACAGAATGTCTGGGTCTGGGATCGATATTTCTGACCAAATGCTTTCATACTACTCAGCTCCTAGAAAAACTAGGTTTTGGTACCTACAAAAAATTTGCGATCCACATTTTTGAAATTTACAAGCTAACCTTCCTCTAGAAAATAAATTCGATGCTCTTTCAAAGACGAAGTTGTAAAATATCTTTTTGGCGAGTAATTCACGAACATCATGAGCAGAAAAGGCAAGGAGAATTTCATTACTTGGAGCGTTTACCACCTACTCAAAAAAAAACGAAGCCATGTCGTGTCTGCACCAAAGAAAAAAACTCAAAAAAACTGTTTATTTTTGTCCGATATGTCCTGAAAAACCTGCCTTATGCGTTGAAAATTGTTCTAAAATGTATCACTCTTTCATAACTTCACAGTGAGTTACTCAAAAAAAATTATATTAAACTTATTTTTCTGATTTAAATAATGTTTTATTTTACATGCCAAAGAATTTAACCCCGCCCTCCTTCCACGGCCACTGTTTTAGAATTCATCAGAAATCGCATACAATATACTACAAGAATACTGGTAGTTGGCAGTGCACCCCAGATCATGTACTACGAGTATACTCGTAGGTTGGCAGGCAACGTGTTAAGGAGATAAGAGTACAATTGGTACGGGTACATCTAATTTAAATGTTGCATCTAATTTAAATGCCTGCAAATGTTGCCGACAAAGTAAAACAGTAAGTAGCTAAAGAATATCACAAAAGAAATGTAGAGCTTGATTTTTAGACTAGTTGCTTTTCAAAATTATAGAGGAAGGTATGTAAATATCAAATAATGACAAGTTGATATTTACATTCCTTCCTGTTACCTTCCCGACTGAATCCCAAGTCCTCACTTTTAATTCAAATTTTCAGGCTTCAGCACGCATAACATCGTCTTCAGCTGCGTTATCATAGAACAGTATTATGGTCACTATACAGAGGGTGACATTCGGAAATACGAGTAGGTATGTCAGTATGGGCAAGTCTGTAACGACACGCATAAACTGTTCTTAGGAACCATGTCATCAATTTTAAAGACAAGAAGATCTGCATAGTTACAGTGATATTAAAAAAAAACCGGCCAAGTGCGAGTTGGACTCGCCCATGAAGGGTTTCGTAGCAGCAAGTAATATAATATAAAAGTTCTTATATGTAGTTCGTTGTAACTTTGATGTTTTAACACATTCGCAGTGGTAGTGATTTTTCTTACCGAAAATTGCGGTTTATGACGTATTAAAAAAAAACTACCAGCTCTATCTCGTTCAAACCAATTTTCGTTGGTAGTTTTTATAGCAACGTACATCATATATTCTTTTTAGATTTATCATTCTCTTAGTTTAGAAGTTAGAGGGGGGGGCACACATTTTTCCACTTTGGAAGTGTCTCTTGCGCAAACTATTCACTTTAGAAAAAAATGATGTTAGAAACTCCAATAACATTTTTGAAGACCTATCTATAGATACCCCACACGTATGGTTTGATGAAAAAAAAAATTTTGAGTTTCAGTTCTGAGTATGGGGACCCCCAAAATTTACGTCTTTTTTTCTAGTTTTATATAAGAATCTTAATGCGGTTTACAGAATACATCTAGTTACCAAGTTTCAATAGCATAGGCCTTATAGTTTCGGAGAAAAATGGCTGTGACACACGGACGGACAGACAGACAGACAGACAGACAGACATGACGAATCTATAAGGGTTCCGTTTTTGCCATTTTGCTACGAAACCCTAAAAAGCTCTTGCACAGCACAGGAATCGAATCCGGTCGTTTTAAAAAAAACTTACATTGTTTTTAATTGAATATCGATTGTGTAGGTCATAAGCAGTAAATGTTACTATGAAACATGATACCTAAAATAAATAGAAAACATGGTTCCTATGAACAGATTTATGTATGTCTTGTCTTATATTTACAGACTTGTCCATACTGACCGCGCCGAATGTTACATCCTGCATGTATGTATTTACTATATACATCGTATTATAAATCTTAGGTAATACTTTGAGAAGGAATTTAAGATATGTATAAATAAAACCGGTGAAAGGCTTGTCAGGCCACGTATAGAATAGGGTTCCGTATTCGCCCATCACTACACGTGGATTTAGGAGGTGGTTTTGTCATTATTTTATTACCTGACCTGTGCCGCGAGAAATGGAGGCCCCGCGATTCCTGCTCCGCCAGGAGCTCATGGAAACATGGAAGCTGCGGCCGATACTTACCGGACACGGGTACTTCTGAAAGTCTCTGTGGCGCGTACACCGGGAGGTAGCACCCAAGTATCAACACTGCGGTGACGGAAGCCAGGATACGGCTTTCGCGGAGTGCTCCGCATGGGCACTGCAGCAACAAGATCAGGCATGGGTGCTTCATAAGTACATATCTGTGGCGCATACACTGCCGGGAGGAAACACCCAAGTGCGAACACTGCGGTGACGGCAGTGAGGATACGGCTTTCGCGGAGTAGGTACTCAGCATGGGCACTGTAAAACCACAACCTCATTGCAACATTGGGCGTCAACATTTTCACCGTCAGCTGCAGAACGCTGGAGGCCATGGCTCTCACCATGGTCTCCAGCGTTCCGCAGCCGACTGTGGTGTCGTCGCAGGATGAAATTACTTTCAGGATTAGCGGCCTCCATGGCCGAGTGCCTGAGAACGGCGGGTTGGCTGCTCTCCGTTCTTACAGAAGCAGGCCAGGAAGGCACCGCGTCTCTTCACCCGTCAAAGATGAGGAATACCGCTCAATTTCCCCCACCCCCAAAGTCTGTGTCGGGAGCCCTGGTGTCATCCTTCTGAGGATGTACCCAGGACTTCCAACTGTAGGCAGATGGAAGGTCACCGTGGGGTTTTAGTCAGTAAAAAAAAGCGCATTTACAAGTTAAACCTCTATAACCCCTGAACTAACGAAGTAAGTTCACTACACCTACAATCATGATCTTTTTTTCAGACTTTTCGAGTCAGCCGTTTAGTTTTTAGAGTGAGGAATTGGGGATACCTTATTTTACCTAAAAATGCGCTTTAAAACGCAAACGAATCATGCCCTAATCTAAAAATCATCTAGCAACCTCCTAAGGTTTATGACAGACACGCAAGAAAATATATCATCACCACTTTACGGGTAGGGAAGGTGCTCCAAAAAAACGTTTAGATATCGCGATTTTATTCGTCTTCGACTTCGTCAACGTGGTAAATACCTGCACATCCATGCAAAGCTTCATCTTTCTTGCACTAACCGTTTGGACGGTAAGCCGGGGACGGACATCAAAGCGATAAGGCTTCAGAAAAATGAACTACGGAACCCTAAAAAGTTCCAAAGCTTGTTTGACCTCCACCCTTAGATTCGGCGAAGCACAAACAACATCCATGTCACTGTCCTCACTCGTAATCTTTTTATTATACCAGTTCTTTATTTTGTTGGTTATCCTCGTCCAATCGTGTTTCCTTAATTGGGTTTTCCACCTTTGGAGAATCTCTTCATCTCAGCGTCCTTCCAGTTGCTTCCAATCTATCCTACCGTAAGCTCAAGGTCAGGAGCAACTTTACTGGCTGTTGAGAGCAGTTCATTTGCTGAAGTTCAGAGCGACTGAGTTTGACTTCCGTTTATCAACAAGTGCACTATTTGCAAGAAAGTCTTTTAAGTCCCATAGATTCAAAACAATAACAGAATGACTCTTGTATGAAGATAATATATTTTGGATTCTTTTTAACCCCCGACGTAGAACGAAGGGTAATAAAAGTTTGACGTGTTTATGTATGTGTCTGTCTGTAGCATCGTAGCGGCCTAACGAGTGCACTGATTTTGATGCGAATTTTATTTTTCGATAGTCATTGTGACGGGGGACGGGATTCTTAGCTATAAATCTTGGAGATCATCTGCTCACTTCCTGAGTGATGAAGGGATTTTACTAAAATTCGCGGGTTATATTCAGCGTAAATGTGGTTACATTGATGGTATTTCAATGGCATGGTGACCTGAAACTGGCTGATGAATGAAGTAGTCGGCGGGATACCCAAGTCCTCAGACAATAATAGGATAGTATATGCCATGTTTGGGCTTATTCTGGAGATAACAACGAGTAGCCTATGTGTTATTAAAAACTGTCTTTAATAACACATCGGCTGAACTGATCTGACTGCAATTAGGTAGGTACACCTAATTGCAGTCAGATAAGTTCAGCCGTTAGAACGGTAAAGAGTAACAAACATCCATACTTACAAACTTTCGCATTTATAATATAGTAAGGAAGTAAGAATGTTTTATTGAATAGGTAGGTAGTCATTATATTCCATTTTGTCATTGGTAGTAGTTCCGGATGAATAGTAATTAATGGCAATTACTCTGGACTTATTTAATGTTAGCTTTGATCACATGTGTTTGTGGTTTTCATATGACTTTATTAACTCGTAGCTTCCTGTTATTGGATTGGAGTTTCAATTGAATTGAATTCTAATATTTACATACTCAGTAGTCGATACTGATACTTATAGAATTCGGGACTTCAAGTCCCGAATTCTATAAGTATAAGTGTAGAAAACCGCGATAGTTAAAAAATAACATTAGCAAGTCGATACTGAGTCAAAATTATAATAAGTTAAGGCTGGCTAGGGTGTTCTAGAAAGAATAGGGCTCATAAGCTGGCTGCCGAGTTATCCTGCTGATATGTACCCTGGCGTAGAGTGAAAAATCTAACAGTTAAAAACGTTTAAGAATCGGTGATATTTAAATAAAAAGATATTGCATTTTCTCTTCTTATGCTGTAATGCATGTATTTTTTTTTTCATTTAATTCTTTTCAGTTTAGCCATCATTAGCTAGGTACTTTACGTTGTAAATATAAATTCTAAGCTACAGACTACTTAATGTTCGTCAGACAAGATTATACATATTGTTAATTGAAACATAATAAAATGATAGAATAATTTTAATTTAGATATTGTAGTTAATTTAGAGGATGTTGAATTTAGAGTTAAGATTATACAATGTCCCCAATTGTAAACAGAAAGTACAATCGACTTAACAGTGAATTGTGTACATACATGTAATATTTAATAGCAAACTTTTACAGTAAACATTTACTTATTTGCACATCACACCAAGAGATTACAGATAAGCCACTTTCCCACTCAGATTAGAATATATCGCAAGCTTATAATGAAATTATAATAAATATTTATGAAATGAATTTTGACTAAGGTCGAATTTCGAAGCAAACGACCTTACAATATGGACAGTTCGACCTTTAGCATCTGTCCGTCGGCTGGAGAAAACACGTCCGTTATGCATTTCCTTTAAACGTATGAATGACATCAGCTATGTGGCGGGGTCACGAAAACAAACACACAATTTTATTAATTATTGTTCCGTAACTCATTGTATAATTATATTTTTATTACGTAGGTATTTCCGTATCTATGTCGCGCTCTAATGTAGGTAAGTAGTCAAACAAATGGTAAAACAAAAGAAGACAATTCAAATTTCTCTACTTTAAATTGCTACTCGGTAAACTAAGTTGCGTTTGAGGCCTCAGACGACCGCTTTACTACTCTATCATAAACTACTCTATAAAAACTTAATATGACAATAACCTGTCACCTGCAATAGTAGCTCCTAAGCAAATTGTAGCAGCTACTGGCATGTGTACAAAACAGTTAAAAGTACAGAAATGTTCAAAATTAATCACTTGTGCGCAAATTAGATTAAAGATGTAAAATGATATTGAATTTAGAGAAGGAAATGGCAACAAGGGAAAGTTGCACGAACTATTTTAAAAAGAAATAACCAGGAAGTTGTTGAATATTGAGATTCAGGTGGAGCATTATGTACACACAACGCCATCTAGCCTCAAACCGCTGTGGAAGAACTGACAGAGTTTTAAGGTAAGTTAAATACACGTTATAATAAGACGTAGGAAGCTGTTAGTAAACCTCTATGCTAACCAAAATAACATGTGTCCTTGTCTTAACGAGTCTCTTGAAATAAACCCCAAAGGGCGTTCTGACGAGTGACCAAAGCGGTTTAGAGGGTTCCTGCAAGTGCAAACAATATGCTGTTGGGTGATATCTGAAATAGTTGGGATATTGTTTCCAAAATATATTACCGTGATTACATACCCACCCCGTTATTAGCAACGGTAAGGTAGAGCTAAGGATGACAGCAAGCTAATGGAAGTATGTATCACCATGACAACTAAGTCAACTTTATACACTTTTACACGAATGTCGTAAAATTTACACGACTACCGTAAAATTTAAATAATAACTTATTAAAATGCCATGCATATTAAAATTGCATCACTGTTTCAATCTTATGACCTACATACATATATCATAATTAACTAATGAAAACAAGTTTTGACAGAATATTTTTACCCATAAGCTACAGTGCACTGCTCATCCTATTTGATCATGTGCGATGCAGCTTGAAATACTTCAACTAAAGTTTAAATTGTAAGTTTTTAGAAGCTCCGCAATGTACACCAGACTAGTCCACTAATTACTTTTTTTTGTAATATTTCAATTCCTGTAATCACGAGTAGCAAAAAATTACTATTCGACTAACAAGTAGGTACGTGTCTACTCGAAATCATAAAGAATTTGAAATCGTAAAATCGTAATTTCTAGTCTGTTGCATAAAGAGCCTGAAGAATTTTTGAATCGCAATGTGGAATCTATGGACTAGGAAGTCGATTTTCCAAAGTCTTTTTAAATGTTTGTCTGATCCTTACCTAATGATTGTTGGTAGCTTGTAGTTTGAATTAAATAATTGTAATGTCTTAGCTAGAAAACAAGAATAACGCAGTAGGAAGTTTAAAATTTTCAATAAACAATATATGTACCTATTTTAAATCGTAGAAATTTCCAACGAGAATAGAAGCATCAAATATTTAGGCCCTTCGTACACAAGGCTACGCAAATCTTCGATACTAATGTTGTCAACTTATGTCGCGAATATTTGGTAGCGCACGAACCGTACACACGAGATATCTCAAGACGCGATTTTGTCTATTCTGCTACTGTAGACATAGCGACAACATGTCTCAGACTAATTTAATTTACGAAATGTCTGACACAAGTGACGATGAAACTATGATTTTGGCTTAGTATGCCAAAATCATAGTTTCATCGTCACTTGTGTTTACCGAAAGCGAAGAAATCGTCGTAATAGGAAATATTGGCTTCATCCATATATAGAAAAAAATGTAAAGAATTTCAACAAACAGATACTAAATTCAAATTGAATGTTCAACAATTGCTCCGCCATCTTGAAAATCGCAGCGACGTTAGTAGCGGAGATCTCGACCGGCAGGTGCGCGCGACTGGCGTCGGCGTGTACGAACCTCTTTGAATTTGTATTGCGGTAGTCGCTTAGAGACCAAAATCGTTGGGTATCGAAGATTTGCGTAGCCTAGTGTACGAAGGGCCTTACTGTGATATTAGTACACATTTCTGCACTGACTCAACTAGACAACATAGGTAGCCTAATGACGAATTTAACCTTTAGCTATTGTTAGTCGCTAACACGGAAAAGCCCAATTAATTTTTCGTATTGTTGGCTTAGTTCAATACAATGGAATACATAACTAAACAAATTTCGTTAAGTACCTATATTAAATGATTCAATTTTATCAAATAATAACATGGTGTCACTTCCTTTATTTATGTGTAATTATAAATTTACCTATTGTATGGCCGCAAACCATACAGAAGCTATTATAGGCAAGTCGAAGTCTTATTGTTATAATTATGTTGTCAGTAAGTATATGGTGAACAGAATTTTGAAATATTGGTGGTGAAAGCGCCGTCCTGTAAACTTGACTGCTAATCATTGCACCAGGGTGTAAAAAAATATCGAACGACATAACCATACTTACGTTTAAGTCTAAAAAAATAACAGTACCTAACATTGTTTGTCGGGCATACTGCGGCATACAGGATACATTACAAGCAATTTGACAAATTTTGAACAGAAACATTTTTCTTAATCAAACTGTATCAACAATTACACGTAAAATATCGTACTTTAAATCGTGTGTGGGAAAAACCTTAAAATTTAGCCACTTTCACACAATATAGTTATATTCATAGCAGGAAGTTAAAAAGTTCTTAAGGAAGTAATATAATAGTATTTTATTGTAAGGTTGATTACAAATTAATTATCCAAAGAAATTTTGGAATAAGTAACTATGAGAAAATAATTGTTCGAAATTCTAGTTACCTACTCCTTAAAACCAGACTTGAATGAAACAGTGAATACTATAAGTGTATTCAGTATTTTCAGTATTCAGTATTCACTATCTTTATTTGCATAGGAAGTCACAGTGTAAGACTTTTATTCTCTTTGGACACACATTATTAGTAGAGGTACAAACACCGCGGATAGAGCATGGCACACGCTCTACACTTGCCTGGAGTGGAGAGCCGGGTTTGGCTCTCTGCAGGTCCAAATTTGCCCGGTCGCTTCACTGCCGTCTACTGTAGTTTTTGTTACGATATCCAGCGGAGAAAAAAGAGAAACACTGGTGAAGCTGGAGCGGGCGGTTTCACATTACCGTTTCGAAGACCTTACGCGACTTCTATGCCAAGCGCGCTTTAGTCAGTCGCGACTAAAGCGCGCTTCTCGTATTTCAGGGGGTCACACAAGTCAGTCACTCGTTGGTTAGTAGGAGTTATAACTCTTCCCTTTCCAATGAACCAACACTAGCGATAACAACGAGCACGCTCGAGTTGTCATGGGTGTACCAATTTTGTGAAGTCCCACCCAACCATTCTAGGGCTGAATCACAGGGTGGCATCTATAAAAGATTTCTCATTTTCGTTTCTCATCTTTATCTTGTCATCGCGACTCTAGTTGCGATGAAAATTATTAGCAGGTGTAGTGTTTATCCCATTTAATAAGTGACTGGAGACAATTCTATTTATTTATTTATTTATTTATTTATGTACTTACACACAAGAAATATAAAAAGTATGACAAAAAGAAAGATAGGTACAATGGTACTGCTTATTTCTATAAGAAATATCTCCCAGCAGACCAGCGTCTAACTATGTCTAACTAACGTTCTAACTATGTCGGTAACAATTAATACCTCTCCAGCCCCCGAAAGTCACTTAGTCTTTGTTAGGTACAACTTGTTCACTACAATAAGTAGCATACAACTTTTAAGTCGGACTTTACCCCTTGGAGCCAACGATAAGTAAGTAAAACTTTATTGTACCCCAAAATATAGTAAACAGAAATAACTTTAGAAACTGGTTGGATACAAGTCGTATCTTATCACTGTATCATAAGAAATTATCACTGTGCTACCAGTTGTATCATACAACTTTTTTATAATTTTTTATAAATTTATTTATTCGATGTAAATTTAACATAACATAATAAATCAAAACACAAGGGCGATAATTTTAGCTATTTAACATATTATTACAAATGCTGTTGGTACTTAAAAAGGTAAACCTGAGGTATAAGTACCAGCTGCCTTCCAGTAACACAGTTTTATACACATAGGTACATATATTGATTGTGGTTTGCCCTGTACAATTTAAACAAAAAAACAATACGAGTATGTATTATAGTTTGATGTCTCACTCAATTTATGTTTATACAAACAATTGTGTATGTTTGTGTGTGAGTGTGTGTGTGTGTGTGTGTGTGTGTGTGTGTGTGTGTGTGTGTGTGTGTGTGTGTGTGTGTGTGCGTGCGTGTGTGTGTGTGTGTGTGTTTATGTGGGTGTGTGATGAGTACAATATGTTTTAGAGGAGAGTTAGAGGTATATTCTATACTGGAGGGTGAAGAATAGTCTCTGTTTCTTCATATGAAAGGCTTAGGAGATAGCTCGTGAGTATTTTTTTGGCTTCATATTTGGTTTTCTCGTGAAAACGTAAGATACCGTTAATTTTACTTGCTACTACTTGTTAATTTTACTAACTGGTAGGCTTATGGTATAATGATAATTGCATAAAGGCAGCTATGCCATGAGACTCTGTATGAAACTAACTAGAACCGACTAAAACTCATCCCTTTTCCTCATTTTATTTTATTCTTAAAATAATTTTAAACGAGAATGTTCTAAATTAGTCCTAATCATTCAAGTATGTCCTTCAAGAAAATTATTCACAGTTATTTCCACAGCTTTGCATATCGAGTTACTACAACATGAAGAAATAGGATTAGTTTATTACACCTGAGCCCAATTTAATATGGAATATTTAACAAACTAAACTAGCATAACAAATGAAACCATTAGTAGCCAAGAGAAGCCTTCACCCATTTCAGGGGAGGTCAGAAATTGAGTCACGAAGTTTATGAAATATCTAACAACGAAAATGAAATGACCTTGTTAATGAGGTGACCATCTCTAACTGTTCTAGGGCTGCACTACAAAACATTTCTCATAATAAAAACGCAGTTTCTTGAACTCAGTTTTATAAGTTGAAAAAGCGTTTCTTGAATAAGGTATGTTAAGGTGACATGCGGACGTATAGTATATTTCTGTCTACCCCTATGGCGATAGAGATAGGCGTGACTGTGAATGTTTGAGTATTTTAGTAGTACCAGTAACTTATCAACACAGATGATTTAATATATTCTATATCAATTTGTTACAGATCAAGTTTTGTGATAACTGGTGTCTAACTAAGCATAGAGGTGGATTTTGATCTTATGTTTTAGAACCTTTACCTCGTAAATAAGTGATAGTTGCGCAACATTTATCAGATTTGAATATTAGAGACTACTTTTTTTAGATTCCATAGCACAAGTTCGGAATAGATTGGGTTGTGTAAAAAGAAAAGTGTTTGGTGAACTTTTCACTGACATTTTAACTTCATCGTTTGCAATAAAATAGTGGCATTGGCCTCAACCGACCTGCATATATTTGAATTCATTTATATAAATGCTAGATAATAAAGATACTATTACTTCTGCTTACTAAACCACCTTGGCACACCTCAGCCTATTTCAACTTTGTCTCTCTAAGGCCTATTTCGCGTCACCGCCCTTCGTATAGACGATTTATAGCACAACTGACATAGCAATCGGAAGTATCTGCTTTGTAAAGTTTTTCAAAACACAGTCCTTTGAAAAGCAACCTGGACAAGCATTTGGGATCCTGGGGTATCCTTCCGAGGGCTTACCGGGGGCTCCCAACCGTAGGCTGTTAGGTAGGTTACGTGTGGTTTTAGTCGGTAGGTGGTCGGTCCATGTAGGACTTTTCTACCGTTAAAAAAAAGGTTATGCAGCATATCTAATAATGCCACTTATCCATTCAATATAGTTCATAAAATTCAGACAGGATTCTTTATATCTACATGCCTCTGTAGCAGCGGAAGTAACTCTATGGTACTTTTTCCGCAACAACTTTTAAACATTAAGGAGACCCCGGAAACGAGAGTTCCTTTGCACAACCCCTCGTAACTTTGCATACACGTTGCAGCATATCCCAAAAACCATCGCACTCCTGCGGAGATTCCTAGCCTTTAAAAACTTGTGAATTAAAACGGTATTAGGACTATTCTGACAAGCATCACTAAATCGAGTTTATCCTGTAAAAATGCATTTAGTTTGGAAAACGATAGTTTAAAACTTAAAACAATGGCTTAATTCGGTCTGTTAAAATTACCAATTCACCATAAAATAAAACAATTGCCTATTTATTACATCTGACTAAATTATGCGTATCTACATTTTTACCAAATATTCACATGCCTACGCAACATATCGCTGAGCCCTTGATCCAGAAAGATAAAGTAACTAGACTTCTTGATGTTGGTACCTGCTGGCCCTAATGAAATGGTGCTTATTTGAAGATGTCTACATTTACAAAAAAAAACACGTACTCATGCGTCAATGAGCTATTGAGCTCAATATGGTGGTGGTAGGATCTTAATAACATCAAAGTAAAATAACATGGAAAGCTGTGCACCCAGATTAACATGAGGATTATTGTTACTGCAACGTAAAGTTATGTATTTTTTGAAACTGCTCCTATTATTTAACTTCTGCCTACGTTACTAGTATATTTACTGTGAGACAGTATCTATGACGCCATGAGGTAACCAGTTGGCCCTAATTAGTTCTAATTTTAAATAATCAAATTTCATGAACATTTTGATTGACTGAGGGTCTGAAGGTTTGAAGGGTGAATGAATTAGTCATGATTCTTCATATAATTCGGCTTCTATTACTTAAATTTTCCTATTATCTGTATCTGCTGAATATCAATAACTACATACATAAACGAAAGGTATTCGAAATTCGTCATTTTATAATTTGTATAAGATGACGAATTTTTAATACCTTTCGTATACCTACGTGTGTATTTCAGATACTGAGTATTAAACTTTATTTTTCCAAGGTGTAATGCAGAGTCCTTGATGTTTAATTAATTTAGCATTATCTTCCGCCTTTCAATTGCATCTTCTGTGACAAAAACTTCCTAATTAAAGATTTTCAGCTAAATAACAAGTTATTCTTTAGAGTTGGATTTTTGCATCAGCATATAACTATGATCCTCACTTAGGTACAATGTACTTACTTATCATTTTCATCATTTCATACCTATGCAATTCAAATTCGAAATGAAAATGTTGATATTACTTTTGGAAACGAGTATTATGGAAAATATGTTTTACAAATAATGTGTTTGTATAGAGCATTTAGCAAAATATTCCATATTTATGGAACGTCCATCTATTACAATCACAATGTTTCACGTATTACGAGATGGTCTTCATGATAATTTCTGAGTATATTACGTTACTTCTAAAATCTACAGCGCATCCTTATTAAAAGCTGCCAGAAAAGTGCACAAGCTTATATTGTCCAGAGGTGCAGCAGCTAAAGGACGCCTAATGCGTCTGAGCTCTCCGGGTGCCGAGTTCGCGCTGTCAGTTAATATAAATACAAATAGGTGAAGAGGGGCAGCGGACACCTCTTGCACTTTGTTGGCGGAGCACGTCGCAGGCACCAGTCCTCGCCGAGCATCATGGCTCGACACGCGTATCTGTGTCTCGGTGTGTTGTTGCTCAGCTGCCTCGGTGAGTGCCATACTGATTATTTTATTCCCGTGTCATAAATATTTATAGGATAAACTTAACACTGAAAAAAAAGCAGTTTTCAAATATTTTTCTCAGTTTTTCATCTCTGAAAACCTTTTCTGAAAAACTTTAATTTAAAATACAATAATTATTTATTGATATCTTATTTTAAATATTATGTAAACGCATTCAGTGACCAACTATTTAATTTTTTGCAAATCAAGTTTCAGAATATTGCAAAATTATATTACATTTCGAAATAATTTATTGTGTTTAGAAATATTATATACCTCGACTTTTACTATTATATAATAGTAACTTAGACAATATTTAAATAATAATAATAATACCTAATTGTGTAAATGTGCTTGTCACAACTAGTGCTGTGACAATTGAATTACAATAACAACAAAAAGCTTAGTTCACGTACGTTAAAGTCGAACTTAGAGGTACAAAGAACGCCGGCAACCTACGTGGCGCGGTTAGTTCGTTTGACCTCGATTTCTTTTCAACGTTTCAACTTTCAATGCCGACCTGGAATCAAATGCAATTCACTTGAACAATACTAAATTTATAATTCTTATAACAATCTCATGTCATAACAATAAATGACGTTTAGATAAATTATAACTATCCATGTCTAAGCTTTCTCGAGATTTATATCTAGAAAGTCATTACTTTATAGTGTTTGCTTTAGAAACCAAAATAATGTTAAAGTTGTTAAGTGAACGATCGAGGTAGGTATGTATCAATGCACGCACAGGCACGGCACTGTAATCAAACTGCAAGTACTACATTCCATTACCTGCGGTGTTGTAATCGAGGCTTACGTTCTGTCGGGTTACCTAATGAGCATGTAAAGAGAGTACGCCCGATGCCGCGTCTGATACTCCAAATTTTTAATGCTAATTATCCGTTATATAACACTTTGCTAATTGAAATAGTGGGCAGTAAAGTAAATTAATTGACCGTATAATAAATTCCAAGGGAAAGCTACCCTTATAATATAGGCTCCCCTACTACTATGCAATATTTGTTTAAATTTCCACTCTCACCCGCGTACGGTTTAGGACAGTATATCTGTGATTCTAGGCCTCGTGCGTGATAGGTACGAAGAAATTACGCCCTTTTTCCTGCAGGAGTAAACAGAGCAATACTATACGCTGACGTTTCTATATTAGTTTGAGATGTGACATATCTTATCGAGCGTCGATCTATAGGGATGTTCCAGCGGTGTTTGTAGATCGCAGAGTTGATGATAACGATGATGATGTTATTATAGTGAGCAGTGCACGAGTCAAACGACAAGATGAAGATTCTCCCGGAGACGATGTAACCGCAGAACAGCTGTGCGAGGGCCGCCCAGCTGATGAGTTCTTCCGTCTCGCCCCTGACAAGGACTGTCGCGATGTAGTCCGGTAAGTTCCCAGTACAACATGAAACCACATTGTATTACACCTAGTAGTGTCGAAACATAAAATTGATTTGCAATGTTACTCTGTCGTCATATTGTTTTCATGTCTCTATCAGAAGCTTAGAGAAAACTGGTTAGTTGGTAAAAGAACAAGTTTCACGATTTAGTTGAAATGAAAGTTTAGTACAATTGCTTTGCCAATATAACACAACGCTAACCATCGAGAGTAAAATAAACGTAATTGGACAGCAACCGAGGTGTTTTTGTTATTAGGTACAGTGAATGTGATCACAGACCGTTGTTTGACTTTGATTTATTTATAGGCTCCGTTTAGTATTCTAGTAGCGATGACTTTATATATTCCAGTCTCTTACAGGGCGGTCGTGCATGGAATTCAAAACTATTCAATTAATTATACTTGTCTTGTTAAAAAAGCATACCTCTCAGAAACGGTATAAGTACTTAACTTATTTTTAATTGAATTCATATCGTCGTTTCAAGAATTCGTAAACAATATTAATTAAATAAATAAATATTCACGGACATTTTTCACACAACGCTATCTGATCCCAAAGTTAGCTAGGAATAACCTGCTTGTGTTATGGGTATCAGACCACGGATATTTTTTTTATTTAAAACTTATATAAGTACTTTTAAATACATACTACAGACACCCAGACTCTGCAAACAAACATTTATGGATCACATAATTTTTTGTCTCCGGTGGGAATCGAACCCACGACCTCTATACAACAAGGCAGTATTAATGTCATAACTCTATTACATCGATGTCTATAATTTTTTATTCATCGATATAAGTCTAATAACTACAGGATTCTAAATACTTTGGTTTATGTTCATTTCAATTTATTTTGAAAATAAACTTTAATCTAAAGCTATCTCTTTCAATTAGATGAGGTGACTCTACTTATTAGTCTACAAGGAAAATACACGTTAATATAATGAACGTGATGTGCGTGGGTGCGTATAATATACTTAGGTAGGTACTAAGATTGCAGCCATGCTCAGAGTTCCGCTGTGTACAGGTGCGACGCGGGCGCTGAAAACGGAGTGACGAGGCTCGCCAAATTGCGCTGCCCAAGCAGTCTCGCCTTCGATATCGAACGACAAGTTTGTGACTGGAGACCAAATGTTAAGAATTGCAAACAGATAGAAAGTAAGTTCCGTCGAATCGAGGAAGTGGTTATGCGGAGGGCTAAACTTCCGTTACGGACCCGGTCGAGTCGTAAACCGGTGGACCTGTTAGCCTTTCGAATGTCCACTTCCTACTGTCAATGCATTTACTTTAATGATACATTTCTTGTCAACGCAGGTGCACTAGGTCAGGTCTTAAACAAATCACTTGCCCGTCTGGACTGGCTTTCGATCTTGATAAACAAACCTGCGACTGGAAGGGTAAAGTGAACAACTGTGGCAAAACTGATAGTAAGTGCCGAAACTATTGGCGCGTGGCAAACAGCCGGGCTTGGGTGAAGGGGCCGAATCGCACTGTAGTTAAGGTGTTCTGCATGAGGCCCCGATACAGGGACCGCGGGAGCTGCGTGCTCCAGTCCGTACCAAATAGTACACGCTTTACAGACACACGCAATACTTAGTTTCACTATCCACCATTCTACTAGGTACATATTTTGATTCACGTGCCTAAGTAACATTTAAGTTTAATCGAATATTTTATTAGATACGAATTTAAAAAACTAATAGTTAAACCAAATTTGAAATGTAACAACATTTAGAAAATATTCCCAAAAAGTCAAGGTTATTTTTACGAATAACCTTCATTCAACGTCAATACTTAATAACTCAAATAAGATGAAATCACAGAGGCAAGAAACATAAACAATAAATAAATACCATTATACACGAGCGACTTACGTGTAGGTAACTAAAACAGCATTTGAGGAGTATTGTAGATTTTCATAGGATCACTTGGATAGTGCACAAACAAAAAAGAGTTTTCCAAAACGATCCAGCCGTCTTCGTGTAATCAAGTAACATACATGATATCACAGCAAATTTAGAACCTTTGAACTATATCAGTGTTCCACATACATACCGGGTACCTAAGTTGTCGACAATTCTGTAAATATAGATACTGTAGGTTTATAATACAACTAAATAAATCATGGGCACTTAGGTACCTTTTACATATTTGACAACACAGACACTACTTTTGTGTACACCTATTTCATAACACATTACTTCTTACCTACTTTCTTTCAAACTCTGGCTTCAGCTTCATTATCATAAATGAACACTAACGTATTTTAATAAGATGGGTCTTTTTTTCCTGGAGGTGGTGTGAGTAAATTTTATAATTTATTTATCTACTATTAAGTAGCATTGGCATCATTGACCTTCTTAATTAGTTATGTATTATACACAAAATTTGCTTAACCTAATATTACGCAGCTTAAGATTAACACATTCCTAATAAATCTATTTCATGACAAGATCAAACTAGAATAGCAAATATGTGTGAATAATCCTTCAAGTTTTTAACAATACGATATTGTTTCATCAAATGATGTATTCACTAAATAATAAAGGAAATTCACTTAAAAGTTATTCTAGTTACCTTGTAGCATAATAAAGATACTTGGCTTTAAGGTATAAACTATAGTTTATTATTATAATCATTACAAAATATATTTTTATGTTTAAGATTTCCACTTTGATCAGAACCACTATGTATAACAATCTTGAAATTACCAAATCTTACCTTACTCTGAAATTTTACCTTATTTTCAATCATCATGTTAACAAAATCGTTTAATCTCTTAAACATTTCTCACCATTTTTAGTCAACTATTCTCAGTCTAGCTCTTTCTGTTACCTTTTTGTACTTCAGTATCGAAATCATTCTGTGAAGCTTTTCTTCTTTAATCATATTCATTACGAAGCCCAAAGGAATTGCAAAGTTAAGAAGAAACTAAATAAACATTATACAAGAGTCAATATTGTGATTAGTACCTATAACTCAAAAATTTGGACATTAATTAACATCATTTTTTGGACCAAAAAGAAAATTTCAAACAAGTAAATTAAAATATAATTTTATACAAACAAAAGCTTAATGCTTTTCAATTCCTGCGAGCCCTTGAAACACTGTTACAATGACAACACCAAACGAAACACCTGCAAAGTATGTAATGTACACGGCCGTACATACTCGTAAAAATCACTTTTCTTACACGATTGATTCAATGTAAAATAATGTTTTACAGAGCCAAGGAAAATTATGCCAATTCTCAAAACGGATGAGCCCATATGTCCTGAAGGAAAACTGGCCTGCGGCAGTGGCGACTGTATCGAAAAGGAACTATTCTGTAACGGCAAACCCGATTGTAAAGACGAGTCTGATGAAAATGCATGCAGTAAGTGTAAAATTAAAATTAAAAACATCGTTTAAGACCTTACACTGAAAGGGAATTTGAAGAGGTTTAACATTTTTTTTTACATTTACAGCTGTCGAGTTAGATCCCAACAGAGCTCCCGACTGCGACCCTAATCAATGTGTTCTACCTGATTGTTTCTGCTCTGCGGACGGTACCCGTATCCCAGGAGGTTTAGAAGTAGCTCAAATACCTCAGATGATAACAATTACCTTCAACGGCGCTGTTAACGTAGATAATATTGATCTATATGAACAAATATTCAATGGAAACCGCCACAATCCTAATGGTTGTACGATTAGAGGCACATTCTTTGTTTCTCACAAATATACAAATTACGCTGCTGTTCAAGAATTGCACCGTAAGGGTCATGAAATCTCAGTCTTCTCTATCACCCATAAAGATGATCCTCAATATTGGACTAGTGGAACCTACGACGACTGGTTAGCGGAAATGGCTGGAGGTCGTCTTATTGTCGAGCGGTTTGCTAACATTACTGACTCTTCCATTATTGGTGTCCGTGCCCCATACCTTCGTGTTGGTGGAAACAAGCAATTTGAAATGATGGCTGACCAGTACTTTGTTTATGACGCATCAATTACCGCTCCTCTTGGCCGAGTACCTATCTGGCCTTACACATTATATTTCCGTATGCCACACAAATGTAACGGTAACGCTCACAACTGTCCATCAAGAAGCCATCCAGTCTGGGAAATGGTTATGAATGAGTTGGACAGAAGAGACGACCCCACTTTCGATGAATCGTTACCTGGTTGTCACGTCGTTGACTCTTGCTCTAACATTCAAACTGGTGAACAATTCGGACGTCTTCTGCGTCACAACTTCAACCGCCACTATCTGACCAACCGTGCCCCACTCGGCCTGCACTTCCACGCTTCATGGCTCAAGTCCAAGAAAGAATTCAGAGATGAGCTGATCAATTTCATTGAAGAGATGATAGGAAAGAACGACGTTTACTTCACTTCTCTCATTCAAGTTATACAATGGATGCAAAATCCAACAGAACTGACATCGCTAAGAGATTTCCAGGAATGGAAACAAGATAAATGTGACGTGAAAGGACAACCTTTCTGCTCTTTACCAAATGCCTGTCCTCTCACGACGCGAGAGTTACCCGGAGAAGTTCTCCGTCTTTTCACTTGCATGGAATGCCCGAACAATTACCCATGGATCTTAGACCCAACGGGCGAAGGCTTCAATGTTAGGAAGTGATCTCTTTAATATATTAAAAGACTGTACACATGTAAATAATACTCAGTAATGTTAATAATAATTACAATTATGTTTGTGACAGAACATTTTCATGTTCAGAGAAAATCCTACTCTGGACAATTACAGGTACTCAAATTTTAATTAGGTACCTACATTAAATGTGAATCAACGTGGCAGCCAAGTACCTATATACCTAATACCAGCAATCGGGTACACTTTTAGATGGTATATTTACCAAGAGAAGCTCATGTTTCATAGTAATTTAGGTGTATGACAATAAATTTTTAATTTTAAATAAATATCGTACTTAATTACCCCTATTCCATTTTCTTAAATTCGTAGGTTCGTCGTTCCCAGTACGGAATTACAAGGTTACTCACCTTATACCTATCATTTATACTCTCGATTGTCAGCACTTGATGAAACTTGTTGTGATACATTATTTATTTTGTTTTAAAGCGAAACCGGTCAGGTGGTGTTAAACTAAATTAAATTGTGGAATGTAAGTGCAAGTGTGTGTTTCAATATTGTATTACTCACCTTACCCTATTACATAGATACATATAGTCAAGACTTTTTTCCCGAAGAAATAGGCAGAAACATAGTACCTATACGCCCACATTTCACCTTATAGTTTTATGTTCCACGTAATAGGTGATAAGCCTATTGCCGTGTTGAAATCGACAGGTGCAGGTCGTGACGACCCGTGATTTTCAAGCCGCTCATAAGGCCTTTAACTTGGCTTTACCTAACCTTTAAATCTCGAAATGAAACCCGGTTGTCAGTAAAATGACAACCGGGTTCCATTTCGAGATTTCATTCTCTACGACTTGGATCGTTTTGCGAAAGTGTTCCCTTAGTCGCCTTTTAAGACACCCTCGGAATGAATTGGGGTGGCGACATTTTGTACTCTTTCCCGTTGCCACATGGGGCCTTGTCGCCACACATCGCCACACCTTACCTTAGATGTACATAATTATGAAAAACCTCATGAGCACGTCAGTATTGGCAGTTAACTGTGAGTAGGTGAGGTAAGTTTTGAAAGTGATAAAAATGTTATAGGTATAGGAATAGGATTTCGATGCTTTACTTTCTCAACCTCGATTCTCAAAATATGCTACTTTTCAGCTAGGAAACCGAAAAAACTATCTATCTTTTTATACATTGAAATTTTTGTAATGCAGCTATTTAAATATAGATATGTGTACAGATGCATTTTTTGAGATACGACGGCATTTAACTATGACTAAGTAAGTATCGAATGTGACTACAATGCTGTTTAGAAATGGAATTTTGCCACAGTAATGTTTAAAAAAACCGGTCAAGTGCGAGTTGGACTCGCCCATGAAGGGTTTCGTAACAGCAAGTAACATAATATAAAAGTTCTTATAGTTCGTTGTAACTTTGATTGATGTTTTAACACGTTCGCAGTAGTAGTGATTTTTCTAACCGAAAATTGCGGTTTATGACGTATTAAAAATAAACTACCAGCTCTATCTCGTTCAAACCAATTTTCGTAGATAGTTTTTATGGCAATGTACATCATATATTTTTTTTTTAGATTTATCATTTTCTTAGTTTAGAAGTTAGAGGGGACACACACACATTTTTCCACTTTGGAAGTGTCTCTTGCGCAAACTATTCACTTATGAGGGTTTATCACCCAGCGCGGACAAAATTGAAAAAGTATCAAGTGGCGTTGAGCACACTCAAAGTATTCGAATATTACGATAATACCTGACTGGGAACGCGGGAAATAAAGTGATACCTCCTCTCTCTGGAAGGCCTCGGCCGGTACTAATTTCTCGCGGCCCGTGCATCGAGTTTGAGGACTCTTTTTATTACGTTACTAGCTGACCCGCGCAACTTCGTTTGCGCCACATAAGAGAGAGTATTACCCGTTCCCGTCGCATTTACTCCCGTCGCGTTGCGTTTACACCCGTAGCCGTCTCCTCGTTAATATTCAATACATAACTATAAATATTTACGCAGCACACGCAACGAAGCTCTCAAAAGGAATAACTTTTTCCCCGTTTTTGAAACATTTACTATTACTGCTTCGCTCCTATTCTTTGTAGCGTGATGCTGTATAGCCTATGACACTCCACAATAACGTAGCTTTCTATTGCTGAAAGAATTTTTAAAATCGGTTCAGTAGATCCCGAGATTACCCCTTACAATTTAACAAACACACAAACTTTACTTCTTTATAATATTAGTATAGATTATAGATATGTTTAAAGAGGTTTCTAGAATATTACTGATGTATTCAATTGGTGATATCATGATCAGTCTGTAAATGTAAAAAGATCACCATTTTGTAAACTAGAAGTGTACCAAAAATCGTGATGAAGTTCATCAAAGTACGACGTTTTTTGGAAACTTTATTTATCATGTTTTGGTGATAAGAAATATATTTCGGTATAATTTTCTTAGGCGGATTTAAAGAAGACAATACAAAGATACTTATAGCAGCTTTAATTTCTGTGTACATCAATTAATTTTATACCACCCGATTGGCAAAGATGCCTTGTTTCGTAGAATTTCTTTAAACGAGGTGTGTAAACACTGTTTTTAATAAAAACCTAGTTATGCCACGTTTATTTTGATTAGAACAATTTTTAGACAAGGAAATATATTACTCTTACACATTAATCATACTTACTAAACATTGGTAGTTTCATTAGAAACAAACGTATTAAACGCGTGAAATCATGTATTTGTGCGTTAACCCTCTTAAGGAAAAATCGATTTTAGGAACCTCTATAGCATTTTTGAAGACCTATCTATAGATACGCCACACGTATGGGTTTGATAAAAAAAAATTGAGATTCAGTTCTGAGTATGGGGACCCCCAAAATTTACTGCTTTTTTTCTAGTTTTAATAAGAATCTTAATGCGGTTCACAGAATACATCTAGTTACCAAATTTCAATAGCATAGGTCTTAAAGTTTCGGAGAAAAGTGGCTGTGACACACGGACGGACAGACAGACAGACAGACATGACGAATCCATAAGGGTTCCGTTTTTGCCATTTGGCTACGAAACCCTAAAAAACATACCTATCTATAAAAATATGACTTCGAAGGGAAGGGGATCTTTCGCAATTTAGTGCCCGGCTGCCTGTATCAGGAAAAAGTGACTTTATTTAATGTATTTTTCTTATTAATTGAATCAGGATCACAATTAAAACGGACATTATGAGTAGTGGCAGTGATAAGAGATATTTCAATGAATGTGTGAATCAACGAATGTCTGTCTAGTTTTCGCGAACGTGTTCTTAATGTATAGACACAGATAATACAACATAGACCATTATTTTGGCATTAGTAGAGTAAGTTCGGGTAATATGGCACGCCATAAGCCTTTTTGGGAATAAATCATTTTTTTTTTGAGATCGATCAGTTTTTATTTTACAATTCAGTCTTAGAACTAATAAAGAATAAATAATTAGAATTTCAAAACAATCAACATAAAGAAATAATTTACAAAAAAATTTTTCAATAAAAAATAAAACCGACTTCCAACAAATCCTGAAAAATAAAATTTACTTAGCACAAAGTAATATGTATTTTGATTTATCTGATTTTATTCAATATCATATTGAAGTCGGCGCCAAGTAAACCCATAGGTTTATGTAGGTATTATTCATGGCACCAACTTCAATACTATATTGAATAAAATCTGATAAATCAAAATACATTTTACTTTGTGCTAAGTAAATTTTATTTTTCAGGATTTGTTGGAAGTCTGTTTTATTTTTTATTGAAAAATTTTTTTTCATTATTTTAAGTGACGGGTGAACCGAAAAATATATCTATCTAGGTAAAAGTTTTCATCAATACAAATCAATCAAGCCCAAACACAAGGTAGCTGCTGTAAATCGTTAAGGATTTCCCTCGACTATCTTTCGGTTCCATAATCAGATCGACTCCAGATATTCATTAAATTGTAGTAAGTACCTACATTAAAGCACTGAATTAAAAAGTTAACAAATGCACTGGTTGTCCCTACAATTTTCGGTGGTTGCCCTCGATTTCTCCTGGATCCCATCATCAGATCCTGATCTGATTAAAATAGGACCACCTCAGAAGTAAACCCTATTCAAGACAGAAAACAATTTAAATCCGTTTATAGTTGACGGAAATATCGGTGAACATACATAAAACATTGAGAACTTCCTTTTTTTTTGAAAGCGGATCTATCAATCTAGGTGCAAAGTTCTCATCAATACAAATCAATCAAGCCCAAACACAAGGTAACTGCTGTAAATTGTTAAGGAATGCCCTCGACTGTCTTTCGACTCTATCATCAGATCGACTCCAGACCTTCATTAAAGTGTAGAGCATTAAAGCACTTAATTAAAAAATTAACAAGTGCACTTGTTGTCCCTACAATTTTCGGTGGTTGCCCTCGTTTTCTCCTGGATCCCATCATTAGATCCTGACCTGGTGAAAATGGGACCACCTCAGAAGTAAACCCTATTCAACAAAAAAATAAATTTTGAAATCCGTCTATAATTGACGGAAATATCGCCTGACATACATAAAAAAAAATACATACAGACGAATTGAGAACCTCCTCCTTTTTTTGAAGTCGGTTAAAAAACAAAATCTGAACCTTCAACAATTGTCAAATTTTAACAATGGAAGGGCAATATGGCCTGGGCCATATTAGCCACAAATCAGGTGAGCTATATTGCCCTCCAGAAATATAACAGTAACTAATAAATTTTGTGTTACTTTGCGGAGCAAATTTGTCATTTTGTTTGCGAATGTGGTTTCCGCGGAGCCATTATCTAAAAAAGAAAAACATAATAGTAACAATATAAAATTATGGGGACAATATGGCCTGGTGCCATATTAGCCATTTATCTGGTGAGCCATATTGGCCGCGGGAACGTTTTTAATAGGTAAAAGTCTAGCCTAAAAATGAGCTAGAAACCTTTCGACGCATATGACCAGATACGCAAATGACCCGATACGCAAGTGACCAGATCTTAAATACGCTAATGACCAGACACGCAAATGACCCGATACGCGAATGACCAGAATAAAAACGCATTCGACCTGAAACGCAAACGACCTGACATGTTAATCGCAATCGACCAGATACGCAAACTACCAGAAATTAATACGCAATCGACCAGGTATTTACAAAAGTTCATTTTACTAAGATGTTTGGATAAAACAAATGAAGATCGACAAACAAATGAAGATCGAAAAAAACTAATTAAGATCGGTATAACAAATGAAAATCGAAAAAACAAATGAAGACCGAAAAAACAAATGAAGATCTGCAAAATAAATGAAAATCGAAAAAACAAATGAAGATCGGTGAAACAAATGACGGTCGGATAAACAAATGACGATCGTAAAAATATATGCAGATCATTAAAACAAAAGTCTATAAGCAAGTTGACAAGATCCAAAATTGCTTGCAGCCATATTTTGTAATCTAGATGTGCGTACCATTAAAATAAATAGGTGCAAGCAATTCCCGACCTTAATGACACTTATCTAAAAATGTGCTTTCAGGCGCTTATAGACATCACTGATCACGAATTTATAAAAAATAAATAGATATTATAAATGTTCATAAGGTCGAAATTCGCTTGGACCCATTTTTTGTAATCTAGATGCGATTGCCATTCACAAAAATAGGTGCAAGCAATTCTCGACCTTATGAACATGCATAATATGTATTTATTTTTTACATATTCATGATCAGTGATGTCTATATACGCCGAAAAGTACATTTTTAGATAAGTGTCATTAAGGTCGAGAATTGCTTGCACCTATTTTTTTGAATGGTAATCTAATTTAAATTACAAAATAAGGCTGTAAGTAATTTTTTACCTTATCAACTTGCTTATAGACTATGGTTTTAATGATCTGCATTTGTTTTTCGATCGTTATTTGTTATGCCGATCTTAATTTGTGTTTTTTATTGTCATTTATTTTTCCGATCTTCATTTGTTTTTTCGATTTTCATTTGTTTTTTGATCTTCATTTGTTTTTTCGATTATCATTTATTTTGCCGATCTTTATTTGTTTTTTTCGATCTTCATTGTTTTTCGATCTTCATTTGTTTTTTAGATCTTCATTTGTTTTTTGATCTTCTTTTGTTTTGTCGATCTTCATTTGTTTTCTGGTCGTATAAGTAGGTATATTTTAAAATACTGATAATATGCAAAAAGAAATTCAGGTCATATGCGTCCCTGGTCTTATGCGTATTTATTAAATAATGGTCTTTTGCGTAAATAAATTCGGGTCATATGCGTATCTGGTCGTTTGCTGATGAAAATATGGTCATTTGCGTGTCGGGTCATTTAGACCTTTAATATGTTTAAAATCTATCACAATACTACATAAGAATAGCTAATCTACAAACCTGTGTAGTACCAATGTAAAAATAACTACAATTTCAAGAAATGTAATGAGTAAAACTTACCAAAAAATAAGATCTCTTTACGTAATTTTCGATCGAGCGCCCGCATGTGTGTCCCACACATGGACATTTCGTCTCGCGCGAGTTGACTGAGGAAGTGAGGGGAAGGGGTGCGTTGGTTTGCCGAGTCAAGCGGTCGCAAGTGTTCATTCAGTTCAGAGAAATCGCAGTAGGCCATATTGACCGACCAGGCCATATTACCCGAAATTACTCATAAGCACCCAAACCAGTGCATCTGCTGCGTTTGGAAATAATTGAGGAGATGCTATGATGCTCAATTAAGTTAGGTTCAACTCTATAAATTCATCTATTAATAGGTATATTTCGCTATCATTGCTGGTTTGATCTCGGGGTAATCTCTTCTCAGGATTCGGTGCAGCAGATTATTTGGACTACCTTTCCTGAAAATAATCAACGTCACTACAATCGATTTTAAAGGACTACATAGCCAATTCCTTCCCTGTTGAAAAGTTTTATAGAATTTAGACAAGAAATCGTTGTGGATAAGTATATTAAGTATGCATTGCGCAAAGGCATACCTATATGAGAAATTGAGGATATGGTGAGATGTAGCTCATGTCACTGAACATGACATTTACAGAGAACTGGATTCCACAGAGTCTATAATGTTTAATCCGACTACATTTCAGATAAGTTTTTGATATGATTAGATTGATTAGGTACTGTAAGCCCCTTTTCACACGTACCGGTTGCCGGGTAGCCGGTGCCGGGTACCCGGCGGCGAGTGTATGGCATTACCGGGCAAATCACGCCGGTACGTGTGAAAGCTATAGTACATGGCCATACACTTCGCCGCCTGCCGGTTACCCGGCAACCGGTACTTGTGAAAAGGGGCTAACAGTGACTTGCGTGAGTTTAGCCCGGGAGGCGTCATCTATCATGTCATCTAATATAAACACATGTTAAACAAGAAGCTGTGAGATCGTTCTCACCGACTCCCCACACGTTTATAGTGAAAGTTCAATACGATTGACGTTGTCATTATTGTTTTATTTCAAACTTTGAACAGATGATCCACGTGACCTAGTGACGTAGTTTAATGCGTCAAAGTCACAGACTCACTGATCTGTATTAACACAGACTACAGACAAAGTCTCGACATAAGCCCCTCTGCACTCTATTTTATAGAGAGGGGCTAAAATTAATCCTATAGTTTTTAACAGAGGAGTTCATCAGGGTGTGTACATCCCAATAAAAGAACATTATAATGAACAATTTTTTTCACATAACCGACAGAGTGGGGATCCGTAGGGAGTTCTTTTTCCCAACGGACCCCACCTACTTAGCAAGGGGTCCCTTGGACATGAAATTATCTACAGTTCCCAACGGACCCCGTAAGAGGACAGATACTTGAGCTCCGTTGGTAATAAATCAGAGTAGCTACAAGTGGGGATTTGAAAAAATGATCCTTTCAGAAAGGTTTCAATTTTTTTTGCTTCTGATTTCTGTGTACAGAACCGACATGGCGAGTAGGGCTCGCGCACATACATATACATAAATGATCACGGCTTTCATCCCCGAAGGGGTAAGCAGAGACATATTATATGCTCACATTTAACCTTCTTGGAAATTGTCCCACGTAATAGGCGTTGAGCCGTATTGCCATGTTGATATGGACAGGCGCAGGTTGTGACTGCCCGCTGTTGAAAATTTTCAAGCCGTCCATAAAAGCCTTCAACTTGGCTTAACGAACTACCGTTTTACTGGCAACCGGGACTAACGGCTTCCGAAGCACGGACACGCTAGCAAATAAATGTCACAAGGTCATGTGATGGTCACCCATTTATAACCAGCCATAGTAAATGTTGCTTAGGTACCAGTGATCGTTAACAGAACACTGAGTCCGCGGAGCCACAAATGCTTCTCGTGTTTTTTTTTTTGTGTTCACGGTTTTTTTTGCAGAATAAAACTAAATTATCAATCATCGTAAAAAGTAGTTTATTTGTATTCTATGCTGTAATAATATAAATTTCATGATTTTTGAGATGAAATTTACAGAAGGAAACAATCCTATTTTATTCACATTACATACCTACTACCTACAGTCGTAAATCACAAGTTTTCCACAGGTCAAGCTATTTATAAATAAACTAGCTGACCCTCGCAACTTCGTTTACGTGACATAAGGTCTATGAAAGGAGAGGTATTACTTCAACAAACTCATCAAGCAGCGTGTGAAACTACCCTTTTTGCTTAATCAAAAAAGAGCTTAAAGATTAAGTCTATTCTAAAACTATTCAGTCCACGCCTTGTAGCCTTGATCATTAAGCTCTTTTATGATTAAGCCAACACGCCAGTTTAGATTTACACTCCCATTCAAAGGAACCCTTGAATTTTTGGTTTAGTGAAAGTTGAGATGTCACTAATTCCTGAACTACATAACCCTCAACATTGAAACTTGTGTGAAACAATTTCTTAACCCTAGAACCGTACCCTGGGGTACAACTGAAAAAAAAAAATTTTGGCTATAACTTTTTTGTTTTAAAACGGATCTTTTCGCACCTCCGCGTATTTACGGGGGGCAGGGGATCGTGTCGAAGCATCGGCCGGGCGCGAGTCCTGTTAGCGTGCGATCGTGGCAAGCCTGAGTGGAGTACTACAGCACCCCTGGGTATGCATCTACAAAATGCATGCACAAATAAATATTGGCGGTATTTTAAAAAACCACGACCTTCTAGTGCTCCATCCTCTTCAGATTCAAAATCTGGTAGAAGTTCCTTTTGTCCCAGGTCAAAAGACTGTAAATCAAGCACTCGATGTGAAAAATGTAAAAAATTTATATGTTTATAGCACCAATAGAAGATTTGCCAAAACTGTTAATATAAGTTTGGTAATTTTTTGTTTAATTATGTAACGTGAGACTGAAATAAGTGCCATAAAAGTCTATGTATGTTGATTAAATTAATAAATGTCTATTCTTATGAAAAAAATGTTTTCTTTAACGGGGTACACTAGTAGATACCCCTGGGTACTGTTATTTAAAGTCTATGATGGGTACGGTTCTAGGGTTAAAGTACTTCCTTAATGACACTGAATTTGTTTTTGAAATCGGACCACGCATTGAGCAGATACAACTAAAAAACCATTTTTTCTTTCATCCCCTCTCCCAAAGGAACCGCGCAAAATATCGGGATCAAAAGTATCCTAGAACCTTCCTCGGATTAAAAGCTCTAATAGTACCAAGTTTCATTCCAATCGATCGACCCTCAACAGTTTTATTATAAGTACTAGCTGACCCTCGCAACTTCGTTTACGTCACATAAGGTCTATGAAAGGAGAGATATTTCTTCATCAAACTCATCAAGCAGCGTGTGAAACTGGCGTGTTGGCTTAATCAAAAAAGAGCTTAAAGATTAAGTCTATTCTAAAACAATTCAGTCCACGCCTTAGCCGCGGACTGAGTTGTTTTACAATAGCCTTAAACATTAAGCTCTTTTATGATTAAGCCAACACGCCAGTTTAGATTTACCCACAAATTCAAAGAAAATCCTGAATTCCAGGTTTTGCGAAAGTTGAGATGTCTCTAATTCCTGAACTACAAAACTCTCAACATTGAAACTTGTGTGAAACAATTCTTAACGTATTCCCTTTAAAACACTGATTTTTTTTTTGGAATCGGACCATGCATTGAGATGTTACAACTATAAAACCATTTTGATCTTTCATCCCCTCTCCCAAAGAAACCGCGCCAAATATCGGGATCAAAAGTATCCTAGAACCTTCCTTGGATCATAAGCTCCGATTATATCAAGTTTCATTCAAATCGATTCAGTACTTTCGGCGTGATACCTACTTATTCGGGATACAGACAGACAGACAGACAGACAGACAGACAGACAGACAGACCGACAGACAGACAGACAGACAGACAGACAGACCGACAGACAGACATGAAAAATTTTAATTACATTTTAATATTTTACGTTCCCTCAATTTTTTTTTAGGTGAGGAAACTCCTACAGTGATGTTATGCCGGACTCCTACCGACTAAAAACCACACATATCCTACCTAACAGTCTACGTTTGGGAGCCCCGGGTAAGGCCTAGGAAGGATGTCCCAAGGACTTCCAACAGAGCTACGGCTACCACTGCCGCCACTGCGGCGTCACCTATTATGGATTCGGCATCTATCCCGCGTTCGGATGTTATAAAAATAAATAATTGAAATATTTCTGGACATTCTCACACAACACCATCTAGCCCAAATTCAATTAATATAAGCTCGTGCTATGGGATTTAGACGACTGATAAACATACATATATATTTCTAAACACACAAATCAATAGGTACTAATATTATACAAGGAAAGATTTGTTTTTTTTTTGTTTTTTTTGTTTGTAACGACTAGGCACCGGAACTGGACCGATTTGAAAAATTCTTTCACTGTTGGAAAGCTACACTCTTTGCGGTGAACATAGGCTATATTTTATTCCCGTTTTCTCACGGGAACGGAAACTGAAACCGGGAAGAACTGAAACGGGAAGTGAAACCTCGTGACGTCCGCTAGTAATAGATAAAACTACACCCAGCCACAGAACAAAATCAATGTGCTCATCACCCAATGAGATTTGTTCCTGGGTAGGAATCAAACCCACGCCCTCTGTATCCGTAGTCAGGCACACAACCCACTGGACCACGAGGCCAGTCCTGTTATCCCGCTTCTTGGAGGGGGTGTGACGTACGTGATTCCCTCACGTTACCTCATAAGTGTGGAAGAAAAGTCATTATTAACTGTGAGTCATGTATTTTTAAGGAAATAGGAATCAACATAAATTAGTATACTAATGACAAGAAAATATGGTAGGTACACTAGAAATAAACCTGTGTGATATTTAGGAAAGGCAAAATATTATGTAAGTACCTACATAATATTTTGCCCAAAATAAACGTAGGTACCCAATGACGTATAATAATATAGACACGTCATGCACGAACATCACGGCTTTCAAAAACAGCAAATATTTTATACATTCAAAAAAAAAATTCTATGAAATTATCTATGGTAGCATGTATGAAAAGTAGGGCAATTGCCTGACTTTTTGAAGTGAAACTTCTTTATCGGCGTTGGAAAAAAATTTGCGTCACGTCAGGTCACGTCACGATTTTTGGTTACGCGCCATCTTTGTTCTGTTCCCCACCACGGTGGATTCGAATTAAGAGTACTTTATCCAGGGATAGCATGTCATTTAAGGGTTTTTGGACTTTTGGGCTTTTGGACTTTTGGACTTTTGGATGGGACATTGGTACTTTGGGTCTTTGGGACTTTGGAACTTTGAGACTTTGGGACTTTTGAACTTTTGAACTTTTGAACTTTTGAACTTTTGAACTTTTGGACTTTTGGACTTTTGGACTTTTGGATGGGACCTTGGTACTTTGGGTCTTTGGGACTTTGGAACTTTGAGACTTTGGGACTTTGGGACTTTGGGACTTTGGGACTTTGGGACTTTGGGACTTTGGGACTTTGGGACTTTGGGACTTTGGGACTTTGGGACTTTGGGACTTTGGGACTTTTGGACTTTTGGACTTTTGGACTTTTGGACTTTTGGACCTTGGTACTTTGGGTCTTTGGGACTTTGGGACTTTTGGACTTTTGGACTTTTGGACTTTTGGACTTTTGTACTTTTGGACTTTTGGACTTTTGGACTTTTGGACTTTTGGACTTTTGGACTTTTGGACTTTTGGACTTTTGGACTTTTGGACTTTTGGACTTTTGGACTTTTGGACTTTTGGACTTTTGGACTTTTGGACTTTTGGACTTTTGGACTTTTGGACTTTTGGACTTTTGGACTTTTGGACTTTTGGACTTTTGGACTTTTGGACTTTTGGACTTTTGGACTTTTGGACTTTTGGCCTTTGGGACTTTTGGACTTTTGGCCTTTGGGACTTTTGGACTTTTAGATGGGACCTTGGTACTTTGGGACTTTGGGACTTTGGAACTTTGGGACTTTGGGACTTTGGGACTTTGGGACTTTGAGACTTTTGGACTTTTGGCCTTTGGGACTTTGGGACTTTGGTACTTTTGGACTTTTGGACTTTTGGACTTTTGGACTTTGGGACTTTTGGACTTTTGGCCTTTGGGACTTTTGGACTTTTAGATGGGACCTTGGTACTTTGGGTCTTTGGGACTTTGGAACTTTGGGACTTTGGGACTTTGGGACTTTGGGACTTTGGGACTTTGGGACTTTTGGACTTTTGGACTTTTGGACTTTTGGACTTTTGGACTTTTGGACTTTTGGACTTTGGGACTTTTGGACTTTTGGCCTTTGGGACTTTTGGACTTTTAGATGGGACCTTGGTACTTTGGGTCTTTGGGACTTTGGAACTTTGGGACTTTGGGACTTTTGGCCTTTGGGACTTTGGGACTTTGGGACTTTGGGACTTTGGGACTTTGGGACTTTGGGACTTTGGGACTTTGGGACTTTGGGACCTTGAGACCTTGGGACTTTGGGACTTTGGGACTTTTGGACTTTTGGCCTTTTGGACTTTTGGACTTTGGACTTTGGGCTTTTGGACTTTTGGACTTTTGGACTTTTGGACTTTTGTACTTTTGTACTTTTTGACTTAATTTAAGATGAGGTGAAAATTAAGTTTATGAAGAAGTTTCACTTCTTACGTGTGTACACTAAGTACACGCAATTTTTTTGTTGCCATTTTTCAGTGTTGGTAACGTATCTATAGTTCTATAGTTTTTTATATATCATTGTAGGTACCTACTTTATTCGACCAGTGTAGTCAATGCCAGGATATTTTAAAATCTCTATTACTTATTAAGCCGGGGCCACATTAAAGAAAACGTCAATGCCCATCATCGCGATAAATATTGCGCTAATTATGGCGTTAATTCTTAACGTCACCATTTGAGTAGTGTGGCCGCTTCAACGTAATAATTCTCGCGTGAATGCCCATTCTTGGCGTTAAAATTGACGTTAAGTGTGACCGAATTAAATTTTACAAAAATACCTTAGCTCCTTAAAAATATACTGAATGTATCTATATATAATACTGGCACAGAGAAAATATACCGATAAAAATACCGATTATCGAAACGTGTTTATTCTTTAATTACTACCTTATTTTTATAAAAGAAGAACCTAGAATTTACATTTAACATTTTATTTGAAGGATTGAATTCAACGTCCTTCACCTGCAACACGCTTCGTAAAAAAAAATTACCGAATGTTATTGCAACAAACCCTACAAAGAAAAAAATCATTGCGATGAGGAATTGGGTTTTTATTTTTTCAGGTCCTTAGCGAGCTCCGGGGGAACCTCCCATCTTGCTCCCCCGAGGAGAGACGCCGAACGGTTCTCGACGGGAATAATCTTTGGAAATTCTTTGGCTTTCGGCCTAAAGCCAAAGAATTTCCAAAGATTTTCCCGGCTTTCCGGATTCCCGGCTATAGGGAGGAGGAATACCACCAGGTTTAATGGGTAGGACGGCCCCGTTCCGGAACCGGGAGCCCCACACCCAGCTGTTTTACATGATAATTTTGCAATCCAATATGGCCGCCGCGCCGAAATCACAAAATTTCATGATGGGTATCGTTTAAGAGGGTTTTTGGTATGCTGAGTACGAATTTCGGGTTAATTTAGAGATCCAGTATAACCGCCGCGCCGAAATCACAAAATTTCATGATGGGTTTCGTTTAAGGGGTTTTTTGGTATGCTGAATACGAATTTCGGGTTAATTTAGAGATTCAATATGGCCGCCGCGCCGTTATCACTAAATTTCATGATGGGTATCGTTTAAGGGGTTTTTTGATATGCTGAGTACGAATTTCGGGTCAATTTAGAGATCCAATATGGCCACCGCGCCGTTATCACAAAATTTCACGATGGGTATCGTTTAAGGGGTTTTTTGGTAGGCTGAGTACGAATTTAAGGTCAATTTTGCAATCCAAGATGGCCGCCGCGCCACCGTTGTAAAATTTCATGTTGGATACCGTTTAAGGGGCTTTTTGATATGCTGAGTACGAATTTCGGGTCAATTTAGAGATCCAATATGGCCGCCACGCCGTTATCACAAAATTTCATGATGGGTATCGTTTAAGGGGTTTTTTGGTAGGCTGAGTACGAATTTAAGGTCAATTTTGCAATCCAAGATGGCCGCCTTACACCTTTGTAAAATTTCATGCTGTATATCGTATGAGGGGTTTTTTGGTATGCTGAGTACGAATTTCAGGTTAACGTTTGCCATCCAAAATGGCCGCCGTGCCACTGTTGTGAAATTTCATGTTGTATATAGTTTATGGGGTTTTTTGGTATGCCAAATACGAATTTTAGGTAAATTTTGCTATCCAATATGGCTGCCTCGCCACCGTTGTAAAATTTCATGTAGCATATCGTATAAATGGAATTTTGATATGCTGAGTACGAATTTAGGGTTAATTTTGCAAAATTATCTTGAAATTCGTACTCAGCATACCAAAAAACCCCTTAAACGATACCCATCATGAAATTTTGTAATAGTGGCGCGGTGGCCATTTTGGATTGCAAAATTATCATTTTCGTACTCAGCATACCAAAAAACCCCTTAAACGATACCCATCATGAAATTTTGTGATTTCGGCGCGGCGGCCATATTGGATCTCTAAATTAACCCGAAATTCGTACTCAGCATACCAAAAACCCCCTTAAACGATACCCATCATGAAATTTTGTGATTTCGGCGCGGCGGCCATATTGGATTGCTAAATTATCATGTAGTCACACAGAGATAGATTATAGTCTGAAATGATACAAGTTTTATCCCGGGAATAAGTTCCCATGAGACGCGGAGAAGAGAACAAAATTTCACGCAGGCGAAGCTGCGGGCATCAGCTAGTCTATAATAAATGTTACATTACACGCGAATGCTCGTGTCGGTCAGGGAGGCAGGCCGTAACGTAATGCCCAAAGTCGAATCTAATTTGTTACATTACAGGCGAATGCTCCCGGTGAGGGAGCACCTTTACCCTAACCTTTTATTCAAAATATACCCAAAAATACTGACTTTTACCAATATACCCATTAATATACTGATATCGAAAAAAGTCAATAAAATATACCGAAAAGGTATTAAAATACTGAAAACGGTCACACTCTCACGGTGCGCACTGACACGCGTAGTGTGGCCGCTTCAACGTAATAATTCTCTTTGATGTGCCGCCACTTGAGCTATCGCCTAACGTCAAACGGCAATGTGAATGCCGTTGTCGAATTATCGCGATAATTCGGTGGCTACACTAACGTTTAACGTTCATCAACGCCATTATTAATGGCATTTCCCCTTAGTGTGGCCCGAACATTAAATTATATTTATGTTTACAACCTTTTCTTTCTCTAATAATAAAAAATATAATAATATTAAAATGTAAAAAAAATCGATTTCTGAGAATTTAGAAGTTTGTTACCCAATCACGCTGTTACAGCAAAATGGGTCTGATTCAAATTTGGTACAGAGATAGGTCAGTAACACAAGCTACAGTACCCGGCAAACAACTTGAGCATCGCGTGAGGTGGTGGGAGAAAGTTTGAGCATGTACACTTACGTGCAAAAATATTGTGTCATTGAAAAACGCATTTTTTTTATTATTGGTATTTTATTGTGTTAGCTAATAACTTTTTAGTTGATGGCATAGAGAGCAAAGAGATCACGAAGTTGCTCATCGTTGCTCAAGAAGTTTGTCGATTACTGTACTTTTGGTCCCGGGAAACGTTCCCATGTGAAGCGGGAACGGGAACAGAATTCCCGCTGGCGAAGCCGCGAGCGTTATCTAGTAAAATATTAATAAAAATATTCATTTTGATAAATCATCATGAAAAATCGTTTTGAAATCATCGATGGCTTCTTTGATTAGATGCTCAAAAATGTTTTCGAAGATTTTGTTCTTAACATTAACCTCTTCGTTGGTGAAATCGCGCCACTCAGGTTCGTTGCACTCAATAGCAAGTGTGTCATCTAAATGGTCCAAAATTTGACTTGATGTAGAAGCAACTGTAGCCCCAGCACAAGACAAGACATCTTTGATTTCCTTGACGGTATTATTCACTAATTTATCCGTTACTATTTGTGGTTTCGGCGGTGATAAAATACACGCATCGTGTAGCCTGTGACTTTGTTCCTGTTTTTGTCTTTCTAAAACCTCATGGCAATAATCTTTTACAAATAAATCAAATTGATTTTTATTTTCATCAGATATTGGAACGTCTATGTTTGAAAGATGTTTTCTTATTTTCATTTCCCTAGATTCATCTATAGCAAACTTTGGGGGAGATTTTAGTTTAACTTTGGTAGGCGGAGTATATGGCGGGGGTGGTCTGTATGGAATGTTTTGTAATACAACAAGCCGGCTATACTGCTGTTCCAGTGCTTTAATCTCTCTTTCAATAGCTATCTCAGCTTCTCTTAGGGCATCTGCCTCAGACTGCTCACGTGGAGAAATATAGTCTACCGAAGTGTTAATCAGCGATTGGCTGCTGAAACTTTTCATATCTGGAAAAGCAGTTCTATTCGAATTTGGTATTATCCACGAAGAAGAAAGAGGAGGTGAATACTCTACGGCCGTGGCGGCTGCAATGGGCTCTGTTTCGATCGGACTTCTGGATTCTACTTCTTTGTCCATAATATTAAATGAGGTTGTAGCATCAAAGATATGTCTTATTATGGTAGGTATTTGAAGGCTTATCGTTATCACTTATGTGTTTCTCATATGGACAAAAATCGTGCCCTTCTTCCTGTTCAAATATTATGATGCTCGTATCAGCGAACTTCCTAACAATAAATAGATAGGTACTGATGAATTACTTCTACGAGACTGCATGCACTGAACGGTGAACTGTTATTAAATTTTGGACTAAGAAAGAATGATTAATGATTAGGTGTATGAAACTTATCTAAAGACGATAGTGAAGGAGTAAGGGGTAAGAGTCAATCTTCAGGGGCCAAGCCAATCTCGCCCTCACATTTCTAGCTGGTACACCGGCTAATCAACAAAAGAGACTGCACAGATGAAACTACTTTTGGGAGACGAAGGACTGACGTCACACATCCCACAATAAACTAATATTACTGTGGTCTTCTTAGAGACGTTTGAGAATAATATAATTTCCACATGAAATGTCTGAGGCTGATATTCTTATTTAATTCCCTCCACAAAAAAAAGGTATCATAAGTTCGATTATAAATATGTGTGTTTATTTGTGACATAATAGCACCAAAATTTTAGATCATCTAACCACAGGATGCGCCTTACTTAAGCATTGTTTTCTGCCAAGCCAATAGACCATTTGGTCTTTTGGCTTTATAAAAAGCACTGTACATCAGTACATCATTTTATATGATTAAACTAGTACATTTCATTGTAGTTGACTGTACAATAAAAATTAACACACAACAGCCATTACGCGTTTGTCGATTAATACATTTTTAAATATAATGAAATTTTATATGTCTTTGTGTTTCCCCCTTCACCCGCTATGAAAACTAGCAGAATATTTTTGTATGCGGTGGTTCGCAAAGGCTAGTCCCGTGATATATGGTCTAAGACCAAAATGGATGTTCTACAGTAACGGCAAACTTCTTGAGCAAAAAACCTTGTCTTTCGTGATCTCTTTTCTCTCTATACCACCAACTGAAAAGTTATTAGCTAACACAATAAAATGCCAATAATCAAAAAATATCGTTTTTCAATGAGACAATATTTTTGCACGATAGTTTGCATACGCAAACTTTCTCCCACCACCTCTCACGCGATGCTCAAGTTGTTTGCCGGGTACTGTACTTTTGATGCGATGCTATTACTTCCAATTAATTTCGTTTACACCACTAGCTGATGGAAATAGTAATTTTAAAATTAATAATTTCATAGGTAAGTAACTACTGTAATAAAATTCTTCTTTTCCTTCTAATCGGTAGGTACCTATTATTATAATATTATATTTGATGTTTGTTACTGAATCACGGTCTAACGACTGGACGAATCAGGCTAAAATTTGGTATCTACAGGGATAGAATAAAGTCTACAATAAAACATAGGCGGCTTTATTACAAAATATGGTTTAACTATAGTACTGTACTAAATATGTAGAAAAAGAATGTATCTATAGAGCTGCCATGTCATGCCTCTCTGCCAGGATTTAGGATTGTTGACCAGGTTTCCAGCGCCAGGTTGGATGATGATGATCACCACTATCATCATCATGGTCATCATCATATGTATATTATGAAGATCATCATGATGATGACCATGAGTGAGGGATGATCCTTTCGGACTATTTGTTCCACTGCAAAGATCCACTAAACTAAGGGGTCCAACAGGATTTTTAAATACTCATGGACCCATTTCACCTTAGTGGTGATGATGATGATCTTCATAATAATTTGATAATGGTGATGATTATAACAATTTGATGATGATAAAGGTGATGATGATGATCATCATTATCATGAAGATTATCATCATCTGGTGATAGTGGTGATGATGATTATGGTGATGACACTGATGATGATCATCATCATCAGCGTCATCACCATTCATCGTCAGCGAAGATCATCATGATGATAATGATGATGATGATCATCATCAGCGTCATCACCACTATCATTAAAATGGACATCATCATAAGAAGATCATCCAACCTGACACTGGAATCCTGGTCAACAATCCTTAAAAACCTCCGATTTCGAGACTAAATAAACTTGTGAGAATGACATGAAAACTCCATAAATTCTTTTAAGCTATTGCATAGCTTCTATCGCGGGCCTTGCGTGGAGACCGAATCCAGAAATTGTGTCACGAAAACGAGTCACACTCTCGGCTACCTTCGGCCACGTTCGTGTATCTCGTCTCGCACTTCATAAATTTTTTGTTTACGTCAATTATGAACTCTGCAGTCGTTATATATTATTATATTGTGTCAAATAATCCAAAAATTGATGCTTGTACCCAGAATCGATCTTGCGCCTTCTGCGTACCGATCCGCGTCTTAACCACTCGACCAAAGTTGAATTAAGAGTGCTGGTCGAATTTAGAGTTCATAATGTGAAATGACAATTTCGATGCTGTCAATTACATTAGTTGCTGTCAATTTACTTCGTCTAAATAAAAATTCGACTATAGGTGTATAGGTATTCATCATCTATGTACAACAGTGAACTGTACTCGTATAATTTGTGTAAAAAGTGTTTTAAATATGAATAAACAAAGTGCAGTTATTAATGAAGAAAGTCACGAAAAATAGTGAAAGAAAATGAGTGAGTACCATGGAGCAAATATAAGAGGTGAGTACTCTATAAGTATACATACATTTTATTATTATTATCACCAATGCAGTATTATTTTTTGTTTTGTTAATTTATATATAATACTGCTATAAAGATAACCAAACCCGGGAGTACGTTCCCATGGGAAGCGGGAAGAAAATTTCACGCTGACGTAGCCGCGAGCGCCATCTATCTCATACCTATGTACTTTAAACGTGTCATAAAAGTCACAACAATACCATACATGCATATTTCAAAGAATGTCTATTATTACCATAAAATTTGTAAAAATAGTTTTTAAGAAGAAACCTATTGTTTTATCTTTTAACTAGCTGACCCTCGCAACTTTGTTTACGTCACACAAGGTCTATGAAATTAGAGGTATTTATTAATCATACTCATCAAGTAGCGTGTGAATCTGCCCTGTTTGCTTAATCAAAATAGAGCTTAATGGTTAAAGCTATTCCTCAGTATAGAATTTTCCTCAGTATAAACAATTTACATACAAACACCGGCGTGTTAGAATTTTATTACATGTATCAATGTAGTAGACGTAACGTGTATAAAATGACATCAATCAAATGTCATCAATATTCTGAAAAAGAAATTAAAAATAGAGTTCACAAACTCTTTTGAAAATACGTACTGTACCTACCTTAGAGGATCGTTATGAAGATAACAGGATAGTTAACAACCATCCATAGAAAATAGATGGTATAATGCTGAATACCGCAAAGAACAATCGGCGCGGCATAGAATGGGGCCTATACTGATATCCTGGAGGATTTAAATGATGCCGATGTCCTGTGCCTGCTGAGGCACACACACGCCGTCATGCATGTCTGCAGGACAACGTGCAGGACAACGAGCAGGATGAGGCAGCGAATGGCTGGACTGAAATTAAAATCGACAGACGCAAGAGATGTGGTGGAGGCACTAATTCACGTACCTCGGGAGTGTCGTGTCAGAAACTGATGGGATAGAAGAGTACCTTACATCATTTCGAGTCTCGCCAAGGCCAGAACAACCTTTACACAGCCGCGCCCCGTGGGCAGTTGCGAAAATGGACACGAAGAGTGAAACTCAAAACAAAGTAAACGTTAAAACTGTACTGCTAACTGCTATACGGATGCGAGACATAGAAGGTCACTAAAGACATTTCGCACCAGCTACCAGCTATAAGTCTTCGTCAAACGCTGCCTCCAATGAATCCTCGGTACATACGGGCCCGAGAACATCACGAACGTAAGACTATTGGAACGCTGCAGTGAGACCAACAGATCAAACGTCGGAAGTGTAGCTGCTGCGCTAGATTGGACACACGCTGCAAAGGGACCACGATCACATCATACCAAGGCAAGTCTTACTGAAACTACTGGTAGGGTTTCAAAAACTGTTCGATAGTAAGTAGGTACATTAATTGATAGTGGCTATAGGCTACATAACATAATGCTAAGATTCCTGCCTTTTGGCCTTTTGGACTTTAGTCCAAAAGTCCAAAAGACACGAAGAGTGAAACTCAAAACAAAGTAAACGTTAAAACTGTACTGCTAACTGCTATACGGATGCGAGACATGGAAGGTCACTAAAGACATTTCGCACCAGCTACCAGCTATAAGTCTTCGTCAAACGCTGCCTCCAATGGATCCTCGGTACATACGGGCCCGAGAACATCACGAACGTAAGACTATTGGAACGCTGCAGTGAGACCCCTATCCACCAACAGATCAAACGTCGGAAGTGTAGCTGCTGCGCTAGATTGGACACACGCTGCAAAGGGACCACGATCACATCATACCAAGGCAAGTCTTACTGAAACTACTGGTAGGGTTTCAAAAACTGTTCGATAGTAAGTAGGTACATTAATTGATAGTGGCTATAGGCTACATAACATAATGCTAAGATTCCTGCCTTTGGCCTTTTGGACTTTAGTCCAAAAGTCCAAAAGTCCAAAAGTCCAAAAGTCCAAAAGTCCAAAAGTCCAAAAGTCCAAAAGTCCAAAAGTCCAAAAGTCCAAAAGTCCAAAAGTCCAAAAGTCCAAAAGTCCAAAAGTCCAAAAGTCCAAAAGTCCAAAAGTCCAAAAGTCCAAAAGTCCAAAAGTCCAAAAGACCAAAAGTCCAAAAGTCCAAAAGTCCAAAAGTCCAAAAGTCCAAAAGTCAAAAAGTCCAAAAGTCCAAAAGTCCAAAAGTCCAAAAGTCCAAAAGTCCAAAAGTCCAAAAGTCCAATAGTACAAAAGTCCAAAAGTCCAAAAGGCCAAAAGTCAAAAAGTCCAAAAGTCCAAAAGTCCAAAAGGCCAATAGGCCAAAAGTCCAAAAGCCCAAATGTCCACAGTCAAGTAGGTACTTGGTACTTTACTTTGTTGAACATAGGCCTTAAAATCTTACTAATATTATAAATGCGAATGTTTGTGAGTGTGGATGTTTGTTACTCTTTCACGCTCAAACCGCTGAACGGATCGGGCTGAAATTTGGTAACAGAGATACATTATAGTCTGGAATAACACATAGGCTACCTTTTATCCCGGGAATAACTTCCCGCGGTAACAAATTTTACGCGGGCGAAGCTGCGGGCATCAGCTAGTATTCTTATATAGAAATAATTATACTAGCATAGTCGGTAAAAAATGCTATGTAATAGCTTTACCGCGGCAGTCCCCGAGTGCCACACGTCTTTTTTTTTCTACATATTTAGTATGGTACTATATTTAAACCACGTTTTGTAATAAAGCTGAGGGTGTTTATTCTAGAAATAGGTAGGTACCTGAGAACCTACTATATGTTCCTATGGGATGTGTGACCGGGAAAAGAATTTCACGCAGGAAAAGCCGCGGGCACCATCTAGGTAATATTATTTTACAACAAAGAACGCGTTTTGACCTTTGACTATTTAGCACAGGACCCGCCTTACTGAAGCATTCCCCTCTGCCAAGGCAATAGACCATTCTGCCAAGTCAATAGACCATTCGGACTAAGAGGTTTATAAAAAGCACTTGAGAATCGATTGATTCACTATCATAATCGTTTAGGCGTGTGCGAACGCATGGCGTCCTCAGATTAAGGCCGATATATGTCGATTATGATAGTAAATCAATCAATTCTCAAGTGCTTTTTATAAACCTCTTAGTCCGAATGGTCTATTGCTCTATTGCCTTGGCAGAGGGGAATGCTTCAGTAAGGCGGGTCCTGTGTTAGATGGTCTAAGGTTTTGACTTACCTCTAATAAAATGCTTTCATCGACCATTCGTAGCTACAGTCAAAATACTTGACTAGATTGAATTCCTTTATTTTTTGATTTGTTGCAATGTTCAACGGAACGTATAATCCATAACTTAGATAGGTATACTTTTATAAGAAGTAATGCATTTAATAACATAGGTAGTCATACAAACATACATTGAACAGTCAAATTAACTTCAATATACATATTTCCGGTTGGTAGTCAGGTAGGTACGTCTACTTTTTCTTCATGTAGGTAGGTACCTAATTCTAGTTAAAACACCTTAACACATTTGATTACTTTCCTATAGATTGTTATTCTGAATTGTAATCACCCAGCAAGCACAACGTGTAAATAAATGATAGCAATTAAAATAATTCAATCTTGTTGATAAAAGGATGTTGAGGGTAGGTCGAATAAACGACGACCCGCGTACCCAGTTTAACCGTAAATACCGGGTTTGGAGTTATGAATGTAGTCACAGTGTCTGGGGTTTATTTTTTGTAAATTAATACTTGTTTTATAATTGGTTGGCTGGTTTGTCACGTCTCAGATGGTGTTTCAGCTTTTTTGCTCTTAGTAACAGAATGCATGACTCTTCCAAAGGCTCTACTACACATGCCAAGAATATTTTAAAAAAAAGACTGTCGTGTTATTTTGGCATTGGTTGGTGCCTGGGCATCTGTCAATGCTGTCATAAACACTACGAAGAATTTGTGTTTTGTTATTTTTGAGGTTTCAGTTGAATAGCTGCTTTCACTAACTAAGGAAAAACAAACGAATTGTGTTATTACTATAACCAGTGATAAACTAATGACAATATGGCATCACAGTTAATTGATAAATTTAAGCAACTAGATGCATATGCTAAGACTTTAGAGGATTTTAGAATAAAAACAACTACCGGTGCCGCAAGTAAATACTTCCCCTATTTTCTAGTATTTCTATTTTGATAATCATTTTATTGTACTAACTGATTCATTTTATTGTAGTAACTGTAAGTGGTGGGCTGATAATGGTGTTATTATTCCTTTCGGAGCTCTACACATACATGTCGCCGAATATTTCTGAAGAACTTTTTGTGGACACGTCAAGAAATCACAAACTGCGAATTAATTTAGATATAACTGTACCTACGATCTCATGTAATTGTAAGTATTAATTTTAAGGCTTATAAACCATTAAACATTATCCTAATACTGAAGTAATAACTTGCTTTTGTAGTACCTAGGGTTAGTTAGGATAGTAATGTTAACGATTGTCGTCGTGTGTGTCGATAGACACGGTTAGAAGAAAACCAAAATAGTTTGTCAAATATGATTACTTAATTAACTCATTAATTGCAAATCTGTTCTCATTCAGAGTATAATATAAAAAGTAAGTGCTTTAACCCCCTGGTATGCACAGTACACAGTCACAATACTTCTGTTTTACAATTAAACAACTCGTGTTTATACATTATTAAGCCATGTGTCATGCGCACTACACAATTTATGAGCAAGCTGCTCGCTCATCTCTCTGTGCAACAGTTAAAACACTTAAATTAGCTAATAATGATATTCCCTTTTCAGATTTAGTATTAGACGCAATGGACTCATCAGGTGAACAACATTTGCAAATGGAACACAATATTCACAAACGAAGGCTTGACTTAGATGGTAAACCTATAGAAGAACCCAAAAGAGAACAAATAACTGTTTCATCTACAGTAAGACTTTTTTTTTTCTCTTTTGTATTTTTCTTCATCATAGCAATCTGTTTCCTTCTGAAACAATGAGCTACTTCTTTGGCTGATCACTCTGTTAAATATTTTTTTTATCGGAGTCAAGTATCCACTGACACTTTCATCCTTCATTGGGTGACTTGGAATCTGGTCTCTAAGTTCGGGACACTATGTCTCTTCAACCTGGTGAACTGTGCCTCCCAGATTTGAAGCAAGTTCGTGGACGTGTTGACAACCTATATTGACTGCCTTTGTGGCGCAGTCGGTAGTAATACCGCCTGCGGTGCTGGAGGTCTTGGGTTTGATTCCCACCGGAGACAAATATTTGTATGACCAATAAATGTTTGTATTTGAGGATCAATTATACTCATATAATTGATCCTCAAATACTCATTTTACGTAGATTATAAATGCACTCAAATATACCAAGTTTAATTAAATATACCAAAAACAATAAAAATATATCAAACACCTACTCCAAATTAATCGATATTCGTAAACCGCACCGTTCGATCGAACAAGAGCGCGAAAATAATCCGGCTTTCAGATTCATACTACCACAGTACATGACTCGCGTAGTTCCATAAATTAACGCACCACGCTCTCTTAGCGAAAAGTGCGGCGCTAGGAGCGTGCTGGTAAGCCTCAATGTCTTAGCTTATTTCTCTCCTCACGTATAGTCCGTTCACAGTTTATTTACCTCTGACAGATCGTTTTCTGTATGTACTACAGTAAAGTCCCCCTATGAGTGGCAGCTTAAGACATTTTGCCGCGTAATAGAGGAGATTTTATGATGTAAACGTTAGCACTATCATTTATTTTTTTATGTAAATATCTAATTGTCAATATACATAACTTTACTAAACACATGATTATGAGGTAGGTATATCTAGTATATTGGGTGTAACAAAATTACCTATCCAAATCCTTTGCGCTCGGTAAGACTAATTCGCAGTACGCCTAACTCGCGTTATGACTAGTCAAAAGGAGAAGTAGGCATAACGCGAATTAGACCTACTGCGATGTAGGCCAACAGCTAAATAGGTCAAAGAATAACTAGACCTACTGAGATTTAGTCTTAAGCCTCTTAAGTTGGGCTAAATATTTACATGTGGCAAAGAGGTCAGCCCACCTGATGGAAGGCGGTCACCGTATTCTAGGGACATTTGCAAACCCAGAGTGAGGTGATTTTTTACGCTTAATGTCCGCCGACGTAGGGGTGGGAGTGGGGATGTGAGGATGGGAAGGGTGGGAGTGACGCCCTAGGCACTGAGTTCTCCCCAGCGATGCATCCCATTGCCGGGCGTCAGAGCGTAGGATTCGGGGTAATTTTTATAGAGGTTTTAGGTTTTCTTCCTAGCAACTCCATAGAGCCACCGTGCCCGTCTGTTGCCAGACGGGGTTACGGCTCGGCCGAACGATGGTCCTCATGGGACCGTGTACTATTGCCACTGATCGCTCAGTGGCGAAGTACTCGTCGCCCTGAGAGTTCTCCGCTAAGTAGGTACGCTCTGCATAACAGAGCGCATGCGGAGAACTACAAACCGGCCATAAAGGTCCCCCCTCCTTGGTGGACTACTGGCCATGGGCTACGACGTGCGCCTCGCTCGAAGCCCATGTCGTCGTCCACGTTACCAGGATGCACCACGTGGAGGCTGTCCTTCCCAGCACCCCTTCTTACGAGGGCTTACCCGGGGTTCACAACCATAGGCTGTTGGGCGTTACGTAAGGTTTTTTAGTCGGTAGGAGTCCAGCATAGCATTCATGATGGATTTTCCCTCACGTTAAAAAAAAGTACCTATAGATATCATGAAACTGATATTATTCATTAAAACGTCAAAATATCCTTACAGCTGCATGACAACGATTTCATCTATGTACAAATTAAGAATTCACCTCAATTAATATTTTAGGCATAACGCGATGTAGACCAACTAAGATTTAGGTATATGCCGAAGTAGTCCATATACGAAATAGACCAACAGCTATATAGGCATACAGCTAATTAGGCTGAAAGCGAATTGTAAATGACATTTAGACGTAACGCGAGTTAGGCACACTACGAATTAGTCTTACCGAGCGCAAAGGATCCAAATTTCGTCACGTGACGTGGCATCAGTCAAGAAACATTACAAAAATGAAGAAAAAAAATCACATGAATACTTTAACCGTAAAGCCGTTTTAAAGGTCCTATTTTATCCTATTTTCACCCTTTCTATCGCTACTGAGCGGCAGTAGAAAGCGACAACGACAGCCAGACGGGTGCTTTGTGTTTGTTTTGCCACGGCGACCATGTTACCTCGAATTGCCGCGGTAAAAAATGAATTCTTAATGTGCGATAAAAAAAAATAAAAAAAAATTAATAAAACCCCCCTTTTTTATTAAATATTTGTATTTGATTTCCGATGCCAAGTCATCTCATGAAATTTGGAGAGGTAATTTTGTTACACCCAGTATACTAATACTAAACTAGGTTTATTTGCTACTAAGTACCTACAAGACCGATTTATTTTATAAATTTCGGCTTCCCTTTTAAAAATATCCTGCCTACGCCACTGGTTCTCACAGTTTTGTTTCAGAATCTTTCTAGGATCTCAATATTACTGTTGCTGGCAGTTCCCCAGAGCTGTAAACCATACGTCCAGATTGGTTTTAGGATGGCTTTATAGATGGTTATTTTACTTGTATGCGATAATTGCAATTTTGGTCCTATTAACCAGTACATCTGTCTCAGCCGTGTATCTAACTGTTTTCGCTTGGTCCAGATGTGTGTGTGTTTTGCCAACACAGTCGTCTATCCAAGTGCATGCCGAGGTATCTTGCATTATCTGCTTGAGGCAAAGTCACATTATAAAGAGTGACTGGCGGACACGTTTGTCTTCTGAGGGTAAACGTTACGTGGGAAGACTTAGCTTGATTTGCCTTAATTCGCCACTTGTTGAACCATTTTTCAATGTCTGTTAGTTGTGACTGCAATGTTGTTGAAGCTGTTACAAGGTCGGAATTAACAGACATTATTGCCGTATCATTCGCGTATGTAGCTGTAACATTGTCATTGCTCGTTGGTAGATCTGCTGTGAAGATTAGGTATAACACAGGCCCCAGTATGCTGCCCTGAGGCACTCCAAACCTGATCTCTTGCAATTTCGATGCTTCGCTGCAATGCTTGACCTCGAAGCATCGCCCGTCGAGATACGATGAGATTATGCCACAAAACTGTGCGGAAGGGTCTTTTTCAGTCTGTACTTAAGTCCGTCATGCCATACCTTGTCAAACGCCTGCCCAATATCAAGAAATACAGCTGAACAATATTCCTTGTTTTCCAGTGTCCACCAGGCGATGAATTTGCTCTATGGTACCGTGGTTTTGCCGAAATCCGAATTGATGCAGTGGGAGTATGTCCTCTAGATGTTCTCTCATACGATTAAGAATAATCTTTTCCAGGATTTTTCCAATAACTGGTGGAAGACTAATTATCCTGTATGAGCTGCCCTCCTGCTGTGGCTTTCCAGGTTTTGGTATCATCACCACTTGTGCAATCTTCCATTGCGAGGGAAAATGTTCCAGTCTGAGACATGCATTTAGTATAATAACAGACTATAAAAAGGATTCCCTTTTTTGGAAGTTGTTTCAGCATTGTGGCAGGAATGGCGTCATATCCTGGTGATTTCCCTCTTTGAGAGCCTTAATCTCTTGGGTAACCTCTTTAGAACTTGTGCTTTTCAAGGGCAGACACATTTGCATTGGGCTGTTTGTATCTACAGTAAGACTAAACACTTTCATATTAGTAGTATTTCTGAGATAACAGTTAGTCAGAATTTGGTTTAAAGCTGCTACAGGATTTCTACTACACTGATACATACCGAATCTGTTTTTAACTTAAGTCTGTATGCCTAAAGCACGCGCTACACTTTTTTAGACCATGGTCTGAAACGGTGTAGTGCGTGCTTTAGGCATACAGAGTTAGTAGCCTTTAGTACACTTTGGCATACATTGGCAATCTTCGGTACACCACAGCAAGATATAGCTAGCCCATATGCTAGCCGCGAGCGTTGACCTCCATGGCTATAAGTAAGATCAGATTTATACTAGTGCCGTTTGGACCAACTGCGAATTAGACATTATTTTGAGAATTGGACAAATCGCGAATTGGATCATTGGCGATTTGGCGTAATCGCAAATGAGACTGACTACGAATTGGACATTATTTTGAACATTAGACATAATATCACGAATTGGACCAATCGCACCTAAAGGCAAAAATCTTGTAAACATAACCATCATGCTTACTGACACCTCGAAAGTTTACTCAGTTAGAACTGTTCGAACAAAGTTCTTAGTTTTGAGTCAGATCTCGAAACTCAGATTCAGGATCTGGAGTTGTAAAAAAATTGACTATCCAAAATATACTCACGTAAGCTGCATGACTAATATCAACCTTACAACCGAATCGATAGGTTCCTTCTTACTCTTGTTTGCTAATTTACAAGGGCTACATGCAAAAGCATGCCTTCAGAAGAAGGCACATTAACATGGCATGTGTTAAGCCAAGTTGATGTCTTATGGCTGGCTTAACACATGCCATGTTAATGTGCCTTCTATATAAAGAAAAGAAGAGCCAAGTTGATGTCTTATGGCTGGCTTGATAATTCAACAGCAGGTCGAGAAAGAAGAGCCAAGTTGATGTCTTATGGCTGGCTTGATAATTCAACAGCAGGTCGGACATTACCGCCGGCTTAATGCATATTACCACCTTTTATGTGGAGGAACAATGTACGAATTGTGAAATGTGGGCGAATGGCAGGTATGCCTCAACCTACCCCTTCGCTGATAAAAGCATGACTATATGTATAAAGTACCTAATGTTTATTTTCAGGTCAAACAGAATATTTCGGATGTGGCCATTGTAACATGTGGGAGTTGTTATGGAGCCGCGTTTAACGAATCACAGTAAGTTATTACAATGAAATTGTGTTATGTTATAACAGTTATCAGTTATTGATATCTACCTAATAATACTAATATTTACGAGTGTTTACATTTTACTACGCTTATCAATTTTATTGATAGCACCACAATGGTTGATATCAATTGATAAGCCAATTAACCATTGATAATTTGGTCTCGGCTGTCAGCAGCGTAATAATTGCCATCTTGATGGTCTCATGGGTGGGTTGAAAAATCTCAACAGCAGGTATCCACAACCTGCTCATGTCTGTCCATTTAAATACAGCGTTAGGCTCACCACGTAGGAAAAAAACTATAATGTGAAATGTGGGCGTATACTATGCATCTGCCTACTCCTACTCCTTCTGTGTTCCTGTATGTATTTCTTTATGGTCTTTTACTCACGCCTATATTTCTACCGGCGAGGTGTATCTTTCGCTTGTGTTCGCATGTATGTACAATTGTACATATTCAAGTTTCGTTTTTCCAATACCCTTAGAAGTGGAGCAAAACAATGTAAAGATCTATACATTTAATATCATAATCTTAATTAAATTTGTCAAAGTGTCGTTACCTACTTCTGGTAGGTCATAAAACCGCCTAACGAGTAACGACGAGGCCGAGACGTAAATGGTTAAAATTGTAAAAACTATAAATATGAACGGCTATTTGTAAAGCAATAAAATGTTAGCAATACGAGAGTACGAGACACGCGTAAATCACGATGTGATTTAATTCCTGTGTCGGTCCAAATATTTGTGTGATCCACAAATGTTTGTTTCGGAATTTGGGTGATAGCTTCGCTGTTTGCCGACCGCAGGCAGTACGTAATCTCAAACTCGCACAAGGGTGCGCTAGTACGTACCTAATTGTATTAGTTACTAGCGGACGTCACGCGGTTTCACCCGTGTAGTTCCCGTTATGTTATGTTCACCGCAAAGAGTGTAGCTTTCCAACAGTGAAAGAATTTTATAATCGGTCCAGTAGTTCCGGAGCCTATTCGTTACAAACAAACAAACAAACAAGAAAATCTTTCCTCTTTATAATATTAGTATAGATTCTGTGGCAGTGGTTCGCGTAACAACTCCTGGTACGATTTGCATATTTTTTCCATATTGTTTTCCATGTAATTTATTAGATACAAAAAGCTTTATACCCGTCTGGTATTGTCACGAGTTATCACAGATTACTAGTTACTACGGCGTTATTCCACTATCTCCTACATACGGGGGCAAAAAATATACAATCATCCGCTTCCTCCTTCACGCTACATATGGGGGCAAAAAATATACAATCATCCACTTCCTCCTCCACGCTACGTACCAAGATACTCTGGCTGTAGTGATGGATGGAAACAAGCTTGTTGAAGTGAAGGCCTCCAATGCACAGGCGATGAAGGCGTTTATTATGTCTGTGTGTTGTGTATATTAAATTACCTTAAAATGTTTGCCGTTTTTAGGTGTTGTAACACTTGTGAAGAAGTAAGAGAAGCATACAGACTGCGAAGGTGGGCTATGCCTGACTTATCTACTATAGAACAGTGTAAAAATGATGAGTCCATTGAAAAAACAAACAATGCGCTATTAGAAGGCTGTCAAATATATGGATACATGGAAGTAAACAGGGTATGTATATAAAATTATATAGGTACATTCTACCAAACTCACATTTTGAGCCTAGAGTCAGCTGCTAGGGATAGTGATCCCTGTAAGACCCTCTTGAGTCAAGCAGCAGGTGTAGGTACTAGCATTTTTTTTTTTTTTTTTTTTTTTTTTACGTGAGGGAAAATCCTCATGGATGTTATGCCGGACTCCTACCGACTAAAAAACCTCACGTAACGCCCAACAGCCTATGGTTGAGAGCCCCGGGTAAGCCCTCGGGAGGATGTCCCAGGACTGTAGGTACTAGCTAACAGAATATTAGTATTGCAATATGCACACTGTACCAATGTTCTTCTTTGAGTGCCTCTCCAACTAGTGAAGGTTGGCCACCAGCATGGTGCAGTCCTCTCGGTCTCTTCCTCGTCGGAACAGTTCAGCCAATAGATAACTTCAATCTTATTTCAGGTAGGTGGAAGTTTCCATATAGCGCCAGGGAAAAGTTTCACTATAAATCATGTACATGTCCACGATGTGCAGCCATATCCATCGTCTGTGTTCAATACAACACATTACATTAAGCATTTATCTTTTGGGACCGACATTGATGGTGCTAACACAGCACCCTTAGATGGAGTCAATGGTGTTGCCAAAGAAGGTAAGTTATTTCTTTTTATGAATATTAGCACTTACTTTTTCTAAAGAGCTTCCGTTTACTAAAGACTGGATTCTATTATGAAAGGTGTGATATTTTGTAGTGTATATCAATATTTATTTTGGTACCTTTAATATTCCTTTTATATCAACACCAGCAAACCAACCTCATTTGCGAGCAGTCACTTTGAATGTAGACCCCAGTTTATTGCCTTCTCCAAATTTTCAATTATGAAGAGATCAATTTCAAGAGGTATTGTTACTTAAAACAGTGAGATGATTGAATCATAGAAATAATGAAATATGATCTGAATATTGCTTCATTCTATCATGCTGTTGGGGTTTGATTTTATGTACGCATAAATACATAGAAATTATGTTGAATGAGGACCAGAGTCTACAGGAATCCATATTTTATAAGAAAAATTCAATGAAGTGTTAAATAAAACATAAACTGAAGTCATTCAGTTTGAATTTGCTTTTAGCCTAACAGTGTTTTACACTTATTTAGACATGGTGATGTGGTTTTTCTACACCAATAAAATTCCCAATGTCTGAATTTGAGTAAAATGAGATAGCACAAGTTACTACTTTATATTATTACTATGTATGTAACTGATAGGTCAGAGCTGCTTAGAGAATATGTAGTACATATTAAATGATTTAGTAAATGGTTGTTCACACTTAATTAAGGTGAACAAGCCCAGGAAAAACTATAGTTTAACAATTCTAACTTACTTATTGATAGCATCATTGCCAACATAAAAAAGGTCAATAAGTAGTGTGAAGAATGGCTAGGATTTAGGATAACTATTTAACCTTATGTCTTAACTGGCCGTATTTTGTATGATATCAAGCCAGAACCACCTCAGAAAATTTGATGCGAATGTTACACTTATAAAGTTGAGGCTAGCTCAATTGGCTGATGCGCTGGCACTATACAGTGCCTCTGATAACTTCTTTGTGAATCCATGGAATGGTGAGAATGGGGTCTCTCATTTGAATTTTCCTGTTTGATTCCTTCTAATATGGCTCCCTTCAAGGATTTTGATAATTTGATAAGGCATTTTACAATTTCGTTTAACAGAGGATAGTATAGTAGATGATAGCAGGCTTAATGCATAGTAACTTCTCGTTAAATAATTAGTGCTAATAGTTTTTGTCCCTCATTTATTTTAAAATAATTGATATTTACACCGAAAATTCACTAATAATACCTAAATTCTAATTAGATAAATCCAATTTTAGCCCAAATAAAAATATTGATGCTCTTCATTGTCAGTACTTTCTTTTATTCGAAGGACATGAACAAAAAAGTAAACAAATAGTAAGCTAAGCGCTAGGATTGTATTCCTAAAAATATTATATACAAAATCATCACTTGCTTCTAAACATCAACAGCGTATTCCTGTGCCAATTGCCATAAAAGTGCCGAAAGTTCCACCGCCTTGAAGCATAACTTTTCCAACGGAATGCACTAATTCTCTTCCTCGAGCTCCATATCTATGATCAAAAGAATACGGATAGTTTAGTGGTTTGTAAGATATGTAAAACTAAACGGAAGGATTAAACGAACTAACCTCAAAGCTGTAAAGCCACCGAATAGTCCGCCGCTAGCCATGCCTACACAAAACCCTATCATAAACCCCATTTTCATTTTGTCGAAACAGGTTGGCCCTTGACCCTGATAAACTCCTCCTGGTACGGCGGGCATATTTAGTAATAGGTGATAATATTATGAAAACTTAAAATTAATTTTACAAGTTCTCAAAGACAAAAATTTTTGACATTTGTTTGACTTGACATTGTAATTTTTTTAAAATTATGTAGGTACCTATTGAGTAGGCAAAGGATCTGAACTATACAGCCTTATTGTTCGACATTAGGTAATCTTTGTGATAGATTGATAGCTCGAGTTTTGAGACCAAACCAGTAACGTTTATAATCTAAAGTGGTTATGTGGTGTTCAATATGTTTTCTACAAATTCTTAAAAAATCTTAGCCCCACTGCTCTATAAATGATCACTACAGGATTCTTTCACTGTGGCTGGTTCTCAGATATTTCATTGGCCCTATTTGGAGGCCCTAAAGGGCGGTTGAAAATTTTCAATAGTCTAGTGACAACCTGCGTTTGTCCATTTCATAGACATAAACTAATGATGAAATATGGACGTAAACGACGCCTCTGCCTACCCTACATACGTTTTCAAATTCGTATTATGATTAGTCCTGTAAGTTCACAGGGACCGGGACAAAATCTTTAAAATAAATACAATCTTATACTGGTTGAATTTATAGTCGTTCTGGACCCGAGAGGGGGTTACTCGGAATCAATAATGGAACCATTTCGGAGTGTCAAAACAGCTGTGCAGGTTATAATAAAAAAATGACTTCTATGTAATCTTTATCACTCGTTCGAGTTGAAACATTAGTAGCGCTTCGATTATTCATTGAACTTTTCAATGAATGAAACTCCGAAACCCATAGGTACCTACGCCGCGGCGCGTGCTTCCATGTGATCAGTTCATTGACCGAATGCATCGTTTCGATAATAATAGGTACTTAGATAATAATAAAGGACTCCAATTTCTCCTTCATACTTTACGCGGGCTTAGGACCGTCGGAAATACATTAATATTGTTCTATTTTACGGTGAATTAATAAGGTTTATGTAATAATAATGAAAATAAACACGAACAAATAGGGAGTATTTCCGGCGTATTTAAAAAATTGGAGCTATTTACAAAATAATCAACTTAAATACCTAGACCTACCTATTCACAGTTTATTTACACTTCCCTGTACCTTAGCAACTGCTCAAAATGGAGTCCAGAACGTTCGATACACAAACGGGCACGTTTTAGGCTATTGTCTTTTAGTTTATTCAATGTGTCTCTGTCACTTTTCACTATTTCAAAGGCGTCCACTATCGCACTGCGTAATTCATCACGAGATTCGTACTCTCGAGTGTAAACTAATCGTTTTATTTCCGACCACAAATAAAAGTCGATCGCGACGACAATACTGCGCGCGAGTTATAGTCGAACTGCGCGCCGCGGTCGCCGGTCGGCGGCGCGGTCGGCCGAGCGTATTTACCTACCTACAAGACGTCGAAGTCGAGTACCTACCGACGTTACTTGGCAACGAGTCCACGTGGACCGATGCGTTCATGCGTTGTGATTGGTCGAATTTTCCCGGCGCGGTGACTCTTCTTACTGATTGGAACGTTAGACATTGAATGAAAAATTGTAGTAGAAAATCGTAGTAAACGTATTTCGTGAAATTTAAATGAATAACCAGGTGTTCTCGTTTTGATTTTGGCAAACGATGTAGATTTTGACATTTTCGTAATTTTTTATTGTTGATTTTCAAATTGACAGTGCCGATCGGTTCTGTTATCGAAACTGGGCCTAAACCTTTCCGTTCCAAAACGACTATAAATTCAACCAGTATTATAGGCCCAACAGATCCTATGATGAAAATATGTCTGTCCAAAATCAAGTCTGCCGCCATAGTGGTATAAAAAAAGTAAAATTTAAAGATTAGAGGCGCATCACAGAAACAATTAAAATATCTTTTAACTATTTTTTTCAGGTGCCGTTATGTTCCAATATTATTTGAAAATCGTTCCTACAATGTATGTGAAGTTAGACAGGAGTATTTTACACACCAATCAGTTTTCGGTAACAAGACATCAGAAATCTGTTTCAAATATTCATTCAGAATCAGGAATGCCAGGAGCTTTTTTCAGTTACGAACTATCTCCTCTAATGGTTAAATATACAGAAAAAGAAAGGTATTCTATAACTTATGTTCTTGTTAAAAGGGGTTGATCCATTGGCGATCTATTAGTGTACCTACCAAACATATCCAATGGTGGTATTGCACTATGGTCCTTGAGTTTCAAGCATGCACAACGAGCCAGCGAGTAAATCCGCAGACTTTTTTAAAAAAGTAGTCTGTGTTATTCCAGACTACAATCTATCACTGTACCAAATTTCAGCCAGATCCGTTAAGCCGTTAAAGCGGGAAAGAATAACAAACATCCATCCATACTGACTTTCACGTTTATAATATTACTAGATGATGCTCGCGGCTTCGCCCGTGGTCCAGGTTTCCACAAATTTAATAAAATCTTCGGTTGGTTGAAAGAAGGTTATATATTAAAATACCAGAAATCAAAATGCCTTTACTTAAAATGCATTAGACCAAAATACCCGAATTCGAAATACCTTAACATTCAAAATACCTTATTTCAGTACACTTTACCTTAAAATGTCTAAATTTAAAATACAAATAATTATAATATCAGAATTCAAAATACAAATTTTCAAATATCCTTAATTTAAAATACCGAAAATAGAATAGGTACAATGTGTCACTGTCACGCACACGTTTTGTTATTTGGCTTTAACTTATTTACACCCCCCCCCCCCCCCCCCCCCCCCCCTACCTAAGTGAAGCCGCAGTTGTAGCCGTAGGTCTGTTGGTCCTTGGGTATCCTTCTGAGGGCTTACCCGGGGCTCCCAACTGTAGGCTGTTATGTAGGATACGTGTGGTTTTTAGTCAGTAGGAGTCAGGCATAGTATCCATATAGGATTTACCTCATGTTAAAACACTTTGATTCAGAGTTACAAAAGTACTACAGTGGGCTAACGAAAAAAAAAAAACCACGAAGGCTAAGGCGGGAGCTCCGCTTCGCTTCGCTCCCGCCTTAGACTTCTAACCTAACCTATCCGAGTCGGGATACTCTGAGTCGGGGCAGGCCTCCGTCACTCGCTACAAGTCGTTTTATAAGCACCTACTCCTAAGTATTATGACGCAGAACTAACGTGGCCGACCGGCAGAGGGCTGCCACACGCAAGACCAAGCGAAGTGCGTACAACCAATGTACATTTCCCGCGTAAAATAATATTTCGCTTTATTTAGTCTTGCTTTTTTTTCATCTTACTTCCTACTAATATTCTAAAATTAAATGCGAAAGTGTTTAAGTGCGGATATGTAGATGTGTGAATGTTTGTTACTCTTTCACGCTCTAACGGCTAACGGATCTGGCTGATATTTGATACAGGGATAGATTGTAGTCTGGAATAACACATAGGTTACTTTTTATCCCGGGAATAAGTTCCCATTGGAAGCGGGAAAAGGAACAAACTTTAACGCAGGCTGAGCTGCGAGCATCAGCTAGTTATAATATAATTCATATCTAGAGAAGAAGTTATAAAATATTATTAAGTTTTTTTCAGGCACTGTGTTTATTGTTTTTTGTAGTTATATGTATTTTTGTTACGTGCTTACAACCCTAATGTTGTCAATAGTTGTCACTCGATGACGCAATCATACGGTGTGCGCACGAATCTCGACTCTCGGAATACGTCGTAGAGCATGTTTTCCACTGTAGCGATATGTTATAGCTAATATTTTTGAGGTTAAGTATGGGAGTGATGTATCTGTTACGTAGTAACTATTATTTAATCTGTGGTCGGGGTGTTAACCATTCACAGATATATAGCATCCATGTAGGATTTAAACCATGTTAAAAAAAAGGTATTTTGTGTTTGAACATTTTAGGATAAGGTATTTGATAAATTTATTTTTTGGGTTTCGGTTATTCGACCGTAAGGCATTTTAAATTATTTATATTATAAATATTTGCCTTTTGAATATTCATATTTCGATTTCGGGTATTTTGGGCTACGATATTTTGAGTTAAGGCATTATAATTTCTGGTATTGTGACGGTATACCTTAAAAAAAGGATAATGTGAAACAAGTCAAGCACATTTTATTATTTGTTTATTGTATGTTTACATAAGTTTGTTGGATCTTAACTGTCAATCTTCAATGTAAAATCTGATACATTCCGAAACGAAAGACTTCTGAAATTAATGCCACATGGCGTACTTCATTACGACGTTAAGTTCTTTATCACACAATCACTTATAATTTTAATATAATCTTTTCTTTTTCAGATCAATCGGTCATTTTGCCACAAATATTTGCGCCATCATAGGTGGAGTATTTACTGTTGCGGGAATACTAGATGCAGTTTTATATTATTCGTTAAATGCTTTCCAAAACAAAATGGTGTTAGGCAAGTCTGGATAAATCAGAGGGTTTTCAGAAAAAGGTTAAAATCATTGATATTGCATTTGGCAAATTTTGTACAAAATTCTATATCTGAGTCTTCAACCAAAGATCCTATTGGGACATAATTTTCTTTCCGCGGATCGTATTGGGCGCGTCCTAATTTTTCTAAAAATAAATGGCGTTGTTTCACTTTAAAATTTCTGCAAAATAATATCTCTGGTCCCTCCAATATAGTTGCGTGTGATATCTTCATGACATTATGGATATAATTAAATCTTTCCAATAAATTTCGTTGATCTGAAAATAAAATGTAAATATCTATTTAAATTTGTATTTATTAACACATAGGCAACAGATTTTGATAATTATGTAATGGAAGCAGAGTGATAGCCATTACACCCACTCGAGCAACATTAAGGCTGACCTGACAATTGATTTCCGCATTCTCTCACTGATCAAGTATTCAGATTCGGAATTCCGCGTGTCCGTCCGTTTTTTTTTTTCAATCGAAACGAAATCTGTGTTTTTTTTTTTTTCATTCAGAGATAATAGTGGGAACACCACTTTGTTTAACTTTTTTTTGGACGTGGAGCATTCAGGTTTCTGAATCTGAATTTCTGATCACGAAAATGAATGTAAGCATCCAGCCTAAGCTGTGGCATGACATTCTGCCATTTGAAAATATCTCGTGTCGCATAACAAAAGGTTTCCAGGTGCAATAAATCTGTTCATGCGCACAATGTCATAAAATTAATGTTTTATTATAAAGTAATTTTATTATGCTCTAGAAAAGTGCCAAAGGTGCTATTGTACTGAAAAATTGCTATACAGTAATACCCCGAACTTACGGCAATAGGTGGGACCGTGCATAACCCAGGGGGTTCTATTTTGCATAGGTAAAACATAGAATAATAGAAATAAATACATAAAAATTATGTTTAATCTGTACCACATTCTGTAAACTGAAGTTAATTCAGTAATATTGGCGTTAGTTGAGCACTTACTGGGTGGAGAAAATATCTGAAATCGCGTAAAATGGGTCAGCGTAAGTCAGGGTATTACTGTACTTAGTAATATAGAATTACACAGGCCTGCAAAATGAGGGTCATAACTTCCTCTCTGGAATTTGATAGCTGATTCTAGGGTATTTTGGTGCGCTGATTACGAATATGTACTTAGATTTTCTCCATCACCTCCAGATTTTTCGAAAAAGGCACAGATAGAAAATAGAAAAAAAGACCCACGTTTTTTCATAAAAAATATATATTTAAAAAAGTACATTACCTTTAACTTATAAAACGACTAAAATATAACAATAACTTGTTACTAGTCTAAATTACACGTAAATTTAATTTGTGGAACCCGGTTCTTTTTTCCTGGAACCTTCGGTTGTGCGATTTTCGCTTAAATTTCCAGTTTGGATCGTCGCGCTTCAATAAACAACAATAATCCGCCATCATGTTAGTATTCCATCTTCCACGATATCAGACCTCAAGCTCTTTCAAATCTTGGTAAAATCTTTCGCCTTGTTCTTTGCTAACGGCTGCTAAATTTTCTGGGAAGTAATCAATGTGCGAATTTAGGAAATGATGTTTAGTGCTTGTTTATGTCCCTTTTATTTTAGAATTGTATCCAGTTATGTCACAACAAGAAAAGTAGCCATCATTATCATGGTCTTTAGCCTCTCTTCATAGCATAGGTGAAACGATTTTGAAGCTATTTTTCTGGCCTTTAAAAACCCTTGCGAAATTGTAATAAACAAGTCGAACAAAGTTTATGAGGTGTCGAAGTTTTGTCTTGGTTACTTAATACGTGTCCAAAATAACTACTTTTGTGCTGCTTTCATTGTTTTATCACCATAAAATTTCGGGAGATATTACAAAAACAATTCGTAGAATTTAAACACCTTCGCAATGACATTTTAAAGTTCATGTTTCGAGATTCAACTGTTAATTTTCTAAATCAGTTTGGGTACTTATACAAAAACCCTTTGGTTTATCTTTATTACACCCTTTTCTAATAATATTTACAAAAAATAGGTATCTAATATTACTACTAGGTAATTTTTTGATTTTATTACAAAATTAAGTCAAAACTACCCGTTTTTAACATGGTTAGGGCGAATTACTTGTACTTTTTATGTAGTAATTACCAAATTACTGATTTGCATGATTTTCTATGTCCCCTTACACTAATTTAATGCAATAAAATTTAAACTGAAGTAAGTTAATGACGTTTTAAAAATTTTAAAACATAGGCGCTCAGACATTTTAAAGTAAAATCTTAAATATTCAATATCAAAAAATCCTGACGTGTAGGATTTTTTTTATTATTTTTCTCGTAATCAGCACATCAGAAACTATAGAAAATGTTACTCAGATTTCAAAGAGGAAAACCATTGCAGACCTGTGTTATTATTGGTGTCATCCCATAAAGTGTTTATGTATTACACAATTTGACAACTGAAAATTATATAAATAAAACACTCACTCAACATAAGAAGTCTTGGTTTTTTTAACACAATTTCCTTTATTTCTACATCATTAAACCCCATCTCCTCCTTTAAAACAAACATATTTGTTCCGACATGATGCAGGTTGTATGTGATTAAATTAGGTTGCTTGGCTGCTAGATACCTAACTTCATTTCCACTTAAGCTCAAAATATTTTGATAATGTCCAAGTCTTCTGTCAATTCGAACTGTACTGAAAATAGCAGTTAATCAATTTATTAATAAATATTAGTGGACGTTCTCACACATCATCTAGCCCAAATTAAGCTAATTTAAGCTGGTGCTATGGTATCTAGACGACTGATAGACATACTTATATACTTCTAAATACATATATATTATAAACAGAAAACACCCAAACAAACATTTGTGGATCACACAAATATTGAGACTAAGCTGGGAATTGAACCCAGGACCTCAACGCAGCAGGCCTATTGGGACACACTACCAATACTAATGTGTGTTATAGCTAACTGCAAAAACAACTTATACAAGAGATAACATTATTATTATGTAATGTAGAGTTGTGATCTAGAGTTATGAATGTTGGCCCAAAATGTATATTCCTAAGGACACTGTATGTTGCCAATTACCTATTTGGCACTAAACTGTAAGTAGAGGAAACTCTGGTAGAGACACTTAAATAGGGGAAACATATTTGCTGTCACTCTGGAAGTTCCTAAATACCTTCAAATAGTCATAATTTGTAGTGTGTGTAGAGCTCAAGATTACCAATTAAAGTACAAGCATTAGACATACATACATTTTCTTTTTTATAACTAATAGGGATATAGGTACACTGCATTTTTGCTTCCTTGCATAGTTGTGCTTAATCAATAATGTATACTATCATCAAAAAATAATATCACAAAAAATAAATACCATTTGTATGCTAGGTATAACTGGCAAAACATAGTAATCCATATTATAAAATTGTAACATCTTGTACATTTATGTTTATGAATAACTAGCAGAAAACACATGTTTTCACCTGCGTAGTTTCCGTTCCCGTGGGAATGCGGGTATAAAATATAGCCCATGTTCACCGCAAAGAGTGTAGCTTTCCAACAGTGCAAGAATTTTTCAAATCGGTCCAGTAGGTAGTTACGAAGCCTATTGGTTACAAACAAAAAAAAAACAAATCTTTCCTCTTTATAATATTAGTATAGATGAAGCATTGAGAAAAAAAAAAGGTAAACCATTAAGGCATGAGTTTTACTTTACTGCAAAAAAACATTGCTTTAATAACCTACCTATATAGAGAATTTAATATTATGGAAAATAGTATAGACGATCCTTGTACTCATACAAATTTAAATCACTACTCCGCAGATAATGCTGCTGCCCATGTTATGAAATAAAATGCTCTTTATCTTCCAACTTACCTAAACATTAACCAAAATGGGTTTGCACTTATTAGTCTCTTGATCTGAATGTCTTTAAACTGTTTAGACTCCAAATAATTTACTCTTACTTCAAGATCTTGTAATGGTTCACACAAAATTAAAGGATTCCTAGTTAAAAAATTACCTAATTCTTCCATTTCCACAAAATCACTTAAAAATACTATGTGATGTTTGACATTTCTCTCAAAATCTAGTCTCAAAATTTTGTGCACAATATGAGGTTTCTTTTCAATTTTGCTTAAGTTGATATTCAGGTTGACAAAGTTCTTTAACAGATCGGAATTATTGACGTATGCTGCAAAGTTGAATGTGTTAGGAAAATAAGGAGTTGTACCAGACAGGTCTTCAGTTACTGTCCGCAGCGCTTCACAGTCGATACTTTGTTTACACAAACTATCAGTAAGGGTTGCTTTTTGCAAGCTTGACAAGCTCCTACATCTCAAAGCCCTAAAGAACTTGTTAAAAGGAGATAATGCCATTGTAAAACTGTTTTATTCAACATTCATTTGTACACTGCTTAACTATATCAATTAAATTTATTCTCTCTTGGTGATTTTGGCGTAGAAATATCTCGCAGTTTATTTAACAATAAATGTCAAACTAAAGAAAGGTTTAGCCGCACTCTTTATTACAATCGACAGCTCATTTATTTTACTCAGCAGCAGTACACACGTATTTACATATTTATATATTTAAATCAAAGCACACTGAATAAAATAATAAAATAAATTAAACCCAAACCCAACCAATAAATAATGACAATATTTTTTTATAATGACAATTGAAATTGACATTAATGACGGAATGGCATAGAAAGAATGACAGACAGAGGTTTATTCAGCTGCCATATTTTTTTTATTTACAAAACTAATTTTTGCTCATTGGGGTTGAATTTTCAAAAAACCTGAAGGCTGTGTTTACTAATTTATCTTTAGGAAATAAAAATAATTTGAAATAAAATAGACCAACTAAACTTGTTTCCGCATACAAACTTCAGACCTCCATTTCACCCCCTGCTGTAGGAAATGAATTTTGAAAAATCCTTTCTTAGTGGGCCCGTAGACCGCATGAGGACACTACTCGCCAAGTTGGATGAGCTGTGCGTTGTTTTAAGTCTGTTAGTCAGGTCTATCACATTTATATTATACAGATTTATTTACTTCGAACACCCCACGCACGATGCACCCGACTCCTCAAACCCCCGCTCCTTAATCAGTGGAGTAATGTATGTATTGAAGTCAATCGATTATGTTAAAGTAATTACTGCTCCACTCCCTTCTTTGTAGCATGCACAGCATGACGAGATTAAAAGCAGGCCCTCGTGGCATTGTGCAAAAAAATACTAGTCTTTTGGGCACAATGCGGCTAGCAGCATTCCCCTTTTGAATAGTCTATTCGCTGAGAGCACTGATCTGTATTATTTCGCTGAGAGAGAACTGCCAGCCCTTGGGTTACCCAGTCGACTCATTAAAGTCTTAGACCATATAATATAACACGGGACTAGCCTTTGCGAACCACCGCATACAAAAATATTCTGCCAGTTTTCATACAAGTGAAGGGGGAAACACAAAGACATATAAAATTTCATTGCATTTAAAAATGTATTAATCGACAAACGCGTAATGGCTGTTGTGTGTTAATTGTTATTGTACAGTCAACTACAATGTAATGTACTAGTTTAATCATATAAAATGATGTACTGATGTACAGGCTTTTCATAAAGCCAAAAGACTAAATGGTCATGTGCAATGGCAGAAAACAATGCTTAAGTAAGGCGCATCCTGTGGTTAGATGATCTAAGATTAAAGTCGATATACCTGTGTCAAAGTTTCGGATAACAAGTTCTAAAATTGTTCATTTTATGTACTTAAAAGGTTATACTTTCATAATACATTTAGGGAAAAGCTGCAATGCGTGGCCCATGCAATTTCATAAACATTTAGTGAAATGCTGAAACGCGTGTGCTCGCCACCAAAGTCCCAAAAAGACTATCAGTATCTGTTCTGTATACACAAATATGTACTTTTGAGTCTGTCAGCTCGCCGCGTGTGCAATGTCGGTTTTGAAGTTCGCACACATTTGGTTGATTTTTTGGCGAGTAAAATCGTCGTTGTTGGCTCCCGTGTTCGTCGGTGAGCAAACGGTTTAATGCTTCCTCCAAATTACTCGCGAAGTTGAACGAAGTTGGACGTGTACGATAGTGTAGAGGGGCACTCGGCCTACTTCGTCAAAAATTTTCTTAGTTTCGAAGTTCGTCGGCGAAGTTGCCCGAGTCAAAGAAAATTCTTCGAAGTTGGCCGAGGAGCCCCTCTACACTATCGTACTCGTCCTACTTCGTTCAACTTCGCGAGTAATGTGGAGGAAGCATTTGACTCGGGCAACTTCGCCGACGAACTTCGTTCGACTTCGCGAGTAATGTGGAGGAAGCACTGGATCTGTATTATTAGGAGGAACATGAAGCTGTAGATAAACATGGAGGCCACACTTCGAACAACCGCTTGAGTCAAATACCTACGTATCTCTATCTCACTCTCTGTGGGCTAACCTTCTCTTTCTAGGGAATTGTGCAGTGCTGCTATCTTCTTAATATTATCTCCTAGAAAATAATAGAAATAGACCATACTAACAAAAAATGCAAGTATAATAATTTATAAATAGCTCTATAGTTCGACTACGATTATTTAATGTGTAAATTGAAATATTTTATACCATAATATGCATGATTGGGTTGTCGAATCAGTGAATTACATTCCCATTTTCTAAGGGTTCTGTAATGTGGCAACATTGGTACTACATGTGAACTGTCAAAGTGTCAACCAACAATAGAATGGCGGTTGACTTCATTGTTTTCACACAATAGGACACGTTGTGAAGTAGTGTGACTATATTGAGGATTTATCTAGGACTTCCTGTGTATTATTAGAAGAAACACGGATGTCATTATTAGAGTATATAAATAAGTTGAGTATTGTTATCGTATGTTAATGATAAATAATTGTTTTAGGTTTCCTAAAGATAGTATTCAACGAGAAATATGGTTATCTATTGTACCATTAAAAATTAAGTTAAGATATTTTTTATAAAAGCAATTAGTATGCTAACTGATCATAAATTTTAAATATGGAAAAGGAGTTGGTTTCGGAGCGGGATTCGAACCTGCGTCTTCTCGCGTACCTTATAAATCGAATGGATATACGTGCAATTCTATACATTCGTGTCGTGTAACTTTCTAAAAAGTGCCGGTAGATGGTGCCTCCTTTTCCATATTAAAAAAAATGAAGTTCTATAAAAGCGCCAGGATTTGCCATTTGCATTTTCAAAAAACCGATTATGATGTACCTAGTAACAAAGCGCTTAAAACCATCAACAGTTCCTAACTTATTGTCCAATAATCCTGTTCCTAATTTATTGTCCAATAATCAAATTAAAAACACATACCTACATAAAAATAAAATAAATAGATTAAATAACTAAACTACTAAACTATTGCCTACTGAACATTCCACCCCTGATCATACCAGGCGCAAAGGTGCCCAATACACTAGCAGCGTTGCCGCGCTGGATAGCTATCCTTTGTACCAGGTACGACCAGGCGTGGGAGTCTTGTCCTGTAGTCTACGGCCGATCTCCGAGACCAGAGCCTTAGCATCACTCCCGCAACAGCCCATCGTTTCTAGAGCTACTGGTACGACCAGATAATGCGACTCCATCTTCGCGTACTTTTGGAGTTTCCTGTAAGCAGCATCTTCCGCTGTGGCCGCCGGTGAATGAACGGTACGAGCCAAGTGACTGACGGTGAAAGTGCTGACGCATGTTGCATCCCACACTAAGCACTTGCCGTTTTTCCATGGCACAAGGGTCAGACCGTCCGGTCTCTTTCCGTCTGCGCGGGACAATCCTGGTGGTTAAAGGATACAGGGGACGTCAGCCGACACCAGAGCTCGCCGGACAACTCAAAGCATGATGACCATCGCTCTCCACCATGGCACCGCAGATGCATACGTGAGGTTCACACACCTTGCAGCCTAAGCGGAGAGCCACACGATCAAATTATTTAAAATCTTATTCCAATGACTTTAGCACTAACATTTCTTTATTTTGACATGAAGAGACATCGGCAGAATGCGAACTACCACGAGCTGCCGCGGCAGACTGCGACCTACCACAAGCTGCAGCGGCAGCTTACGTCACAGCCTGCCACGAGAAACCGCAGCGCGCGAGACGTACAGTTGATTAACTCAGAAAAATAACCCACTCGGATGAATAGCTTCCTTATTCGCAATGTACCTATGCAATCTGCAGAGAAAACTACTTATCAGTCTTCTTAAAAAGCAGAGGAAATAGTTAATCTCGTCTTTGTACAACTTATTTATATAATACAATTCTTAAAAAGGTGAAATGATAATATACCTCTGCCTACCCCTTCGGGGATAAAGGCGTGACCTTATGTATGTATGCATGTATTGTACATCTAATTGTATTATGGTATTGTCTTTATTGTGTACAATGAAGAATATTTAGACAATGAAATATCCTGGCAAAAATAAAAATAGAGCTACCCTACTTAGAAAGAGACGTAGAGCCCACCCACACAGAGCAAGACAGTAATATACAGACTACGCTTCAAGTAGGTATTCGAAGTGTGGCCTCCATGTTTATCTATAGCTTCATGAGGAGGAAGCATTACTTGCTTGGGTAGATGATTACCATGAAGCTATAGATAAACCACTGATCTGTATTATTACCACACTGGATAGGTGGCTGTCAAACTAAAGTTATGCCTTCTTAATTGTCGCCATTGTGGCGCTGAAATCAGCAGCGTTGGTTCAGAGAACTAAAATTAGTGATGTGCCAAACTTTCTTGAACTGACGCGTATCAATAGATTTAATTTGAAATGAAAACATTTTTAGTATATATATTTTAAAATTAATTTTGTTTATAATTTGTTTAATATAAGAATATTACTAACCGAAATTACGAATATTCCCTTTAACTTCTCCAACTAAGCTAAATTGCTTGTGCTAGGAGTGGCCAGGATTCGAACCCGGGTCTTCTCGATCGCAAGACAGTCAGTCTTCTTAACCACTAAGCTATCGATGCTTTAATGAATATTGTTCTTAATAAGGGTGGTTTAAGTTGGTGTCTAGTATACCTACCTAAATGAAATAATATTTACCCGCAATTTGGTATACTCGTGACGCAAAATTGCAGGAAAATATTACTTTTGTTTAATAGATTGAGAGAGGTATTAAGGCGCATCTCCACTTGAGCAGCCGCGGGGCGAGCTGCCTCAATCTGAGCGTGCCGCGTGCTGGGGAAATTACGTGCATCTCCACTTGGGCCAAATTAATCAGCAACTCGGCAGCGTGCCTCAAGCTGAGCAACGAATTTCTATAGTTTCTTACTAGCTACCATGGGTGACGTATGCCAATTCGCTGCAGCTTAAAAGGCAGACAGACAAAGATCATTGTGCGGTGAACGTGGATCCCATAAGTGTCTGTGGCTTTTATATACTTCAGTTAATTTGATGCATTTATCATTGTCCATTTCACCACGAAGTGAGCGTATATATTTATCATGCGCCATAGAAATAGAAAGGGAGTTATGTGTAGAAAAAAATAACAATAAACGTAATTTTATTAATCATTTATTTATTCTACACTTTATTGTAAAACTATGGTAGGTACACTAGCGGACGGTATACTATTTATTAACCGGGAAGTTCTTGTGTAATGCTTATAATAACATTTAACATCAAAATGATTAGAACACAGACGACCGCTTGAGTTATGTCAGAAAATAAGTTAAATAAAATATTACTAATAAGATTTTGTTTGGTTGATACCATTATTATATATTGAAGCGCTCGTGGCCCCGCGGACTCAGTGTTCTGTAAATAATCACTGCAGTAAGCAACTTTCACTATGGCCAGTCCTTGGATGGGTGACCATTCTGGTGACCACTTTGGCACATTTATTTGAGCGTTTCCGTTCTTCGGAAGGCACCTAATCAGTTGGTCCCGGTTGTCAGTAAATGGCAGTCGTTACGCCATGTTGAAGGCCTTTTTGGGCGACTTGAAAAATTTCAACAGCGGGCAGTCACAACCTGCGCCTGTCCATCTCAACATGGCAATACGGCTCACCAATTGTTACGTGGGACAAATTCTAAAATGGTGAAATGTGGGCATATAGTATGCCTTTGCCTACCCCTTCGGGGATGAAGGCGTGACCATATGTAATGTAAAATGATACCATTATTAGACATATTTCTTATAAAGAAAAGTTTTCGATCACATCAGACCATGATCAAGTTTATCGATACGACAACATGGACATCACTAAACGAAATTAAAATCCTATTTTTGTGCTTAAAAATAATTTAATCTCACCTATATATTATTCTTATAGATATTTTGTAAATAATCAAGCATTTTACATGTAGGTCAGGCTGATTTAATGATAAAAATTACAAAAATTCAACTTACCTGTGAAATATAATGTTGCTCCCTTTTTTTGGCTAATTTTGCAAAACACACATTTCACCATGTCTATTGCTTTTTTGTAACCACACAAATCCTTACTAAACTGCACAAAAGTCCTTAAATTACAAAATAATTCGTAATTCCCGGCGCGATACGGGAAGTCATTTGCATGATACGTCAGATTTAATTCCTTGAACCAACTATAGAGGCGTTTCAAATCGGCACAAATAATTCGCTGTCATTTGTATGAGACAGCCAATCCAGTGGTAATAATTAGTGTCCGACCGAAACTGGTTTTCCAGCCGAAACCGAAACCGAAACCGAACTTTCGGCCCCAGGGTCAGTTTCGGCCGAAACCGAAACCGAAACCGAAACTCACGTGTTCACATTGAAAAAAAAAACCAGCCAAGTACGAGTCGGATTCCCGCACAGAGGGTTACATTACAGAAGTTACGTTTGTTGTGTCGATGTCTTTTTCTGATTTTAGTAGGTATTTTTTGTTATAGCGGCAACAGAACAGAGTGAGGTGGTGGTGGCAGTGTCTCTTGACATCGCCAACGCTTTTAACCCCTTACCCTGATGCTGCGTTTGGGAGGCGCTTATTTACCATGGAATGCCTCTCTACCTCCGTCGATCTGTCGGATCCAGCTTACATATAGGGAGCGTCAGCATCGGCATCGAGCTCTCAATGACGTATCTGGGGCTCGCACTCGATAGCTGTTGGAACTTCGGATACCACTTCCGAAGTTTGGTCCTATAGCTGAGGGAGGGGGTCATCAGCCGCACTCTCTCGGTTGTTGCCCAATATCAGGAGACCCAACGTTCCCTGCAGGAGACTGTACCTGGTGTACAGGGATCGTGCGGAGCATATCCCTGTACTGGGCCCCCGTGTGAGCGCGGAGATCCTGACGGCCAGCAATGCGGCTAAATTGCTATGCCCGCAGAAGGCGACGACTGTCAGGGTGATAATGGGATACCGCACGATCTCAGTTGTGGCGGTATGCCTTCTAGCCGAGACCCTTCTATGGGACCTCGAAGCGAGGAAGCGAGGGCCCTTGCGTCATCGTTCAAATGGCGCAAGGAGGAACTGGAGCTGGGCCATAGGCCTCTTCCTGTGTCAGGTCATGCTCGTGAAAGAGACGGCGGGGAGGAAGCGGGAGAGAACTCTCCCACCCGAGTGCCACATACTGTCAGCCTCCATGACCGGGGGCCTGAAGACGGTGACAGGGCTGCTACCTTTCTTACAGAAGCAGGCCTTAGACGATAGCGTGACATGAGATATTCATACACGCCCCTTCAAGAAGCGAGATATCAACTGAACAACCCTCCCAAAGACGCGGCCGTGTGCCTCATTCCGAGGGCATACTCGAGGCTCCTAACGAGGCTGTTAGGTAGGATACGCGTGTTGTTTAGTCGGTAGGACTACTGTACAGTGAAAATTTTAGGCCCCTTATCTGGCACGATTCCAGCGATACGACCCCGTGACTAATAGACAAACGGACGGCTAGGCTTCGTGTCTCGTTTATAGGGTCCCGCTTTAATCCCTCCGTGCGAGAGTTCGACTCGCACTTGGCCGGTTATTGTCTCAAGTGGTCATTTTAGAAATATCTACCTCCACCTAAAGATGAGTTTCTGTCTTCTACGTGTGAAATTACTCATAGATGCTATTGCGAACTCCAACCGACTAAAACCACACGGTGCCCTGCTGCTAGCACTTGGCTGGTTTTGGTTACATTCTAGAAGTATATAACTAAAACTGGACAACAGTGAGTCGGACTAGCGCACGTAGGGTTCCCTACAAGAAAAGCGGCAAAAAATCATGTATTGTATGGGAATATTAATATTATTAATTTGTCTATTTTTATTATTTATTGCTATAGCGGCAACAGAAATACCTCATCGTGGTAGGGTTATGTAATGTCCTAGATCATCTTTTTAGGATTCTGTTTTATAACTATTGATTGGAAGTCCTTTGTAAATCTGTAAATCTTCGGTTAGTAACATATTATAACTGGTTGGGCTGACCCCAACCACGTCACAAGCAGGGCCAGGCACTCAAAATTCATGAACACGTGAGCTTCGGCCCGGCCGAAAGTTTCGGCCCATTTTGGCCGAAACCGAAACTGCGGCCGAAACTCGATTTTTTGGCCGAAACTGGCCGAAACCGAAACCGAAACCGAAACTTCGGTCGGTCACTAGTAATAAGAGGCCCCCGAGACGATCAATTTTTATTGTCATGCCTTTACGTGATTGAGATCTCACTTGAAGGATGAATTGACGATACTTGACGCCCATTGAAGGTGCCGTCAAGTGTGGCTCGCACACTTGCCTTTTGGCCCTATTCGCTAGTAGTTTGCATCGGAGCGGAATCTTGAGCTACGGTGAAATTCACCGGTGATTTTGCGATCGTGTTTTTATGTACCCTCTGTCCTGTCCTGTCTGATGTATGTCCCTCACCGGGAGCATTCGCGTGTAATGTAACATTACAGCGTCGAGCATTACAGCGGTGATGGAGGAGAACCGAGCATTGCAATGCGCAACTTGTAATGATAAAAGACGAGGTTATATCAGTGAAGGAGGAGAACGAAGCATTACAATGCGCGCCTTGTAATGATACAATCTTTACTAATATTATAAAGAGGAAAGATTTGATTGTTTGTTTGTTTGTTTGCATCGAATAGGCTCCGGAACTACTTTGAAAAATTATTTCACTGTTGGGAAGCTACACTCTTTGCGGTAAACATGGGCATAGGCATATTTTATTCCCGTACCTATTCCCACGGAAACGGGAACTACGCGGTTGAAACCGCGTGACGTCCGCTAGTGTGTAATGTTTTGATACAACTTGTAACATCAATGCACTTTTATTTGCGGCTGGCCGGCCGCACACTGGTCCGGATTTTAAAATAAGTCGACATACGACCTAAGATGTCAAATGCTATTGGGAATTTTTTGAAGTGAAACTTCTTTATCGGCGTTGGAAAAAAATTTGCGTCACGTCACGTTACGTCACGATTTTTGGTTACGCGCCATCTTTGTTCTGTTCCCCACCACAGTGGATTCGAATTAAGAGTACTTTATCCAGGGATAGCATGTCATTTAAGGGTTTTTGGACTTTTGGGCTTTTGGACTTTTGGACTTTTGGATGGGACATTGGTACTTTGGGTCTTTGGGACTTTGGAACTTTGAGACTTTGGGACTTTTGAACTTTTGAACTTTTGAACTTTTGGACTTTTGGACTTTTGGTCTTTTGGATGGGACCTTGGTACTTTGGATCTTTGGGACTTTGAAACTTTGGGACTTTGGGACTTTTGGACTTTTGGACTTTTGGACTTTTGGACTTTTGGACTTTTGGATGGGACCTTGGTACTTTGGGTCTTTGGGACTTTGGGACTTTTGGACTTTTGGACTTTCGGACTTTTGGACTTTGGGACTTTGGGACTTTTGGACTTTTGGACTTTTGGACTTTTGGACTTTTGGACTTTTGGACTTTTGGACTTTTGGACTTTTGGACTTTTGGACTTTTGGACTTTTGGACTTTTGGACTTTTGGACTTTTGGACTTTTGGACTTTTGGACTTTTGGACTTTTGGACTTTTGGACTTTTGGACTTTTGGACTTTTGGACTTTTGGACTTTTGGACTTTTGGACTTTTGGACTTTTGGACTTTGGGACTTTGGGACTTTGGGACTTTGGGACTTTGGGACTTTGGGACTTTGGGACTTTGGGACTTTGGGACTTTGGGACTTTGGGACTTTGGGACTTTGGGACTTTGGGACTTTGGGACTTTGGGACTTTGGGACTTTGGGACTTTGGGACTTTGGGACTTTGGGACTTTGGGACTTTGGGACTTTGGGACTTTGGGACTTTGGGACTTTGGGACTTTGGGACTTTGGGACTTTGGGACTTTGGGACTTTGGGACTTTGGGACTTTGGGACTTTGGGACTTTGGGACTTTGGGACTTTGGGACTTTGGGACTTTGGGACTTTGGGACTTTGGGACTTTGGGACTTTGGGACTTTGGGACTTTGGGACTTTGGGACTTTGGGACTTTGGGACTTTGGGACTTTTGGACTTTTGGACTTTGGGACTTTGGAACTTTTGGACTTTTGGATGGGATCTTGGTACTTTGGGTCTTTGGGACTTTGGAACTTTGGGACTTTGGGACTTTGGGACTTTGGGACTTTGGGACTTTGGGACTTTGGGACTTTGGGACTTTGGGACTTTGGGACTTTGGGACTTTGGGACTTTGGGACTTTGGGACTTTGGGACTTTGGGACTTTGGGACTTTGGGACTTTGGGACTTTGGGACTTTGGGACTTTGGGACTTTCGGACTTTGGGACTTTTGGACTTTTGGGCTTTTGGACTTTTGGAAGGGACCTTGGTACTTTGGGTCTTTGGGACTTTTGGACTTTTGGAGTTTTGGACTTTTAGACTTTTAGACTTTGGGACTTTGGGACTTTGGGACTTTGGGACTTTGGGACTTTGGGACTTTGGGACTTTGGGACTTTGGGACTTTGGGACTTTGGGACTTTGGGACTTTGGGACTTTGGGACTTTGGGACCTTGAGACCTTGGGACTTTGGGACTTTGGGACTTTTGGACTTTTGGCCTTTTGGACTTTGGACTTTGGACTTTGGACTTTGGACTTTTGGACTTTTGGACTTTTGGACTTTTGGACTTTTGTACTTTTGTACTTTTGTACTTTTTGACTTAATTTAAGGTGAGGTGAAAATTAAGTTTATGAAGAAGTTTCACTTCTTACGTGTGTACACTAAGTACACGCAATTTTTTTTTGGATAGGTAGAAGCCGTGAGCCGGTGTAACCCGACGGCCCCTATTTAAAACGTTTAAAGTATTCAATCCGATTGACGTTGTCATTTTTGTTTTATTTCTAACTTTGAACAAATGATCCACGTGACCCAGTGACTTAACAGATATAATGTCATGTTGGATATTTATCTGAGGCTTTTTGGTATGCTGAGTACGAATTTTGGGTTAATTTTGCAATCCAAGATGGCCGCCACACCACCGTTGTAAAATTTCATATTGGATACCGTATGGGGTGTTTTGGTATGCTGAGTACGAATTTTGGGTTAATTTTGCAATCCAAAATGGCCGCCGTGCCACTGTTGTGAAAATTCATGTTGGATATCGTGTAAGGGGTTTTTTGGTATGCTGAGTACGAATTTCAGATTAATTTTGCAAGCCAAAATGGCCGCCGTGCCACTGTTGTAAAAATTCATATTGGATATCGTATAAGGGGTTTTTTGGTATGCTGAGTACGAATTTTGGGTTATTTTGCAATCCAAAATAGCCGCCTTGCCACTGTTGTAAAATTTCATGTTGGATATCGTATAAGGGGTTTTTTGGTATGCTGAGTACGAATTTCAGGTTAATTTTGCAATCCAAAATGGCCACCGTGCCACTGCTGTAAAATTTCATGTTGGATATCGTATAAGGGGTTTTTTGGTATGCTGAGTACGAATTTTGGGTTATTTTGCAATCCAAAATGGCCGCCTTGCCACTGTTGTAAAATTTCATGTTGGATATCGTATAAGGGGTTTTTTGGTATGCTGAGTACGAATTTCAGGTTAATTTTGCAATCCAATATGGCCGCCGCGCCGTAATCACAACATTTCATGATGAGTATCGTTAAAGGGATTTTTTGAAATGCTGAGTACCATATTCGCCTAACTAGTAAATTTTAATAATTTGCTTATTAAGTTTAGGCTTTCTAAACTAGCAATGCGAAAATACTATGACAAAAGGTCCTTATTGTAAAATTAAGGTCTATTACATTAAACCTTCCTACTACAGACCACATCACCACCTTCATGGCTGCTGACTTCTGGCCGAGAGGGGTGAAGTATCGGCGCTTCAGAGGACGTCTGCTGACACGGGACACCCCGCCCCGCGACACGTCGACGTCAGTGCGTGTCAATTAGGTTAAGTTATATGTATATGTATTTTTAGTATTAAGGTTTTTTTTTTATACCACTAGAGTGGCAGACAAGCATACAGCCCCCCAAGATGTACCGGTGGTCAAGGCAGCCTATGGCGGTTCGCAACACCAGAGGCGCCACAATCGCGCTGCCTAAGGTATGTATCTATGAGCCGTAGAGTAAGTTAAAAATATCTGTAACTGTCTCTAATATTGCTTGAAAATAAAGATTTATTATTATTATTCCATTTATTTTTTATTCTTAACATATTGTCTTACATTTTTAAATAAATAATGCTTACAAAAATAAAAATCTATTTAAAAATATAAAAAAATAGTGTCCCACCGGCATCGGGTGCAGGGACCAAGCTACCGGTGGTTAGGGCTTCAGAGACAGGAACCTCCTCAAAATGCGTGCCGTGTCAAGAAGTACTGCCTTCTGTATCAGGCCCTTGAACCAGCCGTCTAACGAGAGCCTCTTCAAATGGTTATCGAGGCTCTTTGCCATCAAACCGTGGACCGAAACGATAATTGGAACAATAATTGCCGAATCAACATGCCACATGTCAACAACTTCATGAGCCAAATCCAAATATTTCATTTCTTTTTCCTTTTCTGCTTTAAAGAGGTTGTCATCATGAGGAATGCTGATATCGATAATTATTGCGAGGCGTTCCAATCGATCTATCACCACTATATCAGCTGCTGATGTATTATCTTGGCCACTTGGTTATGTCTGTGCAAATATTCTCCATTGGCAAGACGAGAACAACCAGAAACTATATGTCTAAGGGCGAGGCCGCACTTGTGGTTATCGCGGCGGTTTCTAACCTCAAAATATCAAAACATTGACTTGATTTCATTGATTTTGACAGTTTGATGACATTTTGAGGTTAGAAACCGCCGCGGAAAAACGCAAATGCTGCCTCGCACTAAGGCTGAGGCCGCATTTGCGGTTACCGCGGCGGTTTCTAACCTCAAAATGTCAAAACATTGACTTAATTTCATTGATTTTGACAGTTTGATGACACTTTGAGGTTAGAAACCGCTGCGGAAAAACGCAAGTGCGGCCTCGCACTAAGTGATTCTCCGGGACAATGACATGCCCGACAGATGTCAATGGTACCATCCTTCAGAATATGTTTCCGGTAGTTCTTCGTCATAACAACTTCGTCCATTATGGCAAAGACAAAACCTTCGGTTTCTCCGAAAAGATTACCGAACTGTAGCCATGATACGGACGCTTTTAAACCAATGTCAGGTCCATTTAAGGCCCGATAAAAACGTCCATGTAGCTGCTTGCTTTTCCATACCTCTTTGCGATCTTCAGTACTAAGTACTACAGTTTGCGCCAGTTCTCTCTGCCCATAGCAAGCGGGGTGAGTCCCGTGTCCACTGCGACCACATTACGGTGCATATTGGTGTCTGTTTTCAGAAAGAATTCCTTAAGATTGTATACCTCGCGGCTATGGAGGGTCTTAGCATTTAAAAAGCCTCGACCCCCACATTTCCCCGATCATCTGTAATGAGGTTGTACCTCATTACAGATGATCGGGGATGATGCATCCGGAATGCAGTCAACAGTGTTCTTACTCTTCTATCAATTTTATTGAGTTCAGTCTGAGTCCATCTGAGTATACCAAAAGAGTACATTAGGACTGGCATGACCCACCCATTAAAGGCGTGCAGCTTGTTACCGCCTGACAAAAGTCTTTTTATTACTTTTTTCAGGCGGCCAAAGAAACGCTCCTGTAATGTCTCTTTCATGCCAGTATCAGAAATTCCTAATGCTTGTGATATACCCAGATATTTGTAAGTTTCGGTTGCAGAAAGACAGTTTAGCTTAGTGGAATCTGAAAGTTCTACACCATCAGATTCCACTATCACACCTCTTTTAACATGCATGACTGCACACTTGTCCACCCCAAATTCCATCCTGATGGCTCTACTGAAAGTTTCTGTTACTCCCAGTAAATCCATCAGTTGCAATTTAGTGTGGGCAAATAATTTGAGGTCATCCATGTAAAGGAGGTGCGATATAACCCCACCATCTTTGCGCAACCGATAGCCTAACCCAGAACTCTCTGGCATAGTACTGAGAGGATTTAGAGCTAGACAAAACCACAACGGACTCAGACTGTCCCCTTGAAATATTCCCCGCTTGATACTAATTGGTGCACCATTATTGCAAAATCGACGACACCCTGGATAGCAAAGGACTGTTTTCCACTGCCCCATACATGCCCTCAAGAAAGTACACAGACTTGTATCAGTTTTATACAGCTCAAGTACCTTCAGAAGCCATGTATGTGGCACTGAATCAAAGGCCTTCTTATAATCTATCCAACATGTCGCCAGATTTTTGCGATTACGACGCACCTGTTGGCTGATGGTCATATCGATTAAATGTTTTTCTATGTGTTTAGTAATTTTGACTTTCAAAATGGATGTTAAAAGTTTATATACTGTATTTCAATAGCTTTGCGCAAAAATGTAAACAAACACATTTGATTCTATAAATCCATAGTTACTTGCAATTGAGTATTCCAGTATCCAAGAGTCATACAGTGTTTTTACAATCATTTTGACACCAAATAACTTCTATATGATAGTTTATTTTCATTTAAAATACCTTATTCAGGATATTAAAAAAAATAATGTTTTGTCATACTATATTTTTCTACTCATCTGTCTTAGAGAACGCTTGTCAAAACATGACATGTTTACATATATATTGTCAGTTATATTGCCAGATCGGGCAGGATTGGACTATAGGCAGTTCGTAAACATGTAATGGGTTTATAATTTTTGGGATCCGTAGCACTACCAGATTTGTAGAGTAAGTGAGTTAAACCAGTAGTCATAAAATCGGGTAGTGAACCCATATCTAGGGATGATTGAAATTGTGATGCTAAACGGCCATGTGAGCTGCGGAACCATTTTAACCAGAAATTATGCAGTCCGTCCGGTCCCGCTGATTTCCAATTCGGGAGCGAACGAACTGCACAAGCAACATCTTCTGCATCTATATAAACTGGTTCCATATCCGTTATATTCTCACATGACCGTTCAACATCTCTCATCCAATCACCCTCAGTATGATCAACAGGTCTTGACCAGAGGTTCCTCCAAAATGCATTAGTAGTATCATCATCTGGGTGAGTTACGTCATTAACCTCTGGAAGATATGGGGTTTCCCAGTTCCTGTAAACCCACTTCTCGTTTTTTTGGAACATACGATTCTGGTTAAATCGATCTACTCGCACTTTATAGCGTCTAACGCGATTTGCCCATGCATAAACCATTTGTTTCAGAAGATCGATGCGCTCTGTGACACATGATGCGTATCTTTGAGGACTTATGTTAGTCCCAAAGAACGCTTGTTTCACAAAGCGCATCACCTTCGGACGGGTATTACCCGACCTGAAACATATAAGTTTCCCGATGAGTGCCCGGGCCTCGGAAATACGCCTCTCAATCCTACACTGCCAAGTAGGTTTTGCAGACCTAGGTCGAGTAGCAGTTTCATTTGTGTAAAATTTAACCTTAGCTACTCGACAAGCTGCAACCGCCGCACAGTACAGGATTGAGTGCGTATCACTAAGATCTTCACTATTGTCCAGATATTGGTGCAATAGTGAATCCAGGGCACACACCAGAGCCCGATTTCTTTTATGCATGGGCATACGAGGAAGACGTGGTCTACAATCTGCACTTGCAAACCGATATTCCACAATCGCATCTTCCAAAGCACTCCTTAATCGATTCTCACATTGGGTACTTACGGATATAGTCTCATCATCAACAACTTCCTCAGCAACTACAGGTGTACACACAACTTGCGACGAAGTAGTAGCCTCTCAAGTGTCGGACTATCAAGCTTATTACAACGCTGGATAGCCCGCACCTGATCCGATAATCGCTGTGCTGACACGTTGACAGCTGGTTCAAGTTCCTGAAATACAGAAAGTAAACGGCCACGGTACGCAGTGAGGTTAGCACCTAGCTCTGAAGCCGCAAAATATGCCCGCATGACGTTTTCATTAATTTCTTTAGTCCACTTCATGCCGTGCACATTACCACCGGCAGCGGGGGCCCTATTCGAGGCCGGTGGGCCTCGGGGTCCCAAGCTAGCTGGCGGCCGGCCTCTCCCCTGCCGACGTACAGGTAGTGGCGACGTCGGTGGGGAGAAATACTCGTCACTGCTACTGGTGGAGCTCGACATTTCGCAGGTAGGTAAAGCAGTATCCTTAGGGTGCGAAGTGGAGCCGCCTGACGAGTCCGGGGATGGTGTGAGTGCATTTTGTCTGCTTTTGGCCCTAGTCAACATGATTTTTCCATTTAATTTGTATCCATTTTCGTGTTATTTTTCAATTGACATTTGCAGCTGTCATGTCATTATAATATTGTAGTATTTTTCCAAAATTTCCATAGTATTTCCATTGAATATTGAAATTATAGGTTCTATTACTTCTATTCTTGATTTTCTGAAATATTTATAGTAAATATTCGCTGTTTAATGAATAAAATTTAATAAAAATATTTTAGTTAAAAAATATCTGCTGACTATGGTAGTGTTATTATTATTATTATTACATTAAAATAGTACTCAGCCTAAAAAAGCTCATAAACGATACCCATCATGAAATTTTGTGATTACGGCACGGCGGCTATATTGGATTGCAAAATTAACCTGAAATTCGTACTCAGCATACCAAAAAACCCCTTAAACGATATCCAACATGAAATTTCACTACAGTAGCACGGTGGCCATTTTGGATTGCAAAATTAACCCAAAATTCGTACTCAGCATACCAAAAAGCCCCTTATACGGTATCCAACATGAAATTTTACAACAATGGCGCGGCAGCCATTTTGGATTGCAAAATTAACCCGAAATTCGTACTTAGCATACCAAAAAACCCCTTACACGGTATCCAATATGAAATTTCACAACAGTGGCACAGCGGCCATTTTGGATTGCAAAATTTACCTGAAATTCGTACTCAGCATACCAAAAACCTCCTTATACGATAACCAACATGAAATTTTACAACGGTGGTGCAGCGGCCATATTGGATTGCAATATTAAAATGAAATTCGTACTCTGCATACCAAAAAACCCCTTAAACGATATCCAACATGAAATTTCACAACAGCGGCACGGTAGCCATTTTGGATTGCAAAATTAACCCGAAATTCGTACTTAGCATACCAAAAAACCCTTTATACGATTTCCAACATGAAATTTCACAACAGTGGCACGGCGGCCTTTTTGGATTGCAAAATTAACCCGAAATTCGTACTTAGCATACCAAAAAACCCTTTATACGATTTCCAACATGAAATATCACAACAGTGGCACGGCGGCCTTTTTGGATTGCAAAATTAACCCGAAATTCGTACTCAGCATACCAAAAAACCCCTTATACGATATCCAATATGAAATTTCGCAACAGTGGCACAGCGGCCATTTTGGATTGCAAAATTTACCTGAAATTCGTACTCAGCATACCAAAAACCTCCTTATACGATAATCAACATGAAATTTTACAACGGTGGTGCGGCGGCCATATTGGATTGCAATATTAACCTGAAATTCGTACTCAGCATACCAAAAAACCCCTTAAACGATATCCAACATGAAATTTCACAACAGTGGCACGGTAGCCATTTTGGATTGCAAAATTAACCCGAAATTCGTACTTAGCATACCAAAAAACCCCTTATACGATATCCAATATGAAATTTCACAACAGTGGCACGGCGGCCTTTTTGGATTGCAAAATTAACCTGAAATTCGTACTCAGCATACCAAAAATCTCCTTATACGATAACCAACATGAAATTTTACAACGGTGGTACGGCGGCCATATTGGATTGCAATATTGACCTGAAATTCGTACTCAGCATACCAAAAACCCCAAAAACGATATCCAACATGAAAATTTACAACGGTGGTGGGGCGGCCATTTTGGATTGCAAAATTAACCCGAAATTCGTGCTCAGCATACCAAAAACCCCCTTAAACGATACCCATCATGGAATTTTGTGATAATGGCGCGGCGGCCATATTGGATTGCAAAATTAACCCGAAATTCGTGCTCAGCATACCAAAAAATCCCTTAAACGATACCCATCATGATATTATGTGAATACATCGCAGCGGCCATATTGGATTGCAAAATTATCATGTGATTCGTACTCAGCATACCAAAAATCCCCTTAAACGATACCCATCATGATATTTTGTGATTACGGCGCAGCGGCCATATTGGATCGAAGCCGCGACCTCTTGATTAAAAGACAGTATTTTTGCCTCCGAACCAAACAGGTCGTCTAATATAAATAAACTATTATCTAAATAATATTGAATACATTCTTGGACGCTGATCGATTCCGCAACTTTTTTGAATTTGACGTTTTGAAGTTTTCCGATTGCAAAATAAATAAAAACTTGTCATTCCGGGGGTGCTTTTAGCGCCCGCCCGCTTGACCGCTCTCTACCCCCTCTGCTTACAGAGGGGCATCCGAGAGCGGACCGACGGAATCAGCACTTCCAACTCCATTAGGATTTGAGGGAGGGGGCAGCCCATCAAGCCCCCCCGTGGAGAGTCCCGATGTAACGGGGCGACCCTTTGCCGGGCCGCAGTGATTTATCCACCGGCCTATCCTGCGACCCGGTTAAGGCGAGGCGGAACACCGCGGGGTTTAGTGGGTAGGACGGTCCCATGTTGACCGTGAGTCCCACACAAAGCCGCCTTGCTCCCCCGAAACAAGGCGGCGAAAAGTGCCTAATCCGCAGTCCCCGCTTTAAAAAAAAATAAAAATAAAAACTTGTCAAGTCCAGTCAGTTCACATCAATCGAAAGTGCATCAAGTGCCGTTTTTTTTTTTAATACGCTCTTTTCTACTTCAATTCCCATCAAACCGTAGATTTATTGATGATAGCGTCAAGTCTACGTGGTAAACGGTCAATAACTTGACTCAAGCACGTAGACTTGTCATGCCCAATTGACCGTGTCGGGAGCCCTTAAATACAGATCAGTGAGATAAACACACACATGTTTACCATATTCTGGCATTAGCGTCAACGTCAAGTCAACACTGTCAACCAGACGACGATACTTCAAGATACATGTGCTGCTGGCTGGCCACTGAGTATATTGAATATATGGAGCTGCTGGCACTAGGTGGCATCGGTCTTTATTTTTACTGAAAGTAGATTTACAGATTTTCAGTTCTACTCGTAAAAAATAAACTGTAAGTATATTGCAATAAAGTAATTTTGTGTTCTGGTTTACCATTTATTATTTAAAATTATATAGTTTACTTACATTTATAATTTTCCATATGGAAAGTAATGAGTATGTTTTGTTTTACTTACTACTATCAGAATTGTATGCATTTCATTAACGATAAATCATAAATTTGATTATAACTGTGCGTTTTAAAGTAAACACATTATCTTAAATCTCTGAGCTTTTTCCTCAAATATAACCTTTCCAATTTATTGATCTAGATAAAGTTCTGTTACTTGTGCATTTGCACAAGATGATGCAATTACCTAGTTACAGGTGACACAATCATACGGCTAGTGAATATTAAATTTTAGGCAGGTAATATGTAATACTTTCTTTTATTTGCATCTACTTACTGTAATCACTCTTGAGTAAAAGGTACTTGAGTTTATGGTGGCACTTGTAATACCAATTGAAAGTTGTATTATAAAGTATTATTATTTAATGTCACAAATATCATATACTTGCCTATATATCACTTATAATCCAGTGGTATATTTACACATATATCTCAACCTTCAATGTCTTGAACATACTCTCGAAGTCTGCCATAATAATATGGTGATTTTGTAATAATATAAAAATATATGAAATACATATAATAATAATGTAGGAGGATTTGAACAGCAAACATGGAGAAGACTGAAGCTTGCTCTATATTACTTGTTCGAACTAGTGCCTCAATCTTGTTTTATGTGTTAAAATGTGTACGGGATACGTTCACCCGTACCGTTTGTTAGTTGTAGGAGTTGGCTTATTCCCCAGATTCGCCGCTGAACACCATAAAGGGTAGTGGTCGACCCACAATTATATCAGCACTGGGAAATAAGCCGTAGGTGAATGAATCAAGTGAGATACTCAGATAACATTGATTTTATTAATTGTTCTACACGTATTTATATGGCAAATTGTACGTGCCGATCCATCACGCAGGATGAGAGGGGCAATTGACTATTAATTAATATTTAATAAATGTCACGTTAATTGTGTGCATGCTATGGATTACACACTAAGCATAAAACTAAATCTATTAATATCTCCTGGCTTTGCTCAAGATATTAACAGATATAATAATGTATTTGTTTGTACGTTAAACCATACAAAATGGTTGATACATAGATTTAAAAGTTGTTATTGAAAAGTGAAAATTTGTAATGCACTGAAAGCTTCAGTAAACCTTCCACCACTATACTGGGGCAGGGCTGACGAATTAGGATTTTACTTCTACTTGTTGACTTGATGGTGCTCTTGACTGCACCCACATAAAATTCTGTTCCTATTCTGTCTTCCCATAGGAACATTTCCCTGTACCTACTAAATTTCAGTCAGATTCAATCAAGTGTGAGATGGAGTGAGACCATGACTTAGTTACAAATATCTAAACACCTTCACAAAACCACACAATTGAATAATAATAGAATGTTCCTACATCAAAAATTTTCTGTTTAGATTGATATAATGGTTTTTAGTCTGTGATTCTTTGATACCATCACACTTGAAAAAATAATTTGCTATGAGGTAATTTTCAATGTAGGTAAAGAAAAGTAATCATATCTATTCCACTTGTATAAACAAAGCCTTAATCAAGACCTATTGTCTGAATCCTTTACAATACAATATGTAAGCAAATGGGTATATAATGCTTATAAAGTAAATATTAAAATTATTTATTTGGAAATCATTTAAGCTGAACGCACATTTGATAAAACTGTGCCCAGACAGATTACCATTTGACTTGCAAGACAACTTCTCACAGATAAAACTGTTTTACAACTACAAGATCACCACAGCGCAAGTGTGACAAATGTCGCACTCATCAGGCGGGCAAAATGACAAACTGTCGCACAGTGGTTTGAAATTGACGCTTCATGGACATTCAAATCAAAGTTTCAATGTGTGGGATATAAAATTATATACGGCTTTATTTGAGTATTGTTTACAGTATTTGGTAATATGGCTGCAATAGAGAAAACCATTTTCGAGAAAAAAAAATAATATTTTTTTTTGTATGGAGAAAAAGTCAAAGTAAGGTTTGCCGCTTACATGGAGTGTTGTCCTACATGCCCCCGTTAAACTAACTTAGTTGAACTACTGTAGCAGAGGCAAAAGTGCGTTACAGGAAGCCTGAGAAGCGTGCTCTTGTTGATAAACTGAGTCAACTATTGTAACAAATCGCAATTTCTGATTTTTCTCGGCTATTCTGGCCAGTGCTATAATGTCAGTACTCCATTTGTACTGGCAGCCACCAGCATTTAGAGTACTTTCTTCCAAACTGTTAATTAAAATTTATTACTTACTGAATATCATGCCTTTTTTTCAGATCCGTAAAAATGGATACTTCAATGACTGGCAACGATATAAGAAAGACATTCATTGATTTCTTTATTAATAAGAAAGGACATAAATATGTCCACTCATCATCAACTATACCTCTGGATGATCCAACACTGCTCTTTGCTAATGCAGGAATGAACCAATTCAAGCCTATATTTTTGGGTAGTGTTGATCCTAACTCGGATATGGCGCAATATGTTCGAGTTGTTAATACTCAGAAATGCATAAGAGCTGGTGGTAAGCACAATGACCTAGATGATGTTGGAAAGGATGTGTACCATCATACATTTTTTGAAATGATGGGCAATTGGTCTTTTGGTGACTATTTTAAGAAAGAAATATGTTCATGGGCCTGGGAACTTTTAACAGATGTCTATAAACTATCTGGAGACAGACTATATGTCACTTACTTTGGTGGGGATGCAGCTTCTGGTCTTGAACCTGATTTGGAATGTAGAGATATTTGGTTGAAGTTAGGTGTTCCTGAGTCCCACATTTTACCCGGAAGTATGAAAGACAATTTTTGGGAAATGGGTGAGACTGGTCCCTGTGGTCCATGCTCTGAACTGCATTATGATAGAATAGGTGGGCGAGAAGCTGCACATCTCGTCAATATGGATGATCCAGATGTGCTTGAGATATGGAATTTAGTGTTTATTCAATACAATAGAGAAAAAGATGGTTCACTCAAGTTATTGCCAAAAAAACACATTGATTGTGGGCTTGGTCTAGAAAGATTAGTATCTGTAATTCAAAACAAAAGGGCAAATTATGATACAGATTTCTTCATGCCCATATTCAAAGCCATTGAAAAGGGCACTGGCATGAGACCTTATTCTGGTAAAGTGGGTCCTGATGATATTGATGGAGTTGATATGGCCTACAGAGTTCTAGCAGACCATGCTCGAACACTGACTATCGCTCTATCTGACGGTGGTGTCCCTGACAATACAGGTAGAGGTTACGTACTTCGTAGAATATTAAGGCGCGCTATCCGTTATGCCTCTGAAAAACTAAATGCGAAACCAGGGTTTTTTGGATCTCTAGTTCATGTTGTAGTTGGATTGCTTGGTGAAGTGTTTCCCGAAATCACTAAAGATCCCGAGACACTTATTCAGCTTATAAACGAAGAGGAAGTACAATTTTTGAAAACGCTATCGCGAGGCAGAAACTTGCTGAATAGAACTATTGAAAAGTTAAATGGATCCATTATACCAGGCGATGTTGCATGGCGTCTTTACGATACCTATGGTTTTCCAATTGATCTAACGCATTTAATGTGTGAGGAAAAAGGTCTTACAATTGATATGGAAGGGTATGAAAAGGCGAAAAAAGAATCACAATTGATTTCACAAGGAAAAGCAGCAGGACAGGAAGATTTATTGGCTCTAGATATTTACGCTATAAATCATTTGCAAGAAAATGGTATTCCCACAACTGATGATTCGCCTAAATATAACTATGTAGCGTCGACTAATGAGAAAGATGCTAATTATGACTTTTCACCTTGTACAGGAACGATTTTAGCTCTACGTAGAGACAAACAATTTGTAAATGAAGTGTGCACTGGACAAGAATGTGGCATTATTCTTGATAAAACAAATTTTTATGCTGAGCAAGGAGGTCAAATATTTGATGAGGGATACATGGTGAAAGTGGATGATGATAGTGTCGAATTTATGGTAAAAAATGTACAAGTTAAGGGTGGATATGTTCTGCACACTGGAAAAGTTGAAGGATTACTCAAGGTTGGTGATAAATTAAACCTACAGCTTGATACTGAGAGGAGACGCCTTGTTATGAATAATCATACAGGAACACATGTACTGAATAATGTCTTACGAAAGGTGCTCGGAAATGACTCTGATCAAAGAGGTTCCCTCGTCATGCCAGACCGTCTTAGATTTGATTTTACCAATAAAGGGCCTATGACTACACAGCAAATCAAAGACGCCGAAAACCAAATTAAAGATATAATAAACAATAATAGAAAGGTTTATGCCAAACATACATCTTTAAGTGACGCTAAAAAAATTAAGGGACTAAGAGCTATGTTTGATGAACATTACCCTGATCCTGTACGTGTTGTATCTGTCGGCGTGCCTGTGGAGGAACTTGAAACAAACCCTGAAGGCCCAACAGGCTTTGACACATCTGTAGAGTTTTGTGGAGGTTCTCATTTACATCAAACTGGTCACATAGGCGATTATGTGATAGTCAGCGAAGAAGGTATTGCCAAGGGTATTAGAAGAATCGTAGCATTAACAGGACCTGAAGCAATGAAAGCCATAAACAAGCTAAGCTCACTAGAAAATGAAGTTAATAACATTTCTAATCTTATCAAAGATCAAAGTGACAACATAACCCAAAAGGAAATTGTTAAGAAAATTGTTGATCTAACGAATGAAATATCGCAAGCTCAAATATCATACTGGAAGAAAGACGAACTTAGGACTTTGTTGAAGAACTTCAAAAAGCAACTGGATGATAAAGAAAGAGCTGCAAAGGCAACCACTATCAACCAAGTTACAGACAAAGCTAAAGAAATATGTTTAGAGAAGAAGGACAACATAGTTATCGTGTCAGAGTTGAAAGCTTTTGGCAACACAAAGGCCTTAGACAATGCCTTGAAACAAGTAAAGCAACTGTGCCCAAATACACCAGCCATGTTCTTCTCCATTGATGATGAAACTAATAAAATATTCTGTCTCGCAGCTGTACCTAAAAATGCTATTGATAAAGGTTTACTAGCATCTGAATGGATTCAATCAGTTGTCCCCATAATTGGAGGCAAAGGAGGTGGTAAAGCAGAATCTGGTCAAGCTTCAGGCAATAAACCGGCCAGTCTTAATGAGGCTCTCGAAATTGCTGAAAAGTTTGCTAGTTTAAAGTTATCTTAACTTGTGTGAAAATATTTTAATTTGTTTGTTGCCCCTCATATTTTATATGTCTACATAATTCGTAAGCCGAAACAAAATAGCTTTACTGCTTCTGTTAAATATACTTGGTAACTAAAGGATTCCTCATTTGCTCAGCCTCAGCTATGTAAAAGTATTTCACGTAATTTTGTGACAGTGTCAAGTTGGAAGCTTATAAACTTGCACAACTGGGTATTGAGTAATAATGGCATTACTTTTTTGTAAAGCGATGTAGGTATATTGTATTTAAAAATTATGTCAGTGACGAAATTAAAAGAAACTTGATGTAAATGACTGAACACATCATGTGAATCTCCTTGAATTAAGACTTCCGGTGGACCTATGGCCAACCAATACATCTCTTATAAATAACTTAAGAATATACCAAATAAAGTACCCGGATCGGTCAAACCGTTTGGGAGTTACGCGTGTAACAACCGCGCACGGAATACAAGAAGCTAGGGAATGGGTGCCATACAATGACACTCCTAGTGATGCTGTTATTACTCTTTTTCTTCATTTTAAGGATGATTTAATCTTTAGTTTTTCAAATAAGTATGTATTTTGTTAATTAGCTTAGGTCTGAACTATGATATTTTTACTTGTCTGGTAAAATTATGTTTAATTTTGGTAAAATGTTTGTATTTACTTTTGCATTTGGTTTGAAACCGAGTATTTCTGTTTATCTTAAAAAATGATAAAGTATGGCAATTAATTAAGTACAGATAAATTTATTATTAATACTTTAGACTTAAATTAGCGCTTATATGAATAATATATCTTTTTAATTTTATTGTTTGTAATTTTATTTACTATATAAATAATTCGCCCGTCTCCGCCTGTAACGACAGCGGCAGCAGAAGTATATTTTTAAACTATCCCGGTTTTTAACACTCCTACTTAAAGAATTCGGGACTTCACGCGAAATACTACTTACTTACATTCACCGACGTTTCGGACACTGCAGCGCCCAAGGTCGCGGTTGGACTGAGGCGGGGATCGACAAAAACCACGAAGTTATTTGTTGTCGAACTACCCTCCGTTGTTATTACAACGAAGGATAAGGCCGGCGACACACCACACTCGCTACGTCAGTTTTAATTGGCACAGTTTTACGTTCAAGTTTGTTAATCACTGAATTCCACATCCCGGAGATGGATTTCAATGGCTTCACGCACCATATGTGGATAATAATGGCGATCAGTGGAGCGGAGGTAGAACGTCAACCAGCTTATCTGCCATATACAAAGGGCATAACGGGACAAGATCGGGTCGTGTTTACGGCGCTTCTCCATTCGGACGATCTTTAAACCATTAACGAAAGTGGTAGGTACGTGGGAACACCAAAGGACGTCATTCCTCTGCAATCATCAGGTGTCTACAAAGTGGATTGCAGCTGCGGTAGTTCCTACACAGGCCAATGCAAGCGGACCATCGCGGAAAGGTTCAAAGAATATATTGCAGCTGTGAAGAAGTGTCAGTTGAACAAATCGGCAATAGTAGAACACCTCGATTCGGGTAATAATGATGAATGAATGGTGATGGATATAAGCTCTCCAGGTTGTGGCAGTAATTAATGTGAAAGCGTGTAGTAGTGATTGTATCACTCCCTAACACCACTCCGTCGATATCATTATCGGTGTGCGTTCGCGCAGCGGAATGTTGTTGAATTTAAAGATTTTAATTATGCAGATATTTAGTATATGACGTCGTGTAATTGTGTATGGTAAAAAGAAAATTGTGTATGCAGCCATTGTGGAGAAGTTCGCCAAAAACTGATTCCGCTGGGCGAACGTTGTCCTGGCGGAACTTTTTTTAAATCCATGCACTTAAAAGAAAAAATATGTGTCCAACAATTAGTGTGTGTTTGTGTGTAATTGTGTATGTATGAATAAAATTAGTGTATGCATAAACTTCGGAGAAATTCAAGTTTCCGCTACGCGAACGTTTGGCCATTAGCTAGTTTTCATATAAAGCGCTTATATAGAGAGCTGTAGATTTTTACATACGTTGTTTTGAATTTGTTTATATTTGTTTAAAAAACAGATTTAGAAAAAATTGTAGGGTTTAAAAGATGAAAATATAAACGTAAAATACGCTTATTAGGTCGTAGTTCGTAAAGTATACACTTTGGGGTCTAGATTTTCACGTTTATACAAACCATGTAAGTGCCTGCAACATGTTGCCAAGTATCAATGATGTTCCGTTAGTAATTAAAGGGTTATAGGACAATTTACCATGAATAGATCACTGTTTACAAAGCAGTCAAATATCACAGCGTTCTAAAGGAATTGCATAGTAAAATGTATTCCAATAATTAGTTTATTAATTCAACTACTCACATGCAAAATTTCATCTCATCAAATTCAGTAATTAAAGAGAAACAATTAAAATACTGACAAAGCATCGAAAGCTTACATAACCCGACCAAGTTCGAATGACGACAAAAAAGCGGCCGTGCAATATATTTAGGTAACATTCTAAAATTTACAGTCTAATACCGGTTTTTAATTGGTACAGGTGATAACACAATTGTTGTTTCGATATAATTTATATGTAATCAGTGATTAAAATTTTTATTGAAGCTCGAAATACATATTATCCTTACCCTCATATTCATAATCGTTTATTAAACCTATTTTAGTTAAAACACATTTTAAGTCTATTGTTGTCTCTAACCAATGACAGAGTATGTTTAGCAAGCGTTTGTTAATGTTAAGTTTTTATAAACAAGGGACTAGTCATGACAAGCACCTCAGCTGCGCTCCCGATACGCTCAAAATACACGCGCCTGCGCGCGCACATGAGTTGTATGCCAAGTTCTGCCGTTACTGGGGCGCGCGCCCAAGGATTGTCATGATTAGTACCAAAGAGCTGTATTTTCATTCATTAATTCATATGCTCACGGCTGTTGTCCCAGAAGGGGTAGGCAGAGGTGTGAGATTTCTGTGTCACCCACATTTCGCCATTTTTGGGTTTCTACGTAACAGGTGGCGAGAAATAAATAATAAAAAACTTGAGAGGTGTCAAGGGACACCCGGATGGAACGAAGTTCCTTTCGATTAAAGTGAAGGAATTGTAATAAAATTTTATTTTAATTTTAAAATTTTATTGTAAGCAAAAACAAAAAGAAAACTAATATAAAAAAAAAGTGAGTGCGTGTAACCTTTACGCGCGACTGAAACTGAACAGAGCGAAACTCCTATTTGCTTTGGTGTTGCTCGTAGAGTTCATGTTCATCCCCTGGCTAGCACTAGCACTACCACTATCACTACCATTACCACTATCACTACCACTATCACTACCACTACCACTATCACTACCACTATCACTACCACTATCACTACCACTACCACTATCACTACCACTATCACTACCACTATCACTACCAAAAGTGTCGTTACAACTTTTCGTGAGAATTTTTTCCGTCCCAATAAATACATAATTATTATATGTAATTACAAATATTTTTGTACACAGATGTTTAAATAAAGAAGTACTTGTTAATAGGAGATTTAGTTTTATCGTAGATGGTGGCGTTCTTATTAAAAAATATTTTCCATTCAAGAAATACAATTGTTTAATTTTTCCCTAACGCTTGTGTACGCAACTGTACTATAATAATAAATACTATACTGGAAGATTAAGAGCGTTACTTAGATATATGGCACGGCCGCTTTTTTGTAGCCATTCGAACTTGGTCGGGTTATGTAGGCTTTCGATGTTTTGTCAGTATTTTAATTGTTTCTCTTTAATTACTGAATTTAATGAGATGAAATTTTGCATGTGAGTAGTTGAATTAATAAACTAATTAATACATTTTACTATGCAATTCCTTTAGAATGCCGTGATATTTGACTGCTTTGTAAACAGTTATCTATTCATGGTAAATTGTCCTATAACCCTTTAATTACTAACAGAACATCATTGATACTTGGCAACATGTTGCAGGCACTTACATGGTTTGTATAAACGTGAAAATCTAGACCCCAAAGTGTATACTTTACGAACTACGACCTAATAAGCGTATTTTACGTTTATATTTTTATCTTTTAAACCCTACAATTTTTTCTAAATCTGTTTTTTAAACAAATATAAACAAATTCAAAACAACGTATGTAAAAATCTACAGCTCTCTATATTAGCGCTTTATATGAAAACTAGCTAATGGCCAAACGTTCGCCTAGCGGAAACTTGAATTTCTCCGAAGTTTATGCATACACTAATTTTATTCATACATACATCATTAACCAAAAATACACACTAATTGTTGGACACATTTTTTTTTCTTTTAAGTGCATGGATTTAAAAAAGTTCCGCCAGGACAACGTTCGCCCAGCGGAATCAGTTTTTGGCGAACTTCTCCACAATGGCTGCATACACAATTTTCTTTTTACCATACACAATTACACGACGTCATATACTAAATATCTGCATAATTAAAATCTTTAAATTCAACAACATTCCGCTGCGCGAACGCACACCATTATCGTGCAATGTGCAAGCACCCAATGTACCTAAGTAAATAGTATTTTGCGTGAAGTCCCGAATTCTATAAGTATGAGCAACAGTAGATCCAAAGAGCAATATTAACCTTTCAGCGATGCCCGATGTTCATGAAGTGCCTAGTGAGTTGCTGCGAGCTAATTTAGGTACTGACTCTCTGCGAAAGAGATATAAGGAACACTATCGAAAAGTTTCGAAGCTCAACCTAACCTCAGTTGCTCTCGTTGTGTGCCCTCTGAACGAATTCTGTATTCATTAGGGACCTAAAAAGAAAGGAAATGCTAGATTACTTAGCCCACAGAAGGCGATGGCCATCAGGATGATAAGGGATACCGCACGATCTCAGTTGAGGCGGCATGTCTCCTAGCCGGGCCCCCTCCATGGGACCTGGAAGCGAAGGCCCTTGCGTCACTATTTAAATGGCGCAAGGAGGCTGGAGCGGGCCTATAGGCCTGCGTCTCGAGAAATCGAGGCTCGGCGGGACCATGGTGAGAGCCATGATCTCCAGCGGGAGTAAGTGGGACACCGCTGAGTCTTTCCGTGAGCAGGTCATGCTCCTGAAAGAGGCGGCGGATAGGGAGCGGGAGAGAACTGAACCACCAGAATTGCGCAGCACCGCAGCACAGTCTTCACCCAAGACTAGCGGCCTCTATGACCGGGGGCATGAGGACGGTGGGGGACTGCTCACCGTCCTTACAGAAGAAGGCCCAAGGCGACAGCGTAACGTGATATTTTCACGTCCTAAGAAGCGGGATAACACCCGAACCCGGAAGTGAGGCCGCAGTGGTACCCAAGGTCTGTTGCGAATTCTGGGGTCATCCTTCCGAGGGCTTACCGGGTGCTCCCAACCGTAGGCATTAGGTAGGGAATGTGTGGTATTTTAGTCGAATCCGGCATAGGATCCATGTAGGATTTTCCTCGCGTTAAAAAAACTGAAAAGTCTACTTAATTTCAGCCAGATCTGTTCAGCTGTTAGAGCATGAAAATAGTAACATCCATGCAACCATACATCTATCCATACTTACAAACTTTCAAATTTATAATATTATTATAGTAAGGATAACTAAAAGAAGTTGTGTTTAAAAAGTATTTAATGAACTTTTGCAGAATTTATTTAAATTAAGTTCATACAAATATTTATTAAACGATCGACATATTTCACTAACAATATCTACATCGTTTATTTATATAGAAGTTTATTTATTACAAATATATTCATATAATTATTTGGTTGGTCTTTCATGACAGCACCAATTCCATTGGTGTATCCTCCGCTAGGGAGGCGGTGCATTTATGATATAATAATTTACAATAATTAGTTTAGTGATTCTAATAATACATAACAATAGCACTATTCTTGACCGAAGCCTTCGGTTTCTTCTATAGCGAAGTTGAGTTTCTCGCACAGTTGCTCGTAGCTCTTGTAGGGGGGCAGGTCGAGGCGGTTGAAGCACGTGTGCGAGCGAGGTAACCACGTGTCCTTTCCAACCTGTCATCAAATTCACGTCTTTAAGATCGACATACTTTTTGCCAAAACCACTACCTTTAGGAATAACCAGGTTTTTTGGTTTAGTACTATTTTATGTCAAAAATGTATACAACGTGATCTTTTGTAAAGTGCAAAGCTCAGACACCCCGACTAGAGTTTCGCTGCAAAATACTGTATAAAAAAAATTAAACTAACGAAAACTGACCAAGTTATAAGCTTTTACAGTTGCACTATTTTCTCCACGAACAGCGTAGGTGTAATTGATAATAACATTAACAAACCATTTCCATAAGTGGTAGTTATGGAACAGTGTTTTAGACAGAAACCGGCCAAGTGTGAGTCGGACTCGACTCTATCACGACACTATCGGAACCGTGATAGTTAGAGCTGAATTAACGAGTGGTAAGTCAATACGATTACGTGACTATTCATAATGCCTGCCTACACATTAATGGACAAGCGGTGTCGGAAAGAGTTCTGACGGGGTAGATGAGGATATGCGGATTGCTTTTGATGTTATTTTCAATTTCTATGTTATACACTTTACGATAATAGAGTGTTTAAAGCGTTAAATTTTTCGTGAAGTTTTGAAAAAATATAACATAGGTTGAAACCGGATTCATTGGATAATGTTACTGATTCTGAGCAAAGTGTTTTCAGGTTTGCACTATATATACATAATCTCATGTTGTATATAAGGCCTCTAATAATAATTATGCTTAGAACTCGTGCGTTAAAACGCTCGTGGCCCTGCTGACTCGGTGTTCTGTAAATCTTAATGGTAAGCAACTTTCGCTATGACCGGTCCTTGGATGGGTGACATTTATTTGCGAACGCTTCCGTTTTTTTAGGAAGGCACGTTAAGTCGTTGGTTCCGGTTGTTACTAACATGACGCCGTGAAGTTAAGTTGAAAGGCTTAAAAAAATTCAAGTGGGTCGCCACAACTTTCGACTGAGTCGGTACGGTAGCGCGTGTGTAGCGCCTCTGGTGTTGCTAACGTCCATAGGCTACGGTAACCAACCATCATGTGGGTCGTAAGCTTGTCTGCTACCTTATTTGTATAAAAAGGGAACAAAATATCTATCTACATTAGGTTTTTCTAATGAATAAATAAATAAATATTTTGTGGACATTCTCACACAACATCATCTAGCCCGAATTAAGCTCATATAAGCTTGTGCTATGGGATCTAGACTACTGATAGACATAGTTATATATTTCTAAATACATACATATCATACATAGATAGAAAACACCCAAACTCCGAAACAAACATTTGTGGACCACACAAATATATGGGACCTCAGCCGGGACCTAAGCGTGGCAGGCAGTTGCACAACCGAATGCGCCACCGAGGCAGTCAAATAAAGAATATAATATGTACTAGCTGACCCGCGCAACTTCGTTTGCGTCACATGAGAGTGAGAAAGGGAGAGGTATGGTATTAATATTTCGAGTATTATAATGTTTCCCGTTACATTTACCACCGTCGCGCTTATTCCCGTCACGTAGCGTCGCTTGTATTCATTAGAGCTGAACCGCATATCTTCGTTTGCGTCACATGAGAGTGAGAAGGAAAGAGGTGCTATAGTGATATAATAATGTTTCCCGTCGCTTTTACTTCCACCCATCCATTTTTCGGTATGGAACTCATCGTGTGCGAGTCCGGCTCGCACTTAGCCGGTTTTTATCGTTCAGTTGACTGGCTGCCACTGCAAACCAAGTTAACTCTCGTCGCGTCGCTCATACTTTAAAACTTAATAAGAGGGTTATTGTAAGAGAACCTTAAAAGATAGGCATATACTGTGAAACCAAGTTAACTCTCGTCGCGTCGCTCATACTTTAAAACTTAATAAGAGGGTTATTGTAAGAGAACCTTAAAAGATAGGCATATACTGTGACGGACTTTTTTTTTATATCTTTTTAAGAGGAACAGTTTTGCAATCCACAATTTTTACGTAACTTTAACTATTTTTACAGCGTCCGCAATGGAAGCTCTCAAAAGAAGAAATAATCCCCGTTCTTGAAACATTATTAATGGCTGCTCCGCTCCTATTCGTCTTAGCGTGATGTTATATCGCCATTAGCCAGCCTCAATAAACGGACTATTAAACTGTAAAATAATTGTTGAAATGAAACCAGTTGTTTCTGAGATCCTAGTACAAAAAAACTCCTCAGTTTCATTATATCGTGAGCGAACCATATGAGATAGACAAATTAGGTTATTGTGAGCGAACCTTAAAAGATAGGCATATGCTGTCGCCAACTTTTTTTTAGAACTTTTTAAGAGAAACAATTTTGTAATACACAATTTTTACGTAACTGTAGCCATTTACGCAGTGTACGCCTCGTAAGCACTCAGACGGTAAAAAATATTCCCCGTTTTCAAAACATTATTGATTGCTGCTCCGCTCCTATTCGTCTTATCGTGATTTTATATAGCCTATAGCCGTCCTCGATAAATGGACTATCAAACTGTAAAAGAATTTTTGAAATCCAACCAGTAGTTTCTGAGATCCTAGCGTTCAAACAAACAAACAAACAAACAAACAAACAAACTCTTTAGCTTTATAATATTAGTATGGATAATAATACCTTTTCTATACAAAATCTCTGCGGTCCGTTAGAGCCCATGAGCTCAGCGAACCCGCCGACAGGGACCCGACACGTGCCCGTCACGAACTGGAGCAGGCGCGCTCGCTTCTCGTTGTCCATTTGCCGAACGAACTGAAACGATATTACAATCACAATATTACTGTAGAAAAGCATTTCTATTACCCTGTGTGCTGCTTATTTTTAACCGACTTCCAAAAAAGGTGGAGGTTCTCAATTCATCTGTATTTTTCTTTTTTATGTTTGTTACCGGCAAATCGCTTGAAAGAGTTTTCCGATTTTGATGATTCTTTTTTTATTTGAAAGCTGGTGCTTCCCATGTGGTCCCATATACAGGAAGTCAGAATCTGATGCTGGGATCCTGGAGAAATCGAAGAAATCCCTCGAATCGAGGGAATTTCTTAACGATTTACAGCAGTTACCTTGTGTTTGGGCTTGATTAATTTGTATTGGGGAGAACATTACCCCTAGACAGATATAATTTCAGTCGTCCCGTTACTAAAAATAATGAAAAAAAAAATTAACAAAAAAAAACCGACTTCAAACAAAAACTAAAAATTGAAAAATAGAATTAACTTAGCACAAAGTAATAGGTAGTATATTTAGATGAAACTGTCTTTCTGGGCATAAAGTTAGACTCCAACTTGCAGTGGGGGCCTCATATCGAGAAAGTCTCGGGCAGACTGAGCTCTGCCGGACAACTGACAGACATTAGAACAGCGCGTCTTGTCTACTTTAGCTATTTCCACAGTGTCATGACCTATGGCATACTATTATGGGGTAACGCTGCCGACATCGAATCTATCTTTGTGTTGCAGAAAAGGGCTGTCCGGGCTATCTATGGTATGGGGATTCGGGAGTCATTAAGAGAAAAGTTTAAGGATATCAACATACTTACTGTGTATTCACAGTACATATATGAAAACTTATTATATACTAGCTGACCCGCGCAACTTCGTTTGCGTCTCATAAGAGAGAGAGAAAGAGAGAGCGCTATTATTTTGATATCATGTTACCCGTCATTTACCCCCGTTGCGTTTACTCTCGTCGCATCGCTACTATTCATTATTTTAAAAATAATTAACGTTACTGTGATCGAAAATCTCCCAAAAAAGGGAGATAGCACCCAAACCCACTTAGGTGAGGCCATAGTGGTAGCCGTTGGTTTGTTGGAAGTTCTGGGTTGACTACCGAGGGCTTACCCGGGGCTCCCAACCGTAAGCTGTTAACCAGGATACGTGTGGTTTTTAGTCTTTATGAGTCCGGCATAGCATTTATGTAGGAATTTCCTAGCGAACCTTAAAAGATAAATAAATAAATATGTATTTTGTTTTAGAACTTTTTAAGAGGAACCATTTTGTAATAAATTATTTTTATGTAACTGACAGAACAGAGGCGCAACGGATAATCTTATAACGATAAAATTATTTCCGTTTTCGAAACATTTCTCATTGCTGCACCGCTTCTATTAATCTTAGCATTATGTCATGTAGCCTTAAGCCATTTTCAATAAATGTACCTGCTTACTATCGAACAGCTAAAGAGTTTTTGAAACCCTACCAGTAGTTTCAGTAAGGCTTGCCTTGGTATGATGTGATCATGGTCCCTTTGCAGCGTTGGTCCAATCCAAATAAACTTCCGACGTTTGATCTGTTGGTGGAAAGGGGTCTCACTGCAGCGTTTCAATAGGCTTACGTTGGTGATTTTCTCGGGCCCGTATATACCGAGGATCCATTGAAGGCAGCGGTTGACGAAGACTTGTAGCTGGTAGCTGGTGCAAAATGTCTTTAGTGACCTTCCATATCTCGCATCCGTATAGCAGTTAGCAGTACAGTTTTAATGTTTACTTTTTTTTGAGTTTCACTCTTCGAGTCCATTTTCGCGACTGCCTACAGGGCGCAGCTGTGTGAAGGTTGTTCTAGCCTTGGCGAGTCTAGAAATGATGTAGGGTACTCTTCTATCCCATCAGTTTCCGACACGACACTCCCGAGGTACCTGAATTAGTGCCTCTACCACATCTCCTGCTTCTGTCGATTTTATTTTCTGTCCAGCCATTCGCTGCCTCATCCTGCACGCTATCCTGCAGACATGCCTGACGGCGTGTGTGTGCCTCAGCAGGCATAGATCATCGGCGTCATTTAAATCTTCCATGATATCAGGATAGTCCCCATTCTATGCCGCGCCGCTTGTTCTTTGCGGTATTCAGCATTAGGTATACCTACCAACTATTTTCTATGGGTGGTTGCTAACTATCCTGTTATCTTCATAACGATCCTCTTAGGTACAGTATATATTTTCAAAAGAGTTTGTGAACTCTATGTTTAATTTCTTTTTCAGAACATTGATGACATTTGATTGATGTCATTTTATACACGTTAATTTACGTCTACTACATTGATACATGCATTAAATTCTAACACGCCGGTGTTTGTATGTAAATAGTTTATACTGAGGAAAATTCTATACTGAGGAATAGCTTTAATCATTAAGCTCTATTTTGATTAAGCAAACTGGGCAGATCCACATGCTACTTGATGAGTATGATTAATAATTACCTCTTATCTGATAGATCTTATGTGACGTAAACAAAGTTGCGAGGGTCAGCTAGTTAAAAGATAAAACAATAGGTTTCTTTTTACCTACTTAAAAACTATTTTTACAAATATGGTAATAATAGACATTCTTTGAAATGTGTATTTATGGTATTGTTGTGATTTTTATGACACGTTTAAAGTACAAAGGTATGGGATAAATGGCGCTCGCGGCTACGTCAGCGTGAAATTTTACTTCTCGCTTCCCATGGGAACGTACTCTCGGGATAAAAAGTAGCCTATGTGTTATTACAGACTATAATGTATCTCTGTATCAAATTTAAGCCCGATCCGTTCAGCAACATCTACACTCACAAACTTTCTACATATCATAAAACTGTTGAGGGTCGAGTCTGTACTTGGAAGATATTTTGAAAATTTAAATTGTAGGGTGTTTTCTCATCGATTCTGAAGCCGAAAATGTAATTTAAAATTTTCAAGTCTGTCTGTCTGCATCCCGAATCAGTATCACGCCGAAACTACTAAATCGATATGAATGAAACTTGGTACAATCTGAGCTAATGATCCGAGGAAGGTTCTAGGACACTTTTCATACCGATATTTAGCGCGTTTCCTTTAGGAGAGGGGATGAAATTCAGAACGATTTTTAGTTGTAACTTCCCTATGCGAGGTACGATTTCAAAAAAATTTTCAGTGTCATAAAGGGTGTACTTTAAAGATTGTTTCACACTTATTTCAATTTTGAGTCTTTTGTAGCCCACGCACGCCTTTGGCGCGAACTGAATTATTTTAGAATAGCCTTAATCATTAAGCTCTTTTTTAATTAAGCAAACAGGGCAGATTCACACGTTGTATGATGAGTCTGATTAAGAAATACCTCAACTTTAATAGACCTTATGTGACGTAAACAAAGATGCGAGGGTAAGCTAGTTAAAAGATAAAAGAATACCTAGGTTTCTCTTAACTACTTAAAAACTATTTTTACAATTTTTATGGTAATAATAGACATTCTTTGAAATGTACATTTATGGTATTGTTGTGACGTTTATGACATGTGTTCAGTACATAGGTATGGTTCAGAGATGGCGCTCGCGGCTACGTCAGCGTGAAATTTTATTTCCCGCTTCCCATGGGAACTTTAAAAAGTAGCCTATGTGTTATTCCAGACTATAATGTATCCCTGTACCAAATTTCAGCCAGATCTGTTCAGCCGTTCGAGCGTGAAAGAGTAACAAACATCCACACTCACAAACATTCACATTTATAATATTAGTAAGACTCATAAAAATAACAGTAAATTTATTAAAAATAGTGATATCCATAATCTAAACTTAAGAAATAAGAATAAATTGGCTGTACCTAGATTTAGGCTTAATAAAATAAGCAATTCTTTTGCGGGCAATTGTATTCGAATGTACAATACATTGCCGACAGCCATAACAGGTTTGTCAGTTAATAAATTTAAAAAACTAATAAAACTTAAATTGTGCCAGTAGTTTATGACACTGTTGCATAATAAGGGTTCTTATAACACGAGTGTGTTTTAAAAAAACGAGCCGTAGGCGAGTTTTTTTATAGAATCACACGAGTGTTATAAGACCAAGTTATGTACAGTGTCATACACTACTTTATCTACTCTCATACTATAATACCTGATTTCATTTTGTTGTGATATATAGTTGCTCCTTGATTTCGCCGGTAACAGGTTCATGGTCAAGTTTGACGCAGTTTCCAGAATGTCTGGTGGTGTACAATTACCACCATCCTCGCTTTAAGACATGTTTTTACACAAAAACTAATTTATTTTACAAACAAAACCAAACTTTGTTTAATTTAAATGTAAAATGTTGGCGCCAAGGCGCAAACATCGATTGCGCATGCGTGTTTCTTTTTTTTTTGTAGGCTGCGGAGACCATAGATTTAGGATTTTTCGCTACTCTGGAGACACAATTTTTTTTTAAAGTAGAGGTTCAAACTTCTTTTTCAGCTGGAGATTGTTTATGGTGTATCGTAATGATTAAAAAGTTTTATTATGATATAGGTGTCCATACAAGACCTGTATCGTAATAAAACTTTTTTTTTGGCCTGTGCGTAATGTTTGTCATAATAGTATTGATTTCAATTTTATAATCTTTGTATTATAGTATCAGAGTAGATAAAGCTTATTATAGCATTAAAGACTTTCTAGAAGACAAGGCTGCCTGGCAGTGACACGAATTGCTCCTTTCTACATAAAAAAAAACTGTATTAGATACTAAGATACTAGCAGAGAAGGGACCAGACTGAGTTTCTTGGGGTGTTCTTCTCAGTCTGTAGTATTTCCGAACCCCCGGTAGAGTCACAAAAATTTTGACAAACCTAAATAATTTTTTTTTAAATTTCAAAGGGAATAAATTTTATTTTATTTTTTATTTATTTTAGATTTTTCAGATACTAGCTGACCCGCGCAACTTCGTTTGCGCCACATAAGAGCGAGTATTATCTGTTCCCGTCGCATTTACTCCCGCCGCGTTGCGTTTACTCCCGTAGCGTCTCGTCGTTAATATTCAATACTACGTGAGAGAGAGAAAGAAAGGTTTCTCGTCGCGTGTATTCCCGTCGCATTATTTTTAAGAACAATTTCGTTTATGAAAGAGGTATCCCGTGGCATTATTGTAGAAAAAAATTGATTGCCATTAAAATGGTTATTGTGCACCAACCCAAAGATAAACACATGCTACCGCGCAATTTTTTAGAACTTTTTTAAGACAAACAATTTTGTAGTATATCATATTTTTTACATAACTACGCAAATATTTACGCAGCACACGCAACGAAGCTCTCAAAAGGAATAACTTTTCCCCCGTTTTTAAAACATTTACTATTACTGCTCCGCTCCTATTCGTTGTAGCGTGATGCTATATAGCCTATGACACTCCACAATAACGTAGCTTTTTATTGGTGAAAGAATTTTTAAAATCGGTTCAGTAGATCCCGAGATTACCCCTTACAATTTAACAAATATACAAACACACAAACTTTACTTCTTTATAATATTAAGTATAGAAGTATAGATTATTGACTGTAATACTGAAGTCGGTGCCAATATTTCTATGAGATTAATAATACCTACCTAAACCTATAGTTTTACTTGGCGCCGATTTCAGTATTACATTCAATAATATCTAATAAATCTAAATATACTACCTATTACTTTGTGCTAAGTTAATTTTATTTTTCAATTTTTAGTTTTTGTTTAAAGTCGGTTTTTTTTTGTTAAAAAAATTTTAATACATACATATGTTGCACATATTATTTTAATTCCAGAAAACCTAGGGTCACGAAGAGACAAATGAGTAAAGGTGGGAAGGAAACATGTAGTAGGAAATTATGTATAGTGGAATTCAATAGATGTAAATAATATAGTAAACAAAGCAATTGGATCTTGACTGCTCCATAATTACTTACATTTAATTATCAATCCTGATCATAGTCGTTTCAAGGAACTCTAGTTAGATTTATGCGGACATTTCGACACTGATATACCTTTAGATTATAGAATAATTTCATGAAAAATACTCGGATGGTAAAAATTTAAGACTGTCATTTTTGCTTGTCATTAAATTATTTTTTCTCAGACTTGTTTGTCTTTGCCATAGTGTTGTAAAACTGTTGTACTGGCCAATTGATTTTAAAAGGAGGTCATTGTTTTATCAATCTGTCAGTTCGAAAAAATGTACTTACTTTAATAATATAACTTATTGACCCAGAGAGCGACGAGTGCGAGTTTTTGCCCCTTTCACACGTACCGGTTGCCGGGTGCCGGGTACCCGGCTGTATGGCCGTGTACTATAGCTTTCACACGTAAGCCCCTTTTCTCACGTACCGGTTGCCGGGTACCCGGCAGGCGGCGAAGTGTATGGCCATGTACTATAGCTTTCACACGTACCGGCGTAATTTGTCCGGCATGGCCATACATTCGCCGCCGGTTACCCGGCAGCGTCTACCCGGCAACCGGAAAGTGTGAAAAGGGGCTAACGGCGTGATTTGCCCGGCAACCGCTTGCATTCGCCGCCGGTTACCCGGCACCGGCTACCCGGCAACCGGTACGTGTGAAAAGGCACTTTAAGTTTGGGTCTTCGATTCTACAGTATAGACGATTTTGCTTTCGTCCGTATGTGTGTGTGTGCATGTCAGTTTCGGTCTAGAAGACGCATTTGTTAACCAATTTTCTCCAAACTTGGCACACATGTTCTTTGATTTATAATCATTGATCTACGAAAAGATAAAAATACAACTTTTGTCGAAAGTTTTTTTAATAGGGCGGAAAATAAGGGAGAAAAAGGGCCCCGTTATATATGATGGGATCATAAGGGATAATTAAATTAATATAAAAAGTTATTGCACGTAATATATATAGATATACCGAATTACATGATTTGATGAATTTGGCGATTGATTAACCGAAGTAAATGAATGTACGGAGAACTAGATATAACTCAATGATTACTTACATAATTAGAATCAGTTTAGTTACAACACTATGATCATAGACAACTTCTGTCAAAATATGACATGTTTACATGATTGCTGAGCTGTCCAGAAAAAGACTATATACTGTTGATGGCACTTGGTGGAACTTGCTGCACATATTGAAATGGGAAGGAATGGCGACCGAAAGGGAAAAACAAACGACACTTGTACTGTTCCACAATAGTTATTAAATACTAGCTGACCCGAAAGGCGTTGTCCTGCCATAACTATGAAATATCGCTATTCCGAGTTCGGAGCTCCCGGTCTCCTATACCTGTTCCCGGTTTTGGATTCCGGGTTCCCGGTTTCCAGTTCCCTGCCCGTCGTTCTGTTCCCGGTTTCCATTTCGGAGTTTCCAGTTCTAAGACCCGATCCAAAATAGCAATAGAAACCATTTCTTGAAATAGTTCGAGCGGGCTTAAGTTATTTCAAATTTTCTAATTTTCCACGCATTTTTTTCCCATAAACCTTCTCCTGACAATATCAAACACAACAAAAAAAGAATATGATATAGGTGCCGCGTTGAGATGGACAGGCGCAGGTTGTGACTGTCTGCTGCCTATAAAGGCCTTCAACTTGGCTGAAAGACTGCCCTTTTACTGCCACTGGCCACCCATCCAAGGAGTCCCTATTCTTTTTTTTTCTTTTTTTGTTTGCTGATACATTGCATCAGCTGGTATAACTAACATATTTGTGCCAGTACAGACCTGCCAGAACCAGGCGACTTGCTTGCTAGTCCGCGTGTAGTGTCGGTAGATGGTGTTCCGTTGCCAGTCGTCTACGTCCACCTCTTGCATACCGCACAGCATCAACTCCAATTCGCGCTCGTCGAAATATTTCAGCCATTCCAATGGCACCACCTGGTATGAACATTAAATTAGGTAAATAGGTGTTCTTTACTGCAAAGGATTCCGGGTTGCCAAGAAATAGCTTTTGACAGTTAGAACTTAGAAGGTTTTTAAAGGGTCGGCAGCGCGATTGTGGCGCCTCTGGTGTTGCAAACGTCCATAGGCTGCGGTGACCACCGGTACATCTGGTGGGGCCGTATGCTTGTCTGCCACTCTAGTGGTATAAAAAAAAAAAAAAAAAAAACTTAGGTCGGTTTTCACCAAAGCAGAGATGTATTTTATAAACCAATCAGATTTTTTCTCAACTGTGAAATTCTGAAGAACTGATGTTGAAATATAATTGATTTGGCGGAAATCGGCCTGCTTGTTGCACACGACGGCAGAACAGTAGGCAGCACTGTAATTGCTGAACGCACACAAAATTACTGTCTTGGCAGTAACCGAGGCAGAACATTTAATATTCACGAACATTTTTACACAGCAAAATCTGACCGCAAAGTAAGCTAGGAATAACCTGCTTGTGTTATGGGATAACACAACTAATATCAATACTCTTTATTTATTTCTGTTAGGAACACATACCTATTTAGAAAACATAGAAACACCCAGACCCCTGAAACAAATATATGTGAATCACAAAAAAATTGTTTTGTAGTGGGAATCGAACCCACGTCCACGTAATCCTCAGACGCACTTTAAGAACTCTATCTAGACTAATAAGGCAGTCAAATATGACCTGAGTCTGACTACAGAAATTATCCAACATTAGGATTGGGAATATAAAAATGTGAAAAGTGCTATTGCATACCTCGTTAAAACCATCTAAAAATGCAGACGTCTGTTCCTCTATACCTCGCGTCATCCTCCATTGAGTTACCAGTTGAAGATAATGTTCCTTATTAGTCTGAAAGGAAAGAAAAATAAGCATAATTATGTTTGATTATAGGGTCCGTTTGGCAAGAGTCGGTAAAGTTAGTTATATGCTAAAATATGCACGTAGCCTCGAGATAAAAGAACCGCGGGCGCCATTTAGTGTATCATCATTATATTCTATACTGATATTATAAAGAGGGAAGGTTTGTTTGAATGTTTGTTTACATTGAATAGGCTCCGAAACTACTAAACCGATTTGAAAAAATCTTTCACTGTTCGGAAGCTACACTATTCCCGGTGAACATAGGCTATATTCCCACGGGAACGGGAGCTACGCGGGTGAAACCGCGTGACGTCTACTAGTGTGTAATAAAAACGTACCTCAGTAACACGCTCCTTATCGCCAGCCGGTTTCAACTCGTGATGTATCACTTGACCCAACACTTCAAAGTCGACGCTATACCACATCTCCAGACCGCACTCGTCTATATTATTGTCTTTGATCCACACCAACGAATTGTAGAACTCTGGGTCTATGGATTCTATATCTTTCATTGTCAGTTTTTTATTCAACATTCTCTTGTAAAAAGGCATCGTGAAACCAGAGTATATAAATCTCCCGTGATATAGAGCCATCGCTATAAATCTGCCTATAAACTTGAAATATAATAGATGGTCTGGATTGACGTAACTTGCTGGGTTGATCTGTAAGCTGTAGTTATTTTTGTTCGCGTACTCGAAAAGGCAGTACATGGGGTTCAGAACTTCGTGCGATAGTAGGAAGAACCATTCTCGACTGACGCCTCCGTAGTCTAGCCCCTCTTCACCGCGGAATATTATGTACAGTCGGCGGCGTAGCTCGTACGCGGGTAACCTCATTATCTGGAAAGCGAAACAATATTTTAAATTAAAGCTAAAAATAATAAATACGGTTCGTAGAAGCCACAAGTTCTCGTCGTTAGAGGGTTTAATAATTTTGTGGTCTGATATTAAAACCTACGCTTTCTTATGTGTGAAGTATGCGATGTAAGAAATGTCAACTACGAAGAGAGAGCATTGTTTTTAGTGTGGAAATTCCTCATATACTTTTACAGACTAAAACCCACGCTCCCTGCCACTACCCATGGTTGGCCCCGGGTAAGTCCTCAAAAGAATGTCCCAGGATAAAAAAGCGAGAGCATAAAACAGAATGGGGACTAACAGTCCGGAAATGACGAAGATTATGAAAAATATTGACAGGTAACAGAATTGGCTAAGCTTCCAGCAGAACGAGCGTTCATAAGCACGGGGCATTCAGTCAGCTCCCTGAAAGCCTTTAGGGGCTCCAAGGCGAGAGTCTTATAAGGTTTTTCTTTTTACGTGAGGGAAAATCCTTCATAAATGCTATGCTGGACTCCTATCGACTAAAAAACCACACGTATCCTGCCTAACAGCCTACGGTTGGGAGTCCCGGGTAAGCCCTTGGAAGGATACCCCAGGATTTTATAAGGTGTTGGCAAATAACGGTAACAATACCTGGTGATAGGAATCCTCGAAAAGAGACTGCCTCGTGAGAGTGATCTTGATATGACTGGGTAACACACATTGCTCTGGCACGGATAGTGGAACTGGCAGAGGTTCTAAAAGAACGAGCGTTCGTATGCACGGGGCGCTCTGGGAGTCTTAAGCATGTGATACACGGTTTCAAACGGTGGTTTGAAACAGAAAATACTGATTTTCGCTTTGCCGGCTACACGGTTTAAAATGTGTTTGAAACCATCAGCGTTTTACAGAACGTTGCGTGAATAGGACGTCTCTACGCTCGCACCGTATATTCACTACAACAGCGTCATGGCACCTTACCTATCTAAAGAACAAAAAGATGGGGGTCTTGCTCTTTTGTGTTCATGAATATGGATGAAGCGATGATTAAAGGAGAGATTAACCCTTAGTCACAATATGAACTTAATTAACCAACTCCTTCTTTACCGACTTTGATGACATTATTACTTTCTAAGAATGGATAAAGAAAGTTTTTACGAATTATTGTCCAAGGCGAGGCCATTTATAAGTTAAAAAGACAAACATGAGACCAGATATATCTGTTAGAGAAAGGCTTATAGAAATTCTTAGATTGTCTATCTTCTTTTTTGCGGACGCGGCGTTGGCCGTTGGGTTAATATCTTTTAATTTTGTGGCTAAAATATCACACGCATTTTTTTTCTGAGTCGAGTCTTTGTACGACTTGCATGTTAAGTCCCAAAGGCAGGGCAAGGCTCAAGAAGTTCTGTAACTACTTCTCGTTCTTTTTCTTCTCGTGCCATTTTGAGAACGTCGTCGTCGCGTGCGTCTGCCTGCGCTCACCGCTGCATCGAGACTGTCGTTCGCGAGGTTTCAAACAAGCGGCTAGACGGTTTCAAACCGACGCGGCTTCTATCAGTGGTTTCAAACGCAAGCCTTGCTGCCAAGGGCGTTTTAAGGTCAACCGAAATTTGGCTAAAAACTACTATCTACACTGTTTTAAACCAGTGTTTCAAACCACCGTTTGAAACCGTGTCTTAGAATTTAGAGATGCATAACGGTAACAATACCTGGTGATACGAATCCTCGAAAAGAGACTGCCTCGTGAGAGTGATCTTGATATGGCTGGGTAGAGCATTACTCTGGCACAAATAACGAAACTGGCTGAGTTTCCAGCGGAATGAGCGTTCGTAAGCACGGGGCACTCCGTAAGCGCCCTGGGAGCCTTTGGGAGCCCCGGGCCGAGGGTCCTGGAAGGTGGTGGTGCGAGTGTTGTGGTCCACGAAGTAGCGTGTGCCGTCTTCCGTGAAGCGGATCTCCCAGCCGCCTGGTAAGGCCTCCTCGAGCGCGCTTACTTCCTGGCCCTGACGGCAAAAGAAACATTTTACTGTAAAAGGTTAATTATTTATCGATGTTCTGATATGGTACCTTGTAAACTAGACGTTCGGCACTGAACTATCGGAAAAGCACTCAAGCTCAAATGATTTTATTTTCACATAAACTGATACACAGGCACTTGCAAAACCTCAATAATACAAAAGAGCTCTAAGAACTGATAAGAAATTCTATTTTTTTTATCCTGAAACAGTGGTACCGACCATATAAACATCAAGTCTCATATCATAATACACAGCTCACTATTTAGTACAATATCATAAACATAAAGGCCGAACCTGTGTCCTGGGATCCTCCCACTGCGTGGTGCGGTTCTTATGGTTGACGTAGTACACCCGGCCGTCGGGCTGCACGCGCCGCTCCCAGCCCGAGGGCAACGCGCCCAGGGAGTCTTCGGGGGCTGCACTGGACCCTGCCGCGGTGGGCATTGGCGCAGCTGTCGAATTTCCTGCGGAACCCGTTGCAGTGACACTGCTTGCGACATTTGGAGTGGTGCCTGAAACTGAATGAAGCTTTTTTAAAATCTTTTATTCACTTTAACTTTCGTCTTCTTGGGTTTATTATGTTTGGTATTATTTGATGCTCAAAATCAAATGGGAAGTAATGATAAGTATACCAACTTGTGTAAAATAGGGAACCATTTATTTTGCAAGGTAAAAACTATCAAAATTAATTGGCCTAGCCAGCATTCAAAAATATGTTGTTTATTTTGTCAAGATACACGTCTAACCGATCAGCTTGGCGCTGAACGCACTTCTAATGGTATAGGATTTCTATTGGCTTGAGATCCCCTATGTATCGGAAATTCAAAAAATTATTGCGGCAAAAAGTTCAATTACCCATTGGGCTTTTTTAATTATTGAAGACCCTTTACACTCCAATATCAACCAATTACTCTGGGCTAGAAAGAGGAACCTATCCTGTAGCACAGCGCCTATTTGGTAATTAGAATAGTTTACAAGTTGGATCTTGCGAATGTCATAATTTACACAGTTACAATATTAGCTGGGGCGAATTTCAGCGTGTATTGTTATTGAGCGTTTTATATTTAAACGCTTCTACGAGTATCGTAAATCATGTGAATATGAATCACAACAATACAATAATAACTACATGTTATACCTATAATATTATCCTTAGAATAGCTTGCCTTGTAAACAGTAGGTATGTTTATCAGACTTTGTCCATTAACATAAACATAGCTAAGGAGAGTTGACCACAAACAGATGTCCGTTTATAAAATACCTTAAAATAAACATTGACCTCAATAGCTACAACTATCAAAGTGTTATTTCCTGACCATGGTCTCCGGGATGAAACTTCAGGAACAACGCTTAACGCTATTGTCATTAAACTGGGATGAATATTTGGTAAGTACACAAAAGGCTCTCAGTCACACAGAAAAAAACAAATGCTAATTGGCATGACACCAGGGTCACAAATAAGACGCCAAGTCGCGTAAATGTAGCAACTATGACTTTCTAAGACCTTCACTAAAGCAAGGTGAGATTGCTTTTGTCTCAGATTTGAATGAAACGCGTTTGTAACAAAAACTACAGTAGCACTACTTTAAAAGTGATGTCAATGTTTATGACAGCTACATAACGCAATCAAATGTAAATAATGTAAACATAGAGCTTGCGTTACTCTTATAACTATTTCTGTTGCCGCTACAACAATAAATACTAAAGTCAGAAAATGTTAGAATATTTGCCGTTTTTTGGGTACGGAACCCTGAGCGCGAGTACGACTCGCATTTTAACGGGTGTTAATTTAACTTCTGTCGAATTTCGGCGGCCAACGGGTCTCTAATGAAATGCACACCGCATTGCCTGCTATCAACTTTCCTACCAAAGATAGGAAACGAAAGGCAGTCCCTTTATGGACGCCCATCAGTAACTAGCACACTAAAAGCTTGGGTACTAAAAACTTTGATGGATATTTCGTAGAATGAGGTTTAATGTTTGGTATTCATGATTGTCGAAATTCTGGAGAAAATATATACATTTATGATAACGTGATGATTTTGAGGAAGATGTTTAGCCAGTTGGGGCAGTTTTATGTAAAACGGTAAATCCATTGTTTTGGCAAATCTAAATCGTATCAAACATAGGGTAGAGGGCACAAATCCCTTGGCGCAAATAATTTCCTATCAAGCAGTTATGAGAATGCTTCGTGTAATTTGTCGCCGTGCAAAGCGGAGTATTGCACATCTATACCTTACCTAATATTACAAAGAAGAAAGATTTGATTGTTTGTTTGCATCGAATTAGGCTCCGAAACTAAAGGACCGATTTGAAAAAATCCAGCCATGTTGGGAATCTACACTCTTTCCGGTAAACATAGGCTATATTTTATTCCCGTATTCCCACGGGAACGGGAACTACGCGGGTGAAACCGCATGACGTCCGCTAGTTACCAATAATCTGGAGGGCAAAGGTAAGGTACCTAATAATATGTCTTACATTCGAATTCGAGTTCGATTCGTCATTTCTCTGTTACAATTTAGTCGAGGGTACTCTTGACGTTGAGTGTTTTAATTGGTGGATCGAAATTATGAGATTGGTTGCTCTCCCTCCTCCCCTTCTTTATTATCATTGTTCTAATAGGGCTGCTTTCAGATCAGCAATCCATGGGTACTCGTGTATCTTCTGCTGTAACTTTTAACCTCAAATAATATCTTCGACATTTCACACTACGAGCAAAGATGAGGATGCGATCGATGTATAGGCACTTCCGGCAGGAGATGCGCGCGCGACACTTCGTCTGCTGATCTGAATGCCTAGGTATTTTCAAAATACCATTTGCAAACCAACAGGCATTTGTCTCTATAATATCATCATTCCCACGTGTCTACGTAAGCAATCGGTGTTACATAGATAAGATTGTAACATGCTAGGTATGATAAACTGATAACGGTCTAATATACATATATGATTACAACGCGAGTACTTATTGCTAAAATAATACTATTAATTAAATTCTTGGCGCCTTCTAAATTTTAATATTACGCAATATCCATTAATATATCAAGCTCCGTCAGCGCGGCCATAGTTCTGTTATTTTCCTGTACCTACTATAGATGAAGGAAAATGTGACAATATGTTGCCAAATTTTTAACAAAACCATGTAAATACGATCATAATTTCGAACACAGAACAAAACAATCTGATTTCACGTAGTGGAGGCTGTGAGAATAGAAAGCAGGAAAGTGGGTCGCAGGCTCCAAAGAGAGGGCTTCGAGTGTTAACGGGTGTTTATTCGGGTTTTTATTATTTATCAAAAAAGATGAATTTATAATTATACAAATTCTGATTAATAAACGATTTTGTACCTGGTAGAGAATAAAGGCCTTTTTTATCGTGAGAAAAATCCTACATGGAAAATCATTCATACACATAAAAACCACATGTTTCCTACCAAAAGCCTACGATCGGGAACCTACGGCTACCACTGCGGCCTCTGTCGTCTAGGGCCTGCTTTTGTAAGGACGGTGAGCAGCCCCCACACCATCCTCAGGCCAGAATAAAGGCCTAGGATAAGTAAAATCTATTTTTAGTATGGTATCCAAAGGTCCCCGTTTATCAGTTTAATTCGATACAAAATCATTATGGTTTTGATCTCGAGGGAAAGACGTACAGGTACAGGGTCAGTTAGTTCAGAACATCCAAACCAAACCGGGAACGTAACAAAATTAGCTTGGTTTCGCTTTTATGTGTCGCATACTGCGGGTGTATTTCCGGTCACACCTCGAACTACAGAGCCTTAACAGGATACTGGGGGTTAGCAAAAAATGGCCTGTCAGGATCATGTCAGTCACACGAGCCTGACAGGCCATTTCCACAACCGCATTGCCGTCATTATTTTTTGAGTTTTCCTGTATACTGCTCCTGCTATTTCAGATGAGTGATATACATTTTACGATCTACATCTAATTGCGGCCTTTACACACACACTCTATCGTGCGTGAAACAGCAATCGTGCGCGAAAGAGCGCGCGTATAAAGGATGTGGAAGGAAAAGGGAAAGACCTCGCGCCGCGCTTGTCGGTCGTGCGCGCAATCGCGTTTCCTCAGGTTGCCTATACACATAAAATTCATTCGCGCACGATTAAGATGGCGGACATACGTACATGGAATCCTACTTCCTACTAATATTATAAATGTGAAAGTTTGTGAAGATGTTTGGATGTTTAGATGTTTGGATGTTTGTTACTCAATCACGCTCTAACGGCTGAACGGATTGGGCTGAAATTTGGTACAGAGATAGCTTATAATCTGGAATAACACATAGGCTATTTTCATCCCGGGAAAATGTTCCCACGGGAAGTCAGAACGGGTATCGAATATCACGCGGGCGAAGCCGCGCGCATCAGCTAGTAAAGAACTAATCTTAGGGTTAATTACATTGTACAAAACTTTTCCTTGCCTTTGTAAAGAAAAAGGTTTTCCCGACGCCAATCGTGATTTTGTGGTTAAGAAATTACAAAGTTTAAGGGGCTCGTTCCGAAAGGAACATAAGAAAGTTACAGACAGCCAGCGAACATGATAACTTGCGCCACGCGATGTCTTCTATCCATTTTTCACCGCAACACCCACGTTCTTCAGTAAAACTGTGTGAATTGCACACACTTCAACACGCGCCAGTTTCGCGCAATCTATCCCGCGCGATTAGCCTTTACACGGCCGCTCATTCCGCTGAGGAAAACAAACGCGAGCAAACGCGCGCGAAAGAACGGGTAGCGTAAACAAACTGTACAAAGACAGTCGCGCGCGAAAGAGCGTGCAGGCTATCCCGCGTGCAATCCTGTACGCTCCTGAGAACGCGCGATAGAGTGTGTGTGTAAAGGCCGCTAATGAGTCAGTTTGACGCTAGAGAATTCATTTTGTTCTACTCAACTATATTAACGTGCGTCGTAGCGTATTGTGCGTAGTGGGTGCACTTGAAAGGACCTCTAGTTATTACGCAAGACCGTGGTCACCCGGCTGATAGGTTACCATAAACAAAAAACTTTATAACACAACATAATTAAATGTCATTTTACGAGCTGTCACTTCAATACATGCATTGCGTGCGCTGTTCAGTATAATTGAAAGAGACATAGATTGACTGTTTCCACTAGGAAACAGGCGATCCATTTCGTGTAACGTTCCTTTTACATTTACTTGAATGGCGTAATGTTTGAAATACACACAACAGCTTGGCAAAAATAGTTTAATTAGGGACGCCACTATGTTGTTCGTATAGCAACTTGACAATGCAGCAACCATACAAAACTGTTCTTTCAACTTCAAGACGTTTATGACGAGCTGTAATCAGCAGTCTCTGGATTTGAACTCGCATTTTCTGTTTAGCCGGAACAGAGCCTTAACCAATTACATTATCGAGACACACTCGACACTAACGAATTTAAGATATTAGCAAAGATAATATAATAGTACATAATATTAGTCAACATAAAATGCTTTTAAAATATTATTTCTAGTCTAGAAAATAAATATGTTGATCAATCGAGAGAATCTTTGTCAGAAACGAGCGTTTCAAAAGATAGTTTCTCTGACGAACCACAAAAACCTGGAACAACTTGCAAGCGCATATGTTTCCCTTCTCTTATAACCCCGGGTTCTTCAAGCGGAGCGCGATGGAGCACATCATGGGATTGCCAAATTGGGGACTACCGTCTTGACTGTGAGAGTGACACCTAATCGTTAGATATCGTAATGGCATCATTTTGGCAAACTGGCTATTAAAAAAAGGTGTGCATCTCCGAAGACGTCCGAAATTATTAACTAATCTAAGTTGAACGCTCCCGCGTTTGTATGCGTCAGAGAAGGTGAAGCCAGACAGACGGGCGCCGTAACGCGTTACGTTATGAAACGGTTTACCAGTCTACATAATTATAAGGTTTGACTTAAAAACTATTTTTAAAAAATCGATACTGGCTTTATCTAGGTAGGTTAAATACTATTCATATGCAAAATTGCTATTGTTTGAGTATTTTCGGAACATTAGGTAAGTTGTGATCTCTCATGTAGTTAAGTTAACCTTTGATAATGCCGTGAGGCGAAAACGGTCAGGTTATAAATAAATATTGTGGAACAGCCAGTTCCATCAAGTGCCATCAATCAATAGTACAAACAGTAACATACCGGCGGGTGCGGCGTCGTGCTCGGAGTCCGTCTGGTGCGGGGGGTGCGGCGGGTGCGGGTGCGGGTACAAGAAGCGCTGGTTGCCCTGCGCGACCACGTGGCGCCGCTCGCCGCGCCAGTGCTGGAAGCGCGCCAGGCGCTCCGTGTCGGGCCGCTGCCACGTGGTGGTGCGCGTGTTGTGGTCCACGTAGTACACGCGCCCGCGCGCGTCGCGCCGCACCTCCCACCCCGCCGGCAGCGGCTGCGGACGCTCCCACGACGTCGAGCGGCTGTTGTGGTCTACGTAGTACCTGACACACGACACCAACCGTTACACTACTTGCACTACCCACCTCGCACTGTTATGGACCAAGGAAATAGGCAGAGACGCAATGTGGCTGCGTTACTCATGCCGCGATCCATTTTTTGTGGGTTTTTGGCATGAATCGAAGGAGCGGCAATACGAGCAAGGCAACAAAATGCGATTAACATCGCTGGTAGGAATAGGTGGCAAGGCAATGCTCGCAGCAGTGCGAGTGGAATAGTATTGCTGAAGGGTTAAAAGGATCCAGCCTTCCTACAATAGGACGGACCATTCCATCAGAGGCAAAATGCAGTGCGTATTTTCTGGCTTTATTGTAAATACTAATATTATAAAGAGGAAAGATTTGTTTTTTGTTTGTTTGTTTGTTTGTAACGAATAGGCTCCGGAACTACTGGAACGATTTGAAAAATTCTTTCACTGTTGGGAAGCTACACTCTTTGCGGTGAACATAGGATATATTTTATTCCCGTATTCCCACGGGAACGGGAACTACGCGGGTGAAACCGCGTGACGTTCGCTAGTTGTAAATAAAGCCTTTTAATGAGAACAGACTAAAGTAGAAAACTGCTTAAGTATCTATCTGCTGTAAATTTTCTGCGCTCGTTTTTCCATTTTCTGTCTAAACAAATTCTTGGTTATAAATTTACACTAAAAAGTAGTAAAGTTTTATGTAAATACCTTCTTCCGTAAACATCGTATCTCATTTCCCATCCAGCTGGGAGAGGTTCCTCTGCACCTGTGTTTGAAAATGAGGAGCCAGCCGCCGTCGACACAGCTGCATCAAAATCTGCGTGAGAAGGCCCTGGGCCTCCCTCTGTAACTGCGGTCGAGTTGCTCACAATCGGTGGGCCGGGAATGTTGGGTGATGGACTATGGGCCGCTGTGCCGTTGCTTAGCGGCGGTGGTCCTGGCGGCGGCTAATGGAAAGAACACAAATATTTTTTTAGTAAACCAACCAATTCCTAAACTAAGCTAGATAGATAGTTATTTTATGTTGTAACACCAAGAATACGTCCTTTTCGCACAACGGCAATTTCTTACAAAGAACAAAGTACTTATAACATAGAATTCAAATGCTCAGAGCATGTAAAATACATTATATTTATAAGTAATGGAACAAGTTCTGACTATAATGTACGTCAAGTTTCTTCGCCGACACTCTGACAGATGGCGCTGGCCCTAAATCACTACTAAGATGAAGACAGGTACTGTAAGAGATTACTACATGACATAGCAGTTGTGTTTTGAATATTATAAACGGGGCAAGGTCATAATTTCGAAATAATCTGGCCGATCTTCAAAATTCCGAACGCTCATTTCGCCGATGATAAATTCAACGAATGGTTGTATGGTCGACTGTTAAAACTCCGAATGGTCATTTCGCCGATGATCAGTTTTACGAATGAATGTATCGGGGTACTCTGAGTCGGGGTGTTAACCATTCACTTATTATGGTTAACACCATTTTTTTTTATAACCATCCAACACCAACATCAATTTCATACAATCATTCGTAAAACTGATCATCGGCGAAATGACCATTCGGAGTTTTAACAGTCGACCATACAACCATTCGTTGAATTTATCATCGGCGAAATGAGCGTTCGGAATTTTGAGGGTCGGCCAGATTATTTATATGTAATGACGTGGACTCATTATAAACTGTTCCTCAACTAAAGTGTTTTGTATTTCCTCCATTCTATGATAATACACCTAATAACTCACCCTCAAAGTTTGAGATCTAAGCATTTGTCTCATGGCTTCAGGGTTACTTCTCAATCTCAATTTTGCACGTACTCCTTCATTAAGGGGACTTGATGAGTTGGAACTTTCGCCGAGTATCTCATGTGATTGACTAAGAACCGAGGGATCAACTCGTAATCCATCCAGAAGTATGACTAACTCTGCAGTTTTAACTTCGCCGCTCACACTAGAAGAGTTTTCTTGTGAAACTGTCTTCATCAAATCTGGGAACCAGTCAGTTATATTATCACCATATTTCTAAAAGCTTTGTGGAAAAAGTCGGTAAATAAAATATTTATTTGATTTATTTTGTGAACATGGTTACAAGAAGGTTATACAACATAATATCAGCCCTATTCCGCCTCAAGGCATATTAGTAAATTGTTTCATAATTTTGTTATTGCTTTTTTTTGTGTTTTTAATAACATCTATACTTACTTATAATAAAACTGTAGGTGTAGACTAGTGTAGAGGGTCGAAAATTTGTACATGGAAGATGTTTTGAAAATTTTAATATTAAGGCATTCTATAATCGATTTTAAAGGCGAAAATGTAATTTAAAAGATTTTTGTCTGCCTGTCTTTCTGTCTGTATCCCGAATAAGTATAACGCCGAAACTACTAATTCAATTTGAATGATACTGGGCACAATTTGAGCTTATGATCCGAGGAAGGATCTAGGATATTTTTGATCCCGATCGTTTGCGCGTTTCGTTTGGGAGAGGAGATGAAAGACAAAATTAAACAAACAGGTCAGTTTCACACGCTCCTAGGAATCTGATGGAGAAATACCTCTTCTTTCAGTTGCGAGAGTAGGTTAGAACTAGTTTTTCACATGTATATTAATCATGTACCTTTCAGAGAAAACTGTGGAATTATTACGTGTCACACACCCCAAATATTAAGGATCCCATACAAGATCAGAATTATTGCCCTTATGTGCATAGTGATAGGTACAATTATGCTCATGACTACATGAACTCAGCTATAGACAGAAGTGTTATACTTAAGATTATTAGCCGTTGGTCCCGGTTGTAAGTAACATAACAGTTGTTAAGCCAAGTTGAAGGTCTTATAAAATTTCGCATTAAAATTTCAACAGTGGGCTATCACAGCCTGCACCTTGTAGACAGTGCATGTGCAACACTTTAGGTGTTGCAGAACATCCATAGACAGTGGTAAGCGCTTCCCATTGAGTGAACCATAAGCTATTCTGCCACCTTAGTAGTATAAAAAAAGGACTTACCTATGGTTAACTCTACATTATCACATTTCCCATTAAAGTAGAGAAGGATTTTTAACAGGTGAATTCTTTTCTCTCCTATAATGTTGTCTTTTCTAAAACTGTGATAGTCTGCCAGACGGAACAATAACTGTGACTGTGGAGTAACAAGCACTGTAAGATCTTCCTTCCATTTTGGATGCAACGTGTTCTTGATATAATCAGTTCTTCTTGACAACTTGTCATCTATTACGACTTGCAAGTATGGGTTTGGTTTGAATAAGCCTGAATTTTTTATGTTTGCCGATTCAACTGTTAGAATAGGAAAAATTGATTAGAGCAAAATGTAGTTGAATTTGATTGTCTAAATAGAAGTGATCAATCTTAAGATTAAGGATCCTGATAATGTGACTGTTTTAATGAGGCCAAATATGATATTATATAGTGTAATTCTCTTTGGATCCTGTATCCTACTAGGCATCCCATACACTACTTAATACAGCAGTAAGTTCCAGGTCATGGTGTATGCTTATGTATATAAAAACTTGATGTACCTACTGCTACTTGAATGGTATATCATTCAAGTAGCAGTACATCAAGTTTCAGATCAATTGGATTTCTTCTTCCATAGCAGTTAAGAACAAGAATCAAATTCTATACTTGTATTATCATACATAGTGGTATATGGAGACTGACATTATATCATAGCAGTTGTCAGTTCAATGAGTGAGTAAAATTTTATTTAAATTTTATATTATACTATTCTACATTGTACTATTTAGACTAATGAACTATTTGTAACCATGTACTGATAATTCAGTCAAGGACAATCTAAATAAATGTTAACCAACATAACAACCAACCCCTGAGGAAAATTCTGACTGTACCATTTATCACTAACCATTAGTGGATAAGCAATGATATTATAAGAAAAACTAAGTCCATAGGTTAGGGTTGAGCAAACATAACATTCAACTGACGACAAAATTTGTGCTATGATGTTATTTCTTTGGGTAATTCTAACTTACACTAGAATGATTGTTTCATTTTAATATTTGCCACTTTCTACACCATTATTTCCTATAACATAATTGGTGTACCAATCATCAAAGAATTTTGCAATGATTTCTAAATTATAATAAACTAGCTGACCCCGCGCAACTTCGTTTGCGTGATAAATGAAGAACCGCTTGACCGAATTTGTGCAAACTTTACATAAACCATCTACTAAATAGTCCGAACAAAGCCTAAAAATTTGGTTTGGATAGGTGAGCCCGTTCTTGAGTTATAAAATTACAACGAAAAGTGGCATTGATTTTTATATATATAGATTAAGTAATAAAGATGTCACATTTACCTGTTAGACTCAGTTGATGAAATGTTGCTAAGGAGATAGGGGCTGTTAGAGCTGGTACACTTTCAGTCATTTTGATCACTTCAATTCATATTATTATCAGAAATATACATCATCTGTTTACAGTTTGTGAAGCTAAAAAGAAACAAGGGATGACATAGAAGTTTGGTGCATACCTGGATACACTACATGAAATTAGATTATGTTCACTTTATATTATTAATGTTATTCTGAACTACAATTGATGCACAAAAGGTGTTGTTGGTTAATAATAAATTAGTGTATAAATCGGTGCACTCAATGTTTATGAAACTATTGATGATTTTTTGAGATTCCTAGTGTTTTAAATTGTCACTAATGATGAAAACTTTTATCATATGAATGTTACTTCTTTTATCTGCTTATTGATTTGCGATAAATTAAATGAGTACATTTCAATACGGACTGAAGGCAATCAAATACGATTGCAAAAACATAAAGCACACTTGCGATAACGTCAGAGAATATACTTAGAAACTAAAGAATAGAATATAAAAACTACCGTTTCACGAAGTGATCCAAAAGAAAGAGTCCTTCAAGTTATCTCATATCATTGTTCTTATCTCACTGAAAGGAAATACACAAATAATATTGTATCGTCACGGAACATTCATTACACTGGTGGATCATGAAAGTCAGCAAATGTAGATTTGATTTTGCTACATACGAACAAATAACATAGCCTGATATACTGCAAATACTAATTAAAATGATTTAAGTAAATCTGAGGACAATTACTGAAGAAAAGTCTGATTAAAATTATTAAATTCCTGAAATTAGTCACTGCACTGTTGTGTCTCAGTTTGTGTTGTGTCAATCAAAGTCATCGATTATAGACGAATTCATTGAGTAAAGAAAGAATGTCATAAACAAAAACACTTTCATTGATTAGTTCTCTCACCCAGCTTCGCTTGTGTCCATTACAAAATATTGTAATTTATGGGTTATTTATGTACTTCTACATAATCCAACTTTCACTGGTGAAAGAATTACTAACATCTGTGTATTTGCTTAAAATTAGCAAATTACGGCCAGTTGTCCAGGCGCAATGCTTCCTCCACATTACTCGCGAAGTTGAACGAAGTTCGTCGGCGAAGTTGCCCGAGACAAAGAAAATTTTTGACGAAGTAGGCCGAGGAGCCTCTCCACACTATCGTACTCGTCCAACTTCGTTCAACTCAGATGATGACCTTTTCGGGAACGCACATTATACTCATGCATTTTTTTTGTTGTTGTCTGTTTGTTTTTTATATTTGTGCGTGCCGAATAAAGAATTTATTTATTTATTTATTTTTATTTAACTTCGCGAGTAATGTGGAGGAAGCATAATACTGTGTTTGTGTTGTGACATCAAGCTGTCAAATGTACGCGGTGTTTAATTATTCAACTCAAAGTGTAGGACTGGGTATTGGACTGGGTACTGGACTGGGTATTGGACTATACTGGGTATTAATTAACTGCTAAATATAACTGATGGAACAAATCAATTGTCATATGTTGCGCTTGCTATTTTCATAGTAAATAATATCAGACTAGATTTGGACTTTTGTAAGCGCTGCGCGATGGCTGTCTCTGAGCATGTGCAGTCTCAAAAACTGTCTTAAATAAACCGGCCAAGTGCGAGTTGGACTCGCCCATGAAGGGTTTCGTAGCAACAAGTAACATAATATAAAAGTTCTTATAGTTAGTTGTAACTTCGATTGATGTTTTAACACGTTCGCAGTGGTAGTGATTTTTCTAACCGAAAATTGCGGTTAATGACGTATTAAAAAAAAAACTACCAGCTCTATCTCGTTCAAACTAATTTTCGTTGGTAGTTTATACGGCAATGTACATCATACATTTTTTTTAGATTTATCATTCTCTTAGTTTAGAAGTTAGAGGGGGGGGGACACACATTTTTCCACTTTGGAAGTGTCTCTTGCTCAAACTATTCACTGTAGAAAATAATGATTTCAGGAACCGCAATAGCATTTTTGAAGACCTGTCTATAGATACCCCACACGTATGGATTTGATGAAAAAAAAATTTTTGAGTTTCAGTTCTGAGTATGGGGACCCCGAAAATTAACTGCTTTTTTTCTAGTTTTATATAAGAATCTTAATGCGGTTCACAGAATACATCTAGTTACCAAGTTTCAATAGCATAGGCCTTATAGTTTCGGAGAAAAGTGGCTGTGACACACGGACGGACAGACAGACAGACAGACAGACAGACAGACAGACATGACGAATCTATAAGGGTTCCGTTTTTGCCATTTGGCTACGAAACCCTAAAAATGGCCTAATGACAGATGACAGTGACAGATAAGAATGATGACATTTGTTGACACCAAGTGTTTTGTGTTATTTGTATTGTACTTGGTACTTGTATTGATTTATCCGAATCCGAAATAATGAGACCATTTTCATCTATGATTGTTAAATATTTTTAGAAATTTATGTGCATTGATTTACAACTTACTGTGACACTCTTACTCACAAGTGTTGCGATTTTGTCAAGGTAACAAATTTCTCAATTATTTAACGAAAATGTAAACAATTCAATTTTATAAATATTAATTAGTGTTTCGTTCTAGATTATACACGTATTTGGCCCGCATCGTATTCTGTTTATACTATCATATATTTCTCAGTGTGCAGCACAATAATTCAATTGTCTTCTCGTAGCCTAAACTCAATTTAAACTGGGAATACGGTGGGTGGGTGTTCACCTTGGTATTTTGCTTTCTAACAGAACAGCGCATATCACTGGTGTTGTATTACGAAATCAAGAAGTACATACATACAACTGTTATTTACATATTTGAAAATTCCGTAATTCTTAAAATATTAATGTAGTTTTGTCTTGTTGTGACATTAATTTGCATTAAGAGTATTTTTATGTGACAGATTGGTGTTTCTACGATATTAAAAAGCTATGAGTCCTGTGGAGAGTCTTCCAGTGGCTGTATTAAACTGTATTGATGACTATGTGGAATTACTTTATGATGACATACCCGAGAAAATCAAAGGATCTGCCCTAATTCTACAGCTAGCACGAAATCCAGATAATCTAATAGAGTTAGCACGAAATGGTAATTATAAGAAAAATATACCATAGTGTAAACATTGTTTCAGGTTGCTGATAGTATTGTCAGCTCCGATATTGATAAGGGACCATATAGAATAATTGAAGTGTAAAAGCGCTTTAATTATTTTATATGATTCCTTATCTGTTAAATATTTCAACGAATTAACAGTGAAAGTAAAAACCTTCTAAGTTGCACATATATCTTGTATGTATGGGTTTTAAGAGGCTAGTGCATGTCTAATGACATTGGTGTTTTGCTGTAATTAATGAACAAGGTGTAATGAAGACATGTTGTGGGAAAAAACATTGTGGATTCTAATGAATGCAATAAACTAGACTCCATTATCTAACAATTTATGCTTTATCTATGATAATATTATAGGCAGGAAAGATTTGATTGTTTGTTTGCATCGAGTAGGCTACGAAATTACTGAACCTATTTGAAAAATCCCTTCACATTTAGGAAGCTGCGCTATTTGTATGTGAAATATGCTATATTTTATTTCTGTATTACCACGAGAATGAGAACTATGCAGGTGAAATCGCGTGATGTCCACTAGTATATTATAAAGAGGAAAGATTTAATTATCTGTTTGCATTGAAATCAGCGTCTCAGGCTCTGACAATAAAGAAAACCATGCAGTGGAAATGCAAGAAAAAACATTAAATCTCAATACCTGCCTAGTTTTCTTTACAAAAAGTAATGATATGCCGCCAAAAACATAAATGTAAAAAAGGAGAGCCAAGTTCAAAACAAAAATTATCCTTGGCTGTGGGCTTCGCCGCAAAAGAATGGAGATCGTGATTGTAAAACGTCTGTATAATCTAAATGTCCAGGTTGAAAAAGGTCTTTATTGCAAAATGTCTTGATTGCAAATGGTCTTATAAAAATGCTATGGTTGTAAAAGGTCATGGTGGCAAATGGTTCTAGTGGCATATGGTCTAAGTAGGCAAAACATCTTGTTTGGAAATTTGTGATAATGAACCTTGAATGCCAGCATATTTGCTTCAGAATATTAAGCAGGTACCCGCTTCCGGCGCTTCGTCGTTACTCTCCGTTCTTACTCTATTAGCACCACGCCATTAGCGGGAGAGAACTCACTCATCCGGATTTCGCAAGACTATCGACCTAGACTAAGTATTCGCTCAAATCAAGACTATCAGCCTCCAAGACCCTTTCACCACCGCTGTCCTGAGCCCAAGGACAGCGGTGGTGAAAGGGCTTCTCGCCGTCCTCACAGCAGGCCCAAGACGGCGCGGCGGCGTGACGTGAGAGTTTTACGCACGCCTCACGCCCCAAGAAGCGGGACAACACACAAGCCAAGCCCTAAAGGCGCGCGAATATCACCCGAACCCCTAAGTGTCAAAGTGGTAGCCAAAGTCTGTCAGGAATGTGAGACATCATTCCGATGTCTTACCCGGGGCTCTCGGCTGTAGGCAAGTGTAGGGCATCGTGTAGCTTGGTAAAAATAGAAAAGGAGAAAGAAAGAACCACCACGGCATTTTGCTCTTTCAGACGTTTTACTACAATGTCAAGCCCTTCTTCAACTTGTACGTTTTACAAATAGGACTTTCTGCCTTTTGTTTTGCCTACCGAGACATTATGCAATTAATTTCAGTAATTTTACAATCAAGACGTTTTGCATACATAGACCTTTTTCAGCCCGAACATTTAGGTAACTTAGACGTTTTACAATCAGGTACTTCCGAACCTAACCCATCTAAATGAGTGCCAAGTTCTATGCAAAATCCAACTATGTATTTATAGGAACAAAATAACATTATGAACAAGTATTAAACTCTTATTTCTTTGCTTTATTGGATACCTATAACAAGTGCTGTTATTTAATAAAATGTGAGATCTTAAAGTAGGTTAGATTTGACTTGGTCAGTTTTCATTACATCAGTCATTGTATAAAGTTACTAGCTGATGCCCGCAGCTTCGCCCGCGTAAAATTTGTTCCCGTTCCCGCTTAGGTAGGAGGCGTAGGAACTTATTCCCGGGATAAAAAGTAGCTTATGTGTTATTCCAGACTATAATGTATCCCTGTTCAACCGTTCGAGCGTGAAAGAGTAACAAACAACTACACTCACAAACTTTCGCATTTAATTTAAGTATTAATAAGAAGTAAGATATAACATATTTTTTTTAATTCTGATAAAAACTGGCCAATAAAGCAAAGAAATAGTTTTTTTTTACTTAAGGGAAAATCCTCATGGATGCTATGCCGGACTCCTACCGACTAAAAAACCTCACGTAACGCCCAACAGCCTATGGTTGTGAACCCCGGGTAAGCTAGCTGGCAACATCAGTGTATTCCATACACTGATGTTGCCAGCATCCGCAAAGCCCGCCCCTGGTTCGGGCGTGAGTGCGCCGTAGCTGTTCAACAAAAACAGACGGCTTACCGCGCCTGGATCAGGGCTCGGGCTGTGCGCGACCCGAATGTGGCCCAACTTAAGGCAGCGTACAACAGAGCCACTAGGTCCAGTAAGAGGGCCTTCAAGAGAGCGGACGCCCAGCGCGTCACGCGGCTTGGTCAGGAGCTCACGTCTCATCCGACGGGCAGCCGTGGATACTGGCAACTGGCCAAAGCCGTGCAAGCCAACTTTTGCAAGCCCTCGCTGCCGCCGCTACGCTATCCTGACGGATCACTGGCTCACAAGGCCCAAGAGAAAGCGGAAATGCTGGCCAATCTCTTTGCGGCTAATTCCCGGGTTGATGACTGTGGCAAGCAACCTCCCACTATCGCCAACTGTGGAACCACGATGCCGGATATTAAAATCCGGCAGTGCGATGTGCGAGCGGTGCTACAGTCACTCGACACGCGGAAAGCCAGTGGTCCTGATGGCATTCCGGCAGTGGTGCTGAAGAATTGTGCAGCTGAATTATCTCCAACGCTAACACGCCTGTATCGCCTTTCCTATTCCTCGGGAGAAGTGCCGGAGGCTTGGAAGGAGGCGAACGTCCAGCCGATCCCCAAGAAAGGGGATCGGTCGGATCCGGCCAACTATCGACCCATAGCCGTAACCACCGTCATCTGCAAGGTGTTCGAGCTAATCATCAACAAACAGCTCATGCGCTATCTGGAGGATCACTCGTTAATTAACGATCGCCAATATGGCTTTAGGCCGAAACGATCAACGGGTGACCTCCTAGCGTACGTAACGCACACCTGGGGTGAGGCTATGGAGAGGCACGGCGAATCTCTGGCTATTGGCCTAGACATCGCTAAAGCCTTTGATAGGGTATGGCATGCGTCGCTTCTTTCCAAGCTGCCGGCATACGGTTTATCGCCTCAGTTATGCCGCTGGTTGGCCAGCTTCCTGCACGGGCGACGTATGCGGGTCCTCTGTGATGGTCAGGCTTCCTGCTTTTTGCAGGTAAATGCCGGGGTACCACAGGGATCGGTATTGTCCCCAACTCTCTTTCTTCTGCATATCAATGACATGCTGTCCCTTGGGTGCAATCATTGTTATGCGGATGACAGTACTCTGCATGGGAGCTATTCTGGCCGCCCAGCGGAGGGGCGTTGTGACGTGGACGAAAAGAGACGGCAACTCGTGGCGGATCTCGACCGGGACCTGGGTCGCATTGCCCAATGGGGCTCAGACAACCTGGTCGAGTTCAATGCCAGAAAAACGCAGGCGTGTGCGTTTACAGCTAAGAAGTCCCCATTCCTACCTCTACCCTCTCTTCAGAACATTACGGTTCCACTAAAGGACAACCTGGAGATTCTCGGTATAGACGTCCGGCGTGAGCTCAATCACAAAAACTACATAGAGAGTTGTATTGGGCTGGCCTCGCGGAAACACGGAGTCCTAAATAAGGTGAGACGGTACTTCACGCCGCATCAGAGATGTTTGCTGTACAAGACGCAGATTCGTCCCTGCGTCGAGTACTGTTCTCACCTCTGGGATGACTCCGCGAGGTACTTGTTGGACGCACTTGACGCTATGCAGAGACGTGCTGTCCGAATAATTGGTTGTCCTGAGGTGACGGGAGGCCTCGAACCGTTGGCGCAGCGAAGAACCGTAGCGTCCTTGGCTGCCTTCTACCGAATGTATCACGGCGAATGTTCTGAAGAGCTCTTCAATCTGATCCCACCATCACCTTTCCGATCCCGAACAACGCGTGCCGGGTAGAGATGCCACTCATACACAGTGGAGAGAATCTTCGCCAGAACCGAGCGTTTCAAAAGATCGTTCCTCTGTCGAACTATAAAAACTTGGAACGACCTGCCCGCACACGTATTTCCCTCATCTTACAACCCCGGGTTCTTTAAGAGGAGCGTGAAGAGGCACATCACAGGGCCGCCAACTTGAGGACCGCTGTAAGAAGTGGCCCCCAATCGCAAGATGCGCCACGGCTATCCATCGTGGCGACGTCAATTTGGCGAGCTGAAAATAAAAAAAAAATAAAAAAAAAAGCTTCGGAAGGATGTCCCAGGACAAGAAATAGAGTTTAATACTTGTTCATAATGTTATTTTGATCTTATAAATACATAGTTGGATTTTGCATAGAACTTGGCACTCGTTTACCTAGATCTCCATTCTTTTTGCGGCGAAGCCCACAGCCAAGCATAATTTTTGTATTGAACTTAGCTCTCCTTTTTTACATTTATGTTTTTGATGGAATTATTATGACAGAAACAGGTCCTTGCCTCTTTGATTATTGTCCGTATTTACAGTGTTTTACAAGAATAGTGGGTTGAAGTCTCATAAATTGTAATGTGCATTCAGTTGTCTCAATCAGATTCTTCATGTTTCCTGCTACTTTTTAATGTACTGAGTTTCAGAATGTTTAGGCATTCCTCATACGACTGTCATTTCAATAATAGTGATATTTTTATGAAACTGTGTTGGACCTTTCTGTCTTGATAAAGGATGGATTACAACTTTGAAATCTTTATGAGACCAATAAAATTCTAGAGTATGCAACTCTAGAATTTTTTGGTCTCATAAAGATTTTTTTGATTATAACATCAGAAATGATACTCAAATAATTTCTGGTGCTATTTCACCCCAAAAGTTTTTTCCTAGTTGAGTTAATAAGACTGTTGACTTTCTAGGTAGCCCCAGTAGAAGAATTCTGATATCTTAACTTTTAAGTCTGTTTCCACCCTTGAGTCTATCAGCTAGAACGACAGAGTTACTTTCTTTCAAACTTATAATATTAGTAAAGATGTGGCGACATCCGGGCAGCGAATTTTCATATGGTTCGCTGTCTCCTTTTTATCCATGCATGCTCTGCAGAGTAGGCTGTTCGTGATTCATAGGAAAAAGTTTCTTGCTAAAGAAACCGTGTCTTTTAATACCCGCCACGATAAAATGCAGTTGTTACTGATAGATGTTCAGCCAGAGCTGCTGCTTATCCCTCGGCTAGCAGTCACAACTAGAGATGGGTAACGACCCAGTTATCACCCGTTTCAATCCACCCACTGGGTGGTTTAGCCGGGTGAAAACAAAATATTGCCGATAAAACTTGCAACGCCCTGCGATCGGTTTGCGGGGTGGTAGGTAGAGATGGGTAACGACCCGGGTTAAAACCCAGTTATCACCCGTTTCAATCCACTCACTGGGTGGTTTGGCCGGGTGAAAACCAAATATTGCCGATAAAACTTGCAACGCCCTGCGATCGGTTTGCGGGGTGGTAGGTAGAGATGGGTAACGACCCGGGTTAAAACCCAGTTATCACCCGTTTCAATCCACTCACTGGGTGGTTTGGCCGGGTGAAAACAAAAAATTGCCGATAAAACTTGCAACGCCCTGCGATCGGTTTGCGGGGTGGTAGGTAGAGATGGGTAACGACCCGGGTTAAAACCCACAGACTTACAATAAGTAGCAGACAAAGCATTAGAGATTGAAAAGTACGCCAAAACTAACACATATAAAAACCACACACACTAACGCAACTACAGGGAAGGAGTTAGCCGCCTAGTTCAATAAGATTTATTTTAATGAAATAAGAGTATCTTAAAATACCTCTTTTAAGGTTCCGTAGCCAAATGGCAAAAAACGGAACCCTTATAGATTCGTCATGTCTGTCTGTCTGTCCGTCCGAATGTCACAACCACTTTTCTCCGAAACTATAAGACCTATGCACTTGAAACTTGGTAAGTAGATGTATTCTGTGAACCGCATTAAGATTTTTAAATATGACTAAAAAAAAAGCAGTAAATTTTGGGGGTCCCCATACTCAGAACTGAAACGAAAAGATTTTTTTTCATCAAACCCATACGTGTGGGGTATCCATAGATAGGTCTTCAAAAATGCTATTGAGGCTTAAGCACCTTTAGAAAAAAATGATGTTACAAAACATCATTTTTTTCTAAAGGTGCTCCCTCGCCGGGAGCATTCGCGCGTAATGTAATGTTACGAGTCGAGAATTACAGCCAGCGTGGGAGGTGAACCGAGCATTGCAATGCGCACCTTGTAATGATACAAGACGAGGTTACAGCAGTGAAGCAGGTGATCCGAGCATTGCAATGCGCGCCTTGTAATGATACAATGTGTAACGTTTTGATCCAACTCGTAACATCAATGCGCTTTTTTTGTTGCGGCTGGCCGGCCGCACACTGGTCCGTATTATACATACGATCTAAGATGTCAAACGCTTTTGGGAAAAAAATAGTAGTACGAGTACGAATTTCAGGTTAATTTTGCAATCCAATATGGCCGCCGCGCCACCATTGTAAAATTTCATGTTGGATATCATTTATGGGGTTTTTTGGTATGCTGAGTACGAATTTCAGGTTAATTTTGCAATCCAATATGGCCACCGCGCCACCGTTGTAAAATTTCATGTTGCATATCATATAAGGGGTTTTTTGGTATGCTGAGTACGAATTTTGGGTTAATTTTGCAATCCAATATGCCGCCGCCCGCGCCGAATTCACAAAATTTCGTGATGGGTATCGTTTAAGGAGGATTTTGGTACGCTGAGTACGAATCTCATGATAATTTTGCAATCCAATATGGCCGCCGCGCCGAAATCACAAAATTTCATGATGGGTATCGTCTAAGGGGTTTTTTGGTATGCTGAGTACGAATCTCATGATAATTTTGCAATACAATATGGCCGCCGCGCCGAAATCACAAAATTTTCGTGATGGGTATCGTTTAAGGGGTTTTTTGGTATGCTGAGTACGAATTTTAGGTCAATTTTGGTAAATGATACCCATCATGAAATTTTGTGATTTCGGCGCGGCGGCCATATTGGATTACAAAATTATCATGTGATTCGTACTCAGCATACCAAAAAACCCCTTAGACGATACCCATCATGAAATTTTGTGATTTCGGCGCGGCGGCCATCTTGGATTGCAAAATTATCATGTGATTCGTACTCAGCATACCAAAAAAAACCCTTAAACGATACCCATCATGAAATTTTGTGATTTCGGCGCGGCGGCCATATTGGATTGCAAAATTATCATGAGATTCGTACTCAGCGTACCAAAATCCCCCTTAAACGATACCCATCATGATATTTTGTGATTACGGCGCAGCGGCCATATTGGATTGCAGAATTATCATGTGATTCGTACTCAGCATACCAAAAAACCCCTTAAATGATACCCATCATGAAATTTTGTGATTTCGGCGCGGCGGCCATATTGGATTACAAAATTATCATGTGATTCGTACTCAGCATACCAAAAAAACCCTTAAACGATACCCATCATGAAATTTTGTGATTTCGGCGCGGCGGCCATATTGGATTGCAAAATTATCATGTGATTCGTACTCAGCGTACCAAAATCCCCCTTAAACAATACCAATCATGAAATTTTGTGATTTCGGCGCGGCGGCCATATTTGATTGCAAAATTATGATGTGATTCGTACTCAGCATACAAAAAAACCCCTTAGACGATACCCATCATGAAATTTTGTGATTTCGGTGCGGCTGCCATATTGGATTGCAAAATTATCATGTGATTCGTACTCACCATACCAAAAAACCCCTTAAACGATACCCATCACGAAAATTTTGTGATTTCGGCGCGGCGCCCATATTGGATTGCAAAATTATCATGTGATTCGTACTCAGCATACCAAGAAACCCCTTAAGCAATACCCATCATGAAATTTTGTGATTTCGGCGCGGCGGCCATATTGGATTGCAAAATTATCATGTGATTCGTACTCAGCGTACCAAAATCCCCCTTAATGATACCCATCATGAAATTTTGTGATTTCGACGCGGCGGCTATATTGGATTGCAAAATTATCTCTTAGTCTTTCCGTTCCCGGTTTCCATTTCGGAGTTTCCAGTTCTATGATCCGATTCAAAATCGCAATAAAAACCATTTCTGCTAATAGTTTTGCATCAATTTTTTTAAAACCTTCTCCTGACAGAAACAAACACAACAAAAAAGAATTAGCGAAATCGGTCCAGCATTTCACGCGTGATGCCGTTACCACGGAAATCGGGCTTCATTTTTATATATTGTATACTCAATATCATCGAAGATTACAGGCATTATATTAAAATGCAATTCTGAACTAATTAAATGCTGAATCACAGTTTGCCACACTTATTTTTATGTTAGCATTAAATTTAATCTTGAAAAGAAGTGCCTGAGTTTGGCCCCTACATTAATGAGACGTATCTAATACGTCAAACTGCAGCATCGGCAGCTTAAACCTTTCAAAAACCAGGCGGACGTCATTTTTTTTTAAATGTCATGTATAGTGTTGCTATACGTGTAGAAACGAGATAGCAGCATTCACTAACCCCTTAGAGCGAGCGGAATGGAAAGACCAACGCACACAAACATAATTAATGTTTCGTCTGCTACTTATTGTACGTCTGTGTTAAAACCCAGTTATCACCCGTTTCAATCCACTCACTGGGTGGTTTGGCCGGGTGAAAACAAAAAATTGCCGATAAAACTTGCAACGCCCTGCGATCGGTTTGCGGGGTGGTACGTAGAGATGGGTAACGACCCGGGTTAAGCCCAGTTATCACCCGTTTCAATCCACTCACTGGGTGGTTTGGCCGGGTGAAAACAAAATATTGCCGATAAAACTTGCAACGCCCTGCGATCGGTTTGCGGGGTGGTAGGTAGAGATGGGTAACGACCCGGGTTAAAACCCAGTTATCACCCGTTTCAATCCACTCACTGGGTGGTTTGGCCGGGTGAAAACCAAATATTGCCGATAAAACTTGCAACGCCCTGCGATCGGTTTGCGGGGTGGTAGGTAGAGATGGGTAACGACCCGGGTTAAAACCCAGTAATCACCCGTTTCAATCCACTCACTGGGTGGTTTGGCCGGGTGAAAACAAAAAATTGCCAATAAAACTTGCAACGCCCTGCGATCGGTTTGCGGGGTGGTAGGTAGAGATGGGTAACGACCCGGGTTAAAACCCAGTTATCACCCGTTTCAATCCACTCACTGGGTGGTTTGGCCGGGTGAAAACAAAAAATTGCCGATAAAACTTGCAACGCCCTGCGATCGGTTTGCGGGGTGGTAGGTAGAGATGGGTAACGACCCGGGTTAAAACCCAGTTATCACCCGTTTCAATCCACTCACTGGGTGGTTTGGCCGGGTGAAAACAAAATATTGCCGATAAAACTTGCAACGCCCTGCGATCGGTTTGCGGGGTGGTAGGTAGAGATGGGTAACGACCCGGGTTAAAACCCAGTTATCACCCGTTTCAATCTACTCACTGGGTGGTTTGGCCGGGTGAAAACAAAATATTGCCGATAAAACTTGCAGCGCGCTGCGATTGGTTTGCGGGGTGGCAAAACTGTGCCGGAGGGGGGGGGGGGTTTGATCCGCGCCCCGCCCGTGCTCAAACTCACTCTCTTTCTTTACTCTCTAGTGTACTTCACTACGCCAGTTAGAGTGGGCGCTTTTTGAGTGAATTTGTTGTTGTTTTTATTTACGACTCTGCATTATTATTGTGATCTGATCCAGTTTTTACCTGAATGACCTTGACTTGAACACCTTGACTACGATTTGCTTATGAAATTTGATTCTGTTGACCCGGCTTTTGCCAGCTCGGGTAAGTTATTCTCTGTGGCTGGCCCTCTCTTAAAGATAGGCCCCGACAATTCGACGGAGGTAGGGAGGCACTCCATGATAAATATGTGCCTCCCTAATGCAGCTTCAGGGCAAGGTGTTGAATGCGTTGGCGATGTCAAGAGACACTGCCATCGCCACTTCGCCCTGTGATATCGCTTCCTCCGCCAGTCCTCTAATGCGCATGATCGCGTCCACGGTGGAGCGCCCCTGACGGAAACGTAACTGGTTATCCGCCAGATCTGGCCCCACGCGTGTGAGGTGCCCGACGAGGCGCTGTGCAATAATACGCTCAAAGAGCTAGCACACCTAGTCGAGCAACACGACCGGCCGGTATGGGGAGTAAGCCCCCCCCCCCTCCCCGCCTTTCGGATCAGAACCAGTTTCCCGGTCTTTCAGATCTTGAAAACCTGACCTGTTCAAGGCATGCGCTAAAGAGCCCTATAAGCCGCCCAAGTTCCTCGAAAGCCAGTACCTACGCTCGGCCTGGAATGCCGTTGGGACCAGGGGCAGTGTTCCTGCAGGATTTAAGCCGCAGTACAGCCACCCCTAACTGACCCTCCGTGACTTCAGGTACATCGTTCTCGCTGTTCTCGTTCATCGTTCTCGCGCGTCTGAGACGAAGCCTGTTCCTCCGCCCTTGATGGGGACAAGGAACCCAGGACCCTCCAGCTGGAGACTCTGGGTCAGTGAGGGTGCCTTAGGGCCTAGTTTGCCTCTTAACATAAGGTACGGGCGCCCCTATGGGTTCCGCTCCAGGGTCTCCGGCAATCTTTTGGTCCTCTTAATGGCTGCTTGAGTCTGATGACGACTCATTCTCCTTCACTACACGCTATCCCTGAGCACATCGGGCGAGATCAGGGGTCGCAAACGATACGTCTACGACCGAACTAAGCTCCCGCCGCGTCCAGGTTGCGATTGCGACATTCCTCCGTTTTAGGATTACTAGGCCACGTGTAGTGACCCAGTCCTCCAGTTTATGGACCACTGCGCGATGGTCTGGTACAGAAGATTCTGAGCAGCAGAGAAGTGGTTCAGGTTCACCTGCAGGATGCGGATATGGGTGTTCATTAATGGACGTCCATATATGTACCCTACCGCGAAAGTGGACGCTCTTGAGCGGTAGCCTCGCTCCCCTGAACGGGGCTTTAACTTGGAGGCGGCGCAGGCCTTGGTGCCCACCCGGTGGTCGGCCGCCTGGCCCTCCACGACACAAAACAGAGTCGCGGAGCGTCACAAGCAAGGGCCGTGTGACCGGACTAACCACAGCGGAAGCACCGGTCTCCCATGGTGACTTCCGCTGTGCACTGCACCTCCACATGACTCCACCTGGCTTCGAGGTGCTGTAGAAGATGCACCTGCGCCTTGAGGAAGCCCACAATGAGAAGGCTCCGTCAGTCTGCCACTTTCTGAGCCACCGCGACAGGGCAGCTCGCTACTGCCGACCCGTGACCAGTGGTACCAAAGCGAATTTCGCTAGATCTTATTTTCGCGACGGCAGCCGCTCGCTTCCATGACGGCGGAGATTATCTTCTCTGTCGTGGCCGCGTCATCTAGACCCGTAATGCGCAGACCGGCGCATTTGTTGGGTTTGGTGACGCTGACGCGTGTGAAATCCCCCGTGTTGGTGTCTCCCTCAGCTTAGCCGCTAGGGCCTCAACCTTGGGACCGCTGGTGGCGCCGGAGATCTCGAAGAGGAGTGCTTCAGTGCGCGTCACCTTGCATCGGAGCCTCCTCCTGTGTCGAGAGCCTTTAGGTCCACTGAGGCTTTCGCCTGCCTCAGGACCTCAGCGTACCCCACGCCCCTTGCCATGCCCTCTGTCGTCACCGTAAGGACGACGGCGGTGGCGTGGGAGCATGGAGCCCCTTGGCGCCTTCGACGCGGCGGCCCTTGCCGTCTTTTTGGCAGCCTTAGCTGCCTTCTTTTTCGCTCCCGCTACCTCCCAGACCCTCTCCCTGGAGGGGTTCTGGGGTGCAGCGGAAGCGCTAGCTGTGCTGGGGGAGGCGGGGTTGCCACTCTCCCCATGCGCCATCTTCTTGGGGGCGGTGGAGGGGGCGTTGGCCAAACGATGTGACGACGAGTTCCGCTAGTGGTGGGCGGTTTGCCCGGTCTTCGAGGTCGCCGAGGCGTCTCTCGATAACCTCCAGTAGCTGAATCATGCTCGGTTCACTTTGGGTGCACGAGCAGGGGCCTTTCGAGGAGCGGGGGTTGTCACACCCCAAGCCAGCAGCGTTAGCTTTTCGATTTCCTCCTGCATCAGCTGTTGCTGTTTGCGGGAATCGGCAAGTTAGTCTCCAGCCTCGCAACCCGAGCCCAGAGTTTTCCCTCCTCGTTGGAGATGCTCCTATCGAGGTGCTCATCCAACGCCTTAGCGGCGCCTGTTACGGCTTCTGCCACTATCTTCTTCCTGCCTGCTACATTCTTAGCGCCTTTTACGGCGCCACAAATGCGAGCAAGAGACGCCACTATCTGTTTTACCGCTGATACATCTGATGTGAAGAATGTAGCTGCGTTAGCTGTCCGGCACCGTCCAGCGGGGGCACATCTACCGGCGGCCCCGCTGCCCTCCCCTTGGTTCTGTAGAGGTTGGCTTTCCGACCTCTACCCGCAGTGGTAGCGCCGATTTATTGAATAAACTGCCTACTAATTAGTTCTGTTTTTAAAATATATATTTGTTTTAAGGGTAATATAAGTTTTTTTTTGACTTGCTAGACTACTAAACACTACTTCCCACTTCTTACCAGTTTACGAAACCTATTATCACCCTCCCACTTCCTACTAGTTTACAAAATTTATTATCACCCTGCAAAATGGGTGATTATGGGTTTTAATTGGGTTAAAACCCAAATCACCCAGTTTTAACCCAACTGGGTAGATTGGGTTATAACCCGCTACCCATCTCTAGTCACAACACGCGCGTCCTTTTGTTTGACTGATTGCCGATTGGTCCAATATAACGAGGAATAGGAATTAGGAATGGTTGAAATGCCATTCCCCTAAAATTTCAATAATATCCGGTCATTCATGCAGTGTCCAGATTCGTTTAATTAAAATAACAAACAATTATGTAGACAATCTCTTATTTAAAATTACAGAAGCGCTGTTAAGCGCTCTATCAAGAGTATTACGTGAAGAATGGAAAAGAAGCATAGAGCTGAGCACAAACATAGTATACACTTTTTTTTGCTTCTCGACATATAATGAATTTCACCCAGTAATCATTCAGTACAAAATCGGATCTCTCTGTATGGACGTCATAGATTATGAGCTGAAGAGGTATGACCAATGGAAGGAGAAGGTTGAAGGGAAGAAACAAGTTCTTACACCAGACAAGGTAACTTTACTCGTTCATTTTTTTTATAGTAAGCTCGCCGAATTGACGTCACCAGCCTGCTGGAAACAACGGCGCATCTTGCCATTGGCCCCCAATCCAGACCCTCGCAATCCGTACGACTTCTCATTTATTATTATAGTCATTATGCGAATAGTTTGTGTTCTTATTCTTGCTATCCTACTAATAAATGAACCTACTAAATATTATAAATGTGAAGATGTTTGAATACTTTCAAGAACTAATGTCAGTACAGATCTGGCTGAAACTTGGCACATTGATAGATTGTAGTCTGAAATTACATAATATAGGATTCGTTTTAGTTGCGATGGAATGCAATGCGGGAACGGAAACAGAACTCCACGCGGACTGAGCTGCGAGCGCCATCTAGTCGTAAATATCGAAGCAGTAAAACAAATACCCTACTTAAAATAATTATGTATTCCTTTAAATTTACTTCTAGAATGAACCACCGAAGAGTCGCATTCCAGAGCCTAAGCGACGTCCTAAATCTGGGACCTGGGCTGTAGCCGATGTAAATTTACAAAAATCTAGGTCATTGGTATCCAGTTACCACGAAGATCTCTGTAGTGCGTCCGATGAATTCTTATCGAAAAGTGATGAGGAACAATTAAAGCGCAAATTGAAAACTTTATCGAAGAGACAGGAACAGCTATTGAGAGTGGCGTTTTATATGCTACTCAATATTGCAGATAATGTTAAAGTTGAAGAGAAGATGCATAAAAAAGATATTGTTGGTTTACTCATTGGAGCAATGGAAAGACATTCCAATATTGATCTTCTTATACTCATAGCTTCCTTTTTGCAAAAGCTGTCGGTATTTGTAGAAAATAAGAATAACATGGCCTCACGAGGAATTATTGAGAAATTAGCTCCATTGATGGACTCTTCAAACGCGGATTTGGTGAATGTAACTTTAAAATTATTATTCAATTTAACATTTGATACAAAATTACGGAACAAAATGGTGAAGCTTGGTTTGTTGCCAAAGTTTATACAGTTTACAAGTACGTTCCAAGATTTTATTGGCGTAGAAGTAAACCCTAGTAGGATAACCATCATAATGTTATATTTTATGTTACAGGTGACGATAAGCACATTAATTTGGCTATGAAAATATTATATCACTTGAGTATGGATGACAGAGTAAAACTTATGTTTACACAGACTGACTGTGTAAAACTGGTGAGCGATTCATTAATCTATACCTACTAATATTATAAGGAGAAAGATTTATTTGTTTGTTTTTATTAGACAAACTTTGGAAATACTGAACCAATTACATTAAATGTCATTGGTTCAGTAGTTCCAAAGTTCCAAAGTTGCCACGGAGCTAATTTCGAAGCTGCTCACGAACTCGCTGGCTTGTAGCTTGTAAACTAACTTCTGTGTCATTGAAGCTTACGAGTATTTCATTGTGAATTGTTGATTTTAGTTGACAGATATGTTACTACTAAACGTGGGTGGGGAGTCGAACGGTAGCGGTGGCGCCACTGACGTGCTACTCGCGTTGTGTATCAACTTGGCTTGGTGCGAACGCGCCGCCAACCAAATGGCCGCCGAGGGCCGTCTAAGAGAGCTACTGGCGCGCGCTTTCCGTCATAGGAACGCTATGCTGATGAAACTTGTGCGCAACTTGTCACACCATCCGCAGAACAAGCCACTTTTTGTTGTAAGTATCGCTTGCTTGCGTATATTTCATTATTGTTTTCCTTCTTTGATGTAGTGGAAAGTTGTGAAAAATTATCCCAGAAAGTTTCCGATATTTGTTTCTCGGCCATCATTGCGCTACCGATATGAACCCATTTCTATCACGCGCATAACTGGAGGCATTAACGAAAAATGGTTGCTAAGATTCGTAATAGACAAGTGTGAAATACTAATGACTAGTATTATTTTATAGGAGTTTGTTGGAGACATAGCCGGCGCTGTTACAAACGGAGACACGAGCGAAGATTTCATTGTGGAATGCTTAGGAACCCTCAGTAATATTTTGAACCCAAGTAACAATATCGATGTTAATGCCGTCATTGAAAGGTACAACTTGATCCCGCGTATTATGAAGATATTAAATCCAGGTAAATATTGCCCACCATCTGCTATTAACGACAGTATTAGATCTAGCATATGGGCTTAAAAACCAATCTAGGTAGGGTAGGTGTAGGTAGATGTATCATTATTATCAACGTCTAGCCGTAACGCTTGGACCTAGGAACTTAATTTTTTTAGGGTAAGTAACCCTGATACGTCTACGTGGATGTTTAGAACTCAAACATCCACGTAGACAGGGTTTTTAAAATCCCATCATCCAAAGAGGTTAAATAAGAGTTAAGTTTTATCGAAGTATATCAAAGCCGAAGGCAGGGCATTATCTAGTTATTTATGTTCTTAATTTTGAAATTATATCTAATACAACCGTATATTTGACAATAAATCATTTCATGCAATTACATTAAGTTTCGTATACTTATAATTTACTGTTTATCTTAAAACTCTGCCCTAATTACATCTCACAGTTTCTCGGGCGGTTTCTCACCCGGATGCGATTGTGGGCATGTCTGTAGTAGTGGGTATATCTGTAGTTATAGACCGCGTGCGTACACACGCGGTTGCTAACACAGCACGCTCCACAGATTCCTACTAGAACCAGAGAGGCCACAAACATAGTCATTTTGTATTCAAAATTGTTCTCTTGAATTTTTATCGCAGAAAGCTCGAGCGCCCCCGAGCTAGTACTAGAAGGCGTGGTATGCGCGGGCGCAATGAGCGGCGACGAGAGTGCAGCGGCCGCATTACTCCGCGCAGGCGCCGCGGACGCTCTCGTGGCGCTGCTACGACTGCGCCAGGCGGACGACGACCACGTGTTGCAGACCGTGTTCGCGTTCCGACAGCTGCTCTCTCACCCGCGGACTGCTGACTACCTTGTGTCGCGCACTGGTATGTACTTGCATTCAGCTTCAATACGGACTAAACTCTACATGCCACGGCAAGAATGCGGCGCCAGAGTACAAGAGAGTAGACAAACCTCGAACGCTTATCGCTGACATCCAGTTTGTTGACTGATTTATCCGAAACCCTCATCACTTTAATTCTTTTAATGGCCTTCTGTGCTCTTAGCAAATCCTCATCACATAAGACCGTCAAATGAAATAGAATTTTTGACTTGTTGGACTTGTTTACCCTTGCCAGTACAGCTCGCGCCAAACAACTTTGCGTCTGTGAAGTTCGTTCTTCTCACCGCAATAGGTATTATGCAATAAATTGAACTTAAAAATGCTAATTCGGACGAAAATTAAAACTGCTAGGAGGGGTGCCCCTCCCGCCTTAGTTGCGCAGTAGTTTACCCTGTGCTGCCTAAGAGTACATGATTGCGGCGCGAACGAACGAACTTCGTAGACGCATAGTTATGACGCAAGTTGTACGTAACTTTCTGGAATGATCAAGTAGTAAACTCCAACATAAAGCTGATTCCATGTTCTTTTCTTCATTTGCAGAAGCTCCTGCCTACCTTATCGATTTGATGCAAGATAAGAACGCGGAGATCAGAAAAATGTGTGATACCTGTCTCGATATTATATCGCAGATGCAAAATGAATGGGCCGTTAGAATTAAGGTTAGTTTACTTGTTTTGTTCACTCCCGATTCAAGGAGTGGTGCTGTATTTGATCACTATGTGTGTGTGTCTGTCAGTAGTGTGCTCTTAAAAGGGTAAACCGGTTTGAGTTAGGTTTCTAGAGGTGGGTCAGACAGGTTTTAGCAAATTCGGTTCAGCCATTTTCTTTTTTATCTTATAGTGATTTTCTGTTAAGGGATGTACCTTCTAAAATGCCATTGATTAATAACGGGTTGTCTACCTGCCCAGATCTGCAATTGAATATTGCCATTCGAGTTTTCTTGAGTGCCTACAGCCTGTACAAAATAGGTTGATCTTGTTAACTTGAAGAAATGAACCTTAAATTTCAAAGGCTCAAAATAGCTAACGACTTAAGCTTACGGCCCACCTAATGGTTGGTTACTGTAGCCCAGTGTTTTTCAACCTGTGGGTCGCGACCCCCTGGGGGGTCGCAGAGCTTCTGTAGGGGGTCGCCAAAGGTCGAGAGAACTACATCAGTTTAAAAAAATGAAAATTAAAAAGGCCGATTTCATAAATCGGCCTTTTTAATTTTCATTTTTTAGTAGGTAGGTAAAAGAATTTTAACAAAAGGGCTATACCTCATTAACATTTGTATGATAATACAAACAAATTAACAAAATAATAAAATCCTAAGACTCATGTTAATGCGAAGATTGTGCTTGTTTTTGATTAATCAATTTCTCTTAAACTACTTTTTATTTGGGAAATTAATGTAAATGCCAAATCGCATAAGTACGATGTGGCCAATGGAATCAAACATTTCAAAACCTCAGCAATCAATTCCAGGTTTCTGTTTCTTTCCTTACCCAAAAAGTATTCAAATTAGCAAATTTGAATTCCGTGTGGTCTGCGATGTCTCTTGCACTGAGATGTAATGACACAGTTCTTCTTATGATCTTACTCTATTTTCATACCCGGTATACAACGTGAACTTTTGTATAGTGCAAAGCTCAGACACCCCAACTAGAGTTTCGCTTAAAAATACAGTATAAAAAAATTAAATGAAACTAAAGAAAACTGACCAAGTTATAAGCCTTTGTTTACAATTGCACTATTTTTTCAGCGAACAGCGTAGGTGTAGGTATTACACACAAGGCAATTAGTCACTATTCGTGTGGCTAAACCATTTTCATAAGTGGTAATTATGGAACAGCGTTTTAGACAAAAACCGGTCAAGTGTGAGTCGGACTCTCGCATGTAGGGTTCTGTACCAAAATACGGCAAAAATCACGTTTATTGTATGGGAGCCCACTTAAATGTTATTTTGATCTGTTTTTAGGGTTCTGTACCAAAAGGGTAAAAACGGGACCCTATTCATGAGACTTCGTTGTCCGTCTGTCTGTCCGTCACGAACTCACGAGACTATCGGAACCGTGATAGTTAGAGCTGAATTGTTACAGATACTAAAATCAGATTAAAGGGGTCGATTAAAGGGAACTCCCATAGAACAAACGCGATTTTTGCTGCTTTTTTAGCACGGAACCGTCTGTGCGTGAGTCCGTTTCGCACTGGACCGGTATTCATTATTATAGCGGCAACAGAAACACACTGTCTGTGAAATTTTCAACTGTCTAGCTATAACAATGGTTAGTGAGATACAGCATGGTGACAAAGGGACAGTGGAGTCGTAGTAATAAGGTTCCATTTTACCTCTCCGATGCTAAGGTTCACTAGCATCGGAGTCTTAGTAAAAGGGTCCAGCTGTAAAGCCTATGAAGTTAAGTAGGTATGTGTTCAAGGGCTGAATAAAAAATTCTTTCTTTCTAGCTGTTACCTATTGAGTACGGAACCCTCGAACTGCAAGTATGTACATACTGGCATTTACGAGTGATAAAATACCATTACGTGACTATTCATAATGCCTGCCCACACATTAATGGACAAGCGGTGTCGGAGAGAGGTCTGACGGGGTAAATGGGGATTTGTGTGGCGCCAATAGGGCACGTTATCAGTATTGTGTAATCCTCTACGCGTAAAAGTACACAAAACACTTACTCTGTTATTTTTTTAGCCACCACTCACCACTCACATAAAGTTTACCCGTTGCACTTTGTCACCTTCGTTAATTCCTTTTGCCTTTCGATATTGGTATCGCAACCCGTTTTAGCAACTATCAAGTATGCCGTACGCTTGTCTGTCACATTAGTAGTACAAAAAAGTTTAATAAAAGACATGTAATTACACGATCGCGTATTTTGCACAGCGACACGGGATGCGGAAAAGCGACACGTATGACGTCGCGCTCGTGTTTTCGGTCACTGACTGGTCAGTCCGGGTCGCGCAAGCGCAGGGGCGCGGCCGGGGGGTGGCTGAGCGAGGACACGGGATCGGGTGGTGGCTGATCGGTTTTGATCACGCGTAGTGATGTTATTTTCAATTTCTATCTAGGTCATTACATTACACACTTTACGAAATTTGAGTGTTGAATACGTTAAATTTTTTCGTAAAGTTTTGAAAAAAATTAACATAGGTTGAAACCGGGTCTATTGGATAATGTTACTGATTCTGAGCAAAGTGTTTTCAGGTTTGCACTATACAAAAGTTCATGTTGTATATTATGCCTTGATGTTTATCTCATATCCGACTTCAACAGTAAAAGATTGTGTCAACGAAAATATTCGAAGTTATTTTCAATTATTTTGATATATTGACGACGACTACAAGCAAGAGCGTGGCGAGGAAGGTACGTTAAGCCATTGGTCCCAGTTGCCAGTAAAATGGTAGTCGTTAATCCAAGTCGAAGGCTTGAAAAGTTTAACAGCGGGCAGTCACAACCTGCGCCTGTCCATATCAACACGGCAATACAGCTCACGACCTACCACGTGAGACAAAAATCTAAAAAGGTGAAATGTAGGCATATAATACGCCTCTGCCTATGCTTTCGGGGATAAAAGGCGTGATCATATGTATGTATGTATCTTTCATGGCTTCAAGGAACAGGTTATGCAAGTATTAGTAAGAAGCGCTCTGCAAAATAGTATTTCTTCCATAAAGTTTTCACTGGATGCAAAACGCACAAAAGCTACGAACTGCGCACAAACCGCAATATCCGTGGATTTGTCAAATTGCAAAGATACAAAGGTACTTTCCTTTATTTTTTCTTTATAAAACGTCGTATAGAAGAAATATTTGTTGCACTGTAACATACACATACATACACGATAAAAAATGAAGCGTCGGGGGGGGGGGGGGGGTCGCGAAATATTTGTTCATGCCAGGGGGGTCGCATCATGAAAAAGGTTGAAAATCACTGCTGTAGCCTATGGACGTTTGCGCTACACACGCGCTGCCGACCGGTGTGCTGTCGCGAACATTGCCTTGCGAGCCACACACTCCCCTTCTCGCGATGATCATTGCGTTGTTCCTTCGTTTGTATTACCGCGTCCTTGACTCGCGCTAAATACCGACAAAGCGTATCGGCGGGAAGTATGACGAATAACGCAGTCACACTACGTCTCTGCCCATTTCCCGTGTGTATGTTTCAGTGCGTGGCCGTATGTTTTTTTAATAAATAATTAAATATTCACGGACATTTCACACAACGCTATCTGATGCCAAAGTAAGCTAGGAATAACCTGCTTGTGTTATGGGTATCAGACCACGGATATTAATACTTATACACTTTTTAAATACATATTATACATAGAAATACCCAAACTCTTGAGACAAACATTTATGGGTCACACAAATATTTGTCTCCGGTGGGAATCGAACCCACGACCTCCAGCGCCGCAGGCGGTATCACTACCGACTGCGCCACAGAGGCAGTCAATGTATAGGTAATTTATATTATACTGTGACTATCCTGCAGGTGGAGAGATTCCGCTGCCACAACGGCCAGTGGTTGTCGGTGGTCGAGACCCTGGGGGCGGAGGGCGGCGCGGGAGACGCCGGTGACGACCTGCCCCCGTACTTGTCCGCCGAGTACCTCACTACGCACCGGTTGACTACCTCTGGTACGTGCTCTAATATTAATCTTCTATTGTTGCAGATAGGCTGCAGCATTCTCGAATATTCTATCAAGCGTTTAAGCGAGCGTTCTATCGAACGTTCTGGCGAGAATTTTAGCGAATTTGCTTTGAGCTTCTGTCATTGTTCGGATGCCGTGCCGTCCCCGCAATCAACGTCGTTGTCCAGTGTAACAGCTTAAAGTCAAAGTTTGTCAATGTTCAAGAATATTTTTTGATGAGGGTCGACCAGAACGTTCGCGAGATTGAAATTTTAGTAGCAATGTTTGTCTCAATGTTCCTCTTCATTATTGAAGTCTATCAGCAACATTATGGAATAAAACACTAGTAATGTTACCTATATGTATAATTATGTTGCTAAGAAAAAAACTCAAAAATTTGTGGACCAATATACGGCTAATTAAATCTGTCTACACACTGAAGCCGCCGACCCTGTGGCCGAACCCACAGCCCTACAGTCATCGGCACTCGTTTGGCGGAAAATTTATGCGGAAATAATAATAATGTTCGAACTAAAGGGATCAGCGGTTAAAACCAGTGGTTTGGGCCAGCGAAGTTGGTCTGTAAATTTTTAAAAAGAACTTTAAAAAAGAATTACAAACTCGGTGTTATTCCTAGACGCATCGAAGTTTACCGGCAGGCTGATTACGTATAAAACAGCGATCAGCGATAATCGCGCAATCATTGCGCAATTATCGCACGATTTATCGCTGGTGGCGGAAAAAATGGTATTACGTTAAATTCTATAGCGAATCGTTCGCTAATCGCTACGTCGCACTTATCACTACGAAACTAGCGCCATAAACAATTACGTGGCGATCACTGAAAACTGGGAACTGTCACATCTGTTGGGCATTTTATTAGTGTATGTGTATGCCGAGAGACCACTTTTATTTTTTCGGATTTTTGCAGTTTAACTAACAATAGTGCAGAGTAAAATTAGCTAAAATATCTGTAAAGCTTAGTGATCGGATAGAAAGCGCGTCCGAACACGTGCTCGCAGCACTATTGTTAGTTAAACTGCAAAAATCCGCAAAAAATGAAAGTGGTCTCTCAGTACACACATACACTAATAAAATATCGAAATCGCTGCCTGGAGGTTGTCAAAAAAGATACGTAATACGAAATTAGCGCCAGATCGCTGCCGCAGTATAGCACAAATGCACTTTTTAATTTACTGATTGTCCTACAGAGGCAGCACCGTCGCTAGTTGGCTATGGCAAAACGATCGTTGATACGTAAATAATTAGGGATTGCAATCCGGAAAACCGGATCCGGTAATCCGGCGGATCCGGCGTCATTTTCGGTCCACCGGGTCCGGCTCCAATACACCGGATCCGGCGCCCGGATCCGGTGTTTGCATATTTTGGCAAAATAACCGTGCCGTCGTCAAGGATGGTGCAAATGAGAGGAGCTTGAACTGCGCGTGAGTCGTTTGAATACCTCTTCAGTGTATAACTTACAGGTTGCGATGAGAAAACATATTAAAAGTTCCGACATGTAGGACGTGAGGTGGAGTGAGGGTCGTGACAAAGGTCCCAATTTTAAGTTTTTCGGCAATATCCCAAAACAGTGCTTTGTAGCAAAACATGTTCGACCATAAAATGAAAACTTACAAAATTTTCCATAATTTTGATTACGCACATTTTCCCATATTCTCAACCGTTATTGAACTACACTCTTCCGAAATGTAGAAATGATAGTGATTCAGCGTATTGAACATAAGGAGAATTGTACATTCGGTTGAGATTTTGAATTTAATATAGGTATAGTGTCAGGGATGTATGTGATTTTAAAAATAATGTCTGGGGTTACAATTTTTAACGTGAGTAAAATCCTACATGTATGCCAAGCCGGACTCCTACCGACTAATATCCTACCTAGCAGTCTACGGTTGAGAGCCCTGCGTAAGGCTTCGTAAGGAGAAAACTTCGTTACTCCAGGACTACAGCCTGGGGTAACGAAGTTTTTGATCGTTTGTCTCTCATCAATGATATTGTTTGCTGAAGGAGCAAAGGTATCACAAAGACTGCTATTAATTACTTCTGAAACCTGCAAGTTGCCTAAAACACCAGAAGAGCTATCATTGTTGCAAAGGTTATACGAGCAGAAGAAATTTTTGCTAACATGGATGGAAGTCCTGATAGGTACTTAGTTTTCCCACAACGTGATACTCAGGGATGAACGAACGATCACGAGGAATAGCTTTATTTTCTATATGTTTTGGAGCGTGTATTAACGGTTGGGATTATGGAAAAGTGTTTAGAACCAAAGTTATTGTTAATTTATAAGCTTTCATTTTAAGATAAAACGAAAGCTTATAAAACATAACATATAACAATAACTTTGGTAGCATAAGCATATCTTTTGCTGCAAAGCACCGATTTTGGGATATTGTCAAAAATCTTAAAAATTGGGATTTTTGTCGCACCTGCCCTTCTTTCCGGCACTTATAGATGATGGATGATTATGTTGTCTTTCTAAGCGCCCTGAATATTTTTTAAAAAACAGCTTAGGTTCCCGTTCGCATTCTACAACTGCTTTCTTGACTGGACCTGAACTTGGATTACCTTTACTTAAAGATTTTAGTTTTAATCTCGGAAGATAAATATCTTCTTTTTTAAAAAAGTCGTTACTTTTTCTATAAAATTGAATCCGTGTAGGCAGGATCGTTTTTGATTTTACACTTCATTACCAGCTGATATTGGAATAAAAAAAAAGGAAGCAAGTTATCCTGGTTAACTCAATCCGGCCGGATCCGGTCGGACCCGGCCGGATTTGTGAAATCCGGTACGAATCCGGCCGGATTCAAAATGACACCGGATTGCAATCCCTCGTAATACGAAACAGTCAACAAACAGCGATTATCGCGCGATTTCCGCGAGATTATCGCTATCGCTTGCCTATTGTAACATACGTAATAAGCCTGCCGGACTGTTTATAATACAACTGACTGCGACAAAAATTGCTATCTTGTAATGTTTTGTCTAAATTTTTCAGATTCTCAAACATCTTTGAACGATGATTCCGATAGTTTTTCAGGAGATGTTGGTATACTCCATCTTAATAACAGGTAAGCCAGTTGAAACTTTATTCTAATCGTCCCAAAAGCGTTAGCTTACGACTGAAGTACTTGCTTCGGAACCCGGGTGCTTTTCCATCGAAGACATGCTATGCTACGTTGCTGTGAATGCGTTGATACCCACCCATCACATTCTTCTTCTTCTCTTAATGTCCAGTAGGAAAAAAGATATAAATAAAATCATTAAAAATAGCGATTCGCCGGTCTCAAGTAAACCAAAAAGTCGTCTACCCATCACATTAGTCGGTCCACATGTAATGTTGACAGTTTATACTGTAAAACTTTAAGTCTGACGATTAAAATTAGTAAATTTCAAACACATCCATAGCTTAGCACATCTCTGGTGGAAAGTAACCCTTAGACTGGTTCAAAACCAGAAAGTTAGCCGCTTCTTCGGACGGGAAATGTATGCATTGCCATACCACGTGGTATGCCTGCCTAATGAGAACCATCGCAGTCAACTTTAATGGGAAGATTTCTTTGGCATTGACGACATCGTCCATAATTTTTGACCTCCATCCTCTGTTCTTTTGTAAACATTTTAATAAGGTCTGTTTAAAATGTTATTTTACTTCTAAACTTAATATTATTTCAGTACTGTAATACCCCGAATTACGCAGTAGGTGTAAATAGGGATCCAATTTTGCATACCTATAAATATATGCAAATTATTATTTCAAACAGTGAAAGTTAGGTACTTTAGTTCGAACAGAAAGGGGTGGGACAGTCGGTTTGGTGGTATCGGTACCTAACGTCGGTGAGTGCGTAACCGCGGTAAAACGTACTAATTAAGTAATTAACGATGTAATAATCACACTGTTTTATTTCAGAAACTCGTTGGAAATACATCCCGATGGATTACTTGGCACACTAGACACTTCTTTAGTGAAATCAACTGAGAAAGATGCTTTTAACAAGGATATTAATATTTATGCATAGAATAATCATCGCTTCGCTGAACAAAATACGTACCTATGCACTCACTATAACATGTAGTTTAACATGATACTATTTATGTAAATAAAGTAATTTATTAAACCCACTACAATAAAGAGCCTTTTCACTAGTATCAATCAACAGCATTCTTGGTATGGACGGTCGCCTTTGAACTGGCTAGACCTAATACTCTTAACGAGAAGTCCACAGACCGGTAGCGGTAAAGAATGGGAAACGTCCCTGATCCTAAGAAGAGGCACAGATCAGAGATCAATGTCAATTTTCGACTTTCGTGAACGAGACTCCTTGCGGCGCGCTGCCTCTGTATTTATAGATACGCCTCTTGAACACAGTAGGTATACTATATTATATAGGTAGTTATACTCTTGAGTGTATGAATGAGACTCAACGATTTATTAAATAGCTCGCCAAAATCATGCCGGCCATCTGATGGAAAGCCATGACGACATCTAACAATTGGGGGAACACTCTCACAGTCTACAAGACTATTTGCCATGGTTCTGAAGTTGATCGTCCTATGGTGTGCCTCTTAACGCTCCGCTTGAGGAACCAGCTCCAGGTTTTAAGATTCCATAGAGAAACGATCATTTGAATCCAGCCCCGGATCTAGGGGGGGGCAAGCCGGGGCCCATGCCCCGGGCGGCAAATACAGGGGGGCGGCAAATCAGAGGGCAACAAATTCAAACATTGCAGACAAATGCAGAAACTATCAGTTAATAACCTTGACCAAAGTAGATTCAACTCTTTTCACAAGAAATAATTATGGTATTTGCTCAAATTATATCAGAAATTCACTAAAGATATATGACAGATGCTTGAAAGGAAGCAAACAGTCCCAAGATGCATGCATCACTCTTTACAAACTTGCAGCATGTTGTGGAGGCGGCCACAGTCACAGTAGGTATGTCATATTCTGATTTATGAAAAGTGTTGTCCTTAAAAATATTTCTTGTTGCGCCATACGTCAACGGATAGCGTTATATAGTTTATTTTATTGTTGTCTCATAAAAATGAAAAAGCTAGGCCATTTTTGCATATGATTATATTGAGGATTAGGCACTTCTGCGCTGACCGTCTCAATTGTACTGGATGGCCAGTTTCCTGCACAGGTTACGTATATCTACTAGTCCTCTGTGCTAGTCAACTTCCCTGCTTTCTGCAGTTTAATTCAAGAGTACCACAGGGATCTGTGTAGTCGAACACTATTTCTTCGGCATTATTATCCTTTGGGTGCACTCATTGTTATGCAGACGACAGTACTCTACGGGAGAGTTAATCTTGCCGTCCAACGGAGGGGCGGCCCGACCTGGAGAAAAAGAGGCGGCACCTCGTAGCGTATCTCGACCAGGTCTGACCGCATTTACCAATGGGATCTAGAAAACCTGGTAGATTTAAATGCCAGGAAATAAAGGCGCATGCATTTACAGCTGAAAGATCTCCTTTCCATCCTCTACCCCTTTCTTCACAATGCAATAATACTACTGAAGGACTATCCTAAACATCCTCTGACTGTTCAGAGGGGGCGCGTCCGACTTAGAAGAAAAGAGGCGGCATCTCGTGGCGGATCTCGACCGGGCCTGACCGCATTTCCCAATTTAATATAGAAAAGCTGGTAGATTTAAATGCCAGGATACACAGGAATGTTCGTTTACAGCTGAAAGATACCCTTTTCTTCTCTACCCTCTCGTCAGAAGGAGAGGAGCAACGGAATCCTCTTCTATCTCTTGGCGCAGATAATTACTGGGCACGGGAGTTTCTGTGTGACGAATACACCGGGAAACCACAACTGAGTGATAGCACTGCGAGGAATGCAGCCTCGACACAGCGGTGCACACACTTAAGGAGTGCACAGCGTGAGCGCAACAGCGCCAGGTCGTATTAGCAGGTCTGGTCGTGGACGTTCTCACGCTGAAGATCATAGTGGCCATCATGGGATGGGATCCAGTGGGAGTAAGTACGATATCGCTTCGACTTTATGCGGGCAGTTTATGCTCTTGAGTGGCGTGGCGTATCAGGGAGGAAGCGGGAAACTGGAGATAAATAAAGGTAGGTATTGTCTTCTCCCAAGACTATCGATCTCCATGACCGGGGGCCTGAGGACGGCGGGTGCCTGCTTACCTTCTGAACAGAAGCATGCCGAAGAAGACAGTGTGACGTGAACATTTCACGCACGCCACACGCCTCAAAAATCGGGATGTCACCTGAACAACCCTCGAAGATGTCGGAGAGGACACGAACCCCCTGGATAAGGTCGCAATGGTAGAAAGTCTGTTGGGAATCCTGGGACATCCTTCCGAGGGCTTACCCGGGGCTCCAGGCAGTGGTAGGATTTGTGTGCTTTCAGTCCGTAAGAGTTCGGCATAGTATCCATGACGGATTTCCATAGGTACGTGTCAAAAAATCCCTCACTACAGAATGCGATAATACTACTGAAGGACTATCTAGACATTATCGGCCTGGGCGTCCACCGCGAGCTCCATCTCTCGCGAAAAATAGGAGCCCTAAATAAGTTAAGGTGGTTCATTATGCGGATTATGCCACAATAGAGGTGTCTGCTGTACAAGACGCAGATTTGTACCTTCGCTAATTACTACCCTTAACTTTGAACTAAGGAACCTAAAAAAATAGGGGGGGGGGGGTTAATGGGGGCGGCATTTTCACATTTTGCCCCGCCTAAAAAAATCTCTAGATCCGGGGCTGTTTGAATCTCTCGAAGATTCTCTCGCTGTGTGAGATTAGGTAAATATTAAACAGATTCTATAGAATCTTTTGTATAAAATAGAAGTTGACGGGCAGAGTTCGTAAAACACCACAGCTTCTGCCTACTGTAATTAAAGGTACACCAGGTAGATCTCACGGAACGGATAAATAATTAGAATGAGTCCGAAAGGAACCTAGATTTATATGCCTCGTTCAAATTGAAATGAATTTGCTCTTAGTGGCCGCCCATCCAAGGACCGGCCATAGCGAAAGCGGCATATTGTAATCATTACAGGACACTGAATCTGAGTAAGCGAGGCTACAAGTCGCAGCCTAATATAAAATAATATTTAAAAACTCGCAAAACTTGTAGGTATAATGCATCATGGTGATTGTATCTTTTTTGCGTATTTTCCAAATAAAGCTCATCTCTCAAAATTTCCACTGATATTATAGAGAGCATTTTACTTAAAGTCTTCGCTTCATCAAAATAAAATTAATTGAAAGTTAGGAGCAAAAGACTACTAGCCAAGCCATAAACTAATTCTGACATTACGGTATGTCAATGTCGGAATTAAATGTCAACTATGTCAGTTATGTATGTCACTCTCTCTCCTGTCACTTGAAAAAAATCAAAAATATTGGAGATAGGAATTCTCAACCAATTTCTATATTTTAATATTTTAGTGAAATTGTGTGAGAACAATGAATTCCGCGTTACTTCGCTTACCTGGTAGAGAATGTATAATGCTGAGACGTATTCCAAATATTACTCATCGTTGTATGGCATCTAAAGCAGATGATGTTGTTACCCACACTGGTCAGGTATAAATACGTAATTTACTCACTGTTTTACTTCCTAAATAGGTTATTAATGATATACCACAACATTTTTAGTTTCTGCTAGTGAGGATCGATTTAATCGTGACATGAACTGGTCTTACATAATAGTAAATCATTAGGTTTGTTTAGTATGGCATTGGAATTTGGCATGATCTGATTATTGTTACACTAGGCCCCCAAGCTTAGCTTGCTCTCTCTTGCATCTCTGCAGTTATGGTGAACCTAAAAAGGTATTTGCTAAACAAATTGTCCAGTTAGTCAAAACAGTAGTTCAATAATGAACAGTTTCTATTGACAGCCAGTGGCTTTCATGTCATGAGATTTAGTATACTGTTATTGGAATGAACGATAATTATCACAAGTATTTAGCTAAGTTATTAAATCTACCAAGCCTGTCTAGAATATATCCCATATTCTTCTGAAATTTTAGTCTCCAGATAGGTGATTATAGTTGTAAACAAAACCAAATATTTTATATATTTTCATATTTTCATATATCCCAATGATATCCCCTACTTTCCTTTGTCCCATGTTAAAAAATGCATTGAGCAGGTCAACATTGATTTATCAGTCATATCAAACAATAATACATATTTTAATAAATTGCACAGAAATGGGATTCAAATGACTACAGAATGGTGAGGTACATGAATTCTCCAAAGCAAGTAAACAAAAATTGGGCTGTGAATTTGATAGCTGAAGTGCCACCCAAACAAGTAACCACCAGGGTTGTATGGTGCGATGGAGGTAGTGGTCCTGAGGGTCATCCACGTGTCTACATCAATTTGGTAAGATATATATTATATACACTCTATTTAATTTTGTCTTGTTAACAGAATGGGTTTATAAATTGGTCCATGTATGAGTAAAATTATATTCTTGGGTAATTAATCAAAGATTATCTATTTTCGAACATAATTATATAATCACATCTTTTTCACTACATATTTCATATCCTATAAAATTCATAACATTGGTGTGGAATATTCATATATGATATAATAGACACTTTAGATTATAATTAGTGATTGCATGGTATTAATAGATCTTTATATAATTGTTTTTTTTGCAGGATAAGCCAGGGAACCATGCTTGTGGATACTGTGGTCTGCGTTACGTAAAAGCTGATCACCACTAACCTGACACCTGTTTTAAAATTATTTGTTGTTTTACATAGGTACAATAGAAATTTATTTATGAGTTGTTCTTAAAGCCTAGGAAGATTAAATAATAATGAACTGATTTGTTGGTTTCATTATTGTTATTAATATGTTACTGAAAAGAACTATAACCACACAGTGCAAGCTTGCTCAGCAAAAGGGGGAGAGCTGCGATCTACCTGTGGTCTTGATCTATTTATTGTCTTTGCTATATATTTACAACATACAGCTGCAAAACGCATCTTTCTTGCAAAATATTGCATCAATCATACAAATGATTATTATGACAGCTAACTCATGAAAAATCTATCTAAATCTCCTAAAAGGAAGTGTAGTGGGACTTGAATTAAGCAATTACACTCATCCATTACTAAGGGTCACACACAGGTGAATCCAGAAATAGTTTCTATAGAATTAACAAAATACAACTTGCTAAACTATATAATTTTATTGTAATACAATAACATTGTAACTAAGTGAATAAATAACTTCTATTTATATATTTTCCATTATAACTTAATTATTTCCTGATGATGCATTCTCATTACGCAATGCCTCTCTTATCTCAATATTTGATTGTAACAGCTCCTTCAGCTTCTCATGAATATCATCATTCTTCTGCTCTATGTAATCAAGAGCTGAATTCAACTCATCCAACTTTGAATCCAGCACGAAATACTCTGAAATAATACATAATTTTATTTCATCTACAATAATTTACACAGGAATAAGTAAACAATACATCTTAGAACATTGTTGTGTGAATGTCCACAAATATTTTAAATTAAAATGTGGCAGGTTGGGTATTATTATCAGAGTATCTTTCAACTGCACCTGAACTTGCTTTCTTACTTTTTTCTCACTACTACTGCCTTCAGCATACCCATCAACAATGGGCACCACGTACCACTTACATACATTGTTACTTTACATCAGGACCTTGTGTATTCATGATGATCCAAGTGATGTCGTCATGTACCCGCGCGATCTGATATGTAAAATACTAAGATGGAATGTAGGTTACAACTGCACTGTTGGACAAAATATACCTTCAACGACAGCTTCATCGTCAGTCTGTTCTACAGGTTCAATTTCCTTAGTATCCGATAAACCATTTTGGTTACCACTATTTTGATCTTGTCCAGCCATTGTCACAATTTCCTTAATTCTGATGTCGTATTAAAACGATGAAAAAATCCTTATCTCTGCTGGAAATTGAAATAAATAATGTGATTCACTTTCAGGATCAGAATCAATAACAAATGAGATCAGACAGAGATGAATGAAATGAATGTGAAATAACAGAATGACGTTTAGATATGACATTGGTCAGCTGATCCATGTACTGGCAACTTCTCCCAGAAGGGGTCCCGACACGATCAATTGGCCATGCACGTTAAAATATGAATGGAAGTTGCTTCAGTGTTCGTGATTTTTTGCATGTGTGTGCATTGACGTTTATGTACACATAATATTTAACGTGCATGACAATTATTGCCAATTGCTCGTGTTGGGACTCGGGACCCCTTTATAGGGCTCCCACCACGGGTCGATATATTGAGTCAAGGTCAAATCTGATATTTATGAATGGAAGTTGTTTAAGTGTGCGTGCATCGACGTATATGTGCACATGATATTGACGAGGCATGACAATTGCCAATTGATCGTGTCGGGACCCCATGACTCTAGAGGGGCTCCTCGGCCTACTTCGTCAAAAAATTTCTTTGATTTGGGCAACTTCGCCGAGGAACTTCGTTCAACTTCGCGAGTAATGTGGAGGAAGCATTATATGTGCATTGATGTGTATGTACACATGATATTGACTCAAGTCGCTTGACCGTCTCCTGAGCCCATTAGTAATTATAAAAATAATAATAAAAAGTGAAAGTCCAAAAAAAAAAATTGTTCTCGTTCCCGCTTCCCGTAGGAACTTATTCCCGGGATGAAAAGTAGCCTATGTGTTATTCCAGACTATAATGTATCCCTGTACCAAATTTCAGCCAGATCAGTTCAACTGTTCGAGCGTGAAAGAGTCTCACATCCACACTCATAAGCTTTCGCATTTGTAATATTTGTATTGTTCCCGTTCCCGCTTCCAGTAAGAACTTATTCCCGGAATAAAAAGTAGCCATGGTTATTCCAGATTATAATGTATCCCTGTACCAAATTTCAGCCAGATCGAGCGTGTAAGAGTAATAAACATCCACACTCACAAACTGTCGCATTTATAATATTAGTAAGATTTTACTCGGAACGAACTCCTCGTATCAAAATCATTTTGGTCGTACTATATAGGGTTGCTACATGCATTCAGCAGCGCCCTCATTTAATTTCACGACTTTATAGACAAACTGTATGCTCCGAAACCTTATAGGGTCCCGACACGATCAATTGGCAATTGTCATGCCTTGTCAATTTCATGTGTACATATACGTCGTAGACATAGATTTAGAATGTACAAGATGAACAGTGTCAAACTGAAGACGAGACCAAAAATGAAAGATCTATGTGTGGGTTAAATAGTGTTGTTGAATGGTCACACCTATGTTATCGATAAAAGTATCTGTATAAATGGATGGAATGGAAATGAAACTTCTAAGCACACAAAGTGCTTAGAAGTTTCATCTCCAACTTCTTGTTTTGGGGAATAAATTGTTAATTTGAATGTAATCGACTATGAAAAAGTAAAAATGGGATTATATGGGGTAACTCGTAATATTAGAAATTCTGTAGTGATTTTACGAATTTTGATTCAGTGTGTGAATGTGAAAATACACTTTTAACATGTAATTTATGGCATCGTACATTGCATTGTTGCCGTACATATATATTTTGCCAATTGAATTTGAAATTTTACTAAAAATCCAACTCTTATCGTAATACGAAACCTAGAAAATCATTTATTATTGATCCCTAGTAACAATAAAAGATATTACTCGTAGATTTTTTTAAATATATTAACCTCGCCAAATTGACGTCGCCACTGATGGAAACTAATGGAAAGCCGTGGCGCATCTAGCGAATGGGGGCCATGCTTACAGCACACAAGACTTCTGACAGTAGTCCTCAAGTTGGCGACCCTATGATGTGCCTCTTCACGCTCCGCTTGTAGAACCCGGGATTGTAAAATGCAGTGGCGGATACACGGTAGGGGCGCGGGGGGCGCGCGCCCCCCCCTTGAGTGGCGCACGCACGCGTCGTTCGTACGCGCCGCGCGCGCCAGGCCACCCAAAATATTTTGGGTTTTAACTATAATCTATAATGTAACTATAATGCTTCCTCTACACTACTCGCGAAGTTGGACGAATACGATAGTGTAGGGGGGCACTTCGTCAAAATTTTTCTTTGCCTCGGGCGACTTTTCGTTCAACTTCGCGTGTAATAAAGAGGAAGCATAACAATCTTATGCGGACGGCGCGGACGAAGCGATCGTGTGTGTTCAGTGTCTATCATGCTCTAACATTAGTTAGAGCAGGATAGATACAGTGTATGAAATATTATGAATGCGACAAGCGTTGACGGGCACACACTCGAACATACATACATACATAACATCACTCCTGTTTCCCTACGGGGTAGGCAGAGACTATGGCTTTCCACTTGCCACGATCCTGACATATCACTTTCGCTTCTTCTACTTTCATAAGTGCTTTCATACATGCTCTCCAATTAAGGGTACTCTTGACCTGGTCTTTTTCCAAAAGATTGTCCATTCACTCTCGCCTTATAAATCTCTTTTGTCAGTCTGTTTTCATCCATTCTCTCTTCATGAACGAACCATCTGAGCATCCCTTTCTCTATCTTAGTCACTATATCTTCTGTCAAGCCGCAATGTTTCCTAATCACAGTTTCTTTATCCATCAATGTCACCCCACTATACTTCGGAAACTTCTCATTTCCAATGCATTAATTTTACTTTCATGCGTGTTCGGCAACACCCAACTTTCACTGCCATGCATAAGTGTAGGCACAAGCACTGCTCTATGTAGAGCCATCCTTGCATTTTAGACACATCCTGACTGCTCATAAAGGCGTGAATGGCTCCATTCACTTGATTACCTGCCAAAAGTTCGTTAAACATCATAGTCACACTTTGCATCTCTTGCAAATTTTGACCCCAAGTACACAAACTCTTTTACCTGTTTCACTCTATGCCCTTCGATGTAAATTGGGCAATTCGTCATATTTTCTTCTTTTTCAAAAATATTAACGTTTTTTCTACTATCTCTTTCATACCTCTACTTTAAAGCACATCATGCATTATGGTAACCATCAATTTCAACTCCTCCGCCGATAAAGCTAATATCACCTGAACGTCCGCGTATATGAGGCATTTGATGGTCAGCTCATTCATTTTTAAACCATACACTCTTGCAGTTCTTTCAAACAGCTGTCCATGTGTACACCTGTAGGTTAAACAGACACGGTGACGCTACACAACCTTGTCTCACACCTTTTTCTATGTGAAAAAAGTCTGTGCAAGGTCCGTTTATCCTGACACAAGCACTGGAGTCTTCATACAGAGATTTCAGTGCTCGTATCAAGGTTCCGTTTACTCCATACCTGGACAGTGTTGTCCACATTTCATTCCTCACCACTCTATCTTAGGCCTTTTCCAAGTCTACAAAGATGCAGTAGACAGCCACCAATTCTACCTTCTGGATGCGACCTCCGATGGCCAGTGTGGAGATCTCTCAACCGCTTACAAACTATGGTCAGCCAGTCCAGACAAAACTTGTGCAGGTGGGGAATGCGAGATCCGGGCTTAGCCGCATGTGACTGCGGCGCCTCCGTGCAGTCCATGTCGCACTTACTCGCATGTCCCCTTTGTTCTACATCCTGCTCTAAGGCCGACCTTATTAACGCACCGACAGAGCGGTTGCGATAGCAGAATTTTGTGTCAAAATTGTTTAAAAAAAATTATTGACACGATAGAAGAAGACCTCTTTTGCGACATGCTTATACCTTTTACCATCCTTTGCCATTTTTACATTCTTATCTGTTGCCTTTTGCATTGTCTGATTGGCTAGACAAAACCTTCAAAACTTCTGCACATATCATTTCAAATAATCATATACTTCACATGTGACTTGATTACTTTTAATTGCGATAATAATAAAGGTAGCTTAAAACTCAAAATATGTTTTGCGCCCCCCCCTTGAGATTTTTCTGTATCCGCCACATGAGGGAAACACATGTGCGGGCAGGTCGTTCCAGGATTTTGTAGTTCGACAGAGGAACGATCTTTTGAAACGCTCAGTTCTGGCGAAGATTCTCTCCGCTATATTTGAGTGGCACCTCTGCCCGACGTGTTGTTCGGAATCGGAAAGGAGATGGTGGGATCAGGTTGAAGAGCTCTTCAGAACATTCGCCGTGATACATTCAGTAGAAGGCAGCCAAGGACGCTATGGTTCTTTGCTGCGCTAACGGCTCGAGGCTTACCGTCATCTTAGGACAACCTATAATTGAAATCGGATAACACGTCTCTGCATAGCGCCAAGCGCGTCCAGTAAGTACCTCGCACAGTCATCCCAAAGGTGAGAACAGTATTCGACGCAGAGGCTAATCTGCGCCTTGTACAGCAAACATCCCGGTGTGGCGTGGAGTACCTTAAGTGAAGTAAAATTATAAAAATTCAACTCAAAATGTATCACAAATTTTGGAAATATTATATTAAAATAGGCACAAAACCCTAAAAAAAAGGTTAAATAACACAGTTCGAGTAAAAATCAATCATATTTATAGTAAATTAAATCCAGATAAGTTTGTTTGTAGCAATGTCACTATAATGAACTATCGACATCCTTATCGATACCTACCCATGACTATTTTACTGTAAACAGCCCTTTCTATTTCTGCCTTATATATCCTCCAAAAATGCATTTACACATTAAATATTGTGTTATGTATGAAGGAAAATGCATAATCTACGTTGTGAGTTGAATTTTCAGTGAAATTTTACATCCAATTTGGCAAAATATGTACGTCAAAAATGGAATGAACGAAGTCACAAATGACCTGTTAAACGAGTCTTTCTTCGTATAATTGCGTTTTGTAATATCCTATTCACACACTAAACACGACAATATTGTTGAAAATATAAAATTTTCTATTTTTATCGTAAGATCACTACAGATTATTGGATATTATGAATAACATAGAGCCGCCATAGGATCCCAGCGGGCTCAGCGATTCAAAATACTGACATATGAGTACACAATTTGCTTTCTCTTTTCCTCTCGAGCTAAGTGCTATGGATAATGAGGTCTCGCTCGCACGCTTTGTATATCTATTGAGAGAAGCGAAAAATTCTAAATCTATGGTCGTAGACGTACAGGTGTGTGCATCGACGTAATGGGCTCCCGACACGGGTCAATATATTGAGTCAAGTCTGATATTTATGAATGGAAGTTGTTTCATTGTGCGTGATTTCTTTGCGTGTGTGTGTGTGCATCGGCGTATATGTACACATGATATTGACGAGGCATGACAATTGCCAATTAATTGCGCGACTCGCCCTATAACGTCGATGCACAGACACATGCAAAGAAATCGCTCACACTGAAACAACTTCCATTCATAAATATCAGACTTTACTCAATATATTGACCCGTGTCGGGAGCCCATTAAATAAATACATCAAAGTAGGTCCTTTGATGTTTTATTTAAGGTTTCGAAGATTTGAATTAAGATAGATTGATGACTGATACTCAAAAGCCAAAGCTTCTAATAAATTAAAACTCAATCAGTGATACAAACCGTAGAAGAAAAAAATATTATTATGTATGGCAACTTCTTGAATTGATACGTCATAAATTGACGAAGAAGGAAGTCTTTGTTTTGCATTGCAAAAATTTAATAAAAGTTTGCACATAAGCCACATAAATAAAGTAAGTTTAAGTTACTGTATCTTTACTTAGGAATGTTCTTCTTCGTTTTAATGTATTTTAATATGTATCGTGTAATAATAATACGGAGAAAATTATTGTTTATAGTAACTACAACACTTGTGTTCGATTTAGTTTATTCAATAAATTGTTACGTAGTTAAATATTTATTTGTTTCATAATGTAATATCGGTTGATTTTATGGTTGTTCTTATTGTTGTTAAACATTTCGTGTACTATTATTTAATAAAAACTCACTCTCTCTGCGATGACTCACTCGTCATTAATGGAATCGAGTGTACTGCGCGATACGTACGTGCCACTTTTTAATTTATCTAAGATAGTAGCTCAAAATCAGACTAATTTTCGTTACATACACACTCATAATAATGAAGCATTGCAATCCATTGTGTTCTATCAGTGTTTTTGCAAATTTGAGAATTTATAGCATAGAATGAAGATATGGTGATAATCGTTTTTAAAATCTATCTCTAAGGCTGGGGGCGTCGTCGTTAACGTCTGTGCCATATTTATTTACTTTGTAGATGTCAAAAACTTCAAGGAGTACTTAATATGCCGATTCTTTTTCTTTTCAGAATCACAATGACTTCTGGACCATATAACTACTCCTATATATTTAAATATATTATCATTGGAGATATGGGAGTTGGCAAATCCTGTTTACTTCATCAGTTCACTGATAAAAAATGTAAGTAGGGAATATCTACTACCTTCTTATAAAATTCTATTGTTGTTTTGTATGTTAAAATGGTATTGAACATAAATTCTTGTTTACCCTCTGGTGGGGGTGTACTGCTCTATAGCTTATTCATATTTCTAGGGCTGCTCTCAGTAAATATCTGTGTATCTGTATAGGTAATTTTGATATCAATTGATCAGTATTTACTCTAGAAGAGATCTGTTGATTTTCCTTAAATTAATAGGTAATTGGTCCATGTGAAACATTATAATTTAGATTAATTGAAAATTTATAATACAGATTGGAAAGGGAGGATTATATATTCTGCATAAACATGATCCTCTTAATATTATAAATGTGAAAGTTTGTGAAGATGTTTGTTACTCAATCACTCTTTAACAGTTGATGGATCTGAGTGAAATTTGATAGCACAATTTTATAGTCTGGAGTACAATAAAGGCCTTTTATCCCAGGAATATGTTTCCGTAGAAAGTGATAACATACACCAAATTCCAAATGGGTGAAGTTGCGATCCTTTGGAGCGTGATTGAGTAACAAACATCTTCACATTTATAATAGTAGTAGGATTTGTGTATGTATTGAGAAACTTCTAAGTATTTATATCAGTGATCTAGAGCCCATAGCAGAAGCTTATATTAGCTTAATTTGAGCTAGATTATGTTGTATGAGAATGTCCAACAAAATTTATTTATGTAGCTTTAATGTATACTATTGCATGAAATAAGCTAACAAAATAAACCTATTGTTATATGTTATTACATGCATACAACAAAAAAGAAAATCCCTTGTATATTATAACTACTAATTAATGTATGAGATTCAATATTTATTTATTTGGTCCAAGAATTCCTTTATCAAATACTTTGCTCAAAAACACTGCCAGCCTTGATTAAAGATTCAAATGCTATTTTTGAAATTGTTTATTTATTTTTTTATTTATTTAAAAACTTTATGCACAAGTTCGTACAAAGGTGGACTTAATGCCTTAGGCATTTTCTGCCAGTCAACCTTAGGGTGATGCAGAGATAAAGATGGAGGAAGGTGCTCTAGGTTAATGTTGACAGTTGACACATTTCAATGGTACCAAATCTAAATTTTAGTGTAAATTGCGTGATCACGTGCTCCCAGCCCAGCCCCACTACACTCATTCAGACAACTACATATTACCTAAATAATTGCAGCAAGAACCGAACCAAATAAACACACAATCACAATAACACCTAAATAGATAATATAAGTAATAGAAATTTGATAGAAGATAATAATAGGAAAAGGATAGAAATTGTTGTATGGGAGCCTCCCATAATCCCCCTTTTTATTCTGATTATAGTATTTATTGTTGAAGCAGCAACAGAAATACATCATCTGACACAAAACTGACTGTTTAACTTTTAGTTCTATGGACTTCTCACACGAAGATAAAACAATTGTAGACTTTAATGGAACAAACAATATTAGAATTGTAAATCATAGCGCACCGCACCACATTTTCTCATATTTTTCTCTTACTTAGGGCCATAATCGTAATTCACTAGAGTCAGAACGAGAGTGGAGTGGGAGCGCAACAGAACTTTCTCAAATAAATTACAGTACTAAGTAACGGAAAAGGATAGAAGTATAAGAAAATCCTTATTCATATCTGTCCCCATTAGGTGGTCTATCATACCTCCACCATGATTCATGGTAATAGACAAAAGGTCTTTCTAACATGAATCATGAATCAATACATCTTAGCATTCCATGAATTCACCGTGCGGGCGCCGGATCCATAGTGTGCTACAGTAAACTACAATGCAATGTACTAGTTAAATCTATACTAATATTACAAAGAGGAAAGATTTGTTTTTTTGTTTGTTTGTTTGTAACGAATAGACTCCGGAACCACTGAACCGATTTGAAAAATTCTTTCACTGTTGGGAAGCTACACTCTTTGGGGTGAACCTAGGCTATATTTTATTCCCGTATTCCCACGGGAACGGGAACTACGCGGGTGAAACCGCGTGACGTCCGCTAGTCCTACATAATGATGTATCCCTGCGAGTGCCATAATGAACATTAATGACCATTTTTAGGGTACCATACCCAAAGGATAAAAACTGGACCCTGTACATGAGACTGCGCTGTCCGTCCGTCTGTCTGTCTGTCGTCTGTATCTCATTAACCCTGATAGCTAGAGGCTGAAATTTTCTCAGATGCTTTGGCCACTAGTGACTTTGGAAAGAACATGAAACGCTTGAAATTATGTAAAATTTTATTATAAGTTATGGTTATAGGCGACACAACTTTATGACTTAAGCCCAGAGAAATAGTAGATAGTTACTTTCGCAATGTTTCGTCTTTTTCAACTTAAACCATTTTTGGAGTCTTATGCATTGTTCGTTGTACTTACCTTTTTTTTCTTATAAATAATCGTAACAGGCGCTTTCTAAAGTGTGTACCTGTGTTAACCTTTCTAATGTTTTTTCTGTCCACAAATCCTGCTTGTACCTATTACGGATTACGAATTCTACGAACGAATTTTGCGACGAGCAACAAAAAATAATTCTCTGTTCATCCCGTTCTCGTTGTATCCACTGTGTTTGCTTTTTAGACCCCAGGTACCGGAAATGAAAGCTATTTAGTTACGTTGGCGCCTGCCGAAGTACCTGTACTGTCATGCAGGCAACGTCGGTCGGGGCTACAAAAATCTTTTGCAATGAGACCCCCTGTGGACAATGCTTTTAAACTGTTCATGTACGACACGAAATTGGCAACAATGACTTATTTTTTGGGGTGTGAGCAACCTTAGTTATAAACGTCCAGTTCAGTGCCAATATAAAAATATCTGACAATTCATTATAATCTTAAAATATCTGACATTAAATAATGGAAAAAATTGATCTCTATATACTTTTCTATAAATTTCGTTCTCTGTCTTCTCCGTACGTACCTAATCGAAAATACTGATTATACGACCAATACCCTGCATGGTAAATTTCATTTTAGCCCCTCTCTATAAAATAGATTGCAGAGGGGCTTATGGCGAGACTTGTGTCTGTCTGTAGTCTGTGACTCTGTTGCATTAAATTACGTTACTAGGTCACTTGGATCATCTGTTCAAAATTTGAAATAAAACAGAAATGACAACGTTAATCAGATTGAACTTTCACTTTCACAATAAACGTTAGAGGGGCAGTCGGGGAGACCGTCTCACGGGTTCTTGTTAGTACCAGTTATTCCTAAAAAAATGTCTAAATGCCGTTGGAGAAAATCTCATAAATGATTTTCTAGAATATACAAATAAGTACCTAATCTATTCACGTCTCCTGGTAACTTCAAAAACTTTCAGGGGTTCAAAATAACATAAACATAACTTTATAGTACTTTATCAGATTTTTTAAATTATTCTACCCTAGCCTAGGTTATTAAATTACTAACAGCCTGCAGCCTGGTGCTGTGTTCGGTTTTAATGGTTTTGGTTTCGATTTTGAACACTTTTGAGGTAGCAGACAAGTACAGAACCTTCCTGCCTGATCGAAAGTGTTTACTATAGCCCACAGACGTTTGCAACACAGATATTACTCGCTCTCTCGATTGTCGTGTTGGATCGGACAGAAACACGGTGTGGCTAACAGTAGGTGTTGCAGTTTTTAAAGCCTTCAAAATGAGACCAACGTCTTCTGTATCTTATGTTCGCACGAAAAGGTTCGTAAATGAGAATGCCAAAATTGGTCACCCATCTCAGGACCAACCGTAGCTTACGATGTTTAGCGCCGTGTTAAGTAAAAAACTCTTGATTGTACACCAGTAAACAATTTGAACAGATTTATAAGAGTTGTTGGTATAACAATTGGCGGCCTTATCGTGCAAGGCAATCTTTTACAGCAGTGATCGTTCACAGAACACTGATTTAGCGGATATATGAGCATTTCAAAACTCGGTTGTAACAACATTGATGAATGTATTCCTATTAGTTTATCATGTACTAGCTGTTGCCGCGGTTTCGACCGCGTAGAAGTTGTTATCGCGTAAAATCATAACCCCTTCTTTTGCGCAGTCGGTTAAAAAGTAGCCTATGTCCTTCCCACGACCTCGAACTATATCTATACCAAATTTAATCTCAATCGCTCCAGCTGTTTAGGCGCGAAAGCGTAACAGACAGACAGACATAGTTACTTTCGCATTTATAATATTAGTAGGGATTTTACAAAATTTTGCAACGTCTAGAAACCACTTTAACCATGTTCAAGCTAAGACATTATCTTACTAATATTATCAATGCGAAGGTTTGTGAGTGTAGTGTGTAGTTTGTGTTGCTCTTATGGCTGAACGGAACTGGCAGAAATTTGGTACAGGGATCGATTATAGTCTGGAATAACACATAGGCTACTTTTTATATAGGGAATAAGTTCCCAGGCAGCATAGTAATAAAATTCAATGCTGGTGGAACCGCGGGCGTAATCTAGTTGACTTGACAGCGCAGCAATATTGTCCTTAGCAACAAAGTCTAAAATTGCCATCTAGATTATACTTAATACAAACTTCAGGATGCAAAAGTATTCATTCCGTTCAATAGTATCTTTTCAGGATCTTTAATAGGTGTATGACAGACAATCTTCTTCTTCTCATAACGTGTCAATGATTTACGAAATGTATTGATTTCTCAGGTAGTTAGGGCATAAAACGTTGCCATCTTAACCGCACTGTCAGTGGCCTCGTTAAGATCGCTCTTAGTGCAGGAGGTAGGACATAGGGGGCATAAGAGCAATTGCAACATGGACTGCACTGGGGCTCTGCAGTCACATGCTGTCAAGCCCGGGTCTCTCATTCCTCACCTGCATACATTTTGTCTAGACCGGCCCACCAGGGTGCGTAAGCGTTTGAGAGACCTCCATACCGGCCATCTGAGGTCATGTCCAGGAGGTAATTTTTCCTGGGGCTGTAGGAAATCAGTAGGTGGTGGGAGTTTCTCTTCCCACAGAGGGGTCCTCATAGCTACCGGGTGTTTGCGTGGAGGCAATAATTATATTTATTATTTACAGTTATGGCCGACTGTCCCCACACTATAGGAGTAGAATTTGGGACGCGTATTATTGAAGTTGCGGGACAAAAAATAAAACTGCAAATTTGGGACACCGCTGGCCAAGAAAGATTTAGAGCAGTAACGCGATCTTACTACAGAGGTGCTGCTGGAGCCTTGATGGTGTACGACATTACGAGAAGGTGAGATAATAGTTTCTTGTTTATCGATTAAGCTAAATACTACTTAATAGTTGTTGATTATGTATGCCGTCCATAAAGTGCCTTTGTTGTACATCAAAATGATACACATAGGTATGTGTATTGCAAAAATATTTTACCTACAATACTCCTATATCCCCGCAAGGGTTGATAGAGGAGAATTATACACCCACTTACAAATTACGCTAAACTAAATTACTAGTAGTTTAGTTTAGCGTAATAGAAGGCAAGCCTATCGCCATTACCGGGAACTAAATATATTTATACAGAATAAAAATCTAGATTTTGTAATTCGAATCAAAATTTCAATAGCCAGAGATGTGTAGCATTCACTAAGGCAGAGCGCACATAAGCGACACGTCTGTCTTAAGACTACAAACATACATACATAATGGTCACGCCTTTTGTCCCCAAAGGGTTAGACAGAGGCATATACTACAAGAGCAAATAAAAAAAATATTTTGGGGATTTCTGCCACATAAAAGGTGAGCCGTATTGCCGTGTTGAAATGGACAGGCGCAGGTTGTGACTGCCGCTGTTGAAAATTTTCAAGCCACCATAAAGGCCATTAAGTTGGTTTAACGACCGCCATTTTACTTAACTTAACGTGCCTCCCGAAGCACGAAAACGCTCGCAGATAAATGTCATAAAGTGGTCACGTGGTGGTCACGCATCCATGGACCGGCTATTGTAAATGTTGCTTACTGCAGTTATCATTTACAGAACACTGAGTCCGGGGGCCATGAGCGCGTCTTAAGACTGACTCTTGCCTTATCGATTCCGAAAATTCGATCGGTTCGACTTTCATCGTAATCATCGGCTGCCGATTATTCGAAAGAATGCGCCGTCAAATATTTGAGACAGTGTTATCACCAATGTACGCTTAGCTTAATACAAAATATCTGCAGTCGAATCTTGAAGTATTTTATTGTAATCTTTTGCAGGTCTACTTACAATCATTTAAGTAGCTGGTTAACAGACACTCGCAATTTGACCAACCCAAGCACTGTGATATTCCTGATCGGCAACAAATCAGATTTAGACGCGCAACGAGACGTTACGTATGAAGAAGCCAAACAGTTCGCCGATGAAAATGGGCTTATGTTTGTTGAAGCGAGTGCTAAAACGTAAGATTTTTATCGTTTTTTGTGTGATATAAGGTTCATTAGGTTCATCAATCTATTTATTCACCAGAGACCTTTACTTCTTTCGACAAAGTAATAAAATAATATTCTGAACAAAAATAAACTTTTGGTACTCCTGTTATTAGTGCGGATGCCATTTTTTTTCTCGACTATACCATAGTACTAATATAGTTATAGAAAAATAAAATAGATATTTCATAACTCGTAACTGTTCCAAAAGTTTTGCTAAAATTTCGGTTATGGCATACATTTTTTTAATAAAATATTTCATACTTACTTTTGTTCAGAGAATTCAAGCTAATTTCATTTAAACTTTTTTATAAAACCCATCTTGGGTCTTGGGTTTTATAAAAAAATCAAATGAAATTCGCTCCCTATAGTACGGTATAATTTTATTATCCATTGTTACAGAGGTCAAAATGTAGAGGAAGCTTTTCTCGAAACCGCGAAGAAGATCTACCAGAGCATCCAGGACGGGCGCCTGGACCTGAACGCGGCGGAGTCCGGCGTGCAGCACAAGCCGGCCGCGCCCGCGCGCCCGCTCGCCTCCCCGCCCGCGCCGCGCGACAACTGCGCCTGCTAGTGACACATCCCCACACTCCTTTGTTGGAATAAGAGTGCTTACACTCTGTCAAATATTGCTTCCATCTCTGTGACACTTCTACAAACGTAAACAAGAATAGTCTATGTCAACGGCATAAAGCTTTTGTGGTTGAAATGCAGAGAGTGATAACAAAAAAGTGCAAACTGTGAATAACAACTTTATGCCTTTGATATAAAGGTCAATTTTGTTTACGTTAATATAACTGTCATTGAGATCAAGCTATATTTTGCTGAGTGTAGTGTGTTTCTGCAAGAGCTTATCGTGTTCACTGTGAAACGCGTATTTCTATGGAACCGGCACAAGATCCTGCGGTTAGAGCTAAGTGGCGCCGTGGCAGTGACTCGATTCCGTACGAAATAGCGTAAACGCGCTCACCGAGAATGTCGACAGCCGCACGCCGAAACTCGCACTCCGCACTCAAGTGCCTAGTGTGAGTTTTTGCAAGCTATCGTGATTCACCGTGAAACGCGTATACGTGAATTAGGGTGCTTTTTCACCAGAGGTGTGCTATGGATGCGTTTGAAATCCACCAATCACATTCGTCGGTCGCACATTTCAACAATATAAACTGTCAACGTTACTTGTGGACCGACTAATGTGATTGGCGGATATCAAACGCTCCATAGCAAAATAGCGTAGTGGAAACGCATTCTTAGAATGGGGTCGAGACAAGTTCTCGCGTTTACGACTAGGTAGTGGTGACTCGATTCCATACAAATTGGCCTTAACGTGGTCATCATAAATCACAATAGGCACTTGCAGAAACTTACATTAGCACTCAGGCGCGTTGTCCTCATTCACCGTATTCGTGATTGTTTCACGCATTATGTTGGCGGCCATTGATTAGTCCAATTCACATAGTCTGTAAAATATAGTAATAACATACACTTTATTTCAACGGCACAAAGCTTTTGTGGTTGAAATGCAGAGAGTGAGAACACAGAGGTCCAAACTATAAATAATTACTATTGCCTTTAATAAAATTAAATTTGTTTTCTATTAATACAACTGTCACAGAGATCATGCTGTATTTTACCGACTGTGTGTACCATTTGCGGTTGGATCAATTAAAATCAACAATGAATTTCTTTTTATTTTTTCATTTGCCTAAGGTCTGTCAATACTACCTCTGGCAAATAAAAAAAAATCTTAACCTAAACTTCTCATTTGAGATATATTTGTTAAGGTCTTCTCTTTTTCATTTACCATTTTTACCATAAAAAGCTAGCTGTGACGTATTTTTAACAGTCTATTTTCAACCAACCGTGAATTGGAACGTAACTGCGACTTTCTCTAATTTGAGAATTGGATCACGAGTTAGTTCAATCGCGAGGATCTGGACCAAATGCGCCTAAACAATGTGTTACTACCAGTAGTACCTAACTTAGGTAATAAATCACAAAAACACCGTGTATGATAGCTGCGCTAGATGGGGCGCATTAAGGCGGGAACACATTAGTAAAACGCGGCGCGATCCGATGAAAGGCAACGCTTGTTGAGTAAAATCAATTTGTATTGGTTTCATGACCAGAGTCACACTATCAACATCCGATGCGCAGTACAGTCTTCACGTAGCGTCGCGTCGTGTTTTAATAATGTGTTTCCACCTTTATTGTACACACACCCACACATACACAAGAGCGCGCGGGAGAAACAAACTTAAACGATAAGGATAGGGAATATGCAATAAATTGTTATTAAGATTTCTAATACAACTTGCCCGTAATTGAGCAAAGTGTAGTAAGATTTTATTCAAGTATTTCTATAGAGCCATTAATGGGCAACATGCTGTCTGTCTGTGCTGTGAAATTAGGCTGTGTATACTCTCTGAGATAAAGATAATCCTTTTACGATTGTTGTGCTGACATCTTCTGTTTCCTCTTTCACTCCCGGGTCGATACGGATCCTTACTTATCAATATTATAAATCTGAATGTATTTTTTACCTTTCAAGTCGCATTGCTTACTTGCGCCTTGATAAAGTTGCATTTAAAGCTTGACTCGTCAGCACAAGTGTAGCACCTACTAGTGTTGCAGTTGCAAACATCATTAAGCTACGGTGCCCACGTTTTGAAAGTGGACTTGGGCTTGTACCTTACCTTAACGACACAACAAATCTTAGACAATTTCCTAGAAATGTTCAATAATTCTTTTACGCATATTCCCTACAAAATTAGTAATAAATTCTATTGTTATACGATTCGGTATTTGTTCTTCTTGACATTATATTAATGAGTGTACATTCCACTTTGTATTTGTACTGAGAATGTATAACGCTCAGATTATAGAACTTAAAGGCAGACGACGCTTACCGAACTAGAAACTGAGGCCGTCAAAGCAAATACTTAATCCATTACGGCATTATCCCTACTAATATTATAAATGTGAAAGTAACTCTGTCTGTCTGTTACGCTTCCACGCCTAAACGGCTGGAGTGATTGAGATGAAATTTGGTATAGGGATAGTCCGAGGCCCTGGGAAGGACATAGGCTACTTTTTAACCGACTGCTCAAAAGGAGAGTTATATTTTACGCGATAACGACTTTTACGCGATAACAACTTTTACGCGGTAACGACTTCTACGCGGTCGAAGCCGCGGAGAGCAGCTAGTTCACGATAAATGAGAAATCACTCGTTACGTGTGAACAGTGAGACGCTTAGTTTAAAGTCCAATTTTTAATTAGACGAAGTAAAGTGACAGCAACTAATGTCACTTCTTCATACAATGTTGCAATTTCTATGAAGAAGTGACATCAGTTGCCGTCACTTATCTCGTCTAATTAAAAATTCGACTATAACACTACCGCGTCATAGTATTAACTTTTGAATTTAGTATTTGCTTTCTATGTCTACTTTTATGTTCAGTAAGTGTCACCTGCTTTTAGTTCTATAATCTGAGGTATAACGGCACTCCGGTGGTCATTGAAAGTCTCGCGTGAAGCTACAGTGTCGTTTGTCGTCGTCGTTGTCGTTGTAAATGTATTATTTGTGATCTTCACCGTCTTTGTATTTTTGTATAGTTGTATTATTATTTATGGGTTTAATGGATTTCACGTGTACTAATCTGTTTGTGTAATAACTTAATTCTTTGCTAGTGTATAAATCGAGCCACGGCTTACACGATAGTAGGTACTATTTATATATTGCTAATACCGGTTATAAGGTTCCGGTACACGAGTTCAGTGTGCGAGAGAATGTAGTGTGGTCATGAAATTAGAACGATAAGCTAGCACGTACGTTAATCGAGGACAAAGTTAATATTAGATGAATACTGCCCGGGGACTATCTAACTTGCTTGAGTGTTCACAAGAAACGAAATAGTAGTTTTCGATACAAGTGTGGGATTTCTGTTATTACAACGAGTTACGACAGGTGTTGACCCGAGCCGAAGGCGAGGGTAGACAGTCGGAACGAGTTTAAATAACAGTCCCACACGTTGTATTGAACAACTATTTTTAATACAGTTGCGAAAAAATAAAGCAATTTAATAAAATAATAAAAACACAATAAATCCGAATATCCAAAATGGCGCCAACCGTAAAAGAATATATACCTTCCTAAGCAGAGACTATGGCAGTGCACTGCATACAGCCAACTTTTTTTATATTTATAAATTTAATTTGGCCGATACTTTTATTAATTTATGCTTAAATTTTAATTAAAATTACTTTTAATCTGATATTGAAACATGTTAGTATCTTTTTATAAAAATATTTGCATGAATCACAGACATTATTTTGACAATTGGGACAGAAAACGCACGAGTGCGGGAAAGGTAAAGAAAAAGCATGAGTGTGTAATAGAATAGCCCACATCCCGAACGCTATACGTCCCTGTAATATGCCACTTTTTGAGCAACTGTATTAAAAAGCCATTTTCGATGTCATTTGTATTCGAGCCTGCGGCGTGGATATCCGTACTATTGCGGAATAGACACGTGTTGTACCAGAACAGACAGCTATAATGATATCAATATTATTGTCATATATTTTATCATTTTATCGGTAAACAAAAATGATGTGATATCATTACTGTTCTTGTCTTTCTCGAATATATTTGACACAGCTTCTTTACAGTTATTTATATCGGTTCAATTGAAAAATAGTCGAAATTTTATTACCAATTATTGTGCAAAGAACGCAATTATAAATATACATAGAAATAATATTAACAAAATATCAGGCAATCAACGGCGTATTCAATTTGTTACATTTCCCTATTTATTATTATAGGTCAGTTGTGTTTGTGTTATACAACGATAGCTAATTTGTCCTGTAGCATTTGTGATGTCGAAAACTGTATTTCTTCAAACATTGCTACCTGTCTAACTAACCCTTATGGCGAGATATGTCATTGACTTACTATAAATAGATGTAATATTGTCTACTAGGGACTAAAATGTTCCACATATTTAATAACAAACAGCAGAGCAACAGCGGCTTGATTTCTTCGTTTAAAGAAATTGCAATATAGTACCTGAGTGTTACACTGAATACAATAAAAAGGAAAAACAGGTTATGCTATCCAGCGATCTTGTATATTAGAGATTAGTGGCGTGACGTCAAAAATGTCTACAAATATCATGTACAAAATCGGCTGACGTACTTATCACGTGGTAATAAGGTTCTATTTTCAATGACGCAAGTAAATTGTACGCGTCTATTAAGAAAGCTCTGTCGAATAAGCCTTAAAAACTTGCAAATTGTGAACGTAGCAAAAATTAATAGCTTTTTTGCCAATAAACGCTTCGCAATTTGGCAGATTCGTGACCTTTTGTCTTGTTTAAAAACAGTAGCGATTGTGATGTCGACTTAATTTTGTAGCACAATATATAAAAGAAATAGATAGCAATGTTTGGATGACTGGGATGGAGACTCCTTTCGTCATTACAAACGATTCTGATGCGAATTTATTAAGTTGGGACATGTGTATTACCACGTCCTGTCCAACCTTGCGAGTTGTCTTATGTGATAGGATACACTATGTGTTCCTAACTGAATTTCAAAAACTCACAAAATATCAAAAATGTACAACACAAAATGTATATTGTAATTTGGATATAGATCAATGATGAATACCGCCGTGTATCGTGCAGTAACTCATATCAGTGTATTGTGATGGTATGTGTAAATCAAATACTTTGTTTACCATAAATATTTATTGTAGAGCTGAAATACATTCGGGTTTCACTTGAGTACATGAAGTATTAATTTATTAACATTACATGCCTATATTATTACATTACATATTTATTACGTATTTGACCCGACACCTTTTTTAAAATAAAACTTATAAAAAAACAGTATAAAGTCCATAACCTATGATTATGATTAATTTATAATAAGTACAATTATTACAAGTTAGATTGTGTTACATGTTTTCAATAAAGTTTATACAGTTTATGAGGCTGTATCTCTTTTCATAGGATGGTAATACGTAACAGTTAGATTATACTTGCCATAAGAAAAGGTTGGTTCACTGTATTTAGGCTTTGAAGAATGGACGGGTACATACTTACTACAAGCTGATTACATTGATTTTCTATTACAAGTACAGACAATTGACCGTGTGGGAGTACTAAGATAACCCTTTGAATATTGGTACCCCATATTTTAAGCAGTAGTCATGTTTTGTCTAAACTGTTAAAATATTCACCACTCATTTATTCACTCATGTTAAGTCCACCAACACCAGAGGTTACACGCACCCCGCCGACCCAGTTGCCTTGTTGATACGGACAGAATGGCTATGTGTTGTTGAAAATGTTCAAGCCTTCAACTTAGCTGAACAACTAGCAATATGCTGATAGCTAGCACCAAATGCTTAACGTCGCGTACAGTTGGCCGGTTTATCTAAGATGGATGACCGTTTATGACATTTCCATAATATGTCACAAACGATCACCTATCTTAATATCGACCGTAGTGTATGATGTTAAACGCTTGTTATTTATCTATACTAATATTATAAAGAGGAAAGATTAGTTTATTAGTTTATTTGTTTTTTTTTGTTTTTTTTTGTTTTTTTTGTTTTTTTGTTTGTAACGAATAGGCTCCGGAACTACTGGACCGATTTGAAAAATTCTTTCACTGTTGGAAAGCTACACTCTTTGCGGGTAACATAGGCTATATTTTATTCCCGTATTCCCACGGGAACGGGAACTACGCGGGTGAAACCGCGTGACGTCTGCTAGTTTAAAATAAATAAATCTAAGTTTTGTTATAACAATGGCAAGTATATTCTATAGTATAAAAGTTGTCTTCCCACATATCGCTTACTTAAACAGCTTTTTTTAACTCTTATGTTAGAAATTTCTTGAGAATGATTGTCAGTAATTTTTAAATTCATATTACCGTTGAATTTGTATTTATGGAACAATCTGCTATCTCGAGCTAACCTTGGCCTTCGTGGAAAACGAGGAACACTGTAAAAATACAGTATCAAAGTAGACAAGAGCAAAGAAAGCCCTATTAAAATATGGCAATTCAAGCTCCCAAATGAAGTCTATTTAGAGACACACACGTCTGGCCACAGTCAGACGAGATACCTTCCAACTTTTGTAAGAACATCGCCAGAAAATTTTATAGAGTCGTGTTTTCTGGTGGCAAAAGGGGCGTTCTAGTCTTACGTAACGCAATTTGAAAGAGAGAGTTATGTACAACGTTACGGTGCATTACAGAGGCGGGGTAGTATTGAGACAGGGTTCAGAAAAACGGTTTTAGTGTTACATTTTAAAACCATTACGTTTATTGAAAATGGAAATGGTACGTATGCTTGTACGAGAAATACATTCCATTGATAGAAGTTTCTTTATCAAATTCAGCATCGCTGGAAGAAAGCGGTATGTGGGAAAAGAGACATAACAAAATATTTATTTACATTTTAAAGCTTAGACGGAGTATTTTGTGACAAAAGGTCATGCATATCTTCAAGAGATTTTATTAATGCGTCTTTATATCCGAAGAGAGCAGTGTCAGGGTCGTCCTTGAATGAAGATATAGCAAATATAATATCGTCTTCGTGGGGATTGTAGCACGTTGCGTATCCGTCGCCTACTAAAGGCCCGTAACACATAAATGTGTCCGTTTTGAAAGCAACCTTGAAGAAAAAGTAAAATATATTGTAAAGCTTAAAATAAAAAACATTTATATATAATGGTAAATCTGAGGCCATGCTGTGTGTGGTATGACTGCAACTGGTATCTTGAAACCCTATAATGCAGGACATTATGGAGTTTCATGATGTCAATTACTAGCCCAGTCATAGACATTTGAGGTTGCAAATATTCGCATAGAACTGAACATTAGTATGGATGCAGAACACCATTATAAATGAAATGTAAAAGTCTACCGATCCGACTGGTGCAAAACACTTTCAACAAAGTAGGTTCAGAAGATTTAACAATAAGTCGCAGTGCGTGTCATGTAAATAACCAAAAATGTCTAAAACTATTAAGTGTAATACGTGTAATATAGTAATAAATGAGCTTCTAGCTTATATACAAAATAAAATATCTGTAATTGATGAAGACACTTTAAAACGAATTTGTGTATCCGCGTTCACTGTAAGTGAAATTTCTATAGCAAAAGCGTTGCTGTTTGAATCCTTACCGACGGAGCGACGGAGTAAAGTAAGAAAAAGGAAAGGAAAGGAAGAGAGGGATCTCGATGACATAGTAAGTCTATTTAAATCTATAGATCCAGAAGTGGTACCAATTTATGTGGCGCGAGAACTGGAAAAACTACCCCCCATTTTATTTGACCACCTGGACTGCACAAAATTGTTAAAAGATATCACACGGCTTACTGCAGAGATTCAAGAGATTAAGCATACATATGTGACAGTGGGACAGCTTGAAGAACTGAAGTCAGACATGCATAATTTAAAATACGCGTCACTACCTCCACAAACGCCAATAAATAACTTAAAACGGGGGACATGGAACCTAGATAGTGGTCCAATGGGACTTACGCAAAGCCCGGAGGAAGCACATAACGGGGGCAGAGACACAGCGGTAGGAGCAACATCACGGCGAGGACTGCCTGAAACGGTAATACCTAGCCTAAACCCTAGCGTTTGCATATCTGGGCGACCGTGTGACCAACCTAAAGCACTGCAACATTCACCCAGTACTCAAACTGTAAGTAACTCAGTAATATCTCCATTGAATAATGCACCAGAACGAGGGAAAAATAGTGCGTCACCGTCGAGAGAGAAAAGTAAAGATGACAGTGGCTGGCAGATGATAACCTATCGTAAGAAACCTAAGTATAAGTATTTGGGCGAAAGAGGTAAGGCCTCCGAGTCGTCTTCGTTTAAAGCAGCTGACAAGAAAGTACCTATCTTTATAACAAACATTCATAAAGATACATTAGAAGCTGATATAGTCGAATATATAGAAACAAAGACTCAAGAGCGGGTACTTTTAGAAAAAATTCGTATGAAGAAAGCATTGGATCATAAGGCTTATAAATTTTTTGTATCGGAAGATAAAGTTTTAACGTTCTTAAATGAAAAAATATGGCCGGACGGAATAATTTTTAGACGTTTCGTGCACTATAAACATAGAAAGTCTGATAGAATTTCAGTTTCGGTACCTACTGCACAAGTTAATGAATAGTACAATCAAAATGGTCAGTTACAATTGCAAAAATGTCAAATCTGCAGTTAACGATATTAGGCGGCTGTGTGGGGAATGTGCCGTGATAGCATTACAAGAAACATGGTTGACCCCGGAAGACTTGCCTTTTCTTAATAGTATTGACGGTAGATTTAATTGTACGGGTGCATCCAGTATGTGCACGTCTGAACTAATAGTTGGAAGGCCGTACGGTGGCACCGCGCTGCTTTGGAATACCAGTGTTTTACCTAACGTCACGGTAATAAAATGTGAAAACCCGCGAGTGTGTGCGATACGAATTCATACAGAAACTAGTCCAGTGATAGTTGTTTGTGTTTATATGCCGACGAACAAAAGGGATCATTTGACAACATTTACGGACTGCATTGGAACAGTAAGTTCTATTAATAAGGAATTCGAGAATGAACCTATTTATATTCTAGGCGATTTTAATGCCCATCCTGGGGAATTGTTTTTTTAAGGAATTGACAATTTGCTGTATTGATTTTGACTGGTTAATGATTGATATTGAGAAGTTAGATTTGACTTCAGGTACCTATACGTACGTAGATCAAAGATGTGGATCTAAAAGATGGTTGGATCATTGTCTCGCGTCAAGGTCGGCCGCTGTCTCTGTGTGCAATGTTTACGTTAAGTATGACGTTATGTGGTCCGATCATTTCCCAATCATACTGGAATGTAATTTAAATTTATTAACACCGCTACGTATTGATAACAATATGATCTTAAATACAATAACGTGGGGAGAAAAAACTGTTGAACAAATCCGTGTATATAATAATGCTTGTCATAAACGTTTACGAGTGATTGACTTCCCGGTATGTTTTGGGGAATGTAGTGATCGTTATTGCAAAGATCTTTCTCACTGCGATATAATTGATAAGCTGTATTCTGATATTGTGGGTGCGCTGTGCCTGTCATCTGTGGAATGTCGGGGAGGTGAGCGTAAACAGAAGAACTGTAAGCGTACACATATTTGTGGATGGAATAAGCATGTAAGCGAGAGTCACCGGGCGGCCAGGGCGAGTTTTCAGGAATGGCTCATGTGTGGTAGCCCTTCTGAGGGTGCTGTTTACGAGAATATGTGCCAAAGTAGAAAGGTTTTTAAATCTAGGCTGAAGTGGTGCCAGAGGAACCAAGAACAACTTCGAATGGACGCACTTGCTTCTAAGCACAGCAAAAAAGATTTCAAAAGTTTTTGGAAAACCACAAACAGCCTGAGGGGTCGCCCGGGCCTGCCCGTGAGCGTGAATGGTGTTAGTGATAGAAAGTGTATAGCAAATCAGTTTAAGGATCACTTTGTAGTTAAGGCGCCGTTAGGACCATCGTGTACGGTGAGCATGGGTGATAAACTGATAAGTAACATGCCGTTTCAGACGAGAATCACAGCCAGTGATGTGGTTGGGGCGGTGAGGTCTATATCGAAAGGCAAGTCTCCTGGTCACGATAATTTGAGCATTGAACATATACAACATGCTGGTTTTCATATATACAGAGTGTTATCTATGTTTTATAATTTCTGTATATCACACTCATATGTGCCATCTGATATGATGAGAACCAATGTTGTTCCAATCGTTAAAAATAAGACAGGAGATTTGTCAGATATAAACAACTATAGACCGATTTCTCTGGCAACCATAATAGCAAAGGTGTTTGACAGCATTCTCAACACACAATTAAATACATACTTAAAGTTGAATGATAATCAGTTTGGTTTTAGACCAGGACTGTCTACAGAAACTGCAATATTGTGTTTGAAGAGTGCTGTCAAATACTATACGGATAGGAATACACCTGTTTATGCTTGTTTCCTCGACCTTTCAAAAGCCTATGATCTGGTTGCCTATGATGTCCTATGGGAGAAGATGAGACAGTTGCACATGCCTGGTGAACTTATCAATGTCTTTAGATATTGGTATGGGCATCAGGTAAACTATGTAAAATGGGCAGGAACATTGTCAGAGCCATACAGGTTAGAGTGCGGGGTACGGCAGGGGGGGTTAAGCTCTCCTTCTATCTTTAACTTGTACATAAACGGACTGATCGAGGCGCTCAGTCAGCAACATATCGGTTGTCACATTGATGGCGTCTGTTTTAATAACATAAGTTACGCGGACGATATGGTGCTGCTGAGCGCTTCGGTGTGTGGTTTGAGAAAGCTGCTGAACATATGTGAAGGGTATGCGGGCAGTCACGGACTTAGGTACAACGTCAGCAAAAGTCAATGTATGGTTTTTAGGGGTGGGACTGGGACTGGGACTAGAAAGGTGACAGAGATTCCGCCTATTACCCTCAATGGTTCGCCACTAGCTCTGGTAACAGAGTTCAAGTACTTGGGTCACTTGGTAACGCCTACCTTAAGGGACGATAGTGACATTGAGAGGGAGCGGAGGGCGCTGGCTGTACGTGCTAACATGGTTATTCGCAGGTTTGCACGCTGCTCAACGAATGTGAAAATCACTCTCTTTAGAGCCTTTTGTACGTCATTCTACACATGCAGCCTGTGGGCCAGTTACACAGTTAGGTCATACAGTGCTCTCCGTGTCCAGTTCAATAACGCTTTTAGGATGCTGGTGGGACTCCCTAAGTATTGTAGCGCATCCGGAATGTTTGCGGAAGCCCGCGTTGATTGCTTCTATGCAACAATGCGTAAGAAATGCAATGCACTGGTGAGGTGTGTGCGGGGGAGTGCTAACAGCATGCTGAAAGTCTGCGCAGGACGGCTTGACTGTGTGTACATCAGGAGATGTTGTCGAGTTGCACATGGAGACACCGGCTGAGTGGCATTCAGCATATAGTAGGTACTCTGATTAATTAATTAATTTAAGTGTAATAAATGATGATTGTTTTATTTTTAAATGTTTTATCTGCATTGATTATTATTATTATTATTTTAATTATTATCATTATTTTTTAATGCAAATGTGTATGTATGAATTTATTTTATTTTAAGGTTTATGTGTATCAATTTATTTATTGTATTATTATGTGATATTGTATAGATTAATTTTATTGATTATGTTTATTATTGGTTATGAATTTGGTATGAGTCTGTGTTACTTGAAATAAATTAATATTGAAAAAAAAAAAACAAAGTTGAAGTGCAAAGTTTATTTTTTTCATTTAGCGAAACACCACATTTGTTTAAACCCACATTTTGTGACGGTATACCGTCACAATACCAGAAATTATAATGCCTTAACTCAAAATATCGTAGCCCAAAATACCCGAAATCGAAATATCAATATTCAAAAGGCAAATATTTATAATATAAATAATTTAAAATGCCTTACGGTCGAATAACCGAAACCCAAAAGATAAATTTATCAAATACCTTATCCTAAAATGTTCAAACACAAAATACCTTTTTTTAACATGACTTAAATCCTACATGGATGCTATATATCTGTGAATGGTTAACACCTCGACTCAGAGTTTTTTTGATTTTTCGTTAGCCCACTGTAGTACTTTTGTAACTCTGAATCAAAGTGTTTTAACATGAGGTAAATCCTACATAGATACTATGCCGGACTCCTACCGACTAAAAACCACACGTATCCTACATAACAGCCTACAGTTAAGAGCCCCGGGTAAGCCCTCAGAAGGATACCCAAGGACCAACAGACCTATGGGTAGGTTATGGATTTTTTTTTATATTCCAAGCACAAGATTGTATAATAACTGTTCCTTAAATTTTGGTGACTGAAATTATAATAGAAAAGATATATAAAGAGATACATATAAATATGTGTTACATTCCACGCAGTTATGACAGTGACAGTAACACATTGTATTCTATTTTCGGTATTTTAAATTAAGGATTTTTGAAAATTTGTATTTTGAATTCTGATATAATAATTATTTGTATTTTAAATTTAGACATTTTACGGTAAGGTGTACTGAAATAAGGTATTTTTAATGTTAAGGTATTTCGAATTCGGGTATTTTGGTCTAATGCATTTTAAGTAAAGGCATTTTGATTTCTGGTATTTTAATATATAACCTTTGTGACTCATAAGTTTCAAATGATGGGCAAACTGGTAGCGGTCGCCCTCGGCATTCTCATGTTAATCAAATCGTCATTTGAGAAAAGGCCTGGTCAAGAGTACCCTTTAAGCGAAGAGCATGTATGAAGACACTTATGGCAGTTTAAGAAGCGAAAGTTGTTCGCCAGGATCGTAGCAAGTGGAAAGTCATAGTCTTTGCCTACCCCGTTGGGAGACAGGCGTGATGAAGTTTCAAGTAAAGTTAATATACGAGTACCTGACTGGTTGATATTCTCATATGTGCGCTCTTAGTGTAGCTGATGTCCTTGTACAAATCGTGTATATCCATTCCATTGGCTATTGCGATCAGTTTTAGTCCCAACAAATGTCTGTCAACACCCAGTCCTTGTAGTGCCTAAAAAAGAAAAAAATCCAATGCCATTGTAATCATCAGGGGTTTCTTTTTATAAAGCGAGGGAAAATCCATCATGGATGCTATTCCGGACTCCTACCGACTAAAAAACCTCACGTAACGCCCAACAGCCTATGGTTGGGAGCCCCGGGTAAGCCCTCGGAAGCATGTCCCAGGACTAATCATGAGGGGTAGTCATGGAGCAAAAATAAGAGAGGAGAGGGCCTAAGCAAGCGTGCACTGTGACCGTTCAATGCGGGTCCTGACGTCATCAGGGGGCGTGGCTTAAGTCAGTGCGCTGTCCGCGTTCATCTAGGCAACTTCCGGTTCGTTATACGCAAATATATGTCAAAATTCGTATTTTCGCGAAATTAGAAGAATTTAAAAAGATAAGGATAAAGTGTTGTGTTCTATCGTGTAAAAATTACTCGGATAGACGTTTTGATGCTATGCATGGCATCACATTTTAGTTGTAAGTATTTTTATTCTTTATTTTCATAAATAGTTCTAGAAACATCTCTGATCCCCGGATACAGCCAAATATTTTTTACTCGACGCTAGATGGCGATACTTTGTGTTTTGGTTACCTAAAATATGTAGGTGCGTAGAGCTCAGTAATAATATAATTTTAATATTGATAAGTATTTAAACTTATTTAGCAATAATTCCGAAATAAATTTAGGCAACTAAAGATTATTTTTACAAATTTATTTAAGAACTTCGATAACAGACCGCCATCTATTGCCAAGAATAAACAGCACTAAAAACAGGATCAAATTTAGAATTTCACCGAGGGGCCCATAACCGTCCTACCTACTAGTAGTAGTTACAAAAAGTAATTTAGCTAACGACTGGATGCAGTTCGTTCGTACTACAATAGGAGCCATTATTATCTATCTTTATCTATATATATAAAAGTGTTGTGTGCGTTTAAGTACTTATTTAAAACTCAAAATTTATTGAATCGACTGAGCTCAAAATTAGACACGATATACAATAGGATTCAGAGATGGTTTTAATTGGATTGATTGGTATTATTGATTGATTAGATTGGTTTTAATCGATGTTAATTGGATTTTCAGAAAGATTTATAATTTTGGTTACGGCTCAAAATTCAACTTTTTTGCAATCCTTTGGTTTGTTACTCACTTTCTCATAGGTACATGAAACCACCATAAAAAAGTCACAGCGAAGCGTGGCAGGGAACCGCAAGTATAATATATAATTCTACTTTACGTGTGCATGTCGCTGAATTCCTCCTAAATGGCTGGACAGATCTGAATTTTTTTATTGTATGCGTTTGGGTGGCGCCCTGGATGGTTTAGATTCACAAATCAGCCCGGCAGATGGCGCTGCAGTCGGTATATAGTGTATAAAGTAAACGATGTTGCGCTGGTCAGTTAGTATAATATAAAAATGGATCTTCGAAATGTATGTACGCTCATAACTTAAGAACGGCGGAACCAACTTCGCTAATTCGTTCTTTTCTGTGTTAGTTATAAGCCAGGGCAAGGTTTGTATAAAATGAAATATTATAAAATCAAAGCTATTTCTTATTAACATCCGATTTAAAAAATGTCATATTAAAGATGGTGAGTGAGTCAGGCAGAATGACAGTCTGTTGCTAAGGCAACGAATGATAACTTCAAACAGTCCACTACGTCAAACGATTTTTTGTTGTGAGAGACTTATCGTCGTAATAATTCTTGCTCATATTCATATTACTCGTAATTTATTTGTTGTTAAAAGTATTGGTAGTCGTACGTAAACGTAATGCAAGTCGAGTCAACAATCTTCGCGATAACGAGACTGAAGAAGAACGTTCACAGCATTTGGAAGCAAATAGAATGAGACTATCTCAACTAAAAATTTACAGTAACTGTAACTGGTTCAAACGGTTCAAGGAAATGGTTTCTATTACAATTTTGGATCGGGTCTTAGAAATCGAATCACCAAAATGGGAACCGGGAATAGAAAAACGGACTGGGAAATGAAAATCAGGAATCAGTGATCAGGAAACCAGGAACGGGAACATGGGACAGGAAACTCAGGATACCGATTTCCATATTTATAGTTATGGCAGGACAACGTCTGTCGGGTAATTATAATTTTATCAATCGATACCTACTAAGAATATTTTATTTAATTCATATTTTTTTTAGTAGGTACTGAAAAAAACATTCTTTAATTAATCTTACAAAATGTTGTAAATGCTAAAGTTTGTGTGGATGTATGGATTTTTGTCACTCTTTTACGCTCAAAAGGCGAAATGGACTTAGCAGAAATTTGGTACAGGAATAGATTATAGTCTGAAATAACACATATTTTAACGCTTTTTATTCCCGGAGTCGATTCCCATGGAATGCGGGAACGACAACAGAACGCTACGTAGGCAAAAGCGCTGGCGCTTTTGTTTTTGCATAAACCTAAGTATGTTCATTAAAAAAATTTCAATGTACTTGTATTTTATGTACGGTTTAACGACAATTGGCGGCAGCTTGATTGGCTTCTTATTAGTAATTTGTTCACCATGTGAGGTTTGTTCTTACATTTTTTTCTTTAATATTTACCGCTGACAAATCAGTAAAGGCTTAATAACTGTTAGAGCTTTGTTAACATATAATTTGAGTTTTGCAAATAAATCATATTCGCTATAATTTTCCCTATATTTGGTTCCGCATCTTAAACTATATACAACACTCATGGTGTGTCTCTTTATTGCCATCATGGTACTTTAACTAGGGTGCGTATTCTTGCCCATTTGTCATTATTTTGAAGTGACTGCCACGTGAGCGAATGTCAGTCGAAGTCATATTTTGTTATTCTCTCTCTATTAAGACTACTTACAATCTAGAAAAGACTTTATAAAAAAATATATTTTCATAGTGATAGAAATAAAAAAAATAATACACTTCATCTTGCAAAGAGTTAATACTCCGGGGGGACAAAATATTCCAACTTCGGCCCTGTTTTCAGTGTACAGTAGTAGTACTACGTAGTAACCCGGAAGTTAAAGTAAGCAAGTAGTTTTGACACTGACCGCTAGATGGATAATAGTAAAGTGGGCGGATACAAACCCCTCCTCACCACACCCTCCCCCCGCGCCGAGTCACACATTGTTTCATAGGGAAATCATATTACAACACCTCCTCTCTTATATTTGCTCCATGGGGGTAGTTTAGGTACAATCTCGATACCAAACCCGAACAAGTAACAATATTTGGTTAAAAAGTCAAGTCGGTGCCATGTAAGGTCAGGTGGTGGACAATTTGCGAATGGACAGACGTTTGCGATTGCTTTTTCGATAATCGGATAAGTTTTTAAAATATGAAGATTTGAGATAAGTGTAAAGCGAAACCAGCTAAACTTGTTTCTGGGCATTGGGCTTTACAAGCAGACCCACTATGAATTTTGGCGTGGCTTGTATGCCCTGGGACATCCTTCCTAAGGTAAGGGTCCGGCATACATATACATGAGGGACATACATGAGGGATTTCCACAGGTAAAAAATGTCTGAGATAGTGCGGTATTCTATTATTGACTACATACCTAAGCTATAATATAAATATGTTATGGTTATGGTATGTGTATGCTTCATAAACTCAAAATGTACCAAATCGATTTAGCTCAAAATTAGCCACGATATACAACAGTTATCAGAGATGGTTTGAGACTACTTTTTGCATCAGAAACATCCCGCGACAAGAATAAAATAGCGGTAAAAAGTGGTTTTAACAATAGATGGCGATATTCGATTTTTTTATCATATCCTATCAGCTACAGCTACTTTTTATCATATTTCAATGAATTTTTGAAAAAAAGAGGAAGATCGATTACGAATGCCTTGCATTCAGAGAGGTTAGGTTATGTATTGCGTTTCATTTTTGAAGTTATTTTTACGATACATTGATCACAGAATAGAACTAATAATTTTTTTCTCTCTCCCAAGAAACTCCCTCGGTGTGAATTGGATTAAAAAAAGTGAAAGGGAAATGGCAGAATGCTTGATTTTGGTTGAGGCTCAGTTTTCATTGTCAGACTTTTTTGAATACTTGCCGCCTATCCTGTGTTTTGTTACTCATTTCTCATAGTGCAACTATAAATATGGGCAGGGTTAAACTGATTAGAAATTTAAAAAAAAAATGGTAATTGTGGGTAGTTACCTGTACTGTATAATTTTTATGTGAATTAATAGCCTTTTTTAAGGACTCGAGTTTCTCTTTGACAGTTTTAGTAGGGTTCAACATGTCGTGTGCGAATTGTACAGATTCTATAGAACAAGACCGAATCGTTTCAGTCCGACCACCCTTGAACATCCTTGTTGAAGCCGATTCGTAGTGCGCACCCGGCTCTCTGTGTAACCTGTAACAACATTTTATGAATAAAGAGCAATGCATATTTTTGGGGTGGTCGAGTCGAGTCAAGATGGTGCAAAGGGAATTGTATTTGCAAAAATGAAAGTTATTCATCCCTTGTCTTCACAGCGTAATGCATTCTACTGAGGTAAAATGGTATAATTGTATTGTAATTTAAAATCTAACAACTGACCTATAAAAGGCTAATTGGAGGGCAATTTGAATGAAACTGTCTGGGCTCAACCTTTGCGTTTTTATAAAGCCTTTGCCATAGTTTGTGAATTTGAAACAATGAAAGAATAAATTCTCAGCTAACCTGCAACAAACAAAAAATATTAGATATTCTAAATTCAAATAAAAGAAAAGAAGATAGCATGGAATACCATTACTTCCGAAAAACAATTGTGATAAAATAAAGCTAAGGCCACACTCTAAAGTCGAATTTTTAATTAGACGAAGTCAGTTGACAGCAGCTAATGTCACTTCTTCATACAATGTTTCATAATTTGTATGAGAAAGTGACATTAGCTGCTGTCAATTTACTTCGTCTAAAGTACGATTATTAATCTCAGTCAGTAAAATGACAAGTGCAACTGTCGCTTATACTGAATTTAGTACTGAATTTTCATTTAAGAAATGTCATTTTACTGACTGAAATTAATAATCATAGTATAATTAAAAATTCGACTATAGGTGCCTGGCTAGTTGCCAAGAGTCAAACGACTCGCTTAGTGGTTTGATCCTAGGAAAAAGACGCATTACATACTATCACGTTGGCCAAATTAAGCACAACGCGCAACAATTACTTGGCCTTTAGCACTGAGCAAGGCTCCTGAAGTGTGGCTTTAGCCCTACAAATCCCCCAGGAAACAACCTTGCAAACATCATGTAAGATCTTGCAGTTACATCACAATATAATACATCAATATAAATAATAATAATAATAAATTTACAATACCTAAGTAATAAAACAGGTGATCTTAAAATAAATACAATGTTTGAAGCTGAGTAGGTATCACTATTTCTATGACTTCGTCCCACGGCCTCTTGCCATAATGAAATCATAAACCCTTTGTATCAAAGACATGAGTGAAATAAAACTGCCCTGCATGCGTAGAACGAAACTCCAAAGAATATTATCATACCCCCAAGATAAGTACTACACGTGCGCGACAAGTTAAGGCACGCTAAGGAAGGAAATGTTGCCAAGCGTGTCTCAATTTATCGCGCACGTGTATTAAGAGTTTAGATAGGCGGTAATACAAGACAAGTAAATAATACGAACGCATCCAAATTCCGCTCAGCTTCCTGAATGTGACCCATCAACTCAGGCGTTACATTGAAGTCCAAACGCTTTGGTGGAATGGGAGTCTTGGACGGCGGCGCCGAATCTTGCTGTTTGGCACTGAAACACAATTATTGAGAGTCAAATCAGCATTCTGTAAACGAACTGATCGTTAGGCATCTTGTGCTAGAACCAATCTTGAGATTGGTGACCGCTTCCGTGTTTCCAAAAGCGCATAAAGCGGTCTTGTTTGTCAATTAGGTACATGGTAGACATTATGAAATATTGATTGCGAAATGGGCTATTTTTAAAAAATGACATGGTCTGTCCGTTTTAACACTTTTTAAATCCGGAAACGCGAATATTTGTGAGGAAATTAAGAAAATGTGTATGTTTCAATGTGTTGTAACTTAACATTCTGGCGTTTGCTTCGGTTGCAACCAAAACCTTCTTGTTGTTCTTGTTTTTTTTTAACTTCGTATGCATCATCCTGCATGACATCAAGCCAGGATTTCCTTAATCTACCCGGGTTGCCTTAATAAGCGTTGACTGAGAAGTTTTCTTCCATCCAGAGTATTGCAGTGCTAGTTGTTAAATCTGTTGAGATCCTTATCGAACCCTTCAACAAGACGTAACCTATTTTCATCGATATGGCCTAGATCAGGGGTTCCCAAACTTATAGGTATCACGCCCCCCTACTGTTAAAATTAATTTGCTTACGCCTCCCCTCAGCCCAGGGAACAGGAAGTGGGCTCGCCAAACAATTTAAAAATAAAATAACAGTAATTATTATTTTTCTGATTTTGGTATTTGTTGTTATAGCGGTAACAAAAATACATTATTATGTGAAAATTTTAGCGCTCTAGCTATCGAGGTGCCTAAAATACAACTTCGTAACGGAAAGACAGACAGACGGACGCCGAAGTTTCATGAATAGGGGCCCGTTTTGGCCGTTTGGACACAGAATCCTGAAACATACAATTATTAAATAAAATAAGAGTAGGTAATAAATACATCGCAGACCTCCTTCTGGTTTACTATCCGACTTCTTTGAGACATGCCACCATCTTGGCCTGCTTCTGTAAGACTGGCGAGCAGCAAACCCGTCGTTCTCAGGCCCTCGGTCATGAAAGCCGGTAGTCTTGGGCGTATTTATCTCCTGCTCCCACCACGCCACCCTTTTTTGCATGCAGAAAGACACAGCTTGGGACCATGGCCCTCAACACGGTCTTGAGCGGCAGTGCTGGCACTCAGGTGTAAAGGTGTATGCACCACAGATACTTACCGAAGCACCCGTGCTCGGTAAATATCTATGACACGCATTAGGTGATTCTACAATGGCGCCTCTTAAGCCACTCTTCCATGATCGGCTTCACCACCTCGATAGTAGTGAGGTCCCAATTTGAGCTCAGGGAACAGGCCTATGGTACCACTGCAGCTCCTCCAGGGCCCCTTGCTTCCAGGTCCCATGGAGGGTTCCCAGGACATGCAGCCTCGACTGAGATCGTGCGTAACCCCCTTATTATCCTGATGCCAGCGATTCACGGTCAGACTTACAAAAGGTCACTTCTTACAAAAAGATTCAAAGATGCTTGCATGATTTTGACAAGATTCCCGATTGTGAATTTAATACACATAAAAAAATTGCACAACGTAGATTACTAGCAAAATTTCGTTTACTTTTAAACTTTGTTTTTATTATTGTAACCAATGCTACCCATGAACATTACTAAAAAAGATTTGAGATATTTAACCCAAAATTATGTCTTAGCATCTTTTTAAAATTTCCATAGCTTGCTCTTGTGATGTCACTCTGATCTAACCGCGCCCCCCTGTACATGTCTTCGCGCCTCCCCAAGGAGGCGCGCCCCCCACTTTGAAAACCAATGGCCTAGATAAAGCCCCACCCCTCTTCCCTATAGCAGTGAACGTTGTCGGAGGATAAAAACTTCATCATGTGAAAGACAAACGGCAGAATACTTAAGATACGTTAAAACTAGCTATTAATACATTAATACTAAATTAAAATAAATATGTTCATACATATAATTCACAAGGTAATCCGTTAAAACAGCAATGGGCTGGCCGTCTGCAGGTGAATGTTCGTACGTCATGCCCGCTAGTCCCTCAGCACCGACTATGAACTGCAAACGAGTTGGTATTTAAACAGACGTGTTTGTGTGTGTGTGGATAATAAAATTTCATTTATATTCATATTAATTTTATTGTTCCTAGTTAAATAAAACTCAAACATTCGACTTTAGAGCCCAAACCCCACTGGCACTGACACTGGACTCTAAGTTGAGTACTTATGTAGGCACATCTGATCCCACAAGTACATACTTGTGAACTTTGTAGAATTCCGAAATTAGATTTTCAACTACCTTTATGATTCTACTCTAGTATGGAGGTAAACAAAATAAAATGAAATATAGAAATTCGTGTAGGTAGACACTGATGCTAATAAATAAAAATAATTTGTAATATTATTCCGACAAGTGTGATAAAACTACATACCGATCTTGTTTGTTTATTTCCACGCATTACTACAAGGGAAGAATAAAAAAATAATTAATAAATATAAGCCAAATCCGTTGATAACATCATTCAGTCAAGGTTGCCTTTAAAAGACTGTTTCCACGAGCGAGAGAATCGTCCAGTCGCCTCTTTCTATACTGTGTAATTGCCTGTCCCGGTACCCATACATTCTGTATAGAACGCAAGCAGCACTGGCAGTGCTGCTTGCGTTCGAGTTCGGCTCACACCTTTATGCATACCTACTACGTAGCATTAACAAACACATCTCCAAACCAACATCAGATTGGAATAGGCGACTATAAGGGATAGGGCCTACCTACCATAAAGTTTGTCTACTTACTTGTATCGTCTTGTCAAACCAACGATTGCCGCTGTTGGACTTCGACCCACCTCCATGGATTGTCTGCGCACCTCCGCGGCTTCTAAGGTAATCAGGAGTCTCCGTCTCTAAATAGCCGCATGACGCATCCAAACACAACGCTACTAAGCTCTCATGGATATCTTTCATGTGTTCTTGGTTTTTGCTATCTGAAAAGATAACAATACAGTGTTTATTGATACCCATGGCACGAAGCATTCGCCCCGACACTGACTAATCTTAGGACTATCAATACGGCTTTCTCACAATTTTAGGCTCCGAAATCAGCGCTGTAGATCTATACGATAGGGACACCTCACCTCACCTACCAAACCTCATGAATATTATAGAGAAACAAAGATAAATAATTTGTTCAAGAATTGATTTTTATACGATTAGAACTTTTTTTTTTTTTTTTTTTTTTACAAGGAGAGCTCCGCTTACGGACTACCCATGCTGGCGAGGCATGGGCTCGTGTGAGGGTCGCCCAGCACCTGATCACAATAGCACTGGGAATACTCACTAAAACTCCTTGACACCGATCTGCCCCTGTGGGAGTGTTCTGGGATCTGCCTAATTCACCAGAACACCGCCGGGCGGCTCAGGGTAGCTGAGCTACTGCGCCGATGGAGGATTACCCCGGTAGGTGCCAAGTAATCCTCAGACGTGGTGACCTGTGCAATGCACACGTGAGTGCCACTCGACGTGTGCAGGCCAACCCCGGGGTTAGAGACGGTTCGCGGCCAAAGCCGCTTGCCTTCTCCTACCCCTCCGCCTACGCCGGATGGGAGCGGCAAGAGCATCCTCTTCCCGCACCCTCTCCGCAGCCTCCTTCGCCGACATGACCGTGTCGGTGAAGTTGACAACCGCCTCCCAGGCGTCCGCGCTCCCGACCATAGCAGATACTATGTCCGGCAGCGCGAGGCCCCGCCCGGCGAGCGCAGCGCTGAGCTTGCTGCGTTCGCTACTCCATACGATTAGAACTAACTGGCTTGGCGATCATGCGATAATTATTCAAGTGACTTACTATGATGATAGTGAGTGATGAGTACCACTAATGTAATTACAGCAGCTATTAGTGATAAAAATGTATTAATAATGTTTTGTCTCAATGTTTAGCAAAGCTTTATAAAAGGAACAAATATTAGATACAAACTACGCTAACCACAAAACGGGACCCTATTCATGAGACTTCGCTGTTTCTCTACGGCACCGTGATAGCGAAAGAGCTGAAATTTTTACAGAAGATGTATTTCTGTCACCGCTATTACAATAAATATTAAAATCAGAAAAATAATTAAGGGGGCTTCCAGCTCCCATACAACAAACGTGATTTTATTCCGTTTTTTCGGCGTTGCACTTGGCCGGATTTTTTTATACGTAGCACGTCAAAATAACGCTACCCGCCGGATGAAAACCCATAGCGAAATCTGGCGATTGGAGTCTATTAGAATCACCCGCGCTCACAGTGCACGAGACTACTGACAGTGCTCCTCAAGTTGGCGGCCCTGTGAATCCGCTGGAAGAACCCGGGATTGTAAGAGGAGGGAAACAAGTGAGTCGGCAGGTAGGTTTAGGTTTTTATGGTTCATACCACCATACATCTGAGTTTGAGTGCGACCACAGGGCGGAAACTCCATACAAATGATTAGTTTTCAATTCTGTCACCGACACTAGAAAACACTTTGTTTGTACAGAATTTGAACGTGTGAGTGGCCACTGGGATTAAGTAAACTTTCCCTCAAAATACCCTCCATCTATTATGACAGCTGGGGTGGGGAAGCTTGCTCAGTGGGAGGCAGGGAGTTGCCTATCTGTAGATATTATCTTTGGTGCGACTTAACTGTTTACCTTTAACGAGAAGTTGATAAGACTTTGCCCAGTTGTCTCGTTGCTCAGACGTGAGGATACCGACTCTATGTTCGTTGGGCGTCACGGAGTTATCCATGATAAGTTTCAATTGTTCTACAATTTGAGATATGTTGAGCGGAACGTTGTCCTTGCCGAAGAGATCAAGCCGAAAGATCTGAAAAACATCAGAACATGTAGGTCTGTTTAAAGTTGCGCATGGAAAGTGGAACTTACACACAAAACACACGGACACACACTTATTAAATATTATTTTTAGATTAGTCATGATAAGAAAGTGTCTGTAATTCTTAATAACTATGGAATCTTATTGTTATTCGGTAGGGCGTAGATATCTGTGACACAGTTTACAATAAACTGTTGCAGATATCTACGTTAGGTACACTGTTTCCGCGAAAACTGTTATTTATTCCAAATAAAAAAAATGTGCAAGTATATACTTATAAGTATACTAGTCGTTATAACATTCATTAGAGATTGAAATTGTAGTCCCTTGAAGGATTCAATATAATAATCGCTAAAGCTGGTAAACGTCCAACGGTCTCTACTAGCCAGTTAGTCCGGAATTAACTATTATCCTCCGAATAGATTTATAAATTCCCGAGCCTGCACAGAAACTGCACCCTAACTACGTCTGTCATTCGGCAGGGTGCACCGTGAGCCAGCGAGGTTGGGTTGTGCCCACAGATTTTGCGGGAACTTCCCAGTGTTCAATATTATCTACCAAAAATCTGACGATAAAATGTTTAGTAAGTATTTTCCACCTAATCCAAATTTTATTCGTATGCGAGTAGTTAATATACCCATTATGCGGTCATCAACTCTACAGCTTTACGTCTTACAGCCGAAGGTTTCTTCATGTTTTATTTGTAAGCAAATCAAATTCCTCTCACTTTTATCTTGCGCACCGGACCACGCACAACAACTTTCACGCGACAAAAATTACGTCACATCGTTTTGTATGCTATGGCTGGCTGGTGGGCACTATGATCCGAACGGTTCCAGAGACTGGACTTGATATGCTCTGATATATCACATCATTGTGCATCGTGTTCTGCGTGTGCCTCTACTAATGACAGCCAAACAAAGCTCATCTACCTAATAGATCTCTGATTATGGTGAGCTTATAAAAGATTCCTTAAAAAGACATGGCCAAACAAAAACAGTCTGCGATCCTGCTTCATGGGAGGCCTAAACAGTTTACGTTTTTTGTTTTATACAGAGTGTAACATTCGGAGCGTCAGTACGGGCAAGTCTGTAAATAGGTATAAGACATAATATTGTATGTACTTAGTTCTTATCATTTTGAAAAAAGACTTACATTATTTCTATTTCATTATCGATTGAGTTCCATAAGCAGTAAATGTATTTCAAACATGATATCATAAATAAATACAATGCATTGTATTTTATGTTCTTTTGCAACCTTCAACTCGTTTAAGGTTTCACGGATCTCACTATTGTGTTTTGAATCTTTAAGTGGTGAATTCGCGTTAAAATCATCTCTTTAGCTGCTTTTAGGTCCTCAATTTGTCCAATCAAAAATAAAATGTCCAGCCGTTTCGGAGATTAACGAGAACAGATTGACGAAAGGGAAAAAAATGATGTAAGCAAGTACCAACCGTATACAGAGATATCAGACTGTTTTCTCATTTTCGGCAATAGGCTCACCACCTATTACGCGGGACATTAAACTATAAGGTGAAATGTGGGTGGATAACACGTCTCTGTCTACTGTCTACTCCTTCGGGATAAAGGCGTGACTATATGTATGTATATTTCACATTTTCGTGACTCTATACCTATACTGCATATGATGCATATGATATGCATTCAATGAAAAGCTGTTACTTTGGAATTAACAAAAGACACTTCAATATTTCGTACATGATGTATAGAATAGATACATAAGATTTCGGAAATTATTATTCATGTATGTACGAATCTAATATCAGTTTTTATTGAAGTCGAGATAGATGATAACAAAAGATATCTATAGCTTGTCCTTATCAAAAATTAACGTTTGTCAATGGCTTTTAGGTACGAGAAATATAAATAATCTTTATCTACATTATCCAAGAGGGGATAACAGCGAAAGGCAGCATTTCCATTTGCTACGAACTTCGATCAAACAATATTGTGATCGAAGGCTACCTACTACTACTACTACTATGTGTTCGAAATCTCAGAGCGAGAATAAATAACACTTGGCATCTGTGCTCAATTCGGATTAGAATTAGCTCTTAAATGTGACCAGCAATTATACCACTTCGTGCTGCTGTATAATAGGTAACGTACTTTGTTCGCACATTTTTAGTCACTTCCGGTTTCAAAATACAAACTGGAAGTACCTAAATAATTATATTTCTGAAACAACTTTTAAAAGAGAAATATTCCGCTCGGTCCGTTTCATCAAATATTACACAAGATTATTACTTCCGGTCAGCCGGAAGTGCTTCAAATAAGATACTGGACACAGTGGACACTCGCTAAATGAGAATGACTATTCAGGGGTTTAAGAGAGTGGCTTTGAGTCATTCTTCGACCTGAGATTGTGAAATTTTGTTCCCGCCTCGCTTCCCATGGGAACCTACCCATGGCATAAAGAATAGCCTATGTGTAATACTTTGGTACACTACAGGAATAGTAGTCTATTCCTGTACAAATTTCAGCAAGATTCGTTCAGCCGTTAGACTGTGAAAGAGTAACCAACATCCGGACATCTACACTAACAAACTTTCGCATTTATTATATTGGTAAGCTCTTCACTAAAACGAATATCCAAATCCGCATTGATAGGATCTTAACAAATGTGGTTTGGAGATTCTTGACGGTGGAAGGTGAGCGTTTATGCATTGTAAGGTGGTCACCCTTCCTGAGACATCCTTCCGAGGGCTTACTCGGGGCTCCCAACTATAGGCTGTTGGGCGTTACGTGACGTGAAGTTTTTTAGTCTGTAGGAGTCCGGCATAACATCCATGAGGATTTTCCCTCACGTAAAAAAAAGGTGGTCACCCTAAGCTTACAAATTTAAGCCGCAAGTTGTCGGGGTGTTCCCTTGGGCCTTGTGCCACGCTATGGACCCGGTACCCGCCATAGTCTCGACGAGTATGCCAGTGGTTCCGTTCACGTGGTTCTAGGATAGTAAAACTGGTTTTAGGCACGAGTATAATGTAATACCTATTTGTTAACAGTATAATCGTATTGGTTGACAGCCTAATAGCGAAACGCGTCGGTTCGAGGTCAGCCAGCGCCAAGGCACGTACGAAGAAATGTCAAATAATTTCGATGTAAATAATAATTATAGTGTCTGGACAGCTTAGTCTACGTTAGTGTTGCCAGGTCCTATCGGATGAAAATCGGTACAAAGGGTAAAAATAATCGGGACTTCGGGCTTTAAATCGGAACAAAAAAAACCGGCCAAGCGCGAGTCGGACTCGCACTTGGCCGGTTTTTTCGTGTGTGGTTTATAGGGGGGGGGGGTTCCAACCCCCCTTTTTTCCACATTTTAATATTTTTTGTTATAACAGCAACAGAAATACCTCATTTGTGGGAATTTCCGTCTACTCCCACCTGTTCTGTTAACAGAACTACTGGTAATTTTTTTTTTCCCATTAGTCCCGTTTACAGAACAAATGGTAATGCAATTCCCACCTGTTATGTTGGCAGAACTACATGTAATTTCTTTTTCCCATTAGTTCTGTCGACTGAACAAATGTTAATTCAATTACCACTTGTTCTGTTGAGTAGTTCTGTTGGCAGAACTACTGGTATTTTATGTCCCATTAGTTCTGTCCATGGTAATACATGGCAAAACAAATGAAGATCGACTAAACAAATGAAGATCGTCAAAACAAATGAAGATCGACAAAACAAATGACGATCGACAAAACAAATGACGATCGAAAAAACAAATGAAGGTCGATAAAACATAATATATGCAGATCAATTAAACAAAAGACTATGCAAGTTGATAATGTCAAAAATTACTTGCAGCTATATTTGGTAATCTAGATGCGATTACCATTCAAAAAAATAGGTGCAAACAATTCTCGACCTTAATGCCACTTTACTAAAAATGTGCTTTTAGGCGTTTATAGACATCACTAATTACGAATATGTAATAAATATTATGCTTGTTCATAAGGTCGATAATTGCTTGTACCTATTTTTTTAAATGGTTATCGCATCTATATTACAAAAATGGGTGCAAGCAAATTTCGATTTTATGAGCATGCGTAATATCTATTTATTTTTATAATTATATTAGTGATCAGTGATATCTATAAACGCCTAAAAGCACATTTTTAGAAAAGTGTCATTAAGGTCGAGAACCGCATGCACCTATTTTTTTGAATGGTAATCGCATCTAGATTACCAAATATGGCTGCAAGTAATTTTTTACCTTATCAACTTGCGTAGTCTTTTGTTTTATTGATCTGCATATGTTTTATCGATCTTCATTTGTTTTGTCGATCTTCATTTGTTTTGCCGATCTTCATTTGTTTTGAGGATCTTCATTTGTTTTGTCGATCTTCATTTGTTTATACGACCGTCATTTGTTTTGCCGATCTTCATTTGTTTTGACGATCTTCATTTGTTTTGTCGATCTCCATTTGTTTTGCCTATCTTCATTTATTTTGACGATCTTTATTTGTTTTGATTTCTACTTCTATTGACTTTGTGAAAACGTGGCTCAATCATCCCCTTACCAAGTAACAGAACAAGTGGGAATAGTTGAAAGATAAGACGCGGGTAAAAGCATAGTCTTATGAGTCACAGAACTAACGGGAATAAAATTACCAGTAGTCCTGTCAACAGAACTAGTCAACAGAACAGGTGGGAGTAGAGGAAAATTTCAGCGGTTTGTTGCGGTTTCTTGTTCGATAACTGATGTGCCTGGGATGGTTCTTAGCTTAGATACCTAAATTAAAGAGATCAACAGCTCAATTCTTGAGTGATGAAGGAATTCTACTCAAATTCACTCAGGAAATTACAGGCCATGTTTGGGTTTATTAGAGCAGTCGCGGGATCGGGAATTTTAATTTTCAAATTTACACCTGTCTAAGATTGTAGCAAACGACGCCCATATTGACGCTTATAAGACGCTCGTTTCATGATTGTAGCCCTAACCGTTTTACCGAAACTCCTCCATTGGATCTGGAAGCGAGGGCCCTTGTGTCATTGTTTAAATGGCGCAAGAAGTCACTGGAGCTGGACCATAGGCCTGCGCCTCGAGAAATCGAGGCTCAGCGGTTGAAGAAATCATAGAGACTTGAAAGGTGCGACTTGATAAACAAAGATGGGGAAACGCCACAATCAAGGTGATCAGACTGGTCATGGACAAGTGGCTGGAGATGAGCTATGGCAACCTCTCCTACCCGTTGTGACAGATGATTACCGGGCACGGGTGCTTCGGCAAATATCTCTGGAGAATACACCGGGAGACCACAGCTTAGTACCAGCACTGGGCGCAGCGAGAACACAGCGCTCCACACATTGGTGGAGTGCGCCAAATCTTCGTAGACATACTTTCGCTGAAGACGTGCGAGCTATGATTTTCAGCGGGAAGAAGTGGAACGCTGCCGCGTCTTGCTCGAAAAGATGCAGCGTGGAGAGAGCGGGAGATAACTCTCCCACCCGAGTTCCGCAGTCTGCAGAGGGCACTGCAGACTTGTCTTCGCCCAAAACTATCGGTCTCCACGACCGGGGGTTTGAAGACAACGAAAGGGCAGCTCGCCGTTTTTACAAAAGCAGGTTTAAAACGACGGCGTGACGTAAAAAGCAGGATAACATCCCAAATCCCAACCAACTCCCTAAAGATGTGGGATAGTACCCGAACTCCTAGGTGAGGCCGCCGCGGTGGCAGTCAAAGTCTATCGGTAATCATAGTTCCTGGGGCTCTCGGCCGAAGGCAGTGGTAGGGAGGGTATAAGAATCTAGCATTGCCTCCATGAAGGATTTCCAAACGTAAATAAAAAATAGCCCTACCATTTCCAAAATCGCTAATAACTTCTAATTTATCCCCGATGGGTGGAATTTACAAAAAAGGTTAAAGCTCTTTCCCCGTTTCATCGCTGTAGTCCTAATCGTTTTTAAAAATGCCTAAAAGATAAATTCCTGATTTAATGTGTGTACCTAACTTTGGAATTTTGCCATTTTGGTGTTGTTATCCATTTCGGGACAAAGTTACCAAGATTGTTTTACTCTAAAGTACCATACCAATATTGTTTAATAAATCAAATACCAAGATTGTTTTACTCTAAAGACTGACTTTAAAAAATTCTGCCTCAGTGTATTTAATCAATAAAACGATACACTCCCTTAGTTAGGGGAATACATTTAAAAAATCCTTCATATGGATCTAGCTAGAGACTCACCACAACCATTTACATTACATCACAAAAATAACCAACTTTCCATTGATGAGTTAGTCAATCAATAATATTCATACAAATTTTTATCCATTATACATTAAATTTTTGAAAATCCTGAAACATGTCAATCTTAATTTGTAGCGGAAAGGCGACTTTTAAAATGTTGATTTTTACAGTTTTAAAATGTAGGTTTAAATTAAAACTGTAAAGAAGGGCTTGTTTTGGGGGTTGAAAATCTAAAGCATGTTCATTTATTTTATTGCTGAATTAGAAGATCTACAAGAATTAGCTTTTTTCTTTCGTACAATACATAACTTGCCACCTGGTTTCATCCCGAATTTCGACGAATCTCTGTTTAACTACTATGAATATTTAGGTACGTCACAAAAGATAATTAGGTACTTTCAAAATGTCCAGTTTTTTATACAGTTTAAGTAAATGATTGACTAGGTACTCATGCCGTTAATACATAATTATTATTGGTTACCGTAAATCGGGACATTTAGCGTCCCGATCAAGTCCAAATCGGGACGCGTCCTCAGACCCCTGAAAATCGGGACGTTCCGCCCAAATCGGGACACCTGGCAACACTAGTCTACGTGTAGGTATGAACTATGTAAGTACTTTATAAAGAGTAGGTAATTAAGTAGTTAGGTAGTAAGTTATTTCAATATCATCATACACTACCGGACCGGTGTAGCAAGGTTAATATCACAATTGAAATGAAAAGGTTAAAGTACGTGCATAGTTGAATTTACTAAATATTCATCATTTAATGAATATTTAGTACATTACTGCTTATTATTTCATTATAATTTCACAGGACAATGCTATAGCTAAATAATAAGTAGGTAGATAGTATAATGTGATTTATAAATAACGCGTGACGTGACATCCGCTAGTCTCACTAATATTATAAACTAGCTGATGCCCACAGCTTCGTCCACGTAAAATTTATTCCCGGTATATAAAGTAGCCTATGTGTTATTCCAGACTATGATGTAAACTTTCACATTTATAATGTTAGTAAGAAGTAAGATGTGAAAGTTTGTGAGTATGGATGTTTGTTACTCTTTCACGCTCAAACCGCTGAATGGATCGGGCTGAAATTTGGTACAGAGATACTACATCATAGTCTGGAATAACACATAGGCTACTTTTTATACCGGGATTAAGTTCCCACGGGAATAAATTTTACGTGGGTGAAGCTGCGGGCATCAGCTAGTTATTTATAAATCACATGTGCAGAGTCCTATTTCGGTATTTGGAGGTAAAACAAAAGTTGTAATCAGGGCCACCTACTTCAGTCTCCACCCAATTCACTCATTGTAAAAGTAGATGGCCATGTTACACTACCTACTATTAAGTAAGTACTAGCTGTTGCCCGCGATGTCGTCGTCCGCTTGGGAATTCGGTTATAATGAAAATTTAAATTGCTCTCTACCGAGCTCCTGTGATAGATGGTAGCTAAAACCTGTCGATGTCTGATATCAACTCAGGGCAAGTTGGTTAATTATGAACCTGATGTGAAAATCAACCTTTATTATGTCAAGCAAGCATTATGAAGAAAGAACAAAGTCGCGGGTGTCTGCTAGGCTGCTATCCTAGCAGACGCGCGCGACTTTGTTCTCTCTTCATATTGCTTGCTTGACATAATGAAGGTGGATTTTAAAATTATTGATATATTTTATTATATCGATCGATCACTAAGTATCCATTAATCTAGGGGCGAAACTACGGTTTTTCAGGAGAGCAAAATTTTCCATGATAGTGTAACAAACAGACAAACACACAGACAAAAAAAAAACAAATAGCGTTTCGTGGTACACGTAGATACTATAATTATGTACTTATTGCAGCGGACATTTTTAAAAATTATCAAATGTACACAGAAAGTTTGGCTTGAGTTTTATCTTATATATAAAATTCTCGTGTCACAGTTTTCGTTTTCGTTTTCGTACTCCTCCGAAACGGCTTGACCGATTCTCATGAAATTTTGTGAGCATATTGAGTAGGTCTCAGAATCGGCCAACATCTATTTTTCGTACCCCTAAGTGACCGGGAACCGGGAATAACATTCCACGCGGGCGGAGCCGCGGGCATCAGCTAGTTATTAGATATTTCCTTACTAAGCCCCGAACTACTGTGAATAATTTCTGCATGAATCGGTACCGATTGACAAAAAAATTAACACAAAAACTAAGTAGGTATAAGGTGAAATGTAGGCGCATATTAAGCCTCTGCCCACCCCTTCGGGAATAAAGGTGTGGCTATTTATGTTTGTATGTATTTCGAACAACTCAATTAATCAAATCAGCCTATAGCAGCCCACTGCTGGACGTAGGCCTCTCCCAGTTCACGCCACAGTACACGGTCCTGTGCCTTTCGCATCCAGTCACAGCCTGCGACCTTTACCAGGTTGTCGGTCCATCTGGCGGGTGGACGTCCTACCCTACGTTTACCGAATCGCGGTCTCCACTTTAGAATTCGTTTGCTCCATCGGCCGCCAGCTCTTCTACAGATGTGGCCAGCCCACTGCCACTTTAATTTGCTTATTCTGCGAGCTAGGTCGACCACTCTGGTTCTCCGCCGAATAACCTAATTTCGGAGTTTACCCCTCAGTGATACTCCAAGCATGGCTCGTTCCATAGTTCGCTGTGCAACTTTGAGGGCATGAACTAGCCCCACCGTAAGTGTCCACGTCTCGGCACCGTATGTCATAACTGGTAGGACGCACTGGTTGTAGACTTTCGTCTTCAGGCACTGCGGTATAAGCGCATTGAAAACCCGGCGTAGCTTGCTGAACGCTGCCCAGCCTAAACGGATCCTTCTAGCGATTTTCTTGTCCAGATTGCCCTTGTCCAACGTGATAAGATATGTATACTTATGGAAAACCTCAAACCTCGATCCTTCGACGTAAATTGGTCCCGGTGTGACGTGCACATTGAACATGACCTTGGTTTTCTCCAAGTTCATGCCAAGACCAACACGTCGAGACGCACCGTTTAGCTGTGCAACATTCCGCCCAACTGTTCCAGTGTCTCCGCCACTATGGCAATGTCGTCGGCAAATCGAAGGTGCGAGATGCGCAGGCCGTTGTTGTTAACGCCCCATGCCTTCCAGTCCAGCGTCTTGAAGTTTCGGGGATATTACGTCACCATGTCTTACACCTCTGCGCAGTTCGATGGGATTTGTTTTGTGGTTCTCCAACTGGACGGTCATTGTAGCGGTCTCGTACAAACATCTCAACACCTCGACATAACGCCAATCGACCCGATACCGCTGCAGAGCGTCCAGTACCGCCCAGGTTTCGATAGACTCAAAGGCTTTCTCGTAGTCCACAAAAGCCATACACAGCGGCTGATTGTACTCATTTACGCTCTCCAACTGGACGGTCATTGTAGCGGTCTCGTACAAACATCTCAACACCTCGACATAACGCCAATCGACCCGATACCGCTGCAGAGCGTCCAGTACCGCCCAGGTTTCGATAGAGTCAAAGGCTTTCTCGTAGTCCACAAAAGCCATACACAGCGGCTGATTGTACTCATTTACGCCAAACAGTATGGATGTGGTCGTACTAAAGCCTTTTTGAAACCCGGCTTGCTCCTTTGGCTAAAACTCGTCGAGTTTTCCAGCGAGGCTGTTTGTCACAACTCTCGAGAACAACTTGTAAACATGGCTCAGGAGTGAGATGGATCTGTAGTTCTTCAGTAAGGTCTAATCTCCTTTTTTGAATAATAGAGACAGCGCACTCCCGCTCCACGCCCTGGGTGTTTGGCCTTGCTGGAGGACGGAATTAAATTATGCTCGTTAGCTCTCTAAGGACTGGAGTCCCATCCGCCTCAAGGAGCTTAGTCGTAATTCCGTCGTCTCCAGGAAATTTGTTGTGTTTGAGTTGCTCGAGAGCCGCCGCTGACTTCACCCTTGTCGATATCAGGTATGTCCTTCGTGTAGTGGCGTGTTAATGGGGCTCTGTGGTCATCACTGCGTCGTCCCGTAGGCTTTTTTGTCCGTTATGCATAGAGGTCTGTGTAGAAACACTCGATTTCTTCGAGAATCTCGAACTTTGAGGTTACGGTTCTCCCATCCGCTGTTTTAAGTTTTGTCAGACGGGGTCTTCCGAGCTGCTGGGCAGACTTCAGTGCCCCTGTTCTGTTCAATTGCAGCCTCGACGACACTGGTGTTGTAGCGTCGGAGGTCACGCCTTATCAGCTTTCAGATTCTGAAATTTAGGTCCCTCTGTTCTGATGACCACGTAGGTGGCATTTCCCGTCTGATCCTTATTCAGAGTCTCGGGCAAGAGTTTCTAGTCCCTCTTTATGCCTTTCCCGGAAAAAAACCTTCGAGACACTTGTTGTAGCGTTTTGACCCCCTGTGTCGGTATTATCGTGGACGTTGTCAGTAGTTTCCAGCAGATCGAAACGATTTTTAAGTTCCAATTGAAACCTTTCGGATCCCGTGGCCATTTGGAGCGCAGTAGGTCGTAGAGTAGGCTTCATCATCCGGGCCCTTTTGGCGCGGAAGTCTTAATTTATATATGATCGGACAAGTCGGTGATCACTGCCGGTATTAAACCTGTTAATCACAGAAACATCTCTAAATATACACTTACTGTCCATTAAGATGAAGTGTATCTCATTCCTTGTGCCCTTGTCAGGGCTTCGCCAAGTCCACTTCCTATGGGGCCTCTTCTTACAGAAGGAGTTCATCAAGAAGAGTCCCTGGAACTCTAGGAAGCTGACACGCATGTGGCCCGGGTCGTTTCTGCGCCCGGCCGGAATATCTCTTGTGCTCTTTTGAGAACATTATTTCCTAACAACATAAGGCAGCAGAATTCAACGCGCTCCTCAGAGTACCGCATTGCTTCTCCAGTCAATCCTTCATTATTTATCGCCTCGAAGATGGCGTGACCTTCAGAGTTAACCGTTAATATTAATTTACATACAAAAATGTTCGTTACTTACATGGTCATTGTGTAATACAATTATGTGACGACTATTTTCATTGTAAACCAATTTATCACGTTTGTCGCATGGTATCCTACAAGTTCCGAATATTTTCTTGTATTGACTCATATCCAAAGGATTCTTGCCCATCATGTCTGTAGGGTAACTACCACTGAAATCGTCAAATATATTAATTAAAAGTAAAATGATGATTCTATTCTGTAAGTTTATGTTGTTTATCAGGTCGATTTTTAAATAAAATAGCTGACCCAGATGTAGGACTTGTATTAGTCTCCGCAGATCTTTTGTCACTGGTTTTTGAAATAACGATAATATGCGTGTGTTTGAAAAAGTTACTAGTTGTGAATACATTGGATTATGGTATTCTTTTATGAAGACTGCTCTCTACTTTTAAAAAACAGTGTAAATTGGTAGAATCTTAGCAGACTAGGTAATTCTTGGTAATAAATCATAAGCCCTTACCTGTATACTTTAGCCTTGTATTCTAAAGCCCCTAACAAAAGTTTAGCTGCAAATTCTAATCGTTCATTGTGATGTTTGATTGTACCAAACGGCATTAACAATCCGGGACTTGAATGCACTACAACTGGGTCACGATACTCCAAGTATGCCGCGGCCAGCCACCAATCTTCAAGCCAGTTGTCACGTTCTGATGCCCTCTTCTCTAATAAAACCTGCACGAAAACGAAATACTAAAACTCAAGTCCATCACAGTTCGTAGTAAAAGGTATCTAATTCAAGAACAGGTTACGTCAAGTCATTTAAGATCATTCTCGAGCTAGTCCGGAAAACATGTATCGATTTCGACTAGGCAAACTCTACCAGAAAATTATTGAATGGCCATTACGTAATAAACTTACTTGCAATTTCGATCCCAAGCCTTGTTCAAAGTCTTTTACTAGATTGGTGGTCTTTCTAAACTGTTTTGCATTTAGAAAGGGTTTTACCGATAAAAGGTATTTATCCAAGGTATCCCTTAGTTTCGGGACCGGCAGTCTAGCAAGATTAGTATTAGGTTGAGACTTTGCGCTAGTGTAGTTTGCATATGTTTGTAGTGAAGAAATGTAAGGCTCCAGGAAAAGCCCTCTGGTGGCATACTGTGAACAAATATTTCGGTTATTATGCATCATATAAAAGCAGATGGAGTAAGTATTATATACGTGTAGCTTACGTGTTCCTGTGGGAATACGGGAATAAAATATGCCCCAATGTCGCGGGATAGTGTAATAATAATGAGGATTTCCACATTTAAAAAGAAATACCCAGTGGCACTTTCAGAGCAGCGTTCTGGACTCACTGAACCAGGATCTCACAAGATCTGAATTCCGTCCTCAGAACTCGGATCTGGATTTCGAAAAAAAATGGACCATCAAAGAAACACAAAGTACTGCCACCAGTGACCTATTCAGTGACATGATGTAGCTAAGTAGGTAGTTACAATCCGCCTCACCTTGTTCTGAACGCAAAGTTTACGAGAAGCTGTTTTTATAAAATTAAACATTTGCTCTGTGGCAAATGAAGTAGCGGGCGATAAACTAGTTATGATAATAAATGAACTCCTCTTTAGCATTTTTATAACAAACTATAAAACGATACATTCGGTAAAGCCTTTCACTTTTAAAACTATTTAGGTACTTCAACAATCGAGACCAACTCAAATTAATTTAAATTTTTATTTTATGCTTATGAAGTGTTCAGTTACGTCAAGCTATTTATGTTTTTCATACCTACCATTCATACGCTCCTTTATACAGGGGAATGGGAAGACAAAGTTTAAATAAGTAGGTATACGTCCACTCCTACATTTCATCTCATTAATTAGGTATAAATAATCAATAAATCAATATTTGTGGACATTATCACACAATATCATCTAGCCCAAATTAAGCTATTATAAGCTTGAGCTATGGAAGGTTATATTATATTAAAATACCAGAAATCAAAATGACTTTACTTAAAATGCATTAGACCAAAATACCCGAATTCGAAATACCTTAACATTAAAAATACCTTATTTCAGTACACCTTACCGTAAAATGTCTAAATTTAAAATACAAATAATTATTATATCAGAATTCAAAATACAAATTTTCAAATATCCTTAATAAATACCGAAAATAGAATACAATGTCACTGTCTTCTTTTTTTTTTTTTTTTACGTGAGGGAAAATCCTCATGGATGTTATGCCGGACTCCTACCGACTAAAAATCCTCACGTAACGCCCAACAGCCTATGGTTGTGAGCCCCGGGTAAGCCCTCGGAAGGATGTCCCAGGACTCCCAACAGACCTACGGCCGCCACTGCGGCCTCGCCCAGGGGGAGGTTCGGGTGCTAGCCGCGTCTTTGGGGGGGGGGTTTCGGGTATGATCCCGCTTCTAAGGGGGGGCGTGCGTGAGTTTCTCACGTTACGCTGCCGTCATGGGCCTCCTTCTGTAAGGGCGGTGAGCGACCCTCTCACCGTCCTCAGACCCCCGGTCATGGAGGCCGATAGTCCTCGGCGAAGACACGTCGGCGGCGCCCAGGCCGCAGACTGCGGAACTCGTGTGGGAGAGTTCTCTCTCGTACCCGCCCCGCCGCCTCCTTCACGAGCATGATCTGCTCGCAGAAAGAGGCGGCGCAGTCCCACTTACTCCCGCTGGAGACCATGGCTCGCACCATGGTCTCGAGCGAGAGAGTGTCCACGTCCAGACCCACTACGAGGAACTGGCGCTGTTGCGCCCACGCCGTGCACTCCACTAGCGTATGGAGCGCTGTGTCATCGCTGCGGTCCGCGCAGTGCTGACATTCAGCCGTGGTTTCCCGGTGTCTTCGCCACAGATACCTACCGAAGCTACCGTGCCCGGTAAGTATCTGCGACAACCGGTAGGAGAGAGCACCGTGTCTTCTCTCCAGCCACTCGTTCATGACCGATCTGACGGCCGCGATTGTGGCGAATCCCCCCTTTGGTTGCTCAAGTCGCACCTTCCATGTCTCCACGGTTTCCTGGTGGAGCAAGGACCGCTGGGCCTCGATTTCTCGAGACGCAGGCCTTTGGCCCCGCTCCAGCGCCTCAGTGACGCAAGGGCTCTCGCTTCCAGGTCCCATGGAGGGGTTCCGGCTAGGAGACATGCCGCCTCACCAGAGATCGTGCGGTATCCTCTTATCACCCTGACGGCCATCGCTCTCTGCGGGCTCAGCAATCTAGCCACATTGCTGGCCGTCAGGGTCTCCGCCCATACGGGTGCCCCGTATAGGGCCATGCTTCGCACGATCCCCAGGTACAGTCTTCTGTAGGGAGCGTTGGGTCCCCTGATGTTGGGCATCAGCCGCGCGAGTGCGGCTGATGCTCCTCTCAGTTTTGGGACCAAACTTCGGAAGTGATGTCCGAAGTTCCACCGGCCATCGAGTACGAGCCCCAGATACTTCATTGAGGGCTGCATTGCAGGCGATGCCGATGCTGACGCCCCCTACCTGTAGGCTGGATCCCGCAGGTGGCCCCATCCGAGGTCTGTGGAAGCACAGAGCCTCAGATTTATGAAGTGCGACCTCGAGACCCAGCCGCCGAATCCGACCCACGACTTGAGCGACCCCTGCCGTGGCCTTTAGTGCTGCGTCCCGGTGCGTTGCTCCCCGCGCCGTAACGAGGGTGTCGTCGGCGTAACACGTTACGCTAACCCCTCTGAGCAACGGACCCCGCAGCACCCAATCGTAACCGATGTTCCACAGGAGCGGTCCTAATACCGATCCCTGTGGAACACCGCACGACACATCTCGCCGACCCGGCCCTAGCCAGCTCGGGTAAGTAATGGCCCTCTCGAAGAGATAGGCCCCGACAATTCGACGGAGGTAGGGAGGCACTCCATGGTAAATAAGCGCCTCCCTAACGCAGCTCCAGGGCAAGGTGTTGAAGGCGTTGGCGATGTCAAGAGACACCGCCATCACCACCTCACCCTGTGAGACTGCTTCCTCCGTCAGGCCTCTAATGCGCATGATCGCGTCCACGGTGGAGCGCCCCTGACGGAAGCCAAACTGGCTATCCGCCAGATCAGGCCCCACACGTGTTAGGTGCCCGACGAGGCGTTGTGCAATAATGCGCTCAAAGAGCTTGCACACCTCGTCGAGCAACACGATCGGCCGGTACCCTGATGGGGAGTTTGCCGGCCGCCCCGCCTTTCGAATCAAGACCAGTTTCCCCGTCTTCCAGGCCTTGGGAAACTGGCCTTTTTCGAGGCATGCGCTGAAAAGACCTATAAGTCGAGGCTCAAGCTCCTCGAGAGCCAGGACCCACGCTCGGCCTGGAATGCCGTCGGGTCCAGGGGCGGTGTTTCTGCGGGATTTAAGCCGCAGTACAGCCGCCCCTAACTCACCCTCGGTGACTATGGGCACGTCGTTCTCGCTGCCTTCCGCGTTGGGCGCCTGAGACGGAGCCATGCGCGGAGGAATGTGTTCCTCCACTCTCGTCGGGAACAAGGAGTCCAGGACCCCCTCCAGCCGCTCCGGCTGGAGACTCTGGGTCAGTGGGGGCTCCTTAGGGCGTAATTTTCCCCTTACCATAAGGTACGGGCGCCCCCACGGGTTCCGCTCCAGAGTCTCCATCAGCTCTTCGCGGCCCAACTTTTTGGACCGCTTGATGGCCGTCTGGAGGGCCCTCTTGGCCTCCCTGTACCCATCGTAGAGCTCCGTCTCTCGGGCTGCCGCATCGTCTGGGCGGCGACGCCTCCGGCGGAACCTGGTGTACCGGCGACGTGCGGTAACGCACTCCGCACGCAACTGCGCGATTTCCGGCGTCCACCAGTACACCTGCCTCCTCGCCGGTCTGGGCCTAGCCCTGGGCATCGCCGCATCGCAGATGTGCGACATGGCTCTCCCGAACCACTCAACTTCGGCATCAACATCGGCAAGCCTGTCCGCTGTCGGAATCCAGGCCTGCACGATAGCCGCCTCCAGGAGAGCCTCCCGATCAAGGCGATGGAGTGCCCAACGCGGTTCCGGGGGATTCGAGATTGCTGGTGGCAGGTTTGGTGGAGGGGAGAGGTCGAACCGAATATATCGGTGATCTGACGACGTCTCCTCCTCCTCCACCACACGCCATCCCTGGACACGGCGGGCAAGCTCAGGGGTCGCAAACGAAACGTCTATGACCGAGCTGAGCCCCCGCCGCGTCCAGGTTGCGACATTCCCCCGATTCAGGATGACTAGGCGACGTGTAGTGACCCAGTCCTCCAGTATCCTCCCCCTATCTCTGGTTTCCCGGGAGCCCCAAGCCTACCCAGGCATTGAAGTCTCCCAGGACCAAGACAGGGCGAGGCCGGCATGCAGCGAGAACGACGTCCAGCTCAGGGAGCCATAGCTCAAACTGATGCTGGTCAAGGCTCGGCGTGATGTAAACGGCCACGACAGCCACACCCTCATAATCCGCCGCGACGCAACCCGGGCCCCTAGCGATAAGCGCTAGGCGCGAGTCGTCCGCGCCGGTACCCCCAAAGACAGTCGCCAGGCCGTCCAGATCCATCGGGCTTCCCGGGTGCACCCAGTACGGCTCGGCGACAACGGCGACATTGATGGACCACTGCCTGATGCTCTGGTACAGAAGGTCCTGAGCACCAGAGCAGTGGTTCAGGTTCACCTGCAGGATGCGGATATGGGTGTCCATTAATGAACATCCATCTCCGCACCCTGCCGCGAACGTGGACCCTCACCCCCCCGTGCGGACGGACGGGGCTTCGGCCTTGAGGCAGCGCAAGCCTTGCTGCCCGCCCGGTGGTCGGCCTCCTTGCCCTCCGCCACGCATTTAAAACAGCGTGGCGGAGCGCCACAGGCAAGGGCCGTGTGACCGGGCTGGCTACAGCGGAAGCACCGGTTTCCCACGGTGACTTCCGCCGTACACTGCACTCCTACATGCCCCACGACCAGGCACCTAAAGCACCTGGCTTCGCGGGGCTGCAGGAGATGCACCTGCGCCCTCAGGAAGCCCCCAATTAGGAGGCTTCGTCCGTCCGCCACTTTCTGAGCCGCCGCGACGGGGCAGCTCACGACTGCCGACCCGTGACCGGTGGGGCCAAAGCGAATTTCGTTTGACCTCACCTGATCACGAGGGCAGCCGCTTGCCTCCACGACGGCAGAGATTATCTCCTCCGTCGTGGCCGCGTCATCCAGACCCGAAATGCGCAGACTCGCGCATTTGTTGGGTCTGGTGACGCGGACGTCACCCGTGTTCAGCGACTCCCTCAGCTTTGCCGCTAGGGCATCAGCTTTGGGGCCGCTGGTGGCGCCAGAGACCTCTAGGAGGCGTGCTCCGGTGCGCGTCACCTTGCACCGGAGACCTCCCTCAATCTCGAGGGCCTTGAGGTCGACTGAGGCTTTCGCCTGCCTCAGTACCTCGGCGTACCCCACGCCCTTCGCCTTGCCCTCTGTCGTCACCGTGATGACGACGGCAGTGGAGCGAGGAGCGCGGAGCCTCTTTGGCGCCTTCGCCGCGGCGGCCTTTGCCGCTGTTGCGGCGACTTTTGCTGCCTTCTTGGCGACTTTTGCCGCCTTTTTGGCATGTGTCACTGTCTGTCACTCACACGTTTTGTTATTTGGCTTTAACTTATTTACAACCTAAGTAAAGCCGCAGTTGTAGCCGTAGGTCTGTTGGTCCTTGGGTATCCTTCTGAGAGCTTACCCGGGGCTCCCAACTGTAGGCTGTTATGTAGGATACGTGTGGTTTTTAGTCGGTAGGAGTCCGGCATAGTATCCATGTAGGATTTACCTCATGTGGGCTAACGAAAAATAAAAAAAAAAAAAGTCGGGGTGTTAACCATTCACAGATATGTAGCATCCATGTAGGATTTAAATCATGTTAAAAAAAATGTATTTTGTGTTTGAACATTTTAGGATAAGGTATTTGATAAATTTATTGTTTGGGTTTCGGTTATTCGACCGTAAGGCATTTTAAATTATTTATATTTTAAATATTTGCCTTCTGAATATTGATATTTTGATTTCGGGTATTTTGGGCTACGATATTTTGAGTAAAGGCATTATAATTTCTGGTATTGTGACGGTATACCGCTATGGAATCTAGACGATTGATAAATATACCTACTTATTAGATTTCTAAATAGGTACATACATCTCAGTATAGTTGAATATAGATAAATTACACCCAGACACAGAACAAATCAAAGTGCTAATCACACAAAGAGATTTGTCCTGTGTGGGATTCGAACCCACGACCTCCGAATCCGTAGTCAGGCAGGCACACTGTGCACACTAACCACTGGAAAACAAGGCCAGCCAGGTATATCTGGGTTCTTTAACTTAATAAAATCATATACCTATCTAGGTAACCTAACTTACGTAGTAACTATTTAGTAATCTGTGACCTAACCTACCTTCTCTAGGTGAAAAAGAATTAACGAAAAATGCAAATTGGGTAGGTACTCAATGCCAATGAAAAAGAATAAATTAGTTCAAAAATTTGCACACACAGTGGTCGACATTCCTCGCACAATAAACGCGTAAAAGTGACAGTGGACCATATCTATGAGCACCAATAATTCAGGTTGTATGAACGCGTTGAGAAGAACCGATGGCACAGTAAACGTTTGGAGATCGCGAATATACAAACGTAAAGTCGTCCACCCGAAAGACCAAAAACGACATGAATAAAGTTTTAGGGAGCAAATGCACGCGGAAAGCGCACTGATTTTTGGGCATGAATTGGGAAGACCCAAGTCCAGCAGTGGCCTGCTATATCAACCGATGCTCACAGCTCCACCCCCGCGGTACCGTAATGAATGAAGCTTTTCCGAATTAGTCCATTGAAATGTTACATGAGCTTTGCATTTATTAGAGGACGCAATTTTATTTTCGGGACATGTGTGGGGGGTCAATAGAAGCTTAACCTCAAGTTTGTGGGGTCGCCACCCTTGTCCCCCGGCCGCCATCTTGAAAAGAGGGGGGAAAAAACACTTTTTTCGCAATATTTCGGAAACTATGAGTCTTACAAAAAAATTGAGAGTCATAATTTGTAGCATATTGTTTTGCCTACAAATATGTTAAACAATTTTTTTCCTAAATTAAGGAAGTTATAAACAAAAAATTGAAAATAAAATTATTTTCATTTTCAATTTTATAACATCCTTAGGAGATGAAGCCCGGTACGGTAAGCGATCTACGGGTCTGGCGGTATTTTAGCAGGGATGGTACACATGACATTGGGGGGTGGTTTTGACTAGGTCAGTTGGGAGCCGTGAAAAAATTCAAAAATCATAAGTGCGCCGTGAACCAAAAAAAGGTTGGGAACACCTGCCGTAGCATAATAGACGTTTGCAACACCAGATGCGACCTAAAGTTGAAAATTTTCAAGCCACCAATAGCACAGTATATATAACAGTATATATATGTTGTTTAACCAGTATTGTAGCTCCCTACAAACGGACGAAGCGCAAGCTATACCTACGATTCTCGTTTTCGGCAGGCCTTTCAGCACGCAAGCAGCGTCCGCAGTCGCGATTGTGCCGAGTAGACGAATCGTAGTCGTTTTTTTAAATAGTAACCGCGCGTGTTTTATTTACTTAAAATATTTAATATGACAACTAGAGTCTATTGTGCTTGTTTTGGTTGCATGAATTCGTCAATAGTAGAACCCAGAGATAACGTTTTTTATATTACCTGGAAACTCCGAAAGGTTAGACTATAAATTGATTTTACTTAAGTACTAATTGGTACTATACTACTAGTTGACTAAAGTTAAACAAAGTGATTGACACGAGTGAACTAGGTAGTTACATGTAGTAGGTATGTTTGTGTTTAAAACTAGACTTGTGCTTGCTCAGTCAGTGAACGGTGCGATCCAATATAAAACAATATCCAAAAAAAACTAGTTCAGAACTCTAGTACGTGTAGGTAGTACATTTAGTTCCGTTGTCAGTTCGTAGTTATTTAATTGAGAGCAATGATTTAGGTATGTTTCAAGAGTATTCATTTCTTTGTGGATGACCGATGTTACAGTACACTTAGCACCGTATGACTTTGATTGACAGCATTTTTGTTACCTATGATTTTTATTACACGCGTAGAGACAAATTTGAAATTCCAAAATTTAACACAACTTGACAATGTACGAAAAGTACTAGTGTACTTGAGACTGACTAGTACTTTCAAAGCGAAAGATAGTTTTAATTTTGTAAATCACAAATTTAACGCAATGATTATAAAGACTAGAATTCCGTGATTCTATAACTGACAAAACATGTGATGAGCCGATTATTATGGCTACGCCGCTTACTCGTTTTCAAATTTCTATACCCGTCTCACACAATCGTTAGTAGGTAACGGGCGCTGCGCCGCCGCGCCGCCCCGCGCCAGGCCCCCGTGACTCGCTCAAGGCCGCGCGCTGTACACCTACCGCTCGGCGTACTTTCGAAAGTACAACTGGCAGAAGGAAAACCATCGCCTAATTTCAACATCAAATTCAACATCAAATTTAATTCTGTCCAATGAGTTCATATCTGATGGTATGGAAAAGGGTGCACAAGTGGATGTCATATATACTGATTATCACAAGTGTTTTGACCGAATTGATCATCAGCTACTTTTAAAGAAATTATTGGCAGCAGGCATCCACGGAGACTTGTATAGATGGTTTTCATCATATGTAGAAAACAGGACACAGGCTGTGGTTCTGCAGGGTTATGTATCTACTTGGAAATCTGTTCCCTCAGGCGTCCCACAGGGCTCGATCTTGGGCCCGCTCCTCTTTGTATTGTTCATAGCTGACATAAGCACCTGTTTTAAGAATTCATATATATTACTTTATGCTGATGATATGAAAATACATAAAAAAATAAAAACATTATCAGATGTACAGGACTTACAGACTGACCTTGACAGATTTGAATTATACTGTGCCCACAATAAACTCAAACTTAACATAGCAAAATGCTGCCAACTATCATTCTCAAGACTGAAATCTACAGTTGGCTCTGGCTACACTTTAGCTAACCAACCTATCAATAAAGTCAGTAGTGTCAGGGACTTAGGTGTAGTACAGGACAGCAAATTAATTTTTGATCAACATATTGATAATATAGTGACCAAAGCATCAAGGGCTTTGGGTTTCATATTGAGAGCATCAGCTAACTTCCAAGATATAAAGCCAGTCAAGGTTCTATATTGTGCATATGTGCGCAGTCACTTGGAGTACTGTTCCCAAGTATGGAATCCTCAGTATGAGATATACACATCTGCTATTGAGAAAGTGCAAAGAAAATTCCTCAGGTATTTGGACTATAGAACAAAGCAAATTTCACTGAATTATGAACATCGATGTAGGCGGTACCATTTCCTGACTCTAGAACATAGGCGCCACATCAGTGATGTTTGTTATTTAGCAGACATTGCTGGTGGCAGAGTGAGGAGTGGTGAGCTGTTGGGTGGTATAGGTTTAAGAACAAATATGCTTGGACTCCGCCAGAGACCTCTGCTTAATGTACCATTCGCTAAAAGTAACTATAGGCGTAATTCTTTTTTCTTGCGGAGTGCATCCTATTTTAACGATCTTCCATCTTCATTACACTTTGATCTATTCTGCGCTCGGGCATGTACGATAAGAAGAATCATGGCGAAAGATTTCTTTGATAATGATGTGGATCATGATGTTTAAGTCATAATATGTGTTTCTCAGCGTCAGTCTGTAACCTAACGCAAATCAATTATGTAGTGTTTGTACTTAAATATGTATTTACAGCTTTCTTTCGTATAAAGTTTCTAAGGTTTTCATTGTATTCTATTTTACATTATTATAATATGTGTTTAGTATTTAATTATCGTAGCAGTAATTTGTAAAAACTAATATAAATATTAAAATTTATGCGCACAACACAAACAAGGATGAAGGAAGGATGACAATGTTGACTTGACAGTTGAAGTTGACGTTTGACATGAGCCAAGCAAATCATAGTTATTTTAGTTTTTTTTTTTTTTTCTCCGTTCGCTATAATTTAGCTTGGTTAGTGGGATGGACACAGATGCATTTATTCTTTTATTATGTTTATATACTTATTGTGAGAAGTTTATTATGTATTGAAGTGTTATTTATTTATTTTTTCATTATTACGCTCATTTAAATTTGTAGTTATATAATATAATATTGTAGCAATATTTGTATTGTAGTTATATCTATATATGGAGGCTTGTTATTAGCAATATTGTAATCTATTTGTTTTATCTAGTTTTATATTAGTCTGTAAGCCTTCTACAAAAGTAATAAAAAAAAAAAAAAAAAAAAAAAAAATTTACTTTTAGGAACATATTTTATTCTAATTAAAAACCCAATTTGATCAGTCATCTTTACAAAATTAAATTTTATTAATAAAAAAAAAAAAAAAATCTAACCTAACCTAACCTATTCCGTTATGGGATGCGGGGTCCTACTAACATCTTAAGGACCCCAATGGGTCGGATCCTCCTCGTGGTGCATCCTGGGCAACGGAGTAGCGACCACTCCCCTTCCTCTGTGGGGGAGTTGTGCTACTCTGGCTAATTCCAGATATGTGATAATTCATAGATGCTCCCGCCCTGCCATGCAGTTCGGGCTGCCGGCCGTGAATAACGGCGCGACCGGCGGCAACAGTGCTGGGCCGCTGTCACCTCGCCAGTTGACGAGGTGATGGCGGCAAAGCGGGAGGTGCACTGTGCGGGGGAGCGGGAGTAACCGATAATGCTCCCGCTCTGCCGTGCAGTTCGGGGGCGCCGCGGTGAGGAGTTACTGCGCGCCCCCGATTGTTTCTTGACCGTGGGCGTAAGGTCGGGGGACCCCGCCCACCAACGGTCACATGGCGGTGGGCACCTTTTCCGTATTCCAGGGGTGCCCATTAGCGCACGCCTGCGCCAGCCGCTCTCTGTCTCCTCTATTACAGAGGGGCGCTCGAGAGCGGTGCAGGCGTGGACTTCAGCTCCTTAGGGAGCTTTGGGGAGCCGCCCATCTGGCTCCCCCGAGGAGAGCCCCGAATAAACGGGGCGCCCCTAGCCGGGTCGACGTGAATAATCTTTTGATATCCCTCGGCCCGGCTAAAGGGTGAGGAGGAACACCGCGGGGTTTAGTGGGTAGGACGGTCCATTCCGGACCGGGCCGGGAGTCCCACACATGGGATGAAGGCGCGTAAATGCGTTCCCCGCTTCAACAAAAAAAAAAAAAAAACCTATTCCGTTATAAGATTGTAAAATTTGGAGTGCAAGTTAGTATTTTTGATAAGCAATTTGTAGTTTTGTTTAGCAAATCTTATATCCGGTGCACGAACCACATTTTTGGTTTAAATTCGATAAAAAAAAGGTGATCTCGTTTTGTGTAACATTTTAGTTTTTTAAGTAGTACATGTTTAGTTAATCAATTGGTTTTTTGCACAGCATTCAGATTTCTGGTATGCATTCCGTTAATTAGTGGAATTACCTAGTGCGCAGAAAAATTATATAGATGTGCATTTCAAAATATCCCATTTATAAGACCAATTTGTTAATAAATCACACATAAACATGGTTTTTAAATATAATCTAAAGGTACATGCATTTTTATGCATTACGCGGTACGTAAAACTATAAGGTAAAATGTGGGCGTATACTATGCCTCTGCCTACACCTTCGGGGTAAAGGCGTGACTATATGAATGTATGTATGTACATATTTACAATCACAATATTAAATAGAAAGTCAAAGTAGGCACATATTATTAAAATGCTATAGGTGGGCAGCCCTACCGCATGCTTACGTACCGCGCGGCTGTAGGCATTTATTTCTAAAATCGGCTGAGTCAAACTACAGTATACAGTGCCAATAGAGCCTTTAACTTGGATTAACAACCGGGATCAACGGTGTAATGAGCCATACGAACCACGGAAACACTCGCAATTAAACGTTACAAAGTGGTCACCCCTGCAGAGACCGGCCATAGTTAATATTGCTTACTGCGGAGCTACCAGCGCTTTAACTTCAACAAAAATTAATTGCGTGTAATTTTGACCATTCATACCAAAAAGTGACCACAACTACCATGGCACCATGGTTCCAAACCCCGGAAGACGACCTAGATGCGGGAGATTTCCCACCGATCGGCTATAAGCGTATACCTGGGCGCGACTGCGAAAGAAGGCAGAGTAGGATCAAATCAGAATGTGGTGGATATGTGTAGTCACTGTGGGAAATATTATGTACTCGAAAACAGCAGCAGCCATTAAGTATGTTACATAGATAAGTAAAAGGAGGATTCGCATGCATGGTGAGGTCATGTTTTTCTGTAATTTTTTGAAGTGAATCCTCTATATGGGCGTTGGAAAAAAAATTCCGTCACGTCACATTTTTCGGTTACGTGTCACATTTTTTCGTTACGCGCCCCAGCTTTTTCTCGTCCCTTTGGAGTTTTGAACTTTTGGACTTTGGACTTTTGGCCTTTTGGACTTTTAGACTATTGGAGTTACTTTTGGAGTTTTGAACTTTTGGAGTTTTGGATTTTAGGAGTTTTGGACTTTAGCACTTTTGGATTTTTGAACTTTTGGACTATTGGACTTTTGGGCTTTTGAACTTTGTAGTTTTGGACTTATGGACTTTTGTAGTTTTGGACTTTTAGAGTTTTGGAGTTTTGGACTTTGGACTTTCATGATATTTCTTTAAGAAATAAGGTCATGAAAAAGTTTCACTTCTTACGTGTGTACAGTAGTACACGCACACATTTATTTTTTATCTTAGCTACCCAAATTGATGTTGCTCATCTGAGGAAAGCCATGGCAACTTTTAGCAATTGGGGACCACTCTCACAGACTATAAACTACTGATAGTGGTCTTCAAGTTGCAGGCCCCATGATGTAACTATTCACGCTCCACTTGACAGTCCCAGAATTGTAAGAGAAGGGAAAACCGGTGGTTCCAAGTTTCTATGGTAACTATGTTAGAAATGATAAGTATGTGGCTATGGGGCTCCTGTCAAGTGTGCACACAAAAGAACCAGAAGTCATGGTTTGACCCACCCATCCTAATTAGTCAGCCAGCTAATTCGAGATGAATTTACTTTGTACCCATCACATGACAATACATGCCTGCATCATAATACAAAAATATGTTAGACACTTACACCACAGATAAATAAATAGTTACTACGTCTTACACTTGGTATTTTGAATTCACCCTAGAACTATTTATTTAATGATTTTTTTATTTATTAATATTAAATAACTAAATCAATAAATGTATGTGAACGCTGGATGATAAAGGTAACCATAATGCTTGGGCACAATGGTACAGCTTAATTTTATAAAAGATCTAACTGAAGCTAAGTGAGAAGAGAATGTTAAAAGTAAAATTTAAAGAAATGTAGGGATGCAAGCTGCGGGTAGGATGAATTTACAAGAATTACTCATGGACTTATCTTGAGAAATATAAGAGAGTTATTAATATGAGATATGAATAGATATAATATAACTAATTGTCGAAATTGTCACAACACAGACATATGTAATAAAGTGAAATGTAGTGTGGCAGGTTGTTAGTAATACTCACAATATTTTGGGCCATTCGTAACATGTTTGCCTGTAACAGAGGTATCAATGAATACCTATTTTACTATAAGTCACGTTTATCTTACAGAGAAGTTTTCACGGTAAATAAGTTATAACTAAAAATAGTACATATTTATTATCATTATTTAAAGCCTGCGGTTAAAGGACTTTAATCGGATGGATTATATTTTCACATGGTAAAACACAAGTTAATTTTATTATGTACATTATTTTAAACATATTATTGAACTTACGTTTTTATCGAGTACACCAGTGTCAGTGTTGTTCAGTATTTGAGCACTGCACAACATCTGTAGTCATAAACACAATCGAATACCTATAGTACACACACAACTATCTGGTGATACTATGAAGCGATACAGATACAATTGATATTGATTCCGTGAATACAATAGCTTTATTAGTATAACAGAACAGTGTGAATGTGGTGGCCGCGGCGGCGGTCTTTCCCATTCTGATTAAATTAAATTCAGCTGATAATATTTACATTTTGATTGTGTCGCATGTCGCTAACTAATCAAAATTATTTGACACTTGACATTATAAGTTTTTAATTACTTATCAAGTACCTAGCGCTTAAGACTTATGCAACGTTTACACGCTTGGTGGTTTTTACGCCTTGGCAAATTGCAAACAGCCCCAAGCCATCACAAATCTTGTTTGGCGTTTGGAAGGCGTTTACACGCTTGAGAATGCGTCAGTCTGCAACCTACCTCCAAGCACGGCGGACACCGAACTTGTCACGGCTATTGCATTTGGTTTAATGTACTTTTATTTGAAATGCAAGCAAAGTGAAACAAAAATAACCTGCCAAGTGCGAGTCGGACTCCCACACGGAGAGTTCCGTACTAAAAACAACAAAAAGTCTTATTTGTTACATGGGAGCCCCCTCTTTTTTAGGGTTTCTTTTTATTTAACGTTAAGGAAAATCCTTTACGGATGCTATGCCAGACTCCTACTGACTAAAACCCTACGTAACGCCCAGCAGACTACGGTTGGGAGTCCCGGGTAAGCCCTCGAAAGAATGTCCCAGTAAATGTCCATTTTGTTTTAATTATATTTTTTTTTATGAAAATACACTGCTCGATATTCTGAGAGTATTTCAAGCGTCTACTGGTTGCTCTTATTACCTATTAACACTACATATTATAAAACAAGTATTGCACTGTAGTGGTTGTTAACCACAGAGCAACGCGCGCCTTAGACAGTTCGCGTTGCTCTATAGCATTATAGTGTTAACTATCTGTTAAGTATATAGATCCTCTACGGTAGGTACAGTATATATTTCGCAAAGAGTTTGTGAACTCTATGTTTAATTTCTTTTTCAGAATATTGATGACATTTGAATGATGACATTATAAATACGATACGTCTCAACAGTCTCATGCACCGAGCATGTAATTGAATTGTGTGTTTGTACGTAAATTGTTTATACTGGAGAAAAATCTAAAATATGGGCTCTTTGTTGCCTATTTCCTATGAAATTGCTATCTTTGAAATATTACCTAAAGTAATCTGCTGAAAGCGTTGTTCACTCTTTAAAGAAAAAATATTTACGATGAAAGTCGAAAATTAAGTTAGTATGTGACCCGTATAATGTTCAATCATGGCGACAGGAAATTAATTTCTTTGAGCAATATTTGATGGTGCTATACCTCCTAAAGTATCCATTTAATTTGTATGGTGTAAAGGAATGAATGATCTTGATGATATGTTTAAGCCAACTAACGTATTTAAATTGAGAAGGATACCTTATTACCTAAAATATACAATAGAATGGCGAAAAAACACGTTTGTTGTATGGGAGCCCCCCTTAAATATTATTATGCTTTTGTTTTTAGTATTTGTTGCTATAGCGGCAACAAAAACGCATAATCAGTGAAAATTTCAAGTCTTTAGCTATCACCGTTCATGAGATACAGCCTCCTGACGGACAGACAGACAGACAAACAGACAGATAAACAGACGGACAGCGAAGTCTCATGAATAGGGTCCCGTTCTTTACCCTTTGGGTACGGAACCCTAAAAAGGAAAGCTCGACGACCACTAAGATGGTGGATGAAAAAGATTCATCCAAATCGTAGGTACCAGGTAGCTACTATTTTTGTTTAACCAGGATTCAATCTGGTAATGCTCCAGAAGAGAAAGACTCTCCTCATTCGACCAGCGACTCATTTTTTATTTATTTAGCACGAGCAAGCAAGCGTGTAGTCGCCGCGAGATCACAATGGCTACTAAACGCGGACCAACATGTAAATGCGTCGCAAACGTTTGCCGCAAACACCCTTTGATCTGCGTCAAAAAACCGACACTCGACTGGATCGGCAGCAAGCGCCGACAAACTCACGCAAGCCAAGCCAAACGCCTTCTTTACACGCTTGTGATTGTCGAGGCTTGCCAAGGCTTGACAAGCGTGTAAACGTACCTACCATTAAAAACATACGTCCGAAAGTGTTGGTCTTTGGACATCATAAACTTATTTAAATTATTGTATGTCTTTACAAGGTCACTAAATCTAAATCCGTTCCAAATTTTAGTATTTTTCCGAGGGCGTTCCGAAATAGAGTCCGAAATGCAATAAAATCCGGTACATCGGGTTGCAGTGGAAAAAAGTCGTGAACACAGACTTACAATACTTATTGTACGTCTGTGGTCGTGAACAACTTGTGTCTGAAGTCGAGGCTACTCTCACTAGAGTGTCCGATTGGGGTAGACAAAATCTTGTCCAATTCAACCCTACCAAGACACAAGTTTGTGTTTTCACCGCAAAAAAGACCCCATTCACTGTGGCGCCAAAATTTCAGGGCACATCTCTCACCATCTCTGAAAGTATAGGGATCCTTGGTGTTGACATCTCCAGTGATGTGCAGTTCCGCAGTCACTTGGAGGGCAAGGCCAAGCTGGCATCCAGGAAGCTCGGAGTGCTCAGAAGGGCGCGACGGTACTTAACTGCGGCGCATGCACTGCTTCTCTATAAGTCGCAAGTGCGTTCGCATATGGAGTACTGCTGTCACCTCTGGGCGGGGGCACCCGAATACCAGCTTCATCCATTTGACTCGGTGCAAAGGCGAGCTATGAGAGTTGTCAACGATCCCGTACTTGCAGGTGGTGTGGAACCTCTTAGTGACAGGAGAGACTTATAAAAATAAAAAAAATAAAAATGTTTATTTGACACAAGTATTTTACAATGAATACAATATTTTACACTAAAATTACACAGTGTTCACAAAAAGTGCTGATTCTGTATTCCATACTAGGCAAGAGCCTGTATTATGGAGGACAGCGTTCAGTCGTGGAGATTATGATTACTTAATTAAAATATGAGTCAAAAAGTGCCGTGATATCGCTCTGCACAGCAGAGTTCGTCGTATAAAGGAATATAGGTACTATTTATATATTATTTTAATTTCATAACATATTAACTGGTTGGGTTGACCCGGGCGGTGACCCACTACCACGACACACGCCAATTTGCTTAATTAGATCGTAACGAGCGTGGCACCAAGTTTCGGCTCATTTTGGATGAAACCGAAACTGCGGCCGCGGCCGAAACCGAAACTTCGGCCGTTCACTACTTTTGGAACACCTAGCATTCTATTAAAGAAATGTACTTTGTATTTTACTTTTTTATCATTGTATTATTTATAGTGTCCGACCGAAACTGGTTTTCCGGCCGAAACCGAAACCGAACTTCCGGCCCCAGGGTCAGTTTCGGCCGAAACCGAAACTCACGTGTTCATATTGAAAAAAAAAAAAAAAAAACAGCCAAGTGCGAGTCGGATGCCCGCAGAGAGGGTTCCGTTACAAAAATTTCCGTTTGTTGTGTGGATGCTTTTTTCTGATTTTAGTAGGTATTTTTTCCCCCCATTCCCAACTGACCACGTGAGTTATCCACCTGGTTGGTCAGTTAGGAATAAAAGTTCCTAACCACCCACCTTGTGCACATGGTTGGTCAGTTAGGAATAAAAATTCCTAACCACCCACCAGTGACTGTATAAAATAAATAATGTCCATAATGTCTATTTTATTAATATACCCACTTGAAAAGGTCTTAACCGACCTTAGGTGTAAATGATAGACTGTATATCCTTGTACTAAAATTTCTCTTTATTAAAAACTCACAGCTATTTATGTCTACTCAGGTAACGAAACCATACCGCGATCTACATACTAAATACAAAAAAGTGGTGCCATCTAGTTACATATTTGGAACTAAATCCTGACTTAAACATTCCGCCCACCAAGGACAGAATGAATGTCCTTCACATTTAAAACCGCCCACCATGACATTATCTAGTTTGCAATATCTTAACTTACTATGTACAAGAAACATGAACTGAAATCCTTTCGACAACATAAGTACAATAAAACAAAACAACATATAATTAAACATTAATCATCATTAACTGTTAAAACACACAGTTAAGATGTAGGACGTTTTAGTGTAGAATCCAGAATCCTACCAAACAACCATTGACTTGGAGGCAACTCGTCCTCCTTAACTAAAACTATATCCCCAACTGCTGGTTCAGGAATTATAAAGCCCATTTATGAAGATGCATCAGCTGTAATAAGTACTCGTCCGACAATCAACACCAAAAGCTCTGAAGCATCGCCTGTATATCCTGCCAACGTCTCAAAATCCTAATTTGAATTTTCGTAATTTGCCTTTACACATATTACGAAATGACCTAGAGCTATGGGGATAAGTTCTTCTGGATCATTATTGATCACAGTTCACGGACATGAGTTTAAACAAACCTCTTCTAATTCAAATGAACTCAAACCCGCTTTAATATTTGAATTAGTGTTCTTACTAGTTTGAAACATCTGCAAAAAGCTATAATTTTCTCAAAAATATTTTTATCTATTATGCCTACGTAAAACTTTTATAAATACTTCCTCGTTTGTCTCTTAATTCTTCAATTTGGTGTATGTTATTTGTTCTTAAAAACCTCGAAGTACACTTCTAAATATCCAGTTGAACTAGATCTGCAGGTTGAACACCTCGTAATTCATAATCTGCTGAATTGTCCTTAGTTGACACATGGGATCATAGTGAAATTTCTGGAGTCTATTTGCCACAAATTTCTTCCAACTACTAGCATGCTTACTTATCCAATACATTAGAATTGTAGAGTTTGTCCAAGCCTTTAAATGAATTCTCGGATTATTTAGAACTGCTGCAATCTTTAGCAGTAATGCTGTCACTAAAGTAGCTCCACAAAGTTCAAGTCGTGGTATACTTACTTGCCTTACTACTGCCACTCTTATTTTGGCACCTACTGATCCGACAAAACATGACTGGATGCCTTTATTACATGAACATAATTGACAACGTTGGATACGTCCAAAATTCCATGCAGTTCTACAGTGAAATCGCTTGACTGCGTACACAACCACCTAGGAATACAAATTCAGACAGATGTATCAACTCGTTGCGGTAAGTATTCCAATAATGTATTATGTCAGTTTCTTCATCCCATCCTGTTCCTGCTATCCACAATCGCTGTATGAATATCTTTGCTTATATGACACTCGGCGCTATCCATCCTAACGGATCACATAAACGCTATACATCCGATATAATTTTTCGTTTGGTTACAGGTGCAGACAGCGGCGGCAGCTTCACCGAGTACTGATATTCATCATCATTTTTGTTCCAGGTAAGTCCAAAAATTTTTACTATACTATCCGTTTTTTGTTCTACCTTCCTATTCGTTTCCTCTTGCTCTTCATTATTGTCCTTTGTTACCTTTTGCTCTAACATAGTTAATAAATCTTCCTTATTACTAGACCATTTTTTGTAATACAAATCCACCTTCTTGCAAAAGTTCATTCATTTCTTTAGCTAGCCTTTCTCCTTCTTCCACAGTTTTACAGCCACCCATCCAGTCATCCATATGAAATTCATGAGCTACTTTCTCGGATGCTATTGGATATTTATCCTGATAATCTGGTTGCAATCTAGGTTCCACCATAATGGTATCATTTAATGAAATGTCATTTTTATTTTTACAGGATGCATAAAAACCAAAATGGATCTTGGCCGTCGTCCTTTCTTCCTTTCTAACGGCATGATGCGGTAGATACACGGATTTTTCTATGCCTTTATTATGTTTTCCTACTAGCTTCTTAAGATCCAAGTTTAAGTATTCTTGCCTAACTTCCGAATGTCGATCCTTAAGTATTGGATTTGAATCGAACTTTCTTTCTATACTCTTAAACCGTCTAATTGAAATTTCATGTAAATCTCCTTTCTTGTAGGAAGAAACTTCTTCTCGGAATGGCAGTTTGAGAGCACATCGCCCATTCAGCGTACGGCGCGTAGTTGCACCAAAGAAGTCTTCACACCTTTGTTCTTCAGATGTTAATATTTTTGAAGGCAATAAACTCTCTGTTTCTAAGTCCCAAACGCGTTTCAAATCAAACTTCTCGGTGCAAGTATGGAAAGCTGTGATTCTGTTTTCACCTTTAGCAGTCTCTACAGGCCCAGATAATATCCACCCAAAAGTGGTGCACTGTGCTACTAGAGCACCCGCAGGCGATCGTAATACACCTTCCCTTAGTATCCGACCATAAATATCTGCTCCTAGCAAAATGTCAATTCCAGTTGGCACATCAAATTGAGGATCAGCCAAAGTAATTCTCGACAAATCAACCCAATCACCTAAAGATATTGTTGTTTCTGGAAGGTAACAAGTAATCTTGCTAAGAACATATGCCTTTACTTGTAAAATAACGCTAGGGTGTGTTTTTGACCTCAATGTGATTACAACCATTGATTTAGACACTGACGCGTTTTGACCACCCAAACCCGATACGACGTTGGTAACCGAAATACGCTTTAAGCCTAGGCTCTGGACCGTAGCCTCAGTAACAAACGATGCTTGAGAGCCCTGGTCCAATAATGCTCTAAACATTTGATATTTTCCTGCTCTCGATTTAGCTTCAACCAACGCTGTTGGCAATAATACATGGCTGCTCTTATTCTTGGCACAATTTGCCATATGACTTACCGTTGACATCGGCGAATTACCGTGTGAACTAGACTCCTCGTTTGTTTTAGTGTCTCTGCCCGAAGCTTCTTCAACTGTTTGACCTACTAACCCTGAACCAACAGTTGAAGATGTAACATTCCTTGGATGCAGCAAAGAATGATGGCGTTTATGACATACTTGGCAATTAATGGGTATTCGGCAAAATTTTACACTATGGTTGCTCCCTAAACAATTAAAACATATCCTATTTTTCAAAACAAACTCCCTTCTAAATTCATAATCCTCTTTGGTAAACTTTTTACAAAAACATAACTTATGTTCCTCATTACAAAATTCACAAGCGAGTTTCCTGACATTAGTAGCATGTAAAACCTTTAACATTGGTTTCTGTTTTGTTGGCTCAATCGCTTCCAAAGCTCGAAACCTACTACTTAGAAAATCGCTCAACTGACTATAACTAGGTAAGGAATTAGAATCTATAGTATTTGAAATGTGCAATTCCCATTCCTTGCGGGTTTCTGGATCAAATTTCAAACAAAGTAGATGTATAATTATGGGGTCCCAAGAAGACACATCTACATCCAAATTAGATAGCGCTGTCAAACAATCAGTTGTAGTGTCAACAAACTCTTTTAAAATAGTAGCTGAAGCAGAAGTTGTGCTTCTCTGACCCAAAAAACGCTTTAAAATATTGTTAACCAGGAACTTTTTGTTATTGTATCGCTGCTCTATGACATTCCAACAACCTACATAGTTCGCAGCCGTTACAGGTGTATTTCTTATGAGTTGTTCTGCTTCTCCTGTCAAATATCCTTTCAGATATTGTAAGCGCTGAACATCATCAAGCGACTTATTATTGTGGATCATTGAAATAAAAAGATCCCTAAATGTAATCCAGTCTGTGTATTTGCCCGAAAATGTAGGAATAATAATTTTTGGCAACTTTACTAGGTTAGGCTTTGTATCACTATTCTTATTGTCTCCTACATCTTTTGGCAACCCTAACTCTCTTGGAAGATCAGATAAAGATTTTTTCAATTCCCCTTTATAATCCAAAAATTGTACTTCAGTAAGATCGTAAGTATCATTTAAAATGTAATTTTCATTTTTTAATTTAGCAGGATCATTTTCCTGTAACAACTTCTTATGACCCTGTTTGAAATCCACCCACATCTCTGTTAAAGCTTCCAACCTGTTCTCAATGTAATCTTTATTTGATCTTTCCTTAGGACATTTCTTAAAGTTAACTCTAGCCTTAGTTATCCTATTAGATAAATCATTCTGGTAGTTTATGAGCGCTTGAAGTGTTGCCATATTGTTAACTTAACAACTTAGAATAATAACTGAAAATAGTTCTCGAAAAGTTTCAAAGTGTTTGGCAATTCTGAGTGAAATCGGGCGTGGATTCCCCGTACCTCCGTTTTTCAGCTTATAATTCTAAGTCCCAAACTACCAAAATAATTCTAAGTCTAAAACTAAAGAAGAAATTTTACAAGTCCTGGAATTTTCTTGAAATGTTCGCCAATCTTGATAAATTTTACAAGTTACGAAGCTCCTTGAAATAAAGTTCAAATTCCCTAAATTTTATAATCATCAATGTACTCACGATTTGCACTTTACTCACACAGATTGCACTAGTAAACCTCCTTGTATCTGTAGTGGTGTCCTCTGCTCCGTCTGATGCCTGCTGCAGCAGCACGCAGCACGCCAACCGCGGTGTCCTCAGGTCCACAACCAGCTCGAAGACCTCGAGCGCTGTTGTTCTCCTTCCACGTACTCAGTTTCTTGCAGCGATCCACTGCGAGTACGGGTTCGATGGTATCAACCACCGTGCACTAACTAACAGCCTTACTATCCGGCTCGTCAAGGACCATGAAAAGATCTTAACCGACCTTAGGTGTAAATGATAGACTGTATATCCTTGTACTAAAATTTCTCTTTATTAAAAACTCACAGCTATTTATGTCTACTCAGGTAACGAAACCATACCGCGATCTACATACTAAATACAAAAAAGTGGTGCCATCTAGTTACATATTTGGAACTAAATCCTGACTTAAACACCACTTGTCTATATGGCAAAACAAATGAAGATCGACAAAACAAATGAAGATCGACAAAACAAATGCAGATCGACAAAACAAATAAGGATCGACAAAACAAATGAAAATCGACAAAACAAATGAAGATCACTAAACAATTAATGAAAGTAAGATAAACAACTGAAAGTCGACAAAACAAATGAAAATCGACAAAACAAATGACGGTCGGATAAACAAATGGCGGTCGGATAAACAAATGACTATCGGCAAAACAAATGACGATAGAAAAAATAAATGCAAATCAATAAAACAAAAGACTATAAGCAATTTGATAAGATCAAAAATACTTGCAGCCATATTTAGTAATCTAGATGCGTTTGCCATTAAAAAAAATAGGTGCAAGCAAATCTCGACCTTAATGACACTTCTCTAAAAATGTGCTTTTAGGCGTTTATAGACATCACTGATCACGAATATATGAAAAATAAATAAATATTTTGCATGTTCATAAGGTCGAAATTTGCTTGCACCCATTTTTTGTAATCTAGATGCTAACACCATTCAAAAAAATAGGTGCAAGCAATTCTCGACCTTATGAACATGCATTATATTTATTAAATTTTTACATTATTCGTGATCAGTGATGTCAATAAATGCCTAAAAGCACATTTTTAGAGAAGTGTCATTAAGGTCGAGATTTGCCTGCACCTATTTTTTTTAATGGCAAACGCATCTAGATTACTAAATATGGCTGCAAGTATTTTTATCTTATCAAATTGCTTATAGTCTTTTGTTTTATTGATCTGCATATGTTTTTTCTATCGTCATTTGTTTTGCCGATCGTCATTTGTTTATCCGACCGTCATTTGTTTATCCGACCGTCATTTGTTTTGTCGATTTTCATTTGTTTTGTCGACTTTCAGTTGTTTATCTTTTTTTCAATAATTGTTTAGTGATCCTCATTTGTTTTGCCGATCTTCATTTGTTTTGTCGATCTTCATTTGTTTTGTAGATCTTCATTTGTTTTGTCGATTTTCATTTGTTTTGTCGATCTTCATTTGTTTTGTCGATCTTCATTTGTTTTGTAGATCTTCATTTGTTTTGTCGATCTTCATTTGTTTTGCCATATAGACATGTGGGTATATTGATAAAGTAGACATTATGGACATTATTTATTTTATACAGTCACAGGTGGGTGGTTAGGAATTTTTATTCCTAACTGACCAACCAAGTGCACAAGGTGGGTGGTTAGGAACTTTTATTCCTAACTGACCAACCAGGTGGATAACTCAGGTGGTCGGTTGGGAATGGGGGATTTTTTCTTATAGCGGCAATATAACAGGGTGAGGTGGTGGTTGCATCTCTCGGTCTCTTGACATCGCCAACGCTTTCAACACCTTGTCCTCGAGATGCGTTTGGGAGGCGCTTATTTACCAAGGCATGCCTCCATACCTATAAAGGGGGCGTCAGCATCGGCATCGAGCTCTCGATGACGTATCTGGGGCTCGTACTCGATAGCCGGTGGAACTTCGGATACCACTTCCGAAGTTTGGTCCTATAGCTGAGGGAGCCCAATATCAGGAGACCCAACGCTCCCTGCAGGAGACTGTACCTTGGGATCGTGCGGAGCATGGCCTCATACGGGGCCTAACGGGACCTCCGTATGGTTGGAGATCCTGATGGCCAGCAATGCGGCTAGAGTGCTTAGCCCGCAGAAGGCGACGGCTGTCAGGGTGATAAGGGGATACCGCACGATCTCAGTTGAGGCGGCATGTCTTCTAGCGACCTGGTAGCGAGGAAGCGAGGGCCCTTGCATCATTGTTTAAATGGCGCAAGGAGGCGCTTCCTGTGAGCAGGTTGTGCTCGTGAAAGAGACGGCGGGGAGGAAGCGGGAGAGAACTCTTCCACCCAAATTCCACAGTCTGCCGTGGCGCCCCATACACGGTGACAGGGCTGCTAACCGTCCTTACAGAAGCGGGCCTTAGATGATAGCGTGACGTGAGAGATTCATGCACATCATCAAGAAGCGGGATAATAACTGAATAACCCCCCAAAGACGCGGCCACAGTATGCATCATTCCGAGGGCATACTCGTGGCTCCCAACCGTAGGCTGTTAGGTAGGACACGTGGTATTTAGTCGGTAGGACTACTGTACAGTTAAAATTTTAGGGTTCTATCTGACCCGGTTCCGGACAGCTAGGCCTCATCTCTCGTTTATAGGATCACGCTTTAACCCCTCTGTGTGAGAGTTCGACTTGCACTTGGCCGGTTATTTTTTCAATAGGTGCAGCAAGTTTCCTCTACTCCCACCTGTTCTGTTGACTAGTTCTGTTGACAGAACTACTGGTAATTTTATTACCATTAGTTCTGTGAATTATAAAACTATGCTTTACACCTGACTTACGTAAACTATTCCGATCACCTGTACTGTTGAGTAGTTCTGTTGGCAGGACTACTGGTAATTTTATTCCCGTTAGTTCTGTGACTCATAAGACTATGCTTTTACCCGCGACTTATCTTTCAACTATTCCCACTTGTTCTGTTACCTAGTAAAGGGATGATTGAGCCACACGGTTTCACCAAGTCAATAGAAGTAGAAATCAAAACAAATGAAGATCGGCAAACAAATGAAGATCGACAAAACAAATGAAGATCGGCAAAACAAATAAATGAAGATCGGCAAAACAAATGACGGTCAGATAAACAAATGAAAATCGACTTGAGAAATGATGATCGTCAAAACAAATGAAGATTGACAAAACAAATGAAGATCGATAAAACATATGCAGATCAATAAAACAAAAGACTACGTAAGTTGATAAGGCAAAAATTACTTGCAGCTATATTTGGTAATCTAGATGCGATTACCATTCAAAAAAACAGGTGCATGCAATTCTCGATCTTAATGACACTTTTCTAAAAATGTGCTTTTAGGCGTTTATAGACATCACTGATCACGAATATATAAAAAGAAATAGATATTATGCATGCTCATAAGGTCGAAATTTGCTTGCACCCATATTTGTAATATAGATGCGATAAACATTGTAAAAAGTAGGTGCAAGCAATTCTCGATCTTATGAACAAGCATAATATTTATTATTTTTTTACATATTCGTGATTAGTGATGTCTATAAACGCCTGAAACTAAAAGCACATTTTTAGAAAAGTGTCATTAAGGTCGAGAATTGTTTGCACCTATTTTTTTTAATGGTAATCGCATCTGGGTTACCAAATATGGCTGCAAGTAATTTTTGACCTTATCAACTTGCGTAGTCTTTTGTTTTATTGATCTGAATATGTTTTTTCGATCTGCATTTGTTTTTTCGATCGTCATTTGTTTTGTCGATCTTCATTTGTTTTGACGATCTTCATTGGTTTAGTCGATCTTCATTTGTTTTGCCATGTATTACCATGGACAGAACTAATGGGACATAAAATACCAGTAGTTCTGCCAACAGAACTACTCAACAGAACAAATGGTAATTCAATTACCATTTGTTCTGTGGACAGAACTAATGGGAAAAAAAAATTAGCTGTAGTTCTGCCAACAGAACAGGTGGGAATTGCATTACCATTTGTTCTGTGAACAGGACTAATGGGAAAAAAATTACCATTAGTTCTGTTAACAGAACTACTCAACAGAACAGGTGGGAGTAGACGGCAAGTTTCACCAAGTGCCATCAATTAACGGTATAAATCTTCTTAAGTGTTCATTTTAGAAATATCTCCACCTAAAGATGAGTTTCTTTCTTCTACGTGTGGAATTACTCATAGATGCTATTGCGAACTCCTACCGACTAAAACAACACGGTGCCCTGCTACTAGCTCTTGGCTGGACAACTGGACAACAGTGAGTCGGACTAACGCACGTAGGGGTCGGTACAAGAAAAGCGGCAAAAAATCACGTATGTTGTATATGAGGCCCCCTTTAATATTATTAATTTGTTGCTATAGCGGCAACAGAAATCTGCAATTATTTTAAACTGTCTAACTATCACGGTTCACGGTGCATGAGTTACAGCTTGCCGACAGACAGACAGACGACCAACAAAGTCAACGAAAACGGCCTGTCGACAGACAGACAGACGACCAACAAAGTCAACAAAAACGACAACAAATGGGTTTTTTTTTAAGCTATTGCATAGCTTCTATCGCGGGCCTTGCGTGGAGACCGAATCCAGAAATTGTGTCACGAAAACGAGTCACACTCTCGGCTACCTTCGGCCACGTTCGTGTATCTAGTCTAGTCTAGCAATTCATAATTTTTTTGTTTACGTCAATTATGAACTCTGCAGTCGTTATATATTATTATTATTATGTCAAATAATCCAAAAATTGATGCTTGTACCCAGAATCGATCTTGCGCCTTCTGCTTACCGATCCGCGTCTTAACCACTCGACCAAAGTTGAATTAAGAGTGTTGGTCGAATTTAGAGTTCTTAATGTGAAATGACAATTTCGATGCTGTCAATTACATTAGTTGCTGTCAATTTACTTCGTCTAAATAAAAATTCGACTATAGGTGTATAGGTATTCATCATCTATGTACAACAGTGAACTGTACTGGTATAATTTGTGTAAAAAGTGTTTTAAATATAAATAAACAAAGTGCATTTATTAATGTAGAAAGTCACGAAAAATAGTGAAAGAAAATGAGTGAGTACTCTATATACATACATTTTATTATTATTATCACCAATGCAGTATCATTTTTTGTTTTGTTAATTTATATATAATACTGCTATAAAGATAACCAAACCCGGGAGTACGTTCCCATGGGAAGCGGGAAGAAAATTTCACGCTGACGTAGCCGCGAGCGCCATCTATCCCATACCTATGTACTTTAAACGTGTCACAACAATACCATACATGCATATTTCAAAGAATGTCTAATAATACCATAAAATTTGTAAAAATAGTTTTTAAGTAGAAAGAAGAAACCTATTGTTTTATCTTTTAACTAGCTGACCCTCGCAACTTTGTTTACGTCACACAAGGTCTATGAAATTAGAGGTATTTATTAATCATACTCATCAAGTAGCGTGTAAATCTGCCCTGTATGCTATATCAAAATAGAGCTTAATGGTTAAAACTATTCCTCAGTATAGAATTTTCCTCAGTATAAACAATTTACATACAAACACCGGCGTGTTAGAATTTTATTACATGTATCAATGTAGTAGACGTAACGTGTATAAAATGACATCAATCAAATGTCATCAATATTCTGAAAAAGAAATTAAAAATAGAGTTCACAAACTCTTTTGAAAATACATACTGTACCTACCTTAGAGGATCGTTATGAAGATAACAGGATAGTTAACAACCATCCATAGAAAATAGATGGTATAATGCTGAATACCGCAAAGAACAATCGGCGCGGCATAGAATGGGGCCTATACTGATATCCTGGAGGATATTAATGATGCCGATGTCCTGTGCCTGCTGAGGCACACACACGCCGTCATGCATGTCTGCAGGACAACGTGCAGGACAACGAGCAGGATGAGGCAGCGAATGGCTGGACTGAAATTAAAATCGACAGACGCAAGAGATGTGGTGGAGGCACTAATTCACGTACCTCGGGAGTGTCGTGTCAGAAACTGATGGAATAGAAGAGTACCCTACATCATTTCGAGTCTCGCCAAGGCCAGAATAACCTTTACACAGCTGCGCCCCGTAGGCAGTTGCGAAAATAGACACGAAGAGTGAAACTCAAAACAAAGTAAACGTTAAAACTGTACTGCTAACTGCTATACGGATGCGAGACATGGAAGGTCACTAAAGTAAAGACATTTCGCACCAGCTACCAGCTATAAGTCTTCATCAAACGCTGCCTCCAATGGATCCTCGGTACATATGGGCCCGAGAACATCACGAACGTAAGACTATTGGAACGCTGCAGTGAGACCCCAACAGATCAAACGTCGGAAGTGTAGCTGCTGCGCTGGATTGGACACACGCTGCAAAGGGACCATGAATCACATCATACCAAGGCAAGCCTTACTGAAACTACTGGTAGGCTTTCAAAAACTGTTCGATAGTAAGTAGGTACATTTATTGATAGTGGCTATAGGCTACATAACATAATGCGAAGATTAATAGGAGTGGTGCAGCAATGAGGAATGTTTCGAAAACGGAAAACATTTAATCGTTATGAGAGTATCCGTTGCGCCTCTGCGTAAATGGTTGAAGTTACATAAAAATAATTTATTACAAAATAATTGTTCTTCTTAAAAAGTTCTAAAACAAAATTCCAAAAGCCCAAATGTCCACATCCAAGTAGGCACTTGGTACTTTACTTTGTTGAACATATGCCTTAAAATCTTACTTCTTACTAATATTATAAATGCGAAAGTTTGTGAGTGTGGATGTTTGTTACTCTTTCACGCTCAAACCGCTGAACGGATCGGGCTGAAATTTAGTACGGAGATACATTATAGTCTGGAATAACACATAGGCTACCTTTTATCCCGGGAATAACTTCCCGCGGTAACAAATTTTACGCAGGCGAAGCTGCGGGCATCAGCTAGTATTCTTATATAGAAATAATTATACTAGCATAGTTGGTAAAAAATGCTATGTAATAGCTTTACCGCGGCAGTCCCCGAGTGCCACACGTCTTTTTTTTAACGTGAGGGAAAATCCTCGTAGGATGCTATGCCGGACTCTTACCGACTAAAAAACCTCACGTAACGCCCAACAGCCTATGGTTGAGAGCCCCGGGTAAGCCCTCAGGAAGGATGTCCCGTGACTCCCAACAGACCTACGGCCGCCAATGCGGCCTCGCCCAGGGGGTGGTTCGGGTGCAATCCCGCGTCTATGGGGGATTTCGGGTGTGACCCCGCTTCTAAGGGGGGGCGTGCGTGAGTGCTCACGTCACGCTGCCGTCATGGGCCTGCTTCTGTAAGGACGGTGAGCGGCCCTCTCACCGTCCTCAGACCCCCGGTCATGGAGGCCGATAGTCCTCGGCGAAGACACGTCGGCGGCGCCCAGGGCGCCGACTGCGGAACTCGGGTGGGAGAGATCTCTCCCGCCGCCTCCTTCGCGAGCATGACCTGCTCGCAGAAAGAGGCGGCGCAGTCCCACTTACTCCCGCTGGAGAGCATGGCTCGCACCATGGCCTCAAGCGAGAGAGTGTCCACGCCCAGACCCACTACGAGGACCTGTCGCTGTTGTGCCCACGCCGTGCTCTCCACCAGCGTGTGGAGCGCCGTGTCATCGCTGCGGTCCTCGCAGTGCTGACATTCGGCCGTGGTTTCCCGGTGTTTTCGCCACAGATACGCCACAGATAGAAGCTACCGTGCCCGGCAAGCATCTGTGTCAACCGGTAGGCGAGAGCACCGTGTCTTCTCTCCAGCCACTCGTCCATGACCGGTCTGACGGCCGGGATTGTCGCGAATCCCTCCTTTGGTTGCTCAAGTCGCATCTTCCATGTACAACAAAGGGGTAGGGTTATGTAATGTCCTAGCTAGATCACCTTTTTAGGATTCCGTAAAAATTCTATTATTATAAGTATTGATTGGAAGTCCTTTGTAAATCTGTAAATCTTCGGTTAGTAACATATTAACTGGTTGGGCTGACCCCAACCACGTCACAAGCAGAGCCAGGCACTCAAAATTCATGAACACGTGAGTTTCGGCCCGGCCGAAAGTTTCGGCCCATTTTGGCCGAAACCGAAACTGCGGCCGAAACTCGATTTTTTGGCCGAAACTGGCCGAAACCGAAACCGAAACTTCGGTCGGTCACTAATTATTTATGATGTTTGGATTTGGCGGTGTATTGACCTAAAACGAAGTTAAATTAAAAATAAAATTTTAAACGTAAATATAATAAAATAACATAATTTCATTTCTATGTTTATTTTATGATTTGTCACATAATTATATAATACAATTCATCATAGATCAGTGTAAAATAATAAGAATTACATGCAATAAATAATTTTATCACATTCAGTGTTTGACTTAAGTTTTACAGTAAAAACTAATTTAAAAAGATAAAACCAGGAATAATTTGTAAAACAATTTCACTTATGAAATATTTCATGATCGACAATCTTAACTAATACAAATAGCAGTCAAAAAGAATCTAAACTACATCATTTGCAAGAGATCTCTATAGTGTCAATAGTTTTAACGTATAAACTATGTAATGAAAATCTAAGCCACACTTTTATACTGTTATTGGTTCAATTACGATATTTGGCTCACAATATTTTATTTGAATTAGTTTTCAATGTGAGTGGATTGTTTTTAAAATTACTTCAAATATTATGTTATAAAGAAACAGATTATAATTGTACGGATCTGTATGTGGTATACCCAGTCTTCAGTTATTTATCATACAAGTTTAAATTAAGAATATTGTTCTTATAACTAATCTATATCTTATTATAGCCAAAGTTGCAGAATTTAGAGAAAATGGTAAATAGGTTTCTCTATATTTTAGTTTACGGTAGTAATAAAATCATAATAAGCACGTCTCGCGCTTCAATGATTTGCATTCATTACATCTGTTGATTGCCGTCCAGAGCTTGATCTCAGCTCTCGTCGCGGACCTGAAGGTGGCATTTCGTCCGATCCTTTGCGACTCTTTTTCTTATTGCACCTTCGTGCAGCTTCAATGTCTCCTGCATTAGCGTCTTCCAATGAACAGTCTTTCGCTTCACTATCTAACTTAACAGCACTGCCATCGCTATGTGCGTCGTCACCTTGACCAGTGTCGTCATGATAGGAAACTGTTATCTTAGAATGAGATTTTTCGTCTCTATCTGTATGGGATATTGAACTTGTAGACAATTCTGTTGGAGTAATTTTAGCAACTGTTGCAGTGTCGTAATCGCCTTTTATTCCTGTCTTAATCACCGTTAACGGCGCTATCAGATCTTCCAGATCCATTTCTCCTGTATGGGTGGTGTGGTCAGTGGTTTTCTCTATATACTGTAGGGAATCAGATCCAGTGTTCTCCTTTGCTTTCTTAGCAGGTTTTGAATCTGGCGATTGCAGTGCTAAGTTTTCGGGCTCATTTGAAATTTCCTCGTGAGTCCTTTTATGTGTTAATGACAAAGTAGTCCCATCATTAGATGCCATTGATCTGGCAGTGTATTCTGGAGGTCCTTTATTAATTTTATCAGAAGCGTCTTTTTCATCTTTGGCTTTTCTAGATTCGGCAGAACTAACGAGACTGGCGCTAAGAGCCCCAGAGGCCATTTGTTCGAGCAACATTTTACTTATGTCAATGTCTTTCTTGTCACCTTTGAGAAGTTTTTCTTGAACTGCTGCGAATTCCGGCGGAACATGCGAACGCAACGCATCATATGGTATTTTTTTCTTATCAGCCTTAGATAAATCAGTTGCTGTTGTTTCGTGACTTTCCGTTTCACGTGACCTTTTATCCGCCCTCATTATTGCATCATAACTTAAAGATTGTTTAGAAAGAGATTCTAATAAATATGGATCAGGCGGCAAATGTATCTGTGGCAGTTGACTTGATTGTTGACGATCGGAAACTTTCTGTTGCCTAGATGTAGAGGAGCTCGTGACTACAGTTGACGATCGAGGGGTGGTAGTTTTAGCAGAGCTTCGTCCTGCGCTGTGAGCCGAACTCTGGAGCGTTGAAGCACCCGAGCTCGCTGCTATGTTACTACTTAGCAAACCTAAAGCATCATAGGCTGATGACATACCAGAATGCATACCAAATGGGCTCAGGCCGCTTAGGCCTAGCTGTGGGTATAACATATTTGGATTAGGAAATACAAAAGGAAATTGTGAACTGGCTGACTTAGAATTAGATGCATTTGAACTTTCACCTGGTTTTCGAGATTTTGATTTTGAGTCAGATGAAACATTAGAAGCGGTGAGATTATTCATGTCCAAAGAAGAAAATCCTGGTAAACCTAATCCAGCTAAGTTGGCGAAAATATTTCCTCCGGCCATATTGCCCAGTAAATTTGGCATACCACTAAATGAACTCAAGAGTGGATTACTTTTGGGATCAAAACTGCCTAAGCTGGAGAGCAGTTTAGGATCGAAAGTGTTGAGTAATTTAGGATCAAATCCAGTTAGGTTTGAGAGCGTCGCAGCTAGAGCTTTAGGATCAAACGCACTTAAGCTCGACAAACTGGCCAACAGAGCTGGGTTTAACCCTGCTAAACTTGCATTCTGATGTGCACTCGAGGACAGAACACTAGAAGAGGACGCGTCTAACGAAGGCGGTCGACCTTTTTTACGTTCATTCATACCGCTAGTATTGGGCATCGGCGAGTGTCTCTGACTTCGTACATCTTGAGGCAGCTTTATGTGTTCTTTTATACCTTCCGTCCATTTAGAATCGATGTCATACATCGGATTTTCGGCGATCCATTGAGCGAGATGCTTAAGTTGAGGTGCTTTCGGCCCAACAATTCGCTTGCCGGTGACACGATGAACCACCGGTACGTGCTCCTCCGGCGCGAGGCGAGGCGCCACGCCGCGCCGGCGCGTGTCGACGCTGGCCTGCTCCGCCAGCCACTTGTTCACTTTCGCCTCGTGGGAGTACGACTTTATAGGTGCCATCGTCGAAGACTTCGGCGCCTTGGATTGTTCCAGGGATTGCTGCAAAAACGAGGACAGCTCCTTGGCCGCACCCTGGGGAGAGGGCACGTTGGTGACTGTGACCGAGAACGGCTTGTGGAGGGACGAAGACGACGACGGCGGCGGCGCGCCGGGGTGCGCCGGCGTCAGCGTCACGTCGGGCGGCACGGCCGGCCCGCGCGCCCGGCTCGCCTCCGCCGGGGGCGCCGAGGGGCTCTTGCACTTTGCCGCCGACAGACCCAGCACTATCTCGTCCAACTTCTTTCGCTTTTTCTCTTTCCCAACGATCTGCTCGGGGACGGGCTGCAAAAAAACGAGGAATGTGAGCACACATCAAAAACGTCACACGATACAAACGAATCGAGCAGAGTCAGAATACCCACCACGCTCTTCCTCTTCATGAGCCTGGAGAGCGTGTCGTCGAGGCGGCCGCGGGGCGAGGGCGCCGGCGAGGCGGCGGGCGAGGCGGCGGGTGTGGGCTCGGCGCGGCGCGGCACGCTGAAGTCGTGCACCTCGCTGAGGTCGAGCGGCGCCGACAGGTCGACGGGCGCGGGCGAGGCGGAGGGCGCAGGCGAGGCGGCGGGCGCGGGCGAGGCGGCGACGCGCTGGTGAGCGGGCGGCGGCGCGGCGTCGGTCGCGGCTGGCGGCGCGGCGGGCGCGTGCGCGTGCTGCGGCGAGGACAGCAGCGCGTGCAGCTTGGCGCGGTCCGTCTCCACGTCGATGGCGATGTGCCGCTTGTGCGGCGGCGCGCGGCGCTCGTCGGTCGCGTCGGGCGCGGCGGGCGGCGCGGGCCACTCGCGGTTCTGCACGGCGTGCGCGATGTGGTGCAGGCGCGTCTCCAGCGCGCGCTCGCCGAACCAGCGCTCGGGCGGCGGCGCGTCCTCGCTGCGGCCCAGCTTGGCCAGCGTCTCCAGCTCGGAGAGCGCGTCGGTGTCGTCGTCGGGCGCGCGCTCGGGCGCCGCGGAGGTGCGCTTGCTGCGGCGTAGCGGCGCTCGCCCGCCCTCCGCCTCCTCCTCCTCTTCGTCCGAAGATACCTTGTGCGAGTCGCCGCCCGCGGAGCCCTTCTGCATCGCGTACCATTTGCTCGCGCAGTCGGCGAACGGCATTTTCGGATCGCAGAATAATTTGTTGTAGGTGTCTCCTAGGCCGTGCCTGAAACGAACGATCGAACCGAGGTTGTGATACCGGTATGTTACAATGGTGGCTCGTGCCGCGCGGAGCCCTGCGAGTACTCACTTGCACACGCCCAGCACCAGCAGCTTGTCGTGGCGGGCGGGCTGCCACCAGGGCGGCGTGTCGGGCGAGCGCTCGCACAGCGCCAGCCTCGTATCTAGTGCTGGATGTGGAGCTACTTCCTCGCGCAGAACGCGCAGTAGGTCAATTCTGCAACATACAATTTCGATTTATTATTATTTCTGCCTACCCGTAGAAATCGCACCTTTATTGTGTATACAAGTATACAGTATCCCTAGACTAATACGCGTCTTATTAATATTATGGTACAGTGTAATGCTCTAATTTTTTTACTTAAAATTGTAAGTGGATTCTATTTTGATGGTAGATTCAATATGTATTACTTACCTTTCAAGCGTAGCAATAGCTCTGTCTTCGCCGATAGGCTCAGCTTTCAAATCAGCTCTTGTTGGCAATTCCGCTTCACCAACAGACAAGCCGCATTGTCGCTTGCACATTGCCATGAATGCTTTCAGATAGTCAGTCAAAGCGTCATCGCTTTTGGCATCTAAGCGAGCTAATGTTCTAAATCGACTCCATCGAAGACTTTTTGTTGTAGGATCGAACTCGACACCGTATGACGCTACAGTACGACGGAACGCCTCCTCATCGGCTCGGCTCCAACGCCATTGTGATACTTCATCTCTAGCAAGCTGGTCCATTCGCTCTCTGCGCTCCATCTTTAATAAAATAAATTCATTTAAGTGTAAATGAAATAATAAAAAAGTCATACATGAATATTATGTAGAAACAATTTTGTAAAAATTTAAAAACAGAGATTACATATAATTATGTTATGTACACTTGGCGTTTGAAGGTGTGTCTAAATAACTAATAATATTAGCATATTAATATTGATCGTACCAAAGAATTATAACATTTGTAATTTAAGAGCAACAAAGTTTGTGAGGAATGTGTCTCATTCTTTCACGTTTTAACGGCTGAAAGGATATGGGCGAGAGTCGGGTCGGCTCACCTTGGCCCGCTGCTGCATCTTGAGCTCCTCGCGCTTGTAGTTCCGCTGGTAGGCGGTGATGAGGCGGCGCAGGCGCGTGTTGAGGTCCTGCATGGAGGGCCAGGGGTGCGCGCGCGCCGCCGCCTCGTCCTCGGCGCGCGGCGACGCGGCCGGCGACGTGGCGCCCGCGCCGCTCGACACGTCGTCCGTGCAGTCCTCGTCGCCCAGCCCGCCCAGCCCGCCCACCTTGCGCTCCTCGCTCCTTGCACACGCATACACCGAACGGTCAACATAGCTCAAGTCTGCACATTATAAACTAGATACACAAAATAATAATGTACAGAACAAAATCTACATTCAAAATGCGCTCGAGCTACGCAGACGTGGCCACCGCTCACTGGATTTTACGGACCCGAGATCAAAGGATTTTCATAGTAATTTCATAACTGGTTTGTGCGCGAGTGTGCGTAGCCGAGAGTAAATTTGAAAAAAAAAAGGACATATAGTCCGTTCACAGTTTATTTACCTCTGACAGATCGTTTTCTGTGTGTTGGTATTGCAGTAAAGTCCCCCTATGAGTGCCAGCTTAAGACATTTTACCGCGTATTAAGGGAGATTATATGATGGAACAGGTAACACTGAGAGTTATTTTTTTATGTAAATATCCCTTAGTCACTATAATTAACATAACTAAAGACGTAGTTCTGTTACTAAAAGATTTTTCTTTAGTTTAATTTTTATTTACATAAATGGATAAGTATTTAAAAAAGACACTCATCAAGGAGGGCAAAGTTGCTGCTTCCACATCTCAAATAATTTCCACGACCGAAAAAACGGCGGCAAAAGAAGAAAATAAGTTTCGACTCAAGGTTGGAGTATATGGGAGAAAAAAAATCTTAGTATGGTAACACGAAAATCAGGGAAGCCAACCTCACAGCTAGAGGTAAATTAACTATGAACGGACTATACACGGGATTGCGTTCGGTACCTTATTATTTTGTGCTAGATCTGCCCTAAGGGCGTGTTCAGACGATACGCGGATTCGGGCACTTTGAAGACAAAATTAGAATATGTACATATACGCACTTGATATCCGTACATTCGGCGTCATCCGGTGGACCGAGTTTGTCCACGAAACAAAGTTGCGGATCTGACCGCATTTCCAGGTAATTCTCATAGCCATGAATGTATGTTCCAACTAACAACGACACATCACATTCACTGTCCCACCAAATACGTGGAGGTGTACTGTCCACACCGCGTGGGACCCGCATACCCAAAGCACTGAAACAAACAAATATTTATGCCACATAAAACATAAATCTAATGTGTAAATATAAATATATAAAGACATACTGAGCTTTATAAGCTGTCAAACATTTAAAATTTATATTACTTACCTGGCATGGAGTCCACTTTCGATTTGTGTTGCATAATCTCCAATAACCTCATGTTTTATATAGTACATCATACGAACTCTCAGCAGGACTCTAAAAACAGGTAAACAATTTAAATTATAGATTTTTAGAAGCCTTACTAGAATCTGGGCAATTCCATACAGAATCAACAGGGACAAAATCGTCTATTACTGGAGTATTCCCGTTCGTCCACGAAGAGAGCCACTTGGCCACGAAGAGCTATGGAAGTATAGTTGGCAAATTTTGTATAAAAAAATAACACACCAAGAAATTCAGTACATAACTATACCCTACACTATCTATTATTACTTACTTGTTGGCATGTCTAAATAAGTGCTTTTTATAACTGTTTTCTAAATATGTTTCACAGTCATATTTATCTGTGGAACTCCAATGATTGACATCCTCCCATTTCTGAAGATCAGTAGGTTTTGGTAAATCTTTAGGTCTATTCTTCTTTTTGGCATTTCTGCCTCGAGGGACAGGATTATGTAATCCACTGTGATTTCTTGATATTGTCACTTCACCATTTTCACATGGCTCTATTAAATCCCAAATGAAATTTCTAATTTTCTCATCACCCTTATAGTGCCGTAAACAGTACAAAACCTGCAAATAAGAAATCATAAATAAGAATCTTTCCCCAGTCTGGGAATAACTACATTATCAAATATTATATTCAGTATTATACAATTCCACTCAGTGAACGTCTTAAACGCTCTCAGTATTAGCATGGCAAATCATCACTATAAATAACTAGAGGACGTCACGCGGTTTCACCCGCGTAGTTCCCGTTCCCGTGGGAATACAATATTTTTTCTTCCATAAGAACCTTCTCCTGACAATATCTTACACAACAAAAAAAGAATTAGTGAAATCGGTCCACCCGTTCTGAAGTTATGCGCTTACCAACACATTTTGCGATTCATTTTTATACATAAGATAAGTATTTCGTAGTATAATAAAATTATGTTGGGGTAACTTGCAATACAATATCTTAACTTGTTGTGTTGAATGGTTTATCTTGGTGTTTGAGGGGTTAAGAATGTGTTCTAATGCATTTTAGGTATGACTTTAATGGTGTAAGTAGGTATGCCAGCTACGTACACCATTAAAGTCATACCTCATACCATAAGTTAAAATAAGGTCAAACACTTTCACAATTGGTTTAGTATGTGATCACCAGTATACAACCATAAATAGAAGAAACATTTGTACTCACTATTATTCGGGCGCAGTCTTCTATGACAGGAATTGTCCAACCTTTTCTAAATTGATTTTTGTCCACGATCTCTTCCCATCGCGCCCACCTTTACAAATGAAAAAAAAAAAACATTATCACCATCTGCCGCATTTCGGCGATCGACATTACATTTACGTGGTTAGCTGTTCGAAGGTGCTCTTACCCAAATGTCAGCAGGCCTCGTTCTATCTTAAAGCATTCCGATCTAGTCCATGACCCATAAACTACTTCTTCATCTATAGGAACACCTTCATGACGCGGTATGTAATCATCGCTTGCGTATCTTCTGCCTTTCTTGCCAAATTTTTCCTTCTTTCGTTTACTTCTCAAGCCTATACCTGTAAGAAAAGGTTACGATATAATTCAACGGAATTAAGCAGACATATAACAAATAATGTTGTTAGATCCATCATCACCTTCTTCGTCTTCATCAGAATCTGGTGTTACTTCCATATCAGACATTTCCATTGGACCGTCGTCGTGGCCATACCTTTTTATAACTGTACGTTTTCTGGGCTCAGTAACTATTAAATCCTCATCTTCTTTTTTTTCCGTAGGATCAATTTCGGCTTTCTTAGCCCACTTATTCCAGAAGTCTGGATCTCTGATATCTATATCAGACCGTTGATCAGCCGCTGCGAAACTAGCCTTTGAAAAAGTAGATCCTTTTTCGGATTCCATCTGAATAACCTGAGTTCTACGCGCCAAAATCATTTCAATATCTTCCTCACAAAATTTGTCACCTGCATTATCTTCATCCATCACGGCGCCATATGCACCTTTTTTAAGCAAATCTTCAATCTCTTTTTTCGACAATTGTTTCACGCCGGTTTCTTTTCCCTGCGTTGTGTTCATGCTTTGTAATATGGCTTTATCGAGGCCTAATTTTAAGGAGGCCTTATCGAACATTTCCCTTTCATATGAATTACGACATATTAATCTGTAAATTTTAACCATCTTTTGCTGGCCAATGCGATGACAGCGAGCTTGCGCTTGTAGATCATTTTGTGGATTCCAGTCACTGTCATAAATTATAACTGTATCGGCAGCTGTTAAATTTATTCCCAAGCCTCCAGCTTTCGTACATAACAGAAACACAAACCTATCAGAGTCTGGTTTAGAAAATCTGTCAATAGCTTCTTGCCTTAAATTACCTCTAATACGGCCATCAATTCTTTCGAAGGGGTATTTCCTAAATACTAGATAATCTTCCAAGATATCCAAACATCTAACCATTTGACTAAATATTAAAACTCTATGACCGCCAGCTTTTAATTTTGGCAGTAATTTATCTACAAGAACCATTTTACCAGATGAATCAATGAGGGCTTTATAATACGCCTCCTTATCCTCTCCATTGGCTTGCTTATAGTCAAATTGTATTTGATCTTCTGCGCCATTTAACAAGTAAGGGTGTATACAACACTTTCGAAGTTCCATCATGGTGTTCATTAAATTTGGTATGTTTGCAGCAGACGCAGTACCTTTTTGTAAGAAACTGAAATTACGTTCAAGTATAGCTCTATAATATTTCTTTTGTATATTAGTTAATTCTACTTCAATAATGGTTTCTTCTTTGGGTGCCAAGGTTTTTTCGACATCTTCTTTTAATCGTCGTAACATCATGGGTTTTAAAAGTGCTTGCAATTTAAGTACTTCGGATTCTGATTTGAGCTGACCGAATTCATTCAAAAATGCATCACTGCTGGCGAATTGAGAGGGTTCCAGAAAATTAAGGAGTGAAAACAACTCATTAACATTATTTTGAAGGGGAGTTCCTGATAATAACACTCTATGCTCTAAATGAAGTTGTCGTAATCCTTCTAATAACTTGCAATTGCGATTTTTGAGTCTATGCGCCTCGTCGATTACACATATACGCCAATTAAAGGATTTCAGTTCCTGAAAATCCGTCACTATTATTTCGAACGTCGTAATTAATACATTAAATTTAGTTATTTCTTTAATTGGCTCCCCCTGTTCATTTTTATAGTAGAATTCATACTCTTGTAACATACTCTTGCTTTGCTGTGATCCATGATAGACAATAACGTTCATTTCGGTCCAGCCTTCGAATTCTCTTTGCCAATTAGGTATTGTAGAGAGAGGGGCTATAATCAAAAAAGGTCCTCTAATGCCATATTCCCAAACAGAATTAACAAATGTCAAACTTTGGATTGTTTTACCTAACCCCATTTCATCGGCTAATATGCAATTGCGATTATTATGCCATGAAAATAGTAGCCAATTCAGCCCTTCAAGTTGATAAGGTCTCAATGTGTTGCCGCCTTTGTACAAGGGAGATTCCTTTAATTGCACCCACTGATCTGCAGAAGGTCTTTTCTTAAACTTCCACTGTTCTTTAGGTGGAATTTCACTAAATATTTTATACTGCCTGATTTTATCTACATCAATATCCTCTTCCAACTCCCATGTACTATCTTCATACTGCAAACTTTTCCACTTCACTAAATAATGTTTAACAACTGTATTGTTAGCAGGATCCTGATTTTCTGACATGTCAAGAATTCTTTCAACTTCCACGTAATCTGGGTTGAATGGTTCGTCATCTAACAATTCAAAAATATTGAGTTGTTGCGCCTGTTTTTGTTTAAATCGTTTAATTTTGGAAAATATTCTTTTGTCACCTTTATACAGCTCTTCTTCCGTTTTCCATTCGCAGTGCAGATAGGAGAAATTGCGATATTTTACATAGTATTCTTCAACATCTACCATTATAGGCTTTTTATTTTTGAGTTCAATATTATCTTTATCAAGTTCAATATTTTTATTCGAGATTTGTGGCTCTGGTGGTGCCTCAACAGTTTTTTCTTCTTTCACTGGCTCATTTTCCTCTTTATCTACAGTATTTACTGCATCACTTAAGTCTTCTTTTATGACTTCAGCTGTTGTTTGTAACTCATCAGTTGGATTACTCAACACAACATTGGGAGTGTCTTGTTCAACTTGCTTTGGCATACTTTCAATAGGTAAAGGTTCATTCTTTAATTCTCGTTTTCCCATACGGCTTGCCAGTACATGATGAACTATCATTGCATCTTCATCTGTCGTATTCACGTAAATGTAGTTAGGTTTTGGCATACCTTCAGGTCTAATTATTTCTTTGATGTCTAAATCTTCAGACTTCGGTTCTTTTTCTGTTTTTGGAGCAGATAAAGTAAATTCATCATCCGACAAACGTAGCATAACGTCATCGGTATATTTTTTCCGCTGTGTATTTCTGGCTGATCGCCTTTTAAGACTGTCGTCTTCTGGTGGGGGTGATGGAGGAGGTGTAGACATCATATCGTCAGGTTCACCATCGGAGTCTGGAATCAATCCTCCACGCTTTCTTCTTCGTCCGCCGCCACCTAAGGATCTCCTCAATGGAATCTTTTTAGAGCTATTACCAGCAGAAGCTCTTTTCTTTGATTTTCGCTTTTGACAAAATGAATCATCTTCGTCTTTTTCGCCTAGGTCTCGCTTTGCTTCGGCTTCATCTAGTAAGTCTTTAATAGCAATTTTGGAAACTGGAATATCATCAAAATCCGTAACATTTGATTCATCTAAAGCTACATCTTGGGATGTTTTCGTTACATTAACTGCCTCCGAATCTGTGGCAGTCTGATTTAGAGACAAGTCAGTCAAACCTGGCTTAGTGTCCTTGCTAATATTTAACGTTTCATATGAAGTTGTTGTATCGGCTTGAATTTCTAATGCATCTTTTTTAGAATTTCTTTTTCTTTTCGGAGCATTTGGATCTCTAGGTACACGTTTTTTCCTTTCTTTTACTGGTTTGTCACCAACCTCTTTAACTTTAGGTTCTTTAGGTGTTCGTGGCTTTCTTTCTTTATTTTTGCGTGGTCCTCTTGGTTTCCTGATTTTACCACCATTTACATCTTCAATTGAAATAGCACTGCTATCTAAATTAGTAATTTCTTCACTTATGTCTAAATCTAATTCAGAGTTGCTTGGTATACCTGTACCAGCAGTAACACAATCTTCTGATACTGGTAATTGATCCAAGGGTTGTGCTGCGGGTGCATTTTTATCTTTTTTCGCTCTAGGTTTTCTTGGTTTAGCTGGGCCTTTGCCTCTCCCGCGTCCTGTAGTGCTAGTAACTTGGGGACTTTCTACCATTTTTCCACCATATAAAGGGTTTTGTAAAGAACAATTCGGACCACCAGTACATTTATCATTCGATTCATGTTGTTGGAGCAATGAAAGTCTTTCTTGTAAGCATCTAACCTTCTCCTGGTTTTCATTAGATGGCGGCAGGCAGTAAATTTCTTGGATTTGTTGTTGAAGGGCCATTCGCTCTTGATGATGAGATGCCGAATATATAGCAGGCATGTTGGGATGTGGCATTGGATTTGGTCCCATCACCATCATTGGCGGATTTACATTATGAGGCAAATTCGGTACCATGTTAGTTTGACTTGGTGGTAACCCTGTATGAATATTCATAGGATGGCCTACAGGAATATTAGATATACTTGGTGGTACATTTGGTTGGCCCATTGGCGCTATGGGACTAGCAACATTAGAAATATTTGGCTGTATATTGCCTTGCATTGTGGGTGGAATTGGAGGTAGGGGACTTTGTGAATTGTGAATAGGCATACTAGATGACACAGGATTGGTTAAATTCGGATGTGGCATTGTATGATTAGGTTGTAAGTTCACAGGAACATTAGCAACTGATGGAGTAACTGCAGTTTGGAAACTTGATGATACACCGTGAGTAACATTTGTCTGAACAGAAGGTGGGATACTTGATGCAAGATTTGGGGGAATCATTTGTGGTATGGTGATATTAGGTAAATTGGTAACATTTTGTACACTTCCTGTCTGATAAACAGTTCTATTAATGTTCATATTTGGCAAACTCTCATACTGACTGGTACTGGTGTTAGTCATTGCAGGAGGTATATGTATAGGTTGCGATGTACGTAAATGCAAATGATCACCAGGTGAAGCACTTACATTTGTCAAATTAGATGGAGGCAGTGTTGTAGATTGGCCTACTGGTATGTCCAAAACGTTAGGATTCTCTTTACATTTTTCTTTAGTATCTTTTTGGTCTAAGTTATATTGTTTTTGAATATTGCTGTCCTTAATTTCTTCATCCTTTTGCGGGGTATTATTTTCTGTGACTAGACCAGTACCAGGTAAGTTGTCAATTTTATCCGAGTTTTCTACTGCAGGTTTGTTATTAATGCTTACTTGTGACAAAGCTTTATTGTTTACAACGTTACTAGTCATTGTATCTTTTAAAATATTGCTCATATTAGGTTGGGATACAAAAGCATGGGGTGTAATATCAGCTGATCTGTCGTTTTCAGATTCAATTTTTTCCATGGATTTTATCTCTGCATTAGTCGCAGTTGCACTCTTAGTCATTTCGGGCTTAATGGAGTGGGATGCTTGAGTAGCCTCTATCGGTTTAGTGGGTTGTTCACTTTCATTTTGAGTCACTGTACTTGCAGGTGTTATTTTACTTTGATTCCATTGAGATGGTGAAGAAACGACATGTGGTATCGCAGGTGAAGAAGGATTGCGCTGATATGGATATTCAGAACCAGCAGGTAATACCATTTGCTCCAAAGCCTGAAGTGTATTTTGTGATGCAAATGGAACCGGTGCGGTAGACGGACCTGTAGAAACAGGTGACTGCACCAAATTACGAGAACTGTGTGGTGAAGCACTAGGACCCTTAACAGGAGACATTACAGGGCGCGGTGACAACTGTGTCTGAGCTTGTTGTCGCGGCGATATTTGAGCCCGTGGTGACATCTGTGGGGAAAGTTGCGGAAATGGTGGTCGATATTGAGGGCTCCCAGTTTCAATACCAGTTGCTTTTACACTGCCATATTGATTTGTAACGTTGACATCTAATGGATGTTGTATTTGATGAGACTGATAGTTCATAGAGACAGAATGATGGGGAGACGCAAAAGGCATTTGCGTTGGGACTGAATGTGATGACGCCACCGAGGATGGAGGCACTGGAGACTGTCGAGGGACATGGTGTAGTGGTGGAGCGCCTGGATGATGAAGATGTACATTAGGGTGACTCTGGAGTCCAGAGCCCATCCCACCAGTATGTCCAGTCATATTCTGGTGACTTTGATGTTGTGGTATTGGTGCGTGATTTTGTTGGCCATGAGGCAATCCATACTGATGTGGATTAACATCTAACTGCTGATGATATGCAGGATGTTGGCTAATTCTGGATGCCGTTGGTGGATGCATCTGAGTGTAGTTGGGATAATTCTGAAAAAGATACAAAAATGTAGGCCACTTTACATAAAACAATAAATGGTTTTATAGTGATGTAATATGTACCTGTTGTTGCCCATACATTTGTTGTGATGATGGCTGTGAAAAGTGGGGCTGTCTTGGTAGATAAGCTCCATTTTGTGATTGTAAACTTCCTATTGTAGAGCCCTTAAAGAAGAGAAAAAACACTTAAATGTCACGATAATATTGTAAACACGCTTAGATTGCAATATAAGCAGTGTGGTCTATCAAGATATTGTTAATAATAAGTTAGAAAAATATTTTCTAGTAATACGCCTCTTGGATATCGCGCCGAAGCTACGGCAACGCCAACTGTCGGTTAGTGGCGACAACTCGAGGTCGTTCTTCACATAACAGTGAACATATGATTCCCATATAAATCGTTACAAATTTGAGATTATTGTTTAGTTTAACGTAATAAGAAATTGTTTTCGTAATATTATAAGCCGAACTATAATCAAGTGTGGATTCCAGAATATTTATGCAGTATTCTTTCGCGAAAAATCTGTGTCGAAAGCGAAAGGTAAGTAAATATACGAAACAATGAGATATTCTTTCAATTTTATTGTAATTTTTTTTACGTATATATTTGAAGGATTATCCTATTACTAATAACACGATAATCAAATGAATTAATTATAAATTATAGGGCATAAATTGTTGTTAATGAAGTAATTAGGCTGCTCGTTCTCAGTAAATAATAGTCTGATACCACTTTTATAACTATTTTTATTTTTCCAAAAACCACAACGTACATTTCCTTTACACATCACGAGTAGAAGAGAAACGGGGTTCGCATTTACAATCTATGTGTTGCCCTGTTAGATACAGTGTTGCCACACATTTATTTATATTCACAACACTCCCCCTCAAGTTAGAGTTGTATTATAATCAAATTTACTAAAGAAATTTATTTATATTTACTAAAGAAATTTTAAATCTCAATTAACTGGAATGCAACTCAAACTTGTCACAAAAAAAAAATAACATGACAATGTCAACTGTCAATGTCATAGTTACTTCAAATACTTCAAATCTGTAATACAAAGTTACATTGTATGTACTTCAACCTTTAAACAATATAAACACACTTATAAGCACAAGTTTTTACATACGTTAATCATTAAACAAAGAAATTACACAGTTATATAGGTATCTACTGCAAAATAAACGTCAACAATGAACACAGTTATATAGGTATCTACTGCAAAATAAACATCAACAATGAACACAGTTATATAGGTATCTACTGCAAAATAAACATCAACAATGAAATTACAGTTTTACAGGTTGGCTGCAAAATAAACAACAAAGAATTACAGTTCTTATAGGTACTGCAAATTAAGTTTAAATACTTAGTTTTACACATGATAAACACAAAAATAAAATTATTACAATATAATTACTGTAAACACAATTTGTTACATAGAAACTCATGTCTACATCTTGACAATGGTTTGGTAAGTAAATCTGCCCGATTTTCATCTGTACATATATATTTTAAGTTTAAAAGTCCTTTGTTTACAACATCTTTAACAAAATGCACTTTGATATCAATGTGTTTTGATCGCTTACTGTTTTCGTAGCTTTCAATCATTTTAATAGTGCTTTGATTATCAACAAATAGTTCACTATGCAAGTTAAAATTACAATTTAAGTCTGTTAAAACACCTCTGATAAAAACAAGTTCACTTACAGTGAGAGCAGCAGCAACATACTCTGCTTCAGCAGTCGATAAAGCCACTGTCGGCTGCTTCTTGGTTGTCCAGCTGACTAGGTTGCCCCTGTAGAAGATAGCGGCTCCACTCACACTTTTTCTATCTAATTTGTCTCCGGCCCAATCAGCATCTGAAAAGCCTGTTAATTTATTATGTTTTTCTTTCTTGTATAATAATCCTTTATCTTTTGTATGTTTCAGATAACGAAGAATTCGCTTTCCAGCTTTCCACAAGACAGTTGTCGGTTTGTCAAGGAATCTACTGAGAAAACTTGCTGCAAATGCAATGTCTGGTCTGCTGACTGTCGCTAAATACATCAATGTACCAACAAGTTCTCGGAATGGAACATCAACCATTTCATCCTTTTCATCGACTTCAAGTTTCAACTCCATAGGTGTATTAGCACCCTTACAATCTTCCATACCAAATTTACATAAAGCTTTGTCTATTATATGTGTTTGTTTTATTTCCAGTCCTTGTTCTGAAATTATTATTTGCATACCCAAGTATTTACTTATATTGCCCAAGTCTTTGGCATGAAACTCTTTCTTTAAATTTTCTATGATGTTCACACTATTACCAAGTACTAATATGTCATCTACAAAGATTAGTAGGTAAACATTCTTTCCAATATATAGGCAAAAATCATGAAGAGATTGTTTAAAGTCATTCTTTATCAAAAAATTATGTAGTTTCTCATTCCATAATCTAGGAGATTCTTTTAGCCCGTACAATGCCTTCTTTAGTTTCAGTACTTTCCCTTTTTCTGGTTTAATACCTTCTGGGTATTTAATATAAATATCTGACTTCAACTCTCCATTTAGGAATGCTGTAGGCACATCGAGTTGTCTTATTGGAAGGTCTTCTTGTACAGCTTTACTGAGGAATAGTCTTACAGTTGAAATTCTCGCTACTGGAGCATAGACATTCTGTGATGTTTCTTCTTGGAAGCCTTTTGCTACCAGTCTTGCCTTTCTTATGCCATTTTCTTTTGTTCTGAATACCCAACGTGTATCGATTGCCTTCATATTTTGTGGTAATTCTGCAATTTCCCATGTATTTAACATTTTATGAGCTTCTAGTTCTTTATGAATTGCATCAGTCCATCCTCCTTCTTTAATCGCTTCTTTATAATTAATCGGGTCCTCAGAGATTAATGCATAGGCAATACATGACATGTCATAATCTTCATATCTAGATGGAAGTTTTATTTGTCTTTTACTCCGTGTGACGGTTGGATTTATTATAATTTCTTGTTCTTTACTATGTTCTTCTGAATTACTCTCTATTTCACTTATTTTTTGTACTGATGATGTACTTTCTTGATCAGAATATAGATAATTGTCTTCTATATCTTCTTCATATGAAATTGACATTATTTTTGAATCATCTATAGCAGTCTCTTCTTGATACTTGTAGTCACTCTCTATGAACTTTAAATCTCGAGATACAATAATATTGTCCGTCTTTGGATCCCACAATCTATAGCCACTTCCTGCGTAACCTATTAATCTCATATCTTTAGTTCTTGCATCAAATTTTCCTCTTTTAGGTAGGATAACTGCATAGGCTTTGCTTCCGATTATTCTCATATGTTCTATTTCCTTATTTCCCAGAAATATTTCTGCAGGAATGCCTCCTTTTAATACTCTCGTGGGACACCTGTTCAGTTGATAAGCTGCAGTTTTTATCAGTTCACTCCATAAATATTTTGGTAAATTACTCTCCAATAACATGGCTCTTGTTCTTTCAGCTAACGTCCGGTTCATTCGTTCAGCAGTCCCGTTTTGCTGCGGAGTATAGCTACATGTGAACTCTTGTCTAATACCTTCTTGTTCACAAAACTTCTTAAGATCACCCATGAACTCACCGCCATTATCAGTCCTTATTCTTTGTACATTATTGTTCTTATTTTTCATTCTTCTTATGAATTTTATTATGTGGTCCTTAGCGTCACTCTTTTGTTTTAAAGGATAAACCTCTGTGTAGTGTGAAAAATCATCTATGATTGTTACATAATATTTGTTACCATATAAACTTTTAGGGTTGATTGGCTCACCGATATCACAATGTATGAGTTCTCCTATTTTGGCCGATCTTGGTCTTTTCCATTCAGAAAATGGATTCCGAGTTCCTTTGGACTTCATACATATATCACAATTGGTCTTAGATGATGGTAATCCTAATATTTTTAATCCAACATGATTAATGTGACCTAATCTTTTGTGCCATAGATCATCATTGAATTCTGTGACATATGATTCTTCGTTATAAGATTTTATTTTGAATTTCACCAAAAACAAACTTCCATTGCTTCGCCCTTTAATTTCAATATTTTTATTGTAAATCTTTGCATTTCCTTGATTAAAAGATACAGTAAAGCCTTTCTGGTTAAGTTTTTGTACTGAGATAAGGTTTTGTGACAAATTTTCTACTATTAGTGCCTCAAGATTGATAATAGTATTATTTTCGGTAATCAGTTTTATATAACCCTTTCTTTCAGTTTCCATTAAATTACCATTTGCTACTCGTATAGCTATTTTAGGAATTATCTCAATGTTATACATGTATTTCTCATATTTATTATTTATCATACTATATGTTGCACCAGAATCTATAGCAAAAATTAATTTTTCAGTACACATACCTTCTCGGGCATAATTAGCACAAGCAATCATATTGAATTCTTCATTTAAATGAGCTTGAGGCGGCCTCGAAGAATTACCTCTTGGCATAGGCCTGCTCCGGCCTCTGTAGCCTTTGTGACCTCTACCTCTGGATCTGCAATTCCTCGAAATATGTCCCATTTTGCCACATGAGAAGCATTTAATTGTGGATGTAAATGCTGTGCTTTCGGTACTAGGCTCAATATGTTTGTATTTTAATTCGGCATCCAATAGTTTGCTTTTAACATAATCTAGTGTTAATTCAATATTTGTAGTTTCTAAAGCAGTAATGGTATTTTGGAATGCTTCTTCCATACTCAAAAGTAGGTGACATACCTTGTCGCACTCATCCATATTTGTGCCATTGGACTCTATTTCTCTGATTAATTTATCAAATTTTGTGAAATGCTCCTCTACTGTATTTCTTGTCTCATACTTGAGGTTAAGCAATTGCCTTCTTAGATAGAGCTTGGATAAGATGCTTTTGCGTTCAAATATGCTCCTAAGGTTTTTAATCATTTCCCTGGCTGTTTTGCAATCTCTTACGTATTCCAAATGCTTATCTGGGAGGGTCTGAATAATTAGATTCTTTGCGCATGCTTCCATTTTCTGCACATGGTCAGCTTTTAATTCTTTAAGCTCAGAACTATCTTTATCATACTTAATTACTAATGCGCAACCTTTTTCCTCCATAAGCCCTTCTATTCTGAATAGCCAGTTCGAGAAATTTCCGTTTTCCAATTGTGGAATATTCCATTTACACTGAGAACTATGAGCAGCCATTTTTATTATTTTACTTAACGCTATTTTATAACTTTTTTACACTTTCTAAGTTTCTTTGTCATCTTGACTTACATTATATGCCCATAACCTGTTGTTAATGAAGTAATTAGGCTGCTCGTTCTCAGTAAATAATAGTCTGATACCACTTTTATAACTATTTTTATTTTTCCAAAAACCACAACGTACATTTCCTTTACACATCACGCGTAGAAGAGAAACGGGGTTCGCATTTACAATCTATGTGTTGCCCTGTTAGATACAGTGTTGCCACACATTTATTTATATTCACAACATAAATTATTCCAAAGCCACCATGTTCAGGAGGTCGTCAAAATCCAAGATGCAGCTAGTGGAGAACAAATCATCAGTGGAAAAGTTATACCACAGACGAGAGTCAATTATCCACCGTACGATGTGAAAGTAGAGGTATAATGTATGTGTATTAATTATTAAATCAATTAATAGTTGAATATTAATCTGAAAAAAAAAAACTATTTACAGCAACTTTTCAACCATATACCTACATGCAAAGCAGAAATGGAAAATGAAGATATATCTCCTTATCAAAAATATAAATAATGTAGGAATAAGTATTGGTCATTGAAATTAGATTATCAGAAAACTGCATTTTTCATATCGGTATAAAGGAACATTAACATTTTCTTGCATTATTAATGTTAAATTAGTAATATAATATAATCATTGATGAAGACTATTTCATAAGAATAAGCATGAAATATCGAATCAATAATAATTTTATTCATTGAGTTATTTTTATTTAATCGTTTTTCATCTATAATATATTATAGATAAAAAAACAAGGAAATAAAAAATAACTTGCACGTGATTCTCTAAAAATGTCCATGCGAGATTAAAAATTAAACATGATTAACATTGTGCATGTTTGTTTTGATATTTATTTGTGCTGGTAAAATAAAATAATTTAAATAATAGTAAAATAAAACATACAACACACGAACATAAAATTTGACGTTTGTATATGTTCGATACGTTATAATTATCAAATCGTTATATTATTTATACTTACATTCTTCTGACGGCTTTTATCCACTCATCTCTTTTTTTAATTTCCCAATTTCGTCTCGGAAACGAATAAAAAGTCAATTCCCGATTCCGAGATTGAGAATTCTTGCACCCCACAACACAACAGTATCTCGTACCACCCATTTTTCATATTTTGAGAGACCACTTTTGAACGTTTTTGAGAGAATTACAAACGTAAACCGTACAGTTGACCGCACTCTAACGTCCGCGTGTTGCCTAAATCGGCCACAACGCGGCGCCACTAGAGTTGTCCAAGAGGCGTATAGCCTTTAGGTTCATAACGTCAACTGTGCCAAAACGTCAACTTCCCAAAACGACAACTTCTGAAATTGACTTCCCAAAACGTCAAGTTCCCAAAACGTCAACTTCCCAAAACGACAACTTCCCAAAACGTCAACTTCCCAAAACGACAACTTCCCAAAACGTCTACTTCCCAAAACGACAACTTTCCAAAACGTCTACTTCCCAAAAAGACAACTTCCCAAAACGACTACTTTCAATAAAACCGGCCAAGAGCGAGTCGGACTCCCCCATGACGGGTTCCTTCCGTAGCAGAATAAGGTTTATGTTTATGAAATTAATTTTTATTTTAGAGTTAATGGAATGAAAGGCAAAAATTGCGGTTTATGACGTACTAGCTGATGCCCGCAGCTTCGCCCGCGTAAAAGTTTGTTCCCGCTTCCCGTAGGAACAATAAATAAATACAAAATATACAAAATATATAACACAAAATATATACATAATATACAAAATCTGCAAAATATACAAAATATACAAAATATGCAAAATATACAAAATATACAAAATAATAAAGTTTGTATACTTTTCGTTTGTTAGTGTTGCATAAACGATATTATTGTTGAATTTAAATTAAATATTCTCCCAAATTACTTCGACAGCTTGAGGAGTAGGAAAAGGGTAGGTACTCACACGTATTTCCAGGCGAAGAGATCTTGTAGGTCCCCGGGGAATACCTATGGTTCTTGAACTTGAATAATAAAGAATATATTAACAGTTTTAGAATTTCGCGAATATATTTTTGAGACGAGGCACGCACGCTCGCGGCTGAATTCCTTCGAATCTCATTACAGAGTCTTTCTTCCAGCGGCAGCACTAGTCTTGTCTGCCATTGGTGTGAGTTTTTTTTTTTTAATATATGGACGATGAAAAAAGGAGATGGATGCATGTCGAGTACGTAACAGTCAGGTACCTGTTCTATCACACCCTGACCGTTGGACCACTATTTACGACACATCCTGTATATTCATTCCTCTTCGTAGAAATAGAGATCCTTAAAATCTCATACTTATAGAATTCGGGACTTCACGCGAAAGACATTTACTTACATTTTCACACCGACGTTTCGAGCACGTTGCAGCGCCCGTGGTCGCGGTTGGACTGAGGCGAGAATCGACGAAAACCATGAAGTAACTTCTTGCCAAACTACCCTCCGCTATTGTCACAACGAAGGATAAGGCCGGCGACACACTTCACTCACTACGTCAGTTTTAATTGGCACAGTTTTACGTTCAAGTTTATTAATCACTGCATTCCACATCCCGGAGAGCTTATATCCATCATCCCTATTGAAATTTTTGTGTTTTTTAATTTCAATGGCTTCACGCACCATACGTGGATAATAGTGGCGATCAGTGGAGAGGACTTTTGGTTGGTGAAGTTCGATCCAGTGATTACTGCCCGCATCGAGGTGTTCTGCTATTGCCGATTTGTTAAACTGACGGTTTTTCACAGCTGAAATGTGTTCTTTGACCCTTTCCGCGATGGTCCGCTTGGTTTGGCCTATGTAGGAACTACCGCAGCTGCAATCCACTTTATAGACACCTGGTGTTTGCAGAGGAATGACGTCCTTTGGTGTTCGTACGTACCTAGCTACCTTTGTTAACGGTTTAAAAATCGTCCGTATGGAGAACCGCCGTAAACACGATCCGATCTTGTCCGTTATTCCCTTTATATACGGCATATAAGCTGGTTGACGTTCCACCCCCGGCTTCACTTTCCTCGGTGCACGTCGTGTCTTCCTACTACTCGCTGCGTACCCATTCATCTTGAGTATCTCCTGAACATAGTCCAACTCCTGCTGTAAATGCTCAGGGTCGCAGAGGTCATTAGCTCGCTTGACGAGCGTCGTTCTGACTGATTTGAGATGAAGTGGGTGATGATGCGAGGAGGCGTGCAGGTATCTATTTGTGAGAGTGGGTTTGCGATACACAGTGTGGGCCAAGGAACCGTCTGCTCTCGCCATTAATTTGACGTCAAGGAAAGACAACGACCTATTGTTCTCAATCTCATAGGTAAATTGTGTTTTCACATGTAATGAGTTGAGATACTCGGTAAAACAAATCACCTGCTCCCTGTTGCCTTTAAATAAATAAAATATCCTTAAAATCCTTAGTAAATTGCCGTAAACTATGTCAAGTAGTTGTTGTCACCCTTAGTCGACGTTTTGGGAAGTTGTTGTTTTGGGAAGTTGTCGTTTTGGGAAGTTGTCGTTTTGGGACAGTCGACGTTTTGGGAAGTCGTCGTTTTGGGACAGTCGACGTTTTGGGAAGTTGACGTTTTGGGACAGTTGACGTATTGGGAAGTTGACGTTTTGGGACAGTTGACGTATTGGGAAGTTGACGTTTTGGCACAGTTGACGTTATGAACCTAAAGGGCGTATAGTAGTCGTCTGTTTTTAGTATTTACAGCTGCAGCAGACTTACATTATCTGTGAAAATTTCAGCTGTCTCGCTATCTCAATTCCTGAGACACAGCCTTGTGACAGACAGACGGATGGCAAAGCCTCATTAATAGGGTCCCGTTTTTACCTTTTGGGTACGAAACCCCAAAAATCAACGCAAACGCGGTATCATATTAAACAACTTTTCTATCACGATTCACCAATTTGATGTCTTGTAGGTTGATTTGACATATATTTATAAGGATTAGTCCATGCTGTTTTCGCAAAGGTTAAACGTTAAAACCAGGAACTGCGTAAAATGTAAGATGCATAAATAATAACTATGTATAAACAATGACGAGACTAAACATTTACTGGTTTACCTGTTGAGCTGTATATTGATGCATTTTTTGTTGGTGTTCATAACTATGTCTGTAGCCTGGAGTTATGGGCGAATATCTGTTGGCATTTGGAGGTCCCGACCAAACTCCCATTTCACCGATACCTGTTTATACAATATGTGGTATCAGAAATCAGCCCAAATTAAATTGTTTTCATAATCATTGTAATAACTAACATTACCTGGTTGGTCTGGTAAGCCATACATGGGCTCTGGACCAGGATGATAGCCTGGGTATGCATGCGAAGGATGCACATGGTGTGATGGATGTAGTGGCGCGTGAGGAGGCTGCGGGAGGCGGGGGCGCGGCGGATAGCTGCCGTACTCGTGGTAATCCGGTGCAGGAGGTCCTGCACTTGGATTGGGCACTGGTTGAGCACTACTGTTTATGGCACCAGGGCCCCCAAAAGAAGCTAACTTCTGAATCGATCCCTCTTGAGGCACACTACTTTGACTATAAGGTTGTCTGTAACTAAGAGAAAAGAAATGAAAATATCTGTTACTTCACAAACTAGGTACATATCAGTCCAAAGTTACAAATTAGTCAAATTACCTATTGTCAGTGTTATCCTTATTATCGCCTGTTACTCCCGACGCAGCTCCTCCCGCGAAGTTATCTGATCCGCCAAGATCAGTAAGTCCTTCCAACATTCCGCCTCCATCATCAAATAAATTATATGAGTCCATCACTCTATTAAGAGAGAATTATAGTAAGTCTTCCTTCAAGTACTGAATGAAGATTTGTTACACCCATTTTACTCTGCAACATAAGAAGACTAGAATAAGAATACATTCACAAAACCGGTTTTCTCAGAATAACAAGTGTTACTGTACTGTAACTTAGTTGAAATCACAATATGAAGCTTGATCCTGAGTCTTAATAAATGAAAGTTATTATATTCAACTAGTTGTCATAATACAGAGTATCCTATTGTGGAAACTATTATTTCAGCTACTCTAGCTTAATCATATACTCTGAATAATTCTACTCACTAATTTTATTATTGTGAAGCTTAATTTTATACATGTACATACAATAAAATGTAATAAAATTAGACAATCTCTTCAAAACCAGCATTAAAAAGAAAAAAATGTCATAGAAGTTACATGATCCCAATGTTTACATAAACTCAAATTCCTGTATTTTCACAACTAACAAGCATGCATCCATTGCAATGTAGAGTTCTTTAGTTGTCCATCATAACAATGATTATTTTTACTTCTCCCAGTAGTGAATTTATACTTCCAAAACAATCTTGCTGATACTGCATCATTTTTTGTTTGTTGGTTTTGGCTTGTGTAACCAAGGGGAAAAGCTATACGCTTATGACATACAATAAACATAGAGCGTTACAACTTCTTCCGTTCAGTTACACAGCACAGTCTTCTTGATCGCAGAACTTGAAGGAAACAAAAGTCTGAAAGATGTTTTAGTATACCACCACAATATTTATAAACAATCTTGTTTAAATAGACATTTTACAGTAAAAAAATATCTACCACAAATTACACATGTCATTTTTAACTAATTTCAATCTTGAATGTTACTGTTAGTCTACATGACAAAAATATGCTAGTTAATCTAAATCACATTGTACGAGTACAATACTGTGAGTGATTTAGTTTAAGCTTTACATGGTACAAGTGCAAATAAACTTTCAGCTTTTATAAAACAAATTCTGACAATTCTTGGCTTATTAATCACATATTATTTATTACTAATAAAAATATTTCATAAATTGCATTCTGAAGTTAGCTTTGTTGCCTACAACACCAGTATAACATGTTCTTTAAAATCATGTTCTACAGGATGGTGATATATTAGCGTTATTAAGCACTCATGAGAAATATGCTTTTTGACCATGCAGTCCTTTAGTTGAAAACAATAATGATTACATTTGATGAAATTAATGAAGATGTTGAATGCCAAACAATACATTGCTGGATCATCCTGTAATGAAGCACACTAGCCTGAAAAGAAAATCTGTGGCCCAAGTGATGTGTTCACTTCCAACATTGATTTCAGACCATTGGGCAGTAGCATAGAGACATTTTTATTGTTTTGTAATAACTTAATAACGATCCTTGGAGGAAGCCTATGCCCCACGGGTGGGTGCTAAATCAGCTGCAATGATGATGATGAAATAGATGAAAGGAATAATGATTTTGATTCCTAAATGGGATTGTTTCAATGGTCCACAGTTAAATGCAATGCTCAGCTAATTAATCACAACTACAATGAAATTAGGACACTTCAAAATTTTCTGATGAATTCATCTTACAGTGTGTAATTAAAATAAATTCTGTTTTTAAACCTTCATTATTAATTGTCAAGTGTATTTAATTAAAAAATTAATACATTTTTATTTTCACAAACTCACAACATGTTGAGAAGTAGGCCTACTTATCGAATACACTTACACGAGCCCAATCACATTGTTTGGTTAATATTAACATACAACATTTAGGTAATGCACACAACTGAAGCTCTCAAAAAGAATGAATTTTCCCCATTTGTTGAAATTTTCCATTGATGCTCTTTCAGGATATTATATTACATAGCGAATTTATTCAAATAAACACTTTTCAGCTATCTAATATTAGTACTGAATGCAAAATAATTGTCGAGTCTTAAATATTCATAAATTCAAGAGTAAAAAACTGTCAGAAAATTCTCTATCCATTGGGTCACATTTTTACTTTGTGTTAATAACTAATAATGGAAGTAATAATTAAATAGGCATACATACCCGCAGTTAGAAATTTTGTACAATTACTTCAAACGCAAAGACCTAACCTGATCCTAACCAAAAAATAAGATAAGTCAACAGTAGTAATAGATGATTTAGTTTCTCTTTCTGGTAAACTGTCTCTCTAGTCCCTAATTGGTAGTAGAGCTTCATATGAATAAGAGCTAGTTTATTTATGAGTGCTCAAATTACACGGCAATGTTCTCATCTTTTACCATTTACACCACAATTTGGTATTAAATTAATTCTTAACAGAATCATCTGTTTTTATTTGATTCAACATTTCTATTATGTACAGAATCCTAAAATAATCTAACCTTCCGGGGAATATATTAAATACTTTAGTATTGTGACCACGATTAGCTCTGATTATAGTTTCGTATGAAATATTTCCGATCTATAGCAACAAATATTACAAACTCAACTACCTATGCGTCGCGTAATCTGTATCTGTACAAAACATCGAACATGGTGTTAAAATATTAACCATTAGAACAATGAATGCTGTTGGAAATACGTACCTAATTCTATAATAAATGCAGCAATTTTGAAGATCATCAAGTTATGGTGATTAAACTTTTACATTACAACTAAATACTTCGATGTGATAAAAGTAGATTCTCACTTTAAACGCCACACAACAAGTAGTTCACAAAATGGATACCTTATTCCGAAAATGTAGGTCCATCAAATTGATCAATGAAAGACTATCTCTGGTGAATAATACTTATTGGTAGCGATGGTTTTCAAGGTGTAACTACCTTATTACTGAGATTCAATGCTCATTATGCATAATATCTCACATCGCTACAAGTTACGAAAAACGCTATTCAGACACCGTCCATTTTGTTTCCAAAAATTTTTTTTTTTACATGTGCGCTTGCAAAGTTGGCATTAGTATTGCCATGTCAATAATAAACCGATCGGCGATTCGCTATGTTCTGCAAGACATTTTACCGAATACAGTGGAGATTATAACATCCAACCGTTAACATGAATAGTTTGGTTTTTCACGTCATAATATACTTCACTTCACTAAAACAGTGCTCCTGCATAGACATATAAGAATAAGCAGACCAAGCATAGGCGGAAAAAAGCGTGACCATTACGCATACATAAACTGTGGAACGAATCCGGGGTCGAATCTAGTGATGTACAAGCCTCAAGGCGTCCGAGTCCCTTTTGCCTAGAGCTCGGTGTCGTTAACAGGGCTAGCCTCGTTTGTATGGCGCTCGACGACTCGGTTGTCTTTTTGAGAGCTCGAGCTTTTTTGAAGCCTCGAGTCCTTTTTGAACGCTCGAGCTCTTTTTGAAGGCTCGAGCTCTATTGAAGGCTCGAGCCCTTTTGAAGGCACGAGCTCTATTGAAGGTTCCAATCCAGCATACAAGTAGGAAGCGTTAGCATTGGCATCGAACCCCTCGATGAAGTTTCTGGGGCTCATACTCAATAGGTGGTCGATGGACCTCCAAAAGTTAGCGTTCCATATTTTAAGTATACTGTACTGGTTACAAGTGTGCCAAGCGAACAGTCTTTTTTTGTATTCATTAATAACGAAGAAAAGAACACCTAGCACCGTACCGAACAACGTAGCACCTCATTCAATAATACTATCAGTTTGCCATCAATCTTAAACTTAAGTGCAACTATATTATGACTTATAAATAATACCTGTCAAGATATTGAGTCTGGAGTGTTTTGTGTGTCGAAGACTATTGGCCACCATGACCGGGGGACTAATGACGGGGTGTGGGCTGCTCACCGTCCTTACAGAAGCAGGCGCAAGACGACAGCGTGATGTAAAAGTTTATCTCTCGACACGCGACCCAGGAAGCGAGAGTACATCCGAAAAACCAAAGACGAGGGGAAGTAGGGTGAACCGAACAAAGTAAAGTACACTCGAGAGCAATGAATCCGGGTCACTTAAAGAATGTTAAAAATCTCGGAAACTAAAAATGATAGGTTAATGCAATAAATTGTATTTAATAGACAATGTAATACTCCTTAAATGAAAGTAAAAAAAATATGAGTCACCATACATTTTATTAACACAAAATTACATAAAGAAAAAACTGCCGATCTCTCCTTAAAACAAAAATAGGAAACATGAAATTTTTGAACTTTATTACGATTTTCTTGAATTTTAATACTTCGTATTGCCTCCTCGTGCTTCCATTACTGCGTTTACGCGGTTTGGCATGCTGTACACCAAGTTCCTTATACGATTTTGGGGAATATTCTCCCATTCCTCTGTGAGAGCAATTTTGAGCTCACGAAGCGTGATTGGGGGAGGGTTTCGTTGTTTTACGCATCTGCCTAGCTCGTCCCAAGCATGCTCGATCGGGTTGATATCCGGGCTGCGCGCTGGCCACTCCATACGAGTAATGTTCATCTCTTGAAGGCAGTCATTCACAATCCTACCTGTATGAGGTCGGGCATTGTCATGCATAAATATAGCATCCTCACCTAAATTGACCATAAATGGACCAACGTGATCATTGAGGATTTCTTCCACATATCTTACTATATATATCATCATATATCACCAGCTCTGTGCGACTTTCAGAAGAAATTCCGGCCCACACAAGTACAGACCCACCACCGTAGGCTACTTTTTCTTCGATGCATGCTTGCTTGAATCTTTCCCCTGGTCTTCGATACACTCTGTGTCTTCCATCGTGCTTGTAGAGCATAAATTTTGATTCGTCGGAGAACATAACTTTTGACCAATCTTCAATACTCCAATTTACGTGGCTCTGGGCATACCTTAGTCTCGAAATACGATGCCCACGCTCCAGTTTAGGGCCGTTTGCAGGTCTAAGGGGTTTTAAGTTAGATTCAGCAAGCCGACGTCTTACTGTCCATGCACTTGGGTTACTTCCTCCGAGGCGTCGAAACTGATTGGTGAGTTCAGTTCCTGTGAGAAAGCGATTTCGAAGCATGGTGTTCACCAAGTATCGGTCTTCTCGTGCTGTGGTACACCTGGTTCTGCCCGTTCCTGGTCTGCGTAGGTTAGAACCAGTTTCTTCGTAACGTCGGAGAACTCTTTGTACTGTTGACAGCGACACACCGACAGTCCTGGCTGTATCGCGCTGACTCCGGCCGGTTTCCAGCATTGTAAGTATTCTGGTGCATTCTTCAGGCGTAAGCGACATAATTTCAGCTTGATTAATGAATATAGAGCACTATCAACATGGTTTATGTACCCACATAAATGACAGATTACAAACAAAAGCAACACCAAATGCTGTAATTTCGTAGTTCCATCTTCGAAAGTGGCCCTTTTTCAAATTTGATTTTTTTATGATATAACTTTACAATAACTAAGAAGTTTTAATACCTTCATTTAAGGAGTATTACATTGTCTATTAAATACAATTTATTGCATTAACCTAGCATTTTTAGTTTCCGAGATTTTTAGGATTCTTTAAGTGACCCGGATTCATTGCTCTCGAGTGTAGATGAGTTCGCATTGGTAGCGACGGTCTGTAGGGAATTCTGGGCGATTGCTAGTCTGGGGGGAGGGGTGTTTTCACGTGATATGATATGGAGCCGTGAAAAATTTCAAGACTTCTAAGGGCGCCGCGGCCTGAGAAAGGTTGGGAACCCTTGATCTAAGGCAAAAGTAGAAAGTAAGTTTCGACTACAGGTACTGCAGTACATGGGACAATCAAAAACTTTTCGGGTAAGACAGCAATCAATGTAGGCAACCTAAGTGCTACAGCTAATTTAACTCCGAACGTAATAAAATTTCATTTACCTCTGACCAAGGAACTTATACGTTAGAAGTATGTTCCTTGCCTCTGACAGATCGTTTTATGTCTGTTGTTATGGCAGTAAATCTTACGTACTGCTCGTTCGCTCTAACTTTGCCGCTCGGCTCCATACTAAGTGCGAGGCCGCATTTGCGTTTTTCCGCGGCGGTTTCTAACCTCAAAATGTCATCAAACTGTCAAAATCAATGAAATCAAGTCAATGTTTTGACATTTTGAGGTTAGAAACCGCCGCGATAACCGCAAGTGCGGCCTCGCCCTAAAGTCGATTTTTTAATTAGACGATGTAAATTGACAGCAAGGAACTTATACTTCTAACTGGAATGCTCACGTACACATCAAAAGCGTTCCGGAAAAGGAAAGCTAGAAAAGGGGATGCTATCTCTTTCTACTAATGTGTCCATGCAGACGCTTCAGCTAGTGAGACAATATTTTCTTATTAAGTGAAAGACATAGGTACACAATAATAAAATAAATGATATCTATGGAACTTACAGTTATTTATGTTTTAATTAGGTCTCGCAGAAGACAATTTAATAATTTAACGAATTGAATGACTTGTAATAATTGACGTGAAATTTTTAAAATTAATGAATAAGATACTAGATCAGTTATTACTATGTGGAGCCATTCTTACACTACCGGCTCGGTATGATGGCCGTTAAGTAGGTACGAAGAGAATTTGGCAGAGCTTGCTTGCTCTCTCTTTTTTTACAAGGTCTTTTAGTACCACCTAATATCTACTACTTTATCAACTCACTCAACTAATATCACTATTGTACACATATTTTAGTATTTTAATCACTTTTATATTAATAAATTAATATTTAAATCAGAGCTACTATAGCAACAGTGTTTACTTGAAGCGCCACCTTAACTTAACTATTGGTAGTAACTCATAAATTACGCATGGCAACTCTGAAGATTCATTGTGGTGCCAACACGGTACGTTCTAGATCGGACTTACTTTTAATAAAATAAATATAAAATAAATATTTGTGGATGTAGCCCAAATTAAGCTAAAACAAGCTTGTGCTATGGAATCTAGACGACTGATATACATAGTTATATAATTCTAAATACATACATATTTTACATAGAAAACACCCTAACTCCGAAATAAACATTTGTGGATCACACAAACATTTGTACCGACCCAGGAATCGAACCCAGGACCTCCAGCGCTAATGAACAAGTATTAAATTACTAGGAAATTGAATTGATGTGTGATTTTTGTGTAGGTAGAATGAAATTTCTCTTTACCAATATTCTTACCGAAAGCAAAAAGGGGTTAGATACTTCGGTAAAAATATATACATATACCTATTTGATTGTATGATACGATAGTTGGTTTTACGTAGTTTCCATCCCCTCTTTCCTTTGTGTATGAAAAGCATAGGCCGACATCCTACAACCCTGGCTGCGTAATATTTGATACGTAAGAATCTAAACAAAAATATAAGTTTGGTTTCCGACTTTTTGATAATGATAAATAAGACGTTCGGCCCCTCTCCCCTAAACCGTCATACGTAATTATACGTGCGGCACGCTATAATTTTTGACATATCAACTGAGTTACGATATTGACCGAGTAAAACGGTCTAGTCACTATTAGTTGAGTGAGTTGATAAAGTAGTAGATATTAGGTGGTACTAAAAGACCTTGTAAAAAAAGAGAGAGCAAGCAAGCTCTGCCAAATTCTCTTCGTACCTACTTAACGGCCATCATACCGAGCCGGTAGTGTAAGAATGGCTCCACATAGTAATAACTGATCTAGTATCTTATTCATTAATTTTAAAAATTTCACGTCAATTATTACAAGTCATTCAATTCGTTAAATTATTAAATTGTCTTCTGCGAGACCTAATTAAAACATAAATAACTGTAAGTTCCATAGATATCATTTATTTTATTATTGTGTACCTATGTCTTTCACTTAATAAGAAAATATTGTCTCACTAGCTGAAGCGTCTGCATGGACACATTAGTAGAAAGAGATAGCATCACCTTTTCTAGCTTTCCTTTTCCGGAACGCTTTTGATGTGTACGTGAGCATTCCAGTTAGAAGTATAAGTTCCTTGCTGTCAATTTACATCGTCTAATTAAAAAATCGACTTTAGGGCGAGGCCGCACTTGCGGTTATCGCGGCGGTTTCTAACCTCAAAATGTCAAAACATTGACTTGATTTCATTGATTTTGACAGTTTGATGACATTTTGAGGTTAGAAACCGCCGCGGAAAAACGCAAATGCGGCCTCGCACTTAGTATGGAGCCGAGCGGCAAAGTTAGAGCGAACGAGCAGTACGTAAGATTTACTGCCATAACAACAGACATAAAACGATCTGTCAGAGGCAAGGAACATACTTCTAACGTATAAGTTCCTTGGTCAGAGGTAAATGAAATTTTATTACGTTCGGAGTTAAATTAGCTGTAGCACTTAGGTTGCCTACATTGATTGCTGTCTGCGCGAATCGATACCGCTCGCTTGTCAACACATCGATGTTTAAAAAACCAGGGCTTAGTAGGGACTACTGGTTGAATATCACAGTAATGCTTACCCTTGATTTTTGTTGATCTTTGCCAATCCACTTGCCAAGCCCGTGTCAGACTGTCCCTAATTACCTGAGTCAAGTCGTGTGTAAATACTTGGTAGTGTTCGAGTGAGCCGGTTCCAGTGGCATTTTTGGCCCAAGAGTCGGCCGTCTCATTTCCCGCTATATTGGAGTGGCCGGGATCCACGCCAACATAAGTTCCAAGTTAAGTCGCTGGCACTGGAATAGCGCCTCTCGGATCCTATAAATGATGGGGAATCTGGACTTGGAACGGAAGGGGTGAGAGAGTATGGCTTGAAGACAGCTTTTGGAATCAGACAGGATGATGGACCTATTTAAGTTGTGGGATATAATATACCGGATAGTTTCCAGGATGGCCACAGACTCCCCCGTGAACACAGAAGTCACAGGCGGGCATTTATAACTTAGGGCCACATTGTACTTAGGGATCCATACGGCCGCGCCCACCGGCTCACCTATGAACTTGGAAGCATCGGTGTAGATTTTAAGCCAACCCTCATAATCAGAGGCCATAACTCCATGAAACTCCAGATTAGCGTCCACTGCACCCTTCCGGATTCCCAGATCTATCTCGATAGGAGGGCGGTATATAAGAGCCTCAAAGGGGAGAGAGTACAATGGACTCAACCTACTCTGCATGACTGGGCACGGTAGGCGTGTGAATTTGATGAAGCTGTTTATTAGACAGGGAAGGTTGGTTGTGGCGGGGTTTGAGTTTATGTTATATAAATCACCCAAATGTCGAAGCTTACCCAAAAGGATGTGTTGCGAATTTTGCACAAGTTTAAAGAAGAATCTGTCACATAGATACTGTCTTCTGAGGAAGAGGGGAGGATCCACAGCCTCCACTTGTAGTGCATTAGTTGGAGAAGATTTCATAGCCCCAAGAATGATACGTAGACATTTGAATTGAATTTTGTCTAGTTTTGCAAGGGGATCTTTATTACAAGGTTCTAGCAAGAAAGAGCCATAGTCCATGTGACTGCGGACTGTGGCATTATAGAGGAGCTTTTGATTATATGGATGACATCCCCACCATGCACCAGATAGCGAACGAAGAATGTTAACATTCCTCTCACATTTATCGCTGACATAACCAAAGTGAGAAGAACCAGTCATTTTAGAGTCCAGTAGGACCCCCAGAAACTTGGCACTGTTGTATTGAGGTATAGACTGTCCCTCAACTTGGAGATCCAGATTAGGAATTTGTCTTCTCTTCGTGAATACTACCACCTTGCTCTTAGAAGGAGACAGTGATAGCCCATGCTCCGACAACCAATCATTCAAATACCCCAAGGCCCTGTTCAGATTATCGGATACGTCGTGGATCGAATTAGATGATACATAAAGGGCCAAATCATCAGCATACTGCAGAATCTGGCAAAACGGGTTCACCACCAACTCCAGGTCATGGGTGTAAAGGCTGTAGAGGAGAGGGCTTAGAACTGAGCCCTGAGGAAGACCCTTCCAGATAGTCCTAGGCGGAAGTAGGAGATTGTGGTTCTTAATTACTATAGATCGCTCCATTAAAAGGTTTGTACAGAAATTTACTAGCCTCTCAGGGATATTCAGCTTGAGTAGTTTACTCCTGAGTACCGGAAGCAAGACATTGTCGTACGCTGACTGTATATCTAGGAATACAGCTCCAAGGTATTCTTTTTTGTGGAAGGATATACGTATGTCAGTGGTGAGGATGCTGAGACCATCCAGTGTGCTCATGCCTCTCCTAAAACCAAATTGGGAATTAGCCAAAATTCCATGACCTTCCACATACCATTCAAGGCGATGTTTCACCAGATGTTCCGTTACTTTGCACAACACTGAAGACAGTGCTATTGGTCTTCTGCTACTGGGGGATGAAGGATCGTAGCCAGGCTTTAGGACAGGGACAATTATTTGTGTCTTCCAATCAGTGGGGATCACTCCACTACCAACAATCAAGTTCACAATGTTCAAAAACTGTGTCCTGGTGTTATCAGATGACTTAGTTATGAACGAGTAGGGGATCTGGTCCATGCCTGGCGCCGAATCCCTCAGTCCATCAACCGCCAGCTCAAGTTCCTCATATGTGAACTCGCTGCCAAGGCCCACCTGAGGATGGGCAAGACAAAGATTTGGAGAATAGCTAGGGATGGAATCCTCTGTGGGTACCCACGGTGGAGCCAACTTGTCAGCAAAGGCCTCAACCCATGATGACAAATCATTTTCATTTGGGTTTTCTGAATTACAAGCTCCTCTGTACCTGTTAATTTGTTTCCAAACAGTGGAAGCAGGGGATCTAGGTGATAGGTCCGCACAGAAGCTCGACCAGCCATTCTTCTTTTTGGTGGACAGCATTCTTCGTGTCTGTGCTGCTTTTTGCTGATAGGCTATCAAATTCTCTACCGTCATTTCCCTTTTGTAGTTTCTCTCGCTTTCCCGCCTAATCCTAACTGCCTCGGTGCATTCAGCATCCCACCAAGGGGTCGAGAGGATTTGTTTAGAGGGTTTTTTGACAGGGAAGTGGTCATCGGCCGATGCAATGATAGCGTCACGGAAGCTGGAGTAGGATTGTGCGACTGTATGAATTGTTGGGGCAGGCAGCGAGCGTATTCTATTCCCCAGAGAAGCTGCATATGTCGTCCAGTCAGCGTCGCGCAACCTATACCCGAAAGAAGTGGTGGGGTTACTAGGAAGGGATACAGTCATAGACAAATTGATAAAAATGGGATAATGGTCACTGCCCCTTGAATCGGCAGAGATGTACCAGGTTATTCTGGATGCCATTGAAGGAGAGCAGATGGTGAGATCCACAGCGCTAGGTTTTTTGCTAGGGGCGGTTCTACGGGTAGGGGAGCCATTATTAAGTAGGCAAAGGTTAAGGTCATCAAGCATCTCCATTATGGAGCGCCCAAACAGGTCACAAACACCTGACCCCCACGATGTGTGATGTGCATTAAGGTCGCCCATGATAAGCACAGGAGGGGGGACAGAGCTAAAAATCATCTGTAGGTCTGGGATTAAAGTGGAGCATGGATTTGCAATATAGAGGGATATGAGTGATATGTTGCATGTTCTTACCGCTACAATATTTATTTCAGGGGAATGAGGGGGTAGGTTGATCTGGGAAAAGGAAACTTTTTTGCTAACTATAAGAGCACAGCCAGCATAACCATCAGCTCTGTCAACCCGAAGACATGAGAAGCCCGGGATGCGCAAAGCATCTTCAGGCTTTAACCATGTCTCCGAGATTGCCATGGCCAGTGGCTCGTGTCTGTTAATTAAATAATATAAATCAGATTTTTTATTGTTAATGCTTCGGCTGTTCCACTGGATCAGTTTGAGATCCATTGTTGAAGTTTGGTAGTGATTGGGTAAGTATTTGGGCAACGTTGGGCGGTAGGGTGATATTGTTTTGGGATATGAGGGATAGTAATATATTCAATAATGTGAACAGGAAGTTAAGGGAGCGTTGTTGGGATTGGGAGATTTCGTAAGTTGAAGGGGGCTGTGTATTAAGGAGGGCGCACCCATTGGGCATAGAAGACCCGTCTTGTGAAGTGATAGCCTGATGGGCAGCTCTATCGTATGACTTACCAAGAGGAGCCTTAGGTCGAGGGGTTATGAAAGTTGTTTTTCTGTAGGATGTGCGGAGTGGGGTTGCATTCAAGTGGGCTGAAGACTGGGAACCCTGCAAGTTGACTGGTTTGGCAGCCATAGAATAAGTTTTGGATATTTTAGGGATACACTCTGAGGCTTCCATGTACGAAACCCCTTCCTGACCCATGTACGCTTTGATAGATTTTTGTCGATCCTGCTCAGGGCACGCCTTACTAATAGAGTAATGTGTCCCCGAGCAGTACAGACACGATGCCTTGCCCTCTTCTATTGTGCATTCCATCCCTGTATGTGGTTGTCCACATTTATAGCACCTTGGCTTAGACCTGCATTGGTTTGATACATGACCAAACCTACAGCAGTTCATGCATTGAATGGTTGGGAATTGATACGGTTCAACTGGTAGGGAGGTGTAGTAGAAGTAGATATGGGAGGGGAGAACCTGTCCCTTAAAGGTTACCACCACAGTTTGAGTAGGGATCCATTCTGTGGAGTTGTTGCTATTTACCGTTTTTCTATTCAGTCGGCGAGCCCTGCGAACAGTGGTACACGCTGTAGGAAAGACCATGGACTCCACAAATTCATCCATAGACCAATCCACTGGAACCGATCTAACTACCCCCATCCTTGAAATGTTATGAGTAGGGATAAATGCCTCATATTTGTGGTTGCTGAGTATTGGGTTGTCTAAGAAATTGTTAGCATCTACAGCAGTTCTGAACTCGACTGACATCTTGTTCCTGCCAATACGCCTAATGCCACCTGGACAAATATTTTTAATTTTGTTCTGATGTAAAAATTGGCCAAATTTCATTGGTTTAATGAAATCGCCATTAACGTCCTCATCTCTTTTGGTCACAACGATAACGAAAGGGCCTACATCGTTCATATCGTAAGCTTTAATTCCCAAAATTATTGTAGGGTGGTTGTAAATAGTTTGGATGGAGGCTGATGCAGATTCGTTTGATAAAATATTTTTTTTGGGGGTAGAAGCCTCAAGATCCTCATTATGAGGTCTTTTTTGACGAGTTCTCTTATCTGAGCTGATGTCAGGGGGAGGATCAGGAGGATCGGGGGCCTCCGAAGAGTCCCCCATACTTACCCGTTGATCGGCGAAGGAGAAATTCCCTTACCACTGGTTTAGTATTTGTTAGTTTTATCTACCACCAAAGTAATTCTGTCGGAAAAGTTAGCGGAAAAACTTATGATTCACTATTTCACCACATAAACCTCTAACGCGAAATTAAAACTCTCTCACGACGGACTCCATGCACGAGCGATCTCGATTCGACCGACGAACGTTCACTTGCGGTTATCGCGGCGGTTTCTAACCTCAAAATGTCAAAACATTGACTTGATTTCATTGATTTTGACAGTTTGATGACATTTTGAGGTTAGAAACCGACGCGGAAAAACGCAAATGCGGCCTCGCACTTACAACACACTGCGTTGCAAGAAAGAGAAGAATTGTCTTGCTCGGGAACGTTTTTTACCTCTGACATGAAGTAATGCAATATAAACCGAATCTTGTTGAAAATAAAGTTCAATTTTATTTGTTTTTGTGATTTCGTAAGCATTCCAGTGCATTGCATTCCATTCCGTGCTTCGGAAGGCACGTTAAGCCGTTGGTCCCGGTTGCCAGTAAAATGGCAGTCGTTAAGCTTTATTTCAACAGCAGGCAGTCACAACCTGCGCCTGTCCATTTAAACACGGCAATACGGCTCACCACCTATTACGTGGGACAAATTATACAAAAAAGGTAAAATGTGGGCATATAATATATGCCTCTGCCTACCCCTTCGGGGATAAAGGCGTGACCATAAGTCCAGTTAGAAGTATAAGTTCCTTGATTGACAGCAACTAATGCACAGACCATGAAGATATAGGTAAACATGGAGGCCACACTTCGAACAACCGCTTGAGTCAAATACCTACGTATCTCTATCTCACTCTCTGTGGGCTAACCTTCTCTTTCTAGGGAATTGTGCAGTGCTGCTATCTTCTTACTATTATCTCCTAGAAAATAATAGAAATAGACCATACTAACCAAAAATGCAAGTAAAATAATTTATAAATAGCTATAGTTCGACTACGATTATTTTATGTGTAAATTGAAATATTTTATACCATAATATGCATGATTGGGTTGTCGAATCAGTGAATTACATTCCCATTTTCTAAGGATTCTGTAATGCGGCAACATTGGTACTACATGTCAACTGTCAAAGTGTCAAACAACAATAGAATGGCGGTTGACTCCATTGTTTTCACACAATAGGAAACGTTGTGAAGTAGTGTGACTATATTGAGGATTTATCTGGAACTTTCTGTGTATTATTAGAAGAAACACGAATGTCATTATTAGAGTAAATAAAATAAGTTAAGTATTGTTATCGTATGTTAATGATAAATAATTGTTTTAGGTTTCCTAAAAATAGTATTCAGTGAGAAATATGGTTATCCATTGTACCATTAAAAATTAAGTTAAGATATTTTTTATAAAAGCAATTAATATGCTAACTGATCATAAATTTTAAATATGGAAAAGGAATTGGTTTCGGAGCGGGATTCGAACCTGCGTCTTTTTGCGTAGCGTGCGGACGCCTTAACCACCGGCCACCGAAACGTACTCGGAACCAACCAAATTTTTTCTTTTTTCTTATATACGTCTTGGGGCGACGCATGCACCATCTACCGACACTTTTTATAAAATTACACGGCACGAATGTATATAATTGAACCTATATTCATTCGATTTATGATGCACAAGGGTCAGACCGTCCGGTCTCTTGCCGTCTGCGCGGGACAAACCTGGTGGTTCAAGGATATAGGGGACCTCAGCCGACACCAGAGCCCGCCGGATTAACTAATTAAGGGCGTGGTTACGCTGATGCCTACCGGTGCAGCGACCACAACTCAAAGTATGATGACCATCGCTCTCCACCATGGCACCGCAGATGCATACGTGAGGTTCACACACCTTGCAGCCTAAGCGGAGAGCCACACGGTCAAATTATTAAAAATCTTATTCCAATGACTTTAGCACTAACATTTCTTTATTATGACATGAAGAGACATCGGCAGACTGCGAACTACCACGAGCTGCCGCGGCAGACTGCAAGCTACCACAAGCTGCAGCGGCAGATTACGTCACAGTCTGCTACGAGAAGCCGCAGCGCGCGAGTCGTACAGTTGATTAACCTAGAAAATAACCCACTTGGATGAATAGCTTCGTTATTCGCAATGTACCTATGCAATCTGCAGAGAATTCTACCTATCAGTCTTCGTAAAAAACAGAGAAAATAGTTAATCTCGCCTTTGTACCTCTAATTTATATAATAAATTTTCACCACTTATTCCGTGGGACCAATTCTTAAAAATGTGAAACGATAATATACCTCTGCCTACCCCTTCGGGGATAAAGGCGTGACCCTATGTATGTATGTATGTATTGTACATCTAATTGTATTATGAAAATATATTGTCTTTATTGTATGCAATTAATAATATAGAAAATAAAATATCCTGGCAAAAATAAAAATAGGGCTACCCTACTTAGAAAGAGACGTAGAGCCCACACAGAGCAAGACAGTAATATACAGACTACGCTTCAAGTAGGTATTCGAAGTGTGGCCTCCATGTTTATCTATAGCTTCATGGCACAGACTTACAATAAGTATTGTACGTCTGTGAACTAATGTCACTTCTTCATACAATGTTTCTATATCTATGGTTTCTATGATGAAGTGACATTAGCTACTGTCAATTTACTTCGTCTATTTAACAATTCGGGTATACGCCTCTACGCCAGCGGCAAAGTTAGAGCGAACGGGTAGTAGTATTGTATTCTCTTTGGCAGTAAAGTCCCCCTCCCTATCAGCTTAAGACATTTTACCGCGTATTATGGGATTTTATAAGATGTAAACGTTAGTTTTGGCAATTATTTTTTATGTAAATATCTATTTTTCAATATACATAACCATAGAATTATAACGCATAGAAACCCAATACGCGAGAGCGACGTGAAGCCATTTCATGGCAGCCGTTACCGGCTGCCTACATCAATCTAGGGATGTCGGAAATGGAATAAAGTATCGATATATATTGTATCGGTAATTTTTGAATATATCGATATCGATATTAATATTTTTATTTAAAAATATCGATATATCGATGTATCGGTATGACATGAAAAAAAAAATTGGCCTAATCTACTTTAATCATCTTACATTACTAGATAAATACTAATCAATAGACATATTTTTTAATAAATCAAGAACAACAATTTAAATATTAATTATTTATTCATCAAACACAAATATTTATCTGATACAGACATAAGAAAAACTCTTTGATTTACGTGCTCGGCTGTAAGCCGACTTCTGTTATTGGGTACTGCGAGATTCACAGCAGATGCCACTCTCTCTGAGGAAACCGAGGACGCAGGCGATATCAAATACTTTAGAGCTATGTCAGAAAGGACTGGGGTAAAATATTATATTACGCGCTAGGTTATAATACGCGGGACGGATAACAGACTGACTGACACTGACAGACGACAGTTGAATTGAATGACAGACACTGATACTGAAATGACATTGACACTTGACAGATAAAGTTGCCAACTTCAAAGCCAACTTTAGTACTAATATTAAATTAAAAAGCAGGAAATCGAGTATAAACAAAAAAGAAGTTTTAAAAATGTTAGTATAAAAAAGGATTTTTTGACCATAAAAATATCGATTTTTATACCTTTTCAACACTTGTAATATTATATCGATACCTCGATATATCGAAACAATAAATATCGCTCAAAAATATCGATACATTAAAAAAAATATATCGATGTATCGATGCATCGATATTTTTTCGACAAGCCTACATCAATCGGCGCTTTAGCCGGGCATCTAGTGTCAGTGCAAAGAGCTCGCGTAATTTTCGTCTAAAAATGACGTATTGTGCAGTGATAGGATGCCACAATTCATCTGAAAATTGTTCCAAACACATAAAGATCACATTGCATAGGTTAGTACTGCAAAATATGTTACATTTTTGTTAAAAACACCTCATTTATAGAAACAAAAATCGTACATTTTAGTGACGTTATTTTCATAGACGGTGTTGCAAGCAATGAGAATAAAATTTTCCCACTTTTTCTCTTATTTGCTTCAATATCGGTTTTAGGAACTTCTTGTTATAAAAATACTCTTATCACATACAAACATATATTATGCTTAAGCCTTTACTCCCGAAGAGGTAGGCAGAGGCATTATATACGCCCACATTTCACCTTTTTAAAATTTGTTTCACGTAATAGACCCTCTATTACGTGGAACAAATTCTAAAAAGTTAATGCCGTGTTGAGATGACGCAGGTTGTGACTGCCTGCTGTTGAAATTTTTCAAGCCGCCTCAAAAGGCCTTCAACTTTGCTTAATGACTGCCATTTTACTGGCAACCGGAAACAACAGCTTAACGGCCTTCCGAAGCACAGAAACGCTCAAATAAATTTCACAAAGTGGTCACATGTATGGTCACCCATCCAAGGACTGGTCATAGTGAAAATTGCTTACTGCGGAGATCGTTTACAGATCACTGAGTACGCGGGGCCACAAGCGCTTCACATCTACTTAAATAATTTTATTAGCAAAATTTTGTGGGTGGGTACCACATAATTTAGTAAAATATTTTGCTACGGAACTCTAAAAGTATATATATGCCTACTAGTAAAAACTTAAACTGTTTATTATACTGGTTAGTAAGTCGTTTTACACTTAGTGTTTAATTTAGCATTTTTTTTAAACTACACATTAATAAAATATGGGCAACCATTCTGCCTACCCAGCGAAGAGTATAGCATATAGATAAATAGAGTTAAATGTTAAATTAAATGTATACAAACAATTTTATTTTTTTCCCATTTATAGGGTAAATTTTATTTCCTAGCAACATTTTCTGTAAGCTTGTGTAAGTGTCACCGAGTATAAAGACGAGTAGTTTACACCTACATTAATATTGGTTCGGCCAGGCCTCCGTCACTCGCTCAAAACCGCGTGCTATGTACCTACCGCTCGGCACGTCCCTGGGGATACAACTGGCAGAGGGCTGCCGAACCTCAGAGTACATTTGTATATTATGAGATAGAGACGTCACTCGACTATGTGACGACACCAGCGGTGCCAAGCAGCTATTACAAGAAACTTTCTGACTGCGTGGCCATGAAATTAGCGATGGGCGGGTCGGGCTAAAAAACTCGAGTTACCCGGGCTCAGCTTCCAACCCGTCGACTCGGGTTCATTTTTGCTTGATTCGGGCTGACTCGGTTGACCACTACACTCGGCAGCGGCACGCTCGCCACCCGCCACGCTGTTTCAACTCGCTTTGTCTCGCTCGTTCACGGTCATCTCGCTCAGCCCTTCTCGTTGACTCGGCTTGTTTCGGTTTGGGTCGGGCTCGCTCGCTAACTAAGCATGCGCTGGCCTCGCACACATTCACACCACACGCAGCATTAAGGAATATCGAACTAAGATTTAAGTAATAAAAGCTATTCTACGTTCGATGAATAGAAAACTGGTCAGGTCGTTATGGAACCGGGGCTGTTTTTTAAATTTATTTTGTTGTATCTTAATTAGAGGTTATAGGCCAACGGTGCAACATTCATTTGATTGATGACGCTAGTTCACTTAACAGTAAAAATAAAAATAAAAGTGTAACAATAGTAGATTGTACTACAAGTGCATAAAAGAAGCCATTTTATACGAGACGTTTATCCGCCCGAGCCAAAGGCGAGGGTGGATATTAAGTCGAGGATAAAATGGGTTTTATGATCGAGTTATACACTCTGCTTTTCACTTCGATTGCAAGGAAATGAAACAGTGATATTGTAAATAAAAGTCTTTAATTAAAATTAAAAGTAACATTTGAACAATTTTGTACATTCAATGTAATCGTTTTGTAATAGTTTTTCAATGTAATAGCATTAGGCATGGGTAACGAGACCTATACTGCCTAATCATAAGTTCATTTTATAATATTTTTTACTCATAATGCTATACTGATTTTTAATGTTTCTTAATTTATATAGAACACAGAAAGTACAAATGAAATGTAACAAAAAAAAACAAGTTATTTAATAGCGTTTTATTATGTTTGGTTCATAGAGTAACACGATCTTCATGGTACCGTCTCTACGGTCTAGTATGGCCATATTGTTTTAGAAGAAGAAAAAGAACTTTATGCACTAGAGCATAAAATGTTGTTTTAGTCCGCATACACCCAGCGTAAACAAGAACTTTACAAGCATAAGAAGTGAAAATATATTTAAATAAACTTGAATCTTAGAAAAATTAGTTTTAAGATCGTAAAAAATAATAATAAACTACCTTGGGCAGAAAAGTAGTCTTACTTATATGACCCTATGTAACGAAACCATACCGCGATTTAAAAAAAGGCACAGCGCCATCTAGTTGTGAATTTTTAACTAAAATATTAGATTTTTTAATATTGCGTACAGCGCCAACTACCACGTGTTTCTGGAAACTCTTACGTTATAATGAAACGAAATTAAATATCATGACAAGTCTCAATGTAACTGCAACGTTGAGAACCTACGTAAATTGGTTACATTATGCTCAGTTCTAAGTGATAACACCATGTGCCGAACGCCCGACTGAGCGCTCGCATCGCACCGCACCGCTCGTTTCCCGCGCTTACGCATCGAAATGCCGAAACCACGTAATTATTGTGCAGTGGATGGGTGTAATAGTACAAAAACGAAAGAAAATTTGTCGTTTTTTAAATTGCCGAGAGACGAAGAAAGCTGAGTAATATTTTAAATCTTGTCAATACGAATGTTTTCACCATTTATTTGTTTGAACATAAGTAGGTAGGTGATAAGTACCTATGTAAATCGTAAATTAAGGAGTTATTTGTAGTGTTGTTTTTTATAGGCAATAGGCAATTTTATACAATTAATAGGTAAATAGGTTTTATAGGTAGTCGAAGCGCTCGTGGCCCCGCGAACTTAGTGATGAGAAATAATACTCCAATGATCCTTTACATAGCTATTTATTCTTCTGTTCTTCGTATAATAATAGATACTACTCCTACATTCCACTTAATGGTATTACGAAATAATAATCCTATGATTGTAGATTCTTTACATTTTTATTTTCACAATCTAACTAATACTTGCACAACTAAGTACTAACTATTAATTAATACAAATATTCTACTTTAACTAATTAGCACTTTACTGAACTCGATCAGGAAACAGAATGTGTTCTTTTTCCAGAATATTCACTTTTTATCGCCTCTCAACAAATCCCACCTCATACTGAACATTTATGTCAAATCAACTACCCACTATTTTCGAATAATCAATAAATGTTTTATGTACAGGCTAATCATTCTACTATGAGGCGGTGTTGACATCACAAAAATAACTTATTACTACTTAAAACTGAATTGTTTTAGCAAAATCACAACATTCGGCCATCAGACAGCGTGCTATCTCCGGAGCACGCAGTAATCACAACATTCGGACCTGTATATTGAACTAATCACATATTTTTATACATAACGTACATAACAATAATACCTTTATGCGGCTTTTTATAATATGCTAAATCAAAATCTTAAAGTTTAATTAAACCTAAACCTCCTCTATATCTTCTATCTACACTGTCTATAGTCTATAGGCTTATAATATTAACTCAATCATTATTTATTTTGTAAAACTATAAGTGAGAACTTGAGTCTGGCGAAACGTCAAGAATACAAAACAAAGGGAACAAGTAACCAGTTCACAGAGCAGACCGCCTGCTGAAACTATTTACAAATGTAAAATCTAAAAAGTGATCTCTTTTTTAAAACCCAGCAGAGTCTGCAGATCACTTCCAGGTTTCATTTTCCAGCAAAAGAAATCATTACATGTGTCAGCAATTAGTGTAAAATATATTTAATAGTGGAATACAACTAGTACAAGCGAGTGATTTTTCATAAAAAAAAATCTTTTTTTTTTTTTTTTTTTTTTTTAATAGTTCTGGCTTGGTTACAAGACCTTTAAGCCATGTCTTTATTTATTATTATTTAAAGTTATATCTTCATTTTGCTTAAATAAGTCACAGTCCTCGTCCTCTAAGTCCAGTCAAAGTCAAGTACAGCCCTAAGTCAAAGTCAGTCTTCCTTCAGAAAAGCGGTGGATAAATTTCTGAAAGTTTCTTTGGATTTTTTGTCAGAAACTGCAAAGTTGCGATTCACTGCGTTTTATCACTTCCCAACACTAGTGCACGTTGTCGAACGTTTATGTTTAAGAATCCACCATTAATACACACAAAGCACTCGAAAAAACACTAATTTTGCAAATTTATAAAACGATGCGATACGATTCCTTCCAAATCCCGCCAAAAAAGCCATAAAAAAAATCATTAGGTATCTAATATTACCATCATAATAATATTACTTAAATAATATTTGTACGCACGTACTTAACGTCTAGTTTCAGGCAACGTGATGAAGTGAAGCCACAATATACCTATACCTTAACCCTAAGGACACATATAAATATAGTATTTAAGGCAGCTCTTGTGTGTTATATCAACATCTATCCTTACAGGTTTCCCTAATTCTATAGTGTTACAATGTGTTTATTATAGGTGACAATTTTAATCAATGAATTGTAACTTAGGTCATAAATACATCAATAGATTAAATTCCGATACTGTAAACTAACTTTAATAAATTGTCATGCAAATAATAATGACTTTAGATAATCATTTTAAATATTAATAAAAATCTCAGATGATAATAACAAAAATATTGGTGTCTTATAATGTAATAATAGTTTCATTCGTGTAATAATGTCAATAATTAATAATTTCATATCATACTATAATAAATTGTGTCAAACGTTTGCAAACATAAATCTGAAATAGGTACGAATTATGTCAAATAATAATAATAATATAAAGTAATCATGGCATGCGCATAAAATGTATAAGTATTCTTAGGTCAATCACTGAGATACTCTGATTAATCTAACCATACCAATATCTTCAAATTCGGTTGGTAGCCTGTCGCAAGAGCGTATACCTACCACTGTTTAACTGGGTAACTACCCATAAAGTGTCATTGACCATAAGCAGTCTACTATGATAACAAGAAAGACTTTTTTTTTATGGTGGATGTACATGTTATAAATTCGCAAGATTTATTGGGAACTTTTTGGTAAGTAAAACCTTCCTATTTCACAAATACAGGATAAAAAACTAGACATATAATTATTAGACTGCTACTTACTTAGAAATAGTATGGTATTACTTTAGAAATGGTATTTGAATAAAAGAAACTGCAAGGTACGATACCTATATTTCTTGTGAGGTGCAGCCACAAGATTCTGATGAATTTCTTATTCTCATAATGTTATGTACCTACTCTTTTTGCAGAGAGACTCTTGGACGTAATCTAAATTATAGAATATCGCTATTATGGACATTTTGTAAGTTACAAGATTAGGTACTCCGCAGGAGGATACAGGTTAAATTTGAATACACTGTTAAAGTAACTCAAATTTACAATTCCATCTACATCTACTAATGCCTCATCTTTTGCACAGCAAAAGCTGGTGAACTTAACCTTTAGCTAGTTTTAAATTGAATCAAATTATCTAAAATAAACTACTAGGAGCGGCTAACCCCACAAGTTCCAACTCTCGACCATTTAGTTAAGCATTGGTTTCTATGTGTTACAATAGTCACGGTAAATTTAAGACTTTAGAAGGTTTTCCTTTTCCATTTTTATCAGAATAAGAATATTAACGATATTTGTTAAAAAATATGAAAAAGAAAACTCCTAGTCGAGTCGACTGGCAGACTGCAGTCATCTATCTAAACCAATGGGTATAACTATTTAAAGGGGAAATGCTGCCAGTCTTTGGGTACAATGTCATTATTTAGATTTAGGTTAGTTTAGATTACTTTCTAGGCAGCAGTCCCACGATCTGATAAAATTCTACAAGAAACTCTGATAACGTAAGCTGTTCAGGGTTCTTTTTTTCATTTTGCGAACCAGTCAACTTTTGTTAGAATATAGGATATACATTTAATTCTAGCCTTTACCTCTAACAAAATGGCCCTAAGTGGTCTAAGTGCATATATACTGTTAAAAGGCAGTTTTACCTTTTCTTCAGTCTTAGCGGAATTATAAATATTGCATTAGTAAACCAGTAAGACTGAATCTGTTCTAGCGTAACCATAATAAGCATCAGAATTATACTTAGTTTACTTGGTTCTAAATTATCCCTATAGGGCATAATGTCTTAGTATACTCATTTGACTGGACACTAGTCCATGTTGAAGCGGACTTAAAAGAAATCAACAACCTGACGCTTTGTGGTACTAAATCCCTCTTTGTCATAGTGGTACTACAGTATTAGGACTGCTGGTACGAAGTATGTTACAGCCGGTGTACAGCGTAAAATTAAGGCCTAATAGACACCTACGTACCCTTTTTTTTGCTAACAGTTTACAGGGCGTTCTTGTAGTGTAGTTTGTCGACTGAAATACGCAACTAGTATAATCTGATAAACTAAACTAGTCAGAGAATACCACCTAACCCTGGTGAACTGCAACCGTATGCACTTCGGTCAGGCTTCTGAAACTCGCCTACACCTACAGCAATAATTAACGCCCGAACGGAGACTTCTAAACCGCGTATGGCGCACGCAAAATGTTTTGATCTTTACTTAAATTTCTCTGTATATATATATTTTTTTGCGATTTGCAGGTATGTTTAGAAATACCTATAAGATAGCACAAAATAGTTATTACTCTCTAGCACTGACTTTAACCAAGATCAAGGAAGTAAAACTTGTGTACGTACTACTAAAAGTTATTCCGAGAATCAGTGTTTCAATCAGGATTATCTACATTAATATTATAAGAAGGAAAGATTCGATTGCCTGTATGGTTGTTTTTTTGCGTTGAATAGTCTCCAAAACCACTGAATCAATTTGAAAAACTCTTCCACTACTGCGAAGGCACACCCTCCCCGAGTAACGTTCCCGTATCTCCACAGGAATGGGTCTACGCAGGGAAAACCATGCGGCAACCGCTAGTATTGTCTTCGACCAGTAGAGGTCGTTCAACTAGGTCTTTTTACAAGGATCCAAGTGTAATATTTTGCTTAACTCATACAGTCCACTGTCGTTGTATAGCTCTTTCAATTAAAAAAAAACGGTCTTTATAATAGATATTGCTAGCTGTCTCACAAAGTCTTTTCACAAAACGTTGAAATTAGATAAGAAATCCTAAAATTGTCTACCCATGTACATTGCACGGTATCTCCCGGGATATTTTGAACACCTGATATGATATGATATGATATGATATGGTACAATTGGTCAAAAAGGTCAACGTCTATTACAATTAGAAATTATATTATATTCCCCAATAATAGAGTCCATGCCTAAAATGGTCGCCAGGGATTTTTAATGTGCGCGACACACTAAAAACACGACGCGACTATGTGTAGATAGAATGTACTGCGTATGGTGGCGCATTGGATATTGATAGTGTGACTCTGGTCATAGAAAACAACACAAATTGATTCTACTCAACACGCGTTGCGTCGCGTTTTAACAATGTGTTTCCGCCTTAAACTTCCGACGTGTATTTGACACGGATAACTCTTGAGGAAACCCACACATAACACATATAGATTGTTATGAAGCTAAAAAGTTCAACTAATCCTCAGGCATATCACATTTTTAAAACGTGATACATTATATCTATATCTATATAATTATAATTCCATAAATAATGCACTAGGAGTACTTATCAATAAGGTACAACTAAAATAAGTTATAAATGACCACAATTCCTTGTCTGGAGGACTCGTGTCGCGGTTGCTGAAGGTCGTTAGCAATTATCCGAATCAAAGTCTTAATTTCACCTGTCGCTCGGCCCGATCCTCACCATTGCCTTCAGTATCGCCGCCACTGGTTAGATTCCGCCTTCTGGCAGTCACACCGCTCCGCCGCGCCGCACTGCATTCCGACACGACAGTTCACCTGTCTTTCTGCTTGGGCGTGAATCTTTCACTTCAGTCACCTGGAATTGTCATTTTAAACGCAGTTACTGCTCTTTCAAGCTAACAATTTCCCATCTATCATCTCATCTAAGGCGTTTATTACGTCCAAGGCGCTTATATCTCGCCTGCTTGGCGTCCCCAAAAAAAATCTCTATGCCTTACTATGCATACGGCTAGTTATGAAAAGGGTACAGTTTGTGCCGTAATCTTTCTTGAGCGATTCCGTGATTGGGAAAGCTCACTAAGCCGCTGGTATGGAATCTAAATAACACTATAGGCATAAACAAGGCTGGAGGTGTTAAGTAAATCGAAAAACATCAATACTGTTTCACATACGCTCCATTTACTATTGGGCAACAAAATTTGTTATGCATTCCTGTGTGTGTAATCTAAACGCTCCACACATACCAATCCAAGTAAGCCTAATGTCAGCCAAAATCATTGAAAAAACTTCTATATTGTTATGATCGCCACCATAATAGCAGCACAACAATATGACTGCAGAAAGCACAGATGATAATATGAATCATTCTCACTATACTCGCCTGGTTGAAATTGACAGCACACCTATACGGTTGCATACTAGCTGCACACTAACACGGCTCCATGTAGCATCGCTTCACGACTAAACAGATCAATCTCAACATACTTACATGATTGTGCACTGGCAGTCTACTTACATAGCTTATAGAAATCATTTGCCGCACCTACATGATTGCACTTCAACAGCACACCTACATGGCTATGAAACTAACTCTCAACATACCTACATGGTTGCGCTTTTACAGCTCACCTACATGACTGCAGACAGCACTCCTGCACGGCTATGGAAATAACTCACATCATACCTGCATGGTTGCGCTTCTACAGCGCACCTACATGGCTGTAGACAGCACACCTGCACGGCTATGGAAATAACTCACATCATACCTGCATGGTTGCGCTTCTACAGCACACCTACATGACTGTAGACAGCACACCTGCACGGCTATGGAAATAACTCACATCATACCTGCATGGTTGCGCTTCTGCAGCACACCTACATGACTGCAGACAGCACACCTGCACGGCTATGGCACTAACTCACATCATACCTGCATGGTTGCGCTTCTACAGCACACCTACATGGCTGCAAACAGCACACCTGCACGGCTATGGAAATAACTCACATCATACCTGCATGGTTGCGCTTCTACAGCACACCTACATGACTGTAGACAGCACACCTGCACGGCTATTGTCGGAAAGAAGCATAACCAGAAGCAGCACAACTAGATATAATTCTTTCCCGCTGGGTTCCTTAAACCTAAGACTCATCCATAAAATAAAGAGCGAGTCTATCACAGCCGTCCACGTCCACAGCCGCCTCAGTGTGCTCCACCTGGAACAAATCAAAGGAAGTACCCGTTACTCTCCAAGGAAAGGAGAGCAGCTGGTACGCATTTTACATGTCACAATGCACATGAATGCATACTCAGGTCGTTATAGCCCATTCATGGGTACATTGACTCCTTATACCGAAGGACATCAAATGTATCGGCGTTGCAAACACCTCACCGCGAGCTGGATCCAAGCCTGTGGACCGCGGATTATTGGCTGCGATATAACATATTAAATCCATTCCCATTTCATAAACATTTCCCACTGTAGACTGCATTCACGTCCCCCTGTGGCCGGCATGATGACACACAGGCCCGGTCAATGCAGATCGACCTCATGACTACTAAATGTGCTGTACGAAGCACCAACAAGATAAAACATGTAAAAAGTTACCAGCCTTTTATTTTGCGTAGATTAGCTGCCAAGCAGCTCCAGTGCTTCAGATCACACGCGTTCAGTTCACACGCGTTATTGACAATTAACTTGTCTCGATAATTTGTTATTAGACCAGCGTTATACGTCCGCTCCGGTCACCCGACGTGAACTGAAAAATATCTATTTGACATTAGAAACGGACTCAGATTCAAATTCAAATACAGAACAAGTCGTGGGACAAATAGACTTACAATCTTACCAGTTATTTTGATTTCATGACTAGAGCATTAACCTTCTTTCTCCAAATCTCGCGTATCATCGTGATTGTCGCGACAGCTATGGAAATAACTCACATCATACCTGCATGGTTGCGCTTCTACAGCACACCTACACGACTGTAGACAGCACACCTGCACGGATATGGAAATAACTCACAAAATATCTGCATGGTTGTGCTTCCACAGCGCACCCACATGGCTGCAAACAGCACACCTGCACGGCTAATGGAACTGAGTCTCAACATACCTGCATGGTTTCACCTTACAGCTCACCTGTATGGCTGCAAACAACACACCTTGCACGGCTATGGGACTAACACACATAATACCTGCATGGTTGGATAATCACTTGCAACGCTCAGGGTTGCACAGCAGCATTCATACTTAAATTAATAAAATAATGTCAAAATTTGTCATAGTACGTCTCGTTGATTGGAGATCCACGCACTAAATACAGTCTTTGCCCTTGAGAAGTCGTTAAGTATCTTAACCACATACTTTTAAAAATAAATAGCAAAGACTGCAAGTCTAGTTGGTCTTAACACAAAATATACATATTACACATAATAAAATTGATCTATGTATTTGCAATAAGAACGGTGCGTACCTATCGTATTTGGTCACATTTATTTGTCCTATGTAAAAATTAATTTTACCGTACCGGTAGAGGGTATTCACAAAATAAATCAAAATAACTAACTGTAATTATGTCCAAAATTTCTAATAGGACGTCTTATTAACTGAGGATCCACGAATTAAAATGAAGTACTAGCCCTTGAGAAGTGGCTATGTAACTTAAATATGTACCTACTTTCGTTTCAAGGTAACTAATAGGTAGGTACATATGGGCATAATGGCGGGTATTACCACAATAAAAATATAGCTCTAAGCAACTACAATAAAACGATAAGGACCTTTTTGTCACATTTCTGTGTTCGATCTAAAACAAATGTATTCACCGTTCCGGTAGAGAATATTTCCTAAAACCCTTACCGGAGTTAAATAAAAACGTAGTTAAATGGACACCGCAGCCAATAGAGTTATGTAACCCCAGTTTGCAGCAATTTGTTAAAGTCAAATACCTTCTTGACTACAGTAGAAGTTGCTACGAATATAATACACGCTAATAGGAATAATCACGAACCATGATTAGAATTCGAATAAACTTATACTTACAGTTTTAACTTGTCACGGCTTGGCTCGCAGGTTACCACTTCTGACTTGATGAGAAATAATACTCCAATGATCCTTTACATAGCTATTTATTCTTCTGTTCTTCGTATAATAATAGATACTACTCCTACATTCCACTTAATGGTATTACGAAATAATAATCCTATGATTGTAGATTCTTTACATTTTTATTTTCACAATCTAACTAATACTTGCACAACTAAGTACTAACTATTAATTAATACAAATATTCTACTTTAACTAATTAGCACTTTACTGAACTCGATCAGGAAACAGAATGTGTTCTTTTTCCAGAATATTCACTTTTTATCGCCTCTCAACAAATCCCACCTCATACTGAACATTTATGTCAAATCAACTACCCACTATTTTCGAATAATCAATAAATGTTTTATGTACAGGCTAATCATTCTACTATGAGGCGGTGTTGACATCACAAAAATAACTTATTACTACTTAAAACTGAATTGTTTTAGCAAAATCACAACATTAGTGTTCTGTAATCGATCACTGTAGTAAGCAACTTTCACTATGACCAGTTCTTGGATGGGTGACCATTCATGTGACCACTTTTTGACCTTTATTTGAGTGTTTCCGTGCTTCGGAAGGCACGTTAAGCCGTTGGTCCCGGTTGCCAATAAAATAGCAGTCAGCCAAGTTGGAGGCCTTTTTAGGCGGTTTGAAAAATTTAAACAGCAGACGGTCACAACCTGCCTGCTCACCACCTATTACTTGGGACAAACTATAAAAAAATGAAATGTGGGCATCTAATATGCATCTGCCTTCCCCTTCGGAGATCAACGCGTGACCATATGTATGTGTGTGTAACATAGTAAGGTAGGATGTCCGGGTGGGATAGGTGAATAGCCGGTACTTACGCTAAAGGTAATGTCAGTTAATTTTAAATTTCTTTGATATTTTAGTTATGGGTAGGAATAAGATAAACAATTTAAATATATAGGTATACCTACCTACTGTGATTTATAATTTATTTTTGGTTTTTACGTGCATTTATAAAAGCGTGTTTTTCTAGGGTTTTTTAAACCATTCATAAAATTTTAGGTACATACACGTCGACCTAATAAAAGCGTATTAAAACATGGTTGATTCGTAACATTTGTTTTACTACAAAAATCATTATAGGTTCAACCCTAGCGCATTCTTACGATGACGTCACTCGCACAGCGGGCAACATAGTCTCGACGCTATGAGCGCGTGTTTAAGGTACAATTCTTCTCGTTCTGAGCAGCAGGTATTATTATTAAAATTTTGTAGGCTAATATAACGTAGGTATTGTCGCTTTTCTATGGGAGTGATGTATCTGTTACGTAGTAACTATTTAGTAATCTGTGGTTCGGCTTCGCGAGCGCGTACGTATCACTGAGCGACCCCCAGTCTGTGTTATATATAAGTCTATGTACATAACTTAACTAAACACGTGGTTCAATTACTATACGATTGTAGGTACTGAAGTTTTATTTTTATTGCTAGGGATATTTAAAAAAGACACTCATTACCATCACCAAGGACGGCAAAGTTACTCCTTCCACATCTCAAAAAAAGACAATAAGTTTCGACTTTAAGGTTAGAGTAAAATGAGATAAACAAAAAATAAGTATGTGGTAACACGAAAATCAAGGAAGCCAACATCAGCGCTAGAGGTAAATTAATATGAACAGACTCGGAGTCTCCTGAAGTGCGATTAACTGGTGTTTGCGACAAAACTTCCTCACCTCTTCAAGAGTCCTCTTTAATGACTGGCAGTTGCGTGAGACAATTGAGACAAAATTAGCAGTACTAATCATGATACTGGTTTAATATTACTAATCGGCGTTACTTCTTGAGGTATATTCCTGCCACCATGAGCGTGCTTACGCTCCCAGTATTTTCGAAAAACAAAATACGCTGGCCAAAGCTGATCATTCAAAAAATATCATAATTTCGTAGTGTATGGTTTTGTATAAATTTTGTGGCGCTTACCTACTCTGCACGGTTATCCAATCCTCATTATTGTTTGCACTCGGTATATCCCTTGCATTTCTACCCTCATGCTATTCTCACTGTTTTCTTCAGTCCAGTCGTAATAGTCGCATACGAGATCGGACAGCCACGACCGAATCCCATAGCATTCTCCTTCTTTGACATAGACGGTGACCTCCGGTAGCCTCCGCACAGAAAGAAGACCCGCGACCGCAACTTCCATGTTTGTAGGCACTGTCTCTGCCCCTCCCCTGGCTGGTTGTCCACATTCAGTACCTACCACCGGGTCCGCAGTGACCCCTGACTCATATCGTGACTCACACAAATCAAACAGGTGCATGCACCTCACCAACCGTATTAGAAGAATTCTGTTACTACCTTCTTTTCAACATAATGTTGGTAGTGCGATTTTTTCATTAATGTTTTTCACCATTTCTTTGAGCTGCTGTATTTATTCCTTTAAAGAGTCAATTTCGATAGTCGATGCTGGGGTTTGGGGCCCCGCTCCCAATTTCTGTAGAATGGCTAATTCCTTTCGCAAGACACTGATTTCCTTAAGAAATGACGTCACATCGATGTGGTCAAATGTGACCGGTGGTAATTTATTCAGATCCTTAGCTACAAGTAATGGTAAGGAGTCTGGCTCCGTTTCTTTCATAACCTTGATTACTTGATTATTACTTTGATTACTTTACTGATTAGCTTCTTTTCTTCGCATTGTTTTCTTATTAGGCGCCAGCAAAGTGAACGCCCTTTCGTAGACTTAATTCACCTGCATAATTCACCCAGGTGCATTAAGTCAACCCACCTTGCCAATTGTCTAGCATTTTCAATTTCATTTGCCGAAAACGCACTCGAACAAATTTGCACTATTGTTGCTGTCTCAAGCAAGCGTAGCGTATCCACTTTATTACACACTAGCTGACCCGCGCAACTTCGTTTGCGTCACATAAGAGAGAGTATCTATATCACCCGTTCCGTCAAATTTACTCCCGTACCGTTGCCATGGTGTTATCACTTAGAACTGAGCATTGAATTATAATGTAACCAACTTACGTAGGTTCTCAACGTTGCAGTTACATTGAGACTTGTCATGATATTTAATTTCGTTTCAATATAACGTAAGAGTTTCCAGAAACACGTGGTAGTTGGCGCTGTATGCAATATTAAAAAATCTTATATTTTAGTTAAAAATTCACAACTAGATGGCGGTGCCTTTTTTTAAATCGCGGTATGGTTTCGTTACATAGGGTTATATAAGTAAGACTACTTTTCTGCCCAAGTTAGTTTATTATTATTTTTTACGATCTTAAAACTAATTTTTCTCAAAGATTCAAGTTTACTTAAATATACAGGGTGAATTTTTGAAAAGGGATTGGATGGCCAAATCCGAAACTATAAGGAATAGCGAAAAATGCTGAAAGGAGTCACGAGCCCGATTTTGATGAAACTTAAAACCTCATCATTAGATTTTTGAAAAACCCATGATCCTAGCTGGGAATCGAACTTGTTGATTTTGAAAAAAAAAACACACCCTTTATTATTACACCATACGATAGAGTCGCTGTTAAGGATCAAATTTTGCAAAGTAATGATATACGCCAAATTTTAGGAACAATTGGAATTTTAATAGAATGCATATTTCATGTACCTAAATTTTGTATCATAATTTGTTTCGTTCGAAATCCCAGAATAGATCGTAACTATTCCGTGTTTAAAATTATGCTCAGAATTATTTTTTAGAGAATATTCTCAACGGAATCAATAATATTCCTTAATTATTCCTTGAGGTTTCGAATTCAGCTATGTATTGCAAAGATTTCGAACAATTAATCAGTTAACGTAAGAAAAATAAAATGTAACTATTTTGTTAAAGATGAGCTCTTTCCTGTAGTTTGCCGTATATCATTACTTCGCAGAATATGATCCTTAATAGCAACACTATCGTATGGTGTAATAATAAAGGGTGTGTTTTTTTTTTCAAAATCAACAAGTTCGATTCCCAGCTAGGATCATGGGTTTTTCAAAAATCTAATGATGAGGTTTTAAGTTTCATCAAAATCGGGCTCGTGACTCCTTTCAGCAATTTAGAAATTAAATATCATGACAAGTCTCAATGTAACTGCAACGTTGAGAACCTACGTAAGTTGGTTATATTATAATTCAATGCTCAGTTCTAAGTGATAACACCATGGTTTAGTAATAGTACATAGTATGTTTGTGAACTGTTCAATTTAGAAGGTATTTGTAATCTTATAATTACTTTAATTGATTGCATTCTCAAGTCTGAATAACGTGTGGCTGTAAATCAGCGTGTATGTTACAACCGTTCAATTTACAAATCTATGCTATCTTCGTAATTAGCATTCTTCACCAGGGGCGTTCACGTCGGCTACATTATATTTTAATTTTGCTCCCATTGTATGAAAACGATACCCATATTGATATTTTGAGCTATCAACCCTATTGGGAACATTTCCCCCTCTTAGGGATTGAATTTATAAAAACCTTTAAGAATACTCCTGTGAAATTTGGAATAAAATAGTCTAATGTTTATTTATTTATGGGTACATACCAGAATACAAAGAAAAACAGTAAGAGGAAACACAGGCACAATGGTACTGCTTATTGCTAAAAGAATTATCTACCAGCAGACCAGCGTGAGGAGAGCTTGAAAAATAGGAAAAGAAAAAGTAAAAGTGTGTAATTAAAAAACAGGATAGGATTGAAGTAACACACATGTACAAAGGGGGAAGGTAAATATTAGGTAAATAATGAAACGTAGGTATACCTACATTAAATTTTGCAACCTCTCAAGTTTATTCAGAAGCTCCTCGGTGGCGGCGTCTAAATAGCAAACATCAGCGTAGTCAAAAATGGGTTAAATAGTATGAGCAAGACTAATTTTCGTTCTCAGGGGCAGGAAGCTCTGCAGGCATTTGCAATGTTGTTTTCCCATACAAACTTTGGACCCCCATTTCACCCCTTTATGGGATGAATTATGAAAAATCCTTTCGAGCGTTTCCGTGCTTCGGAAGGCACGTTAAGCCGTTGGTCCTGGTTGCAAGTAAAATGGTAGTCGTTAAGCAAAGTTGAAGGCTTTATTTCAACAGCAGGCAGTCACAACCTGCGCCTGTCCATTTAAACACGGCAATACGGCTCACCACCGGCTATTACGTGGGACAAATTATACAAAGGTGAAATGTGGGCATATAATATGCCTCTGCCTACCCCTTCGGGGATAAAGGCGTGACCATATGTATGTATGTATGTATAGATAATTATTCACCTTGTAGCGTAGTGTGGATAACCATACGTAACACGGCAAGCTCTTGTACCATTTTATTGTACTTCTAGTAACTTCTAAACAGAAGGCCCGATTTGAATGAAATAAAAAGGAATTTACTTCTTGATAAATGCCCATGATGATAAAACTATTTATTTTGATAAGGATTAATAGCATGAGTAAAATAAATGCGTTTAAATGTTGTCCAAAAAAATTCAAGATTTTCAAATAAAAAAATGGTTGCTGTGCCTCACTCGACAAAGATAGGTATATTGTGTCGCGGACTTTTTTGTAGATATTTATAAGATCTACAATTAATAAGGACATTTTATGGATCTATCTTTTATAGTTTAGGCAGCGTACGCAAAATAAGTAACTTTTCTGGTTGATTTTTTACACCTTGTGTCCGAAAAACCCAAGTATCTTACGGAACCCTATATTTTTTTTAAATAAAATAGTCTATATTACTCCTGTATAATGTAGCTTTCAAATGGTGAAAGAATTTTTAAAATCGGTCCAGTAGTTCCGGAGCCTATTCGTTACAAACAAATCTTTCCTCTTTATAATATTAGTATGTACCTATAGATAGATTTTATCCACCCGGCTCAAATTAAAAGAATATAATACGTTTTAGTCTGAGCAGGGCCGTGCCGACCCGACCCCTGGCAGCCAGCGCCTGTGTGCGAAACCCTCTGAAGCGCCTTTTTTCTCTCGATCCTTCATGTTTCAGCGTATTTTTGATGTGAAACATCTCAATTTTTCTGGTGGCAACGCTTTTTTTTTACGTTTGAAAAATCCGTCATGCACGCTGACCCGATAATTATTTACCCACTGCCTACGGTTGCAGGGTCCCGGGTAAGGCCTCGAAAGGATATCTCCAGGATTCCCAACAGACCTTGGCTACCACTGCAGTCTCACCTAAGGGGTTGGGGTGCTATCCCGCGTCTTTGGCGGGTTGTTCGTGACGTGGGGATAGAGTGTGTGATAATATCACGTCACGTCTTGGGCCCGCTTCTGTTAGGTAGCGAAACAGCCCTCACCGCCCCCAGGCCGAGTCTACGGCGAAGACAAGTCGGCGGCTGCCCGCCGCAGACTGAAACTCGGGTGGGAGAGTTCTCTTCTACTCCCTGCCTGCCCTTGCTAGAAGTTTTTTTATACTAACTAATTTTATGCCATAAAATGAGGAAAAATTTAAAATTCTGATTTTATTATTTTGTTATAAAAACAATTAAAAACAAAACGATAAAAGCCGAAAATAGTTTTTAGCTTGTTTCATAACGATTCTAGTGATATAAGTATCATAGAGGTACTATACAAAAGTTATGAGATATCGTCGATTGAAGAACACCCGGGCGGGCTACCGGGCGTCGCTCGCGTCACCCGGTTACCGGATAGAAAGTTGGCGCGTGTGACGCGCCGACGTGCGACGGGATAACCTGCTCGCAGAAAGACGCAGTGGTGTCCCACTTACTTTCACTGGAGATTATGGCTCTATGAAAGTTTTTGTGTTACAATAGTTATAGGCAGGGCTTTTTTTGTCACTTATATTTGCCGGCACCACGGATATCTGTGGCCGGCATGCTTCCCCCCCCCCCCCCCCCCTAATTTATATGGGGGCTCGTTGAACTAGGTAACCAATATCGGATATGGGAACATCCATCGGGTAGGTATTATCCCGCTTTTTGGGGCTTGTGGTGTGCGTGAAACTCTCACGTCACGCTTTCATCTTGAGCCTATAATCATCGATTGTAGCCTAGAACTCGTGACGTATAGATAGGTCCATGCACCACAAAGCCCTAACGCAGGGCACTGTACTACTACTACTGTACGTTCACCAGGTAAAACTGGTGGACTACAACCCTGGCCTATCCCTATCCTATCAGGATTGTAGCCAAACGAAACCGTATCAACGGTCCTTACTGTGTGGTATCTCGGGAGGATTACCACATCAAAAAAGCCTTGAACGCTAATGTAGGTTTTAACACATTTTCGTATTCTTTAATTCCTTTTGAGTTTTATATAGTGCTTACCAAATAAAATTTACTTTTTTTTTTTTTCGGGGGCACTATGTAACCCTACGTTCCCCCGCAAAAGATGCCCAGGTTTTAGGAATTAATAGTTTGGTCAATTTATTCTAAAAATAAGGGCAAGTCTACCATAATTATATTCCTACAGCGCTCAAGGTAGATATGGACGTTCAGAACACCATTATGGATGAAGTGTAAAGAAGTCTTCATCTTTTCCATCAAGACATTAGTCTAGTGGAAACAAAATCAACCTCTCGTTTCTTTTCTTAGGAATCTACGTTGTTTTATTTCATGCCTGAATCACAATAATATTAAGCCTAAAGTGTACCTACTCGCAAACAACCGCAGATGCACTCTCTGACATAATTATATCCGTGAGGCAGAGCTGACCAGTGACGGATTAACTCTTAATCAAATTAAGCAATTGCCTAGGGCACCACGTCTGAGGGGGCACCAGAAGAAGCACAAAAAAATCCGTCCTTAGTGCGAGGCCGCATTTGCGTTTTTCCGCGGCGGTTTCTAACCTCAAAATGTCATCAAACTGTCAAAATCAATGAAATCAAGTCAATGTTTTGACATTTTGAGGTTAGTTACCGCCGCGATAACCGCAAGTGCGGCCTCGCCCTTAGGGTAGATATATACCTATTTCTACTATGCTTAGGGCATCACGTCTCACTCCCACGTCACCAAAAACAACACCAAAAAGTTTCTAGGACTAATTTGAAAATTCGAGCGTTTTAAATTGACATAGAGTCCGACCTAGAGTCATAACCCCACTCCCGCTTGCCCACTCGCTGCCCGCTAGTAGACTTGCGCAAAACAGTACCCGATGATGTCCTGACATATGGCATAGCTTTCCGAACCGTGCCATATGGCATTCGAACAGTACCCGGACCAGTACCCGATCTTTCGTACAAGTACATACAGTGTTCTGATTGTTCTGACAGGTGTCGGACCTTCATAAACCGTATTAAGAAAAATAGACCTTATCTACAAGTGAATAAAGTTCTCTTGAACCCGGACCAGTACCCGGTCTTTCGTACGAGTACATACAGTGTCGTGATTGTTCTGACAGGTGCCGGACCCTCATAAATCGTATCAAGAAAAATACACCTTATTTTTATGTCCATAAAGTTCTTTTGAATTTGCATGCCATTATGCGCCATCTAGTGCAACCCAGGCAAAACAGATACGACAGGGTGGACGTATCTGAATTATCCCAGTTGCACCAGATGTCGCTGTTATAAAATGTATGTGTAATAGAACCTTGACATATACAGAATAAGGTCTATTTTTTCTTGATAAAGTCCCTTTGAGTTGCTTATGTTGGTACGATCGAATAGAACATAGAACCACAGATAATTTATAATATTTTCTATAAAAGAACTAACTCATTCGTTTCGTGAGAGTAAGAAATGCGGTCAACGTGCTCTAGATGGCGTTGGTACTGCTATCATACTAATATTATCTTTATTCAGACTTAATAAAGCCTTTATTTAGGTTTATGAAAACGGAACGGAAAGGTCCTGCTGAGTGTTCTGACAGATCCCGGTTTTTTTTTATTATTAATTTGAACACGCTTTGGTTACTTAGACCGAATGCCTAGTCTTGTTTCTTTTTTTATCTTCATTTCACATTTCTTCTAAGTCTCAGTCAAAGTCTAGTATAGTCTTCGGAATCCACAGTTAATACACACAAAACATTTGAAAATACTCTAATTTAGAAAAATTATACAACGGAGCGATAACCGCCCTTGACTGCTTCGCGCCAAAAAGTCCAGATGCCGTTTAAAACAGCAACAAGAAACATAGACCATAATATATCTGCAGACCTTATGAATGCCATAATCTACTAATTCCCGCTTTGCAAAAAATAAGGGGGGGGGGGGCGAGGGTCACTTATGTTTGCATGTGTTTGCTTGCCCCTTATGGTTGGGGCTTTCTTAAAGGGGGATGAAAATTTTGTTGTATTTGATCAGGATATCACGCACGGTTTTCGAGATACAAGATTTAGAAAAAAAAATCTACCTTGTAATCATTCTCTTTTATGAAATTGTAATCATTCTCTTTTATGAAACTGCTAGCTGATGAGGATGACTGCAACACCGCCAGCATGGACCCTTTTTGACGATTGATATCAAACCAACAAATAAATCTATACTACAGGCAACATTATGCCACCTTAGTGGTATAAAAAATCGTTTTTCGTAATGTATATTTGGCGGATGGGGAGTTTCAAAGGGGGGTCAAAAATGCCATTATTTTTACGATAGCACGCACCGTTTTCGAGATAATTAAAAAAATAAAATATGTCACTTTTTCTTCATTTATCCTAATAATAAATATTATTCGTTTAATATATTATTATCTGGCAGGTACCTACTACACGTGCCTCGACTAATGGGCTCTTATATGGTCAATATGCACTTGACAAGTCGATTAAAATATGAATGAAAGTAGCTTCAGTGTGCATGATTTCTTTGCACATGTGTATGCATCGACGTGTATGGTACACTTGATATTGACTCAAGTCGCTTGACCATCTCCTGAGCCCATTAAGCAGGCAGGCGTGCCTCAAGTATTCATATAACATTCATCAGTATTCGTTACTACTCGTACACGTTAAGTTGAGATACACTACGTAACAAAATGTTCCCAAGCGTGCATCATTCCGGTCACCCGGTAGCTCGGACCACAGATACTATAATATATTCTATCTCGGACTCGGACGCGGCCGAACGTCGACTGTACGCGCCCGAGCGGTATATCGCGTCCGAGAAAGGTCCTGGGTCCTGCTAAATTTTGTCGCGTACTGGGTACTGAACCAGTACGCGGTTATGCCTTATAACACGTCCGGCAGTACGAACAGTACCTACCCAAGTCTACCCGCTAGTGCATTCGACAATTCGAATGTCCCGGAATTGCGATTGTCTCGATTGCGGTTTGTGATTGGCTAATCACAATATCTTAAGTATTTTGTTTCATTTAAGTAATTACTTTTGGTTATGTAAATTTACTCAAACCAATCGAAGCTGAAGTCTCATCAAATCAGCCTATGGCAGTCCACTCCTGGACGTAGGTCTCTCCCAATTTACACCACAACACACGGTCCTGTGCCTTTCGCATCCAGTTCCAGCCTGCGACCTTCATCGTCAGTCTATCTGGCGGGTGGACGTCCTACGCTTCGTTTGCCAAGTCGCGGTCTCCACTCCAGAACTCGCTTGCTTCATCAGCCGTCGGTTGTTCTGCTGATGTGGCCGGCCCACTGCCACTTTAAAGTGCTTATTCTGCGAGCTATATCGACCACTTTAGTTCGCTCCGGATTTCCTCTTTCCGAAGTTTATCCCTCAAATACACTCCAAGCATTGCTCGTTCCAAAGCTCGCTGCGCGACGTTAAGGGTGCGGACCAACCCCACCGTAAGTGTCCACGTCTTGGCACCGTAACTCATAACCGGTAGAACGCACTGGTTGTAGACTTTCGTCTTCAGGCATTGCGGTATAGGCGAATGGAAATCTCGACGCAGTTTACTGAATGCTGCTCAGCCCAGCCAGATCCTTCTGGCGATTTCCTTGTCCAGGTTCTTTTTTGTGTGATTTTTTCCATAACAAGACCAACACGTCGAGACGCTCCATTTAGACTGTGCAGCATTCCACCTAACTGTTCCAGCGTCTCCGCTACTATGAAAATGTCATCGGCAAACCGAAGGTGCGAGATGCGCACGCCGTTGATGTTCACACCCAACCCTTCCGAGTCCAGCAGCGTCTTGAATATGTCCTCAAGCACATTGGTGAGGAGCTTAGGCGTTATAACATCGCCTTGTCTCACACCTCTTCGCAGTTCTATAGAGTTGGTTTTATAGTTTTCCAGCTGGATGGTCATGGTAGCGGTGTCGTGCAAGCATCTTAACACCTCGATATATCGCCAGTCAACACGACATCGCTGCAGAGCGTCCAGGACTGCCCTGACCTAACTGACTGGTTTCGACTGAGTCGAAGGTCTTCTCGTAATCCACAAAAGGCATTTACAGCGACTGATTGTGTGCTTGGCTGAAATTCGTCCAGCTTTCCGATGAAGTGGTTTTTGACTACTCTCGAGCTTGTAAACGAGTTTAGGAGCTTGTAAACATAGGTCAGGAGTGAGATGGGTCTGTAGTACTTCAGTATTCAGTATTCAGTATTTTATTTGCCATTCCGCAGTACATACATGGTGATAGATGTCACCATGTATGTACTGTGGAATGGCAAATAAAATGCTTCAAGCAAGGTCTTGTCCCTTTTCTTGAAAAACAGAGCCACCGCACTCCCGCTCCATGCTTTAGGTGTTTGTTCCTGTTGGAGGACGGAATTAAAGCGACTCGCTAGCTCTTTGAACACCGGAGTCCCCACTGCCCTTAGACGCTCAGTCGTAATCCGTCGTCCCCAGGGGACTTTTTGTTCTTTAGTTGACTGAGAGCGGCCCAGATCTCGTCCTGGTCGATGTCTGGAATGTCCTCGGTATAGTGGCGCGTTAGTTGTGCTTGGTAGTCACAATTAGTACGACCCATTGGTCTTTTTGTCCGTGATGCATAGAGATCTTTGTAAAAGCTCTCAATTTCCTCGAGAATCTCGAGCCTTGATGTCACGGTATTGCCACCTGCTGTCTTTAATTTCACCAGACGGGGTCATCCAAGCTGTTGGGCAAAGACCTTGGTACCCCTGTTCTGCTCGCTCGCAGCCTCGACGATGCTTGTGTTATGTCATCTGAGGTCACGTCTTATCAGCTTGCGGAGTCTTACATTAGGCGTTAATACTATTTTGCGTGAATTCAATGCTCGGAAAAGCTGCAAGGCGCATTTCAATAAATAAGTAAATTACTTATGCTTTGGTTTTTATTGCTGTCACACCTACTCCACTTCTAAAGTACCTACGTTACGTCTCATCATATTATTTTACAAAAAACTAATGCTTTTAGGCGGTCAAGGTTTAAAGTCGGATTCTAGTTGACATACGGATAGGGGGGCCCATAGGCATGGATTGCTTAGGGCATCAAGTAGTCTTAATCCGTCACTGGAGCTGACATCACAGGACGGCCGCAAAGTAATCACAAAGACCGCCCCAGCCTGCTCGCAAATTGTGCCATAATCGCCCTGTGAACTCTACTGCACCTCTAAAGTACCTACCCTGACGGGTACCCCCAGTACCAAAACATTTAATTTAGGCGGAACAACTGGTCAGCAATATGACTAACTCCATCAGATCAGGTGCATGATCTGACCCGCTCGGTGTTTGCGTAGTCCCGCGTACCGTCTCTGGGTTAGACCATGAGAGAGAGCGAACGCGTGGGCGGCCCATTCTACAAGAGTTTTCTTGAGGGACCCCAGCTTCTCAGTAGCCATTGAAGTTCCCCAGTAACACCAGCTCAGCGTTCAGAAACAGCAACTGTGCATCATGAATATCTGCCCTCAAGGGTAGGTAGAATAGTTGCACACGTTATCCTGGCTTATGAGGCCATTATTCGAGCCTGGAACGTTAATCCGAAACTCGTTTGTTCGAATAATTGAATCGTTTATTTCAGAAACCACCTAAGTGCGCTTTATTCAACTTTCGGAAAACCAAAAAAAAACTGTTTTGCAGCTTAAGTATAGGTCTAGTCTCCTTCAAATATTTTTTAACCAAATCAAGAACATGCTGTTGGTATAATATGTTTTCTTCAATTTTTTTTTCCTTCAAGTTTTTGAGTTATAAATTTTTGAAAATTTTTCACTTAGGTGGTTTCTGCAATCAATTAGTGTAATGCAAAGTGATTTTTTAGAAATTAATATTGAAATTAAGTAAACCGATTAATTTCCTGTTTTGGTATCAAAGGTAAGTACTTAACAGATACACTTTAGTATAAACAACAGTGTTTTTATTAGGCACTAGCTGACCCGCGCAACTTCGTTTGCGCCACATATAAAGGCTACTTTCCACTTTGATTAGTGCGAGTGCAGGTTATTAATTGTGTAGTAGTAATCTCAATGATAGGTACAAGTGTCTGTTGAGAGTAGGTAGTGTCCAATTGTGTTTAGTTTCTGCGCTTAGTTAAAGGTTAGTTGTTGGACGACTAACAGCAGGTAAGGACGACCAAATTCAAGAATCCATGGATTATGAGGGTAAAAGCCATGTGATAAAACACAATTTATGAGCAAGGGTGTTGAAAACAGTAAAATATTATCAAATAATAACAAGAGAACATCGAACTAAACAGTAGCTATATACTAAACAACGAGCATGTCCAATCGTGTTTAGTTGCAGCCGTTGTAGGCACGCTGCGAGTGAAGGGGGTGGAGGGGCGCGCGGGACGCGGCTACTCGCAAAAAAATAGAACGCTCTTCTATTCATTTTACTTCGCTGATTAGTAATCACCTGCCCTAATCACTAGTGGGCCACACGGGATTAGTACTAATCATTAAGCACCTGCATTAATCACCTGCACTCGCACTAATCAAAGTGGAAAGTAGGCTTAAGAGAGAGTATTACCTGTTCCCGTCGCATTTTCTCGTAGAAGGCTCAAGGAAGGAAGGAAGGTCGTCGTAGAAGGCTTCATATCCAACAGTGTACCTACGTCCATCAACTTTTCAATGTCATCAATCTTTTTTGGTTGATTGGGACCTAAAAACAAAAATCTCACTGTGCAAAACCCAATAAATTTTAAAATTTGTTAGGTATGTTTTACAAATTTGTTTAGCTAAAAGTAAAAATAGAAATGTTTTAAATTACCTTGGTAAAATAAAAGTAAACATACCTTCCCCATAGGATAAGCTTTCTCTGCTGGTAGTTCCGGATGGTTGGCAGTTTTTAGAAATGTGAAGGTAGATGTTGCTATTCCTCCAATGTATTCGTTAGCGACCAATTTTCACGAAGTATTCTTGTTGCAGAGAAACTGCTTGTTCTTGGACACTTTGAATGACTGCCAATGGCTGCTTATTATCTTTGGGTACGTTTCTACCTGAAGTTTCAACTGAATTTGTCATTTTCTTATATGATTTGTCCACTTTTTGAAACTGAGAACATCGTCTGATGTGAGGTGATATACAGTAAATCGGCCACACTTACTAGCTTTTAGCATGAGCTCTACATATTCATCAGGAGTATAAATCCTGTCCGTCTTTCTCAAGAGCCGCTTTATACTTCCAAAATCTCATGGGGAATGAATCTGTCACATGGGGAAAATGAGTGGCCAGGGAGTATCAGACATGGCTTAAGAATTATAATAATGTATGATAAACCACAAAATAACACCTTACTTTTCACCGAAAACGCACGAAAAGTAATATTATTCACTCAGTGTTTGGATGTCGGTAACCTTCGATATATATTAGAAACAAAACAGCGAGCCACGGAACTCGTGGGAACACGTCCCGAGTAAAATATACCGCAGAAAGAACCTATGCAACGGCGGGCGCTTGGGTTCTTTGGGGTCGTCCATTAATCACGTGAGGCTCGAAAGGGGGGGGGGGAGTCTGACAAAAATCACGAAACATCACCAGGGGGGTGGGGGGTGTAGTGAGATATCACGTGTATTTATTTCGAACAGCCACTTTACAACCCTGATTTTGAGATCACTGTAATTTCTGAACAACAAAAGCTACAATATTAAAACTTGTATGAAATAATTCATAAAGCTCTTAATTCCTTTCTTACATCAGAAATTAATTCAAATCGGAATACCTAGGTATGCCACTGTATACCTATGCGTTGATCATACAACACAAAAATCATTTTGTTTTTATCGTGTCTCCCAAAGGAACCGCGCAGAATATCGGCATCAATCCGATCAATAATAATCTCAAATTATGTCAGTATTATTTAAAATGGTACTATCCATAGTGTAACGTAAATACACGTTACCTTGTGTAAAATAAATAATTATCTATAAAAACCTTAGACCATATATCACGGGACTAGCCTTTGCGAACCACCGCATACAAAAATATTCTGCCAGTTTTCATACAAGTGAAGGGGGAAACACAAAGACATATAAAATTTCATTGCATTTAAAAATGTATTAATCGACAAACGCGTAATGGCTGTTGTGTGTTAATTTTTATTGTACAGTCAACTACAATGAAATGTACTAGTTTAATCATATTTATAAAATGATGTACTGATGTACAGTGCTTTTTATAAAGCCAAAAGACCAAATGGTCATGTGCAATGGCAGAAAACAATGCTTAAGTAAGGCGCATCCTGTGGTTAGATGATCTAAGATAAAAACCCTTATAATTTTATAATAGTAACAAACTTACCTAAAAAAACCTACCTGTATATAATGTAAACAAAATGTACATTTGTTTATGGAGTGATATAGAAAGACATGCAAAAGAAGTCATTTTAGCTTTAGTATCGGATGTAATGGAAGTTAAATAGATAGAATGTCTAGTAAAAAAAAATAGATTTTCGACTCTATAGATCTATTATAAGTAACATATATAGATGTAGACTATCTGATGCACGCAGCTATGACCCCGTCCACTGATGATCATTTGGGGGAAGGTTCCTCACCTTGTTCCGGAGATGCCTATGCCTTCAGAGCCCACCCGCTCACCGCTCTCTGCCCTCTCTGCTTCCAAAGAAGCGCTCGAGAGCGGTGCGATGCGGGCGAGAACCCCGGAAGTGTTGGGAGCCCCCGGCAGGGCCGGGCCGACGTGAATAATCTTTGGATATCCATGCCAGCTGTAGGATGAAGAGGGACACCGCGGGGGTTTAGTGGGTAGGACAATCCCTTTTCGGGACCGGGAGCCCCCGCAGCTAGGATGATGGTGACAAACCGCATTCCCCTCGTAACAAAAAAAATGCAGCTCCGTCCACTTGGATATCGATAGTCGTGACCAAAAGCATAATGATCGCATGGAAATTCAACCTTGATCATTGTACTTTTGTTCATAACTTCGCTGCTATTTAGCCAACTGCGATCAAACTGACACCTTTTTTATTAACTCCAAAATAATGAATATTATACAGAAACACGACGGGAGTAAATGCAACGGGAAATATATTAAAATATCAATACCATATGTCTCTATTGTGTGACGCAAACAAAGTTGCGCGGATTAGCTAGTATTCGTTTAGAAGTATGGATAGATTATAAGAATAGAGACTTCTATGTATAAAATTTTAATAAAAATTGTAGTTACTAAAAATACACGTGATTCGGCCCAGGGGGGGAGGGGTAATCTGAAACCTCACCAAATATCACCAAGGGGGAGGGGGGGGTCCAAAAAATGCCCAAAAAAACCTCACGCGATTAATGGACGACCCCTTTCTGAAATAAACGGATTATTTTCTAGCCTGCCAAATAGCGGTTCTTTCCCACCGTCCACCTGCCCAGACCACCTGGGTGTACGGTGGTAATTTTTTGTCCACCTAGCCCTAGGTGTACCATTGAAAATATTAAATTTCCACGGTACACCTTGTTATAGAAGCTATTATTATCAACTAAACAAATGAAGATCGACTAAACAAATGAAGATCGTCCAAAAGAAATGAAGATCGACAAAACAAATGAAAACCGACAAAACAAATGACGGTCGGGTAAACAAATGACGATCGAAAAAACAAATGATGGTCGGGTAAACAAATGACGATCGAAAAAACAAATGACGGTCGGGTAAACAAATGAAGATCGACAAAACAAATGACGGTCGGATAAACAAATGACGATCGAAAAAAACAAGTGACGGTCTGATAAACAAATGAAGTTCCAAAAAACAAATTACGGTCGGGTAAACAAATGACGATCGAAAAAACAAATGACGGTCGGGTAAACAAATGAAGATCGACAAAACAAATGACGGTCGGATAAACAAATGACGATCAAAAAATTAGATGAAGATCGATAAAACAAAAGACTATAAGCAAGTTGATAAGGTCAAAAATTACTTGCAGCCATATTTTGTAATCCAGATGCAATTACCATTAAAACAAATAGTTGCAAGCAAATCTCGACCTTAATGACACTTATCTAAAAATGTGCTTTTAGGCGTTTATAGACATCACTGATCACGAATATTTAAAAAATAAATAGGTATTATGCATGCTCATTAGGTCGAAATTAGCTTGGACCCATTTTTTGTAATCTAGATGCGATAAACATTCAAAAAAATAGGTGCATGCAATTTTCGACCTTATGAACATGTACCTATAATATTTATTTATTTTTTACAAATTCATGATCAGTGATGTCTATAAATGCCAAAAAGAACATTTTTTTAGACGTGTCATTAAGGTCGAGAATTGCTTGCACCTATTTTTTTGAATGGCAATCGCATATAGAATTCCCATGACTTACTACAGGGGTTCCCAACCTTTTGCAGGCCGCGGCGCCCTTATAAGTCTTGAAATTTTTCACGGCTCCCCATCGTATCACATGTAATCACCCCCCCCCCCCCCCCGACTAGTAATCCTCCGCTCGAGCCACTTTCCTGTGCCATGGAGCCTCGGCCAAGTCATAAGGCAGACCAAATCCGGGAAAACATGTGAAGCCGGCGTTATCTAGGGAAACTGACTTCTTTTTTACTTGTGGAATCTGTGTGCCGAAATCTTACCGACTGAAACCATACGGTGTTCTACCACTACCTACGGTCGGGAGCCTCGTGAAAGATTTCCCAGGATTCCCGACAGACCTTGGCTACCACAGCGACGTCATCTACTTTACTTCGTTTGGTTCGAGTACTTCCCCGCGTCATTAGGAGCTTTCGGGTGTCACTCTCGCTTCCTGGGTCGTGTGTCGTGCGAAAAACTTTAACTTCACGCTGTCGTCTTGGGCCTGCTTCTGTAAGGACTGTGAACAGCCCCCGCCCCGACCTTAGGTCCCCGGTCATAGAGTCCGATAGTATGGGCAAAATTGAGTGTATGGCAGCCTCGCCGCAGACTGGAAATCTCGGGTTGGAGAGTTATCTCCCTGCTCCCTCCCCGCCATCTATTTCATGAGAATGACCTGCTCGCAGAAGGACGCGGCGGCGTCCCACGTACTCCCGTTGGAAATGATCGCTCGCACCGTAGTCTCCAACAAGATAATGTTCAGGTCAAGACCTGCCACTAGGACATGGCGCCCACGCTATGCTCTGTATGGAGCGCTGTGTCCTCGCTGCTTCCTTCGCAGTTCTGACACTGAGCCGTGGTCTCCCGGCGTAATCACCACAGATACTGATCGAATCATCCGTGCCTTTAATTATCGGTGACAACCGGTAGAAGAGATTGCCATATCTCCTCTCCAGCCACTCGTTTATTATCGATCTGATCACCACCTAAGTTGAGAGATCCACTAAGACTCTTCAAGATGGTCAACGCGGTAAGGACTTGGCTGATTTCCTTGGGCGGAAGGTGGCAACTTTCGCCTCTAACTATTCTCAGACACCGCGGAGATTAGTTTAAAAAAATCGAAATAGTTGTCTTGACAGACAGACCCTTTTTTGCAAAGGAGTTTTAGAGCGGAGTCCGCGACTCGGAAAACGACGGCGACGGGTCAAACTCAAACTCAAAAAACAATTATATCGCATACTCCTACTACATAGGCACTTGCGACACGTTCATGAATACAAATCAAAGCATGAACGCGGCCCGCTGAAGCAGAATTGGCAAAAATCTTGGCGGGCTATTCTTTTTGTGCTCTTTTTATTTTTTGAGATAGGGGCGCCGCGAGGCCTCCCGCGGCGCCCCTCTGGACTCGCCGCGGCGCCCCAGGGCGCCGGGGCGCCGCGGCGCACAGGTTGGGAACCCCTGACTTACTACGTTATGGTCATTTTTATCAACGTGGACATTTTGCTCTGAGGACAACCCACTCCTAATTGCGAGTAATTTTTGACCTTGCTTATAGTCTTTTGTTTTATTGATCTGCATGTATTATCGGTCTGCATTTGTTTTTTCGATCTTCATTTGTTTCGCCGATCTTCATTTGTTTTGTCAATCTTCATTTGTTTCGCTGATCTTTATTTATTTTTTCGATCTTTTATTTTACCGATCTTCATTTGTTTCGTTGATCATCATCTGTTTGATCGATCTTCATTTGTTTTGTCGATCTTCATTTGTTTTGCCGATCTTCATTTGTTTTATTGATCTTCATTTGTTTTGTCGATCTTCATTTGTTTCGCCGATCTTTATTTGTTTTTTCGATCTCCATTTTTGATATATGCATAGTTGTACAAATAATCCTTCAACAAGATTGTCTGATGTCTGTACAACTGATTGCACAAACGCTAAAGCAGTGTATCGTTTGTACAACTAGTTGAACTCTACATAGTTGTAAATACATCAGTACCAGAGGGAAAAATTGTAATCCTGCCAGCATTAAATGAGGTGAACCGTCACCCATATCTATTAATGATTTACAGGAGAGGTGAACCGTAGTTAAAAAAAAATACCACCGTACACCCAGGTGGTCTGGGAAGGTGGACGGTGGGAAAGCATCGGTGATATGGAATATAAGTTATTTCTGCACTAAACGACGTATTCACCTCGGAAGTGAACAGTACAAACAAAACAACATTTTCGGAATTTTTGTCGCTTAGGTGGTTTCTGAAATAAACGATTCAATTCATGTAGAGCCAAATGATGTAAAAGGAAGGGACAAATATTTGTGTGACCCATGTTTGTCTCAAGAGTCTGGGCGTTTCTATGTATAATATGTATGTATTTAAAAGTAGATATATGTATAAGTATTAATATCCGTGGTCTGATACCCATAACACAAGCAGGTTATTCCTAGCTTACTTTGGAATCAGATAGCGTTGTGTCAAATGTCCGTGAATATTTATTTAATTTGCTTTCGAGCCGGGGCCCCTTTAGGTCGGGGGCCCGTGGCATTTTGCCACCCTATAGTTAGGTTACGCCACTGCTTACCACCAATGTTTGGAGCGCAGTGTCCTCGCTGCGTTCCTCGAAGTGAAAGAAAGAAGAAGAAGAAAAGAAAGAAAAAACGTTTATTTGGTGCAAGTAGGACACATAAATTGCTCAACTCTAAAAAATAAAAATGTTTTATTGTGTGCCTCACGATTGCACCAAAGGGGTGTCCAGTTCAGCATGTGCCAGGCGGACCTTGGCGCTGATTTTCAACTGGAACCCGTGTGTTGTGTGTTATTTGTGTATTTACGTTAATGTGTGAATGTAGTAAGTGTGGATGTGTAGTAAATACGTAATACTATTAGGCATTTTAGATATATACGTATATACTTAAATAGATATAAATACTTATAATAGGTACATAAATAATTACTTATTTAGAAAAAAAAAAATTTTTAAAAACACATCACTACATATAATAGAATCGTAACTGGTTTTAAATAAATATTGAGGTAAGTATTTTTTGCTCCACACAGTACCAATTCCAATAAATACTGCACTAGGTATGGTATTTTGATAACTTGCGAAGTTACCCTTTCAATTTTAAATACACATATTATATCAACTTAATCATACAATTCATACATAGAATACATCAAAATTCGTTAATTCATTTTATTTATTATAATATATATTAAATCAAATATTATAATCTCTTCACATTTCAACACAATTTCCCTCTATCCATTTATGTCACACTTGTATAACTCATTCATTCAAATTATAAATTTGGTAATGTAGTCTTACCATTGGTTAGAGCGTCTGCAAGCCGACCCAAGTCAAATAAGTGAAATATTATTACAGATCACGCCATCCAGCCTCCGCTGTGCTTCCAAGAGATATTCACGTAATCTATATTTGAAGGTAGTCACAGATTTAATGGACCGCAATGGCGGGGGAAGGTTGTTCCATATTTTGGATGCTGAGTAGCGGAAACTACCTCTAAAGGATGCGGTTCTGTGCAGCTGTATCGAGAGTTGCTGCGAGCACTGTCTCCTAGCGCATCCTCTTCGGCTAGTTACCCAGCGAAGCTTTTTGTATAAGTATTGCGGCTCCGCAAACCTGACAACACCGAACAGAAGGCATGCCAAATGCGTCTTGCGTCTAGTCTTCATTTTAATCAATGAATTTTTGCTGAGAAAAGGTGTGACATGCCCCCTCGGCGGTATCGAGAAGCAGAACCGCGCACACGCATTTTGTACTCGCTGGATGAGCCGTTCCGTTCTCGCCAGCAAACGTGGGCCGTAAACGACATCCGCGTAATTAAGTCTAGACAGCACCAGAGCCTCGACCAGTCGCATCCTCAGTTCTTCCGAAAGATAGGGTCTCATTTTGTATAGTACTTTGAGTCGGTAGAAACAATTCTGAACCCACTCCGCTATATGGTGTTCAAATCTCAGATCGGAGTCAACGTACAGCCCTAGATTACGAGCTTGAGGAACTCTGTCTATCGATTCGCCCTTGAGTGTAATATTTAAAGAAGTTGGGACCGCACCTGTCTGAGACTTAGTCCCGAACAGCATGTATTTGGTTTTGAGTGGATTCAAAACCAAACAGTTACGCTCCGACCACGCATCTATTCGACGGAGATCCTTGTTGAGTTTTTCGACAGCTAGCTGATACTCGCTTGGCTTAAAAGACAAATACACTTGCACATCATCTGCGTATATATGATATTGCGAGTTTTGAACACAATTAATTATATCTGTGCAGTATAGGCTAAACAGAATTGGTCCCAGTATTGAGCCCTGTGGTACACCCCTTTTAATAGAGGCAAGGGGCGAGGAGAATGAGGTCCCATCACCCGATTTCAGCTCCACCAGCTGCCTGCGATTATATAAATAGCTCTGAAACCACAATAGTGATTTTTCGTCGATTCCGTAATAGTTTAATTTAGCCAAAAGCAGGCCTGTGTGGATACTGTCGAACGCGCGGGAAAAGTCTAGTAATACTAAAAGCGTGCACATGCCCTTGTCTTGTGCAGCCAATATATTGTCAGTAACATCTAATAGTGCTGTGGCAGTACCACATTTTTTCCTGAAACCCGATTGGAACTCTGGCAGGATACAATTTTTTTCGAGATAATCTGTGAGCTGCTTACATACCACTCTCTCCATAACCTTTGAAAGGCAGGGCAAGATACTAATAGGTCGAAGTTCTTTGACGGTTGTTGGGTTTGGAATTTTAGGTAGAGGACGAATAGTAGCAATTTTCCATATATCTGGAAAAACAGACGCTTCTATGGAACAATTTATTATTGAAGTCATGTAAGGCAGAGTATATGGTAAGGTTAAAAGAAGCATATCCAAGGAGATGTTGTCACAGCCTTCGGCGTTGGATTTCAGCTTCTTCAGGATACGGGTTATTTCATCCTGCGATACAGGCATGATTGTGAAAATGGCATCAGTATACTTGTGAGTGGCAAAATAAGTTATGTCAGATGCGCTGACAGTGGTGTTACCGGGTACCTCCAGGAAGTGATTGTTAATTTGTATAGGGTTGTTAAAGTGCGATGGTAAATCCTTATGCTGCTTAAAATGACAGATAGAGGTTTTTAGGTTTCGCCATAATAATTTAGGATTCCCAATGTTGTTATTTATATGATGCTTAAAGTAGGCCCTCTTTTCACTATGCAAGGAAGTTATCACAAGTGATTTTAGCTGTTTGTATTAATCTTTTTTGGAATCTAGCTTCGTTCGACGAAATTTGGACGAAGCAGAATTGGCAAAAATCTTGGCGGGCTATTCTTTTTGTGCTCTTTTTATTTTTTGAGATAGGGGCGCCGCGAGGCCTCCCGCGGCGCCCCTCTGGACTCGCCGCGGCGCCCCAGGGCGCCGGGGCGCCGCGGCGCACAGGTTGGGAACCCCTGACTTACTACGTTATCAACGTGGACATTTTGCTCTGAGGACAACCCACTCCTAATTGCGAGTAATTTTTGACCTTGCTTATAGTCTTTTGTTTTATTGATCTGCATGTATTATCGGTCTGCATTTGTTTTTTCGATCTTCATTTGTTTCGCCGATCTTCATTTGTTTTGTCAATCTTCATTTGTTTCGCTGATCTTTATTTATTTTTTCGATCTTTTATTTTACCGATCTTCATTTGTTTCGTTGATCATCATCTGTTTGATCGATCTTCATTTGTTTTGTCGATCTTCATTTGTTTTGCCGATCTTCATTTGTTTTATTGATCTTCATTTGTTTTGTCGATCTTCATTTGTTTCGCCGATCTTTATTTGTTTTTTCGATCTCCATTTTTGATATATGCATAGTTGTACAAATAATCCTTCAACAAGATTGTCTGATGTCTGTACAACTGATTGCACAAACGCTAAAGCAGTGTATCGTTTGTACAACTAGTTGAACTCTACATAGTTGTAAATACATCAGTACCAGAGGGAAAAATTGTAATCCTGCCAGCATTAAATGAGGTGAACCGTCACCCATATCTATTAATGATTTACAGGAGAGGTGAACCGTAGTTAAAAAAAAATACCACCGTACACCCAGGTGGTCTGGGAAGGTGGACGGTGGGAAAGCATCGGTGATATGGAATATAAGTTATTTCTGCACTAAACGACGTATTCACCTCGGAAGTGAACAGTACAAACAAAACAACATTTTCGGAATTTTTGTCGCTTAGGTGGTTTCTGAAATAAACGATTCAATTCATGTAGAGCCAAATGATGTAAAAGGAAGGGACAAATATTTGTGTGACCCATGTTTGTCTCAAGAGTCTGGGCGTTTCTATGTATAATATGTATGTATTTAAAAGTAGATATATGTATAAGTATTAATATCCGTGGTCTGATACCCATAACACAAGCAGGTTATTCCTAGCTTACTTTGGAATCAGATAGCGTTGTGTCAAATGTCCGTGAATATTTATTTAATTTGCTTTCGAGCCGGGGCCCCTTTAGGTCGGGGGCCCGTGGCATTTTGCCACCCTATAGTTAGGTTACGCCACTGCTTACCACCAATGTTTGGAGCGCAGTGTCCTCGCTGCGTTCCTCGAAGTGAAAGAAAGAAGAAGAAGAAAAGAAAGAAAAAACGTTTATTTGGTGCAAGTAGGACACATAAATTGCTCAACTCTAAAAAATAAAAATGTTTTATTGTGTGCCTCACGATTGCACCAAAGGGGTGTCCAGTTCAGCATGTGCCAGGCGGACCTTGGCGCTGATTTTCAACTGGAACCCGTGTGTTGTGTGTTATTTGTGTATTTACGTTAATGTGTGAATGTAGTAAGTGTGGATGTGTAGTAAATACGTAATACTATTAGGCATTTTAGATATATACGTATATACTTAAATAGATATAAATACTTATAATAGGTACATAAATAATTACTTATTTAGAAAAAAAAAAAATTTTTAAAAACACATCACTACATATAATAGAATCGTAACTGGTTTTAAATAAATATTGAGGTAAGTATTTTTTGCTCCACACAGTACCAATTCCAATAAATACTGCACTAGGTATGGTATTTTGATAACTTGCGAAGTTACCCTTTCAATTTTAAATACACATATTATATCAACTTAATCATACAATTCATACATAGAATACATCAAAATTCGTTAATTCATTTTATTTATTATAATATATATTAAATCAAATATTATAATCTCTTCACATTTCAACACAATTTCCCTCTATCCATTTATGTCACACTTGTATAACTCATTCATTCAAATTATAAATTTGGTAATGTAGTCTTACCATTGGTTAGAGCGTCTGCAAGCCGACCCAAGTCAAATAAGTGAAATATTATTACAGATCACGCCATCCAGCCTCCGCTGTGCTTCCAAGAGATATTCACGTAATCTATATTTGAAGGTAGTCACAGATTTAATGGACCGCAATGGCGGGGGAAGGTTGTTCCATATTTTGGATGCTGAGTAGCGGAAACTACCTCTAAAGGATGCGGTTCTGTGCAGCTGTATCGAGAGTTGCTGCGAGCACTGTCTCCTAGCGCATCCTCTTCGGCTAGTTACCCAGCGAAGCTTTTTGTATAAGTATTGCGGCTCCGCAAACCTGACAACACCGAACAGAAGGCATGCCAAATGCGTCTTGCGTCTAGTCTTCATTTTAATCAATGAATTTTTGCTGAGAAAAGGTGTGACATGCCCCCTCGGCGGTATCGAGAAGCAGAACCGCGCACACGCATTTTGTACTCGCTGGATGAGCCGTTCCGTTCTCGCCAGCAAACGTGGGCCGTAAACGACATCCGCGTAATTAAGTCTAGACAGCACCAGAGCCTCGACCAGTCGCATCCTCAGTTCTTCCGAAAGATAGGGTCTCATTTTGTATAGTACTTTGAGTCGGTAGAAACAATTCTGAACCCACTCCGCTATATGGTGTTCAAATCTCAGATCGGAGTCAACGTACAGCCCTAGATTACGAGCTTGAGGAACTCTGTCTATCGATTCGCCCTTGAGTGTAATATTTAAAGAAGTTGGGACCGCACCTGTCTGAGACTTAGTCCCGAACAGCATGTATTTGGTTTTGAGTGGATTCAAAACCAAACAGTTACGCTCCGACCACGCATCTATTCGACGGAGATCCTTGTTGAGTTTTTCGACAGCTAGCTGATACTCGCTTGGCTTAAAAGACAAATACACTTGCACATCATCTGCGTATATATGATATTGCGAGTTTTGAACACAATTAATTATATCTGTGCAGTATAGGCTAAACAGAATTGGTCCCAGTATTGAGCCCTGTGGTACACCCCTTTTAATAGAGGCAAGGGGCGAGGAGAATGAGGTCCCATCACCCGATTTCAGCTCCACCAGCTGCCTGCGATTATATAAATAGCTCTGAAACCACAATAGTGATTTTTCGTCGATTCCGTAATAGTTTAATTTAGCCAAAAGCAGGCCTGTGTGGATACTGTCGAACGCGCGGGAAAAGTCTAGTAATACTAAAAGCGTGCACATGCCCTTGTCTTGTGCAGCCAATATATTGTCAGTAACATCTAATAGTGCTGTGGCAGTACCACATTTTTTCCTGAAACCCGATTGGAACTCTGGCAGGATACAATTTTTTTCGAGATAATCTGTGAGCTGCTTACATACCACTCTCTCCATAACCTTTGAAAGGCAGGGCAAGATACTAATAGGTCGAAGTTCTTTGACGGTTGTTGGGTTTGGAATTTTAGGTAGAGGACGAATAGTAGCAATTTTCCATATATCTGGAAAAACAGACGCTTCTATGGAACAATTTATTATTGAAGTCATGTAAGGCAGAGTATATGGTAAGGTTAAAAGAAGCATATCCAAGGAGATGTTGTCACAGCCTTCGGCGTTGGATTTCAGCTTCTTCAGGATACGGGTTATTTCATCCTGCGATACAGGCATGATTGTGAAAATGGCATCAGTATACTTGTGAGTGGCAAAATAAGTTATGTCAGATGCGCTGACAGTGGTGTTACCGGGTACCTCCAGGAAGTGATTGTTAATTTGTATAGGGTTGTTAAAGTGCGATGGTAAATCCTTATGCTGCTTAAAATGACAGATAGAGGTTTTTAGGTTTCGCCATAATAATTTAGGATTCCCAATGTTGTTATTTATATGATGCTTAAAGTAGGCCCTCTTTTCACTATGCAAGGAAGTTATCACAAGTGATTTTAGCTGTTTGTAGTAATCTTTTTTGGAATCTAGCTTCGTTCGACGAAATTTGGACAGAGCATCATCACGCAACCTCATCATAAGCTTAATATTATCTGTAATCCATGGGTAGGAAGTTTCTCTAATAAGTCTGGTTTTAAGCGGAGCATGTGCATCTATGACAGTTAGCACATTTCTGTTGAAAGCTTGCACCATAGTATCAATGTGTTCCTTAGGGTCTAACTTAACTAAACCGACCATTTATTATTGAACTCAAAACGGGACAAAGGTTTTATATCCCAGTTATAAAGTTAATGAAAATCAACACAACTTCCTTCTTTAGAAAAATTGTATTTTAATGCAAATTTTCTGAAAAACCGTTGTGAAAGAAAATTTAATTTCACATCAACCATTTATTAAGGGTGGAAACCTACCATGACTACCACTACCTACGGGAAGAAGTCACGGGGAAGCCCTCGGAAGGATGTCCCACGATTCCCGACGGACTTTGGCTACCACCGCGGCTTCTTCTAGGAGTTCGGGTACTATCCCGCGTCTTTGGGGGTTGGTTCGGGTTTTATCCCGCTTATTGGGGCGTGAGGCGTGCGTGAAACTCTCACGACACGCTGACGTCTTGGTCCTGGTTCTGTAAGGACGGCGAGCAGCCCTCCCGCAGTCCTCAGGCCCTTGGTTTTGGAAGCCGATAGTCTTGGGTTAACACAAGTCTGCGGTGCCTCCGGAAGTTGAGTGGGAGAGTACTCTCCCGTTTCATCAACGCTGCCTCTTTCACGAACACGGCAAAAAAGGCAGCGGCGTTCCACTAACTCCCGCCGCAGATCATGGCTCGTCGCAACACGGTTTCCAGCGCGAAAATTTCTACGTCCAGACCTGCCGCGGTTAAGGCGTTTTTTAGTTGCTCAAGTCGTACCTTCCAAATCTCCATAATTTCCTCTTTCCTCCATGATTGAAAATAGTGAAAATAAGTAGGTGTTTAATGACTGGTACTGGTACATTTTTAAAACTCTCTCCAAGGCAGACATAACCGCAAGTCACCTAGTTTTACTATAGCCGATTATTTAGCAACGTTTTATTTCAGATTTAGCGCTAAACTCCCTTTAGATCTTCAACTCGAACCGTGTAAATATAAAAAATAAACCGGCCAAGTGCGAGTTGGACTCGCCCATGAAGGGTTTCGTAGCAGCAAGTAACATAATATAAAAGTTCTTATAGTTCTTTGTAACTTTGATTGATGTTTGAAAATTTTAGTTTATGACGTATTAAAAAAAAACTACCAGCTCTATCTCGTTTAAACTAATTTTCGTTGGAAGTTTTTGTGGCAATGTACATCATATATTTTTTTTAGATTTATCATTCTCCTAGTTTAGAAGTTAGAGGGGGGGGGGACACACATTTTTTCACTTTGGAAGTGTCTATTGCGCAAACTATTCACTTTAGAAAAAAATGATTTTAGAAACCTCAATGGCATTTTTGAAGACCTATCTATAGATACCCCACACGTATGGATATGATGAAAATAAAAATTTTGAGTTTCAGTTCTGAGTATGGGGACCCTCAAAATTTACTGTTTTTTTTCTAGTTTTATATAAGAATCCTAATGCGGTTCACAGAATACATCTGGTTACCAAGTTTCAACAGCATAGGCCTTATAGTTTCGGAGAAAAGTGGCTGTGACACACGGACGGACAGACAGACAGACAGACAGACAGACAGACAGACATGACGAATCTATAAGGGTTCCGTTTTTGCCATTTGGCTACGAAACCCTAAAAACCGACTTCAAACAAATCCTGAAAAATAAAATTTACTTAGCACAAAGTAATTGTATTCTGATTTATCAGATTTTATTCAATATAATATTGAAGTCGGTTTTATTCTTAATATTTTTTGTTCATTATTTTAAGTGACGGGTGGACCGAAAGATATATCTATTTAGGTGTAAATTTCTCATCAATACAAATCAATCAAGCCCAAACACAAGGTAACTGCTGTAAATCGTTAAGGAATTCCCTCGACTGTCTTTCGGTTCCATCATCAGATTGACTCCAGACCTTCATTAAATTATAGAACATTAAAGCACTTCATTAAAAAGTTAACCCACGTACTAGTTTTCCCTACAATTTTCGGGGGTTGCCCTCGATTTCTCTTGGATCCCATCATCAGATCCTGATCTGGTGAAAATGGGACCACCTCAGAAGTAAACCCTATTCAACAAAAGAAAAAAAATTGAAATCCGTCTATAATTGACGGAAATATCGGTGAACATACATAAAAAAAGACGTGTGGCACTCGGGGACTGCCGCGGTAAAGCTATTACATAGCATTTTTTACCGACTATGCTAGTATAATTATTTCTATATAAGAATACTAGCTGATGCCCGCAGCTTCGCCCGCGTAAAATTTGTTACCGCGGGAAGTTATTCCCGGGATAAAAGGTAGCCTATGTGTTATTCCAGACTATAATGTATCTCTGTTACCAAATTTCAGCCCGATCCGTTCAGCGGTTTGAGCGTGAAAGAGTAACAAACATCCACACTCACAAACATTCGCATTTATAATATTAGTAAGATTTTAAGGCCTATGTTCAACAAAGTAAAGTACCAAGTACCTACTTGACTGTGGACATTTGGGCTTTTGGACTTTTGGCCTATTGGCCTTTTGGACTTTTGGACTTTTGGACTTTTGGACTTTTGGCCTTTTGGACTTTTGGACTTTTGTACTATTGGACTTTTGGACTTTTGGACTTTTGGACTTTTGGACTTTTGGACTTTTGGACTTTTGGACTTTTTGACTTTTAGACTTTTGGACTTTTGGACTTTTGAACTTTTGGACTTTTGGACTTTTGGACTTTTGGACTTTTGGACTTTTGGACTTTTGGACTTTTGGACTTTTGGACTTTTGGACTTTTGGACTTTTGGACTTTTGGACTTTTGGACTTTTGGACTTTTGGACTTTTGGACTTTTGGACTTTTGAACTAAAGTCCAAAAGGCCAAAAGGCAGGAATCTTAGCATTATGTTATGTAGCCTATAGCCACTATCAATTAATGTACCTACTTACTATCGAACAGTTTTTGAAACCCTACCAGTAGTTTCAGTAAGACTTGCCTTGGTATGATGTGATCGTGGTCCCTTTGCAGCGTGTGTCCAATCTAGCGCAGCAGCTACACTTCCGACGTTTGATCTGTTGGTGGATAGGGGTCTCACTGCAGCGTTCCAATAGTCTTACGTTTGTGATGTTCTCGGGCCCGTATGTACCGAGGATCCATTGGAGGCAGCGTTTGACGAAGACTTATTGCTGGTAGCTGGTGCGAAATGTCTTTAGTGACCTTCCATGTCTCGCATCCGTATAGCAGTTAGCAGTACAGTTTTAACGTTTACTTTGTTTTGAGTTTCACTCTTCGTGTCTTTTGGACTTTTGGACTAAAGTTCAAAAGGCCAAAAGGCAGGAATCTTAGCATTATGTTATGTAGCCTATAGCCACTATCAATTAATGTACCTACTTACTATCGAACAGTTTTTGAAACCCTACCAGTAGTTTCAGTAAGACTTGCCTTGGTATGATGTGATCGTGGTCCCTTTGCAGCGTGTGTCCAATCTAGCGCAGCAGCTACACTTCCGACGTTTGATCTGTTGGTCTCACTGCAGCGTTCCAATAGTCTTACGTTCGTGATGTTCTCGGGCCCGTATGTACCGAGGATTCATTGGAGGCAGCGTTTGACGAAGACTTATAGCTGGTAGCTGGTGCGAAATGTCTTTAGTGACCTTCCATGTCTCGCATCCGTATAGCAGTTAGCAGTACAGTTTTAACGTTTACTTTGTTTTGAGTTTCACTCTTCGTGTCCATTTTCGCAACTGCCCACGGGGCGCGGCTGTGTAAAGGTTGTTCTGGCCTTGGCGAGACTCGAAATGATGTAAGGTACTCTTCTATCCCATCAGTTTCTGACACGACACTCCCGAGGTACGTGAATTAGTGCCTCCACCACATCTCTTGCGTCTGTCGATTTTAATTTCAGTCCAGCCATTCGCTGCCTCATCCTGCTCGTTGTCCTGCAGACATGCATGACGGCGTGTGTGTGCCTCAGCAGGCACAGGACATCGGCATCATTTAAATCCTCCAGGATATCAGTATAGGCCCCATTCTATGCCGCGCCGATTGTTCTTTGCGGTATTCAGCATTATACCATCTATTTTCTATGGATGGTTGTTAACTATCCTGTTATCTTCATAACGATCCTCTAAGGTAGGTACAGTACGTATTTTCAAAAGAGTTTGTGAACTCTATTTTTAATTTCTTTTTCAGAATATTGATGACATTTGATTGATGTCATTTTATACACGTTACGTCTACTACATTGATACATGTAATAAAATTCTAACACGCCGGTGTTTGTATGTAAATTGTTTATACTGAGGAAAATTCTATACTGAGGAATAGCTTTAACCATTAAGCTCTATTTTGATTAAGCAAACAGGGCAGATTCACACGCTACTTGATGAGTATGATTAATAAATACCTCTAATTTCATAGACCTTGTGTGACGTAAACAAAGTTGCGAGGGTCAGCTAGTTAAAAGATAAAACACTAGGTTTCTTCTTAAAAACTATTTTTACAAATTTTATGGTAATAACAGACATTCTTTGAAATATGCATGTATGGTATTGTTGTGACTTTTATGACACGTTTAAAGTACATAGGTATGAGATAGATGGCGCTCGCGGCTACGTCAGCGTGAAATTTTCTTCCCGCTTCCCATGGGAACGTACTCCCGGGTTTGGTTATCTTTATAGCAGTATTATATATAAATTAACAAAACAAAAAATAATACTGCATTGGTGATAATAATAATAAAATGTATGTATATTGAGTACTCACCTCTTATATTTGCTCCATGGTACTCACTCATTTTCTTTCACTATTTTTCGTGACTTTCTTCATTAATAACTGCACTTTGTTTATTCATATTTAAAACACTTTTTACACAAATTATACGAGTACAGTTCACTGTTGTACATAGATGATGAATACCTATACACCTATAGTCGAATTTTTATTTAGACGAAGTAAATTGACAGCAACTAATGTAATTGACAGCATCGAAATTGTCATTTCACATTATGAACTCTAAATTCAACCAGCACTCATAATTCAACTTTGGTCGAGTGGTTAAGACGCGGATCGGTACGCAGAAGGCGCAAGATCGATTCTGGGTACAAGCATCAATTTTTGGATTATTTGACACAATATAATAATATTATAACGACTGCAGAGTTCATAATTGACGTAAACAAAAAAATTATGAAGTGCGAGACGAGATACACGAACGTGGCCGAAGGTAGCCGAGAGTGTGACTCGTTTTCGTGACACAATTTCTGGATTCGGTCTCCACGCAAGGCCCGCGATAGAAGCTATGCAATAGCTTAAAAAAACATACAGACGAATTGAGAACCTCCTCCTTTTTTGAAGTCGGTTAAAAAAAAGAATATATTTTTACCACAATACTTTCATAATCTAAAGATAGATACGTACCTACTTAGCACAAGTATCTACTGCTCGTTCGCTCTAACTTTGCCGCTCGGCTCCATACTAAAGTCGAATCTGCAGCAGATTTTATTACATTGTGAATCAAATGGTGCAGCGAGCTATGGAACGAATGAGCTATGCTTGGAGTACCTACCTTTGAGGGATAGACTGCGAAATGAGGTTATTCGGCAGATAACTAAAGTGGTCGACATAGCTCACAGATTAAACACATAAGTGGCAGTGGGCTGGCCACGTCTGCAGAAGAACCGACAATCGATGAAGCAAACGGGTTCTAGAGTGGAGACCGCGACTCGGTAAACGTAGAGTAGGACGCCCACCCGCCAGATGGACCAACGACCTGGAAAAGGTCGCAGGCTGGGGGACTGGACGTGGAAGGCGAAGGACCGTGTATTGTGGCGTGAATTGGGAGAGGCCTACGTCTAGCAGTAAACTGCCATATTCTGATTTGATTGATTGAATCAAATGGGCACCACATCCAATAACTATCAATGGTTTTTTTCAGAGATGATTGTAATTTTTACCCGAACTGCCGAAGAAAGGAGGGTAATGTTTTTCGAGACCATGTATGTATGTACGTAAGTATGTCCATTTCTTTGTCACGTCCTACAGCCTGAACGGCTTGACGGATTTTGACATGCGAGGTGTCATTTGATTCGTCGTGATTGTGTGAGTGACACCAAGTATATTAAAATTTATAAAAAATCAAAATGGCAGACTTTTGGCGCTAAAATGTAAACCTTGAATTTTTTTCTTAGACGCTCTGCAGCCTGAACGATTTCACGGATTTTGACATGCGAGGTGTCATTTGATTCGTCGTGATTGTGTGAGTGACACCAGGTTATAATAAAATTCCTAGAAAATCAAAACGGCGGATTTTTGGCGTTTTAATTATTTGACTGCGATGGACGCAAAAACTACTGAACCGATTTTGATGCGGTATTGTGTGTTTATAAGGTCTTGGTCCGACTTAAAATCTTACATTTGTTTAATTGCAATCGGTTGAGTAACATCGGAAATATGACCAAAAATAAAATAATTAAGTCTACTCGTGACCACGGCTGTTGTAATACAGCCGAAACGTCGAGAGGTAAGAATAGTGAGATGTTACGCGAAAAAGACCCGAAAGATATTATTATGTATAATAATTAAGGTTGAATTTTGGTGATGTCCCTTCACTACACGAAAATTAATAACTCCACTACTACTTAAAATAACTAAAAAGTTTTAAATAAACTTAATTGTTAAGAATACAAAAAAAACCCGACTGCCGAGTAAACATACAACTGAAAAGTAAAAAACAAGCTCTACATTTCTTTTGTGATTTTCTTTAGCTACTTACTGTTTGACTTTGTCGGCAACATTTGCAGGTGGGAACAAGCTATGGGAACATGTAGCTATTTTGTAAACCACCACTCGCTTGACATAGCTTGTTCCCGCCTGCAAATGTTGCCGACAAAGTAAAACAGTAAGTAGCTAAAGAAAATCACAAAAGAAATGTAGAGCTTGTTAGGGTTTCGTAGCCAAATGGCAAAAACGGAACCCTTATAGATTCGTCATGTCTGTCTGTCTGTCCGTCTGTCTGTCCGTCCGTGTGTCACAGCCACTTTTCTCCGAAACTATACGGCCTATGCTATTGAAACTTGGTAACTAGATGTATTCTGTGAACCGCATTAAAATTCTTATATAACACTAGAAAAAAAGCAGTAAATTTTGGGGATCCCTATACTCAGGACTGAAACTCAAAATTATTTTTTTCATCAAACCCATACGTGTGGGGTATCTATAGACAGGTCTTCCAAAATGCTGTTGAGGTTTATAACATCATTTTTTTCTAAAGTAAATAGTTTGCGCAAGAGGGACTTTCAAAGTGGAAAAATGAGTGTCCCCCCCCCTCTAACTTCTAAACTAAGAGAGTGATAAATCTATAAAAAATATATGATGTACATTGCCATAAAAACTACCAACGAAAATTGGTTTGAACGAGATGGAGCTGGTAGTTTTTTTGTAATACGTCATAAACCGCAATTTTCGGTTACAATAATCATTACCACTGCGAACGTGTTAAAAAATCAATCAAAGTTACAACGAACTATAAGAACTTTTATATTATGTTACTTGCTGCTACGAAACCCTTCATGCGAGTCCAACTCGCACTTGGCCGGTTTTTTTTTTACTTTTCAGTTGTATGTTTACTCGGCAGTCGGGTTTTTTCGTATTCTTAACAATTAAGTTTATTCTAATACATTATATGTAGTTCCTCGCTTCGCCTAGCTACCTAAACTTGATGTAAATAATCGACAATGTTATCTGAAGTTTTACTCGGTTTATTTATTTATTTAAACTTTATGCACAAAACAGTACATTGGCGGACTTAATGCTTAAGGCATTCTCTACCAGTCAACCAGAGTGGTGGTGCAGAGCTGCATACAAGGTAGGCGCATTTCGACAGTCACAATTTTTTATCTTGGATGTCTTTTTTATTGTCGCCGGGAATGCAGTTGGGCACAGTCAACCCAGCCGCGGGGGTGGCCGGAAGGTAGGTATGTGGAGCTCTCGGTTCCGGAAAGGGACCATCCTTCCCACTAACCTCGCGGTGTTCCTCCTCATTCTATGCCGGGACGAAGGATATCTAAAGATTATATTCACGTCGCCCGTCGATTCTGCACGAATGTGGCTCTCCTCGGGGGAGCAAGGTGGGCGACTCTCTCGGAGCAGCCTAAGAAGCTGACAAAAAACCAAGCCGCACCGATCTCGTACGCCTCTCTGCTAGCAGAGAAAGATGCAGAAAGCGGCCGAGCGGGCGGGCGCTAAAGGCATTTCCGGAACACGGGGAGGTGCCTCCACCAGATGATCTTATCTTGTAGGTCAAAAATTTTTACTCCCATACTTCTTTCTATGGATTCCCCGACCATACATGTCTCACGGGCTTCGAAATAAAAAAAAAAGCGCAGAGTTTCCGAAAACGGGACAATTTAGCGTCCCGGCGCTATGTTTGGGGACACCGGGACAGGTGACCGAAAAACGGGACAGTCCCGTTCAAAACGGGACGTATGGTCAGTTTAAACTTAACCCAGTCTAACTTAGATAAATTGCTGATAAGACTATCATGACACACTTCCTTTATGGGTCTAAACTTAACATAGAAAGGTTTACATTTGTCTTTCCTAATATTAAACTCACAGGTAATAACCGAATGACCGTCTGCGATCCTGAATGGTTCTACATAAATATGTCTCGCGCGCAGATCAGTACATACTAAGTCTATCAATGTTTCACTGTCGTCCTTATAATGAGTAACAGTAGAAACCAATTGCTTCAGACTTAGGCTATTCAAAAATTCTAACACCCTTTTTGATTTATTATTTGTGACCAACATATCTGCATTAAAGTCACCTAGCAGTATATAGTGGTCGCAGTGCCCAAGAGTGGTGATGCTGTCAGTGACAGCGTCTAAGAATAACTGTAGATCTTGCCAAGGTGGTCGGTAGGCTGTACCAATTGCTATTTTTTTACAGTTAATCGTAAGCGTCAACCACATTTGTTCCACAGAATTGAACCTTGGATCTATCGAAAGATTCCAAGTGCGCACATTAAAACCACACCGTACATAATACCCGACTCCCCCTCCCCTTCCGGAGCATATGCTGGAAAGCCGAGGTATGTGACGCAAACGGTAGCCAGGAACAACAGGCGCCCGCCCTTCCTCGCCCGGGCGCAACCACGTTTCATTGACCGCCATAACATCCACTCTGTGCCTATCAAACAGCGCGATAAAATCGTCATGATGTGTTACCAATGATCCTGCGTTATGATAGCCAATTTTCAAAAATTTTTCAGGGCGCATCACAGAGACATGGTACGTACCCAATATATAATATAATAAAACACAATAATATAGTAAACTCAAAATAGGACCAACACGACACAGCATTTGATTCATGTTTAAGATACGCGGGCTCGCAATACCTGACGCTTAACGGACAACTGTGTAACTGATACAATAAAGATTCAATATTAATTACTTTGTTGACATTAGTGTCCGACCGAAACTGGTTTTCCAGCCGAAACCGAAACCGAAACCGAACTTTCGGCCTCAGGGTCAGTTTCGGCCGAAACCGAAACCGAAACCGAAACTCCCGTGTTCATATTGAAAAAAAAACCAGCCAAGTGCGAGTTGGATTTCCGCACAGAGGGTTCCGTTACAAAAATTGGGGACAAAAATTACGTTTGTTGTGTAGATGCTTTTTCTGATTTTAGTAAGCATATTTTGTTATAGCGGCAACAGAACAAGGTGAGGTGGTGGTGGCAGTGTCTCTTGACATCGCCAACGCTTTCAACACTTGCCCTGGAGCTGCGTTTGGGAGGCGCTTATTTACCATGGAATGCCTCCATACCTCTGTCGAATTATCCTACTTATCTATTTATCTTATAGGGTCTATCTTTCCGAGAGGGCCATAACTTACCCGAGCTGGCTAGGGCAGGGTCGGCGAGATGTGTCGATCGGTTTTCCATAGGGATCGGTCTAGCACCGCTTCTGTGGAACATAGGTTACGATTGGGTGCAGCGTGGTCCGTTGATCAGAGGTGTCGGCGTAACGTGTTACGTGCGTAACGTGTTACAACGACACCCTCATTACAGCGCGAGGAGCAACTCACCGAGACGCAGTCCTAAAGGCCACCTGCGGGATCCAGCTGACATATAGAGGGCGTCAGCATCGGCATCGAGCTCTCGATGACGAATCTGGGGCTCGTAGTCAATAGCCGGTGGAACTTCGGATACCTCTTTCGAAGTTAGGTCCCATAGCTGAGGGACGGGGGTATCAGCCACACTCTCGCGGTTTTTGCCCAATATTGGGAGACCCAACGCTCCCTGAAGGAGGCTGTACCTTGGGATCGTGCGGAGCATGGCCCTATACTGGGCCCCCGTGTGGGCGGAGATCCTGATGGCCAGCAATGCGGGTAGATTGCTTAGCCCGCAGAAGGCGACGGCTGTCAGGGTGATAAGGGGATATCGCACGATCTCAGTTGAGGCGGCATGTCTTCTAGCCGGGACCCCTCGATGGGACCTGGAAGCGAGGAAGCGAGGGTCCTTGCGTCATTGCTTAAATGGAGCAAGGAGGCGCTGGAGCGAGGCCATAGGCCTCTTTCTGTGAGCAAGTCATTGACTGCCTCTGTGGCGCAGTCGGTAGTGATACCGCCTGCGGCGCTGGAGGTCGTGGGTTCGATTCCTACCGGAGAGAAATATTTGTGTGATCCATAAATGTTTGTCACAAGAGTCTGGGTGTTTCTATGTATAACATGTATGTATTTATAAGTATATAAGTATTAATATCCGTGGTCTGATACCCATAACACAAGCAGGTTATTCCTAGCTTACTTTGGGATCAAATAGCGTTGTGTGAGATGTCCGTGAATATTTATTTAACAGTGAGTCGGACTAGCGCACGTAGGATTCCGTACAAGAAAAGCGGCAAAAAATCACGTATGTAGTATGGGAGGCCCCCTTTAATATTATTAATTTGTCTATTTTTATTATTTGATGCTATAGCGGCAACAGAAATACATCATTAGTAAAATTTTTAACTGTCTAACTATCACGGTGCATGAGTTGCAGACTGACAGACCGACGACCAACGAAGTCAACACATTCTTAGGATTCTCCCTCCCTACACCCTACTCTGTAAAAATTATATTCTTATAATAACTATTGATTGGAAGTCCTTTGTAAATCTGTAAATCTTCGGTTAGTAACATATTCGCTGGTTGGGCTGACCCCAACCACTTCACAAGCAGAGCCAGGCACTCAAAATTCATGAACACGTGAGTTTCGGCCTAGCTGAAAGTTTCGGCCCATTTTGGCCGAAACCGAAACTGCGGCCGAAACTCGATTTTTTGGCCGAAACTGGCCGAAACCGAAACCGAAACCGAAACTTCGGTCGGTCACTAGTTGACATGGTAATACACCTTACAATGTATCATAGATAAATACACGTGATTTTGAAACATACTGTAGGTCAAAAATATAAAGAGTATGAAATAATTAACATTTACATTATATACGAGAATATCATAAAAATCACATAATATAGTTATCGATATATTTATAATAATATAAAAATATGTTAAACTGTGTGCAAAATGTGTTAAAGTGTAGGCTTTGTTAGAATTTTGTGTTGTGGATTTAGAACAGTATTCTACTACGTATCTTTTTCCTGTGAGACACACAACAAAAGAGTTTAATAAGAGATTGGGAATACAATCTATATTGCATACATTCCAGAAATGTAAAAATTTCTTAGATGATTTCGCTGACAAAAACACATAAACGGTCACATTATTAATATACTTAATGACTTTATACACACATAACCAGAACTTACTGTAAAAAAGATAGCACATGAATTGTGTAACATAACAACTTAAATGACTACTATGTATTACTATTATATTATCTTTGCCACAGCAAATTATTAAATTGCATACATTCCTGAAATTTAATAAAGTCTTAGGCACTTTCGCTGCCGAACACACTTGAACGGTCGCCTTATTAATATACTTAGTGGCTGTAACTACTAACTTACTGTTAAAAATATAGTACATTATAAATTGCGTATCATAACATCTAAAACTACAACTATGTACTATTATTAAAATATTATCCTTGCTACAACCTAAACAATTCGGACAATATTCTATAAACTGTAGTGACCGACCGAAGTTTCGGTTTCGGTTTCGGTTTCGGCCAGTTTCGGCCAAAAAATCGAGTTTCGGCCGCAGTTTCGGTTTCGGCCAAAATGGGCCGAAACTTTCGGCCGGGCCGAAACTCACGTGTTCATGAATTTTGAGTGCTTGGCTCTACTTGTGACGTGGTTGGGGTCAGCGCAAGCAGTTAATATGTTACTAACCAAAGATTTACAAAGGAATTGCAATCAAAAGCTAAAATAATACAATTTTCACGGAATCCTAAAAAGGTGATCCAGGACATTACATAACCCTATTACCCCTTCGTTGTCGGTTTCATTGACTTCGTTGGTCGTCTGCCTGTCTGTCAGCAGGCTGTAACTCATGCACCGTGGTAGTAAGATAGTTACATTTTTTTGATGATGTATTTCTGTTGCCGCTATAGCAAAAAATAATAGAAATAGACAAATTGATAATATTAAAGGAGGCCTCTCATACAATATACGTGATTTTTTGCCGCTTTTCTAATACTACAACTGTTTCGTGCGCTAGTCCGACGCACTGTTGTCCAGTTTTAGTTATATACTTCTAGAATGTAAACAAAACCAGCCAAGAGCTAGTAGCAGGGCACCGTGTGGTTATGGTCGGTAGGAGTTTGCAATAGCATCTATGAGTAATTCCACACATAAAGAAAAAATACTCTTCTTTAGGTGGAGATACTTCTAAAATGAACACTTGAAAAGATTTATACCGTTAAATCTTTGATGGCATTTGGTGGAACTTGCTTTGTTGGTGGAACTTGGTTATTTTTCCAATAGGTGCACTATTGGAAAAATAACCGGCTAAGTGCGAGTCGAACTCTCGCACAGAGGGGTTAAAGCGGGACCCTATAAACGAGACATGAGGCCTAGCCGTGCGTCTGTCTGTTAGTCACGAGGTTGTATCGCTGGAACTGTGTCAGAAAGAGGCCTAAAATTTTCACTGTACAGTAGTTTTACCGACTAAAAACCACGCGTATTCTACCTACCAGCCTACGGTTGGGAGCTCCGAGTATGCCCTCGAAATAATGCATAGGGGTCGTCCATTAATCACGTGAGGCTTGAAAGGGGGGGGAGGGGGTCTGACAAAAATCACGAAACATCACCATGGGGGGTGGGGGGTGTAGTGAGATATCACGTGTATTTATTTTGAACAGCAACTTTACAACCGTGAATTTGAGATCACTGTAATTTCTGAACAACAAAACCTACAATATATTAAAACTTTTAAGGAATAATTCAAAAAGCACTTACTTCCTTTCTTACATCAGAAATTAATTGAAATCGGAATACCTATGCGTTCATCATACAACACAAAAATTATTTTGTTTTTCATCGTGTCTCCTAAAGGAACCGCGCAGAATATCGGCTTCCATCCGATCAATAATAATCTCAAATTATGTCAGTATTGTTTAAAATGGTACTATGTATCTATAATTTTGGCATGATACAGAAAGCCATACAAAAAAAAACTATTTTAGCTTCTGTATCGGATGTAATGGAAGTTACATAGATAGAATGTCCAGTAAAAAAAAATCTTGGAAAATAATTACCAAATATATTGGATCAGATTTTTGACTCTCCATAGCTTTATTATATTAGACTAGCCGATGCACGCAGCTATGACCCCGTCCACCGATGATTATTTGGGGGAAGGTCCCTCTCCTTGTTCCGGAAATGCCTTCAGAGCCCACCCGCTCACTACCCTCTCTGCTTCCAGAGAAGCACTCGAGAGCGGTGCAATGCGGGCGAGAACTCCGAAAGTGTTGGAAGCCCCCGGCCGGGCCGGGCCGACGTGAACAATCTTTGGATATCCCTGCCAGCTGTAGGATGAGGAGGGCTAACGCGGCGTTTAGTGGGTAGGACGGACCCTTTTCGGGACCGGTAGCTTCTCCACACACCATCCCGGCTGCCCCTGCAGCTAGGATAATGGTGCCAAACCGCATTCCCACCGTAATAAAAAAAAACGCAGCTCAGTCCACGTGGATATCGATAGTCGTGACCAAAAGCATAATGATCGCATGGAAATTCAACCTTTATTATTGTACTTGCGTTCATAACTTCCCTTCTATTTAGCCAACTGCGATCAAACCAACGTAAGATTTTAAGCTTGACAAATTGACACATTCTTTATTAGCTCCAAGATAATGAATATTATATAGCAACACGACGGGAGTAAATGCAACGGGAAATATATTAAAATATTAAACCATATCTGTCTCTATTATGTGACGCAAACGAAGTTGCGCGGATTAGCTAGTATTAGTATAGAATTATGGATAGATTATAACAATAGAGACTCCTATGTATAAAATTTAAAAAAAAAATGTAGTTACTAAAAATACACGTGATTCGGCCCAGGGGGGGAGGGGTAAAATGAAACCTCACCAAATATCACCAAGGGGGAGGGGGGGTCCAAAAAATGCACAATAAAACCTCACGCGATTAATGGACGACCCCATAATGCGGCCGCATCTTTGGGGGGGTTGTTCAGTTGTTATCCCGGTTCTTGAGGGGGGCATGCATGAATCTCAAACGACATGCAATCGTCTAAACTCTAAGGCCTCTCGTCTCGGCCTATCGTCTACACTCTGTAAGGACGGTGACCAGCCCCGTCACCGTCCTCAGGCCCCGGTCATGGAGGCTGAGTATGGGGCGCCGCCGCAGACTGTGGAACTCGGGTCGGAGAGTTCTCTCTTTTCTCTTTTCTCTTTCACGAGCATGACCTGCTCACAGGAAGAAGAAGTCGCGCTCCAGCGCCTCTTTGCGCCATTTAAACAATGACGCAAGGGCCCTCGCTTTCTCGGTCCCATTGAGGTATCCCGGCTAGAAAACATGCCGCCTCAACTGAGATCGTGCGGTATCCCCATAGCACCCTGACAGCCGTCGCCTTCTGCGGGCTAAGTAATCTAGCCGCATTGCTGGCTATCAGGATCTCCGTCCATACGGGGCCCCGTATAGGGTCATGCTCCGCACGATCCCAATGTACAGTCTCCTGCAGGGAGCGTTGGGCCTCCTGATATTGGGCAGCTACCGTGAGAGTGCGGTTGATGCCCCCCTCCCTCAGCTATGGGACCAAACTTCGGAAGTGGTATCTGAAGTTCCACCGGCTATCGAGTACGAGCCCCAAATACGTCATCGAGAGCTCGATGCCGATGCTGACGCTCCCTATATGTAAGCTGGATCCCGCAGGTGGCTTTTAGGGCTGCGTCTCGGGTTGCTCCTCCTGGCGCTGTAATGAGGGTGTCGTCGTAACACGTTACGCCGACACATCTGAGCAACGTACCACGCAGCACCCAATCGTAACCGATGTTCCACAGAAGCGGTCCCCAATCCAACAACCAATCCCCATGGAACACCGAACGACACATCTCACCGACCCTGCCCTAGCCAGCTCGGGTAAGTTATGGCCCTCTCGGAAAGATAGGCCCTGACAATTCGACGGAGGTATGGAGGCATTCCACGGTAAATGAGCGCCTCCCAACCGCAGCTCCAGGGCAAGGTGTTGAAAGCGTTGGCGATGGCCACCACCACCTCACCCTGTTCTGTTGCCGCTATAACAAAAAATACCTTCTAAAATCGGAAAAAAGCATCCACACAACAAACGTAAATTTTGTACCCAATTTCTGTGCGGGAATCCGACTCGTACTTGGCTGGTTTTTTTTTTTCAATATGAACACGTGAGTTTCGGTTTCGGTTTCGGTTTCGGCCGAAACTGACCCTGCGGCCGAAAGTTCGGTTTCGGTTTCGGCTGGAAAACCAGTTTCGGTCGGACACTAATAAACTGTTCTCTTTTTGAAATTAAATACAAGGTTAAACAACTCATCACCCAAAAATCTTATTTATATCTATATCTGCAGTTATACGCTCGGCCGGCCTGCCCTCATCCTTGCGAGCAAATATCTTACCGTCCTTAGACCATACATATTTCCACTGTTTTTGGCGGCCCAACTCACGAGCACGCTGAAGCAGTTGTTGATTAGTGCGAGTGAGCCGCTCGTTAACATAGACCCGCTGCGGAGTCCCCCGCATCTCGATGTCAGCCGTTGTAAGAACGCGGCGCACGCGGGCCGCGCGCAATAGACGGTCGCGCGTTGCGCGCCGCGTGAACCGCACGGTCACTATACGAGGCCGCTGCGTTTGGGTATCGGCAGAGGTGTTGTTATTCATTGGGTTCCTGTTACGATAAGTTGACCCAATGCGCTCGGTGTGCACAATGTCAGTATCGTTCAACTCCACACCCAACTTTGCGGCAATAACCCCGACCGTGTGAGTCAAATTCTCCTGGCTGTGCTCAGGCACACCCGCGAATACTATGTCGTTGGACAAGAGCTGTTGGTCCCGCTCCGCCAAGTGCTGGCATTCAGCCATGGGTTCCCTGTTTATTCGCCACAAATATTTACCGAAGCTCCCGTGCCCGGTAAGCACCTGTGACAACCGGTAAGAAAGAGCGCCGTGGCTCCTCTCCAACCACTCATCCATGACCTGTGTGATCGCCCCGTTTGTGGCGTAAGTATTCCCTCTTTGATTGCTGAAATCGCACCTTCCAGGTCTCTACGGTTTCCTGGCGAAGCTGGGACCACTGAGCCTCGATTTCTCTCGTAAGTACTCGATAGCCAAACTTCGGACACCATAACGCTTTGATTATATGTAGCCCGCAGAAGGTTATGGGCGTCAGAGTGATAACAGAGTACCGCACTATGTCCTTTGAGTCGGTATGTCTCCTTCCCAGGACCCCACTATGGGATAAGGAAGCGACGGCCATTGCGATATTGTTTACATGGCAAGGAGGCGCTGAAGCACTGTATAGCTGAAGCGTGGCTATAGACCTGAACCCTGAGACATAGAGGCTCAGTGGTTCCAGCTACGCCAGGAAATCATTGAGACAAGGAAATTGCGACTTAAGCAACCAAGATGCGGAAAAGCCATTAGGGACTTCAGGGGTTCATTACATATTTTTTAGGAACCGCCGTATCCCAGTGGTTCTGTGATGGAACTACTGGGATTTTATTTATCCCAATAGTTCCATGGAACTGCTATCTTGTTTTGTCGTGTCCCAGTAGTTCCATTACACGAATAAAATTACAGTTATGTAGTGAATTAATTATTTATAGCAAATGGAGATCGGCAAAACAAATGAAGATCGGCAAAACAAATCGCACATGATTATCAATATAGTATCAAGTCAAAAAACGCTGTTTTGAGATATAGCGTTTGAAAGATTTGAAAAATCATTACTATCAATTCTTACATGTTTATGACCTTATTATGGTTTTGTGGCAATGAAACATTACTGTTCTTTATAATACTGAAGTATTCATGAATTATGAACTAATATTTTTCATTTTATAAGTATTTTTTCAGTAACGCTTTGAGTTGATACTTTATTACCAACTCAAATGATGATAATTTTTTACTTAATACTGTATTGCTGAGTCATTACTTGACATTATGAAAATCTATGATGTAATAAAACAAAATAATACCTTATGATAAAATAATTTATTATCAACTATTAAGTCTTTTAATCAATAAAATAGTGTTAAGTGTTAATTATAGTTGTGTTGGGTATATCTCAATAACTGTTTAAGTTTCAGTCTTGAATGCAAATTACAATCTCTTAATTATTTCAATAAACTTATCACAAAAAATAATAAAGGATTTTCTTAAGAAAGTAACATAGTACACCTTATACCTACTTTATGAGTTAGTAGAACCCTTATTATAACCTGTCATATAAAAATAACAGAATCACAGAGTTTTATTAAACACCTACCTACTAGAGTAATAACAACTTCTAAAAATTACCATGTAACAAAATCACTATCAAAAATATCTTTCAATCAAATCAGCCTATGGCAGTCCACTGTTGAACGTAGGCCTCTCCCAAACTTCGCCAGAATACACGGTCCTGTGCCTTCCGCATCCAGTCAATCCCTGCGACCTTCTTCAGGTCGTCGGTCCATCTGGCGGGGAGTCGTCTTGCCCCACGTGTACCAAGTCACGGTCTCCACTCGTGAACTCGTTTGCTCCACAGACCATCGGTTCTTCTACAGATATGGCCAGCCCATTGCCACTTCAAAACCCAAATTGTGCGAGCTATGTCGACCACTCTGGTTCTCTGATGGATAGCATCGTTCCGGATTTTATCCCTCAGAGACACCCCAAGCATAGCTGGTTCCATTGCTTGCTGTACAACTTCAAGGGCATGGACTAGCTTTGCTGTAAGTGTCCACGTCTCGGCCACCGTAGGTCATAACTGGTAGAACGCACTGGATATTGACTTTCGTCTTCAGGCATTGCGGAATGGGTGAACAGAATACCCGACGCAGTTTGCTGAATGCTAAGCAGCCCAAGCGGATCCTTCTCGCTATGTCCTTTTTCATGTTATTCTTGTCCAGTGTAATTTCCTGCCCTAGGTAGGTGTATTCCTGGACAACCTCAAGCCTCGATCCTTCGACGTAGATTGGCCCCGGCGTGACATGCTCATTGAACATACCCTTGGTTTTATCCAAGTTCATGCCGAGGCCAACACGTCGAGACTCTCTACTTAGACTGTGCAGCATCCCGCACAACTGTTCCAGCGTTTCCGCAACTATGACGATGTCGTTGGCAAACAGAAGGTGTTAAATGTGTTCACTGTTTATATTCACGCCCCATTCATCCCAGTTCAGTGTCTTAAAGACGTCCTCAAGCGCATTAGTGAAGAGTTTCGGGGATATTACATCGCCCTGACTTACACTTCTGCGCAGTGCCATAGAATTGGTGTTCTTATCCTCCAACTGAATATTCATGGTAGCGGTATCAAACAAGCATCTCAACACCTCGATATGTCTCCAATCAACACGACACCGCTGCAGAGCGTCCAGTACTGCCCAGGTTTCGATAGATTTAAAGGCTTTCTCGTAGTCCACAAAAGCCATACACAGCGGCTGATTGTACTCATTTGTCTTCTGTACAATTAGCCGAACAGTATGTGGTCTGCGGTACTGAAGCCTTTTTGAAATCTGGCTCGTCCGAACCGCCGTCGAACCGCCTCGCTGGGAAACTCGTCGAGTTTTCCAGCGAGGCGGTTTGTGACTACTCTCGAGAACAACTCGTAAACATGGCTCAGGAGTGAGATGGGTCTGTAGTTCTTCAGTAAGGTCTTATAACCTTTTTTGAAGAATAGAACCAGTTTGACCTTGCTGGAGAACGAAATTAAATATGCTCGTTAGCTCTCTAAAGGCGGGAGTCCCACCTGTTTGAAGGAGCTCGGCCGTGATTCCATCATCTCTGAGGGATTTGTTGTGTTTCCCTTGTCCGAGAGCCGTCCTGATTGTAAAGCTCTGGAGTTTTACTAAAATGACGTGTACAGTTTGATTGATGATGAAAGATTCAAAATCATCAAAATTCTCCTAAACTTACTACAAGCTGCCATAACTTCAGATATGCACGAAACATATTTGTACGTCTGGTGCCTATTCAAAGACCCCTGGTACCTAGAACTGGTGAGCGATTTTCATTCGGTATATACGTAGGATCAGTAGAGATATCGTCCAAACACTGAAATGAATCCTTTTGGCCAGTAATTCCATTGATAGAACAGCCATCTGAGTCACTTTCATTATAATTTATAACCATTAGGATTCTGAATATCCTTCTGTGTCTCTTCATGGTGTCCAAATGTTACAGAACTGAAATGAGAAAGTAAAAAGTTTAACATCGAACAGGGTCACAACTGTAAATAAACAATTTAATTCCGAAAATTTGATTCTGTCATAAAGTATTATCTCAAAAAAATCAATGGCATTAGAGTACCTAATATATAAAAAAAATACTTTATAAACTCAAAAAACTATTTAAAATAGATCTGTAAGACAGTCATAACTTGAAATGAAACTCATTAGAATAAAATAATGTCGTGAATAAAATCATCCATATAGTATCAACTCTAAGATAATACACTTTAAATTACTTACATTTGTCAAAATTGTTTTCGATTCCGTGTCTCATCGTGAAATGAAACACAAAATGACGTGCGGTCCAGGCAAACACTGAATCAAATAAAATTGTGACTATATTACTGGATCGTGCGGGGGAGGGAATGAATAGTGTAGAAAGACTTTTAAGACCATCAACCGGTGAATAATTGACTTATAAATAAAATTGTTTTATCAGTTTGTAGAGAAAAAAATCTATTATCTGGGTGTGTAATAAACCCAAAACCGCAAAATTTTGAGATACGACTATGTTGATAATCATGTGCGATGAAGATCGACTAAACAAATGAAGATCGACAAAACAAATGAAGATCGGTAAAACAAATGAAGATCGACAAAACAAATGAAGATCGGTAAAACAAATGAATATCGACAAAACAAACGAAGTTCGACAAAACAAATGAGGGTCGGATAAACAAATGACGATAGAAAAAACATACCTATGCCATTCTGACCAATTTGAAACATATCAACTATTTTTGGTTTTTCAACTAAGTTTCGGCTCAACTTTAAAAAATGTGTTACTGACCAAATATGTTGAGGCATTCCTCTGAACTAGTTTTAAGTATAAAAAATTTTTCAATAAAAAATACAACCGACTTCCAAGAAATCCTGAAAAATAAATTTTACTTAGCATAAAGTAATATGTATTTTGATTTATCTGATTTTTTATTCAATATCATATTGAAGTCGGCGCCAAGTAAATTCATAGGTTAACGGAGGTATTATTTATTCATGGCACCAACTTCAATATTATATTGAATAAAATCTGATAAATCAACTACATATTACTTTATGCTAAGTAAAATTTATTTTTCAGGATTTCTTGGAAGTCGGTTGTATTTTTTATTGAAAAATTTTTTTTCATTATTTTAAGTGACGGGTGAACCGAAAAATATATCTATCTAGGTGAAAGTTCTCATCAATAGAAATTAATCAAGCCCCAACACAAGGTAGCTGCTGTAAATCGTTAAGGAATTCCCTCGAATCTCTTTTGGTTCCATCATCAGATCGACTCCAGACCTTTATTAATGGTAGTACATTAAAGCACTGAATTAAAAAGTTAACAAACGCACTAGTTGTGCCTATAATTTTCGGTGGTTGCCCTCGATTTCTCCAGGATCCCATCATCAGATCCTAACCTGGTTATAATGGGACCACCTCAAAAGTAAATCCTATTCAACAAAAAAAAATTAAATCCGTATATAATTGACGGTGAACATACATAAAACATTGAGACCTTTCTTTTTTTTTGAAGTTGAATCTATCAATCTCTTAGATCATCTAACCATGTATATGGTAGTGTTATATGGTCTAAGATCAATCTAGGTGTAAAGTTCTCATCAATACAAGTCAATCAAGCCCAAACACAAGATAACTGCTGGAAATTGTTTAGGAATGCCCTCGACTGTCTTTCGACTCTATCATCAGATCGACGCCATACCTTCATGAAAGTGTAGAACATTAAAGCACTTATTTAAAAAGTTAACAAGCACACTAGTTGTCCCTACAATTTTCGGTGGTTGCCCTCGTTTTCTCCTAGATCCCTTCATCAGATCCTGACCTGGTGAAAATGGGACCACCTCAGAAGTAAACCCTATTCAACAAAAAAAAAACTTTTGAAATCCGTCTATAATTGACGGAATTATCGCTTGACATACATAAAAAAAAATACATACAGACGAATTGAGAACCTCCTCCTTTTTTTGAAGTCGGTTAAAAATAAATAGGCACCTATTTAGTCCATTGAAATGTTACATGAGCTTTGCATTTCTTAGAGGACGCAATTTTTGGGACATGTGGGGGGGGGTCAATAGAAGCTTAACCTCAAGTTTGTGGGGTCGCCACCCTTGTCCCCCGGCCGCCATCTTGAAAAGAGGGGGGAAAAAACACTTTTTACGCAATATTTCGGAAACTATAAGGGTCAGTTCAAACCAAACGGAAAAATACTCGCGTGCGCTCGGGCATCCTCTTGGTTTTTATTCACACCGAGAGCAAAAATGCGCTACGGACGTGGCGCGCCGCGGCGGCATGGAGAAAATGCCCGAGACCACGCGAGGACGCCCGCGTCTGCCCGAGGACGCGCGCGCCTTCGCGAGCAAACACGATGGGGTTGCCTGCCGCCGGTAAGTGCATTTGCCAGTTCGTAGAAGTTCGCAGACGTTACACGTTGTTAAAAATGATAGACTGGGATATGAACATGTAAATAAAGTAAAGCGACGGAAAATCAAAAGAAATATATGGGTAGATGACACTTGGCAAGAACGGTGTTTCTTTGGTGAATATAATACTCTGTGCGTTACTTTAAACATACATACATATAATCACGCTTGTCTCCCATCGGGGTAAGCAGAGACTATGGCTTTCCACTTGCTACGATCCTGACATACAACTTTCGCTTCTTCTACTTTCATAACTGTTTTCATACACGCTCGCCGGTTAAGGGTACTCTTGACCTTGCCTTTTTCCAGAACGTCTCTGATTTGATCGGCATGCGCACGCCGAGGTTTACCCCTACCAGTTTGCCCATTCATTCTCGCCTCATAAATCTGCTTTGTCAGTCTATTCTCATCCATTCTTTCCACGTGTCCAAACCATCTAAGCATCCCTTTTTCGATCTTAGTCACTACATCTTCTGTTATACCACATTTTTCCCTTATCACGCTATTTCTTTTTTTGTCCATTAAAGTCACTCCAGCTATACTTCGCAGACTTCTCATTTCCACTGCATTAATTTTGCTTTCATGCTTCTTCTGCCATACCCAACTATCACTACCATACATAAGTGTAGGGATGAGCACTCCCCTATGTACAGCCAACCTGGCCTTCTCAGACACATTTTGACTGCTCCTAAAGGTGTACATAGCCCCATTCACTTGATTTCCTGCCAAAACTCTTCGCTCAATATCCTGGTCACACTTTCCATCCCTTACAAATTTGGAACCCAAGTATACAAATTCTTTCACCTGTTCCACTCTTTGCCCTTCAATGAAGATTGAGCAATTCGTCATACTTTCTTCTCTTTCAAAAACCATAACTTTCGTCTTGTTTACATAACTTTCATTCCTCTACTTTTTAGAGCCTCATTCATACTATTAACCATCAGCTGCAATTCCTCCGCTGATGATGCTAATATCACCTGATCATCAGCGTATAGGAAGCATTTGACGGTCAGTTCATTCATTTTTAAACCATACATACTCTCTTGCAGTTCTTTCAGACAACTATCCATGTATAGATTAAACAGCCACGGAGACGCTACACAGCCCTGTCTCACACCCTTTTCAATGTGAAAGAAGTCCGTGCAGGCCCCGTTGATCCTGACACAAGCACTAGAACCCTCATAGAGAGACCTCAGTGCCCGTATCAAGTTGCTGTTCACTCCATACATGGACAATATTGACCACAGTTCATTCCTCACCACTCTGTCATAGGCCTTTTCCAAGTCCACGAATATGCAATAGACCTTTTGACTTTTAGCCAATACTTTCTCAGCTACGCATCGTAAGGAAAAGACCTGATCCGTACATCCCCTTCCTTTCATAAATCCTGCTTGAACATCCCACATTTTTCCTTCAGTCTCATTCATCACTCTTTTTATCAACACTTTTGCATACAATTTGCCAACGATGCTGAGCAAGCTTATGCCGCGGTAGTTTTTGCACTCTTGCTGCGACCCTTTTCCTTTGTAAAGCGGCACAATGACAGCTTTACACCATTCTGCTGGTACTCTGCCACTTCGCCAACAAAAGTTAAAAAGGCGGTACAGCTGACAAGCTACCACGCCACGTCCAGCTTTCAGCATTTCGACAGAAATCCGATCTATTCCAGCAGTCTTTCCTACTTTCATACAATTCAACGCTTCCACTATTTCTCCCATACTTAACTCGCTTTCATCGCCAAATTCATTCAGTTCTAAAACACGCGTATCGCCTTGTATATCTTCTTTTCGAATAAACTCTCAAAATATTCCTTCCATCTCTTTAGCACACATTCTTCTCCTCTTACAAAACTTCCATCCTGGTTTCTGATGTGATTGAGCGGCGACATTGTTTGCTGACTCCTCACTGTTCTTATGGACTTCCAAAAAAATTTAATATTCCGTTGGAAGTCTTCAGATAACCTTTTATCAATTTTTTCTCTATCATTCTCTTTCTTTCTCATCATCGTCTCTTTTGCAACACGTTTATACTTTTTATATTCATCCTTTGCCATTTTTACATCCTCATCCGTTGCCTTTTGCATTCTTTGATTGGCCTTTGTAGCCAACCAGTCCAACCATGCTTTCTTCTTGCCAGTCAACGCATTAAGAACTTCCGCACTCATTCCCTTTGCCATACATCCTTGTCGTCTTTTGCTAACTCCACACACTTCAATCGCAACTTCCACAAGTCCTTCCTTAAACGGCTTCCATAATTCTTCAATCTCACATATTTCATCTAGGTTTTCAAATTTTTCACTCAGTTTACTCACAAATGCCTCTTTTATGCCTAACTCTTGTAAATTCTCAACTTTTATTCGCTCTAGTACCTACACTAACGGGTTCATGCACACGATGTCGCCACCGCTGAAACAGACCCCTTACCCGGCTAATTACCAAGAAGTGATCTGTGTCGATCCCGGTGCCACGGTACGCCCGAGTGTCTAGCACTTTCTTTCTCAGTCTTGCGTCTACTATCACAAAGTCAATCATGCTTCTCTGATCTCTCTCCTCTCATGTATACAAGTGGATATCCTTGTGATTGAATATGGTATTAGTTACCACAAGATTCCTTTCCAAACATACTTCTAGCAAGCTTTCTCCATTTACATTCACTCGTTCATCACCAAACTTTCCTAATACACTTTCGTATCCATCGCGCTTCACTCCCACCCAACCATTAAAATCACCTAACATCACTATTCTCTCGTTTCGTTTACATTTATCCAGAATATCACTCATACTCTCCCAAAATGCCTGCCTCTCGCTTTGGTCTTTTGAAGACCGGTGCCACCGCGCATCCTGCGGAGCATACACTCCCAAAACAAAGATGCGGGTAAGTCCAACCTTCAGTCTTAGCCAAAGGAGTCTTGGGCTCACACATTCATACTCTGTCACACACTCATTCATTCTCGCGGAAAGTAGTACACCGACCCCCTGGCATGCTGTGCTGGTTGTGGCTACACCTGACCAATAGGCCGTATAGGCTACTTTAAAATACAGACGTAATAAATTTTACGACTACTTTATTACTTTACGTTCAATTTTAGCAGTTTGTCACTGTAGGTTCTGCTCGATACGTCGTACAAGCAGTTATACTTTTGGATACATACATAACATCACGCCTGTCTCCCAACGGGGTAGGCAGAGACTATGACTTTCCACTTGCTACGATTCTGGCAAACAACTTTCGCTTCTTCAACTTTCAGAAGTGTCTTCATACATGCTCTTCGGTTAAGGGTACTCTTGACCTGGCCTTTTTTCAGAAGATTATCGATTTGATCGATATGAGTATGCCGAGGTCGACCCCTACCAGTTTGCTCATTCACTCTCGCTTCATAAATCTGTTTTGTCAGCCTATTTCCATCCATTCTCTCCACATGTCCAAACCATCTGAGCATCCCTTTCTCTATCTTAGTCACTACATCTTCTGTCATACCGCAATGTTCCCTTATCACACTATTCTTTACTTTATCCCTCAATGTCACTCCAGCTATACTTTGCAAACTTCTCATTTCCACTGCATTAATTTTACTTTCATGCTTCTCCTGCCACACCCAACTTTCACTACCATGCATAAGTGTAGGGACAAGCACTCCTCTATGTACAGCCATCCTTGCCTTTTTAGACACGTCCTGACTGCTCATAAAGGTGTGAATGGCTCCATTCACTTGATTTCCTGCCAAAACTCTTCTTTCAATATCATTGTCACACTTTCCATCTCTTGCAAATTTTGAACCCAAATATACAAACTCTTTCACCTGTTCCACGCTCTTTCCTTCGATCGATATCGAGCAATCAGTCATACATGTCTCTCTTTCAAAAACCATTACTTTTGTCTTGCTTACATTAACATTCATTCCTCTACTTTTAAGCGCATCGTTCATTATATTAACCATCAATTGGAACTCATCCGCCGATGATACCAGTATTACCTGATCATCAGCATAAAGGAGGCATTTGACGGTTAGCTCATTCATTTTTAATCCATACGCACACTCTTGTAGTTCTTTCAAGCAACTGTCCATGTATAGGTTGAACAGCCATGGTGACGCTACACAGCCTTGTCTCACACCTTTTTCGATGGGAAAAAAGTCTGTGCCAGCTCCATTGATCCTGACACAAGCACTGGAGCCCTCGTATAGAGATTTCAAGGCTCGTATCAAGTTGCTGTTCACTCCATACATAAACAGTGTTGACCACAGTTCATTCCTCACCACTCTGTCATAGGCCTTTTCCAAGTCCACGAAGATGCAATAGACTTTTTCAACTAGGCATCTTAATGAAAAGACCTGATCCGTGCATCCCCTTCCTTTCATAAATCCTGCTTGTATATCCCACATTTTTCCTTCAGTTTCATTCATCACTCTTTTAATCAAAACTTTCGCATACAATTTGCCTACGACACTGAGCAAGCTTATGCCGCGGTAGTTTTTGCACTCTTGCTGTGACCCTTTACCTTTGTACAGCGCGCTGTACAAAGGTAAAGGGTCACTATGACAGATTTGCACCATTCTTCTGGTACTCTGCCATTTCGCCAGCAAAGATTAAAAAGGCGGTACAGCTGGCAAGCTACCACGCCACGACCCGCTTTCAGCATCTCGACAGAAATTCTATCAATCCCAGCAGCCTTTCCTAATTTTATACTATTCAACGCTTCCACAATTTCTTCCATACTTAAGTGGCTTTCATTCTCAAGTTCATTCATTTCCGAAACATGAGTCTCCATTTGCATATCCTCTTTTTTAAATAAACTTTCAAAATATTCCTTCCACGTTTTTAACACACATTCCTCTCCTATCACAAGACTGCCATTACGGTTATATACTTTTGGATATACCTACTATTGGATACCATACTTTTGGATGCAACTTATTAATTTCTCTTCGTCCATGATGTACCTACGTACCACCCCGGCGGTGGTAGAAAAAACACGTGAATTCCTGTAGATATCTCTGGCGACACTGAAGATGCGAACGACGCGCAGTCTGCGCGAGCGGCGCGGGTCGCGCGCGCTCAGTTGTCGCGCGGCCTCGAGGCTGCGCGAGCGGTATCGAGGATGCGCGCGTGTGCTCGAGGACGTAAGCGGCCGAATGCTCCGGCACGCGCCTTGACGCTTTGATGTCTGCGTCGGATTTTTAACCTAAGTCCATGCTAATACAGTTTATTATTCAGTGACATCAAAAAAGTGCGCGAGCATTTTTCCGTTTGGTTTGAACTGACCCTAAGTCTTACAAAAAAATTGTAGAGGCATAATTTGTAGCATATGTTACCACATGTCTCAAAAATAAAATTGCGTCCTCTAAGTCTAAGAAATGCAATATTCGGTTCTTAAATTGTAACATTTCAATGGACTAATTCATGTTCAGCATTTTTAAATAATGCTAAAAGATTTTAGTGAAATGAAATCTCAATCTCACTCTCTCTCTCTCTCTCTGCTTGCCTCAATTTTTTAAAAGAAAGTTTTATGTAAGTATATATAGGGAACTAATTTAAAACATTAAACCACGAACCGTTGAGATAGAAAAATAGTTGATCCGTTTAGTTGATTGCATTGGCAGTAGGGAAACAACTATATACCACCATGGTACAAACACAACAATCAAAACATTTATACTATCAAAGACTATGTAATTAATTCATATAAGCTTACCAAGTTATTACATTGATACTGAATATAAATAAAGGAATGATAAATGAAACAAACTTATGATTGTAAACATATCCTATTATTTTAAAACTAAATGAAAATATTTTATTTACTGTAACATCTTAGACAAGTTTGTGATTTTACCTATTCAGCACATAATAGGAAAATATCCATTTGGAATGAAATATATGTAAATGCATATACTATAGTTCTAATTTCACAAACATTTTTTGGCCTAATTGACTTTCCTCGTCAACAGAGTCGTATATCTTCCACTTATTCTGTAACATGTGAGTAATATGACAAACTCCATTATCTTGCCTGTAGAGTTGACGGCACTAAAAATATTTCATTCCCCCTGATATGAAATACAGAAGCTTGTTTTTATTCTATTTAGTAAATTGCATGGCATATCTTGCAAACTGTCCACTGCTTGGTACCTGACGTTTGGCAATAATGTTGATTTGGCAATAAAAGGCTTATCTAATGAAAAATCTCAAGTTTGAAATATTTTGTAGATATGCAAAGAAAGGGCACGGATAGCAAATAGTATGAGTAATAATGTTTTCAATAAATACTTAGTAACATAGTGTTAAATGACGCTATGAAAAGAAGAATATTGTTGTACAAGCACTGATCATGTTAGTTAAGCCTTAAACTGTCCATCACATCCGCATTATTAGTCCTAATACTAGTCAACATTATTATATTAGTCCAAATAGGACTAATAATGTGGAAGACATCATGCCAACAGACTGTGTATTTGAATGATCTGGGCCTCTTTAATAGGTATCAATATTTTAAAAAATCAAGTAAAAGGTAGTCACATTTAACCATATCAGGGGGTTCTTATCATCAACATTCAAGTTTTATATATTTAGGTCCTCACTTTTATTTTATAGTAGAATTTAAAGATCATCGACAGTAGGTAGCCAAAATGCCATGTTAGTACAAGCTGAAGCCAGCATCATGAACTTAGGATTGAATTGTACACATTGTATAGGTGCAGGATGATCACCATTCAACACACACACTTTGTAACCTGTATCAGCATTCCAGACATGGACTCTGCCATCTGTTGAGCCACTAAAAATATATTGTGAATCAGGACTGAATGAGGCTTCTATAGGTATGCCTTTATTGTTCAGATGTCCAGTGAATGTCTGTAATGGTGTACCATGGTATGCATCCACAAGACGAATTATCGAGCCATTTGTGCTAATTAACATAGTTTTGCCATCCCGGGAGAATTTCAGTCCTGTCCAGTCACATTCTTTTTCTTGGTTCAATTTAAAAGTAACAAAAGGTCCTTTGTCAAATGATCTCAAATCATATAATTTGATACTTTCGGAATTAACACCAGCAGCAAATATAAGACCTTCAGGATCATATGCTGCGACAGGTCTTCCAGATAAATGCATCAAGCCTTGACAGTTAGGTGAACGTAAGTCCCATAATCTCAGCGTTTTATCCAATGATCCCGACAGAAATGTGTCTTCAACTGGAGACAAGCATAAAGTAACCACTTTCTTTGTATGTCCAGGAAAATATCTGATATATTTGTTGTCATGTAGCGATAAATATCGGATGGTATCATCAACTTTTGTTGAACTGTGAATAGCAGTGTTTTTAGCATGTGTGAAGTGTATTAGATCAACGCCATACTTTTTACTATTAACTGTGATCATTTGTGTGCCCTTTTCACAATCATAAATTACGATTTGATCATCTTCACTACACGATATTAATGTCTCACCACTGGGGGAATAGTCAATACTGTTTATTTTATCTGTATTTTCTCTAAACACCTTGGCTACCTTAAAACTTCGAACGACTTGGTCCACTAATTTAATCATTTGTAATAGCTATATTAACACAGCGGTTGCAATAAAAACTATTGTCTATATTAAAGACAGAGGAATAACATCCCAATTTTTGTAAGTTTCAATGCTTTAGAGATGAATCAGTAAGTTTTCATCGATCAGAATCAGAAGATGTCAGACAGAACAGAAATTCAGTCATTCAATTTGAGGTTCTATTTTCTGCCAAAACAATACGCACACGCTTGGGCACAGACTACAGAATACCTATTACCACAGATAATATAATATATTATTCAATACACGACGTTAGTCTGAGGCCGCATTTGCGGTTTACCGCGGCGGTTTCTTCTGATTTGTGTTATCGCTGTTCTTTAATATTTTAACAGACTTGACTCAATAACATAAAGCAATACCATGGCCTGCCCCAATGCCATTCGTCCAACGTGTGGATCTTGAAAATATCTTGACCTAAAAGTTGGCCCGCGCGTTGGTATGTGGCCGTCTCATGTCGGTTATTCAACATACAAATAAATGAATGTCCGCGAACGTTTGCGATTTTTGTTCACCTGTTGGCGATTAGAAGTTTGTTCAGGGGTGTGCTCATAGATTTAGAATTTTTCGAAATCTATGGGTGTGCTGTAGGACAACCTCCACGGGGATCACCCAACCTGATAACGTAGGCGATGACATGCGCTTCGCGTAAGGAGCACGTTGTCGTTCTTGGCTAGTAGCTTTCCAATTAAAGTTTCGGGGGAATTTCTCCGCCTACGCTCTGTTTAGACTGAGACTTACTGAGCGGAGACAGTACAGGGCGAGCGACGAGTATTTCGCTTCTTAGCTATCAGGGCATGTTCATGGTCTCATAGAGGCCATCGATCGGCCGAACCGTATCCGCTGGTAGAAACAAAGTGCAGTTTGACCTAGTAGCTAGCCCTTATGGGCTCCCGACACGATCATGCCTTGCAATTTTCATGCACCTTAAATTTTAATGGAAGTTACCGTGACCGTGGCTGGTGGTGTGCGTGATTTTTTTGGATGTTTGTGTGCATCGTTATTTTATGCTCCCTCCACATTACTCGCGAAGTTGAACGAAGTTGGACGAGTACGATAGAGTGTAGAGGGGCTCCTCGGCCTACTTCGTCAAAATTTTTCTTTGACTCGGGCAACTTCGCCGACGAACTTCGTTCAACTTCGCGAGTAATGTGGAGGGAGCATAACATGCATGATAATTTGCAGTTTGACCGTGTCGCTAGCCCTTAACATTTTACGACCTCTAGACTAAATTTATTTCACGTAGCACTTATAAAACGTCAAGAATAGAAAAACAAAGATAAATCACTTGTTTCACAAAGCCACAGTATAACAAAGTGATCGGCCTGAGAAGAACCAGTCAAGGAACTCGGTGGGCTATTCTTTTTTATGATTTATTCACACAACATATAGATGTAACTATATCTAAGAATGTATTTTTAATAATTTCGTTGAGAATTCAGCAGAGCATGTAATTTCTAGGCTTCCTTGCCCTGTGCTTTCTTGTCTTCGGAACCAGAAACGTGTGAAGCCGGAGCGGGCGTTACAAAAATTACAGTATGTAATCAGCTGTTTAATCGTGTTTTATTTATAACAAGCCATTGTTTGCTGCTCCGTGTTTCATGTTTATTATTTTTAAGATCTTTATTTCAAAATCGTTTAAAGCCGTTTACCTACAAAATATTGGTGAGGCTTTATGGCGAATCGCCTTTGCCTCCTCCAATTACAAGATGGATGACTAAATAGTAAATACTACTATTTTCTACCAATTTGACAATTTCTACTGTCGGAACTTTTTGTTGTTTGTTTATGTTAATCATTCACAAAAAATTCATGTGAATTTAAATCGTTTCGATAAAATCGCAACTTTTATTCAAATAATTCCTTAATCGTATAATCACCGGCATACCCTATTGATCTGTAAATAAGTGAACATAATCCAGTGCGACAGCTAAAAATGGACAATCGTGCAGCTAAATTAGCCTTGGCACGTAAGAAGGTACTTACATTCCAGTTATTTATTGATAAAATCTAAATCATTTTACTTTTCATAGTAATCATGGTAATAAGAATTGAATTTTCACCGACATACCTACGATACTATGCAATATCTTGTATGCCACGTCACTTCTGTCAAATAATGTACATTCCACATCAGACAGAATCCTGCTTACCAGATATCAGATACAGGTTATAGGGCATAATGAGCAAATGACCTAATACTAATCGAGTAATACCTACTGATGCTGTATTGTTATTAAGCTTAGCCGGCATGTTAAAGTGACTGTTCTTTATCCATACTGATGTTGTGCTTCGGAAGGCACAATATGTCCTTGGTGTCGGGTTTTTCAGTAACATGACATTCGATAAGTCAAGATGAGAGTTGTTACAACTTGCGCCTGTTCATTTTTACACGCCAATAGGCTCACCACCTATTTAGTGTAGGTACCAAAAAGTATAAGGTGATATGTGGCCGTATATTATGCCTCTGCCTACCCCTTCGGGATAAAGGCGTTAAAATAGTATGTATGTTTAATAAAATGCCATCGGTAACTCACGAATACTCATCTCTGGGGCAGATCCATGGGCATAAACTAGTAGGATTATAAATTGTTATAACCCAGGTCATTGAAGCAAATAATTTTGTTTCCAGTCCTGCCTCATCATATGCTATCGCTCCTTCTTATGTCTAATGAGACATTATTATTATGTTTCAGCTGAAAGACCATCAGGAGAAGAAAGTTATCCAGAAGGATGAAAGTATTAATCCAGATATAAATATAAGTTCCAACAATTCCATAAATATTAATCATACAACCTATACAAGTAACATTGAAGAAAATCCTGTTACTATTGATAATGAAATCAAAACAGAAACTCTACATCTTGAAGCCCCAGTTCCGAACAGTAATAGTACAGTTTATGGCTTACCAGTTGGTCTACCAAATGCTGAGCATACCAATCCACCAGAAAATATTCAAGCATATCCAGGTGATGTAAATGTTACTGAAATATTAATATCCAGTAAGAGAAATCTAGAATTACAAGTATGTGATTTGGAAGCTAAACTTGGCCATCTAGAACATAACCACTCACTTGTTCTCAATGACTTAAAGTTATGTTACGAGAAGGTGAATGACTTAGAAAATGAACTAAAAAGTATGAATAATATGTATATACATGCATCACAAGAACTAGTTATCAGGAATAAAAGTATTAATGAACTAACAGCTATTCAGTCATCACTTTCTGAAGAAAAATCTAACTTATTAGAGCAACTGGAATTTACAAAGACTATTTTAAATGCCAAAGAAACAGAAAATGAGTCACTTAACAGTCAACTAAGAAATTTACAAAATCAATACGATGTCATGCACCTTCAGATGCAACAGTTAACAAATGGTACACCAGCAAGTCTAGTAAATGAAAAAACAGTTGATGTTGCAAAAAATGAAGAAATGCTACAAAAAATTAGTAGTTTAGAACAACAGTTAAATTTGATGCAAAAAGAAAGAGATCAGATGACTTTACATTATGAACATTATGTATCAGAGTTGAATGAACAATTTAAATTAGCACTGAAGAAAAATGAAGAGCTAAATAGAGAAGTTCAGGCTCTATCTAATCGAGAAAACAGTCTAATTGAACAGATCAGCGATATGGAAATAAGAATTCAAAATTACAACATTGATAAAAAAGAGTTAGAAATGGACCAAACTACAAGTAATTTTAAGGTTTTACAAGATGAATTGAATTATGTTCAAGTAAGGCTTCTTTTGAACACTGTTTTCATTCATTTGGTCATATTTGACTCCATTTGAAACTGGTTCTAATTGGACACATTAGTCTTGGTACATAGCATTTCAACTTGGTCCTCTTTGAAACCCCTGGTTCCAAGACACAAGTGTTTCCAGACACATTTAAACCTGACATTTGTACTGTATTGTGATGACTCTCTCTCTGTATTGTTTGCTTGGTGCTTCAAGTCATGACCTGCTGTATACTGTGATCCAAAGCACGTTATCATAGCTGCTTTTTCTTTCTAGGCTCAAAATAGAACCATTTATTTTTCAGAATATTTTGAAAGACTTACGACACCAAAATGAGCAATTAAAGACCCAGAATGCTGAAAGTGAAGAAAAAGTCAAGGAGTTATCTGCACTAAAAGAGACCCAATGTAATCATGACAATATAAGTATATCTAAACTGAGTGCAGATATGACAAGTGACAAAGTTGCCGCTCAAAGGGCTACTGAGCAGAATATAAAGTTAAAACAAGATATACAAGGTTTGGAAGATGCATTTGTAAAAATGGTAATGAATTTTTCTACTTATTGGAAAACTAGCGGACGTCACGCGGTTTCACCCGCGGTGCTCACGTTCTCGTGGGAATACAGGAATAAAACATAACCAATGTTCACCCGGAAGCTACACTAGCTTCCCAACAGCGAAAGAATTTTTCAAATTGGTCGAGTAGTTTCAGAGCCTATTCGATGCAAACAAACAAACAATCAAATTTTTCCTCTCTTTAATATTAGTATAGATATACAGGGTGGAATTTAAAGACGGTAGTTAGAGGGAAAGTACCCTTAATATTGATAATGGCAAGTTTTGCTGAAAGGAAATATTCCTTTATTTTCAAAAGTAAGTAAAACTGCATTTAAAGATTTTTGAAAAATCGCCTGCTTGAGCCGAGAATCGAACCTAGGAAATGTGAAACATCCTGTATTTTATGATACCAACAAAAACAGTCTTTAATAGGGATAAATTTCTTTTAAACAACATAGTATCTTAAATTAAAGGAAGAACAAGTAAAATATGTTTTTATATTGAAGCTTACTCACTATCTGGAGAGAAAAAAACAGTCTAATTGAGAACCTTCTATTTTATTTTTGAAGTTGGTTAGTTAAGTGACCAGAACGAATATTTCCATTCACAGAAACTAGAACATATTTTTAACCATCTTCAAAAAAATGAGAAGAATCTTAATTGGACTGTTTTTTTTTCAGATAGTAAGCTTTACAATAAAAACATATTTTACTTGGTCTTCCGTTAATTTAAGATAATATGTTGTTTGAAGGAAATTGTTCCTTATTAAAGACTCTTTCGGTTCGTATCATAAAATACAGGATGTTTTTTTTTCACATCTCCCAGGTTCGATTCCCGGCTCAAACAGGTGATATTTCAAAAATCTTTAAATGCAGTTTTACTTACTTTTGAAAATAAAGGAATGTTTCCTTTCAGCAAAACTTGCCATTATCAATATTAAGGGTACTTTCCCTCCAACCACCGTCTTTAAATTCCACCCTGTATATGGTATAGATATATATATGTAATTTGCATTTATAAAATTATAAATGCAAAAGTGTGTCAAGGTGTTTGAGAGATTATTGTTTCAAATAACACTACTACCCGTTCGCTCTAACTTTGTAGCTGGCGTAGAGGCGTATACCCGAATTGTTAATTAGACGAAGTAAATGGACAGTAGCTAATGTCACTTCGTCATAGAAAATAAGCAACATTGTATGAAGAAGTGACATTAGTTGCTGTCAATTTACTTCATCTAATTAAAAATTCGACTTTAGTATGGGACCGAGCGGCAAAGTTAGAGCGAACGGGCAGTACCGACATTTATCCCGGGAATAAGATCTCTTGGGAAGATGAAATAGAAACAAAATTACATGTGGGTGGAGCTGCGAGCCACATCTTGTTTATTATAGATGTTTTCCCTGGATGAATTCCAAAAAAATCAATTATGTCCATCTATACTATATATATATCCTATTACTATATAAAAATGTTGTGTGCGTTTAAGTACTTATTAAAAACTCAAAATTTACTGAATCGACTGAGCTCAAAATTGAACACGATATACAATAGGATTCAGAGATGGTTTTAGGCTACTTTATACACTTTTATCATAACACCAATAAGAATAAAACAGTTTTAAAAGGTGACTTTACAAATAGATGGCTCTGGGCACCGATTCTCGCTTCACACGACATGAATGCGTGGACGGAAATTGACGGGTGACGCGTCTCCTGTCTCATATTTAGGAACGTCGAACATGAGACGGACGATGTTTCACGCGTAAATTTGCGTCCACGCATTCACGTCGTGTGGTCGAGAATCGGCGCCCTGGTCGTTTTTTTTTTTTTTTTGCTGTATTTTAAGAGAAGTTTGATTGCGGCCTCCTTGCATTCAGAATAATAAAAGAGAGTACTTATCTAATAAAGAGGTCAGATATGTTTTGCATGTTATTTGTGAAGTTAGAGTTTTGGCGCGTTAGGGAAATATTATTAGAGTGAATTTATTTTTTTGAAGCGTGTGCACGATTTTTTACAAACTGAACATTGATCACAGAATAGAGTTTTTTTTTTCAAGTGAAGCTTCTATTGATTTGGATGTTACTTGGATTTTCAGAAAGATTAATAATTTTGGTTATGGCTCAACATTAAATTTTTTTGTAAGGTACCCATCCTTTGGTTTGTTACTCATTTCTCATAGGTATAGGGTGTTTTTTTTAGAGGTATAGAACTTTAAGTTGGCCTAGCTGTTTTAACCGGCGGTATTTTTGTCAGCTGTAAAGTGATTTATGTTTAGTATGGTTTGGCATTTTAACATAAATAGACTGAAGCCTGAACAATGCTTCCAAATTGTGCAAATTTATTTTAAAAATCATGGTTCTTTCCGAAATGCGTATCGTGATTTTCATAAGCGAATTTTCTTTAGCGGTGCAGCTCACTTTTGGTTGAATGGATACATCAATAAACAAAACTGCCATATTTGGGGTGATGATGATCCTCAAGTGTATGTTGAGACACCGTTACATCCAGTAAAACTGACTGTGTGGTGTGCTTTATAGGCTGGTGGAATAATTGGTCCGTACTTCTTTAGAAACGATGTTGACCAGAATGTTACAGTCAATCGTGACTGCTATAGAGCGAAGATTACTGACTTTTTCGTTCATCAATTGAACAACCATGTTGTGCAGGAGTAGTGGTTTCAACAAGACGGCGCAACATGTCACATTGCTCGTGCCACAATTGATTTATTGAAGGAAACGTTTGGTAACCGCATAGTTTCACGTTTTGGACACGTGGATTGGCCTCCAGAGTCGTGCGATTTTACGCCACTTGACTATTTTCTGTGGAGATATGTGAAGTCGCTCGTCTACGCCGATAAGCCCGAAACGATTGACCACTTGGAGGATAACATTCGGAGCGATATTGTCGCTATACGGCCACAAATGTTGGGAAAGTCATCGAAAATTGGACCTCTAGATTAGACTACGTCCGAGCCAGCCCTGGCGGTTATATGCCAGAAATCATATTTAAATTAATGCCAGAAGATTTCCTTTCGAATAAAGTCATTTCCATATCAATAAAAACAATCACCTTTGTTTTATTCCATTTCAAAGTTCTATACCTCGAAAAAAAACACCCTTTACATAAAACCACCATAAAAAAGTCACAGCGAAGCGTGGCAGGGTACCGCTAGTATGATAATAAACTTTTCCACAACGACACGGTTTTTAAAGAATTTTGTACTTATCTCTAGAGATCCAGATGTATTTCTATTACCACAAGCTGAAGGCATTATGGGTGGCTTGAAAATTTTCAACTGCGGGTCCCGGCGACCTGCGCCTGTCCATTTCGTGTGAAATGTGGGCGTATAGTATGCCTCTGGACGAAATGGGCAGCAGAACAGGCGGTCGGATCGTCCGCTCGGCATGGCCGGCGTCCCCCACAAGAAAAATAGTATGCCTCTGCCGATCACTTCGGGGATAAAGGCGTGATTATATGTATGTACCTATGTATTTATAGCAACGAATACCTAATAAAAAACAGAATCGCAATTGGTCGGTATTTTTCTGAAACTTTTATAGAATTATTTACTGGACCCTTTATTATTTTCTTGTGGGGACGCTGGCACCGCCGAGCGGACGATCCGACCGCCTTTCTGCTGCCTATTTCGTCCATTTCCCCAGGACGTCTCCAAGGGATGAGCTTGAGTATCCCAGCAATCTTCACGGCGCGGCGTCCCCTTAAATCTTCCAGTTCTCTTGCATAGGCTTATTATTTGATCCACCTTGCGATGAGGACCACACCAACAGCCGCGCTAGAGATCATCCTGGGGCTTCACCCCCTGGACTGAGAGATAAAAAAGAAAGCCGTTGAACAGTGGTTTAAGCTAAAGAGCGTGGGCCTATGGAGGGCGACCTCAGCAGACGGCGGACATGCAAAAATTTGCAAAACATATGAGGACAAAATGTCAATGATTCTCATCAACAATGATCTCATCAGAAAAGAGAGGATCTTTGACAAAAAGTATAGAGTTCACACAGGAACAAAGGAGAACTGGCAGGTAGACGACGGTAAGGGCGCTATCTGCTACACAGTTGGCTCCAGAATGGAGTCAATAAAGCAATCCGGTTCTGGAGTGCACATCAAGTGCGAAAACGAAACTGAGATTAATAGACAGATAAGCCTTGGCAGATACGCTAGGCGGAAATCAGAGTATGCGCAAATGGTTTCCTACCCCAAGACCAGAAAGGCAACTATATACAGCGATAGCCAGGCGGCACTAAAAGCACTAAATAAAGAAGAAATAATGTCAGCAATCGTCAAAGAGTGCAGAGAGTCACTTGACAGGCTGGCGGAAAGCACTAAAGTGAGTCTAGCCTGGGTGCCCGGACACGCGGGAGTCCCGGGCAACGAAATAGCAGACAATCTAGCCCGAAAGGGAGCTGAAGAAAGCTTGGTGGGACCTGAGCCTGGGATTCCAATCGCTCACAAAATCAACAAGGGAGTAATCAGCAGGAGCATAACAGTAGAAACCGACCGCCGATGGAGATCATCGACTGGAATGAGACAGTCAAAGATCTTCATCAAAGGAATGAATGCGAAGCGAACTAGCCGACTGGTAAAACTAACCAGAGGAAACATGAGGCTAGTCATAGAGATTGTCACAGGAGACTGTCGGCTAAACAGGCATCTCAGTCTCCCATCTGCGGTTGGTTTCTACCGTTATTCTTTTATTGATTACTCCCTTAGTGATTTTTCGAGCAATAGAGAGCCCAGGCTCAGGTCTCACAAGTGTTCATCCGCTCCTTCTCGAGCTAGCCTATCTGCCTCTTCGTTGCCCGGTACTCCCTCATGTCGGGCACCCAGGCTAGGCTTACCTTTGCTTTCTCCGCCATTCTGTTAAGGAACTCTCTGCACTCCTTGACAATAGCTGACGTGATTTCTTCTTTGTTAAGTGCTTTTAATGCTGCCTGGCTATCGCTGTATATTGTCGCCTTTCTGGCGTTCGTGTGTTGGTGCATCACTCTCGCACATTCCTAGTGGCATTTATTTCTGCTTGAAAGACGCTAGCGAATCTACCTAAACTTATAGCCCTATTGATCTTTTTTCCGTCCTCGCATATTATGGGTCCGTTCACACAGACCGGCTCGGAGAGCATCGGCGCGCACTTTTTTTTTCACACAGACCGGATCGGATACGCTCGGAGTTGATCGGAGCGGAGCCGCCAACTATTTCACACAGACCGGCTGAAAGAGGCTGCGCTCGGATCCGGTCGGATGCGCTCGGAGCCGGTCGGATGCGCTTGGAGCCGGTCGGATGCGCTCGCAGCCGGTCGGATGCGCTCGCAGCCGGTCGGATGCGCTCGCAGCCGGTCGGATTCATCGAGTGCATCGATTCACTACAAAGGCAGTACCAGTATTCCAAGTTTTGTTTTCGGTGTTAACGGGTGCTATTCGGAACATGGTTTTAGATGGCTCCGATGAAGAAATATATAAATTTTTCATCAGTCATGTTTTCGTATAAGTGCACACAACTGTTCTGTTTAAATTATGCTATCAAAATGGCGGTCGGCGTGGGGCAGCGCGCACGCAATCGGAGCCGATCGGCTGCGCGAGCGGGAAAGAGCACGCAATCGGAGCCGATCGGCTGCGCGAGCTAGAAAGAGCATGCAATTGGAGCCGAACGCCTGCGCGAACGAGAAAAGTACGCGATCGGAGCCGGTCAGCTCCTCTTATTATTTCACACCAAGCGCGTTCAAGCATTCTTACTGACAAAAGCAATGCACATGCAAGAATAAACCTTACTTCAAATAATAAAAGCTCTGTTTTCAACGTGATAAGAATCTGCTCTGCTCTCCGAGCCGGTCTGTGTGAAAGGACCCTATATGTACACCGGGTCTGCTGGATAGCTATTTGGACTCCATTCTTGATCCATCTGTGTAGCAGATATCTCCCCTGTTGTCGTCTATCCAGCCAGCTCTCTCTCTCTCTGTGTCCTATATGTATTCTATATTTTTTGTCGAAGATCCTCTCTTTCTTGATTAAATCATTATTGGAGAAGATAATTGACATTTTATCTTCATAATCCTTGATAATGGTTGCATGTCCGCCATTTCTTGGAGTTGCCCTCCATAGACCCATGCTCTTTAGTTTGAACCATTGTTCAATTGCTTTCTTTTATCCGTCCTAGCATGATCTCTAGCGCGGATGTGGGAGTCGTCCTCATTGCGTCTGTAGTTATCAGAACCGCCACTCTCTGAGCCCTGTCTATTTCGGTCATGTTGGTCTTGTTTGCAGCTTTGTGCCACCAGACTAATGTTCTGTGGAATATTCTGGGTAGGATGATGATTTGGTATATACATTACACAGTCGCGGGTCTCATTTCCCACGTCTTTTCTATTGCATTCTTGCACTGCATCAGTGCCATTTTGACTTTTGTGCAGGTATTCTCAATGTGCTTCTTGAAAGTGAGTTTGCTGTCCAGCGTTACCCCCAGGTACTTTATTTCCCTTACCACTTTGAGCTCGTTATTGTTCAGTTTAACTGGTTCAGCTCTCCCCAGCGTTCTCTTGTTAGTGAAAAATACTACTTTGGTCTTGTCGGGATTTAGGTTCAGCCCCTTGCGCTTACACCATGTCAGGGCTACCTTCAGTCCCCTGTTCATGATGTCACATATAACGCTCAGTACTTTGCCGGTCACAAGAATCACTTCGTCATCGGAGTACACCTGCGTGTATAATATGTGCATTCTGTTCATTTTCTTGATGAGCTCATCTATTAGCAGGCACCACAGTAGCGGCGACAGGCATCCACCTTGTGGGAATCCACTCCTCGCCTTCACTGTAAGAGTTTGCCTGCCATCTCTACCTGTATCAGTCGGTGTCTCAACATTTTGTTCACCCATTCTGATATGTGCTTATCGACTCCTTCTCTATTTAGAGTGACTTCTATCGATTCAGGGGTTACTGGACCCTTACTCTTAATTGGATTTAAACAATTCCTCATCAACGAATAATTATCGATGACGATGGCTCTTTAGACTTCGTGCTGTGGGCTTCTGACTGCCAATATCCAACTTTGAACATGGATCTGTGAAGTTATTTTATATTCTAAAAAGAATTTTGATGTTAGACTTCCAAAAGACTAGTTAAGTGCAGTAGGGCCACCACTGTTAAGATTGCGCTAGTCGCTATTTTGTCCATACAAATTTCGGGAGGGTATTACTCAACTGTTTGATACCCTACATACAAAGTCAAACATTTTACTCTTTTGCCCCATCATAAACTTTGTCTGTACCGTTCAAAAATGGGAATTAAAAAACTATTAAAGAGATAGAAGTCATTAAAAATTCGATTTTTCAGCCAAATTTTTAGACAACTTTCTGGGTAAATAAACAATAAAAGGAGTATGAAAACTCAAAATCTAAGTCCGTTCCGACAAAGTTCATTTCTCAAACAGTTCAGAAAACTTTATTCTAAGTTGATACATGAAGTACTTTTTTCATAACACCCTTCCTACCAAAGGACCTTTGAATGAATGCATTATCGCAGCTTCTCGCTCTCACCATGCGATGTTAGGTGAAACAGCATGCTTATTTGACCGAGTTCGAGCGACCGACTAGCGCCGCCTTAACTAATCTTACTAATATAAAATAATGTGAAAATTTGTGAGTGTGGATGTGTAGATGTGTGGATGTTTGTTACCTTTTCACACTCGAACGGCTGAATGGATCTGGTTGAAATATGACATAGTGATACATTATAGTCTGGAATAACACGTACACCATTTTTTTATCCCGATACTAAGTTCCCACGGGAACGGGAACAAAATTTAACGCGGGCAAAGCTGCGGTGCATCAGCTAGTCTGTAATAATACAACTGCTCACTGAATCTACCTAGTAGTTATTTAATTTTCACGTGTTTCAGACTAAAGATAAATTGGAGTTGACAGAAAAATTAACGGCGGAAAAGTTTTTGAACAGAGAATTAACTATTAAATTAGCCGAAATTGAAGAGAATGCAAAAAGTTTGCAGATTAAATTAAAGGCCAAAGATGAAGAGATGATTCGATTACAATCGACCTACAGAGATATTCAGAAACAATGCGAAGATATAAAAGATTCAAGAAGAAATAGCAGGAGCACTGTGGGTAGCTTAGAAGAAAATGCTAAGTCAATAGAACATGCATCCGAAAATAATAATATTATTGAATTGAATAATGAATGTGATGTTGGACATAAACTTTTACCAGAAGTAAATGACAAAAGCCATATCCATCTACCAAAGGTCGAAGCAATGTCTCAACTTCAGGATAGATTTTTAAAAATCATGGAAGAAGTAGCCAATTTATCTGATGAAAAACATAGACTTGAACATATAATTCTACAATTACAAAATGAAACCGACACTATTTGTGAATACGTAGCATTGTATCAGCAACAGCGCAGCTTACTGAAACGACGAGACGAAGAGCGAAGTGCTCAATTAAAAGTGTTTCAACAGGAATGTAGTAGACTCAAAAGTGAGTTGGAACAGCTCAGTGGAATACTGTCACGATTCGCTGAAGATAGCGAATTATTATCTTATTTCCAAAATGAATCTAAACGAATTGAAATGGAAAAGGTAATGGTCTTGCTCAACAATTTGAAAAATAATTCTCTTGTTGACCCTATAAAGAAAAATATTGAGTTTAACAATTTTTATCCATGCAATTGTTGCTCTGGTAAGCTCATAGACGTGTAGCATTTTTCACAAAAGTGTAAATTGCAGTAGAGTAGATATTAGTGAAATTATGTATTTTACATACATCTTACAATCCAAGTCAAATGCTTATAATTATGTAATATATTATTTATCTCCAAAATGATTTTTATTGCATATGAAGTTCGAATCCAATTACCTTATAATTTAGAAAAAATACATCTCAAAGATAAACGCTGGTAGCCTCGCTCAGTGTTCTTACCTTACAACACAGTTCGTCATGAGGCGTATATTTTATACAGAACGTAAGTCGTCAGTGCAACAGATGCACTGATTTGGTACGCTGCCGGACCATATCTGACTTCGAGTCTACTTGTTTGAACATCGGATTTGGTCCGCTCCATACCAAATCAGAACGTTTGAATGGTTGGGCCGGCCGCGGCCGGACCAACTATGATAAGTCGTGTTCGGAACGCTAATAAACATATTACTTTAACTGCTACAAACACTTTCTCATAATAGTGTTTTCTTGTGAATATTTTTTTTACTAAATTTATTTTTATTAATCTTCAGAGGATTTTCGGTTTATTCTTACATATATTATGTTGAAATAATGTTCAACGAAATTCTTAGGAAACTTCATGTGACTGAATTCGAAAACGAAAATGTGAATTATCTGTTAAATAGGTACACTTCAGGAATAAAATAAAACTTGGAAATACAACTTTACAGCGTTACAGCCTATCTATGCCTTCAGAATGAAGAGAGCTCCCAATATTATTACCCGCCATTTAATAGATTTTCACCCAGAAGCTGCTAATTAGACAATACCATTTAATTACACAATATTATACAAAACTAACTTAGCAATTATGAACAATTACAATTAATAATTTTAGGACTCGATATAACACAAAACACATAGTTATCATCATAGATTTAGGATTTTTCGCTACTCTCAACTAAATCTATGGTTACCATATAAATTATACAATGTTGACTATGTTGGGGTAAGCTCTATCATTGGTTGTTGGTTGTAATAACATATCTGAATACCATTGAGTTATTATTACTACGTATAGAGAACGCATCCCGAAGTAAAATTTTGCACCAAGCGTTATGGTCCACGGACCATAAGTCAATTAGTTTCGTGCGAGCACCCGGCACAACGTGACGCCTTATTCAGTGAAAAGATTCGCGTAAAATGCCTTCGTGTGTTGTCCAATACTGTAAAAACCACTCAAGAAGATAAAATAAAAGTCTTGGAAGTACTTTTCACTCATAAGGATATAAGGTTTTCGATTTAACACGCATGATTTATTTAATTTATGTTTTAATATCTAACCGCCATTTTTTACACTCGTGTTTCTTTACAAGTTACATGTTCTTGGAATACGTTGAAGGAAACGCATAAGCGCCATGGAATTCACGGCGCTTTAGACCTTTTGGTCGTGAAAAAACTATAACTAAGAAGCGATCTCGCGCTTGAATATTTATTATAATATGATTGGATGACTAATTTATTGTTTGATCGCTGCAGCGAACTTTAGTTGTAACTCGTGTCCAAAGGCGTTCGCGTTTTTCGTTCGGGATGCTTTCTCTGTAATATATGTAGTAAAAAAATAATAACTCTAGGTATGCTGAATACAGGCCCCGGCAGAAAGCCATAACCAAAAATAGAATAGACGGGTGCTCCATGTTTGTTTTGCCACGGCGACCTTGTTACCTCCTAGTGCCGCGGTAAAAAATGGATTCTTAATGTGCGTGAATTTTTTTTTAAATAAAAAAATTAAGCCCCTTTTTTTATTAAATATTTGTATTTGATTTCCGATGCCAAGTCATCTCATGAAATTTGGAGAGGTAGTTTTGTTACACTCAGAATATATATACAGGGTGTCCCAAAAGGTTACGTAGCTAGGAAGAGGGGTGATAGGGGTGGTCACAAGGGTCACCAGAAAAATAAAAAAAAATCCCCTCTGGGAATTAAAAGAATAAAAGGCATTTTTTTAAAAACTAAAAATTTTACACCTTTTGGGGCGACTTTGCTCCCGATGATCTACAAATATTGCGATTATTCCCAGTTGTTCCGTTGAAGTAGTTCCGTGGCGGAACTAGTGAGACTTTTTTTCCCAGTTGTCCCGCGGAACAAAGCATCAATAATTCAGTTCTCATTAGTTCCGCGGAACAAAGTATAAATGAAATACTAATAAATTCATTCCCAGTAGTTCCGCGGAACAAAGCATAAATTAAAAACTAATAAATTAAGTCCCAGTAGTTCCGCGGAACAAAGCCTAAATTAAAAACTAATAAATCAAGTCCCAGTAGTCCCGCGGGAGAAAGCATCACTTACATACGAATATTTTATTTTCCCATTAGTTCCCTACGGTCTCTTACGGCTATTTTCTCATACAATTAAAAAGAAAACAAATGAATATCGAAAAAACAATTAAAGATCGGTAAAACAAATAAAGACTGACAAAACAAATAAAGATAGACAAAACAAATAAAGATTGACGAAACAAACGAAGATCGATGAAATAAATGAAGATCAATGAAACAAATGAAGATCAATGAAACAAATGAAGATCAGCAAAACAAATAACGGTTGGAAAAACAAATGACGATCGAAACAACATCTGCAGATCAATAAAACAAAAGACTATAAGCCAGTTGATAAGGTCAAAAGTTACTTGCAGCCATATTTTGCAATCTAAATGCGATTACCATTCAAAAAATAGGTGCAAGCAATTCTCGACCTTATGAACATGCATAATATTTATTTATTCTTTATATATTTGTGATCTGTGATGTCTATAAACGCCTAAAAGCACATTTTTAGAGAAGTGTCATTAAGGTCGAGAATTGCTTGCATCTATTTTTTTGAATGGTTATCGCATCTAGATTACAAAAAAAGGGTTCATGCAAATTTCGACCTTATGAACATGCATAATATATGCTTAGTTTTTATATATTCGTGATCTGTAATGTCTATAAGCGCCTAGAAGCACATTTTTAGATAAGTGTCATTAAGGTCGAGAATTGCTTGCACCTAGTTTTTTTAATGGTAATCGCATTTAGATTACAAAATATGGCTGCAAGTAACTATAACTCGCTTATAGTCTTTTGTTTTATTGATTTGCGTAATGTTTCTTCGATAGTTATTTGTTTTTCCAACCGTCATTTGGTTTTGCTGATCTGCATTTTTTCTTCGATCTTCATTTGCTTTTGTCGATCTTCATTTGTTTTTGTCGCATGTCCAAAAAGCTCCATTTTTTCATAAAAATTAAAAACACTTTAAGGTATTGGATCCATGATAGTTCCCGCTACGGAACTATTGGGAATAGAAAAATCTCAGTAGTTCCGCTACGGAACTACTGGGAATAGAAAAGTCTCACTAGTTCCGCCACGGAACTACTGAGAATAAAAATGTCCCAGTAGTTCCGTGGTGCGGAACTACTGGGAAAAAAAAGTCTCACTAGTTCCGCCACGGAACTATTGGGACAAAAAGTCTCACTAGTTCCGTCGCGGAACTACTGCCGCGGAACAACTGGGAATGAAGGAAATATTGGTATATTTAAAAAAAATGCTGTTATGTTGTCGTCAATAACCCTTTTTCAAATTGAAACAAAAAAAAACAATACATATCTAGGCAATATTTTAAAGAAAATTAAGTTCTTGTCCAGTCAAGGACTTAGTAATTACGATTTCACTCAACTTCCTCCAAGTGTACTGAAAAAAAAAGTACTATGCAACTCCGGCGAGTAACTTAAAAAGATAGGTAATTTTATTACAATTCCAAAATGGTATAACACTTGAAAAATTCTTACTAGGATATGTAAAAATAATTTTCGGAAACAATACCCCTGCAGAACAAAACATACCAATAAAACAATAGTCTCAAATTCGTACGCAAATACATTTTTAAATGTTTATTCTGTTTCTTAAAACTTAAAAAGATAGGTAATTTTATTGCAATGGTTTTAAATGAAACTCATAAATAAAAAAAAAATGTAATTATTTATTTAAATAAAATGCTCGAAATGTCTACCACCAACATAAATACACGCCCTACATCGTTTTAAAAATGAGCGGGAGATATGGCGAGCAAATCTTCTATTGTTGGTTGATTCCGCGGCCTCTGTGATCCTCGCCCTCAAGTCCGTGATGGGTTTTCCATAAACTTTTTCTTTTATAGCCCCCCAGTACAAGAAACGGGTTTAAATCCGGTGAACGAGCTGGCCACGCTATAGCACCGGCCCTTCCCATCCACCTACCAGGGTATTCTTCGTCTAGGAAATCCCTTACAGGACGTGCATAATCTGCTGGGCACCCATCATGCTGGAACCACATATTCCTCATTGTTTCTAGCGGCACATCTTCCAATAGATTTGGTAATTCGTTTTGTAAGAAGTTTAAGTACGCCGCGCCAGTCAGTGCCTCAGGTAGCTCAAAGGGTCCTATTACTTTACCATTTAGTATTCCGGTCCACATGTTCACTTTAAAACGATATTGCGACCGATCTTCTCTAAGTAGGTGGGGATTTTCTACGTGCCACTCGTGTAAATTGTGTAGATTCATGTATCCGTCCTTTTTAAAAGTAGACTCGTCGGACCACAATATTTTATTAAAAAATTGAGGGTCCTCCCTTTGCATGCGCAACATCCTACGACAAAATGCCAGTCTCGCAGGATAATCGCGTGGTAACAGACCCTGTACGCGTTGCTCAGCTGAAACTTCTCAGCTTTCAATATGCGATGAGCAGTACTTTTTGGTATACCTGTACTTGCTTCAATTGCCCGAACTGAAGTAGGTACTCGGATCGTCTGCGACGGCTTGAAGCACTTCATCTTCGACATCGAACCGAGGTCTGCCTTCATTAACCGCTTGATGTGGAAATCGACCCTCAGACAATAGTCGGTGGATATTGACGAAAAACACGGCTATCCGGGTGACGTGCGGCGTTCGGATATCTTTCTCGGTAGAGTCTTGCTGCAGCACCGGCATTACATCTATTCGCCGTAAATGAGATGCATGTTCGCATATTCTTGCGCAGTGTACGTGGGTGGCATGGTGGTACAGTATCGTACACTTTAGTCCTTAAGAAAGCCGGGTCGTTGGAAGAAATCACAAACAATGTCCAAATCACAAAGAAATAATCAAGTCCAGAAAGCGAAGCAAAGTTGTTAGTACAAAATGAACACAAACGAATGCAAAGGATGCGCAGTAAACGAGAGATCGTAATGTACTGATTGTACTGACCGACTACATATTTGACTAACCTGAGATGGCCTACCTACTTTTTCTCTTTCTTAATGTATCTCCTGTCTCTCTCACTCACCAAACTTGTTTAAACTTGTTTGGTTTGGTTTCATTGTTATTGGTATGTTTTGTTCTGCAGGGGTATTGTTCCCGAAAATTATTTTTACATATCCTAGTAAGAATTTTTCAAGTAAGTATTATACCATTTTGGAATTGTAATAAAATTACCTATCTTTTTAAGTTACTCGCCGGAGTTGCATAGTACTTTTTTTTTTCAGTAGGTACACTTGGAGGAAGTTGAGTGAAATCGTAATTACTAAGTCCTTGACTGGACAAGAACTTAATTTTCTTTAAAATATTGCTTGGATATGTATTGTTTTTTTTTTGTTTCAATTTGAAAAAGGGTTATTGACGATAACATAACAGCATTTTTTTTAATTATACCAATATTTGTAGATCATCGGGAGCAAAGTCGTTTATTCTTTTAATTCCCAGAGGGGATTTTTTTTTATTTTTGTGGTGACCCTTGTGACCACCCCTATCACCCCTCTTCCTAGCTACGTAACCTTTTGGGACATCCTGTATATATAGCTATCTATAGCTTCATGGGTCCGCCCTGTCCTGTCCGGCTCGTGTGTAGTGAAACCAAATATGGTCCGCCGGACCAAAACTGTATTGAAAAGAACGCTACGAATTTAGTCACATTTCATAGCCATATCAACAGAATTTTAGTCGAACATTAATTTAATTCTAATAACTATACAAATAAATAAAATTGGAGCGTCTGTTTGTAATATCAAAATAACCGCTTTCTACTACATGCAAATGAATGTATATACGGTACACATACCAAAATATATATTTTTAAAATTTTTGTGTGTCGTTTGTTCCGGCTAATCTCTGGAACGGCTGGACCGATTTGTACGGGACTTTCACTGGTAGATAGCTTATGGAATAAGGAGTAACTTAGGCCACTTTTATCCCGGGAATAAGTTCCCACGGGAAGCGGGAACGGGAACAAATTTCACGCGGGTGAAGCTGCGGGCGTCAGCTAGTACACGTAGGTAATAGGTGGTTAGCCCTATTGCTGTGTTGAAATGGACTGCCTGGAAAGGCCTTCAACTTGGCCTAAACGACTCCTTTTATTGGCAACTGGGACCAACGGCTTAGCGTGCCTTCCGATGTACCTACGGAAACGCTTAAGTAAATGTCACATAGTGGTCACATGGATGGTCAGGCATCCAAGGATCATAGTGAAAGTTGATTACTGCAGTGATCGTTTACAGAACACGAAGTCCGCAGGGCCGCGAGCGCTTCTTGAACAATTATGAAATCTATAAAAAAAATATAACAAGAAAATACTGCTATGAGAAAGTCTGTTTTTGGTAGTAAAAGTAAAATGAGTGAGCATCCGTCTTTTTCGGCGGTCCGAACACGACTAATCATAGTTGGTCCGGCCCATCCAACAGGCCACAAGTTCTGATTTGGTACGGAGCGGACCAAATCCGATGAGCAAACCAGTGGACCATGACGGTAATAATAATGTGCGCCGGATTACTGTACAGAGACTGTTGGATATGGTTCGGAACCGGAACATATCCGTGGTAACAAATATTTGCGCACATATATGTGCTGAGCCCTCCGTGCGCGTGTCCGGCTTCACACGGTCGATTTCTTTAAATACCACGATCCTATTCTCTAGTCTCAAGTTCTCAACGCCCCGCCGAAGTTATCATCGATAAATATGAGGTCAACATCGATTTTGACCGTGCGCTATTCAGGCAGAGAGTTTGACGTTTGCTTTATGGACATGTTATACTGTCAGTCAGTCAGTGTCAACTGTCATCTCACTCGTGTTTATACTTGGTTGGTGGCTGGCAATTCGTTCCAATTTCCGATAATTCAATTCAATTTGGCTTTAAATGCTGTGGTGTGTGTACTGTGTACTTTTGAATTATGTGGTTATAATTGTATCATACTGAAGTAGTATTGAGGATTTTAAAAAAAATGACAAGCACTAAGGAAAGGACGCTGTCTGGCAGTAATACCACGGTGAATAATGATTATGCGGACGCTTTTAGTTCTATTAATGAGAGACCGGTAGATGATATATCATTAGAATTTTTCTATAAGCCCCATACTATTACACTGCTGGCAGTGTCTATTGCATCAGTAATCTACACAGCGTTTGTAAGGTACTATAACATCTTTACTTCTATCTAATTAAGTTAAGCCTTTCAAGTTATGATGTAACCACACATCTAGAATGCTGTTATTAAGGTTAACTTATATAAAATACTTTAATAGCAATGTTAATAGCTATGTATGTAAGCAATGTCTTCCCAACACAATAATTATTGTCACCTAAGTAAGTACTATTGGAAAGGTTGGTATCTGAATTAAGGGAGGAGGATGAGATCTTTGCATGAGTTAATCTATTTAGTATTAATTAACTAATATGTACTTAAACATTAAAGACCTGTTGTTCGCAGAGATGAAACAAGTATTCAAGACAATATTTGGTCAGGAATATGTTGTGTAGTTTTCTTCTTTTTAATAGTTTCTGTACTCACATTTCCCAATGGACCTTTTACACGGCCGCATCCAGCTATTTGGAGAATGGTGTTTGGAATGTCAGTACTGTATCTATTGGCGTTACTGTTTCTACTATTTCAAAGCTATTCAACTGTTTATGAGATAATGTACTGGATTGATCCAAATCTTAGGAATTTTCACATAGACATGGACAAGGTAATTAACATGCTTCTAAACTAATTTTTAACATTGGTTATTGTAACTAACTTTTAATTCCATTTGTAAGTTTTTGGTAAAAATACTTATTTATCAATTAACTAATCCTTTTTAAAGTGATTTAGAGATCATTTATACATTAGATCATGATGTTCATTATGTTCCAGGAGTATGCAGTCAATTGCTCAGATATCAGCTTGTCCAAAGTGTGGTCTCATGTAGATGTGTTTGCTTGGGGCCACTTCTTTGGATGGCTCTTCAAAGCCATTCTGTTTCGACATGCAGGATTACTTTGGGCTATATCTATTATGTGGGAAATTACTGAAGTGGCATTTGCTCATCTTTTACCTAACTTCTTAGAATGTTGGTGGGATTCTGTAATTTTAGATGTATTGTTATGCAATGGCCTCGGTATATGGTGTGGACTTAAGATATGCAAAGTCTTGGAAATGAGGGAATATAAATGGGTCAGTATAAGGTAAGAAAGATTTTATACATACATAAATATAGTCACAAATTTTCCAAAGCACACCCATATTTAGAATATATTTGGTACTTTTTGCTACATTGAATAGAGGCAGCAATAGGCAGGTTTTCTGTTGGTAAGAAGATGGCCTTTAACTTGAGTCATTATGTTAGTGGCAAATGCAACCAATGGTCTTTCTGAAGCAGGGTTATTAGTGAAAATACCACTGGTGCAAACAAAACATATTTAGTTTTCTATTAAATGTAGACATTATCTTACTCTGCAGTTATAATTGTATTGAAGAAAATGTAAAAACAGCCAGTGTCAATATCTTCTTCTTGATAATATTGATAATGGGATGACATGTATACACATAATGTATGGAAACTACCTAGTAATCAATTACCCATGTTTGATGTCAAAGTTGTACTAGAAAGCTAGTTTGCAGATATGATTTATACAACACAGCTTGGCACGGGGTCTCTCCTCTGTCATCTGCTAATTTTAGTATTTTTCTAGAAATGTCATTAATTTTATTTAAAAATACATTTTAAACAAATCTGAATCTCAATTCATAAACAGATCATACCCTTGGACAGGGCTTTTATCAAATTCTGGGTATCTCAAAAATCTGTTTGGTATTTATCATTGTTATTATTTTTGTAGACTAAACTTTCACCCCTATCACATTTACACTATTACTAAGAACCTTTTAATAACTGAGGACTGCTCTTTTTGTTTTAGAGACATCTCTTCTACGACTGGTAAAATTAAGAGAGCTATATTGCAATTCACGCCTGTGACTTGGACACCAGTTCGATGGTTGGATCCCACAAGCACTTACATGAGGTTCTGTGCCCTGAGTCAACTGGTGGTGTTCTGGCAAATCTCTGAATTGAACACATTCTTCTTGAAACACGTGTTTGAGATGCCCCCGTCACACCCTCTAGTTATAGCACGCCTTTGTCTAATAGGAGTAATTGTGGCACCATCTGTAAGGTAAGTGTATTTTTAAATTGGTTTTTATAAAGGTTATGCAGTTTAGGCTGTGGTCCTATTAGTATATGGATTGGTGTTGTTTGGACTCGAACTGTAGTGACAATTGCGCCAGAAACACTTATCTATGGTTTAATAAATAAATAATAATAATAAACAGGGATGTTGCGGATATTCGCATCCGCATCCGTAAATGCGGAACATCCGCATCAATTTGGACATCCGCATCCGCAAGAATCAATGCGGAGTTTCATGCGGATGCGGATGTCTCCCAAGTTGCTTAAAAGAAAAATAAAATAAAATATTCACGGAAAGAAAGAAATTGACTGCGATAGGATAGAAAGTTTCGTTCGGTAACATGTTCCGACTTATTAGATATCATCGTGTATCATAAATCAATCATTGCATTTTCAAAATTTCGACTATTTACTGTTATTGTAGATATACTGTGAGCATAGCGTACTAAAGAAAGATTTGCGACATACTTCAAATAGGTAACCTATGCGTGTAACAGGCCTTCGACGTACGTCGCTTATAACTCGTGCCCATAAATTAGATTTCAAATAATGCAACTCTCTATTGGTAGAACAATTTTTCTATAATTTAATCTCATAAACTCACAAACTTTACATCTTTATAAACCCTTAAAGACTTTCTAACACTAACAAAAGAACCACGCGTTAAGAAATTACTACTGAAAAAACATTTTGTCATTTATCCCCTCTCCCAAACAGACAAATTTTGTAAAAATAAAGGTATATTGCCCAATGCAAGCTCACTTGTTATCACTACCGACTGCGCCACAGAGGCAGTCAAGAGGTTTGGGAAGATCTTATTTGTTGTGTGGTACGCTGTGAGTGTAAACAATTTTCAAGGATTTTAACAGCAGTGTAACTTGTAATGGGTAACTGAGCATTTAGCAGCAAAAACAATTGACCTATAAAGAGATATCGAAATGTAAGCAATTACGCAGAAAAGCATTATTTTTTGCAATAACTCAATATATTCTAGAAAAAAATGATGCTTCGTCATGCGATGCGATGACTCGTCCGATTCTTTTCTCTAATCTCTTACAGTGTGGTGTGCAACCTGCCACATGTATTATTAATTCGGTCGATACACACTAATTTGATGAGTGCTTATTAGTGACTAATGCTCAAGGCAAACTCCCTGCAATCCCCTCAAAGAAAAAATTGTTAAAAATAGTTAAAATAGGTGTGTCTTCATGAGTGGCACTATGTGTACCATGAAGTTATATGGTCCAGTAATTCTGAACAGAGATGAACAGTTTATTTTCATCTATATATATAAAAATCAATGCCACTTTTCGTTGTAATTTTATAACTCAAGAACGGGCTCACCTATCCAAACCAAATGTTTAGGCTTTGTTCAGACTATTTAGTAGATGGTTTATGTGAAGTTTGCACAAAATCGGTCAAGCGGTTCTTCATTTATCACGCAAACAAAGTTGCGCGGGTCAGCTAGTCTATTTATAATTGAGACGAGACATTTAGACAGCAGAGCTGTACTTGTCCCTATCCATCAGTGCACTGATACTTTCACATGACTTTATTTAAAATGCTAACTCAATTTATTTATAAAAACGTAAAATTAATTTTGGGGCCACAGGCTTGAAAAAATCCTTTTAATTAATCTAACTTACAAATGTATTAGCTTTAAATTAAGAAAAATAATTGGTTTCGAGCAGAATTCGAAACTGCGTTTCTCCTGCGTTCGCACGTTTGCGAGAAGACTAGGTTCTAGGTTTACACGGGCTGGTTTCCGCAACTCGACGTCTTTGATTGCGCCTATTTTGCGTGGGGGGATGTGGTACGGCTATTGCCATCCCAGTTCCTCCAGGAAGTCTAGCAGACTCTTCACGTTGCCGACGACTTCCTGGAGCGACCTCGGTGTCCCGAGGTGTTGCGAGAAGACGCAGGTTCGAATCCTGCTCGAAACCAATTCTTTTCCCTTATTTAAAAGCCTATTTGAGTGCGCCCTAGACGGGCGCACACAGAGGGCGTCCACAGTGAACCTCCATCGCGTTCGGTCTTGGGCTGTCACATACTTTATCACATTTTTTTTCTTTCAGGCAATACTATACCTATGTTACTGATCCCAACTGCAAACGAGTTGGTACCCAGTGCTGGGTATACGGAGTCATTATGGTTACAGAGTCAATGTTGTGCATCAAAAATGGCAAACAGTTGTTTGGTCAAGCTCAAGTAGTTAATGTGATAATATGGCTAGTCATCCAAATTCTAGTCTCTATAGTAGTTGTTTATGGTGTAGTAGTCTACCATCGATATTTTGAGGTATGTATGTTTAAATTATTACAAGCTTGATTTAAAGCATGCTACACAAAGCCGTGCGACACAGTGGTAGTAAACCATGGTCGTGACTGCAATGTCCCACTATCGATAGCTATAAAGCGAATTTTTTCATATAATGTTGGCCCTTAGTAAATATTTTATAATTTAAATAGCTGATGCCCGCGGCTACGCAAAAAAATAGATAGTAGCCGATTCTCAGACCTATCTACTAATATGCATATAAAATTTCATAAAAATCGGTCAATCCGTTTCGGAGGAGTATGGTAACTAACATTGTGACACGACAAGTTTCTAAATAAGATTATAAGACAGTTCTTCTAACTTTCTTTCATTTTGTTTACGGATCATTTAATTTTTACGACTAAAACTTAAACAAAAAAAATTGAAACAAAAGAGCATTGTGTCATACAGTTAAAACAAAGCTCGTGAGATCTTAGATATTATGTGACCCAGACAGCTTAGTGATAAAGATAATTTTATACTTCTAATTCATTTATAATCGACGTGATCTGAATTATTTTACAATAGCCTTCATCATTAAGCTCTTTTATTATTAACCAAACACGACAGTTTAGAATGACCCTTACTTTCAAAGGAACCCTTGAATTCTAGGTTTAACGAAGGTTAAAATGTCTCGTAATTTCTGAACTACATACCCCATGAAATTAAAAGGGCAATGCCGAAATTAGGCCCTGATTGCCCATACTTGGCATTTAGCTGAAAAAATAAGTAATGAATTTGCATAATTTTTGACGCCATTCACGACTTGATAGAAGTTAGGATTTATTTCGTCAAAATAAACAGTTATTCAATAAATACACCGCCATTTGCATCTGCTGGGTTGCCAGTCTTTTGTAAACTAATAGAATAGGTAGTATTTTTACTAAATACTCAGATAAAGTTTTTACTTAGATACTTTTTTCTTTCTTTTTATACCGCCAATGTGGCAGACAAGCATAGCGTTTGTAACACCCGAGGTGCTACACTCGCGCTTCCAACCCTGTAAAAACCTTCTAAGACCCCTTTTGAAGATCCCCATACCGTTGACGTTTGGAAAAACCGAGGCAGAGAGATCATTCCACAATTCCTTATTCGATCTTACCGTGCTCGAACGCTCCGGATGGAAAGTGTGGGGATGAATCTGAGGGGGGTACGTAAATATTTGTTTATTATAATTATTTATACTACTAAGAAATACAAGACAACCATGCACCGTGACCTGATGGAAAGATCTTGATAAGAAAACTTATAGGTACATGGGATACTTATTTATGAATAAATCTAATTTTCTAAACGGTTAATAGTAAGTTTTACTGAATTTCACTGTATTATAATAATTATTATACACGTTGACGCTGAGCTTACAAAATATGGATATACTTGTTGCGACGATCGACAGTAGACATTTTGTTTGTTTAAATAGCAACACTAAATTAAACTTGGTCAAGTGAGCGACTAACAGTCACCCAGTGTTATGTCATTGTCAAAATGGTACTGCATCATTGTACGTTTTTCTGTTTTTTTATCAATAATGAAATATTCAATTCTGATCATGAATACTGACTTTAGGTGAATGAATAAATGTATGAAAGACAACAAATACATAATTAACTAGCTAAATGACTGCAGGAAGAGTTTCTGATAACTCTAAAGTGCTTTTGTAAGGGCACATTTATAAAAATTAAAAGCCTTGATATTTTGGAAACCCCAACTTATGTTTTAACTATTCTTTTATGAATAAATTATTTTTATTTACAAGCAATATATTGTACCCATTTTCATGATTGGGCACCCTGGGCCTAAAGTACTATGAAGACCTGGCATTGCCCTTTGTGTAGAACAATTCTTTAAATACTAACGACAAAAAAAATTTGAAATCCCACGAATTCACAACTGAAAAACCATTTTATCTTTAATACCCTCTCCCAAAGGAACCGCTCACAATTTCGGGATCAAAGGTATCCTAAAGCTTTCCTCAGATCATATGCTCAGGTTGTGCCAAGTATCATTCAAATAGGTTCCAGTAGTTTCGACGTTATATTTAGGTAATAAAAATGGCATGTATTTAAATCGATATCTGTACATATATTCCCTTTTTCCAAACAAAATATTTCAAAGTTTAACCAAAAATACTGACTTGCACACTAAATAAATCAAATTCAATATACTGTTAATTGGTATTTGCAGAATGCCTACAATTAAATTTTTAAATTATCTTTCACGTACAGATTTCAGTATTATTATATGTATAGATAGATTTTTAAATTTATAGCCACTCTTAAAATAACCTTCCGATTCACAGGATGATGAATTGATGATATTGTAATAAATTGTAACTGATAGCTGCTTGTAGAGCGGTGACCGAGTCGTCGGCCGCGATAGTCTGAACTCGTTCATATAAATGACATAAATTCAACTGACCATGAATGCAGCGTTATAAAGTGCTTCGACTTATGCATGCAGATGCAGATTTAATTTTGTTACTATCTATTTCAGCCAAAAAGTGACTCCACCACTAGCAGCCCTAAAAAGAATGATTAATGTGAAGTGGGTAAGTTGTTATCTTATTATTCAACTCCTTTTTGCCATTATAACATTAATAAACCGCCCATGCCATTTGACAAAATACAATTGTGCAATGCTATCCAAACGGGCAGTCACGCGAAGTCAGAGGTTTTGCATGTCAGCTAATTTTGAAAATCGGAGTCAAGCGAGGCAAGTTGCTGGTAGATGAATATTATAGCCCTATTCATTGGAACATTAGCAGACGTAATTACGAGAAATCTAGTTTAAGTAGTGGCTTTGACCTGCGGCACGTGGATCATTGACCCGAAAAAGACTGATAAATAACGAGTTCATAAAATTCATTCTTTGTTTAAATAAGCAGGTACCTACTGACTTATGACGCATTGAATTCGTTTTTGTAGTGTGTGATGTACCTCAAAAAATTTCAGACAATTTCGTATTCAATGATATCTGTCTGAAGAAATTGTCTGTATGTATCCAATCCACACATACATAACATAATTATATAGTTACGCCTTTATCCCCGAACGGTTAGGCAGAGGCATAGTATACGCCCACTATCGCTATATCGGTTTCTTTACTTATGTTATGTATGCCTTACATAAAAATCTATTCGCTCGGCGCTGCATAATGTGACGTCGCCTTTACCTATTTTAATCAAATTATTCTATTTCTTTGTTTCAGAGTCAATTTACATTAATGTGAAGAATTCAGATTCTGTGATGTTTTGATAACTACTATTTGTGGTGTGCCTAAAGGGACTGTGGAAAGTTTAAGACAAACGGACTAAGTATTTTGTATATGAACTTCAAAATATTGACAAATTTAATGTACCACAGCGGTTATTTATTTAATGGCGCACCATCCTTGTATTAGTCGTGATTTTGTAGTTTAATATGTCGAATAATTCCAGCGTAGAATTTAATATATTTTGTTGTGATCGTCCTACTTAGAATATGTCTATGATAATGTGATGTCAGGTAGCAAACTGAGGTTAATATTTGCTACCGTACATTGAGGCTACTTGCAATGTATAGAAACTGCTGAACGTGCGCATGAAAGAGATAATGAATAGCCTGAATGGAGATAATCTACTTTACTATAGTGACAAGATCTGTAATCTGAATACTCTCAGCTTGTTGCGCTTTATATTTACAGATAATGCTATGAAATTGTTGTAGGTGCCTATTACATATTATTATAAGTATAAAGGTGAAGTAGATAGGTAGAAAGTAGACAGGTGGCGCCCTCCCCGCAAGAACAAACATTACCTACCTCCTGATCTGGGATACTAGCAGTGCGGGAGTAAAAATACCTTCGTGTGATGCGCTACAATTAATAGATCATGTAGGTACAATTTCTAAAATTAAAGGTCTTTCGTACTCTACACAACAACACCAAAAAATATTTAATAACCATTCACTTTGCAAACATCGGGCCGTATTCGAATGAAGAATCCTCTTTATTACGTATAATCTATCTAACTACACCTTTTTACTTATAACATCATTGTATCTACCTATGTATACTTAGGACGGATTCGACCAAAATCGGAGTAAGACTATTCCAGAGAATAACTTAAACCTATTCCAAAATTAAAGTTATAAGCAACTAAGTAATAAGCACAACGTAACTAAGGTAACCACACCATTTACCTTCAGTATGGTTACCATAGTTGCATTGTGCTTATTAGTTGCTGATGAAATGAAAAATCACTTTACTTTTAGATCTTACTTTTAGGTCTTACTCCGATTTTGGTCGAATACGACCTCGCTCAGATAAACTTACTCTTTTTGAGTGTAGCAATATGCAGAGAAGTTGTAATTTCTTATGCTGGGTCCACATTTGTTACATTTTTACAGCATATTTCGTCTCACATGTATTTCGTAGGCTGCAGTTTTCAACGGCACAGACACGCGAGTCGCATACGGTAATGGAGAAATGTGCCTTAAAAATGTCACAAATGTGGACGCAGCATTACCTAACGGTAAATGACATCTTTTAACTTACAGTTGCATGTTCAACACGCCTTGACAAATGTACTTCATTATCGCTTTTGTGTTGAAAATATAGTGAAACGAAACCAAATATGTATGATATTATTATACTTACATAATACAATCAGGTTTAGACGAGACGAGGTGGTTTTATTTGCGACCAGTAGTCACGATTACAAGTACCTACCTCATGACATTTTCGTACATGGATATCTGTAAATACTGTGATTCAAAAGGTATCGTTCCAATATTAGTATCTGTACTGCCGTAGCGAGTAGATTCATAATTCTAAAGGTTTGAAGGCTTTAGCCGTTACTTGATACGCGGCTCCTCAGGTACCTGGAAGAACACAACCTGCTCTGTGACCTTTTTTGTACGGTTTTAGTCACGGTCGCTTGTCTGGCGATCTTATCTTGTACCACGCACACGGCTGGGCGCTGGCTATCGGGGGTAAGGGTGAGGCTCTAGCAGTGAGCCTCGATACCTCTTATGGCCTTGGACCGGGTCTGTCACCGTGCACTAAATCCTATGGACTGACCGACAGTTTATGCGAATGTGTATCCAGCTTTCTGGCCGGCAGAAACATCAGGGCCGTCGTTGAAAGCAGCTGTTCTAACTGCATAACCATAAATGCTGGAGTCTAACAAGGCTTGGTGTTGTCCTCCGCTCTGTTTCTGCTGCATATCAATGACAACGTTGTCTATTGACGACATTCATTGCTATGCGGACGACAGCACGGATGACACTGCTTGTTGTAGGTACATGGACCGCCCGGGTGCCACTCGGGAAGAAAGTAATATTGAACAACCTGTTTCTGAAATCTAGGCTACTCTTGCTAGTCTCCTATTGCGGTGGACAAGTTGTCCAATTTAACCCTACCAAGCCTTAAGTTTGTGCATTCACCGCTAAGAAAACCCCGTTTACTGTAGCGCTGCAATTTCAGGGCGCATCTCTCCCCATCTCCGTTATTATAGGGATACTTTGTGTTTGTGTTGACGTTCAGTACCGTAGTCATAGTCAAGGCCAGGCTGGCGTCCAAATTGTTAGAAGTGCTTAAGTGCGTCGCAAACATTGCTTTTTCACAAATCGCGAGAACGGCCGCACATTAAATACCTACCATCCTTTGGGCAGGAGCACTTATAGACGTAGCTGATATGCTACGTCTATTTGACTCGGTATAAAGGCATGAGAGTTGTCTCAACGATCCATACTCATAGGCGGTGTATAGCCCCTTCACGACGTATGAAACTTCGCCTCCTCATGTCTGTACATGTCGCATTTAGTTTTTATTTACAGAACGGATAACTGCTGAATATCTACCGCCACTGTATTGTGTACTCTCGACTCTAATTTTAAACTCCTTGCTGGCTGAAAGTAACTCGATAGTCTCATACATAGGCCATGGGCCTTTATTCCGGGATCAGATGGACTGTAAGCTTGTCTGCCACCTTAGTACCTAGTATAAAAAAGTCGCTACGGCTCATGAGCAGTTAAAAGTTTTAACAGCTGTAAGTGTGTTTGTTCTGATTTCCTAAATGATCCGCCCTGGATGGTTTCGATTCACAAATCAGCCCGGCAGATGGCGCTGCAGTCAGTATGTCGGTTTGGTCAGCTATATGGTATAGTTTAAGTAAATATACTGGGTGTAACAAAATTACCTCTCCAAATTTCATAAGATGACTTGGCATCGGAAATCAAATATAAATATTTAATAAAAAAGGGGGGTATTTTTTTTCATTTTTTTGTCGCACATTAAGAATTCATTTTTTACCGCGGCAATTCGAGGTAACATGGTCGCCGTGGCAAAACAAACACAGAGCACCCGTCTGGCTGTCGTTGTCGCTTTCTACTGCCGCTCAGTAGCGATAGAAAGGGAATTTATAGGACCTATAAAACGGCTTTACGGTTAAAGTATTCATGTGATTTTTTTTTCTTAATTTTTGTAATGTTTCTTGACTGATGCCACGTCACGTGACGAAATTTGGCGAGGTAATTTTGTTACACCCAGTATACCTATCATCTAAAGTTATCAACCCAGCCAGAGACGTAGAACCCGCCGCTAATGTCACCGCATTAGGGCTGGATACTAGGATTTAGGAACAGTGAGACTTAAAAAAAAACAATTTTAATTTACCATTCTTTTATTTTATAAGTATTAACGATAATCCGTGTAAAGACTCGCCTTTAAAAATATTAAAGCATTGCATAACATTTGGTACTTTCATTGCTACCTAGCTAAATTAAAAATATAATTTGTGTATTTCAAAATGCACGTGTTATGATAATAATGATTAAATTTAAGGTTAAACCACTTTATCTTAAGTTTTAAATAAATATAACATTGCTATTGTCTTGTTTAGCAACATTACTATCTGTCTTCCGTATTTTCACACTCTATAGTTATGCCAAGTAGGTAACCTTAACCTTACTAGATAGCAGAAGTTCGATCAATCAATCTGAGTGATAATAGCCGGTCTATCATAATCAAGTGGCGGAAGATAAGATGTGGGTACATTGTAAGCAAGTTACTGATACCAAACTGTATAGACCCACCAATAGGCAAGCACTCTCTGCTAATTCATAAGAATGGTTAATGGACATTTGACAGTATCTACCTGTCATTTTATAATATTTTAAAAGAGGCACAATGGTGAAGCAGTGGCGGATACAGGGTAGGGGCGCGGGGGGCGCGCGCCCCCCCCTTGGGTGGCGCACGCACGCCAGTCCACCCAAAATATTTTGGTTTTTAACTATAATGCTTCCTCTACATTACTTACAAAGTTGGACGAATACGATAGTGTAGAGGGCACTTCGTCAATATAGATACAGTGTATAAAATAATACGAATGCGACAAGCGTTGGCGGGCACACACTACATACATAACATCACGCCTGTTTCCCAACGGGGTACGCAGAGACTATGGCTTTCCACTTGCCACGATCCTGACATATCACTCTCGCTTCTTCTACATTCATAAGTGCTTTCATACATGTTCTCCGATTAAGAGTACTCTTGACCTGGCCCTTTTCCAAAAGATTGTCCATTCACTCTCGCCTTATAAATCTCTTTTGTCAGTCTGTTTTCATCCATTCTCTCCACATGTACGAACCATCTGAGCATCCCTTTCTCTTTCTTAGACACTACTTCTTCTGCCAAGCCGCAATGTTCCCTAATCACACAGTTTCTTTCTTTATCCATCAATGTCACTCCACTATACTTCGCAAACTTCTCATTTCCACTGCATTAATTTTATTTCATGCGTCTTCGGCAACACCCAACTTTCACTGCCATGCCATGTAGGCATACCTAAGCACTGCTCTATGTTCAGCAATCCTAGCCTTTTTAGACACATCCTGACTGCTTATAAAGTCGTGAATGGCTCCATTCACTTGATTACCTGCCAAAACTCTTCGTTAAACATCATAGTCACACTTCGCATCTCTTGCAAATTTTGACCCTAAGTACACAAACTCTTTTACCTGTTTCACTCTTTGCCCTTCGATGTAAATAGGGCAATTCGTCATATTTTCTTCTCTTTCAAAAACCATTACTTTCGTCTTTTCTACATTCTCATTTATATCTCTACTTTAAAGCGCATCATAAATTATGTTAACCATCAACTGCAACTCCTCCGCCGATGAAGCGAATATCACATGATCGTCCGCGTATAGGAAGCATTTGATGGTCAGCTCATTCATTTTTAATCCATACGCACACTCTTGCAGTTCTTTCAAGCAGCTGTCCATGTACAGGTTAAACAGACACGGTGACGCTACTCGACCTTGTCTCACACCTTTTTCAATGTGAAAAAAGTCTGTGCAAGCTCCGTTTATCCTGACACAAGTACTGGAGTCTTCATACAGATATTTCAGTGCTCGTAATATCGTTAACTCCATACCTGGACAGTGTTGTCCACATTTCATTCCTCACTACTCTATCATAGGCCTTTTTCAAGTCTACAAAGATGCAGTAGGCTTTTTGACTTTTTGCCAAAACCTTTTCAGCTACGCACGTAAGGAAAAGACCTGATCCGTGCATCCCCTTTCTTTACAAAATCCTGCTTGCACATCCCACATTTTTGCTTCCGTTTTAATTATATAGTCTTTTTATCAGCACTTTTACAGTATTCAGTATTCGTTACATATAGTTGTCTACAACACTGAGCAAGCTTATGCCGCGGTAGTTTTTGCACTTTTGCTGCGACTCTTTCCCTTTGTACAGCGGCACTATGACAGATTTACACCATTTCTCTGGTACTCTGCCACTTCGCCAGCAAAGGTAAAAAAGGCGGTACAGCTGGCAAGCTACCACGCCACGTCCCGCTTTCAGCATCTCGACAGAAATCCTATCAATTCCAGCAGCCTTTCCTAATTTCATACCATTCAACGCTTCCACAATTTCTTTCATACTTAAATCGCTTTCATCGTCAACTTCATTCCATTCCAAGACATGAGTCTCTCCTTGTAAATCCTCTGTTTCAAACAAACTTTCAAAATATTCCTTCCATCGTTTTAGCACACATTCTTCTTCTTTCACTAAACTTTCCTCACGATTTCTTATGTGAGTTGTGATGTAGTCTTTTGAGCCCCATTGATCTTATAGACTTCCAAAAGAATTTCATATTTGCTTGGAAGTTATCAGATAACCGGTTATTAAATACATTACTATCATCCTCCCTCCTTCTTTTTATGACCTCTTTTGCGACATGCTCATACCTTTTACCATCCTTTGCCATTTTTACATCCTCATCCATTGCCTTTTGCATTATCTGATTGGCTTTTGCAGCCAGCCAGTTTAACCATGCTTTTTTCTTATCAGACAAAATCTTCAAAATGCCGGACTCCTACCGACTAAAAAACCTCACGTAACGCCCAACAGTCTATGGTTGTGAGCCTCGGGTAAGCCCTCGGAAGGATGCCCCAGGACTCCCAACAGACCTACGGCCGCCGCTGCGGCTTCGCCCAGGGGGTGGTTCGGGTGCTATCTCGCGTCCTTGGGGGGTTTCAGGTGTGATCTCGCTTCTAAGGGGGGGTGCGTGAGATCCTCACGTCACGCTGCCGTCATGGGCCTGCTTCTGTAAGGACGGTGAGCGACCCTCTCACCGTTTTTAGACCCCCGGTCATGGAGACCGATAGTCCTCGGCGAAGACACGTCGGCGGCGCCCAGGCCGCCGACTGCGGAACTCGGGTGGGAGAGTTCTCTCCCGTACCCGCCCCGCCGCCTCCTTCACAAGCATGACCTGCTCTCAGAAAGAGGCGGCGCAGTCCCACTTACTCCCGCTGGAGTAGTAGAGAGCAAAATATCTTTTGCGCCCCCCCCTTGATATTTTTCTGTATCCGCCACTGTGGTGAAGCAATGCGTTGCGTTTAGAAATGAATTTCACAATGTCCTAAACGCGAACTCGGATGTCGTTCGAACAGACGCGATCTGCACTCCATCTGAATAAACGTGATCGTTTACTTGTATGATACGATTAAACATATTAATCCTTCATAGGCGCAATGCGATCATGTGAGATACGTCTTGAAGTCAGTTCTTCATCATGCGTCGCTTAAAAACCAATTAGGATCACATCGCACTTTTGTTTATTAACAATAGTTAAAACATTGAAAATATATGTTTAATTATAAGACTATCCTAGTCTTAATATTCCTTTCCCTTTCGAAACAACTGACAACATGATTATCTAGAGATCATACTTTCATAGAGCTAACCAAGAACCAGCATGTGAATTCATTTCTCCTGAAAAAACACTATAATTAAAATTATTCATAAGCTAAGCTCGCTTAGTACTATTGGAAGGCCATAAAACTAATGTGACCTGACCTGAGAAGAAATTAACGAATAGCTTCTAGAAGGCTGCTACTATTAAGTATAGCAACCCTGCACAAAATGTCGTATACATTACTAGCCTTTGTCTTTGTATATCAAAGTTTACTACCATAAGATGTGTGAAAAAAGTATTCTGAGATTGACAGTCTATACTGGCTGTTTACATAGTCAATTATTATGAGGGTAGTAGGACAACAGCCCTTGAAAAAAGGCCATGACTTGACAAAAGACCTTGTAGAACGCCAGAGACTGATTCGATATAATCACTGACTTGTCAAGTTACCCGCACTTACCAACTTAGCTACGGTTTACTACGGTCGTGATATACCTAGTGGACATAGTCATTGCTACAAATTAGAGATAGTACAGATGGAAACCTACATAATAAATTCGCTGAGGCTACGCACACATAGACACCGCTCACTGAGTTCACAGACACAACAACACAGGACAGGCGAGGTTGAGGCGAGTTTTCGATACTGATTTGTGCGCGAGTGTGCGTAGCAGAGGGTAGGTGTGAAAAAAAAACAGTACATACATGAAATTTCCATCTGTACTATCTCTAATTTGTGTCATTGTCCTCTAGCTTGCGTAGAAGCATGAGTAGTTACATGTAGTAAAAACGCGATATAAAAACATTTTCCCAAGGCCGACATTGTACAAAGTTCAACTTTTTACTATAGGTAATCATAATTATTACAAAAGAGTATAAAACATTTCGAGGGCTAATCTAAGTTTTTGCGAGCACCATTAATGATTCAGGACAGACGTTAAAAGCCGTATTTGTGTGATATTGACACAGCTATACGAGTGCAAATCCGGGAATCTGGTTAGACTCGATGTAAATCTGTTTTGGACGCGTTCAGCATGGGTCGATAAAGGTGCTCTGCTCGTGAAAACTCACGCTACGCATTTGTTTGCTTGTATATTCTGTATGGCTAAACAATTCTAACAGTACACAAGTACCATCACCATATTATATATACTAAACTTAAATTAGATTAAATTATCACTACGGACGACGCTATAAATGTGATCTCTATGGCGAATAATGGCGATATTCAAAAGCACTTAGCAAATTTAATGCTCCCGCGATAAGTAGGTTAAAATATTAGTTTCGTTAAATGGCAAATGACCTGTGAAAAGTATGAAGCAAAGTGTATTAAAAAACAATACTTATATATTATTGGTAGGTAGGTCATTACATTTGCTCCAATGCTTTTCTTGTGCGTAAATGTATAACAGGAAAAAAATCTAGAATTCTAGACAGTAGTACAGTATAAAAACAATAAGTAATAGATACATAAATTATGTGAAAAGCAAAGTGATAATAAATGTGTCATAAATACTAATAGTGACAATTCCTTTGTTAGCTAATTGCTAATTACAAGGCTATACAACGTCTAGTCGCTTATTAGTGCAAGGGTTGTCACAAAATATGTCAACAAACAACCTTGTACGTATGTAATATACAATAGATGGGTACAATCATGTCTACGGGAACGATGTCGCGCGGATAGCTAATAAAAGACTTGTATAATTTTCTTTGCATCCTGGATATCTATTATTTACATGTTAGTCTGTCAGTAAAGTTATTGTGCACATGGCCCATCATTATCTTGTCAGTTGTGAAAATATTATTTATCAGTCATGTAATCACTAATATTATGCCATTCTTATACAGATATCCTCTTATTATAAACTATTAAAGTTTACTTTGGCTGTGGATTGCTCTTTCCACATTTACAATAGTTAATAGTGAAATATATCAGATATCAAAGGATTAGGTAATTTGCTGAGCTAGCTGCTAACGGTACTTAACTGCTAAGATTTTGCCCAAGGGGATGTAATATTAAGAAACTGCACAAAATCTTGCAGTTTTAATATGTAAAAACTATTCTTTGAAAATGTTTGCTTTGCTAATTTGACAGAATATCCAAAAATAAAGCAATATTCGCAGTAGGCAAAGTTATTGTCTTAAAATGCTTATGTTAATGTTTAAGCTAAGCAGCTTTCCACCTGTATAAATCACCTTTAATAATAAATTCAAAGTAGCGGTCACTATGAGTACATCACCGATTACAACAGTTTCAGAAGACACCTTATGCAACAGTTATAACACCATTCTCCTACACCCTATTCACAGAAGCCTGGTGCAAAGTGAAAATAAAAATACTCTGGTTTTTTTTTTCTGACCGTGTATTGTGGCGTAAATTGAGAGAGGTCTCGTTCGGCAGAGGACGGACAAAGGCTGAATTGATTGATTTGTAATTTATATATTTTGATTGATTTGTAGGTATTTATAAAAAACGTTTTATGAACGAATCCCGATAAATAAAAAAATACTTTGGATTATTTTATTAGGGGTCAACAACTGTGTCCTGGGACTTCCTTCCGAGGGCTTACCCGGGGCTCCCAACCATAGACTGTTAGCCGTTACGTGAGGTTTTTATGTCGGTAGGAGTCCGGCATAGCATCCAAGATGGATTTTCCCTCACGTTAAAAATAAAAAAGGGTACTTCTTATAGAGATAAGTTATATTTATCACATACAGACGCTTAAAAAAATGTAGGTAGGTACGTATTCAACTATCTACTTATCACACAAAGCTTTGCAAGAATAAAGTCATATTTCTATTTTCATGTTACCTACGTAAGTAAATTATCAAAGATGATGAAGAGACAAAGGTTTTTTTAGATTGCACAGTTACAATGAATGAATGATTATATGAATTGAATGGCATGATTAATAGACGCGACCCTTTGTTTGTTTGTTAACATATTGTAGGTAGGTACCAGGATTCCGCGAACAAGGTGCCTGTAGGATTTTAACAAGAGCTGAAGTAGGTATTTTGCTCGAGGTACGATGCTAGGGGTAGTCAACTGCTCAAGCACATTTGCTTATTTAGAATTAGGTATATGACACGCCGTTGCATTGGTCACTATTGCTCATTTTGAGACATATGTAATAAAACTAGTAAGTAGATATAGCACTTAAGATTCGTTTAAAATTTTCATATAGGAATTTATTTTGATTAGTTCTAATCGTTCTTTTTTGCTGATTGTACTTATTATGTTAATGTTTTGTAATAAAGTAGTTGCCTACATAATATTCCTTATAAAGTCCAGTTCCAGAGCTTGGAAAGCAAGAGTAACAAAAGTAAATTGCTTTGGGGCTTCAATATTTTGGCAATAATATATTTTAATTACGTACTAATTAGTCTGATTGAAATTAATATCATATAAGATACAAGCACAATTCGCTTTATAAATTGCGCTGTCCTGTTTGTAAATTGACTTCCATGTATGCGAGTTAATAGTTATATTACATCCTATGACGGTAAATTCTTGTATTTTAATAAAGGTTAGGTATGTCTGCATCCATGAATACCTCTCTAAACGTAGCAAATATCTATCCATGAAGATGCCAATATTACTTTATACACCTAGTCATATTTTTAAAATGCTAGATGAAATTCCAATCTCACATCAACTAAACCACTAATTGACTTATTTTATCACGAAATATTTTGGTTGCTCAATCTTCTTCAACCCGAATTAATTATACCGAGTCTACAACAACCATTAATGATTTACCTACATAATTTTTTAAACAATTCTGAATAAAGCATTTAATACGGCCAAAGGCTCAGACACACTCACTTTCATTTTTGATGCATAATAGAAAATACGGTACCAACGGTACTCTAAATTAATTTTGTGAAGTACCTTCTAATAACTGTAACTATATTCTTGTAATGAAAATAAACGTGGTCGGGTAATAACAGGTAATGAGAAGCGATACTTATCGGAGATACCGAGTACCGACTATAGAATACAAGTGCGCACGTCCCAGTATGGAAAACTGGTTGCCACATTTTCAATGCTAAAGTGACCATAACTGGTAGCCGGAACGAGTACATAGAATGCGTTACGCCACGGCAATAATCTCATCATAATCTCATAACTTGTACTTAGATCATACATACAAACAGAAAAAGTCATCTTCATTGCGTCAAAAAAGGAATCATCAGTAATAATGACATATGAATGTTATGCCAGTATTACTGATGGTGGCTAGTCAGCTAAACAATGCTTTCAAACGGCTCAAGTAGCATCGCCTGTCGTGCAGTGCATACCTTTGTAAAACTAATTTTGAACACAGTTGTCATTTAGTGTTCATAAAAGTATGAGGAGAAAAATATTTGAGGTACGAAGGTCATTGAATGATTACAGAACCTTATTTTGCCCGTAAATATAACCCTTGTAACTTTTGAAGTACCTAATAAAAACAAACCATTAAATTCATTACCTACTAATTAAATTGTTTATAGTAAGGTTACTTGTAGATAAGAGTTTAACTCAAAACATTATGACGTAAGATACGGCAATTATTCGGCATTCCAATTTATTTTATATTTACTATCATAGTTTAGTTTAGGTAAATACCATTATGATATTATGGCACTGAATCGTAATCTACAATTTATAGCACTGTGGGTACCTGTATCACCATTAATTTAATGAAGCCTCTTTCACGTTTGACTAAGTTCAAACTAAAGCATTTTCAACCCTACTTAATAATATCAACTATAAATTAATAAACCAATTGGTACAACGAAGTACTTGATTCCCATACCGAGTAGGTTGGGACCACCTACTTAAATAAAATCACAACTTCATTTTTAACTAATTGTCTCCTTAAATAAATAAATTGCTCGCATAGATAATCACGTGGCAACACCATGTGCCCATTTACGCTCGAGCTGCTTGGTCCGCTGTACCCTTTCTGACCCGTGGTCCACCTAAGTGTTCCACTTTTGACTTCTGTAGCGTTGGTCCACCTGGGTGTTCCAAGGTTAACTTTGTACCCCCTGGACCACCTAGATGTTACACGGTAAACTCCTGTCTCGTTGTTCCACGGTTAACTTAAAGATAATAAATCAATAAGTAAAATTGCTTCGCTAAGGGCGCAAACTGCTCAAAGTTTTTTTCTGATTTAAAAATCGTTATAAATTTTAGAAAGACCATAACAACATAAGTATTAAGGAGAGCAACGTGACAGAAGTTAACCATGTAACACCTAGGTGAGCTACTACAGCCCCTTTCTGACCCGTGGTGTGGACCACGGAGTCCACGGGGTGTACGAGTACTTTCATTCGTACATTATGAGCATAAATTATCGCGTCCTTGAATATGTCCTCGATAGACCAATCCAATCACCCAGTATAATACAATATTGCACAAAGAATATTGTTCATCTCAAAAAGCATGCCTTATGCTCAATTCCGCCTCTCGCAGATTTTAACTGTCATCTCATACCGTGTTCAAGGCCACATTTTAAAACTATCATTACCTACACCTACATTAGTACTTGCAACTATTAGGTACTAAATATTATAGTCTCAATACAGGAATAGTTATGTAAATATATAACAGAAGAAAAACTATTTACTGATGTAGTCTTGCTATAGGCACTCTTCGATTTAACTTCTACGCGAGATATTTTTGTTGTATCGGTAATTGTCATTATCTCAACGTCTCTCATATTACATGTTACATCATATCTCCATCACGCTCTATCACAGAGTAACTTTGAATATCAATTATCTTTTACCAATTAACAACAAAACTACAATTCCATCAAGCACAAGAAATGTGAAAGGTATTCAAATTATCTCACTAATTCCATATACGTCACAGCAACTAATTACTCACAACAGCCCGACTCATTCTCTTAATATTTCTTTTTAACTTACTCTTATTAATTGATTTAGTAGAGTGGACGAGTGTAATTTGTATAAAAATGTAATATCGTTAGACTATTAAATTCTAAGAACGCTTCTGAGCCCATTTCAAATCGTCGGCTCTCGGTTTACAGCCAGTCAATGCTTCAATTAAAGTCTCTAGCGTGGACCAGAAGTGCAACTTTTCTAGAGGCCAATTGAGCCAACCGGTGGTGATGCAGAAGTAAGTCTCGTGCGGCGCGACGTGGTGGATACGGTGGTGGCGGCGAGGCAGCACTATGTGCCATTCCTGTAACCATACCACCCACATCGGCAGCCCGAAATATGTATGTGACCATTTATGGATCTGAAAAGGTAGATAATTCAAATTCAACAATTGCGACTGCAACTATAAAGTCTCTAGTCATTTATCATTTACGGAAAATGGGCACGATAAAATTAATGTGAGTAGGTAGAGTTACGGAAATGGGGCCAATAAACATGACACAATATTTGTGATAACTACATAATTAAACTGGTCTCTAAATCAATCTACAAGTAGGTGGTACCTTTATTTTTACGGGGTTAAAAAGAGTTATGTTGCTGAGTCAGCCTGTTAACACGCCACTGCAACCTGGTCGAATCGTTGCAACAAAACATCATTTTTACGCGTAAAAATAAAAATAGGTAGGTAGGTACCTGTAGTATGGAACGCGGTAGTTTAATAATAATAATAAATCATTTAATTCAGGTATTAACACCCATAAACATCAATTAATAAATTACAAACACTAAATTAACAGTTCTAAAATACAATAAATAAATAAAATAAAATAAAACTAGTACAGACAATAACATAAAATACCAACAGCTAATTCGAATAATAAAACAAACAATAAAATTAAATAAAAGCATATACCATCTTCTGTCTATACATATAATAAAACTATAGAGGGTCGAGAGTCTGTACATGGAAGATATTTTGAAAATTTTCTTTGTAGGGCGTTCTCTAATCGATACTGAAGCCGAAAATGTAATTTAAACTTTCATGTCTGTCTGTCTGTCTGTCTGTCTGTCTGTCTGTCTGTATCCCGAATAAGTATCACGCCGAAACTACTGAATCGATTTGAATGAAACTTGGTACAATCAGAGCCTATAATCCGAGGAAGGTTCTAGGATACTTTTGATCCCGACATTTTGCCCGGTTCCTGTGGGAGAGGGGATGAAAGACAAAATGGTTTTTAAGTTGTAACTTCTTAATGCGTAGACCGATTCCAAAAATTGTCCCAGTGTTATAAAGAGAGTACTTTAAGGATTTTTTTACACAAGTTTCAATGATGAGAGTTTTGTAGTTCAGGAATTAGAGGCATCTCAACTTTCGCAAAACCTAGAAATTAAAGGGTTCCTTTGAATCTAAGTGCAAATCTAGACTGGCGTGTTGGCTTAATCATAAAAGAGTTATTGGGCTTAATCATAAGAGAGCTATTGTAAAATAATTCAGTCCGCGCCGAAGGTGTGGACTGAATTGTTTTAGAATGGACTTAATCTTTAAGCTCTTTTATGATTAAGCAAACAGGGCAGTTTCATACGCTCCCATGAGTCTGTTGAAAGAATTGCTGTCCTTTTATACACCTTATGTGGCGTAAACGAAGTTGCGCGGGTCAGATAGTACTTATAATAAAACTGTTGAGGGTCGAGAGTCTGTACATGGAAGATATTTTGAAAATTTCAATTGTAGGGCGTTCTATAATCGATTCTGAAGCCGAATATGTAATTTAAAATTTTCATGTCTGTCTGTCTGTCTGTATCCCGAATAAGTATCACGCCGAAACTACTGAACCAATTTGAATGATACTCGGTACGTTCCGAGCTTATAGTCCGAGGAAGGTTCTAGGATACTTTTGATCCCAATATTTTGCGCGGTTCCTGCGGGAGAGGGGATGAAAGACAAAATGGTTTTTTAGTTGTAATTTCTCAGCGCGTGGTATGATTTAAAATCTTTTTTAGTGGTGGAAAGGGTCGTCCTTTAAGGATCGTTTTACAAAAGGTTCAATGTTGGGGATTTTGTAGTTCAGGAATTAGAGACATCTCAACTTTCGCAAAACCTAGATAGAACTATAGAATTCAACGGTTCCTTTGAATTTGAGGGTATATTCTAAACTGGCGCGTTAGGTTAGGTCACGCCGAAGGCGTGGACTGAATTGTTTTAGAATAGACTTCTTTAAGATCTTTTATGATTAAGCAAACAGGGCCGTTTCCCACGCTGCTTGATAAGTCTGATGAACAAGTACCCCTGCTTTCGTACACTTTATGTGACGTAAACGAAGTTGCGAGGGTCAGCTAGTTAAAATAATAAATTCAATAAAAATAAAAATAGATACAATAAAAATTTGTTTTTATTGCATAAAACAATCAAATATAATTAAATAAAAGCAAGTATAATAAAAAATACTAATAAATACTAATAGTTATTTTTTACTTTTTTACAGGTTTATATTGTTCTTTTTTTTGTGAGTCGGGGGTTTTTTGAATTTGTAATTTATTTTTTTTATTTCATGTTTTTATAAGGGTTATTATTCAGAGCTAATGCGAATTGCGCAGTGTGGTTACAGAATTAGAAATACATTCCACTCCTCATATCTTTCGAACGGCTAAACCGATTTTTATAAAACATAGCTAAGAACACTCTACCCTAATCCATCTTTCAAACAAAAGAAACAGAATTAAAATCGGTTCATCCGTTTGGGAGCTACGATGCCACAGACAGACTTACTAAAGCACACACACACAGACACACACACACACACACACACACACACACACACACACACACACACACAGAGACACACACAGACACACACACACGCACGCACGCACACACACACACACACACACACACACACACACACCAGACACACACACACACACACACGCACGCACGCACGCACGCACGCACGCACGCACGCACACACACACACACACACGTCAAACTTATAACACCCCGTTCGGGTTTCAGTCAGGGGTTAAAAAAAAGTTAGTATAGATCATTCTCAAATCATCAAAGAAGTCACTTACCTGATTAGTCATTGCCACAAAAATGCAAAACAAGTACGAGTAAGCAATCCAATGAAATTGTTCATCGATGCTAATTTTGTCGTACGTGAGAAGCTGCCATACAATCCTTGCTAAAATCGGTATCGTTATAGCGAAGTTGTCCCCATTAGTCTCGACGAAATCATGTCTCGTAATTGATGTGGGGTCAATGTGATGTTCGCGGAACGGACGCAAGAAATTCTGAAAGATTTAAGAAGAAACATGTAACCATTATATTATTAAGATAGCGTTAGTTTCCCAGTGATTTTTTCTATAGTATTGTTTGTGCTTAAACTCAAAAATAAAATCAGAGGTGGCCAACCAGTGGACCGCGATTGACTGGACAATTAGTGGTCTAGTAGTCGATCTTGGCAAGGCAAAAAGGTAGGCTACCTTTATATCAAATTCCGAGTACCGAGCACCTACCTAGGAAAAATTAATCAATTGGTAGATCGCACAGGATGTTAGAAAATAAAAATTTTCTTGGATCTAATTAAGTTGACCATCCCTGATTATAATAATGAATGTGTGAAGTTATTGTTGCTGGTGCTAACATACATTTTGCAAGTCATAATAGGCCAATGAACAATACACAGTACAGTAAATTCTCTATGACAAAGTCTGCTTTTGCTTGTACTCGGTTTTATAAACTACACGATAACCCTAACACCCACAACCCACAATACATAATACTGTATTAAGTATGTTGATTCTGTTTAGTTGCGTTATTATCAGATATTTTCAGCCAGTTTCACTTTTGAACCGTCTATCTTTATAGTTTCTGTTGAAATATGCTAAGAGATTTTCAGCAGACATCAATATATATACGGAGAGAATTAATTCGACCAGACACAATAAGTTTATGAATGTAATTTCACAAAGGAAATTGGGGTTTACAGTGTGGTTAACTCGTGGTGGCTGGGCATAGCAATGACCCGAGCACGCACGTAATTTAAACTCGAACGACTCACGCAATCTTTGCAAATTTAACACGTTTAAGAGTCAGTACCTGTTGAATCTTAGTTATTTAAGTACCTAAACATAACATACACTGTTTTGATTTTAGACTGTTTGAAGTAGGTAACCCTCCAGACCAGTCTGGTCTGGAGAAGTAGAATGGAATACCATTCTACTTCTAGAATTCTCATTCTAATTCTTACGAAAATAGCAATAATAATTGCTATTTTCGACGAAAATTGATATACCTAGGTAAGTAATAGAAAAAAAAATTGTTTTGGTAATGTTATAGGACACCCATTCGTTCCACATAAATGGTCTTGACACGAGTCCCGTGGAACACCGCACGACATTTTTCGTCGAAGAAACCATGCCAAATTAATCCAATATTTCTAATAATCTTAAAATAATTAGGCATTAGATTAGGTACTAGTTTTATTCTTGGTAGTAAGGCATATAGAAATGTGCTAATAATAAACTACAAGACTAATAGTGACAATGTTGCACATGCAGATAAATAAAAGCAATGCCAAAAATTACTATATTATAATGAAGTGGAAGTTCTCATAGTCATAAGTCACCAAAGATATTGGCCGGGGCTACTAGTTCTGGTCCGCAATTAAGTGTGAAGCTACATAAATTTAGAACTGTTTTTCATGTATCTGTTTACATTATAGGTATTACACTTGATTGGGAACCACCACATTTTAATGTACCTACTAGTAAATATACCAATGCAGAATGTAACAAACGAATACCTAGTAAATGGAGCGTAAGTACCCTCAATATTAAAGATTATGCAATTCACTGTAAGGAAACATTCCTTATTTATGGAATTTAGAGAGATGGATCAATACATAAACCTCCTTACTAGAAATACAAAAAAATATTATCTTCAATTATTGTTTCCTTAATGTTCTTCTTTGGAGGAAATGTACGTCAGAATAGGCGGTCGGATCGTCGGCGTCCCCACAGGAAAAAAATAAAAGAAAAATGTTGTTCTTAAAGAAGAACACGATTTATCTTTTATTATTTTCGTAACAAACCTACAACGCTAACAACGCAATATCGCTATTGTAGGTTTGTTAGCGCTAAGCGCTGAACCAGACGCACCATTTTTTAAACTAAATGCGCTTAGGTACAAATTCTAAAAATTAAGGAATTTTTCCCTATCTTAATATTGCTTCATCTTCAATGTTAAGTGGTATATCCCTTGCTTTTGCGACAATCTAGATATAATATTCCAAATAAGTGCAGAACAAACATGCTTGGGCGAAAATGGAATAATCACCTACATGCATATCTAGTCTGTATATAATAAATATTTTCTTTCGTGAAGAAACAGTACCATTTATTTGTACTGTCTGTGGTGTATGGACTCATGTAGGTACATCATTTGATTGAGTTACGTACGGCTCCAGTACAGGCCGCAGGCAGCTAGTCGGTAGATAATTCAATTCATTTCAATAATAGATTATATTTTGCTCACATTCATTCATCAGGTTCATTCTTGCAAATCTATGGCCTGAACTACAATGACGAAAACGAAAATATTCTAGGGAAACTATCTCAGAGAAAACTAAAGAAATTTTGGCGTGCTTGGATAGCATTAATTTTTGAGATTCTAAAAGATGCATTTTATTATGCACCGTAAAAAAAAAATTAGCCTACAACTTCTTACTTGTCCAGCATCTACCTGTATACACGCCTCGATGAGTTGAAAGTTGAGAAGTTCTATTATGACATAGGTAATGTGTAAAACGAATCCGAAAACATAAACCTTTGGCAATAAAATATTCGAGTAGGTAACTGCATCTCTAATGAAGAAATTGTAAAAACGAACGAATGTAATCAACTGATCAATCGATTAATACGAATGGCCGTTGTGGTGTCCATTCCTATTAATTGATTGGAAAAGATTTCAATAAGTATAGAGTACGTGCTACAAGGCATAGTGTGACACAGCCAAGTAACAGTAAGTGGATTCGCGGATAAAGTGCCGTTCTGCACGATCAAATATTACTCAACAAGGGACTCAATCATTGGATCGAGCTACAAAATCCGAAGTTCCTGTCCACCGACCGCCACTATTACCCTAGGATGGTTCAGGAAGCAGTTGAAATAAAGAAGCACAGGACCTTCAACCGGGAGGACGGATATAAGCTCTCTACAGCGTGAAATCCGGTAATTGATGCCTTTAAAGTCTCGCAACAGAATAGTGAACGCGCCCGCGGATACGGTCAGTGTTGTGTGCCGTGTTTCCACAGATTGACATTTTCGGGGGTACTTCAAAAACTCCTGACACATTGCAGAATCTCCAGCCTACATGCATCAGTCGCCTCGGGACCACGATAGGTGTAACAACCCTATCGAAACGTCGGTGAACAAGAACGTACCGAAAACCTTTATTTAATAGTAAGATAGTGCCGCGCGAAATCCCGTTTTCAATACAATATTAGTCTGCATTTATGTTCTCACTCATGAAGTAGTGCCATAATCATGTTAAGTGGCAAGTATTTGCTTCGACCTTATACATACACAACCTAGAAAAGGTCGCAGGTTGGGACTAGATGCCGAGTCGCAGGACCGTGTGTTTCGGCGTATATTGGAATTGGAAAAGGCCTATGTCTAGCAGTGAAATGCAAAAGGCTGATTTGATTGTTTGCATGATACTGCAGTATGATGTCGACTATTTTTACTATCTCTGTTGGACTCCACAGAAATATCAGGATAATAGCTTATTGAACAGTAGACAGTTCTTCAGAATTACTAGTCTTGGTACCTTGATCTCTGTCATGCTTATGGGTAAATGCATGATAGCGGCTGGGGTACACTGCACAAATTGTGATAAAATCTACTGTGTACTAAATGGCTTTTGCATTTTATCAGTGACATGTTCTACTTATCAATATGACTGATGACAGTGATAGTAATTGATATGAAAACAATGAAATATAATTATAAATGCCTTGTTTCACAAAACATATATGTGAATCAAATGTAGACAATGTAAACATGGATTGTTTATAAACTTTGGCAGACAACCTTATGGTCTACCTGGTCAAAGTGGACACTGTCATTTAGGAATGTATTACACCATCACCCAGTCTATGGCCATTGGTATGATTTTTTATTTGTGAAAAATCCTCATGGATTGCATGCTGGACTTTTACCAACTTAAACCACACAGTGCCTTGCGATCTGTCTAAGACCAGGACTCCCTGGTACACCCTCAGAGAGATAAACCCAGGGTGGTGAGTGAAATGATAGAAATTGCCCTCAAACTAACACATTCTCAGAACACAAACCATTAGACATAGAATATGCATAAAAAAAAAATATTCATGGACATCTCACATGAACATCGACATCTCATAAGAACATAACATCCTACAAAATTAGTGATGGGGTTCAACAAGGTCTGCAAGGAGAGGATTACACATTGACAATTCCCATATCTTGTCTTTTCATTGAGTTGAAGCAATTTTGCACATAACTGCAGATGTTCTATGGAAGTATGCAGTTGCACACAAGGTCAAAATTAAATCAGAATATACCTATGTCCAACAGTGGACTGTGTGATACTCAATTCTTTGATTTGACATCTTTAAATAAAATTGTGTATGATGTGAAAATGACCAAACATATATTTAGGAAATGTATAGTGATACATGTAATATTCTTATCTACATATTATCAGATAGGTAGTGGCAATGGCAAGAATTTAAAGTGAGGTAATTGATTATCGGAAATGAGTAAATAAGATAAGCTGATGAGAATGTTGTTACAGTACACAAAAACATGTATAGCTAGATACAGTTTATGAAATACATTATTACTTTGCCTATAAGAGGAAGATCAACTGCTCCCCAAGTGTCAGCAGCCCAATGAACTACTCCTGATGCAAAGTCTGCTGTTAGAACACCAGCCAGTGCTGCTAGTAATAACGAAGCATCTGCTCGAGTGTGTCTAACCATTAAAAGGCCAGCAATGACACAAAGTGTGCAACAAAGCACCACACACACCAATTCTTGGATTCTTTTGCCTGTTAAAATAAAAATTAGGTACAATCTCATTCCTTATAAAAAATATGCCTCCTTTAAATCAGCTACATAGGTGTATTGTAAAAGAAATCTAGATCGCTACTGGAAAAGGAAAATCCATAACAGCATTCATTACACAGTTTTCTATTTTAATTAAATCTCATTCAATTGCATAGTACAAAAATAACTGTAAGTAAGTATATTACTAAAAAGACATGACATTAAAATTGATAACACCTATTACAATAATTTAAACTACTCAGTGTTGTCTCTGTAAAACCATAAAGGCTCTTACCTGGACTGTATAGTTCAGCAAGCTCTTGAGCCCCTTTATGTCTAGGGCCCCAGCGTAAGTCTGTGCCCACTACACTTGGCAACTGTGTATTGGCATTAGGGTCATCTTCAGACATGGAATGCTCGAGAATTTGGCGTTCAGTTTTCACCGGTGCCATTAAAGTTGTAGCCATACAACTAGCATACTCAAAATGATCACAACTTATACCACTAAGACCATCCCTGTTCGCACACGGGGGTATAGGCAACGGTAAAGCCATCACTTACGTTGCTATTGGTAATAAGTAACTGAAACAATTCGAAATACTGTTAAAATATTCATGACTACGCTATGCGTAGTATTTTCCATTAATTATCCCTCGCAAGTCACTATTTTTTAAATATATTTTTAATTAAACAACTTTAAACACAAGACCTCTATAGCTACTGCTATTTGCGTACATAATCATAAGTAATACACAAGAATCTTACTAGTTTTACAATTTGTCTTTGTGTTTAAATAAAATGTAATAAATTTAAATTCTTCGCACTGTCGCAGCTGAATACGAAGTCCGGATTATCTGACAGCTATTGACAGCAGTGCAGTGACAGCCAGCAGAAACGTCAGAAACTAATCTGTCTATGGGCAAAAATGTTTTGATTTGTTCATTCCACATGGTGACAGGCTAAAGTCAGAGACGATGCTGCCTAGCCATTAATATTGAATTTAGACGTCTACGTAGTCATTATAATATGGTTGTCAAGGCAAAGGTAACATATTAATAGGTACTACTGTTAATCAAACTACGAACAAGAATTGCGATACATATAGTCCGTTCACAGTTAATTTACCTCTGACAGATCGTTTTCTGTAAGTTGGTATTGCAGTAAAGTCCCCCTAAAAGTGCCAGCTTCAGACATTTTACCGCATATTAGAGGAGATTATAAGATGGAACTAGTGGTGGTTAATATATCGTATAGCAAATTACTTCGCATGCTGTATACTTATAGCATAAAGCAAACGATATTTTTGCGTTTAGTTTTTGCTAGATGCTAGATGCGATATAGTAATGTTGTTCTCTTTCTCTATCACCTGTTTCACCTGTCTGGCGCCATCCAAGGCGGCGCGCGGTGCTAGCCAATCGCACAGGTGCGGTTCGTTTAGCAATATAGCAATAAAGCAAATCCATCGTTCTTCCCCGATATCGGAGTGTCACAGGACTCGGCGTCCAGTCTTCGCATATCGCGTGCTGGCGATTGTTTATTGTTTGTTTTAGCGCAGCGCGTGCTTTTTGAATTCGCGATCTCGGAGTTCGGTCGGACGGTTCAGTAATAATAATTTGAACGATGTTTATATTAGTTGATTTTTGGTTGGTTGGTTTAGCTTTGAAGTGTAAATAGTGTAAGTAAATAGATATTGTTTTGTGATTATCTAGTGTTTGTGTTTTTATTAGTTCGGTTTAAATAAATCTAAGTATACAATACAAATAAATAAAATTGGAGTGTCTGTTTGTAATATTAAAATAACCGCTTTCTACTACATGCATACGAATGTATATACGGTACACATACCAAAATATATATTTTTAAAATTTTTGTCTGTCTGTCTGTTTGTTTTGGCTAATCTCTGGAACGGCTGGACCGATTTGGACGGGACTTTCACTGGCAGATAGCTTATGTAATAAGGAGTACCTAACTTAGGCTACTTTTATCCCGGGAATAAGTTCCCACGGGAAGCGGGAACGGGAACAAATTTTACGCGGGCGAAGCTGCGGGCATCAGCTAGTATTAGATAAAAATGTAGAAAAGTGATTTGCCGATACGGAACTTCTTTAGTAAGGCCTAAGCGAGCCTGAAAAGTATGAAGGAAAGTTCATTGTTATAAATTGTATAAACACGAATACACGTTGTAGGTAAATAGGTATGTACATAAAGTTATAAACCATACTGTCATCAGTCCGAATTGCGAATTAATATATAGCAGTTGCCGCGCTTCCTTAAAATACACCCACCGCATTGCCTTTGTATGTAGCATACGCGTATAAAAATAGTTTGCTATAACAAAGCATGAAAAAAAACTTGCTATAAACATACAGCATATATCATCTAGCAAGTTGTTGCTTTATAGCAACTTAGCACACTACTAGATGGAACCGTTAAGACTGCGAGTTTTTTTTAAATGTAAATATTCAGTAGTCAGTATAATTAATATTAAGTACTAAATACGTAGCCGTAGTTCTGTTACTAAAACATTTTTCTTAAGTTTCATTTTTAGGGTTTCGTAGCCAAATGGCAAAAACGGAACCCTTATAGATTCGTCATGTCTGTCTGTCTGTCTGTCTGTCTGACTGTCCGTCCGTGTGTCACAGCCATTTTTCTCCGAAACTATAAGGCCTATGCTATTGAAACTTGGTAACTAGATGTATTCTATGAACCGCATAAAGATTCTTTTATAAAAATAGAAAAAAAGTAGTAAATTTTTGGGGTCCCCATACTCATAACTGAAACTCAAAATTTTTTTTTTCATCCAACTCATACGTGTGGGGTATCTATAGATAGGTCTTCAAAAATGCTATTGAGGTTTGTAACATCATATTTTTCTAAAATGAATAGTTTGCGCAAGAGACACTTCCAAAGTGGAAAAATGTGTGTCCTCCCCCCTCTAACTTCTAAACTAAGAGAATGATAAATCTAAAAAAAATATATGATCTTTATTGCCATAAAAACTACCAACGAAAATTAGTTTGAACGAGATAGAGCTGGTAGTTTTTTTTTAATACGTCATAAACCGCAATTTTCGGTTAGAAAAATCACTACCACTGCGAACGTGTTAAAACATCAATCAAAGTTACAACGAACTATAAGAACTTTTATATTATGTTACTAGCTGCTACGAAACCCTTCATGAGCGAGTCCAACTCGCACTTGGCCGGTTATTATTTACATAAAATGGATATGTAGGTAATTCAAAAAGACAGTCATCACCATCACCAAGGAGGGCAAAGGTGCTGCTTCCACATCTCAAATAATTTCCACGCCCGAAAAAAAGGCAGCAAAAGAAGAAAATAAGTTTCGACTTAAGGAGTACCTACATGGGAGAAATCTTAGTATGGTAATACGAAAATTAGGGAAGCCAATCTCACAGCTAGAGGTAAATTAACTATGAACAGACCAAACAGACTATACGAATAAGAGTGATTAAGAGATTGGGCACTTCAGTGCATTTCCTAAGTCAACCGCTGGAAAATATAGGTACTTTTCTTGAACTGGGTATGACTAATTTAAACGCAATGCATACGCATATCTTGCAATAATATGACTATTCAAAAAGAGAAGTTAAAAAAGAGGAAAATTAAAGAATTAAAATAGTACGTATCTATAAAAAGAACAATAATATGTACATAATCATCCTCTGGCCAGGAGAGGGATTTTACGCGCATGTCCATACACACGCCGGCCGCCCGTAGCCGAGATACTTGGTGAGTCACAGAGCGTCCAGAAGCTCGCGCGTGTGATGCATCGAGGAGCACGAAATATGCTTGTACTGGTCGCGTTGCTCTATGAGTCTGCATACGCGTTAGCACCATTCGCTTGCCCTTGTCCCAAATCATTTGGGGTAATGGACAATAACGTCTTGTTCTCTCATTTCTCCCCATTAGGTACTGGTTATCACACCATTCACTCCTTTCGCAATAATTTATATAATTCTTTTTATAACCTATCTATTGCTTCTTCTGGCACTAGATCCCTCAACTTCGAATTCCTAGCTATTTTGGTTACCTACATGGCTTTCAACTCTTCTCATCACATGCCCATACCATGACAGACAGTTTCCTTCCTCTCATTTTTTTCAGCTACTGATGCCACCATCAAACTCCCTCTGATATACCTACATTCATCTTAAAATTCTCATTTTTGCTACATGCACCTTCTGTTCGTCCATCTTCTTAACGATCCAACATTCTAAACCCTACAGTACGACGGGCCTAATAACCTAATTATTAATTTATATATTTTACCCTTCAGCTTGAGCATTCGTTGATCGTGGGTCGCATGTTGGTACTGTGACCTGTCGCCATCGCAACCATCCGATGCATTGTGTCGCGGTCCCCCGATCTGTTGCCCATTGTACGGTTCAGTTGTAAGGATCTTCATGGGTCAAGGACGACCTTCATGTGTTTTTTCCATCTTTGAAATCCACCCATTTCCATCCAATCATGGATGGATTGACGGACTAAAGACAAGGCAGTACAAGGGACCATACAAGTTTTTTTCAGTGCCCGCACTGAATGTTATATTTTTTAATCGTATATGTTATATTTTTTAATCGTATAACTACGGAAAATTAATATTTTCCATAATCCGGTTGAATCTATCCTCAGCTAACTTTTCCAGACAAGGCAACCGGAGCACAAATTTTTTCAGTGTCCACACTGAATTTTACATTTTTTAATCGTTTAATTACGGAAAATTAATATTTTCCATAGTCCGGTTGATCGAACAACTGAACCGTACTATGGGCAACAGATCTTGACCCAGGTACTTACCTAAACTCGTGGTATTTGTTGAAGTTCGCCACGCTGCTAAACATAATGGTCACGCCTTTATACCCGAAGGGGTAAGCAGAAGCATATTACAGGCCCAAATTTCACCTTCTTAGAATTTGTCTTACGTAATAGATGGTGAGCCGTATTGCCGTGTTGAGGCGCAGGATGTGACTGCCTACTGTTGAAATTTTTCAAGCAGCCTAAAAAGGCCTTCAACTTGGCTTAACGACTGCCATTTTAATGGCAACCGGGACCAACGGCTTAAACTACCTTCCGAAGCACGGAAACTAAACTTAACCACATACATTGCTATGGCGATAGCACTCTATAAATAAATAAATAGGTATTCACTGACATTTTATGTGATTCCAAATACGCTAGGACCACGGATAAGAACTTTTAAACCTTTTTATACTTTTTTTTTGTTGTTGTAAGTTTCAACTACATAGAAACACCAAGACTCTCGTGACCAATATTTATGAATCATACAATGTGGTGGGAATAGAACCCACGTCCCCACGACCTCATGAGTCGTAGTCGCACTTTACGATCTCTAGACCAACGAGGCAGTCAACCTCTGCACGGGAGTTAGGAGTTAGGTACTCTGAATGTCCAGCGGCGGCGGGGCGCGGCGGACCGACGACGCTGACGGCGACGTTGAGAGGAGGAGACAGCAACTTCTGACTGATCTCGATGGGAATACTACGACTGTTGTTGTTAACTCTACACCAAATATTTACTTAACATCTAAAATGATCATTCCTTTACTTTAAAATTACATTCAGCGTGCTTATGTAAGTGATTTTAAATGTTCGCAAGCTCTTCTTGTAATAGGTAAATCACAAACAACGAAAATAATCCTGAGCGTTTACGTCGAAGCTGCGAAGTTAAAAATAGTATCGGCGCATGCGCATCCCAACCTTACTCATGTAGTTCAAAGCTTGTAGATAGAAAGCTAGAGCCGATTTTATTTTTTATCTTCAACAACATAATATTTCCAGCGTATTATACCAAAAATATATAATACAAAAAGATAGAAGTACAATGAGGGTAAGTTTTATTAGAAGTATTATTAACTAACATGGATATTGAGGCATCTGAAGCTATTTACGTTACAATTTATTTTAGAAAATATTGGAACATTACCTATGTTTATTAAAAACCGGACAAGTGCGAGTCGGGATGGCCAGCCGATGGTTCCGTAAAAATTACATAATTATAATACCTAGTTCAGAAATAAATTCTAGCAGTTTTCTTAAACCCAACAAACGTGATTTTTTACCGGTTCTTTGGTACGGAACCCTCTGTGCGCGAGTACGACTAGCACTTGGCCGGTTTTTATGATTGACTTCCTCCCCTCTACTCATGCGTTCGTGAAACAAAGGGTCTTGACCGACAGACAGAGGGACCATAAAGTGGGTTCAGTATTTCCTATTGTGGAATGGAACCCTAAAATTCGGTCTAGTCTAGTGCGTTTTGGGTCACGCGCAAACAGGGTTCCGTAGCGGATAGCCTATGAAATTTTAACACTGACTAATCAGTACATTTACTTCAAAAAAATATTTTAATTCGAAAAGTGCCTTGGAACATCTTTCATTGACTGATTTTCTAGAATTCTAGAATACGATTTATTACCGTAAGACTACCGTCTGTTCTCGAAATCCAATAACTAATTAATTATATTTTTCAGACTATTATGTCGAGATACAAACAACCAAAAACGTTAGAAGTTTTATCATTAGGCAAACTTGGAGATTGGGTGGCACAGCAAGCAGAAAGACAAATGATACCTATCGCGATGCTCTCACAAAGAAATATAAATATCGCTCAATCAACATTATCGGAGAACATTCAATGGATGCGCACATATTTAGATTATAATGTTCCATGGATGCTTCAGGATTTACTTGCCAACGAAGCTATAAGGGCTTTATCAAACTTACTTGAGAAAACTAAAAATTCATTAGGATTTCGACCTTCGATGGGAAAATTTGTTAGCCAAATGAATGTTATTGTAAGAACGTGTGAGGTTTTGTTTACAAAAAAAATAACAGTAGTAGTAATAGACGCCCTTCCCAAGATGTTAAGATCTGTTTTCTATACCAATTTACATATGCTCACCGGACTTGTTTATTTAAATTTAGGATCGCTCTCCGGGGGGTGGAAAACTGCGGATATGGAGGAAGCTGTTGTTAAATGCTTAAAGGAACTGCACTGTTTAAAATATTTAATAATAAATTATGACTGTACTGACAATGTGTTAAGATGTATTGTAGCAAATTGTAAGCTGCTCGAAAAATTAGATGTTTCTTCATCTAAATGCATTACTAACGAGAGCGTGGATATCATTTGCAAAATGCAAAAATTGAAAAGTGTTCAATTGTACAGAACTTTTGTTTCCCTACCAGGTTTTGTTAATTTGCTTATAAATTGCAAACATTTGGAAGATATAGGAAGGTGCGATGATATCGGAAGAGTTTTAGAGTTCATTGACACGAATTATTCTCAAATAATTACGTTGAACTTGAAAACTTATGTAAGTCGATACGCTACTTATCATCAATTACAATTGGCAGCACAAATGTGTCCTTACATTAGAAATATGACTGTATTTCACAAGACACTAGAAACTGATCTAATGTCCCTCATAAGTTTACAAGATTTGCGAGAGCTTAAACTACTGTCCTGTGATTTTTACGCAGATCAAATCAAACAGGTTCTTCAGGTCAAGGGTTGTAATTTAGTATACCTTCATCTCGAGCATGTGGATCAAATCGACCTAAATGCTTTAATGTATATAAGTCAGATGTGTCCGTTTTTGGAAACCTTAACGTTATATAACTGTACTCTGATAAAGCATACATCGTTATATACGAAAAAATTAGAAATACCGCCATTTCGCAATCTTAAAAAAGTTACTTGTGTATCTACTTGCACAGACGAGCAGTTACTTTTCATTCTTTCAAATTGTATAAATGCCGAGTTAATTCACTTAGGTACTGCCGTGCAACTAACAGATGATTTAGTATTCAAAATACTAGATAAGAACCCTTTAATATACTTAAAAGAACTTCGAATAATGCAGTCAGAATTTTTAACGATGACATCAATTGAAAGAATTATTCACAGTTGCATGAGTTTAGAACTACTGGTCGAGTTAGAAAGTTGGACTCAGTTATCGGATAGTGATAGAGATTATGTAAAGAATTATATAAAAATTAATAATTATAATGTGGCTACTTGTAGTACCAGAAGATACGATTCAGAACATCAATAAAATATGTATACATGTCGTACCTGATAAGCTGTGCTAAGTTATTTAACGAACCTAACGCAGGAGTACCTACCATCACTGTAGGTGCCTTCGAAAGTCATGGTGCTTTCATACGTTGGCAGATGGCCTGGTGCGGATGAAACAGTGATGTAGTTTTGTGACAACGATAGCACCGGGAAGTCTAGCAGTGCAGGTGTGTGTGGAATTCTGAGCTTTATTTACGTAGAAACGATGTGCGCATATGGGCGACAAAATGTGCTGAAAATACTCATAACACTCTTATAAGCCGTAGAAGATACCCCGGAAATCTCCGGTTACGACTACCTGCCAGCCGAATAATAGTAGGCTCAATGTGGCAGCATGGAGCGGACTAGTTTCCAATCAGGCAGAGGTCGCTAGGATTCGCGGTCGGGGCTGGTCAGGATAGGGTCGCAGGGATTTGTTTCAGTTTGTTCGATGACATGTCTATCTTGTTGGACAAAAATATAATATAGGTACCTACTTACAGTGAAAAATATACTGGAATAATTTGATAAAATGTTTTATTTCACTTGACACACATTTCGTTTGAACAGTAGATATAAAGGGAGCTTTTTTTGACGTGAAACATCTAAAGACGAATGTAAAATCGATTATTGGTGGTGGTATCGGCACATGAGTAAATATATGAAACAGAGACTAGGCTCTGAACAAACGCGCGAATCGGTACCACCCATAGATTTAGAATTTTTCGCTACCTACTCTTATGGTAGCACCACTATAATTAGGTACGTCGGCAGGCATGTAAGTGCGTCACGAAACCCTAAATTCCAAATTAATAACTTTTCACAGGTGCTTATGATAGTACTTATATACGTACATACATAGGTACATGAAGTCACGCCTTTATCCCCGAAGAGGTAGGCAGAGACCTATTATATGCCCACATTTCACCTTTTTAGAATTTGTCCCACGTAATAGGTGGTGAGCCGCATTGCCGTGTTGAGATGGACAGGCGCAGGATGTGACTACCCGCACTGTTGAAATTTTTCAAGCCGCCTAAGGCCTTCAACATGGCTAACGACTGCCATTTTACTGGCAACCTGGACCAACTGCTTAACGTGCCTTCCGAAGCACGGAAACGCTCAAATAAATGTCACAATGTGGTCACATGGATGGTCACCCATCCAAGGACTGACCATTGTGAAAGTTGCTTACTGCAGTGATCGTTTACAGAACACAGAGTCCGCGGGGCCACGAGCTCTTCGTTACTTATATTTTAACTGGCAGAGAGCAGCCGATAGAGTTACTTAGGGAGAGATTTATCATCACGCTGCTATCCATGGGAACGGAGCAGAAATCACAATTATAACAACCAATTGAATCAACTTCTTTGAGCTATTCCAAAACGAATTAAGGGCGCGGGTTAGGGGTGTGGAGTAATGAGTGATGTTCAAAATACGCCACGGGCGAAGGCGGTGGGGCACAGCTAGTCTATACTTACTAATCTTCTCTATATCATATCAAGGAAAGTTTTGATTGTTTGTTTGTATGTTTGTTTATAACTATGCATTGAATGGGTTTTGAAACTGCTGAACCGATTTAAAAATTCATTCACTGTTGGGAAGCTCGCCATCCCTGGGTTTTATACTTTCTAAATTGGGGGCCAGAAAAATTAAGAAATTTCAATGGAGGGTCAAATTTATAGGTAACTAGCTGACGCCCGCGTGCAATGTTTTTCCCGGTCACAGGGGTATGAAAAATAGATGTTGGCCGATTCTCAGACCTACTCAATATGCTCACAAAATTTCATGAGAATCGGTCAAGCCGTTACGGAGGAGTATGGCAACGAAAACTGTGACACGAGAATTCTATACTGGTTGAATTTATAGTCGTTCTGGACCCGAGAGGGGGTTACTCGGAATCAATAATGGAACCATTTCGGAGTGTCAAAACAGCTGTGCAGGTTATAATAAAAAAATGACTTCTATGTAATCTTTATCACTCGTTCGAGTTGAAACATTAGTAGCGCTTCGATTATTCATTGAACTTTTCAATGAATGAAACTCCGAAACCCATAGGTACCTACGCCGCAGCGCGTGCTTCCATGTGATCAGTTCATTGACCGAATGCATCGTTTCGATAATAATAGGTACTTAGATAATAATAAAGGACTCCAATTTCTCCTTCATACTTTACGCGGGCTTAGGACCGTCGGAAATACTTTAATATTGTTCTATTTTACTGTGAATTAATAAGGTTTATGTAATAATAATGAAAATAAACACGAACAAATAGGGAGTATTTCCGGCGTATTTAAAAAATTGGAGCTATTTACAAAATAATCAACTTAAATACCTAGACCTACCTATTCACAGTTTATTTACACTTCCCTGTACCTTAGCAACTGCTCAAAATGGAGTCCAGAACGTTCGATACACAAACGGGCACGTTTTAGGCTATTGTCTTTTAGTTTATTCAATGTGTCTCTGTCACTTTTCACTATTTCAAAGGCGTCCACTATCGCACTGCGTAATTCATCACGAGATTCGTACTCTCGAGTGTAAACTAATCGTTTTATTTCCGACCACAAATAAAAGTCGATCGCGACGACAATACTGCGCGCGAGTTATAGTCGAACTGCGCGCCGCGGTCGCCGGTCGGCGGCGCGGCGGCGCGGTCGGCCGAGCGTCGAGTACCTACCGACGTTACTTGGCAACGAGTCCACGTGGACCGATGCGTTCATGCGTTGTGATTGGTCGAATTTTCCCGGCGCGGTGACCTGATTGGAACGTTAGACATTGAATGAAAAATTGTAGTAGAAAATCGTAGTAAACGTATTTCGTGAAATTTAAAGGAATAACCAGGTGTTCTCGTTTTGATTTTGGCAAACGATGTAGATTTTGACATTTTCGTAATTTTTTATTGTTGATTTTCAAATTGACAGTGCCGATCGGTTCTGTTATCGAAACTGGGCCTAAACCTTTCCGTTCCAAAACGACTATAAATTCAACCAGTATATTAGTTAGATTAAAGAAAAGGCAATTTTCGAATGCAGTTTCGAGCTGAGACGCAGTAACTTTTAGTAGGGCGAGGTGTTCATCAGTAATTTATCGGTTTCTGATTAAGATTCGTCGAAATTTCGTGGTCGAAAAAGTCTGTTCGCACACATTATTATTATCGCGAGTCATTTACTCATGTCGAAGGACCGTCGGCGAGCCCGATTAAAAGCTTTTTTGGGCTGGAGATGGCACGCGATCTCTGCCGTAGTCCCTCAGGGGCAGGAACTACACAAATGAATCCGCGTGGCATCCGCCAGTAGTGAATATAAACACTGGTTGGAAGATATTGAGTACAATAATACCTACCAACCACTGTTCATATTCATAAATATCTATTTCAAATAAAAAAGAAAAGCTATATTTGATACTGATGAATTACTTTTTAATTAACATTCACATTATGTTCCTTTTCATTATTTGGTATAAGTGCAAACATATATACTGGGTAAATACCATTAGGAAAATTTGTCTGCTTACTCTGTTTAATCCTTTTTAAGTTGGATTTCTTGAAAATTCTAATATATTGCTTTAAGGTTCTTGTAATTGAATAATCTGTGTCATCACTTTCAATTTTTCCAGATGAAGTAACATTTTCTTTGATTACAATAACTCCGTTTTCAGATAGGGCGTCCCTGAAAATGATTAATGGATGTACATGATCACCACTACATTGCCATGATATGCTTCCTGTTACTTGTGTTGTTGATAAAAAAAATGTAGACAGAAAACTTACTAGAACAGAAATGTAACTAGGTATTTTCCAATTGATCTCAGTGCTATAGCTAATCCCTACCACATCCCATTTAGAAGAACTATATGAAATTTTAAAAAAAGCATCTAATATAATAAAATGTTTTTGTTAAATAATAATATTTAATAATAATATTTCTTTAACAATATTTCTTTATTTTCTCTTACACAAAGGTCGATACAGGTCTATGTTATCAGGACATAAAATACAGCTATAACCCTCGTGAGAGACTGGTAAAATCTTTTTAATGGTCCTGTTTTTGCATGGAATCTTAAAGACAAGTTGATAGGATTATGGCGCACTTATAAACCATAATGAAATACAATAAAAATAGAGTAGTACAAAGTTAAAATTTTGGTATTAAGTAGACATGATAATAAGAGTGGTAAGTAATTTTACCTGCAGCGAATGAGATATGCTATTAGATCTTCATCAGTCAAGTATCCTAAAACCCATTGGTTCCAAATGACATCATATTTTCTAATAGGTTTAAACTCTTGTAACCCAACTTTATATAGTGTGCCTAATTTTGTTATTTTACCTTCTCCAATGAATTCTTTGATAGAATTAATAAACTTTTCATCGGGTTCCACGACATCCACTGTTTGAAAATGTGGTAAGAGTAACAGTTTTGTAATTCTTCCTATGCCCGCACCACAGTCAAGTGCAGTCGTTGAGGCGGGAGGATTTTCAGAGGTGAATATCGACTTTAGAAACAATTCTGAGCCTTCAATATCTTTATTAGATATATATCCAAAACCTCCTAGTACTCCATCAACTGTAGGAGGAATATCTGCCCAATATTGCAAGGATTTTTCGTAATTAATAGCACCATCTAATGAGTTGTACACATTAAGAGTATTTTGTTTTTTGTATTCAGTATCGTTGGTACCAACAATATTATCCATGGTAAATAAATTAAAAGTAACCTGTGATGTTAAGAATGCGTTAGCCTCCTATAAAATAGGTTAACTCAGAAACTTGGTTCAATAAACACTAAATTTGAATCGAATTCTTATACATAGTTGAGTTCTATTTATTCACTTTAATTCTTTCCTTGTGTTCATTTATTTTGTTAAAATTGGGTTCAAATTCAAACTCAAATCAAACATCAAGTCAATCAAAACAATATTGTCAGATGTTATCGTCAGGACGTCAGATCAAATGTCAGATTTTTTGTCTATTCTTTTTGGGCTTTCTCGGCGATTGAAAGTATGTCAAAGTCACTGACCTGTAATAGTATCGATTACCTGATTACCTATCGATTATTATTATTTACCTGTAATAGTAGCGATTATTATTACAGGTCAGTGGTCAAAGTCAAGAAATTCTCATAAATTGCAACCTAAGACAAATTATAATAATATGACATTGACATTAGGTGGATATGGTCCTCCGAACCAAAATCAGACAGTCACTTAACACAATAACCTTGGCACCGCTATGCAGTATATTTTCTAGCTTTAGCCTTAACCATCTCAAACAAAAAACGAGAAATAACTTTCATTTAAGTGTCAAATGTCACAGGTGTCATTTCAAGTGTCACTTCTATCAAAATAAAAAATCCTGATCCTGTGCCTGCCTGAAATTGAATACATACCTACTGACTGAATTTTAATTTTAGGGCATTCAGAATATTGATATTCAAAGTTTATTTAAGAGATGGCCAAGAATACTTCAAGCTCTGCATTTCGCAAAATTGACATCGATCAGTACAATGAAGATAACTATAGAGAAGATGAAGCGGAACAAAACGTACCTACTGGACCAGATGAAGCCGAAGTTTGTGCGCTATTGAATCAATATCCTTTTTTAAATAAGCATAAAATTAGACCTTGTCCTACGTTATGAAATTTTTGTACTTGCTCTTTATTTGTGTGGCCCATTCAATGTGACAAGTATTTTCCTTAAGTCGCTAGTGACCGGTATGAATCATACTGTTATCAGGCGAATTTTACTTATAATGTTAACTGAATTAAATTGATCCATGGGCAATGATCTTTCTGCTCTACACCTTATGTTAAAAAAATTATGACATGTCAATGGTACTGGTTGCTTATTGTATAAAACTGGGTCCTAATAAGATAACTCCAGCGACCCAAAATAGCTAGTTTGGTGTCTGAACCTGCTTTGTCTCTTGTGTATAATTAACTGAAAATTTGGTAACTATTACAAAATATTTGACAAGCTGCAGACTAGGAATCTCCCGACAGCCATTTGAAATGATTTCCTCACAAAAGCATGTTCCAACAGTATAAACATGCTGTTTGGACGATAAAATATTTATAATTGTTTAATATATTGATTTCTTAGTCATGAAAAATGTTTACAAACAAACACACTTCACATTGATTTGGATGTGTACTCACTACTCGGTATGTTTGGTGTGCAAAGAGACGAGGATGAGAAGACAAAGGATGCTCAAAATTTAATACATTCTTTGGTATGATGTAAGAGTTACAAAGATCTTTATTATTCAATGGCCCAGCCCCAAACCCAACCTCACATGCTATATGCTACACCAATTAATTATTTAACCTATGATTATGTATGACTTGGTGCATTTGGAGCGTTTAGGACTGGCAGGTGTAAAGAATTTTCAAATTGTAATATATAATTTATATACAGTGGTATCATTATGCAGTACTAGCCGACGTCATGCGGTTTCACCCGCGTAGCTCCCTTCCCGTAGGAATATGGGAATAAAATATAGCCTATGTTCACCAGCAATAGTGTAGCTTCCTAACAGTGAAAGAATTTTTCAAATAAGTTCAGTAGTTTCGGAACCTATTAGATGCAAACAAACAATCAAATCTTTCCTCTTTATAATATTATACTATAGAGAGATATAGACTATTGATGGTACTGTACAATAGTACAACAGTAAAGAAGGTATATTATAGTTTATTCATATAACATAATACAGCCAATAATAACTTTAATTCAATAAACACAGGCAGATACATCGATGCATTGAAAGTTGTGTTAAATAATGCACCTCTGGGGTCAACTAATCAACAAATTAAGGTAAATTAATATCAGATCTAGTGATACTTATATTTTTGTAACTGTTTACTTTAATGTTGCTTTACTTTAGGATGCTCTGTTTATCCCAACTTCTGTACTAAAATTATAAATGCGAAAGTAACTCTGTTTGTCTGTCTGTTACGCTTTCACGCCTAAACGGCTGGAGCAATTGAGATAAAATTTGGTATAGGTATAGTTCAAAGTCGTGGGAAGGACATAGGCAGGGCCTGATTTAGGGTACCGAGCGCCCTAGGCTAGCTATGAATAAGCGCCCCCAGGTGCAACTAACCTGTAATTTACTGAGTAGTTGGGTATCACGCAGACTATTTGATGCATCAGCCAGTAACAGGTTACCATGTAGTGAAAATAACATCAAATTACTTAACAGTACCTAGGTACATCCAGTTTCCGATAAATCGGACCACCGAATTTTTGTGAAATCCCTTAATCACTCAGGAAGTGTGCTGATGATCTGCAAAATTTATAGCTGTGAACCATCCCCGGCACTTCGGCTTTTGAGCATAGAAAACCGACAAATTGGCCTATCTGTTGAGCTGCTAGCCTACAATGTCACACACATGCACAGATCCATAGGTCAGACTTATAACACTTCTCGTTTTTCGGCGAGGTTAATTAAACTGTCAGTAATTTGGTAGAAGAAATATACGAAAGATACCAAGGTGGTACAGCTAAGCTGAAACCTTGGTGTAAGCTGAATGGAACGGCTCTATTCCGGTAGTTAAGCACCAACCATTCGGACATTTCGACGTAAAACAAGAGATCTGTTGTTTTTCTAGTAATGGCAAGTATCTGTGGCATTCGGTAGGTGAGGCTGCCATGGTGTATTTCCAGCCATTCCTCCCTTCATGCGTGTTTTCACCGCCTCAACAGTGCAGTCTCACACTTTTGTTCCGGGGCGCAGGAATTTAATTTTAATTTTAATGTTAACCAAATATTATTATACTTCAGATTTTCGGTTGGCGTCTGTCAAGTGAAGAACGTTTCGTAAACACTCTGTCGTTTTTATTATTAAAAGTGCAGTAAAAGTTTGGTATAACACGCAAAAAAGTGCTAAAAGTTACAACAAAAACATTATACATTGAAAACTATTGTGATTTGTGGAAAAAAAACAGTGATTTGTTGCAAAATTAGTTAAAATAACATTGAAACTGATTACGATAATTATCAAACTACCTACATATTATTGACTTGTGCGATTTTGACACTGATACTTCCGACAGTCTATTACTAAGTTTAAATAATATGGAGCTTCAATTAATTCTGGAAAAAATGGAGGAACAGTTTCAAAAACAAACAAAAATTATAACTGAAAATGTCAACGCTAATATATCGAGCCGTATTGATGAAAAACTTCAGCCACTGATAGAAGAAAATCAAAAGTTAAAATCTGAAGTAAATTATCTAAAACAAAAAGTTCTTTCAGTTGAAAGAGAAGCGAGAAAAAACAACCTGTTACTATTTGGTATCGAGGAGACGGATAGAAGTCCTTATGATACTCTGCAACTGGTACTGAAAGTATTCAATGGAGTGAGTGAGAAAGGAAACTTAGAGAACTGGGATAAATGGGAGATTAGTAACGCTCGCAGAGTAGGGAAAAAAGATGAAAAGAAAAATAGACCTATCCTGATAAAATTCACACTCGAATGGCGCAAGTTCGAACTACTTAGCAACAAAAAGCTGTTTCCGGATAATATTTATATAACCGAAGACTACCCCAGAGAAATCCTGAATAAGCGAAAGGAGCTTAATATCCAGAAACAGGAGGAAATTAAAAAAGGGAATGTGGCCTACATTCGGTATGGTGTGCGTTCGCGCAGCGGAATGTTGTTGAATTTAAAGATTTTAATTATGCAGATATTTAGTGTATGACGTCGTGTAATTGTGTATGGTAAAAGAAAATTTGTGTGTTCAGCCATTGTGGAGAAATTCGCTAAAAACTGATTCCGCTGGGCGAACGTTGTCCTGGCGGCACTTTTTTTAAATCCATGCACTTAGAACAAAAAAAATTAGTCCAACAATTAGTGTGTATTTGTGTGTAATTGTGTATGTATGAATAAAATTAGTGTATGCCTTGACTTCGGAGAAATTCAAGTTTCCGCTACGCGAACGTTTGGCCATTAGCTAGTTTTAATATAAAGCGCTTATATAGAGAGCTGTAGATTTTTACATACGTTGTTTTGAATTTGTTTATATTTGTTTGAAAAACCGATTTAGAAAAAAACCTAGGGCTTAAAAGATAAAAATATAAACGTAAAATACGCTAATTAGATCGTAGTTCGTAAAGTATGCACTTTGGGGTCTAGATTTTCACGTTTATACAAACCTTGTAAGTGCTTGCAACATGTTGCCAAGTATCAATGAAGTTCCGTTAGTAATTAAAGGGTTATAGGACAATTTACCGTGAATAGATCACTGTTTACAAAGCAGTCAAATATCACGACGTTCTAAAGGAATTGCATAGTAAAATGTATTCCAATAATTAGTTTATTAATTCAACTACTCACATGCAGAATTTCATCTCATTAAATTCAGTAATTAAAGAGAAACAATTAAAATACTGACTAAGCATCGAAAGCCTACGTAACCCGACCAAGTTCGAATGGCTACAAAAAAGCGGCCGTGCCATATATCTTAGTAACGTTCTTAACCTTCCAGTATAGTATTTATTAGTATGGTACAGTTGCGTACACAAGCGTTAGGAAAAAATAAAACAATTTGCATTTCTTGAACGAAAAATATTTTTTTAATAATAACGCCACTATCTACGATAGAAAATAAATATTCTGTTAACAAGTACTTCTCTAATTAAACATCTGTGTAGAAAAATATTTATAATTACATATAATAACAAAAATTTTTATAATTAAATATAATAATTATGTATTTATTATTTATTTCTCGCCACCTGTAACGTAGAAACCCAAAAATGGCAAAATGTGGGTGACACAGAAATGTCACACCTCTGCCTACCCTTTCTAGGCCAACAGCCGTAAGCATATGAATGAATGAATGAAAAACCAGCTCTAAGCGACTAACATGACAATCCTTGGGCGCGCGCCCCAGTAACGGCAGAACTTGGCATACAACTCATGTGCGCGCACAGGCGCGTGTATTTCGAGCGTATCAGGTGCGCAGCTGAGGTGCTTCTCATGACTAGTCCCTTGTTCATAAAAACTTAACGTTAACAAACGCTTGCTAAACATACTGTCATTGGTTAGAGACAGCAATAGACTTAAAATGTGTTTTAACTAAAATAGGTTTAATAAACGATGATGAATATGAGGGTAAGGGTATTAAGTATTTTGAGCTTCAATAAAAATTTAAATCACTGATCAAATAACTAGACTATTCAGGTGTTCAGATTTGAGAGTCTGCCTAATATACCTAAAAATCACCATTTATAATGTGCTTATAAACTAAAACATTGGTATAAAAAGGTATTTTCAAGAAAATATTAAATATTCTTTAATTAGCAGCCTATAAATTATATCGAAACAACAATTGTGTTATCACCTGTACCAATTCAAAACCGGTATTAGACTGTAAATTTTAGAATGTTACCTAAATATATTGCGCGGCCGCTTTTTTGTGGCTATTCGAACTTGGTCGGGTTATGTAGGCTTTCGATGCTTTGTCAGTATTTTAATTGTTTCTCTTTAATTACTGAATTTAATGAGATGTAATTTTGCATATGAGTAGTTGAATTAATAAACTAACTATTGAAATAAATTTTACTATGCAATTCACTTAGGACGTCGTGATATTTGACTGCTTTGTAAACAGTGATATATTCAAGGTAAATTGTCCTATAACCCTTTAATTACTTACGGAACTTAATTGATACTTGGCAACGTGTTGCAGGCACTTACAAGGTTTGAATAAACGTGAAAATCTAGACCCCAAAGTGCATACTTTACGAACTACGATCTAATAAGCGTATTTTACGTTTATATTTTTATCTTTTAAACCCTACGTTTTTTTCTAAATCGGTTTCTTAAACAAATATAAACAAATTCAAAACAACGTATGTAAAAATCTACAGCTCTCTATATAAGCGCTTTATATGAAAACTAGCTAATGGCCAAACGTTCGCGTAGCGGAAACTTGAATTTCTCCGAAGTCAATGCATACACTAATTTTATTCATACATACACAATTACACACAAATACACACTAATTGTTGCACCCATTTTTTTTCTTCTAAGTGCATGGATTTAAAAAAAGTGCCGCCAGGTCAACGTTCGCCCAGCGGAATCAGTTTTTAGCGAATTTCTCCACAATGGCTGCATACACAAATTTTCTTTTACCATACACAATTACATGACGTCATACACTAAATATCTGCATAATTAAAATCTTTAAATTCAACAACATTCCGCTGCGCGAACGCACACTTCGGTATGATAAATTAATAGTAAAGAAAAATCAAAAATCATTAGCTGACAAAAGGAAACGGTCCCCATCCAAATCACCGAACTCACAAATAAATCAAAACGAGGATCACACGATAAAGACCCCTGCAAAAATAAATAAAACCAGCAAGATGGAATACTCACGCTATGCGGATGCATCAAGAGGGCTGCCAAGAAAAAACAAACAATAGCAACGAAAGAACAGGTCCAACTGGAACACCGACAAGCCAAACAGTACACCTACAGCTTTAAACTTAAACCCTTCTCCAAGCCGGTTGGTCTCCGTGGAGAAGTATGACCAAAACCCTCTAATTAAATTAAAATCAGCAGTAAGAAATCTATTAGTATGCACATATAATGTTAAATCACTATCCTCAGAAGAAAGACTGCTAGAGCTAACTAATGCTCTTCAGAACATCAAATATGATGTAATAGGATTAGCAGAAACCAGAATATTCGGTTGCCAAATCAAGGAGTATCCCGATTATATCCTGTGCTACATCGGCCAAACCAAAGGGCTGTATGGAGTGGGTTTTCTGATTAAAAAGACCCTTAAAGAAAACATAACAAACTTCACAGCAATTTCTGAGAGAGTGGCTATGTTACAACTCAAAATTGATGACCTCAATATCTCGATTATCCAAACCTACGCACCAATAGAGAAAGCACCAGCAGAAGACCTAGAAGCTTTTTATAGCGACCTCAGGAAAGCACACTCCTCAGCTGATGGACTGATTATGGTTATCGGAGACTTCAATGCAAAAATTGGACAGTCAACAAAAAATGATAAAATGGTCATGGGTCAATATGGTTATGGCACTCGGAATGAAAGAGGAGACCGGCTCATAGAACATGCTTTAGAGTATAAACTTTCAATTCTGAATACATTCTTCAAAAAAAGAAGTCATCGCAAGTGGACATGGTTGTCACCCGACTCTATAACAAAAAATGAAATTGATTTCATTCTCTCAAACAAGCCACATAGGATAAGCAATGTAGAAGTCCTAAGCAACATAAAATATCCTTCTGATCACAGACTAGTCCGAGCAACCATATGTCTAAACAGCCCCAAAAAGAGCAGGAAACACTTTCAGTCCATCTTAAAGGCCCCGAGCACTGAAAATGAAGTCAAACAGTATTTGAACAAGCTGAATGGCTATCTTGACACACAAAAAAGTGATAAAGCGAACGTCCAAATTAATTACGATATGATAGAAAGAGCCATAAAAGAAAGTCTAAGAATGGATCAAAAGACAACAAAAAAGAAAAGTATCTTGAGTGATGAAACCTGCAAATTAATCCAAAAACGATCAGACTTAATTAAATTAAAAAATAAAAACAAACAATTAAAAGAAGAGCTATCAATGTTGTTTAAAGAAGTTAAGAAATCAATAAAAGCAGACTATAGGAGACATAGAGAGGATATAATCCAACACAACTTAAAAACATATAGAAGTGCTAAGCGAGGCATAAAAGATCTGAAAGCTTACAAGACTTGGATATATACACTAGAAGGTGAATCTAAAGTAACTAATACTGCCTCAAGAACAGAGGTAATAGACATAGCAACATCTTTCTACAGGAACTTATACAAAAAACAAGACACTGACAACCAGGAAGACCAGTTGACTGACACCCGTCCAAATACATCCCAAATAAATATAAACCTGATAGAAGAAGAAGAAGTGTATGATCATGTAAAGCTGTTGAAACAGGAAAAAAGTCCTGGTCCAGACGGGATCAGTAACGAAGCCATAAAATTGGGGTTACCAATTCTTCTGCCTCATCTAAAACTGTTATTCAATCAGATCTTGGAGACAGAAACCATACCAAAACAATGGTGCAACTCAGATATTGTCCTGATCTACAAGAAAGGAAATGCCTTGGATATCAGCAATTATAGACCAATCAGCCTACTAGCCAGTATCTATAAACTGTTTGCTTCAATCATACTCAAACGAATAACACCAGAAATAGATGCAGCCCAACCAGTGGAGCAGGCGGGTTTTCGTTCAGGTTATAGTACAACTGACCATATACATACTGTTGAACAAGTAATAGAAAAATATGAAGAGTATAATAGACCTCTCTACCTAGCCTTTGTAGATTACACTAAAGCCTTTGATACTACTAGCCATAACTCAATTTGGAGAGCCCTAAAATCATTCAGAGTACACGAAAAATACATAAATATCATCCAAAATATCTACAAGGACAGTGTCAGTAAAATAAAACTGGAATCCAGAGGAGAAGAGGTGAAAATCGAACGAGGGGTTAGACAAGGAGATCCGATGTCCCCAAAACTCTTTCTAGCAGTGTTAGAACATATATTCCGAGCTTTAGACTGGAAGCAAAAGGGAATTCGAATAAATGGTCGCTATCTAAGCCACTTAAGATTCGCTGATGACATTGTTATCTTTGCTGAGACTCCCAGGGACTTAGAGAATATGATAACCTCACTATCTAAACAAAGCTCCCGAGTAGGCCTAGAAATGAACGCAAACAAAACTAAAATAATGAGTAATAGCTACAAGAGGCCTATTAGCATAGATGGCAAAATAATCGAATATGTGGAGAACTACATATACCTTGGAAAACAGGTGTCTTTTTCAAAAAACAATAACGAGGAAGAAGTTAAAAGAAGAGCAAACATAACATGGAAAAAATACTGGTCTTTAAAAGAAGTTCTCAAGGGCGACTACAGCATATCACTTAAAAAGATTGTGTTCGACACCTGCCTCCTACCCTGTCTATCATATGGCTCGCAAACATGGGTCTTTACAAATAAAATTGAAGCAAAAATTAGAACCACTCAACGCGCCATGGAAAGGAGCATGATAAGTGTAAACAAAAGGGACAAAATAAGACATACAAAAATTAGGGAAAAAACAAAAGTAACAGATGCCCTTACACACACCCTGAGTCAAAAGTGGAAATGGGCTGGTCATGTTGCCAGACTGTCTGGAGGCAGATGGGCTTATTCAAGTACCACTTGGAGAGGGCCAATTGGCAAAAGAAATGTGGGAAGACCCTACAAGCGATGGGTAGATGAGATACTGCAGACAGCTGGAAAACAGTGGAGAAAAATAGCCCAAAATAGAGAGAAATGGTCAAAATTGGAGGAGGCCTTCACCCAAAGAGGGATCCACAGCAAACAAAATGACTAACCTAACTAACATAGAAAGTAAGGAAATACTAATAACTATACTAACCACATTCAAATTTCTTTGTTTTTACTTGAAGCTATGGAATAAATCAGGCTTTATTATTATTATTATATTATACTTCAGTATAATGGTGTTCCCAACTAGCTGTTACAAAATGTTGCACATGTTGTTAGGAGTTGTAACAATCTGTTTAGAATCGACAGACGTTTAGTGTGCTCCTAACATTGATGGAATTTGGTTTAAAATTAGTTAATAAACATTACCTAACATAAAAATATATTATAACGTTGCGATCAAAATTAATGTTCACTAATGTTAGTTGACATTGGTGATCAAATTTTCACCGGGTAATGTTATTTAAGATTCAGAAAAAATTTTGTGGGAGTACCGTAACTCACAGCCCAGCGCACTGTGTTTCGTCCAGTACAAGCTAGCAGACAAAATTATTTCTTTACTTATTTTGATTGGTTATGTATATTCAAGGTTCGGTAGGTATATTTTAGGTAAATCTGTCAACCTTATGTATGTAAATGAAATATGCTTACGCACGACATAGAACTTTCGTCATTTACGAATTTTATAATTGACGACTGTCCAATAATAAGCTGTGCTGACATGCTTATCATACCTATATGGCACTGAAAAACTCTTTTTGTAAAGCAATATGTAGAATCTTAATAGTGATATATATATTCAATTACAGATCAGCAATAATAACACTCATTCTAAAAATTATTAAAGCATTAACTGTAACTCAATAATAAAACAAAAATAACTATGAGTTATAATATATTATATTATCTAATTAGAAAACCGAACATGCATTATTCATTGGAAGATTCCTCATCATCACTCTCTTCAGCTGAGTCGTCTAAAAACAGATAATTCTCCTCATTAACTTCGCGAGATGATGATCTTGATGGTATTGAAGGAGGGACTATCAACTGAAGAACTTCCAATGGCAAAGTGGAATACTTTTTTCGTGGAATGTGTCGAAATGTATCAATTAAAGGATCAGACGTAATTAAAAGCATTCTTAACAGATCTGTATTTGTAGCAATACGTGAAAATTTTCGGGTGTGCCGTTCACGGAACCTACGACAATCTTTATTTCTTGCTTCTTGGGCTTCTTCGGAAAGCTGTCCAATGGGAAGAAGACAGGATTTAATTACTTCCACACTGTGTACAAGAATTTTATGCACAGAAACGGGCATGGAGTACCAAGAATACAGATCAAGGTATAATTTTCTGGTGTCAATACAAAACTTCTTAAATTCTGAACAATCGATGTCATATCCCGATGACAAAGTTCTTAAAATTACATGAAATCTTCGAATAAGGGTAACATCGACCCCTGTAATTTCGCTGCTCAATTCAGCATTAGAAAAAAATCTACGTGCTGTGTTGCCATCGTTTGTGTTGCCATATCCAGGTTTTGGTTTATCTACAATAAGACCCATTCGATCTTTAAACACTTTTTGAATTTCTTGTGAGCGCTGCTTAAGAATAGCTTTATCACTATTGCCCCTTGCCATTTTTTTATTTGTAAACGATAGCTTATATGCAGCAAACATTCAAAAGTGCGGATCCATGCATGTAATGTAGATAATCCAAATGCAAAGCGTTCTTAGTTGCTGGGATAGTTCCTTGATTCCTCGTTCATTGAGTGGCACCACAAATATAACACTTCTGTGTTGAACGCGTGTCTGTTAAAGCATTGCAAACTTTGCCATCAGTCATCGTCAATAGCAAATCGTGTTTTACAGAGATTTGAAATCCGTCAACATTACAAACTGTTAGAAGAAGCTTACTTACTTCATCTAAAATTTTAGTCGTTTCAGTCTTTGTAAACTCTGTCGTCTCCTTATTGAAACTAAACTTAATTGGACGACAATATAAGGTAGAGGAAGGCCGTGGATTTTGCCAGATCACGGTTTCGCCGTCGTATAGTCTCAAGGGAACAAATGAGTACATGAACAGAAATTCGTCTGTAGCGTTGGTGTTCTCAAATCTCTGCTTATATGTGCTATGACCAGAACTTCCATCACAGCCCCATTTGCTCAGCAACGTATAACTGGAACGAGGTAACACACTTCTAATGACATCTAATTGAGCTTCCACTAATCTTTCAGCTGTTTTATCCAAAATTGCCTGTGGTTTAATTTCAGCTCCAGATTCAGTCACAGAAATGTGTTCGGCAGAAGGACAACAAGACGCTTTGGACTTACTCAAACTATAATATGAAGGATACACTAAGTGTCCCGCTTTCATTGACCACTCTCTAGTTAATTTGTAAGAATGAAAAGTAGCTTTAGAGTCAACATAATAAGCTAAAGCTTCGTCCGGCGTCAACTGCCTACACTTTTCAGCACATTTATATTGCTTCGAAGTTTCCCCAACCACGACTTTTTGGATTTGTTTAGCCACATTACGATGCTCGTCTTTTCGAGTAGCTAACTCTGCAGCAGTAACTAACTCGCTTGCACTTCTAGATTCTAAAAGATCTTCTACTCTTCGTCTTTTCGTTTTTGCTGATGAGTCATCAAACGATTTCCTCGGCCTCCCTGCAGAACGACCCTCAGATGATGTTGAAGCATTCGCCTGGGTTACATATACACTCATTTGTATGGCATAACCTTCTAACCAATCCTTATTTTTCCTTAAAAAAACATCCTTCATACATTTACAAGATGTCTACTTTTCATGCAATTTTGCCGAAAAACTTGCGATTTTAGCCCGCAGTTTTTTTATGCAATCGTCAGAAGCATCTGATAAATCATAATTTTTATATATATAATCAAAAATCCGACTGCTTCTGTACGATTTTTCGTATTGTACCCATTCTTGAAAAAAATCCAATTTGGACACAGTTACAAGGCGTTCTGAAAAGTGAAAGTTATTTGAGCTGCGGGGCGTTTCGGGGGCTGGAATGTATATCAATCTCAACCTGAATGTTGTAATTACAACATATTAAAAAATCTAGCTGGATACTTTTGGATAAAAAAAAGTTGCCGTCTTTTAAAGTTTACAATAGAGAAAAATTATAGGAGATTTACTTACACGTTAACAAAGTCCTGGTACGCCAAATATATACATGTTCTTTAACCAAAAATAAACGTTAAATAAAGTACATACCTTCACTTAAATATTCCAACATAAAAAACTTGTTTTACTTTATTATAAATTTTGAAAAACTGCCGAGAAAGTTGTCCTAAAAATGCTTATTATTTATCAATACGAATTAAGATTCCTTAATACTGACTTTGAGCGTCGATATGTTAACTGAATTTTGTGATAAACCAAATTATTTTAGTTTTTTTTTTACCAGTGGGGGGTAGTTTACAATTTGTCATAAGGCATACCTTGAACTTACGCCATGGATTTTGTCCCGCTAGCTTGTACTGGACGAAACACAGTGCAGCGTCTAGCCCGACGCCAGGCGCCCCCTCGGTCGTGGCGCCCTAAGCTTCAGCTTAGTTAGCTTATGGGTAAATCAGGCCCTGGACATAGGCTACTTTTTAACCGACTGCGCAAAAGGAGGGTTATGATTTTACGATATAACGACTCTTACGCGATAACGACTTCTACGCGGTCGAAGCCGCGGGTAAAAGCTAGTCATTACATCTCTGCCATTATAAATTCGATGGCAGTCTCATGGTCTCATGCTATATGTTGCAAATTTCTGTATACTAATTTCAGTTGGCGTCTGGTGTTGCAATCGTTCATAGGTTGCGGTGACCGCCGGTCCTTCTGGTAGGCTGTGTGCTTTTTGTACCACCTTAGTGGTATAAAAAAAAAAGTGAAATTCATGATATCCATTACTTCATACCACTTGGTACTATGCACTAAACAGAGGAGTCAGAAATCAGAAAAAAGAAGACTTTTTGGAATTATCTTTTCATTAGACCCCACCATGAATGCGATCGATTGATCATGCCATAGCAAGCGTGCCAATCGTAAGCAATAGGATACTGGGCACAAAATATTAATTTCTGACTGAGGGTGCCTGTTAAGCGAGTCTCTTTTCTGATATCTGTGAGCGGGTCCATATAAATTGCGAAGGGTGTCCGTTGGTCATATGGTCAGACAGCAGGTATATACCAGAACAATGAGGGAGACTTGGCAGCCCACATTTTCGTCTTTATAAGCATCAGTTTCGCTCCTTTCCAGGTTCTAGGTTTACACGATCTGGTTACCGCAACTCGATGTCATTTGTGGCGCCTATTTGAGTAGAGGTGGGCTCTTTCCAGACGTCAATCATTTAATTTTCAGACAACAGGAATAACAGGATAACGCCACGCCATCAGGTCCACCCACTCGGTCGATTGGAAATTTGTCACTGTAATTTAGTTATGATTTTTCTTTTTCAGGATAATGCTTTGGCATTGACCCTAAAAGTGCTACTTGCTATAAAATCAACTCAAATTGAAGAAGCTGTAGGAAAGCTCTCGTCGGAGGATGTCGATGTGCTGATGAAATACATCTACAGAGGATTTGAGTATCCATCTGAAGGATCGAGTGGACATTTATTGTTGTGGCACGAAAAAGCTTTCGCTATTGGTGGATCTGGATCCATAGTCAGGGTACTGTCTGACAGACTGAGAGTTTAATTACTTCTCTGTGTGATGATGATGAATGAGTTTAACCTAAGTACCTACTTGTTATAATTTTATTCTATTTAAATTTAATATACAAACACATTCTAATGATTTTATTCGTTTTATTATCGTGTACCTACCTTAAATGATTCCATCTTTAAAAGTCGGTACTTAATCTGCACGCAACTCTCATGCCTAAATAAAACACAGTAGGGAGTGTCCGCGTCCTGCGGTAAAAGTGTATTGGTTATTAATACTGTACTAATAACCAATACACTTAGAAAATATCGGGGCCTGTAACAGGCCCTGATATTTTCTTCGACATAAAAGAGAATTGTAAACTTGTCTGCACAGTTATATTCTACTTCATTTAAAAAAAGCTATTTATTTGGTATCTGGTACACAATAAAAAAAAACCGGCCAAATCAGAGTCTGACTCGCCAGACGGTTAGGTACTTACGTACCAAAAAACGGCAAAAAAATATCCCCTCCGGAGCCGTCACGTATGTTGTATATAGAAAGGAGTATCCCTTAATCCACCTTTTTTTCTGATTTTAGTATTTGTTGTGAAAGCGGCAACAGAAATACACCATCTGTGAAAATTTCAGCTCTCTAACTATCACGGTTCCTGAGATACAGCCTCGTGACGGACGATCTCGTGTCTCGTCATTTCTCGTAAATAGTGTCTCGTCATTTCTCGTAAATAGTGTCTCGTTTTTACCCTTTAGCTACGGAACCCTAAATATGAACAAGTATGGGCTATTACTATGATATGACACGGTATAACTATACCGTGTATTTAGCAACGTGGTTATGATCTTAAATAGTGAAATGAGTGAGAAATGAGTTGCCTAGAATTGATTACAACAACCCCATGAGAACCTACTAATCTAGCTAGATCTTGTCAGTAATTCTAGTAGTGTAAGTAAACTGAAGAGCGACCTTAGCCCACCTGAGAACCAGAAAGTACATATTTTTAACAAATTTCATACATACACAAACATGGACCACGAGGGAGAACAGTTTCTCATGTTCCACTACATTTTATCTACTTTCTATATATAGATAGGTATAGCTAAGAATTCACGTTATGAATGTGTTTATGCATCTATGAAATTTGATAAAAATATATTTGATCTAGTTGTTATCAGATGGGTTAGGTTAGGGTGTTGCTAGTTCAGGGAAAGGTAAGTGTAAGTACAGGCTACCTTCATACAACCATTGTCTTAGTTTTGTTATGTAGGTAGAGGCATTAGGTATAGATGTCTCCTGTAAGGTGAATGCACATTACAGTGGGTAGACAGTAGCATATTATATCATACGTTTCACCTTTTCTTTAAAGTATTAGTCTTACCTACGCAACGTATACCTACGTAGGTGGTGAGTGAGCCGAATTGCAGTGTTGAAATGAACAGGCGTAGGTTATGAATGCCTGCTGTAGTAAATTATCAAGTTAAGGTCTTCAACTTCGTCAAAAAATCGACAGTTGGTTGTCACACCCTGCGCTTGGGTCGACAGCACATGTGTAGCGCCTCTGGTGTTGCAAACGTCCATAGGCTAAGGTGACTACTTCTCATCAGGAGGAATATTGTCTACAACCTTAATGGTACCTACTTATAAAAAATTACTAAGTACATTCCGTAGAAATAAAAACTTGGAACATTGTGGTCAGTGGTTTGAAATTAGGGAAAATTAGGTACTACATTCAAACTAGTAAGTAACCATAATTTGCTAAGTACCAACTTCCTAATATCTACGAACAAATTCTAACGACACGTGTATTTACTAAGTATAACTAACCACCGCTGGAACGCATCGCGATCGCCAATGACTGAGGAAAGTAATTGCTCGATCGACGTAGTTCGTCTTTCACTGCAGAGGGAATGTGCAATATATAAGCCACTATCTACGTAGAGCTGCCATTCGATAGTTTTTTACCTGCACTGTGAACGTACACTCAAACACAACAATGGAAATAGCGGTTCGTACACAATTTGTTTATGTTCTTTTTTAAAAATTGCGGTTGATCTTTTTTACTCTTAACAAACCAAAGAAGTGTTAAGTAATCCTTTACATAACATAGTAACTTCCTGTTTTTGTGTGTCTAGGTTCTTAGATTTGCTCACCATGTTTATAAGAATTTAAAGCGTACTATAATTAGAAGGTAGATACAATTAAATTTGGAGCAGGCAGTTATCTCATAAGTGCATCATTTAAGACATTACTGATGGGCAAAGTGTTGTATATTTATGGATATAAACTTAGGAAGTGCTTATCATTTTGACCTCGAAAGTACCACGACTTTTTGGAAGTACCCAGGACCAGTATAATGGTTATCAGCTCCTAGGAATGGAGGTGTCTTTTCAATTTGTATTTGAATTGTTTATAAAGGTTGCCCTTTGGCCGCTTACAATATTTGGAAGCACAAAATTACGTGAGTCGGTTTTTCATGATTTCTTATGAATTTTAGTGGACAAAGGGGATTTTTCATTCACCTAGCTACATTCTACTAGACACCGCAGTAGTCTTTGGCTTAGACTAAATTCATACTGAAACAAAATTGCAGTGGCCGGCAGCCAAGCATCGAGAAGTTAGTGTCATAATTTTTAACTCTATCATCATTACTCTATTCCGTACACATTATCTCTTGAGAAACTTGAAAAGCCGTCCGCGCGCATAATTCCCGCTTATTAGTGGCATACTAATTCAGTGTGAACTGAGCTTTCGCAACTGTTATTACCTAGGTACATAGACACGTGCTGATACTCAATTATCCGACCCTTAGGAAATCCATTTATTTTGCAAAAATAACGAAGATCTTATAAAATAATTTAGAGCAATTAGGATTTGATTGATGTAGTATCTGCTGCAACATCAATCAATGGTTTGGAACGCTAATAGTCATTATGTTACGAGTAGGTACCTAAGACTTTTACCTATTCGTGGTTGTTTTGTGGGAAGCTACGTTTACCTTCTGACTCTAATTTAGATTTTATCTTGTCTTGTTGTGCAGCGTAGGAATAGATTGATCTTGTCCTTTTCTCAATGTTTAATTTTGAAATTTGCGTATAGAAAACTGAGTTAGTTGCTTATACGCAGTATACTTCGGCAGCCGTGGTCCCTTCTGCCAGTAACATGGGAGTCATTAAGCCATCAAAATTTCAACAGCTGACAGCTCCTGTCGATTTAAACACGGCAATAGTCTCACTAGGTACCAATTACATGGGCCCAATACGTCGGCGTCGGGGTAACAACTTTAAGGACCGAACCGTACGATAAGAACCAAACTAGTTTACCAGACACTTTGTAACGATTGTCCTTATTGAGTCTGTATGTACTGGGAGTTACTGGCGAAATAATAAGGTTAATGAAACAGTTTGTTTATTCCGAATTAACCCCTGAAAAGAACCTCTCGTGCCGGGCTGTGAACAGTAACTACTCGACCCACTCATACATCATGCATACATATTTATAAAAGTGCTTACTTACAATTTTTCATACTACAGAGTCCCTACATATTCAAGCAGCCATGTTATTGGTGACCGGGCCCAACACCCAACAGCTTAACGTGCTTTCTGAAGCAGGGAAGTGGAAAGGCCACGAAGCGTAAAAAACACTTTTTGGCCAAGGTAAGCAGAAGCGCTCGTGGACCCGCGGTTTGTGTTCCGTAAACGATCACGGTAGTAAGCAACTTTCACTATGGCCGGTTCTTTGACGGGTAACCACTTTGTGACATTTATTTGCGAGCGTTTCCGTGCTTTAAAAATGCACGTTAAGTTGTTGATCTCGATTGCCAGTAAAATGGCAGTCGTTTAGCCAAGTCGAAGATCTTATGGGCAGCTTGAAAGCTTTCAACAGCCTGTCCATTTCAACATGCCAATACGGCTCACCACCTTTTACATGGGATATGCCGCTGAATACCCCTTCGGGGATAAAGGCGTGACCATAATGTATGTGTAAGTAAAATATAAGTCTAGGTAATAATATAACGTTAACACACCAAGCACACTTTAGTCTGTTATCTAGACAATTCTTTCCGAAAAAGATCGACTTGTAAATCGTTTCCCATCCTAACCTAAAGAATCGACTCACAAATTTCATTTATACGGTAACATATTTTATTTACTTACCCGAGTGTCACAGACAGCCTTTCTACTGGACCAATGCACTTCCTTCGGGTTGTTTCCTAGTTTATTATAGCAGGTCTTAAAATAACAGCTCATCAAATTAACGGTGTTATAGACATTTTATACATTTTGGAAAATTGGCCCAGATATTGTTTCTGAATAAAGTATATAACCATATAACATGGACTTGCGGTCCTTTCAGTAATCTCTCAGAAAGTACAGGCCAAAGAAAAAGCTCTTGGCTGGGCGGAGACCCTGACGGCCAGCAATGCGTCTAGAATACCTAGCCTAAAAATCTAATTTGTACAATAATTTTCCTGCGTTTTATAGATTGTTTAGCCCGCAGAAGGCGATGGCCGTCAGAATGATAAGGGGATACCGCACGATCTCAGCTGAGGCAGCATGTCTCCTAGCCGGAACCCCTCCTGGGAAGTAAGGGCCCTTGCTTCACTGTTTAAATGGCGCAAGGAGGCGCTCTGGATCGGGGCCTCTATTTTCGTCTCGAAAAATCGAGACTCGGCGGTCCCAGCTACACCAGGAAACCGTGGGGACCTAAAAGGTTCGACTTGATCAACCAAGGGGGGTAATCGCCACAAACGCGGCAGTCAGACCGGTCATGCATAAGTGGCTGGAGAGGAGAGGAGACACGGCGCCCTCTCCTACCGGTTGTCACAGATGCTTATCAAGCACGCAAGCTTCGTTAAGTATCTGAGGCGGGTACACCGGGAAACCACGGCTGAGTGTCAGCACTGCGAGGAGCGCAGCGAGGACACAGCGCTTTACACATTGGTGGAGTACACAGGCGTGGGCGCAACCGCAATAGCGCCAGGTCTGGACGTGGACATTCTTTCACTAGAGACCATGGTGCGAGCCATGATCTCCAGCGGGAGTAAGTGGGACTCCGCTGCCTCTTTCTGTTCATACTCTTGAAAGAGGCGGCGGGGAGGGAGCGGGAGAGAACTCTCCCACCCGAGTTTTGCAGTCTGCGGCGTGGGCGCCCGATATATATATAGCACCCAAACCTCCCCCCTCCCTTAGGTGAGGCTGGCAGTGGTAGCCGTAGGTCTGTTGGGAGTCCTGGGGACATCCTTCAGAGGGCATACATACCCGGAGCTCCCAACTGTAACTGTAGTGTTAGGTAGGATACGTGTGGTTTTTAGTCGGTATGAGTCCGGCATAGCATCACTAGGATTTTCCTCATGTTAAAAAACAGACCAAAATGCTCAATTCCTTCTTCATTTTCTGTACTTCAAGAATAAAACAATGCATCACAATCTCTGCATTCCATAGTGTGTACATCCCTACGGGTCATCAAACGAATGATCGTGCGTCGTGTGCTTTGAGTCTGCGAAAAATTTTGCGCGCCACACGGAGTTTTAGTAAAAAGGCTGCCGTCTTCGCTGCACCTCAGGCCCTTTGGGGTAGAATTTTGTAAACCCCTTTGTTGGTGGGAGACTACCTTATCAGGGTAGCTTATCTTAAACAAGTTTCACAGTAAACGGGTTTGGCTGGCCTTTAAAAGGAGAGGGAGACACACTGTAATGGCACATAATGTGTTAGTAGTATCGATAGCATCAAATTGCCAGATGAAATAAATTTCGCAGAGTTTCTTGCAAGTTCTGTTCAGGTGGATGGCGCCATGAACTGGTGGTAATTTTTTGGTTTATAAATAATCGAGACTTTTTAAAAGTGCATCTGGAAGGCTTAAGTGAAATAAATGTATTTTTGTTTCGCATGAACTGAAATAAATGGAATGACGACGTTTTAATGATTTTGCAGTCGAAGCTAGTTACAATTATTTCTCACTTTTCATGAAGTAGGTATTCGCAAAAGTATCTGTGTGACCTTTGGTCGTAACCGCTACTTGTTATGAAATTCCTATGGATTTTATGCTGGACTCGAACTGACTAAAGTCAAACAAACAATTCCTAACTATCGTGGGAACTCCTCGGAAAGGGAGGAATGACCCAGAGCCCTTAATATAATATACGGGTCGTATGTATCATTGTCTTTACAATCAGGAACTCGTTACTACAGTGGCAGTAGCTAGGTAGGTACAGCCTATTAATTGTACAAAACTGTAGAAAAAGATAATGTACTGAGTACTACTCTACCGGAAATCACAAAGATGATGTACATTTTGTAGCAATTAAGTACAAACCTGCCACTGTTAAAATCTTAACGTTTTTTTTTATTTCATTACAGAAATCAATAATATTATTATGCTGCGCGTACTATGGCTTCGCATCACACTCACACGGCGGGCACATAATACCTGTCGAAAACTACGAATCTGAGCTACACAATCTCGGTGAACATGTCGAAATACCTGAAACACCTGTGAGAGTCATTAAAATAACGAAAACTGTAGCCGTCAAAGTACCAGTGCCATATCCAGTAAAGGTTATCCAAAAAGTTCCATACCCTGTCCATGTTTCCAAACCTTATCCCGTTCCCGTACCTCACATCGTCAAAGTCCCACACGTCGAGTCTCCTAAACCATTGCAAGGTCACGAAGCCCTCGGAAGTCATGATGGCCAACAGCATTCGTTCAATGGCCACACAGGTAACTACCAGGTATTTGAGCACAATTCAAAGGACGGAGGAGACTCCTATGAACCAGAAGCCCATTCTTACAGCGAAGGCTATTCGAAACAAACGCAACAGTTCTCACCGTTCGGTGATGATCATTCTTCTGAGGTACCTTCTGGCAATTCCTACGAAGGACCATCGCACAGTTATTACGGAGCTGGAAACAATATTGATAATTTAGAATCTAAAAATTACGATGAAGCTATCAAAAATTATTTCCAAAATTTTGCCTCTGGCGGCAATGCCGGTCACGGCCATCAAAATTACAATTAGAGTAATGTTAGTAGAACGATATGTACCTGCCATGTGTATAATACATTATTGTGTACTTATAATAAATATTCACGGACATCTCACACAACGCTATCTGATCCCAAAGTAAGCTAGGAATAACCTGCTTGTGTTATGGGTATCACACCACGGATATCAATACTTATATACTTTTAAATACATACATATTATACATAGAAACACCCAGACTCTTGAGACAAACATTTATGGGTCACACAAATATTTGTATCCGGTGGGAATCGAACCCACGACCTCCAGCGCCGCAGGCGGTATCACTACCGACTGCGCCACAGAGGCAGTCGAACTTGCTGTACAAAGTCTCGTGCGAATATATATGTGAATGTCATTGCGTTAGCAGCGAAGAGCTACGGTTTCCATGGGCCGCGGTCACTTACACAAAGCAGCGAATGGAAACCCTAGTTATATTGTTATAATTTAATTGTTTTGTTATTCTATTGTTGTTACTAGATGTGTATGGTGATCTTAATTGTAAATTATTAAAAAACATAAAGCTATTACAAAATCTATTTATTTCCCATTGTTACCTCGACTTCTAATATAAGTAGGTATTAAATTAATTCAACTGATAATAAAACCTTTTATAACTAACAAAATCATTTTAATGCTTAAGCATAACAAAATGTAAATAAATTTCACTTAAAACTTAGGAATGTAAGAAGTATCTAAAATAATAATCGAAGGTTGCAGCATTGCTTGCTATAGTGTACCTAGTCGGTATATTGCACAACATTTTGGTTATATAATAATAAAAAAAATTGACACCATCGGACACAATTCGATCTAATGTATTGTAAAAAAAACATCCACAAACTAATCTTAGGTTACGCAACGCAATAAACGCATAATAAAATAAATATAATGGCACCAGCAGGTACCCAATTCCGCAATAACCCTGTTCGAAGTAGAACTATCTCAGTTATGTAAGTGCACTATCGTGACGTAGTGATCATAGGTTGGTATACCAAGGCTGAGTACACATTAGCGACGACAGTCTTAATACTGACACTTGCTTTGTTAAAAATTTGATCGGTCCAATTATTATCGGCGTAAAAGCCGGCTATTGATTATTATCGGACGTGGGCTTGCACCATAAAACAGTGTGTATTGTGTGACATATCTTAAGCAGTTTACACAGTTTACCTAATACATTTGTTAAAACGGTACCGTAAAATGGGGGGAATGGGGTTTAGGAGGTGAATTGGGACAAGCATGAGATCTTTTTTGTGACTCTTTTATCCCACAGTATTTTCGTGTAAAATTATAAGGTAGGAAATTTATTTTAAAGTTTGTAACATTTCTTAAATTCCCTGGCAACATTTAGTGTTTCTGTCATTAAGAATTAGGAGAAAAACGGTCTGCAATATAGTGGAGTCAAGAACATTAAAATTTTGGTCAGTAAAACATTTCAGTTTACTGAAGCGTTTACAATATTTGTATCAAAGCGAAGTTTGCATTTATAGTGGCAGTGTTTAAGGTGTCGAATAAGATATAAAATAAGTAATTTAACACACTAGTTTTTCTAATATTGTAATAAAATATCATTAAGGTGGATTTAAGAAAAAAATGGGGGGATAAGGGTCCAGCTATGGGGTGGAAAGGGTTGTATGTGAGGGGAATCGGGTCAGTAATGGGTTCGGTTGGGACCAAACAGGGGCGAATCGGGACGTCCATGGGGTAATTGGGATTTTATAGGTAGGGTTGTCACGATGCATAAATTGTATTATTTTTCATAATTTACTGATATAATAACGAAGAACGACACGGGCAGAGCCGTGGGCAACAGCTAGTATTACATATTGAGAAATAGTTTCAGATTGTCTATAAAATTACATATTACTTACCTAACTATTTCATTTTTTACAAACCTTAGTACCTACCTATTCGGAAACGACGGTAAAGTGCCAGCCCTATCGAAAATCTCTATTGACCCCATTGACGTCCTTATTCACCCCAGACCGTGGGTCAATTGGGACAAGTATATTTTTTGAACTTTTTCAAGATATTATTTAACAAACATATATTATAATCGATTGAAAATAAAAATACAGACCACCGGAAACAATTTTATTGTATTTTTACTAGTGGTGGTAAAGCAAAAAGCAATGAAATTAAGGGTTAAACTTAGAAAGTGTCCCGATTCCCCCCATTTTACGGTAGTCTGTCTCGAGAAAATGTTGTCGCTAGTGTGCGATTAGCTTTACATGTAGGGGAAACTGGGGATACTTGATCCTTACGGGAGACTAGGTACACAAGATTTACAGAACTTGTATGAGCCGTATTTAGTTTTATAGTGGCAATATCGATTGTATATGGTACCCGATAACGTTTTATATATCACATTTGACACTTTGGCAAACGACGGGCGAATAAGTAGGTAATTGTTGAGGCGGAAAGAAAATTTTGGTGAGTTTTTATTTTGACTAAACATTTATTTAAAATAGGGCTTTTAAAAATGTGATTTCGAAAATGAATTAACAGACAAGACATTTTTTATTTAATTCCTTAGTAATAGTATCATGTGACTCTAAATATGGGAGACTTGATTCCCCAGGATCAAGTCATCCAGACCGGGGGGATCAAGTCTTACGTATATACGGGACACATGGTACGATTCCTTATTATTGATTTTAGTCAAATAACTACGAATTTGGCTCTTACAGCAATTATAAGCAAATAAATTTCACGTATTTTAGTACCAACGGTTTTTTTAAACGGATACGCAATATAGTAATTAGGGATAAAAAACATAAGGGGGGGATCAAGTGTCCCCAGTTTCTCATTTACTTATATTAATTTTAAAATGTAGGGTAGTATTGCACTCGGGCGCGTTTTTCCGGTTGACATTCATTCTCAGAGTCATCTAGCGTCATCGGGTCGTCAGGGGGAGGGCTCTTTTTGTGGACAGGCCTCAGCACAATAATGTCTGGTTTTTCGTCCTCATCCGACACGTACATACGGGTCAAGTCCGAGGCTACCGATGCCGTTTCACATAAACTGTGGAGAAAAATATATTTCACTGGTATCTTCACTCATAATTCGCAGGGCTACGGTCTCATAGCCGCATAGCCTAATATAATTTGGATATAAACCGAACAATAGCGTAAGTTATACTGTCAACGATCAGAGGCTATGAAGAAATAAGGTACTGATTTAAATCTATTCCTTTCTCGAAGTTGTCAAGCAATTGAATAAATCTTAATAACATTACTTTACTTACTAATATTATAAATGCGAGTGAGAGAATGTGAGTGTAGATGTCTGGATGTTTGTTGCTCTTTCACGCTCTAACGGCTGATCGGATCTGACTGATATTTGGTACAGGGATACATTATCATCTGGAATAACACATACTTTTTATCCCGGGAATAAGTTTCTACGGGAAGAGGGCGAAGCTGCGGGCATTAGCTAGTATTAATATAAACACGGTCCTAGTATCTAGTCCATAGTCATAAATAATATAAATGGGAAGGTGTGTTACTTAGTCCATCGTTCACATTCCCAAAAAGGAATGAACTTAAACGAATTCATTCCTTATTACAACTCCATAGAGTACAATACTTTTTATCTCGGAATACAATTATATTCGCACGTGGACCACTGTATTCCTTCCTTTAATTTAGGTAGATTAGTTTGACATAAGTATCGATTCAAACTTAACGTATCTACTGAAAACCACTAGGATTCAAGAGTCTTTCTTTACAGAAATATCGACAGCATAAAAAAATGTAAATACCTGTGATTATAATATTCTGAATCAGCAATATTGACATCGAAATCCGAGGTGTCCTGTTTAGTGCTCATTATAGTAGGCATCATGATGGGTGGGCCTGGGTAAGGTGGCATGGATGTACTCGTTGTTGGCGGGATGTTCGCCAACATCGGCGAAGGGCTTGACGTATTCACTATCAAAGGTGGTTGCATATGGCCTAAGTGCTCATTTTCACCCATTTTGCTGTAAAAAATCATAATGATGTTGCAAATGAGAAAGTTTGTGAAGATTTTTAGTCGCGAAGTCAGACTTCAAGCAAGTATTTGTATGCATATATGACACTAGCGGACGTCACGCGGTTTCACCCGCGTAGTTCCCGTTCCCGTGGGAATACGGGAATAAAATATAGCCTATGTTCACCGCAAAGAGTGTAGCTTTCCAACAGTGAAAGAATTTTCCAAATCGGTCCAGTAGTTCCGGAGCCTATTCGTTACAAACAAACAATCAAAAAAACTAATCTTTCCTCTTTATAATATTAGTATAGATTACATTTGCATGCTAGTTTAGGTTTGGTGTAAATGTTTATATTTACACTATTCAAGCTGCATGGAACTTGCACCGTGTATGCACTTGCACAATGAAACCGCGGCTTTATTCAAAAACACGCTCTACTATCAAACACCTGAATCAATTTGGCTCAAATTTGTTATACAGATAGTCGACATCCTGGATTAACACATAACTACAAATTCCCGTGGAAAATGTGTACAGGCACCTAGTAGGCAGAGCTGAGGTCATTAATCAATCAAATCAGTCTATGGCTGTCCACTGCAGGATATAGGCCTGTCCTAATTTACGCCACAACACACGGTCCAGCGCTTTCCGCATCCAGTCACAGCCTACGACTAAATCCAGTTCGTCAGTCCATCTGGCGGGAGGACATCCTTTTAACAGAGTCGTGGTCTCCACAACAGTACTCGTTTGCTGCATCGGTCAATGCTTTTCTGCAGATCTGGCCAGCCCACTGCTACTTTAAAGCACTTATTCGGCGAGTTAGATCGATCTCCTTGGTCCTCTGTCAGATAATCTCGTTCCGGGGTTAATTCCGAAAAAAACCCCAGTACAGCATCAGCTAGTCTATACTAATATTATAAAGATTTGATTGTTTGAATCGAATAGGTTCCAGAACTACTGGACCGATTTGAAAAATTCTTTCACTGTTGGGAAGCTACACTCTTTGCGGTGAACATAGGCTATATTTTATTCCCGTATTCCCACGGGAACGGGAACTACGCGGGTGAAACCGCGTAACATCCGCTAGTAGTTTATATTTTAAACGCACCTTTGACCTGTGGTCTCTTCACCTATGTCAATGCTTTAAGACGAATGTCTACAACCAGTACGTTCTGCCAGTGACCTATGACCTATGACCTAAAGTGCCGAGTCGTGGACGATTATAAAGAGACTTTATTTATATTCGAATGTCAAGAATATTTTTTGAATGAATATAATTAGGTTCTTTTGAAAATATTAGTGACTTTTTATTTCTAATATTTCCTTAGCATGATTTTTAAGAATATGGTCGCCTCAGTATAATTTATGCTGACTAGGACACAAATTTTTGCACATTGTATTTTAGGGATGCTGAACATAAAAATATACTTAGGTAATAATATACAAGAAAAAATATCATAGATTACCTTCCCAATTTCAAAGCAAATTTAGATTCATGCGATTTTTGTACAACATCAAGCCAGTTACTGTTGTCCATAGGACCAGTTTGCGAACCGTACAAAGATCCCGGCCTGAAAACAAAATAAATAGTTAGATATCAAAAGAAGGGGTAAGTAATTCATTTTCAATACTTTTTGATATTTTTACCAATGCCATCCAACCAATTAAAGTCCATAAATGTAAAAAAAATATGAGACACGCACAGACTGTATCTAGTAAAAATTAAGCTATTATAAGTTTGTGTTATGGGACCTAAACAATAAACATTCATACTCCAGATTTTCTAAATATTATAATTTTAATCATCGATACAAATTTTTGCACATTGTTTACAAATTCCAACCCGAACCGACAGGAGGTATCGAACCCAAAAATCCAAATGACGCATCTAATACGCACTGCGCCACCAAGGTCAAAATATGGTTCAAGGTGTGTAGTACAACTGAATGACCGTAGTAGATAGTTTATGAATGATGTACCTATAATGCTATAAAGTGCGGCCAGGACGTTGATCTGTATTATACAAGGCTGGATTGCATATTCCCTAAGAAATAACTGTTGTTTTTTGTAGAGAATCAATACCTTTTTTTGTAAACGATCACTGACTGTATCAAATCGGCCTATGGCAGTTCATTGCAGGACGTAGGTCCACGCCACAACACTCGATCTTCCGCATCTAGGCCCAGCTTGCGACCTAAGAGATAGTCGACCGAAAACTGATGGTATTTCATCGAACTACTTAATGTAGTAAATGTGAAAATTCATGAAGATTTTTGGACGTGTGTCAGGAGCTCTGGGGCTATCCTTCCTTATGGCACCGTGTGGGTTTAGTTGGTTGTTAAAAATGCAACCAGACTAAAAGATGTTCTCAAAAAACTCAGTCAGAGTTGTCAGATTGATTGTGATGAAGATCACGAAAGAACAGATTCATAAGCATCAGATTGAGTGGCTGTATGTAGTTCATTTGGCCAGTGGGCAATGATATTTTGGGAACTGGATGTCATTGTCAAAGGCTTATAAAATGAATGGATAAATTTTAATAGAAGGGATATTTAAAATGGAGATGTTGAATGTTTGAAAAGTACCTCAACAATTAAACTTTAACGAAGTGGTAGGTAATTATAGTTCCCATTGAGCGTAATCGCCGCACGGCATTGGTAATGCCGAAACGCGAAAAAGGTCTGGTTGTTTTAAAATTAATATTAAAGTTGATAAATACTACAAGTTCATTTTCATTGTGTCATGTATACAACAAGGTCGACTGCCTCGGTGGCAATTTCGATACTACCCTCGGTTCGGTAGTGTTAACGACTTGCTCGCTTGAGGTCCTGGGTTCGATTCCCCCGGGTCGGTTCAAATATTTGTGTTATTCACAGATGTTTGTTTCGGAGTTTGGGTGTTTTCTATGTATGTATTAAAAAAAGAAGAAATTTATGAGTATGTCCACGGTCGTCTAGATCCCATAGCACACACGCTTATATTATCCTAAATTTCTACAAATGTTGTGCGAAAAATGTCCACAAATATTTATTATTTATTTAGTTTCATCAAGTGCAAATAATTAAGAGTTTAAACGATATCCACGGAAGGCATTTTGTACACGTGTAAAAATTATCAAGCGTGTTCAAAGGATTACGTACATAGGCGTGTAGTTCACCATCGTAGCAAAATGTTTATGTTTATGTATTTGATAGAAGGTGTCCGACGCGTCAGTCATTGTGATGTCCTTTGTGAGGCCCGCTGACAGTATGAGTCTCTCTTGTTGCTTCCAATTCGCTAAACTGCTGTCAGATATGTCGTTTATGGAGAACTTTAATTTACCTGGAAAATTACAATAATTATTTAATTTAAATCTTAAACTCAGTGTTCCGTCAAGTAAATGTTGAAATTAAATAAATGTCACAAAGTGGTCAAATGGGTGGTTGCGACCCATCGAAGGACCGGCCATAGTAAATGTTGCTTATTGCAGTGATCGTTTAAAGAACACTAGAGTCCGCGGGGCCACGAGCGCTTCCCTCCGCCAATTATTTATATCCGATTAATATTAATTTATAGTGACTACTTACTTTTGTCAATGGGCAATATTTTTCCAGCTATGTCATACAAGAAATCAGCAGTCCAAAAGTTAGGTATCCGAATGAAAACCTTGCCCGAATCAACAGGCATATGGAATCCGAGTTTATGTAGGAGCTGAAGGAACTTTAGGTCTTTGCAGGTGGCTGCTTGCTTGCAGTTCCACGGCACTAGCGGGACAGACTGATTGAAAACTGTAACAGAACATAGGTACATACATAAATACATTCAAATGATCACGCATTTATCCTCGTAGGGGTAGGCAGAGGCAAAATAATATGCCCATATTTCATCTTTTTAGAATTTGCCCCACGTAATAGGTGGTGAGCCGTATTGCCGTGTCGAGATGGACAGGCGCAGGTTGTGACTGCCTGCGGTTGAAATTTTTCAAGCCGCCTAAAAAGGTCTTCAACTTCGCTTAACGACTGCCATTTCTACGTAACCGGGACCAACGGCTTAACGTGCCTTCCGAAGTACGGAAACGCTCAAATAAATGTCAGAAAATGGTCACATGGATGGTCACCCATCCACGGACTGGCCATGTGTCTACACCTAGCGGGAATCCCCTGTCTGGGAGACTTATGAATGATGCAGAGAATTAGTTCTGGATATGTTCTACTGAATTATGCTGAAAACAGAATTTGTTCCGTATAATAAACGGAAATATAAACTTTTCTAACCGACCTCCAGCCAGCGGGATATTTACCAAAATTAAGTCTGGGGAACTATAAATTGGTATTAACTTTTAGTTCTGTATTTGTTCTGTTTAACAAAACAAAAAACTTCTTGCGTCCTTACTTCAGCCACAATCAAGCTGAAATGAAACCTCCAGTCAGCGGATTTTTTCTCTCAGGGACATTTTTTTGTAACTTTTACACTAAATTGATAACATTTAAACTTGTATTTACGACTATACTTTTACTTACGCAATTGTGATTCATATGAACCGACATTTGTATTGCTAATAAACTACCCTACTCCCAAACAACTTTAATTTGTACCTATGTAGGGAAATTATTTTGTATTCTACCCACTTACTAGCTTTCAAATTCAATACTTTTAATTCTTTTAGTTCTGGCTGGATTTCTTTAATATAATGATAGTAGCACCTCCGTCCGACATGCGTTTTTCTGGGTCGTAAAGGAAACAGAAGGATTAAGTTAAGGAGTTCTTTAAAACACTCGTCTTAATAGATTTCGTAGAATGCAGTCAAAGCTAATAAAGATTTCGTAGGATAATATTTGATATTTGTTTAATTAAGTACGTAAAATTAAACGCATGCGAGCTTCTCTAAAAGAATTTACTTGTCATAATGAACACATTTGCTAGGTATAAGTTATAAAATTGGAACATACGTCGAAGTAATCCCATATCTTTACTAGACATAAACATCACAAAATGCATTTACTACAGATAAATGACGCATCTGCAGCACATGCGTTGATAATGCTTAGTGATCTAGTATTATTGCAGGGAATATTTACTAGCCTTAAACATTTTTTCTTTATTTTAAATAATGAAATAAACTAATTGTATAAATATAGTATCGCACATGCAAAGTTCACATTTCAAGGAATCGAACAAAACAATAAAACTTAGAATATTCCTGTTAGTTTCCGAGAGACAATAAAAAAAACTAAAAAAAGTTTAAACGCGATTTACTCGAAAGTTACTTCCAAGCAAGTGCGTTGTTTATCCTTATGACGGCAGAAAAGTCCGCTGACTGGAGGTTTCATTTCAGCTTGATTGTGGCTGAAGTAAGGACGCAAGCAGTTTTTTGTTTTGTTAAACAGAACAAATACAGAACTAAAAGTTAATACCAATTTATAGTTCCCCAGACTTAATTTTGGTAAATATCCCGCTGGCTGGAGGTCGGTTAGAAAAGTTTATATTTCCGTTTATTATACGGAACAAATTCTGTTTTCAGCATAATTCAGTAGAACATATCCAGAACTAATTCTCTGCATCATTCATAAGTCTCCCAGACAGGGGATTCCCGCTAGGTGTAGCACATTAACTGGCCATAGTGAAAGTTGCTTATTGCAGTGATTGTTTACATAACACTGAGTCCGCGTGGCTACGAGCGCTTCCTATAGGTACATACATTACAATAATAAACTAAAGTTCTGTGTATGGGAACCTTCCAAATTCCTTTCTTCTCGCCTTGGTGGAAGTGGTCGTGAAGTTCTGAAGTAGCACACAGACGGTATAAGACCCGATGTTGTAGCGATCTTTTAGGGACACCAATGTCCCACAGTGGGCTGAGGTGATAACGCCACAAATATAAGTACAGATGAAACAAGTAAATGGCGACCAATCGGAACGGCTAAATTAAAATAAAACCGACCAAGTGCGAGTCGTGCTCTGAGGGTTCAGTACCAAAAAATTAAGTCTGAGATAAATACGTCTATGAGTTGATTGACCCCCTTGAATTATTTTTTCCGATATAAACAGTTTCTTTTTTATATTTGTTGTTATAGCGGCAACAGAAGTACATCATCTCTAAATATTTCAATAGTTGCGCTACCACGATTCATGAACCCGGTGACAAGCAGACTGATGGACAGTGGTGTCTCAGTAATGGTAATAGGGTCCCGTTTTTGAGCTTTTGGGTACGGAACCTTAAAAATGATTACATAAATGAGGTCTGTGTATGATTTCATATTACATAAAATATTATATTTCCAGCTATTGTAACATTTAACGTAGTCTCTTTTTGAGACTACTAGTTTTCAGAAATATGTTATTTATGCTTAGTATTTGTATAAATTGACTGGCGGACTGAATTGGTGGCGTATTCGGTAGTGATAGCGCCTGCCACGCTGAGGTCCCGGGTTCGATTCCCGGGTCGGTTCAAATATTTGAGTGATCCAGAAATGTTTGTTTCGGTGATGTCTATGTATATTATGTACGTATTTAGAAATATATAAGTTTGTATATGTATATCAGTCGTCTAGATCCCATAGCGCAAGTTTGTAGGTATTAGTTTAATTTGGGCTAGATGATGTGGTGTAAGAATGTCTACAAATATTTATTTACTAGCTGACCCTCGCAACTTCGTTTACGTCACATAAGGTTTGCGAAAGGAGAGGTACTTCTTCATCCGACTCATCAAGCAGCGTGTGAAACGGCCCTGTTTGCTTAATCATAAAAGAGCTTAAATTAAGGTTTTATGATTAAGCAATTTATATTAATTGTGCAATTTGTATTAATCTGTGCTACCACTTCGTTAAACATCACTTCATTTTAAGATATCCATGAGATTAAGGTGCTTTTCCCAGATTGTCTACAAATATTTATTTTCTTAATCATAAAAGAGCTTAAATTAAGCTTTTATGATTAAGCCAACACGCCCGTTTAGAATTACCCTTACAATCAAAGGAAAACTTGAATTTTAGGTTTTGCGAAAGTTGAGATGCCTCTAATTCCTGAACTACAAAACCCTCAACATTGAAACTTGTGTGAAACAAATCTTAAAGTATTCCCTTTATAACACTGACAAAAATTTTGAAATCGCATCACGCGTTGAGAAATTACAACTGAAAAACCATTTTATCTTCCATCCCCTCTCCCGCAGGAATCACGCAAAATATCGGGATCAAAAGTATCCCAGAACCTTCCTCGGACTATAAGCTCCAAGTGTACCAAGTATCATTCAAATCGGTTCAGTAGTTTCGGCGTGATACTTATTCGGGATACAGACAGACAGACAGACAGACAGACAGACATGAAAAGTTTAAATTACATTTTCGGCTTCAGTATCGATTAGAGAACGCCCTCCAATTAAAATTTTCAAAATATCTTCCATGTACAGACTCTCGACCCTCAACAGTTTTATTATAAGTATAGATATAGATAAAAAAAATATCATCAAAACTTACCAAGCGAATGATACGATACTGGTGAAAAAATATAAACATCTCTACATTTACTAGGCTTCGACCATTCACTTTTTTTAGTTTTATGTGAAGTATCATCGTATTCACTCTCTCTAGACCTTTTCTCCAAGCATATTTTCGCATAGCACGTGTCCAGCAGTACTTCCTGTACCCATTCCAAGAACAACAATTTGTCGTCTTGGATCAATTGCTCACAGAGTTTGCCGATTTCATCGTCTCTCAACTTTTTTGTAATCGAGGTGTTCACTTTTTCTCTTTTTACAAAACTTTCGTATTCTTCTTTGTTTATAGTATTCTGCTTGAACAGTTCTTGGATGACCGAGTCTCTCGACTTAATTATACCGTCTTCCTTGAACATCTTTATGATTTCGCCCACAACATCGGATTCCGAACTACATTGCAAATAGTTCCAACTCAAAGAAGACAGCTCTTCCTCGGTCCACCTGTACACACACACATTATAATACTTTAGGGACCCTGTCTCAGAAAGTGATGAAGAGCAAATAAAAACATTTTTGTTGGCTTTTAGTATACAAAAACGATAGCCACAACTACATTTTTAATCTAGGCACAAGATGCGTGTCAAAATAAGGTTTGGTTAAAAATGTTTAAAGATTCTACAAATCTACATATTGTGTGAAAGATGTACGATCTTTCACACTAGAAACATTCAAAATTTTGGTTTAGATGAACACTCATCTAAACTAAAATTTTGGATGATTGACATGAAATACACATTTCATGACATTTAAGTTTTTCAATTGATGAAGAAAAATATACATCAATCCCTGAGAAAAATATAGGTAAGTTATTTGGTTTTCTTCGATTTGAATATGTATGAGTTTTTACAAATTAAAACTAAAGCTAGAAAAGACAACATTTCTTTGTCTGAAGGACGCGTGTCGCGTATGGCCAAGGTGGTTAGCCATATGAAAAGCCTTTATTTTCAGTAAAAAAAAATAGAACAATCAATACCACTAGTCAGGCTCAGTAGTCTCTTTCTTTCGTTGCGAATGATTTTCTCAAATGTTTACAATTCGTAGGTAACTTTAAGAGAAGCACTAAGCAGTAGTTATCGCTTATACATGCCTTGAACACTACTGAGAACTGTCGGGCTCTACATTAAGCTGGCTTTTGCTGCACCTTATCGTTTATACACACGATCACTCACCATTTAGGTATAAACTTGCGGTCTACAAAGGAAATGTACACTACTACAGTATAAATATAATTAAATAAAACGTACGTATCGTCGCAAATATCGCTCATGTTACTGTGAATAGACTTATTATTGACGTCGGGCTTCTTTCCCGAATTCTTAACTCCGTGGTCCTCGTCAAAACATTCAGTGTCCAGTCGGAAGTTTGCACAACTTTGCAACGAATGAGGTTTCTTGATGAAAGTATTTATTACATACTCTATTAAATCAGACCAATCCTAATAAATGGTACAAAATGTTAATTATTTAGTAAGTATAATACTAATTAGGTATATAGAAATACAATAAAAACTGTAATAAATAAATAAATAAGGTGTAATATAAAAATACATTATGATTGCTAAATAACTCACATCACAAATTTCGAACTCTGCTTTCCAGATGGAGGTGAATGTTTTCAAAATTGTCGGTTGAAACAAGGTTATCAGGCTGTCTAGTTCACCTCCCACGTGGTGCATCAGTGTAAATATGCAATCGTTTACAAATTCACCATTGGTGACGTAATCTTCCAGCAACAAACCGTACTGATACATTATTTCAGATGTTGCAAACCTAGGAAACGCAAACAATCAATTTATTTCAAGTGCAAAGATTCGCTACCGTCGAGACCCCTAATGTCGCCTAGGTTACCAAATTTCGCCTGATTTCACAAAATTCAAAATTACCAAGAAACCTATTGATTAAACCTCGCATAAAACTGCTCATGAGCAAGTATATTTTATCCATAGCAAGATTCTTCAGCTAAATTGCGACTAACTTACCTATGTTCATTACAAAAGCTTTTTTTGTGTTGGAAAATGTACTACGTTTTTTGGTCGGTGTAGAAAATTTAGTATTTAAGCAGTGTTGTAGGCAGTGGAATGTTAAACATTTTATTTGACTACAACATACATTTATTTGGCTGTAATATAACGTAAATATTTTTTACCTAGCGTACAATTTGAGCTCAAAATGGCATAAAATGCTGCCGAGGTGGTAGTGACGGTCACATTGTTACCAATCTTCGCCTACCCGTAGGGTTGTCAATTCTAAAATCACGTTATTAGTAATAAAATGTATAGTAATGACCATGTTAGTTTAAAATCATATAGGTATTGTGAATTCTGTTGTGCTATGAATGCAAATGACGCAGTGAGAATTTCTTAGGTTGGGACTTTGAAAAACCAACCATCTCCGATGAATTTTTCGTAAAATTCAATGGGAAACACCTTTTCTGAGAGATACAGGATTCTCAACTTGGTTATCTGATGAGCAAATTGTGGGTACTATTGACTAAGTGACTTCATTTTTTATTGTAGATGATTATTTTTATAACAATTATTTTCTTAATTCATTAATCACCTTTTTCACAGTAAGGCAAGTTACCAAGAATTGTGACAACCCTATCAAAGTTAGATCAATTGTATGGAACATCTTCAAATCGCTTCCAAATTTCGCCTACTATACATTTTTTAAAGAAATTGTGTCTTTATTGCGTTCCGGGTAAGGTTAATATTTCTTTTTTCGGATTCTAAATTTAATAGCCTAGTTGACAACAAACATAAGCTTCATAAGACCCCGTAATATACCGTAGGCGAAGTTAGGAAAAAGACCGAAACTTCGCCTATGACCTTTAGAGTCAATTTGTAGCCTAATTATAATGATATTCGATACTTACATCGTCTAAAGTAATAGCCTGTGTTAAGTAAAATCGTTTTTTACTCAAGTCAATTTAAAATACTTTCAAAATAAAAAGATATGATGAAAAAAGTGTCAAAACCCAGGCGAAATAAGGGGTCTCGACGGTACCTATTAAAATTTAATTTCTAGTTGTATTGTACATGGCGAAAGTCATTGATCTAGAGCGAAAATGTTGGTTTCATATAAATATATAGACAGCCTACTTTAGTGTAGAATAGGTTTTAGTACTTACTGCTTAACGTGATCTACTATAACTGTTGTACCACTATAATCAGGTAATTTTGTAACTGTGTCCAGAAACATTAATAGTATATGATTGGTTACCACAAGATCCTGCAATATAAAAATAGTGTTTGATAAGGTGACCACGTAGGAGGCGTTTCGGTTTATTTCACGACCGACTCACGTCAATATTGGATAAGAAAAGCCTTCAAGATGATCCCGACTTCGACCGTATTGACTACATTCTAACAAAAATGGAAGACTAAATTTGGAAAAGATCAAAGATATTGATACTACTGTATTACTGTAGTCACTATGTGTGAATCAGTTGAGGTTTATATGTTTTCGATTGACGATGGAAACCAATAATATAATTTCCATAATTCAGAATGTTAGCAGATAGTCACATTTCTAGAATTTTACAGCTAGCTACCTTAAATAAACCCTACGATTTACGTACTAAGAATCTAAATCCAGTGTTGGAGTACTTGGAGTCCACTCGCGCTTTGAATAATTTAGGAATGCCGGTGGAACAGTGGAGTTTTTTTCTCCTCTATATTAGCTTAAACAAACTTAGCCCATTTATGTAGGTATTTAATGTTATCTCACCTGCAAGTATTGTTTGGAGTGGTATTTTGGGTTATAATGACGCAAAAGCAGTACGAGAAGTGCCCGTAGTTCCTGGGTGTCACACATTATTACTTGTGTCTTAACAAGTGCGTCTAGATCGGCTTTGCACACGTGTGGGAATTTTTTGTAAGCTTCTATTGCTTGAATGATCTCTCTTATGGCCGTAACAACCTGGTATTCATGGAAGAAAAATCGTCTTTATTAGCTTTGATCAAAGACTTCTATATAAACTGAGGTAGACACGTCGTAATCTAACAAACGAGATTTCAAAAGCAATCCTCAAACACACACATTGCTAAGACTACACTCACTTGTAAATAATATTTCCGTAATTGTCACCACAATAGAAATATCCGAAAAGAACAAGAGTAAAAGAGAAAGCGTATGGACTCCAATTGCAAGCCGAGTACGCTCGAAGTTTTGACTCACTACAGTGCGAGCAACGCTGATTAGCTCAGTTTATAGCAGTGATTTTCAACCTTTTCCATGATGCGACCCCCCTGGCATGAACAAATATTTCGCGACCCCCCCCCCCCCCCCCGACCCTTAATTTTTTATCATGTTTGTATGTGTATGTTACAGTGTAACAAATATTCCTTCTAAACGACGTTTAAAAAGGAAAGTACTTTTGTATCTTTGCAATTTGACAAATCCACGGATATTGCGGTTGGTGCGCATTTGTAGCTTTGTGCGTTTTGCATCCAGTGAAAACTTTATGGAAGAAATACTATTTTGCAGAAGGCTTCCTACTAATGCTTGCATAACAGGTTCCTTGAAGCCACGAAAGATACATACATATCACGCCTTTTATCCCCGAAAGCGTAGGCAGAGGCGTATTATATGCCCACATTTCACCTTTTTAGATTTTTGTCTGACGTGATAGGTCGTAAGCTGTATTGCCGTGTTGATATGGACAGGCGCAGGTTGTGACTGCCCGCTCTTAAACTTTTCAAGCCGCCCATAAAAGTCTTCAACTTGAATTAACGACTTCCATTTTACTGGCAACTGGACCCAACGGCTTATCGTGCCTTCCTAACGTGTGTTGCCTTGGAAACACTCGCAAATAAATATCTCGAGGTGGTCATGTGGTGATCACCTATCCATGACCTGCCAGTCGGGCCACGAGCGCTTCTGAAAGAACAGATGCCAAACGCTGGTTGGGTGCATTGTTTTCTCCATCGCTACGCTCTTGCTTGTAGTCGTCGTCAATAAATCAAAATAACTTCGAATATTTTCGTTGACACAATCTTTTACTGTTGAAGTCGGATATTAGATAAACATCAAGGCATATGTACCTGGTATGAAAATAGAGTAAGATCATAAGAAGACTTGTGTCATTATTTTTTAGTGCAAGAGACATTTCAAACCACCCTTACACTTGGAATTCAAATCTGCATATTTGGTTACTTTTTGGGTAAGGAAACAAACAGAAACCTGGAATTGATTACTAAGGTTTTGAAATGTTTGATTCCATTGGCCACCAGTTATGCGATTTGGCATTTTCATTAATTTCCCAAATAAAAAGTAAGGAAATAAAAAAAAAGCTTAAACTGGGAAAACAATTCCAGGTGTAGCAAATACAGATTTACGATAACCAATCGATACGATAACAAAACGATAAAAATAACTAAGACCCTCTTCACCGGGAGCATTCGTTTAATTAAGAGAAATTGATAAATCAATATTAAAAACAAGCACAATCTTCGCATTAACATGAGTCATAGGATTTTATTATTTTGTTAATTTGTTCGTATTATCACAAGTACAAATGTTAATGAGTATAATCCTTTTGTTAAAATTCTTTTACTTAATAAATCGATCTTTTTAATTTTTGTTTTTTAACTGATGTATTTCACTCGACCTTTGGCGACCCCCTACAGAAGCTCCGCGACCCCCCAGGGGGTCGCGACCCACAGGTTGAAAAACACTGGTTTATAGGTTTCAAACATCGGTGCGTAGGGCATGTCTACCTCAGTTTATATAGAAGTCTTTGGCTTTGATACGTAGGCGCAGATACATAACTATTCGTAAAGATACATAACTATTCGTAACACTTCAAAACTGGAAAGACATTTTAATTATTAAAGATCCTCTAGCGACGACCAAGAACAACATGGTCGTTCCTTACTTCTCCTTCTTCCGTCTCCCTTAACATTGATGTACGGTATTATAATTCTCTTGTCTCTTAATAGTTAAAAATGTGAACTATAATAGTTTTATCATATTACTGGCCTAACGACCTTACCGACGTTTGTATAAGTTAGTAAAAAGTCTGAACAATTTCTCTATACCTACCACATTAATTCGGGAATTTAAATTGGACGTGATTCAAAACTTACCAAATGAAGTCGTCTGACGTTGGGTTTCAAGTCATTGCCATCCAGTTTTATAGCAAGTTCAAACTGCTCACACAAATTAACACCTTCTGCAGTCAAATATGACACGATATCGAAAGATAACACCGAGCTTACATGCTCCACGTCTAATTCAATCTGCGTAGCAAACTTCAGAAAATAAGTGACGAGCCAGAAAAAATGTGACGAGTCAATTTCCAGTTGAAGATTACTTAAAATTTGGTTATGTAGCGTTTGGACCAAGGCGTTGTATCCTTTTAGCAGAAAGTCGACAGTAAACTCTTTAAGGATACTCGATATATCTTCATCAGTAGGAGTTTTATGACTGAGTCCTTGAACGTTGATTCTGAAATCAAGCAAGTCAACATTACTTATCAGGACTACTGAAATCAAATAAAGAAATAAGATGAAAAGTAATATAAAGTTTATACATATGTGCTTTTCCCCTCTTCACAATTTTTTTGCGTTTCCGATCTTGCATGGTGTTACCGGAGCGCACTTTGTTGTTAGCTCTTTGCTTTGGATTATGAGGTTTCAGATGAACCGGTTTTTGGGCTGGCATTTCGTCATCGTTGCTGGACGTTGATATAGATTCCTGGTTTTCTATTTGTGTATCATATCCGTAGTCTGAAGTTATTGAAATTACATGTGTATTATCCTTTTTGCTTGGGGGGGATACATGGTCACTTTTAGTATCTGATTTCACATCGCTGCTACTAAACTGTAACAAAAAAGTAGGTACTACTAAGTTCGGGCACTGCAACACAGTCTGATTTAAAAAAAAATAAAAGCAAGACATACATGTTCAGACATAATTTTATCTTCTGAGGTATGTTGAGTGCATGTATTCTTTGCTCGTTTAGATAGCTTTGCTTTTTTAACGTCGGATTTTGCAAATGGCTGATCACCATTCTCATTATCATTTTTTGTATTCGGGGTGGTCTCCCAGTTCTCTGTTTCATTTGGTTCACCGTTACTTTTGCAACTGGCACCAGTATCTGAAGAATCGGACGTCGGGTCGGACGTGGATGTCGGTGAAGAGTCGTCACTACCTGTTGATTGTAAATGTAAGGATTCGTAATTTATCAAAACACTCAAATATATTGCAATATTATTACATATTTATACAAATACCTCTGTTTGGTGGGGAGGTATTACTTTCGTTGTCTTCCGAACTCTCAGATAAAGAGGCTTCAAGCCATAAATTAAGCAACTTATGCAAAGTTACTACGTGTTGATCTTTGTACAAGAGCGCTATCAATTGAACCATAGTTACTGCCCATTTATTCTGGAAGGAAACAGAATACAAAACACACATCTCGGTTCTTAAAATCGTTTGAAGACGCACGTTGAGCTAATCATAATAAATGTCTATCCAAAACCTTAATTACAAGATAACAAATTCAACACATCATTATTTTACATTTAAATCAATTTTGACTTACCGCATCTGGAATAATCATTAACTTAATGAGTAGTTTATCAATACTTTGGCTGAATATATTCCATAGAATTTGATTCTGTACGGCATGTGCGGGACCAGTGTGGCCAGGACTTTGGCTACTTGTTTCCTCAGGTATGTGTAAAATATTCCTCAGCAATAAAAGGCTGTTAGTGATATTTGTGCATTGCTCCGATGATAACTTGATCTTAGGCTCAATATCCACATTTTTTTTTAAGAAGTCTATAATAACTTTTGTAGCTCGCTGATCGGTAAACGCTGCTTTGGTAGATGCGAGTAAATTTTTAATTTCGAATATTGTATGCCTTCCAAAATCATTTTTGGATATTGAGTCCAGGGAGAGAAGACACTCGATAGGAATTGTCAGATTCACTAATATCCTAATTAAAAGCTCTATAGTTACTTCTTCTTTTGCGTTAATTAATAAAGGTATCAGATCTTTCTGTATATTTTGGCCAAAATTAATATTTCGACGATAAGTGCGCAGGTACTTATCTTCGGTAAGTATGTTATGAAGTATTGTCTCCAAAGCAGCTGCAAATAATTTCAATAAACCAATTAATCTAATCTAATGTACTTAGAATATAGTTCAAGACAGTAGGTATATTTCTAACAACGGTTTATTAAAAAAAATACAAAATGGATATAAATACCATTGCAGTTTTCTTTTACGTGATATCTATCTCCATGTATAAAGCCAAGATGGCTGAATGTGCTGTGTAGCTGAGGACTTCGGAGGACCCATTCCATCTTTCCGCTAAAACAAAAATGTATTTTAATGTGCATGACAATGACAACGACATCTTATTCATTAACCGAACATAAATAACGTTACCTATTGTTACACAGGAATCTCTAACTTTTATAGATTTGTGACATATACATGGGGCCTTCCCACTTCCCATCCCAGAAGCCAGTACGACTACTTATATATTCCTCTGTATGAACTAAGTATTATGTGTGTGGACTTATTCCTATGTATGTACTGTTAGGTACCTATGTTACGTAGACCTTAGAACTTTGTATTATGGCAGGTTTAAATTTGAATCTGGAGTACACTCCACAGACTCCAGATTCAGAGGCTAGTCTTCGATTTCCATTTGGTACATACCAAACGGAAATCAAAGACTATAAGTAGGTATAAGGGTTCCGTAGTTCATGTATAGGACCATTTTAGTTTAGTCATATTCGTCTTCGGGTTACTGTTCAAAGGGTTAGTGCTAGAAAGTTGATCTTTTGCATGGATATGTTTAATGACCACGTCGACAAACTGCTGAAATAAAATCACGACAAATATTTTGTTTTGGGGTACCCCCCGTACTCGTAAAGAGTGGATGATTTTGTTTCTAATGTCTACCTTGTGTAATACTTTACACAATATTACTTGTGTAAGTATATACCTATATTATCTTTGCTTATGGTGTGGGGTACCATTCGATAGGTCTTTTTGCGGTTTAGAGCGCCTTTTTTAAAGAAAATAGATCCCCCCCATCCAAAAGCTAAACCGCTGACTTAAAAAACATTCAGAAAAATTCATGATGGTAGCCCAACTACATTGCTAGTTTATACAGGCCTAACTTCGAAAATAAGCTTACCTGCAAAACTTCGTAAAAGAACGAAATGACCCAGACAATACAACCTACTCAACCTAGGATTTATTGCCACCTTCTAACTACACGGTGTCTTGGTCTCTAGCTTTAGGTACATATTCTATTGGCGCTGGGTGCACTGAGTATACCTAAAGGGGTCCCGACACGATCAATTGGCAATTGTCAAGCACGTTAAATATCATATGTATATATGCGTCGATGCAGACACACATGCAAAGAAATCACGCACACTGAAGCAACTTCCACTCATATTTAACGTGATTGACAATTGCAAGGCATGATCATGTCGGGAGCCCATTACTCCTAGGCAAGATGTCCCAGGATCCCAGGCAGAATTTCTCTGCCGTAGATCCCGTACGTAGGAACGGAAGACACACTAACAAATACTTACAATAGAAAAAAATATACCAGTAATCGCTCAGAGCTCAGTCTTGCGAGTTGTTACCTACTTGAACACGAATGCAAAATTGCAAAAAAAGTGCAAAACCGAATATTATTTTTCGAATTTTATCACTTACTGACCTCCTCAAAATTATAATAATTAGATCATTGATGTCCAGAAAACCTAATTAAGTAGATGAAATAATAACCGAATAAATGAACGAAATAAAAAGAATATTTAGCCTTATCAATGAAAATTAAAAAGCAATATCTTACTTAAGTCATTCTTAACAAATCATAATGTGTATGACGTAGGTCATGACGCATCGAGGGCAACCCTGCCCGAACCGTGAAAAATACGTTTTCGTACAGCCTGACGTCAGGACCAACTCCAGCTGGGAAGTTTCACATTACTTACGACATACCTACCTGTCCTACCTGTTGTAATAACTTGTCCTGTTACAATCATCAACGCACAGTGTAACCTACCCAGTTTTTTTTACAACATATCTAACTGCACGCTAAGAACGGATTCCTGAAAACTTAAACCCTTAGTCACAGTAATGAAACAATGAAGTAGGGCCTTACATTACATTACAGTGATAAGATAAGGTGATGATGAACCAGGTTTTCAAAGGTTGCATGGGCACTCTTAAATACATATAATGAAACACGTGCATTTGATAAAATTGAAACCCTATCGAAGTATAGATGTAAATAAGGGTGCCAAAGGACGATGTGGATCGAAGCTGCACATCCAAGTGGACAGAGACAAAAGTTATTGACCTAAAGTTTTAATATCAGTATACCTAGGTAGAACTCTGTGTTCAAAATAACTAAAAAAAACCGGCCAAGTGTGAGTCGGACTCCCGCACGGAGGGTTCCGTACCAAAAAACAACAAAAAGTTGGACCTATTTGTTGCATGGGAGCCCCCCTTTTCTTCTTTTTATTTAACGAGATGGAAAATCCTTAATGGATGATATGCCGGACTCCTACCGACTAAACAACCCCACGTAACGGCCAACAGCCTACGGTTGGGAGCCCCGGGTCTCTCGAAAGGATGTCCCAGTAAAGGTCCATTTTGTTTAAGTTATTATTTTTTTATGAAAATACACTGCTCGATATTCTGTGAGTATTTCAAGCGTCTACTGGTTGCCATCATTACCTATTAACTTAGAGCAACGCACGCCTTAGACAGTTCGCGTTGCTCTAGTCTATAGTGTTACACAACGCGCGTCTTTAGACAGTTCGCGTTGCTCTATAGTGTTATACAATGCGCGTCTTTAGACAGTTCGCGTTGCTCTATAGTGTTATACAACGCGCGTCTTTAGACAGTTCGCGCGTTGCTCTATAGTGTTAACTATCCTTGTATAGATCCTCTACGGTAGGTACAGTATATATTTCAAAAAGAGTTTGTGAACTCTATGTTTAATTTCTTTTTCAGAATATTGATGACGGTTATATATTAAAATACCAGAAATCAAAATGCCTTTACTTAAAATGCATTAGACCAAAATACCCGAATTCGAAATACCTTAACATTCAAAATACCTTATTTCAGTACACCTTACCGTAAAATGTCTAAATTTAAAATACAAATATTTATTATATCAGAATTCAAAATACAAATTTTCAAATATCCTTAATTTAAAATACCGAAAATAGAATGCAATGTGTCACTGTCACTCACACGTTTTGTTATTTGGCTTTAACTTATTTACACCCCCCCCCCCTCCACCTAAGTGAAACCGCAGTTGTAGCCGTAGGTCTGTTGGTCCTTGGGTATCCTTCTGAGGGCTTACCCGGGGCTCCCAACTGTAGGCTGTTATGTAGGATACGTGTGGTTTTTAGTCGGTAGGAGTCCGGCATAGTATCCATGTAGGATTTACCTCATGTTAAACACTTTGATTCAGAGTTACAAAAGTACTACAGTGGACTAACGAAAAATCAAATAAAAAAATAACCACGAAGGCTAAGGCGGGAGCTCCGCTTCGCTTCGCTCCCGCCTTAGTCTTCTAACCTAACCTATCCGAGTCGGGATTCACAGATATATAGCATCCATGTAGGATTTAAATCATGTTAAAAAAAGGTATTTTGTGTTTGAACATTTTAGGATAAGGTTTTTGATAAATTTATTTTTTGAGTTTCGGTTATTCGACCGTAAGGCATTTTAAATTATTTATATTATAAATATTTGCCTTTTGAATATTGATATTTCGATTTCGGGTATTTTGGGCTACGATATTTTGAGTAAAGGTATTATAATTTCTGGTATTGTGACGGTATACCATTGATGACATTTGAATGATGACATTATAAACACGATATCTACGTCTACAACATAAATTGTGTGTTTGTCAACGACGTATTATAATATAGACACGTCATGTACGAACATCACGGCTTTCAAAAATGGCAAATATTTTTTATATTCAAAAAAAGAATTTCTATGAAATTATCTATGGTAGCATGTATGAAAATTAAGGCAATTGCCTGAATTTTTTGTTGCCATTTTTAAGTGTTGGTAACATATCTACTTATAGTTTTTTATATATCATTGGTGTTTGTACGTAAATTGTTTATACTGGAGAAAAATCTAAAATATGGACTATTTGTTTACTATTTCCTATAAAATAGCTATCTTTGAAATATTACACCTACCTAAAGTAATCTGCTAAAAGCATTGTTCACTTTTTAAAGAAAAATATTTACGATGAAAGTCGAAAAATAAGTTAGTATGTGACCCGTATAATGTTCAATCATGGCGACACGAAATTAATTTCATTGAGCAACATTTGATTGTGCTATACCTCCTAAAGTATTCATTTAATTTGCATGGTGTAAAGGGAATGAATGATCTTGATGAAATGTTCAAATTAACTAACGTATTTAAATTGAGAAGGATACCTTATTACCGAATATATAAGACAAAAAATTTTTCAATAAAAAATAAAACCGACTTCCAACCAATCCTGAAAAATAAAATTTACTTAGCACAAAGTAATATGTATTTTGATTTATCTGGTTTTATTCAATATCATATTGAAGTCGGCGCCAAGTAAACCCATAGGTTTATGTAGGTATTATTCATGGCACCAACTTCAATACTATATTGAATAAAATCTGATAAATCAAAATACATTTAACTTTGTGCTAAGTAAATTTTATTTTTCAGGATTTGTTGGAAGTCGGTTTTATTTTTTATTGAAAAATTTTTTTTCATTATTTTAAGTGACGGGTGAACCGAAAAATATATCTATCTAGGTAAAAGTTTTCATCAATACAAATCAATCAAGCCCAAACACAAGGTAGCTGCTGTAAATCGTTAAGGATTTCCTTCGACTGTCTTTCGGTTCCATAATCAGATCGACTCCAGATATTCATTAAATTGTAGTACATTAAAGCACTGAATTAAAAAGTTAACAAATGCACTGGTTATCCCTACAATTTTCGGTGGTTGCCCTCGATTTCTCCTGGATCCCATCATCAGATCCTGATCTGATTAAAATAGGACCACCTCAGAAGTAAACGCTATTCAAGAAAGAAAACAATTTAAATCCGTTTATAATTGACGGAAATATCGGTGAACATACATAAAACATTGAAAACTTCCTTTTTTTTTGAAGGCGGATCTATCAATCTAGGTGCAAAGTTCTCATCAATACAAATCAATCAAGCCCAAACACAAGGTAACTGCTGTAAATTGTTAAGGAATGCCCTCGACTGTCTTTCGACTCTATCATCAGGTCGACTCCAGACCTTCATTAAAGTGTAGAACATTAAAGCACTTAATTAAAAGTTAACAAGTGCACTAGTTGTCCCTACAATTTTCGGTGGTTGCCCTCGTTTTCTCCTGGATCCCATCATCAGATCCTGACCTGGTGAAAATGGGACCACCTCAGAAGTAAACCCTATTCAACAAAAAAATAAATTTTGAAATCCGTCTATAATTGACGGAATTATCGCTTGACATACATAAAAAAAAATACATACAGACGAATTGAGAACCTCCTCCTTTTTTTGAAGTCGGTTAAAAATCGCTAAAAAACATGTTTGTTGTATGGAAGCCCCCCCTTAAATATTATTATGTTTTTGTTTTCAGTATTTGTTGTTATAGCGGCAGCAAAAACACATAATCTGTTAAAATTTCAACTCTCTAGCTATCACCGTTCATGAGATACAGCCTCCTGACGGACAGACAGACAGACAGATAAACAGACGGACAGCGAAGTCTCATGAATAGGGTCCCGTTCTTTACCCTTTGGGTACGGAACCCTAAAAAGTTTCAGTAGGTATTTACCTATTTGCTAATATTAAAACTCTAAAGTAGAATTAGCTTATGTTATGGGATCTAAACAACTGATAAAAATATTAAATAGGTACGTACATATTTTTTACACATGGCCGTAAAAAAACAATTAAGTAGATGACATACCTAATATCCGAATAAATGAATGAAATAGAATAGAATACTTAAACTTTATTTAGGTAAGTACACATCAAAATAAAAGTAGTATACAGTGTTTTCTTGCAAAGGGCGGCCTTATCGCTGAAAACTAAAAGCAACATTTTAAGAGCCTACCAGACGCTAAATTTTTAAAAGAAGATAGAAGATATACATTTTAGCGTGCAAGAAAGAGAGAGATGCGATCGGTTTTTGAGCACTTTTAACGAAATAAATTAATTATAAAAAAACTATAACCAATATGAAAAAAATGCTCTGGTGCAAATGAAGATTTTACTATTGTCTTTCTTATAAATATTTTATATTAAAAAAACAACTTATAACTTATGAGATCTAGATTAAAATTTCACGAAATCGAGGTATTTTCAACACAAAAATCTATCGAGGATTTTATCAGTAATCGTATTTCGGGCTTAGAGCGTTTTTAGTTCATGAACTGAAGTTGTTTGTGTTCAAATTTTAATTCAGCAGACCTCACGAGTCCTGAGATCTAGATCAAAGTAATAGTCTATTTGGCGTCATATGGACTCTTAAAAGCAACTCTCAAAGCATAGTAGAAATATAATAAACTCTGCTTAAAAGAGTCATTCTTAACAAAATATATTGTGTATGACGTAGGTATGACATTGCATCGCTGGCAACCCTGTCTGAACATTGATAAATACGTTTTCGTACAGCCTGACGTCAGGACCAACTCCAGTTAGCAAGTTGTACATTATTTACGACATACCTACCTGTTGTATGTCGTAAATAATGTACAACTTGCTAACTGGAGTTGGTCCTGACGTCAGGCTGTAAGAAAACGTAATTATCGTAACCATTTAACATAACTTGTCTTGTTACAATCATCAACCCACAGTCAAACCTTATATTAACCTTATTATAAACCTACTCAGATATTTTTACAACGTAACTGCCCGCTAAGAAAGGATTCCTGAAAACTTTAGCTCTAAGTTACGGTACCTAATGTGTATAGGCAATAATGTAAGTGATATAAGGTGTTTAACCAGGTTGCCAAAGGCTGCATGCACGGGCACTCTTAAGGGGAGTGGTTGACAAAGTTTGCGAAAAAGAGGTGCAAATAAAGACGTTCTTCTCGGTATTAGTATACGAAAAATGACAGCCAAAAGTAGATTTGAAATCTACAAGATGTGTTCCAGAGGATGGTTTCATCAGAAATTGTGTATTTATTATAAATAACTAGTAAAACATCACTGAAATAGCCCATAATTTTTTAGTAGAAGTCGTTGTATGACATCTATTTATTAATGAATGATAATAAAATTTATATCAGAGACTAAAGGAAACATAGACCTCTAAAATGGTTTTCTTCAATTTTGAATTAGTATAAGTTTTAACTAATTATAACTAATAAGGTATTCAAAGAATACATCACATTGCTTGCTTCCCCGCGCTCGCCCGAAAATTTTTAACCTGAAACCTTATGTGACGTAAACGAAGTTGCGAGGGTCAGCTAGTTTTACAATATGCTTAATCTTTAAATTCGTTTATGATTAAGCAAACAGGGCAGTCTCACCCGCCGGTTGATGAGACTGATGAAGAAATACCTCATGTTTCATACACCTTAAGCGTCGTAAACGAAGTTGTGAGGGTCAGCTAGTTACATACATACATATGGTCACACCTTTATCCCCGAAGAGGTAGGCAGAGGCATATTATTATGTTCCCACATTTCACCTTTTTAGAATTTGTACCACGTAATAGGCGGTGAGCTGTATTGCTGTGTTGAGATAGACAGGCGCAGGTTGTGACTGCCTGCTGCTGTTAAAATTAATCAAGCCGCCACAACGGCCTTCAACTTCGCTTATCGACTGCTTTTTACGGGCAACCAGGACCAACGGCTTAACGTGCCTTCCGAAACACGGAAACAACGCTCAAATAACTGTCACAAAGTGGTCACATGGATGGTCACCCATCCAAGGACTGGCCATAGTGAATGAGCTTACTACAGTGATCGCTTACAGAACACTAAGTCCGCGGTGCCACGAGCGCTTCTTATTTATACATAACTAGCTGATCCTCGCAACTGCGTTTACGTCTATTTTTGTTTGTTTGTAATAATAAAATGAAATGAAATTTTGTTCCAAAAGTAACAAAAATTTTAAGCGAGTGGAAGACTTTTAAGTTTCTGGATTTGTAATAATTTAAGTACAAAACAATGAATATATGAACATTCGTCTTTGTGAATTCGTCACATTTAAGTTTTACGTAATGATCAATCACATTTTTTGCAGTGTATTTTTACTACACTTAAAAACAAAGGAAAATTGAAATACAAACGTTGTTTTTAATTAACTTTTAGCCTCTCTTTATAAAATAGATTGCAGAGGGGCTTATGGCGAGACTTTGTTTGTAGTCTGTGACTCTGTTGCATTAAACTACGTCACTAGGTCACGTGGATCGTCTGTTCAAAGTTTGAAATAAAACAAAAATGACAACGTCAATCGGATTGAACTCTCACAATAAACGTTTTAGAGAGGGGCAGTCGGGTGAGACCGTCTCACAGCTTCTTGTTTATTTGGTGAAGCGAGGAACGCATTTCCGCTACTATTTTTCTTCTGCTTCCGTGGTTCTTTTACTCTGATGTCTCTGTAGTTGCGCTACTCTATGTTAGCGAGTCATATCGCCCATTTGCTCAAGGTCGTTAGCCCTGGGTATGGCCTTAAATATATTAAACATGTGCTTTGAGCATTCGAAAAAATTGAAACCCTATAGATGTAAATAAGGGTGCCAAAGGACGATGTGAATCGAAGCTGTACATCCAAGTGGACAGAGACAAAAGTTATCACCTATTGACCTGAAGTTTTGTAGGTAATCTGCATAAATATAAAATCTTGACCTTATTCAAAAAGTTTCAGCATTTGCTTAAATTCTAACTTTAAAGGGGAACAAGACAAGCTTATGCTACAGGATCTAAAAAACTGTAAAAAATATGTTAAAATAAACAAACTTATTTAAAACATTTTTTTTACATATAGACAACATTCTAAACCATAGACTAAACTCTGTAACAAACATTGGTGTACCACGCATAGGCAGGCAGGTACTTATCATTAGTGCTGAGATGGAATTCGAACCTGGGACCTCAGCACAAAGATAGATTAAAAGGTTTAGATTTACTTACTAAGCATGGATACAAGTGTGAACAGTGAACACAGACGAGCAGTTTGACACACTATAAACTGTGCTGTGTTAGAGACACCAAAGTAATCACAACAAAGCAACTTCACTTTCTATTTAAACAATCACTTGTTTGATAAATAAATATTATCTTTATTCCAAGTGAAAATGCAAGTACACAAAGAGAAAACATAAAACAACTTGATTTTATTTCTGCTCTGTGCAGTGAATAATATAAAAATATCTATTCACATTAACGACACTGATACAAACGAAGAATAATTTGTTTCTGAACTTTCCACGTGACCGTAAACATAGCTATCCTACTCGCAGCCAATAATAGGTCACGCTGCTGGCGAGTCGCGTGTACAGTGCACGTGCGGGCTAGTTCGTCGTTCGCAAAGTACATTGATCGATCGTCATCAACGCTCCTCGTTCTGCCAGCTACGTAAACGAATACGTCTACACTCCCCTACCACTTGCCTTAGGCTCATTGGCTTTATTGCACAACGCTCGCTGTCGCTGTATAGTAAGCGAATCATGGTTAATTAAAATCGTTGTGTTAATGGTTGTGACGTGCAATCAATTTTCATATACTTAATTTAACTATCGAAAAGCATAGGTTTCTTATCTATTATATAGCTTATAGTACTAGCTTATAGTATAGGATAGGCATAATAGCTTATCTTATAATACAGGACGGAAAAAAAGGCAATGGAAGTAACTACCTAAGCCTTAAATTCTTTAGTTAGCTCGTTTTACTACAAGGTAACATTACTTTCTTTTAACCGACTTCAAAGGAGGAGGTTAAAGAAACAAAACTGTATTCAAAGATTTTCTAAAATTCCCTTATCTCACCTCGAAACAGAAATTTTTATCGATTTCAACTCCAATTTTAGAAAAATTCGAACAAATGGCGATTTTTAGCTCTGTCAGCAGCAGCACTCCCGATCCCGAAGTACCTAACACTGACTAGCTTTTTTATATAGATGTGTAAAATAACCTTAGTAACCAAACAGATAAGTTGCTTAAGGGGACTGGTTGACAAAGTTTGCGAAAAAGAGGTGCAAATGAAGACATCCTTCTCGGTATTAGTATACTAAAAATGATAGCCAAAAGTAGATTTGAAATCTAAAAGATGTGTGTCAAAAGATGGTTTTATCAGAAATTGTGTATTTATTATAAATAATTAGTAAAACATCATTGAAATAACTCATAATTTTTTAGAAGAAGCTGTTGTATGACATCTATTTATTAATGAATGATAATAAAATTTATATCAGAGACTAAAGAAAACATAGACCTATAAAATGGTTTTCTTCATTTTTGAATTAGTATAAGTTTTAACGAATTATAACTAATAATGTATTCAAAGAATACATCACATTGCTTGCTTCCCCGCCAGCGTTGCAAAACCTACCGATTTTTCGGTAGATCTCCCGAATTTGACGTTCATTTACCGAAATACCGATTTCGGGTCAATATCTACCGATATTTTTCCTAGTTGTAACACTACCACGTTTATTGCATAATTAAATTAAAAGACGGTAACACTGCGAGTTTCCCGGGTTGGTAATGTATGCCAGCATTCGTACTGCCGGGAATTCCCTCTTACACAACTGGGAAAATCCCATTAGAATGCTGTTGTATGCTGTAAATTGAATTTTATTTCAGTATGCGTAAGGATGATTTAACTTTGTAGGCTTAAGTTCAGGAATCCCAGACAAATTAAGTTTCGTATATTGTCTCATAAATTCTCGCCCAATTTTATCTTTTTTGTTTTCACAAGCACTGTGAACCGCGTCCGTGATAGTCAATTAGTCATTAAGTTTAAAAGTTTAAAACTGATCGTTATAGATATGTTTGATAGTAGTACCGACGACCATCATTCATCAGCAAATGTGGAACATATTTTCTTAATAATAATAATATGTCATATTATTTATTATTACTATTTGGAGACCGTATTCTTAGCATTCCATGGATTCTCCGTGCGGGCGCCGGGTCAATAGCGTGGCACAGGGGGAACACCCCGACGGCGTCTGGGACTTGCGACCCATTCGAGTAGGTTTAGGGTGGCCACCTTACTATACGCATAAACGATCACCTTCCACCGTCAACAATGTTCTCCCCCCCCTGCCCAACCAGATTTGGTAAGATCCTATCAATGCCGCTTTGGATACTCGTTTTAGTAAAGAGCTTACTGAAGCTCTTGGCAATCCAAGGTCCTTAAATAAATTATACAGGGATTTAGCTGGAATTCCCCTTGCTCCTACTTCTGCAGCATAGAGTTTAACCACATAGCCATTTTTGGTTAACTCATTGGTTAAGTCAAAGTATTTATTTGTCTTCATGGCGTGGTCCTTCGGTATGTTGGTCTCCCACGGCACCGTCAGCTCCACGAGCACCGCACGCCTGTGTATCCTCGAAAACAGGAATATGTCGGGTCTGGATGACGAGGCACATACATCCTCCGGGATTTTGTAGTGTTTTTCATACGTGTCTGAGAGTATAGTCCAATCGGCGGCAGCCATCAAAATTGAGTATGGCTTTTGAGGTACTTTCTTTGAACAGCCTTCCTTTACAAACGCAATGTCATTTCTTTTGTTTGTGGTTAATCCCTTTTTCGCTCTCGCTACCGCCAAACTGACAGCCTCACGTATGATCTCCAATACCCTATCGTGTCAGCGTGAGTAATGACCCCGGTCTAGTAACGTCCTACAACCTACCAGCAGGTGCCTAGCAGTTTCAATCGCTTCTCCACATGCATTACATGTTTTATCTGTGGCTTTCCCCCACCTGACCAGATTACTTGGGTCGGGGAGGGTCAATTGAAACGCGTTTAGGTAGAACTTAAGCAAAGCCGGCGACCAGTCGTACAATAAGGTACGCCACTGCAAGGCCATGGGAATACAAAATTCGCCCAGAGTAAGCCATTCATTCTGCATCTCCAGGTTCATCGCGTGCACCTTATAGGCATCGCTCTCATCCTGCTCCAGAAAAGATTTTGTAATGTCTTTATCTGTTTGTCTCCGGATACTACCCAACCCCGCTCGATCAGTCTGCGAACCCACAATGAATCTCTTGTGGAATTGGAGGCGTGACTCAAGTTCTGCTATATTTTTATCCTTTGGAAGAGTTTGAACGATTTTGTCTCTTGATTTTGCCAAGACGTGCATTTTAGTAACTCTTAGATGTTTATAAAGTTCCGACGGCTTCTTAAACGTCATTCCGAAGTTATTAGAGGCTCTGTATAATGCCGACGGGTCGGCCGATTGAGCTAGCCCTAGCCACGATTTCGGGGATTTGGTAAAAACAAAAACCCGAAACCGCCTTTCAACGGAGGGGATAGTAGGGCTTTTGCATATAAAAAGGTTTATAGGTGATACAAATTGTTTCGATTTGAACATACCAAATACCATGTTTCATAAAATGTCCGCACAAAAATGGTACAATAAATAATTAATATTGTGTACTAGATGGCCCTCGCAACTTCGTTTACGTTACAAAAGATATATGAAAGGACAGGTATTTCTTCATCAGATTTCTAGGAACGTGTGAAACTGCCCTCTTTTGCTCAATCAAAAAATAACCCAAAGGTCCAGTCCATTCTAAAACAATTCAGTCTCCGCCTTCATTAATTATTTTACAACAGACTCAATCATTAAGCTTTCCATGATTAAGCCAACACGTCAGTTTAGATTTACCCTCACATTCAAAGGAACCCTTGAATTCTAGGTTTAGCGAAACTTGAGATGTCTCCAACTTCTGAACTACAAAACTATCAATGTTGAAACTTGTGTGAAACAATTCTTATAGTACTTCCTTTCCAACACTGAAAAAATTTTTGAAATCGGACCACGCGTTGAGAAATTACAGCTGAAAAATTATTTTGTCTTTCATCCCCTCTCCCGCAGGAACCGCACAAAATATCCTGATCTAAACTATCTTAAAACCTTTCACAGACTATAAGCTCAGAATATACCAAGTATCATTCAAATCGGTTCAGTAGTTTCGGCGTGATACTTTCGGGTTACAGACAGACAGAGAGACATGAAAAGTTTAAATTACATTTTCGGCTTCAGTATCGATTGGAGAACGCCCTGCAATAAATATTTTCAAAATATCTTCCATGTACAGACTCTTGAGCCTCTACAGTTTTATTATAAGTAGGTATAGATGTTAATTTTTTTAACTCTTACGTTAATAAAAAATCTACCGAAATCTACCGATTTTTGTCTTGCAACCCTACCGAATTCGTCATACTGAGTTTTGCAACACTGTTCCCCGCGCTCGCCCGAAAATCTAGTGCGGGGGGAGTCGTGTTGCCAGACGGACGTGTGTCGCTCTGGTCTGCAAAATATTCTCGTAAAATGTTATACAATTTTCATTCATGTACAGAGTAATGCGTGTAACAGAGCCCGAGTTACACAATGCATACTGCATTACATGAGAATATAATGCATTTGAACTTATTTTATGTATTGTTTTATTAAATTACTTCGAAAGATAGTCATGCTAATATTGTAAGCGGTACTTAATCGTTTCAAAATATATAAATGAAGAAATATTTGTGGACATTCCCACACAACTTAAGCTATTTTAACTTTGTGCTAAAGGATATAGACAACTGATGAAAATACTTATATTACAGTTATTATTAACACACTGCTTTTTTTGTGACACTGCTCTCAACCGTCAATTTTTTCAGCTTATTACGTCTTGGGGCGACGTAGGCACCATCTACCGGCAACTTGGTTAAGGTAATAAAGTGAAAGAGTTGACGGTCGAGAGCAGTGTCTCGTTGGTCCAATGGTGAGGCCGTCTGGTCCGGCAAACCAGAAGACGCAGGTTCGAATCCTGCTCGGGACCAAAAATTGTATACAATTATTTGCTAGACAAGTAAGTCTGGAAATGATCTGCTGGCTCTGTTGGATTCTCTAACAATTTGTTATGATTTTTTAAGTCTATATTATAGTAAGCAGAGCACTCAAACTCAAACTCAAACTCAAAAAAACATTTATTTCGCATAATCCTAATACATAGGCACTTGCGACACGTCAATGAATACAATGCAAATAGTACCACCAGTTCGGAACGCGGCCCGCTTGAGAAGAACTGGCAAGAAACTCGGCGGGCTATTCTTTTTGTGCACTACATATTTACAATAAGTAGACTCCATCAGTAGAGCAAGCAGATCACTTCCAGGCTTCCTTATCAATCAAATAATCGTCAATTGTATAGTAGCCCCTGCAGCACAATTTACTTTTTATACACTTTTTAAACTTAATTAGAGGCATGCTTTTAATTTCGCTTGGAAGCCTGTTGTAAAAACGTATACAGTTACCCAGGAAAGAATTACTGACTTTGTTCAGTCTACAATGATAAACGGCAAGGTTGTTTTTATGTCTGGTGTTCACATTGTGTCTATCGCTTAACTTAGTAAAACTAGATAAATTTTTCTGAACATACATAAGATTTTCAAAAATATATTGTGATGCCACAGTCAGAATATTCAATTCCTTAAATTTTTCTCGCAGAGAGACCTTTGGACCTAATCTATATATGGCTCTTATGGCCCGTTTTTGTAAAACAAAAATTGTATTTATATCTGCGGCATTGCCCCATAGTAGCATACCGTACGACATTACACTGTGGAAGTAACTGAAGTACACTATTCGCGCTGTTTCTACATCAGTCAAATGCCTAATCTTTTGGACAGCAAATGCTGCTGAACTTAATCTGCCAGCCAGTTTTTCAATATGTGGGCCCCACTGCAATCCAGAATCGATCGTCAACCCTAAGAACGCAGTAGATTTCACAAGTTCCAACTCTTGGCCATTAAGTTGCACATTGGTTTCTGCCTGTGTTACATTGGGCAAGGTAAATTTAATACATTTAGTTTTGTTTTCATTCAGGCTAAGATTATTAGTGTTAAACCAATGTACTACTTTTAGGATTGCATTGTTAACATCGTCATAGTCATCTAGTTGTCTTTTAATTTTGAAAATTAAGGAAGTGTCATCTGCAAACAAAACAATCCCGTTAGTGTCCCCTACGTAATAGGGTAGGTCATTAATATAAATTAAAAATAAAAATGGTCCGAGTATCGAACCCTGCGGGACGCCCATAGTAACCACCGATCCCCCGGAACGTGTGCCACCGACATCGACCCTCTGAGTTCTATTGTTCAAATATGAAGTCAGAAGATCGAGAGCCTTGTTCCTTATCCCGTAGTGCTGTAGTTTCCTGATCAATGTCTCATGTTGGACGCAATCAAAAGCCTTAGACAAATCGCAAAACACGCCAAGCGCATCATGTTTATCTTCCCAGGCCTCATAAATACTCTTCAACAAATCTACACCAGCATCGGTCGTCGAACGTCCTTTAGTGAAGCCAAATTGTTTATTATGAAATAATTTGTGACTGTTAAAATAGGTCAGCATCTGCTCAAGTATTAATTTTTCAAATATCTTGCTCAAAGTCGGCAACACTGAGACAGGTCTGAAATTACCTGGATCAGAAGCACTGCCGGCCTTGAACAAAGGTATAACTTTACTGTGTTTCATTAAATCAGGAAACACACCACCCGAAACGCAATCGTTAAACACAGCTGCCAAGTAAGGGGCAATGACATCAATGACACTAGATACAGATTTTACCGATAGCCCCCATAGGTCTGCGGTTTTTTTAACATTAATAGCCCTGTAAGCTTTCGGAATGTCGTTGCAGTCAACAGTCGTGAATTGGAACGCGTGTTGACAGCTATCTACACATTCTGGCAATATTTGCTCAGCGGAAGTGGAAGACGACCGAAGAGTATTCGTTATATGAATAGGTATATTACTGAAAAATTTTTCAAACTCAGTCGCTACTTCCAGATCCCCTGTGACGTGGCGCCCGTTTATCTTTAAATGAAAGCTTCGTTTACTCGTTTTAGACCTACCGCATTCAGAATTTACAATGTTCCAAGTAGTTTTAATTACATTTGTAGAAGCTGTAATTTTATTTCTAATGAAATTTGACTTTGCCAAGGAACAAACTTGTCTAAAGGTCTTTGAATATTTTTTAACATATTCCTTAAACTCAGGGTTAAAATTAAATGCTTTTTCCGAATAAAGTTCATAAAGCCTCTTACGACTTTTATAAATACCAGGTGTAGCCCAGTCACTGAAAACAGACCTGCTTCCGAACGATACTGTTTTTGGTGTAAAAATTTTTCCAAACTCATCATGTATTAAGTTAAATAAATCAGCGTAAGATTTATCTACAGTAGTGTAATCGGGCAATTCTGTTATCTTTTTGGCTATATTTTCTTTGAAAGTTTCTAAGCGTTTCGAGTTGACTGGTACAAAACTGATTACATTCTCACTTCTGGAAACATTTCTCGCATACAGAACAGATTGTCCTCGATGATCAGATTTTACAGGGTCTACTATACAATTCTTAATGGGGTGTGTATTAGTGAAAATGTTATCAATACAAGTAGCACTAGTGCCAGTTATACGAGTAGGTTCTAAAAATACATTATGTAAACCAAAGGACTTAAATAAGTTCAACATTTTCCGTCTCTTTGAAGGTTCCAGCGAAGAATCTAAAATATCTACATTGAAATCTCCACAAACGACTACTGCCTTTTTAGAGCTCTGGCATTTAAACAAAGCATCTTCCAGTATTTCTTCAAACTGTGTGTATGGAGCATCCGGGGGACTGTATACGCTTAACACAATGAACTGCTCGAACTCAATACTAGCTATTTCAATGACTCGTTCAACAGAGAGGCTTACTATGTCTTTACGTTCTTTAAATTTTATAGCCTTGTTAATAAGAATTAATGAGCCTCCACGTTTACATTTTATCCTACAGAAAGAGCTAGCAACCTGATGATTTTTAAAGTTCAACATTACTTCATGCTGCTTTAACCAATGTTCTGTTACACAAAAAATGTCTATTCCATTCAAATCAATGCACAGCTCCAACTCCAACTCCCTCCCGCCGAGCAGACCTTCCACATTCTGGTGCACCAGGTGTAAACCAGTATTTCCGTACTGAATAGATTCAGTGGCCGGAGGGGCCTTATGTTTATTATTTTGCTGTGGGTACATGTCAAATTGAGTGCAAGAGTTTTGCTCTTTTGTCTCATAACCTAATTTAAATTACTCGGATATAAACATATATCCTTAGTCCTACTATTACATACTATGTCATTAGACTGCTCAAAAGAAGCAGTTTGGGTAGCCAGGTTTTTGGCTAAAATATCAATATAATACTGTAGCGATTTTGTTCCCTACCTTTTACAATAATTTGAAAGCTTATGCTTTCCTTTAGTCAAATAATAATTATTTCTAACAATAGAGTTAGTGTCAATAATATTGAACTTTTTATTATAATATGCAATAGTGTGTAATGTCAAGTTCAATTGCTCCCTAAGCCTATACTCTGCAACTGGCATTGATTTACTGTAGGGCAGTGTATATATTATAATATTATTTAGGGTTAATGAATCTAATGTATCACAATACTTTACAAGGTCCTGTTTTGTTATATTGCCCCTGTTTCCTATAAAAATTACCAAATTATCCCTACTTTGAAACTTATGCCTACATATAGACTTCATAATTTGTAGTGTCCGACCGAAACTGGTTTTCCATCCGAAACCGAAACCGAAACCGAACTTTCGGCCCCAGGGTCAGTTTCGGCCGAAACCGAAACCGAAACCGAAACTCACGTGTTCATATTGAAAAAAAAAAAAAAACCAGCCAAGTGCGAGTCGGATTCCCGCACAGAGGGTTCCTTTACAAAAATTGGACACAAATTACATTTGTTGTGTGGATGCTTTTTTCGGATTTTAGTAGGTATTTTTTGTTATAGCGGCAACAGCACAGGGTATGGTGGTTGGTGGTGGCAGTGTCTCTAGACATCGCCAACGCTTTCAACACCTTGCCCTGAAGCTGAGTTTGGGAGGCGCTTATTTACCATGGAATGCCTCAATACCTTCGTCGAATTGTCGGGGCCTATCTTTCCGAGAGGCCGATAACTTACCCGAGCTGGCTAGGGCAGGGTCGACGAGATGTGTCGTTCGGTGTTCCACAGGGATCGGTCTTAGGACCGCTTCTGTGGAACATCGGTTACGATTGGGTGCTGCGTGGTCCGTTGCTCAGAGGTGTCGGCGTTTTTTTTATATATATTTAGCTCGCCAAAATGATGCCGCCGCCTGATGGAAAGTCACAGCAACATCTAGCGATTGGGTGCCACCGTCCCAGTCTGTAAGACTATAGAAATATGATGTGCCTCTTCACGCTCCGCTTGAAGAATCCAGGATTGTAAGAGGAGGGAAACACGTGAGCTGGCAGGTCGTTCCAGATTTTTATGGTTCGACAGAAACGATCTTTTGAATCGTACGACGACACCCTATGTAATTACAGCGCGAGGAGCAACGCACTGTGAGACGTAGCCCTAAAGGCCACCTGCGGGCTCCAGCTTACATATAGGGGGCGTTAGCATCGGCATCGAGCTCTCGATGACGTATCTGGGGCTCGTACTCGATAGCCGGTGTAACTTCGGATACCAATTCCGAAGTTTGGTCTCAAAACTGAGGAATGGGGGCATCAGCCACATTCTCGCGGTTGTTGCCCAATATCAGGGGACCCAACGCTCCTTGCAGGAGACTGTACCTTGGGATCATGCGGAGCATGGCCCTGTACGGGCCCCCGTGTGGGCGGAGATACTGATGGCCAGTAATGCGGCTAGATTGCATAGCCCGCAGAAGGCGACGGCTGTCAGGGTGATAAGGGGATACCGCATGATCTCAGTTGAGGCGGCATGTCTTCCAGCCGGGACCACTCTATGGGACCTGGAAGCGAGGGCCCTTGCGTCATTGTTTAAATGGCGCAGGGAGGTGCTGGAACGGGGCCATAGGCCTCTTCCTGTGAGCAGGTCATGTTCGTGAAAGTCACGGCGGAGAGGAAGCGGGAGAGAACTCTCCCACCCTAGTTGCACAGTCTGCGGCGACGCGCCCTATACTATCAGCCTCCATGACCGGGGGCCTGAAGACGGCTGCTCACTGTTCTTACAGAAGCAGGCCCTAGACGATAGCGTGACGTGAGAGATTCATGCATGCCCCCCTCAAGTAGCGGGATAACAACCCCCCAAAGACGCGGCCGTAGTATGCATCATTCTCGGGGCTCCCAACGCGTGGTTTTTAGTTGGTAGAACTCCGGCGTAGCATCCCTGTAAGATTTCCTCACTTAAAAAAAAAATAGCAAGAACAGAAATATATCATCAGTGAAAATTTTAGGCCTCTATCTGGCACGGTTCCAGCGATACAACCTCGTGACTAAAAGAAGACGGACGGCTAGGCTTCATGTCTCGTTAATAAGATCCCGCTTTAACCCCTCCGTGCGAGAGTCAGACTCGCACTTGGCCGGTTATTTTTTCATTGGTGCAGCAAGTTCTATCAAGTGCCATCAAGCAACGGCATAAATCTTTTCAAGTTTTCATTTTAGAAATATCTCCACGTAAAGATGAGATTCTTTTTTTTTACGTGTGGAATTACTCATAGACGCTATTGCGAACTCCTACCGACTAAAACCACACGGTACCTTGCTACTAGCTCTTGGCCGGTTTTGGTTACATTCTAGAAGTGTATAACTAAAACTGGACAAGGAGTGGTGGGTGAGCTGGACTCGCGCACGGGTTCCATAAAAGAAAAGTGGCAAAAATAAGTCACGCATGTTGTATGGGAGGCTACCTTTAATATTATTATTTTGTCTATTTTTATTATTTGTTGCTATAGCGGCAACAGAAATACATCATTTGTATAAATTTTAACTGTCTAACTATCACGGTGCATGAGTTACAGCCGGCTGACAGTCAGACAAACGACCAACACAGTCAACGGAACCGACAACAAAAGGTTATTTTATGTCCTAGATCATTAGGATTCAGTAACCAAAAGTAAAAACAGGACCCTAAAAAGGAGGCCTAAGACATGACACAGGCGTAACTGTCTAAGTGTCTAACACTGCTCAACGATTGTAATGGCTTGTGGTTTAAATAAAGCTATATTATAGCTATTGATTGGAATTCCTTTGTAAATCTCTAAATCTTCGGTTAGTAACATATTAACTGGTTGGGCTGACCCCAACCACGTCACAAACAGAGCCAGGCACTCTAAATTTATGAACACGTGAGTTTCGGCCCGGCCGAAAGTTTCGGCCCATTTTGGCCGAAACCGAAACCGCGGCCGAAACTCGATTTTTTGGCCGAAACTGGCCGAAACCGAAACTTCGGTCGGTCACTAATAATTTGGGTATATGATGCTGAAGGCATGCAATAATTTATAAATGACTCTCCCTGGGTAAATAATTTTAATTTCAAGCCCATATCTTTTCCAATTTCATCACTGAACATAAAACTTTGACTCCCTGTATTATAAGTGGGTATTAAACTAGGACTGTTTTCTGATTGGTTTAGTATACTACACAGCTGATCTGATGGGGTGTGCGGATTCTTTGGCTCTGACTGGCTGCATTTGCAGTCACAATCAGATTGTGTTTTGTCTGATAGTGAGTCAAAACGGTCAGCATAATGTGATGTTGAGTTTATGAGTTTATCCATTGCCATAGAATACTCTCTGATAATCAGCTGTGATTTGTCATACATGGTCTTTACAGACTGTAATGACTCCTGTAGCTGTTGAATTTTTAAATTAAACTTTTGTGTATCAGCAGCATGCTGTTTCTGACTATTCTCTAGCTGTGTTGTGCATAAACTTAATTCATTAAATAGTTTCAATCTATTTCTACAATTTTTTATACTTTTAGAGAAGTTTTTATGTATTTTAAGTCGGTTTTGATTTTTCTTTATTAATTTATTAATTTTAATATATTTCTTTATTCTTTTACCACTGCAATGATCTAAACACACTGATGGTGATACTACATGGTGTTGAGAGGTATCATTAGTGAGGTCAATGATATCAGTGCATTTCGGACCCGCAGCAGCAACTACCTGTGGGGACCTGCCTATGAGCTCGTCAAACAAGGTTTGATTTTGTTGGGTACTTACTTGCAGCGCGGCTTCTTCTAACTGAGTAATTTGTAAGTGAGCGTCACGGAGCTCCTGTTCTAGCTGGTCTATATGTCTTAGGGCATGTTCATACTCCCCACTACACTTATCAAAATTTCCTACAATTATATGAAGGTCATCTCGTTCCCTGGTCATCTCATCTAACCTAACGCTTAGCGAGGACAACTGATGTTTCAATTTGCCATTATGTTGTACTACAGAGATAAGCTCTGTTTCGTTGTCCTCGCGTTCATTAACAAGCTGAGCAACCTGCTCCTTGGTGGATTTTAGTTCTTGTAGAACCTGTTGCAGTTTAGTCTCTTCCTGTCGAGCCAGGCCTCTGCGAGTCATCATTTTCAACAAGTTATGGTAGCAAATTTCTTAGAATGAAATCAAGGAGCAGTCTGCTAAACAACGGGCAAGTTTATTTGCTTTTAATTGATTTAAGGTCATATGACAACGCGAACGGTGGGATTTGTATGAATTACCCTTATGTTACCAGCGTAGTATATATTAAATATATACACGTGAACAATAGGCAAAACACAAATAGCGGTTTCAAAGTTAATACAAGTACCTACTTAATGAAATTCGTCTGGATTACCTGTCTATTAGCAGCGTAGTATATATATTGTGCATATATACACGTGAACAGCAGGCAAACAAGTTAACAACAACACTTGAATATTTTACAAAAAACCTCACCCGTCACTAGGTATGTGCGATTCGATCAATGACCAGGTCCTACTGGAATAATAAAAGGTACTTACAAGCGTAATATGTAATGTTTAGTAACTTTTCGATCCTCAGAGCATAAGTTAATTCTTCGTATAGATTATTTAATTACAGCTATAAACTTTTCCAGTGTACATAAAGTGAGAATACTTGTCAAAATATCTCTGAGGTTACGTTACCGACAATTATTATAAAAAAGAGACAATTATGTATTCCTAAACTTCCTACATTTAATAACTGTTTTTACAGTATATATTCGGTTATGCCTTTTACAAAGAACATTCGATTTTTATGCATTTACTTTCAAAATCCTACTCAACGAAACGGTTTTTCACTAATCACTTTTTTTCCACTTTTACACGATTTAAACACCGAAAGCTTTATGAATTATTTAATTTATTATTTAACACTGATAATGCGGTGCAATTGTTTTCTTTTTGAGCTATTAAGTCGTGTTTATTTAAGTAATTTTTCTAACTAAAAAGAATAGCCCGCCGAGTTTCTTGCTAGTCTATATCTATTCATAATATTAAAACTGTTGAGGGTCGAGAGTCTGAACATGGAAGCTATTTAAAAAAAAAGAACGCGTTCTCTAATCGATACCTACTTAAGCCAAAATGAAATTTAAAATTTTCATGTCCGTCTGTATTCCGAATACGTATCACGCCGAAACTACTGATTTGAATGAAAATTGATCCGAGGAAGTTCAGGAGTTAGAGACATCTCAACTTCTCAAAACCTAGAATTCAAGAGTTCCTTTGAATGTGAGGGTAAATCTAAACCAGCGTGTTAGCTTTATCATTATAAGAGCTTAATGATTAAGTCCAGTGTTAAATATTTCGTCCGTGCCGAAGGCGTAGACTGAAATAAATTATTTTAGAATAGATTCTAAAACAATTCAGTCCACGCCCTCGACGTGTAAGTTCTTTTATGATAAAGCAAACAGGGCAGTTTCACTCACCGCTTGCTGAGTCTGATGAAGAAATACCTCCCCTTTCATCGTAAACGAAGTTGTGAGGATCAGCTAGTTGCATACATACATAAATATGGTCACGCCTTTATCCCCGAAGGGGTAGGCAGAGGCATATTATTATGTCCCCATATTTCCCCTTTTTAGAATTTGTCCCACGTAATAGGCGGTGAGCTGTATTGCCATGTTGAGATAGACAGGCGCAGTTTGTGACTTCCTGCTGCTGTTAAAATTAATCAAGCCGCCAAAACGGCCTTGAACTTGGCTTAACGACTGCCAATTTACAGGCAACCAGGACCAACGGCTTAACGTGCTTTCCGAAACACGGAAACGACGCTCAAATAACTGTCACAAAGTGGTCACATGGATGGTCACCCATCCAAGGACTGGCCATAGTGAATGAGCTTACTACAGTGATCGCTTACAGAACACTGAGTCCGCGGTGCCACGAGCGCTTCTTATTTATACATAACTAGCTGACCCTCGCAACTGCGTTTACGTCTATTTTTGTTTGTTTGTAATAATAAAATGAAATGAAATTTTGTTCCAAAGTAACAAAAATTTTAAGCGAGTGGAAGATCCCCCTTTCTGGATTTGTAATAATTTAAGTACAAAACAATGAATACATGAACATTCGTCTTTGTGAATTCGTCACATTTAAGTTTTACGTAATGATCAATCACATTTTTTGCAGTGTATTTTTACTACACTTGAAAACAAAGGAAAATTGAAATACAAACGTTCCTTTGTTTTTAATTTACTTTTCGCCTCTCTCTATAAAATAGAGTGCAGAGGGGCTTGTGGCGAGACTTTGTCTGTAGTCTGTGACTCTGTTGCATTAAACTACGTCACTAGGTCACGTGGATCATCTGTTCAAAGTTTGAAATAAAAAAACGTTTTAGAGAGGGGCAGTCGGGTGAGACCGTCTCACAGCTTCTTGTTTATTTGGGTAACATACTCGTATTTAACAAAGATCCACCAATTCACATATCCTTACTCACAAACTTTCACATTCATATTATTGTTAAGATTTCAAATTCAATTTAATATTTTTATCCAATTCCGTTATTACGTACTGTTACGGTTCCCAAATGTAGGCAAAAGTGCTTACACAAGCCGGATACAAACGGTGTCGGATATCATCAGTACCTCGGCACCTCAAGCTCAACGCAAGCCCACCAGTCTCTTCCCATCATCCGTCGCGAAACCACTTTTACACTTTATTCGATTAAGTATTTGCCAGTTCTATTTCTTTATACTGTATTTTTGGGAAATAATACAAGTTTATTCCAGCAGTACTTTTGTGTTTTTTAAAAAGTGTTTCCCGGAGTCCCGTGTAACATTGGTGGCAGCTTAAGGGATTTCAAAACGGGAAATCCTGGTACGCCTCAGTTTCGCAAAAGAGTACTCATCAAAGTATAATCTTGTACTGTACTATTTCTGATCGCCAAATCGAAAACGCCGCGTAGTGCTAATTAGTGCAAAAATCTACGTGTGTGCCGCTGTATCCTTCAACTCCAAGTATAAGTATCGCCGAGCGCGTTTACCTAAGTACAAGGTAATTCACCACTCAAGAATGTCCAGAGGTATCCTTGCAGTCGCCGTGTTCCTGTAAGTCATCAAAATCTTATAATCTTCTTTAAAAACCAATTTAGTCAAGTGCCAGTGAAATATTTCAAAGTGAAAAGTGTCCTAGTAATAATAACTATTCTATATTTAATATAGTCCTATATCTAATTTTAGAATCACATTGTTTTTGTCCCAAGTCCCGAGACCAGTGCGCATAACGTTTCTCAGAATCTCTGCCTTATCGCTTTGTTATTGTTAAGGTGGTATGTCTAAAGAGGCCCGAGATTTGAGCGTTGTAACCATGTCGAAAGATATCAAGGACATAGACATTAATGTCCTTATAAAATTTATAAATAAGTACGATGGCAACCGTGAGAAACTAAATGCATATTTAATTAATTGCAGAAATGCGATAAGTCTTGCGAGTGCATCGCAACAAAACATTTTACTTAAATATATATTAAGCCAACTAGAAGGCCGTGCTGAAAGCGCATGTGCTATAAAAGAATTCGAGACCTGGCAACAATTAGAAGACTTTCTAAAATCGCAATTTGGTGAAAAGAAACACTATGCTGCACTGCTCTCAGACCTCCAAGATTGTCGTCAGTCCAATACCGAAACGGTTAACCAGTTCGCCCTTCGTGTAGAATCTTGCTTATCTAAACTCTTAACGGAGATTAATATTTCAATTCCAACTAAAAAGAAAGGTGAACTCGCTGGCCGTGTCGCAGCTATGCAGGACCTTGCATTGCATACTTTTATTAGTGGGATACATCCCCGCTTGTCTACAGTAGTTAGATGTCGTGACCCTGAAACCCTGAATGATGCTATTAATTTTGCAATGTCTGAAGATAAAATATTACAGAGCTCGTTTAAGCGCAACTCATCTTCATTTAATTTCAACAATTTACCTAACCAAGGGCGCTCACATCAAAGGCAATTTCAACCTAATAGAAACATTAACCAACAAGGATTTGGCCCTGCCAATAGGACCACTAACCATGGCTTTTCAGGTTCAACTTCTTTGATAGTGTGTCGTTATTGTAAAACCGTAGGTCATAATATAGAAAACTGCCGAAAACGAGAATACAACAATAAAAGGTTCGGCAACCCTTCGTATCAGCAGCCGTCAACGAGTTTTGCAAGAAACAATCATCAACCTATTCACGCTATAGACGTAACTGAAGAACAACAGAATTCTGACGTCAGTAATTTCCATTTAAACGAATAATGGGTTCACGGAGGTGTCTCGTGAAACCCAAATTCCAACAATCTTTTGCCATATCTTTAAACGAAAATGACACCCTTTCTATTTCCAATTCCGTCACTAACAAACAGGGTAACCAGCCCCAAATTCATAGTGACTCTCGCACTGTTTCCAATTCCGTCACTAACAAACAGGGTAACCAGCCCCAAATTCATAGTGACTCTCGCACTGTTTCCAATTCCGTCACTAACAAACAGGGTAACCAGCCCCAAATTCAAAGTGACTCTCGCACTGTTTCCAATTCCGTCACTAACAAACAGGGTAACCAGCCCCAAATTCATAGTGACTCTCGCACTGTTTCCGATTCAGCCACTAAGAGACAGGGTTACCAGCTCAGTAGCCTTTATCAAATCTCTGCATCCAATCCATGTACACAAAACCCTGATCATCGTTATGACAAATCCTCTGATTCCAATTCCACTGTCACACCCGAATCTATATCCAAATCCTGTCCATCTTGTATGGCTCCTGAAAAAGAAATAAGTGATTTTGAAACACATAACATTACAAAGAATTATAAGAAAAAATTCTTACCGCATATAGAAGTTGTGACCTCTGTTTCCAGTGAACCTCTCAAATTCCTAATAGATAGTGGTGCTTCCATTAGTTTTATAAAAGTAAAAGTCATCGAAAAAATGCCTGAAATTATAGACCATATCTTATCCTTTCATGGATTAGGATCAACGGAAAACCCAATGAAGACTTTAGGCCATATAATAATTAATTTCAACTCATTTAGTCATCCTTTTCACATAGTTCCAAATATAGATTTTCCATACGATGGAATAATTGGTAATGATCTCTTTGCTTATTCAAATTGTAAAATTGACTATGTGGAAAATAATCTAACCATAAATGACGCTAACCTTACCTTACACTTTTGCGAGCCTACTTACCTTATCCCGCCTAGAACTGAATCAATTGTAGAATGTTCCGTGCTTAATCCTGAAATAAAAGAAGGCCTTGTTCTAGACCAATATATAAATGATTCTCTTCTTGAGGCTAATTGCATTGTTAAAGTAAAACCAAACAGTAGAATAAACTTAACCGCCGTTAACGTATCCGAATCCCCGATATTATTTAATTCAGATTTAAAAATTGAACTTAAACCGCTAGAAAAGGTTGAAGAAAATACAATTTTTCACACTTCACACTCCAGAATAAATGATGGTGATACACTCAATCGAACCGAACAAGTTTTAAACTCCTTACGAGTTTCCCATTTGAATTCTGAAGAATCGAGAGTTTTAAGTGACCTTTGCTCTTCATATTCTGATATTTTTCACCTTCCCGGTGACTGTTTAACATTCACAGATACTATAGAACACGAAATTAACACCTCTTCTTCTATCCCAATAAATACCAAGTCCTATAGGTCCCAGAGGTTCACAAACAGGAAGTGAACTCCCAAATTAATAAAATGCTCGATGAAGGTATAATTGAACCCTCAACTTCTCCCTGGTCTTCTCCGATTTGGATAGTCCCAAAGAAAATGGATGCGTCAGGTCAACGCAAGTGGCGCGTTGTAATAGATTACCGGAAGTTAAACGACATTACCATAGGAAATTCTTATCCAATTCCGAACATAACAGAAATCTTAGACCAACTGGGTAAATGTAAATACTTTAGTACTCTAGACTTAGCCTCTGGGTTTTACCAAGTGAAAATGGCAGAAAAGGATGCACCCAAGACTGCTTTTACAGTCCCTCAAGGTCATTTTCAATATTCTAGAATGCCGATGGGCTTGAAGAACAGTCCGTCGACCTTCCAAAGGCTGATGAACACCGTCCTGACAGGGTTACAAGGCATACAGTGCTTTGTATACTTAGATGACATAGTCATCCATTCATTCGACCTCGATCTCCATTTAAAACACATATCTGACGTCTTTGAACGACTCCGCCAGTTTAATCTAAAGCTCCAGCCTGACAAGTGTGAATTTTTTCGAAAAGAAGTATCCTATCTCGGTCACATCATTACAGACAAAGGTGTAAAACCAAACCCAGAAAAGACTAAAGCTGTATCTGAATTCCCTTTACCAAAATGCCCTAAGGATATAAAGTCCTTCTTAGGATTGATTTCGTATTACCGTCGATTCATCCCAAATTTATCCAAAATAGCTAAGCCTCTTACCAATCTCCTAAAGAAGAATACTCCATTTAATTGGCAGAATGAACAGCAGTTAGCTTTCGAAACCCTAAAACGTGCCTTAATCTCTGCACCCATTCTAGTGTATCCCGATTTCTCCAAACCCTTCGTCTTAACATGTGATGCATCTAACTATGCAATCTCTGCTATCCTATCGCAAGGTCAAACAGGAAATGACCTCCCAATCGCATATGCATCACGTACACTAAATAAAGCAGAGGCCAACTATAGCGTTACAGAAAAGGAATGTTTAGCCATAATTTTTGGAACAAAGACTTTTAGACCATATCTTTACGGCCGTAGATTTAAAATTGTCACTGACCATCGCCCTCTGAAGTGGTTATTTAATTGTAAAGATCCAGGCTCAAAGCTAGTGAGGTGGAGACTTAAATTAGAAGAATTCGATTACGAAGTGGAATATAAGAAGGGTAAAATAAATAGTAATGCCGACGCGTTGTCACGATTTCCAGTCAATCCAATAACTGAACCCCAACCTTCTACTAGTGGCATTAGTCAACCTTCCAGTCTTGATCAACCTTCTACCAGTGGCAAGAATAATGACCCTAGTTCTAGCCCGGAATCCGAAATTCCCCAAGAAGTACTTGAGGAATTAATCGATTTAGGCGCACTAGATGACAGCCCAAACCTAGATCTAGAATTTAGAACTCCTACCTCTGTAGATTCTCCAGACCCCTCTACTTCTATAGAAAACCCTGCAAACGCTAGCAAAGAGTATTCTGATTTCTTAAAATCTTTCGCAAATAGAACCGAAACATTCAATACTCAAATATCAGAACATAACGAATCACTGCTAAAAAGTAACTCGAAAACTATTATTATTCCCGTATCAATAGATCTGGACGAATGCAATCCCTACTTTACAGAGATTTTCTGTACCCCCGAGGATTTAAACAGCGTAATGCAAGGAGAAACTGAACTCCTTTCCTATAAAAAGATCGAACTAAGAGAGAAGACCTACTATCTGTTATTTACTAAAGTGCACTATTTTGATAATTGCACATACTCCGATATATTCAAAACCCTGAAGTCGACAAGAGACGACATAATTCTCTCTGGTGAAATCAACGAGATCGCGATTCCAGACTTCAAAAACGCATTCGAGCACCATTCCTTTGTCAAAATCTATGGCATGCTTATGTATTTATTCAATAATACTAATATTAAAGTTAATATTCATCACAATTCCATCATATACCCCGTGCCCTCAGAAATAGCAAAAATCCTTAAAGAAAATCACGATATTCCCATTGCCGGGCACCTCGGCTCAAATAGGATGTTTGACCGCATAAAGGAGCGCTACCATTGGAAGAACATGAGGTCCGACATAGAAAATTATGTAAAGAACTGCACCCTCTGTCAGACCAACAAAGCACTTCGTGGAATAAATAGATCTCCCATGCAAATAACGACTACTTCTACTCGTCCTTTTGAGAGAGTTAGCCTAGATATTGTTGGACCCTTACCCGAAGCCGGACTCTTGAAAATTAAATTCATATTAACACTCCAAGATGACCTGACCAAATTCTCCATAGCCTATCCCATTTCTAATGCAACAGCCGAAGAATCCTGCGAATGTTTAGTGCACTTTATATCCCTCTTTGGAATCCCAAAGACAATTCTCACTGACCAAGGAACGAATTTCACAGCCGATTTATTTAAACAAACTTGCCAGTTTCTGAAGGTTAAGCAACTTTGGTCATCACCTTATCACCCACAAACTCAAGGAGCTCTCGAGAGGAGTCACTCCACCCTAAAGGAATATCTAAAATCTTATGTCAACGAAAACCAAACCAATTGGCATAAATTTGTATATACTGCCATGTTGACTTACAATAGCAGTGTCCACACTACAACCCGCTTCACACCCTACGAGCTCGTTTTTGGTCATAAACCATACATTCCTGATTCACTCTTTGATCCCCTTCCTAATGTCACTTATCCTGAATATGTCAAGATGCTTCAGCATCGACTCAAAGTTTCCCGCGACAGGGCGCTTGAGAATATAGAAAGAGCAAAAGAACGATCCAAACGCTATTACGATGCCCATTCACGTCCCGTACAATACAAAGTCGGAGACTATGTATATCTCAGAAACCATCTACGTCTTCGAAAAGCTCTTTCACCAGTTTGGAAAGGACCATATAAAGTGGTGAAGATTAATGGTAGAAACACCCTAACTCTTATTATAAACCGTCGCCACGTTGTTCATCACTATGATCAACTAAAGCTAGCTAACAGAAGTGAAGATGAAAACACTCAATAATCTTAAGATCATAGTTTCGTTTGCTAAGTAGCTTTTAAGTTAATATTTAAATCTAACACGAATGGTAATCTTATTGCAGTATTTCTACTTCGAAAACCCTGAGCCAAGAGTTCATCGAGCCTCTCACGAACAGTTCAGGCATCTACTTTGATCCCTTAGGATCTGTAAATTTAGTTAATAATTATCTTAGTATAGTGATCCCTGTAGATGTATCGTATATTAAGCCCCATTTAGAAAATTTAAATTATGTTCTTAATAGCTCTATATCCCTCTGTAAAGACCGTAAAGCTTTAAATAGCACAGAATGTTCTAATCTTTTCCAACCTTTAGTAACTCGTTACGAAGATATAACTAGAGATACCGAAGCCATTTTATATTTTACCTCTCACAAATCTAAAAGAACGGCTCTTCTCGGTTTTGTAGGTTCATTATCAAAGAAGTTATTCGGAACCATGGATGATGACGATGCAATTCGATATGATAACGCGATCCGAGAGGTTGAAAATGACCAAAAGAAGTTAGCCTCACTTGTAGAACAAAACATTCTAATCACAGTTTCCACTCTCAAAGCATTTAACGAAACCGTTCACGTCATCAAGTCGAATGAAAATAAATTAAACTCTGCTGTTGACAACTTGACTGAAGATATCAAGGTGTTAACCTACTTATCCAATGAAATGGGTCTAAGGTCACGTATTCTAGAACTCTCTTCTATGATAGAGAATAGTCTTCTAACATTGTCTTTTAAAGTAGAAGACCTTATAAACGCAATTGTTTTTACCAAGTACAATGCACTTTATCCTACTATCATAACACCCAAAGAGCTTTACAATGAGCTTAATGATAATTATAAGTTTATCCCAACTCTCAGTAGACTTCCTTTACCTCTAAACTTAAATAACATGCATAGTATAATTAATATATCTTCTGTTTCTTGCTATTTAAATGATAACAAGTTAGTATTCGTCCTTGAAGTACCATTAATAAACCCCACTTACTTTCTTCTATACCATAACTTACCTTGCCCAGCGCCATATGAACCGATAAACCCTGTATCTTTCACAACTATTATTCCGTCTTCAAAATACATAGGAGTAAGCAAAGATTTGACTACATATTGTAAACTTGAAAATTTAATTGACTGTAAACAAACTGAAAATGACCATTACCTGTGTAATACTCCTAGTACTTACTCTACTTTAGCTACTCCTTCTTGTGAAACAGAAATAATTAGCAAGTCACTTACTACCATTCCCGATAAGTGTTCAATAAAGTTCTTCACTGGTAATGTAAATATGTGGCAACCATTAAAGAATAATAGGTGGTTATTCGTTATGTCAGAAAATACAAAATTAACCATTGAATGTAATTCATCCAACTTTGAAATTAATATAAGCGGCACTGGAATAATGCATTTACCTCAAGGATGTGTTGCGTATAATAGAGAAATGCGTTTATTTTCAAAGGATAATGTAAACGTACTTTTAAGACCTATAATTAGTAAGTTAGAAATAATAAAAGATGCTTGCTGTAATAAATCTATTTACTCTGATATTATACCTAATTTGCCTCCTGTAAATTTAGAAAACATCGATTTAGATACTATTGCTTTTGAAAACCCAGAATTGTTAAAAGGTCTAAACGAAATAATTAATAAGCCTAACTCTGTTCTATACCAGGATCGTTATCCTATTGTAATCATTGTAATTTTAAGTATAATTGTATTCTACATTTTATTTAAATTTTGTAAAAGAACTGGCATTTATAAGAGAGTTCCATTTATAGCTAACGCGAATACAAATTCTGAACCCGAGAACGAAGTAAATGATACCCCTGCCTCGATTGAGCTTCCTACTTTACGAATTACTTAAATAATTAGTTTCTCCGTAAACTTCTTTTAAAGTCGTGAAGTTTACTCTTAATCGGGGGGCTGTTACGGTTCCCAAATGTAGGCAAAAGTGCTTACACAAGCCGGATACAAACGGTGTCGGATATCATCAGTACCTCGGCACCTCAAGCTCAACGCAAGCCCACCAGTCTCTTCCCATCATCCGTCGCGAAACCACTTTTACACTTTATTCGATTAAGTATTTGCCAGTTCTATTTCTTTATACTGTATTTTTGGGAATTAATACAAGTTTATTCCAGCAGTACTTTTGTGTTTTTTAAAAAGTGTTTCCCGGAGTCCCGTGTAACAGTACGATATGTATTAGGATTAGTGACCGACCGAAGTTTCGGTTTCGGTTTCGGTTTCGGCCAGTTTCGGCCAAAAAATCGAGTTTCGGCCGCGGTTTCGGTTTCGGCCAAAATGGGCCGAAACTTTCGGCCGGGCCGAAACTCACGTGTTCATAAATTTAGAGTGCCTGGCTCTGTTTGTGACGTGGTTGGGGTCAGCCCAACCAGTTAATATGTTACTAACCGAAGATTTAGAGATTTACAAAGGAATTCCAATCAATAGCTATAATATAGCTTTATTTAAACCACAAGCCATTACAATCGTTGAGCAGTGTTAGACACTTAGACAGTTACGCCTGTGTCATGTCTTAGGCCTCCTTTTTAGGGTCCTGTTTTTACTTTTGGTTACTGAATCCTAATGATCTAGGACATAAAATAACCTTTTGTTGTCGGTTCCGTTGACTGTGTTGGTCGTTTGTCTGACTGTCAGCCGGCTGTAACTCATGCACCGTGATAGTTAGACAGTTAAAATTTATACAAATGATGTATTTCTGTTGCCGCTATAGCAACAAATAATAAAAATAGACAAAATAATAATATTAAAGGTAGCCTCCCATACAACATGCGTGACTTATTTTTGCCACTTTTCTTTTATGGAACCCGTGCGCGAGTCCAGCTCACCCACCACTCCTTGTCCAGTTTTAGTTATACACTTCTAGAATGTAACCAAAACCGGCCAAGAGCTAGTAGCAAGGTACCGTGTGGTTTTAGTCGGTAGGAGTTCGCAATAGCGTCTATGAGTAATTCCACACGTAAAAAAAAAGAATCTCATCTTTACGTGGAGATATTTCTAAAATGAAAACTTGAAAAGATTTATGCCGTTGCTTGATGGCACTTGATAGAACTTGCTGCACCAATGAAAAAATAACCGGCCAAGTGCGAGTCTGACTCTCGCACGGAGGGGTTAAAGCGGGATCTTATTAACGAGACATGAAGCCTAGCCGTCCGTCTTCTTTTAGTCACGAGGTTGTATCGCTGGAACCGTGCCAGATAGAGGCCTAAAATTTTCACTGATGATATATTTCTGTTGTTGCTATTTTTTTTTTAAGTGAGGAAATCTTACAGGGATGCTACGCCGGAGTTCTACCAACTAAAAACCACGCGTTGGGAGCCCCGAGAATGATGCATACTACGGCCGCGTCTTTGGGGGGTTGTTATCCCGCTACTTGAGGGGGGCATGCATGAATCTCTCACGTCACGCTATCGTCTAGGGCCTGCTTCTGTAAGGACAGTGAGCAGCCGTCTTCAGGCCCCCGGTCATGGAGGCTGATAGTATAGGGCGCGTCGCCGCAGACTGTGCAACTAGGGTGGGAGAGTTCTCCCCCGCTTCCTCTCCGCCGTGACTTTCACGAAAATGACCTGCTCACAGGAAGAGGCCTATGGCCCCGTTCCAGCACCTCCCTGCGCCATTTAAACAATGACGCAAGGGCCCTCGCTTCCAGGTCCCATAGAGTGGTCCCGGCTGGAAGACATGCCGCCTCAACTGAGATCATGCGGTATCCCCTTATCACCCTGACAGCCGTCGCCTTCTGCGGGCTATGCAATCTAGCCGCATTACTGGCCATCAGTATCTCCGCCCACACGGGGGCCCGTACAGGGCCATGCTCCGCATGATCCCAAGGTACAGTCTCCTGCAAGGAGCGTTGGGTCCCCTGATATTGGGCAACAACCGCGAGAATGTGGCTGATGCCCCCATTCCTCAGTTTTGAGACCAAACTTCGGAATTGGTATCCGAAGTTACACCGGCTATCGAGTACGAGCCCCAGATACGTCATCGAGAGCTCGATGCCGATGCTAACGCCCCCTATATGTAAGCTGGAGCCCGCAGGTGGCCTTTAGGGCTACGTCTCACAGTGCGTTGCTCCTCGCGCTGTAATTACATAGGGTGTCGTCGTACGATTCAAAAGATCGTTTCTGTCGAACCATAAAAATCTGGAACGACCTGCCAGCTCACGTGTTTCCCTCCTCTTACAATCCTGGATTCTTCAAGCGGAGCGTGAAGAGGCACATCATATTTCTATAGTCTTACAGACTGGGACGGTGGCACCCAATCGCTAGATGTTGCTGTGACTTTCCATCAGGCGGCGGCATCATTTTGGCGAGCTAAATATATATAAAAAAAACGCCGACACCTCTGAGCAACGGACCACGCAGCACCCAATCGTAACCGATGTTCCACAGAAGCGGTCCTAAGACCGATCCCTGTGGAACACCGAACGACACATCTCGTCGACCCTGCCCTAGCCAGCTCGGGTAAGTTATCGGCCTCTCGGAAAGATAGGCCCCGACAATTCGACGAAGGTATTGAGGCATTCCATGGTAAATAAGCGCCTCCCAAACTCAGCTTCAGGGCAAGGTGTTGAAAGCGTTGGCGATGTCTAGAGACACTGCCACCACCAACCACCATACCCTGTGCTGTTGCCGCTATAACAAAAAATACCTACTAAAATCCGAAAAAAGCATCCACACAACAAATGTAATTTGTGTCCAATTTTTGTAAAGGAACCCTCTGTGCGGGAATCCGACTCGCACTTGGCTGGTTTTTTTTTTTTTTTTTCAATATGAACACGTGAGTTTCGGTTTCGGTTTCGGTTTCGGCCGAAACTGACCCTGGGGCCGAAAGTTCGGTTTCGGTTTCGGTTTCGGATGGAAAACCAGTTTCGGTCGGACACTAATTAGGATCACTCAATATCGGAATTATAGTATCGGAAATTCGTTCGAGATTCCGATATTAAGAGATTCTGAGATCTCGGAATTCATGCCCTTGTTACCACTAAGGTATTTGAGCTTATCGTCAACTAGGGGTTCATGCGATACCTGGATGATCATTTGCTCAAAATAGGTCGAAACGATCAACGGGTGCACGTTATGAAGAGACACGGAGTCTTTTGCCATACGTGTAGGGTCAAGTGTTCAACAATGAAACAGTGGTACACAATAAAACGTAGTAATATTTCCAAAACGCGTCGTTGGCAGTTAGTGCAATATATCGCGTAGGGACACTCAATAGATACCACCGGCGTATCCCAGTTTGCGGCGTAACCGCGTGAGAAAAGACGCGTCTGCGGCTCATTTTTACTATTTTCGTCAAAAATTGAAGTATTTCTGGCTATCTTTAAAGATTTTTCATTATTTAATGGTTAGGAATATTATATTTTTTATAATTATTCTGCATTCTACATGTTTTGTAGATTATTTTGGCATATATCATTTGTTTCAAAGTTACAATTTTGTGAACATAAATTAAAAGTTAGTTAGATTAAACCCTAGGTAGTCAACAATGAAACAGTTTAACAATGGACACAATGAAACACTGTTTTATTGTGTACCATCTTAAGATATCTATATAAATCTAGATTTTTATTGGTTGATATTGTGTAACCTTATCTATTAAAATTTGTTTTTATTTTAAGATGGCGCGTAACAAAGCTGTAAAAAGGACGAGGGGCGTATTGCTTACCAAATAGCAAAAATTAACAAAATTCGATATTCTGTTAGCTGGGAAAATGGCTGGAATCGAATGGTTACGGTCTTATAAATCAGGGCATGCAGAACTGTCATTAAAAAAGCCTGAAACATGCAGCATGGCACGTCGTGCCACTGCATTTAACGTAGAAACGGACTGCTCTTTCTTTACCTACATTACCTACATTAAACAAAATTTGAATTAGGCACAGTTTATTTATGGTGTTTCATTGTTGAATATATGGTGTTTCATTGTGTACGCCTATATGGACACAATGACACAAATCCCATTTCTTAGTTTTTATTTCTTTGTCGATTCAAATCGCTTTATTTAAAAAAATCTATAAATGCCATTCGATACCCAATCATATTGACTACATGCCTGTAAAATTATAGACTTCTATCAGCAAAAACATAAGATGTACGAGGTTATGAACTTTTAGTGTTTCATTGTTGAACACTTGACCCTAAAGACTAATAGTGAGTCAACTCCATTGTTCAATCGCAAAATACCTACAACGCTATCTCGACATAAAATATGCTAGGGTTGTCACAATTTTTTTCCATTGATTAACTAAGGGTTTGTGTAATTGTAGGTAAGTAAATAAAATAGTAGGTACTCATGGCACTATAATCTATCTATCCTTATTAGGTTTATTTCCATTGTGAGCATCCGTAAATGCGACGGAAAACATGATATTAATATATTAATACAACGCCTCGCTCTTTCTATTATGTGTTGCGTCACTTAAGAGAAAGAGGGGTGTTTTATAGATAACGAAGTTGTAGGGGTCAGCTAGTTAGTAATTTATATCTGTATCAACCTTACTAGACCAGTGCAGATAGCTTTTAAAATATAAAAAAATAGTGGTAGAATAAAACCTATTGCAACAGGAAGAGAATGTGTCAAAAATAACAGGAAAAATAGATTAAGGCGATCTGAGGTCGGGAAGAGAAAAAAATGGGGGTTTTAAAAGGGGAAAAGGGGGTTTCTCGATTTCCAACAAAACCACAAGTCCTATGGAAAAATGTTTACAGGCAAAGTTGTAGGAAATAAAAAAATCTACAACTTTTGCATTTACACTTTTATGACCTAACCTCAAAAAGTATGTGAAAAACTGTATGGTGTGATTTTTTTCTAATACAAAAATGTTTGTTTTTTTCATTAAATTTGGCAGAAACCTTTCTTTTTATGTCCCTACTGCATTTTAATTTATTTGATCCAAAATGTTTATTTTTTCTCCTTTTATTGACTTAATATCGCAAAGGCATTGAAATTTTCAATCGAAAAAGCACCTGTATTTTTTTAAAATTGGTGGGCTTTTTGTTACTTAAAATCTCTTCTTTCTGATGATGTAAAAATATATATACATCACAATGGTAAATTTTCTCAGAAAATGCAAAACAACTCCAATCATATTTTTCTATTTTAATTATTCATGTACAATTTTGAGCTATTTATTAATATTTACACAAATACCTAATTGTCGATTTTTTTTATTTTATTTATCAGCGTACCATAAAATCTTACGTTTTTCGAATTATTTAAAAGTAAATATTAATAAATAGCTCAAAATTGTACATGCATGATTTAAATTGAAAAATATGATTGGGTTCTTACACACAGTAATAGATGAACTGGCTACCATACGCTTTATGGTGCACTGCACGCACTGCTGTTACAAATGTCGCCACGTCTTCACGTCTCCCCTTTAAAAATTAAAAATCATGGCAGCGCACAAAAACAAAAATAATGATATCACAGCGGCCGCTGCAAATCATCCCTTGAAAGCACCATTTGAGGTGGAGTTCTCCAACATCAGAGGACTCCAAGCAAACCTCAATGTCGTCACCCACCATCTCGAGACGGCACGGCCAGCTGTGATGTTCCTTCGGAGACGCAAATACGCCGCCCTAACGACACGTCGTACCTGTGTTACCCCGGCTATATTATCGAGGAGCAATTTCGGGAAAAGGCCGGGGTGTGCGCGTTCATCAGGGCGGATGTTTGCTGTCGCCGTCTGCGCTGCCTTGAAAACCCGTCATTCCGTCCTTTGGTTGCACGTAGACCATGGCTCTATGAGCCAGATCTACGTGTGTGTATACCGTTCCCATACAGGGGAAGCTGAGACAACGAGGTTGTTTCAGCACCTCAGCGAGGGTGCTGATGACGCGCAGGTGCGGTTCCCGAACGCCGAACTCGTGTTTTGCGTGTGCTCTTACAATCCTGGGTTCTTCAAGCGGAGCGTGAAGAGGCACATCATAGGGCCGCCAACTTGCTTTATAGTCTTACAGACTGAAACGGTGGCCCCCAATCGCTAGATGTCGCTGTGACTTTCCATCGAACGGCGGCATCATTTTGGCGAGCCAAATATAAAAAAAAAAGTTTTGCAGTAGCAATACTCCTGTGAAAGTAACTGTATTCATTCATCGTTGTTGTAATCTGGCTGTACTTCTGTCCTTCAACTGCCGTTGAGTTGGGGATTGTATGTCGCGAAGAGAAGACAGAATATAGTAAGGCAGATACAAATCAAAAATACCTAGATTAGGTCGAACTTAGGTCAAATAACTGAATTGATTTATCCCGACTCCACTTAGTACAAGTCTGTCCTACCCCTAGAGCAGTGGTTCCCAAACTTATTTTGTCTACTGCCCATTTTTTCACCTATTTAAAAACCACTATAACTTCAAATTAAATTAATTATTTATTGTGACCTATATATGTGATGTTGTGTAAAAAAAATGTATATTATGTATATTAACAGAGAATTCTAAACGAAACTTTTACTATAACCCGCAACTTGAAACCTGAGCGCAGTAGGTAACATACAACGGAGCTTAGGTCTCAAGTTACTCTTACGGGCTCCACCTGCCAATAAGAATGATTATTGAAACGCAACTTTATAGTATTAAAACAGAGTATCTTTTATATAACTAAAATAATCAATCCTTATATAAAAACAAATGTGAAGGATGAATCTGATGCTGTTTAATAAGTTTGTTGATATCAGGTTCCAATTTACTCAAGAACAGTCGCAAGTCGCCACGTTCGGTAACAAGCAAACGATTTCTCTTTTTAGTAAGCAGTGTTGTCACAGCACTAAATCCACGTTCACACAAATATGACGATGGGAATGCTATCAAGAATCGTTGAACGATTGACCACAATCCAGGGTACAATTGAGGGATCGGTTTTTGAAGCCAAAATTCTTGGTAACCATTTTTGAACTTGATTTTTATTTCCTCGTTTGTTGTCAATTCTATAAGTTCTTCTTCCAGCTGAGGTGACATTGCTGTGTTGACATTTGAAAACGGATCCAACACCCAGTCTGGTATTTCCAAGTTCAAAATGTCCTGGTATCGTTCGGTGAAGTCAATGTGGAGGTTTTCCAAATGTTGGCAGTAGGCAAACAATTCGTCGTTACTGCATGATACTGATAAATTTGGAAAATTGTGAAACTCACGTCTGCCCAGATTCTTTTTGTGTAGAAGCAGTTTGGCTGCGAAAGCAGCAACGACGTTTTTGTTTTAATTAAATTTAGTTTATCGCCTTGCAGTTGGAGATTCATGTCGTTGAACAATTTATACAGGTCTGTCATGTAAGCTATATCATTCTTTGATGTTATGAGCTTGTCGTGCAATTCTGTATCTTTAGTTTCCAAGAACTCTATAACAGAGTCAAACAGGTTGTAAAATCGAGTCAGACAATTGCCTCTTGATAGCCAACGAACTTCAGTATGAAACAACAAACGGTTGAAATCCTCGTCATTAGTAACACAAAGCTGATGAAATAATCTATCATTCAAAGAGCTGTTGCGGATTTTATTGACTGCTTTGATGACATATTGCAGTGATTGAAATAGTTTTTCACTTAAGTTTCTAGCAACTAAATGTTGTCTATGAATAACGCAATGTACACCAAGGACATCTGGAATTTTATTTTTTAAGTACGCTATGAAGCCTTTATGGCACCCTGTCATAGCCGGAGCGCCATCCGTAGCAACTGAAATAATATTTTTCAAAGGAATCTCTCTCTCATCGCAAAACTTTTCCAATGTATTGAATATGGTTTCACCTTTTGTATCGGTCTCTAAATTTCTAGCAAATAATAGTTCTTCACATATTTTCTCATCTTTAATAAACCTCACGTAAGACAACAACAATGCTTCATTAGTTGGTAAAGTGGACTCATCGAGCTGAATTGAGAAATGACTTGTCCTCAGGTGATCGCACAATGATTCTTCAATGTTTTCAGCCATTTCATCAATTCGTCTTTGCACAGAATTATTACTCAAAGGAATTTTTCGGATAATATCTGCGGCCGGTTTATGAAGCACAGTAGTTATTACATAATTTATTGCTGGCAATATTAACTCTTCTCCGATGTTATGTGGTTTGCCTTTTTGAGCAATTAACAAAGAGATATTGTACGAAGCTCGAAGTCCGTCGTCATCTTGCTTAGCAGTCGCCGAAAATAGTTTTACTACACTTGGCTGAGTATTATGCTTCTTCTCTAGGTCTTGAAAATATGCTACATTCTTGTCTTTCTTATCTGGATTGCTTTTTATTCAAATGATCTTGCAGCCTTGAAGGCTTCATTGCTTCATTCGAAAATGTTTTAGACATAGAAGACACAAAGGCGACGATCGGTTTGTGGGATTTTCAATAAATCCGAATTTAATATATTCCGCAGAGTATTGCCGTCTCATCTTTTTTACTTCCGACATTGTTTTGCTTTGAGAAATACGTTCAACTTCGCGAGTAGAGGAGGCGTAAGTACTGCTCATCTATTGCGCGCGATACCACAAATGAAAATAAAATAAATATTACTTTGTTTTTACAGGAATGCTTAAGCAGCACGCACCGACAGGAATAAAACAAACATGCATAAACTCGTTTATCTCATTCGACGCTCAATCGTACTCAACAAGTCCGAACAAGCATTCAAGGAACCAGCCGACTGATACAGGAATGCACAATTCGGGTTATTTAACGAAAACTTGTTAAAACATGATAGATTTAAGCAGCACGCACCGATAGGAATAAAACAAACATGCATAAACTCGTTTATCTCATTCGACGCTCAATCGTACTCAACAAGTCCGAACAAGCATTCAATGAACCAGCCGACTGATACAGGAATGCACAATTCGGGTTATTTAACAAAAACTTGTTAAAACATGATATATATCTACGAGTACTAATAACTATTATTTTTTTCTATATTAAATAAAATAGGACAGATATATGAACTACGCGAAGAGAAATATAGAACCGAGTTTGAGCAATCTTTTAATTCATATTAGTTGATGTTCACAAGTTGTTGTTGAGAGTCGGGAGCTCTTGCAGTTGTTGTTTAAGAGGCCTCTTAGCTAAATAAAGTTACAAATCACCCCCCGCCCGCCCGCCTCTACACAACGCCCCCATTTTCTTCTGGGTCTCTTACCGCCCCCCTTGAGACCTGCAGCGCCCACAAGGGGGCGTTATCGCCCACTTTAGGAAAGACTGCCCTAGAGGGTTTTTATTAAAATGGAGGTGTGTAGGAGGAGCAACCTCCGCCCGCGGTAAGTCGTAGGCATCAAACGAGCCAGAGCCGACAGCCAACAAGCCGAAGCTGCAGAGGCAAGGATTGATGCCTGTGACTTGTTACGAAAGGGCATAGAGGCTGCTCTACCTGCAGCACTGGAGATGTGACAGAGTCAAAGTTTATACAGAAATTCCTCTGAATCAGTCCCCCTATTTTTTATAGACCCCTACAAAAGAGGTTAACCCCCTTCGCTACCAAGGAACTCCACTTGTGTTTGAACTTACTAAATTAATTTTCTCCCATACAATAAGAATTTTTTTTTTAGAAAAATATTATAATATCTCAAAATAGGGGGCCCCCAACTCATTCTTTTATGATAAGAGGGGTTTGTATATCCATCCCAAAACTTCCCCCAGCCCCTTCGCCCCCAAAATCGACATTATATCCTTAAGGGATAATTTGCTCTGAATTAAAATGAAAATAAGGAAATAGGAACAAGGAATAAGGAAATAGGAATAAGGAAAATTTGCTCAGAACAAAAATTGAAATATCTCAAAAAAGGGGGGAATTCTGCAACTTTTCCGTTTAAGGGTGGGATAGTAGACACCCCCTACTTACCCCCAGCCCACTCCCACCCCCAAGATCGACAGCAGTTAAAGGAAAGTCGTACCATATTATCATCATTTCACATATTTCTATAGTGAAGAATGTGTGTACTTACAGCGATATTATCGTGACAAGAGATATTTTTTTTATTTTTCATTATCTTTTACACCGAATTAGTTTCAAAATTTTACTTATTTGAAAATTTTCAAGGTACCTACACCTTGAAAATTTTCAATGAAAGAAGCAAAAAAACTTTTAACAATAAATAATAATAATAAATAAATAAATAATTATTAGTGGAATTCCCACACAACATCATCAAGCCCAAATTAAGCTAATATAAGCCTTGTGCTATGGGATCTAGACAACTGATGAACATACATTTTTTTTTATACCACTAAGGTGGCAGACAAGCATACGGCCCACCAGAAGGACTGGTGGTCACCGCAGCCATACGTGTAAATACTAATAGTGGTTCAACTCGGCCGTTTGGCGGGGTCGCCCCCCTAACCACGATGCCTAAGGTGCGCCCGCTGGTAATGTATGGAGTTTGTGGTACGCCCGTTCCGGAGTGTCAAAACAAGAGACGAACATCGAAAATACAAAACTTAAATAGAATGTACCTTGGTATATAATAATATAATATGATGATGTTATATAGTCTACTAGCTGACCCGCGCAACTTCGTTTGCGTGATAAATGAAGAACCGCTCGACCGATTTTGTGCAAACTTCACATAAACCATCTACTAAATAGTCCGAACAAAGCCTAAACATTTCGTTTGGATAGGTGAGCCCGTTCTTGAGTTATAAAATTGCAACGAAAAGTGGCATTGATTTTTATTTATATAGATAAATAAAGAATAACACTCGTCTCGCGGAAATAATCAATGATGTAGTGTTATTTCATAACTATTTTGAGAAATAAAAAATCAAGTCGACATCAAAATGTAGATACGAAATCATTACGAAAGGTACCTATTTTAAAAAGTTGTTCAGACAAACACTGTAGCTGATTGTACACTTAGATTTATTTCGTTAGTCTTAATCATAATTATAAAATATCTATAAATATAAAAAAATGAATCCATATTTCCTTGGTGACGACATGACGCGTAAACAGCTAGACCGATTTCGCTTATTCATTAACACGCTTCTACACTCGAGAGCAATGAATCCGGGTCACTTAAAGAATGTTAAAAATCTCGGAAACTAAAAATGATAGGTTAATGCAATAAATTGTATTTAATAGACAATGTAATACTCCTTAAATGAAAGTAAAAAAAATATGAGTCACCATACATTTTATTAACACAAAATTACATAAAGAAAAAACTGCCGATCTCTCCTTAAAACAAAAATAGGAAACATGAAATTTTTGAACTTTATTACGATTTTCTTGAATTTTAATACTTCGTATTGCCTCCTCATGCTTCCATTACTGCGTTTACGCGGTTTGGCATGCTGTACACCAAGTTCCTTATACGATTTTGGGGAATATTCTCCCATTCCTCTGTGAGAGCAATTTTGAGCTCACGAAGCGTGATTGGGGGAGGGTTTCGTTGTTTTACGCATCTGCCTAGCTCGTCCCAAGCATGCTCGATCGGGTTGATATCCGGGCTGCGCGCTGGCCACTCCATACGAGTAATGTTCATCTCTTGAAGGTAGTCATTCACAATCCTACCTGTATGAGGTCGGGCATTGTCATGCATAAATATAGCATCCTCACCTAAATTGACCATAAATGGACCAACGTGATCATTGAGGATTTCTTCCACATATCTTACGCTAGTTAAAGAGCCGTTTTCTATGATCACCAGCTCTGTGCGACTTTCAGAAGAAATTCCGGCCCACACAAGTACAGACCCACCACCGTAGGCTACTTTTTCTTCGATGCATGCTTGCTTGAATCTTTCCCCTGGTCTTCGATACACTCTGTGTCTTCCATCGTGCTTGTAGAGCATAAATTTTGATTCGTCGGAGAACATAACTTTTGACCAATCTTCAATACTCCAATTTACGTGGCTCTGGGCATACCTTAGTCTCAAAATACGATGCCCACGCTCCAGTTTAGGGCCGTTTGCAGGTCTAAGGGGTTTTAAGTTAGATTCAGCAAGCCGACGTCTTACTGTCCATGCACTTGGGTTACTTCCTCCGAGGCGTCGAAACTGATTGGTGAGTTCAGTTCCTGTGAGAAAGCGATTTCGAAGCATGGTGTTCACCAAGTATCGGTCTTCTCGTGCTGTGGTACACCTGGTTCTGCCCGTTCCTGGTCTGCGTAGGTTAGAACCAGTTTCTTCGTAACGTCGGAGAACTCTTTGTACTGTTGACAGCGACACACCGACAGTCCTGGCTGTATCGCGCTGACTCCGGCCGGTTTCCAGCATTGTAAGTATTCTGGTGCATTCTTCAGGCGTAAGCGACATAATTTCAGCTTGATTAATGAATATAGAGCACTATCAACATGGTTTATGTACCCACATAAATGACAGATTACAAACAAAAGCAACACCAAATGCTGTAATTTCGTAGTTCCATCTTCGAAAGTGGCCCTTTTTCAAATTTGATTTTTTTATGATATAACTTTACAATAACTAAGAAGTTTTAATACCTTCATTTAAGGAGTATTACATTGTCTATTAAATACAATTTATTGCATTAACCTAGCATTTTTAGTTTCCGAGATTTTTAGGATTCTTTAAGTGACCCGGATTCATTGCTCTCGAGTGTATTAGCTTCACTTGAGTAAGTATGTATGTAAGAAAATCTTGCAATGTTAATTTGACCCACTTTCCGTCCTTCGATCAGGCTGAAATTTTGCACACGCTCTGAGTTCTGATGACAATACATGATTAGCTAAAAAACGTCATTACAAATCCAATATGGCGGCCTCCCCAAAATGGCGGACTGGCTGTTTGAAATCCACCCCCATGATATGGGTATCGAATGAAAGGGTTTCCTGTCAGAAATACGAAAAAATAGTCACGTGACTTAAATCCAATATGGGGGACGTCCAACATGGCGGACAGGCTATTTGAAATGCACCCCCATGATATGGGTATTAAATGAAAGGGTTTGCTGGATGGGATACGAAAAAAGTTTAAATAAAAAAAAATTAGTGCGTGTTAAAAGCGTGTTTTTTAGTTTTTTAATCTATTAATTTCTATTTTTAGATGTGTTTGTTATTGTCAGGAGAAGGTTTTCATGGAAAAATAATAATAAAAATGCGTGAAAAAATAGAATATTTGCAATTTAACTGTAACTGGCTCGAACTGTTCAAGGAAATGGTTTCTATTGCAATTTTGGATCGGGTCTTGGAACTCGAAGCGTCAAAATGGGAACCGGGAACAGAAAAACGAACTGGGAAATGAAAACCAGGAACTGGGAACTCGGTACCAGTAACCGGGAACTCAGAACTCGGGATACCAATTTACATATTCATAGTTATGGCAGGACAACGTCTGTCTGCTCAGCTAGTAGGTATCTTATAATATGATATAGGTACGTAGTCGCGTGGGTACCATTAGGTACTTGAACTGTGTAAGGTTCAACATGATAATATGAATTACTAACTAGCTGACCCGCACAACTTCGTTTGCGTTACAAGAGAGAGAAAGAAAGCGGTGTGGTATGATGTTAAGTAATTATAATGTTCCCCGCCGCATATACTCCCGTCGCGTCGCTTATATTCGTTAGACCAAACCCAGGCAACTTCGTTATTTATAAAACACCCCTCTTTCTCTTAAGTGACGACATAATAGAAAGAGAGAGTCGTTGTATTAATATATTAATATGATGTTTTCTGTCGCATTTACGACCGTTGCGTTGCTAATATTTTAGTAACTAAAAGGTTATTGTAAGCGAACCTTGATAGACATACGCTGTTGAGGACTTTATTTTCGAACTTTATATAGGAACAATTTTGTACTTACCACACATTTTTTACGTAACGTTAATCATTTACGCAGCGTACGTAACGGAAGCTCACAATAGAATAAACCTAATAAAGATAGATAGATTATAGTGACATGAGTACCTACTATTTTATTTACTTACCTACAATTACACAAACTCTTAGTTAATCAACGAAAGTATTTTTGTGACAACCCTAGCATATTTTATGTCGAGATAGTGTTATTGACTCACTATTAGTATTTACACGTATGCCGCAGCCTATAAACGTTTGCAACACCAGAGGCGCCACACTCGCGCTGCCGACCCTGATATATACATATGAATTACACCAAGACACAGAACAAACCAATGTGCTTATCACACAAAGAGATTTGTTATGGGTGGGATTCAAAACCACGACCTCCGAATTCGTAGTCAGGTACTCTAACCACTGGACCACAAGGCCAGTCATTTAATTCTATTCCCATTTCGATTGAGTTTTTTTTTAATAATTTGGGGGGAAGGGGTCTCATGGTAATTATTTCTTAAAATAAAAAATAATAATAAAATGTTAATAAAACATTGAAAATGATCTAACTTTCTTCGAATTTCATACATTATCTCAACCTTTCTTGAGGTATTTTGCTGAAATTTAAAAAATCAATAGCAATGAAGTGATCTCCCAAAATTAGTACCTACATATGTAGCTATTCCAATTACCTTATGGGCCCCTATAGAGTTTTCAGTATCAATTTATAAAATTCTAGTTTCCATTGAAGATAATATTTTACTGCAAACGAAAAACAAAAATTTGATGCTATTACTTGTAAGATAATATAAAACAACACTTACCGAAGTTTAATTGCGTCGTTTACCCAATTTTTAATTAATTAATCAGCTCTTATTAAAGGATTTAGGAATTAACGTGACTCACGTTCCATGATAGTGGCTGCACATAACACTGTTTTCATTCTCACTATAAGATATCTCTTCGATTTCCACTGGAAGTTTTACGTAAATATTAAAAAGCAGAAACTTTATGTATCCTACACGGTGACCTAACTCTGTCTTCTGACTGACTGACAGTGACTGTTTTGTTTTGACTATCCTGCCTGTGATCCTGTCCCGTCCCGCGTCCCGAGTCCCGACTCCTGTCCTATGACATGACAATGACACATGACATGACCGCCAGCCAGTTGTGGAACACAGCTGATTTCATTGTTGTTGTTTTTACTTCGTTCGTCCAAAGGGCTGGCGAAGGCATTTAAAACCATACTGCCAACTCTTGTATTAATCAGTGAAGGGGTCCCGACACGATCAATTGGCAATTGTCAAGCACGTTAAATATCATGTCATGTGTACACTATAAGTCAATGCACACACAAACATGCAAAGAAATCACGTACCCTGATTACCCTGAAGCAACTTCCATTCATATTTAACGTGATTGACAATTGCAAGGCATGATCGTGTCGGGAGCCCATAAGAAGTGTTCTTGTTCTGTCTGCAGTCTGTGGACTCTGTGGTAGCGATGTGACGAATCGTATTTTTTTCAATTCGAATCAATCGATTATAAATTACTCTTCATTCGAATTGCAATTCGAATTGATTCGGATCGTTACGTGTCGCCGCGTCGCCGCGTCGCCGTCGCCGCGTCGGTGTCATTAAAACGCGCGACGAATTTGCGAAAGCGAGTCAAATTATTCGTATTCGTACTCGCATGTCGAGTCTTCCGCATGACAGGCAGAGTTAGCGAGTTATAACTCGTTACTCGTTTACATTATTATTCGAGTGAGGTTTTATTTTGACGGCGGACATTACGAATGACTCGCGATTTAAAGTTAAAACATTGTGGTAGGTATTGATTAAGGAAAGAGGGACTTATAGGTATTGGCTTTTAAACACGTAGACATTGACAATACTTCTTTTATTGTACGTACAGCAAAATCAAAACTTATTTCCTATTTTTCCCTATTATATGAAAATTTTAATAAATAATAAATAAATAAATATTCACGAACATCTCACACAACGCTATCTGATCCCAAAGTAAGCTAGGAATAACCTGCTTGTGTTAAGGGTATCAGACCACGGATATTAATACTTATATACTTTTAAATACATACATATTATACATAAAAACACCCAGACTCTTGAGACAAACATTTATGGGTCACACAAATATTTGTCTCCGGTGGGAATCGAACCCACGACCTCCAGCGCCGCAGGCGGTATCACTACCGACTGCGCCACAGAGGCAGTCAAATTTTCAAGGGCTGGCACTCCTATTTAGAATATATAACTCCTAAAAATACCCCTAAATAAAGGTATTTAACTCTAAATTTAGGGAGAAACCCCCTAAGTTGGCATCACTGCTGTACGTAAAACGAATCGAATATCAATTAATGTATCCAACTAATCGTGATTCTTAGATCAATATTCGAATTCGTATTAGAGCGAGAGAGCGAATCAACGAATGTCGAATCAAGCCGAGTCGACACGACAGCGGCAGCGCCGCTCCCCGCCGCCCGCGCTCCGACCGGAAGCACCTACCTGTCTGTAGTACGTAGGGATCACTGACCTGTAATAGTATCTGGACTGGTGATCGGTTTCATAAAAGTGTGCCTAATTGAAAATCGCCATTTGGCGCTGACGGCAGCTAGCGAATGTACTTGGAACTAATACTAGTGATGTACAACACCTGTCTTGGTGTCGATAAAAACTTTACCAGATATCGACTACAATGTTAATTTTATTTTTGTACCAATGATGTTTACATAATATGAATGACTACTTTAAAGTACCTAAGTAGGCTAACCATCAGGCACGCGAATTCAGTTTGGCGAGCTTAATATAAAAAAAAAGCGTTTGTTTGCTTAAACAGTGGTCGCAGGTATTTTGCCAAAGTAGTGTTACTATTGTAAATCGGCTGAAAAATGACACCGGACACAGTCCACACAGTCATTAAGGTTGTCTTTAATCATAATTGGGTTATGTTAGAACTTAAAGCTAGGCGTCCAATAGGCGGATGGGCCGGGCCGGGCCGCAACGCAAAAATCCGCATGCCATACGTTTTTAATGAAACTGTGTTTCGTTGCGGCCCGCCTTTAGTAAAGGCAGATGTTACACAATTTCATATGAAACTTACGGCACGCGAATTTTTGCTCTGCGCTGCGGCCCGGCCCGCCTGGTGGACGCCACGCTTAACGTGAGCCGTGCGAGCGTGCTTCCCGAAGCAGCCAATGCCAACTTGCTATTCCGCCTCAATGGCAACTATTTCCCATTTGCTTCCCGAAGCAGCCGTGTCCAGAGAGGAATTTTGTTAAATGACAGGTTAATTAGGATTAGGATTTATTGTACTTTTGTTTGTTTGCAGTAGGTAAGAACAGAGGAGGGAAGGTATTTAAAAAAAATATGAAATCACACATTTATTACGGGATATTTTTAAATGCACATCTGTATAATTTTTAAAAGAAAATTGTCACATATTTTAAAAAGATTGAAAAGCAAAGTAGATTCTCTTAAAATAGGCTTGTGTCCACTAAGAATAAATCTGATTGATGTGTGTTTCTAACGACTATGTCCAATATATAAATAATTAACCATAGATGCTAAGTTATATTTCACACGCTAGTTAGTTACTGTTTCGATTATCTACTACAATTTTAAGTTTTTATTAATAATTTTAATATATTCATTAAATTATTAAAGTACTTTTACCATGCCTCTTGTTTTTTAAACTACGAATTTGGCATTGCACAGAAAATAATTATCGATATACATTTTGACATCCCTATTAAACATTATAGGTTATAAAAATATTCGTAAAATCCCCGAAACTCGAAGGGTATTCGCTTATGATAGTAAAAAAAAACCTAAATTATGGTTTTATAATAATTGTTTAAGAATTAGATTCTTAGATTTACTTACTTGTGAAAAGAGACGCCACAGCCCTTCTCGTATCTTGTTTTACAATATACACACGATCTCATGATAAGTATCTACTTAATTACACAATAAACTAAATTTATATGTCAAAACACTTCAAATTTATAGCAATCACAGTAATAACTTAAAAATATTCCAAATTTCACACATAAACTTCTTCTGAAATAAACAAACAACGGCCATTTGCAAACTAATATAGTTCTCAGTGCACTCGGCAGAGGCGCTTTGAATCGGCACAAAAAAGTAGCTGTCATTTTGTATGGAATAGCCAGTCCAGCGATTATTATTACAGGTCAGTGGCTAGTACGTAGTACCAGGCCTCCGTCACTCTCTACAATTCGTTTTATAAAGCACCTACTCCTAAGTATTATGACGCAGAACTAACGTGGCCGACCGGCAGAGGGCTGCCACACGCCAGACCGAGCGAAGTGCGCACAACCAATGTACATTTCCCGAGTAAAATAATATTTCGCTTTATTTAGTCTTGCTTTTTTTTTCATCTTACTTCTTACTAATATTCTAAAATTAATTGCGAAAGTGTTTGAGTGCGGATGTGTAGATCTGTGAATGTTTGTTACTCTTTCACGCTCTAACGGCTCAACGGATCTGGCTGATATTTGATACAGGGATAGATTGTAGTCTGGAATAACACATAGGTTACTTTTTATCCCGGGAAAAAGTTCCCATTGGAAGCGGGAAAAGGAACAAACTTTTACGCGGGCTAAGCTGCGAGCATCAGCTAGTTATAATATAATTCTTATGTAAAGAAGAAGAAGTTATTTAAGGTTTTTTTCAGACACTGTGTTTATTGTTTTTTGTAGTTATACGTATTTTTGTTACGTGCTTACAACCCTAATGTTGTCAATAGTTGTCACTCGATGACGCAATCATACGGTGTGCGCACGAATCTCGACTCTCGGAATACGTCGTAGAGCATTTTTTCCACTGTAGCGATATGTTATAGCTAATATTTTTGAGGTTAAGGAGTGATGTATCTGTTACGTAGTAACTATTATTTAATCTGTGGTAGTACGGCTGTACCTGCCTACGACTAGCGAGTACGTCACGAGTTAACGAATTGATTCGGTTTCGGGCGAAAGCGATTCGAATCAACGAGTCAACAGTCTTAATCGAATTATTCGAATAAAATTATTCGAATTACCCATCGCTACTCTGTGGTTCGTGCGTGCGTGCGTGCGTGCAACCTCAAATCAACAAATCAAATTAATTTATAAACTCTAAACCTATCGAAATCGTGACTGTTTGTTTGTGTCTTATCAATTATTATTTATATTTATTACAAGTTGCTGATAATATCAATATTGAGAAAGCCTATAAATCAACGCGGTTTCGTATATTCGTCTAAGTAGACTTTTACTTTAATATTACCATCATTACTAGAAATTTATCAACAATAGAAGAAATAAATAATTTCGCGAAAATGAAAGATTTTAAAGTTACGGATAAAGATTCTGATAACGACAGTGACTCAAGTGACGATTCGAGTGAATTTGTTTTTTCGGATAATAATGGTATGGTATTTAATTGAGTTTTCCGTAGCACGTAAATACTTTTTTTGTTTAACTAAACTGCTGGATGCGTTTGGCCTATGCTCAGAGGTGGACGTTAAACGTCGAAGACTTATCGTAGTAATCAGTAAAATAGTCACAATATCAGATGCCTATAACGTCCAACAACAATATTTATATCTCTAAGTACCTAGTTTAGTCCCTGAGTTATAGTGAGTGGATATTGGTCTAAATTGGGATTAGTAGTGGCGTAGATCTTGACTACTTTGTTGTATATTCCTAGTCTATTAGACCCTAGGCCACTAACAAAACCCATAAACTTACATCATACCTGCTTACCTGCTGGGTTCACCGCCTCACATCTTAAGCTTCAGCAGAAAAGCAGGATGTCTGTCTACCTTTATTTATTAAATAAGTGTTAATATAATTGTGGGATAACTGTAGAAACCCTACCTTCCAACTGGGTGAAAAGCTATTGGCTTTTCGGGAAGAGAATAGAAGAGAGAAATGATAAAAAGGATTGAAATTATAACAGACGATTTATTCAAATAGAAACTCGGGGTTGTGGGTGTGGTCAAGTAGCAATTATGCAAGTGCGACTTCCGATGGTCTTCGCAGGGTTCCGAATTATCTTAGTTTTGGCCTTCCTGAAGAATGCTGCAGTTGCTGATGTAGCCGTGCCGGTCCACAACTTCGGCTGGCACGGTGTTTTCTACCCGGAGAGTAAAATATTTCCTGTGGCCCGTAGGGTGAACTGTTTCTTCGAACCCGTGGGGTGGATGATCGCTTGTTGCCCGTAGGGTGGACGTTCCTGCTTGGAACCCGAAGGGTGGACCCTGGAATGTTCCAGATGACGGGTTAGCTGGAACCCTTTTTCCCGCCTATTGCTAAGACAGCCGATCCCTGTTAACCATTTCAGGAATCGGGTGCCTTACAATGTTTGCTTATATTCTAATTTTACAGAGACATTTTTTCACACCCCTGTAACAACCCCCCTAAAACAGGGTTGACCAACAGCCGTTAATTTTCACTGTTTTAAAATCTAGATTACATTATAATTAATTTAACTCACCCAATGATGGGGTAATTGATGCTTGCAGCTAAACCACTGTTTACTTAGGGAGTATTTCGCTCCCTATAACTTATATTTTATTTCGATTAAATATATTTACTGACACACAGACGCCTTCGCGACGAGTATAATTTAATTTTACGAAAAATGGTTTCTTTTTCTTGAACTTCGCGCGCGGTCGTATTTATATCTTTGTACAGCGCCTCTGGCGGCAAGTCGGGTCCCTACGTCTGACGTCACTTGGTAACGTCAGTGCTGTGTAGATGAGACTAGTTGTCGGCAGATGGCGCTTTCATTTATTTTCACTAAATTTCAATTTTAATCATCTAATATTAATCAATATCTGCACCCGTTGTTTCACAACGTTACATGGGTCAACACTTGCTATGATTCATTAAATAGATGATCTTGCTAGTTCTATTAAAACATTCTCACCTTTAAAAGCATTATAGGTGTGGATCTACCAATCATTAGGTAAAGATGAACATGATCTTCAAATATATTGGTGACCATTCCATCCAAAGCTTAGAATCATAAATAATAGTAACTAATAATATCAAGTTGACCCACTGTTAATTATTACCAGCCGTCTTTAGCTGTTATCATAAATTAAATATTTCACAGATGAAGATGAAAATGATATAAGTGATGATGAAATACAGAATGAAGCAAGCGGGAGTAAAATGGAAGAGGAAGGAGATGATGATGAAGAAGATGAAGATGAAGTTGTAAAGGCTATTAAAGCTGAAAAAACCAAACCTCGTGATCATCCCCCGGCAATTACATGTGATGATTTCATAGTTGATATATCAATGCACCCAGCTAAGAATTTAATAGCTTTGGCTAACATAGTTGGAGATGTTTTACTATATGAATATAATAATGATGAAACAAAATGTGTGAGCACATTAGAATTGCATCTCAAAGCTTGCAGAGATGTCGAATTTGATGATGAAGGTACCTTCTTATTCACAGCTTCAAAGGTGAGTTACTATTTACAAGCTTTTATTTAACTTGCTTTGTATGTAGGTATGTATGTAAGATAAAAGTTTAGCGAGTAAGATTTTGGCTAACTTCTCATGCTCCGATTAAGCTGACATTTTAAATTTTTATATATATTCGGTGACAACACAATTTGAAGGTCTTGAACTTGGCCTGAAGTTGAAATCTGAAGTTCACTATACTAATTCCTCAATGAAACAAGATAAACCCATAGTGTTTGGGCTTGGTCTTGATGTATACATGGCAAAAACAATATGAGAGATAGTGCACCAAGTCTGATGATAAAACCCAGTACCAGTGAAGTTCACCATACTTACTCCTCAACAAAACAAGCTATATCCATAGTGTTTGGGCTCTTTTGTACGCATTAATATCTATTGGTGTTAATGCGTACATGCCTACATGGCAAAAAGATTATGAGAATGCGTACATGGCAAAAAGATCATGAGTGATAGTGAACCAAGTCCAATGATAAACCGAGGTAGGGAAAGTCCTAAAGATTTAATTTAGGGACTTTAAAGAAATAAAAAAATTTGCATAGGCTGAGCGCACATTGGAGACATGACTGTCTTAAGACTGACTCTTGCTCGATTATCGTAGTTTTCTTTAGTAGAGTTAGTAAAGCGGCAGTCTCTCTGTAGACTGTCTTGTCGCCAATGTGCGCTCAGCCTTAGTCTAAGTCATTCCTGGGGTACTTCACTAAAAAAATTCACATTGATCTGATTGAAGTGATTGCTGCCTAGTGATTGTTCACTGGGCATTACAATTACTCTTATTGAAATGAAAATAAATAAATAAATAGTTATGCTGAGTATCAGTTTTCTTCATGAGTTTGTCTGAGTCTATTTATTATTTTGAACATTCTATTTCTGGAAGAAATTATTGTAATACAGCTGTCCATTGTTCTTCAAGGATTTACGTTATCCATGTCAATAAATAATTCTCTATTGTCTTCTAATCCCTTAAGAATTATGATCAAGGAAGTCTCATGTATGCCAATTTTTTTTTTTACATAGTAAACTGCTATACATATATTTTGCAGGACAAAGGAATAATGATAACTGATTTAGAAACTTGTAAACTGAAAAGATGCTATGAAGAAGCCCATGAAGAACCAATTTACAGACTTGTTCCACTGGATCAAAACAAATTTGTCACAGGTAATGTTCCTTGCCATTGTTTAGTATGATAGTGCACACCTTCATTCTATGGACCTGCTGCTGAGTCACTTTATAAAATTATGTTGAGAATCGAACCCATTCCCAACATCGCTTTGCCTACGCGCGTCATGCCGCGCCCTTACTGCAACAGAGCGGAGCGGAAAGGAGCGGGACACCACATTCAAGTACATCGGCACATCGAGGGCACTACGCACAACCATAACTTACGCACCGGTCCACGGCTCGACGTACAGTCATTATTATAACTTGTTCCTGCTTTCAGCGAACCTATACAGTATACATTCCTTTTATTTCTCGACCACCTGAAAACCCCACCAAGTATAATTCTGTTAGGAACAATGACATTTTGATTTTCGTTCTTCAGGTTACATGTTGAAGTTGTGTGTCATTGCTGAACACCAATTCCATTCTCACGGCATTTCTAAGGGGCCGTCTCCACGAGCAAGAAATTCGCGGCTATTACCGTAGCTTCAAAAAATGAACGAAAATAATATGTGACGCGATGATTATATCTCGCTCGTGGAGACTACTCCTAAGTCTACGTTTAGTATTCACTCTGTTTTGTCATTCTTTACTATAGCTACACACACAACCCATTTTCATTTGTCAACTGTCAGTGTTTCATTATAGGTACTTAACTTGAGTCAAGAAATTTTAACCCTAATGTCCATAAAAAGGTCATCTTGATTAATAAATAGTACATTTTATTCTAGGTGATGATGGCGGGACCGTCAAACTATGGGACCTAAGGAAACCAGATCCAATATTCACTATAAACATTGGAGACGAAAATGTTTCTGACATGATTTCAAATGAAGCTCAGAAATACTTAGTTTGTTCAGCTGGTGACGGCGTTCTTACATCTATTGACATGAGAGCTAGGTAAAAAAATAATTAGATTGTTTTCCTGCTATAGGGAATAACTATGATATTCTATCACAGACAAATTTTGGCGTCCCTCATCTATAAGTGTGGTATCCCAGATGGTACTATCCACCGCCTCCAACCATGCTATCACCCAGAATTCCAGGCTTAGACTTTAGATTTAACCGTGATCGGAACTCTATTGATACATACATATATTCACGCATTTATCCCCGAAGGGGTAGGCAGAGGCATCATAGTATACGCCCACATTTCACCTTATAGTTTTATGTCCACGTAATAGGTGGTGAGCCTATTGCCGTGTTGAAATGGACGGGTTTAGACTGTGACGACCCACAGTTGAAATTTTTCAAGCCGCCTGTGAGGCCTTCAACTTGGCTTGACGTTTGCAATTTACTGACAACCGGGTTTCATTTCGAGTTTTCCATTTCTATGCAATGGATCGTTTTGCGAAAGTTTTAGAAGACCCTCGGGATGAATTGGGGTTGCGACATTTTGTACTCTTTCCTGTCGCTACACGGGTCTCAAATGATGATGGTCGAATATCAGTATATTGGGCGCCGATTCTCGATTCATACGACGTGGATGCGTGGACGGAAATTGAATTTAAATGTCATGTGTCTCTTATTTAAGATCGTCAAAACATGGGACCGATGTTTAATCCGTAAATTTCCGTCCACGCATGCATAGTGGTCGTTAGCTGTGAGACTATTTTAATGTTGAATTATGTTTTCAGCAAAATCTACTCAAAATCTGAAGAATATGATGGAGAATTAACTTGCATGGGGCTATTCAGATCAGACACGAAACTTCTTGTGGCATCATCAACAGGCAAATTATATTTGTTTAACTGGAAAGAATTCGGATTACACTCCGATGAATATGTTGGGCAAAAACATGCTATCCATTGTATGGTGCCCATAACTCAAAACATTGTGGTGACGTCAGGTGAAGATGGCGTGTTGAGAGCTGCTCATATGTTCCCGCAGCGTCAACTAGGGGTAGTGGGCCAACATAGGTTACCTGTTGAACATCTTGATATAAGTCATGACGGACAATACATTGCTTCATGCTCACATGACAATGATGTCAAGTTTTGGAACATATCGTACTTTGAATCCATAGAATCTATTATAGATGTAAGCCAGAAACAAAACAAAAGAAGAGATTTAAGTAATAATTTGCCATCAAGTCACATAAAAAATGCATCTGATTTTTTCTCTGGTCTAGTTTAAAATAGAATTAGTAAGTAAATACATTTCCTGTATATTTTTTGCTCTGTTATGTTATCATGTAAGTACCTATGTAATATTAGGATGTTATTAATAAAATAAACACATCATATATGTATGTATTTTTTTACACTAAGTATACTCGTGAGAGGCGATAGTCGATTTCTATGTTGTTTTCATGTCCTACCTCATTTTAATGTGGCGTAGGTACATAATGCAGTTGGTATATATTATTTTTAACTAGCTGTGCTCGCAACTTCGCCCGCGTGAATTTGATGAATAAATCGATGATGGCCGATTGCTCCAGCAAACGAGTTTTATACTGTATTTATTTGGCCGTGAGACAAAACATAATGCTAGACTATAAGACGCACTACCTATTGCTCTCTTCATAACTAACCATACTATAAATGTTAATAGTAGGTACACTTATTTAGAAACACGTAAGTGTGTACCTATGTCAGTTGTCTAGATTCCATAGCTATATTTGGGATATAGGATGTTATGTGAGTACGTTCAAAAATATTCATAACTAGCTGTTCGTTATCGCGTAACATCATTACCCTCCGCAGTCGTTTAAAAAGTAGCCTATGTCCTTCCCAGGGCCTTGAAACATTTCTATGCCAAATTTCAACTTAATCGCTTCAGCAGTTTAGGCGTAAAAGCGTAACAGACATAGATTATCTATTCTAGAAAGTAAAGAACCTATTAATGTCCTACTTATGTTCTTTTTACTTTTTTGAAGCCGGTTGAAAGCATTACGACAGGAATAATAAATTCACTGTGCAGGTAGGTAACATTAACTTTGACATAAAGATAAAGATTTTAAGCTAAAATGGAACCCAGCACTCCGCGGTGAAAGGCAATTATGCTGTCATCTGCCGTGACTTGGCGGGAGATACCTGAAGCATCAAATTTTACCCTTAGATGAGAATAGGTAACTTTTTGGGAGGGCGAATCTATTATATTTAATACTATAAGGCCGTACTGCCTAACCATCAGCGCCCTAACCAGCCTCATGTGCAAGGAAATCGACTGACTACAATCCCCGTACATTCTTAAAAAGTTAAGAAGCGCAGTAAGCAACTTTCACTATGGCCGGTCCTTGGATGGGTGGCATGGACATTGGTTCATCGTCACGCCTTTATCCCCGAAGGGGTAGGCAGAGGCATATTATATACCCACATTTCACCTTTTTATAATTTGTTCCACGTAATACGTTGTGAGCCGTATTGCCGTGTTTAAATGGACAGGCGCAGGTTGTGACTGCCTGCTGTTGAAATAAAGCCTTCAACTTGGCTTAACGACTGCCATTTTACTGGCAACTGGGACCAACCGCTTAACGTGCCTTCCGAAGCACGGAAACGCTCAAATAAATGTCACAAAGTGATCACATGGATGGTCACCCATCCATGGACCGGCCATAGTGAAAGTTGCTTACTGCAGTGATCGTTTACAGAACACTGAGTCCGCGGGGCCACGAGCGCTTCCCGCGGGGCCACGAGCGCTTCCCGCGGGGCCACGAGCGCTTCCCGCGGGGCCACGAGCGCTTCGAAGTAAAGTGTTGGTCTCGGTTGTCGGTAGTAATGGCAGTCGCTAAGCCAAGTTGAAAGCCTTATGGTCAGATTTAAAAAATTTAACTGTTGGTCGTCACAACCGAACGCAATTATTTAATTAAACATAATTAAATGGAAATATAACACCATGCAACACTGCGGCCTTGCTCCGAATGAGTGCGGCACGCAGCTATGCAGTGCAGCACCACAGTGGCTGCACTGTTAGGGCAGTACTGACGAGTGCCGAGTTCGGAATCATACCTTTATGTCACTGTCTATACTTCGAGACTTCGTCATAAAGGTACGTAGGTTCAACAATCTATCAGTTTTTCGGATGGGTATTTTAAAGCAAATTGTTAACTTGTGCAACTCCGGCATCGCATCTCAAATTAAAAAAATTGTAAATTATTGCAAACTTTTGCGAAACTACTGCTCAGTTTGAATAATTGTATAACCTTTCTGTCTAAATAACATAATAATAAACAGTTAGGGTTACATATTCCTGAAGATATCCTTCCGAAGGGAACGTGGTTTTTAGTTGAATAGAGTCCGGCAAGCATCCTAGACGGATTTTCGTCACGAAAATAAACAGTGAGGATTGCTCAAAGCAAACTCTGTAAAGGCGCGCGTCGTTCTATGGTGTTTGGGATAATGAAATGCTTCCTCCACACTACTCGCGAAGTTGGACGAGTACGAGAGTGTAGAGGGACACTTCGGCCTACTTCGTCAAATTTTTTCTTTGCCTCGGGCAACTTCGCCGACGAACTTCGTTCAACTTCGCTCCAATTGCTACATAAAATCAAAATGTCAAATATTTCAATTTCAACCCTTATTCTTTTACACAAGTTAGCAGCATGTCTATGGATGGGTCGACTTAAAAAACAAGGAGTCATAAATTTAAAAAAAAATGTGTTTTGCTGTCACTCCTGTCAGTATCATGTCAGCTGTCGGCAGAAATGATAAGTTTTGTTTACATTTTTGCACGCCCGCCGCCTTCAGCGAGTGTTACTTTTGTTATGAAAACGGATGGTAGTTCATTCGTGTTAAAAGTTATTTAAAGTTTGTATTAAGAACTGTGCGTCATGTTGAGTTTGTGTCTGATAATATTCTTTATAACTGTTACAACTGCTTCATTTCACGATGTAAATGGTTACGTTGCGTACTGTCCATGCATGGGTAAGACCTCTAGAAAGAGCCTAACATTTTCTTCTGATAAGAACAGCTAAAAACAACCAATAATAGCAAACTGACTGACATACGTGATTTCAGTGCATGAATATTTTGGAATAATTCTGAATACTCTGTTGTAGGTAGATTCGGTAACCAAGCTGATCATTTTTTGGGTGCACTAGCTTTCAGTAAAGGCTTAAATAGAACCTTAATTCTACCACCATGGGTTGAATATCGCTATGGTGAGCCAAGATCACTGCAAGTACCTTTCAATACTTATTTTAATGTCCAGGAATTGTTAGAATATCATACAGTAATCACAATGGAGTCTTTCATGCTTGATATAGCTCCTACTATTTGGCCAAAAGAAAAACGGATTTCATTCTGTTATGTTCAAAGAACTGGAGATATTGAACTTAGTTGTAATGCCAAATCTGGTAATCCATTCGGTCCCTTTTGGGATACTTTCAATATTGATTTTGTTGGATCAGAATTCTATGGGCCTCTTAATTATGATATGCATAATGTAAATATGATGGATAAATGGAGAGTGAAGTACCCTCCCGACCAATGGCCTGTTCTAGCTTTTACTGGTAAGTAGGCTATATGATTATGTAATTTAGTATAGCACTTTTGAAGCAGAATTCATAATTTTATAATTTAAATTTCAGGAGCACCTGCAAGTTTTCCAGTTCAAAAAGAAAATGTCCATCTCCAGAAATATTTAAAGTGGAGTGACGATATTGCTAATAAAACAAGGTTATTTATAAAAAAGAATATGAGTGGAGGCGGTTTCCTCGGAATACATTTACGGAATGGCCAAGACTGGGTCAAGGCGTGTCAACATGTACAAGATAATATCATATTGTTTGCTGCACCACAATGTGTTGGTTATAAAAATGAACGAGGACCATTAACATTGTCTATGTGTCTACCTCAACTGGTTGATATAACAAAGTTAGTATTTTTGTTTTACAAAATCAGAAAATAAAATTTCATTTAAGGGGAATTCCCATACAACAAACATCCGATTCTTTTGGTATGGAACCTTTGTGTGCAATTCCCACTTGCACTTCACTGTTTTTTTTCATAACCAAGTATTTTTGTTTCAGGCAAGTGAAAAGAGCACTTAAAAAACATGAAAAAATTAAGTATGTTTTTGTTGCATCTGATTCAAACCATATGATAGATGATTTGAGTAGAGCATTACGTCATACAGAAGTTTCAGTGCTACGGTTACAGCCCTCTAATCCACACCTGGATTTGGCTATATTGGGACAGGCGAACTATTTTATTGGCAATTGCGTCTCATCATACTCAGCCTTTGTCAAAAGGGAAAGAGATGCTAGAGGGCTACCTTCTGAATTTTGGTCCTTTCCTCACCGGAAAAAGGGTAAACACGAGGAGTTGTAGTTTTGTTGATATGTGGTTAATGGTATTAGATATCTATTTATTAAGAAACAGCAAACTGTCCTGGCTTCACTGAAGTTTGGAATACAACATTATCATAGAGATAGACATTCAAAATGAACATATTCATAACATCCCATGTAGTTACGATAAATAAAACGTGATATTTTGCACTCTTGTGATGCTTAACTAATTTATTGAAATTGTGGTGTAGATATAAATGGCAAATGTTCCAAATTAAATACTCAATAAATGTAGTTCGTTAGCTATTATTATATTAAAATGCAGTTTGTTAAAACAACTTTAAAAATGCACATCAAATTTTAGGGATAGGTAAAATGTTTGCCATGAATTATTGTAGAGATACTTAGATGTATGCTTTAACGAGATACAAGAAACTTGAAAAAAGGCTAGTTTGCCACTATCAAACAAACTTGACATTCTCTAATTCTTACTATGGACTCGAACTAACGAATTCTAATCTACATAAAAGGCCAGGTTTTATGTATGGCCGCTCTGAAGACTTTTCTGCGACGCAAACTGTGTGGAGGAAGAGTGCGCATGTCCGGGAACTACGCTAGCTGGAGACATGCCCCCAACAAAATTAGTAGGTACTTACCTACAAAAAAATCTTTAAGAATGGAGACATAGAAAGCGCTACTTGAGCAACCAAGGTCGGGAAACATGCACTACACAAACAAGATAATTACCGGGCACTGGTGTTTCGTATCTGTTTCACGGAACCACGGCTGAGTGCCAGATTGCGAAAAAGGCAGGGAAGATACAGCGCTCCACACATTGGTGGAGTAGTCAGCGTGAGCGCAGGCGCAGTAGCGTCAGGTCCTCATGGCAATGGACGTTACCGAGGCTCTGCCCAGTATGTTTATACTTCCATGTGCACTACAATAATCCAGCTCCGCGATTCGAAAAACTTAACAATAAATCTCAAGACGAAACTATTAAGAACTATGCGTTAAGGTATGAGTCCGAACTCACCGCCAGCAGCACTGAGTGCAGTCGCGACGCTGCTGCCGAGTTCGGAATGTATTCATTTAAATAAAAACTCGCCGGGTGTTCTACATAAGCCTATGATACCGAAGCCGAAAATATGTTTAGATTTTTTTTGTCTGTTTGTCTGTTTGCTTTGCTTTGTTCGGAAGAATCTCGATAAGTAGATACCCAACAGATTCGATTCAAATTTTGCACAAATATTAAAACTAGGAGTACGGTATTCAAATAGGCTATATACTATCACGCTAGGTACCTATCCTAGGGGCTAAGCAGAGAGCAATAAAATTGACATAACATAATTTTCACGCGTACGAAGTCGCGGGCAACAGCTAGTACAAATCTATACAAATTGTATGCGGACGGGTGGTGTTGTCGCGGCACTGCAGCGACCGCAGTGCTGCTTGCAGTCGAGGTCGGACTTATACCTTTAGAGTAGTGTCCACTGAAGCAAATAGATTTTATTTTAGAGCTAATTGGGCAATAAGTATGTAAGTATAAGATTAGCTCATAATATACCTAGGTATTTGCATCATACGTCGACGAAGTCTTCGAAGCAGACTGAAGATGGTAGTGGCATTCCGATTGCGAGGTAAAATCGAAGTAGATTTTACCTCGCGATCGCATCTACCCTCACAAAAAAATCATTTAAATCTGTCCAGCCGCTTAGGAGGAGTTCAGTGACATACACACGTACAGTAGAATAAAATTATATGTAAGATACCTACGCGGCTACATAACGTCAAGTTCCAAAATGTTAAATTAAATATGCATGATCGCGCAGTTTTTAGCTACGAGTTTAAAAGCATTTATAACAATCAACGGTAAAGTTTAAAAATTAAATTGACCTATACCCTAGGATCAAGTATACCCGATCAAGTATACTTGATCCTAGCCTATACCTATACTTAAGGCAGGAATGGAGGGTCGAACGATGAGTGTGAAGTAACTCAGCCAGCCTGACTCACTCGCCCGTGGTACAGTTCGCTAGTTCATTTGACTAGACAGTCGGTATTTTTTTCCTCTTGGTCTTGTTGTTGACCGAACTACGTCAGTCTACGTCTTTCTGCGCCTCATCCCTGATACTGGTAGGTAGGTAATTGCCATTTTGTGCCATGAGAGAAACGGAGCTTTCTGCCTTAAAAGTCTAGTTTTTAAAGTATAATTATGATAGTTAAGACTATTGTAACTTAAAATATATGAGAATTGTGTATAATTAACAAGTACATTTCTATTTTTGTAAGAGTAGGTAATAAAATGATAATAAATCAAATCAGCACAGACAACTTGTTTGATTATTTTCGCTCGAACGATGTCGCATTGATCTTCAGAGGAACTGCAAAAAATGGTTTTGCTTTTGTGGATGTGTAAAACGTTCTGGCTGCTGGATAGTTCGACTTTTCGGGGTCGCAAAAAGAGTCCCCTATACTCATACTGTGGCGAGGGGAGAAGATGGTGAGGAAACCTCCCCTCCTTTTTATTGTTAACCTAACATAACCAACTGATCTCGACTTGATGCAGTGTGTTTTATCACACTGGTTCTGGCTCTCGCCGCGCCGCACGCTTGCTTGGACCACAGATTACTAAATAGTTACTACTTGGACCACGGACCGTGCGTTGTTAACAGTTCTAACCTAACCAAATGGTCTCGAAATTAACACAGTGGTTTCTTTATCCCCTGTTCTTTAAAACACATGAAAAAATTAAAAGTTCGGAGAAAAGAGCTAGAGAGCTGAACACGGATGATGTATTTCTGTTGCCGCCGCTATAAGAAGAAATACTAAAATCATAAAAATAATAATAATTACGGAGGCTTCCATACAGCTAACGTGATTTTTTTGCCATTTTATTTTATACTAGCTGTTGTCCGCGACTTCGTACGCGTGAAAATTATGTCATAATGCCAATTTGAGCTCTCTGCTTAGCCCCTAGGACAGGGGTTCCCAAACTTATAGGTATCACGCCCCCCTACTGTTAAAATTAATATGCCCACGCCTCCCCTCAGCCCAGGGAACAGCAAGTGATTATTATTTTTCTGATTTTAGTATTTGTTGTTATAGCGGTAACAGAAAAACATTACTATGTGAAAATTTTATTGCTCTAGCTATCGAGGTGCCTGAAATACAACCTCGTGACGGAAAGACAGACAGACGGACGCCGAAGTGTCCTCGCTGAAGTAACCGCAGTGCTGGCACTCAGGTGTTACCCCCCGGCATCGATATAGATAAGACTAGATGACTAACGACCGCGCCAACATCAAGCCTACCTAACGTAAGCCCACAGGCTTAGGTGAGCCAAACGTCAGTTCAGTCTGACGCCGTTACGCCAATCGTACATACAAATTGAACCAGGCGACAAAATGGTCAAATACACAGTAAAAGATTGCGATTCTAAAACATAAAAACACAATTAGTCATGTAGAATTACTTTTCATACGTAATTGTACTATTTACGCATTGATATCAGCGTAAATACCGCTATAATCGAATTTTGAAAATAAAATTTGTGATTGCCATTCAGTGTTACCACAAAAATATCGGTTTGGTTTACCCACATCAGTGGGAGAATTAGTAATTAATTACCTATGTAAGATACATTAATAGTATTACCCGACTAAGGCAGGGTTATGATTTTGAAAGGCTATATACGTATGTCTGTATGTTCATGTATTCCCTCAGAGCTCCTCAACTAGGTACTTATTAGAACTGGACTAATGAGATATTGTTAGAAGCGTCTTGACGTTCGACTGGTTATAAGCTATATATCGTGTCACTGAATTTAATGGTGCGCCCTCTAGCGGCCATAAAGTACTCTGTTAAAATAAATTTAAGAAAAAAATATCGTGTTGGTATTAAATGAAAGGGTTAGACTTTTTGTAAGTAAGTGCCTTTTTAATGGTCTATATAGCATACTAGCGGACGCCACGCGGTTTCACCCGCGCAGTTTCCGTTCCCGTGGGAATACGGGAATAAAATAAACGTTCACCGCAAAGAGTGTAGCTTCCCAACAGTGAAAGAATATTTAAAATCGGTCCAGTAGTTCCGGAGCCTATTCGTTACAAACAAAAAAACATATCTTTCCTCTTTATAATATTAGTATAGATATATAGAATACTAGCGGATGTCACGCGGTTTCAGTCGCATAGTTCCCGTTCCTGTGGGAATACGGGAATAAAATATAGCTTATGTTCACCGGGAGAGTGTAGCGTCCCAACAGTGAAATAATTTTTCAAATCGGTTTAGTAGTTTCGAAGATAGTTTGTTTAGTACACCGGGAACCAACCCTAAAGACGCGGGATAGGACCCCTATGCAAGACGGCAGTGTTAGCTAAGGTCTGTCGGGATGCGATGCGATATGGTCACGCCTTTATATGTACGCAGAGGCATTTTATATGGACAAAATTCACCTTTTTTTATAAGAATATAACCTACGTCATATGTGGTGAGACGTACTGCCGTTGCCGTGTTGAGATGGACAGGCACAGGTTGTGACAGCCTGCTGTTGAAATTTTTCAACCTTGGTCAAGCCTTTCAACTTGGCTTAACGACTGCCATTTTACTGGCAACCGGGACCAACAGCAACGTGCCTTCCGAAGCACGGAAACGTCGGAAACGCTCAAATAAATGCTAGCCGGGACAACCTTCGTAGGCAGTAGCAGGGCGAAGTGTGGTTTTAGTCAGTAGGCGTTCGCAATAGCATCCATGTGTAATTTCAAACGTAAAAGAGAGAAACCCATTTTAAGGTAGAGAAATTTCTAAAATGAACATTAGAGAAGATTTATATCTACCGTTGATTAATGGCACTTGGTGAAACTTGCTGCACATATTGCAAAAAAAACCGGCCAGGTGTGAGTCGGATTCGCGCACAAAGGGGCAAACGCGAGACTCTATGAACAAGACATGAGGCTTTGCCGTCCGTCTGTCTGTTAGTCACGAGGCTGTATCGCAGGAACTGTGGTTGATAGAGCCAATTTTTTCACAGGTGATGTATGTTTCTGCCGCCATAACAAAAAATACTTACTAAAAGCAGAAAAAGACCCCACACAACAAACGTAAATTGCCGTTTTTGTATGGGAACCTGGACTCTGTGCTTAAATTCGACTCGCACTTGGCCGGTTTTTTTTTAATATGAACACGTTATGGTTTCAACCGAAATAAAATAATAAATGAAATAGGTACATAATAATTTTAAATTTGTTTAGTAATTCTATAATTATCGTGGATAAAAATTTCATACAGTAGTCAACACTGGCCCACGTTCGTCATGTTTATGTTTTTGTCTTTGTCTAATCGCAGTGGCGGCGGTGTTCACCGCACGCGTGTGAGTGAGACAGATATATGTTTACCATCACTGCTTAAAAAGTTTCATAGTTGCGTCTTCTCAGCTCATAAGTAGCCGTGCTTTTGTCGAGACGCGATGTTCGTGCTTGCCTCTCTAATGATAATATATATAACTCTATGCCCCCCGGTGTATGCACCATAGATACCTACCGAAGCAGCCGTGCCCGGTAAATATCTATGACACGCGGTAGGTGAGGCTACAATGGCGCCTCTTAAGCCACTCTTCCATGATCGGCTTCACAACCTCGACAGTAGTGAGTTCCCAATTTGACAGCTCAGGGAACAGGCCTATGGTATCACTGCAGCTCCTCCAGGGCCCTTGCTTCCAGGTCCCATGGAGGGTTCCCAGGTAGGAGACATGCAGCCTCGACGGAGATCGTGCGTTACCCTCTTATTATCCTGATGCCAGCGATTCACGGTCAGACTTACAAAAGGTCACTGCTTACAAAAAGAGTCAAAGATAGGATGTGCTTGCATGATTTTGACAAGATTTTCGATTGTGAATTTAATAGAGATAAAAAAATTGCACAACGTAGATTACTAGCAAAATTTAGTTTGCTTCTAAACTTTGTTTTTATCATTGTAACCCATGAATATTAATAAAAAAGGTATAAAATTTGAGATATTTAACCCAAAATTGTATCTTAGCATCTTTTCAAAATTTCCATAGCATGCTCTTGTGATGTCACTCTGATCTAACCGCGCCCCCCTGTAGTTGCCTTCGCGCCTCCCCAGGGAGGCGCGCCCCCCACTTTGAAAACCAATGCCCTAGGATATGTAGCGTGATAATATATAGCTTACTTGAAGAACCTACAAAGCAAAGCAAACAGACAAAAAATTTTCTAACTATATTTTCGGCTTCGGTATCTTATGTTAAACACCTGTCACCCAGTTTTTTTAATATTTCCAATGTACAGTTTTATATCATTTTATTATGTACCTTTAGAATAATAATTTAGTAAAATATACATTTAAGGGGGGCTCCCATATTTATCGTTTTTTGGTAGATATGGAATCATAAGGAATCCTCCGTGCGCGAGCACTCTACCAAGGGCGAGTCGGACTCGCCCTTGGTAGAGTGCTCAGTGTGAGGGCAGCAGCTCCAGATCCTCGTGGCAAGTCTAGAGGCGGACATTCTCTCGCTTAAGACCATAAGACCACAGTGCGAACAATAATCTGCAGCAGAAGTAAATGGGACGCCGGCCGCCGCTTGTTTCTATGAGCAAGTCATGCTCGTGAGTGAAGTGGCGTCTGGGGCGAGGGCGCCGCAGCATTGTCTTCTGCCCAAGACAATGTTGCGGCGCCGGTGGGAATGCTGCTCGCGTTGTCCTTACAGAAGCAGGCCCAAGATGGTGGTATGACGTAAGTTTCATGCACGCCTCACTTACGCCCCAAGTACCTAGCGGGATAACAAAGCTAGGAACCAACCCCAAAGACGCGGGATAGAACCTCTATGCGAGACTGCAGCCAAAGTCTGTCGAGAATCCTGAGATATCCTTCCGAGGACTTACCCGGGACACCCTCCGTAGGCACCGTGTAGTTTTAGTCAGGAGGAGTTCGCAATAGCATCCATGAAGAATTCCACAAGAGAAAGAAACCCTCTAATAAATAAAATAAAACGAACACAATATTACAAGATTTGCGGAGATTAAGAAGCTGTAGGCCGGAAGGTTTATTGCGGTTTTGACAGAGTTGTACGGAAGGATCTCTGGGTATACTTGATCCTAGTCTGGGATATATTGCCAGGATACGGAATTGATGGTGCGCTACTTTGTGCCGTGCAGTCTGGGCTGTAGGTACGGCATGTGTGCGGGTGGGCGGAAGCCTGTCGCCCTGGTTTGACGTCAACATTGGCGTCAGACAGGGTTGCGTGCTGTCGGCCAGGCTGTTTGTCCTGTACCTGGACGATTGTCTTAAGAGAGTAAGATCGATGAATGTTGGATTGCGACATGGGTGACTTACTTGTGAACTGTTTGCTGTATGCAGATGATGCCGTGCTCATAGCCGAATCGCCATCAGAACTACAGTCACTAGTCACAACGATGAAAGATGATTGTCTAATGAGAGGCTTCCGTTTGAACGCGACTAAAACGAAAGTAATGGTATTCGAAAAAGAATAGGACAGAACGAATGCCAGGATAACTGTAAATGGTGTAGTGCTGGAACAGGTGGATGAGTTTGTATATCTTGGATGTGCATTTAGCAGGGATGGACGGTATACCGCTGATGTAGAAAGGAGGGTAACTGCTGGAAATAGTGTGAATGGAACGTTAGGCAAACTTATGGGTACCAAACCAAAACCTCGCTCGCAGTGCACAGTGCGGTGCTGATACCTACGCTAACGTATGGAAGCAAGAGTTAGGGTATGGCAGGAAACGCATGGAGGTAGATTAAACGCGGTCAAGATGCGCGCGCTACGCAAAATCGCGTTCGGAACGCAGATATAAGAGAGTTGGTCTGGAAGAGTGTCGGTGTTAAAGTAAGGAAGGGCATGCTACGATGGTTCGGGCATGTGGAGCGAATGGGAGATAAAAGAATGACAAAACAGATATACAACGCAAAAGTGGATGGACGTAGAAGTCGGGAAAGGCCACGACCAAATTAATCGTGTTGGTTGAAGGTGGTGTCAAGAGCCGAAGGGACCGACGTCCATGCATGAAGAGAAAAATCAAAGTTGAAGAAGCAAGTGAGGTGTTTGGACCGCGCCGTGTGGCGCTCGGTTCTTTCTGCCTACACCGGAAGGGATTTGGCGTGAAGGTAGATAGGTTTATTAATGCCACTGTAGATAGGTTTATTAATGCCACTGTAGATAGGTTTATTAATGCCACTGTAGATAGGTTTATTAATGCCACTGTAGATAGGTTTATTAATGCCACTGTAGATAGGTTTATTAATGCCACTTGGTGGAAACTTGCTGCACATATTGAAAAATAAGCCCACCCAAGTGCGAGTCAGACTCGCGCACGGAGGGGTAAAAGTGGGACTGGGACCCTTTGAGACATGAGTCTTAGGCCGGCGTCCATTGTTTTGTTAGTCACAGCTTTCTGTTAAAATCTGTGAAAAAAAATCCCCAAACAACAAACATAATTCTTTGCCGTTTTTTGAAACAGGACCCCCTGGGCGCGAATCCGACTCGCACTTGGCCAATTTTTTTTTTCAATATATGTACCGTCGGTTTCAGCCGAACTGACCCTGGGGCCGATAGTTCGGTTTCGGCTGAATAACCAGTTTCGGTCGGACACTACTTGATAATACATCATTCAATTAAATCAAGTGAGGTGCATAGCACTACAAGATGTGTTCCTTCACATGGCTGTATTTGCTCGTTATTTTCTTTTGGGGCATGCTAACACCGCCGGGCGGACGATAAGACCACCTGTTCTGCAGCCAATTACATCAGGGTGACTGAGATGGGTTTGAAAGGTAAAACAAAACAAAGGATGTACTTAAAAATTTAATTTAAGCCTTTACAGCGTAAACTCTAGGAGGAAATAGAGATTTCTTCCTAATCTCTTTCCTGGTCTTAATTCTGGATTCGTGTTTGCTGAGAGCCTTGCGCATAGCACGGGTCCTCTTAGTCCTTAAGTCCAGAGGCTTATATTTCTTGTTTTTGTAGTGGTTGCGGAGATTAACCTTCATTTTCTGGTGATAGACAATGTAGACACGAGCTATGGCTTTCCTCACTACACGGCTGGAAAAAATAATGATCCATTGTCAATAGTTTTCTAAAAAACTATTTCAAGTTACCAGGTAGTTGGTAGCCTAGGTCTTTTTTGGGATTTGTGGGACAATGCTGCGTGAAGAGTAAGCTTAACATAGTTTGTGAAGTTATTATTTTTGTATTATGTTGGGTTCAAATTTTAAGGACTCATCTTTTTTTTGTAAAGCTGCAATACCTTTACCACTGGACTATTGTGCAAATCTGTACACATACAGAGTCAAAAGAGAGTGAGTGTATTATTATGCCTCTGGTTAGAACCCATCACAACTGACATGTTCCCACTAGCACAAAACAAATATATTTAGCTGCAGAGTGGTGGATTTACCACAGTATATTGTGTCTGACAGTAGTCCTGTAGACATAACGTAATAAGATAACAGGGGAATCTACCTTGCTCAGCTGACTACTAAATATCCCACATTTATTGAGTAGATTAATATTATAGGAAATCCGACCCGTGCACTCTTAAGTTTGCCAGTTGCCTCCCATAATACGACTCTACACCCAGCCTTTACGCCAGCGGCAAACTTAGAGCTAACGGGCTACACTCTCATCGCAAGAGAGGCCTGTCAATTTATTATATTATTTTAGAAACAGTCTCATTTAAATAGCTCCATTCAGTACTCACATTTTAGACAGCTTTGACGCAACTCCACCAGTTACTTTAGCAACACGAAGAGTTGTGAGCTCTGTTTTGAGCTCCTCGAGTTGCTTGAACAACTCCTTCTTGTCCTTCGTCCGTAGTTCGGAACATTTCACCTTACCCTGAAAATGTATTGTTATTTAGTATGTAACGAGTTGCCATACATAACCTAACAATAACAAGGAGTGTGTTTTGATCTTCAATTAACACAAAATCTTAAATGGACTGAATCTGTTATGGGGTCTTAAACCTTGAATAGCGACTACGCTAAGCGATATTTCATTAATTAGGTAATATCTAACGAATCACAGACGAAGTAAAACTAACTTCGCGAGTAGGTAATGTTAGCATTAGAACACTATTTCATGAGCAAAATATCTACATCAAGGCATTTCACATGTATCACTTATTCGATTTATATAGCAACAATCACATAATTTCATCGGATTAGCCATAATTTAAGAGATTAAAAATTATTTCACAAACCATTTTATAAACGTCTATTTCACAGTACACCGTTTTTGACGATTAAGAAATTTCAAGAGATTTTTTTTTAATTTGACGCAAGGTAGAGTGTGACCAGAAAAAAATATACTTATGGGCTCCCGACACCGTCAATAATATTGAGTCCTTTGATAAAATATGAATGAAAGTTGCTTCAGTGTGCGTGATATCTTTGTATGTGCATCTTAGAGTAAAGATTAAACTATAGAGAGCCCGCGCGCGAGTCTGAACGGTAAGCACCGGTATGAACAGTCTCGAAATTGCAAGTGAGACACTATCAGTCACAAAACGTCACACGCGCTGATTGTTTCTGTTGCCGTATCTAATTGATTTTTTTGTTTATCGTGTTGAAATGTGCGGTACCATGTTGTAAACATGATTCTCGTAAGCAAACTAAAAAGAATAATGATATTTCTTTTCATCGGTAAGTAATGTTTTGATAGCAAAACACTGATTTTAATAAAATTATCCACGGTGTGAAAGGGTGTTGCGAGAGGCGCGCGGGTCGGTCGACATGGCACGCGCTGCTTCGCCTCCCGCTTCACAGTTTCCCCGATTTAGAGCTAGTGTAGTTAGCATACTCGAATATTTTGTAATTGTAAGATTTCTTTCGTAAAATAAATAAATACATCAAAGTATCACAAATTAAGATAATTTTATTTTATTTATCAACCTATCAATGTATATAGCAAAATATTTGATTTGAATTACGACACTAGGTACTTTAAAAAAGATATTACCGTTAAAATATTTAATTGCAGATTTTCGAAAAGCCGTGAATTAGCATATAAGTAGGTGACAGCATTTATTAGACCCAACCGGGAGGTTATTCAACATTCGTATTTGGTTAAAAAACATCGTTTCATGAATTCATATATTCATTTTATTGCTTTGTCAAACCTACCATATACTGAGTCTATCTATCAATAGTTCGTAAATACTTACATATCACAGAAATTATCAATAAATTAGATTTGTGCACAGTCAGTTGCTTTGATCGCGCACAGCGCATCACTATTCATCCGCTACATCTGTAAGTAAGTATATAATAGAACATTGCTTACGCTTGGCATAATGGACAATGTGTGATGCCCGCGCTCTATAGCTAATCTGGTGTGCATCGACTTGTATGTTAAGGGGTCCCGACACGATCAATTGGCAATTGTCATGCCCCGTCAATATCATGTGTACATACATATACGTCGATGCACACACACATGCAAAGAAATCAGTCACACGCACACTGAAGCAACTTTCATTCAACATAGAAATTTGTGTTGAAGAGTTTCCAGAAACAACATAATTTGTGACCAGTGACCACTGTATAACGCTCAAAATTGGATCACGTACACTAAACACTAGTTGTAGCTTTAATCATGCGTAAGCAGTGCACCAGCATTCAGAATTTTACTCTAGTTAAATTACATTTCTTAATATAACATGATACATGATTTTAAAGATAGTAGATGACATTAACGAGCGAATTTATTATCTTCGTGGAATTATTAGTATTTGTCGCGACGATCTGACGATCTGCGAAGTTCTGAAATTATAATCCAAGGATTATAATTTCAGAACTATTTGAATCTGATTCCGTTTCTAATGTCAAATGAATAATTTTCTTTGCACGTCATTTAGTTAAAGCCGAACAACGTAATATGCTGGTCTAAAATAATATGATTAATATTATCAAGACGCAAGGTTTACGTGTACGGTCAAGTTTATCCGTATTAGCGACACGAATCATTCGTTGGTACCGCGTGTGCGAAGTCTGATAGCACGTCTACAAAGACTCGAAGGCTGGTATTCCTTTTACATGTTATTACTTATCCGTTATAGCTTAGTTAACTATCAAGAGGTCAAATCTGCGATTCACCGGGCCTGTGCGTCATCATGATGTCCACAGGGGGACGTGAATGCAGTCTTCAGTGTGAAATGGATTTCACAGCAGCCAATAACGCGCGATTCATAAGAATGGCACTAGCTCGCGGTGAGGTGACTGCAAAGCAGTACATTTGATGTCCTACGGATAGGAGTCAATGTCGTTTTTAATGTGGACCAAGAGTTATGCATATATGTGCTTTACGATATGTTTAGGAATATCAGCTATTCTCAATAACTTGAGAGTAACGGTTATTAGGTAGGTACTTATTATTACTATTATTAGAACATACTTATTATTAGAACAGCTCTGGACGTAAACAGTTATACGAATTATCGAACTTCAGAAAGAACCCAGAATCCCCAATATACACATTTTATTTCTTTTTCTACAGTATTTATGGTATTTTTTGGTAGATAAGGACTATTACCTCTGAATTCCCTTCAGGACATAGTTAGCATGAAGTTTTATATATTTAGTGACTTGTAATTGTAAGGGACCTCGGGCTTTATCAGAGTTTATTCATTTTTATTTATTTCACTTTCAGCACCTATTTACCCAATTACTGACGTAGAAAAGTTACAGCATGGCTTAAAAGGCCATCGATGATAGCGACTTTGATTTAAACCCCCGTCAATAATGGGCGTATCTCAACTCAATTGACAAAAAATTTCAATTTTCGCGATGATGAGACCGCCAGATTCATAAATAATACGGCTTACAGTAGGTAGCGGTTGAGAAAGGGGCTATGACTGGACAAGTCGTCGTGTAAAAGGCCTTCAATATTCATCGGCCTCCTTTTTATCGTCTACCGCAGCAGAGCCCCTAGTGATAACATGATCTTAGAATAGTGTTATGGGTCAAAAGAAAATATTTAAACAAAAATCAAATACATACATTTTAGTTCTATTAAATACTTTTTGAAATCTTAGATTATTTAGAAAGTTGATGATAGAAAAAAAAACTATGCTATTTTTACTTAGACCATATATCACGGGACTAGCCTTTGCGAACCACCGCATACAAAAATATTCTGCCAGTTTTCATACAAGTGAAGGGGGAAACACAAAGACATATAAAATTTCATTGCATTTAAAAATGTATTAATCGACAAACGCGTAATGGCTGTTGTGTGTTAATTTTTATTGTACAGTCAACTACAATGAAATGTACTAGTTTAATCATATAAAATGATGTATTGATGTACAGTGCTTTTATAAAGCCAAAAGACCAAATGGTCATGTGCAATGGCAGAAAACAATGCTTAAGTAAGGCGCATCCTGTGGTTAGATGATCTAAGTATTTTAATTGCCTGAATATACGTTGATATCCCTAGCTATTCATGTTTCTTCTATAAATCTTGAAGATTTGTGACTAGATTTCGGCCCAAAATCCTTTTAAATACACTAATTAAATTCGACAATTTAACTAGTTTAGGAGCATTTTACAAAACTTTTCTAGCCTCTGGTGAAAATACTAGACCATTAAAAGTACCCTGCCCCCATTAATTAACTATAGTCAAATTTTTGATTAGACGATGTAAATTGACATCAACTAATGCACAGACTTACAATAAGTAGCAGACGAAACATTAATTATGTTTGTGTGCGTTGGTCTTTCCATTCCTCTCGCTCTAAGGGGTTAGTGAATGCTGCTATCTCGTTTCTACACGTATAGCAACACTATACATGACATGTTAAAAAAAATGACGTGCTCCTGGTTTTTGAAAGGTCGCCATTTTGGTAAGCTGCCGATGCTACAGTTTGACGTATTAGATACCTCTCATTAATGTAGGGGCCAAACTCAGGCACTTTTTTTCAAGATTAAATTTAATGCTAACATAAAAATAAGTGTGGCAAACTGTGATTCAGAATTGCATTTTAATATAGTGCCTGTAATCTTCGATGATATTGAGTATACAATATATAAAAATGAAGCCCGATTTCCTTGGTCACGGCATTACGCGTGAAATGCTGGACCGATTTCGCTTAATTCTTTTTTGTTGTGTTTGTTTCCGTCAGGAGAAGGTTTTAAAAAAATTGGTGCAAAACTATTAGAAGAAAAGGTTTCTATTGCGATTTTGGATCCGGTCATAGAACTGGAAACTCCGAAATGGAAACCGAGAACAGAAAGACTATGAGATAATTTTGCAATCCAATATGGCCGCCGCGTCGAAATCACAAAATTTCATGATGGGTATCGTTTAAGTGGGATTTTGGTACGCTGAGTACGAATAACATGATAATTTTGCAATCCAATATGGCTGCCGCGCCGAAATCTCAAAATTTCATGATGGGTATCGTTTAAGGGGGAATTTGGTACGCTGAGTACGAATCTCATGATAATTTTGCAATCCAATATGACCACTGCGCCGTAATCACAAAATATCATGATGGATATCGTATAAGAGGTTTTTTGGTATGCTGAGTACGAATCACATGATAATTTTTCAATCCAATATGGCCGCTGCGCCGTAATCACAAAATATCATGATGGGTATCGTTTAAGGGGGATTTTGGTACGCTGAGTACGAATCACATGATAATTTTGCAATCCAATATGGCCGCCGCGCCACCGTTATAAAATTTCATGTTGGATACCGTATGAGGGGTTTTTTGGTATGCTGAGTAGGAATTTAAGGTCAATTTTGCAATCTAAGATGGCTGCCGCACCACCGTTGTAAAATTTCATTTTGGATATCGTAAAAGAGGTTTTTTGGTATGCTGAGTACGAATTTTAGGTCAATTTTGCAATCCAAGATGGCCACCGCACCACCGTTGTCAAATTTCATGTTGCATATCGTATAAGGGGTTTTTTTGGTATGGTGACAGATTCGTACTCAGCGTACCAAAATCCCCCTTGAACGATACCCATCATGATATTTTGTGATTTCGACGCGGCGGCCATATTGGATTGCAAAATTAACCCAAAATCCGTACTCAGCATACCAAAAAACCCCTTATATGATATGCAACATGAAATTTTACAACGGTGGCGCGGTGGCCATATTGGATTGCAAAATTACCCTGAAATTCGTACTCAGCATACCAAAAAACCCCATAAACGATATCCAACATGAAATTTTACAATGGTGGCGCGGCGGCCATATTGGATTGCAAAATTAACATGAAATTTGTACTCGTACTACTATTTTTTTCCCAAAAGCATTTGACATCTTAGATCGTATGTATTTATAATCCGGACCAGTATGCGGCCGGCCAGCCGCAACAAAAAAAGCGCATTGATGTTACGAGTTGTATCAAAACGTTACACATTGTATCATTACAAGGCGCGCATTGCAATGCTCGGATCACCTCCCTCACTGCTGTAACCTAGTCTAGTATCATTACAAGGTGCGCATTGCAATGCTCGGTTTACCTCCCACACTGGCTGTAATTCTCGACTCGTAACGTTACATTACGCGCGAATGCTCCCGGTGAGGGAGCGCCTTTAGAAAAAAATGATGTTAAAAACCTCAATAGCATTTTTGAAGACCTATCTATGGATACCCCACACGTATGGGTTTGATGAAAAAAAATTTTGTCGTTTCAGTTCTGAGTATGGGGACCATTGGGGAGTATGACCATTTACTGCTTTATTCTAGTTATATTTAAAAATCTTAATGCGGTTCACAGAATACATCTACTTACCAAGTTTCAAGTGCATAGGTCTTATAGTTTCGGAGAAAAGTGGTTGTGACATTCAGACGGACAGACAGACAGATATGACGAATTTATAAGGGTTCCGTTTTTTGCCATTTGGCTACGGAACCTTAAAAGAGGTATTTAAAGATATTCTTATTTCATTAAAATAAATCTTTTTGAACTAGGCGGCTAAGTCCTTCCCTGTAGTTGCGTTAGTGTGTGTGGTTTTTATATGTGTTAGTTTTGGCGTCCTTTTCAATCTCTAATGCTTTGTCTGCTACCTATTGTAAGTCTGTGAACTAATGTCACTTCTTCATACAATGTTGCTTATTTTCTATTTTTTTTATTTTTTTTATTGGAACGAAGTTCCTTATCGCGCGTTGTGAAAGGGGGCTAGACGGAAAAAAATCTCACGAAAAGTTGTAACGACACTTTTTTAACCGACTTCAAAAAAGGAGGAGGTTACTCAATTCGGCCGTTTATATGTTTTTGCTATAGTATGGAGGGTAGAGGTACCTCTACCCTCCTTTAATATGGGGGGAAGGGTGGAGGGGGAGGGAGGAAAGGGGGGAGGGGGGGTAATAAAATGGGGGTTAGTAATAAAAAAAATATTATTATTAATTAAAAAAAATAAAATTTTATTACAATTCCTGCACTAATTAATTGAAAGGAATTTCGTTCCATTCGGGTGTCCCTTGACACCTCTCAAGTTTTTTTTGTTTTATTTAGGTAACAGACAGTCACAATTTTGCATTAAGAAACAGAACATGCTTACAGACTTAGAGTTCCATAACAGTTTGAAATAGTAGGTATACGGTAGGTAGGTACATTTCAAAATATACCTATATTATAGAACAAGGAGTACTGATATTCATAGTACACTGAATGAATACTAGTGTTACAATCAGGTACCACAATAACAAACAACGAATGAATACAAGTGTCACAATCAAGTACCACACTAAGAAACAACAATTTATGTGTCTAGGTGATCTTAGGTAGGAGCTGTTTGTGTAATTTTATCTTAAAAGTATCTAAACTATTGTTAAACATATCTAGCTTTTTAAAATTATTGTTATATATATCTACCCTACGTCTAAAAAAGTTATTACTTGTATAAAGTGTTCCCTAAAAGGTACAGAAAATAAGTTCAATGAACGAGAACCAGGTCTGTGTACTCTTAAGGCTATCTTTTCCAGAATGTGAGGAGAATCAAAGTTATTTAAAATTTTAAACAGAAATAATTGGTCCATGATTATCCGTCGGTCAGCAAGAGTAGTAAGCGAGTGACGACCAAGGGAATTTTCATATGATATATATTCCTTAATAAAGATAATTCAACTCATCAGTGCGCGCGGCGCTATGTGTGCGTGCGCTAGTAATTATACAGCTTTAATTTGTGTGGCAGTGATGCGGCCGTCTTCACAGAGTACATATTTATATTATGAGGTAGAGACGTAACTCGACTTATTGACGACACCAGCGGTGCCAAGCAGTTTTTGCAGGAAACGCTCTGCGTGGCCGCAAAATAAACATCACATTTATACAAAAAGCATACAGCGCCATCTACCACGTTTGCAGGCAACTCTTACGTTATAATGAAACGAAATCAAATATCATGACAAGTCTCAATGTAACTGCAACGTTGAGATCCTGTGTAACTTGGTCACATTATAATTCATTACATAGTGTTCTTAGTGATAATACCATGGGTACAGTTGTTAAAAAAAATGTCTAATTCTTTACGAAGAAAATGTTTAAGAAGTCAGGTAAATATTTTTTATGTGTCAATTCAATGGAATTAATATTTGTTATCACTACATATAATAAAACAAAGTCCCCGCCGCGTCGGTCTGTTCACGATAAACTTAAAAACTACTGCATGGATTTTCATGCTGAGATCACCAATGATTCTTGAGAAAGGTTAACGTATATAATTTGTTGAGTTTTTGTATACATTGACTAAAATATAATGATATTAGTTGGAGATGTCGGAAAAAAATAAGGTGTCTGGGAGCTTTTAACGAAAACGCTGCCTAAACCCTTCGAGGCATAATAAAATAGTGTATGCTAGAATTGTGTAACTTATAAAGGCCTACAGAAAAGTCATAAATGATAGAGCTCTAAATTCTAATAAAAAAAATTGAAATGCAGAGATGGTCGACGGAAAAAAACATTGCTTATACTGCAAATATGACAAAAATTTAACTGTATGACTTGATTTGAAAATAAAAAATACCATATCTATACATCTAAAAAAACTGTTGAGGGTCGAGAGTCTGTACCTACATGGAAGATAATTTGAAACTTTTAATTGTAGGGCGTTCTCGAATCGATACTGGAGCTGAAAATGTACCTAATTAGAAATTTTCATGTCTGTCTGTCTGTATCCTGATTATGAATTGATTGAAATGAAACTTGGTACAATCTGAGCTTATGATCCGAGGAAGGTTCTAGGATACTTTTGTTCCCGATATATTGCGATATATTCCCGATATATTTTTTAAATTAATAAACGAACGTTTAAGTCAAATTGATGAAGAGATGTGGCGTTGTACTTGTCGACACGCCAAAGAAGAAGAATACTATCGACATTTTGATTAAATTTATAATTAACCTTGGAGAGAGCAGCGAATCCTAAAATTCCTCAATTTTATTCTTCAAACAGCGATACATATTAATATGTATAACATACATTTCACCCATTAAGTTTTTATTTTAGTTAAACAAGTGTTTTTGTATTTTGTACTTCACTGTACCTCATGTCACGCACACGAAGTCACTGTGTTCAGACGAGGCTTACCCACACATAGTGCCGCGCGCACAGATGAGTTGAACTTACTATACCTCTGTAATCTAATGCTTGCTCTACATTACTCGCGAAGTTGAACGAAGTTCGTCGGCGAAGTTGCCCGAGGCAAATAAAAATTTTGACGAATTAGGCCGAGGTGCCCCTCTATACTATCGTACTCGTCCAACTTCGTTCAACTTCGCAAGTAATGTGGAGGAAGCATAATGACTTAATAAACTTCTTCTGTATTCTCTCACTACGGTTAATATGACAACTATATTAAGGGCTCCAGATTATACACCCGAAATCTAAGAGTGATTGAACAAAACTAAAATATAACACTTTGATGCTTGCATATTACTACTAGCTTATGCGCGCGGCTTCGCCCGCGTGAAGTTTGGTTCCTGTTCCCGCTTCCCGTGGGAACATTTTCCAGGAATAAAAAGTAGCCTATGTGTTATTCCAGACCATAAACTATCTCTATTCCAAATTACAACTCAATCCGTTTAGCCGTTAGAGCGTGATTGAGTAACAAACATCCAAACATCTTCACAAACTTTCACATTTATAATATTAGTAGGAAGTAGGATTAGTAGGAAGTAGGATGACGAAGGGACATTAGTTGCTGTCAATTTACTTCTTATAATTAAAAATTAGACTTTAAATTATTTTTGGCGTTTATTGGTAAATGTTTTTAGTCCCTGTGAAAGGACTTGGGCCGTAATCGAGAAGTTCTAAAATTATGTGTGGGCACAGACTTACAATAAGTAGTGTGTGGGCCGCTAGAGGTTAATGGCATCCCTGCGTCAGACACTAGCTATTTCTGCTACAGTCCGCATATGCTGTGGTGTACCCAAAGACTTCTATATAAAGAGGTAGACCTGCCCTACGCACCAATTTTTGAAGCGTATAAACTGAGCTAGTTAGCGCGGTTGCGCTGACACTATGTCACTGTCGTATCTCCCACGATTTAACAACAAATGTGTATTTTTAACGTGGAAAAGCACATAATTAACGTCTAAGTGCTTAAGATTAGGTAGTTTACAAAGGAGTACTAATTTATTTGGTAAGTACGCACAATTTATGGGTAATTAATTATTTTTCATCAATTTTATGATTATTCTCAATCTTATTAACCCACCAAATTATATAGGCCTAACTAATCTGACGCGCCCAATGCTTTTGTTGTACTTCGTATTTTGACAGCATTATACTTGCTGAATATGCCAAGCGAGAGTCAAGGCACGGGGATTCCCCGAATAGTTATAGTTCTTCGCAAGTACGGTTAGCAAGAAAATTTAATTTATATGTTTTACTTTTAAGGTACATACTTACAACGATTGCGATCGAGTCTGTCATTATAATGCCATCTTGTGTACTAAGATTTTGTAAAAATTACACATCAAAATGCAACAAATCTTGTGGAGTTACCTTTCACAGATATTTTTTTATTAAAAATTTGTAATTAATTAATGGGAAATTTTTATATACACATCTGTGTAATTTTCAGCACACCAGGTAACTCCACTAACTGAATGCATACCAGACTCTAAATGGTACAATCTTATAACTGAATAGGTCAGGTTATGTTTGAATTTTTTTATTCAATAATAATAATCGTTTTCGGTAATATTAATCGTCGGTTTTCCTTCAAAACGCTTAGATATTATGTTTGTTGAACTATGAAATTGTTAGATAAACTATTTTGAAAATAGTTGTTCGTTCAGTAAAACAGTTGTGCAAATACCATTAAATAGTACATTTAATTTGATTTATTTGGTGTGCATAATGATATATAATATAAAAAGTCTACAACCAGTGCGTTCTACCTGTTATGACATACGGTGCCGAGACGTGGACACTTACAGAGAGGTTGGTCAAAGCTCTAAAGGTTGCGCAGCGGGCTATGGAAAGGGCTATGCTTGGGGTGTCTCTGAGGGATAGACTCCGAAATGAGACTATCCGGCAAAGAACTAAAGTGGTCGACATAGCTCGCAGAATAAGTACATTGAAGTGGCAGTGGGCCGGTCATATCTGCAGAAGAACCGACGGCCGATGGAGCAAACGAGTTCTAGAGTGGAGACCGCGTCTCGGCAAACGTGGGGTAGGACGTCCACCCGCTAGATGGACCGACGCGACGACCTGGTAAAGGACCGTGAACTGTGGCGTAAATTAGGAGAGGCCTACGTCCAGCAGTGGACTGCGATAGGCTCATTTGATTGATTGATTGATTGATTGGTGTGCATAATTAGTGTTCAAGTCAGTATTTTTAGTTTAACTTTGAAATATTTTGTTCGGAAAAGGGTTTGAAAAATTCAGATATCGATTAAATATCATTAAATAGGTATGTAATCAGTTTTTTAAGTTTACATTTAAATTATACATCATTGGTAAATTTTGCACTTTATTCCTTTATACCTACTTAAAATTTTCTGCAGTCTTCCTTTATACCTAATTAACATTTTTCTGCAGTCAGTACCTGTGATACAGAATCGTAAAACTTCGAGAGTATTCGGTGGTAGTCGGCTTGTAATTGGAGTCCATACGCCTTCTCTTTTACTCTTGTTCTATTCGTATATTGCTATTGCAGTTACAATTACGTAAATATAGTTTATTAGTGAGTGTAGTTCAGGGGGTGTCAACTTCCTAAGTCGCCAATGCCAACACACGGAGCCGGTGGCAGCATTTGTTAACAAAGGAAAGCGCTCTACAAAAGAATGAGAAAGCATTAGGTACCAAAAAAGAACTGTCAGGCAAATTGTCAATTGTGTCATGTTTGCACATTTTTCATCACAACAATTTTCATCGTTACGATTAAATTGCTCTGTGAAGATTTCTCTATATTATTGTGATAATTGTTGTTCTTCTGCCGGAATATCGTCCAGTAGTGTTTTGAAGATCAGCGCGAGATTGAGACTCATTTGTGTGTGCGAAATTGACGCTATTCTGTTATTTTATAAAAATCGAGTCTATTGCGAAATTACGCTCACCTACTACCTACCTACTTTTTTTTATCATGGCTGGAAAAGTTAAAACTGTGAAGTGCGTGAAATGCGGCATTACTTCGAAGGACGACAGTTCTTTGACCTTTCACAGGTTTCCGCTACCATCTATGCATGGAGCCCTTAAGTAAGTAAACTGTTATCATGCTGTCTCTAATAGAAAGAACTTAAACTTCAACACTAACAACTACCCGTATTTCAGGGCAAAAGTTTGGGCAACATATTGCTTTCCCAATGATGACTGGAAATCCGAGGAATCACTGGAAAAATTGTATAGACAACTTATGATGCTATGTTCAAAGCATTTTGATGATTCTTCATTTACTACCAATGACAGGAAAAGTATGAATAAATTTGCTATACCTACTGATGCAATAAATATTTTGGCTTGTTTACGAGATGAGCCGAGTACATCCAAAGAATCTCAAGTGAGTATTATAGATTTTTATGGTACTTTGCCTCGCTGTGTTTCTTTTACCTTCAGAGTAATCGTTTGAAACGCCCACGGCTACATTCTATCATCGCACCTCTAGCCTTAGGCAGGGAGTTCATCTTCAAAAATATTTGCACTGAGCGGGAATCAAACCCACACCCCCCTGCATAGCAGCAGTCGCATGCACTACCGCCAACCCACGGAGGCTATCTGCCTCCTAAGTGGTATAAAAAAAGTAGAAGTACCTACCTAGTTATTCTCTTCATCCCAGCATTAATTGTGATCAGTTAGTTTTAGTATACCTTATAATAGGCTATTTCTCCTGGTTGCTTAAATTTGATGGTCACACGCTTATATTTTCTAAACCGTATGAGTTAGAAAGAAATGTTTTAAAATAGTGGATAAAACAGCTATTAAGCTATAAAATACATAAAATTTGTTGCAATAGAAGTAAATATTCATACCAAAAATTAACACGAAAGGTCAAAATCGGGGTCATTTTTCGCATTCTACTCGTGTCACACTTCCCGATTCAGTTAAACATTTGGTTACTGCTTCACCAAATTTCCATAGATTTTGAAGTTACATACACTAAATTCACCGTAATAACATACACTACACACACAGTATTAAAAAAAAAAATCTTCTAACTATTATTTAGAACTTAAAACACAATATACATCGGTCACACGAATCTAGGTACTCTAAATTTGCGTAGTAAACGGTTTACTGTTGACCAAAACGACCGCCCCAATAACAAAACTCAACTTAACTGAACGTTATTCGAGCTCGGGCATCGCGAGAGTGCAACGTGCAATTCCTGGCTCCTTAAGAAAAAAAAAATCAGTAAGTTTCTACATTTGACACTTAATTCGAGTACTTTTCGTGGGTGACTTTTTGTACATTGTATAATAGCTATTGAAGTCAGAGTTTATTCATAGAAACCGCAAATTAATTGAGATATTTATGTAGTATTTAATTTAAAACGTAACGGCTAAACTTTGTCGGAATTTAAAAAAAAGCTATGTTTTCGTTACCTTCGTGTCACATCGTTCGTGGCGTTTTACCCACGAAGGTGAGTTTATGCCACGAAGGTGATCTCTGACTAGTTTCAGTAAGAGTGGTACTCTTTTAGATTCGTATTGTAGTAGATATGTAGCGGAATAATAGTAGAACAAATAAGTAGGTACCTACAATCATGGCAAAGGACAGAGCAATACCTTACCTATAACATTCCGTGTAAAGCCCTTTTACAGGAGTAGAAATCCCACCGGACGTTATGCCAGATCCAAACCGTCTAAAACCCCCATCGTAGCTACTTACCCGTCTAGTATTAGGCTCCCCGGGCAACTCCTTAGAATGATGTATCAGGGTACCCGACAGGCTTAGGCTATTACCGTGGCCTCGCCTACGGGTTCGGGTGTTATCTTGCGTCTTTTGGGTTAGTTCAGATGCTTTTCCGCTTCTTGAGGCGTGCGGCATGCTAAGAACTTTTGAACAAAGACTCAATGACCTTCGCGTCCAAGTCTCAAGAAGAAATCCTGGGAAAGAGTCATGCCACCTTAAGCTTAATCAAGGCTTACTACCTTATACTTATATCAACTTAAATACATTTAGGTACCTAGTACTCATCGAGTTTTCCGGCAAGGCGGTTTGTGACTACTCTCGAGAACAACTTGTAAACATGGCTAAGGAGTGAGATGGGTATATAATTCTTCAGCAAGGTCTTGTCACCTTTTTTGAAAAACAGAGCCACCGCACTCCCGCTCCACGCTTAAGGTGTTTGTCCCTGTTGGAGGACGGAATTAAAGAGACTCGTCCGCTCTTTGAGAACTAGAGTCCCGCCAGCTTTAAGAAGCTCAGTCGTTATTCCGTCCTCTCCAGGGATTTATTGGTTTTTAGTTGTTCGAGAGCAGCCCCGACCTCGCCCTGGTCAATATCCAGAATGTCTTCGGTATAGTGGCGCATTAGTGGGGCTCTGTGGTCACGGTCGCTAGGTCCCGTCGGTCTTTTTTTCCGTGATGCATATAGTTCTCTGTAGAAGCTCCTAACTTCTTCGAGAATCTCGAGGTCTCGGTTTTGCCACCCGCTGTCTTCAATTTTGTCAGACGAGGTCTTCCGAGCTGTTGGGCAAAGACTTTAGCACCCCAATTTTGTGTGATCGCTGCCTCTACGATGTTGGTGTTATAACCAAAGACTTCTATATAAACTGAGGTAGACATGCGCTACCGATTTTTGAAACCTATAAACTGAGCTAATTAGCAGCGTTGCTCGCACTGTTGTGAGTCAAAACTTCGAAAGTAGGTGCTCGACTTGCAATCGGAGTCCATGCAACGCGCATGGACTCCGATTGCAAGTCTTCTCTTTTACTCTTTTTCTATTCGTATATTGCTATTGTGTGTGGTGACAATTACGTAAAAAATATTTATAAGTGAGTGTAGTCTTATTAATGTGTGTATTTGAGGATTGCTTTTGAAATCTCGTTTGTTAGAGTACGGCACGTCTACCTCAGTTTATATAGAAGTCTTTGGTTATAACGTCTGAGGTCGCGTCATAGCAGCTTTCGGATTTTGATGTTTAAATCTCTCTGGTCTGACGAAGACCAAAAAAAAGTAAGCAAAAGTAAGTATGCATAGATTTTTATTTTTTTATTGAGGTTCGCAAACTGGATTCTCGGCAAGACTATTCAACATCGCTCATTTAGACTCAGTTCAGCCGAGAACTCAGTGCGAACACAGCATGCATCCTAATTTTCGCACTTCAATGAAATGTCGATGGCGTTTCCCGTCTGATTCTCATGAGCTCGAGGGTCTCGGGCGAAAGCTGGGAACACCTATTTTTGCTTTTTCCAGACTGAAACCTTCGGGACACTTGTTATAGCGTCCTGACTACAGTGTCGGCCTTATCGTGATCGTTGCCAGTGGTTTCCAGCAGATCGAAACAATTTTGAAGCTCCAATTGAAACTTCTCGGCACACAAAGCTATTTGGAGCGCAGTAGGTCGGAGAGTAGGCTTCATCATCCGGGCCCTTTCGACGCGGAATTCTAAATTCAGAGACGCTCTGACGAGTCGGTGATCATTTCCGGTATTAAACCTGTTGATCACAGAGACATCTTCTCCAAATATACACCTCCTGTCTGACATGATGAATTTTATCTCGTTCCTTGTGACCTTGTTGGGGCTTCGCCAAGTCCACCTTCTATGGGGTTTCTTCTTAAAGAATGAGTTCATCAAGAAGAGCCCCTAAGCCTCAAGAAAGTTGATAAGCATACTGCCCCGCGGCCCCCGGTCATTTCTACGCCCAACACCAAAAAGTCCGATTTTCGTTTCACCGCGTTCTTGTACTTTGACAGTGAAGTCCCCTATCATAACATTGTAGTGAGTCTTGGCAGTACCGTGTAATGCTTTCACCACGTCCTCGTACACGGTCTCAACTGCCTCGTCAGTGCTTCTCGAAGTTGGGGCATAGGTACACCTGAATCACCTTCAGGGAGTCCTGTTGGTAAGTCTCAGTATTACGTATGCTACCCGAGGCGAAACACTCCTGATCTCCACAATGCTGCTAACGAGTTCCTTTTTCACCGTAAAGCCGACACCGCCCTCGGAAGAATGTCTTCCATCACCTTCCCGAAAGTAGAATAGGTCACCCGACCCAAGGGTTAGCGTGTCCTCCCCCTTTCTTCGGACTTCGCACAACACCAGTATGTGCCAGTTTATGCGACCCAGTTCTACCTCGAGTTCGGTGAGCCGATCGTCCAGCCGCAGAGTGCTTCCATTATAAATAGCGAGGTTCGGACATTCTCACACAACATCATCTAGCCCAAATTAAGACAATATAAGCTTATGCTATGCGATCTAGACAACTGATAATTTGCCACTTTGTGCCAAAGAGCTGTACTGTGTTATTTTTATAATATAATGGTTCCAGAATAACTTTTACGTCAAAAGCATGTGTAGTTATAGGATCTGGTAATTGTTTTTAGTTAAGTAGCTGTTACCATTTAACTATTCGGCAGAACTAACTTATATTTTTACTTAAATAATGATTAATAATGTCTGTAAAGCTACTGCGTCACCTTCGTGGATCGTCGCGTCACCTACGTGGGATCAAATAATTCAAAACCTTATTCTTCCAAATCTGACTCAAAAATTAACTTGTTGACTTATATATGTTACTTAACTTACCAAACGCTTTGTGTTTGTTTAAAAAAATTGTTAAAATCATCAGTATTTAAAATTTACCATGAAGGTGACGATGAGAATCGTAAAAAGTAGAAATAGCCAATAATACTTGATGCCCATGGTTTTTTTTTCTACTTGATGTTGAAACAGTGTTGTTTGTATTAAACAAAGTTGATTCACTATTAATAGTCATCAGGTACAGTGTTACACTGATGTCAATAAAAATAAATCTATCTGTTTACATTTAATACTATATTTTCAGCCTACCGCAGGGTCTGCCCTCTTGATGGAGTCACCTATGAATATTACGTCTCAACCTAGTACGTCTCAACAACCTGCTAATGACATTATGGTCATTAGACTGGATCATGATTACTTTAAGAGAAATAGCCCAACTCTTATCAAGGTAGGTAATCTCACTTATTATTGTATGAACATAAGAATAAATTAGAACATCTATTCATCTATACTTATAATAAAACTGTTGAGGGTCGAGAGTCTGTACATGGAAGATATTTTGAAAATTTTCATTGGAGGGCGTTCTATAACCGATACTGAACCCGAAAATGTAATTTAAACTTTTCATGTCTGTCTGTCTGTCTGTGTAGGCACATACAATGTAATACTACATAATATATTATAACATTTTATTTTTCCAGCCCACGGCAGCAGAGTCTGCATTCTTGACGGAGTCAGATATGGTTATTAGGCTTAGTATGTCTCAACATCCTGCATATGACAACATAGTAGGTGACCATGAAGACCTTGAAAGAAATACCTCAACTCCAATCATGGTAATTTCATTTGTGTAGTTGTTGTTTATGTACATGTATTTTTGTATGTAACAAATAATCACAAACACTACTGGACCAATTTGAAAAATTTCTTCATTAAGGTGCTCCCTCACCGGGAGCATTCGCGCGTAATGTAACGTTCGAGAATTACAGCCGGTGAGGGAGGTGAATCGAGCATTACAATGCGCGCCTTGTAATGATACAATGTGTATCGTTTTGATACAACTCGTAACATCAATGCGCTTTGCGCACCTTGTAATGATACAATGTGTAATGTTTTGATGCAACTTGTAACAGCAGTGCGCTTTTTTTTATTGCGGCTGGCCGGCTGCACACTGGTCCGTATTTAAAATAAGTGGACATACGATCTAAGATGTCAAATGCTTTTGGGAAAAAAATAGTAGGTAGTACGAGTACGCATTTCTGGTTAATTTTGCAATCCAATATGGCCGCCGCGCCACCGTTGTAAAATTTCATGTTGGATACCGTATAAGGGGTTTTTTGGTATGCTGAGTTCGAATTTTGGGTTAATTTAGAGATCCAATATGGCCGCCGCGCCGTTATCACAAAATTTCATGATGGGTATCGTTTAAGGGATTTTTTGGTATGCCGAGTACGAATTTCGGGTTAATTTAGAGAACCAAAATGGCCGCCGCGCCGTTATCACAAAATTTCATGATGGGTATCGTTTAAGGGGGTTTTTGGTATGCTGAGTACGAATTTCGGGTTAATTTAGAGATCCAATATGGCCGCCGCGCCGAAATCACAAAATTTCATGATGGGTATCGTTTAAGGGGTTTTTTGGTATGCTGAGTACGAATTTCGGGTTAATTTAGAGATCCAATATGGCCGCCGCCCCAAAATCACAAAATTTCATGATGGGTATCGTTAAAGGGGTTTTTTTAGTATGCTGAGTACGAAATTTATGATAATTTTGCAATCCAAAATGGCCGCCGCGCCACTATCACAAAATTTCATGATGGGTATCGTTTAAGGGGTTTTTTGGTATGCTGAGTACGAATTTCGGGTTAATTTAGAGATCCAATATGGCCACCGCGCCGTTATCACAAAATTTCATGATGGGTATCGTTTAAGGGTTTTTTTAGTATGCCGAGTACGAATTTCAGGTTAATTTAGAGAACCAATATGGCCGCCGCGCCGTTACCACAAAATTTCATGATGGGTATCGTTTAAGGGGTCTTTTAGTATGCTGAATACGAATTTCGGGTTAATTTAGAGATCCAATATGGCCACCGCGCCGTTATCACAAAATATCATGATGGGTATCGTTTAAGGGGTTTTTTAGTATGCTGAATACGAATTTCGGGTTAATTTAGAGATCCAATATGGCCGCCGCGCCGTTATCACAAAATTTCATGATGGGTATCGTTTAAGGGGTTTGTTAATCAGCTAGTCTATAATAAATGTTACATTACACGCGAATGCTCGTGTCGGTCAGGGAGGTAGCATCGTAACGTAATGCTCGAGTCGAATCTATAAATGTTACATTACACGCGAATGCTCGAGTCAGTCAGGGAGGTAGCATCGTAACGTCGAATCTATAAATGTTACATTACACGCGAACGCTCGTCGGTCAGGGAGGTAGCATCGTAACGCAATGCTCGAGTCGAATCTAATTTGTTTCATTACAGGCGAATGCTCCCGGTGAGGGAGCACCTTTAGGAAACTCCACGCCTCAGGCTCCTGTCATTACGCTTCTATCCAAAGGAATGGAGCAGTAATCATAAATGTCAATAAATCAGATAGATTTTCATTCATAATTTCAAATCGATTAAATTGCAGGCATATAATTTTAAATGGATTAAAGAAGTGCAAAGGCAGTTCAAAGTATGCCAAGATCTTGTCTGGGAGGGGGTGGCTGCAAGCAATATCTCTAGGAATAAACTGAAATAGAGGATGAAGATTTGTTATTTTTTAAGCTAGCTAACTACATGTGACTTTCATTTTCTTTTCAGGAGTCGCATAGCAGAGGAATACTTAAAGATATAAATGTGAAAAAAGTTACGGATCTCACACCTCGAAAAAGAAAATTGTATCAAAGATGCAGGAAAAATATGTCAGAAATATTAAGACAGCGAAGAAATTTCAAACGAGTGAAAAAGTGTAACAGAAATGTATTAACTGTTTTACACTCTGATTCCTCAGTTAATAGCTTATTGAAAAGCAAATTGAGCAGCTCTTTTTATTTGTTGCTGCAAAGCCAATTAAAAAATGTGCCAAAAAAACTAAATGGACGGAGATGGTCTCTAGACGACAAAGTTCTTGCATTAAGCATTTTTTAAAAATCAAGTGCTTGCTATAGATTGCTGAGTCGAATGTTTTGTTTACCCAGTATTAGTTCTTTAAAAAATTTATTGAACAGAATACCGTTGCTGTGCGGCATAAATGAGCAAGTGACTAAAACTATTAAAGAAATCACCAGAACAAGAACAGTGCAGGACAACCTATGTCTGGTGGCTTTTGACGAGATGTCAATTAGAAAAAACTTGACCTACAATTCAAAACTTGACCACTATGATGGCTACCAGGACCATGCAAGCCAGGGTCGATCCCCAGAAGTAGCAACCCATGCATTAACATTTATGGCTATTGGCATACGAAAAGCTTGGAAACAACCTATGGCCTTTTATTTTTCTGGTAATTGCGTTACAGCAGACAGATTAGCTGTACTTATTAAAGAGGTGGGTCCGTTTCTCATACATTTTTTTTTTAATAATAAATAACTAAATATTCACGGACATTTCACACAACGCTATCTGATCCCAAAGTAAGCTAGGAATAACCTGCTTGTGTTATGGATATCAGACCATGGATATTAATACTTATATACTTTTAAATACATACATATTATACATAGAAACACCCAGACTCTTGAGACAAACATTTATGGGGTCACACAAATATTTGTCTCCGGTGTGAATCGAACCCACGACCTGCAGCGCCGCAGGCGGTATCACTACAGACTGCGCCACTGAGGCAGTCAAAATAATAATAAAAGTAGACCAAGAGACTTCAACACTAATTTCCTGATCTATACTAATTTCCAACTATTAATAGACAGCTGATCAACTACTTAAATACTAAACATTAAAATTTTCAGGTTTTGACTGCTTGTTTTGGCGCTGGCTTGGAAGTCATGGGCGTGGTGTGTGATTTAGATGGCGTAAATATACGTGCTATTAATAAACTAGGGTCCTCGACCGAACAACCTTATTTCGAACATGACGGACACGAAATAGTAACGATCCTGGACCCACCACACTTATTAAAATGCTTTAGGAACAATTTTTTAAAGCATGATATTCAATATCTACAAGATGTACAAGTAGATGGCCAACAAAGTTTAGGTAAGTATTGAAAATAGTATTTGAAATAAATTATCTGGCAGTGGCATTGATGATGATGATATTTTTTTTTATTGCAGTGGTAGCTAAGTGGAATCACATCGAGAAATTCTACCACTTAGATAACAAGAATGAGAATTTCGTTTTTGCTCCAGCGTTAACCCAGCAGCATCTGCGGCCAAATGGCAAACAAAAAATGAAAGTGCGCTTAGCTGCTCAAGTTTTAAGCCATTCAGTTGCAGCTGGTTTATTTGCCAAAGTAGCACAAAGTAAGTTGTTATATTTAATTTCACTGTTTTTTTATACCACTTACGTGGCAGACAAGCACACGGCTCGCCTGATGGAAAGGTGTGGCTTATGTACGAGTGCAAAACCAAGGGCGCCGCGTTTACCCTCTGAAAACCAAGAAACCTTGTATTTGTCATGGAGCTCACTGTCGTCTACCATCTATCTATCTCTCACAGTCCGCTCTGACAAGACAGTAAATAAAAGTCTTATTAATGCTAGTGCTGTGTTAAAAAATATATGAAATAATTTATTTTCAGATGAATTACCGCAAGATGCCGTAGCAACTGCAGCGTTACTGTCCAAAATGGACAATTTATTTGATGCAATGAATGGAGACACAGCAGACCACAAACGTGGCATACATTACCTAACAAATATGTCCGAAGCCAGCCGTCATAGTGAATTGTGAATTGTTCACTAAAATGAGATTTTTTTTTTCAAATATGAATTTTTTAGGGGCTAGGAGCAAGCCACCATCACAAGACGGCTGGCTGAGGACACTTAACGCAATCGAGCGTATTTTTAAAAATTTAAAGAAAAGTAATGTAACAACATTGTCTGTGCGGAGGCTGAACCAAGATCCTCTCGAAAACTGTTTTGGATGCATTAGAAGCAATTGTGGTTGCAACCCAAACCCCACTTCAGTGCAATATGTTGCAGCATTAAAAACCAGTATCATAACTAATTTAATTAATAATAACAAAAACAGAAACTGTCTGGATGACAAAAATAATTTATTAAATAATTTTAAGTTTTTTTTTGAACCAGGGTATTGATCAAAGAAAGCCTGCGAGGGATCAGAATCCCTCACAGGGTTTCTTTGATCAGGGACCCAATATTTCCCCGGAAGAAATAGACATACCTCAGTGTTCTGGAGAAATGCAAGCTTGCGCATATGTATGCGGATACATTGCTAAGAAAATGTCACTTAGTTGCCAATTTTGCAAACGCATTATGCTTGCCGATCTTACACTGAGGTTTGTCATATATTTACGTCATTTAAAGAGTACAGTGAAGTAAAAAGTAGTTTGAAATACATTCAGCCCAGTTTCTGTAAGCTGGTTGAAAATGCTGCAACTATAATTAATAAATTCCTTGCAGAGAATGCACACAAAGAAAATATAAAACTTATTTTAAAAAATAAATGTCTAAATCTGAATAAAGATTGGTTGATGGGTTGCGAAGAACATTTTACTAGCAACGTACAAAATATTATTAACAGTACAATTGCTATATGCACCAAAAGGTTTTCGACCTTAAAAAATCGAGGATTTGTGGAGGAAGCCTCCAAACACTCGTTAGCGCGAAAAATAAATATTTTAAGAAATATTTAAAAACCTTGTTTTATTTATTTTTAGATCATTTAGTTTTAATAAATTGAGTTGAGTTTGAGTTAACGGTCAACTAGATTTATACTGTAAAATCATGTTATACCATATTTACAGTGTAAAGGGCTAATCGTTTGCATAACTTATCGATTTGGATAAATTAATTATTTGGCCTTTACTGATAAAAAATTACACAGGGTTTATTACAGCTGTTATGTCAAAATTTTGTATGGCAATTTTCACTTCAGGGTATACCTATAATGTATATGCTGATTATGTGAAAATTTCCATGCAAAATTTTGACATAATATGTAGCTGCTGCAACAAAAATACTAAATAAATTCAAATCTCCCGCGCTAAGAAAGTTTACTGGTGGCATAAACTGTAGCGCTAGTGTAGCCTCTGTAAGCAGTTTTGCAGTATGAAGTTGCAGTTCTTCTCTCGGAGTATAAGTGTTCTGTGGTGTAGTTTTAGCAATGTGTGTGTATGAGGATTGCTTTTATGCTTTCGTTTCATATAGTAGAGCGTATCTACCTCATTTTATATAGAAATCTTTGGGTGTACCCCCTTTTTTGCCCGTGGTACTACCAGTGGTAAAAATATAACCCGTGGTACTACCAAGTGGTTCCTGTCAGTAGTTCCACTACTGTGGTAATTCAATTTTACCAGTGGTACTACTGGATTAAAAATAAATGAAGATCGGTAAAAACAAATGAAGATCTGTAATCGGTTTTTACTGAATATCTTCACTTGTTTTTCCCGACCGTCATTTGTTTTCACACACGTTTATGTGTTTTTATAAATTTTCATTTGGTTTACAGATCCTCATTTGTTTTTACTAATCTTCATTTATCCCTTACCGATCTTTATTTGCTTTTCCCTATCTTCATTTGTTTTGACAGTTTTTGTAACTCTGTTAATATGTCTATTGCCCGGGAAATTTAATTAATTCAATATTTATTTTAAAAACACATTACCCGATTGTATTGTTGGCCATTATGGGCATTATCAACGATCAATGGGTGACCTCCTAGCGTACGTAACGCACACCTGGGGTGAGGCTATGGAGAGGCACGGCGAATCTCTGGCTATTGGCCTAGACATCGCTAAAGCCTTTGATAGGGTATGGCATGCGTCGCTTCTTTCCAAGCTGCCGGCATATGGTTTATCGCCTCAGTTATGCCGCTGGTTGGCCAGCTTCCTGCACGGGCGACGTATACGGGTCCTCTGTGACGGCTTCCTGCTTTTTGCAGGTAAATGCCGGGGTACCACACAGGGATCGGTATTGTCCCCAACTCTCTTTCTTCTGCATATCAATGACATGCTGTCCCTTGGGTGCATTCATTGTTATGCGGATGACAGTACTCTGCAAGGGAGCTATTCTGGCCGCCCAGCGGAGGGGCGTTGTGACGTGGACGAAAAGAGACGGCAACTCGTGGCGGATCTCGACCGGGACCTGGGTCACATTGCCCAATGGGGTTCAGACAACCTGGTCGAGTTCAATGCCAGAAAAACGCAGGCGTGTGCGTTTACAGCTAAGAAGTCCCCATTCCTACCCCTACCCTCTCTTCAGAACATTACGGTTCCACTAAAGGACAACCTGGAGATTCTCGGTATAGACGTCCGGCGTGAGCTCAATCACAAAAACTACATAGAGAGTTGTATTGGGCTGGCCTCGCGGAAACTCGGAGTCCTAAATAAGGTGAGACGGTACTTCACGCCACATCAGAGATGTTTGCTGTACAAGACGCAGATTCGTCCCTGCGTCGAGTACTGTTCTCACCTCTGGGATGACTCCGCGAGGTACTTGTTGGACGCACTTGACGCTATGCAGAGACGTGCTGTCCGAATAATTGGTTGTCCTGAGGTGACGGGAGGCCTCGAACCATTGGCGCAGCGAAGAACCGTAGCGTCCTTGGCTGCCTTCTACCGAATGTATCACGGCGAATGTTCTGAAGAGCTCTTCAATCTGATCCCACCATCACCTTTCCGATCCCGAACAACGCGTGCCGGGCAGAGATGCCACTCATACACAGTGGAGAGAATCTTCGCCAGAACCGAGCGTTTCAAAAGATCGTTCCTCTGTCGAACTATAAAAACTTGGAACGACCTGCCCGCACACGTGTTTCTCTCATTTTACAACCCCGGGTTCTTTAAGAGAAGCGTGAAGAGGCACATCACAGGGCCGCCAACTTGAGGACCGCTGTAAGAAGTGGCCCCCAATCGCAAGATGCGCCACGGCTATCCATCGTGGCGACGTCAATTTGGCGAGCTGAATATAAAAATAAAAATAAATTATACATAATCACAGAGCATCGCGCGCCCTTACAGAGGGAGAGGCCAAAGCTGGCAAACCCCCTCTGGCAATAATTTGACATTTTGACGACTAAAAGTGCCCACTTACATATAAACTGTTTTTTGAAGTTTCTTTCACTAGACTAAGTCTAGTTGACAGCGTGAGCGGTTGAATTGTCATTTTATAAAAATGAAATAATTAGATATTAATATAAAAAGAAATGTGATTAAAGAAATCTGAAGAAAAATGGCATTATCTTGTGTAAGTAAGTAATTTTATAACAAGTTATTATAATTTACACCTATTTAAACGTATAGATAATGTTCAGATTTGTTTAGCAACTTTACCGGACGTCACATCAATACATGGATTGGTTGAGCGACTTGGGGTGATATGACACAAAATGTATCATGTGTGTGTAAAATTTATGAGTGTATTGTTTAAAGTGTATATAAAGGCTTCGTATTGACAGTCGATTGCTATTGTAGTGCGAGTCTAAGAAAGTGTGGGTGAGGAAGATTCCCCCCCGCCACCCGCAAAATATGACAGACAAATATGTACCGAGCAATCGTTCTATGCCGTCTCCCCTTACGACAGTTCGCGTTGCTCTATGTACATAATGCCCGATTTCTCACTTCCATTGTCGTGGTTGTTGTGCAGCAATACCTACATTAAAACTCAGTAAGTGTGTCGTTAGGTTTGAAATAAAGATTGTTCGGGAGGGGCTATTGTTGACAATCCACAATAGCGCTCACGTGCACTATAGTGACAGAACTGTCATCGGCTCCGACGCCCACGGTCATCATAATGCCAGTTTATATCCGTTTATATCCGGTGTTATCCTCTTTCATCCAGGCCGGAAATAATGCAGGATGAGTTTATAATAATGATTAACATAGCCTGCAGAGTAACATTAAAAGAAAAAACATCAGAAACTTCGAGTTGATTGTGATAAATAAATTTTCTGTTGAGCCGCCATTAGCGTTCCAATTAGTTACGGGGTAAGTATTAAATATTTTAGTTTATTCTGCTTTTATTTATGGTTTTATTTAATATATTGAATGATATATTATTTTATAATATATACTTATTTATTTCAGTGTATATTTATTAATTGTTTTTTTTTATTGGCCAATGTAAATACGCAAAAAATGTATAACTTTAATACTTTTATTTTATTAATATTTTTGTTTATTTTGTTTCAATTATTCTTGTTTTGCATTTAAAAGGTGTTGTTTAACAGCTGTTATAAATATTTTCGTCCCAAATCGAGGTAAAATTAATTATAATAGCATGTGAAGATGACAATTTTTGGCAATGAAAATACGCTAAATATTGATAAATTTATTTTCGGAGATTTTGTATCTATAAATTCTTTTTTTTTATTTTTGGGTAACGTGTTTGTGTGTATATTTGGTAAATAAAAAAATATAAGACTTAAAACTGGTTTTATTTTGAATTACATGGTAAAACATAAGAATACTACTTCATTTTAACCATCGTAATTTTCAGCGACATTTCATTAATCCATTACACATCGGATATCCTCGGATTTAGTTTAGTTATTTTCGTCAGTTATCCAGCATGATGAAACAGTAAGTATTTCTGTAGTGCGACTCCTATAAAAGAAATAAGAATTAATTTTGTGAAGCTCGGCGCGCAACCGCCGTTCCCGCCAACGCTCGCGAAAGTTGAGCGTCGCAGGCCAGTGACGTTTGACAGTTCGGATGCTCGACTGGCAATAATTCGCGAAAGAAAACGGTTCTCAATTTTTTAGCGCACCCAAAATTCTTGCCAAAATTCGAGCTGGTCATTATAAAAAAAATAGAAATGAAATGACATTGACAATTACTAATGTCAATTGTCAATCTACTACAGTACAAATTGTCAAAATTTATTGCCAAATATTCATTGTATGCAATTGTACTAAAAATTGGAAATATTTTTCGCCATCGTAGATAAAGAGGAGCTCTTGAATTATATTTGAATAGAGAAAACATCTTTCTTACCACAATGACAATGGGTGATGAACTACCTGTTACATCTTTAGTTTTACCTGTTCTTATACGTCCCGTGCTATCCCAAGTAAGTAATTGGTAACATACGTCTCATACTTTGAATACTCATAGTTATACGTACTTTGAAAGTTTATTCATATAAAAACTGATAAGATATTTACAAAATTCTAATTATACTGTTTGTTCTATTTTAAATGAGAACGTATTTCTTTTTCGTTCCAAGGGCTTCGAAGTTTGCTCATAATACTTAACAATTCTTTGGAATCTGATGATTCCAAAGAATTGAGCTTGTTGTGAAACAGATTATCGTGTAGTTTCACTAAGATTTTTGTACGAAATATTAACAATAATGATTGATGCTTACACGAAATATTTACTATTGTAGTTGGAGAAATATGACCTAGGAGCCTCACAGACACTTCGTGCTGCCCTCACTAAGGCTGAAGCTGCAGTCCCAGGCTTGAACTATGATTTGGTGGCAGGCATCATGAGGAGAGCTGATATCCCTGTTAATATGAATGAGAGTCTTTTACGGTTGCAAGGAACACTAACAGAAGCCGAATGTGAGTTACTCTTCCATTGCTCATTTTACCTTCACTTTCAACTCTGTATACTTTAATGTGAAACAAAAAGTGTGTAAGTACCCCTATTTAAGAAAATTGCATGGATAGGCATAAAATTTGACACTCAAATGTTTATATTATTTACCAAAGCTGCATAATATATTTATTTGTATCATTGTGTCTGCTTGGCAGTCAGTTAATATAATATATCTGGACACCTATTTTACTGCATTTAAAGTTGTATGCAAATGTGTAACACTTACTTAACTTGCATAATATACCTACTTAGTTTATGGAAATATTGCTTAACTGATATGAGGCAAAGTTGGAAATTAAGGTGTAATAATAATAAAATTAGATTTTATATGACTATAATGTGCATACTGTGGAATTAATACTTTTAACATGCAAATGTAGATTCATATTCTGATCATCTTTTGTAAGATGTTATGAACACAAATTACAGTAATTATGATTGAGAAGATTGTAGCTGAGCAAATACTGGACTGAAACAACACACAATTTAAAGGCTGCAATCTCTTTTCAAAGTACCTAGAGCTCAACACGAAAGTTGTGTCACTAATGGTAGATACAAACAGCAAACTAACAAAAATACTGTTGCTCGCCACATCATGCGTCAGTGTGTCATTACTCAATGGTCAGGTTTACCTGGTAGCTTGTTAGATGGATATTTTTGTTATTTGGCAAAAAAATCTTAAAAGTGTTTGTTAAAGTTGCTGTTTACTTACATACTCTGTGACCCCATTATTTTAAAAATATTGGGGTCTTTGAAATGATTAGAGCATCTGACACCCAAATGCCACTCAGTATAAACTTTGGGGTTTCTTTTTAAAGTTTTCGAATTTTCTATCCATCCAAAGGTTGCCTGGAAGAGATTGATATTAACTATTAGGCCTTTTACAATTTGATCTTTTTATCATGCACAATAAAGAATATTATTATTACTATTTCAGTTACTGCTAATTTAATCTTGTTTGTGCACTACCATCTTGAAAAAATAATGAGAGTGATGTGAAGTGTAATGATTAAAATTTACAACAGGGCCTAAAGCAAATGAGTAAATTAATTAACTTATAACAAGACTTATTTGTTCTGACAAATTTGTTCATTTAAATATATTAATGTTAACATAGTAGGTAATGTGTTCATTGTTTAAATGTTTTATTATAGGTGTTGATTTGAGACTCAATAGAACTGAAGAAGCATTCCAGGAACTGAACAAAAAGTCCACAGCTTTGAAAAAGATCTTGAGTCGCATTCCAGATGAGATTACAGACAGGAAGACATTCTTAGAAACCATAAAGTAAGTGGGTTTGATAAGTTCTTTAAGCGTTCTGTACCAAAAGGTGAAACTGGGACCCTTTTACTGAGACTACACTGTCCTTCTGAGTCCATTCACTTAAAATTTCGTAAATGATGTATTTTTTTTATACCACTAAAGTGGTGGACAAGTACAGGGACTCACCAGATGTACCGGTGGTCACCACAGTCTATGGACGTTTGCAACACCAAAGGCGTCACATTCGAGCTGCCGACCTTGCTAAAACCTTCTTAGACCCTTTTTGAAGAACCCCATACTGTAGGTGTTATGAAAAACGGAGGCAGGGAGATCATTCCACCAGCAGGATGCCTCTATCGGATCTTACGGTGCTCGAGCGCTCAGGACGGCGGATGGAATCATCAGATTCCAAAGAATTGTTAAGTATTATGTGCAAACTTCGAAGCCCTTGGAACGAAAAAGAAATACGTTCTCATTTAAAATAGAACAAACAACGGCAAATACTAATAACCCGATGTAAATAAATGTTTACGGGGAATCCCATTCAACAAATCTGATATTGTATTCTGCTGTTTTTTCCGCCGTCGGCGCCGCAGTGGTTTAGTGGTACCTATACTCTTGGTTCGAGGACTCTTGAGTCCTACACACTGTCCCAGCTGCCCCCACAGCAGGGATGATAGCACCTAAAGACATTCGCCGCTTTACAAAAGTAGCCATGTGACCACTTTGTGACATTTATTTGAGCGTTTTTGTGCCTTGGAAAGCATGTTAAGCCATTGGTCCCGGTTGCCAGTAAAATGGCAGTTGTTAAGTCAAGTTGAAGGCCTTTTAGGCGGCTTGAAAAATTTCAACTGCAGGCAGTCACAATCTGCGCCTGTCCATCTCAACACGGCCATACGGCTCATCTATTATCCATCTATTACGTGGGACAAATTCGATAAAAGTGAAATGTGGGCGTATAATATGCTTCTGCCTACCCCTTCGGGAATAAAGGCGTGACCATATGTATGTATGTACTAAAACAGCTTAATTGTTGTCATGACAGAAAACTTATTGCTTACTGCAATAAGTTTTGCAAAATTAAGCAAAAATTACACTGGGAAACAGTAGTTTTGTTTTATGAAGTTTTTACCTGATTTTGTATGATTTTGCCATGCTGATTCCAAATCTGTAGTCAGTTTTTTTCTAACAGCTCTAGTTTTTGAAATATGAACATATTACATTTTCAGCCAAAAGTACTATAATTTAAGAAATAAAAAATGTATTGCTCTTACTCAACATGAAAAAAACTTTCTTTTATGTGCTTTTCTGGCATGAGGGGAAACATCAGTCTTGTTTTGAATGCTCCAGCAGTAATCAGCCATCATATTTGAATTCCAACGACCCTGGTATCGCTCTTCCATAGTGCGGATGTCCTGATGAAATCGTTCTCCTTGTTTTTCGCTGAAGTCGCCTAAATTTTCTGGGAAGCGGTTTAGATGGCTGAAGAGAAAGTGCATCTTGATGCTCATGTTACATCCTAGTCTCTGGAAGTGCAACATAAGCTGCTCAACGTGTTGAATGTAGTCTGGAGACTTTTTATTTCCTAAGAAATTTTGCACAAACCAAATAAATTCAATCCATGCAGATTTCTCCTTATCTATCATACAATCAGTAAAATGTTGATCCTTTATTAGTTTTCTGATTTGAGGACCGTCGAAAATACCGGCTTTAATTTTTTCTGTGCTCAATTTCGGAAATATTTTACTGATATATTTAAAACATTCCCCCATCCTTGTTTAGAGCTTTTACAAACTGTTTTATCAGACCTAACTTTATATGAAGAGGGGGTAATATAATGCGGTCTCTGGCTACTAGAGGTGCATTTATCACATTCATACTACCCGGTACTAAATTCACTCTCAAAGGCCAAACTTTTTTAGTCCAATGTTCTGACTTGGCTCGGCTATCCCATAAGCACATGAAACAGGGATATTTGGTATATCCTCCTTGTTGACCCAAAAGAAAATTAACCATTTTAAGATCAACGCATATCAGCCAGTTATCTATTATATAAAAATAAGTCGGGTTTTCCTTCCTGACGCTATAACTCCAGAACGCACGAACCGATTTCCACGGTCTTGCATTCGTTGGAAAGGTCTCGGGCTCCGTGAGGTTTATAGCAAAAAAAATCAGGAAAAATTTCAACACAAAAGCGGGAAAATCATTTTTCACATACAGCGCCATCGCGGGCGGAGCTGCGGGCAACAGCTAGTGTTCTATGTATTTAATTTTCTCCAAAACCAAGGCTATCGTGGCATATTCCTCTTTAACTTTTGTTGAATGTGCAATGGGCAAACAGCCCATTTTATTTCCATTATGTAAGAGCACACATTTAAGACTACGTTTCGACGAGTCAATAAAAAACGCCAATCTCTTGGATCATAGTTTGTTAATCCCATTTTAGCCATCAAACCGGGAATATTGTTACAAAATACAAAATCATCTTCTTCAGAAAAAAAAGGAATCAAATGTTTTTCTCTTGTACGGTAAACTGATACTTTAGTCTCTGGAGTTATGAGATTTCTTTCTTTAAGTCGTGAAGCAAGGAGTTCTGACCCTTTCTTTGATAGACCAAGATCTCTTATCAACTCATCTAGGTCATTTTGGTTGAATGGTCGAGGTTCAGACGTACTCGGAAAAGAAAAGTCACGGTCCCCATCATCATTGTCTGAAAGAACTAGTGGTGTAAAATTTGAAGTAGTTTGCGTATCAGCGACCGGCTCTTCACTAGTATTTAGGATTGGCCTAATAGCCGATTTTAAATTAGGGTAAGTCCATTTGGAACAATTTTTGCGGTTTATTCCGGTAATTTTCACAACACAAAAATAACAATCATTGTGATGATTAGTCGGTTCACGCCAAATCATAGGACTTTTGAACTTTAAAGTGGATCTTTTTTTATTAGCCCATAAACGCAATTATGTTACGCAACAGCCACATACAAAATTTGGGATCCAAGGCTTGCTAAACACTTGTAATGGCTTACCAAAGTAGTCCATATAGGCCTTTTTTATAGAATCAGACGCACTTAAACGACGTTCTCTAAACATATAGTCACCACAAACAGCACAAAAACTATTCGGATCATTTAAACATGTTCTTCTTAATGTAGACATAGCGGTTTATTTATGAAATTTTGTAATTTTATGCACTAAAAATTTATTCAAGTAGGCCGAGTAACGATATTTCAAGAAGTACCTATATCATTAAAACTAGAACTGCTAGAAAGAAACTGAGGGTAGATTTGAAATCAGCGACGTCAAATTAGTAAAAAACAGTTCAGAAACTTCATGAAACAAAAAAAAAAGTGTAATTTTGTTTACCAGTGTTATATAACAAAAAATGTATGTATGTTATTATAACAGGGAAATAGCTTCGGCCATTAAGAAGCTCCTCGATGCAGTCAATGAAGTGTCAACATACACCCCTGGGGCAGGGAAGCAGGTCCTAGAACAGAGAAAGAGGGAGTTTGTCAAATATTCTAAGAGGTTCTCCAACACTTTGAAGGAATACTTCAAAGAAGGACAGTATGTATATTTGTTACTTGTATGAAGTATACTTATTGATTTTATCAAAGTACTGACTGCCTTGTTGATCCATTGTATGCGGATCACAAGGTCATAGATTCAATACCCACCGCAGACAAAAATTGTGCGATCCATAAATATTTGTTTTGAGAGTCTTTGCATTATATTTATAAGTATGTATGTAGTTACAAAAAAGGATATAAGCATGAATATCTGTGGTCTGATACCCATAACACAAGTAGGTTGGTCGTAGCTTACTTTGGGATCAGATATCGTTTTGTAAAATTGTCCGTAAATAACATCGATCTATATGTACTACGTACTAGATGCGGCGATCAGAACAAGCGTTGTGTGCAACTCAACCGCGGTACAAGTACAGATCTCTTGGTTAGTTCGGTTTCTGCCACAAAGCGAATGACACGCACGTGACGGAGATATTTTAATTTATTGTGGTAGAATTATCAAACAAAGTGTTGTAAACGCAATGTACAGAGGTATACATGTTAAAGTTAATGCTAAGTAATATAATTATACAACGTTTAGAGTCTCGCTCTTGAACATATTCAATGTGTGGACGTGCCTGTCTATCGGTAGAATATATGTCAATGGTGAATAATGATTATTATTAATTAAGTACCTAAATATAAACTTTTCAAACTTCTTCAGACGGAATTATAATTTGTTAGGATACAATTTTCAGACTAAGTGGCTTAACCTTCACCAGTAAAACAAAACAGTTAAAGATATCGGAATGCAACCTGTTGACCTGACTTTTATTTATAACATCAGTTTCAGAATAAATTAAAATTAGCGAAAGATAATATTTACATAATGTATACCACAGAACAGTTAAAGGAGGTTAGAAAGGAAATAGTTCCTAATTTGTATTAGGACGCGTGTCGCCGCTTGTCTCCCACTCTTTAACTCCACTATAAAAAAGAGACCAATACGACGCAGTTTACGCACACAAATAAATCAGCACACTTAATTAGCGAGTTTGCTGTTGGTTGTCACACTAATAGAAATACTGCACTTGACGTATACTCACACACGCACAAAAGCAATAAAAATTTCTCATACATGTTACGGCGGACAAAGGTCGATTTTCGATATCGATAAAATTTCCGTAATTTTGATACTGTCTGAAGTTTACACAAGTCGAGTACTTTATTGAGTAAGCTCATTCTGCGTTAATAGTAACATCAAAAATTCATCATAATTCCGGTATTTTGAGATACTTAGACTTAAAAAAATTGACAAACTAGGTGAAAAGTAGCCGTAGTCGGGCTAAATGTAAATACATAATTAATATCACAGACACTAATTACTAACACAGACAGCCTCTGTGGCGTGGTGGTAGTGAACGCGACCGGCCCCCTGGGCAAGGCCGCAGTAGTGACCGTGTCTGTTGGGAGTCCTGGGACATCCTTCCGAGGGCTTACCCGGGGCTCCCAACCGTAGGCTGTTGGGCGTTACGTGAGGTTTATTTGACGGTTGGAGTCCGGCATAGCATCCATGATGGACTTTCCCTCACATAAAAAAAAACAAAATGGGCCGCGAGTATAGTATATATTTAGTAGGTATCCATTCAATTCTACCAGTTGCCTAAATCCACATTTTTTTCATATCTGGATTTGTTGGAAATCTAAAATTTAATTATAAATTTGTTTTTAATATAAATGGCTGACCTCAAACAAAATTTTACAATTAACAATGATGGTAATAAACAAATGTATTTTGATTTCAATATTACTGATAATAACGTACGTACTTAATATCGACAGTGTTTATAACGGATCATTTTGTCCAACACTATCGATACGCATGGATATCGCCGGCACTCGCGATTCTCGCAATACACTGCGCGATCGCTCACGTAGTACAAGATGGCACTCATGTATTGCAAGCAATGTATAATTTTGTATCAGTTTGCGATTATATCGTTTTGGTCTACAAGCTACATAATACTTTTGTAATAATTACAAATATTACTTGTATTGTAAGGTTTTTGGACTTCCCGATGAAAAGAAATCCCTTCTCGGGCTACACTGCACACTTGGCTTCTTTTTCGACACGTTACTATAGCGCAAGACGGCATAATTCTTTTTTTTTCGCGGAGCTTCTTACGTTGTTACAATAAGAGCGCGACTGTGTCGGCCGTGAAGTGAATTTCGGTGGAATATGAGCATTGCTCATATGTCGCGGCGCGTCTGCCCCGCCCACAAGGCCCTTCTAACCTCCTTTAACTGTTCTGTGATGTATACCGTGTTTAACAACAATCAAACTTAGGATCAGAGGGGCAAGTGCGAGTTTCAGCGAGCGCCTGTCGACATTCACTGGTGAGCGCGTTATCACCTATTTGTATGGAATCGAGACCCCGCCACCTAGCTGTAAACGCGGGAACTTGTCTCATACGAATTGGCGCGTTGTGAATGTCGACAAGCTCACGCAAAAACTCGCACTTGCCCCCCAGGTGAACAAAATCTCTTGTTCCTCGGTAAGCATATATTTTACCGAGGAACAAGAGGTTTCTACTAGAACCAGGAATAGCGTGCTAAAAAAAATATGTAAATCCACTATCCACCCCTTCATCATCAGGACTGAAAATGCAATCTGCCTTTACAATATTAATGAATTCTTCCGTGTCTTTTCGTGTTTCAGAGCCAACGCCGTGTTTGTGAGTGCTTTGTACTTGATTCATCAAACGAACCAAATCCTCTACACCGTTAAGAGTAAGTCCGAGTAAATTATGTAGGTATTGTACATAATTTTATCAAAGTTCAGTATCATAAAGAGACTTGTCAAATTTATTGCAATCGTTATTATTTAGTTGTAACATAAGCACACCCTAATATATTTTTGTTGCTATATTTTCAACGGCTGGGGTGGTTTCTATTAATATTTGAAGTATAAATATTTTATGTAGAACAAAAATGTAGCATTTTATTTTGTAAATAATTAATGTATCAGTTCCCATCATCATCCGCGCTTTACTCCCGGTCCTCGCTTTGCAGCCTGAGTCCTCTTTCCTACTCTTCACTTCGCAAGGTCTTCAAAACCGTGTTTCTGACTCACAGAACAGAAGAAGACCTGTTTGTTGGCGCTCCTATAAAGTACACTCCATTTCTATAAAGTGATGAGAGAGGCTTCACTATAACTAGTACGGCCGCCACTCACCTTTTAAAACTTTCAGTCACCTCTTACTCCGTAAACAATCAAATCCCTTGTCTCTACTCCTACGTGACTATTTAGGTCTCCATCTAAAACTATTCTTTGCGATGACGGGAAGCTATTATAACTACTACAGTCCGTACACTATAACTCGATTCCTATTCATAAAAACAAGAATAGACCTTATTTGAAAGGCATAAAGTACTTACTTATTTATAGTTTGGTCCTCTGTGTTTTCACTATCACATTTTAACCACTAAAGCTTTATGCCTTTGAAATAAAGTCTATTTTTGTTTATGCTAATAGAATTGTCATTCAAATAGAGCTATATTTTACAGACTAATAATATTATGAAGTGATCAATGGGAGTAGTAGCCTTATTGTCACGGATGCTTGTGAAAGTTGAAATAAAGTACCTAGCTATGGTAACATAGTTTTTAACCGACTTCAAAAAAGGAGGTATAAAGATGTTTTTACGGCAATAAGTGCCTTCATGGAGCACGCTTCTGGTTAGTTCTAGGAGCGCTTGTGTGACGTCACTGTCGTCCTTAAGTATTGACGAACGAACGCCCATGTCATGAGGATCTATCAGCGTTTTGTGTTGCCGCAACTGTCGCTAAACGAGTTTCCTGTTCTCTCCTTAACTTCGTGATTTTACCTTAGTATTTTGTTGTTTACTTTTTGTATAAATATTTTTATAATAAGTTGTGGTTTTAGAACTTCAAGAAAGACATTTTTCCTCTTAGTATACCTACTTAGTTACATTGTAACAGTAAACATTTGGCATATCCTTCACCTCCGTTGATAGGCGTTCGGATCTCTTTTAGAGGGCTATAACTTGCTCCATGAACGCATTCTATACATATATAAATCATTCCTGGATAGTTTATAATATTAAATTTACTCAAACTGTGTATTATATCTGAGGGTACCATGTGGGTTTCAATGAAATAAGTATTTTAAGTACAGATTGTGGGCACGTCACCTATATTATTTTTATGTATAATTTAAACAATGTTTAATTATATTGTTAATGAATCGGTCTGTTGTAATTTATACATATGCTTACTAAATTGTGAATTAGTAACTAACACGTAGGTATTAATAAAAATATTATATTACTCTAAAGGTTATTTTGTATTTGTCAGCCCACTCCGTTTCACATAGAAGGCAATTCTGCACCAAATCGTCATCCGTTATGACTAAGTATTTCTTGCAATCAAAAATACGGAGTCCCTAACTATGTATAGGTACTAATATTATACCTAAAGGTCAATCAATAACTCTGAAACTACTGAATCGATTTTAATAAATCTTTGATATTAAAGTGATGTATCATCGTCATCAAATTACAACTATTAATGTCAATAACAGGCTGAGCGCGAGCCGGACTCCCACACGGAGGATTCCGTACCAAAAAAACGGCAAAAAACACGTTTTTTGTATGGTCCCCCTTTTTATGATTTTAGTAGGTATGGCGGCAACAGTAATACATCATCTGTGAAAATTTCAGCCCTCTAGTTATCGCGGTTCCTGAGATACAGCCTCGTGACGGACAGACAGACGTTTTTACCCTTTGGGTACGGAACCCTAAAAACTATGGCATATACTTAAATCATCGGCAATGTAAGTGTTAAATGGGTGCGATAGTGAAGGCAGAAACCGTGGTGGGGTATAGCTAATTTGCGTAGTGGTCGTGGGTTCGATGCCCACCGGAGACAAATATTTGTGTGGCCCATAAATGTTTGTTTCAAGAGTCTGGGTGTTTCTATGTTTAATATGCATGTATTTAAAAAGTATATAAGTATTAATATGCGTGGTCTGATACCCATAACACAAGCAGGTTATTCCTAGCTTACTTTGGGATCAGATAGCGTTGTGTGAAATGTCGGTGAATATCGCCTGGCTGACTCACTTAGGGAAAGTGAGTCAGCCAGGCGATATTCTCTCTCAAAAAAATTATAGGTATGTGCGAAGCCTTTCCTGCTACTTTTTGATAACTCTGGCTACAGTCAATAACTACAGTGCACCTGGTGTCATACTTGTTCAAGACACCACTTTTTGATAAAGGGTGCGTCCATCTCCGATATCGGACACCGATTTAGAGTAGAAGAATAATAGATCATCGTACTTATTGCAATAGTACGGTCGGTTACAGCAATTTTAGGATGGGTAAGTTAATCCATCCTATTTATTAGGATGGGTAAGAAAAATGCTATAGGCATATATACAACGGACACGGCCCTCAAAATGTCCGTCAGAAATAAAACCCAATGTTTGACGTTATTATTGTCAGCTTATTGTTGGGTGGAAATTCTTTCACGTTTGACCGACACCTCTGGCGGTTCACCCACTCCACCCTATGGCTTTAGTCCCACAGGTAACATAATATTACCTACATACATACATACATAACATCACGCCTGTCTCCCAACGGGGTAGGCAGAGACTATTACTTTCCACTTGCTACGATTCTGGCAAACAACTTTCGCTTCTTCAACTTTCATAAGTGTCTTCATACATGCTCTTCGGTTAAGGTACTCTTGACCTGGCCTTTTCTCAGAAGATTATCGATTTGATCGACATGAGTATGCCGAGGTCGACCCCTTTTTTTTTTTTTTTACGTGTGGAAATCCCAGCCCCGGATCTAGGGGGGGGCAAGCCGGGGCCCGTGCCCCGGGCGGCATAATCAAGGGGGCGGCAAATCAGAGGGCGACAAATTCAAACTTTGCAGACAAATGCACAAATCATCAGTACCTTGACGGTAGTAAAACTTATTCTTTTCACAAGAAATAATTATGCTCAAATTGTATCAGAAATTAACAATACATAGATATATCCCAGATGCTTGAAAGGAGGCTAACATTCCCATGCATGCATCACTTCTTTACACACTTGCAGCATGTTGTGGAGGCGGCCAACGCAGGGGCGGCGCACAGTGTTTTATAATCGCTCAGTAGCGGTCACTCTTTTTTTATGGCCAATAACGATAGATATAAACGTAGTACAGCATAATATGACACACCAAAAAACGAAAAAAAGTTGGTTTTGAAATTATGAAACTTTTCTTAAAAGGTCATTGAACTTTGACAAAAACATTTTTACAGATTTTGCTCGAAATAATCAAAATTTACGGTGGTTAAAATTACCAATGAATTGAGGAATATATTCGTAATGATGTGTAGAAATTACAAGTCTGCACCTGCCCTAACATACGAAATAAAAATGAATTTTCAAATTTTAGAAAAATAAATATAAAAACTTTTCTAGTGAACAGTCGCATTTTTTTTCACTATCTAACTAATGTCCAGTTATGTAGCTTTATACTCATAAATTTTTATTTTTTTTCAATGCAGGACAGCTGAGATAAGACGTTTCTAAGTTTTTTATAATTTTCTATGGAAATAGAGTTGTCACAAAAAGTTTTGATGTCTGATATTTATAATATTAGAATGGTGATACAATTGAGATATAATTGAAATGAAATTAAATTTTGTCTTGAAAGTTTTGGAATGGGTTAGTGATATTGTAGGTACCAATTAATAAAAAACTGTACTTGTTTATTATAGCGAGATTTTTAAAATTATTTCTTTTTTCTTCATAGGAATTCCTTGACGGCCGCATTCTAAAAAAATGTTTTTTGTTAATTGCGCTGATGAGTACTACCACAAAAAAAATTACGCGCTACAAGCACAGGACAGCTGCGATATTCAGTTTTTAAGATTTGAGTTAGTGTTGTATCTCAAGTCAATGGTATTGTACAGTTGTGGTCTTTATATTTTTATGTGTTAGGAATCAAAAAGAAATCCAGATTTATTCATTGATATTACACTTATCGTCCTGCGATATGTCAAACTGAACTATACCATAGACATGAGTGACAACCCTTCCCCTCAAAACTTTAAAATTGAATTTCAGAGCTATCCTGGGCTTGTAGCGTCTATTTTTTTTTTGGTAGTAATACTATCCACAATTAACAATTCGGCATCTAAAAAAAATGCGACCGTCAAGGGATGCCCCTAGAAAAAAATGAATAAAATAATTACAAAAAAAATATTCTCGCTAAAATAGACAACATTCGTTCATTTTTTTAATAAAAATTCTCTCCAAAATAGTTTCGCATTATACACCTTTGATTAAAGTTTTTTATATAATTGAAATTTAGAATTCTTATTATTATTTCAGTTAAATGTAGTTAACTCTTCATATACGTAAACATATAATTAATACAAAAGAACAGGCTGTTTTGATTCATAATCATAACACATAAAAAATTTAAGGACCACAACTGAACTATACCATAGATTTGAGTGACAACCCTAACTCAAAACTTTAGAGCTGAATATCCCAGCTGTCCTGGGCTAGTAGCGTCTAATTTTTTTTGTGGTACAAGTACTATTCACAATTATCAATTCGGCATCTAAAAAAAATGCGACCGTCAAGGGATGCCCCTAGAAAAAAATAAATAAAATATTTACAAAAAAAAATATTCTCGCTAAACTAGACAACATTCGTTCATTTTTTTTTTATAAATCGATGCCAAGACTATAACTTAATCATCCAAAAATGAAACCACGAAAATAATACGAATAACAAAGGAGATGGAGGGTTTCTATGGTTTCTATGGACTTTTCTCGATTTCTTAATTTTTTCTAAAACTATGGGTGATAAACATTTTGGAGTTTAACTATCTGCTTAGTTTGGCTATTATCCATCATAAAACATAAAAAGAAGAGAGTGACCGCTACTGAGCGATTATAATACACTGGGCGGCGACAACAGCATTTCATATTCAAATTGCATTTGCACCATAGGTCAACGGATAGCATTATAAAATCAATTCACTAAATATTATAAGTAAACTCAATTGTGCCGCTGGATGCCCAGTTTCCTGCACGGGTGACGTATATCTACTAGTCCTCTGTGCTGGTCAGGTTCCCTGCTTTCTGCAGTTTAATTCAAGAGTACCACAGGGATCTGTGTAGTCCGACACTATTTCTTCGGAATATTATCCCTCGGGTGCACTGGTTGTTGTGCAGACGAGGGATTAAAACGCCAGGAAATAAAGACGTGTGCATTTACAGCTGAAAGATCTCCTTTCCTCCATCCTCTACCCTCTCTTCATAATGCGATAATACTACTGAGAGACTATCTAGACATCCTCTTTCCGTTCAGAGGGGGGCGGTCCGACGTAGAAGAAAAGAGGCGGCATCTAGTGGCGGATCTAGACCGGGCTTGACTGCATTTCCCAATTTAATTTAGAAAACTTTATAGAGTAAAATGCCAGGAAACAGAAATGTGCGTATACAGCTGAAAGATCCCCTTTTCTTCTCTACCCTCTCTTCAGAAGGAGAGGAGCAACTGCAACCTCTTTTACCGGTTGTCGGCGTTGTCGCAGATGATTACTGTGCACGGGAGCTCCTGTGAGACGAATATACCGGGAAACCGCAGCTGAGTGACAGCACTGCGAGGAACGCAGTCAGGACACAGCGGTGCACATATTGGAGGAATGCACAGCGTTTCAGACATTCTCTCGCTGGAGATCATGGTGGCCATGATCTCCAGTGGGGAGTACCTAAGTGGGATGTCGCCTCGACTTTCTGCGGACAGTTCATGCTCGTGAGTGGCGTGGCGTGGAGTATCGGGAAAGAAGCTGGAAACTGGAGATAACTGCGGCGCCCCAGCTGCAGACTTGTCTTCCCCAAGACTCTCGCTCTCCATGACCGGAGGCCTGCTCACTTTTTTAACAGAAGCAGGCCCAAGAAGACAGTGTGACGTGAACGTTTGACGCACGCCACACATTCCAAGAAGCGGGACAACACCTGAACAACCCCGAAAGATGCGGGAGAGGACCTAAACCCCCGAGGTAAGGTCGCAATGGTAGCCAAAGTCTGTTGGGAATCCTGGGACATCCTTCTGAGGGCTTACCCGGGGCTCCATACCGTAGGCAGTGGTAGGATTTGTGTACTTTCAGTCTTCGGCATAGCATCCGTGACAGATTTGCATAAGTTCCTAAAAATCCCTCCAAAAAGGTGTCTACTGTGCAAGACGCAAATTTGTATCTTCGTTAAAACTACTCTCAACTTTGAACTAAGAAACTCAAAAAAATAAGAGGGGGGGGGGGGGGAATTAATGGGGGCGGCATTTTCAAATTTTGCCCCGCCTAAAAAAATCACTAGATCCGGGGCTGGGAAATCCTACATGGATGCTATGCCGGACTCCTACCGACTAAAACCACACGATGCCCTACAACTGTCTACGGCCGGGAGTCCCGGGTAAGCCCTCGGAAGGATGTCCCAGGGCTCTCGGCAGACTTTGGCGAACACTTCAACCTCGCCTATGGGGTTCGGGTGCTATCCCGCGTCTGGGTAGTTGGTTCGGGTGTTAACCCGCTACTAAGGGAAGGGGGGGGGGGATTTGGGTACTGTCCCACCACTATCACCACTATGAGGGGCAAAGAGATATTCGCCATCGTCTTGGCCTGCTTCTGTACGAAAGGCGAGCAGCCAGCCCACCGTTCTCAGGCCCCCGGTCATGGAGGTCGGTAGTCTTGGGCATATAGCAGCCTGCGACGACCCCGCCGCCGACTGCGGAACTCGGGAGGGAGATCCCTCTCACGGTCCCTCCCCACCACCTAGTTTTGAAGCATAACTTGCTCGCAAAAAGATGCAGCGGCATCCCACTTGCTTCCGCTAGAGACCATAGCTTTCACCATGGTCTCCAGTGTGTGAACGTCGACGCCCAGGCCCACAACGAGGTCTCGGCGCTGTAGCGACCATGCTGAGCACTCCACCAGAGTATGCAGCGCCGTGTCCTCGCTGCAGTCACCGCAGTGCTGACACTCGGGTGTTACCTCCCTATGTATGCGCCACAGATACTTACCAAAACACCCGTGTCCGGTAAGCATCTGTGACACCCTTAGATCATCTAACCACAGGATGCGCCTTACTTAAGCATTGTTTTCTGCCATTGCACATGACCATTTGGTCTTTTGGCTTTATGAAAAGCCTGTACATCAGTACATCATTTTATATGATTAAACTAGTACATTACATTGTAGTTGACTGTACAATAACAATTAACACACAACAGCCATTACGCGTTTGTCGATTAATACATTTTTAAATGCAATGAAATTTTATATGTCTTTGTGTTTCCTCCTTCACTTGTATGAAAACTGGCAGAATATTTTTGTATGCGGTGGTTCGCAAAGGCTAGTCCCGTGTTATATGGTCTAAGGCAGGGGTTCCCAACCTTTTCGTGGTCACGGACCACTTTTATATTTTTTTGTTAACAGGGACCACTATAAAGGCATAATTTAAACAAACTTTCGTATTTTTATATTAATGTGATTTCTGGCTTGCATCTTCTTTACGAGATCTGCTAACCTAGGACTAATATTGCTAAAGGCGATTGCTCGGAGTTTCGGATAAAAGGATTACGAGGGGGGGGGGGGGGGTACTATTCCACTTCTTCGAGGGGTGAAGAGACACGCCACCGTCTAGGCCGGCTTCTGTGAAAGAGCGGTGAGAGTGAGCAGCCAACTCACCCTCGGTCATGGTGAACGACCGCGCCCCTGACTACGGAACTCAGAATGGAGATTTCTCTCCCGCTGCATTCTTCGCGAGCATAACTTGCTCGCAGAAAGACACAGTTACGTCACACTTTCTCGCGTTGGAGACCAGAGCCCTTAACATGGTCTTCAGCGTGAGAATATTCACGCCCAGGCCCGCAACGAGGTCTTGTCGCTGCTATGCCCATGTTGTGCCGTGTCCCCGCTGTAGATACTTACCGAAGCATCCGTGCCCGGTAAACATCTGTGACACTCGGTAGGCGAGGCTGCCATGGCACTCGCCTAATTATTAGTGAGTCCTCACTTTGGTAGCTCAAGTCGTACCTTCCATGACTCCATGAGCTTCTGGCGAAACAGGGATCACTATGCCTCTATTTCTTTGGGCACAGGCCTGTGGTCCCGATCCAGCGCCTTCATGCACCACTGATACAACGACGCAAGAGCCCTGTTTTCCAGGTCCCATGGAGGGGTCTTGGCTAGGAGACATGCCGCCTCAACGGATATCGTGCGGTACTCACTCCCACGGTCATCGCCTTTAGCGGGCTATGCAGTCTAGCCACGTTGCCGGTCGTCAGGGCCTCCGCCCATACGGTGGTCCCGTATAGTGCCATACTCCGCACGACCCCGAAGGTCTCTTGCAGGGAGCGTTGGGTACCAACCGCGAGAGCGCAGCTGTTGCCCCCTCTGTTTTAAGACTTAACTTCGGAAATGGTGTCGCTCTGTAATGATACGCTCAAAGAGCTTGCAAACCTCGACGAGGAACACCATCGTTCGGTACCCCGATGGCGTGTCCACCGTCCGCCCGGCCTTTCGGATCAGAACCAGTTTCCCACACTTTAGGCTTTAGGAAACTGGTCTTGAGCCAGGATCCACGCTAGACCTGGAAACACATTCAATCGTGGGCAAATCGCAGACTTTGTGTTGTCTTTGCTCGCCGAGCCAATGGGCGTGCCAACCGCCCGCGCCCCCACTAACCGCGCTCTTCTCGCTCATTGCACGGCGACTAACGGCTCACCACCCGATAAATTTAAAATCCTTCAGGGACCATATTTTCGCACCTGCGGACCACTGGTGGTCCGCGGACCACTGGTTGGGAACCACTGGTCTAAGGTGACACCCGATAGGTGAGGCTACCATGACGTCTCTCCAGCCACTCCTCCATGACCGGCTTTACCGCCTCAATAGTGGTGAGCTCCCATTTTGGTTGCTCAAGTCGTAACTTCCATGCCAACGCGTAATGGCTGTTGTGTGTTAATTGTTATTGTACAGTCAACTACAATGTAATGTACTAGTTTAATCATATAAAATGATGTACTGATGTACAGGCTTTTCATAAAGCCAAAAGACCAAATGGTCATGTGCAATGACAGAAAACAATGCTTAAGTAAGTCGCATCCTGTGGTTAGATGATCTAAGCTCTTTCTCTATCTTAGTCACTACATCTTCTGTCATGCCGCAATGTTCTCATAACACACTATTCTTTACGTTATCTGTCAATGTCACTCCAGCTATACTTCGCAAACTTCTCATTGCCACACCCAACTTTCACTACCATGCATAAGTGTAGGGACAAGCACTCCTCTGTGTACAGCCATCCTTGCCTTTTTAGACACGTTCCATTCACTTGGTTTCCTGCCAAAACTCTTCTTTCAATATCATAGTCATACTTTCCATCTCTTGTAAATTTTGAACCCAAATATACAAGCTCTTTCACCTGTTCCACGCTTTTTCCATCTATCAATATCGAGCAATTAGTCATACATTTCTCTCTTTCAAAAACCATTACTTTTGTCTTGCTTACATTAACATTCATTCCTCTACTTTTAAGTGCATCGTTCATTATATTAACCATCAACTGCAATTCCAACGCCGATGATGCCAGTATTACCTGATCATCAGCATAAAGGAGGCATTTGACGGTTAGCTTATTCATTTTTAATCCATACGCGCACTCTTGTAGTTCCTTCAAGCAACTGTCCATGTATGGGTTGAACAGCAGCAGGGTGACGCTACACAGCCTAGTCTCACACCTTTTTCGATGGGAAAAAAGTCTGTGCAAGCTCCATTGATCCTGACACAAGCACTGGAGCCCTCATATAGAGATTTCAAGACTCGTATCAAGTTGCTGTTCACTCCATACATGGACAGTGTTGACCACAGTTCATTCCTCACCACCTTCATTGACGTTGACTTGGAAAAGGCCGTCATAGGCCTTTTCCAAGTCAACGAAGATGCAATAGACTTTTTGACGTTTTGCCAAAAACTTTTCAGCTAGGCTCTTAATGAAAAGACCTGATCCGTGCATCCCCTTCCTTTCATAAATCCTGCTTGTAGGTACATCCCACATTTTTCCTTCAGTTTCATTCATTACTCTTTTAATCAAAACATTCGCATACAATTTGCCTACGACACTGAGCAAGCTTATGCCGCGGTAGTTTTTGCACTCTTGCTGTGACCCTTTACCTTTGTACAGCGGCACTATGACAGATTTGCACCATTCTTCTGGTACTCGGCCATTTCGCCAGCAAAGATTAAAAAGGCGGTACCTACAGCTGGCAAGCTACCACGTCACGACCCGCTTTCAGCATCTCGACAGCGTTCCTTCCTCGTGACACCACCAAGTTGTACCCCCAGTGGTGTCATGGGGAATCAACTCTTCCCCGTTGCACCACCGTGGTGTCACGGGGAATCGTATTTATCCCCGTGACACCACCAGTGGTACCAATGGGAATTAAGGTCTTCCCTCTGGCGCCACTGTAGTGATGCCCCACACAGGGCCGTCTTAAGGCTATATAGCGCCAGGGTGCGAAGCTCAGACTGCGCCCCCCCCCCCCCCCGGTCAACCAAAAACGCAATAAGTTTTTGATGTTTCACTTCTTTTTCTCTAAGATCTGTATCTGAATCTATATTAATGCTACTGCTCCACCTGCGTTAACATAAATGTTGATGTCCAACTACTCGATAATTAAGGCATTAAGAATGCGCTTTGGCTACATTAAGTTCATAACGGGTTTACTAATGTTTGCCATAATTTCATATGCCATACTGGTATTTGCCATAAATTTATTAGAAATAACGCTTCAGTTGCCATAATCGTGAAATGACATAAAATGACTTTCACTAATTCCATTGGTCATAATCGATCAAGTGTCATAATAATTTAAATCCATAAATGTATTGGCCATAATTTTCGTTTTCAATAATGCCATTTTCCATAACTTTTATTCACCATAATATAAATAAAGATAATTTATACGACACAGATTCTTTATGCACAATTAAACCTAAAACTAAACCTCATAATGGCGTCTACTAACCAAGCTCGAGCCTTAGTCTTCTAACCTAACCTATCTGAGGCGGATTGCACTAAGTCGGGGTGTTAAGAATAAATAATTTCGACCTAACAATGTTAAGTATTATTTTCATAATTATATCAAATTTTGATTATGTTAAAAAGTCGATTATGAGATGTGTTACATATGGAAACTAATTAATATCATATATATGTTGCTATAGAAAGTCATTTTATGGCAAATAAAAGTTATCACTAAAAATAATAAAAATAAATAATAGCCAGAAAATAATAGCCAGAAATATTTTATCTTAAAAATCGGTGTCAAAATATGCTTTGGTTGTAAATTTTATATTATATAAACATAACTAGCTGACCCGCGCAACTTCGTTTGCATGATAAATGAGGAACCGCTCGACTGATTTTTTGCAAACTGCACATAAACCATCTACTAAATAGTCCGAACAAAGCCTAAACATTTGGTTTGGATAGGTGAGCTGGTTCTTGAGTTATAAAATTACAAGGAAAAGTGGCATTGATTTATATATATATATATATATATATATATATATATATAGATGTGTAAAGCAATCATAGAGTAAGACCCATTTTTTTAGATGAATGCCCGCGAAATGAGATGGCGTTAATTGATGTTAATGTAGCCAACATCGCTTAGCGCGCAAAACTACCTGCTAAAACCAAAGACTTCTATGTATAAACTGAGGTAGACATGCCCTACGCACCGATTTTTGAAACCTATAAACTGCGCCAATTAGCAGCGTTGCTCGCACTGTTGTGAGTCAAAACTTCAAAAGTAGGTGCTCGACTTGCAATCGGAGTCCATACGCCTTCTCTTTTACTCTTTTTCTATTCGTATATTGCTATTGTGTGTGGTGACAATTACGTAAAAATATTTATAAGTGAGTGTAGTCTTAGTAATGTGTGTATTTGAGGATTGCTTTTGAAATCTCGTTTGTTAGAGTACGGCACGTCTACCTCAGTTTATATAGAAGTCTTTGGCTAAAACCCTTTGATGTGTCGAAAAAAAACCGACAGCCCGAGCTATCGCTTAACGTTTAATGCCATTACTAATGCCGTTTGTAATTTACCACGTTAAAACCTTGGTCACATCTACGTTGAAGTGCTATTATGGTGTTAATTTACGCTTTAACACGCAGGTGGAGCGGTAGCATAAACGTGAATGTACTGACTGACTGATAATCAACGCACATCCCAAACCGCTGGGACTAGAAAGTCCAAATTTGGCAAATAGGTTCCCTGTATGGTCTAGGGATCCACTAAGAAAGGATTTTTGGAAATTCCACCATTAAGGTGGCAAAAAATACAATTTACACCCTAAATACCTAATAATAGAGGCCATTTCGCTTAAAGTGCGGGCGCCAGGCGCCTATGTCAAAGGGCGCATCAAACGTCTTTGGAATGGAGATATTGCCGTGTGCGTCTATATTAATATTATAAAGAGGAAAGATTTGACTGTTTGTTTGTTCGTTTGCATTGAATAGGTTCCGGAACTACTGGACCGATTTGAAAAATTCTTTCACTGTTGGGAAGCTACACTTTTTGCGGTGAACATAGGCTATTTTTTTTTAATTCCCGTATTCCCACGGAAACGGGAACTACGTGGGTGAAACCGCGTGACGTCCGCTAGTGTTAAATAAATTTAATTGTTATGTATATCGAAATAATATCGAAAAAAGAGCTATCTTACGGTGAGCGGTATGACACGTGCCGAAAGGCAAAAGTGACAATAATACAATGGTAATTTAATATGGGTGATGCCTATATTTTTATGCATGTAGGTGTTTATTTCCAGCTTCGTTTGGCTTCGCGAGTAATGTAGAGGAAGCATTATAGTTTCTTTTTCGGTGTATTTTTTGTAATTTGTTTTCTAAATTTCTAATATTTGTCTTATTTTTTTTTTTTTTTGTTGTCCCAAATGTGCGTGACGTCACAAATGGCGCCATCTGAAAACCAGCGCTGCTCATACCATCTTGCGGTTGGGCAGCATTATGCTGAGATGGCGACCTTATTTTGGGTTCGCACAGTGCCTTGTATTTTTAAGATTAGATGTTAATTTTTTATTGTTTTTAATTCATTGTGCGTGTCCTTAATAAAAATATTTTCTTTCTTTCTTTCTTTCTGTTAGTTAACGAAACGGGGGAATGGCGTTAATATTGTACTAATGAGTTATAGTTTAATTAGGTAAGGAAATATCGAAATGTTTAGAGCTCGGCCTGCGCCCCCTCGGGCTCGGCGCCCGGGTGCGGCCGCGCCTTTGAACCCCCGGTTAAGACGGCCCTGGCCCCACATTTCTTGCCTTCAACAACAACGCCTTCAACACCTTGCCCTGGAGCTGAGTTAGGGAGGCGCTTATTTACCATGAAGTGCCATGAAGCTCCCTACCTCCTTCGAATTTTCGGGGCCTATCTTTCCGAGAGTGCCATAACGTACTCGAGCTGGCTGGGGCCGCCCGGGTCGGCGAGATGAGCCGTGCGGTGTACCACAGGGATCGGTATTAGGGCCGCTCCTGTGGAACATCGGTTACAATTGGGTGCTGCGTGGTCCGTTGCTCAGAGGGGTCCGCGTAACGTGTTACGCCGACGACACCATCATTACGGCGCGAGGAACAACGCACCAAGACGCAGCTCTAAAGGCCACGGCAGGGATTGCTTAAGTGGTGGGTCGGATACGGCGGCTGTGTCTCGAGGTCGCCGTTCACAAATCCGAGGCTCTGTCCTTTCACGGACCTGGGCCACCTGCAGGATCCAGCCTACAGGTAGGGGGCGTCAGCTTCGGCATCGAGCCCTCAATGAAGTATCTTGTGCTCGTACTCGATAGCTGGTGGAACTTTGGACACCATTTCTGAAGTTTGGTCCCAAAACTGAGGGAGGCATCAGCCGCACTCTCGCGGTTGATGCCCAACATCAGGGGACGCAATAGCGCCAGGTCCTCGTGGTGGGTCTGGACGTGAACACTCTCTCGCTCGCATGAAAGAGGCGGCGCGGTGGGGCGGGAGCTGAGAGGACTCCAACCCGAGTTCCGCAGTCGGCAGCCTGGGCGCCACCGACGTGTCTTCGCCGAAGCGGCCTCCATGACCGGGGGCCTGAGGCCTGTGAGTGGGCTGCTCACCGTCCTTATAGAAGCTAGAAGCAGGCCCATGACGGCAGCGTGACGTGAGAGATTAACGCACGCCCCCTCCCCCTAAGAAGCGTGATCACACCCTAAAACCCCCTAAAGAAGAGGGATAGCACCATAGATTTAGAATGTACTCCGATACGATTTAGATTGAGAGTAGCGAAAAATCCTAAATCTATGGATAGCACACAAACCACCCCCAGGGCGATGCCGAGGTCTGTTGGGAGTTCTGGGACATCCTTCCGAGAGCTCACCCGGGGCTCCCGACCGTAGGCTGTTCATCCATGAAGGATTTTCCCTCACGTTAAACAAAAAGAATAAAACAAAAAGGGCTGGTTTCATATTAAAAAATAATGTTAAATATACTAGAGACCAAAAAAATTATGATCGCACGGAAACCATGATTATTCTATTTTTAACCGACTTCAAAAAAAGGAGGAGGTTCTCAATTCGTCTGTATGTATTTTTTTTTATGTATGTCAAGCGATATTTCCGTTAATTATAGACGGATTTCAAAATTTATTTTTTTGTTGAATAGGGTTTACTTCTGAGGTGGTCCCATTTTCACCAAGTCAGGATGTGATGATGGGATCCAGGAGAAAACGAGGGCAACCACCGAAAATTGTAGAGACAACTAGTGCGCTTGTTAACTTTTCAATTAAGTGCTTTAATGTTCTACATTTTAATGAAGGTCTGAAGTCGATCTGATGATAGAGTCGAAAGACAGTCGAGGGCATTCCTTAACAATTAACAGCAGTTACCTTGTGTTTGGGTTTGATTGATTTGTATTGATGAGAACTTTACACTTAGATTGATAGATCCGACTTAAAAAAAAAGGAAGTTCTCGATGTTTTATGTATGTTCACCGATATTTCGTCAATTATAGACGAATTTCAAATCTGCTTTTTGTTGGATAGAGTTCACTGCTGAGGTAGTCCCAATTTCATCAGGTGAGAATCTGATGATGGGATTCAGGAGAAATCGAGGGCAACCACCGAAAATTGTAGGGACAACTAGTGCGTTTGTTAACTTTTTAATTCAGTGCTTAAAGGTACTACAATATAATGAATGTCTGGAGTAGATCTGATGATGGAACCGAAAGACAGTCGAGGGAATTCCTTAAAGATTTACAGCAGCTACCTTGTGTTTGGGCTTGATTGATTTGTATCGATGACAACTTTCACCTAGATAGATATATTTTTCGATTCACCCGTCACTTAAAATGATGAAAAAAAAATTTTCAATAAAAAATAAAACCGACTTCAAGCAAATCCTGAAAAATAAAATTTACTTAGCACAAAGTAATATGTATTTTGATTTATCATATTTAATTCAATATAATATTGAAGTTGGTGCCATCAATATAATACCTACATAAAACTATGGGTTTACTTGGCACCGACTTCAGTATGATATTGAATAAAATCTGATAAATCAAAATACATATTACTTTGTGCTAAGTAAATTTTATTTTTCAGGATTTGCTTGAAGTCGGTTTTATTTTTTATTGAAAATTTTTTTAGTAAAAAAATTTGGTTTAGTATATCTACTTGATATCTATAAAATAGCCCAGGTATTTTTTTTATTTCACCATTGTACAGACATGACAACTTTACTATATTTTATTAGCGTTAATACTATGAATTGAAGATCAAATTCCACCAGATTTGTTTTAGTTTTAGTTTAACAGTATAATTCAACCGAGTTGAAATACGCAAGATTCCTATAACTATTAGTCGGTAGTGCCAGAGGGAAGACCTTAATGCCCATTGGTGGTGTCACGGGGATAAATACGATTCCCCGTGACACCACGGTGGTGCAACGGGGAATAGTTGATTCCCCATGACACCACTGGGGGTACCTACAACTTGTTGGTGTCACAGGGAAGGAACGAAGAAATTCTATCAATACCAGCAGCCTTTCCTAATTTCATGCTATTTAACGCTTCCACAATTTCTTCCAAACTTAAGTGGCTTTCAATATCAAGTTCATTCATTTCCGAAACATGAGTCTCCCTTTGCATAACCTCTTTTTCAAATAAACTTTCAAAATATTCCTTCCACGTTTTTAACACACATTCCTCTCCTATCACAAGACTGCCATTACGGTTTCTGATTTGTATAAATTGTGAGGTTGTCTTTTCAGTCCTCATTGTTCTTATAGACTTCCAAAAGAATTTTATGTTCTGTTGGAAGTCATCAGATAACCTGTTATGAAAGTCATCCTCATCATTCTCTCTCTTACTTTTTATGACTTCTTTCGCAACACGCTCATACCTTTTATACTCTTCCTTTGCCATTTTTACATCCTCATCCGTTGCCTTCTGCATTCTTTGGTTGGCCATTGTAGCCAGCCAGTTCAACCATGCTTGCTTCTTATCAGACAAAACTTTTAAAACTACAGCACACATACTCTTTACCTGACAATCTTGTCTCCTTTTGCTTATCCAACATACTTCCACTGCAACTTTTACGAGACCTTCCTTAATCGGCTTCCATAATTCTTCATTCTTACATATTTCCTCTAAATTTACAAATTTTTCGCTCAATTTACTTACAAATTCCTCTTTCACGCTTATATCTTTCAAATTTTCGACCTTATTGCGCTCCAATACACCAATGGGTTTATGCACACGATGCTGCCACCGCTGAAACAGACCTCTTACTCGGCTAATTACCAAGAAGTGATCTGTGTCAATTCCGGCACCGCGGTATGCCCGGGTGTCCAGAACATTCTTTGTCATTCTTGCATCTACTATCACAAAATTAATAATGCTTCTCTGGCTTTCTTGTTTCCTTGTATACAAGTGGTATAATATTATGTACCTAATTCATATAGTAGAAAATTACGACAGGTGGAAGTCTCAGGAACTATAATACACACATGCATGCATATCGACACCAGAAGTATCAATTAATGTAAGGGACAAAACACGGTTTTTCTGGAGAGCCAAAAAACGATTTTATTTTTATAAATCTGTCTGTCACTTTTTACTGTCTGGTTCGATGCCAGGGTTAGGTAAAAAAGGGTAGGGCTCTGATGCTGAAGTGCTAAGCATAGCTGAAGAAAGGTCAGGGTGTAGTATATTATTGCAGAGCGCCTTGTTGGGCACTTTACACGAGTGGTGCCAGATTTGAAGGAAAGCCAGTTTAGTTTCCTTTGGGGGCGCTCCATCGTGGACACGATCATTCGTGTCTGGGGTCTGACAGAAGAAGCGATATTGCGGGAAAGGTGGTGAGGGTGGTGTCTGTTGACATCGCTATAGCTTTCAACCCCTTTCCCTGTAGCTGCGTTAGAGAGGCACTCATTTATCATTATGGAGAGCTTTTCTACTTATGTCGGCGTTTCGAGGCTCATCTCTTCGGGATATTAATAAGCTACCGGCTAAGGTAAGGGGTATCGTGCGTAATTTTGGAGGAATCGGTCCACTTCTGTAGAACCGCGGTGATGGTGCTACTCGGTCATTTACTCGAGGGGTTCGACGTAACGTACTACGCTGATGACACCCACGTTACGACGTGAAAATCTACTTACCGAGACGTGGCCCTAAAGGGAGTTGCTCGAGTTCTGGGTTGAAGATGGCGACTGGTTCTGAAGGTAGTCTCTTACAAAATTCAGGTACTGTGCTTTCACGGACCTCGGGAGGAGTCACCCACGGAATCCAGAATACAAGTAGGGGGAATTAGCGTCGATATCTAGCCCTCTATAAAGTATCTTGGAGTCGTACTCGATAGCGGGTTGAACTTCGAATACCATTTCCGAGACATGATTCAAAACTGTGGAGGGTCAACGACTGCATTCTCGCGGTGGTTGACCAACATTAGGGAACACAATGCGTCCTGCACACTGTCAGGAACTCATGGAGACATGGAAGGTGCAGACTGAGCAAACAGGGTGGGAACTGCTGCAACCGGGACAACCAGACTCGGGGGCGGTGGAGAATGCACGATGCCCATACATAAGTAGGCCCAAAACAGCATAACAACAGAATCTCCAAAAACGCGGATTAGCACCATTCTAGCTGAGTGCTGAGCCGCGGCGATGAGCTCGTCTACACGGGACTCTGAAACTTCCTTCCGAGGAGTTACCCGGGGCCGCCGCCCATACACCAATATGTAGAATCAAGAAAACATTTAGATTTTCACACGAAAAATACAAAATTGCAGAAATTATGTGAGATAAGTAGTAATGTATATAAATTACCCCTAAAAGGCTCGAAAAATGAGTTAAGGTAAGGGACATGTTGTATAAAATTACCGATTGAGGACTAAGGTAAGGGTCAAAATTATAAACACTGGGAAACCACGGCCGAGTGTCAGCACTGCGGGGACCGCAGCGATGACACGGCGCTCCACACGCTGGTGGAGTGCACGGCGTGGGCGCAACAGCGCCAGGTCCTCATAGTGGGTCTGGGGGTGGATACTCTCTCGCTCAAGACCATGGTGCGAGCCATGCTCTCCGGCGGGAGTAAGTGGGACTGCGCCACCCCTTTCTGCGAGCAGGTCATGCTCGTGAAGGAGGCGGCGGGCTGGGTGCGGGAGAGAGCTCTCCCACCAGAGTTCCGCAGTCGGCGGCCTGGACGCCGCCGACGTGTTTTGGCCGAGGACTATCGGCCTCCATTACCGGGGGTCTGAGGACGGTGAGAGAGGGTCGCTCACCGTCCTTACAGAAGCAGGCCCATGACGGCAGCGTGACGTGAGCAACTCACGCATGCCCCCCCTTAGAAGCGGGATACCACCCGAACCACCCCCTGAGCGAGGCCGCAGTGGCGGCCGTAGGTCTTTTGTGAGTCGCGGTCCCTCCCGGAACATCCTTCCGAGGGCTTACCCGGGGCTCCCAACCACAGGCTGTTGGGCGTTGAGTAAGTTTTTTTAGTCGGTAAGAGACCGGCATAACATCCTCTGAGGATTTTCCCTCACGTAAAAATAAAGGGTCAAAATTATTTTGTACTAGCTGATGCCCGCAGCTTCGCCTGCGTGAAATTTTGTTCCTAGACTATAACATATCTCTGTAGGCACCAAATTTCAGCCAGATCCGTTCAGCCGTTACAGCGTGAAAGAGTAACAAACATCCACACTAACAAACATTCGCATTTATAATAATCTAGGTATTATTATAAATGCGAATGTTTGTTAGTGTAGATAGATTTCTGATTAACAAATTCTTAATACATAATAATATGAGCTAAGTAAATTTATTTATTAAATACATTTCTTTCAATGGCTAAACTACTACTTGACACAACTTCTTTTCTAAGCAATTGACATCGTAACTTAGTTCCTTCTTCAGGTAGTCCCAGCATAAAACGTTTGGACAAACCGAACTACTGTAGGATTTGTACTCCTAATACAGATGGACCAACCAAGACCTGGTAACGTAATAACAATGTAAATTTCATCAGCTGAGCGTTCATGTTCATTGTAATGGCTCTTTTCAGTCCTGTCGAATGTAGTCTACGTAGAGGCCATTCCCGTATTTTACAAAGAATTAGTGAGTCTGTTTCCTGACAGAATGCAGTCAGCACTATATTTAGAATAAAGTTCATGCCTTCCATGACCAGTCGCTTAGGGCTGCTGACAATCTTTGTCGTAAGGAATGAGCGTAGATGGTAACATGCGGTGTTATTTGATTGGCCAGTGGATACTACCTGAAGCGTGGTCTTTCATTTTTTCTGGCTAGCCATCTTAGAAATTTCTTCTTCTTTTCACAAATGTATTTTTGTCACACAAAATTTGAATAAATTAGCAATAATACTTCCATAAAGCATATTTGGTTAATATAATACCAAAATAGCACTTTTTATTTAACTTAATGGCTATGTAGTAAAATCATCTGTTTGAAGTTTGAAATAAAACATAAATGAAAACGTCAATTGTATTGAACTTTCACAAATTATGTGTCAAAATAAAAAGTAATTTACGCATAAAATAAGAGTATTTAAGGAGTAGGTATTGATATCAACTCCGGAGAAAATCAGCTCCAAAATAATTTACATTCCCTTTTTAGCTCGTTATAGTATAAATTTCTATAAAATACGAAACACGTCTTCCATCAATTATGTTAATAATGCTATATACCAAATTTTAAGTTGATCGGACCAAGGAGTCATGTTGTCCAATACAAACTTTATCCTCCTTTTTTATACCTTTGGAAGTGGTATTTGCAAAAATGTTAAAATTACTTTTTTCAAATTGAACAAACAACGCTCATGCTTAGTTTCATCATCGTACCACTAACCGTTTAAGCAATATTTGATAATAACTTTGGGTCTAGGGATCGAACCGAAAAATTATGTTTGGTTTGAATTCTAACTTTTCCGGGATAAAAAGTACCCAATGTGGTGCCCAGGCTCTTAAAGAATAATTATACCAAGTTTCGTCGTAATCGAACCGGTAGCTTTTGCGTGATGCCTGAACAAACAGACAGACAGACAAAATTTTTTTTAATCACATTTTTGGGTTCGGTGTTGGTCTAGTAGGTAACACCCCCTGATATTTTTTTTTTTGATATTTTGAATGTACAGAATTTTCATTTCTACAGATTTATTATAAGTATAGATAGATAGACGATGAGTTACTTTACTTGTCTGAGAAGAATAAAATCTAAATGGCCCTTAAATCAGTTTTTTTACAGTCCTAAAATTTGTACTGTAAGGGACATTTTTTTAACGATAGAGACATTTAAGTACCTATATCTACCAATCGATAGAGCTCGAAATTCTGAATCCAATGATATATATAACTCATTTTCGCCAAAATGTCCCTTACGTTAATTCTTCTCTCTGGTGTCGATATTTATAATTATAGTCACGCCTTTATTCACGAAAGGGTAGGCAGAGGTAAACTGTTAGTTCGTCCTCATTTCACTATTGGTTTTTCTTACATGTAATAGATGTTGAGCGTATTGCCGTGCTGAAATGAACAGGCGCAGGTTGTGCCAGTATTCAGTGTTGAAAATTGTCAAAGGTGAACTTAACGACCGCCATGTTACTGATAACCGGGACCAACGCACCAACATATGCGAACGTTACAAAGTAATGTTCACTCATCTGAGTGCCTAGTGTAAATTTTTCGCGAGAGCTACGTGATTCATGGTGAAGCGCGTAAATTTGTATGGAACCGACACAAGTTCCAGCACTTACAGCTAGGTGGCGGTGACTCGATTCCATACGAATCGGCGTTAACGCACTCGCCGTGAACACAAATTAGAGATAGCCGTGAATGTAGGCAGACGTACACCAAAACTCGCACTTCGTACTCTGAGTACCGGACATAGCACATTACTAAATAATCTTTTCCAGTTGAAAGAGCACTGAATCCAACTAAATGTGTTTTCGAGTCACTTCTGAATCGGCTGTGAATCTATTCCCATAATATCTGGGACTTCCCGAGGACTCGCTAGCGATCGACTCGGTACTTATATACCTAGTCGCGCTTGTTTGAAAGTAAGTAAGTAGGTAGATAAATATACTTTTATAATCTGTTACATAGGTACGTAACATTATTCAGGAGCAGTTAGGATGCGACACGTGCTGTCCCCTTGGATTACAGCTAAGATCTAATCCCTAATAGCGAAAAAGGCTGCAGCAAAGTGTAAGTTCAAGCGAAGACTCTCACCTGAAAATCGTGAGAAAAATGTAGCTTTGAGAAATCTCTGCAGTAAGGTGTATAGGAAAGCCCAACGCCAACATATCCATAAGTCGGTTCAGAAGTTTTTAGTTGTAGTTTTCAGCGTTTTTAGAAACTTCCAGATCTTGGCAGGGGCCCTGCCAAGATCTGGAAGTTTCTAAAAACGCTAAGAGTTGGAAAGCCTAAACAACAGGAAATTCCAAAAAGACTCGATATGCGTGCTTTACAATATCTTTTATCGCGTCCAACTCCTTCCTTTCGACCGTTTCTTTTTGAACTATTTTCTGCTTGTGATGTTAAGAGGTGCATAATGTAGCTTACTTCAAACGCAGTTGGTACTGACAGCTTGAGTCGGAACATGGTCGTGCCTATTCTGGATGAGATACTTCACATATTGAGTTATATCTTTAACTACTCCTTAACATGCCATACATTTCCGACAATGTGGAAAGAGGCACAAATTATCCCCATTCCCAAAAAGCCTAACCCTGCATCCTATGCTGAGTATCGTCCCATATCCATTTTACCTTTCCTTTCAAAAGTCCTGGAACGGCTTGTACACAACCAACTTAATGCATTCCTTACAAGAAGTCAGCTACTTAATCCTTATCAATCCGGCTTTCGTCCAGGATATAGCACCACCACTGCGTTAATCAGTGTTACTGATGACATTAGACGGGGCATGAAGAATGGAAATGTTACTGTAATTTCCCTACTTGATTTCAGCAACGCCTTGAAAACAGTGGATTTCAAATCCTGCTCGGCATATTGCGCTTGATTAACATATCTCCAACAGTTATTGAGTGGTTACATAGTTACCTGTATGTATGGTCGGCGTCAGCGTGTACGCATTGAAGAATCATTTACTTCGTGCGACACGACTGTGGGCGTGCCTCAGGGTGGCATTTTATCACCATTACTTTTTTCTAGAGCCACAAATTATCCCCATTCCAAAAAAGCCTAAATCCAAAAGTTCATCTTATCCTAATCCATCTCTAAATCTTTAGTATCATCCTACCACCTTTATGCAGATGATCTACAGATTTATATGCAAGCTCCAGTCCATGAAATCAGCGAAGCTATATCAATCATTAACTCTGATTTAAGGCGAATTTGTAGGTGGAGCAAGCAACATGGGCTTAGTGTAAACCCTTCGAAAACTCAGGTGACAATTATTGATAGTTCCAAGATGGCGTCACAAATTGATCGGACACAATTGCCTGACATCATATTTAATGGAGTTGCGTTACCCTTAAGCGCAACTGTCAAAAATCTGGGTATTCTGGTAGATGACACTCTTTCTTGGCGACCCCAATTGCAAAAGGTAAGCCGGAAGCTGTTTGCATCTGCATCTGCAGGATCTTTGTGTCGATTACGCAATTTCTTACCAACGGCTACCAAAATTGCGCTTGCACAATCTCTCCTTCTTCCCTCTCTCCTTCTAGATTATGCTTATGTCAGCTATCTCGATATCACTAAAGAGCAACTTGACAAACTCGAGTGCCTACAAAACTTATGCATAAGATTTATATTTGGATTACGCAAATATGATCATATTACTGAATATCGCAATTTGCTCGAGTGGCTACCAATCCGCCTTTGACGAAATACTGATATCCTTTCTATACTTTACAAGATACTGTTCAATACTCAGTCCCCAACTTATCTCAAAGAACGATTCATGTTCCTAAATGACATACATTCAAGATCCTTGCGGTCATCGGAATCTTTGGTATTGGCTGTTCCCACTCATTCCACTAGCTTCTACAATAAATCGTTCACCGTACAGGCTGTACGGTTGTGGAACGCGCTACCACTAACGATTAGACGGGTTTGGTAGCTCCCACAGGAACCCGCACAAAATAACGGGATCAAAAGTATCCAAAAACCTTTCTCGGACTATAAGCTCAGAATGTTCCAAGTATCATTCAAATTGGTTCAGTAGTTTCGGCGTGATACTTATTCACACACACACACAGACAGACAGACATGAAAAAGTTAAATTACATTTTCGGCTTCAGTATCGATTAGAGAACGCCCTACAATTAAAATTTTCAAAATATCTTCCATACAGACTCTCGGCCCTCTACAGTTTTATTATATGAAATATGTATAGATAGATTATTATCGAAATAGTCGAAGCCCTAACATCAAAGACGCATCGAACGAATGCGTGCTATAACACAGCAGGTTACAAAGAAAACATTCTCAGTTAACTAAATAGGTATATCAATACCTAATTTCTCACGTTGTTTGGAATGATTTGACGGCTGGTGAGCATGTAACCACTTGTTAGTCGATACAATAAAAAGTTCAAAAGCCTGTGAAGCGACAATAGTTCTACAATGAGAGTTCGTGGGAACAAAGCAAGGTTTTGGCAGTTCGAGCTGGTGGCTGGTGTCGGTGAAAGAGTCTGGTAAAATGATTTCGTGACCGAGTTTAATGGGTCATGAAGCATTCGTTTGCGATTCGTCTCGTCGTGCCAGTGCGGACAATGGACGGTCGTGCCTCCTGCCCTCTACGCCCTCCCCTCCCCGGCCCGTGACACTTGACATAGGAACCCGCACTCCACGACCTTTAAATATTTCCGCGTACACCTTTTTTATATTGTAAAGCGTGGCCTACGCATCGAAGTATCGACCATCGAAGCACATCGGTCCCTGACTTTCAAATTAGGATTAAAAATCGATGGTATATTCTAATCATGACTTCTGTTTTATAAAAAGACGTATATTTACCTACTAGCATGTACCTAACATTATATTGTTATACTAGCTGTTGCCCGCGACTTCGTACGCGTGAAAATTATGTTAAAATGCCAATTTGATTGCTCTCTGCTCAGCCCCTAGGATATGTAGCGTGATAATATATAGCCTATTTTAAGACCCTACCCCTAGGCTAATTTGAATCAAATCTATTGAGTACTTTTCGAGATCCTTCCGGACAAAGCAAAGCAAACAGACAAACAGATAAACAGACAAACAGACAAAAAAATTTCTAACTATATTTTCGGCTTCGGTATCTTATGTCGAACACCCAGCGAGTATTTTTTTTTAAATATTTCCAATGTACAGTTTTGACTTTTCTATCATTTTATTATATGTATGTAGATTGTTTAAGTGCTCTAGTGTCTTACACATATACATACATATGGTCACGCTTTTATCCCCGAAGGGGTAGGCAGATATATATTACATGCCCACATTTCACCTTTGTATAATTTGTCCCAAGTAATAGGTGGTGAGCCGTATTGCCGTGTTTAAATGGACAGGCGCAGGTTCTGACTGCCTGCTGTTGAAATAAAGCCTTCAACTTAGCTTAACGACTGCCATTTTACTGGTAACCAGGACCAACGGCTTAACGTGCCTTCCGAAGCACGGAAACGCTCAAATAAATGTCACAAAGTGATCACATGGATGGTCACCCATCCATGGACCGGCCATAGTGAAAGTTGCTTACTGCAGTGATCGTTTACAGAACACTGAGTCCGCGGGGCCACGAGCGCTTCCTTAGTGTCTTGTAGGTGGAAATTCCACCTTGCATATCAAGTGCATTTTTGTGTTAGAAATGATTACCTTTACCTTAGGGATTTTGGTAGGCCGTTGCTAACTTTCTACCAGAGTTCATATTCCGAAATCTCCGGACCAGTAATGCTGTATTTCTTGTGTTTTATCCACACACTATTATTTATACACACATATAATCACGCGTTCCCGAAGGAGTAAGCAGATGCTGTATCTATAATTTCATTCCTTAGGAATGTATTGGTTTACCTACTGTGTACTTATTTCACATTTACATTTTCAGTAAACAGCTGTGAACTTAATTCAGTAGATCCACGAAAGTCCGTTCGCGGTCAACGGCGATTGATTTTTTTATTTAGGTTATATGGGTTATTTTCGAAATAAATTATGTAATGAACTGTGATGCTGGAGGGATTGTATAAATAAGCAGACGTATCAAACAGTCACGGTTACCACAAGGAGTATGATATTAGGTACTTATTTGTATTTTCGCTCTTCCATGACTGTGGATGGGGATGTCTGTGGAGAGGTAGACCGAGGATTACTGGGCCTCGATTTATTTCTAGTTATACAAGCCTTGGTCCCCACTTTGCTTTTATTATATGGTACTAACTGTTACCCGCCGCGTCGTCCGCGAAGAAGTCTTATCGCGTAAAATCATTACCCTCCTTTTGTACAGTCAGTTGAAAAGTAGCCTATGCCTTCCCTTGGACTCAAACTATCTCTATACCAAATTTCATCAAAATTGGTTCAGTGGTTTAGGCGTGAAAACGTAACAGACAGACTGCCAGACAGAGTTACTTTCGCATCTATAATATTAGTAGAGATTTAAAAGCAACGCAAGAGATCGTTCTTCAAGTTAGGGCGTGGGGTGATGGGGTCATAGTTTTGTAAGCAACCAAGAGTAAAGGTGCGGGTAGTGATAATTACCTACTTGTGTAAAGGATATTAAAAAAATATAAATATATATTTCAAACGGGTTTCTAAGTAGGTGATCGGTGATCGCGAACATTTTCGATGTGTGTAGATTTGGGACGCTCAACACAATAGCAAACTTTCTTTTGGGAACAAATGCGAGAGTGAAGTACTTCTTATGACACCGAAATTTTAACAATGAGTCAATCACGTGGATCAGTTAAAATATTCATAGCTTTAAAGCGGAGGCGTAATCGATTTTAACTTCGACGCATTCGGTGTTGTGACGGTGCGCGGCGCCGCACTGAGCAGATGAAAGTGCTCGATATGATGAACTTTATTATGTGTATGATTGTGAGTCACAATGATATGTTCTTTCCCATACGGCTTAGTTAATCTTTAGACACATACAATTAATTTCAACCACACGTATTTGGGTCTGTATCATGTAAATGTAAACTCTACAGGCATCTACATTGTATTTAAACCTTCCTATGATTGCAATTATATTTAAGTGATTTCAATAATAGCTTACAGGAGGAACTTCGTGACCCCCGCTCGTTGCTTGGTGTTTAATTCTCCCGTAACCTATAGGTAAAGAGGCGCGCGTGGCAACACCCTGAGCCTGTATCTGCTATGGCGACATGCGACATCTAGCCTGGAATCGTTACCCAGGTTCACGCCCATGGTTGATGGAGATTGTTCTTCCATAGCGTTTTCAGCTTCGTTTTCGTCCCTATTTATACACCACCTCCTTTGCTATATCACCTTATTAAACAAGGCGACTAAGTTCGTAGAATCGACCATAGCCAGAACTTTGACTTGCAGTATGTGAGTTTCGACTCCCATGGTCGTCACTAAGCTATGTAGTTCGTTGGTCGGTCCGCGCAGGGCAGTACGCAGGGGTGTATTGGTGTAGCACACGGTGAGTGCCGGAGGTCACTAAAGCCGGTAGTCGAGGTTATGGGTGTGCCAGTCACCGTTTTTGCTAAGTCCGCTGCTCCTCTACTTGTTGTGGTGCTTCTTGCTCCAGTGCCTCTCCATGCTTCAGGTGTAGTGCTGCAAAGGTCCTCGACTCCAGGTCGTATTTACGTGACCTGGTTGGGGCACTCCCGGCTTTCAAATAAAAAAAAAAGACGTGTGGCACTCGGGGACTGCCGCGGTAAAGCTATTACATAGCATTTTTTACCAACTATGCTAGTATAATTATTTCTATATAAGAATACTAGCTGATGCCCGCAGCTTCGCCTGCGTAAAATTTGTTACCGCGGGAAGTTATTCCCGGGATAAAAGGTAGCCTATGTGTTATTCCAGACTATAATGTATCTCCGTACCAAATTTCAGCCCGATCCGTTCAGCGGTTTGAGCGTGAAAGAGTAACAAACATCCACACTCACAAACTTTCGCATTTATAATATTAGTAAGAAGTAAGATTTAGGCCTATGTTCAACAAAGTAAAGTACCAAGTGCCCCCTTTTGATCGAGTTACCTTAAACGCGAGATGCCAATGAAGGTGTTCTGCCTAAAAATAAGATTTGCCTAAAAAGCTGTTTGCCTTAAATGAGAAATGCCGATGAAGCTGCATGTCTGAAATGTGAAGTCGACTAAGAAGCACATTGCCTAAAGTCGTTGCCTATGAAGCAAAATATTTAAGTGGTTAAATACCTACGCAGCAAAGTGCCTAAGTAGTAAAATGTTTTCAAACTAAAATACCTAAGCGGTTAAATGCCTTATGTAATGTAATGTCTATGTCTGTAAATATCATAATTGTAGCATTGGTCACTTGAAAACTTTTCCGTCAACAATAGTGTAGGTAAGTACTGGCCACTTGTAAGTAACAAATTGTGACTATTTTTTCATCATCAATCCAACCAACAGGAAAAATGGTAGGAAAATATCCGCGTTGTCCGATCCGTCCAACAAAGCACAGAGGGTTCGACCCCGACACCTGCCTAGTTTTCCATAGAGATTAGCAAATATGGTCCCAGTAGCCGTTCATTGGCATCTTACTTTTAAAGAAGAATTACCCCCTTTTGATCGACATAAGAAGGTAATTCTTTTCTTCGCTGCCAATTTTGCTAAGGCTATGCAGACATTAAATTTATTATATTATTTCAGGTAATCGGCTTCCTAGTCATTTTACTTTTCAGGCATGCTGCTTCATTGTCATTTCTCGTTTAGAGCAAACAGACATCTCGGTCATCTTGTATTTCTGGCAAACTGCCTTATAGTTAAATTAAATTTAGGCAATGTGCTTCTTAGTCGACTTCACATTTCAGACATGCAGCTTCATCGGCATTTCTCATTTAAGGCAAACAGCTTTTTAGGCAAATCTTATTTTTAGGCAGAACACCTTCATTGGCATCTCGCGTTTAAGGTAACTCGATCAAAAGGGCAAGTGCCTACTTGACTGTGGACATTTGGGCTTTTGGAATTTTGTTTTAGAACTTTTTAAGAAGAACAATTATTTTGTAATAAATTATTTTTATGTAACTTCAACCATTTACGCAGAGGCGCAACGGATACTCTTATTACGATTAAATGTTTTCCGTTTTCGAAACATTCCTCATTGCTGCACCACTCCTATTAATCTTCGCATTATGTTATGTAGCCTATAGCCACTATCAATAAATGTACCTACTTACTATCGAACAGTTTTTGAAAGCCTACCAGTAGTTTCAGTAAGGCTTGCCTTGGTATGATGTGATTCATGGTCCCTTTGCAGCGTGTGTCCAATCCAGCGCAGCAGCTACACTTCCGACGTTTGATCTGTTGGGGTCTCACTGCAGCGTTCCAATAGTCTTACGTTCGTGATGTTCTCGGGCCCATATGTACCGAGGATCCATTGGAGGCAGCGTTTGACGAAGACTTATAGCTGGTAGCTGGTGCGAAATGTCTTTACTTTAGTGACCTTCCATGTCTCGCATCCGTATAGCAGTTAGCAGTACAGTTTTAACGTTTACTTTGTTATGAGTTTCACTCTTCGTGTCTATTTTCGCAACTGCCTACGGGGCGCAGCTGTGTAAAGGTTATTCTGGCATTGGCGAGACTCGAAATGATGTAGGGTACTCTTCTATTCCATCAGTTTCTGACACGACACTCCCGAGGTACGTGAATTAGTGCCTCCACCACATCTCTTGCGTCTGTCGATTTTAATTTCAGTCCAGCCATTCGCTGCCTCATCCTGCTCGTTGTCCTGCACGTTGTCCTGCAGACATGCATGACGGCGTGTGTGTGCCTCAGCAGGCACAGGACATCGGCATCATTAATATCCTCCAGGATATCAGTATAGGCCCCATTCTATGCCGCGCCGATTGTTCTTTGCGGTATTCAGCATTATACCATCTATTTTCTATGGATGGTTGTTAACTATCCTGTTATCTTCATAACGATCCTCTAAGGTAGGTACAGTATGTATTTTCAAAAGAGTTTGTGAACTCTATTTTTAATTTCTTTTTCAGAATATTGATGACATTTGATTGATGTCATTTTATACACGTTACGTCTACTACATTGATACATGTAATAAAATTCTAACACGCCGGTGTTTGTATGTAAATTGTTTATACTGAGGAAAATTCTATACTGAGGAATAGTTTTAACCATTAAGCTCTATTTTGATATAGCATACAGGGCAGATTTACACGCTACTTGATGAGTATGATTAATAAATACCTCTAATTTCATAGACCTTGTGTGACGTAAACAAAGTTGCGAGGGTCAGCTAGTTAAAAGATAAAACAATAGGTTTCTTCTTTCTACTTAAAAACTATTTTTACAAATTTTATGGTAATAATAGACATTCTTTGAAATATGCATGTATGGTATTGTTGTGACTTTTATGACACGTTTAAAGTACATAGGTATGGGATAGATGGCGCTCGCGGCTACGTCAGCGTGAAATTTTCTTCCCGCTTCCCATGGGAACGTACTCCCGGGTTTGGTTATCTTTATAGCAGTATTATATATAAATTAACAAAACAAAAAATGATACTGCATTGGTGATAATAATAATAAAATGTATGTATATAGAGTACTCACTCATTTTCTTTCACTATTTTTCGTGACTTTCTACATTAATAAATGCACTTTGTTTATTTATATTTAAAACACTTTTTACACAAATTATACGAGTACAGTTCACTGTTGTACATAGATGATGAATACCTATACACGTATAGTCGAATTTTTATTTAGACGAAGTAAATTGACAGCAACTAATGTAATTGACAGCATCGAAATTGTCATTTCACATTAAGAACTCTAAATTCGACCAACACTCTTAATTCAACTTTGGTCGAGTGGTTAAGACGCGGATCGGTACGCAGAAGGCGCAAGATCGATTCTGGGTTCAAGCATCAATTTTTGGATTATTTGACATAATAATAATAATAATATATAACGACTGCAGAGTTCATAATTGACGTAAACAAAAAAATTATAAATTGCTAGACTAGATACACGAACGTGGCCGAAGGTACTGAGAGTGTGACTCGTTTTCGTGACACAATTTCTGGATTCGGTCTCCACGCAAGGCCCGCGATAGAAGCTATGCAATAGCTTAAAAAATATTTGATGACCCTTATAACAATACCTAGTCACAGAAGAGCTGTTTTGAAGTCTCTAATTAGGCAAAAGGGCTTACCCGCTTGAGCATACACTTTCCATCATAAGACTGGTTTCTGAAGAAGGCCGCTTCCGCGGTACGTTGCCGTACTTTTATGCTTTTACATTGAACGTCTTCAGCTGTGTTCTTCGTGGTCCCCTCATGGTACGTCAATGATGTCATCGACGCAGTACGTCAACAATTACGCCCTGGAAAGAAAACCGCGACGATCCCGGCGATCCAGGTGGCCCCCTCACATGAAAACCCTTGTTCTCCGATAAATGTCACTATTTGTTCTTGTAACCGTCCTTGCAGTTATATCGGACGTCCCTTATCTACCATATATTTCGGTAAGATTTACAGAAATCCAGCCCGGGAGCATACGTAGGTATAGCATACAGCGTCTCTGGATTTCAGGCACAATACAGATACATGATGAATTTGTTTTTTGTGTTTCAGACGAGTGTGGTGCGAATGCGAACGTTATAAGTAGTCGCAACCATCATGTTTATCTCACCTATAATGTTATTCTTTGTAAATCACAGAGTTTTGTCTTACCTACGGTAGATCTATACACAAGGCTATACTGCTTCATCCAGGAATCCCTAATTAGTTTTGTTTTTATGAAGTTGGCAATTTATGCCTACTTACTATTCGTTGGCCTGAAATTATTTAGGAGTTACGGAAAGAGCAAAGTTAAAAAAAACCGTATACCTATCATTCTATCAAATGTGTTAAAATTATCATTTGATAGGTAGGTACCTATAACTCCAGGTAAGGTAACGCAGACAAAATGTAAAGTAGGACGATGGATTGGTCCTGAGTGTTACCATTTATTCTCATACGCATATTAGCATCACAGACTTGATAAAAAGCTGTTTGTCGATGCATCACATTGTGAATGTATGGTTCAGGAGCATCTCGTAATTGTTGCACATCAATCTCCGTTCGCAGTTGCAAAAACAAAGCATTTGTTATTGAAGACATTATGATTCGGTAACCGGAGCTGTTATTGTGATTTATACCGACCATTCGAATTGCTACATTATACAGAACGAAATGCATGAAAGTTCAACGACGATTCTTGTTTAATTCAAAATGGATGATGTTAGTGTTCACCGAGTGTCATTTATAAGTTTTGTTTGCCTTTGTTTATACATTTGTAGCGAGTCAACATCATTATGCGTACATATGGTGTCAAATAAGATTAGCAAAATGATGATTTTTTTATTGAATCGATACCTACACACGCCCAGGTGACACAAGTTATGAGAATCAAAGATGCATCAAAATCATTTATAAATACGGTTGTTGACTGAATGCCAGACGGTTTCATGTATAATTTATGTTCTTGTCTAGATTTCCCGTTCAATGAATAGAACATCTAGGAACAAATTGACGGACAACATTAGGTAAATCATAAATTTACTTAAATGTTTTTGTGAGTTGATAAATTTCCATGTTTCAGCAGACAGATGTGCCGATGAAAAGTGTGATGATATAGCAACCGGACACCAAAATTGAATTTAATGTTATGCGTTATGAAATATTAATGGAGCATCTGCTGGACTTGCGACTCGAGCGGGGCAAGGCGGCGAGGTGCGGGCGTGGGCTACCGCCGCATATGCAATGGCGTCTCCTGCGCCGCCGGCAGGCAAATCGATGCTAATGTGGCACTCGCTGAATATAGTTAGGTACGCGTGACGGGTCAAGTGTCTGTTCGTTGTATCACTTGTGTCACAAGTTGTTACCTTTAAAGCAATCATTATTTTTAGGGTTTCGACGATAGGACATTTTTGTCTTTTCGTCTGTCGATCCACTTTACTCAGAGCATTTAAATACTACGTTCTTAATTACTAAAAAATTATAATGTGAATCACTCTGAGAAATTACGAATAGTTAAATTCATTTCGATTAATCACGTCGACAAAAAGATAGACGATTAAATGACAAACATAAATGAGCTATTGATGAAATTGCAGTGTACTGGAAATTTCTTATCGCCTGAAACACGCAGAATCGAAGTCGAAGAAGTTACAATAGGTACCAAGATGATGTTAAGACTTGTAGAGTTCAAACTCAATTAATATTTATTTCACATAAAGCTTTCAGAAAGCACTTGAAAAACGTCAAGAATGAAACCAATAGTAGATTCCTCCAGACTCCGTCTTGAGAAGAACCGGCAAGAAACTCAGCGGGCTTTTCTTTTTAGCTCTCTCCATCCTGGTGAAGGTTTTCCTGTGACTCCTGGATCCGTCCATGTACCTATATAATACTTCCTTACTGTAGGATTTCCTACTAAGCAAACCCGTCAATAAAATACAAGTAATAACAGTATCAAATAATAATGAAGTGTATCCATTCACTAAATCAACTCAACAATAATTGGTAAAGCACCCTGAATGAGTTACGCAACAATGATGAGTATTGTTACACTCCCTAGCGGGTAGTTTTCCCACAGCTCCCACGAGGGTCACTGGTGAGACAATATTGTGAGTGACAGTGGCTGCGCAGGCGCCGCGCTCCATCTGCTCGCTGTCGTGGGAGTGCGTGCGAAAACCGATCGCACCAGCCAGCGCCAACAATAACACACAAATCAACGAGCCGACCGGCCTCACCCCTCTGGAAGCTGTGGGAACCGAACAATTAATAATATCATTCGCAAATCCCTATCTAAATCTAAACAAACCGTACTCGAGTGCGATGTGGGGTGGGATAATGGGTAAGCTTTTCTATACAAGCACACTGACCGGAAGCGACGCACTATTGAACAATGAAGCATACAGTAAACAGATCATATTACCCTTCAAATATGTTTAAGTACATGGGATTTCATTTTCTAGATTTTTCTAAGTTTCATAACGATATTTTTCTTTGCATTTCGACTTCGACCTTATTAACCATTAAGAATAACTAAAAAACTCAAAATTTCGGTCTAATATAGTACAACATTTTCGTAGTGACTACAGGTAGATATGCTTTCCATTTGATATGACATACCTACATAAACATTGTGGTAAACAAAATGAACTATTTAATTCATATAGGTACAGCAAACTTAGACGCATATAACACTATAACTACTACGTAAGTTTTAAAGTATAATAAGTAGATAACTATAAAAAAAAAAAAATTAAGCTAATATTAAAACTAAAGACATGCACCACATGTGCGTTACACATCCACAAAGAATAAGATCGTCTTTCAGTAATATACCATCGCATAATTTGATGAAAGGCGGTCAAGGATAGGATATCAGTCTCTCCACATAGCAACGTTGTTTTTCAAAGGACCTTTTTTGTCGTGTGGAAATCCGTCGAGTTGAGTGTAGTCGTGTAAAGTAGGAGTGTAGTCGGTACACTGACGGTATTATCCGCCATATTCCAGTAGTAGTAGTAGTACTGGGACAAATCCCAGTAGTTCTGGAACTACTCGGATACGAGGGACGCTCGCAAGGATGTCCCAAGTTTTAAAGGAGTAAGGCTCCTTTTAGTTAGCCTTTGAGAGAATGGTGACCATAACCGTGTCTTAGGAGCGAGTCCTTTTTACGTTAAAATTGGCAGTGATATCCATTTCTATTCATTAACTACACAAATGGAATAGATTATTCCCTAGATGACTTCGACTCAGTGTGCTTGCAACAGCAGTTACTGCTGTTGCAAACACACTGAGTCGAAGTCACCTAGGGAGCAACTGTTGCTGCTTGCTGAGGCCTGACGTACGACTTCCGGGTCGGAACGAAATATTTGTGATCCGTACATTAAGATTTCGGTTTTTGGTTGTTTTTAGGGTTTCGTAGCCAAATGGCAAAAACGGAACCCTTATAGATTCGTCATGTCTGTCTGTCTGTCTGTCTGTCCGTCCGTGTGTCACAGCCACTTTTCTCCGAAACTATAAGGCCTATGCCATTGAAACTTGGTAACTAGATGGAACCGCATTAAGATTCTTATATAAAACTAGAAAAAAAGCAGTAAATTTTGGGAGTCCCCATACTCAGAACTGAAACTCAACATTTTTTTTTTCATCACACCCATACGTGTGGGGTATCTATAGATAGGTCTTCCAAAATGCTGTTGAGGTTTCTAACATCATTTTTTTCTAAAGTGAATAATTTGCGCAAGAGGGACTTCCAAAGTCGAAAAATGAGTGTCCCCCCCCTCTAACTTCTAAACTAAGAGAGTGATAAATCTAAAAAAAAATATGGTGTACATTGCCATAAAAACTACCAACGAAAATTGGTTTGAACGAGATAGAGCTGGTAGTTTTTTTTTAATACGTCATAAACCGCAATTTTTGGTTAGAAAAATCACTACCACTGCGAACGTGTTAAAACATCAATCAAAGTTACAACGAACTATAAGAATTTTTATATTATGTTACTTGCTGCTACGAAACCCTTCATGGGCGAGTCCAACTCGCACTTGGCCGGTTTATTTTAAGTAGGTTTTTATAAATATTTAAATTTGTTTGTATGCAGTATATAACCACGGTATATGATGCCGTGTAAAAATATCTCACAATATTAATTTATTTACATAGGTATATATCTTGCTCTGGGACAATCGGTGATGGGATACTGTATAACAGTTTGGGCAGGCCTCCGTCACTCTCTACAATTCGTTTTATAAGCACCTACTCCTAAGTATTATGACGCAGAACTAACGTGGCCGACCGGCAGAGGGCTGCCACACGCCAGACCGAGCGAAGTGCGCACAACCAATGTACATTTCCCGAGTAAAATAATATTTCGCTTTATTTAGTCTTGCTTTTTTTTCATCTTACTTCTTACTAATATTCTAAAATTAATTGCGAATGTGTTTGAGTGCGGATGTGTAGATCTGTGAATGTTTGTTACTCTTTCACGCTCTAACGGCTCAACGGATCTGGCTGATATTTGATACAGGGATAGATTGTAGTCTGGAATAACACATAGGTTACTTTTTATCCCGGGAAAAAGTTCCCATTGGAAGCGGGAAAAGGAACAAACTTTACGCGGGCTGAGCTGCGAGCATCAGCTAGTTATAATATAAATCTTATGTAAAGAAGAAGAAGTTATTTAAGGTTTTTTTCAGACACTGTGTTTATTGTTTTTTGTAGTTATATGTATTTTTGTTACGTGCTTACAACCCTAATGTTGTCAATAGTTGTCACTCGATGACGCAATCATACGGTGTGCGCACGAATCTCGACTCTCGGAATACGTCGTAGAGCATTTTTTCCACTGTAGCGATATGTTATAGCTAATATTTTTGAGGTTAAGTATGGGAGTGATGTATCTGTTACGTAGTAACTATTATTTAATCTGTGGTTTGGGGGGCAGTTCATAAAACTTCAATGCTGCGCCTAGAGCGGGCCCAAAGGGCCGTTCTCAAAGTCTTGTCTAAAAAGCCTATCAGGTTTCCCACAGACACCCTATATTCACTTTGCAAGGTACTGTCGCTAAGACAATTCATACTGCGGTACTTCGCAAACATAAACAGCTTCCCTACACCTACAACATAAACATAAAAAACTCTTTATTGCACACCAGGAAATACATTTAAGTAGTCTTTACCTACACTGTTCAAATAAGCGTCGGTCCGACAGGGTTTGCCCGATACTGCATTGTACTACGGATGTTGCAGGTCGTCACTTTCGGTATATCAGTTGCAGTTTGTACAATAAATTAAACAAATTGTTAAGCATTTATCAATTATCACCGAATAAATTGCAAATCATGCTTGCAGAGTTTTTAAAATCCCTTATTTATTCGGACACCGAGGACCTGATACCGATTGGAAACCTAATATGAATAAGTCTTACAGAGGGAAACACCCACGTATAGACAACGCACAAACACACACACACACACACACACACACACACACACACACACACACACACACACACACACACACACACACACACACATACACACACACACACACACACACACACACACACACACACACACACACACACACACACACTCGCATTTACATAGGTTTTTTAAATTGTATAATTCTAGTAGGTGCCAATATACGCCACTATTAGTTTAGTTTGCATACATTGTGTGATTGCAATTATGTTACATTTATAAGGAGGGCGTTGATAGCAGCGACACAGTACTATTACTTTTGTAGCTATCATCGTATTTAAATTTTAGTGGATAACGTGTTAATCATCGTATTTAAATTTAAGTGGATAACATGTTATTGAGATGAAGTAAATAAATAAAAATAGAAATAGAATATCTTAGTTTCAGCTCAATTCATTGACATAGATATGCCCAGCGTGATTATAATAAAGACGGCCAAATTGTTCAAAGTTCTGACTCAATATTTGTGTGACCCATAAATGTTTGTCTCAAGAGTCTGGGTGTTTCTATGTATAATATGTATGTATTTAAAAAAGTATATAAGTATTAATATCCGTGGTCTGATACCCATAACACAAGCAGGTTATTACTAGCTTACTTTGGGATCAGATAGCGTTGTGTGAGATGTCTGTGAATATTTATTTATTTTTAATTGCATAATGAATGCTTTAGAATAAACAAAGTACATACGAGTATACGACATCAGTTTGATTTTCATAGGATAGGAAAATTTAGGACACTGACAGCATATACGTTATAAGATACCTATTCGAAATTTTGAAATATCATACATAGAACTATTAACAACTTGCGGGTAGTATCATCCCCGATCAAAATCGCTATGCAACAGCAGTCAAATGTTAACTAAAGTGCAACATAACATTAATTAAATGACGTAACATACTGGGTCGGTATGGCCACGTAGGGGTGGCGACCATCACCTGACGCCCGCGATGAACTGTGCGTGACCGCAACCAACGCGTGCGCATATGACGATGATACTATCATTTAAATTTTGATAATGTGTATTAATTAAAAATTGGTGCTCTTTGTATGGTTTTGTAGATCGTCTTTGTCGTGTTGGATGTATATTGCTATACAGAGAAATACCATTTTTGGGTACTTTATCTTCAATTTAATTATTCTTATGGCCTTTATACTCTACGTAGCAAATGTGTCTAAAATATGATAATGTACGTTGTACGAGCCAATGATGCTTGTACGGCAAATTTATATGAATATAATATTCGCTTAAGTTAACAAACCTTTCAGTCCTCTTAAAATATCCATATCGGACTTATGTTTAGGTGAATTCAAAAATTAAACGTTTTCAATCCCAACATCGTTTTGGTCCTTCGAGCCGGATTTACTACTTACTATTTCTATATAAAAACAAAAATAAGGACGTTGGGATGCCTAAATTTTTGCATGTTATTGCCAAACTCAACTCTCTACCAGTTGAGCAAAACGCATTGAAAGGAATGCTATTTCAAGAGTGTGTGGAATGAGAATCAAATTCGTAGACACCATCCGTTATGAACAACATCTATAACAAACCTTGTTGATAAAAAATAATATAAAAGAGTTGTTACATAGCCTCTATTACATAGTAACTAATACACAATAAGTAAGTAGTGTTACGGGCCATAAGTTTTTCGATTAGATCGCGCGTGCCGGGCGCAACTGTCAGCAGTCGCGTGCCCGCTTAATAAGCTCTTAATGAAATTAACGACTGTGCCATATTGATGGGGATGACCAACAAAAACGTAACAATTACAAATTTAGCCTGTTGTTTGATGCACCACCCTCTGTTGTTGTATAAATTACCTGCATGCTTGTTACTTACATCGGAAATGAAAACATATTATAGAATAAATAATCCACTTACTATTTATGTGTATTTTCTCTACTTATACTGATGAGTATTTTTATGACAATAATTGTAGATCTGTCGTAATAATGTTGTAGTCAATCGCTTTTTATTACTTTATGCAAATAGACCTACTTTAAACGATAAAAATACTGTAACAAAATATTGTCAAATGTTTATTTGTTTACATACCTTGCCGTAGAAGGCACGATTACCACTATCAGATTTCCACGCTTTACATACAAATATAAATACATATAAGTATAAGTATGTATATGTAACACACTACAAGCATAAAGATTTTCTTTGTAAACACTATCAAGGGACGGTGCTTATCTATGGGTTGCTTAATATCCCATAGTCGCCGGCATAGCCCTTCTAAGACGGGTGGATATGTGAATGAACACGTGCGCCAGCGCAAACACATGTGTCTCAGTGTTCACACCGGCTCTTTTCAGAACCTGATTAGATAAGGCGGGGTGCTAAGGTAATTAGTTCAGAGCGATTGAAATGTTAAGTGGTGGTTCTCTTATTTATTTAAATGCATATTTAACATGATGGATGTGTCAACGCTTTAGTTGGAATTCTTTGTATCACGTCAGATTTAAGTTTCTGAACATTATAGCGCTGTACAAGCAGATTATTTATCTACGCAGGTCATCTGGACTCTCCAAAGTCAAAATGGAATTGTTCCACTTAGAGATATAACAGCATCTAACTGGTGACATGTGGGTGCTTAGTACGTTTCTGCCTGGTCTTCTCTCGTTTCCCATAAATTCATTTGCACTAATACTGTTTGCCATAATCATCCCCGATCATAATATTTATTTTCACTATTATCATTTATACTAATAACGTTTGCCTTAACAACTCAACAGTCATAACTTTTATTTGCCATAAAATGACTTTCTATAACAACATTTATCATAATAATTAGTTTCCATAAGTAACACATCTCATAATCGACTCCTGACATAATTAAAATTTGATGTAATTATGAAAATAATACATAATATTGTTAGGTCGAAATTCATTATTATCGTTAACACCCCGACTCAGTGCAATCCGACTCGGATAGGTTAGGTTAGAAGAATAAGGCGGGAGCGAAGCGAAGCGGAGCTCCCGCCTTAAGTCTTCGTGGTTTTTTTTTAAACCACTCAAAAGTAGGAGCCCCGCGAAGCGGGGCTCCGTCGAGCTTAGTAGACGCCATATGAGGTTTAGTTTTAGGATTTATTGTGAATAAATTATCTGTGTCGTATAAATTATCTTTATTTATATTATGGTAAATAAAAGTTATGGAAAATGGCATTATTGAAAACGAAAATTATGGCAAATACATTTATGGATTTAAATTATTATGACACTTGATCGATTATGACCAATGGAATTAGTGAAAGTCATTTTATGTCATTTCACGATTATGGCAATTGAAGCGTTATGTCTAATGAAATTATGGCAAATACCAGTATGGCATATGAAATTATGGCATTTTAAATTATGGCAAACATTAGTAAACCTTTCTGCCTACCTACTGGGTATAAGGCGTGGTAATGTGTATGTATGATACAATATGACGACCCCTTGTAAGTTGAGGAAGTTGAAATCACTCTCGTTCTTAATTTAAACTGAGAGTAAACTTTAAGCATTATCATATCATAACCGGGAAACTTTCAGACAAGTGCTGCATTTCGTTTTAATAATTTTTCAAAACTAGTGTATTTTTGAGTGTTTATGTGTAATTTATGGTGGATTATCAAACATAAAGGTTCGAAAACGTGGAAAAGTGTTGGATAGTGTTAAAGCGCAGTGAAACGCGAGTTTTTAGGTTTGTCGACAAGCCCTAGTAAGGTACCACCGCCTTATTAGAGCAGAACCTAGTCCGAACTTGGACATACATGATTACGCTGCTGTTAAGAAGGATCTTAACATGAAAATGATTTATATTTTCAAAATGAAATTTACTTAACTTTGGCATACTCTCAAGCCGAGAAAGTCCAAGAACAAGAAGAAAAAAAAATAGTAAATTTTAATAGATAACAAGTAAAATTGCTAACGAAGGAAGTTTTCTTATTCTCCAAAAGTATTGACAATATACTTCTACGTCTATATCCTATGACCGTAGACACACCGGTAAGAGACTGAAAATCTACGCCTATTTAAGTTAGTTATTATAGTAATGCATTCGTTGGGGGACGCCCTCTATTTAAACATCGGTAAGGGTAGCCCATATGGTTTACAGAGGTGATCTCATTAAGTAGCGTACCAATTTTGTTATAGTAAATGCTTTGAATCTATTTCATCTGGGGTTGGTTCTACGTTGTAATTATGTAGGATTGTAGGCCCTTAATACTCGGGACGTAAATTTCAGTTCAAGAATGAATAATTGCCATGTGTCTTTTGTTGTTGTAAACATAACACTCATTTATCAGGTATTTATAAGTATATTCTTCTTGTATTTTGTATGCAAGTCCAAAGAAAATGACACATTTTCTTTTTAAAAAGAAGCCTTATTAATGACATTGATTTATTATAAACAAAATGTGTCAGGTGTAACACTCGATGACATCCGCAGCTCCGCATGTTTGAATTTTTTCCACTTTTCCACATTGTATGGGAACTTATTATATCTATCCCTGTACCAAATTTCAGCCAGATCCGTTCAGTCGTTAGAGTGTGGAAAAGTAACAAACAGCCATACATACTTACAAACTAAATAATAATATTTATGTATGACTAGATGATATTCGCGGCTTCGCCCTCGTGAAATAACCCGTTACTGCTTCTCGTGGGAACATATTCCCGGGAAGAAAAGCCTAGCCTGGCCTATGGGTTATTCCAGACTATAAGCTATCTCTGTACCAGCCCAATCCGTTCAGCTGTTAGAGCGTGATTGAGTTACAAACATCCAAACATCTGAACATCCAACCATCTAAACATCCAAACATCTTCACAAACTTTCATATTTATAATATTAGTAGGAAGTAGGATAGGATTGCCTCGGTGGGTCAGCGGTAGACTATGCGTAGGCGTTGCTGATATTCAAATCACGAGTAGGACCAAATATTTCTGTGACATACAAAACATAATATGGTTAGGGGTCGCAAACATAACGTCTATGACTGAGCTGAGCCCCCACCGCATCCAGGCTGCGACATTCCCCCGGTTCAGGATGACTAGGCCCCGTGTAGTGACCCAGTCTTGAAGTTCCTCCCCCTGTCTCTGATTTCCCGGGAGCCGCAAGCCTGCGATCAGGCATTGAAGTCTCCGAGGGCCAGGACAGGGCGAGGCATACAGCGAGAACGACGTCCAGCTCAGGGAGCCACAGCTTAATCTGATGCTGGTCAAGGCTCGGCGAGATGTAAACGGCCACGACTGCCACGCCCTCGTATTCCGCCGCAACACAACCTGGGCCCCTAGCGATGATCGCCAGGCGCAAGTCGTCCGCGCTGGTCGCCAGGCCGTCCAGATCCACCGGGCTTCCCAGGTGAACCCAGTGCGGCTCGGCGACAACTGCGACGTTAATGAACCACTGCCTGATGCTCTGGTACAGAAGGTCCTGAGCTCAAGGGCAGTGGTTTAGGTTCACCTGCAGGATGCGGATATGGATGTCCATTAATGGACGTCAACTGCACTTACTAACGTCTAGCGGGTGACTGATCGCGATGAATCGCGGTAAAGTACATCATTTCATATTGTACGACACAATTTTCTTCGTTTCAAACGACGTAATAGTAATTTTTGATACCATATTTCTGATGTCTTAACTAGTGACATTTTCAAATTTCAATTCCACAAAAGGGTTCAACAAGCTAAACAATAAAAGTTTCAATGTGTGATAAAAGGTTTATGTAACATGTCACACCAATATTAATTTAAGAGAAACGTTTTAAACGTCATCACATGTAAAAGTGAGCCTAGTCAAAACGATTCAAGCAACCAGACCTCTTATTTTGATGGAATGCAAAATGGTTCAAGCGACTTATCCTATCTTTATGCTTCAATACAAAATGTGTTAAGTGACAAATCCACTTATTTTAACAAAAGGTCACAATACATGTCTTAACACGCATTAGATGTTTAAAATAGTGGTAGGAAAAATGATTCAACCAACAAGTAACAAAAACTTCTCAAATTTTGTGTCGGTTGGAACAAAGACCTCCAAAATGAGAGCAAAGTTCCTGTAGGGTTCAAGCGCCAAAAAAATGCTCATAGAAAGGTGAAACTCGGTTCAAAAGACGCAGAAAAATTCGTTGATTCCGAATATGTATATAACTCAATATCACAAAAAATGTCGCTTAGACCAATTAGCCTTGGAACCGTCGATATGCTTGTTTCGCAGTTGGTTCTTTCGAGGGTATCATTAAATATCAAAATGTCTTTAGAGGTATTTATGTACGTATATTTAAAAGTTGTCAAAATTTCATGAAACAAAAATTAGCTTAAATTTAAGCTCGATGACACTGTAAAAATCACTTACAAGATGTATTTACCAATAATCAAATGTAATCAAATAATCGTTGCACGTTCTGGTTTATACGATTGTTATCCCGACATTTGTTGTACATTTACATGAAGATAGATTACAGATTGTGACCACTTTTAGAACCAGTCGACTAACGAGTTACCTAAGTTACAGACGAGTACAGGCTGCGCCAGAGCGGCTGTAACTGCAACTATAGGGTAAGAAGCTAGTTTATTTGGGATCTTTCAGATTGTTCGCAATGAAAGTTTGGTTCTAAGTTGTAAAAATAAGAACAAAAAAAAGTTTAGGGGAGATTTATGGATTGCATCTGTTCCATAAAGTTACCGACTTTTGCAGCCAATATGTCTGGAATTCTAGATTGAAATTTTTATTTTTATTTCTAGAGTTTTCAGTTTATATTTGGACTGTCGGTTTTTTATTTTTTTGATTGATTTAACTTTTTGCCATGCTTGTTCGTTCTTGAGTGCCGTTATTTTTTACAGAAATCAAAGATTAGAAAGCCAAAGTGTTTAATAGGACTACGTCATCAATTTTACCTGTTTGAACGTGAGATTTACGAATGACGTTGTAATTGTGATTCATACCTGTCAAAAGCTGATTGAGCTCATTTTATTCATCATTTTGAGTGTCAACATTTTTACCGATGCATCCAATCTGGCAGGATTGTATTACCCATTTAATAAAGTCATCAATTGAAACTTAATAATTGGAAAGGTTTATTTACTGTATGCAAATTCAGTATCTGAAATTCATGGTGTATTTATCGTAGCAGGTATTTAGACTATTTAGTCTAGGTTGTGTAATCATCGGTAAAAAATTCGGTTGGACACACCTGCCCCCAGCTTCCGATTAAAAAGGGAGAGCTTGTTCTTCTCAACGGTACCAGTTATCATCTATTTTTTGAAAGTATTAATTTTTGACGTTACTCTATGCATATTCAGTGATTAAAATTATCGTGTATTTGTAGCAAGTAACGTATTTAGTACACATCGTGTGATCATCGGTTACGGGTTGAGCACACCTGCTCACAGCTTCCGATTGAAAAGGGAGAGCTCGTTTTCACAATGAAACCAGTCATCATCTATTTTGTCAAACAATTTATTCTAGTTTGTAATTAATTCATTATAAATATGCACCACTTTTTTGTCCCATATCTTTTGTAATATTGTGATCGAATTTTTTATCAAACTCCTATTCTAAATCATGCTTATGTGATTTATTGTGACTATTTTGGTCAATGTCGTAGTAAAAGAACTGCATCGTGCATGCACTGCTCGTATAAAACTGACTTTCTTTATTATACTTAAATGTATTGTAATGTTAATATTACTTTCTTAATATTCTGTTCCCAAGTATCAAGTACCTTATTCAAATAAGAAGTAATCGATGATTTTTAATAGTTAATTTTATGCCTTTCTAAATAATTTTCCCAGGATAAACGGTTTGGCGTAGCCGTAGATAGTACTTAGTATATTTATTCAGTCCCCGGACTAGTGCATATAATTAGAGGGATGGACAGATTTCAGAATAACCGTTGAATACATAAAATATATCTTCTTTGAATCTTGAGAACATCTGAGCACATCACACATACAATATTTTAAAATGTGGCCCGGTAGTCGGAAGTTCCCAAATTAAACATCGACGGTTGAACTGGACAGATCACATTGCTATATCAATAAGTCATAGGAAGTTGCAGGCAGGTGTGTTTGATATACATACATACACACACAGTATTGCTTATAACTGAATAGTGTTTCATCCGTTATCGCCATAATGCCCGCACCAAAGTGTTCCATATTCAATGCTCACCTCTCGGCATATGACCCTATGCAAATAAAATCAAGTTATAGGTATCCGAGTCACCGGTACTTAGGTACTCGTTCATATTCCGGATGCGAGGACTTCAAATACAAATCGTATTTGTCCAAGAGCCGCGGGCACATACAACACGTGCTTTGCACATAGCGTTCAGGTAAAGGGGGAGCGTACAGCTGTTTCCACAAGAGTAACATTAAACTACGGTTGCCTGACTCCGTCTTGTGCAACATTCTTAGAATTAAAACTTATATTTATGACGTTTGCACATATATGACGATAGTTGATTAATTCGTAATATTATTTGATCTGTGGTGTATGGTTTTATTTTTTTTTTTGTTTAACGTGAGGGAAAATCCTCATAGGATGTTATGCCGGACTCTTACCGACTAAAAAACCTCACGCCACGCCCAACAGCCTATGGTTGAGAGCCCCGGGTAAGCCCTCAAGAAGGATGTCCCGTGACTCCCAACAGACCTACGGCCGCCTGTGCGGCCTCGCCCAGGGGGTGGTTCGGGTGCAATCCCGCGTCTTTGGGGGGTTTCGGGTGTGACCCCGCTTCTAAGGGGGGGGGGGGGGGGCGTGCGTGAGTTGCTCACGTCACGCTGCCGTCATGGGCCTGCTTCTGTAAGGACGGTGAGCGGCCCTCTCACCGTCCTCAGACCCCCGGTCATGGAGGCCGATAGTCCTCGGCGAAGACACGTCAGCGGCGCCCAGGGCGCCGACTGCGGAACTCGGGTGGGAGAGTTCTCTCCCGCACCCGGCCCGCCGCCTCCTTCGCGAGCATGACCTGCTCGCAGAAAGAGGCGGCGCAGTCCCACTTACTCGCGCTGGAGAGCATGGCTCGCACCATGGCCTCGAGCGAGAGAGTGTCCACGCCCAGACCCACTACGAGGATGGTGTATGGATTCTCAGATAATGGACGTTCAGGAAGGTAGAGTTTTAGGATAATGGACTCACAGGGAACTGGACTATCAGGGAAGTAGACATTCAGGGAAATAGGTTTAATGAAACGCGGGGACCTCCAGTAATAAGACCTTCAGTGACGAAGGGAATTTTGAAGTCTCTCAGCCAAGTAGCTACAATACAATCGTGATTGTCTAAAAAAGACTGAAGGTTTACCATCTCGTAGCTCAAGTTATTTAGATTCAGAAAACTCTGGGAAGGAGGTATTGAAATTATAAGCTAAAGCTCACTGTATAGAGTCTGGGACCTATTAAATCCGAATAATTTGACCCAGGAGAGGAATTACCTAGGTCTGATGGAGTTTTCATAGGTGGTATAAGTTTCCATAATAGGTTTACATGATATTTAGTGACACTTCACCTTAGTGAGTAGTCGGATGATGCTTTGTTTATGTAAAGTGCATTAAAAACAGATTTGAACCTCGGAGCTACAGAATACTATTTGAACCCATAACAGTTGAACGGCTTAAAGTAGAATGGCTATTTGCCGTCTTACTCCACAAATATTTTCATATGTATCTGATTATTATGTTGTGTTTCTTACCAAGTAGATATAGGTGATAAAATCGTATGTGAGGAATGCCAATAAAAATGCTTTTTTGCATCCTGCTTATATATTTTGTCTATTCTTGACAAAATATCGGCGCTAAACAATCACCGCGCACATTGTGTGCACGGGGATGGAATGGAGCGAAGGTGAATTTCTTCGAAAGTGAGACCATTTATAGCGATGCAACAACCTGCGAAGATCTATTGTTAGCGAAGGATCAGACGCGCAGCTGCCGCGGCCCGCTGAGTTGCGTAAACTGCAATTGATATTGCAAGATGTTTGCAAAAACGTTTGTTCTTCGGATTAGGCAGGTAACTAGATAATTTGAAGCAACGGTTAGTAATTAAAGTATATTGGACCAAAAGAGTTTTCATTATCATCTCTGAACGGTTTATGACGTTTCTGTTTAATGATAACCTTTGGTGCCATGTTTAAAAATCATATCTAGAAACCAACTGCAGCAGCAAATCTACATATTTCCAACAGTGGTGAAATAACGGACTTGAATGTGAATGAAAAGTTGTTGAATTTGATTGTTGGTTTAAACACGAAATTTTATTTGGCTGAAGTACTTAAAGGGCGCTCTAGAACCTTTGACACCTAGTGTTCTTAAAAAAAATAGTCATGTGTTATAAATAGTGAATGAAGGCCGCACAGATTTTACGGTTCTTTTTTGTGTGTCCAAGTTTTAAATGGCTTTTATTTATTTTGTGCTATAGCAAAAAGAGATCATTGTGTGTATCGTGCTACCTGTGCGTCAGCGCTGGTTTTTTCTGCAAATAGTTCTTTTAAATACGCTTTGTGGATAATCGCGAGCCGCTGTATCAGCTCTACATCAATAAATAACTATCATTTCATTAATTTCAAGAATACAATCAACTTCTTACACTATCTTTTAGTCCGTTCTGAACCGATCGTAGCTTCGATTGCTCAGTTTTCTGAAAACGACCATCGTCAGTCTTTCATTAAGTACCCATATCATATAAATAAGGCCTTCAATTTGATACCCATATAGCAAGAATACATTTTTTTTGCTTTGTTTTGCTATTATAGCACCTCGCAGTCGTCATGTTGGTATTTTATTTTCGTGTCACCTATCTAAGAGCACTTCTTAAGATTCGTCTTCTACCAAGACGAATCTGACAATATATTAATTAAAAAAAAGCCTCCAAAAATGATTATTATTATTATTAATTAAATAAATCCGAGTTGGAATGAAATAAGGGGGTTTTAGATACGCACAAAAGACGCATCATTTCTTGGCAGTCGGGTAAAATCTAACCATTTGTAACTAACAATGATTTACCCAATGCTTCTAAACTTCCTCGTAATGCAACTAGTTCAGATCTAACAGTTACAGTAATTGTACAGGATCAATATCTAGACGAATGAGAATTTCGTAAGTCGATTGTGAGGTGGTCAAATTGATCGATGATGTGTGCGCGTGCGACGCGGCTTGTCAATTAGGTTAACTGGGTTCAGGGCCTGAGCTACGATCGCTCCTATCTGCGAGCAGAATCTGGTTATGTTTGCGAAACATACGTTTTATCTAGAAAAACAAGAGTTTGGTAATAAGGTTCTATTTAAATGCAATATTTTGAAAATAAAATACATATTTGTAAATTGCGAAAAATAAGTTATGCTTGCAGCTGTTATTTATTAACCACTTCAAAAAAGGAGGAGGTTCTATGTTTTTTTTGTATGTATGTTACGCGATAGCGGCGCCTATTATTACTACAATGTGATCAAACTACAGGTTATGTGGCAGTCTACTTTACATTTTTTGATAACTTTGTCGATTCGATAAGTACCTACCTACATGTTCAATATGGTGATGGTGATGAATGAGCGGAGTCAAAACATGCGGAATTCCACTTCGTAGTCGCCTTAAAGAGACTTGGCTCAATGACTATTATTTCACTTACTACGGACTTACCGCTTGACGTGCCTCCCAAAGCACAGAAACGGTTGAAATAGGCAACCCATCTCAGGACTAACCGTAGTATAAGAAGCTTTACGCAGTGATCGTATTCATGACACTGAGCAAGCGGGAATACGAGCGCATAAACTCAATAATAACAGAATTTATTGTTATACTACATTACATAGAGAACTTGTTATAAACTGGACTATATATTTCCGCAATTTGGTGCGGATTACGTACAGTGAAACAAGTGGTAGGGGTGTCGGTGCGGCTGCGTATTGCTCAAAACTTGTATTGTACAACTGCTCATGCATAATAAGCACTTACCCCTGAAAGCAATATTTTATAATTAATCAAAACTAGCGGTCAATTTGGCGGTTTATGTCGTATTGCAGAGAAGTTAATATACGACAGCTTACTAGTGTCGCTGACTCAGAACCTGTAGCAATTTAACTTACTATAAAATCATTCGAGATATGAAATGGTCGAAAAGTTTACAACTACGTTTGCCAAGGTAAATGGGTGGCAAAGGGAATAGAATAGTATCTACGAAAGAAATTAACAGAAAAGTACGGGCGGTACCAGGTGTAATAACAATGGCCCGTTTGATGAGTCCTGTGCCATATCTGGCCTACTTATAGCATGCAGATATTTATGTTATCTCTGACAACTACGAGCTGTGAGATATATGAATCCAGACCGATACGTGTTGGACGCGATTACTTTTTGACATAGGGAGGTAGCGCTTGGCCGCACCACTTGCCAAGGAGTTTCCATCTCGAAGCTGCTATTGTTGCAGACTACTGGCGGAAGTTTTCTTGCAAGTGTGTTTTCGTGTGACCAAGCTCAACTGATAAACAGCTGTTTATTTTGTATCTCTGCCTTCCTTTTCGCGGAAAATAATAAGCGTGATTGTATGCATTGTGATCTTAAAGACAAAGTATGGTCTAAAATTTACCTAACACAGCCTAATCACAATTTCCAGTGTGCTGAACAATTGACGCACAAACTACTTAAAAACGCATAGCATTAATATAAAGTGATACATTATAATGCATTAATGGAGACAGATGTGCTCTAGAAAATATTTATCTCCAAATGCATCAATTATTGAAATGTTATGCTAGCAAGTAACAGAGTGTGTTTGCTTCTTTTTGAATTATATTTAGAGTTAGTTTGTGTTGTGATTGTACAAGATTTGTCTGTATTCCGGAATAATTATATTATTTAAAGGCCAATGTAGTGCGGTTTTATATATATTCAGTACTAGCTGTTGCCTGCGATTTCGCACGCTGCATTTAATATGTGATTCTTCAGATTGATATAACTTTTTAATTTATGAACCGATTGACATAAAACACACACTAAATGTTAAGTGAAGCAAACCGCAAAGCAATAAAGAAAACCGCATTGCAATCGGTTAAGCAGTTGCTGAGATTAGCGTGCACAAACGTACAGACAAACAGACAGTTACGATTTTATTATATGTATTGATATTGATTGATTGATTGATTGATGATATTGAATTTTTAAATTTCTTAGGCACCATAGATGACTTTTATACTAAGTAATAGAATATACCTGCTGATAAAGCTATGTGGATTCCAACAGTACATCAATAAATAACCTTTTATACCGTAAACATAATGGTCTCATAAAGGCTTAGAAATGTGATGTAGACGAGGTAAACCTTGAAAGTAATGTCAATATATCTTATTAGCACATAGCTGTGGATCACACGTCACTCATCGTACGGGAGACACAATCGGCTGCCGGTGCCCGCCGTCGACAGTGATCAGATTCACGCTCATACGATTCGGTGCAAGTAACTACCTTGAGCGTATTTTTGCAAAGTAAGTATCTTTCATAAAACAATTCAATCTTCACTTTTGAGGATACACTTAAATAACAAAAAAAAAAAAAAATTATATACCTATCTATGGTTCGCAATTTACAAAGTATGACATAGCAAAATGGAATTCAGTCTGAAATAAAGGTTAAAATTATTTTTGTGGATGGATGTTAGTACATTTGTTTAGAGATAGGCTTGTTGTGTTTACTACGCCAATTACGTTACAATTTTCGCATTCACTGTATACCGTCAGATGACTTCTACTATATCCAGTAGCAATTTTCAATTGCTCCACAGGTCAGATATAAAAATTTAAGTGAGAAGATGTCCTGAGCCTACGCTAGGAATGAAAAAATATTTTATAACTATTGTCTGCAGTGCAATATATGGATATAGTAGACTTGTTTAGAGATGGGCCTGTTGACTGCGCCAATTAATCCAATTTTTGCAATCCTTGTAGTAAGATGCTTCCTTCTACTATCACCAGTAGCAATTGATCCACAGATCAGAGATAAAAATTAAGTGAGAAGACGACTTGAGTTTACTTTACGAATAAATAAATATCTATATATATAAAAATCAATGCCACTTTTCGTTGTAATTTTATAACTCAAGAACGGGCTCACCTATCCAAACCAAATGTTTAGGCTATGTTCGGACTATTTAGTAGACGGTTTATGTGAAGTTTGCAAAGAATCGGTTGAGCGGTTCTTCATTTATCACGTAAACGAAGTTGCGCGGGTCAGCTAGTATTCTATAACATTGTCTGCAGTGCAATTCGTAATGCTCAAAATCGAGCGTATATCCCCATCGCTTACGTATCGCCCTCCAAGCATTATGGTATTACTAACATTCGTTTCCTGCACGCAATGCGCAATGTTATACGTACATCATTATTTCTGCTGTTGACAGCCTGATAGCTGGACGAACATGTTAACTGAGCTGTTCTCGTTACTATTTGTTACAAACACCACTTCATTTATGTGTTACACAGTTTTTGTTTGATATAAAGTTGACAATCTCGTGTACTGATACGCATTCATTTTGAACAGGTTTTTTGAAATGCCTTACAAGGAACACTATAATAAATGAAGACTGTAAATAGTCCAGTATCATAGAAGCTAATTGGATACGAAGTGATATCTTACAGGACTTTTTAACGGGATGTTCTATTCATTCAGGTACTCGATGCGATACCACTACAAGTTTAGTCAATAAAGATCTGTTGTAAATTCCAAGACTATTCGGCATATCCCGGAGCCTAACGTGGACGAAGCTTGTTGATATTTTTTACTTCTACAGTCTCTTATTTTTTTAGACATAACTGAAGGTTGATCAATTACACTGGCAAACTTTAACTTATAAATCTAAGTGCTTTTGAAAATGACTGATACCTCGTAATACTTCTATTAATATGATCAAAAACCAATTAGAAAGATAGAAAACGGGGAAAGCCTTTTTCGATTAAAGCAGATAAAGACAAGCTGTAAAGGACAAAACAATTTCAAAAGATAGGGTTTGGACACAGCTCATAACGCAGCAGATGTTAGTCTTATAGTAAAAGGTAACGAGGAAAGGCCACATAGTGATATATACATAAGGACTTGGGCTTCTCACTCTCACAAATATCGGAAGAAATACTAACCGTATGGATGACAGAGGGTTCCTTCATCTCGATTAAAATACCTACCCGAGTCTTCCATCGTAAATTAGCAAAAGTTGAATATATTTAGCGGTATCATCTAACCAAATAGACCTACAGACACCTTAAGACAGTGCGAGAGAATTTCAGTAGTTCCGTCTCTTAGTTGCTTTACTTGCGATGGGACTTTTTTTGTATTAGCGCCGCGCCGTAAGAAGCAAAAGCTTAATTCAATTCGTCAAAGCTCGTCCTAATTATTTCAACAAGTGTGTACTTGCAGTGACTATCTGTTTAAACTTCATTAAAAAGCTGTTAACAGTGAGCTTGGGCAATGCATTGATTGCGCGGCGTCAGCGGACATACGAGCAAGTGTAGCAATCATTGAGCGGATCAGATTCATTCATGGCTTATTTGTCGGTTCGATGTTTATTCCGCGACGTTAATTGCTTGACGTTAGTAGTTGATACTGGATCACTGGATCAGCAATCGACAGATACCGGCTGTAAACACGTCGTCTGTATCGCAACAATCTATTTATAATCACCGGCCGGCGAGACAACTGTGTGTTAAATGTCTGATATTTACGATTACGAGCCGAGACGCCGGCTCTAGTGTTGCCCTTGTATTTTAATGCAAATGTATCGATAGTTTGTAACTTGTTACATTAGCAGCTATTAAGTATGTAATGGTTATAAACGGTCACGTTACTACTTAAGATTGGCGTTAAGATTTTAAAAGTATTGTACTACCTACTATGAAATTAAAAAGAACATATGTCATTGATACCTTTTTGGCTACTTATTAGATTTATGTAATTACTACACTTATAGAATATAATTTGAAAGGTTTTGTTCATGGTAATGTTTCTCAATAACATAACGCGAGTAGTTAATTCAAACGTAGTTGCAACATAAGTAATAACGAGGTTCTATTTATAATTAGCACTTGTCGAACATAATGTGCACACTGAAGTTATCGACATGATTGTAAGTTAAGGCACTAATCTCGAAACGATTAGCGCAGTGGCGGCCAAAGCGGCGCGCGCGCACGTGCGACCCCAGCCGGTGAGTAAGCTCCAGGTACCACTTAGCACAGATAACTTTGTTTAATACATTGAACTTTTATTACATCAACCGCTCTATCCCAACCGAATAAAGTTCTTAATCGTATAACACTTTTCTATGGCATATGCAAATATGAAATGGTCAATACACTGGCCCTTAGCACAACTATCTCTAGACTGTCACGCAAACAAAATCCGAGTAAACAACTGTTCAGAAATTGTGTCTCAAGTATTGTTATTTTAATAATAATAAGCGGTATAGAATAATTGACCACCTGTTTTTGTTAAAATTGTGAACGTATTCCGGATTGTACATTCTTGACAAGGGAGTGGATCGTAATTGGATTCTTGGCGATATGACTGGTCTCTGTGATCGCCGATCGGGCAAGAGATAGTACTTACACGGATCTAGTTCTCATTAGCTACAAATTTGCATTAAACGAGGGTTAACCTGAAAATTTTGTGTTGTTATGAATATGACTTATGACTTGTTCGAACCAAGAAGCTATCATTTTCCGGCTAACTAGACCAGTATCAACCATTACACAATTATACGTACTCCTCCTATCTTCTGGGAAAACCAGTGTAATGAAATGAATAATAAGAAGGTAAGGGAAAAGATGGGGGACTTTATATACCAAAGATAGGATAAGGTACATATACATACTCGTTACTACTTATTTGTTTACCTTTTACCTGTATGACGACACACACATTCTCTTGAAATACAACGAAGCAAAGCCGGCTGCTCAACGTTACACTTTAGTAACACAAGGAATCAAAAGCTGTCAGAAAAAACGCGATAGATAGGTATAAAGATTCACAGATGTGCACAGTATTATTGTCACCTGCGCGAACGCACGTGCGCATATGGGCAGACAAACACGACGTGACGTCAACGTTCGCAACCAAGACGAACTATACTGTCACTATTGTATATTATGTATCTATTTTGGGATCCCGTAGGTTCATAGGTAATTTGTTACCAAGAAAGTCTCCTTAACTTTTAACATTCTTGGGCTGTCAGTACTTAAATAATGTTCTTGTACGCATGTGACGCAGCAACTTGTTAAAGCGTAACTTTGATATAATTACTCTTTGCGAGAATATACTTCACCAACCTTCATTACTTTGAATCTTTAGTTGTATTATGTAGCTAGTACTATTTTATTATCTTTGGTTATATATTAGGTATACTATCATAAAGTATACTATCATAAAGTATATTAATCTATTATTTATTTAAAGGATGAGCGACTTACGACTCTTTTTTTCCCTAAAACTGAGTATTTGAAATAGAAACATTTCGCAGTTTGAAACAACCTTTTAGTTCAGTTTTTTTTTATCCACGCTATGTATCAGGGAATTAATCTAATAATTTTGGACAAAAACTAATAAATAAGGTATAGTTCCATCCATGCGAGGGGTTACCTGCGCAGATGCATTAGCAACGCTCATCACATCACTGTTACGACCACCCGACCACCAGACCACGCCACCCCTTCACTCGACGATGCGTGGTGCTTTCAATTAATTTTCATTAACCAAAATCCATTTATGTTCCCTAATGAGCTTAAGATGATTCCACGCTATTTTACAAACTCTCTAAATTTCAATTAAAATGTACACTTATTACACTGTATATTTTTATTTGTTTAAAACGTTATACGATCAACTTTTATCCGTTATAAGAATAAGTAGGATCGAATATTATAATATTTCATTGGAAACGATACCGTTCATTATTTAATCGAGACGGTTATAATTTAAATCGTGTCCTTTGTTACAATTCAGTGGGATCAAAAAGAGTTATACTTATTTTAACCAAATGGTTCAATATTGTAGGTTTATACTTATTGTAAAACAAGTTTAATGTAAGCGCTACCCGTTCTTAAATATCAGCCCCTCATTAGGAAACAATTGAGAATATGAATAATAATATACCAAATAGAAATTTTCTCATGGCTGTACCAGATTTGAAATTGCTTCATTTCAAGTTCACAGGGGAGAGCGATTAGGTGCCGACAAAACACTCACTCGACAAGGGACAATAGGAAATTGCACCCATTATTATAAGGCCGTTGTAGATTTGTGCCCACAAAACAATAGCTTTAATATGGGAAGGTTGGTGTTACTAGGATTTGTTTACAAGTTACAATTTACGTTCTGTTTGGTAAATGAGGATTTTAAATCGCCTAATACAATATTTTGAGATAATAACAGTGGATTTACATTTTCATTCTAAGAAAAATATTGTTATAGTAGGTACCTATGATCGTTACTTTTGTAGAAAAGGTCCTATCCTTTAAAATGTTATCAACGGTTTGTTTACTCTTCCAAAATAATAGCTATGCAAGGCGTCCATGATAAATGTGTCTCGGATTAGTGATGTGATGACACTGGTGATGTGATGATATATGCGATGATCACGATTAGTGATGAAATGTGATGACACTGGTCAAGTTTCTGGTTGTAAGATTTTCGGCTGGACGTTCAGCATTGATGTGAGTTACTGAAAAGGAAAAACAAAATTAATTTGTCACATATTTATTAAATAAAGAAACAAAAACTAATTTAATCATTACAATAACAGTACAATAAATGAACACTAATATTGAAACGGTGGTAGCAAGTTTTAATGAAATCCCTGGCGCAGTAGGATTGGCAATTACCCGCCTCTTTGTCAAGTGAGATAAAGGGCTTGGCAGTGTGACTGTAAATAAAAGATAGAAAGTGGCTTTATTTTAGAGCAAGAATAGATTCAAGGAGCTAATTTACCACTCGTATCGCACGACCAGTTACAACTAGCTGTTTTGGTTGGAATATATTTGTTGTTGTAAGAATGTTTACGTGTTTTTAAAATGGTGCCTTCTATCGAAATTGTTTGATATTGTAGATATGTTTAACAATAATAACCAACTTTGTTGCTCGGAGAAGCAATGATAGGTATCATTTGTATTTTTTTTGCGTCTTACGGAATTTCCGTTTGGCGTGATTTGAGATTTAACTTTGAGTTTGTGAGAGGAGTTAAATAACAAAATAAGATAGTTTTGTCATGTTCCGGCTCTATTCTTTAGTTTCCAAGTTTAATTCAGGAAAGTTCTGGGAACCTAGTCAGTAGCGGATTGGAGACTCTTCAACTTTGAATGGTATCAACTTGAAACCTTGATTTTAAAGATTAAAAGTCTTGTCTAAATTTTTGAAACTAAAAACTTTCTTTAAAACCCTTTTTAATTTGAATTTATTTGAATGCGACTGAAGATGAACTGTACGTTGTTACTGAACTTAGTTGAATAATTTGTTTTGAGAGGAGCAAGTCGAACTGTGAGCTGTGGCGGGAGGCGACGGAGGCTGGATAAACCGGCGGCAACTTAGCGCTAAGTGAGCCCCGATAGTCGGTGACGAGTCAATCGCGCCCACGCGAACACTCGTCGCTATCTTCAATAACGAATACCCTGCCGTACTCCATTATACGCACTACGATTTAATTTAATACTTTTATTTCGACTTCAAGAATTAGTGCCTAAGTTTAGTCTGGCGCCTACTTAACGTTGAGGCCTAGGGACATCTATCCTCAACTATCGCTATCCACTTTTGACACCGTACCCGGCATTTTATGGGATCGACGTCCTTAATAGGCTATGGTAAATTCCCTTGAATCTTTTTTCATACCTTGGTCATAGTTTGATGATAGAACTACTGGTTTTTCTTTTGTCCCAGTAGTTCCATGAAACTGTTATCCTGTTTCGACGTATCATTCGCATTCTAGTAGTTCCATTATGTGAAGAAAGGTACAGCACCTTGAAGGTAATTTTGATTTTTGCTACGAATATCTTATGTTACAAAAACAGGGCATTCTATTCGATATAACTGATTGTTCTAGGTTTGCTGATGCACGCAGTATCTACGAACAATACACTAAACAAATCACTGTTTCTACTTAAAAACTTCCATCCAAATTTCCTTGGACCAGCAGTTCCCATTCAATGGGTTGCGACTCACCAGTGTGTACCACCACAAGCAGATACTGAGTTGACCCTGAACTGTCACATCAACCGACACATCAACACTCCACGACTTTAAAAAAAAATCATCAAAGAAGGGTGTCTCTGAAATGGAAATTTTTGTTAGATGAATTATAGCTCTGTTAACTTTGGAGACCACTGTCTAAGACTTTAACCATCATGGCGGTATTCCAATATGTTTGCAGCAGTAGATTTGAATATGTGTGATGGACTTACTATTAAATTGGGTAGTTGGCCTCTGTAGGATGGTGGCTCACTCCAACAAAGGGCAGTTTGATTCAGTAGTTATGTACACCGTCGGTACGTAGAGATAAGCCTTGAGGGATACTATTATGCATTGTTATAGATAAGGCTCTGATAGAGCACGTGCGACGTGTCAATCCCTCATCAACCTGTACAAATCCGAATTACGGATTAAAACGTAAATTTATTACACGCATAATATTTTCAGCTATCTATGTCATATAGACTCACTTGGTATGATTTTGCTATAGACAATAATATGGAAGAGCATGTTGAACAATGGATTTCCTGACGAAAGATGGGTCGGCGTCGGGCGATTGAGATATGCTCTCTGGACAGTACACTATAATGTGTACCATACCTATATGCTATCACAGAATCAAAATGTATTTTTTTTTTCATGAAGAAATGAAAGATGAAAGTCAAGGAAGATGGGAAGAAGAGGGCACCAAGGCAGACTTTTTTACTGTCTGCTGCAGGTAAGTACTCACCGAGAATGTCGTTTCAGTTAGTTTCAAGGAAACTCTGCTCTACATACATACTGGCACACCGCATAGCGTGAGTGAAGCAGCGAGTTATCTTTGTAGCGGCTTTATTTATTTAAAACTTTATGCACAAATTCTTACAAAGGTGGACTTAATGCTTTTGCATTGGAAGACGCTGAATAAGGAGTGCGTTTATTTATCGTTTTCCAGTTTTCGTTTTTTAAAAGGATATGAAAGGTCAGACAAAAGAAATGGTGAAAAGGGAGCGGGAATGGTTTGATATGTCCTCTCCAGCATCTATGTGTTCGACATCACCTCAGCAAAAACAAAACGAGGTCGGTAGCGAAATGTTTTGGTCGTTCTTTTTCTAGAAATGTGACGTGGTCATACGATTAAATTGTCGTCACGGTATTGAACTCGAGCCGGGGTTAATTTCAGTATGTATGTATGATGTAGGTGTAATAAGGACTATGCAAATTTTACAGTATGCTGACTTGGGCGGAAGCGCCTTTTTCCGGCCAATAAGGCGCTTATTGCCCTCTACAGATACTATTTAACTATTCCCTAAAAAATAACTTCTATCACTTTCATGCAACGAAAAGAAGGACAAATGTGTTTATTTGTCCTTCTTTTCGTTGCATGAAAGTCTTTCTTAAATTTACACAATAGTCATTAACCGATATAAAATGTCAAATGTGCATAAAATCTCATTCTATAAAATATTGCTGGGTTCTCCTTTTTGTGGGATTGGATTCCCTAGTCTTAGATAATTAACTCCCTATTAAGTTATTCTTTTACCCTTTATTTGTACACACAAAGGAGAAATGCAAGTGCGATTACATGCTAAATGCGCTTATGGCGGCAAAGGAGCCGCCGGCGGGCGTAGGAGCCCTAATGCAGTGTCTATGTACGCGGATAGCTCGCGGCTATCTCCGTAGCCGCCTGCGCCCGCGCCACCGCTACTCACACAGAATTACAATCGATAACCAGCGCTACGATGTTCACAAGATCTTATTTAAAAGCTCCACTAATCACCCACGCAACCTTACGAATTGAATTTATTCTATTACTTTGTAAGGTTTATTTTAATAAGAAATAAGATTCTACCTATTGTTGCACCACTATTTTGCTGCAATTACACCAGTTTTAATGGTGTCATTATCACATGACTTATATTTGTATAGAATATCTGAAAGAGTTGCAATTATTAAATTGCACACTATACGTAACACTTACTGTCAGGCTAAACTGTGTAATCGTTATATATGTAGCTAAAACAATTGATACGAAAGACTCTTCAAAACGGTTTCACAACACGATGATAGGCAAAATAAAATGATGGCGAAGTCTGTTTCTATGTATTCATTAATTGAAAATGTTAGTACGACGGCGTGTGGCAACAACGCCAGAGAACCACAATTATCTCGTCACAGTACTGAGATCAATCAAACCATATCAAGTTATATGGGTCATTAATTACTGTAAACAGTAATTACTTTAATTATTCTTGACAGTCTTTGTGTAAAGTCGTGAAGTCGCCTCACGCGGCCGAAGGTCGGCGCGGTGTCTGTTACAGAGAGGACTCGAGAAAGGCGATCATTGCGAGAGTAATATTTGACAGGGCTCCAGAGCCCTGTCAAATATTACTCTCACAATAGGGTACTTATTCATAGTAGTTCTAGGTCGTGGAACATTAACTATTGCAGTTTGTCAAAAGGTTTCAGTAAAATTTTGCATGACTTGCATTTAATATTTACCATTCAAAAAATCATTTTAGTACTTTTAGGCAAAAGATTCAATTTTAAAAGTTAATATATCGCCACTTAGGAAGTAAGCATCTCTAGACGACTGCGGGACGTGAGGGATTTACGCACGCCCACCTAAGAAGCGGGATAACACAGGGTCGGCAGCGCGAGTGTGGCGCCTCTGGTGTTGCAAACGTTCATAGGCTGCGGTGACCACCAGTCCTTCTGGTGGGCCGTATGCTTGTCTGCCACCTTAGTGGTATAAAAAAAAAAACACCCAAACAACCCCCGCGAGAGACGAGGGATAGCACCTGAACCGAAGCTGAGGCAGTGGTAGCCGTAGGTATGTGGGAAGTCTTGGGGTACCCTTTCGTGGGCTTACCCGGGGCTCCCAACCGTAGGCTGTTAGGTAGGATACGTGTGGTTTTTAGGCGGTAGGAGTCCGGCATAGCATCACTTTAGGATTTTCCTCACGTTAAAAAGAAAAGGAAATGAGCATGTTTATTTTTTCCGATTTCTGATTCACCTCTCAACGCCTCTACGTGCGTCTACGCCAGTTAGACTCTACGATCAGTTCAGCAACGAGTAATTAATATTTCAATTTATTCTGAAAAAGAACACACAATCTTCACAAAATAATAGAAGTTGGTCGCTTTTGAAACTACAGGAAAATAATAGCTGTACCGAAAGTAAGAACAGAGCAACACCTTGTATTAACGGCTGAATTGATGTGGTAAGTTAACGTAGCGTAGCGTGTCGCAGCCTGACGGCCATCAATGTGAGCCCACAGAGGGCGATAGCCGTCAGGGTGATAAGGGGATACCGCACGATCTCAGGTGAGGCGGCATGTCTCCTAGCCGGGAGCTGGAGCGGGGCCAAAAGCTTGCGTCTCGGGAAATAGAGGCTCAACGGTCCCTGCTCCACCGAAGGTGCGACTTGGGCAACCAAATCGGGGGGATTTGCCACAATCGCGGCCGTCAGACCGGTCATGGACGAATGCCTGGAGAGGAGACCCGCAGTGGCGGCCGTGGGTCTGTTGGGAGTCCTGGGACATCCTTCCGAGAGCTTACCCGGGGCTCCCAAACATAGGCTGTTGGGCGTTACGTGAGGTTTTTTAGTCGGTAGGAGTCCGGCATAGCATCCATGAGGATTTTCGCTCACGTTAAAAAAAAGCGTTGCGTGTTGCCTTGAATTTAATTCCTATTGTTATCCTTATATTTAGCCAGTTCTTTGACTAAATAAGAAGAACGAATTATTGTGAGTTTCCCTTACAACCATCATCATGTCATTTCATTGTCATGATATATGTGTTTTATTCATTCCTTTACCATATCATAAGTTATTTCATTATTACTGATACCTACATAGTTTGCATCGCAAACATTATGTGCGAGTTGAGCGTAGGTCTAAGACAAACACTTATAGGTTAACAGTCATGTTTACATCCTCATTTGCATACCAGTTTTAATTTAATTTAACTAATAAAGTACCGCTACTGCTGTATAATAAATGGTTGTTCTGATGATTTCCCCGAGCCCTCAATTAGCTAACGGAATTGAACTAAAATTCATGTAATTCTCTGAAAATTGGTTATTAAATGTAATTTTAAAGAACGAGCTTCACACTTTGTTTGATTTTTTGCTGCCACACTTTTTGTTTTAGAAGGTAAACGCTAAATTGCTACCTTCTTATTATAGAGCCATTACCAAGAGGGTAGTAACAAGGTGCTAATTTTGATACCTTGTTATACGAAAAAGTGCGTACTATCAAGGATTTCGGCAGTTATAATTTGTGGTCTTTAGTGTAGTAGGCTGAAGTAAATTTTGACGAGCTGCGAATAAAAAAGTGTTATAAAAAATTTCCATTATCATCTAGTGTTAATACTATCACGTTAGGCGAAATCTTATCGACTTCGGAGCTTTGTGTTCACATGGGGGTACTGAATATTTTATAACAGGAGGTATAAAGCTCCTTTATTACAAATTGGTACTTTTAGTGATATCAAGTACAGCGTAAATACTGGAGGTAGACTGTGAAAGAAATGCCTTGTAAGTAACGCAGATTATATCCAGACAAGGGCTATCACTTGATTACGTTATCGACCCTCTTCTAACCTGGATAACTGCCAGGACCCTTGTTATCGGTATTTAGTGTTAAACGTGTGACTTTCTTACTCATTGGCAAATAGCTACCAATAGATATTCGTGGGAAAACAACCAGTGATACTGAACATCGGACTATTGAGATGACTAAGTCTTATTTCCGATGATCGAACTAAATCATCGGGCTACTGATACTAGGGTTTTAAAACTGGGAATAGATGACGCCTTAAATCATTATCAACCCAGTATAGTTGGTTGCATCTGAAGCTCTTGCTTTGAAGTTTTGATTACTGGTACATTATAATTATGTGGTTAAAAAAAAAGTTGCCTACTTGGTAGAGTTAAGTCAAAAGTGACCCTTTTACTGGAATAAAAAATAGTAGAGCAATTTTCCAGATCTACGGCTACATAATAAATGATTCATAATGTAACACTTCATGACTTTCAGTAAAGCCACCACTTTGTCGCAAGTGGGCCTCCTGCTAAGCTCGTCGCTACGATACAAGACGACAGATTGAAAGCTAAATTATCTCATTTCGAGCAGGAAGTATGGTCTGATTTGTGTTGCGCCTTATGTGTAGGTAGGTACTCGTCTAGGCGGGCCCGGGGCTCGAGCGGGTACAGTACAGTTCGTGCGTGTGTGCTGCATCGCACGCCGTCAAAAGCACCCCGTCAGGTGATCTTTGGGTCCGTGACTCAACAGTTACGCTAACGAACCGGTGCACGAGGCGGCGCGTGCTTCATTGTGCCGTATTATCTATCATTATCTCGGTTAGCCTAGATACAGACGTATTCAATAACGCATGGAGCAATATCAAATGTAAAACAATAAACTTTTAATAAAGAGAATGCTTACCGCAACTTCTTGTGTTGAACCGGATTAAATAAGTTGTGTAACGTCGATCGGAGTGTCATGAAAGGTTGCCACTAGCATAGCTGCGGGTCAATCTTACAATGTCCAATGGCTTTGTCATTAATTGTTCTATAATTTATTGTGTAATTGTGTTCATGCTTCGCTATTCAATATTTTTACTGTTGCGTAGGATGACGAACACATTTTTAAACTAACCGCGCGCGTGTTCTGTTTTGTAGTAACATGACTATAAGATAGGGAATTGTGTTTATTTGCACTTGCTATAGGTACGTTATAGTCAATAGGGATATACCTTTTTATTTAATAAGTTTCTTTGTGAGGTCAGTCAAGCTTAGGGACAGTGTTGCAATGCTGGTAAATATTGCTTACTAGACGTCAAAAATAAATGATACAGGGACCACTCCGAATATGGACTTAACCCACCGTTTGAAAGGCGATGTTACACTACAGGTATTAAATCTCTTTGTAGTAGGATTTAAAAGGCAAATATGGCTACAAATTTGCAAGTCGTTCTAAGAGTTTCAGGTCTCCAGCCTGTGATTGAATCTTGTTCAGGCCGAAAGTGCCTGGCAAATGCTAGGGGCTAAATGAATCTATTCCGTTGCTCAATTTCTTACGGGACATATTTAATTAGTAACTTTAAAACTAAACTACATTCGCTTAAGCTGGTCGAGTCACGAGTCAGTATTCAAGATTTGTTTCTACATGTACCGGGATGCATGACGAAGGGAGAGGTAAGTATAATGTGCTAAACAGGTTACAAATAACGTCAAGAGTGATTTTGAAGCCGGATCTCCGCTACAGAAATTATTGTAATCATAGTTCACATTAGCCTGTAATTTAACGTTCTATATCCGTGGTACTTACAGTTGTTTTCCTGGTATACCGATTTGCAAAGGAAGAAAGTGGATTTACTTTCTATACAACTTCAACGTACTTACTAATCTGTTCTATTTGAACTAATTTCGATGGGAGTCAAGATATTTTAATTTCTCTTAGGAATTTCCAGAAATTGAGCTTGGTGTAACTTTTCTGGTATTGCTGATTTTTAGAAATTGTGGTTTATTAGAGTCACAACAATATGAGGTCAAAAAAAATTGAGAACGCAGGTACTCTACGACTCGAAGTAATTGTAGTTCCTCGGTATCCTATGTTATGTACATGACTCGACTATTTGTAAAAACATTATCATACCCTATTAGGTCCTCTAAGCCAATTTTTCGTACCTATATTAAAAACAGTGATTGAACAGGTGGAAATAAATCACCAACAGATTAAACGCATCTAGTCGGGCAAGCAGGCGTTTAAGGTCCGTGATTAATTCCATTATATTCAGTTTATGATACTTATCAATAGTTATTATGTTTCATTAGCGTTGTAAACTATCTGTACCGTCAAAACGATCCATCAAGGTGTTAAGTAGAAGCATCGACGTTTGGGGCACAACCCGCACAAGGCGCGATCGACTCTATTTATTAAATGTGTTGAAGCTCGTTCCATAACACCTGCCACAGATATCCAATCGAAACATATGATGTGGCGGCACATCGCGTCGTTAAATCATCACTATTGTTACAGGATGTTCATCAAATGTTTCGTGCTAGTGTCGTGTCGGCAAATCACGAACAAATGGTGATTTATCTCGCATGTCAATCCGAATATATGTGTTTTCGGACTTCTGTCTACCTATAGAAACGATGATCCGAAATGTGGATCACGATCAGAAGATTAATATTTCGGTTTATCCATATCTAAAGAGCCCTGGGACATCCTTCCGAGGGCTTACCCGGGACTCCCGGTCGTAGACAGTTGTAGGGCATCGTGTGGTTTTAGTCGGTAGGAGTCCGGCATAGCATCCATGTAGGATTTCCACACGTAAAAAAAAAAATCCATATCTAAAAGAATGCTACAAGGAGATAAACGTGGAATTATAGCTAGTGCAACATTAACGCAATCCACAACCACTTGGAAACTAAGCAGCCTAATTTGTTTTTCCTGACGGAGACGAAGATTTCATGTCCGGTTGATACATCCTACTTGATGTACCCCGGCTATAAGCTTGAGGCTAACTTCAAGGCACAGGCTGGGGTATGCATGTTCGTCCGGGATGATATCTGCTGTCGCCGTCTCAAGGGCCTGGAAGACAGGGACCTGTCAGTATTGTGGGCGCGCGTGGATCACGGGGGCCACACTCGGATCTACGCGTGCATTTACAGGTCTCATAGCGGTGACGCGGACACGGTCCGTCTCTTTGAACACCTGCAAAGATCGACTGACAAAGTCATTGAGCGGTATCCCTCCGCAGAGATAGTGATTATGGGAGACTTCAATGGTCACCACGTTGACTGGTTAGGTTCTCGGATCACTAACTTTGCGGGGAAAGCTGCTCATGAATTTGCCCTGACCTATGGGTTCTCCCAATTGGTCAAATCTCACACGAGAATACCGGACCGGGAGAACGAAAAGAGTTCGTTGCTGGACCTGCTGCTGACTACGCGTCCGGACGGATATACTGTTTCAGTGGATGCGCCTCTTGGCTCATCAGATCACTGTGTTGTTCGGGCGCGAGTGCCACTAGCAAGGCCGGAACCACGCCGGCCCAAGGAGTGGCGACATGTGTGGCACTATAAGTCGGCAGACTGGGATGGACTGCGTGAGTTCTTTGCATCGTACCCGTGGAGGCGGCTTTGCTTCACATCAGACGATCTGGACACCTGCTCTGCAGCAGTTGCTGAGGGGATCTTGGCAGGTATGGAAGGCTACATTCCTAACCGCTGGATCCCTGCAGGGGAAAAAAAGCGACCGTGGTTTAATCGGTCTTGCAGAGAAGCTAGAAAGCTGAAAGAGTCTGTCTACAGGGCTTGGACCACGGCTCGCAAAAATTCTGATCCTAACATATCTGAAGTGAAACGCAAGCTGAATGCCGCCTCGAGGGCCAGCAAACGAGCAATTGCCAGGGCAAAGTTCGATTTCGTCGGCAGAATTGGTGAGCGACTAGCCGGCTACCCTTCTGGAAGTCGTGAATTCTGGTCGCTTGCCAAAGCTGCCGAGGGAAACTTCTGTCGGTCAGGATTACCACCCCTGCAGAAACGGGACGGTAGTCTGGCCCAGAGTGCCAAGGAGAAAGCCGACCTTTTGGGCTCTATCTTTGCCTCCAACTCGACCATGAACGATGGAGGTGCGCTGCCGCCTGACGTCCCCTGGTGTGGCACTTCAATGCCAGAAATTAAATTCAGGCAGCGGGATGTCAGGCGGGAGCTTCATACCCTTGACGTGCATAAGTCGAGTGGGCCGGACGGCATTCCCGCGGTGGTGCTTAAGCGGTGTGGTGCGGAGTTGTGTCCGGTACTTACACGTCTTTTCACGCTTTCCTACTCCATGAAAAAAGTCCCGGCGTCGTGGAAGACCGCTTACGTGCATCCTGTGCCCAAGAAAGGTGACAGGACCGACCCGGCCAATTACAGGCCTATAGCTGTCACCTCCCTATTATCAAAGGTGATGGAGCGTGTAATTAATGCACAGCTCCTGAGGTACCTTGAGGAACACGACCTGCTCAGTGATCGACAGTATGGTTTCCGTCACGGTCGCTCGACAGGCGATCTTCTCGTGTACCTCACACACCGATGGGCGGCGGCTATTGAGAGCAAAGGCGAGGCTCTAGCAGTGAGCCTTGACATCTCTAAAGCTTTTGACCGGGTCTGGCACCGTGGTCTTCTAACGAAATTGCCCTCCTATGGATTGCCCGAGAATTTATGTGGATGGGTGTCCAGCTTTCTGGCCGGTAGAAGCATCAGGGCCGTTGTTGACGGCAGCTGTTCTGAATGCATGGCCATAAACGCTGGAGTACCACAAGGCTCAGTGTTGTCCCCCACTTTGTTTCTGCTGCATATCAATGACATGTTGTCCATTGACGGCATTCATTGTTATGCAGACGACAGTACGGGTGACACATGTTACACGGGCCGTCCCGGTATCTCTCGAGCTGTAGTGGAGGAAAGTCGTGAAAAACTTGTGTCCGAAATCGAGGCTACTCTCTCTAGAGTGTCCGATTGGGGAAGACAAAATCTTGTCCAATTCAACCCCACCAAGACTCAAGTATGTGTATTCACTGCTAAGAAAACCCCATTTACTGTGGCGCCACAATTTCAGGGCACGTCACTCACCATCTCCGAAAGTATAGGGATCCTTGGTGTTGAGATCTCCAATGTCGTTCAGTTCCGAAGTCATTTGGAGGACAAGGCCAGGCTGGCGTCCAAGAAGCTCGGAGTGCTCAGTAGGGCGCGGCGGTACTTTACTGCGGCTCAAACACTGCTTCTCTACAAGTCGCAAGTGCGGCCGCACATGGAGTACTGCTGTCACCTCTGGGCGGGGGCACCTGAATACCAGCTTCATCCTTTTGACTCGGTGCAAAGGCGTGCTATGAGAGTTGTCGGCGATCCCATACTTGCAGGTTATGTGGAACCTCTTAGTGACAGGAGAGACTTTGCTTCTCTGTGTGTATTCTACCGGCTGTATAACGGTTTGTGCTCTGAGGAATTGTTTGACATGATGCCTACGGCTACATTCTATCATCGCACCGCTCGCCACAGACAGGGTGTTCATCCTCACATGTTGCATCCGGAGCGCTCGAGCACGGTTAGATCCGATAGGGGCTTTCTACCGCGCACGCTTAGGTTGTGGAATGATCTCCCTGCCTCGGTTTTCCCAAACGCCTACAGTATGGGGTTCTTCAAGAGGGGTCTTAGAAGGTTTTTACAGGGTCGGCAGCGCGAGTGTGGCGCCTCTGGTGTTGCAAACGTCCATAGGCTGCGGTGACCACCGGTACATCTGGTGGGCCGTATGCTTGTCTGCCACCTTAGTGGTATAAAAAAAAAAAAAAAAAAAAAAAAAAGTGCATTCAGCCACTTAACGCGAAGGTAAAAGAAACTTAAAACTTGATAACGATATTCTGTAATATCGTTGAGAGGGTCTGATTAACCAGTCTGCCTGCTGACTGAAATGTTGTAAGTATTTTTGAGTTTGACTACCAAATTAAGCTCAGCTTTAATTTTAGAACCACGTTTCAAGCAATAGTCCTGAATATTATCAGACAAGTAGCAGTGCTGGCAAATAAGACCACAATTTTCAGGTGACGCGACGTCGACAGAAACCTTACTTGAATACTACAACGGTAAACGACCTCCAACTACTTAGACCGGATATAGCACTTCCCGTTCACTTAAAACCAATATAAGTATTCAAAATTTATTCAGGTAGCTTAATCAAGCTATATATATGTCAAGGACGGATAATAATTCTATTTCAATGATCCGAAATCAACAAACATCCTGTGAAGTGTTTATTGACAGAATTGATGACGTGGTGAAATATACCATCAATACATCATTTAGATTAATATAACTGATACGGCAACCTTTCAACTCAATACCACTATTACAGTGGCACAGAAATATCAAAAATTATAAAGTGCATGTAAAGAAGAAAAGGGAGTTTGTTTAATTACCCTCTTCCTTTGCGATATGCTTTTTAAAGAAACTCCGTTATGATAGGAGGAAACAATTGTGCTGGTCTATAGTACCTACTAATTTTACTACGGTCGGCAGGGAAAAGATTTTTTGAGTTTTTGATTCGGCATAAGCGCCTATATGATGGAGGGCCACTAAGGGTAGATGTGGTAACGGTTCGAGGATTTTGGTTAAGCAACGCGTCAAGAATATCTAGAGGCATCGTACCGATGTGAAATGTGTTTAGACTCGGCGATGAAAACCGCGTCTGGGTAAATAGACACCTTTGATATGGCATGATGAGCCATGTCATTCGTAACACTGGAATATAGTTACCGAGAGGCCAGTTCAGTAAAATCTATTAGTTTATTAAAAGTTGCATTATTTATGTAACTTTTTGCATATTGCCTCAAGCCGGCTGGTTCACTTTATGTTCGGGGAAGGAATTACCTGCATACGTTACTATCATAGCAAATAAAGGAACTAGAAAAAAGTAACTTACAAGTTTCTAGTTCAGCACAAAAAGTATTGCTCCAATATAATTCGGCTTTATTTCAACTTCTGTCTACCTATAGAAACGATGATCCGAAATGTGGATCACGATCAGAAGATTAATATTGCGTTTTTATGCGGTGTCGCAGTTATTATACAAATACCTCCATGTACCGGTACGGAGAAGGAGGCTAAGTTCGGCATCACGACGTCGCTACTCAACTTTCGACTACGGCTGTCGATTAAGAATCACTTGCGACAACGCCGGGTTGATCGATGTAGCCCTTGGCATTTGTGCGACATAACTGTACACTTTATAACAAACAGATGACATAGATAGCACTCGGCACAGTTACGACTACGAGTGTCGCTCGATTGACACAATGTTTATGTTGATTAATCATAAGACATAAATACACAAGGTAATGCGGCGCGAGCGCAACACTGACCCAGGTGAAATGTGCGGCTAGATTAGAAGTAGGTGGTATTCTCGGCGACATAACCTGGTACTCGGAATTCGCCAAGTGCTTTTATCCACATGCCTTTTAAATCTGCAACGTGAAGGTATTTCTTGTCGTGCGTATAAACAACCGTAAAACGGGTAGCCTCTTCTTAATAAGCTTAACATGAGAACGGGTTGCGGTGACCGCACGTGGATAACTGCCGTGGCCGGCGGCACATCAAAGCAAACACTCGTTTAAGCCAATTGTGCGTGCTGGCGCGCGCGCAACTACAACGTGTAATTATACGGTTATAGGGCACACCCCCGCGTTCCACGATCGCTCAGCGCCCCATCACCCGCGGGGAAAAAAACCACCATCTGTTAACCGCAGCCAGGATAACGCCCGCTGGGTCAATAATTGACCGCCGACATTGTGTTTTCTATATTAACTTTTTTTTATTACGTCAATGATTGTAAACGAGTGAATTATCATTAAATTTGGTCTTGTCATATCATTTGTAAAATATTGTGTGTTTTACGAATTGTATCAAATCCATTTGTCTGTGTTCTGCTCTATCAATATGATTCTTGAGATAACTTAATTTACATAGTATTCGTGTGTATATCAGAATGGAATGGATTAGAATAATGTACCTGGTGACAGATTATGATCACGGACGAGACCAATTTATCGTATGTGATTTATTTTTGTTCTCTACGTTTCAACACAATTTTTCAAAATGAAGTATAATTTATCAGTAGTACAAAAAATGCTTGTTTGTGATAAACTTTTTTTTCTTTCTGTCTAAAGTTCACAATTAACATTAGATTTCAGCAGACAGGGTTTCTATTTTATTGAATATGTGTGATTGTATGTGTGTAATTGTATACCTATTTGTAACCGATATCAACATAATTACTAATTATTATCTGGGTACCTAAAAATATCTAGTATAATTACTAGTTTTATAATTATTAATTTGTCATCAAAACAACATACCTAATTTGTTCTCTTCAAAAAATATTGAGTATTTCAGAAATTTATTTGTTGGTCAGGATGTTTCGGAATGACCTTTATGCTGATCTTCATTGATTAATACTATTTATAACTATTTGTTTTAAATGCTAGAACCATATAATTTTTCCTTGTTTCACCTTGGCAGTTTTTACAAAACCAATATGATTTTAATCACTACCTTCTAAAGTTATTCTCAAAAACAAATATTCAATCATCGATATAATCTGTATTTGTTTTCTAAAAACAATAAATTTCACGATATACACTTATAATTAAAATAGGTGTCCGTGTTTTAGGATACTGTTTTAAAGTTACCGTAGAAAAAAAAGGATGCCTACTGTAACATCAAATTAATATTATTAATAGCATAATTTAAATCAATTTCCGCCGCACGGCTTAACCCCTTTAGTGAGGGCGTTACGAACAGTTGTATTTCATAATAGTGTATAATCGTCTTGTTCATCTTTTGGATCTGCCACCAGCTGGGATACAACTCGTGCACCGTGATATGTGTTATGAACCGTAGAAATTATCTAATACCCCGTATTATGAGCCTTTAATTCATAGAATGGTTAAACTAATCAATAATCTTCATATTTTAGAACAAAATAACTGTGACGGTATAACTCAAGATGATACTTAAGAAGCTAGACACCTGTTTTGAAGATCAACCATGACTGAATAGAAGAAGCTTTTAGTTCTAATGAAAAGATTTTTTCATAGGGTTGACCTAGACTCTAAAATAATGCAAATATTTTTGATCATTCCCATAAAACGTCATCTGACCTAATTTAAGCTAGTTTACAAAACATGTAATAAAGTAATTTAAATCAGGTGTTGCTGTGCTTTACGTTCTTGTGCGTACAGAACTTTGGAACCATGTGCTACAGTCAATAATATTGTGTGTGTGTGTCTGGCCTTTAGCCCATTGTTTCGGCAGTAAAGCACCGCGCCCGCCCCGCGTCGTGTCTGGCTCACAGGTGGCGCACAAATCCTTGTTTTAAAATGAAAGTCGATTGTACGAAGTAACTTACGATTATTGCTTGCTATTTATTAAGTACTTGTTCTATAATTATTCAACAGTGGTAAACGTTACTAAATTTAGTTCGGGAAAATCACAAAAAAATGTCAATGTTTTGAGGAAAATCTGTCATTTGATTGACATATCATTGAGTAGAACCGACAGTAGAACCTCTCGGGGCAGAGAATATTCTGTCATTGGAAGGTGCCCAGTCAATATTCTTAAAAACAAATTTGTAACGGATAAGGACAAAAATGAGCATGAGAATTCTGCAGAGGTCAAAGATCTTTGTTAATAAGCCCCAATTTTTATTGGAACACTATTAATTAATCGAATTCTTTCTTTATAAAGTGTGATTGCTTTTTCGTTAAATCAAACGCGTCCGATATTTAATAAATCGATGATAGAACATTTAGGCCGTAGCTGCGAGTAAAAATGAAACAAAAAATATAAATGAGAAGATGACACAGTAAGATTTTAATATTGATTCCGGTCGCAACTATTACCATCTATTACGTAGATAAACTATTCATAATTCTTGGACCATCAATCACCGTAAGGTCAAAGCTGCACGCAGAAACGGAATGTTCACTCTTAGCAGCTTTTTATGAATTGTTTTTGGGTTAGATATCATTAAGCAGTGTACCCGACGTTGGTGGGCGTTGGAGTGACACGTAGCAACGGATTATTTCGACGGACTATTTATAATGTGAGGATTGAGGATGGAATCTACTTCTTTGTCATTGGAGCAACCTGTTCTCTCAGGTTTGAGCTCACAGCGGGCACAATAATGTAACGGGCCACCTGATTTACCGCCTTCGCGTCGCAGATATAGAGTACCACACACCACCACGTCGAGAACCGCCGATCTGATTATATTAATTTCAAATGATAGATTACTTTATATTGTTAATGCCTTATTAAGGTAACGATAAGAAAATCGAGATTAGTGAACATTGAATAGAGTATACTAAGTGTTAGAGTGTACAACTTAGAGATGATTCTTCATAGATCGATAAGTAAAGCAGTGTGGGAACGACTTCTAGTAGTGAATATGGTTAATTATACCTAAGTACCTACATCATATTATGCAACGTATTCAAGTCGATTACGATTTATTGGTTTCCTCGACAACATTTATTGTTTTATTTTTTTACGGTATACTGGTTATAGCCAGCGACTTCATTCGTGTGAAAATAGTGATTTGATGGAAGTTGAGTAGGTAGATCTCTACATATTCCTTCTCTTCTCTACATATTCAGACTCTTCTTACATTCATACATACATACGTCACGCCTTTATCCCCAAAGGGGTAGGCAGAGGCATAGTATACGCCCACATTTCATCTTATAGTTTTATGTCCCACGTAATAGGTGGGAGACTCACCACCTATTACGTGTTGAAATGGACAGATCGTCGCGACCCGCAGTTGAAATTCCTCAAGCCGCCCATAAGGCTTTCAACTTGGCTTAACGATTGTCATTTTACTGACAACCGGGTCTCATTTCAAGTTTTCCTTCTCTACGCAAAGGATCTTTTTGCGAAAGAGTTCCTTTAGTCACCTCTTAAGACACCTTTGGGATGTGTTGGTGTGGCGACATTTTGTACTCTTACCCTTCGCAGCACGGGACCCCGTCGCTACACGGGGCAAGACTCGTCTTGTAATAGGCAAATTTAATTGAAATGACAGACATACTTACCGTCCTGTCTACCGTACCGGTCCTTACTTAATTGTTGTCTTTGAATGTGAACAAAAGTGTACAAATCACTTAAAAATATGTTTAATATTTCTTTTTTTTGTCTCTCGAGGAATGTGTCGTATAAAAATAATTGTATTATTACCTCAATAAACCCACAAAACAGAATATAAAAGGAATTATTAGATCAAACACAAAGTTATAATGAGTGTAAGTGTAACTATTCTGAGAAAAATTTTAGATCTTGAATTTTACCGCTTTGGATATATTATAAACTAGCTGATGCCCGCAGCTTCCCGTTCTCGCTTCCTGTGAGATCTTATTCCCGGGATAAAATGTGGCCTATGTGTTATTCCAGACCATAATCTATTCCTCCACTAAATTTCAGCTAGATCCGTTCAGCCGTTATAGCGTGAAGGAGTAACAATCATCCACACTCACAAACTCTCGCCTTTATAATATTATATATAAAAGTAGTCTAAGTTACTCCTTATTACATAAGCTATCTGCCAGTGAAAGTCCCGTCCAAATCGGTCCAGCCGTTTCAGAGATTAGCCGGAACAAACAGACAGACAGACAGACAAAAAAATTAAAAATATATATTTCAGGTATGTGTACCGTATATACATTCATATACATGTAGTAGAAAGCGGTTATTTTAATATTACAAACAGACACTCCAATTTTATTTATTTGTATGTATGTATAGATTATACTTGTTTATGGTTTCCCTTATTACGCGTACTGGTATTGTTTTTAAATAATAGATTAAATCCGGCCAAAATCTATATAAGTACTACTGCTTCTTCCACCTCGACTTGAAATGCCTGAATAGTAGACCTGATTTTGTGATTTATGATACCTTTCATACTATTCTATCACAGTCAGGTAAAGCAAAGATGACATAAGAAATGTTACGAGAGTAGCGAAACATTCTAAATCTATGGTTACGTCACTGCAATCCTTTGATCATAAAAGAAATTATTATTATTATTTGTTAAATGGTAAGCATGCACTCATCAAAACAGGGGCCGAAACAACGCTTCCTTCCCTCTTGAGAGTTTTTGCTAAAACTTTTTTAAACACGACACTGCAGCAGGTGAAGGGAACCAAATTTCACACGAGTTATGTTCGAAACATAAAGTCTGGAACAATGTAACTTGCGGGAATACCAATAAACAAGAGACCATAAAACATTGTTAGTACAATTCGTACTCGAAATATTATATTTTTGGGTTATTACCTTTTTTTACTTACACGCCAAGGACTAATTTTATTGTCTTGACTCTTTGTGGGAGATTATCTCTGAACAATGAAAACGATAAAATTAAATAACTGCTATTTGAAACAGATATTAACTTCGGTTCTTGACCGACTGTAAATGTAGGTATGTGATGATGTGATGTACCTAATTAAATTAATATCCACGTAATAAAACATGATTATCCATTGACAATCATAGGAGCAAGATAAGCAATAGGAGCAATATAAATAACTAGCTGTTCCCCGCGGCTTCGACAGCTTAGAAGTCGTTATCGCGTAAGAGTCGTTATATCGTAAAATGATAACCCTCCTTTTGCACAGTCGGTTAAAAAGTAGCCTTCCAGGGCCTCGAACTATCTCTATACCAAATTTCATTTCAATCGCTACAGCCGTTTAGGCGTGAAGGCGTAACAGACATACAGAGTTACGTTCGCATTTATAATATTAGTATGGATTAGAACGGTAATGATTTTTTTTTCATAATTATGAAAATCCTCATGACGGATGCTATGCCCGACCCCTACCTACGGAAACCACACAATGCTCTTTCTCTACGGCTCTATCTACGGCCGGGAGTTCCGGGCACGTTCTCGGGAGGATAACCCCAGGTCACAGAAAAAGGTTACGGCCGTTTATTTCATCAAAAACGTGTATTTTGACACTCTCAAGGGAATCAAAATTGATAGGCTGCCATTAAATTTGGCAAGTAATATTCTTTTATACCACAAGTATAGGAGAAAATCTAAAAACTGTACATTTATAATGAAATAATAAAAAAATAGACTCAATATTACTTCAGGACTCGAATATCGCAGTTTTCGATTACCTTACGTAATTTAAAAACCATTTAAAAAAAATTGTATTTAGGTCCCGTTATTCGTCACCACTATTTAATTTAGAACAAAATTGCCGAAACATACCAACATGTATTCTTATTATTTTTTACAGAAATACTTTAAATTGAAAAACTAGTTCTCAGGAATCACTCGACAGGAGACGGAATCACCCTTACATCCCATTTCATCAATATGTAACACTTGAAAAAAAGAACGGGGGCACCTTTACTACATCCGCTGTCAATTCTCACGAGACAGGTAGCAGCTTCCGTCGAATCTTTTATCAACAAGAGAAGGATAATCATTACAATATGTGCAATGTAGGATATGGGTAACTGTACCGGTCAGGTGACGTTCCCCTTGCGGGAATCAGACAATTTGTTACCATTAAAGAGTACTTTATAAAGATTTTTTTTAAATATGGACCTCGAGTGTGTGACCTCAGGATATGTAATGGTTGTAATGTGCTTCATTTACGAAACGTTTAGTTTAAACTTCGTAGACTTTGTAATGTAAGCTTTGTACATTTGTAAACTATACAATTAGGTACATAAGTCCTCCATATCTTTTTAACGCGAGGAAATCTTCACGGATGTAATGCCAATTTTTAATCTCCGTACTTTAGATATATAAGAAAAAGTAGGGCCAAAAAGATCATTCCGATCACCATGGAATTTAAGACCATTACCTATTACGAGATATTTTGTGTAGGTACTTTTTGTTTCTTGGCTGTACTTATATTACTAGAAAATATTAAAATGCGTCTCCTTTGTGATCCTCAAGAATATTATTATTTGCCTTATGCAAAAAAATGCCACTATAAATAATTCATTTCATAATTATGTAGGCTAAATCACGCTACATACAACTATTGTGAAAATCAAAATTTGCAACCCAAATTCATTTTAAAATCTAAATTATTTATGCATGTAAATAAATCAAGTTTTTGTATTGAAAAAGTATATAGTGTCGTTGCAATGTTATGCTAAAAAGTGCATACGTTGCATAAATAATTGAGGAAGTGATTTAACAGGTCACTTTTGGAGCAGGAACTGGTTCAATGCAACAAGTTGTAGACGACACGGGGAGCGCTTGGGAGCAAGCACATGTAACTACGTACAGAAGGGAGTCTTTGAATTGGTTACTGTTTAAATATTTATAAGTTGAATAATATTATAAGGATATTCTTGCTCGTTTGATTTTGTAAACTTTAATATCTTGGCTAAAATAACTTTAAGTTTGGACTGATTTTTCTCCTCTTAATGTTATGAACCTATAGATATACCTTTTCTAAAATAAAGTGAAACAATAAACCAACCTAAAATAGAAGTATATTTAATTTATTTAAATTCGAACCTGTTTTACAAATTATTGCAATTCCATCTGTATTCTATAACTACTTACTTACAACACGACATTGTATCGGAAGTCAAAGACAATTTTGATATGAGGACTTGATAAAACAAGAGCTGTGACCCAAGTAAAAAATAATTGTGGATTTTATAAGAAAAAGTTATAATTTGCAAACAAGTAATTCATAAAAAATGTTTTATCAAAGAAAAACTAAATGTAAAATCTTAGAGTGTAAAAATTGTAGAGCTATACAAATATTACGTAACACTCAAACAGTCAATGTACAAGAACGCGACTATAAACACGTTATTGCTGGTAATATTGGTCGGTCGGTGCGGCCCGGACTAAGTACTTCCAACCCTCCATCCATCCGCACGGTGATCTATTGTTTGCTGAGGGAAAAAACATCATTCCCAAACGCATCGTGAGAATTTATCCAATGTGCTCCCGATGCGATAGGTGTGCTAGCTGAATTATGAAAGTATTGAATTACTTTGATGGACGAGAGATGAATGGACTATGGTCTGATTAGTTTTATTGAATTTGACAAAAAAAGGACAGCTAAAGTGTAGTAGTTCACATATAAGAAAGCCACAAAAGTTCCTGTAAGATGTAGAGGCTTACAATACTTACATACTTTTCCCTAAAACCTACCTAGTTTTAAGCATATACCTACCTGTTGCATGCTATCAATATTTATCTACCAGAAAAGATAATTAGAGACAGTCATAATAAAATTTAAGGTCAAATCTTATCTTAAAAAACTACAAAAAATAAATTAAAAAAAAAGACAGGCCAAATCTACCTCCATGACTTTCTTTCAGACCAAATACTAAAACAATTTTACCAACCAGTGATAAACGAAATTTAAAATCTAATTCAAGTACATAACCATAGATTTAGAATTGAGAGTAGCGAAAAATTCTAAATCTATGGTACATACCATGTATGTTTTGTATACATTATTGTCAGATTATTTTCTATTGAAACAAAAAAAAAACAAGAAGCCGTGAGACGGTCTCACCCGACTGCCCCTCTAACGTTTATTGTGAAAGTGAAAGTTTAATCCGATTGACGTTGTCATTTTTGTTTTATAACTAACTTTGAACAGATGATCCACGTGACCTAGTGACGTAATTTAATGCAAAAGAGTCACAGACTACAGACACAAGTCTCGCCATAAGCCCCTCTGCAATCTATTTTACAGAGAGGAGCTAAAACCCGAAAAACTGAATGAATAAATATTGCATAGATAACATACCTACAGCTATATTATATGACTTAAACATTTATTAAAAAAGCAATAGGTAGGTAGGTTTTATCCATTAAAGTAAGTTAAAAGTCACTTTATTTTTCTGCCAGGAACCCTGGGATATCCTTCTGTGGCGCCTGCACTTATATGAATTTCCACACGGAACACATAAGTCCAGCATTAGGAAGTAACTCATGTTCCCTTCCTCTGACTGCACCCCCCCAAGAGTAAGTTACTGGTACAATTCAATCAATCAATCAAATCAGCCTCTCCTAATCTACGCCACAATACACGGTCACAGCCTGCGACCTTTACCAGGTCGTCGGTCCATCTAGCGGGAGGACGTCCCACTTCACGTTTGCCGAGACGCGGTCTCCACTCTAGAACCCGTTTGCTCTCTCGGCCATCGGTGCTTCTGCAGATGTGGCCGGCCCACTGCCAATTCAATGTGCTTATTTTGCTATGTCGACCACCTTAGTTCATTTCGGTGTCTATCCCTCAGAGATACCCCAAGCATAGCCCTTTCCATAGCCCGCTGCGTAACTTTTAGTGCATTGACTAACCCTACTGTAGGTGTCCACGTCTCGGCATCGTATGTCATAAGCGGTAGAACGCACTGGTTGTAGACATTTGTCTTCAGGCATTGCGGTATAGGCGAATTGAGAACTCGACGCATTTGCTAAATGCTGCCCAGCCGAACCGTATCCTTCTGGCGATTTCTTTGTCCAGGTTTCTTTTCCCAGTGTAATAGTCTGCCCAAGGTAAGTATACTCCTGGACAACCTCTAGCCTCGATCCCTCGACGTATATTGGCCCCGGCGTGACGTGGTCATTAAACATGACCTTGGTTTATCAAAGTTCATGCCGAGATTAACACGTCAAGCGTCTTAGCTGTTCCAGCATCTCCGCCACAATTACGATGTCATCGGCCAACCGAAGGTGTGAGATTCGCGCGCCGTTGATGTTCACGCCCCACCCTTGCCAGTCCAGCGTCTTGAAGATGTCCTCAAGCGCCTTGGTGAAGTGTTTCGGGAATATCACATCACCCTTTTCGAAACCCGGCTTGCTCCTTTGGCTGAAACTCGTCGAGATTTCCGGCGGGGCGGTTTGTGACTACTCTCGAGAACAATTTGTAAACATGGCTCAGGAGTGAGATGGGTCTGTAGTTCTTCAGCAAGGTCTTATCATCTTTCTTGAAGAACCCCTGTGTTTGCCCCTGTCGGAGGACGGTATTAAACAAACTCGTCAGCTCGTTGAGGACCGAAGCCCCCCTCGCCTTCAGTAGTTCAGTTGTAATTCCGTTCTCCCCAGGGGATTTGTTGTTCTTAAGTTGCTCGAGAGCCACCCTGACCTCGCCCTGGTCGATGTTCGGAATGTCCTCGGTATAGTGGCGTGATAGTGTAGGTCGGTGGTCACAATCGGTAGGACCCGTCGGCCTTTTTGTCAGTGATGCATACAGGTCTCTGTAAAAGCTCTCAATTTCCTCGAGAATCTCGAACTTTGAGGTCACAGTTCTGCCACCCGTTGTCTTCAGTTTCGTCAGACAGGGTCTTCCAAGCTGTTGGGCAAATACTTTGGTACCCCTGTTCTGCTCGATCGCTGCTTCGACGATGTTGGTGTTATAGCGTCTAAGGTCGCGTTGTATCAGCTTTCGGATTCTAAGATTTAGATCCCGCTGATAAAGACGAGTGCGTAGATGGCGTTTCTCGTCTTATTCTAAAGGTGCGTATCGATTTCCTATACCTTGTTCGACCGCGGTAAATCTGTGTTTCGGTTCGCGAGCCATTTTTAGCGTACAATTTCATTATAGCGAGGCAGCCGCGCGCGGCAGCCGATCCATGAATGAGCGTACGTTTTATGCTCGACAACCATGGACGTATCAAGCAAGCCGGCCCAGCGCCGCTGCTGCTTTTAAATTTTGACGTATCAAGCAAGACGGTCCAGTGCCGCTGCTGCTTTTAAATTTTAAATTGTTAAGTGCCATACCTATATATAATCTAATTAAAGTACGACACTTCTCGTTATCCATGTTTTAGCTGCGCGTCTGTATCCACTATAAATGCGTGAGTAGTCGTCAGGTACTCAGGAACGTCCCAATTACGCGCGCACAAAGCACTGTCACTCCTTTGCCGCGCCGTCAAAAACCGACACAAAATGGTTCGTCGCGCGGCATGTTCGGGCGCGCCGATGTTCGAGTTGCCGCGCGCGGCAGCTTAGTACCCATAATGCGCGGCCGCCGCGCGAGCCAATGTTCGTTGGTTTGCCGCGCGCAGTCGATACGCGCCTTAATAAGTTCGAAAGTCTCGGGCGAGAGTTTAGAGCACTTGTTGGGACACTTGCTGACCACATTGTCGGCTTTATCGTGAATATTGTCGGAGGTTTCCAGCAGATCGAAACGATTTTGAAGTTCTAACTGGAACCTCTCAGCCCCCGGGTATAACTGGAGAGTGGTAGATCGGACAGTAGGCTTCATCACACGGGCCCTTTCGGTTCGGAAGTCCAAATTCAAAGATGCTCGTACAAGTCGATGATCACCACCGGTATTAAACCTGTTAACCACAGGTTTAATACCGGTGGTACAATTAAGTTAGTAAATTAAAATCTAACATTGCGTTGTTTTGGTGTTGATATGATAGTATAGGATGTCCTACAAAGTAAAGATGAAGCTGACATTTCACTGAAACGTTCATGATAGATTTCGTCTTCTACTCGGCTTAACGATTACACCCAGGAAAAACGCTTAAACGTACAACTTCCGAGACACAGAAAAATGGTAAATGGAAATGCGAAACAAACAGTCACCCATCTATACTTATAATAAATCTGTAGAAGTGAATATTCTGTACATTCAAAATATCAAAAAAATAAATAGCAGGGGGTGTTACTAGACCGACACCGAACCCAAAAATGTGATTAAAAAATTTTTTTGTCTGTCTGTCTGTTTGTTCAGGCATCACGCAAAAACTACCGGTTCGATTACGATGAAACTTGGTATAATTATTGTTTGATAGCCTGGGCACCACACTGGGTACTTTTTATCCCGGAAAAGTATATAGAATTCAAACCAAACTTAATTTTGCGGTTCGATCCCTAGACCCAAAGTTATTATCAATTATTGCTTAAACGGTTAATGGTACGATGATGAAACTAAGCATGAGCGTTGTTTGTTACAATTTGAAAAAAGTAATTTTAACATTTTTGCAAATTCCAGCTCCAAAGGTATAAAAAAGGGGGGTAAAGTTTGTATGGAACAACGTGATTCCTTTGTCCGATCTACTTAAAATTTGGCATATAGCATTATTTATTAACATAATTGATGGAAGACATATTTCGTATTTTATTCAAATTTATACTATTACAAGCTAAAAAGGGAATTTAAATTATTTTGGGGCTGATTTTCTCCGGAGTTGATATCAATACTCCTTCCCTTTTCCATTTAAGTATAAAATAAGGGTATTTAACCCTTATTTTATACTTAAATTAATTATTATTTTGACACATAAATTGTGAAAGTTTAATACAATTGACGTTTTCATTTATGTTTTATTTCAAACTTCAAACAGATGATTTTACGTGAAAAGCGCTTTTTTCGTATAATATTAACCAAATATGCATTATGGAAGTATTATTGCTAATTTATTCAAATTTTGTGTGACAAAAATACATTTGTGAAAAGAAGAAGAAAATTGTAAGATGGCTAGCCAGAAAAAAATAAAGACCACGCTTCAGGTAGTATCCACTGGTCAATAAAATAACACCGCATGTAACCATCTACGCTCAATCATTACGAAAAAGATTGTCAGCAGCCCTAAGCGACTGGTCATGGAAGGCATGAACTTTATTCTACATAGAGTGCCGACTGCATTCTGTCAGGAAAAAGACTCACTAAGGCTTTGTAAAATACGGGAATGGCCTCTACGTAGACTACATTCGACAGGACTAAAAAGAGCCATTACAATGAACATGAACGCTCAGCTGATGAAATTTACAATGTTATTACGTTACTAATTCTTGGTTGGACCATCTGTAGGTATTAGGAGGACAAAGCCTACAGTAGTTCGGGGTGTCCAAACGTCGTAGGCTGGGACTACCTGAAGAAGGAACTAAGTTACGATGTCAATTGCTTAGAAGAGAAGTTGTGTCAAGTAGTAGTTTAGCCATTGAATTAAGAAATATATTTAATAAATAAATTTACTTAGCTCATATTATTATGCATTATGAATTTGTTAATCAGAAATCTATCTAACTAGGTATTATTATACATACGAATGTTTGTGAGTGTGGATGTTTGTTACTCTTTCACGCTGTAACGGCTAAACGGATCTGGCTGAAATTTGGTGCCTTCAGAGATAATTATGTTATAAGTCTAGGAACAAAATTTCACGCAGGCGAAGCTGCGGGCATCAGCTAGTCGTTAATAAATATTTTTGCAAAATTTGGATACGCCAGCAAGCAGTTTTTCATTAAAGCAAAAAGGTTTTTTTTAAAACACAGAAGAGCATAACGAACTTTATTGTAAACCTCTATCGTTTGGAGTTTGTTGAAAGCTTAGTTGCTGGTTCTCCTCGAAACGTTTAGCTATAATGACCAGTTGAATATAGGTGTTTAAACTTTTATGGTCACTAACACTATTATTAGAGTTAACGAGATATTTACCATGTATTATGGTACCCTTTCAAAATATCGGAAAACTCCGTAATACATGGTAAATATCCCGTTAACTCTAATAATAATGACCAGTTGAAGCTTTTCTATAGGTAAATGGGTGTTACTGTTGCCATTTATAAGTACATAGTCATTTTCATTAGTTACTTGTCAGTACTTGATGAAGTCTTGGGTCTGCGCAGTGGTGTTACGCCATGGGGCGCACGCGACGCTATCGGGCGACGCAGCGTCGCCGCACTGGCGCGCCTGACTCACGGCTAAGGATTCCTGTTTCCTACGAGTACCACCACCAGCGTACTATCAACGTAACACTAAGCCCAAACGATCTGCCAACGCATTGTCTTTGAACTTACTGTTTGGCGATAAATGTCAGTGTTGATTTACAGTTGTTAAGTATTCGTCGATTGGCGTATTGTGTACCGTTCTTGGAATCATATTTATGTTGTTTATGTTTTAGTTAAATTGTAATATATTCTAGTGTCTACCTCTAAAATTTTGTGTAGGTGGGATATGTTGAATGTGCCTCAATCGAGATTTACTTACCCCGAAATATGTTTTCTATTTACTACTAAACTCTATCATTGTTGGCAATTCTGCTAGAGGCCTTCAGAGTTCTGTGTTGTATCCAGTGTTTAGAAAACACCCAAACTCCGAAGCAAACATTTGTGAGTCCCACAAATATATTATGACTAAGTTTCATATTTTACATGAAAATAAAATGAAATCTAAATTGATACGACCCAGGAATCAAATTTGGCTACACAGCATTCGCATAATACTGGGCCACCAAAGACAACCAAACATTTATGGTGTCAGAACATCGATAAAAACAAACAAATCAAAAAACCAAGTCATTTAAAACAGCAAAATAATATTTTACTATTTGCGAGCACAAACTATTCAACCTTGAGCAAGTTCAATAACGGAGTACGCAGCAAGTAAAATATATTACACTACCTTCTGTTACCATCTTTATCCGCGTGAAGAAGCTGTCCCCATTCCCTAATTCCATGGGAACATAAAAGGGATAAAAGGGTAGGTTCTCGGTTTTCACGGGCTGGTTTCCGCAACTCGATGTGTGATTTATTGTGCCTATTGCGTTCCTATGCGTGAGAGTTTGTGGTATGTCTATGCGATCCAAGTTCCTCCAGTAAGTCTAGCAGACTCTTCACGTTGCCGATGACTTTATGGCGAGACTTCGGTGTACCGAGGTGTGTCGCCCTGTATCTTTCCAGTACCGGGCACTCCAAAAGAATGTGACTGGCAGTTTCGCTCGTCTCTATACAAGCTATGCAAAGGAGACTATCTGTGACAACTTAATTAAAGACAAGTTTGTTAAGCAGACTGGACCTGTAACTATGCCTGTTATCATACTTATCTTGGTCCTGTTTAGCTGCAGAATTTTGCGAGAGAATCTGGTGTTGATAAAAAGGTAGTGCCAATGACAAGTGTCGACAACCGGCTAAAAAAGCCGTCGCCCACCTTCCATTTGTAGCAACTTCCAGGATTTCGATTCGTCGGCGTTTGTTTCTATCGCATGAAACCCTTGAGCGGCGAGTCCTGGGTTCTATACACGTTTCCCTGAAAGTTATATTCAGAAATTAAGCATTTGTTATATTTTCCTGAAGTCTTTTTAACACAAAATAAAGGAAAATCTGTTATCCACGACGAAATTTGTTAACTGATGTCAAAAACTATTTTGGCACAATATTGTAAATGTTGATGTGTGACTTTGTTGAACATGTTGGTGTTTTTACTGAAGTGTTACTAGAATTTTAATCTTATGAAGGTATATAGCGTTCTTAATCTCTGTTCGCTTCACAGATCCTATTTCACTAGCTATAAGCACATAATCTACTGCTGCAGATAATGCTATTTTATCAGAGCATTGCCATACAACTGTCAAATAAACTTTCTCTATTGTAATTTTAGTAGGATCCGTACAGTTATTATAATATGCTGGGTCAAAATAATTTTTATTTCAATTGACATAAGAATCAGATCACAATCATTTAACACATGTATCGTTAACCAGGTACTGCCCACTCGCTCCAATTGCAAATGTCGGTTGTCTGTGCCCATAGACCACATGGTACGTTCGCCATTATTATTTTTCAGTCGCATCATTTGTCACAATTAAAAGTTTGTCACTTTTTATTTATTAGGCTTCAAATTCAATCTATTTTTCAGGCTGTCAAGGTACGTTACATTATCTCTTCTAAATAGTGCAGTTTTACAACGATAGAAATATTTAGTCTGTTGTTTTAGTTTCAGAGTTTACCCACTACAAATAAAACATTACGCTATATAATTTTCATTAAACACATTATTCAGAATGATATTCAAATTAATATTTTATATGGTTAAGTAAGTGCTGGCGAGTGGGGCGGTACGCTTGATGCACCGATATACAGCTACAAGATTTTACGCCATCGCGCAGTGCACGGGGAATTTTATGCCCATCTTGATTAATATTTACGATTCAATTCTCAGTATCTCCTGTGAATTACATACGATTCACTGGATGTTATTCGATAAATCGGTTTAGTCAAACTTTATTGCGATAGCGATCCGCTACCCATTCACAATCTTTTGGTTGAAATTGTTTCTTATAATTTTTTGAGTTAGTTAAGATATTTTAACATTAAGCATTTGTAAGTAGGCATAAACAAATTTCTACGTCTAAGTTTTTTTTACATCTCTACCACAGTATAAAAATCTAAAATTATTATTCTGTGTCTCTACAGTCTCAATTTAAGTTGTTTGAACTTTTCGAAGAACTTTAGAGATATGTGTTGAACTATGCGGTATGTGCGTTTAAAAGAATGAAATTCAATAAGAAATAACTCAGAATGTTAATACGAAAGTAACAATGTCGTCCAGCCCGTTGCAACAGCCCACCCACTTCGTGTCAATGATAGAACAACTTTCTCGGGCTTTTTTCTGTTCAAATTCAAAGGGTAATCCAATCTGACAAGCAGGATGATTTGCGACAATTGTCAATCATGCAACTACTTACAAGTAAATCTGAGATGCGAATAATTACCTAAATACTTATGCAAATACTCACACGTGATGTTATTAGAAAGTTAGAAGATGAAAAGAGTGGGTTGTTCGATGTGGTCGATAGATGATAGGTGAGCGTCGATAAGAGGGGCGTAGGCATCTTAGCACTCCCTATTCTGAGAGGTGTGTGGATGGTAGCGGTTCGTCCGCGCGTCTGTGTCACACCTCATAAACAAAAGCTCCTGTTTGACAGATAGTATCAGCAACCGCGCGCCACCGATTGTCAGCGCTCCATTCTATTGTGACAGCCACAATCTATGCCAAAAAGAAAAGTCATTACAATTAACCGGTTACTTTTTAGTTCACATATTTAGTGTAACGGAAGTAACGAGGTGTCGATAAGAAGACCGATAAGAGCTCCACACTTACAAGATATATCTACTTAAAACTGACTCAGAAAAATAATAAGTAAGTACAGGGCGGTACGGCCCAAACTAGCCTCCTGTAAATGGTGTATGTACTTACTTCAAGATGAGCTCATGGCAAAGAGAAGGAAAACTCGAAACAAAAATTTGAAACAATCGGTCTGGCCGCCGTGGCACAAGTGAAGTCCAATATTGGAAAATGAAATTAATTGAGAAAGGCTTATATATCTAATAGTAGACGGTGTTGGGCGTAACGTGAGGTTTTTTAGTCGGTAGGAGTCCGGCATAACATCCATGAGGATTTTCCCTCACGTTAAAAAAATAAAAGAAAAAAGACTGAAATAGACTGATTTTTGATTGAATTTTGGTTCAATTAAGTATACTTCGTAGAACTGCTAACGGGGTATTGTATTTACCATGTGATATTGGTTTATCGAGTTTCCGATGGTAAATATGTAACTCGTTAACAGTTAAATAAGGTATACCTAGTAATGACCAAGTTAGTTTGGTCGGTTGTAATTCCGCTTCTTGGAGCTTGAGGCGAGCGTGAAACTCTCATATCATGCTGCCGTAACGTCGCTGCTACTGTAGAATGTGAAGGAGAAAAAAGGAAATTATATGTATTGATCTAAGTAGGGTCAAAAGTGTTACCAAGTGGTTCCTGTAATATTACACTTGGCGCTGGCTAGCCAGTTCCTTTGCTTGAACTTGGCTTGACGCGCTGCCTCATTTCTAGATAAACGAGTAAACTGAATATCAGCATTAACAAAACGTAAAACGTACTCGTATAATGATTCACTTTTCCCCAGTGTTAATCATGATTCAAAGATCATAACTGGCTATTTCATTTAATTTATCATCTACAATCGTTAATTTATCGAGTCTATATAACATTGTACAATATTTCCACGCCGCATGTTCAGAAACACCAAGTTTTAATTAAGCTGTATGATAAGCACAATGACACAATTAATAGAGTCGTGAATTAAGGCCCCGTTAGCCTGTTATTTATGAATTGATCGACTACCGTCCGCGAGTGACGAAAGCAGACCACTTCGTGATCAACGGTGCTCCCAAATCAATGCTAAACACAGTGGTCTCAATGTTATCTTTGAGACTGGATTGTGTACAGGGTACCCACTTACAGCGGAATTTTAATTCGTCATGAATTCTTTGTCTGTTATCTTATCTCGCATAATACAGTTATATTAATATCTATCCCGGATATACTTATGTTTTCTTCACAGATGAAACAAGAAAAGTAAGAAAAGCAGTCTGCAACATGACTTGAGCAATGTTGTTGGACTAATGAATAAATACAATAAATGAGTTTAGTACCTATCTAGTAAAGCCAGACTATGGATTCCAGTAAAGGATGATACATATTTAATCACTAGTTATTTTTCCACTGCATTCGTAATTACTCAAGTCAAAACTTTGGGATTAGGACTCGTTGGATACTACGCTCTTTGTTCATGTTTCATATCATTGGGAAATCATCACTCAAGAGAGGTACTGTTTGAAGGTTAATTTCTCTACTTGCTTAATGTGGTCATTATCTTAGTATCTACATAAATCTCCCCGTGTAGCAACGGGGTCCCGTGTTGCGACCGGTAAGAGAAGAAAATGTCGCCACCCCAATACATCCCAAGGGTATCGTAAGAGGCGACTAAGGGATCGCTTCCGCAAAAAGATCTATTGAGTAGAGAAGGAAATCTCGAAATGAAATCCGGTTGTCAGTAAAATGACAATCGTTAAGCCAAGTTGAAGGCTTGAAAATTTCAACCGCGTGTCGCGGCGACCTGCGCCTGTCCATTTCAATACGGCAATAAGCTCCCCACCTATTACGTGCGACATAAAACTATAAGGTGAAATGTGGGCGTATACTATGCCTCTGCCTACCCCTTCGCGGATAAAGCCGTGATTATATGTATGTATGTACCTACATAAAAAGATAGTCGCTTTTACCACACCGTAAGAGTAGGCAGTGACTTCTGTGACATACATATTCAGTATACGATAACATTTCTACTGTTGTCCTCCTGGTGGATGACCAAGGGCAGGTTGTGGCTACCTGGTTTTGCAATTCTTCTCGCCGCATATGAACTCCAATTTGCCTCTATGTCTGTCATGTTACTGTCACACGAGATCAACGGCTTGTAAGTGGAAATGTTTAAAAAGACCAAGTGCGAGTAGAATTCCCAATGAAAAACAGTAAAACTCACGTTTATAGTATGGAAAATCCTCCTATTTGTTCTGTTCTTAATAGTATTACTTGCTATAGCGGCTAAAGAAATTATATCATCTGTGAAAATTTCAACTGTCTAGCTGTCAGGGTTTACAGTCTGGAGACTGACAGCGCAGTCGCAATAGTACGGTCCCGTTCTTACCCTTTGGGTATGAAACCCTAAAACAGTCCCTCATCCCAGGAGTGATCATTGCTCATAATATTTGTTTGTATAAATGTATAAACTGATAACGTTCATCTCGCTAGTGGATAGGTATCTTCTAATGAAGCGTGCTGTATCGCAGATTGTACATTAGGTAAGTGAGATAATGATCAAATGCCAGCCAATAAAAAATACACCGCACATCTTAATGCCATCAGAAGGCAGTTGTAGTTATTTGAAGAGGTGTTTTACTTTACTATGATTTTGTTTTTATTTTGTTTGTGAGTAGTTACAGTCAAATCTGTGGCAATTAAAGAACGAAGTTACTTTTCTGTCAGTCGTCTAGATCCTATAGCACAAGCTTATATTAGCTTAATTTGGGCTAGATACTATCTTCACACCAAATCCCTTGCGGGGTAGGTAGAAAGAACCGAGCGCCACACGGCACGGTCTATACACACCTCACTCGCCTCTTCAACTTTCATTTTTCGATTTGGTGTGAAGATAGTATAGTATAATTTGGGCTAGATGATGTTGTGTGTGAATGTCCACAATTTTTTTTTATTTATAGTAAGGAAGAGATCTCAAGCTAGAACATAGTAATGTCAAATTATTGTCGTGGTTAGAACTAGTGCCAACAAGCATACTGCCAGAGGTGACCGTAGCCTATGTAAATTCTCCATTCATGTTACTATATTTTTGTATATGAAAATATAGTTTATTTTTGACGTTACCACACTATCTTTGTAGATTCCACTGGCAAATAAACACTGTTGTTAACAATGGAAACCTTGGTAGTATAATATGAATAGTACTTATTGACCATTGACCACCTAAGAACACTCTGAACGTTATATTATAATTTACTATAGTATCGCCTATGTCTCCGATGCCATTTTTAGTGTCTAATACTATAGATTATATTATATTATCTGTGCTAATCTAATGTTCTCCAGATTCACATCTAAAAAAAGACCCTGCGAGAATCATTGTGCATTTCAGACATTTTTGGGCCCTAGTATTAGCCTTACTAGTTTCATTGAAATCGGACATATTTAGATATAAACTTTATTTAGTTTTTCACAGATCTTACAACATTTTTTGATAACGCTCTTCATAGGTAGGTCGACAGCTAATATCAACGCGCATATTTTAGTAGTGATTTTAAATTTTTGTTTTAAAGTTTTTTTTTAATTTCACAATAAAAAAAAATTATAAAACGTCGATTTTTAGAATGCAATTTACCTATCAACATTTTGTCAATCCACTGCTTTCTTGCATTTATAATAAGGATAGATTTACTTGAGCATCATTCTTATGATATCGTATTGTCATAGTACATATTTATAGCTTAGGCCCCTCAGTCCATATTATTGTTGATCTTATGATACGCAGACAGGGTCCTTATCTTTATTGCATTTCTAACTTTGTCCATGTTTGCTTCTATCTATACGTCAATTTAAAATCAAAATATATGCACGTGAGATTGAATCAATTGCATGGCAATTGTTTACTTTGTTAAGGATCTATTTCCTGGGAAGCTTGCAGTCATTAGTGGAAGTTTGCTATAGAAGAAAAAAATGACCATTTGTTATCAATATTAGGACTTGTATGAAAAATTGGAATAGGTTTGTAGGTACTACTTCCAAGAGTATTATATCTGGTAGGTAGTATGGAATCAATCATCTTTTCTGTGAAGATTGGTTTTCCTTTCAGTTTGAAGGAGATAGATCCCAGAACACTAAAGAGAGCTTTTAATACCCACATTCACACTTATTATATAATCATGCAGTAAAATATGTCATCACTGTATTATTTAGCTTCATAATTAATCATACTTACTTACGTAATTATTATTAATTTTTATATAAATTAAGTTGTTTTTTGAAAGATCTACGAAGAGAGTTAGAGGAAATCGTATCTGAAGCACGACTTTAATAGATTTTTTCCTCCTAACAATTTACTCCTTGCAACTCTTGCAAGTGTATTCCTACAAAGCATTCTTTGTATGGCCAGTTCTACACGTGTCCACATTTGGCCTGCTACGCACGTAGCGCTACTTACTTGAATACTTTCTCGTAGGTGATAGAAAAAATCAAGAAATAGTTGTTATGTCGGGGGTTGTTCGCGCACGGTTAACAATTTACATTCCTCACGATTCGGGGTCGACATGCAGGGTCGGGTCGATTCCTACATGTATCTAATAGTTTATAAAAAATCATTATAAAAGAAATCATTCGGAATTTACGAAAACCAGCATTCCACGAAATTATTTTTGAATGACCGATGACCACGGGATTTTTTGTGAACAAGATAAAAGATTTTCAATCAGGAGTAGGTTTCGTGTTGCAATCGGATGAGAGCACGAGTTAAACAAATAGAGAGGCGGGGAGGAGTGCGGGCTGCGGTAGCCGGCGGTGAGCGCACGCGCAGGGCGAGAGGTCAGGTAGCGAGTAGTGACTGTTTATTTGCTAATTTAGTACCACTCCGTTTCTCCCCAGGCTACTAGATCTACTTGAATTGAACTTGATTAAATCATAATATTAAGATTAATGATCATGCATATCATTCGATAATATTGTACCTTGAAGATATGACTCCTCCATTTCTTAATGGTTAGTGAGTGCATGCGGTCCTTGGTACGAGTACATTATCCGACAACGTGTCTTGTTTTGTTCTGAAGAATAAGTGATTACTTGTCCGTTTAGGAGATAGATGATCATAAAACTTCTGAGAAATATATTAACTTTATCAGTTACGTATAATTCACGTGCCACAATGTTTGTTCCGCATGCATCTGAAACAAATTATCCGATTTTAACGTTTCTATTTTTGAAATGTATCTTTCGTACTTTTGATCTCATTTGAGACTTTATTTTTTTTGCCAGCTATCTATGTCGAGCCTGCCTTTTCCATTTGCATTAATTTTAACAGTTCAAACGATTCTATCTCTCTGATTTCTCTGAGATCTGATATGTAGTCTCTGATTTCTCGCATAGCAAGGAAGATGCAGGACAGGGCAAATAGGAAAAGTTCCGATGTCTCCCCCCGGGGTTGACCAGAGACACGACTTTGTCGCCTCAAAATACAATCTTTGTGTATGCGATACAGTATTCTTCAAACAAAGCGGGAACATGCATATCGCAGAGATTATGCTGATGGTCACTGCTTAAATTAATTACTAGCCTAATATAAAAAGCCCTATATAACCAAAATAGTTCAGAATAATAAATTTAAAGACACCGAGCGACGGCGGCGTCGTAATACTGAACATGTAATAAAGTCGTTAAGATTGTCATAAATTAACAATTTATGGTTATGATTGAGTGTCAATTAATTGAGGTTTAACCAATTAAGGCTGGAGCAGACCAAATGCGTATGCGTAGACGTAAGCGTAAACGTGCGCGTACCACTAAGTTGTAATGTATGGAACTGTATAAGACAGGACACACCACTTGCGTAACGTAGACGTGCACGTGGACGTGATGCGTAGCCCCAGTTCCATACATTCAACTCAGTGGTACGCGCACGTTTACGCTTACGTCTACGCATACGCATTTGGTCTGCTCCAGCCTTAAATCGCCTACTAACGATACCAATATAAATAGACATAGTAACTGTTGACCAATTTTCGTTTTGTGTCCAATTTATTTAATAGGTCACATTTGATTGATTGTCTCGGTAGTGCAGTAGTTATTGTAAGCGACTGCTTTGCTGAGGTCTTGGGTACGAATTAGAATTGGGTCGGGGTCAAAATTTTGGATGCGAGAATGTTTTTTTTGGAGTTCAGATGATTTCTATGTATGCAGAATTATATAAGTATGCTTATCAGGTACCTCTCTAGATCCCAAAGATTACTAAGTTTCATTTGAATTAGTTGGCGTCGTGTGAGATTTCCATAAATATTAATTAATTTCAATAATTTGATTTATGGGGAAGTGTATGCGTTTCTCGCCGGACGCCACCAAGATACGCATAATATTGTACAAGTATACTTGTCTTCGTTGGGAGTCCTGGGATATCATTCCGAGGGCTTACGCAGGGCTCCCAACCATAGGCTGTTGGGCGTTAAGAAAGGTTTTTTAGTCGGTAGGAGTCCGGCATGATCGCACAGTTGCGTGCCACTTGCGTGTCCGCGCGCCGTCGATACACCAGATTCCGCCGTAGTCCAGATAATGCGGCAGCCCGAGAGACGGAGCTATATGAATCTTACAAGGGGGCCAAGAGGACCCTCCAGAGAGCCATAAAAGAGGCCAAAAAATCGGCCCTGGAAGAGCTTCTGGAGACTCTGGAACAGAACCCATGGGGGCGTCCGTACCTCATGGTTAGAGGTAAGCTTCGCCCTAGGGCGCCCCCACTGACCCAGAGCCTCCAACCAGAGCAGCTGAAGAGAGTTCTGGGCACCTTGTTCCCATTGAGAGCGGAGGAACATGTTCCTCCGCATATGGCTCCGTCTTTGGCGCCTGACGTGGATAGCGGCGAGAACGACCTGCCCGAAGTCACCGAGGGTGAGCTAGGGGCAGCTGTGCTGCGGCTTAAATACCGCAAGAGCACGGCCCCCAGACCCGACGGCATTCCAGGCCGAGCGTGGGTCCTGGCTCTCGAAGAACTTGGGCCCCGACTAATAAGGCTCCTTAGCGCATGCCTCGAAAAAGGCCAGTTTCCCAAGGTGTGGAAAACGGGGAAATTGGTCCTGATCCGAAAGGCGGAGCGGGCGGCGAACTCACCATCTGGGTACCGGCCGATCGTGCTGCTCGACGAGGTATGTAAGCTCTTTGAGCGTATCATTGCTGAGCGCCTCGTCGGGCATCTCACACGTGTGGGGCCAGATCTGGCGGATAACCAATTCGGTTTCCGTCGGGGGCGCTCAACTGTGGACGCGATCATGCGTGTCAGGAGCCTGGCGGTGGAAGCTACATCGCGGGGCGAGGTGGTGATGGCGGTGTCTCTTGACATCGCCAACGCCTTCAACACCTTGCCCTGGAGCTGCGTTAGGGAGGCGCTCATTTATCACAGAGTGCCTCTCTACCTCCGTCGCATTGTCGGGGCTTATTTGTTCGAGAGAGCCATAGCTTACCCAAGTTGGCTAGGGCCGGGGCGGCGAGACGTGTCGTGCGGTGTTCCACAGGGGTCGGTCTTAGGTCCGCTCCTGTGGAACATCGGCTACGATTGGGTACTTCGCGGGTCGTTGCTCAGAGGTGTCGGCGTAACGTGCTACGCCGACGATACCCTCGTTACGGCGCGTGGTGCAACGCACCGAGAAGCAGCCCTAAAGGCCACGGCAGGGGTTGCCCAAGTCGTGGGGCGAATACGGCGGCTGGGTCTGGAGGTGGCCCTTCACAAATCCGAAGCCCTGTGCTTCCACGGGCCTCGGAAGGGGCCGCCGACAGGATCTAGCATACAAGTAGGGGGCGTTAGCATCGGCATCGAGCCCTCAATGAAGTACCTGGGGCTTGTACTCAATAGCCGATGGAACTTCGAACACCACTTTCGAAGTTTGGTCCCAAAGCTGAGAGGGGCAACAGCTGCACTTTCGCGGTTGTTGCCCAACATAAGGGGACCCAACGCTCCCTGCAGGAGACTATACCTCGGGATCGTGCGGAGTATGGCCCTATACGGGGCGCCTATATGGGCAGAAACCCTGACGGCCCGCAATGTGGCTAGACTACATAGCCCGCTGAAGGCAATGGCCGTCAGGGTGATTAGAGGGTACCGCACGATCTCTGTCGAGGCGGCATGTCTCCTAGCCGGGACCCCTCCATGGGACCTGGAAGCGAGAGCCCTTGCGTTGCTTTATCAGTGGCGCAAGGAGGCGCTGGAGTGGGACCACAGGCCTGAGTCTAGAGAAATAGAGGCTTAGCGATCCCTGCTCCGCCAGGAGCTCATGGAAACATGGAAGTTACGACTTGAGCAACCAAAATGGGGGCTCACCACTATTGAGGCGGTAAAGCCGGTCATGGAGGAGTGGCTGGAGAGACGTCATGGTAGCCTCACCTATCGGGTGTCACAGATGCTTACCGGACACGGGTGTTTCGGTAAGTATCTGTGGCGCATACATAGGGAGGTAACACCCGAGTGTCAGCACTGCGATGACTGCAGCGAGGACACGGCGCTGCATACTCTGGTGGAGTGCTCAGCATGGGCGCTACAGCGCCGAGACCTCGTTGTGGGCCTGGGCGTCGACGTTCTCACACTGGAGACCATGGTGAAAGCTATGGTCTCTAGCGGAAGCAAGTGGGATGCCGCTGCATCTTTTTGCGAGCAAGTTATGCTTCAAAAAGAGGTGGCGGGGAGGGACCGTGAGAGGGTTCTCCCTCCCGAGTTCCGCAGTCGGCGGCGAGGTCGTCGCAGGCTGCTATACGCCCAAGACTACCGACCTCCATGACCGGGGGCCTGAGAACGGTGGGCTGGCTGCTCGCCGTTCGTACAGAAGCAGGCCAAGACGATGGCGAATATCTCTTTGCCCCTCATAGTGGTGATAGTGGTGGGACAGTACCCAATCCCCCCCCCCCTTCCCCTAGTAGCGGGTTAACACCCGAACCAACTACCCAGACGCGGGATAGCACCCGAACCCCATAGGCGAGGTTGAAGTGTTCTTCGCCAAAGTCTGCCGAGAGCCCTGGGACATCCTTCCGAGGGCTTACCCGGGACTCCCGGCCGTAGACAGTTGTAGGGCATCGTGTGGTTTTAGTCGGTAGAAGTCCGGCATAGCATCCATGTAGGATTTCCACACGTAAAAAAAAGTATACTTGTCTTCTCTAATATCTCTGGGTGCGCGATAAGCCGAGGCACGCTAGGAAACCAAATATTTCCAAGCGTGTACTGTATTATACAATACGGAGTACTGACAGATGATATTTATCAAAGGAAGAAAAGATAGACTGTAGGAGTATACTGTGGTAGGAGTTACTGTTAACAGAGCCAAATCAAAAATCAAAATTGTTTTATCGAAACAGGCATAACGTAAAGATAAGAAGATATTTAAAAGTAAACCCTTATGGGCTCCGGAGACGGTCAAGTGACTTGAGTCAAGCCTGTTATACATTTACGCCGATGCGATGCATACGCACCTGCAAAGAAAGCACGCACACTGAAGTTACTTTCATTCACAATTCAGCAGACTTGACTCAAGTCACTTGACCGTTTCCTGAGCCCATTACAGATTTCAGTCGGTGAATCTTTCTGTGCCGATAGTGCCACTCAGTAAGTGGTTACATCAGTCCATTGTCTCAGTTTATTGACTTGGCTTAGATAAGTGAGCTATTAGGTTAAGATCGACTCTCGACAAATTTGGTAATACATTGTACCAATTTAGTAGTAGCCGACTACCGCGTCGTGCAGTATAATGATGAGATGTCGCAGTACCTGCCTGAAGCAAATTACTGATCTTTGAAGTTCTTTGTAGACAAAGGTTTCGTGGCAAAGATTTTCCGTCTGGGTTGGGGAAAATGGGTGCAATAAAAGGAAGGTTTATGAAGTCTTACCAAAGATTTCGATGACCCAATTATTCAAAGGTACAAGTGTTTATTTAATTTTTTTTCTGATAAGTTCAAACATGGTATAAATGTTGAATTTTCTTAGGAGTTATGTATACCGACTTGATACAGCAGCTAGTTTCATTATTATCATTTCGTGTCACAATACCATCAAATTAACTTACTACAACAAAATTCAGATCAATTGGACCTGTGAATTTTAGGTGAGATTCCTTCATTATCCGGTATGTGAGCCGTTGATCTTCAGAATTTATAGCTAAGAACAATATCGACTGCATCGGCTTTCGACAAAAAAACAACCTCATCTAAATTGTCTATGGTTGGACAGAATATCTGATATGACGCCACACATCCGTGCTTCGGAAGGCACGTTAAGCCGTTGGTCCCGGTTGCCAGTAAAATGGCAGTCGTTAAGCATAGTTGAAGGCCCTACGGGCGGCTTGAAAAATTTCAACTGTGGGTCGTCACAACCTGCGCCCGGGTCGGCAGCGCGTGTGTAGCGCCTCTGGTGTTGCAAACGTCTATAGGCTACGGTTACCAACCTTCCGGTGGGCCGTAAGCTTGTCTGCCACCTAAGTAGTATAAAAAAAAAAAAAAAAAAAACATAGATAGATACACAGGTTAAACTTATAACGCTCCTCGTTTTCATCGGTGCCGCGGGGGTTAAAAATACGGTAAATCGATTATTGTGCAGGTACTGTGCCTGAACGCTGCTGGTTTGACTCATATTGAACCCAGACTTTAGCGGTCACTATACAGGGTGAATTTTTGAAAAGGGCTTGGATGGCCAAATCCGAAACTATAAGGAATATCTAAAAATGCTCAAAGGAGTTACGAGCCCGATTTTGATAAAACTTAAAACCTCATCATTGGATTTTAGAAAAACCAATAATCCTAGCCGGGAATCGAGCCCATTGATTTCAAAAAAAAAACACACCCTTTATTATTACACCATACGATAGTGTCGCTGATAAGGATCAAATTCTGCGAAGAAATGATATACGGCAAATTTAAGGAAAGTTTGGAATTTTAATTGAATTCATATTTCATTCATTCATATTCAACAAAATTTTGAATCAAATTTGTTTCGTTCGAAATCCCAGAATAGATCGTAACTATTCCGTGTTTTAAATCATGCTCCGAATGATTCTTTGGAGAATATTCTAAATGGAATTAATAATATTGAATGCAGTACGATCCTTAAGGTTTCGAATCCAGCTATGTATTGAAAACAACAGACTACATTTTGAACAATTAAACAGTTAACGTAAGGGAAATAAATTGTATTTTGTTAAAGATGAGCACTTTCCTTTAGTTTGCCGTATGTCATTACTTCCCAGAATAAGATCCTTAATAGCAACACTATCGTATGGTGTTATAATATAGGGTGTGTTTTTTTTTTCAAAATCAATGGGTTCGATTCCCAGCCAGGATTATTGGTTTTTCAAAAATCTAATGATGAGGTTTTAAGTTTCATCAAAATCGGGCTCGTGACTCCTTTGAGCATATTTCGCTATTCCTTATAGTTTAGGTTTTGGCCATCCAATCCCTTTTGAAAAATTCATCCTGTATATAATAGCTTTTGGAATCCCTGAAGATGCATGATGAAATTCTTTTCTTTCTGAGGTTTAATTACAGTTCGTTGAGTGCTGTGAGGCAATGGTGTTGTTAATTTGCTCCGAGAAGGCGCTTTCCATCACTTATTTTTGCAAATCTGTCTATGGGGCATGGAAGTTATTCCTAACCCTGAAAGTATTGTATATGACTTACCGTTTTTTTGGGTTTCGTAGCCAAAAACGGATCCCTTATAGATTCGTCATGTCTGTCATAGATAGGTCTTTAAAAATGCTATTGAGGTTTCTAAAATCATTTTTTTCTAAAGTGAATAGTTTGCGCAAGAGACACTTCCAAAGCAGAAAAATGTGTGTCCTCCCCCCCTCTAACTTCTAAACTAAGAGAATGATAAATCTAAAAAAAATATATGATGTACATTGCCAAAAAACTACCAACGAAAATTAGTTTGAACGGGATAGAGCTGGTAGTTTTTTTTTAATACGTCATAAACCACAATTTTCGGTTAGAAAAACACTACCACTGCGAACGTGTTAAAACATCAATCAAAGTTCTTAGAACTTTTATATTATGTTACTTGCTGCTACGAAACCCTTCATGGGCGAGTCCAACTCGCACTTGGCCGGCTTTTTTAAGTTTTATCAGGTGGTGTCTTGTCTTCAAAGCTTCAACTTCTATATTGGAGATTAATGCAGGTTTATTAAAAGTTATTTGGTACACTCGGCAACGGAGTTGCAACATTAGAGTTTGTAAAATAAATCCTTCCAGAGCCGTTCAGGGTGTCAGTTTTATTGTTATTTATATTAGTCTGGGTACGTGTTGTCACTGTAGCACTAATAAACACTTGTAGCACCAGGAGGTGCTACACCCGGACTGCCGAGACTAAAAATTTTATGAAACTCCTTTTAAAGAACCCCATAGTATAGGTACATGTAGGATAAGTGACTGAGACAAGTTCTTCCAGAAAAGTTTAACGTAGGTAACAGTTTTAATTGTTAATTCTACTACCCGAATCAGACCAATGAAGTCTATCTTTATTTCTTCAGTATTGTTGAAAGCGACTGCTGTAAGACTGAATGTGTGCCGTATCAGATGAAGTTGGAACCCACAACCACATTGCCATCGAGATGGTTTGGGGTTACGATATTACAGAAACATACCCAGATCAAACATAAATTATTTCTAACATTCGTTGAGGGTTAAAAAGAACCATAGTAAAATTTTCGTAAATAGGCGCTTTTACACACTGCGTAGACGTTGACACTATCTACTTATTTGATAGGTTCGGAAATGTTAACTTTGGGTTCAAGGTCAACGCTGATTCATCTACCGTAATTAAAAGTGACGTGAATGTTATCACATGAATCTCTGTGATATTTCTATGCCGTTGGGAATAATTTTATTGTGTAATTTAGTTTTTCTTTTAATTTTTGTGTTTCAAACATTAATATTTCTTAGTTTTTGTTGTCTTGTTAACGAAAAAAATTTTTTTTGTTAAGTGCAGGCACTCAATCTAAATTCGTTGCTTACGTCGACAAATTATTATTTTATTTACATTTATTATATAACGTAATTATACTAAATTTGTCTTGAAAATATTAAGTTTAACTTAAAATATTGTACTTAATTATAACAAAAAAGATTTTTACTTAACTAAAAGATTTACATCAAAAACACAACTTTATCAACGAAAACGAGATCAACACAATACCAAAATAAGAAATAGATCAACAAAAAGTAATGCTCCAGGTGAGGCTCGAACTCACAACCCCGGCATTGCTCACGAACACTGTCTTATAAGTACCGTGCGCTAACCAATTGCGCCACTGGAGCTATAGCGAGCAGCTCGAAATTGTGGCTCACTTACCACGTGCCCCCCCTTCCCGAACCTCAGGCTTCATGTTAGTCATTTACAACTCATTTGTAAAGGAAACAGCAGTACGTAAATGGTATGACAGTTTATTGCGTAATAATAGGTATTGTATTGTAGTGTGTATGTTATGCAATACTAAAAGTTAAGTACAATAAAATAAATTCACTGACTTACCTATTTAACCTTATCGCTATTGGTTTATGTAGATGTATAGATAAATATTACTTATTTTGTTGATAAAATTAAATTATTGTAGGTAGCCTTTTTTAGGGTTTCGTAGCCAAATGGCAAAAACGGAACCCTTATAGATTCGTCATGTCTGTCTGTCTGTCTGTCCGTCTGTCTGTCCGTCCGTGTGTCCCAGCCACTTTTCTCCGAAACTATAAGGCCTATGCTATTGAAACTTGGTAACTAGATGTATTCTGTTAACCGCATTAAGATTCTTATATAAAACTAGAAAAAAACGCAGTAAATTTTGGGGGTCCCCATACTCAGAACTGAAACTGAATTTTTTTTTTCATCAAACCCATACGTTTTGGGTATCTATAGATAGGTCTTCAAAAATTCTATTGAGGTTTCTAACATTATTTTTTTCTAAAGTGATTAGTTTGCGCAAGAGACACTTCGAAAAATGTGTGTCCCCCCCCCCTCTAACTTCTAAACTAAGAGAATGATAAATCTAAAAAGAATATATGATGAACATTGCCATAAAAACTACCAACGAAAATTGGTTTGAACGAGATAGAGCTGGTAGTTTTTTTTTAATACGTCGTAAACCGCAATTTTCTGTTAGAAAAATCACTACCACTGCGAACGTGTTAAAACATCCATCAAAGCATAGATATATTATAAGCAAAGTTACAACGAACGACTAGAACTTTGATATTATGTTACTTGCTACTACGAAACCCTTCATGGGCGAGTCCAACTCGCACTTGGCCGATTTTTTTCTTATTGTGTTTTATTCTATGTTTAAAACTATTAAATACCTATGTACCTACCTACTTAAATAGGTACCTACAACTTTACTTTTAGTCGGTAAAAGATGTCTGTGTTAGCATGAAAGCAAGTAATTCTGTATACTTTAGCTGCAAATCACACTATGAAGATTTTTTTTTAAAAATCATGCCTATGAAAATTTCAAAAAAGTCTCCATGGCTAAAATTGTAAAATATTACGAGCGAAGCAAGAAGGCACAGCTAGCAGCGTATATTACCATTAATAGATTAGAAAAACACCGGCCAAGGCGAGTCGAACTAGCGCACGGGGGTTCCGTACCAACTAAACAGAAAATAATCACGTTTTTTTTTGTATGGGAACTCCCCTTAGTTATTATTTTTGTTACTTTAGTATTTGTTGTTATAGCGGCAAAGATACATATAATATACATCATCCGTAAAAAAATCAGCTCTGTAACTATCACGATTCCAGAGACACAGCCTCGTGACGGGCAGACAAACAAACAGACAGACATACGGACAGCGAAGTCTCATGAATAAGGTCCCGCTTTTACCCTTTGGGTACGGAACTCTAAAAGCGCCGATGATATGTTTTTATATCTTTCCAGATGGCCAGAAATCTTTAGCCGCGTTCAGTAAAGCTCTTGAAAAAATGCGACAAGTAGAGGGACAGATAAAGTTAAAATGTTGTGTTAAAATGGAGATGTCTCGCTCCAGTGGCGCTGCCCAATGAAATATTATAGACCTTATCTATCTATTATCGTAAAAACCGGCCAAGTGCGAGTCAGACTTGAGCACGGTGGAACCCGTACCAAAAAACGACGAAAAATCACGTTTATTGTAACGGAATTTACATGTATGTTTGATTGCATTTAATTATTTACATTTAATGAAAAATACAGCTTAATATTCTGTGAGTATTTCAAGCATTTACTTGTTGCCTTTATTAACTAAGTAATATATAAAATAAAATGCTAAAAAAATCACGTTTGTTGTATGGGAGCCTCCTTCAATATTTTTTTTTTGTTTTAAGTATTATATAAAACACGTTCATGAGATACAGCCTCGTGATGGACGGACAGACAGACGGACGGACGGCGAAGTCTCATGAATAGGGTCCCGTTTTTTTAACCCTTTTGGTACGGAACCCTAAAAAGTGGCGTGCTCAGTGTGAACTAACAATAACCAATTAAATTGTTACATTTGAACGAATTGTTTATATCACCGAGTACAAACGAAATTCGTGTGAGATATAACTATTTATTGAATATGGTACAGTTAGCCTCATAAGTAGATAAACACTATTGAAATTTACGAGGTAGATTCATGAATGAAAACTTAGCATGTATTTAACAATTTTTCTATAAGTATACACTCCATTTATAATAATATAATATTGTGCCAAACAAGTACTGAGTGTAATTTTACATTCATGAATCTAGTTCGTAAATTTCAATAGTGTTTATCTACTTATGAGGCTGACCGTACAATCTTACTAATATTAAAAGGCGCAAGCTTGTGAGTGTGGATGTGTGGATGTTTGTTACTGTTTCACGCTCTAACGGCTGAACGGATCTGGCTGAAATTTGGTTGATTATAGTTTGGAATAACACATAAGCCACTTTTTATCCCCGGGAATAAGTTCCCACGGGAAGCGGGAGCGGGAACAAATTTAAAGCGGGTGAAACTGCGGGCATCAGCTAGTTAAATAAGGGATATTTTTAAATGCACATCTATATAATTTTTCTGCACACTAGGTAACTCCACTAATTAACTGAATGCATACCAGAAATCTGAATGCTGTGCAAAAAAACCAATTGATTAACTAAACATGTACTACTTAAAAAACAAAAATTTTACACAAAACGGGATGACCATTTTTATCGAATTCACATCAAAAATGTGGTTCGTACACCGGATATATGATTTACTAAACAAAAATACGAATTGCTCATCAAAAATACTAACTTGCACTCTAAATTTTACAATCTTATAACGGAATAGGTTAGGTTAGGTTAGTTTTTTATTTTTTTGATTATTAAAATTTAATTTTGTAAAGATGACTGATTAAATTGGGTTTTTAATTAGAATAAAAGATGTTCATAAAAGTAAATTAGGCGATGGTTTTCCTTAAAAAAGTTTCAATAAGTTTGTTGAGCTTAGGAATTTATAGATATACGATTTTGATAATAGTGATCTGTTCAGTAAAATAGTTCTGCAAATACCATTAAACAGTATATTGAATTTGATTTATTTAGTGTGCATAATTAGTGTGCAAATCAGTATTTTTGGTTTAACTTTGTAATATTTTGTTCGAAAAAGGGAATAAACAGATATCGATTTAAATACATGCCGTTAAATAATAATAGGTGAAAAGTGCTTGTAGCCCCGCTGACTCAGTGTTATGTAACGATCGCTACAGTAAGCAACTTTTGCTATGGCCGATCCTTGGATGGGTGACCACTTTGTGACAGTTAAGCTGTTGACTCCGGTTGTCTAACATGACAATCGTTAAGTCAAAATTGAAAAATTCCAAAAGCGCAGCGAGTTGTTGAGCACACCCTGCGCTTGTCCATTACAGCAAGTCTCATCACATCACCTAGGTACTTATGAAGTGTTGCAAGAACCAAAAAGGTGAAATTTGGGAACAGTGCGGAAACTTCATACAAATGATTCGTTTTAACCCCTCTCTATAAAATAGAGTGCAGAGGGGCTTATGGCGAGACTTTGTTTGTAGCTGTGACTCTGTCGCATTAAACTACGTCACTAGGTCACGTGGATCATCTGTTAAAAGTTTGAAATAAAGACGCCGAGGTGCCGCGCTTCGTAATCGTATCCACGGCAACGACGTCAGTGTCGGTGAAGTGTAATATCGTATTGAACTTTCACAATAAACGTTTCGAGAGGGGCAGTCGGGTGAGACCGTCTCACGGCTTCTTGTTAAATTCAGTCACCAACACTAAAAACACGCTATGTTCGTACAGACCTTGAATTTGTGTGTGACCAATAAGACTAAGCAAATTTTCCCTCAACATGTCCGCCAACTATAATGACAGCTGTTGCGGGACTAGCGGGGGTGGGGAAGCTTGGCCAGTGAGGGGCAGGGAATTTATCTTTGATTTGGGCGTACTTTGCCTCAGCCTACCTCTTTTAGGATGAAGGAGTGACTATTTGTATGTATGTACTTATGTATATAATTAGGTAGGCACCGAATTTCAAGATTGGACTTATTCTCAACTTGACTCCTTATTTAGAAATTCTCTAAGAAATATCTGTTGGTACTTGCAATAAAATTCGCATACTGATGCTGATAAGGAAGATGTGATTGCTTCCAAGTTTAAAAAATCCGTAACTAATTATGTATAGAAGAATAAGCATTCAACCAACATCACAAGCATTTTTGCTTTGCTGTCAGGTCAAACAAACAAACAAACAAACAACCAAACCAACAATCAAAACAAACAAACAATCAACGGTCTAGAAAGATGCTAGCTTACAGAACCCGAATAATGACACAATGTTGAACACCAACAACACTGTTGGTCAAAGGTTACGGCTGCCATGTATTCGGAACAAATTTATCAGCGTGAAGGTGCTGACTGTATTGCTATATGTAGACATTGTTAATCCAGTTTTATTCTGACCCGATTTGTTTAAGGAATCATTTTCTTATCAGTTGCTTTACCTAAGTAGGTATCATCGATAATATCAAAGATCTGTAAAATCTAACAGAAGTGAACATTGCAGTAAGATTACACAAAAATAAATGTTTATTTTTACATGAATTGATTGAACAATCGAGCAATATTTATCAGCCACCGCAGTTCGTGTTAGCGTTCGGTTCCTGAGGTCATAAACTATATCAAAACTTCAATTAAAACATAGATAAGAGCATGTAGACTTGTAGACTATTCATGTAAGATTTATTTCGTACGAAACAAAGTAATGGTATTGGGTGGAAATATCGAGCGGCGGCAAACTGACTGATCAAACCGATTGAGCAGGACAATTGCCCTTAATGAAAGTAATTAACACGACGCGATCGGTCGGCATCGATAGCGAGCAACTATGCCACGCTGTGCCTGCGCACCGCTACGCAACCCAACGCGTAGACACCACAATATCCGCCTAAATCAACCTACACACGCTTTGATTTAATTAGAAAATAAATCACTGCTCCATTACATCGAATACCATTGCTGCAAGAAGAAATGCATGAAATCTATACATCTGGACCTTCTAAAGCACAGGATGTTACAATATCAGTCACTCTTATAATCTTAACGCCAACAATTCATCATTATTCGACATAGTTTCACTTTTTCTCACCGTGAGGTGTATATCACACAACGCAATTTCAATTGGCAACAAAATAGCAGGTAGTTGGCCCGCAGCGAAGCCTCAAAATGTTCATTCAAGCCGTTCAAATTCTCAAAATCAGCTGATTCAGGTAAACATAATGCTGCTTCTAGAGCCTTACTTTCCTATTGTAGATATTAAGGTGTTCACTGACTGCGTGAGAAAGTGTATCAGCTTATCAAGGTAGCTTATGGGAACATTATTTGACTTGTGATCGAATTCAAGGTTGTTATTATAATTTCACTAAGTTGATATCATTCGTGGAATACAAATTCGTAATCCAACACGCAATATTACCTACCCATGTTTGCCTACATTTTCCAATAGATATCAAGATGTGTGTAGATCAAGGTTACGGCTGCATTTATCTTTTATGGGCTCTCTAAATCATGAACAAATTTATCGATAAAATGGTATAAAGCTAACAGTGCGACTTGTTGATGTGTTTGTTTATGATATACCTACTACAGATATCTATGCATATGTCAATATATAGAATCAATATTACCCATCCGAATTATTCAAGGTTAGTGTAAGTGATTTTGTGTAGAGATAAAATATAGGATGACATATTTATTCGTGTAAAATGAGTTAATGTAGTCAAACCAGTTAATCCTCTTTTTAAAATATTATTATTTTAAAGGAAATGAAGGCTAGGCACACAAAAATGCATAATCTGACTGTGCATTTTCACGTGCTTAGCCTTCATTACCTTTCTAAGGAAGAACGAAAAGAAAATTGATTCAGTTAAGTGCAAAAAATTGTACATATTTATTCGTGAGAGTAGAGAGCACATTAGCGTGGCGTGGTGTCAGGTTTAAATGGGCCATAAGTATGCGACAACGCCCTGCTTGCAATGTGTTGACCAGCAGTTTATCAAGGTTGACACAAGCACGTGACACATATTTTTAAAATATAATAGATCTGCAAATTGCATCTCAAACTTTCACGTGTGACAAGCTAAGTCGTATTTTATATTGAACTCTTTATGTAATAAGGTTAAAAATATTTTATAATGTTTTATATTATGTATTAAGTAGGTACATAAATCTGCAATTTCGTGCAAATATTGATTACATGCAAAATCTGTTGCTATGCTGATTCGATTACTTAGCGGCGTATGATTAAATTATTAGAGTGACAAGACAAGAAAAAGAAAACAATCTAACAGGCTAGGCGCAAACAACAAAGACGAAATATATCTCAGGATATTGTTCTCTAAAACTTTTTATAATAAGAAAATCTACATAACCATCTCTTAGGCACGCACAGGCTTACATGCCTATATCTTTAGTGGTGAAGCGAGACAAAAAGAAAAAGATCGAGTTCGGCCAGTACCAGCGTGTATAAAAGAATTCCACGGCGAACGATGAATGAATCGGAGCATCATTCTCAAATCAAACGAGCATGTAGTTCGTTTTGTTTGATTGTATGTCCGTAATGAAAAAGCGCGTCTGGCCTCAGGTGCACACCTGTTGAGGCGCCGAGGCCGTGGGACACGGCTCATGCAGGTAACGAGACGCGCAAAAACTAATGTCAAATGTATTGTACTTACGATATGCTTCGAAAGCTATCCTATCGCGGCTTTCTCAATCAAATCTATGCTATGTGTGTTGTTATCCTGGTAAAATAAGCACCAACCTACTGAATTATGAACCAGATTTATTTTATTAATCTATTAGGTAAAATCAACATTAGGTAAAAAGATTATTTTTCAAAGTTATTAAGATGCACATTACGGTCGTTATGATAATGTTCGGCACCTGTGTGATATGCAGATCGTCCACCAGATTTTATTTTGTTTACCAAGTGCGGTACAGGAAGAAAGCACGAACTCGGCTCTTTAATGTGTGGGTAGAGGCCCACTCAGATATGTACGCTCCGTGTTTGTATTTTTGCCCATATCTGGCAGTGGAGGTGAGCCGCCGCATGTAGACAGATTCAGATATGCTAAGAACGTGCAGATCGTCGAGCACGGGCTCCAGCGGCCGCCAAATCTCTGTAGGCGTGAACATCGAGCCGCCACCGACTGCGCTCGCGCCGCAGATTTATGCCCTGGCCAATACTACCCGCACCCAGCTCAGTGCCACATACTGCATAACCTCTCAAACCCACTCAAATATTCGCTAGACGTCACTCCCACGCACAAAGTTTCCCTTGTTATACCGAATTTCTCTTTGTGCAGAAATATTTTATCTTTATCATTTTTTCAACACAAGGCGTAAACTATTCTTTTACCCTATTCAATAATCGGGTGCGTGATTTAATGCGTTGTTGATTTTATCCACATTCCTCGCCGTTGTACAATGCCTCGACCGGCGCAATGCAAAATTCCATTAAGCTTTTTCAATACGAATAAAAGATTTTGGAAAAAGCCTTTGCATCTGAACAGGTTATTGTTCAAGATTCGAGACGTTGTGTTTTCTGATAAACCATGACAAATGTTGGTTTTTATTTTATCCGAGATCATCTTTATTGCACTTGTTAGGAAATTATCATGGTTAATGTACTTCCACCTACTTATATCTACGTGTTCATATATCAGTCGGAACTGTGCGTGTAGATGTTATGTCCTCAAGTGACGAAAAGTCTTGAGCTGTTGATGCAGCGTAGGACAATATGCCTTTGGCTGCATTCTTCCGAAACTATGACGGCGAATGTTCTAAAGAGGTCGTCAAAAACATCAGACATTATGCAATTAATTTCAGTCATTTTACAATCAGGACGTTTTGCATACATAGACCTTTTTCAACCCGGACATTTAGTTAACAGACACGTATTATAATCATGTTCTTTCGAACCTAACCCCTCACCCTCTCCTTTTCGATTCCAAACCACCTGAAAGAGTGGAAGAGATAACCCACAGGGGGAGAATCTTCGCCAGAACTAAGAGAATTTAAAAAGATCGTTTCTCTGTCAAACCATAAAAACTTAGAATGGCCTGCCAACGTAAGTGTTTTCCTCCTTACAATCTCGGGTTCTTCATGCGGTGAGTGAAGACTAACATCACAGGACCGCCAACTTTAGGACTACTTTCTTGTCTTGAAGACTGTGAGTGGCCCCTTAAACGTCGTCATGGCTTTCCATCAGAAGGGTGGCATCTGTTTTACGATCTTAAAAAAAAGGATGAACTGATGCAAGGTGCAAGACCAAACGTTGAGGTAGAATGCTGACACCGAATTTTTGCGTGAGTATCGATGGGTTACTAATAATTTACAATGCCAGGATAATGTCATAGGAAGTATTACCTACTGATGTTTGAGGTCATAGTCTACTCTCATTAGAAATCACGTGTTTATAGCGGCACGAGTTGCTAATACACTAATTTCTCAACGTTTGTGTCTTGTCTTGCTGATTCAAATATTGCTCTGAGCAATAAATATAGGTTACCTTTGCGCTTTTTGGACAGCAACAAGTGCAGCGGGTTCTGTACATTGTTTGTTTTGAAGACGTCTTTGATTTCAGTGCCACGCCCACTGTAAGCAAGTTCAACTAATTTCAGGCATTAAATGATTTGCATTTGAAACATTTCATTTTGAACGGTATTTCAGTGCATTAATTCGAACTATGCAAACGGTAGAATTGGACTGGAGATATAGCTTCTCCTTGGTATGAATTTCGCACATTCTGGATACCTGGACAGGATATAATTATTTCCCCCAATAACACTTTTTTTGACAGTATTTTATCGACCTAAATTTAAGCAACGTTCCAACGAGATCGTTTATTTTCAGCAATGAGACAATTGGCTACAATAAAAATACATATCAAGCTTTTACTTAAAATATTTCCTGATACGTATACTTATAACCTAGGTACTCATATTGTGTCTATCAATTCTGTTAGAAGTATGGGCCCGTGAGTACAACAGATTCAAAGTTTGACCACGGAATTCTAATAACCCATTCACGTTTCTATAAACGTGACCGATCTCTTTACTAAATTTAATTATACATCGATAGTGATTAGTCATTTACACCTAAATATCATATTTCATCGATCGATTAGATTGATTGATTAGGCATCGCAAATTAGAAAATACACTGTTATAAATGAATTAGGTATCTACATATGATTGAAAGCATTATAAGGAACTATTTGCTTTATATAAACGTTTTCACTGTTTTGATTTCGATAAATTTCGACCAATCAAAGTTTACCTTACCTACATTTCTTTAGAAACCTCCTGGTGTCACTTGACCTTCTAACTCTGAAACAGTGGCACCTATGCTCGTGCAGGTCCAATATTTTGAAGATACGGCCATCGGTTACATGGGGTAGTAGGATGCAAGAAATGTTGGATAGGCTTCTTTGCCAATCATAAATTCATTATCATTATTTAGAGTTCGAATTCATACACAATTACACATATGAGAAGCCGAGACATAACAAAGACACCTAAAACACACGATCAAATTTTCGGCGACCTTGTAACAAATGCATTGTCTTACAACCATCAATGCAATAAACCTTCCGTGTTTCAAAGGCAGTTTTGAATTCAATTTGCATTTTATCACGTGGTCCACGATACATCGATACAATCACGATGAAGTTGGGGTTGCATGATAATAAAACTATGTTAGTTGGATAGTGCACGTCCAAGCGACGTGCGGATGTCCTCGGCGTGAGATAAGGCGCCACAACCTGTCCGCGCCTTATCGTTGTGCCCAAGCTTTGTCAACACTCCCTACGCAAATAATGCGTAGATAACTTTTTACCAGACTCATCTTACAGCGAAATTAAAGTGTAGTCATCATAGATATGTTATAATAACCTATGGTCTCAGTTCTACTAACCTGCCCGCTTGCTCCAAATTCATCACGGTAAGCTATAAATGTTCGAAGCTACAGACAGTTCAGAATTTCTCAACATCTCACCTGCAGCATGCAAACATTTTAAAAAACCCATAACTGGTCTTTGTTAGCGAAAACCAAACAAGCAAGTGGTCCACTATATGTACGTACTCAGAAGGAAGCTTCTTCTGAAACTCTGCAACACTCTCTCACTATCACCTTAGTAGGATAAAATAAGGTCACCTCAGCTCACTAATTTTTTTTCTTCTTTTCATTCACCAGTTCTACAGGTTTACGAAAATACACAGCAGGCACCGTTTGCTTAGAATTCGATTGAGCCATCACTAGAGTAATCCCGAAGATGCAGTACTCCAAGAGAAGTGAAGTTACTTCGCATGCCAGTGAATCATTACAGTGAGTGGAGTGCCCAATACCTATCACTGCTCGGGCACTCTCTATTGACCTTGGTGCTGGCAATGGTCAGCCAACATGTGCGTGGAAAAAATGTACGCCCTCGAAGTTGTTTGCAAACTACACAGCAGGTACCTACCGCTTACTTAGAATTCGATTGAGTCATCACTAGAGTAATTCCGAAGATGCAGGACTCCAAGACAAGTGAAGTTACTTCGCATGCCAGTGAATCATTACAGTGAGTGGAGTGCCTATCACTGCTCCATAACAGTGATATTGGGCACTCTCTATTGACCTTGGTGCTGGCAATGGTCAGCCAACAGTGAGAGTGCGTGGAAAAAAATTACGCCCTCGAAGTTGTTTGCGACTATGCGCGTATGGTGAAGTAAAGTCTGTGTGACGTTTTGGGGGTTCCACATAACAAATAAGATCGCAGTTCAAGTCTAACTGCCAAAAAATGAATAATATAGCAATTGCTAGTCAATTGTGAAATCTGCGGACCACGTATTTATTTTGCAGAGCGGTTGTTTATTAGTAGTAGATAGATACGAAATATAATAATAAGCTGATTACAAAGTAATAGACTACAGCCTGATGCCGAAGTAAGCCTTCGTAGATGCATTGATTATTAAATTTTATTAGTTTTTGTTAGCGAATTAACACGCCATGCGTAGCTAGACTGCCTAACTGTAACTGAGTGGTTTGTAATAAGTAAACATTATCATTATGCACAACCAACCGCATAATCACTACTACTAGGTAATACTATCTTCACTAAACTTGACGCTGGAGTAGATGATGAAGCAGATCTTCGTTATCTCTAGTAGAACACACGATAACGAACATCTGCAAAGTTCGCAGAATAGAGTAAGAAACTGCTACCAATAATTAAAAGACAACCTGACACGCATTATTGAACAAAATAATGCAATAATTTCCTTGCTACAGTTTTAGTAGGCAATGATAATGACATTGGTTGTTTATTACGACTTCACGAATGACCGACTTTACTGTGCTCTGCAAATATAGTCCTCTCTCTCGTGCTTTATTACGGTTGGCGAAAGTAGTTCTAAGTTTAAACGGGGTCCGTTGGGAATGTTTGAAAGATGAGCCATACGCGAAGGTCGCTGTAAGTGGGTCGATGGCGAGGCACTTCCGGCCGCGTGGACGGCACGTGCTCCCGCAGGATGCGCGTACGCACCGGAGCCGCCCTTCTATATTATGCACTTAATGTAACGACCAAGTTTCCACGCCTATTAAATACAGTACTCACAGTAGCGTAATAATGCTACACACATACATAGTCTGCTCACAAAGTTATGTATTATCTTGAAATTTTGTGAATGAGAGATTAGAACCAGTAAGTACGGTAATTAGACATCTGATAAACATATTTATTTACTTGTATGTGATATCAGACCAGATTCAATTAAAGAAAAAGTTAGTTTTATTCTGGTTAAGAATCCATTAGAGATTGACGACTTACCATCCGTAGCTTCAATATAATTTTTGGACATAATGGTGTTTCAGAACATCTTTTGAATTATGATTACTATGATAAGGCCAATTGATTTATCTCTTAATTGTGTTTAGAGTTATAGTCAAGAAGACCACCGACTCAGCTACAGTATTGACCATTCAAAAATCTCAAAATACATACATCATATGGCCGACGGCGATGCTCCATACATCACGAACGTTATATGAAAATTAAAGGTTACATACATCTGAGTTCTGCAGAATACATTAATAATCATAATGTTTTCTTCACCAGCACATTAAGCAACCATTAATAACTGTTATAAGTACAAGTCGACAGACATTCGGAAGTGGTAATGAATTAAACGGATTACACATTGGAATGTAGGTGATATAATCGTGATTGACCTTTTTTCTCTGAGGTGTTTTGACTGTACCTAATTGACACAGGTATGTGAACAAATTTCATAAGCCGAAGAAGTAATACAGGTACTGTTTTCGATAAATAGAAACCAGATTAGAACGTTTAATATGGAACAGCGAATCAATGAAAATGTTCTCTTGTAGAAATGTGAGAATTTATTTTAGAGTTATGTCTATAAATATCAATATGTAAATGACGCGATTTCTAAGTACTTCTAGACAAAATACGAAATTTCCGTCATATATTTTGTATTGGTGTTTTTTTATTTTATTCGCATAGAACCTCAAATAGAAGTTCATAGTTTCGTCAAACTAGTAACACGGTGACTGTTGTAACTATTAGGTATAGCCATTGGAAATTATTTCTGTTTCTGCTATACCTATTAAGATTGTCAAAAATGTTGTATCTTCATAGCCACGAATAAATACACTCTGCAATATAAATAAAATGCTAAGAATAAATTTTAGCCCACCCACCTCAATGGGTAATCCCCGGAAATCTCATTGTTTGGATTGTACTAATGTGGTGAAATTCAATTGTTCTGTACTATCTACTTTTCGTTCTAAAAATTCATCCATAGCTACAACTCAGACCGCTGCGCTGTATGCCTAATTTGTATATGAATGAGTAATAGTTCTATTTGCGTCAAAACATCACAGTTCACAATTGGAAAGCAGTTACGAAACCGAATACACGAAGGAATATTTCTTTCAAGATGTGATAAACGACGACATTGATAAAGGCGAAAAAAAAATTAATTCGTGAATTCCTTAAGTTATTGGCACAAAAAGGGAAAATTTAAGACGTGCCAAGACAGACAATGCGATGTGGTGTTAATCTTACCACGATCAATAAACTCTCTGATTACACATTCATGGAATACTTTGTGGTCCCTCTGAGGCTCTGAAGCTTGTTGAGTATGTAGCGGTAAGTGTATGCCCAAACTACACGACTACCTACTTACATTGTAATGTCGATTGTCTGAAAACGTATTTAGTGTTTATCATTTCACGGTTAATGTCGGTCACTTTTTTGTGTTTTATTTTTTATCTTTGCGGTTCGTCCATTTTAAGCAAGATTCCTTGTTTTTTAACTGCTTTTCTTTCTGTAGGTATGTTAATTTAAGATGCTGTTTTCATTAAATAAAAGGCATACCGAATTAAACCAGCATAAATTGTATTGAAATCCTCAAAAAGGATCAAATTCTCAATTCGATTGTATTTTTTATAGATCTACCGTTAGGTTCTTCAGTGGTCTCCCTGAAATGAGTATAATAGCTGGTAATGGATGACAATGGCACAACTGTCTCATAAAATATCTGAGCGTCCATTTACGTTTTTTTTATATACTTTAATGGTCTAGCTAGAACTGCTGTCTGTTGTCGCCGTCGCTTCATTAAGTTCCGAATGCCTTGATATTATTACTTGTCACTATAGGCATCTCCTCAACCAATTAACGCCTACTGTTGTGTGTAGACCTCCCGCAACGTTTGTTTCTGCATCTAACAGACCTTTATGAGGTCATCACCTTTGCACCATTATACGTACTCATGAACAACGTGTTAAAAACATTGAAAGAAAGAAGTATTAATTGTGCTTACCTAGGAAGGTGATGTATTCTCTCGTAAAAAGTTGCTTTGAAGTTGCACCCTAACGAAAGTTTTCCCTTTTGCATTTTTCTAAAATGTTGCTGTTGTTTCCTCATGTATTGTCATTCCTTATGGTTGGTTAAACCTTTTTGTAATCACTTTTGAAGATCTAATAACTCTGAATAGTAAATTCCATTATGGTAGCATGTGTGTTAGTATTGGTTTATGGGACACTCGCTAAAGGTACCTTCTGCTAATAATAGTTCCACATATTCCTGTTAGAGATATGGGTGTGTTGAAATACGTTACGGTTACCAGACATATGGGTCAGCAGACGTATAAATTCGACCAACTGAGCCAGATTAGAAGAAAAAATATGCCAGCTGACCGTTGCCTTACCGTAGTTAATTGTTCGGATAGTGGGTGAGGTGACACGGGCTAAATTGGCGCATCTGTCATTGTTGTATTCTAACCATAGACTATGCCTCGAGCCAGTGCTGTGCGTCATCTGGGATCATTCCTTTGAGACTTTTTTTGCTTTTGTTTTTAGATAATTATATGGTAACGTTTTTGTTGCATTAATATCCTACCATAACAATGATTAATACAAAGAAAATAAATAACCCACTTGATACTTTCACACTTGTTAACTATTGTCTAGTGTCGTACAGTATGAATGAAATAGGCATAAGTAGATACATTATGTATGAAACATTTGCGCTATTAGCATATCTCAGTGATGTAAATTACGCTCGCTAGCATTAGATTACTGACGTGACAAGACAACAGGCCTAAAAGACAATAACTTATGGTAATAATGGAAACAAATTTACCGAATGAATCAAGAGGAAATATATGAATAGAAATAAAGCGTTAACTGATATACAAGTGAATGAAGTTAATAAGCTCATAGACGAGTGCCAGCCCACGAATGCTGTGTCGATCTCACGGTGTAACAAAGTCCCCGCATTTGACAACATGTCGTTCTCTATAGTAAAATCCGATGACACATCTCGGATCCTCATCGCTCATTTGACGCGGGTGACCATATAAATGATAATCTCCAAAGGCATTTCAACCTTTTATTATTTCACAATAGCCTACTAACTGCCTTTAATTTTAGTCATCAGATAACTTTCCATCAGTGTTCTTAAGACTGTGCTTGGTTAATATTTCTTACAGTACATACAATAACGCTTATATCCCTGAGGGATAGGCAGAGGAAGATTTATATACATACACTTTACCAGTGGTTTTGTTCGTTCCGTCCCACGATATAGGGGGCAACTCTATTGCCGTCACCGCACCGGGTGATGATTTACACAGGAAAAGATTTATTACCATTCTGTATGCCAAACCAAAATTCCGACAGCTAGGACATATTTTAAATGTTAATTCCATATAAATAAATCTATTTACATTTATGAAATTTACGCAATTATGATGCTAGCTCATCCTATGGCCAAGATCTGTGCAACCTGACCGAAACGTCGCATCGGGCAACAAAAAGAAATGAAACATAACCGTATCACAATACTTGTGGTAAGAAATGCTACAGTTTCCAAGTTTGTATTTCTTACATGTCTTTAATCATAGGTTATGTATCGATGTTACAATCTACGCGATAAACCATTTTGCTATTAAAGCAAGTAGAAACACAGTTATTTTTATTAGTTATTATTACGGCTAATGTTAATGATATTGGCCATGTGCTGTGGACAAAGAAACGGTGTCAAAAATATTTTGAACGTCATAAAGAGACCTCAGAGATCAGCGGCCGTAAACCTCCTACGACACACCTGCTCGCTATTCATAATGCCAAACAGCGAGCACAATGAGACCTATTCAAATGTTAAACAAAAATGGCGTTCGATAGACAGCAGCACTATATTGAATTAACTCGAAGGCGGAACAATGCTTACATCGATATCTCTACCTACTTTCTTTTGGAGAAAGACAAAGTTCCTTCTTGCTAAGACGCTGACAAGCGAGCCGCGACACAAAGAAGATCGACGGCGGTTGCCCGTAGTGCACAAAGGTCAACTCGGTTCGAGATCACCTTACATTACATCGGTCGCAGCCGCCCGCACCACTATGCATCGTGAGCCAGTGCGGTGCGCTTCGCTCTATACTTTTGTGAGTCGACGACGAGCATTATCGCGCGATCTGGGAGCGGAGATGTTTCTCATAATGCGTCCAGATAAACCCGCTTTGTGTCGTGTGCTCCTATAACAAGAACAATATTCCATGAAAGGAGTGCGCAACGCAACAGGTACATGCCCCCGCGATTATCTTCTAGTTTAGGTGACGTGTGCCTCTTTTCAATCTGTAACTACAACATTTATCTTTCCAAGTAAAACAAATCTTGGTTGATCTAGCACACATGCTTAACAATGGGCATACGATTTGTGCTGACCTCGCCTAAATTAAAATTGACCTCTGTGTGTTTTTAGCAGTCTTTCTGTTTATTCGACGTATAATAGTAGTAGGTGCATCATCAACATCATACTCACCATTAGCAATATTTCGTTTAAGCAAAGTAGGTATATTATATAAGTCTATGTACTGAGTAGGTATCTTTGCCTTGCTAAGCGAAATACAACGGGTGCAAGTGCCATGCGCCTCGACACGATTAGAAGCACTGAATTAAACAATCACGGGCTGACTCACAATACCGGTTAGCTATAAAGACAGCTAAAATAATCTTTGTCTAGTTTATTTCTCAGACAAAACGCCATGTTACAACGATAGTATAATTTAACATTGTTTTATGCCGACTCCTAAAGCTTAAACAACATTATCGCTGGTTCATAAACAACTACGGACTGAGATTTAACGTCATCCAATTTGTAAAACACATTATTTGTGTTGGTTTCTTCAAACTACTGACTGACACGTTTGTACTTTTTTATCCAGTTGCCGAAAAACTTAAAAAGACATAGTCAGGCATGTATCGGTATGTGCAATGTAGAGTTCCGTAGCTACGTGTGAGTTTATCTATACTTCTATACTAATAATCTATATTAATATTCTAAAGAGGAATGATTTGTTTTTTTGTTTGTTTGTTTGTAACGAATAGGCTCCGGAACTACTGGACTGATTTGAAAAATTCTTTTTCTGTTGGAAAGCTACACTCTTTGCGGTGAACATAGGCCATATTTTATTCCCGTATTTCCACGGGAACGGGAACTACGCGGGTGAAACCGCGTGACGTCTGCTAGTAATATTATAAAAAGGAAAGATTTGTTTGTTTGTTTGTAACGAATAGGCTCCGGAACTACCGGACCGATTTGAAAAATTATTCCACTGTTGGAAAGCTACACTCTTTGCGGTGAACATAGGCTATATTTTATTCCCGTATTCTTACGGGAACGGGAACTAAGCGGGTAAAAACGCGTGAGGTCCGCTAGTGTTACATAATTTTGGCATGACTTGCGCATAAGAAATAATTATATTCATAAGTACTGTAGGTACAATGACATCTAAAGAATATTGCAGATGTAAACAAATAAACTCTTTAACTGTTTCTAATACCTACACATTTTATTAGGTAAAGCAAAATTTCATTCAGACAAATCAATGAAAATAAAACTATAAACTTATCTTCAATTTCCAATTCAACAACTATAGCCTCTGAATAAAACTGAAATGTTTACCATAGGTTCACAGATATGTAGGGAACCCTAAAAATGATCATCACACACTAAGTCTACCGTATCAAAAGTGATACGAAAAGGAGTTCTGTGATAATCACCAGTTATCTTTTAAATAAACAGAGCTGGGCTAGCGAAACAAATTTGCGCTGAACATATTGTCTGCGTGTTTATATTCCTAGTGTGTGGTGCGTTGCGGCTGTGATACACTCTATGGTACCTGCGGCGTGCAATGCGAAGTTTGCGATAGAGTGGCCCACCCAGCGCGGTGTACCAACAAAGGCAAAGCGACCGTGAAGTGAACGCATTCACGCAATCTGCGAAGCAACCCTAATAAGTTATCTACCTACCCGCTGTCCGTACCACTGAAAGTAATCTGACATAACTTTAGCCTAGTTTATACCTATATGCTGTGTTCTCGAGCCTTGCAGTTACTCAGTGACCTGGAGCGATGTTAACCACAATATAGGAAGTGTTGAACTAATCGCAGCTAAATTGATTAACTATGTGGGCTGGAAAGGGTATAAATGAAGTTGGCGGCCATTAGATGGTGAAATCATTACGGGATCATTCTTGGTGACAGTATGAATAATCCGAAATGTTTCGCGCACCTCGCATTCTAGCCCAAATTAAGCTAATATAAGCTTGTAATATGTATGGGATCTAGATGGCAGATAAACATGCTTATAGGGTAAACCACCCAATCGTTGGCACTCCTCCAATTATTGGCACTTTAGGTAATTTTGCCCATTTCTAACAGAAAAAGAATGCTATTTTACTTTTTAATGCATACCTACAACTACATAATGGGCAACACCGAACTGAAATAAACTAGGTTTCCCTTATTTTTCGAAATATACTCTTAACTAAAGTGCCAATAATTCATTCTAAAAGTGCCAATAATTGGGTGGTTTACACTATATATATTTCTAAATATATACCCATTATACATACCTACCTATAAACACCCAAGTTTCGAAACAAACATTTGTGGTTCACACCTGAAAATCGAATCTAGGATGAAGCAAACGAATCCTGCAAAATTTTTATAAATCACTTATGAACCTAGCAAAGTTTGTAGGTTATTCTCCTCTATGATAGGCGCCTACGTTAAATTCTTGTCATTTTATCACCAGTTAATGCCGTCTTACCGTTAACATGAACTTGAAACCCAAGATTATACTTTGATGTGATCCTCCTCTGTGGTCGTCTTCATTAATCACAATCAAATTTAGGCAACTGGAACCATCGCTTTTTCTATACTAATATTATAAAGAGGAAAGATTCGATTGTTTGTTTGTTTGCATCGAATAGGCTCCGAAACAACTGAAATGATTTGAAAAATGATTTCGCTGTTGGGGAGTTACACTATCCCCTGGGTAACATAGGCTATATTTTATTCCCAGATTCCCACGGGAACGGGAGCTACGCGGGTGAAACCGCGTGAGGACCGCTAGTTTAAGAATAAAAAGGTAAGAAAAGTTTTAAACCAAAAAGAAGTAGAGTGAACATATTTCGTGATATTTGGTCGCACTATTTAATGTTAATGGTTGCGGTCAAGTTCTCGGTTTCAGTTCATCGCACAAGTTGACCGCGAGATATTTCATTTAGTTTTCTATTACCTCATGGAAAATGACGATTATAGTGGGCAAGCATTATCTGACCTATGGCTCGACTGTAACCCTGTAGGTAGGTATTTATGTTATAAATAGATCATTTAAGCTTTTGAATGAATGGTGTTATATTTATTACTCAAACACGCACGAAAATAGCTTCTTAAGACCCTCGTAATGAATACATGTTTAAAATTTTGCTTTCTGACGTCACAAGATCTACATCAGTATTTTTAAGCTATTGCATAGCTTCTATCGCGGGCCTTGCGTGGTGACCGAATCCAGAAATTGTGTCACGAAAACGAATCACACTCTCGGCTACCTTCGGCCACGTTCGTGTATCTCGTCTCGCACTTCATAAATTTTTTGTATACGTCAATTATGAACTCTGCAGTCGTTATAAATTATATTATGTCAAATAATCCAAAAATTGATGCTTGTACCCAGAATCGATCTTGCGCCTTCTGCGTACCGATCCGCGTCTTAACCACTCGACCAAAGTTGAATTAAGAATCTTGGTCGAATTTAGAGTTCTTAATGTGAAATTTCTGTCAATTACATTAGTTGCTGTCAATTTACTTCGTCTAAATAAAAATTCGACTATAGGTATATAGGTATTCATCATCTATGTGCAACAGTGAACTGTACTCGTATAATTTGTGTAAAAAGTGTTTTAAATATGAATAAACAAAGTGCATTTATTAATGAAGAAAGTCACGAAAAATAGTGAAAGAAAATGAGTGAGTACTCTATATACATACATTTTATTATTATTATCACCAATGCAGTATTATTTTTTGTTTTGTTAATTTATATATAATACTGCTATAAAGATAACCAAACCCGGGAGTACGTTCCCATGGGAAGCGGGAAGAAAATTTCACGCTGACGTAGCCGCGAGCGCCATGTATCCCATACCTATGTACTTTAAACGTGTCATAAAAGTCACAACAATACCATACATGCATATTTCAAAGAATGTCTAAAAATTTGTAAAAATAGTTTTGAAGTAGATAAGAAGAAACCTATTGTTTTATCTTTTAACTAGCTGACCCTCGCAACTTTGTTTACGTCACACAAGGTCTATGAAATTAGAGGTATTTATTAATCATACTCATCAAGTAGCGTGTGAATCTGCCCTGTTTGCTTAATCAAAATAGAGCTTAATGGTTAAAGCTATTCCTCAGTATAGAATTTTCCTCAGTATAAACAATTTACATACAAACACATTATGTATCAATGTGTTAGAATTTTATTACATGTATCAAGGTGAAGTGAAGTGGGGTGTGGTGAGGTGAATTGGTGTGAGGTGGGGTAAGGTGAGGTTAGGTGGAGTGGAATTTTGGCCTTTTGGACTTTGGCCTTTGGTACTTTTGGACTTTTGGCCTTTTGGACTTTAGGACTTTTGGACTTTTGTACTTTTGGACTTTTGGCCTTTTGGGCTTTTGGACTTTTGGACTTTTGGAATTTGGTTTTTTGGACTTTTGGGACTTTTGGGACTTTTGGGACTTTTAGGACTTTTCGGTCTTTGAGGACTTTTGGGTCTTCAAAAGTCCAAAAGTCCAAAAGTCCATGTTCACAATCAAGTAGGTACTTGGTACTTTACTTTGTTGAACATAGGCCTTAAAATCTTACTTCTTACTAATATTATAAATGCGAAAGTTTGTGAGTGTGGATGTTTGTTACTCTTTCACGCTCAAACCGCTGAACGGATCGGGCTGCAATTTGACACAGAGATACATTATAGTCTGGAATAACACATAGGCTACCTTTTATCCCGGGAATAACTTCCCGCGGTAACAAATTTTACGCGGGCGAAGCTGCGGGCATCAGCTAGTATTCTTATATTAGAAATAATTATACTAGCATAGTTGGTAAAGAATGCTATGTAATAGCTTTACCGCGGCAGTCCCCGAGTGCCACACGTCTTTTTTTTTTACCATAAGTACATACCAATACATAGACTTGGGAATATGTAAGGACTTAGAACATTTTAAACAAAAGAATTTTGAAACATGATTGCAAAAATAAATTGCATTGCTTGCAAAAACATGTAGCATATTTATTATTACCAAAAATATAAACGATACTATTATTACCAAAAATATAACATATACCTAACAGTATCGCCAACATTATTTTCTGTTCTTTTACTGCCAAATTGACTGCTGTGTCATTTAGCAGATTTGAAATACAAACTACAGTTTTGTTTTTATTTTCAAAATATGATTACTAACTTTTTGTTCAGGAGATGTACTGCTCTTTTACAGCTACTAAATAATGAAATGAAATTTAACTCACATTTTAAACTTTTAGTTTTACACAGCTCGGCATAGGTTACGGAATGAAATTACCCAGTTTAACGATTTCATAATAATGCATTATAACAAAATGAACCTCTGATAATCGCTACACGCGAGGCAGTATCTCCTGCGTGTTCGGAATTTATTTGATAGCTTGTTATATGGGAGCCATAAACACAGAGCCTATGCTGTGGCAGTGTCTCAATTAGTCTGCTATCAGCTCCTGAATTATACAGCTCTCGATGGAAATACATTTTGACATCATTATAAATAGAAAATTTTACCAATTTTTCAAAAAAAATATTTTTTACTCCTTAACAGATGAATTAAGTAATCTCTCCAAAATATTTCTGGTTTAGTCACATGGTAATGTTATGGAAATCGTTAAATCTGTTATAAGGTAAGAAGTTGATTCTAAGTTGTTCATAAAACTGGAATTCATTTAAAGTTTATTGTTTCCAGAGCATGACGTAATACTAGAAAGAAGTATTTTCGTTAGATACAAAATAATTGTGTCTAACGAAGTAGTCAAGAATAACAAATCTAATCAACTTAGAGAAGGATTACTTCAGATGTACACCGCTACTTAGTGAACGCTAGAGACAAAGAAGGAAAAAAGTGTAACTTCTTTTTCATATAAATCCAAAAATGACAATATTGTAACAGTAGATTAAAAGACATTATGTAAGAAAAGTTGATCAAAATTCAAAAGGAATTTCTTCATGATCGATGAACAATTAATCAGTGCAAGATGTCGATCTAATTACCTTCACTAGTAAGCTAACAACGTTTTACGAGTAAGCGGCTATGGGCAAATTGAAGTGATTGAATGTGACATGTAAATAGTATAGGTTTGCATACACTTGTATGTAGCTGTCAAGTGGCGAGAAATTGTGCAGCGGGTCGAAACAGGCCAGTTGCAGTCACCGCCTGTGTGGTACAATTAAATCACGAGAAACAAGAACGCTTGCGCAGCTCCCGAGGGCGCGGCTCGCAACAAACTACCCGTGTTACTTACTAGTGCACCTGCAACTGTAAACGGTGGGCCGTACGCTTATCTGACGCTTTAGTGGTTTAAAGCAAACTTCTCCGTAAATAGGTATGAATATAATTTAAATTAGTAATTCTAAAAAGTTCTATAAAAAGTGGGAACGTAGGTTGTCTTTCCTTTTGGTAAAATATTCGCAAAAGGAGAACGCCCAGAGATCGTTTCTTTTTGAAAAACCTTAATAAAAAGTGTATGGCCATCTAAGTAAATTGGTAAATCATGTAATATTTTTTTAACAATCTTTTAATTCAATCGATCAAAATCTTTTGTGGCGTTTTAACTTTGATAATAATTCGTGGTTGTATCGTTTGTACGCGCCGCGGACTGACCAAATGAATGGTACTGACGTGATGAAGATGGCCGCCAATCGCAAATATCAATGTGTGAGGCCTACATTTCGGTGTTCATGCAACAATGTCGTTGAGATCATAGATTTACTATCAATAAATTCTTCTCATCTATGGTTGAGTTGGAAGTAGGTTCTATTAATAGCAGATTATTGTATTTTTTATATAAAATAGCATTCTAACCATAGATTTAGAATGTGATTTGAGAGTAGCGAAAAATCCTAAATCTATGATTCTAACTATAGTAAAAATCTAGGCTGGTGATATATTATTCACCGCGTTGCGAGCATATTAGACATTTGAACGAAATACGAACTGTCAAAAATTGAAAAGTTTTTAACAAAACGTCTTTTCGGTACTTGACTTTGAGTGTCCTAAGAGGACGAGGACCGAGAAAAATGACATAAACAGCTGAATATTAAATAATACAAGAATTGGCAGTATGGTTTTAAATACCTTTGCCTGTCCTTTGGACGAATAAAGCAGCAACAACAACAACAAGGAAAAATGACAGTTTAAAATGTTTATCACCGAAGGATTTTTCGATATTGTCAAGTCGGCGTGTGTTTGGTAACCTCGTGTGTCTTGATCGTTTTGGAAAATTAAGTGTATCTGTGTGAATTGTGACAAATCTTGACTTGTTTCTAACATCCAAAAGCTTGTGTGTTGTTCTGGTTAAGGTATTGTTCTGTTTTGTGTTGTTTTTATGTGTTTAATTGACTATGGATAAAGAAAAGCCTCCCGACCCTCCCCATCCAACAACCCCTGAGACTCCCACCTTTTCCTCTCCCCCCTTATTCCCCTCTATGACTATACCTGCTACAAATCAACTTTCCCAATTTGCAGATATAACTTGCAGTGTTTCGGAATCCTCTCGGAAACGCCGAGTTGATGACGAAACTCTCTCTAATCGTCCTCCCAAGCAGCAGAGGAACCAAGTAGGTCGTTCCCAATATACATCCGGGGACCAGGGCCCCTTTATAGTCCACGTTTCGCATATCGAATCCCAATCAAACTCCGGTGCCTCTATCCACCCTGTTAGCTTTGGTTTATTACTGTCCAAGTTCAATGTCAACAACATTGTTAAAGATGGCGTTAAAAAAGTTGGTCGGAACCGAGTCTCGGTGGAGTTCGCCTCCTTCCAAGACGCCAACACCTTCCTCAACCATTCCATGTTGATACCCAACAAACTTGATGCCCGTATTCCTTCCTACCAGACCACCCGCATGGGTGTTGTTCAAGGTGTCCCTACAGACATGTCTGAAGATGAGGCAAAGTTATACATGTCTGTTCCACAGGGCTGTGGACAAGTACTAAAAATAAGACGAATTAACCGTAAAGTGACCCGAGATGGTACCACAGAATGGAGGCCCACAGAAACCTGTGTGGTCACTTTCGATGGTCAAACCATTCCTCAGAGGATATACTGCTGTTATACCTCACTACCAGTTCAACAATATATATTTCCGACTATACAGTGCCGTAAGTGTTGCAGATATGGCCACGTTGAATCATTGTGTAGATCTAATCCCAGGTGCTTTAAGTGTGGACATGACCATACTGCCCTTGGTTGTTTTATAACCGAAGAGGAAGCCTTCTGTGTGTTATGCTCTGGCACCCATTTTGCAAATAGCAAAGTGTGTCCGGAGTATACCAGACAGAGAGCCATTAAGACTACTATGGCTGAGAAAGTAGTCTCATATGCAGAAGCTAGTAAGGCTATACCCCCAGTCCCTACAAACTCCTATGCTAATGCTCTTAAAAATACCACCACTCAATCCTACCGCAAAACCGTCTTCTTAAAACCAAGAACACATGCACCTCTCCCTCCTTCTTATGATAAAACTGCTCATCAAAATATCATTTCTTCTCCTCAATCTTCACAACCCAATGGCTGTGCCATAAACAACCCCCAGCCACAACTATCTGAGACCATTATCCCCATTTTAGAACTCTTAATCCAAATTATATCCCCCTTAATTTCTTCAAACAACCCACCGTCCAACGTTGCCAATATACTTAGCACTCTTTTAAACTTAATTAAAAATGGCTCGACACCTAAGCTATCTACAATGGAATGTGAGGAGCGTGTATCATAAAAAACACGACCTCATATACCTAATCAATAAATACAATCCCATTGCATGCTCCATTGCAGAGACATGGTTAACTTCAAACCTAAGTTTTAATATCCCACACTACAACATCCTCAGATCAGATAGATCCGATGGCTATGGACGAACAGCCCTAGCCATCAATAGTAGAGTTCCCCTACTCCCTATGTCCTTGTCCTCACCGGACCAGGGTGTGAACATGGTTGCTGCGAAGGTTGAAGGCATTACCATCATTTCTATTTATATTGCTCACCCACATCAGAACTTCCTTTCTATCCTCAGACATACTTTCCAGAGCATTCAGGGACCTATGTTAGTTATGGGTGACTTCAATGGCCATCACTACAGGTGGGGTTCAAACCGCTGCGATGCCTTTGGAGTAGGTTTGGTTGAGATCCTGGATGATCTCAATCTGTGCATCCTTAATGATGGTAGCCCTACCCGAAGAAACCTCCCTGGCCAAAATACGAGCTGTGTGGACCTCACATTCTGCACCACTGACATTGCCTCCTCTGCCTGCTGGGTAACTACAAACCTGACACATGGCAGTGACCACTACCCAATCCAGATATACCTTACAGACAAGACATATTTAGAAAAAAGTTCCCCCCCTCTCCTTAAATTTAATTTAACTAATCCTGATTGGGACACATTTGCAGCGCAATTAGATAGTAAAATCCCCACCCTACCCAATTTAGATTCCCAAAATTCAGAAAACAGCAGTCACTGCCATGTGCAGGAATGTCTAGAGAATTTTACCAATGCTATCACCTCCTGTGCGGAAACCAACTTCCCCATTAAAAACTCTGCCCGAGGCAAAATACCATCCCCACCCTGGTGGGATCACGAATGCACCAGTGCCATTAAAGAGAGGAAGGTGGCCGAAAAACAATACGATCGTGCTATGAGTGTGGAAAACTTGCTTAACTACAAACGGGTACAAGCCAAAACTAGAAGGTTGTTACGCCGCAAGAAGCGTGCAGGCTGGGCCACATTCTGCTCTGGGCTTGCTCCCAGAACTCCTCCCTCTGTTGTCTGGAGAAACATCAATAAATTCAGAGCGGGCTGCACCCCTTCTTTACGCTCTCCAATGACCCGGGAGATAGCAGAATTATTTTTTAACAAAATTGCCCCTTCGTATGTCCCCACAAGGGCTGAGTGCCATCAGATTCCCGTGACTTCCTCACGGGACCCCTTTGACCTCCCATTCTCCATGAGAGAACTGGATATGGTGCTTAAGCACGTTAAGGATTCTGCTCCGGGGATAGACGGAATCCCATACTCATTCCTCACCCATGCAGGCACTACGACGAGGAGCTACTTTTTGAACATCATCAACCACTGCTTCATCAATGGCTGGATCCCGGACCCCTGGAAGACTCAGATAGTTATCCCGGTCCTGAAACCCGGAAAAGCCAGTGACGATCCAAATGGCTACAGGCCAATCGCCCTTTCTTCAGTTCTCACTAAGATCCTGGAACACCTAATAAAAACCCGGCTAGAGTTCATTGTTGAATCCCGCGGCATGCTCCCAGGGTCTCAGTTTGGATTCAGAAAGGGCCTTAGCACTATGGACAGTGTGGGTACATTAATAACTGATGTCAGAATTGCCTTCTCACACAACCAGTCAGTCGTGGCAACTTTCCTCGACGTTTCATCCGCCTACGACAGCGTCCTCCTCCCTATTCTCAAGCAGAAATTGCAAGAGTTGAGACTACCGGCGAGGTTGATACAGTGCGTATGCGAGATGCTCATGTCCCGGTCCCTGGTTTTGAGAGTCCAGGGCGAGGAATTCGAGCGTCGTAAAATTTGGACAGGTCTACCCCAAGGCTCGGTCTTAAGTCCCATGCTGTATAATCTGTATACAGCTGACATTGGATCATGCCTCAACAGCAATTGTCATATTTTACAATACGCGGACGACTTGGCGTTATATGTCTCGAATCCCTCCATTACAGATGCTGCTGACTCACTCTCCATCTCCCTGGACTCACTAAATGAGTGGCTACTCAACCATGGACTGAATCTGTCTGCACCCAAAAGTACAGTGGTCATTTTTTCTCGTAGGAAAACAATCCCCCGTATCCAGCTGCATATCCAGGGGCATAGTATCCCTGTATCCTCCAAAGTAAGGTTCCTTGGAGTATACCTGGATTCGAAACTGACTGGCCGCCACCATCTTTGCCACCAAGTACAGAAGTGCGAGCGAATCACCCCCATGTTAAAGGCCCTTGCGGGGGTTTGGTGGAGTGCCCACCCATTTACCATGAGACTGATCTACAATGCTCTCATTCGTAGTGTAATGGACTACGGGTCATTCTTACTGGTCCCATGCAATAAAGGGGCACTGGCCGGGCTAGATAAGATCCAAGCCTCATGCCTCCGGATGATCTCTGGATGTATGAAGTCATCCCCTATAAATGCATTACAAGTGTTGTGTACGGAACCCCCTTTGGCGCTGAGACGGAGGTTCTTAGCGGACCGCTTCGTCAACCGTCTGTGTTCCCAAAAAGCCCACCCACTCTTGCAAAACCTTGAATCCCTAAACCTCCTCTGTAACAGGAATTCTACATACTGGAAAAAAAAAGAAGTTCCCTTAATACTACAATCATTTAGGTCGCTACAAAACTTAGAATCTCCTATTGCAAAATTTGATAGGCTCCCACTCTTCACTCATAGCTATGAGGTGCTATGCTTCAAACCTCAAATAATATTTAACATAGGACTTGACAAGAAATCTGTGGCAGCAGGTCCCACTTTCAATGCGCTGGTAGACAGACATTGGAAAGATTTTCAGTTCTTCTTTACTGACGCATCGAAGCTGTCCAGAGAGGGCTATACTGGCGCTGCAGTATACTTCCAAAATTCTCGGATAGCAATGCAGTTCAGGTGTCCTAAAGAATCTTCGGTGTTCACGGGCGAATGTGTAGCCATACTCGAGGCCTGCTCATTCATAGAGTCCCATAATATTTCCAAAGCAGCTATCTTCACGGACTCCTTGAGTAGTCTGCAAGCTCTGGAACAAAACCCCCATAAGTCCAAACTTCACAGCTCCCTAATTTTGAACATCAAAAAAAGCCTACTCTTAAGCCATCAGAACCAGAAAACTATACAACTGGTCTGGATTCCGAGCCACTGCGGTATCAGGGGCAACGAATTCGCTGATTCCCTCGCCAAAGATGCTGTATTAGCACCCTCCGCAGATTTGAGACACTTTGTCTGCCAGGGATACGACCTCCTGAGCCTCCCTCAGATAACCCTACAGTCTACGTGGCAAGCCTACTGGTCAGATTCAAGCAAGGAGAAAGGCAAATTCTACCACTCTATACAGCCCAACATATCACCGAAGCCCTGGTTCTACCATTTTAAAAAGTCTCCCAAACCGGTAATTTCAGTTGTCTGCAGACTACTCATTGGACATTGTTGCTCACCTGTGTTCCTACACAAAATACATATAAGGGATTCTTCAATATGTGAATGTGGACTGGACGAGGGTTCATTGGACCATATCTTCTTTAATTGTCCCTTACGCAATTCCCCTCCCGACTTTTATACCCAAGTAACAAAACTCAAGATTCCCCTTCCTATTAACTTTGCCTCCCTACTAACACATTCTTCCCGCAAACTATATTCGATTTTAATCTCATTTGTCAACCGTAATACAGTCAAACTGTAGTTTTATACTGCCTCATATCACTATCCTATAATTTTTAACTCACTAATAGAAAATTCCCAATGTATTTATGTAGGTACTTGTAAATAATATATAAGTATACTTAATTGTGTGTGTCCATGTGGAAATAGTCTGGTAATATTTGTTGCAGTGTTTCTACTAACCTCAACAAGATCCCAGCGCGTCAAGCTCAACTCAGGTCACTGCGAAATTGGTTATTAGCATAACCACAAGCACACGCAATAGCCATTACACGTTTGATTTTGGCGGAGTTGCCGGCATCGGCCCCGGCAGAAAGCCATAACCAAAAATAGAATAGAAGGATTTTTCATGAAATTATTTTATATAAATCGGTGTGAAATGTTTATATAAAACAATGTACGGTTCCATACAAAGTGATTATGATCAGGATTGATATTTAAATGGTAAGTAATTAAGGAACAATCGAGATCCAATTTGTTTATTTACTACAATACATTATCTCAATAAGTTGATATGTGGTAAGTAAATACATTTTCAGGGTTTTTTATAAGTGTGATGGAACTATTACTTTTATCTTTTTTGAATTAAATCCATGTTCATCAATGTAACGATTACACTTTTTGGACAAATTGATTTGACGGATTGATGGACATTTGCTTCAAAACTAACCTCTAATTTGAACAGCAAAACGAAGAATGATAGAAAACCCTACAAAATAATAGAATATTTTTTATTTCCTATGAAAGTACGATATCCATTCAATTCAATCTCCGATTTTCGCTGTCATACTAAATTATTTGTTATGAAACGGCGGTCCATTGAAAGATGGGCAATCGCCTCATGTAAATGCATACTAATGCACACCTAATACGTTCTTATTAAGATTGTCCAGTGATTCGGTTATAAAATATTAATATTAATTTTCTCATTCATTTTAGCTTTCTGAGCCTAATGATATCCATTAGAAAAACATGTTCTTAAGGTTGATAGCTTGTAGAAAAAATAAGAGGTGCTGATTGTGGCGGCTGATTTACAGAACAATATTAAATACCTACACAAAAACCGAAGGTTGCATTGTGTTCTTAATATTGTTCTGTAATTGTAGTGAATTCGCGTCCCAAAGATCGAAATATAGCGAGCGAAAAGGTCATCAAAGTTGCTGAGTGTAACACTAGACGATTTATTCAATTTTATTCTATCAAAGTCATACTCTTACTAAAATCAGACCAGAATCTGATCACCTAATGAGATTTGATTAAGCGACGATGTCACTGTATATAGCTCAGGCGATGCGGTAACTGGAGTTGGAAACATCGATTTCACTGTTTCATCGGTGAAGCTTCGATTATTGTGATTGCGTAAGATGTAGTGGCTTACTTCGCCGATATCTGCCCGTGCCCGATGCGGCCACTGTGCAAATCGATCCAATTATGCAAGTGACTCGATTAGAAAATGAGATGGCCTGTGCGATATTTGAACGCGATTGATTTACTTACGTAATCGATCCGGAAATAATGTCGGAGCTGCATTCTAAGAATAGGTTCGATAGTGATTGCTGAAATACCTTAGTGAAGCCTAGGTATTTCACGATAAGGTTCACGTGGAATATGGACTCTTAAAATAATCTTGGGATATTAAAAGAATAAATACTAAAAACAAGTTCATACTAGCTGCAAATATTAACTGATTATGTTTTTGCGCTTTTAGAGCTATATAAATGAAGCAATTAGGTACTTTAGAAAACATTTATTGTTAAAAATTACAGAGAAACATAATTATTACATATCTATATACCATTATACCTATATATGTCAAAACTGTCATTTGTTGTACTTTGTAATAGATTTGTTGATAAGAGTTAAGTATGTGCTTACATCATTGTTTGTTTGTATTGAGTCTTCGACTTTATTTCTGTATAACTTAAAAAAAAAGAAGAAAAAAAAATTTTATTTAGATATTTATTTATTCGTGAAAACTCTTAATTGGCCGTCTTTATGTTGTATTTCTACTCACTATCTATGTTTAGCTGTAAGTTTTCCAAAGATTTGAAAATAAAATAAAAATAAAAATAAAATATTTACATTATTACTATTTTTTTTTATTTGAAAAACTAACAGTTTACAATGTCTCTTTTCTTAAATAATAAGAATATCTTCAAACCAGTTACGATTTCACATTTCAATAAGAATTAGAAAAACGATCAGAGGTAGATAGAATTCTCAAGATAGGTAATGTTAAAGTTTGGAGGTACAAATAGAAGACAGGGTTGCGTTATTATACGATCTGTAAAAAGAAAGTAGGTAGGTAATTATCATTGTTGTAGGTGACCAAAATCTCATTAAGAGAAATAGTTGACTTCCTCTTTTAGACCTCTTTGAATTTGAGTGGATTGTATTAGCTCCCCATTATGGAGAGGTTTAAATATATTTTATACTAAAGTGGCAGAGATAATTTTTCTTGTGAAATTACCGTATTTCTCGAGCAAATTAACGTGATTTACCTTAGTGGCTCAATAAATATTATTTCATGGTGTGGGAGAGGTGGATTTTTGTCTATTGCGATAGTTCTTTGTATACTTAAAATAGAATTGTCCCTTTCATTACTAATGAAAGGGACAATTCTAATTATGAACGGGTAAAAAATAACGATATTTATTGTCCATAATAGTCTTTTGCTTTACACTAGGTAATGTCTACCTGTCATGCAAATTTCGTCATTAGGTTACAAAAGGTCTCTTTTAATGGTTTATTAGAAATGTATAGAATTTTGTGAATTGCTAAGCCATTGTTTACCACTGTTTGTGATCGACTGGATAGAGACTAACACAATAAAGAAAGGTGTGTAAACATTATCTCATTGACTGTCGGTTAATGGTTGTGTTAATTTTTTACTAACTGTAAAAAATAAACTTTTAATAAATGGGACGTCCCTTTCACAAATGTTCCTTTTACGGTATTTATTATAATAATGATTTTACAGTACCTAATACTTTATTACAGTTTAAATATGCCGCCTTTTTTGCGTATGGAATTTCCTCGTGGATGCCATGCCTCGTGGATGCCATGCCTCGTGGATGCTCTTACCGACTAAAAATCACGTGTTGCTGTATCACTGCCTACGGCCACGAGCCTAGGCTTTTGGAAAGATTTTCTAGGAGTCCTGACAGACTTTTGCTACGGCCTCACCTAGGGGGTTCTGGTACTATTACGCTTCTTTCCCCCTTTTACGCTACAGCGGGCGCCCAGCCGGCGTGAGGCGTGCGTGAATCTCTCTCGCCACGCCTGCCGCTTGACCTGCTTGGGTCAGCTTCTGAAGACTATTAGTTAATGCACATTTTAGAAACTTGGCCAAATTTAAGTATCTATAGGTACTAATGTTATAAAGAAGATTTGATTGTTTATTTGTTAGCTTGTTTGCTTCAAACTACTGGACTGATTTAAAAAATTCTGTCACTGTTAGGAAGCTACACTCTTCCCGGTGAACCTAAGCTATATTTTATTCCTGTATTCCTACCGGAACGAGAACTACGCAAATGAAAACCACGTGACGTCCGCTTTTATTATATTGGTAGAAAAAAGCAAAATCAAATTCTTTTATTTTATTTTAACAGCTAATAAACTATGAAATGAATATAGTAAAATAAACATCATCCACATGCAGTTGTTATAACCGTTCAAAATACTATCTCGGTCACTTTCTAGAGTCTCAACAATCAATATGTTCCCTCCATCCTACCCTATAACTAGGTAAAGGTTTATTAGATCAGTATCCCTACTTAAAAGAAGAAGAAATGAGAAAATGTACGGATGCATAGTTATTCTAGCATTAAACATAAAAAAATCCCTCACAGTCTAACTCAGTATTATACAAACAATGTCAGGTCAAGCTGAAAATCTTATGGGCGGCGATCTGCCTTGCCTATTTTAAGATTTCAATAGGCTCACCATCTATTAGTTACGTGGAACTTAATTCAACTGATTTGGTCTCTGCCTACCGCTTCGAGAAAAGATCGTGACTATAGCATTTATATAGTCTAGTTAGGTATGTAATATTACGTATCTGCATATTTATATTATACGTAGTTATTAGACACCCTACAGGGAAGTCCTAAAACACCTATTACGCTGTTAGTAATAAGTGCAAGTGGATTTGTATTACGATATCATGGACTCGAATTACGTATCGAATAAATTCTTCAAGTTTCAGGTAACCCAATTAAAACATTATGTTTATAATTATATCACATTACTAGCTAATGTGGGCCTTTGGATATTACATAAGACAATGCATTTAGATGCGCACTGATTTTTTCAATGAAATCGGTTACTCATAAGACCAATATACGTCACAGTTTTTAGAATTTTTCGTATGACTACTCTACTTAACATGGTATCAAGTTAGGCGTAGAATTCTCGCCATACTGGTATAAATTATAATATGTTATTTTGGGTCTAGGATCTAGACTATTCTTCAAGCTATTTTGTCATGCCAGGTGAATCCGTCTTTTATTTCTTTATAGTTAGACGAATGTGTCTAATAAGGTGTTCGATTATGATGTATTGGTAAATATAGGACATTTGAATTGGTTACGTTTTCTAAAGGAATTTTCAAGAACGTGATCGGTTTTTTGAAAGTGGACCTGTTTTACGAGACTTACATCTTCCTTCATTACATTAGTATAATATAAGGTTTTATTCAGAGCACCATTTTTTTTGTAAGTATCTAAGAAGATTGTCTGTCTATGGAAATATTAGAGACGCCTTTTGCACTGATATGCTCCTCAGCTAAACTAAATTAGCTACGTTATAATTGAAACCCAATACTTTAATCATGATTCTCATCTACGAACAAATAGAAAAGGTTGTTTAAGTTAGAAGAGAATTTAAATTAATACTTCAAACGATCTTTGCCAAAACTATTTGACTTTTTTATGTAGAGCTGGGTTATCATAATCATAATTTCCAATATTAGAATCACACTGCTCTCTCCTGAACGAGTAAGAAATGATTAAAGTCCGTTGAATTTCAGAGTACTGCGACCTTGAACGGTTTCAGCACTGATATGTTTCTCACCAAATGCGATATAGGAACTTACCGAAGCACCTGCTTCCGCCGTTAGAAGAGGTTACCGGAGTATCACAGATTAGATAATAGACATTTTTTGAATTTTGTATGTGCATATGTCTCATTGTGGCCTTGGTTTTACGATTTTGAAGTGTTGAGCGACTTAAGAATCATATTGTTCTGAAGCATCTTTATTATAAGTTTGGAGGTTAGTAGGAAAAATATTTATAAAGAAAGAAATGAAAAATGTTGTGATTGACAACAAAATCGTGAACTAAGGACGCACATTAAGGACATCTTTTATTAGTCGTAGTCATAGCATAGTCATGGAGTTACTAAAAGTCACTCCGTTACTGTTGGTAGCTCATTTCATTCAACTTCTAGATGATGTAAAGCTACTTACATCTCGGAAACCATAAAGAACTCCTTCAAATTAATAAACGGGGGCTTTCCTCCCCCGTTTATTAATTTCTGTCCAAACTCTAAACGTACTTAGCAAACACAATTTTATTTTGATATAGTCATGCATCTCTCCCAAGGGATTGGCAGAGACTACATACACCCACATCTCTCCAGTTGTATTTTGTAACTCCTAACCGGCCTATTTATTGAAAATATCCATAAAGCAATCAATTAAATCTATTTGTGATGGCGCAGTTACACTATTTGTGGTTCAATTATAGGACAAAATTGAGATATACTATGTCACTGCAGTTAGTTTAATTAACAAATTATGGAGTAGTAAAGTTTCAATTACGTTATAACTAGACTGTATATGGGATAAGTGATAGGAGTGAAAATATATGTTTTTAGTGGATGTTTATACAGGGTGAATTTTTCAAAAGGGATTGGATGGCCAAATCCGAAACTATAAGGAATAGCGAAAAATGCTCAAAGGAGTCACGAGCCCGATTTTGATAAAACTTAAAACCTCATCATTAGATTTTTGAAAAACCAATAATCCTAGCTGGGAATCGAACCCATTGATTTTGAAAAAAAATACACACCCTATATTATTACACCATTCGATAGTGTTGCTATTAAGGATCATATTCTGTGAAGTAATTACATACGGCAAACTAAGGGAAAGTGCTCATCTTTCGTATTTTTCTTACGTTATCTGATGAATTGTTCAAAATGTACACCATTGTTTTTAATACATAGCTGGATTCGAGACCTCAACGATCATACTGCATTCAATATTATTGATTCCGTTTAGAATATTCTCCACAGAATCATTCTGAGCATGATTTAAAACACGGAATAGTTACGAACTATTCTGGAAATTCGAACGAAATAAATTATGATACAAAATTTAGGTACAAGAAATATGAATTCCATCAAAATTCTAAACTTTCCTTAAATTTGCCGTATATCATTACTTCGCAGAATTTGATCCTTATCAGCGACACTATCATATGGTGTAATATAAAGGTGTGTTTTTTTTTCAAAATCAATAGGTTCGATTCCCAGCTAGGATTATTGGTTTTTCAAAAATCTAATGATGACGTTTTAAGTTTTATCAAAATCGGGCTCGTGATTCCTTTGAGCATTTTTAGCTATTCCTTATAGTTTAGGATTTGGCCATCCAAGCCCTTTTCAAAAATTCACCCTGTATAAATCATCATCAACGTACCCTGTAGCTCTCTTATTTAGACGTAACCCAGTTTGGGTTAACTAATGATTTTTGTGTGATTTTTGAATGTATTCTCGTAAACTTATCTTATTTATGTGTAATGTATATCACCCGAGCGTGATTTGGTACACGTGGCGTAGAACGATCCCCGCCAGGTGGACCGACGCACAGTGGATCGATTCATACAAATCGGCGGACATAGGAATCTTAAAAAACTTTTTACTGATTTTACGAAAACTAATGATGCCAATGTGTTTATCTTAATAATTGTAGTCGAAAACATTACTACACAATTTCGATTAGACTTCAATTTTAAAAAATATTCGACAAAAACTGATTTCAATGTATGGAAAAGCACATTAAAAGAGGAATAGCTTGCGATTTTCTCGTGTTTTCTGATTTTAACTCTTAAAGTGACTTTTAATGGGTTGTTAGCCAAATATCTGCCAAACATTTTAGGTACCCCTAGGCACCCCTCTGGGACCTATATGACAAAATATCATTTTTCTCATTTTCTTTAAGAAAATAATAAGTCTAGTTCGTTTTTTTACAGTTATAATTGTTGATAAACTACATTTTAGCTTAGCACTGTCCTACCCACAACAAAAATAATATGACTAGCATACGGGATCGGGAGTTTTTGAGAGATACTTATAAGCAGGCGACTATAAATTTATCCTACTTTTTTAGCAACATTTTGGTACTGTATAGTGATTTACCTTTAAGATTTAAAGAAAATAATGTATTAATCAAATAAAACAATAACGCGTCATATAAAACATATGTCATAGTAATAAAAATACAAAAACTTATAAAATAAAAAGTGGTAAAATAATAGCTTAAAATAAATAAAAAATGGAACAGAAACGATTCAATTAACAAGGAAGTAGGTACATTAAATTATCAAAGAAAATTAGAATTACATAAACTTTAAAAAAATAGTAGCTTAAAATAAACAAAAATATATAACAAAGACAATTAAATTAAAACTATGTACATTAAAATGATCAAACAAAATTAGAAATATATTATGTAGACAAAAAAAACATTATTCGAAGCTTCCGTTTTGAATCTTCTGCTTGCGCAGAGACTAACAATTCATCAGCGTCTATGAATTCAATTTCAGAAACTTTTAGAATTAGTAGATTTAAAGTTTCTTTAAACAATGCCTTCTTTTGCTTTTTATCCATTCGTGGCCGTATTTGTGCTAAAATTGGGTTGGATGAAACCAGCAAATTATTTAGAACATCTTCATTGCAAGCAATGCTATTTATTTTACGTGAATGGAGTTCTCAGTATTTTCTGAAATCCTTATTACTTGACTCAGATAACTCTTCTGAAAGAAGTCCTATCGGAACTATAGATAAATATTGAATAATTTGCGGCCCGTGAACTAATAACTTATGAATACTTGATGGCATGTAGTACCAGGGTGGCAGAGCTTTACATAGAATTATACTCTTGGTACTTCATGCCATCAAGTATTCATAAGTTATTTTATTAGTTACTAATTCTAGAAGGTTCTGAAATTGAATACATAGATACTGATGAATAATTAGACTCTGCGCAAGCAGAAGAAGATTCAGAAACGGAAGCTTCAGATAATGTTTTTTTTGTCTACATATTTCTAATTTTGTTTGATTATTTAATGTACATTGTTGGGAATCGCACCCATTTCCAACATCGCTCTGCCTACGCGCGTCTCACCGTGCCCTTACTGCGGCGGAGCGGAGCGGAAAGGAGTGGGGGCACCGCATTCAGTTTATCAGCACGCATCAAGTGCACTACAGACGTCAAGGGACATCCTTCCTGAGGGCTTACCCGGGGCTCTCAACCATAGGCTGTTGGGCGTTACGTGAGGGTTTTTAGTCGGTAAGAGTCCGGCATAGCATCCTACGAGGATTTTCCCTCACATCAAAAAAAAAAAAAGTGCACCACAGATAAGACAAGAATTACTTACGCACCGGTCCACCGCTCGACATACATCATTGTACTTGTTCCTGCTTTCTATAATACATCAGCGAACCTATACAGTCCACGGCCTTTTTATTTTAGGCCACCTGAGGCCCAACCAACATACAGGTTAATTGAATCATTTCTGTTCCATATGTTTATTTATTTTAAGCTACTATTTTACCACTTTTTATTTTATAAGTAAGTTTTTGTATTTTTATAACTATGATATATGTTTTATATAACGCGTTGTTGTTTTATTTGATTAATACATTATTTTCTTCAAATAATAATGAAAAATCACTATACAATACAAAAATGTTGCTAAAAAAGTAGGATAAACTTATAATCGCCTGCTTATAAGTATCTTTTAAAAACTCTCGATCCCGTATGCTAGTCATATTATTTTTGGAGTGGGTAGGACAGTACTAAGCTAAAATATAGGTTATCAACAATTATAACTGTAAAAAAACGAACTAGACATATTTCCTTTAAGAAAATAAGAAAAATAATATTTTGTCATATACCTCCCAGAGGGGTCCCTAGGGGTACCTAAAATGTTCGGCAGATATTTTGCTAACAACCCATCAAAAGTCACTATAGGCGTTAGAATCAGAAAACACGAGAAAATCGCAAGCTATCCCTTTTTTAATGTGCTTTTCCATACATTAAAATCAGTTTTTGTCGAATATTTTTTAAAATTGAAGTCTAATCAAAATTGTGTAGTAATGTTTTCGACTACAATTATTAAGATAAACACATTGGCATCATTAGTTTTGGTAAAATCAGTAAAAAGTTTTTTAAGATTCCTATGTCCGCAGATTTGTATGAATCGATCCACTGTGCGACGCCGACGATCTGAAAAGGTCGCAGAGACTGACTGGATACGGAGGGACCGTGTATTGTGGCATAATTTGGGAGAAGTCTACGTCCAGCAGTGGACCTCCATAGACTGATTTGGTTGGTTTGAGCGTGATTAGCTTTCGTACGTATAGAAACCCCAACAAATGCCATGCCTTACTTGTACTAAAGCCACGCGGTCCGTCTTCCAAAGGGTAGCATTCGCAAGGATGTCCCAAGAACCCCGGAAGGCTCCTTATGAAATTCCTTTAAGAATTATTATTAATTATTATCATTGATTCAACTTGAAAAGAAAAATTTTAAAGTAAAATACAAATAGTATGATTGGGCCAATCTGTTGAAGAACCCAATAGCCGATGGAGCAGACGAGTTCAGAAGTGGACTCGTGACTCGATACCCCCAGCAAGTTAAAATGTTTTGTAGCTAAAATGTTGCGAGTAAGAATACAAGCCTAATAATATTAGATAGGTATGTGTGTGTGTATTTTTGTTCGTCGATAATACTTACTAGATACTCAATAATTTGGGTTTCATTACATCATACATATCAAAAAAATGCTTTTCTAGTGTTAGCAAATTCATTGATTTTTGGTTACACGTGTATTGATCAAATATTACAACATTATGCTGTAATAATTGTAATCCGATTTTATTTATGTAATCGTATTTAAACAATTCGATAATGTAAATAATCTAGTAAGAGTTCATTCACATGCTTGGATCTACATTTTTTGTTAGGTTTTGAGTAATCCTGCCATCTGATTCGAATCGGAAGAGATCGTTATTCCCACTAAGCTCAGTCAAAGTAAGAGGAAGGTCAAGAACATGTGGTTCCGATATTTTTGAATTTCGTGAGGGGAGCAAGCTGCGCACCGGGGTCAATGCTCTGTTTGATGTAAAGGAGGGTTGTCACCGGTACTGTGCGACACACGTGGGGTATTTTATATGAGCTTTAAGCACTTCGGGAAGCGCCCGCGCAGGTGACGTACTCCACATTCAACGACGTCTTCTAAATGCCTTTATACAACATTTGAAATAATTGAATTCCGCTATATAAATAGCAATGACCTAAGTTGGACAAATGCTCTAGTTAAAACATTTTACGCCTTGTAAATGAGTTCGAATTTTTATTGTTTAATTGGAAGAAGTAATTTAGAAGTTTCGTTTCAATTACCATTTTAGTTAATAGATTTCTCCTTTCACGCTACGTGCGTCAAATTGTAAGTACTAAATTAATATCAGAGTAGATTTCAAATAGTTGGTGTTTGTTACGACGGAGTATGATATAGTCGTGTTTTTGGTATTTATACAATTAATGCAAAAGAGTGGGAAAGCAGACCACGGGTTCCAAAGGAACCAGGACTAGCGCTTAGATGATGATAATTTTCTAGGAATCACGAATATGAATTATCCAGACCCGATTCGCATTAATCGCGCACCATCGTTTATGTTGGTGATGACATTCTTCTGAGTACCTACCTTCTTTTGCAAAGAGATATGTTTAATAGTTTCCCATTCATAATTTCGTAGTCCCCATAGTGGAGTACGATCAGTTCTCTGGTAAGGGTATGGCCATAAGTAGCGCGATGTCTCTACTTCAAGATAGCCTATTAAATTCCTTTTGTCCACAAGTTAATCTGACAGTTTACCCAAAGCTTAGTTATAAAGAGTCTTGACCAGCATAATAAATTCAAACGAAGGATGAACATTAAGGACTTCAGAGCTCCTGTCCTGGCCAGTTGCTGCACAATAACTTTTCAGGTCATTTCTGAAGCAGTTATTTGGTTATACAAGAGATAATTTAGTCATCATTCGAGCGATAATCACGGTTTGGTTAAAGCCTTCGTCTCTGGACTTCAGAGCTCCTGTCCTGGCCAGTTGCTGCACAATAACTTTTCAGGTCATTTCTGAAGCAGTTATTTGGTTATACAAGAGATAATTTAGTCATCATTCGAGCGATAATCACGGTTTGGTTAAAGCCTTCGTCTCTGGACCCGAGCTCCGCTTAGTAAGCTTGCAAAAAAAGTCCTATTCAAAGAAATCATCTGCTTCGTAACCACCAGGTACTTACGTTCACTCCTGAGCCTTGCAAGTTCAGTGACAAGCTTATAATGATGATTTAAAACCTTTGCTGATTTTACGATATGTATTAATATCATGTTAGATCAGAGAGACATTGCCAATAAAATAAACAATAAACAGATATATATGTACGACCAGAGCGATCTTGTCCGTGATATCAGTCGGTGTACGATTTCCTTACAAAGATATTTAAATTTTATGGTACGTGCGCTTGTTTATTTAACTCAATGTTTATGAGCTATGACTTACATGTTTACCCTAACTTAACGAGCTGGTACACCAAGGTTTTATGAGTTGATTCAATACGTATAAGAGTTACTGAATGAGTATAGGAAATAAGCCCATTCAAGAAATGAAAATATTTACTCTCCTTGAAGTTTACGTGATATCAGGGTTGGGTATTGGATCGAGAAGAATTCAAAGAGTGAAGTAGGTAGGTACAATGGTTATTTGGAAGCTTTGATGAAGGTGGATGTAGCTACAAGTGGCTCTGAGCCATTAGCCGCCGCGGTCGGCCGGAGGCCGCACCCGCGCTTGTCTCATGCGAACGCCATAATCTCCGCTTCACTGATCTTTATAATCGCTCGGTATTGTTTCTTACTCCATTATATTGTCAGATATATTCCTTCGATAAATTTTGTCGACGTTGAACAATATCGTGTTTGATTGAGCGAAACAGTACTCCTTCAAGTTAATTTCCTGAAGACTGCATTGTTCGAAATTTTAATATAATTTTACTTGATTGGAATGTGGTCGTTTGCATTGCTATACGTACAAGTGGTCGTGTAAGCCCATGTTTCTATGAACGTCCGCGAACCTGTTGAGTGTCAGTGCGCTAAGCGACGCTATTCAATATGATGGACTCGCTCTGTTTATCAGTGGAGACAGACGCAGCGAGCGCAGAGATAGGTGAGGGTGACAGTAATTGACAGGTCGGCGGGCGCAGGACACTTGAAGCACGTGCGAGAGCGGACTCGGGCCCTCGCACTAAGCAGGATGTCTTTAAATAGACTAAATGCCTTTGTGAAGGCATGCCCTCTGAAGGGTGGCGGCATCCGGCTCCGATCGCGCACACGATTCGCTTCTAAAGAGGAAACTTATAAATAACTTCTTTAATTATTCTGAACCATTGAAGTATAAACATGAAATACTCGTTGCGTCTGAATCAATGGTATTGCGGGTGCGGCTCCGACCAGCAGGAGTCGTTTGCGCCGCTACGCTACCGGGCCCTTATCGACCATCTTGCCGACACACTGTTTCACGGAATGCCTATTGTTTGATTAATAATATCGCTGTACAACTTGATATATTGTTATTTGTCGTAAGTGATGTAACGAGAACTTCGTAGTTTGCTCGATGCCGATGCTGTCCTCAATCTGTCGTAAACTTGTTACATTGTTTATACCACAGTGTCGAACTGAATCATCTTGATGTTGCTTATGTTAATGTCAATTCTGGAAAAACTCTACAGTGTTTTAGAATATACCTACTAGTTCTTCTAAAAGGCTAGTGGTCCCATAGGTGTGATGTATTTGGAATCTGAATTCCTTATCTACGTTTGTAGGTATAGGTAGTATGTAGAAAGTTTCAAATTATCTAGCTGGATTTTATCTCCTCAGGATGCTAACCACACAAAGAGATGTCTGGTTTAGTACGGGACATAATGGTAAACAGTAACTGCCTTGTAGAATTCACAGCCCTGGACTAGACAATAAACTCGCCAATCGTATCTAGCTTGTATAACATTTATTGACGACATGTATAAGTAAAACTGTTCTTGTTAATTTGTGAGTATCATAATATCATGTACCTATGTCTATACTTACAAACTAACTAGAACGTACTTTGTAAAACAGACCTGAGTAGGTACATGTTCAATGTTAGGTAGGGATTTTGTAACCATTCAAAGAGGAGCGACGACGCAATAAAATCCGGATCTCATTGAAGGGATTACGTGTGAGTATATGTTCTTTGCACGTGTTCATATATGAAGGGTCCCGAGGTGCTCTTCTCATGAAATTGTACCAAAAGGAGGTACGTACCTGCAGTGCGTAGCTCAAACAAGTGTTTCCGGTCATGGCGCTGCCTGCGATATCCGGCGTGTTGTGAAACTAAACTCTCGATTGATTGTTTAGTCGTTTCAATTGGTGATCCATCATTCAAATCATTTTTATCTGAAGATAAAATAATTGTGTGGAGATTTTAATGCTTTGAAAGCCTATATAGATAGGTATAGCCAACACGCGACGAGAAATCTTGTATTATCGCGTGCACGATAGATTAAAGAAACTTAGTACCTACACATTCTCTCTAGGATCTTGGAAACTGATAAAATACTTATTTTTTAATTTACACCCAGAGAACCAATCGATGTTTTACATAGTACAAGGTAATATACATAGATACAGTCACATTTTCACTGGCCACTTTGCTATTTAAGAGATATTCATCATGTTATTTACTTTTCATTTCTCATACTCGGAAAATAGTGTTTTCATGATCTGACTATTGGGTGGAAAATGCTGTTTCCCTCCCTAGGGACGGAAAAACTTATACAAATTACTTCCCACCCAAGGGCCAGAATGAACTTTAAAAATAGAACTGCTGACAGGTCAGCTGTGATAGTGAAGAGATTTGAGTAAAAAAAAAAAAATGCTGCTGCCATGCGACTTTCCAAACAGCCAGTGTGAACTTAGCGAAAATTTACACGTACAATAATATTGATCAATATAGCAATAAATTGACCGTGTATGGGTAATATTGAGGTTTGGACAGACTATATTCGGATGGAAATAAATATTGTAGCAATATTATTGAGTCAATAATATTGTACGTGTATGGGGCCGGTAATATCTGCAACAATTACGCGGTGAGTTCCATATTTAAAATTTAAAAAGTCGACATAATGTAGTTCTTATTTATCTGTCACAGAATTCAAAACAATTGGTATGTAATGATCTTTTATGGTAAGGTTTGAAGCTTATTATTAGTTTTATTTTCCTCGTATTTGAAATGAAAAGTAGAGTGTTTAACTCGGGTAAAAGAATCAATTCCGACTCGGACTATAGCCGCCCTCGCTGCGCTCGGGCGTCTAAATACCTCGGGAATTGATTCTTTCCACCCTCGGTTAACAATCTACTATTTCATTTCTCATACTCGGAAAATAGTGTTTTCTTGATCTGACTATTGGGTGGAAAATGCTGTTTCCCTCCCTAGGGAGGGAAAAACTCATACAAATTACTTCCCACCCTAGGGCCGGAATGAACTTTAAAAATAGAACTGCTGACAGGTCAGCTGTGATAGTGAAGATTTGTTTAAATTTTTTTTTTTAAAATGCTGCGGCTATGCGACTTTCCAAACAGCCAGTGTCACACTGGCTGTTTTGACTTAGCGAAAAATTCTGCCGGCCCCTTACACGTACAATAATATTGATCAATATAGCAATAAATTGACCGTGTATGGGTAATATTGAGGTTTGAACAGACTATATTCGGATGGAAATAAATATTGTGGCAATATTATTGAGTCAATAATATTGTACGTGTATGGGGCCGGTAATCTATGCAACAATTACGCGGTGAGTTCCATATTTAAAATTTAAAAAGTCGACATAATGTAGTTGTTATTTATCTGTAACAGAATTCAAAACAATTGGTAATAATATTTTATGGTAAGGTTTGAATCTTATTATTAGTTTTATTTTCCTCGTATTTGAAATGAAAAGTAGAGTGTTTAACTCGGGTAAAAGAATCAATTCCGACTCGGACTATAGCCGCCCTCGCTGCGCTCGGGCGTCTAAATACCTCGGGAATTGATTCTTTCCACCCTCGGTTAACAATCTACTATTTCATCAGACTGTGGCATCAACGGTGGCAGAATAACCCGCAGAGTTTCATGCCAGTTCTTCTCAGGTGGGTCGCGTTGTGAACTGGTGGTAGAGTTTTTGTTTTATATTCTGGACGTTTTACAAGCGCACCTGTATAATGCCTAAGTAAATATATTTTAGATTTAATTTGATTGATCATTCAAAAAAAAACCAGCCTTTCCACATCGTAGTTTTTTTTAACGCGAGGGAAAATCTTTCATAAATTGAATGCTGGACTCCTACCGACTAAAAACCTTACGTAATGCCCAACAGCCTACGGTTGAGAGCCCAGGGTAAGCCCTCGGAAATATGCCTCCGCCTCTTTCACGAACATGACCTGCTCGAAGAAAGTGGCGGCGCAGTCCCACCTACTCCCGCTGGAGACCATGGCTCGCACCATAGTCTCGAGCGAGAGAGTGTCCACGTCCAGACCTACCACGAGGACATGGCGCTGTTGCTCCACCAGCGTGTGGAGCGTTGTGTCATCGCTGCGGTCCTCGCAGTGCAGAAACTCGGCCGTGGTTTCTGGTATCTGTGAAACCGGTAGGAGAGAGCGCCGTGTTTCCTCTCCAGCCACTCGTCCATGACGGGTCTGAAGGCCGCGATTGTGGCAAATCCCCCCCTTTGGTTGCTCAAATCGCACCTTCCATGTCTCTACGGTTTTCTGGTGAAGCTAGGACCGCTGGGCCTAGATTTCACGAGACGCAGGCCTCTGGCCCCGCTCCAGCGCCTCCATGGGCCATCTTAATAGTGACGCAAGGGCTCTCGCTTCCAGGTCCCATGGAGGCGTCCCGGGTCCACATCGTAGTACTTTAACATATTGATAAAAATTATGATGACGTTAAAGTACCTACTACCCGAATGTAGGGTTCGTCTTTCATTATTTTAAAATAGACTATAAATTAGAGTGACCATAATTTGCCCACTATTGAATTAAAATTGATATTGAATTGATTTAAAATTGATTTGTCATTGCAAATTATTATAGTTTAACATAGATACGTTACCAACACTAAAAAATGGCAACAAAACAGTCAGGCGATTGTCTTACCTTTGATACATACTACCATAGACAATTTCGTAGAAATTATTTTTTTAAATGTTTAAAAGATCTGCTGTTTTCGAAAGCCATGATGTTTGTGCATGGCGTGTCTAATTATAATACGGCGTCGTTGAGTTGAACAGGATGTTAAACATTTACAATTTTCTTTTTTTCAGATTTTTTATTAACAGCTTTACCATAAATAAAAAAAATTCTCAAAAGTAAAAGTCTCCTTTAAATTGTTATGATGTTTTTTTTTGTAATTATTATGTGACATGGTCTTCGCACAGAACAGAAAAAAAGTTTTTTGTGTTGTTTTTTTTTCTGCTTCAGCTGTTTACTGCTTTCTATGGTCAATAACGGTTTACAAATTAATAATATGAGAGGAAAAGTAAAGTAAGTACATAAAGTAAAAAAAGATATTGAGCCATCTAATAATTTTAAATTCATTGTAGTTTTTAGAAATGAAGTACGTCAACGGTTTCTTGAAAGGGACGCGCTATGCCATTTATCTGGGTTTTGTATAAAAGATTTTTTTTGTTAATCAAATAGAAATAATAAAAATTATAACCAAAAAGGCATTAAGTATAGTGTTTTAGTTTAAGAACTATATTATTTTATCTGTGGTTAAATTATACATGGTATACAATTTTATTATAACTAGATACTGTTTGATTATATCATTATAAACTTTATAAAATTAAAATTATAAACTTCATAAAAACATCGAGACTCGTCCCAAAAATACTTTGATCGTGGATTACCTAGCGTAGCACCCCGACAGTGCTGAGACGCAAATGCACGCATTCGTAGCCCGCGGCGTCATTCAGGTCGGCAATAGGCACAATAACAACAAGTCCTGCAGGTGACGACTCGCCTCAATAGCGCTGATTACACCTCCATTCAACAATGTGCCCTACTTGAACAACCTGTTTCTTAATATGGACTCTTCAACAAAATATGTAAACCCATTCGAATCATTTATCGAACGATACCAGTTTGTAATACTTGAAGACCTGTATCGATACTTATACAGCTTTAAACTATTGTCACCAAAACTACTTTTATTTTCTTTAATATCCTCTTTATTGTCCATTCGATGATTTGGCTGTTTGTCAAAAAAAACCGTCAAAGTTCATTCGATCCTAAAGCTTTTTCGATTCGCCTCCGATTTAGTCGATTCTCGGTACCCAGAGAGCGGTCCGGACCGTGCTCTATCGAGCACAGAGCAGTACAGAGCATTCGAGGCATAGATATGTTTGTTTCGGAATACAAGGGTGGCCATGTAATTAGTAACACCTAGTTTCTGTACACAACTATTACATTGCGTTTGAAAAAAAAAGATTTAAAAAGCTCATTCAAAAACAAGATTTCTTAAGAAGTTCTGACCTAAGCCGCAAAACTGTGTTTGGGCACTTTAATTTATTTTGGCATATATTTTTGATAATAGTCCGGACTTTTGATTATTCGTACTAATGAAATTAGGAAAAATAAAAATTCGTAGTTATGACTTTCGGATAAATGAATATCGTCCTTCGATATTCGGAGCTTTGTTTCTTAGGAATTATACCTAATCTTCGGAATTTTGAACATCGGAATATTGAAATTCGGAAAAACATATTTCGGAATTTTTGGGGGTTCCTCTTGTGCTTACCTTGACAAAATAAATGGGTCTCAAGACTTAGGCTACATATTTTATGTAATTTAAATTTCATCAGATCAGCTTCCCGGATTATGCCAACAAAATGCACAACATACATACATACATAACATCACGCCTGTCTCCCAACGGGGTAGGCAGAGACTATGACTTTCCACTTGCTACGATTCTGGCAAACAACTTTCGCTTCTTCAACTTTCATAAGTGTCTTCAGACATGCACTTCGGTTAAGGGTACTCTTGACCTGGCCTTTTTTCAGAAGATTATCGATTTGATCGATATGAGTATGCCGAGGTCGACCCCTACCAGTTTGCTCATTCACTCTCGCTTCATAAATCTGTTTTGTCAGCCTATTTCCATCCATTCTCTCCACATGTCCAAACCATCTGAGCATCCCTTTCTCTATCTTAGTCACTACATCTTCTGTCATACCGCAATGTTCCCTTATCACACTATTCTTTACTTTATCCCTCAATGTCACTCCAGCTATACTTCGCAAACTTCTCATTTCCTGCATTAATTTTACTTTCATGCTTCTCCTGCCACACCCAACTTTCACTACCATGCATAAGTGTAGGGACAAGCACTCCTCTATGTACAGCCATCCTTGTCTTAGTCTTACATCACAAATAACCTTTTCAGTATTCAACAAGCTGCTGAAACAACAATTATAAGAGTTCTCTTTCATAGAAAATGGACTTCTACTTCATAGGTGTCTAAATGATAAGGGTAACTGACCCTAAAACTTTCGAACTACTAGTAGCTTGAAAGTTTTAGGTTAAGTTACCCATACAATGTTACGTGTAAGGATTTAGACTAATTGCGTCGCCTGGTAATTTTACTAGTTCATACGTGTAGGTAACTTACTCCTGATTATAGGTTCAACAATAGAAAGTGCAATCAACAGTAACTATTGAAAACGCCGTTAGGCGAAACAGGTTCGGTTGTGAAAAATAAGTAAAAAAGTGAAATTTAATATAAGTATGAGTGAGCTACATAGTTCATAGGCAGCAATACCATAGTCTATATCCGTTGGGACCGTAAGCTTGTCTGTCATCTTATTAGTATAAAAAAGAACTTGGTTTTACCGAGTGAAATATAAAGTAACTAAAGTTACATTTCTTTTCATCTATTTAATTGTTATGCAAATGTTAATGTGTTACCTATTTAAATATAATATTACACTGTAGATTTACTGAATGCAATTGCCATATCCTCTTCCGCTACTTTGTCGTGTGCACGCGCCACCGGCACTGCCGCGGCTCTCTCGGTACGACACTTCCGCTATGCTCCTGACTTGAACATCTATTCGTCCCCTTTCTTTTAATGTAGCCTCTATAAATCAATATAGAATATTTCCTCTGCTCTGCACGTGTTCAGTGTCATATGTATGTATACCATAACTGGGATCTGGAGCTGGCTAAGGCGTAACTTACACGTATATTTATGACCTTTATGAAACAGTTTCTAAACATATCTATTAATTGTATTTTTTGATCGGATTTATATCGATTGTATTCAAAATAGCCCTATCCTTTAGCGACTAAGAACTATGATAGACGTCTCTACTGGATACCAATCAATATTTTCTCTACTTTAGTATCTATTTGATCTATGAAAATAACTGTAAACTTTTCAGAATTTCAACTAATTATCAAAGTATTGTGACAATGGCGTGTATTATCTCAGCATAGGACGTGAAGTGTATTCGAGCGAGTCAAGTTCCAGTCAAGTGGCAGGCAATGCGTAAGTGCGTACGCGCCGAGGCGACGCGCGACATTGCGCCCGCGCGCCCAGAGGAACTATCCCATTGTCTTCCATATCATTAAGGCCATTATATTTGCTTGTTCAAGCGTGCTTTTATCGTTTGTTATTATAACTTTGATCAGTGGCTGACGTCTTCATAATGATTTTCAATAATCATTGTTTTATGATTAACAAACAATAGCAGTAATCACAATACCAATAATAACCTCGACTCTTTTATAATTTGTATAAACAGAATTGAAAGCGATATCGGGGTTGCTCCGGGTACGTAGGACGTGAAAAGAAAGTGGGTTAGGTGAGACTTTCTATTGTTTCAGAACTTTGCCTTAATTGATTATTATAAGGTTTGTGCTGTCTTTCAATACAGTCTTATAGCTTACTAAATATCAGAATTATTCTAAACTCTTTGATTTCTCGTAATATGGCTGCTGTCACTAATATAACTCTACCTTTAATCTTAAAGTTTAATTCAAAGGTTTCCAGGTAAAAATCGCTTTTAGTGATAAGGCCGCCCTTTGTACTGCCTCTTGTGAGGAATACAATGTATCTCCACTTTTTTATACTTTATTTACCTTAATAAACATAAATAAATAAAGTCACAACAGATAAGGAAATTATCGCACAAGTTTGGCATCAATTTTTGTGACCGACGCCGATGTGACGCTCGGTGTTGCAATAAAATTCCTGACTCAGGCGCACTGCAGCCGCAGGTCAATGACAAAATACAAAGGGTAATTATGTAATAATAAAACTACAGCTCAATTTGTAACTTAAATCCTTGTCTACTTTGTATTTGCAAGTTAGATCAATGGACACTCATTTTTTTATAGCTTTTTTAATACTAATACTGCATTCCTGTAAGCGAATGAATAAGTCTTTATTTAGTACACTCGAGAGCAATGAATCCGGGTCACTTAAAGAATCCTAAAAATCTCGGAAACTAAAAATGCTAGGTTAATGCAATAAATTGTATTTAATAGACAATGTAATACTCCTTAAATGAAGGTATTAAAACTTCTTAGTTATTGTAAAGTTATATCATAAAAAAATCAAATTTGAAAAAGGGCCACTTTCGAAGATGGAACTACGAAATTACAGCATTTGGTGTTGCTTTTGTTTGTAATCTGTCATTTATGTGGGTACATAAACCATGTTGATAGTGCTCAATATTCATTAATCAAGCTGAAATTATGTCGCTTACGCCTGAAGAATGCACCAGAATACTTACAATGCTGGAAACCGGCCGGAGTCAGCGCGATACAGCCAGGACTGTCGGTGTGTCGCTGTCAACAGTACAAAGAGTTCTCCGACGTTACGAAGAAACTGGTTCTAACCTACGCAGACCAGGAACGGGCAGAACCAGGTGTACCACAGCACGAGAAGACCGATACTTGGTGAACACCATGCTTCGAAATCGCTTTCTCACAGGAACTGAACTCACCAATCAGTTTCGACGCCTCGGAGGAAGTAACCCAAGTGCATGGACAGTAAGACGTCGGCTGGCTGAATCTAACTTAAAACCCCTTAGACCTGCAAACGGCCCTAAACTGGAGCGTGGGCATCGTATTTCGAGACTAAGGTATGCCCAGAGCCACGTAAATTGGAGTATTGAAGATTGGTCAAAAGTTATGTTCTCCGACGAATCAAAATTTATGCTCTACAAGCACGATGGAAGACACAGAGTGTATCGAAGACCAGGGGAAAGATTCAAGCAAGCATGCATCGAAGAAAAAGTAGCCTACGGTGGTGGGTCTGTACTTGTGTGGGCCGGAATTTCTTCTGAAAGTCGCACAGAGCTGGTGATCATAGAAAACGGCTCTTTAACTAGCGTAAGATATGTGGAAGAAATCCTCAATGATCACGTTGGTCCATTTATGGTCAATTTAGGTGAGGATGCTATATTTATGCATGACAATGCCCGACCTCATACAGGTAGGATTGTGAATGACTACCTTCAAGAGATGAACATTACTCGTATGGAGTGGCCAGCGCGCAGCCCGGATATCAACCCGATCGAGCATGCTTGGGACGAGCTAGGCAGATGCGTAAAACAACGAAACCCTCCCCCAATCACGCTTCGTGAGCTCAAAATTGCTCTCACAGAGGAATGGGAGAATATTCCCCAAAATCGTATAAGGAACTTGGTGTACAGCATGCCAAACCGCGTAAACGCAGTAATGGAAGCACGAGGAGGCAATACGAAGTATTAAAATTCAAGAAAATCGTAATAAAGTTCAAAAATTTCATGTTTCCTATTTTTGTTTTAAGGAGAGATCAGCAGTTTTTTCTTTATGTAATTTTGTGTTAATAAAATGTATGGTGACTCATATTTTTTTTACTTTCATTTAAGGAGTATTACATTGTCTATTAAATACAATTTATTGCATTAACCTATCATTTTTAGTTTCCGAGATTTTTAACATTCTTTAAGTGACCCGGATTCATTGCTCTCGAGTGTACTAGCTGATGCCCGCAGCTTCGCCCGCGATGGCAACAGCAAAACAAAAAGGCAAAGAAACAAAAAAACAAAGCTTTCCTCTTTATAATATTAGTATAGATCTAGGATATTCAGATTGATCATAATACTCAAGATAACCTAAACGATTATTTCTTTAACTCATAAAACGAATGATTATGTCCGTGATAATAATTATAATGTCAAGTTGTCAGAGTTTATGCGAAAATGTTAATACAACGATTAAAGTTTATTATGTAGATAGTTCTGTATTAGGTAAGTATATAAATACAATCAGCACAATATTTACTACCTACTAGATGGCGTCGGCAACTCTACCCGCGGGGAATTTTTATCATATTCCCGCTTTCCGTGGGACTTATTCCGGGGATAATATGTAACCAATGAGTTATTCTAGACATTTATATCTTCTCCTGTACCAAATTTCAGCGAGATCCATTTAGCTATTAGAGCGGGAAGAGTAACAAACATCTACACAAACTTTCGCAAGTAAGATTAATAATAAGATTTATAACTATTAACAAGATGAAAAATGGCACATGTGCATAGAAAGTGATCATATAATTAGCAATTTGACAGATACGGAGATAATTATGAGAGTAGGAGGTTCATCAGACGACTACTCATGTACTCATGGGACTAAGACAGTTGTTCATTGTCAGCTAACGCAAGCTATGAGTTGGCCAACTCCCACTATGCCTACTAAGCTTTCGTAGCGCGTGGTATATCTGTAATGAAAGAAATTTATATTGCTTTAATTTTTGAAATTGTAGGTATTTATCTACTAAATATACCATTAGGTGATCTAGTCATCTAGTGAATACGGAAGCCCTTCACAGTAAGAAGTAACTTCACAGATTAGGTTTAAATTATACTTATTATTACATACCTACCTATTTACTTTAAGGCTTCCGAACTTATTATTTTGTCTACGTTGGAGGGTGAAGCACAAACTTTCCAGACAACCACAATCACCTTAAGTCCTCGATGTGTGAGTCTGACTCGCACTTGTCCGATATTTTTTATTACATCAAAAACCCAAAACATCGAGACCTGCTCAAATCACAGTTTTAAGTTCAAGACACGTCAAAGTGATTTACCTTTCTTTAGCACTTAAATTTCGAAGGCTATTAAACCGAGCGAGATTTTAACGGAGACGATGGCCCGTAAAAGTTTCGCAAGACTCGGTCGTAACCCATTTTGGTTATAACGCGCCATGACGGGGCAGGCTTTTACGCGGCGTGCCGAAGAAAATAGGGAGAAGGGCATCGCCGAAAACAACAATGAGATACTGTTACCATAATGACACTTTATGAGCACAAACATCGGGCCGCAGCCGAACACGACACGGTCGCGGTCGCGATGCACGAATGTGGTCCGAGCATTGTTTCCGCATTATACCGCCAGCAAGGAGGACGACATTGATGCCTCGCGGACAAAGGCACCCATTGCAACAGCGACCCGACGGAGCCGACCTCCATCGACATTTAGATCGATTCTCTGAAGTCATTGAGATTACTGTACCTACTCATCTTTTCTTGTCTTCTGAACATTTAGAATGCGTGAAGTACAGTTTACATTAGGATGATAGATCTAAGATCACAGCTGCTGGATAGGAAACTCCTAAATATAAATTTGGGACTATCCAACTGCGAATAGATGGATTGTGGGTTCTGATTCTGTCAACATATGTGCTACAAGACAACCATACCAAGAGGGCTTTACATGGCTAAGAAGCAGTAGAAGATTAACTAACAAAATTAATATTGCAGACTGCAGTCCACCTGAGTCACTCGTTTTTTAAAAAGAAGTAGCTCGTTCTTGGGCTACTTTTTAAATTAAATGCTTATTATCATCTGTAGCTTAGAACTGACCATAATTTTTTGCTCGCTCTTTAGGTATGTACCTTTTAACGACTTCAAGAAAGAACTTTTATCGCTGTGTTACGAATTTATAATCGGTCATCTTCCATTTATGAATGCATTTAACTGCATTCGAATTTCACTTGAATATATATTGTAAGGATCATCGTTACCGGAGTTTTAATGTAAACCACATATTTATTATTGTTACTCTGCGAGTGTGTTTATGTACCGTTCAACCATTTATTTCTGCACTCTTACATCCGGGAAGATAAAGTTGTAAATAAATACTCCCACAGCCACAAAATTGGATGAGTCGTGTAAACGATAATAGCTTTAAATTGAGATATCGACTTTCGGAGCGCTTGTGACTTTCTTCTTAATGGCTCTGTGGTATGATCTTTGTGGGTCAATGGAGTATCCTCTTGGGAACTGTGTAGGTACTGGGTGTGCCACGTAAAGTATCGCATAGGATAAGAGACCACATAGTTAGTGCTCAGTGGGCGGTCGATAACATGACACGTATCAACATTAAGTTAGCGAGGACCGCAGCGTCGACGCCGTTGTGGGCTCACTGTTCCGCGCACGCAATGTTCTCTAAACAGATTGACGTAATGCAACTTGCACAGCGGCACACGATCCAGCCGTGTGGTCTCAGGCTTAAAGCTGCCCTCAGCATCGACTCTAGTAGCTAATATTACGATAAAGTGTCAAATATATTGCCCTTGTCCAGTTTTCGCTTCATTAAATGTCTTGTAGTTCTTGCTCATTTAAACATGACTACATTATAGAACATACCTATTTCTGGCAAAATTCCAGTAATTAGGATACGTGGTTATCCTAATTACTGAAATTTTATTAATATTACACTGAACGCCTTCCTACACAAATTTCACTGAGATTTATTTTTTAGAAACCTCTGACCAATGAACAACCATTATATCAAACCAATAACAATCAAGAACATAATTTAAAATAGTCAACATGCAAATTACCAACGTTCTTCTTCTCTTTTGAATCGGTTAAAAGCTATGATATATTCAGGTACGTACATCCAAACTGTACACTTTATAATAAAGGGATTTGAAATGATTATCCAAATTATGCATAAACTGTATGAATAAGTGCCTATGTACTGAGGTCACATCACACGGCGGTGCTCGGCGCGTGGGCCAGGTGCGCGCAACAATCTCGGCAGTTGTCGCGCGCACGCGCACCCTCCATGTGCTTTTAATAAATTTCAGTTCATATAAAAAAGATCTATCAAAAGAAGTCTACGCCAAATAAACCGGTGTTCGGATGCAACTATGCAGCGCGGCGGTCGGGTCGATCGCCCTCCATGAACTAAACACCGATGGTTGGGTGTGCAAACAAGTTCTGATTAAATGAAAAGGTGTCCCGGAACGGGTGTGTCCGTCCTTTACTCTAAGTAATTACATTTCATTTGATATTACTGTATTATGTACATAATAGAAACCGTTTGTTTAAAACTGTCGCTTACTTTGTCTGTTGTCTGGGGTTGGCCAGTACAATACGCTGACTTGATAAAATTTTATTAAGTAAGTATAACATAATGCTTTCTTCGTTAAACTTGCCTACAAAGTAATAAGTTTGAATCATATTAAAATCTTCACTGAAAATAAACAATTCTATATTTTGGAAATTTTATTAATATCGGAGGATACGTGCTGGACCCGTGTTATTACAAGGATTTCCTAACAAATGTAAGAAAGAAAATTTTCCGGAATTAGGGTAGCATTTCACCTATCAATGGTAACGAATCAATGCAATCCGGAGAATCGAAACGCTTTTAAATGGAAATGCCACAAAGTCGGTCACCCATCAACTGACCAGCCATATCGTAAATTGCTTAGCGCAGTGATTGTTTACAAAACACCGAGTCAGCGAGGTGTTACTTGAGGGAATTTTATAATACAAAATTTATGACAATGCAACAACCCGGTAGTGAAATTTTGTATATTTCAGACAGGATCAAAATTATCTAATCTCCTAGACAAAACTCTTCAGCAGCTTATGGTATCGCAATGAATATATCGTTTTTAGGGTTCCGTAGCCAAATGGGAAAAAACGGAACCCTTATACATTCGTCATGTCTGTCTGTCTGTCCATCCGTATGTCACAGCCACTATTCTCCGAAACTATAAGACCTATGCTATTGAAACGTGGTAAGTAAATGTATTCTGTGAACCGCATTAACATTTTCACATAAAACTAGAAAAAAGCAGTAAATTTTGGGGGTCCCCACACTCAAAACTGAAACTCAATTTTTTTCTTTTCATCAAACCCGTACGTACGTGTGTGGTATCTATAGACAGATCTTCAAAAATGCTATTGAGGTTTTAATTTTTTTTTTCGAAACTGAATAGAAAGTAGAAAAATGTGTGTCCCCCCCCCCCCTCTAACTTCTAAACTAAGAGAATGATAAAACTTAAAAAATATATATATTATGTACATTGCTATAAAACTTCCAACGAAAATTAATTTGAACAAGATCTAGTAAGTAGTTTTTTTTAAAACGTCATAAACCGCAATTTTCGCCTAGAAAAATCACTACCACAGCGAACGTTTTAAAACATCAATCAAAGGAACAACGAACTACAAGAACTTTTATATTATGGTACTTGCTGCTACGGAACCCTTCATGGGCAAGTCCGAGTCGCACTTGGCCGGTTCTTTTTTGTATTTTTATAATACAACTGAAGGTAATCCTGAGTACTGTCTACCTGCTGGAAGCGGTCACTGTAGGATATAGAACACATAACGTACACTCATGCTGCGGGCCTGTAAAACCTTGTAAGACCCGTCTTGTATAAAGTTCGAAAATGTGACATAGCGTTCTCCCTTGTGTAAATTATGTGTTCGTGAAAATAAAACCTAATTTGGAACAGATAGGTGCTAGATTCTGATACTTAGTACATAAGAAACTAACACGTAATGTTTTCGCAAAGCCGGAAACAACAGGAACAACGAGTTGTAAATTCTGTACATTCTATTGCAAACGGACCTGTCTCTGACAATCAATCAATCGAATTAGCCAATCGCAATAAAAGCTTATCGCCATTTTCACCGGGTCCTTCGCTGTTTGACACCACGAATTATTGACACCACAGTGTCAATCGCAGAAGAACGTTTTTTGAATTGGCTGTTTGGGACCATTTTCATAATAATTTGCGACCGTGGTGTAAAACTGTTGATTTGGACCACTTTCAACAATTTAAAGGTCAAGTGTGATTTGTGTACTAGCGAAAAGAAAACGGTTATCAAAACAACAATTACAATCAAATTGTTCCTAGGGCTAGGTTCTATAATATAAATAACTTCAAATAATCCAATTTGGACAGGTTAGGTTAGAAGGCTTTAATTTATAAAAAAACATAACCACGACGGCTAAGGCGGGAGCTCGCTTCCGCCTTAGCCTTCTAACCTAACCTATCCAAATCGGATTGCATTATTTTTAGGTATTTTGACCTTAATTGATATTAAATGTTGGTAAATGTAAATTATGCATATTGATGATAAAAATCGTTTAAACACTTTTGTACATGATTGTTATGTTATAATAAAAATGCCAATGAGCCGTCCTTTGCTGTTTTACATCATGGTGTCAATCAACGAAGCCATATAAGGTATTCGTCGATTGACACCGTGGTGCCAAACAGCCAATTCAAAAAACGTTCTTCTGCGATTGACACCGTGGTGTCAATAATTCGTGGTGTCACACAGCGAAGGACCCTTTTCACATACCACAATATGCTTTCCAATCACCATTCCATGTGAAGCAGAAACGTTTAAAATTACAAATATTCCTCTTCACAGTTCGAGATATTAATCATTAGACAAACAGCCCAGTCATGAGAGGTTCGCAACAATCAGCAGGTGTCGGACAACGCAAAAAGAAATGATCATCACACGTTCATATCAGTTAATCAAATTTATACATACCTTTGAAGATTGATAAGCAAGATATTTTAGCTCTTCTTTCTTTTGTCTGACTGTAATGTAATTAAAATTATATAAATCAAAAATTCCTTAGACTCATCAAACAATGTTAATAATTATATCTGAAACAAAGTAAAAGATACATATAGTAACATCTCACTATGCAGGTAGATTATTTGGTTAGTATGGAACTATAATCGATATAAGTATCGAAATACCAGTACTACGGCTTACATTAAATACCGTAACATGTGTGTAATAATAGTTCCGTATTTGGATATAGAGATAAAAAACACAATGTAACCGTTACTCGTCACTTACGGCTGCGTTAATCCTGTACGGAATGATCTACTTGTCGGAGTCTGCGCCGGCGCAGCGCAGCGCTGCAGCTGTCCTCGCGACCCCAGGTCCTCTCCCCTTCACACCGTAACACTATAAATACTTTTTCGACTAAGGTACGCAAAAAATATATAACGGTGAGATTTGTGAAAAAAATGTCCAATGTGGGAAACAGATAATTTTCGTTTCCCTAGAAATTGTTACAATATCGATGGCTAGAGGAGACATTACAAATACCTTTACATTTTTTAAAATTTTTTTTGGAAATGGTAACATGTACATCTATTTAAAAGTGATATGCTTTAGTAATAAATAACATTCAATTGAAAAGTAATAGTTTTTTCGCTATTATTACACATCACCGAATTCTGCATGCTTTAATATGAATCGTTTATTTGGTACATGCAAGAGTTGTATTAATGTGAACGACAATAATAAAATTATATTATTGAAAATCTATACTAACATTATAAAGAGGAAACTTGATTGTTTGCTTGTTTGTATCATTAAATTGACTCCGAAACTAATAAGCCGATTGTATCGAACATCAGATAACTTTCATAATTTTGATAGAAAGAAAGAGTTTTGATTATAGACAGAATAAATAGAATTTTTAATCATTTTGCAATCATAGAGTTTTATGAAGGTCATAAGTAGAGTCGGTCGTAATTTAAACTAAATAATGAGCGAATAATTGCATTAAAGAAAAGCGTTCACAATCTGCGTCACAATACCTACAACTTAGATTACCTAAGTGTTATATGTTTCAAAAAAATATTTCTTGTCGTCTGCATTTTGCGCTGAATTTCTTCTTTATCGTGTTATTATGGTTTCTACAGTCTAGTCTAAAAGTACTTTATTAGCTCGAATGCAACTGAATTAGAAACCATTTTAGAAATGGACGTTTGTCAGTCACTCATCACATGTGTGACACTTCCTCGTTATGGGGTAATTGATGACCTGTATCTGAAAACACGATGAATTAATTACAATTCCTATTTTCTATGACCAAACAATAAATTAAAATGTTTTGAAAATGAAAATATTTTATTGTGTCGTAAATGATAACAGTAACAAGTTTCAATGAAATGACTCCAAGTAATAAATAATACCTTCTTAGAGTTGCTTCGCTCCATCCCGTCGAATTTATATGTATGATATTGAGACTATACGATACAGCATTTTGAAAACATAGTTCGAAAAATAAGGAAGCTAGAAATACTTGAAATTAATCTAAAACAATAAAATTTATTCTGATACACATGTCAACAAGTTATTTTGCGACTCAGAATAAGAGTGACATTATGGCGCATTTTTATTGACATGAACTAAACCACAGATTAATAAATAGTTACTACCTAACAAACAACACAGATTAAAACTTTTATATAATTACACTAGCTGACCCTCGCAACTTCGTTTATGTCGCATAAGGTTTATGAAAGTAAGAGGTATTTCTTAATGATTGAATGATGAAATTCCTAGGAGCGAGCGAAAATTTATTCTAACACGTGTTTATTTATTTTTATTTAGATGCAGGTATACGAACTCTGAAGTTGTTTCCATTGAAAATGATGAAATTTCCATACAAACTTACAACCCCTAGTTCACCTCCTTATTGGTAAAATTTGGCAAATCCAATGTATACTTGTCCATTACTTTCAAACCAGAAACCGGTATACCTAATTTCATGATGCTAATTTCGAAAATGACGAATTTCAATACGACTAGCTGTTGATACCTTATTTTACCACCTTAATGGTGCAATTTCCAACAATCCTATAGTAGTTGGTGCCGACAGTTTAAGGGTAATCTACCATAAAAAAAATAAGTTTCTATAGATCTAAGGGTTTGGGCTGAATGCTGATTGTTTTATGATTTACACACTTAGAGCTAGAACTTTAAAAAACCCTGAAACACGTGTTCATTTATTTTTAATTAGATGCAGGTATACAAATTTTGAAGCAGTTTTTCCATTGAAAATGAAGAAATTCCCATACAAACTTACAACCCCTCGCATACCTGCTTATTGGTAAAATTTTGCAAATCAAAGATATACATGTATATTATTTTATTACCAAAACAGGTATACATAATATCATGATGCTAACTTTAGAAATGACGAATTTCTATACAACTGTTTTTACCTTATTTTACCACCTTAATGGTGGAATTTCCTTTCCTGAAAACTCCTTTCTTATTACTTACCTAGTTAATAATAGCTACCTACTGTCCAAATTTCATCATTCTAGGTTCAGGGGTTTCGTCTCTACGTTGATGAGTCAGTCAGTCACAATCTCTCTTTATATAATAGTTTAGATAAACATGTCAAAAACAAATTAATATCAAGCTAACAAAATATTGTTGGCTAAATAACCTACTCCGGCACGCTACGTAAACTAAACTTTCTGCTGGCTCCTTACATGTATTTTAATAGAGTTTGTTTCTGATATCATAAGACCTGGGTTCCAAGTCTGCTGTTTTAGTTGTATCAAAATATTAAGTAAACGTAGTGGAGAACCATCACAAATGGACAGGTTTGTACACAACAATTTCTTTGCTTTAATGAAAGGTGTAAAACTTTCTTATCAAAATAGCTCTAGTGAAGGTCGCGTAAATCGATAGAAATAATCTAACCATGTAACTTGATTTGCTGACTGTTACGTCGCTGATCGCACTTACACATCCCTACTAATATTATAAATGCGAAAGTAACTCTGTCTGTCTGTCTGTCTGCTACGATTTCACGCCCAAACGGCTTAAGCGATTGAGATGAAATTTCGTATAGGGATAGTTCGAGGCCCTGGGAAGGACATAGGCTACTTTTTAACCGACTGCGCAAAAGGAGGGTTATGATTTTACGCGATAACGACTTCTACGCGGTCGAAGCTGCGGGGAATAGCTAGTCTTTCATAAAATAGGTCACAAAATAGTTTTCATAAAATAGGAAAGATGTCACAGACACCTATTGGCATATAATAAAAAATGCCATAAAATCTGGCATTAAATAAAGAAGCAATAACCTTGACGGTTAAAAAGTGTTACTTTGTCACCTGTATGAATAAAGATAAAGATATTTTCATTTACTGTCATTGTTGTGAAAGTCCGACAAGAAAAATCTGAAACAAAAGAATATATACCATATAGTTCTATAATCGTATGTACTTAGATTTATAAATAGCACGCTGTGTATAGAGGAACGTAAAGGGAATACACGAGGGGTGAAAGGTGGCCGGTGCGCGGTGGCGCGGTGACGCACCGGCCGCGTAGCGTGTGCCGAAATCTCAGCTGTTGCTACGTTCGCACATACAGAGTGTTGTTTTAAAATTCTTAAAATATTTCGTTTTCATTTTACTTTTTTTATTTAATTTTGCGTATGTTGTATTTTTATAATATCGTTCTAATTACAATGGCAGTTTGATATGTTACTATCGATAGGTAATTGATAAGTTCCAAATTTAGGGAATTATTTTAATTTATAAGCTACTAGCGGACGTCACGCGGTTTCACGCGCTTAGTTCCCGTTCCCGTGGGAATACGGGAATAAAATATAGTCTATGTTCACAGCATATTTGTATAGATAGACTTAGTGAATTGAATTATACATGGATTGTGGCGTCTCTGGTAGGTATTACAAAATCCTAAAACTAAACTCAATATTTTTAAAATTAAATCAAATTCAATGGATCCTACTACATATTTTAAAGAATTTATAGTTGCCATTATTAATTACAAGGTCTAGTAGTCTAGCAGCGAATCTAAAATAATGGACAAAATTAAATAACTATAATTATCATAAAGTGAAATTTGTGGTAACATAATAAATCAAAGTAAAATTTACAACAGCCTGTATAAAATCCAATCCATCTGTATTAAAATTGTTTATAAAAGCGTTGAATGGCCCTGTGCGCTTTATATAGAATACTCTGCAGCTATGCCATTATTTAAAATTAAACTACTCACCTACCTGCAACCACGGCTTTATGTCGTAAAACGGCCCAAGGGAGTAAAAAAATCAAATGCATTTTGAACCTTGCGAGCAAACGCATATTTGTACTCAGATGTTCAACTTAGAACCATATACCTTAAGTCATAAAGTTTACTTCCGATTTCTGCTGCACTACTAAAGCATAACCGAAAAATTCTCTTCACACTTTGAAAATGACGCCAATGTTCTCATCAGAGCCGTACTTAAAACGTTTTTACTACTCGCGTACGTAACAATGAATGAGGGAGACCCTAATCGAGGTTCATATTCTAAAAGGTAATAAGTTTGACCAGCTTGTATGAGTTTTGAACTTGGTGTTGAGATTTTAGGCTGTTTCGTTGCACGGAAGCTGCTCAATGCAGATGTGCGATTCGGGTACAGACATGTGATTCTGCACACGTAGCCAGCTGCTGGCATAGCTGTGCACTGATTCAATACAATGCAGTCGGGCCGAACTCGTGGGTGCCTTGAATAACATTTTATGTGTAGGCAAGCTCGACAAACAATGATACAATAACAATGCTAGGTAAAGTTCAGGTGTGTCAGGGGTTGATTCGTTACTCGTGATATCTAAAACTGATAAAATTTAATGTGTCACTTATGATCTATTCACCTCATTGTTCTACCGACAAACGGCAATCGATTTTATCTGTAAAATTAACACGTTTGTGTAAATTATGCCTATAATTTTACCCGAATTGAATAATCAACTAGTTGTGTTTCCGGCTTCATCCGTAGCTAACTATCAACAAAATTTAATGCATATAACATCGGCTCTCTGCCAGTGAACGCATTAAAATCGGTCCAGCCGTTTCAGAGATTAGCCAGAAGTAAGAGACAGACAGACAGACAATAGAATCAAAATTTTATATTTTATGTATTCAATAACTTATATGCCTTGCTGTAGATTTGGAGTTACTAACAGATACTTCAATTTTATTCTTGATCTATAACGCGTCTTAGTACTAGGGTTATTATGTGTTACATGGTAGATAATTCAGTCAATTCTAATGTCAGTCATCATAAAAAAAAATTCAGGTTAAGTTTTTAAAAAAAAATCTTATAAGTACTTCGATTTTGGAAACATTATCGGGGCAAATCATGGCTACGGATATTGTATTATCTATATCCTGTAAATTCACATTCATTCACAAGAAAACCGTAACGAATTTCACAAATGAACCCCTAACCTAGTTAAATAAAATATAGTTTTCAATATGCTGATAAAACTGGTCAAACTTAAAATGAACATGGATTAAAAAGTATATACTTATAATATAGGGTGCATATAAAACTCATTTGTATGGAATGTATGCGAGAAATTAACCGCCAATTGTGTGACATTGAGAGCGAGTATATCGCACCACCTGCCCGGGCGCCCCTGTCCATCGCTATTTCCGCCATAGCGCACGTCCCCTGCGCCGGCGCAGCGCAGCTCGTGCCGCGACCGTTACGCACGCGCCCCGGCCCCCGCGACCTCGCACCTGGCCGCGCCGCCGCGCCGCGCCACGCAGCCGCCCCGACACATCTCACTTGTATACCTTACATCTATGTACTCTATTATGATATATGTACGTATAGATGATTGTAAACGTCTTGGTGTAAGATAAATAAGAAATTTTTAAAAAAAGTTATTTTTTTTTTAAATGTCTAATTGAGTAAATCAGCTTGATTGAGATGTACCGGAGCTAGTCCAAAACTTGACTAGCTCCGGTACATCTCATTTGTATACCTTACATCTATGTACTGTATTATGAGACTTATACATGATTTTGTTCAAGATATATCGTTACATGTAGTTAGACTAATGGGTTTATCTCGTGTAATTTACAAATAATGTACTTCTTTTCCAAATAAAAACAAACAATTATGTAGCTAACTAAATTATGCTTTTAAGCCGAAACAACTTAATTATTAGACTTTGAATGTACTATGTATATGTATTGTAAAATGTACTGTATACCTACTGATTATTATATACTTATACATGACTGTATAAAGAAACGAGCGATCTCGATAAAGAAAAAAATAATTAGGTGTAGTTAGACTAATTAGTTTATCTTGTATAATTACCTACACAAACATTTTTGGTTAACAATGTAACAAGTCATTATCAAATATACATCGATTATTCTAATACACTTTTAGGCCGTCACAAATTAGATTTTGAACTTAAAGATCCGACTATAATTAACCATTTTGGTTGTTAGCCAATATTTATGCTAGTTCCTTCACGCCAGTTAAGTCGACTTCCGCAAACGGGTAGATATAGGCGCTTCATACCCCTTGCCGGGCACGGTAGCTTCGGTAGGTATCTGTGGCGAAAACACCGGGAAACCACGGCCGAGTGTCAGCAGTGCGAGGACCGCAGCGATGACACGGCGCTCCACACGCTGGTGGAGTGCACGGCGTGGGCGCAACAGCGACAGGTCCTCGTAGTGGGTCTGGACGTGGAAACTCTCTCGCTCGAGGCCATGGTGCGAGCCATGCTCTCCAGCGGGAGTAAGTGGGACTGCGCCGCCGCCTTCTGCGAGCAGGTCATGCTCGTGAAGGAGGAGGCGGGACGAGAGAACTCTCCCACCCGAGTTCCGCAGTCGGCGGCCTGGGCGCCGCCGACGTGTCTTCGCCGAGGCCTTCACCATGACCGGGGGCCTGAGGACGGTGAGAGGGCGGCTTACCGTCCTTACAGAAGCAGGCCCATGACGGCAGCGTGACGTGAGCAATTCACCCCCCCCCCCCCTTAGAAGCGGGATCACACCCGAAACCCCCCCAAAGACGCGGGCGGCCGTAGGTCTGTTGTGAGTCCCGGGACATCCTTCCGAGGGCTTACCCGGGGCTCCCAACCACAGGCTGTTGGGCGTTACGTGAGGTTTTTTAGTCGGTAAGAGTCCGGCATAACATCCTATGAGGATTTTCCCTCACGTAAAAAAAAAAAAAAAAAGGCACGTCAACCCACACACACCAGTTGTATTTTACTTCCCCTATTACGGGATGAGCATATTCCAGTGTTGATTGACTTAGAATATATTCTGAACAAACTTCTTTATCAAAAAGTGTATATTTGGTCTTACTAATTAGATTTTCTTTGTGAACTAAACTTGTTAACGAAATGTTTTTCTATTTGTCCATTGTCCGTTATCATCAGGTCATTCAAGTATATAAATCGATACCCTAATATTGTTTACTCGTAACAATCTTCGGTGGCATGTTTACGTTTCCCAGGCACAAGTTGAGATAACTTGTTCATTCACAAGTATCCAAATAATTAGTTGATGAATGACGGTGTGTTTGTGATACAGTCACTATCACCTACTTACTGCGACGTGATAATAAACGGTATTGAGTTGACGATCGTTTCAACAGATTAGTCACGTCACAGATTTAATAAATATAATTGAGATGTTGATGTACACGTCCATCCCTTGACACATTTGTAATTGCGAGCTGAGTCACAAGTCACAAGGTGAATTTCACCGCGTCAATGTATGGCGCTCGTCGTAATATCGCTGATACTTTATATTATGGACGTTGAACTTGCATTCCTAGCAATTATACTGCGATGAAATCATTATATCATTCGACGGATATAGGTGAGCAATACTTTCTTGTATACAGTATTATGTACTTGCGCAGTAAACCTTTGTTTTGGCGTTCGGTTATGATATGCGTAATATATTATGTGAAATACAGTCTCGAATGTATAGGTATATATGTAATAATTTCAACATAATTTACCTATAAGGTGACCTCATGTGCCTATTCTTTCTTCGGTAGACAGATTATACAAGTACTATTTTATTACTTGTAGCGGTCTGAGCTATTCATCCCTTCGTTAGTCGCTGCTGCATCCTAGACTCTGCTTGTCTGTACTAGAGCTCATTAATCTTTCGAGTAATTACTTCAAATATTGCAAGATTAATTTTTATTTTCTGGCGCACAAGCTAATTTGTGCAAGATGGCATCGTGTGAAAGTGTCCCCAAAATTCCCTCTGCCTTATAAATTTTTAAAGAACAAAAAATAGACTTTACGACCTATTCATTCGCATAGGTACCTCTACCTCTACCACATATAAATGACAGACAGAAGGACGGACAGACAGACAACAAAGTGATCCTATAGGTTAGGGTTACTTTTTTCCTTTTGAGGCCTTTCATATATATTAATTACTAGCTGAGCCCGCAACTTCGTTTACGTCACATAAGGTGTATGAAAGGACAGGTATTTCTTCATCAGAGTCATCAAGCAGCGTCTGAAACTGCCCTGTTCGCTTAATCATAAAAGAGCTTAATGATTAAGTCTATTTGAAAACAATTAATTTCTTAATCATTAAGCTCTTTTATGATTAAGCCAACACGCCAGTTTAGGTTCACTCACATTCAAAGAAAACAATTAAAATTTTCAAAATATCTGATTCTTAAAAGTGTTATAACTCTTTTATTTCTAAACCGATTTACATAAAACAAACGCTAAATGTTAACTGGAGCAAACCTCAACACAATAAAAAAACCGCATTGCAATCGGTTGAGCGGTTACTGAGATTAGCGTGCACAACCGTACAGACAAACAGATATACAAACATACAGACATACAGACAAACAGACAAAAATTCAAAAAAATATTGTTTTGGGTTCTATTGCGTTCATAAAGCCCCCCTATAATATTTTTTCTTATTTATCTTCCATGTACAGACAGCGACCTGTTACGATTTTATTATATGTAGTATTGAAAAAAAAAAAAAAAAAAAAATGTAGTATTGATTATCAGTAATTGTTTTGAAAGGAAAACGAGATTTTTATTTATTAGAGAGGAATGGTATTTATTGCAGTTACCTATGCCTTAATATGAAAATAGTTGTAGTCCGCGGTTGATTATTGTGATGTAGGGATTAGTAGGGATTAAAATTATGTAACTTTATGTCTGCAATATGCTTTGTAGAAAATAAGACATCTATAAACTTTTAAAAAATGACTTAACTACTTTTGCATATTCAAATTTTCTGCATAATACAGAGAATGCAGATTACCTACGTAATGTAGGTACAATATAATACTCTAACTTTAGCTTGCACTGAACTTGTTTCTGTGAGAAAACCAAAATTGCCCAGTGAACAGTCTGACCTGTGGGAATTAACACTGGTTGCAAAAAATGTAACAAAGACTCTATGGACGTTATATTTCCGCGTTGGGAAGGGGTTATAAAAATATCTTGTTTGGTTTGATACACACAAGGAAATGTTTTTGTTAACGTTCTAAGGTGTAAACCGGTTCTCAGCCTTCCCTGTTATATTTATTACTATTATTGCAACGGTCCGTTTTGGTGGCATCGTGAGATTTGCAACTAGCCGCTGCCAGACTCATCTGTATCGCGTTTGAGCGAAATAACATAATAAAATAAGTAGGCAGGGATACGATTAATAATAATACAATTGTAACAAAGAAAACTACTTTCTTTATACGTGACATAATGTAATGAGAAAATTATAAGCATATCTATCTGCTACGAGTACACAATATTATGGCTTGCGAAGGCATGATAAATCTATAAGTCTCTTTAAGACTTAGTACATAATAAGTATTATATACTCAGGTATACCTAAGGTACAACCAAGGCGTCAACGTTTTATATGGCAAGTGTATAAGAGATATGCAAACGGAACTCCTTCCCTGTAACTGTTAGAGATATGATAAGAATATTCTTATGTAATTCTGAAGTATCGCAAATACTTTATAGGAAGACGAATCGCAACAGGAAGGAGGGCAAGGTTATACGATAACTGTGGCCCGTGTCGAATAAATAAAGAACGGACCCATGTGTCATCAGTTTCATATAACATACCTTTTGCGCTAAGTAGGTCGCATAATTTGTACCTATAGGTCATAATGTTTTTGATTACTGTTGCTTTCTTTCTGGTCATGTTACGTTTATCTGCGTACCTTAAATGGCGTATCAGTGTGCGTTCTTTGTTTGATTATGTAAGGAGTTACTTACAAGCTTCATTTCCGTCACATTTATACATCCACTAACTGATGCCTGCGACTTTCTTCGTGTAGAATTCCGTTCCCAATTCCGCATTTCATGCGAACATTATTCCAGGAATAAAACGTAGTCTATATGTTTATTGAGATTCGTAGAAAATGTCAGCTAGATCCATTCAGCTGTTAGAGCGTGTTTAAGTAACAAACTTAACAATTAAATCCTCAGAAACTTTCACGTTTGTAATATTACCTTACCTAGGTAGGATACAATACAGGTCAAGTTAACAATAGTGTATTAAAAAAAAATACATACAGACGAATTGAGAACGTCCTCCTTTTTCAGAAGGCGGTTAAAAAGTAAAACATTTTCTATGTTCTGTGTGGTTTTTTTTCTTATAACCAGGTACTTAACTGCTTTATCTTTACCTGGTTTGGTATTTATGACATTAAGTAGGTAGGTTAGATACTTAGTTAACGAATTGCTTAAAAATACTATAAGTACCTATTATTTACAAAAAACCGGATTTAATAAAAAAAGAGAGAAACTTAAATCATTATGTTAGTTAATATGAAATCCAATATCTATCAGTAAATGTCACACAAAAAGCACAAATAAATTATAGAGAGATTAAAAATAAAACAGAAAGTCAACATCGATAAACCTAATGAAGGCTACCATGGTGCGCAAAATAATTTTCCTGAAATTCAGATTTGCTCATCTACTAGCTTCGTCCACGTGGAATTCTGTTCATGGTAAGTACCACATTCCATGGAAACATAGCCCAGCGACAAAAAGTAGTCTAGATGTTAATCTAGACTATAATCTATACCTACGTCTGCCATATTTCTGCCAGATACGTTCAGATGTTATAGCGTGATTAAGTAACAACAATCTGCAAACAACTTCACAAACCTTTACATTTAGGTACAATATTTTGTAGGATATTTAGGCCAAGCTAACAAAAGCATGTTTAAAAGGAAACAATGTTCTTATCAATGCTCACTGCTCAATATAACTAAACACGGTACTATCAAAAATAAAATTAATTTACTTCTAACCATAAATTAAAAATAAAAGAAAAAATGAAATAAAAAGTGCGATCTTATCATTTGTGTAGTTTTATTTTCACAACCGGGTGCAAAATACCTAATTGCATTCTTTCGTTTGGTATTCATGGCATTACGAAGTCACCATATTATCGAATTGTTCAAAGATAAAGTACTTATATAATTTAATAAAGCACGAGCATAAAAAAATAATTACAAGTTAATTGTTTTCTGCGAGCATATTTAAACAAACCAATTATGAACAAAGTCAGCGTCGATAATAGAGTTTCCATGCTGTTGCAAATATGCATAAAATTGTATAAGTTTTTATAACAGCAACAGCGCAACTTATTTTCACTCATTAATCATATTAATTCAAGAAATAAATGTTTTTGTTACTATGTGTTCAGTCACGCTGTTATTCCCGAAAGAGTAGAGATACTTTAAGTGGTTTAGGGTGTTACTAGGAACTAGATATGAGGCGGTGAGAGACATGCCATAGGTAGATGACCTTTGTAGAGTTCTCTTAGAAAATCAATTTATTTGACCTAGGAATGAGGGAAAATCGTATTCTTACATCTAGGTACTTATATTCCTAGATTTAGGTACTTAACTGTTTGTGCTCAAAAAATTATGTAAGTACCTACCTACAGTGTTTTTGTGGCCCAGAATATGTTTTTACTTCTCATTATATTTTTCATCATTTGTTTACTAATACTGACTACCTAAGCATAATATCGCATAATTAAGTACATATTATTATAAAATTAAAATTAAAATAGGTATCTACTTTATGTTATAGGTACAATGGTCTTCTGTCGTTCGTAGTACCTATCTATTACATGTTTACTATATTTTATAGTTTGAAATTAAAATATTGTTAAACTGTTGCTGGTACAGGAAACATAAATGGTTTTAGGTGAACAAAGATCGAAAAAAAGCTTTGCGTCAGTTCAAAGGTGCTTAACCCCAAGAGATGTGAAAAAAGTTGTTTGATTCTTAACGACAGTGTATGGAACGGACCGGTGTGATGCTGAAGCTGGGCATATCGCACTGAAAGACAGCGGCTCTGCCGGGTGCGCGGGCGCAGGTGCCGCCGTCCCGCACCGCTCCGGATCGCTATTGGGCGCTGCCCCTCGCCCTCCGCCGATTGGGTACGGCGCACGTGCGAGCCTACCCGCCGGCACCTGGCTGCGCTGCCAGACGGGGAGCGTTATAAAAGCGAGCAACCTTCCCTCACCGCACCACTTGAGCTCCGAGCGCCGACGAGAGTGCACGTACCCGTTGGACGCGCTCCGCTCACGACTAACACCGCGAACTCTACGCTACTTTGTGAAATTTGGATTGTTACAAAAACAGTGAACTTGTGATACGTTTTGTAAACAGATTATTTTGATTAAACAGTGTTTGTGAAAATAGTGCAAGATGCTCGTGGAGGACTCTCAAACGACTCGTGCTTTGTTGTCAAAGAAATATGCGCATTGCCCGCTGAAGAAACGGCCGGTGATGGTTCGGGAGGAGCGGCCGGCGACGCCGCCCACCTCGCCGCCTCATCCCGCCCACCTCGCCACGCGACTCTACCACGACTATCACTGTAAGTATCGTATTTTACTAATAAATTATATTATAACTTTAATTGTAAAGTAACATAAAGATAACTACTGTCAAAAATGTCTTCTCCAAGTACAGTAATGTGGTTACGAATAATATTTATCAGTCTCAACAAATCATGTCAAGCAAAATAACTTTAAAATACTTTGTTACTTTCGGATAAACATGTCATGTGTTGATAAATATTTTCTCTAAATTAAATTGAGAGTAAGACAGTAATACTCGCTATATCTAAATCTTAATTTATTTATATTTTAATGTGGACACATAGGATATAGAAAACGACAGTGTCAGGAAATTGATAAAGAACTTAAAAATAACTGTAGGAAGTTATTTTAAAGTAAGAATTTTGCTTTTGCAAACTCTTTATTCATTTCTTTTTTATTTGTCTACAGATGATACAGAAAACGACGAACCACAAAACCTGAGTACCAAACCTGAAGATTTATCTAAAACTGGCAACTACCCAAGCAAGGCTTCATTCCCAGTCAACCCAGCAGCACTGAAAACAGAACCGAAGATAGAAATGAAGGTTGAACCTAGGGAGTGGCCACCACAGATAGACTATTTAGCTGCTTGCCGCTCGAGACTTGAACAACAACCTGTGGAACTCGCCCGGCCCACTCCTCAATACGCTTATCTGCCAGCGATGTACGCACCGTACCCTCTAGAAGAGCTGTACCCAGTGGCACCATCCCTGTCGCCGCCGATGCATCCACACATGTACCCTCACTATTCGCCTGCTTCACCTCCTTCATCGTGTTCGCCGCCGCCGTGCCCAGAAGACTTGCGCTCTCCTGGCTCTGTGTCTTCTGACTCAGGCATATCTGTATCAGCACCTCGCCGCCCACGATACCAGTGCCCAGATTGTGCCAAGTCTTACTCCACGTACTCCGGCCTAACCAAACACCAGCAACACCATTGCGCCTTAGCTGAAGGCAGTCTCGTACGTAAATCGTTCAGCTGTAAATACTGTGCAAAAGTGTATACTTCCCTCGGCGCTCTCAAGATGCATATCCGAACCCATACGCTGCCATGCAAGTGCGACTTGTGCGGTAAAGCTTTCTCAAGACCGTGGCTATTGCAGGGCCATATTCGTACACATACTGGTGAAAAGCCTTTCTCTTGCCAGCATTGTCGACGAGCCTTTGCCGATAGGTCAAATTTACGTGCTCACCTTCAAACCCATTCAGATGTTAAAAAATATTCATGTTCTGGTTGTGGGAAAACGTTTTCTCGTATGTCTCTTCTCAGTAAGCATCTGGAAGGTGGCTGTAGCGTACACGGTGCTTCACCTTACGAATACCGACCAGAAGCGGCACCAACCTCGCACACGCACCAACAGATGCCTCCAACAGCCCCCGTTCATGCATATTAGTAAGACTGACTGATCCTTTAGCTTCCCCGATCTCGAATTTAGGTATACGTGTTCTAATTATAAGCGTTAGGTAGCTTTGTGGGCTGGCACCCAAGACGCTATAAAAATGTATTTAAATTATTTTTGGAAACCTTTTAAGAATCTGATAGCATGTAAATTTTATGTGTAGATAAGGGACCAATGTAAATTTAGACATTATAGTGTAAGTTAGATTAAGTTGTTGTAGTTTATTGTTCGGGCGCGTTCGTCGCGACTTCACTAGTCATATGGCATTCGCCTAGTGTCATACACTTAATAATTGTATATTTTGTATTGTTAGCCATGTACAAAGTGCCTTAAGTATAAATGATTAATATATTTCCAACAAAGTATAACAATATTTTTGATATAGGTATTACAATAATACTTAAAATTGAGGCTATAGGTAAGCCGTTTATCAAATGCGTTCCTTTATGTTACCTCTATACGCAGAAAATAAAACATTACACAAATTATAAACCTATTTGTATTATTTTTGTACTATAAACCCTTTAAAAGTGAATGGTGTATTCACTCTCTTGTTGGTCTACGTATCGTAAACAGAGCTACTAGCTCTATTGGTTAAAAAACTTAACCAAGGCCTAAGTCTGCTATTTCAACTCTGTCAGAACAAAATCGTAGCCCCATAATAAAAGTCAAATAGCTACGAAAACTGTCAAATTATACCACAGCTGTCGCGTCAGCTTTATATAGTTTTAAGCTACGATTATATTCTTTTGACACAATAAATAGACAGACTTGGGCCTTTGGAAGGTCAAATGATGATTCCCAACATAATTGACGATACTCAAGTGATGAACGAGAACTTTCGCAACATAACTTTAGTTGAGGCGACTTCGGTGACCGGTGTCGAAATGCGTCGTGTCTACTGGAACTTATTGATGAAATGATGGTAGGTATTGGTTCCTAGAAATAAACATACCTCGTTGAAACTGTTAAGTAGAATTAGGAGTACATATAGTTTCTATAGTGAAGTAAAAGCAGCTGTTTACCTACAAATAATTATAACAGAATTTGCAGAGAAAAGCTTTTGGGCAAATTCGCGATAATTTCAAGAAAATTTTGTGGCATTGTTTAGATAGTACCTATTGAATATCTTGATTCTTTGGATTCAGACCATTGGAAAGCTTTTAAAGTAAAACTTAGTTGTAGTAATTACTACACCACCAAGCGAAGTTGACGAGCGCGTGGAATGATCCCTTACCGCCTGCACCTACATCAGGTACCGGATTCATTCAATCATAATTCGTTTATAGTATTAGTTACCTCGATTAATACTTACGTAGTATCTACTAAGTTGTCAATTTGAATCTAACCTTATTTTCTCAACTATTTTCCTTTATTATATATATTTATAGAAGCTTGTGCGAAAATACTTACTGTTTTTTTTTTGTCAAAATGTAACATTGACTGAACTAGCACTCCCGCTACTTCTTGCGCGTCCAAGTCAATGTTAAATCAATTTGCGAAACATAATATAATATGAAAGCTGTTAAGGGGAAATTGCTGAAGAAGATATAAGCAGAAAAAGCTTTGCTTCGAATTCTGAAAAACAAATCTTGGATTAGAACAATTGTTCATGTGATCGTCGGCATTCCGAGATATTTAGTACAATATGTAGTAAACATGTAATAAGAATACAAACGCATATATCCCTAAGCGGGTTTTTAACGGTAACCAAAGATATCTCGTTCTTCGAGAACAAGAACTCTACATTTTGTCACTGTTAACGTATTCCCCTCATGTATCTACTTAATTGCCTGAAAGAAGAGGCGTTCCGTTTGGCAGCATAAACGTTATGCTCTTGTGCGACCTCATGCAGCTTTCGCCAGCATTTTTATTATATAATGAATATTATATAAGGATTTTGCTTACTAAAAAGTCTTTCCTGTTCCAGCGCCCCACGCTTTTGCAATCAAATATTATAACTAAAAGCACATAGTTTACACTTCAGCCTAGAAATAGAGGCAACTTGAACGATCCATAATTTATTTTTGGTTTTTTCGTGCATTATAAAAGCGTATTTTTCTAGGGTTTTTTAAACCATTTATTTATTTAAACGCTAAATACTAACCTTAGTACCTACTATTAAAATAAAATTATTATGTAGGAACTCGTGCGCATTAAATACTTTATAGATAAATATTGATATCTCCAACTTATTAGTCCTCTATCTCTGTCTATAACTGTCGCCTAGAGAGATCGTTTTTACAACTTTGTAGATACTAAGTAAATATTTACCTACGTGGCTATCGGGAATGATTCTACAAGCGAATTAATAATAAACGGTATAACCATACAAACAAAATCATATTGCGTCTGATTTGAACGCGATTTGTGGTTTGGTAAGTGGTTATTTAGTTGCAACAAGTTTATCGTAGAGACAATAGCGGAGTACACCAGGGCACCACTTCGCTCCGATGTGGGTCGAAAGCCGACCGGCGAGTGTCGAGCGTTAGACGGTGGGCGCCGCCGCCGCTCTGACGACGGTCACCCGGCCACGAGGTCAACCTGGGCCCGCACTCGACTCAGCCTTCCTGGTACCTAATTAATGGAAATACCTTAATTTATTACCTCAACAACAATAAACATCTTACTCTTAGGGAATACGTAGGTAAGTAGCAGAGAAATGTTTGTAGGAAAATTAATTACAATGCTCGTCATGTCGTAAGTCTTGTCTAAAGCTGGTAGCGTAAGAATAAGTACGTACGTAGGTAGAGTAAGACTGTGAAATATAGCATTTTGATTAAAACTTCGACAATTATTGAAATCTCGATCATTTAAATTTAACTCCTGAGAAAATAGAGTGAAGAAAATATTTGCTTGCACGATAAAATGTGAATCAGAAAATATATAAAGTCTTATTCTTATTAGAATTAGGTGTAAGTGTGTCTATTATTATATGACATCTCGATCAACAAGTCGAAAACTTTAAAAATAGTAATTTGGGTATGATATGTTTATTGATCTGAACATGTATGCATAAATACGAGATCGGGGAAAGTAGAGTGCTACTAATATGCAACATGGCATCTAGGTATCTGCTGGTCTGGCTGTGAGTAAACGACACCACATGGAGATTCACTCATAAAGTAACGTACTGTTCTAAATATTTGCTTAAAGGGAACATACGAAAAATCGCAAATTTGCCATCACGGGAAATAGACACGTCGACAAACATGATAAAATAAATGATCTTCCCATCAGTGTGACTTCTAATAGTAGGTGTAGTTCTATATGAAGAAATTCATAATTCATAATTCAGTTATTCATTGCTGAACACAGGTACAGAGTAAACTTATATCTAAGGTGTTAGATGATAACAATGTGCAAACCATGTTCCGCCGATTGAGGCATGCAATACAAGAACGGCAACCACTGCAATTTGGGAATGGACGCTTGCACACTGCCACGATAACGGTAACGACACGATATCGTACGATATCGTAGGAGCGGTGTTTTGATACAATTACTACTACACGCTTTCACACTGCTACGATATCGTCACGATATCGCACGATATCGTGGACGATATTTACTGTCGTGACGATATCGTGTGACGATACAAAGCGCGGTCACAATATACAGATACTTACAACAGTAGAGTAACTTCATAGAAACGTGCGAAACGGCTCACTCACACAGACGTGCGCATCTACTGACCCGTGACATTCCTGAAGCATGACTTGTAGTGAGCTACAAGTCATGCTCCAGGTATCGTTTAAGGGGTTTTTTTGGTATGCTGAGTACGAATCACGTGATAATTTTGCAATCCAATATGGCCGCCGCGCCGTAATCACAAAATTTCATGATGGGTATCGTTTAAGGGGTTTTTTGGTATGCTGAGTACGAATCACGTGATAGTTTTGCAATCCAATATGGTCGCCGCGCCGTAATCACGAAATTTTATGATGGGTATCGTTAAAGGGGTTTTTTGGTATGCTGAGTACGAATCACGTGATAATTTTGCAATCCAATATGGCCGCCGCGCCGTAATCACAAAATTCCATAATGGGTATCGTTTAAGGGTTTTTTCGTATGCTAGGTACCAATTTAATGTAATTGACCTTAATTTTACAATAAAAATCTTTTGTCATAGTATTTTCGCATTGCTAGTTCAGAATGCCTAAACTTAACAAGCAAAGCTTTTTAGTTTACTACTGTTAATAGCTTAGGCGGCCATATTGGATAGATACTGCTAACATTTCCCGCGGTGTTATTGCCATCCGGAAGTTAGTGTCTTGTTTTCTTGAAACCTCCAACAAATGACACAGTATGAACTCGAAAGTGTTCTGGGTCATTCGAAAAAAAATATTGAACATTTCACTTCGCGCACACAGTTTATCGAAGAGAAGGTAATAAGTTCCCTCTAAATATCGCACTTGTATTTAGAAGAGCATCAACCCAAAGTGTTCTTCTACAGTATCGTTTTTAGGGTTTCGTAGCCAAATGGCAAAAACGGAACCCTTATAGATTTGTCATGTCTGTCTGTCTGTCTGTCTGTCTGTCTGTCTGTCTGTCTGTCTGTCCGTCCGTGTGTCACAGCCACTTTTCTCCGAAACTATACGGCCTATGCTATTGAAACTTGGTAACTAGATGTATTCTGTGTACCGCATTAAGATTCTTATATAACACTAGAAAAAAAGCAGTACATTTTGGGGGTCCCCATACTCAGAACTGAAACTCAATTTTTTTTTCATCAAACCCATACATGTGGGATATCTATAGATAGGTCTTTCAAAATGCTGTTGAGGTTTCTAACATCATTTTTTTCTAAAGTGAATAGTTTGCGCAAGAGGGACTTCCAAAGTCAAAAAATGGGTGTCCCCCCCCCCCCCCCCTCTAACTTCTAAACTAAGAGAGTGGTAAATCTAAAAAAAATATATGATGTACATTGCCATAAAAACTACCAACGAAAATTAGTTTGAACGAGATAGAGCTGGTAGTTTTTTTTTAATACGTCATAAACCGCAACGTTCGGTTAGAAAAATCACTACCACTGCGAACGTGTTAAAACATCAATCAAAGTTACAACGAACTATAAGAACTTTTATATTATGTTACTTGCTGCTACGAAACCCTTCATGGGCGAGTCCAACTCGCACTTGGCCGGTTTTTTTCTCCGTAAATATAAAAGATAAAGTAAACGTAACTTGTTCACTGCTGCCATTATTGCTTCTAATATTTTAATTAGCTTTAAGAATCGCGCGGTTACCTTTCCTGGCGCAAAGCTACTAACCGAATAACAAGCTGTGGGTTATACTGTGTCAATTTCGTTCGGTTATTTCGTTCCACGATATCGTGGAACGATGTCGTACGATATCGTTGGACGATATCGTGGACGATATCGTGCCACGATATCGTGCAATGTGCAAGCGCCCAATACCGATGCACAATAAAATTTATAATAAATTAAATTAAAAATTGCAAATGTCAAAAAATTAGATACACTCACCACACTTGCGGAACATTTATACTGTTATTATATCATATCGATATCATTTGGTACATAAAATAAATAATAAAGTAAGTAGTGCGTGCCATCCCTGCGACAGAGACCTGCTCATTGTAATATCAACAGCCAACACAGTTCGTGGACCTATGCCTTATATCTCATTATAACTTTGTTATTCAAATCATCAGTCGCGATACATTGTTTCCTAACATTTACGCAAAGCACTGACTCACTCCATGAATAAACATTTAAAATTTAATTGACAACATAATCCAATAAGATTATCGTACGTAACGCTGATCATGTCGCTTGCTAGTACGTTCAGTTGTCCAATCAGATATGGATCTCACCGCTGACCCCCGACCCTGTCAGGCAAGTGCACGTTTCATAAACGTCAGATACTTAGTATTGGCACTTTTCTATAGAATTGTTTCAGGTAATGATTGTATCGTAATTTAGTTACGCAAGTTTGTTATTACAATGACGTTTCATACTAGATAAAGTTGTACCCGTACTAGCGACATCTATAGACGAGTAGCGATAATTCGATAGATAATGTCTTTATGACTTCTTGTTAAGAATATTAATATACGAGTGGCTAGGTGCAATAGAGGTCGATATGAGTACCATACAGGTTTATTTAACCAGGTACTCATTATACGTAACTTTGTGCATGCGAGGGACATTATGCCTAATTACAAAATTACATTAGTGGAACAATGAGACGGCTTAGTCATAAGTATAATTATTCATTGGTACCTATATTAAAAGTGAGACGTGAATATCTGTTAGATTGGGAATCTGTTTTCAGATGCAGCCGTAATTGAAAAAGTAACTGAAAAGTTCGAATGGTAAGTACTTAAGATTTGTAGCACCTATGGCGTGGCAAACGCCCTGTAGACTACGATGACTACTTTTGATCCGGTGGAATATAGATCTCGCCTTAGTCTTAGTGCCATAAACGGTAAGTTTTTCTGTCACCTTAGTGGCATAAACAGATTAACCTTCATGTTACGTTGGTTATGGAAAACTATTATGTTGCTACAAGAGGCGGAAGATATTCACGAAGCATAATGTATACGAGAGCCAATTAGTGTGTCTGAGTGAGGACGTGTAGAGAGCTGTGTAGCGCGCGCGAGCCCCGGCGATTGGTCACCGGCGACCACCGGCGCGCGGCGAGCGACGCGTGCGCACTCCACGCACCGCACACCCAATCCAATGCATTCTCATTAATTAATTCTGTTCCTATTTGCATCGTGATTATCTAATCGATATCGGCCTCCGATATGCGGTACCAATTAGAGTTCACACCTAATAGTCTAATAGAACTTTGAACTTTTCTATTAGTTATAACTTATAAGTGATCGCCTTAAAGATAGCGGAAACGGGTTTCGACACTAATGCGACCTCGTTCGAGAAGAGCTTTGGCATTGTTGTGTTTAATTATTTATATCTTTTAAACTAGAAACATTATTAATGTGGTACGAAGATTTTATAGAGATAATAAAAAATAGAACGCAAGGAACGTTACAAAGGGTTGCGCAACGATATTGCACTGACTTATTATAAATAGGTATATTATTCCAATATCAATGAGGAGACCCTGTCGTTAATAAGTAGGTATCTAGATCCGTCTAGATTTAGTACTGGCGGCGGCAATGGACCAAGTCAAGCCGCGATAAGCATGATTTGTAACGTCGCGCGTCGGCGCGTGCGCACAAATAAATGCGATTTCAATGCGCACCTCTCAATAAATTATCTAACCCACTCTTGATATGACATTGTAACGATTTATAATCTCCTCACATACGAACGTTCGCTCTGATATTAGGGATATCCGCCCGCTCCCTTTTATCTCGGCACATTGTTTATTGTTGTGAACATTGTCGAAACGAACTGTTGCTGTCAAGCTCGGCACCAGCACGACTCTATATTGCACTTGAGTAGGTACAATAATTTATGGAGGTGTTGATTACTTTAATAGGTACATGTAATAAAATTGGAACATTTATAGAGTGGTTCGTAATTATGCAATAATATAATTGCAGCACGATTAATCAATAACTGTGGGCCAGACTGGTAATGTTAGCAACAGTTATATGCGCTAATCACATTTGAGCAGCCTCTGTTGTTTTAATATGCTACTTTATACATAGGTAGGTAGCACGGGCAGGCCATAAGACCGGAATTTTCTTGAAACTTAGTGGATATCCGCGCCTTTAACGAATAATCTTTGTTCTACTATCAAAAATAGTCAACGCCAGAAGTAGAACCACTAAACCTTCGATAGGCATATCTTTTTTGTTCCATCATCGGTTGGTGGAAAAAAAATGAGATGTGTACGAAATGTTTTTATGCGCAGTACCAGTAGTGTTAGACTCAAATATTAGATTTCAAATATCAATCAAATTTGGTATATTCAATATTAGTAGAATGTACACAAGCCGGAGTGTGCAGTTTTAGAAAAGGATGAATTACAGTATATTTGATCGGATATTGAAAAGCAGGAGTGTACAAGGAACCACCAAGATCTAAAAAGGCAAGTTTGTTGAGGTTCTGTCGCGGGCACTTTAATCGAACCTTTGCGTACAAATGGGAATGCCAGAGCACAATACTAAGATGATTATTCATACAGTACGCATCTCACCTATGAAAAAAGGGCATGATACATTGTTAGTATGTGTCGATTGCACAGTGATGTGTAACATCCCTCCACAACACGCCAGGGGGCATATCATGGTACTCAACTAGATAAACAAACTCGTAAACGATGTGTTGAGATAACACGTCCATAGCTAAAAGCTATAATTAGTAGATGAAGGTCTCAGACAATGTTATCTTGTAAATTAGCATTACTTAAGCGTTTGGCAGATCATTAGCGAATGGTTATGTGATAATACTTTTGCCACGATGTTGAAAAACATCACACATACAAACATTGTAATCAAACTCGAATACTTTTATGGTGTGGTGGAATACTATTAAGGATAGTCATCGCCCTGTTACTAGGCCAGCAGATCGACTGGGACATCCTTCCGCGGCTGGGACATCCTTCCGAGGGCTTACCCGGGGCTCCCAACAAAAACTTAAATATTACTCAGAACGAGATGACCTTTTTAATCAAATTCACACCAAAAATGTGGTTCGTACATCGAATATATGATTTGTAAAACAGAAATACGAATTGTATATCAAAAATACTAATTTGCACTCTAAATTGTTCAATCTTAGAACAGAATAGGTTAGGTTAGGTTAGACTTTTATTTTTTTGATCATTAAAATTTAATTTTGTAGAGGTGACTGATTAAATTGGGGTTTTACTAAGAATAAACGATGTTCCTAAAAGTAAATTAGGCGATGGTTTCCCTTAAAAAAGTTTTAATATTTTTGTTGAACTAAGGGATTGTTAGATATACTATTTTGATAATAGTTATTCATTCAGTAAAACAGTTTGCAAATACTATTAATCAGTATAATGAATTTGATTTATTTAGTGTGCATAATTAGTGTGCAAGTCAGTATTTTTAGTTTAACTTTGATATATTTAGTTCAGAAAAAGGAAATATACAGATATCGATTTAAATACATGCCATATTATAAATGTGAAAGTTTGTGAAGATGTTTGGATGTTTGTTACTCAATCACGCTCTAACGGCTGAACGGATTAGGTTGAAATTTGGCACAGAGTTAGGTTATAGTCTGGAATAACACATAAGCTACAGCTTTCATCCCGGGAATATGTTCCCACGGGAAGCGGGAACGTTTACAGAATTTCACGCGGGCGAAGCCGCAAGCATCAAATAGTGTAATAATATGACTTGTTTAACGCTCCATAGACGGTCATGTACCTTATTTCTAAATCAAGGTATAGTTTCGTTACCGTTCACAGAATATAAGTCAAGGAATTTAATGTTTTTTGGGGTACATCTGACCCAATACAAAATGTGATAAATTCAGTGCGGGTTATTTTCGCTTCCTTTCCGCGGCGCTGTTGGACCTGAACAAGGCCATATAGTTAATAGAGTTATACCTTACACCCACACATTACCGTACGTTGCATGGTTAAATATAATACTCGAAACATTCATCTTCTAGCAATATAGAGACATCCTTCCGAAGCGTTCGCTCTAGACAGACGGATCATGTGTAAGCAAAATATCCATAGTGATTGCCACAAATTAAAAACTATTTGTAAGCGTTAAAGGTTAAAGATAATTTTTCCAGGCAAAGATATTTGGATAAATTGACGATATGACCAAGACCATCCATTCTTTATCGATACTGTCGCTGGGAACAACACTGATAAATCAAATCTGCCCCTAAAGTGGATACCTCTAAAGTACACCGGGACAATGTTAAGAAGAGATTAATACCGAAACAGTAAGAAGTAGTATCTTAGTTCAGTGACAGTTGTGCAGTTCGTGAGATATGGATGTTTGTCGATACCTGCGTGGGCAGTCCGACGTCGCGCTTCACCGGCACTGAAAAGATTATTTACCGGTAGCGTTGCTTTGTGGAGCCACCTAAATGGCTTCTGATGCTTTATTCCCTTAAGCTTGGTACCGTGATTATGCAATCTTGGCTTTGTACCGCCACGATAAACAGAAGTAGATATATATTTACAACTGCAGATACTTGTAAACAATGTATTTGTCATAGATTTCAAAGGCGTCCATGTTGAATTATGGTGACTGACTTTTGTTGACATTAAATCTTTGGTGATACTATACAAGCGTGTTTGTTATGTTATCCTTCTTTCACTCAGAAATGGGTAGACTCACGTAATATTTCTGTCGCCCTGGCCGTTAATTAAGTGTACTTATACACATATAAACCCTCACTCCTACATTTATCGCTACTACCCCTACCTGTGTACATCACAGCCTTCAACTTTTACTGCTTGGCATGGGTCATATGTAGCTGATGAGGTACTAACATAATTTTTCTTTCATTCGCAGTTCAGCATGAAAAAAAAGCTACGAAGTACATACCTATTACCCACAAAACAATATCAATTTATAGAAATAACCCCCTAATGGGGAGTCTCATTACGTATTTTATGAATACTTTCCCCTTGTACACATAGCTTGTACTAAACGTACCTTTTATTATTTACTTAACGTCATATTTATGTTCAAAGAATTATTCAAGAGCGATCGTAAAACTGTTGTTACTTCGACTCCTACAAAAGACATCAACGAGCCCGCTTTATCGTAAAGGTTAATAATCAATGTGGTACCTATTTTTATACAGATCAAACGTTTGAAAAGCTATTAAAGTAATAAATTTCTACATGTAAATCTATAATTTACATAAAATAACAAATAACGATAAATGTTTTCGGAAATAGAATCTGTTTTTAGAAATTTCATTCATACATTCAAATAATTGAATAAAGATGTGTAGGAAGAGATATGTTGATTCATGTCAGAAATATGTCGTCGCAGTATAAATATACTGAACTATAAATACAGGCTGAACCAATATTACACCAAAATTCGACTCCAGGGTGTACGTTATTGACTAGACAGGGAAACCCGTAAAAAATAGAACATACTTATACAATAACTAGCTATTGTCACGCGGTTTATGTTATGGTAATATGGGAATAGTATATTTTCCTCAAAAGTGGTTTTTTTTTTCAAATCGATCAAGTATTTTGGGACCCTATTTGCTGTAAGCAAACGAACAATTAAATTTTTCCTGGTAATAATAATGGTACTCATAACCTTACTTTTAATTTCGATCCTCTTTAATATTAACTATTTACTTAATTTCTTAATCAAACAATTAAATCTTGCCTGGACGTAATAACTGATATTCTCACTTTTTAAACTGCTCTTGAACTTCCCCCAGTTCAGCCGTTCTCGAGTTTTAGTGGAGTAAATAACGACAATTCTTTATTTTATACAGTTCTGATGATCTACTTTTAACAAAAGAAATCTTATCGTGTACCTTACAGTACCAACAAATAACGAAATATGACTCAAGCTGATATGCAAAAATCCATTATCAACATGTTCCCAACTGACACGACATTTATTTATACACGAGATTGTGATACGAATTTAATATGATTATTACAAAACGCTTGCGGCGCGAGGTGATTTTTTTTCATTTCACATCGCACCATGACAGTTACTCGAATCAAATCGAAGCGAAGGCTTTTGTTCTGTCCTTGTATGAGGCTAGAGGGCGCGGGCGTTAATACAATAATCTGTGTGTCTGCATAAAAATTAACCGGTGCCGGAGTGTAACGGTACTGCGCGTAGGAGGAGAGCACCTCGCAGAGAGCACTCGTGCACAGGGCGCCGGCTCACCTTCGACCTGCCGCGGCCGTGTCGTGGCGGTACTGCGGCGTCGACGCGACATAATACTGTAGCAAATGCGTGCCGATACGTCAATGGATATCTACACTGGTTATTGCTCCATTGGTTACTGAACCTAACTGCTAAATTGAAGGTCATTGGATGAATTGCCAGTTCAAAAACGAAATGTAGTTGTTTATTTTTGTATTACTCAGGTAGGTACCTATTAAAGTAACCTTCGTAACACACACTTTACAGGAGTATATACGAGTCTTCGATAGGCAGAGAGGAGACGAGTACAACAAGACTACTTCACTAATATTATAGCTTAGGCTTAGGCGAAGGAAGTCCTAAGAATTCGTGAAGAAAAAATAACTTTCTCGTAAGTGGTGGGATATTATACCTGATCGTTAGTTATCTCGTGGAATAACTGGCTACAGCTTTCAAAAGTTATAGGGACAAGAGGTGTCACTGTCTCACACTTCCTATTCTGATCTCTTGCAACACCTACTTACTTACTGTTTCCATCTCTATAAACTACTTAAATATTTTTTCGCACTTAACATGTTTTACCCCCTAGACAACAGTCAACAGTCTACCAAGTTTTGTCAACTCACGAAAGTTTATAAATGGTGCAAAGCCTTCACTTCGGAGTCTAGATCATGGTAGAACTTTTAGTGAAATCTACCTAAAAAGTATGTGACAAAGTGAGTCATATATTAGACTCACGATTCAATATCAAACAGTGTTTAAAACTTACACTAATTGCTTAATCCCTTGGTTTATTATATGATTAAGAGTTCTGAGTGTTCATTGGAACTTGAATGAATTATGGTCGCATTTCTTCGGACCGCCTACTGGGCCACTAGTTTTTATTATCATCTAATTACTGATACACCTCAACATCCACATTAGGTTCGGAGAATATTTAAATAGCTGTTAAATAGAACCACAAAGTGGCTGCTTATCAGCTACCGAGGAAATAAGGTTAAATATCGAGCTCAGCGTGGGCGATGCAAACAATCGCTAGAATGCTTTATTGTTGTGCTCGAGTGTAGCAGTTGCAAATAGGTACACCTTTCATTAATAATATAATCAACGGTAGGTTTGTTAGTACACAAACCATAATCATCATTCAATCGTTAATATCGGTTGCATCCGAAACTTGGACCTTGAATTTGATTTCCAACTCTTCAATAACCTTTGGCCCATAATGCCCATTAGCTCATGCCTCGAGGTTTACAGTCAAACGCCTTATGTACATGTTTTGAAGCAGGTTTGTGTGCAGAGGAGCATTCTTTGTCCTATATTCACCATGAAAGTCCTTTGTGCAAATACTGGGTTCATAGTTCCTTTACGATGATTGAGTTGAGACTGATACAGCTCGTATCAGTCTCGGCTCCATCCGTCGTACACTCCTGTCGAGTCCAATGTCGATAAATCTTTTAAAGAGTTTTCTTGTTCAGAAGACCGGAGTGGTTTTGTTTAGAAAAGAATCAGCTCACTTAATTGTACCAATGCCTGGCTTTTGAAGACACGACTAATAGACAGCACCACTTAAGGCCTCATGAGTCGTCAAGTCTGGTTTTGTCCATTTAGTAACGAATGCCATTGAAGAGTTTGGTCAGTATAACCTTAACCATTATACCTAATTCTATCAATCTCCTGTGGCACCCCCCAGAGAGCACCATGTCATCCCTCACTCTGTTCATATTTTAGTCATTAGGAATGTTCTTGGCGCTACTACTATGAGTATGTTTCTACCAAGTTTCTTCCAAGACTGACTTGTTGAATAACAAAAATTGTTTCGAAACTAATAACAGCGATAGCACGAAGAGACTCTGAATTCTGACTTTCCGAGAATGTAGCGATATGCAAAGTAAGTACGTATTTTTACCAAACTACGGCAAAGTCCCCGGGAAGAGTCATGAATTTATCTGTCTATTTCTATATAGGTATGTTCCAATATTTTTTTCAATACAATGTAATAATCCGCTCACTTAAACTTTCTAGGTGTTTATGCGAGTGGGATTTGGAACTTTTTGCACTCAACATACTTTTATAAATTCTTTTCTTTTGTAACGTAGGTGTTAGTTTTTAGGACATAGAGCTGTTTCAGATTATTGTTACTATTTATAAGTTTGCTCTTTTGCTCTGTTAATGAAGCTTATTTTAAAAGAAAATTTTGGCATAATAAAGTAATTGTGTGTATACCTGTAGAGGTAGTAGTTTGACGGGAGTTTTGTTACGCAGATAGTTTTTCTATCGATAGAGTCCTACAGCTATTTCTTATGCTGAAAAAGAAATTCTCACTTGTATACTCTTTGTGGGAAAATTAAATTTAAAGCAAGCGAAGCCACGGGTATACTCTAGTTTATTATATGAAAGTTAAAGTTAATTGGCGACTTCCCCTCTACTTTCATTTCACAATGTGCATCAGAACTGGTGGCACATTAAAACTTAATCATATCAATTAAATCGGCACCGCTCGCTATGAGATCATTTCATGTGTGTCTTTATAAGGAGAAATCAGCACGGATATAGAGTCTCATCATTAAGAGCCATTCGTTAAAACCTACAGACAGTAAAATCTGTAACAAGCTACGTAATAAATGCAATAACAATGAATAAAATGGCAATAATAGCAGGTGAAATCGCGACAGGTCCGGTTCTCGGGTCGTCGTCCGTAATTATAAATAAAATACGGCAACCGTGCGCCCGCGTCGAACTGCCGCCCCCGCATCCACACTGTATATGTGCTGCGAGGCTGCGGCGCGGCGTGCCGCATCGCGTCGCATCGCAAGGGTCCTGCCGTGTCGCGTCGCTTTCAGAACACAATAGTGCATTATTGGTCTTATAAGGAATTTTATGTGCAGTCATTCCAAATTTTGTTACGAATACAAGCTCACCCACAAATGCAAGTATATGGTCATTATTTGGAAGTTTTGTTGTTTCATAAAAAACAACTCACTTGGTTTTTCGTTTTATGGTAATGAGCGGACAAAGATGGTTAGTTACTAAGGAAACAAGTAGATGATATACATATGGCTAATGAAATATGGAAACGAAGACTTGTTTTATGTTTTTAGTCATAAGCGTAGAGACTGATGAAAGATAAAAAATTATGCAAAGGAAACATGATTTTTTTAAACACTTAATTTAGTAGATCAGAGGTATTTAATACTGTATCTACTGGAGCATGTGTATTTAAGTAAGAGTCTTTGCGCATATGATAAACAAAAACAACTAGAATCCTGTAATTTCAAATGCGTCTAATTTTCTTGAACGTCAAGGTGGGATTTATGGATACTCATTGTAACGAGTACCTATACATATTCTCTCAACTATGGCACTGATTGACTAACTGAAAAGCTTTGGCTGGGAGGTTAAATAACATATAGATACTCCTCATGAGTAACATGGTTTTGTAGTTGCGAAGTCAATTTGGAGGGAACTATGAACATTGAGCATCCTGAAAATTTCAACTGCTGTCTCCTCTGTTTAGTTTATCACCAGATTCAGACTCGTCATCAATACATCTGGCACCGAAATAGTGTAGCTGTGATTGCATCTAAGTCTAAGAGGACACAACTGCACAGAGGGTTAAATATCAAGAGCGACTCTGTGGCTCTGCTGGAGAGAAATATGGATAATGGATATCCATTATCCATATTTCTCTCCAGCAGAGCCACAGAGTTGCTCTAGGATATCCTAACATACTTAGTTACGACGTAGAAAACGTACAAATAAAAACACTTCCTTATTGACATTGTTAGTATTAATTAAATTACAAGCTAATACAAAGCTTGTACTAATCTGAAAATGAAACAAAACGTTTTTATTAAATCCTATTTCATTTAAGTCATGCAATCGTTTACCCTAGCCACCTACGCTATCGTAACTGGGCACTGCATTTGCATTTTATATTGTCAGATGAAAAATGATAACACGAAACAACAGAACTATATGCACCACAAGTTAATACATGTAAATAAGCACGGGGTTATTCGTGGTATGTTGTTGTACGTTTTAATTACACGACAGTGTTAATGCTGAATCAGCCTTATCGATATCTAAGGCCAACTGTCGTGAACATGACAGTTAGAAGAGTATTTGTAGAAATTGTAAAAAGTGGTAATGTCAAACGGACGATAGGGGTGGATGTGAGGGTGTAGGGCGGTGGAGCGTGGCGTGGAAGCGCTGCGCACGCGCCGCCACGCCGCCACGCCGCCTGACGACCGGCACGTGCCCAGCACGTATTATAGCATGCTGAATTCATCGCTTTTTCATCCACAAGCCGTTGACTATTGTTAAATTACAATAACCGTCGTAAAAACTTCCACTCAATGTCAACAAATCTTTGAAATATGTATGCATTTTAATTAGAGACGCAAGTGCTCTATGCATTTTCTCATACCAAGTTCCACAAGCCAAGCATACAATCAAATTTATTCTGTAAATATTGTTATGTTACATAACATACACACTTTACATTTTTATAGGAATTTGCAGTCATTAGAAAAAGCTGTACATATTGATATATGTTGATCCACTAATCTGCGCTGACCATAGAAACAGTTTCCTGTGGTAACCTCTTCAAAGAACCTGAGCATTTATATTATACTACTAAAGTAGGCTCCATCTCAGTTCAGTCCATCCGAGATGTACTAGTATTTGGAAGAAGCAGTCTAATGTGGCCTTACACAAGATCTACTGAGACAGATCGTTAGATTTGTAACCGATATCAATAGGACTTTCAATGCTGAGGATGTTTATTTCCGACGTAGTTATCGTTGGTTACAATTGTATGAAATTTCGTAGGGTTTGTACCATCACCAATAGGTATAATATTTTCAGAAAAACCAGTGAATGTGTAACTTTATCATTCTACTGCGGAACTGCCCTAGTTGAAACTCATAAAATTGGAGAGGAAGAAATAAATGCCCACATTAGCTCTACAATAAAAAAAATATCTTAATATCCTAGGATTTGGTAACACTATTTATCTTTTATGGGGGCGTTGATATATTTAAAGTCGTAATAGGTATTCACTTTTAAATGTTTATGAGATCCTGAAGTGTCCGTAGAAATTTTATAATGGATTTCGTTATCAAAAATATACTGTTATTGGTTTCTTCATCGATATATTGCTGATTCATAGGCGGATACAAAATATTGAATTACCACAGATTATACTATCTAAAATATTGTCGAAAAAATGGTAAACATGTTCACCAAGGTAAAGTATTGTAGAAGTCGACTTGTCTATGACTAGATTTCCAATATAAAAAGGCGTGCAATGTAGTGGACGCCCCTTTTTTGACGGTCGACCGCTGCAGAGTAAAGAACTACACACCCTGGTGATCAGTGTGATCCATGTGATATCAGTGTCGGCGTGATTGTAAGAATGTTCTAAGTTACTTGCTGATTAGATACTTGTGTAATGATTACGTTCAGGGTGTAAAATTTGTTAAATAAAGTGATAGAAATCTGCTTTGTTAATCTCAGTGTATATTTTTTTATTAACATTCCTGGTGATTGCTAACATCAGAAGTGTGATTCTTACCTTATCGCCAACTCTTATCGAACCATAAGAAACGTAATCATTACAAAGTACCCTCTTTTAGTGAGTTGTGTATGTTTTACGCATTTTTGTGTGTTTTATCTCGTATAATTATGCCTAAAACGCATGATTCAGACCGTAAATTGCATAGTTGGATTGCACTGACACCATCGTGAGTGCCACATGTCGTGTAATCGGCATAGATTTCGAATTTTTCGCTATAGGTTACGAAGTGTACTACGGGAATACCGTTCGTAGCCGTCGCCATCTTAGACACCGCCATCGCGGTCTCGGATCCGATCTCGTTCGTTGTTACACGCACGGTATCGTTCTGAGCGAGATGTTTCTACAACTTGCTATAAAGAAAGCGAATTAGTACCGAAAGTGGCAAGCCCGTGAACTTTTCAAACGTCCAAAAACTGTCCTCTGTCACTCTCCTATACAGTAACGGCGATAATCCTACTGCCCGCCCGATCCGGGAGTTCTAAATCAACGCGAGGGTCGTCGTTGAGCGCCAGAAGCGCTAGTCTACGCGATGCTCGTTGGTGTGCGCTGCACGCGCTGGTCTACACGACGCGCGCTGCAAGCTGGTCTACGCGACGTGCGCTGATGGGCGCTTTACGCGCTAGCCTACACGACGCGCGTTGTTGACCGCTACAAGCGCTAGTCTACGCGATGCGCGTTACTGTGCGCTGCACACCCTAGTCTACACGACGCGCATTGGAGAGCGCTACACGCGCTGGTCTGCGCGATGCGCGTTGGTGTGCGCTGCACGCGCTAGTCTACACGACGCGCTGCACGCTGGTATGCGCGACGCGCATTGATATGCGCTACACGCGCTGGTCTGCGCGATGCGCGTTGGTGTGCGCTGCACGCGCTAGTCTACACGACGCGCTGCACGCTGGTCTGCGCGATGCGCGTTGGTGTGCGCTGCACGCGCTAGTCTACACGACGCGCTGCACGCTGGTCTGCGCGATGCGCGTTGGTGTGCGCTGCACGCGCTAGTCTACACGACGCGCTGCACGCTGGTCTGCGCGATGCGCGTTGGTGTGCGCTGCACGCGCTAGTCTACACGACGCGCTGCACGCTGGTCTGCGCGATGCGCGTTGGTGTGCGCTGCACGCGCTAGTCTACACGACGCGCTGCACGCTGGTCTGCGCGATGCGCGTTGGTGTGTGCTGCACGCGCTAGTCTACACGACGCGCTGCACGCTGGTCTGCGCGATGCGCGTTGGTGTGCGCTGCACGCGCTAGTCTACACGACGCGCTGCACGCTGGTCTGCGCGATGCGCGTTGGTGTGCGCTGCACGCGCTAGTCTACACGACGCGCTGCACGCTGGTCTGCGCGATGCGCGTTGGTGTGCGCTGCACGCGCTAGTCTACACGACGCGCTGCACGCTGGTCTGCGCGATGCGCGTTGGTGTGCGCTGCACGCGCTAGTCTACACGACGCGCTGCACGCTGGTCTGCGCGATGCGCGTTGGTGTGTGCTGCACGCGCTAGTCTACACGACGCGCTGCACGCTGGTCTGCGCGATGCGCGTTGGTGTGCGCTGCACGCGCTAGTCTACACGACGCGCTGCACGCTGGTCTGCGCGATGCGCGTTGGTGTGCGCTGCACGCGCTAGTCTACACGACGCGCTGCACGCTGGTCTGCGCGATGCGCGTTGGTGTGCGCTGCACGCGCTAGTCTACACGACGCGCTGCACGCTGGTCTGCGCGATGCGCGTTGGTGTGCGCTGCACGCGCTAGTCTACACGACGCGCTGCACGCTGGTCTGCGCGATGCGCGTTGGTGTGCGCTGCACGCGCTAGTCTACACGACGCGCTGCACGCTGGTCTGCGCGATGCGCGTTGGTGTGCGCTGCACGCGCTAGTCTACACGACGCGCTGCACGCTGGTCTGCGCGATGCGCGTTGGTGTGTGCTGCACGCGCTAGTCTACACGACGCGCTGCACGCTGGTCTGCGCGATGCGCGTTGGTGTGCGCTGCACGCGCTAGTCTACACGACGCGCTGCACGCTGGTCTGCGCGACGCGCATTAATATGCGCTACACGCGCTAGTCTACACGATACTCACGGGTGCCTGCTACACGCGCGTGCCCTCAGCCGCGGTCAGGTAGTGCCAAGCTTACGAAAGGTAAAGGCCTTATTATTTCCACCTATTTCCTTAAAACTCTTACAGATCCGACAAGTTCTAGATCTTGTAGGATATTTTCGTGGGCATATCCAGAACCGTGTTACAAGGATTGACTGAAAAGTTTATTTGGAGTTCACATCAATAACAAATTAGACAAGGCTTGCTACGATGTCTGACGAGAGTGACCAGAGAACCCAGAATCAGTACCTCCCACGGAGGTTCACACGGACGCAAATTAGTTACGCAGGTTAGTAGAAGTATTGACCTATGCTGATGATGGGAAGCGTGTGGTAGCATACTCCATTCGGTAAAGTAGTCTTTAGCTGTCGTAAAGGCTTCATAACACTTTTGCTACAACGTTGTTAAGTTACCCTCAACATTTTTGTTATTACTATATTAGGCTACTCTCAAATTAACAAAACATAAAAATGGTCTGCTCCTTTTTCTGAGAGGCGCCTAATGGTCGATCCCAACACAGGATTCCGCTTTTCAGCAAAGAAAAGGAGATCTACTGCCACATGCTGTCAATCGAAATTATATTGGTCAGGTCAGTAAAATATCAATGCCTCTTGACTGGACACAAAAAGAATAGACTGCAGAGGAGGGCATGGTTCTGTCACGTGAAGTAGTGTACCAAAACGACTTTTTCGATCAACTTGCGTAAATGTGTTTTACTAAGAACAGAGCGAGCTTAGGTGTCTCTGCGCGAGCGATGATATCTATTAGAGAACCAGAGTGGTCAACATGGCTCGCAGAGTAAGCTTGTGCATCATAGTGGCCATGGGCTGGCCATATCTGTAGTAGAACCAACAACCTGGACAAGGCCGTAGGAAAGGATGCGAAAGGCGTAGAACCGTGTAAATTGGGAGAGGTCTACATCCAGCAGTGGACTGCGTAGGCTGATTTGATTGATGATTGATTGAGAAGTCATAAACTTGTGCTTCTTGAGTCTAGTACGAACATAAAAACCCGTTTCCTGTAATACCTATACTTGGATGCATTGGATCCCCAACCGGAACCCGATGGTTATAATTTTGTGCCCTAGCTAGATGATGCCTAAAGAACATACATTTGTTTTTTTTTATTCTAGACAGGATGTAGCCGAACGGTTTGGGACAATGACAAATGTAGTGTTCCTTTTCTGTACAGCAACGCTGATTTTACTGTCAAAGGTTTGAGTCTGCTGGTTGTGTGAAATCCGTGAAAGAAATGGGGCCAGAGATTTATGTACTACGTTACACCAAAGATGCACCACGCAAACAGACAGGTCCACTTACGCTTGAACTGTACTCAACATGATCTGAATCGCGGTCAATTAATTAACCCTCGACGAAAACTCGTGTTGTTGTGGGTGTAATCTGTGTGTTTGTCTGTGGCATCACAGCTGCCTAACGGATGGGCCAATTTGGATGCGGTTTGTTTTTATTTCAGAGCCAAGGTGATTAATGTGTTTCTTAGCTATGCATTTTGAACATCATCACTTCCTAGGTAATGAAGGGATTTCTCCTAAGCTTCGCAAGACTGATCGATCTGAAATTTGGCGTAATGTTGCTTTAATGGTATTTCAGCGACATGGAAGCGTGGAACTTACTTCTGTAATGGGTAGTCTGCGGGATGCCCGCATCCTCGGAGGGATGCAGCATTTTCACCAAGATGGGGCTCGTTACAGCGGTCTTAGTATCGAGGTTCTATGTAAAAATGCAAGTTGGACCCTGGTATGGTATATGGTGGTCCATATGTAGTCAAGCGAGCGCTGCCGAGCGGATGACATGAATTGAACCAGGCTGCGTGCGGCCCAGTTTATGATGGTATGGCAGGACGAATGGTGGCCTGATACCTGCACTGCATTCTTCGAGTGGCGAGTTGACGGTAATATTGACAACATTTAATAAGACAGGTTCTTGTATGGGTAACCACCACGTGACTACTTTGTTGTTTTGCGAGCGTTTCCGTGCTTCGGAAGGCACATTAAGCCGTTGGTCCCGGTTGCCAGTAAAATGGCAGTCATTAAGCAAAGTCGAAGGCTTTTATGGGCCGCTTAAAATTTTTCAACAGTGGGCAGTCACAAACTGCGCCTGTCCATGTCAGCACGGCAATACGACTCAGCACAGCACCTATTACGTGGTACAACATCTAAAGGTGAAATGTGGGCATATAATGTGCCTACCCCTTAGACTGCCTTAGAGGATAAAAGGCGTGACCATATGTATGTATGTATGAGTTGTCGGTGTTGACTTAAGTGGCGTGTGCCTGAACGGTGCGTGTCATCTGAAAGCAGCCAGTGTTGGTGAAGGAACAGACTGCGGGATGTTCCATGCTGACATGCTGGGTCCCAGTGTTCTGTAAGGGTACAACTTTTGTACATATATGGGTACTAGTTTTATGTATAGGTGTTAGTTTCGTATATAGGACGGACTGCGGGACGTTCATATTGGCAGACTGCGGGATGCCAACTCCATGTAGAGGACGGACTGCGGGACGTTCCTTTTGGCAAATAGACTGCGGGATATTTGCCCTACGTGGTAGTGTAAAGATCAATGTCGGTGTACAGGACGGACTGCGGGACGTTCCTATTGGTATGCCTGTGGGATGCCAATTCCCATGTAGGTAGAGGACGGACTGCGGGACGTTTCTTTTTCGGCAAACAGACTGTGGGATGTTTGCCCTACAATGAATTGGTAGAATCCAAGTGTGAATGAATCATAAACCTCGTATGAATCAGAAATCCTCATATAGTTTGACTTATTTAATGTGCGAACGTAATCAAATTAAATGAATGTGGTGATGTGTGATAAGCTGTGTGCTATTTATCTTAGCTAATGTATTTTGGACTGTACGTTAGAAGGCCTTGAAAGGTTGATGGATACAACAATTACGTCTTTGTGTTACATTGGCACATAGTAATGACATGTTATTTCTAATTGATTTTAGAAGCCGCCTCGATGGAAGCATCGCAGCTCATGCCGATGAGCGTGTTGCAAATCCCGAAGCTAGTCCATCTGAACCGATGACTGTTGAGGTTCAGACATCTTATATGCAGTCGAGGACGATGCATGGTCAGGAGAGGCCGTGTAGAAGTCGACTTGTCTATGACTAGATTTCCAATATAAAAAGGCGTGCAATGTAGTGGACGCCCCTTTTTTGACGGTCGACCGCTGCAGAGTAAAGAACTACACACCCTGGTGATCAGTGTGATCCATGTGATATCAGTGTCGGCGTGATTGTAAGAATGTTCTAAGTTACTTGCTGATTAGATACTTGTGTAATGATTACGTTCAGGGTGTAAAATTTGTTAAATAAAGTGATAGAAATCTGCTTTGTTAATCTCAGTGTATATTTTTTTATTAACATTCCTGGTGATTGCTAACAGTATAATATTTTCTTTTTTAATTGCACATTTTTCCTTTTGTAAATCTGTACAGAAGAACAGGTGGTGTATTTTGGTTTTGCTTTAAAAATAAAGTACATAAATATCTGATAAAACCATTTTAGTGTTGTAGCGTAAGATTTTTAAACGCAGTGATTGTAGCCACGCTATGTTCTGTAAATAATTTTACAGAACATAGCATGGCTATAGTAAAGAGTTGTCATCTCATTTTGTTATTTCTGCGAATGGTAATTAATTTGTGTGGTGCGTATGCGTACGTGTGTGCGTCCGCACAATTACTCCTAAACGGTTTGAAGAATATTTGCGATGAAGATATATCATTGTTGGGACATATCTAAGGAAGGTTCGTAGCTACTTTTGAATCTAGATTATCAGAAAGTGGTTGTAAATTGCCAAACCTCCACTAATGACAGAAATGCAAGAGCTTCATGCCGGTTTCGAGCCCGAGCTTATTATTCTTCAAATATTTGTTATTGTAAGTTAAGGTGCGTGTGTCACTTTCATCGATATTGAAAAACAAATATAATATAATTTCACCAACCTACCATACCATGATCCCAGCCATAAAATAAGGCGAGAAATATCGTTGTACAAACATAATGTTACATTATTATTGAGTTACATTTAATAAATGTCATATAGAATCTATATTTAGCAAGATTTACATTCACCAAAGGTGTAGAATTGGTCATGCCACCAATTATATTAGTCATTTATCAGATAAGTGAGATTAAAATATGCGAATGGAATCCGAACCTACTTAGAATTCACGCAAGCCTACCATCATGAGGTCAAATAGGTAGTTGAACCAAATACGTGTGTTTTTTCGTTAGATGTTATGAATATCTGCTTCCATTTAATATGCTAATATAAAAGTTAGGTATTTACCGGGGCTCTGGATCGCAAGCAGTGGCAGGGAAGGTGTGGTCTTAATCGATGGGAGTCCGGCAAATCATCCATGAGAGATTTTCACACGAAAAAAGGCAGATCTCTTACATATTTTACTTTCGTCTTACTTATAAGAAACTTTCTTACTTGTAAGAAATTGCGATCACACTAAGCTATGTCCATTACATTTTTGTGTGGATGCAAATTACTTTATCCATTTATCCCCGAGGAATTTAAATCTATGTCTGTTCGCGAAAATTATTAAGAGTTAACTGAAAAACGTTCTTTATGTCATGGAAATTGGCACATAGATTTATTTGATTTTTTTAATTCACTTAGTACTAAAATACTGTAAAATCAACACCTGATACTACCGATAAGCAGTAAACAAGTAGAGAAACATTCAGAAAAAAAATTTGATCGCAAGAGGGACCAAACTGACAGCAAAATAAAGTAGGAATGGGTCGCGCTGTTATATTTTTAAGCGCGTAAATAATTGATTATTTTGAACGGCTTCAAAAGAGCTTCGGCTGCCAACATAGAGCAACGTGATCTGTACAAAGGCAGCAGACATAGCATATGTGTGTATGCTTTATATACTCGTATATATCTGTCGGTCATTTTTGCGAAAGGCAATCGTATTCATATTAACCACTACAAACGCAATCGGACGTCGCAATCGCAATATGAAACTTGTACAAAACAATTAAATCAATACACTCATAATTTCAGACCTACCGATATATATTTCTAATATAATTATGTGTTGTATAAGCGTAATCCTTTTGGAGCCCGCTTTGACAGAGGGGATAGTTTCAGTATGGCGCCTCACCTCACGATAAACGTCATAGATCGTGTTGCTCAACGTCAGCCAAGTTCTATAGTTTTCCAAATGTGTTCTTACCGAATGATCTTTGTCATCACTCATATGGAATTCAGAGAATACCTAACGAAATCTAAAAATAATATAGTGATATTGCCATTGGGTATTTTTAAAACGATGGATTCTAATTTTTCGCGAGTAATTTTTCAAAATTGCTTGACACTGAATTATCTTGTCATTTTTTGTAAAAACAATCTGGTTTCCTTTCGATGACTTCGGTTTTTAGGTTTTCAGGTGAGCCTGTTTCCGCCTACGGATTTTTGCATTTGTCTTTGCAAATAACATTTGAGCATTTGTTGTCGGTACATATATTATACATATTATGTTTGGAGTCATCTTTAAAATGTCACTCGATAGGTTTGGAGAAATTATGTACCAATGCATTCCAAAAAAAAAAATTTACTTTTTTTGCAGTTTTGACAAAAAGGAATTCAACGATACCTTGATTTTACACATAATTATTATACCCAAACTACAAACATTAAGTAGGTATCATAATTCTGACTGATCGAAGATGCATGTATGTGTTAAAACTTTATATGCAAGCGTGTATCCAAATTAACTTCTTAATACAGGAATAATAGATAGATACATTCATAAAGATTATAATAGACATGCAAATAAAAACTACTGAGGAATGCTGGCGAAGAGCTGCAAAAAACTTATCAAACTGTCAGAATGAATGACCTTTCGAGATTATAATTATTACGCCAACTCTAGATCAGATAATAATTTATGTTTAGTACTACAAATTAAGGTTGGAGGTTTTCTTCTCTACGGAATAAATACTTTTGCGATATCGTCCATTAAGAAAATAAAGTACCTAAAATATGTAGGTATGCCCATGAATTTTTTGAAATTATCTATTGTGATTTTGAAATACAAAGAAGAACCCAAGAGCATCATCCTGGCTTTTTTTAAAATTTATGTTCATGTGTTGTTTTTAATCTAGAAAGGACCAATTGTTGTCCGTTCCACATTAATTTGGTGTGTTGACTTTGGTACTATATCATGTCATCACTCGAGCGCATAAAATATTATTATGATACTCGTAAATTCCAATATTCATCAAACGGATCAGCTGAATTACCTCTTTGGTTAATGATGGCCGACATGTTTATTATATAACAAGTACAAACTACAATAATGTTGCATAAACTCTTTTGCATGGCCCGTGATAACCTTTGGCTGAATGAAGTTAGCGTAGGCGATCTAGTTGTTTGTTCACCGCGGCCACCCAGCTAACAGATATTATCCTTCATATTTTTACATGTTTTCTTGTTTTATTGCTTTTATTTATAGTCTTTATACAAATATATCAATCGGCTATGCCCACGTGATTTGCCAAACATATCACTCTAACATCTTCTGTTAATTTTTACTATAAAGTCGTAAACTTGTAAATTCAATAAGTAGGTAGCTACTTACATTAAACGTATTTTCACAAAAACCGATTATGGTTACTAAATGGAAACGAAACTGTTGTCTGTTTGTTTGTTCTTAACACCATGTGAAAATGAGAAGGTTAATGGATTTAACAGATTCTTCTTTATTCAAGTAGAACAACTTTGCTGTCAATTAAGTGTGGTTACTTTGTATTTCATTCAATAAAAAAAGAAAGAAAAGCTGTTTATTTTTATAACAAAAATGCGGCGCGTACATAGATATATTATGATAAGGATGAGAGATAAACTATTCCCCAGAAAACGGTCACATCTCAGCTTTGCTGTAACGCAGCAGATTAAGCTTCGCTGATCAGCGCTGATTTTCAGACGTGGCCATTGAGTTTGTGTAGATGATGCGTCTGTTTATATTATTATGTGTATGTGTGTGGTAATACCAGTAAAACAAATCAATAAGCAATCATTCAAAAATACATTAAAACCACTCTCTACTAAACACTTAAAATACGAGATATACCATATACGTAATGCATATATCAACTACTTATAAAACAATAATTTGCAATAACTTTGTGTCATCTCAAAATCAGATAAATAACTTCATTGAATTTTACTCGCATATAGGCAGTAGGCACTACAAAGCAAAGATATTTGCGTTAACATCTTTATTCATCTAACAGGTGAATATCGAACTACTATGTGGGTACCCGCATAACTCTATTTAACACGTCATCTTGCCTGGCGCAACATTGGAGGGCTATTGATCGAACACTTGTTAATATACTGAATGCTTCTGAATGTAAAATAAGTACATGTTTATTGGTTTTTTTTTTGCATAGCATGATCCTCATTTTATAATGACTGAGATAATTTTGCATGACACATGGATGAGACAATATGCCTTCAATTCTTAACAAGAAAGCCGTGAGATCGGTTTCACCAAACTGCCCCTCTCTAACACGTTTATTGTGAAAGTAAAAGTTCAATCCGATTGACGTTGACATTTTTGTTTTATTTTAGACTTTGAACAGGGATCATCTGTTCAGAGTTTGATATAAAACAAAAATGACAACGTCAATCGGATTGAACGTTAACGTGACCAAGTGACGTGATTTAATGCAACAGAGTCACAGACTACAGACTAAGTCTCACCATAAGCCCCTCTGCTGCTCTCTATTTTACAGAGCCCCTCTCTAGCGCAAAAAAATAGACTTTTTAGGCTACTGAGCGGGATAGCGGACCAGCATCCAATCGAAAGTGGCTACCATACCTTGTGGGTTTGGTAATACCAGAGGTATTAGACTCACGCTGCCCTATTGCCGTGTTGAAACGGACAGGTATAGAGGCTGATTAGAAATTTTGAAAAGCAATTAGTATGCTATCTAAATCATAAAATTTGATGTGGAAAAAATATCGGTTTCGAGTCTGCGTCTTTTCGCATACTGTATCTCGCGTAAAACGCTTAACCGCTCAGCCATCGAATCCCTAACTAGGAACCGACCATAGAAGTGGCAGATGTTGAAAATTTTCAAGCCACGGATAGGATGACTCACGCTAGGCCGTGCCGGGTCTGAGACGACGCGGGACCGAGTTGTTTCCGAGCTTTGCCGTTGTCCGTTGCTCGGCTGACACTCGGTTGCCGCTCGGTATAGCGTGAGTGTGTTCATACAAAATATATGCAACATTTAGTTGACCGTGCTACGGCCGACACTCGGCTCGGACCCGGCACGGTGTAGCGTGAGTCATCCTTAAGGCTTAAAGAAAAAATGGCTTAAGATTAAGGAAAAAATGGTTTAACATAAGCAGGTCTAAAGCGTCAATGTAAATACCACAAACTGTCACCCATCTCAGGACTGAGCGTAGCGTAAGATGCTTAACACAGTGATCTTTTACAGATCACTGAGCAAACATGACTACGACTTCTTTAAAATATATTTATAAACATGTCTAGTTCGTAAGCCGAGGCTTCAAGTTTATAATAATTTGTTGCTCTATCATGAATGAAAATGATTTCATTAACTAGGCAACAGAAAAACCATACATACCACCACAAATACTTATACCACCAAGTCACGTGTCCAGTTTAAAACGTGTGGCGAGGTTCAGGTGTACCTTACTCGTATGTAGGTAACATATTGTCATAGCAACACTTATGTGACGCTATGTGAGTCGACGTCAGGTGTGTGGTGGTTGTCCACGCTCCGTGGGCCGGGGTTGCCATCAAGTGCAGGCGCGGCCACGGTTGAGCTGCCGCCGGTTGGCAGTTGGCACGCGCCGCGCCGCCACGCGACAGGTGGACGTCACGCGCCGTTACCTTACACCCATGTACTGTACACCTAGGCCACAAGTGTAGGGTAAGTCAGACGACAATAGTAACCTGTGCTCTAAGTTCATTTCCGTGTCTTGTGCTTTTAAACCCTTCTTTTTTGTACCACTAAGTTGGTACACAAGCAAAAGCCTGACTTGCTCGAAAGAGAGCACCGTTGTTTATAGATAATAGGAAGAGATACTCTTGCCTTGCCACCCTCCGTAAATTTACAAACTTGGAATTCGGTTGATGACAAGCAAGCCTGTGGGCACTAAATACAGTAGCAGTGCCATTTGACAGCAGATACTTTTGCAAAGATATCAAGTGACCGAAATTAACTATCACTGTAGTAGGTACCTACATGATTGTGCTAACCCCTTCGAGAAAGCTTTTGAATAAGTAAATATGTACTAAAATACTCGTGTTATGAATGCATTCATAACACGACTTGAAACGGAAGGTAGGTAATAGTAGTACTATTACCTTCCATTTCAAGTTTCATGCCATAGTTACACTAGCCTCTAGTACCAGAATAAATATTGTTGTGATTCAATAATGTACTAAGAAGAATTATTTAATTGCATTGCTGCAGGCTTAAGTTTTGTTTAAGTTTGGCTACCTACTTGACTTAACTACCTACGATTGTATCCAATTTAAGTGGACCAACGAAATATAATCAGGGCCTTCAGGGACCAACTGAGCAGACAATATCTCTTTCGCTGCACATTATTTGAACTGTTTACTATAAAATAACATAATTCAAGCAGCGCACAACATAAGTCTACTTGTAAGTATGGGCGCCACAAAGCCAATATCATGACGAAATATCAATTATGACCTTATTTCACTAAGTGGCTCACTTATCTCAAGCGTCATCGTCATGTGAACCAAATAAGACATTCAAAGTTAATGTCACTTTGTAAATATCAATTTAAAGAGGTTACCGAAATGGATCAATCGTGAATTCATGACAAGTGCAAATGAGCCAAAATGTTTCGACTGCAAAGTGACCGATAATTCCATTTGAAAGGATACACGGCGCATGGAACTATAAAGCTTTTGAGTGCTTCGAACTCACGTACGCACAATTTACAGCTTTATCACTGGTTATTATTCATAATAATGGTTAAAGTATTTTTATACACAACGAGAAATTCGAAGTACTGTAGCACTTTTTTTATTGAAAATGCGTTATAGTATTCAACGAGAGTTTGATATAAAACTTAAGAATTTCTGTATTAAATGCAAATTTTATCTACTGTTTGATCAAAATCTACCACACCATAGATACACTTTTGTTTACAGTATGGCAAAGCTAGAAATTTTAGAAGCGTAATTTATTCAACGGACAAACAATACCTATAATCGCACCTTTTACGCCAAAGTGGTAGACGGAAACGTAATATATCAGACGTACTTATGCTTATGATGGTTTGTGAGCCATTGCTGCGATGAAACGGATAAAGAGAGGTTGTGACTATCGGCAGTTGCAAATTTTCACGCAGTTTAGCAATTTATTGGCAACCAGAACCAACAGCTTAACGCGCCATCGGAAGCACAGGCTACAAATAGTCACGCATGTCAGGACTAAACTTAGAGTAAATAGTGCCACAGTGATCGTCTACCAAACGCTGAGCACGCGGGCTACGGGTACTTTATTCAGGTCTAATAAAATTGTACAAGTGCCCTTACCCTTAGATTGAATAAATCGGGCAGATAGGTAGGCACCTAAACCAATTGCAGGTTTAATAGTTTTTGGTATACGATCATAAATCACGTGCCGTGAAGAATGTTTCGGAGAACACTTCTCACGATAAACAAGTTTAGGGCGTCCGTCATCTGTATAATATCTTGAATCATCAGATTAAGATACCGCCTGTTTACAAAGATTTTGAATTCCATGCATCGAAAAAACTCTTTAAAACTCATTACATCGCCGTTATGGAGCGATAACAGCGTGAAATTTTCGTAATTGGTAATACACAGGCAGGTATCCTTCCTCAATTCTGTATATTCGTACTTAGCTGCTTACCTGCAGTGCGAGACTGTAATGGGACTCTATAAAAAAAGAAATGATATTATGTCAACAACGACTAGGTTAGGTTAGAAAAAAAAATTAAAAGTTACTAACCGTTTTGTTCCTCGACGTTTTGAATTGCACAGACCGTATTCACGAGAACACTATTTAATGTTTAACGAGTACATTCTCACAGAAGTAGAGAAATAGATATCGTTATTTAGTCGAAATCTCTAGTTTTCTAGTTCTAAAATAAATTGTCAGATCTTTAATCTTCTTATTTATATTTATTTACGTAAACTGTATCGAGGCTAACTTTGCTACCAGTCATCGCGGTAAATAATATAAGAACTAAACAACTCGCTAAGCTGTACAATATGTACATACACACGATATTGGTTCACGGGTATAAAATAAAGCTATATTTACGAACTACTGATAACTATTTGATGGCAGATCAGCTACTTACCATATTCTCTTAATGGAAATCCTTTATACCGTTATCTTTTAGTATAATTCCGAAAATCATGACATAAATTCCACGGCATTGCTAAAATATCACTTGAAGTGAATCGCTGGAAGGCGTCGCCGTCTGTATCCATTACTCCGCAATCAATCATCGTGAGCGGTTTCAATCAGCGTTTGCGCCGCTTTAACTTCGGCGAGGCTTTCGACACGGGCGCAATCAATGTGGCAGATAAGGGCGATAAGATCCGACTCAGCCTCGCGCTTTGCCATCGCTGTTTTTATGAGTAATATTGGTCTTCCCAAACTGCATTACTATATTCATGAATCTTTGATAGCTTCATCAAATGACAATAATGAGAGAACCTCCGCTTAAAACTTGTTTCCACAGAGAAAAAGATGTTTTCTGGAATGAAAAACAGTAATATTACTCTCCAGACCTGCCTGAAACTATTACAAAGATTTATTCACTCCATAAGAAGGTCCAACAAACAATTTCATTTTTATATTCATGCAAGTATTAAATTTGTCATAAAGATAGTTGTAATCGTGTAGAATTCATGAAGATAGTATTTTTGAAAACACATTTTTTATTGGTTTGTCAGGGGTTTGAATTACGACGTTGGTGAACCTGTAATTCATGAACATATCTTATTTAAAAGAAAATAAGAGTGCATTTAACTGTTAATTAAATACGTGAAGTCTGCCAAAATAACTGAATACGAATGGCTATAAAGAAAAACGCTAAACTTACAAGGCCAGACAAGTTAAATTGACATTTCTCAAATTTACCAATTACGGTGACGCAGCAAGAAATCTCAATTCCACCGTAATACGCAGTGCATACCGGCGGGAGCGCGTGCGCAGTGTTATGTGAAGTGCCCTTAACGACTTAAGTGTTGATGTGCGGGACTTGGATCGTTTATTATTTTATCGTGTGATTGAATCTTGTTTCTGATTCAGTTCATGTTACTGCCAGACAGATCTCTGATATTCTTAAAAAATACATAATTGATTCAATTGAAGTCCAACACAAAATGTGCAACGGTAAAATTATTAATGATGGTACTGTACAAAAATCAAACATATTATTGAATATTGAAATTTTTACATGGTCTTTAATAAATCTTCGTCGGTGTAATGATTCTTCGTCGATTCTTATGATTTGGAACTTTGAACTTTTAACACTTTTCCGTGCCGAAATTACTGTTTTAGCAACCATCAGTCGACGCATCTCGTCAAACTTTGGCTTAAGGTGTCAAATAACCATAAGATGCATTACTGCTAGTAGCAGTAAGTTCCTATCACAAGAACGGACTGACTGACTTTCTTGGACGTTTTTGAAAGCTATAACCATCTGTTATAGTCGGGTCCGTTTGACTAGAGTTACACTACTTTGCCGTTGAAGCTGATTGGGTACCGTGATATATTTTCTGGGGTTCGCTTATATTCATAGAAGAAATATAAGCATAAAATCCACGTCACCGAAATTTCCTTACACGGTAACGGAATATAGAATCAAAGGTTAAAATTTCTACTACCTCAAACTGAAATGTTATGAAACCTGTTCATTTTCTCTGTCGGCATCGACAAATTACTATTGCAACACTTTTATTGAACTAGATGGCTTGACTCTTTATTTTTTCGCTACAGTACTTTTCGCTTGATAAAAGTACTACCGTTTAATGTGCTTCCTGATAAGATGACACTGGATACGTAAAAAATGAACACAACACTTGACTGACCACGCAAAAAGTGGTCCGACCAGTAGCCATTTAGCGTGTGGTGAAATCTTTACGCAGATTATTATTATTGATAGCATTACATGAACCTGTCTTCAATCACTTAATTAATTATAGAACATTTTATTCAACACCACGGCAACGAAGATACTCAGTATTAAAGTCAACGTTTAGTAGTAGATGCTTACATAAACAAGCTTAAGTACTTATTATGCTGAGAGCTGTGACTCATTCTATTATTCCATTAATTTCATTTTATACGCAATACTATCACTGTGAACTGCATGTTATGTAGCGAGACAGATCAGAAACGGTCGTGACAAACGTAGAGTTGGAAGTAACAGGCGTCTCACCAGATATGGTGATGAATAGGTTCATTACGTTACACATGCTCATGCGTTTCTACATACATTGTCGTTGGGTCTCACGTAATAAATGGAATTCTAATTTTAAAATAAAACTATCCTGATCGCGATATGTAGAGAAGACATCACGCAAACGGCGTCGGATCATCGTTTACGAGTTGCGGGCATGCGGGCACAGGTGCACACGCGCCGCTCGCACAGGTAGCTAAACAGAACGACTATATCGTATCATTTGACCACTTCTATGCCCAAATACTGGCCATTATCTCTCTAAAACAAAAAAATATCTTAACAGATGTTGTTTATTCTCATTTTATCTAAAGGGTGATAAAATCTTAACGCCTTTATTTGTCAATCTGATACAGTGTCACCTTAAAGTGTGGTCTCTTCACATTCTGTATTGAAACACACGCAATAGTCGATGTACGCACTGTATTTTTGCTAAATTTCTTTTTAACCCCCGTTCACACTGCTAATGTATTATTTTGTTTGACAAATGTAGTTAGAGAAATAATTAGTTAGCGACCTCTTAAACAACAATGTGAAATGTTGTTTGTAGTCGTTTAGTAATTGAAACTATACATTAATGAGCGACGTGAGACGGCTGCTATCGCCGGCAATAAGTTGCTTGGGCATTAGTAAACTAGGGAGTAATTGCGGAGGCGGGCCGATTTCCTAGCTAGTGCCGAAGCAATTAATACTCACAACGTGATCAACAAAGCCTATCCCTTCTTCGACGTACTTTACGAATTGATGTCACTATTTAATCATGGAAATAATCTATTGGTGTATTATGCTCTGCAAAGAAATTTGTTAAAAAAACACCTGATCTCATTTTCGAAGATATACAGCCAAAACTTTCAGTTCAACATAAACATATAATTTGTGTTATTTAATTGAAGGTATGTTTAAATACAGAAAGAAACAGGAACTAAGCTAATAAGATGACTTGACATATTATTCAAATTTGAAACAGGTCCCTACGTCCGATTTTTTGTGTTTTACTTAATTGTTTTGTCGGTGTAGTTCCAGCCCGTTTTTGCACTGGAAAAAAAGATTGCACCATATGGAGTGTTATCGCCTCTAAAATAGAGTATTTAATGAACAACGTACCAAAAACATATGGCCAATTAATTTCTGCTAGCTATTATAAATGAACACATTTGGAACGAATTTGAGGTGCAATAAATATATGAGACGTGTGCTATCCTTATGGCGTAGAAGTATAAATATTAGGTAGGTAAACATTATTCAATTATGTATGATACAATCAAAGGTTTCTCGTACGATTCTCGTAATTAGTAGAGCGAGCCTCGTTACTGCAAGGTCTCAGTTTTAGTGCAGCTGAGAGTCAGATTTACGACCTTGAATAAATTTCTCCATCGAGAGCTCGGGGGACATTCGGCTGTTCGCAGTTCGTAACGATTAATCGTATTTGTTATTCAATTTTCCCTGTATTCAAAAGCGCGAATAAATATGCGTGGTAAGTCACAACCTGCTCAAAAGCGGGTTTCTCGACGCGCCGAGGCGACCATCTGGTGGGCGAGAGCTTTTTTTATTTTCCAAACGTGTCGTCTTGGATTCTCGTTTTTTGCACTGGCTGGCGCTCGTTCCTTTTCTTTTTTTATATTGCTGAGTTGCAGTTAACAGGTGGCTGGTTGTGTGCAGGTGAGACCTGAGATTTTAACTCGCGTCAGGTTCACCTCAGTGTGAAAAATTACGCGTGCTACCAGTCCAATTAACGTCTCCCAAAAATGTATACCTACACAGAAGGGTATTCGAATTACAAAATGGTTTTTAGAACGATAACGGCTCTTAGAACACAAGGTTAATTTGATATTCTATGCTTTTTTTTATTTTACGTGTATCTCTTGATATTTAGTAACTTAACAATTTTAACATTTATTATGTACTTACCTACATCAAAAGTTTGACAAATACATATAATTTTCTGCTCTAGCTAGGTACATCATTTGCTTGGTACTAGGTACTACTCTAAATACACTCTATTACTAAGCCCACAGACCAAACGTCATTTTCCTCTTGTATCACAGAAGTTCCAGAGCATTCAAGATACCACAAGATCTTTAAGATTAATTTACACAATGTATTACAATAACTCATAAACATAAAACTAAAAAAGAAAAATACTAAAGGACTCGCTGGAGTACAATGGTCGAAAGGTTAATATGAAAAAAACTGGGCAACTAATAAACGTATAAATATATACAACCATACTCTACGCGTCTGGTGACCTAGATTGCGATGTCTAAGGCAGACATTGCTGCGACGTGGGCCAAGTGTCGTGAGATGGTTGGTGTCATTTGTGACCCCAAAATCCTTGTTAGCTGTATACAACCATATGTATTGTTATAAGGCTGTGAAATGTGGTAGAAATTTAGGCGACCAGTGAGATTGGGCTGAGTATGCCTAAGATGAAAAGGACCATCAATTGCGCACAAGCCACATGACCCATATTGTGGAGATGGTCTGGATATCATTGCTCTTCCTGCTTTTACTCTCCACACACAAATACGCCTACCTACCTCGTTATTAACTTTGCACCACCCAACGGTTAACTGGTAAAGAATGCACTGCCCAAATATTCGTCGATGTGCTTCGTATTATTATGTTCACTACAACTTGAAGCTCGTAGATTTCGTAAAATACCTCCAAAAGATAACGGATTTGGTTTTGCAGGTAGATAAGCTGGACTCTTATCATAACCTGAGCTTCAACTCTTATGTGGTCAGACAGACTGCATAACCACCTTTAATAAGTAAGAAGTTGAATATTATGTGTCTGTTGCAATTTTTCTGAGGTCTCTTGTTTAATTTCTATTCAAATTCAATTATTTTTGTGATCGGTTTTTGTTCTTTACTCAAGAAGTCACTGTTGATGTTACCTAATTACAGCGCGGTTCAATTAATTAGATTTAAAAAAATTGATTCTCAAATGTTTGATGACTATTCAAAGTTTTAAATAATGCAGTATAGTATAAAGACGGCGTATTCTTATTGATTGTTACTAGTTCTAAACTTTAGTATTGACATAAAATAAAAGATACGAGTTTACATGGTCTTAATACCAATTTATTATGAAACCTTTGTAGCAGGCCCTATATCAAACTGAACATCATCATTATCTCTTAACGATGACATTATTAGAGTATTCCAAAAAAATAATCAACAATCTAAGATAATAATACATTATTCATTGGTTTTGGACTTAAGCAGTATTAGTGTAGACTTATGTGAAAGCTTGAAAAATTGTCCCTATTACGGAGAGCGTAGTCAATAGGCTCGCAGACCTGCACCGTTAGACTCCAGATCACGACACGGCGGATTATTCGAGAACACAAAGAGATCGAGTGCGGAGCGACGGACAAACACAATCACTCATAGCGTTGCGTTTGTCATAGAGAGCGATGCGACTACGACGCGTCGATCACTGGCCGACACGTTTTATCATTTGTTAACTGCTGGTATACTTCTAGGACGTCTTGTATTTGGTAATCTCCTATTAACAAGTAATTATTCGCAAACAAAAGATAAATGAATAGACAAGTATGATTGAGTCTACTTTTACTGCAATCTTCTCAATCATTATCATAATCCGAGGGGCAGTTTCAGTTACATAGGAAGCTTTTGAGAGAATATGGTTTGGTTGTCCTGTTATGTTTTTATTGATAAGGTGTTTAGTATCACCTATTGAAAAAGCTATGTCGCTAATTTTAGAATGTCTCATATTTTTCAAGAACTTGCTACTACATATACACATTATCTTATTACACATTATTATATTACACATTATTATAATAAATCTGTAGAAGTAAAAATTCTGTACATTGAAAATAGAAAAAAAATAAATGGCAGGGGGTGTTACTAGACCGACACCGAACCCAAAAATGTGATTAAAAAAAATTTTGTCTGTCTGTCTGTCTGTCTGTTTGTTCAGGCATCACGCAAAAACTACCGGTTCAATTACGATAAAACTTGGTATAATTTTATTATTCTTTAATACCCTGGGCACCACACTAGGTACTTTTTATCCCGGAAAAGTATACTTATTATAAAATAAAAAACGAACTTAAGTCGTAAAAAGTTATTATCAATTATTGCTTAAACGGGTAATGGTACGATGATGAAATTCAGCATGAGCGTTGTTTGTTACAATTAGAAAAAAGTAATTTTACCATTTTTGCAAATTCCACTCCCAAAGGTATAAAAATGGAGGGTCAAGTTTGTATGGGACAACGCGATTCCTTGGTCCGATCTACTTAAAATTTGGCATATAGAATTATTAACATAATTGATGGAAGATGTGTTCCTATTTTATTGTAATTTGTACTTTATCGACCTAAAAAGGGAATGTAAATTATTTTGGAACCGATTTTCTCCGGAGTTAATATCAATACTCCTCAAATACTCTTATTTTTGATTTAAATTACTTTTTATTTTGACACATTTGTGGAAGTTCAATACGATTGACATTGTCATTTTCATGATTTTGCTTTAAAGTACTATCGGAAATATTATTGTTAATTTTTTTAAATTTTGTACTTATAACTAAAAATAAATAGGTACGAGAAAGAAAAAGAAAATTCGAAGACGGCTAGCTAGGAATAATGAAAGACCACGCTTCAGGTAGTGTCCACAGTGCATTAGAATGAAAGATTGTCAGCACCCCTAAGCGACTGGTCATGGAAGGCATAAACTTTATTCTTTAGTGCTGGCTGCATTTGGTGCAGGACACAGATTCACTCAGTCTTTGTAATATACGGGGATGGCCTCTACGAAGATTACATTTTGACAAGTAAAAAGAGCCATTAAAATGAACATGAATGCTTAGTAGATGAAAGACCATCTGTATTATGAGGACAAAGTCTACCGTGGTTCGGTTTTCCCATACGTCGCAGGCTTACAGTATGACTGGGACTACCTGAAGAAGGAACTAAGTTACGATGTCAATTGCTTAGAAGAAAAGTTGAGTCAAGTAGTAGTCTAGCCAATGAATTAGGCAATATGTACATTTATTAATTAAATACAACTCATATAATATATGTATTATGAATTTGTTAACCAGAAATCTATCTATCTAACTACTATTACGAATACGAATGTTTGTGAGTGGATGTTTGTTACTCTTTCACGCAGTAAGGGCTGAACAGATCTGGCTGAAATTTGGTGCCTACAGAGATAGGTTAGAGACAGTGTAGGAACCAAATTTCACGCAGGCGAAGCTGCGGGCATCAGCTAGTTACAAATAAAACTTTGAGTTTTTATGGACTTAAGTTTCTTTTTACCCACTACTTTCAACGCGCGACGTGTCTCTTACAAAACGCTACGAATAAAAATTAATAAGCACTTTTATATTTTAAGGGCAGTTATCTAGACGTAAACTTTAAGTCGTAAACAATAAGGAAACGTGGTTGTCAGAACAAGCAGTTAATTTTGAAACGATTTCAGAAACTTTCTACAGAGCCGTAGTTATTTGGATTGTCCGCGAGAAGGCTGTAAAAATCGTTCACCCATAAAGTGAAATATAGGTTAAGACCGTCTGTCTCAAAAATTTATTCGAAGTACCGTAATCTCATCCTTTTATTTTGTAATTTCTTCTTACCACCAATTTTGAGCAGTCGTTTAACATTTTAGGGCTCGTTTTATGATCTTGTGTCTGATGAACAACTTTTTTATTTCTTGTTTCGACTCCACAAGTACGAATATTGACCGCTACAATACGTGGTTACAACATCCTGGCCTGATTCAGCCACTGTTTTTACTCGTATGAAAAACGTAACCCTTTCCTTATAGTCGGGTAAGAAAAAGTAGGTAATTAAAAATTTCTTCGAGGTTCAATAGTAATAATTATGTGTCTCACTCCAACTTTGCACGGATTATAATACAGACCTCTACTAGTCACTATTTTTTTTTAACGTAAGGGAAAATCCATCGTCCGACTAAAAAACCTCACGTAATGTCCAACAGCCTATGGTTGGGAGCCCTGGGTAAGCCCTCGGAAGGATGTCCCAGGACTCCCATAGTCACTATTTATTCCTAAAAATATACTGGGTATCTCAAATTATACATGACTAGCGGACGTCACGCGGTTTTACCCGCGTAGTTCCCGTTCTCGTGGTAATACGGGAATAAAATATAGCCTATGTTCACCGCAAAGAGTGTAGCTTTCCAACAGTGAAAGAATTTTTCAAATCGGTCCAGTAGTTCTGGAGCCTATTCGTTACAAACAAACAAACAAACAAAAAAACAAATCTTTCCTCTTTATAATATTAGTATAGATTGATTAACAAGTTAGTACTTTAACCAGACTATTGTTTTCATGTACAGACTAACAAATATTATTGCAAAAAAAATCAGTTATGGACGTGAACCCATGATAGAAAATGTTAATTTGACTAGGTACCTTGGTGGCGTAGTGGTGCGCAACTACCGTTGCTGATTTAGGTACGTCTCAGTTTCGAATTCTGGGTCAGACCCCAAAATATTTGTGTGTTATCTGCAAATAGTAGTTTCCGAGTATCAAGTTCTAGGTATATTATATAGCATGTATGTATTTAGAAATATGTAACAATATAAGTTTATCAGTTGTCTAGATCCGATAGCACAGGCTTATGTAAACTTAATTTTGGTTAGATGGCTATGTATTAAAGTGTCCCACAATAGATACAGTTCAGGTCTTACGCCTTCTAAGTTACTGCAACTGAGTAATGTCAGAGCCATCTATCGCAACTCTTAGGAACTACCAAATAGATCATTGAATTTATTAACTACCTATATGTTTTCTATTGATTACTAATTTCTCTTATTGTTAAGTAGAGTTTTATGACAATAAAAGTAATGCCAAAGTGTGAATGTGTATTTTACCTCAGCCTACTTTCCTAAAGGATATAGGTAGGTTGTATGTAAGGAAAGCACATAAGTATCAGTTAAATTTTATTACTATTAAACAGCTTACAGGAATAGTCTATAAGTCAATAATTTATATGTTCTTCACAATAACTAAATTGTTTGTAGGATGCCAACGCGAGCAGTGATGTCTTACTGCCGAAGCGGTTTACAGGAGCTTCGCGCCCACGCTCGCTGGCCTGGAACCGACGCAGGCGTACCACCTTGTCGTGTCAGAGATACGAAACTCAGACCGCAGAAATATCTTACTTTCACAATTGTAATATGCAAACGTCAAGAGCTCATCGTCTTGGACAACAATAAGGCACGCGTCTCTCCCCGCCACGTGCGAGCCAATTTACATCGTGGAAAGATCACAGCTTTCTTGTAGGATGATATTTCCTGTTGTTAAATATGCATCGATGTCAGTGTATGGAATAATTGGTTTACAATCATTCGTTGAATTTCGTTATCGAGATGAAAAGTGTAATTTTTATTCCACTAGGTGTCATCACCGTGACCTATAGACGCTTGCAATAGCAGTGACGTAAGCATTCTGGAAGCCGATTCGGTAAAAATCTTAAGGAACAACTAGAAGAATTGGACTTAGTAGACATTTGAAAAGCTTGTCTAACTCCGGCCTGCATTCTAAGAAACCTACTCTAAATTTCCTTAAGCTTATACATATATACATAGCATCACCCCTGTTTCCCAAAGGGGTAGGCAGAGCAGGCTTTCCACTTGCTACGATTCTGACATATCACTTTCGCTCCTTATACTTTCATAAGTGTTTTCATACATGCTCTCCGATTAAGGGTACTCTTGACCTGACTTCTTATTCAAAAGATTTTCTATTTGGTCAACGTAAGTGCGACGCGGTCGACCCCTACCAGATTTCCCATTTACTCTCGCCTTGTAAATCTCTTTTTTTGGCTTAGAACCTTACTATAATCTATGACCTGTCACTTTTTCTTATCCAACGCTCTGAATGCAAAGTAAAGTGCCAAGATGAACACTCTGTCTGATTGTTTTCCTCTCTTTGAGTATCAAAGATAAGGTCTTTGATACTCAAAGAGAGGAAAACAAGCACGGGTGTTGTAAGTTTAACCCGAGCCCGTGCATCTATCTGTGTATGCATGTGCATCATATCTGTCTGTGTTATCGTAGCTTCTAAACGCTGATTTCATAAGTACTCTCTTGGTTTGGAAGCTGACGTGTTTGAGATGATTTATTACTGTAACGTAATTAACAGTTTTCATTGTTTATTTATGTTCTGATTCACCTATGTTTTTGCAACTAGTATACCTGTAGTGGACATTTCTTTTTATGCTACCTAAATTTTGTGAGCTGAAATGAGCTAAAGTATAATGTACACCTACCAAAATTGGATCAAAAGGAACTCATGTGGATAAATATTATTAAGTTAGTACCTTCAGTAAACTTATTTTTTTACATGTGAGACTAATATAGACTTTTCACCTCACCAAAACTAACGAGGAGATGAGCATGTCAAACTCGAACCGACTAAAACCACACAGCGTTGAGTACTCATTCATGACTGGTAATGGCCAGAACATTAATCAGCCCTGACCACCAAGCTTGGCGACGCATTTTTTTTTAAATATGAGGGAAAATCCTTATGGATGCTATGCCGGACTCCTACCGACAAAAAAACCTCACGTAACGCCCAACAGCCTATGGTTTGGAGTCCAGGGTAAGCCCTCGGAAGGATGTCCCAGAAATCCCAATAGATCACGGCCGCCACTGCGGCGACCCCTATACTTTGTTTAAGGGTCGCTTCCCTTACCTGAATACTGAATACCCCCTACCCCCATAGGGCGCATACGCGTTTACACTGAAAAGTATTGCGCCGCCAATACCTGAAGGCCACTTATTAGCTACTTTTATTCAGCCTCTACACAAAAGATAAGTAAGTACCTATAACCATCCTAGACTTTCTCAGCTAAGTATGCACTTAGTAATAGAAATGGAATGAATTGTTATATTCAGCTGTTATTATATTATAACTTCGATGGCCGCGGTGATAACTACACCGTTTAAGATATGCAAATAAAGAACTTTCATTTCACTATCGGAACAATGGTGATGCATTCACGGGGGTTTGTCTCGTTGACAGTGGAGATAGTAATATGATGAATAATAATTGTGTGAAAGCATGGCAATTTTCGACTTCACATTTTGTTATACCGTAACTGTGACCAATTTAGTTTGGATCTCTTTAAATAGCAGTAGGTAGTAACATAAACAAACCGTATTATATCAAAATTACTTTTACATGCTATTAAATTGTGACAATATATAAATTATAAGATAAATATGTGAAGAAAAAGAAAGAAGATATGAGAAGACATCGCGGCGGATTCATCTATGGGATAATTAAACGAGCAATTCACTTTGTTATTTATTATGTTATCTTCGAAGGGGTAGGCAGAGGCACATTGTATGACCACATTTTACTCCTTTGTCCCATGTAGTAAGCGGTGAGCCTATTATAATAACACGGAAACTCCTCAAATTGTTTACGGATAGGTTTTCTAGGAAAACGATGTATTTTACAAAGAAAACTCTTGTAACAATGCCATCTGGTAGGTTTTTAGCTAGTTTATTCAATGTGTAAAATTCGTCCCATTTTATTATACCTAAGTATAGAATAGTGAGCTAAAACCAAACTGTCTCCACAGTGACAGAATATAGCATCCCGACACTACTGACAGCCACGCCCCCTTCCTTCCACGTACAAGTGAGTTCGTTAATGAAGCTCAGCTAAATATTCATGAAACTAGTCATCGCGTACATACGAGTGCGCTCCCAAAACGGAGGTTCAGATTAAATGTGCACTATCTGCATAAGGAATTGATATACCCTAACTTCTAAAGTAACCAATCGCTAAGACAGCAACAACGACAATCGCTTGGCAATTATGTATATTGCACAGTTTCTACTGTCAACCGCAGTAGCTGAATATTTTATTTGTAACTGAAATATCGGGGCACTTTAAGATATCCCTACACGCAACGCCATCTGGCGAGTAGTAGTCGAACTATTACGACTCTACAAATCCTGTATCACGCGATGAAAATGCTCTCTCTTTACTATGATTTATGCAGAAGAACAAATAAATAGTAATACCAGACCCGGGATTCAAACTCGGGATCTCAACAGTCGTATTATACAATATTACCACTACGACACCGATTTAGTCTCATAAACATCTTACATTAGCCAAGAATCAACCCCGTAATCTCTGTAAAACAGGTCGTACACGTTACCAAAAGTATCACCCTAAAAAAGACAATGAAGATTTTTAATAATAAAATCTCTTGGAATCCTGTAGAGTTCCTATTGACTCTCGTACGCTAAGCAAGCCCGAAATTCCCAAATTACAATACAGATTTATTATACCTCCAAATAGTAATTGAGATAATCACAGCAATTAGCCGAACATACAGCGTTGGTTAATAAGTAACGTTGTCCTCTCGACAGTAGTGTTAGTTGAAAAATTTTGAATTTCTCTTAGTTTTAATGTCTTTTGAGCTGTAAGTATAAGTCTATAAATATACTTTAATAAACTCTTAACGTTGCATAAAAGTAGATTATAATTTTGAAAAGAAAATTAAGTAATTTAAAAACACCTTTAAAAAGTAAACAGCCGAACGGAGTTTGATAAAACGGGAAACTGCTGAATAACTTGCCTGAATAAAAGCGAATCCGAATTGGTTTATCCGTTGAAAACTTCATTTCATTTCATTCATTTCATTTATTTTATTTTGCAGAACATGGGTACAGATGATGTTAACAGGATAAAATATATCCTCATCTTTCATTCTTTTTACCCTCATCGTACTGTATCGAGTGGACGTGTAAATGGCTGTGAAATAATTATTGTGAAAAAAATACTGAGAAATAATTATACTTACTTAATTAAATATCGCAATGTCTAAACGTTGCCAAGCTTGTTGTGGAAAAGTGGTTAACGAACTAATAATGCAGTGCTCTGGAGTAAATTGTGAAAAAGTTTACGACCTGAGTTGTCTTGGAATAAGTGAGAATGAGTTTTTGGCGTTCTCATCGGAATATAAACATCAGTGGATCTGTCCGGAATGTGCCTGCTAAAAACCTAAGCGCATAAACTCTAACACTCCTGTCCGAGGTGTACCAGAGCAGAGGCAGGCATACCCATCTCCCGGCATCAACGTTGTTAGTCAGCGAGGAAGCCGCAGTAAGTACACCGAGGTGTCAACTAATATGTTAGAGACATTGTTGAATGAGTTCAGAGAATTTCGTACCGAGACTTTAAATCGGTTAGAAATTCAAGATAAAGAAATAAAAACCTTGAAACAAAAATGTTACTGCAATGGGTCTGTTTTGGAGGAGTTAAAAACAACAAAAATTTTGTTAGAGGGCATGGTAACATTATTAACGCAGCAATATCAGCAGATTCATAAAGTAGCGAGGAATGCTGAAATTGCTCATAAGTCGATCAATGACACATTACCATCAAAGAAGATTACAGATCCGATTTTATCTGACAATGTTGCTAACGTTTCAAAAATTCTACCACCTTCCCACCCAAACAAGAATTATAAATCTGAGGCCACGAAATCGGCGATTAAACCTAAGGATACATCAACAACTTGTAAAAATGTTGAGAAAGTGGATGCTATACAACCAAATATCCAATCACAAGTACAAACGGTGACTTTTAACCTGGACGATTCAAATAGTAATAATAATAGTAATGAGTGGACAACTGTTCAAAAAAATAAGCGTAAATCGCAATCGAAACAAATAAATAGAGGGCAAAATACAGGATACGAAATAAGGGCGACGGAAAAGAAAAAGCACGTACATGTGTGGCGATTAACAACTGACACTACGATTGAGAACTTGACAGCACACGTAAAACAGATTTGTGGGCATACTGTTCCCATAAAAATTGATAAAATTAATCATAAAACGCTGCGGGACTACTCTTCCTATATTATTTCTGTACCGGAGAGTAACTACGATAAACTGTGTCAACCAGAGGCGTGGCCCGTAAATGCACAGTTTAGTGAGTGGATTTGGTTTCGGAGACCTACAAGTAAACCAAATAATGAGAAATAGTATAGATATCTTTTACCAAAACGTCCGTGGACTGCGTACAAAGCTAAATATCTTCTATGAAAATATCGAACTAGCAACGGCAGATTTATTTGCTATCACGGAAACAGGCTGTAACGGATCCATACAAGATGCTGAGATAGTACCGCCAGGATATCATATACTACGTTGTGACAGAACCGATGGAAGAAAACAAGGAGGGGCGCTTCTCGTGGCCACACATAGATATGAGTTACGGAAAGTGAAGATACCAAGTGACGTCAATATCGATAACAGTGCGTTTGAATTAGTCAGTGCAACTGTTTATCTAAGAAACAGATTTTTATTTTTGTGTTGTGTTTTATATATATAAAACACAACATAATACTACGTAAACAAACGTAATATATTCACTTTCTTTACTACTAGGAGGTATATACCTCCTAGTAGTAAAGAAAGTGAATATATGTCATTATTTTCAATCTTGGAACGCCGTAGTATGAAATATAAACCGATGATAGTGTTAGGTGATTTTAATTTGTACTCGGCTGATAAAAATACAGTAAATTACTTTCAATATTTTACCACCTACCTACTGTGAATTTGTGCAGAAAAATGACATTCCTAATTGTAAAGATCGGCAATTGGATTTGGTGTTGACGTCGGTGTGTGGGGAAAGGGAGACAGTGCAAGTAGGCCGAGCCGATATGTCTCTTGTGCCGGTGGATGCGTACCACCCGCCTCTAGTGGTGTCTGCGCGTTTTGGTGCGTCGTCGTCGCTGTCGTCGTCTGCGCCGGACAGGGTGAGTTTTGAATATACTCCTCATTGGAACTATGCTAAAGCAGATTTCCATTCCTTATACTCAATGATAGCATCAGCTGATTGGAGCGTGTTGTTAACTAAACAACATCCGGAGGATGCCTTAAATAGCTTTTATACCAATTTTTATAGCATAATAAGTGCCTGTGTACTACAAAAAAATTATGATAAGCGAAAAGAAAGGTATAGTTACCCAGATTGGTACACTATAGACGTAATTAGGTGTATCCGATTAAAGGCAGCACTTCATAAGCGTTACAAAAAAAGTCAATCGTTGGAGGATTACAATCGTTTTGCCATGTGTAGGGCGGAGGTTAAAAATCTAATAAAAACAACTCACAATCAGTACACAGAACGGATACAAAATCGATTAAATAATGATCCCAAATCTTTCTGGAATTATATTAGATCTAAAAATAGGTTCCTAGGTTATAAGACTATAACAAAATCAGGTGTAGCATTATCCAAATCAGAGTGCGCGATGGAATTTGCAAAATATTTTCATTCCGTGTATTTAAGGGAGCCACCGAGCCTAGATGTAGCAGTGGCAGCTTCATCAGACCCAGGGAACAATCATAACGTCAATGTACCTTATTTGACACTAACAGAGGTAAACACGGCAATTAAGCACCTAAAGCCAAAACCATCGATGGGGCCAGATGGTATCCCGGCCTATGTGATCAAGGATTGCGGCAGCGTCCTGGGGGAGCCACTGTTGCATATATATAATTTGTGTCTACAAAAAGCTTACTTCCCGGAACGCTGGAAGTTTACGAGGGTAATCCCAATTCCTAAGACCGATGGGGGATCAGAGGTGAGCGGGTTCCGGCCAGTGGGAATTTTATCATCACCAGCTAAGGTACTGGAGTCGGCAATACAGCGGAGCTTACTACAGCAAATCTCGTCACAGCTATCGGACGCACAGCACGGGTTTAGATCTGAGCGGAACACAAACAGCAATTTACTTAACAGTATGATGTACATTCTTCCTCATGTAGATACTGGGGTGCAGGTAGATGCGGCCTACTTTGATTTTAAAAAGCTTTTGATTTGGTTAATAACGATGTCCTATTATCTAAATTGTCAACGGTGGGCTGCACTACCAATCTGCTACAGTTTTTCTCGAGTTACATGACAGGCAGACGGCAATTTGTAGAGTATGCAGGACACAAATCTAAGCCTTATGAAACTCTTAGTGGAGTAAGTCAAGGGAGTAATTTAGGACCATTAGAATTTATTATTATGATAAATGACTTGCCAAATGTAGTGAAGCATGCCAAGTGCTTATTATTTGCGGACGACTTGAAGCTACTTTTGGCAATTAAAGAGAGGGAGGACTGTGAACGACTCCAAGAAGATATTGGCAGAGTAGTGGAGTGGAGCTTACAGAATAAACTTCCATTCAATATTGAAAAGTGTTCCATTATCACATTCAGTAAATCTAGAGCACCTTTACATTATGACTACGTAATGAATGGAAGCCAAATAAAAAGGGTAAACAAAGTGAGAGATCTAGGTGTCCTACTAACCAATGACTTGACGTTTAAAGAACACAATGTCATAGTGAACGTCTGCAAAAATGCCTACAGAAGACTAGGTTTTGTACTGCGTAACGCACAAGGCTTTACTAATATAAGAGCCATCACTACATTGTACGACGCTCTAATTAGAAGTCAGCTAGAATGCAATGCGATAATTTGGGCTCCATATGAAGTTAAGTATACTACCATGCTGGAGCGTATACAAAATAAGTTTATGAGGTTCCTCTACCTCAGACTGTATGGAGTCTATCCGCTATACCCAAGGATGTATCCTACTCTGTTTGTACTAGGCATGGTGGGATACAACAAATTGGAAACTAGACGAGATCTGGCATTAGCACTGTATGTGGTTAGGGTGCTGCGGGGTTTCATATCAAATCCTGGAATTTTAGAATGGATAGGACTGAGAGTACCAGACAGGTATGTGTGGCGTAGACGGCGACCGCAGTTATTAGCTATTCCAACAGCAAAAACCAATTTGCTTGATAAAGCTCCTCTGACACGCACTTTGCGGGCATTGAATCTGGTTGCCGAGATTATAGACATTTTTCACTGTTCTTCTTGTGATTTTGTTACAGTAGCATTAAGAATTTTGTGTAATCTAAATTAAAGTTTAAGCGTACAACCTACACTGTTGCATTATGTTTAACCTGTAATAATAGTGTATTGTGTATGGAATAATTAAATAAATTATTAAATTGACATTTAAATTATTGAATTGACACTTGTATTTTTGAATAAGTGACATTTGTATTTTATAAATTGACATTAAAATAATTGAATTGACACTTGTATTTTTGAATTGATATTTGTATTAAGTTTTGACATTCGAATTATCGTAAATTAGAATTGACATTTGTATTTTATGAATTGACATTTACACTATTGCATTGACACTTGTGGTTTTAAATTGACATTTGTATTAGATTTTGACATTCGAATTATAGAATTGACATTATATTATATTGAATTGACATTGGGAATCACTGAATTGTTGTTGCTAATCAATATTAGTAGGTAGATACCTATCTCTAAATTATGAGTGGAATATTATTGTTAATCTAATTCACATTAATGTACTTTGGAGTTGTAAATATTTAGAATGGTGGTGGTAATATTGATGCATAAATTTGATAATGATTGATTGGATCTATGAAGAATGGTTTTTTTGTAGGGAGCTGTCGGAAATGTTTAATTTTAAATAATGAATATGTTGTGAATAGTTGGTTGCTTATAATATCGCATTGGTGTTTTACTGTAATGATATTATAACTGTGTTGAATAAATAAATAAATAAATTAATTAATATAATAAGTCACACCATATTTAGCTTACTAGCATGCAAAACATACAAACAATTAAATCATAAATCTCAAAATTAATTTACAATATTCTCTTAGCAATTAAAATTCAATAATAATACAATAATGGTCAATATTAATTTTTTTTCTCAATAGTCAAATAATCTCAATGGTCAATATTATGAAATAATCAATGTCAACATAAATAAAACATTACATTCTCAAACAATTTGTTCCATTTTGCAATAACTTATCCGATAAATAGCTAGTAAGCTAAAGAAGCGCTCGGTTGCCCCGCGGACTCAGTGTTCTGTAAACGATGACTGCAGTAAGCAACTTTCACTATGGCCGGTCCATGGACGGGTGACCATTCATGTGATCACTTTGTGACATTTATTTGAGCGTTTCCGTGCTTCGGAAGGCACGTTAAGTCGTTGGTCCCGGTTGCCAGTAAAATGGCAGTCGTTAAGCCAAGCTGAAGGCTTTATTTCAACAGCAGGCAGTCACAACCTGCGCCTGTCCATTTAAACACGGCAATACGGCTCACAACGTATTACGTGGGACAAATAATAAAAAGGTGAAATTTGGGTATATAATATGCCTCTGCCTACCCCTTCAGGGATAAAGTCGTGATGATGAACCTGAACCTTATCCGATAAATATTCATTCACAGAATAGTATGATTTTGACAGTAGAAGTTTTTTAAAACTTATGATATTCAGTAATGGCTAAAATTGAAGTCGGTAAATTATTATAAATTCGCGGTAGCATGCAGAATATCCTATTATTCAAGAAAGCAGTTTTACTTGGTGGCAGTCGTATCTTTAAATTATGTCTTTTACTATTTAGTTTATCAAATTCGACAATATTTTTTCTGGCAAAACACAACTTACACAGACACTCACCCATATATGTGACTGTCTGTAAACAGTCTTAAAAAGGATCTTGTCAGACAATTCAGATATTCTTATCTTTTTGGGAGAAGATTTGGAACAGGAACAGGCTGACCTTCAGAATCTTTCCCTGAAACTTATAATTCAGTAAGCAAGTTCAAACGCTTGTAGGTGAGGCTGACTTGCTGTCCGGAGGATCTTGAGGTGAAACGTATGCCCGTGCCAACCTTGTTTATTTTTTCATGCTCTATTTTACAAAAATATCCCCAACAAACAAAAAACACCCGTTATCTGTAGAGTGTAAATTCCTGATTGTAACTCTTTTTCAACAATAATTTCACATAAATAAAACCGGCCAAGTGCGAGTCAGACTTCAGAGTTCAGAGGGTTCCGAACCAAAAAACAACAAAAAGGCTTATTTGTTGCATGGGAGCCCCCCTTTTTTTATTTTTTTTATTTGACGTGAGGGAAAATCCTTCATGGATGCTATTCCGGACTTCTAACGACTAAAAAACCTCACGTAACGCCTAACAGCCTACGGTTGGGAGCCCCGTGTTCGGAAAGATGTTTTAACTAGATTTATTTTTTATTTAAATAGACTGCTCGATATTCTGTGAGTATTTCAAACGGTTACTGGTTGCCCTTATATCATAATATCACTACATATTATAAAACAAGTATTGCTCTATGGTGTTTGTTAACCACAGAGCAACGCGCGCCTTAGACAGGCAGTCTGTCACATATAGATCCTCTACGGTAGGTACAGTATGTATTTCTCTATGTTTAATTTCATTTTCAGAATATTGATGACATTTGAATGATGTCATTATTAACACGATAAGTCTACAACATCGGTGCATGTAATTGTATTGTGTGTTTGTACGTAAATTGTATAAACTGGAAAAAAATGACAAAATATGGGCTCTTTGTTTTTTATTTCCTATGAAATTGCTATCTTTGAAATATTATAATTACCTAAAGTCAAGTGCTGGAAGCGATGTTAACTTTTTAAAGAAAAAATATTTATGATGAAAGTCGAAAAATAAATTAGTATGTGACCCGTTTAAAGTTCAATCATGGCGACACGAAATTAATTTTCTTCCGCAATATTTGACTTTGCTATACCTCCTAAAGTATTCATTTAATTTGCATGGTGTAAAGGGAAGAAATAATCTTGATTACATGTTTGCCAACATGCCAACTAACGTATTTAAATTGAGAAGGATACCTTATTACCTAATATATAAGATAAAATGGCGAAAAAACACGTTTGTTGTATGGGAGCTCCCCTATAATATTATTATGTTTTTGTTTTTAGTATTTGTTGTTATAGCGGCAACAAAAACACACAATCTGTGAAAATTTCAACTCTCTAGCTATCACCGTTCATGAGATACAGCCTCCTGACGGACAGACAGACAGACAGCCAGACAGACGGACAGCGAAGTCTCATGAATAGGGTCCCGTTCTTTACCCTTTGGGTACGGAACCCTAAAAAGAGTAAGAGTACTTAATTTCTTCTCTAAGCTAATGGTTATGTAATACCTGCTTAATAGATGCACTATTTCAGTAAAGTATGATGAAAAAATATTAAAGAAATTGATGTCAATTCAAACATATTTGAAAACCTGATTTCATTTTGAAAGCTCTAACTTTATAAGCCTATACATTTTCTGGATTACAAAGTACAGATTGAAGACTATACTCAGAATAAGCACTCAAGATTGCAAATCAGTGCAGGGGTCGCTCGCTGACTTGAATGACTCATAAACACCTTGATTTACTGAACACGCCTGGAGATTTGTAGTGTATTAATTCCAATGTCATCGTTCGGAGATAGTACCGCGCCACACTATAGCACGTCGTAGAAACGTTTTAGACTCAATTAAACAAAGTTATTAGTATGGACAGGCGAGTCGCGTGCTCTACATCACACACGTCTAAACGTTATGGCCGTGTTTGAGTGAGCCGACGTAACTAATCGTTAAATCACGGGTGGCACCGGCTGACCGGCACCGACTCTCGCGATCAACATAAAACCTCTTATCTATATTATCTTATTGAAAAACGAACTCGAGTAGGTAATACATCTATAAAAGTGACAGTATTTATGACCTTGATTTATGACTTAAATAGTTGTACGTGTCGCATTTTTATGTTATCCATCGTAAATATAATACATACTACGTCTCGGTGATATCGTCAATGTATGTCACATGATGTATTAAAAATGTCAACTTTGGGGTCTTGGTGCTGCTTTGATTCCCTGCTAGGGGCAGCTGTGGTATGGCATAAGAAACGGACTATGTTCTCAGTTTCAAAATCGAAGTAATTTTATTAGGTACGAAAAATTTGGATACTAATTACTTTAAAAAGTCATCCGTCAAAAGTGTCGTACGAGTATCTTGACGACAAGTACACTCGAGAGCAATGAATCCGGGTCACTTAAAGAATCCTAAAAATCTCGGAAACTAAAAATGCTAGGTTAATGCAATAAATTGTATTTAATAGACAATGTAATACTCCTTAAATGAAGGTATTAAAACTTCTTAGTTATTGTAAAGTTATATCATAAAAAAAACAATTTTGAAAAAGGGCCACTTTCGAAGATGGAACTACGAAATTACAGCATTTGGTGTTGCTTTTGTTTGTAATCTGTCATTTATGTGGGTACATAAACCATGTTGATAGTGCTCTATATTCATTAATCAAGCTGAAATTATGTCGCTTACGCCTGAAGAATGCACCAGAATACTTACAATGCTGGAAACCGGCCGGAGTCAGCGCGATACAGCCAGGACTGTCGGTGTGTCGCTGTCAACAGTACAAAGAGTTCTCCGACGTTACGAAGAAACTGGTTCTAACCTACGCAGACCAGGAACGGGCAGAACCAGGTGTACCACAGCACGAGAAGACCGATACTTGGTGAACACCATGCTTCGAAATCGCTTTCTCACAGGAACTGAACTCACCAATCAGTTTCGACGCCTCGGAGGAAGTAACCCAAGTGCATGGACAGTAAGACGTCGGCATGCTGAATCTAACTTAAAACCCCTTAGACCTGCAAACGGCCCTAAACTGGAGCGTGGGCATCGTATTTCGAGACTAAGGTATGCCCAGAGCCACATAAATTGGAGTATTAAAGATTGGTCAAAAGTTATGTTCTCCGAAGAATCAAAATTTATGCTCTACAAGCACGATGGAAGACACAGAGTGTATCGAAGACCAGGGGAAAGATTCAAGCAAGCATGCATCGAAGAAAAAGTAGCCTACGGTGGTGGGTCTGTACTTGTGTGGGCCGGAATTTCTTCTGAGAGTCGCACAGAGCTGGTGATTATAGAAAACGGCTCTTTAACTAGCGTAAGATATGTGGAAGAAATCCTCAATGATCACGTTGGTCCATTTATGGTCAATTTAGGTGAGGATGCTATATTTATGCATGACAATGCCCGACCTCATACAGGTAGGATTGTGAATGACTACCTTCAAGAGATGAACATTACTCGTATGGAGTGGCCAGCGCGCAGCCCGGATATCAACCCGATCGAGCATGCTTGGGACGAGCTAGGCAGATGCGTAAAACAACGAAACCCTCCCCCAATCACGCTTCGTGAGCTCAAAATTGCTCTCAGAGGAATGGGAGAATATTCCCCAAAATCGTATAAGGAACTTGGTGTACAGCATGCCAAACCGCGTAAACGCAGTAATGGAAGCACGAAGAGGCAATACGAAGTATTAAAATTCAAGAAAATCGTAATAAAGTTCAAAAATTTCATGTTTCCTATTTTTGTTTTAAGGAGAGATCGGCAGTTTTTTCTTTATGTAATTTTGTGTTAATAAAATGTATGGTGACTCATATTTTTTTTACTTTCATTTAAGGAGTATTACATTGTCTATTAAATACAATTTATTGCATTAACCTATCATTTTTAGTTTCCGAGATTTTTAACATTCTTTAAGTGACCCGGATTCATTGCTCTCGAGTGTATTTGTAGTTAACGACATAATGATTGCATGGTATAAAATATCCTATAGTACATACAAAACTCAAGCCCTAAAGCCTCGCAAATCAAATCGAACATATCGCTCATATTAATTTTATTACTATTATAGGCCAAGCCGCAAATCAACGATTGTAAATGCAAACATTGTAAGGGTCGTATGTCCATACAACGGTACATACATACACTCGTATCGGATGTTCTGATTTCTTTTTATACCGCAAAAAGGAAACTCAAACCTGAATTATCAATCGATGTACAATTTTTAAAGCCAGCTAGGTATTGTACATTTACGATGGGTTTTATTGTACAGTGATAAAATCAAATAAATTGGTATATGAAGCCACCCTGTAAGAAATTGACGAAAATCATGCCATCAGTGCCAATTTATTAAAAGACTTTAGATACTGGCAATGCACTCTATGAGTATTTGATAAGGAAACTACAGCACTAGGTATCCTCACTTCTGTCTAACAGATAGAGAATTCAGGTCCTACAAAAAAAAAATAAAGGAATAATCTGTGGCGTAGTCGGTAGTGATACCGCCTGCAGCGCTGGAGGTCCTGGGTTCGATTCCTGGGTCGGTCCAAGTATTTGTGTGATCCACTAATGTTTGTTTCGGAGTTTGGGTGTAATCTCTGTATAATATGTATGTATTTATAAGTATATAAGTATGTATATCAGTCGTCTATATCCCATAGCACAAGCTTATATTGGCTTAATTTGGGCTAAATGATGTTGTGTGTGAATGTCCACAAATATTTAATTTATTTATTTGTAGCGACATCCTTCAGAGGGCTTACCTAGAACTCCCTGCCGTAGATAGAGATGGTGCACCATGTGGTTTTAATTGGTAAGAGACATAACATACATTAAGAATTTCCACACGTAAAAAAAACTATACTTGACTGATCACGCCAATTTCATTTTGGATTTGCACGCTTACACCCAAAGCATCACGTCTATTACTGAAAGTTTAGACTTACTATTGATTTTCACGCTGTAGCAAGTTTTACCTAAAGTATACTCCAGTTGCGATCAATTTATTTTATCTTGATGAAGCGTTTAACATTTTTATACGATGCTATGAATCAGTCAATCTTCGATAATGAACAGGGTACACTAAGAAACTTTCCATCGTACGTGCAATGAGTACATAATTAATGCAGTGGATGCCCTCCTAAATTTTGCACTGACTGATTTATAGGACATTGATGAAATACGAAGGTATTTTCCTTTACATAAACTTCAGTGTAAGTACTACATCAGAAATCAATCATATCCCCATTGTTGTAACATTAACATGGAAGGATTAGTAATGTTAGCTCTACTATTTGGGTACCTGGACAGTTGTCTTCGCCGAAGACTATCGGCCTCCATTACCGGGGGCCTGAGAACGGTGAGAGGGTCGGTTACCGTCCTTACAGAAGCAGGCCCATGACGACAGCGTGACGTGAGAAATTCTCACACACCCCCCTTAGAAGCGGGATCACACCCGAAACCCCCCAAAGACGCAGCATAGCACCCGAACCACCCCCTGGGTGAGGACGCAATGGCGGCCGTGGGTCTGTTGGGAGTCCTGGGACATCCTTCCGAGGGCTTACTCGGGACTCCCAACCATAGGCTGTTGGGCGTAACGTGAGGTTTTTTCACGATAACGCTATAGCCACCTCACGCCGCAAGCTACCAGAATCTAAAGTGCTTACCAATTCGTTCTGACCAGAGCAGTGCATTGTTAGTAGAGGCTCATTAGCTCTATTCTATATCAAGAAAACTGTTGTTTCATCAGTACCTAACGAATTATGCAATGTTTTCTCTTTGTACAACTTTACATATGAGCATCCTCATATGACGTGACGCAACCCACTTACGTTAAATATCAATGGATGCGTAGTTATATTTCTTCCACGAATAAAAATATGAGCATAAATTAATATACATATTTTCCCTTTAATAACTGTGATGTATTGTGATCGATGATAGTATTATATCACAAACTCATGCTTATAATTATTCAAAAGAAGTCATTACTGAGTCTGACATGTCTGAACATTGTATGGCAAATTTTAAGGTAAAGCAGTGAACAATGGCGATATGTGAAACTTAAATACCAATGGTGAAGGTCCCTGGAAGTCAGACATTCGTTAGCTCCGTCGATGGCTTCGTTCGATATTAGAATATTTGTTAGTTATTCAAAAATGTTCGCCCTCGTTATTGAGTGTCTGCGGCGTGAGCTATTATTGCTAGTTGCTCGAGGAATTCAGTTACAGCGCTATTGATCGACATCTATTTGGGTTCCCAACTTAAGAACAGAGCAAACACCCATTATTATATTAGCCTGTAATAAAAACGAGTCGTGAACTCTGTCCATCGTAGTTTAGTTAAACCGTTACAAAGATCACGGTCAATCGTACTACTAGCTCGCTTTTAAACTATATTGCGTTAGGTGCCTTTCTAAATTTTCTAAATTATTGATTTTTCATGATCGGAACACAATAAAAGTAATCATCATGAGGTCAGGGTGATATCGTTTGTAAATAAGTCACGATTTGGAGACTTACGTCCACTTAGAGTATCTTTTTGTGTCACTTAGGCAGCATACGAGCAATCTGTTGACCTAAAGGTGAAGACCTATCATTCAGTCTCTAAACGATTGTAAGACTAGTAGTCTATAGTCAGATACACGTTCTTGGTTCATCGCAGCCCACTTTATTCTAAACGTTTTTCTTAAAAAGTAAGCAAGAGCTATAGAGAATATTGATAATAATTAACAGACAATAGCAAAGCAGCAGTGAAATCTCGAAGGACATTTTCACCAGAAATACTAGCCAATGTGTAGTTATAATATGTGTGTATTATAAGCTCTTCTATGCATTTGTGAAATTTAGTTTTGATATTTTAATAAATAATTAATAAATAAATAAATATTCACGGACATTTCAGACAACTCTATCTGATCCCAAAGTAAGCTAGGAATAACCTGCTTGTGTTATGGGTATCAGACCACGAATATTAATACTTATATACTTTTTTTTAAATACATACCATATTATACACAGAAACAGCCAGACTCTTGAGACAAACATTTATGGGTCACACAAATATTTGTCTCCGGTGGGAATCGAACCCACGACCTCCAGCGCCGCAGGCGGTATCAATACCTACTGCGCCACAGAGGCAGTCTGCATATTTAGGTATTATGTGTATACCTATAGCTAACATTGTAGGGTAGTCAATCAAGCAAGGAAGGTAGGTACAGAGAATAGAGATCGAATAGTGCACGGCGTCTTTTAATCCCTGAAACAAGTTCATAATGTTAAATATGAGCATAGTATAGTATAATTGTAGCAAAAAATTTTGAGGGAAAAGAAGTACTAAGTAAATATGTTTATTTATTAGACTGCTTTAAATGCAAAACGATGCATTAGAATAATTTTTAATTCTAATCAAAAATAATTCTAAATCTAATTGGAAAAAGTTATACCAAAGTTGAAGGCCTTATGGGTGGCTTGAAAAATTTCAACTGCGGGTCTTCATGACCTGCGTCAGTCCATTTCAACACGGTAATAGGCTCTCCACCTATTACGTGGGACATAAAACTATTAGGTGAAATTTGGGCGATGCTCTGCCTAACGGGGATAAAGGCGTGACTATATGTATGTATGAATTACTTCTTTCTAATACATTTTAGGTACATTTCTGAGTAGGTACAAGATATCAACCCAGTTCATAACAAACGCAACCTTACAATATGTTTATCCGCACTTCTCGACGCAACAGAAGTGCTACAATAAATATAGTTCGATGCTAGTATCTTGTCACTATTAAAATGATTCAAGGATTATTTTTACGAGTGTCAGTAGGCATTAAGTGCAGGTCTACCATGTTTATGGTCGCGTAGATTCAGATTAGGTGTCATTAGTAGTGCGTAAGGCTGAATCGCGCGAGGTATGTTATTGATGTTAGTATCAAACGACAATGTTGCTCCAATACCGACTCGGAAAATTTTATGATAGGTATAATATCGTGAAATAAAACTCTGCGTTTTATAAATTTCCTTATAGTTTTATTACTGCAACTGGATTCCTACTCGCTTATAATATTCAAATTCTTTCCATGTAATGCTATACAAATTATTCCTTATCCTCCCACATTTTCTAATTCCTCCTGACAACGTCTTTTTCTTTGACAACGCCAACCCCCTTAGCTTTTATTTTTCCTCATCCCCTTCACATTCCAAAATCAAACCTGTTTTATTCATAACTTCAACGACTCACTGCCTTCTATATTCACTGTGTTACCAGTGTAAATCAAGAAAATATTAACAAAACAGAAAATATAACATTCGTCCATCCTGAACTCGTGCATGTCCTCATGCATGATGACGGAAAACCTAACATTCGGTCAGTTGAGTCGCAAAAATTTTGACTTTACATGATCTCGAGTCGTTAAAAAAAAATGCGTAATGTACATTATATTTCTTTACCGAAATCAAAATAATCATTAACTACCTATTAATATTATTCTGAGTGAATATATGTATATATTCTGAATGAGTTCAATTCGTAAACCCATCAATTCTTACGAACTGGACGCACCCTTTATACTTTGGTATTAAACATCTCACCAACCTTGTCATGAACCCATCCATTCTCATAACATGGCAAGCGAATAAACAAATTGTGAACCCATCAATTCTCACAATTATGTTAATGTTCCATACTCATTATATAATGATATACATACAGTACACAGATACATTTATATAACTCAAGAAAAATCTAAATCTTCATCAACTATCTTATTTTAAGTACTATTCTAACAAACTTCAATTTGCAAACCCATCAATTGTTAAGAACTAGACAAATTCTGTTTACCTTAGTATGGGACATCTCACCAACCTTGCCATGAACCCATCCATTCTCATGACATGGTAAGCGAATAAACAAATTGTGAACCCATCAATTCTCACAATTATGTCAATGTAGGTTCCATACTAAACTTTATATGCCAAAATTATCTCACAAAATATTATTGACAAGTCCAGTTCACAAAACCCTTTTCAATTGTTAAATACTGAACTCTTACAAATTTCACATAAACGCCTTCGTCAACCTTGTCGCGAACCCATCCATTCTCACAACAAGGAGGTCCGGCGTGAAACACTACGAACCAATATATTCTTACAATCATGTTGTACTCGAAAACAATAATAAATTAATCTTTTTACATCTTAACATCATTATTCCAAACACTAGACTATAAAAACATTATAGTTTACATTATACTCAAAAATTACGTCTATTTAATTATCAATAAATCATTATTAGGATCCACTGTCATTCCCTTCGTCACTATCGTAAGCACTCGCAAACTACTACTTGTACTTAACGAATATTATTCTGGTCCCCATTTAAATAACGATATAATTTATTATCTTTAACAAGAAAGTTATCACGTATATATTTTAAGCCATTTGCGTCTATACCCGTAGTTAGAATGTCTTTAATCCTACACAACTCAGAATCTCTCAATTGCAGAGTGTGCAACCAGTCTTCACTGCTGATTGTCATAACCGACGGATATAGATCTAAAACCTTGGAAGTTTGCGCTTTCTTTATTATTAGGATAACAATCCTCGGTTCTGTGTCCTAACTTGTTACATGTGCTGCACTTGACAATAGGTTTGGGACATTTCAAAAACGGGTGGCCCTTTTCTTTGCAGTTGTAACAAAATAAAGAGCTTCCCGTTGCCTGCGCATTACCACTCCTACCATCTTTGTAATTGTTAGTACTTGATAAATTTGCGTCCCTTCCCAACTTCAATTTATAATCAGCCTTAGTGGTTTCAAAAGAGGTACTATTGCTTACTTCTTTACTACTAATTAGAAATTGTAGCATATCCTCAGGTTTATTACAACGTAATGTGGTAGCGCTAGACTTTAATGTCTTATCGGTAAGGCCATGGATAATACATTCTACTGCCCGCTTTCCTTCAATGTTGCACTGGTTCAATAAAGCCAGTTTTTCGTAGAAGTAAACTTCAATAGGTTCATTTAGTCCACTCTTACGTTTCAGCATATCCTCCAGTGTTTGGCCATAATTTCGTCCGCATGGAAAGGCACTCAGTAACTTTTCCTGCCACTCGGCCCAATTGAAAAGAATCGACGGCAAGCTTTCGTACCAAGTTTTGGCCAAACCCTGAAGCTTTTGCATGCCGAAATGTATAGTGGTCTTGTCGTCCCAGCCATAAACGGTTGCACATTCATTGACCTTTTTAAGCCAAACATCTATGCGCTGATTTTTTTTTGACGGGTCAAAATCCGGTAACATATTTTTATGATTGTGAGAAGTGTGAATTGGTGCAACAGACGTCGATGGCTGTGACTGCATACTTTTCATTGACTTTAGAATGTTAAATACATCTTGAGTAGAAAATGAAGGTGATGGTTCATCTATTCTACTCCTTTGTCTCACGGGACCATCGTCATTTTCACCAGTAACTGATTGTCTCTTTATAAACTGCAAGTCATTGCTGACGGTAGATGCACCCTGCGCAAAATGACGGTGGCCTCGAATAACTGACCCACTATGATCGCTTACGGTACGCCGCTGTCGATTGCGTTCTTTATTCAGATCTTCTTCTATCTGCTGAAGCCTCGCGCGCTCGCGTTCCAGCTGCCTCTCAATAGCGCGCACGCTGCTTGACTCACGGGGACTGCTCAGTCTCCTCAAGCGACTACAACGGGAACCGCTGCTGCGACGGGTGCGACTGCGGCTCCGTCTGTTTCCATCCCTTGATCGCTGAGTTTGTGACTCACCGCGATATGGCGTTACCAAACGCCGATGTTGAGAGCTACTCTCGCGTTCCATTTTATCTGAAACTCAAGGCATACCAACTATGTACGTGTTCGTTTATATTACGGCGATGCTGTACGGTACAGAAAAGATGCATCACGACTTGTAACCCTATTTATTGTTTAGCCCACAACGGCAAAATGAACAAAGAAACGCGTGTAAAACTCCATTATAGTCGTAGCTTGATAGTCAATGCCGCCAACAATAATATGCAGGGAAAAACCTCGCAACATTAATACAGCATCAATTGACCAGTTTTAAGATAACGTGTCTTGTCTGTTACTTTGAATTTCATTTAATCATTACGTGGGTAATGCCTTCTGCTTACCCCTTCAAGCACCATATCTTGCTAATGACTCATATCGAATATTAATAGCTATTGCAACTAATGATATAATCCTCTAACCATTAAAAAATTGTATAAGAAGCTACAACATAGGTACCATCAGCCTAAAAAAAAAGTCATCAATCAAACGACATGCACAACGACTGAATTAGGTTGAAATCACAAATTAATTTATTACTCGCAGTTTCAAAACTGAGAATAAATATAATTGATAATCGCCCTCATAAGTTGCAAGAACACTCCCAAAAATAATACACAATCCGTTAAAATAATTTTCAAAGAACCAGACTCTTAGAATAAAGTAGGTACTTACCACTTCTGAAATGAAATAAAACTCTGCGTTTTATAAATTTCCTTATAGTTTTATTACTGCAACTGGATTCCTACTCGCTTATAATATTCAAATTCTTTCCATGTAATGCTATACAAATTATTCCTTATCCTCCCACATTTTCTAATTCCTCCTGACAACGTCTTTTTCTTTGACAACGCCAACCCCCTTAGCTTTTATTTTTCCTCATCCCCTTCACATTCCAAAATCAAACCTGTTTTATTCATAACTTCAACGACTCACTGCCTTCTATATTCACTGTGTTACCAGTGTAAATCAAGAAAATATTAACAAAACAGAAAATATAACAATCGTCAATATGTAGTTAAAACTTATTTTTTCTTTTTTTGTAAATATTTGTGAATATTCTCACACAACGTCAAGCTAATAAAGCTTGTGCTATGGAATCTAGGCGACTGATAAACATACTTCTATATTTCTCAATACGTACATATTTTAGATAATTTACACCCAGACACAGAACAAATCAATGTGCTCATTACACTAAGAGATTTGTCCTGGGTGAGAATCGAACACACGACCTCCGAATCCGTAGTAAGGCTAGACCATTGGACCACGAGGCCAGTCAACACCACTATCTATAATGTTTTTTAAAGTAAAACCGACTTCAAACAAAAACAGAAAAAATAAATTTACCAAATAATATATTTATTTTGATTTTTTAGTTATTATTAAATATCATATTCAAGTCGGCGCCAAGTAAGCTCATGTTTAGGATGGTATTATTAATGACACTGACTAAAATATAATCTATACTTATAATAAATCTGTAGAACTGAAAATTCTGTACAATGAAAACATAAAAAAAAAATGGCAGGGGGTGTTACTAGACCGACACCGAACCCAAAAATGTGATTAAAAAATTTTTTGTCTGTTTGTCTTTTTCTAATTAGATTTAGAATTATTTTGTCTGTTTGTTCAGGCATCACGAAAAAACTACCGGTTCGATTACGATGAAACTTGGTATAATTATTCTTTAATATCCTGGGCACCACACTGGGTACTTTTTACCTCGGAAAAGTATACTTATTATAAAATAATAAACGAACTTAAGTCGTATAAAGTTATTATCAATTACTAGCTGACCCGCGCAACTTCGTTTGCGCCACATGAGAGAGAGTATTCCCTGTTCCCGTCGCATTTACTCCCGTCGCGTTGCGTTTACTCCCGTAGCGTCTCGTCGAAGCTCTCAAAAGGAATAACTTTTCCCCCGTTTTTGAAACATTTACTATTACTGCTCCGCTCCTATTCGTTGTAGCGTGATGCTATATAGCCTATAACACTCCACAATAACATAGCTTTCTATTGGTGAAAGAATTTTTAAAATCGGTTCAGTAGATCCCGAGATTACCCCTTACAATTTAACAAACACACAAACTTTACTTCTTTATAATATTATTATTAGTATTAGTATTAGTATTAGTATTAGTATAGATAGCTTAAACAGATAATAGTACGATGATGAAATTCAGCATGAGCGTTGTTTGTTATAATTCGAAATAAGTAATTTTACCGTTTTAGCAAATTCCCCCTCTAAAGGTATAAAAAAGGAGGGTGACGTTTGTATGGGACAACGAGATTCCTTGGTCCGATCTACTTAAAATTTGGCATATAGAATTATTAACATAATTGATGGAAGACGTGTTCCTTATTTTATTGAAATTTATACGTTATCGACCTAAAAAGGGAATGTAAATTATTTTGGAGCTGATTTTCTCCGGAGTTGATATCAATACTCCTTAAATACTCTTATTTTTTATTTAAATCACTTTTTATTTTGACACATTTGTGGAAGTTCAAACCACTTGACATTGTCATTTGCATGATTTTGCTTTAAAGTACTATCGCAAATATTATTGTTATTTTTTTTAAATTTTGTAAAACAATAAATATCTAAATATGTGAAAGAAAAAGAAAAATCGAAGAAGGCTAGCCAGGAACAATGAAAGACCACGCTTCAGGTAGTGTCCACTGTGCATTAGAATGAAAGATTGTCAGCAGCCCTAAGCGACTGGTCATGGAAGGTATGAACTTTATTCTGTAGTGCTGGCTGCTTTCGGTGCAGGACACAGACTCACTAAGTCTTTGTAATATACGGGAATGGCCTCTACGAAGATTACATTTGACAAGTAAAAAAAGACATTAAAATGAACATGAATGCTTAGCAGATGAAATTTACATGGTTATTAAGTTAACAGGTCTTGGTTGGACCATCTGTATAATGAGGACAAAGTCTACCGTAGTTCGGTTTTACCATACGTCGTAGGCTTACGGTATGAGTGGGACTACCTGAAGAAGGAACTAAGTTACGATGTCAATTGCTTAGAAGAGAAGTTGAGTCAAGTTGTAGTCTAGCCAATGAATTAATTAATTAATATTTAATAAATAAATTTACATAACTCATATAATATGTATTATGAATTTGTTAATAAGAAATCTATCTATCTAACTCTTTCACGCTGTAACGGCTGAACAGATCTGGCTGAAACTTGGTACCTACAGAGATAGGTTAGAGACAGTGTAGGAACCAAATTTCACGCAGGCGAAGCTGCGGGCATCAGCTAGTATTTAATAAAATCTGATAAATCAAAATACATTATATTACCTTCTTGGTGCTAAGATAATTTTATTTTTCAGTTTTTGTTTGAAGTCGGTTTAATTTTGTTAAAAAAAACGTCATTATTCAAAGTGACAGGCGGGCTGAAATATCCATCTAAACATTGTAAAGTTCTTATCATTACAAATCAATCAAGCCCAAACACAAGGTAACTGCTGTAAATCGTCAAGGAATTCCCTCGACTGCCTTTCGGCTCCATCATCAGATCGACTCCAGACCCTCATTAAATTGTAGTGCTATAAAACACATAATTAAAAGTTAAAATTCGCACTAGTAGTCACTACAATTTTCGGTGGCTGCCTTCGATTTCTCCTGGATCCCATCATCAGATCCTAACTTGGTGAAAATGGGATCACCTCAGAAGTGAATTCTACCTAACAAATAAACCGTTTTTGAAAATCATCTATAATTGATAGACTATAAGATAAGAAGTTCTATAGCTTCATCATCACAGCAAGAGCATCAGATGTTGTTTTAAGCATACCTGACAGGCATCACGTTAGCCCTACATGCTACTAAGTAGTTTTCATCGACTAATTGCGGACTGTCTCCAAACTCCTAACCGTTAAGGAGTTTTATAGTTTCATCATCGATAGCACAGCAGCATCATATATGTTGACACCCTGAAGTGAATATCTGAGTAAGACATGATTACGTAACAAAAGCACCATACGGGCATTCAATTTCGGTGATGGCCCTCCATTTCTCTTAGATCCCATCATCAGATCCTGACGTGGTGGAAAATAGGACCACCTCAGAAGTGAACTCTATCCAACAAAAAACTAATTTGAAATCTGTGTATAATTGACGGAAATATCGTTGGAATTTTGAATTCTTTGTACGTATGTGTTTGTTTGTGCGGAGTTCACGCTAAGTCCAGCAAATTTTGAAACTCTATTGAAGGTGGGTTTTTCAGCTGATTGTTTTATCAAAATCGGTTCAGCCGAAATGTAGAATGAGTTCGAACTTTGATCTACTATTAGGCTTGCAGTACGTTGAAGTAGTCAGAGTTATGTGTATTTGGAATGATAAATGACTGTGTCAAAACATCAGTCCTGCGATTAGCATAGGACACAGAACTGAATAATATTCAAAACAGAACATTCCTCAGATTGTTTTCACTTCTTTTGTCAACAAGTAGCCATGGAATTCCAATTCTAGATTCCATAACTTTACTAAATATAGAACTAAATTGTTTACTTACGAGGTGACACATTCATAGTTTTTGGTCACGAGTATTCTTGTTTATTTACAGCTAGCTGATGTCCGAAATTTTACACGTGTGAAGAACGCTCAAGAAAATTTGTCAAAAAATGTACAACCGGTACAAAGGCCGTTTTGGATTGTTTTATGGTGTCATTTATTATTCATACATACACACATACATACGTATGATCACGCCTTTATCCCCGAAGGGGTAAGCACAGAGATTATTATATGCCCACAAATCACCTTTTTGGAATTTCTCCCACGTTATAGGTGGTGAGCCGTATTGCAAGGCGCAGGTTGTAACTGCCTGCTGATGAAATTTTTCAAGCCCCCTATAAAGGATAAAGGCCTTCAAATTGACTTAACGACTGCCACCCGGGACCAACGGTTTAACTTGCCTCCCGAAGCACAGAAACGCTCAAATAAATGTCACAAAGTGGTCACATGGATGGTCACAAATCCAAGGACCGGCCATAGTGAAAGTTGCTTACTGCAGCGATCGTTTACAGAACACTGAGTCCGCGGGACCACGAACGATTTTTTATTCATCTTTTCTAAACATCCGGGGAACCCCGACTTCAAAGCTTTGTATACCGGGACCCTCTTTCCTACTTTCCTCCCTCCACTTTACAAGTTTTTAAGCATCCCTAGTAGTGCCTTTAATTGATTTATTATTGTACCTACATCACGTTCAAAAATTTCCAAATTATTATTCTTTCCGTGAGTGCAGACCTGGGAGCAGGTCCATGACGGCGGCGTACAGTGCTTCGCGTTTGTCATCTCAAACGGGGATTACTAAACGCACTTTTCAGGTAGTGGTCGTTAGGTAAAGTTGGCAGCCCCGGCTATCCGGGCCCTGAGGACATAAGGCACAGAAGCACCGTGCAGTTTTAGTCAACATAAATGCGTCGTTTCATACCCATCCCTCAATCGGATTTTGTGAGAAAATAAGAAATACGAGTAATGTAAAAACATTTTTACCTTAACGATTTTAGTATAGTAAGTATAAGAATCGAAATGAGTTGAGTAGTAAACAAGGCAGAAAATGTGCCTAAAATCGTAAGGTCAGATATAGGTAGTAGGTTTTATTACTTACATCTTCTTCTGGGCTAAAAGTTTTGATTTTAATGTAAATGAAAATTTCTATACTATTGGCAAAGTGTGCTATCCGCATTATAGGTATAATACGGAGAAAGCAGTGCACATTGAAGCTAGCCGCGAACTCGACACGTGTCGATAGTTGTTAATTAGTGTAGGGTGTCAGGAGCAACTGCGACCGCTAGTCGGTGGTCAGACCGCAGTCTACAACGGTTACCTGCGGCTGCCACAAGCCGGAACGTAACTTACACCAGTATTGCTCACGCGCTTCAACTATACCGTCTTCCTGAAAATAACTTGACATTTTCATACTTTGTATGCCGCTCTACATACTTTGAAGCGCCTCGCTCGTGGAGCCTTTCTCAGTGTCCTGTTAGTATTGAGATAGTGGTGATCGTTTGAAGCATTTCCTTTTACGCACGGTCCGTGATTTTAAATCAAGTTGAAGGCTCATACGGTGCGGGGTCGGAACGTGGATCAACTTTTATTTTTTTCTTCCTGACTGTATGTAGTCAGGAAACCTGGTGTACCCTCGGAAGGAAATCCCAGAGATCCTGACGGGCACTGGTCGCCGGGCATCGCCAACGGCTTTTTGTGGAGATCACAATTTTTACATCGAAGAGGCGCGTGCTAGGTCACCACGCACCACCATCTTGAGCCTGCCTCGGCCAAGGCGACAGCTAGCCCAGGGTGTCGCCCCCAGCCTCACGCTTATGGGGGACGGAGATCATTAGAAACACCTGGACTTTTGTGAAAAGACCCCAAAAAGATAGCTGTCTAGCAAAAATTTAGGTGGATACTAATCACAGAGGCTCCTCCAAATCCAATGCATGCCTACCAGTAAGCGGGCCCATTTCTCTAGAAGTAGTCCTATAACATCATCTCATTCGATTGGCGCTCACTGCCGGGCATAAAATTCCCCATTGATTGCCCAAAGATCACCACAACATTCAGTCTTATACAGCCCACTTCAAAGGGTATCTAAAAGGTTTTAACTCAATAATTTCAAAGCAATACAACACTTAACATTAAAAGATTTTAATTACTATTAAATTGTACAAAGCATATCTTAAAATTAATGATGGTATGAGTTATTACATATCTACAAGTTCTTTTGTATTAAAAGCGTGTAACTAGTTAAGTAACAAAGTTGGCTAAGTCACGTTCAACTTTATCGGTAAGGCATCGCCAAAATTACGTAATACACGAACAGTGTTCCGATTACAATGAAGATGCGTGTGATTCATTGATTCTGCTAACCTGTATATCACACTTAACTAGACTACTTTATTTGTACGCATATACTTACTTTACTATAGCTTAGTTTGGGCTAGGTATAGAATAATGATTTGCAAAAATCCATATCCATACTTAATATTATAAAGCTGAAGAGTTTGTTTGTTTGTTTGTTTGTTTGTTTGTTTGTTTGTTTGTTTGAACGCTAGGATCTCAGGAACTACCGGTTGGATTTCAAAAATTCTTTTACAGTTTGGTAGTCCATTTATCGAGGATGGCTATAGGCTATATAACATCACGCTAAGACGAATAGGAGCGGAGCAGCAATCAAGAATGTTTTTAAAACGGGGAATATTTTTTACCGTCTGAGAGCTTCCGAGGTGTACGCTGCGTAAATGGTTATAGTTAGGTAAAAATTGTGTATTACAAAATTGTTTCTCTTAAAAAGTTCTAAAAAAATGTCCGCGACAGCATATGTCTATCTTATAAGGTTCGCTCACAATAACCTAATTTGTCTATCTCTTAAGGTTCGCTCACGATGTAATGAAACTGAAGAGTTTGTTTGTGCTAGGATTTCAGAAACTACTGGTTGCATTTCAAAAATTATTTTACAGTTTAATAGTCCATTTATTGAGGCTGGCTAATGGCGGTATAACATCACGCTAAGACGAATAGGAGCGGAGCAGCCATGAATAATGTTTCGAGAACGGGGATTATTTCTTTCTTTTGAGAGCTTCCATTGCTGACGCTGCATAAATAGTTAAAGTTAAGTAAAAATTGTGTACTACAAAATTGTTTCTCTTAAAAAGTTATAAAAAAGGTCCTTGACAGCATATGCCTATCTTTTAAGGTTTACTTACAATAACCCTCTTATTAAGTTTTAAAGTATGAGCGACGTGACGGAAGTAATCTTGGTCTGCAGTGGCAGCCAGTCAACTGAACGATAAAAATCGGCCAAGTGCGAGTCGGACTCGCACACGATGAGATCCATATCGAGAAACGGATGGGTAAAAGCGACGGGGAACATTATATCACTTTAACATCTCTTCCCTTCTCACCCTCATGTACGCAAACGAAGATAAGCGGTTCAGCTCTAATGAATACAAACGACGCGACGCGACGAGAATAAGCGCGACGGGGGTAAATGCAAAGCGAAACATTATAATACTCGAAATATTAATACCATTCCTCACCCTCATGTGACGCAAACGAAGTTGCGCGGGTCAGCTAGTAGAAAATAAAGTCCCACAATATTTATAAATCTTTAATATCAAATTTACCTACTTTGTGAAATTACTTCTGCTGAGGTATAGAATCAAATCAACCTATAGTATTACACTGCTGGACGTAGGCTTCTCCCAATTAACAAAAACATAAGAAAACTGTTAATAAATATAACATTCAGAACAAAAAACATAAAGAAATGTGTACATAAGTAAATAACTAATCTTTCTTCATTTTAATACCCCTTTCAAACATAGCTATTTGTTCACAAATTATGGCGTACCTATAACATCTTACTATTAATTAATTGTACTTTATATATATAATAGCAAACAGAAAATAAAATGCGGATCAATTCAAAACTGAAAACCATCTCTATAAACGTATTACATATTACAAGCTATTATGCAAAAATAATTCGCATACACTGATCGCTACATCGTAGCACAATCACGTCACGAACAAAAGACATCAACGATATCACGAACCAAAATTTGACTTTACCGGTATTAAACTAATAATTACGTCCGAACGAATGGTTATACAAACATCTAGTTCAGTGAATATTATTTCCCACATAGTTGGAGGTCTGTAGTAGAAGAAATATATGGCATAAATCGTGGGAAGATCTACATAGTTAGGCGCAGATCGGGCGGCGCGTGTTGGAGGCTATCGCGGGCCCGGGGTGAATGTCTCACTTAACTGTGCTGTGCACCTGAGCACTAAACGCCGAATACCGCTCCGGCCACTACCTGCTCTGCACTATGTACTTTTTGTTGTTTTGTAACTTATGCGAAATAATTTTGAAAAGCTTTTACTTAATATGCTGTCTATAATAATCTATATCTACCGATGGAAACATTTCAAACTTGAGCGGTTTCGAATCGTATCTTTTTTTTAATACGCTTTTATTAGGTCGTCGTGTACGTAACTAACAATGTAATGGAATCTAAGGATACTAATTTAACCATCTTCCAAGGATCGTAGCGTCATGAAAATTGGCAGATGTATGTAGTTCTGATGACAATACAATAATATAGTACTGTCAAACTGATATGATGATGGAGCCGGAAGATAGGTACTAAAAACACGTGGAATCTAAGGTAGCTAATTTAACCAGCTTCCAAAAATCGTAGGGTCATGAAAATTGGCAGCTGTATGTAGTTCTGATGACAATACAATAATATGGCACTGTCAAACTGATATGATGATGGAGCCGGAAGATAGGCACTGAAACTTCGATGGAAAAACTGGAATCTAAGGTAGCAAATTTAACCAGCTTTCAAGGATCGTAGCGTCATGAAAATTGGCAGATGTATGTAGTTCTGATGACAATACAATAATATAGTACTGTCAAACTGATATGATGATGGAGCCGGAAGATAGGTACTGAAAACAAGTGGAATCTAAAGTAGCTAATGTAACCAGCTTCCAAGGATCGTAGGGTCATGAAAATTGGCAGCTGTATGTAGTTCTGATGACAATACAATAATATGGTACTATCGAACTGATATGATGATGGAGCCGGAAAATAGTTTCTGAAAACAAGTGGAATCTAAGGTAGCTAATTTAACCAGCTTCCAAGGATCGTAGGGTCACGAAAATTGGCAGCTGTATGTAGTTCTGATGACAATATAATAATATGGTACTATCGAACTGATCTGATGATGGAGCGGGAAGATATGCACTGGAACTTCGTGATGGAATATCGTATTATATCTGTTTTTGGATTCGTCAGAAAAGTCTTGAAATGAACTTTGACCAGGCTTAGGTTTCAGGGTTTTAACAAACTTTTTTTTAATTGACTTGTAAAACTATGCAAAGGAATGTCAGGTAACTAATTTAACCATCTTCCAAGGATCGTAGCGTCATGAAAATTGGCAGATGTTTGTAGTTCTGATTACAATACAATAATATGGTGCTGTCAAACTGATCTGATGATGGAGTCGTAAGATATGAACTGTAACTTCATGATTGAACATCGTATCATAGCTGTGTTTGGATTTGTTAGAAAAGTCTTGTAATGAACTTTGACCACGATTAGGGTTTAAGGTTATAACAAACTTGTTATATATTGAAGTTAATATTGAGTGTAAATATTGACATAGGTACCCTGCATAAAATGTATGTGTATTAGAGTAATAATGAAATATTTTCACATTAGTCGAACTCAGACAAAACACCATGTAATACAGAAATCCCTACTAATATTATAAATGCGAAAGTAACTCTGTCTGTCTGTTACGTTTTCACGCCTAAACCACTGAACCAATTTTGATGAAATTTGTTATAAATATAGTTTAAGTTTAAGGGAAGGACATAGGCTACTTTTTAACTGACTGCGCAAAAGGAGGGTAATGATTTTATGCGATAACAACTTCTACGCCGATGAAGCCGGAGGGAACAGCTAGTAAAGGTATAAATGTTGTGACAAAAAAAGTATAAAATAAATAAATGGTTTACAAAACCCTAGAGAAATACGCTTTGATACCTAATCCACGAAAAAAGCAAAAATAAATTATGGATCGTTCAAGTTGCCTCTATTTCTAGGCTGAAGTGTAAACTCACATAGTTTACACTTCAGCTTTTAGTTATAATATTTGATTGTAAAATCGTGGGGCGCTGGAACAAGAAAGACTTTTTTGTAAGCAAATTCCTATTAATACTAATCCTTTTATAATAAAAATCCTGGCGAAAGCTGCATGAGGTCGCACAAGAGCATAACGTTTATGCTGCCAAAGGGAAGGCCTCTTCTTTCAGGCAATTAAGTAGGCATGAGGGGAATACGTTAACAGTGGCAAAATGTAGAGTTCTTGTTCGAGAACGAGATATCTTTGGTTACCTTTGATAACCCGCTTGGTGATATATGCGTTTGTATTCTTATTACATGATTACTACATATTGTACTAAATTTCTCGGAATGCCGAAACTTTAAGGAGCTACCTATGAATTATCTAATAGAGATCCGTAACGGTAATAGGTTTGCTCCTATTACGCGGGCGTCACGAAAAACTGGCAAAAGTGGGTGTTGAAAATGCGTAGGCGTGATTAAGTACTTTACTTTTCAAGTAAGTGTGTTATGCATTTCGATTAAAGCCTATCATCGTTAATACATTTCCGAAATATAAAATTACATTAATAATAGTAAAAGTCACAATAGATATATAATAGCGTGACAGTGTAAACTAATAGTTTAAAAACACGAGAAAAACACGCTTTTATAAATGTGACCTTATCCTTAATCTGACAAGACATCATGCAGCTTTCGCCAGGAAAGTCTTTCCTGTCCCAGTGCCCCACGCTTTTACAATCAAATATTATAACTAAAAGCACATAGTTTACACTTCAGCCTAGAAATAGAGGCAACTTGAACGATCCATAATTTATTTTTGCTTTTTTCGTGGATTAGGTATAAAAGCGTATTTCTCTAGGGTTTTTTAAACCATTTATTTATTATTTATATTTAGCTCGCCAAATTGACGTCGCCACCAGCCTGATGGTAAGCCGTGGCATGATGGCTATTCGGAGAAACTACACTAGACTGCTGAGCTTCGAGGCACGCCACGACCGGAACTCTTGAAGTATCGCACCTACTCCATTGTTTGACTTACCCCCTCATTGTACAGCCACTCAGCGCAGCCGAGTATGTATAGAGTAGAAGTCCGGCATTGCATTTCTACAGGTTAAAAAACCTCCTCATACTTACATGTGCTTTTGGTTCCATGCTTTTTTATCGATGTTGGAGTCTACATTTTAAGCCTCGTCTAGGTAATTAATACCTTACATAATACACATACAGTTTTTATTTGATCGCCTATGACTTTCCAACCATTAAAAAGAATCAACCAGAACCTCATTTTAAAGTCAATACGACTTTAGACCCTGTGTTGTATTCTTCACTTTATTATTTTTTATAACTAAAGACATCTTGTAGATAACTCAATAAGTAGGTTGGTACCTACCCCACACAAATCAGTATTCTGTATTTCAATAGCTTTGCGCAAAAATGTAAACAAACACATTAGATCCTATACATCCATAGTTACTTGCAATTGAGTATTCACCCTGATTATATAGTATCCAGGAGTCATACAGTGTTCTTACAATCATTTCGACACCAAATAACTTCTTATAATAGTTTATTTTCATTTAAAATACCTTCTTTAAAGAATTAGAAAAGAATTTTTTACTATCCTGAGTAGGTACTCAGGATAGTAAAAATTCAATGATTTGTCATACTATATTTTTCTACTCATCTGTCATATACAATGATTATCAAAACATGACATGTTTACATTATTGCCAGATCAGGCAGGATTGGACTATATTGGTGTTACTTCAGAAACTTTGTGTCCAAATCGTTTACGATTTAAGACATAATGGAACTGCATGGTGTTTGACATGGATCCTAAAAGAAAAACGATAGCAACACTTAAAAAATTGATGGCAATCTGTTAGTGGATGTAAAAATCATATACAAAGAGTGATACGTCTATGATAGACTCTATGAGTGATCATGGGTACATTAAGAAGTAACTTTAAGAGAGGCATGTACGAATAGTTGCTACACATCGTACTCAACACGAATAAGTGGCTTCACGATATCTACACATCGAACAAGGTGATAAATCCTATGTTAGATAGATATGTATCGAAAAATTACCTTCGCAGCGCCGGCGCAACAAAAGAACATCGTAGGTATCTTTTGAACCACCGCCACCGCCACCGACACACAAATACTTGGAACAAATATTTTTATAATGAACATACGTTACCCGTTTTCTATAAATACTGGCAATTCTTTATATAACAAGTCGTAGGTATGTGAAGGTGTTCGGAGATCAAAACGAGACTTCAAATGTAGGCTATCGAGTTCGAGTAAGCACCGCGACTCTTTGTCTCGGTTCTTAGAATTTCTAACAAAATAAAATAGGAATACCAAGGTTTTTCATAACGTTGCTATCGGCGAAGCTTATACGACTGTCGACATCTAAAAATTAATAGCTATTATTAATTTTAAAATTAATGCTAATTAGTTCATTTCTGTTAACATACCAAATGTCGTAATGGTTCCGACATTTTTACGACGGCGATGTAAAGTTTTATTTAAAAACAAAGTCTTTGTAGCTCATCTCGCTATAGACCACGACTGTTTTCAAATTATAATATTCATATGTACAGTTAATGAAACATATTTTAATTAACTTTAAGGCGGTATATTGTCTTCAAATAGGAGACGATATGACAGTTCATCTATACTATCTATACTAATATTATAAAGAGGAAAGATTTGATTGTTTGTTTGTTTGTTTGCATCGAATAGGCTCCAGAACTACTGGACCGATTAGAAAAATTCTTTCACTGATGGAAAGCTACACTCTATGCGGTGAACATAGGCTATAGCTTATTCTTGTATTCCCACGGGAAAAGGAACTACGCGGGTGAAACCGCGTGACGTCCACTAGTAGATACATAAAAAGAATCCCGTGTAATGACACAGGTAAGGGCATAGCGATATTTGGGATTACCCATCGTAAGAACACACTGTTTCCATAATTGGCACACCAAACGTAAGTCAACAGATCATAAAAATTGTCAACAAATCTTTATGTTGTGTTCCATATGTACCTATTTGGACTAGTGACCCAGTGAGCTATCGATTTTAACCATAAATCACTCAAGTTTAAAGTTAAACCATTATAGAAGTTCGCATAACATAAAAAACTTCTTGTACTTTTCTATATTAAGATGTTTACTACCTATGTCAAGTTTCACAGTTATACTGATGATATCCTTACAATATGGCACAAGGATACAATGCCAATACATATCGATAAATATATAGAACTTTGACATCCGTTAGCACTTAAAGTCACAAAATAGGTAGCTGTAAGCTAAGTAGCTCTCGTAGCGAAGTCACGTTACAGCCACTGCATGAAGTAAAGCTTGCAAATGAAGTGAATTTGTAGATCAATTGGAAATAGATCGTGTGTCAGCGATCGGGAGGCCGCGAGGCATGATCATCGGCCGCGAGTGCACGCGCACGATCCACGTACTGCGCCCACGGCGACACCTCACTGTACACAATCTTACAAGAATAACAGCACGCTGTTAGTGCCTAGAAAAAATGTTATAATATATAAATAACAAGGTTTAAATAATAGCATATTCAAACAATAGACCATGTATATAACTTTTATAAAATCGCGTCTTAACTGAAAAAGTAGGTAGGTACAACACTGCAAACTTAAAAGCTTTTAATCAATACCTACGCATAGCAAGTTCAACTAATTTTAGGATCGGGAGAGTGAGTGTAGCAAAATAATAAAATAAATCTTCTTCGTGTCAATGGCGACAAAAATAGCTAGATATGCCCAGCCCAAAACTCAGCTAGATTGACTGCGCGGTCCGCAGCCTGATTCAGATCCGCAATGGTGCAGGTGTAGGGGCACAGCTAATATGACAGTAGGTGGTCCATCGACTGCAGAAGTGTACCACAGTCACAGCCCCCGCCCCCCGGGTCCAGGTAACCCCATCTTACCCGGTTCGCCCTACAGCAGCCGACCTATAAATAGCATAAATATATAAAATAAATAGCATCCCACCGGCATCGGATACACAGAAACCTCCTCACAATACGTGCAGTTTCGAGAAGAACTGCTTTCTGGATCGGGCCCTTGACTCAGCTACATAACGCGAGCCTCTTTAGATGTTGGTCGAGGCTCTTGGCTATGAGTCCGTTCACAGTTACAACTATCGGGAATATGATTGCCGAGTCTACATCTCACATATCGACGATCTCGCGAGCTAGATCTAAATATTTAATTTGTTACTCTATTTTAGGTTTAACGAGATTGTCATCATGAGGGATTGTGACATCCACAATCATAACCTTGCGCTCAGACCTGTCTATTACCATAATATCAGGTTTGTTAGCTATGACAGTCCTGTATGTGATGAAAAGGTGGTCCCAGTACAACGTGATAAGACCATTTTTGCTGTTGCAAACGTCCTAAGGCTGTGGTGAACACTTTCAAGCAAGTGGACCGTCTGCCATTTCAGAGGAATAAAAAATCTATCAATCTAATACTAGGTACATACTCTTTGACTGCCTACGACTAGTTACTCTAGTATAATATTGAGAAAAGTTGCTTCGGAAGTACAGTTCACATAATTTGTCTTTGATAAATGTGAACCCTACGAAAAGTCTCAAACATTTCATTCGATCGTCAGTGGCATAATTAGTCCAACAATGCAAATAAATATCTAATTTCACTAAGAAACTAACACCATTAAAAAAAGAGCAACTGATAGAATGCATTCCAGGCAATATAAATGCGTAAACCAACCGTAACCAAACAATGCTACTTGTAATAGCAACAATTTAAAAAAAATGCCATATTCGGACATAGTATTTTATTAGAGAAAGTGCGTTTTAAGAACAGAAAATAAAACGTACTGACCTTTCCCATTGTTCAGTATAAAACAAAGAAGATCGAAGTAGCCGGAATATAAGCAGGCAATTAATGATTTCTAAAACAATAATTCATGTTTAACATTGTATGTATCTTGTTAAAGAAATTTGTGGCCATTTAAAATGTTTTAGCGATGCTATCGCAGTCAATCTTTTATACACAAGGAACTTAACAGTAAAGTCTGACCAACGATATATTTTCAAATATACTAAATAGGTCATACTTGTCTGACTCATCAATTCCAGATTCATAAACAATGTTACTTGGAGTCATAGAGCAACGAGACCAATATAACGGGAGTAGACATAGCATGTTTGCTTACAAATTTGTCTGTCATATGTTGCGGTGGAGAATGCATAATTACAACAAAAGCAATGGTTGTCACTACGAAACTTAAACAATACGCTCGTAATCTCAGACATACACGTTGTTATACCATTTGTAGTACGTATTGATTTTCGGGAAAGTCTCCGTATGGGGCGCCTCCGCTCCCGATTTAAGTCATAGGTCGTGTTGCTCTATGGTTGAAAGTCAAACTTTATACGACGTTGATGCACATAAATCTCCGGCACCATTGCCGTTTGACATTGAATTATGGAAACACAAGGCGCCAGTTGAATAGGTAAAACATAAGTACAACATTATGATGAAACATAATTGCCTATTTCATCCAAATGTCCGTCTAAGGTGTCCGAATGTAATTACCAAAAGTCAAAACGGTACCGCCCACGAGTGCTCTCACGCGCCGTGAGGTCACCTTCTCTGACAACCTGCTCACAAAAGCAAATTACACCACTATATTTAGTGAACTGCTTTTTGACTATTATCTTTATTATAGGTTTGTACTATAATGGTTCGTTTTTGTTAGTATTAGTGGTATTAGCAACATACATTGTGTTGTATCGATTGGGTTGTTTGAGCGGACGTGTATTATTCAGTCTAGCTGAGGCGATGAACCATTAGCGTGAACGTTATAGATTGTTGTGAGTTCAAGGTTCTATTTGCCTGCTATTTCCCATAACTAGTTCAGAAACTTTATAGAAAATATTAAGTAGGTGCTTTTGTTTATTGGGCAAAGTTGCGAGCTGGTTTTCTTATCATCGCCGTGATAGTTACAGGTGCAATAGAGCCAGGGCTTGAAAGGGATTTGAATTAAAACTACAATTTAAAGTCATCGAGAACAGAATTAGCTAATAGTCATGTATTAAAACAGTTTCTTAACATTTTTAGTTTCTCACAGATCACAATATTTCAATAACCGTCTCAGTCGTCTAGTGACCTAGTGGTCTAGAGGTTTACAATGTTACTATCAGTATTTTATCGTAGTTCTAGTAGCCAATCCTGTCTAAAAACGTCATCGAATTGAAAACTTTAAGCTCAATTTATTAGGCTGATTTGTTGATTAATTTGACAGGAGTCTGCGATAGCAGCGCCAATTGAAAGACGACATAGTTACGTGTTGAAGGATCAACTACAAGCCTAAAAAAATACCCAAATCCAAAATAGGCAGTAGAACTCCAGACTCCAAAGTAAGTAATGAAGATGCAACTGAGATTTATCTACAACAGGAGATGAGATCATTCTAAACTCGTTGTACCATATTTGCCTATTTCAGGACTATCAAGCACATATTCATAGAATGGGTCATTTCACATACAGCAAAGGTACAGAGTGGCAGTAACGCGTAACTTCAACCGAGTGACAAGACAATAATTGTAGGGGACTACTGAACTAACTCTCCGCGTATAACTGACGAGACGTGTTTACGAGCACATTCTGCGGTTTACACTGATGATAGACAAACAATTCTACCACAAACTTTACCTTTGAGTTCCCTCTCAATTCTCTTATAAAACGTCATTTGTCGAAATACTAATACTATAGAATATATTAGTTGATCTGTGCTATTACATAGATTGCTTTCAAGATTGATAGCACGATGTTGCGATGTAATAATTGGTAGGAAGTGAACTTATTCGGATTGTAGCGAACTCTTCTATGTCATTATTTGCATTTCTAAACTAAAAGCGATTGTGCGGCGATAAATTGTTTTACATCTTTAATTATGGATTATAAACGTTGATTATTGCCTCTGACTGTTTATTTTAAGTATATAATGCTAAATGCTTTTTTTTGCGGAAATCTAAAAATAAGGACACCTCTTTCTACCGCTGTCTAAGTTCAGTAGCACCGGGTCTTGGGTACTCGGAACGAGCCATCACTTCTGAATTATTCTGGATCTCAGAGCTATCAATATTTAAAGATAATATATTCGATATATTAATATCAATTTACGTAGAACGTAACTGATTGATAGATAAATACGAAAAAAGTACAAACAGTCATTGCTCTCAATTATTATATGCCGCGGCGCGAAGCATATCGCGGCCACTCTACTCAGTTCCATCAATTAGAGTAAGCATTTAATCGGATAATGATGACAGATACCTAATATTCTCGAGACCGTTAAATATTTTAAGCGTTTTAAAATAATAATGGCTGACATTAGTCTCTGCTAGAGGCGAATTATTATTTATTATAATATTTCAAGTGCCTGTTCATTTATATTTTAACTTCTTCTTCGCGTATAGTGAATAAAGCCTCTGACAACGGCTCAAATTAGACGTTTTTGGATACATTATTATTGAGGAGGTTAGCGGGACGGGATTGGTTAAAAATTTAAGAAAAGCAAAGGTGCTCGTCTGAAAGCTCCAAGGCTTAAGCTAACCTATCTGTAAGCACTCAACTTGTAGAGGCACCGACTTGGCCTCAGTTAGGCGACCCTTTGCCCCGTCGCAGTGATAATAATTTGTGTACTGGGACAGCGTTTTATAATGACGATGCTCATAAGTCTACACGAGACTAAAATGATATAAATTTATAACTAGGATTCACAGAGAAAATGTTTGTTTATTTGTAATCGACAAACTAGGAAGCGACTAAATCAATTTTAAAAAAATTGCCAATAAAAGGCCAATTTACTCTGAAGTTATTTAGGCTGTGTATTATCATGCTCCTAGACTAGGGGAATATAGCAGTAATAATAAATGTCTAAAAGTATGAATATGATATTAAGAGTCCATATGACGCCAAATAGACTATTACTTTGATCTAGATCTCAGGACTCGTGAGGTCTGTTGAATTAAAATTTGAACACAGACAACTTCAGTTCATGAACTAAAAACGCGCTAGGCTCGAAACACGATTACTGATAAAATCCTCGATAGATTTTTGTGTTGAAAATACCTCGATTTCTTGCGCAAAAGGAGGGTTATGATTTTACGCGATGATGACTTCTACGCGGTCGAAGTCGCGGGGAACAGCTAGTATAGTATAAAGAACAACGCGCAGCGAGACAGACTATTGTAGGCCGACTGTTAAGATGCCATAGCGTTCAAGTGTTGCTATGGCGGCTTGCCAAGAAAGTGTTGTAGCAAAGTTAACGAAGACGCGTAGAGATTGCATGAGTCGCGCATCTTCTTCACATAGTTGCTACCGACGTGCGTCACCGTAGCGCATCTACGTAGCATATCTTCTGCTACAACACCGCAACCGTCCGATGCAAACGTTCATAATGTAGTTTTACAACTTTTGTTCACAAAATTCCTTGCTACAAAAGGAGTCATAGACGCTGCGATGACGGTAAAATTCTATGATAAAGACTCTAGACTTGGACAATTTATGTACGTACCTTAGAATACCGGCAGCTTCGGACGCGCTAAATTTGATTATCCTACAACTGTTTATTCGTAGAATTTAGATGGTTTTCTGGCATAATAAGTAGTCTACTCCAACCACCTCTTGCGTTATCAACATCATTAATCATTTATTAATTCCTTACGTAAGAACGATAAACCATCAAACATAATTTACACATTTCTAAATAATGGTAATATATAGCCGTACACAAAATAAAAATACAACAATTTGGATTATTAATAGATTGTTTACAACTGTGAATTCAACATTTGAAGATAAAGAACTTGTACCTTTTTAACAAATTTACTCTTAGGTTTTAAACTAGAAATGGCAACTTAAAACACATGCAATTAATTTTATAGATCACAACCAAAGCACCGAGTCATTGTCTCAGTTGAAAAGCAAGAAATCGTAGATGGTATCGTTGCTGCAGTAAGTGGTGTGGAGTGCGTACGCGGCGGTATATGGGTAGTAGGTAGCTCGACGCCGCGACAAGTGAACGTAATCAGTAATTGAATCAGTCGCTAGTCATTGTCTCTGGCATTTTCATGTAGGGTTTCCAAAAATATTAATAAAAAAGTATCAGATCATACAAATACCAAACGATGAACAATTTTTTTTTGTCTTGTAAGACAACAATTTTTAAGTAAGACAACAATTTGAAATTTATTAAAAAGTATACAATACAAGCGGACACACACGGTTCCCATGGGAATTCCGTTCCCATAAAATATAGCCTATGTTACCCGGGGATAGGGTAGCTTCTCAACAGTGAATGAATTTTTCAATTCGGTCCAATAGTTTCGGAGCCTATTCGATGCAAATAAACAAACAATCAAATCTCTCCTCTTTATAATATAGATAAAATAAATAATTATATCACGAACCTACGAATACGTACCTATATGTATTTGTATTTTTTTCCAACACAGCTGAAACATTACAATCTTAAATCAATCATGGCACTCCAAGAACTTGGCTTCTCGTCTTGTCCAAACAAAATATGAGAATGTCTGGCATCCTTAGGCCGACATCACTTTCAGTTGACGAAATTATGATCTCTTCCGTGTTATCGCATCAACAGATTTCAAAGAATTCTCGATGAAACTTTGATACGACTGACAATGCGCAGGTATGAGTAGGTACGTAGGTACTTACTCTAAGTATCGGTGAAGCATGGTCAACCGATAGTAACTAAAAGATTATATCTTGAGACGACAAGTATCAAATGGTGGGAATGTAAAAGTAATTTCTGAGTTATAGATTCAGGAATATATTGAAAACTAACGGACCCTCGCCACTTCGTTACGTCACATAAGGACAGATATTTCGTCATTAAACTCATCAAGCACCGTGTGAAACTGCCCTGTTTGCTTATTCAGTCCACGCCTATGGCGCAGACTCTATGTTCCCGTATTCCCACGGGAAAGGGATATATACTATCTATACTAATATTGTAAAGAGGAAAAATTTTATTGTTTGTTTGCATCGAATAGGCTTCTACATAAAGGGACCGATTTAAAAGTACTTACACTGTTGGGAAGCTACACTCTTCCCGGTGAACATAGGCTATATTTTATTCTCAAATTTCCACGGGAACGCTAGCTACGCGGTTGTAACCGTGTGACGTCCGCAGGTAATCTAGGTATATGTTAATAAGAGAAGTTGAGAAATTTGTATCCCTTTCTAAGAAAATGTGACGAGTCCCTCGACTTCAAACTTGACTGAGATAAAGATTTTTCTAGAAAAGTACAGTAACTAATTTTTGCAATAAATATTGTCGAAATGAATTTCTAGTTTTATGTCTAAAATTTGATCACTTCTCAGGACCTACTTGATAGATATTTTGATTTGTTACATGTTACAAACAAGGGGGTTTTCCAACCAGAAAGAATTCGTTAAGCTGTTTTAGCAGGGCGTTAACTGATTAATCAGTCACGGTTGCCTTTCCTATGTATATTTCTGTAAATCGGTTGCTTTCCAATTAGATGTACGCTGGTATAAATTATTCTTGAATTTTATTTTGAAATATTTAAAACCTGGAAGAGAGAATAGGAGAAAACTTTCTTAACCAGCTCAAGTAGCAACTACTACTTACGTACGTACGTTCCTGTACAATTCTTTTGCCTTCCTCTATACTAGCTTTCAAAAATAAAAATACAAACTTCGATCACCTAAGTTCTGCAAAATTTGATTAATCTAAAGAGTAAAATCTAATAACATAATTATATTATATATAAAAATGCGGTAAGTATGTCTTCTCATTTGATACCATAGATACACAGCAATTTTTTTACGTTTCTAGCATAAACTTGTAGCTTTTGTTGCTGAAGAGCCTTATCCCGATATGCAATTTCAGCTCGTATATTAAAACCAAATACACTCGAGAGCAATGAATCCGGGTCACTTAAAGAATCCTAAAAATCTCGGAAACTAAAAATGCTAGGTTAATGCAATAAATTGTATTTAATAGACAATGTAATACTCCTTAAATGAAGGTATTAAAACTTCTTAGTTATTGTAAAGTTATATCATAAAAAAATCTAATTTGAAAAAGGGCCACTTTCGAAGATGGAACTACGAAATTACAGCATTTGGTGTTGCTTTTGTTTGTAATCTGTCATTTATGTGGGTACATAAACCATGTTGATAGTGCTCTATATTCATTAATCAAGCTGAAATTATGTCGCTTACGCCTGAAGAATGCACCAGAATACTTACAATGCTGGAAACCGGCCGGAGTCAGCGCGATACAGCCAGGACTGTCGGCGTGTCGCTGTCAACAGTACAAAGAGTTCTCCGACGTTACGAAGAAACTGGTTCTAACCTACGCAGACCAGGAACGGGCAGAACCAGGTGTACCACAGCACGAGAAGACCGATACTTGGTGAACACCATGCTTCGAAATCGCTTTCTCACAGGAACTGAACTCACCAATCAGTTTCGACGCCTCGGAGGAAGTAACCCAAGTGCATGGACAGTAAGACGTCGGCTTGCTGAATCTAAATTAAAACCCCTTAGACCTGCAAACGGCCCTAAACTGGAGCGTGGGCATCGTATTTCGAGACTAAGGTATGCCCAGAGCCACGTAAATTGGAGTATTGAAGATTGGTCAAAAGTTATGTTCTCCGACGAATCAAAATTTATGCTCTACAAGCACGATGGAAGACACAGAGTGTATCGAAGACCAGGGGAAAGATTCAAGCAAGCATGCATCGAAGAAAAAGTAGCCTACGGTGGTGGGTCTGTACTTGTGTGGGCCGGAATTTCTTCTGAAAGTCGCACAGAGCTGGTGATCATAGAAAACGGCTCTTTAACTAGCGTAAGATATGTGGAAGAAATCCTCAATGATCACGTTGGTCCATTTATGGTCAATTTAGGTGAGGATGCTATATTTATGCATGACAATGCCCGACCTCATACAGGTAGGATTGTGAATGACTACCTTCAAGAGATGAACATTACTCGTATGGAGTGGCCAGCGCGCAGCCCGGATATCAACCCGATCGAGCATGCTTGGGACGAGCTAGGCAGATGCGTAAAACAACGAAACCCTCCCCCAATCACGCTTCGTGAGCTCAAAATTGCTCTCACAGAGGAATGGGAGAATATTCCCCAAAATCGTATAAGGAACTTGGTGTACAGCATGCCAAACCGCGTAAACGCAGTAATGGAAGCACGAGGAGGCAATACGAAGTATTAAAATTCAAGAAAATCGTAATAAAGTTCAAAAATTTCATGTTTCCTATTTTTGTTTTAAGGAGAGATCGGCAGTTTTTTCTTTATGTAATTTTGTGTTAATAAAATGTATGGTGACTCATATTTTTTTTACTTTCATTTAAGGAGTATTACATTGTCTATTAAATACAATTTATTGCATTAACCTATCATTTTTAGTTTCCGAGATTTTTAACATTCTTTAAGTGACCCGGATTCATTGCGCTCGAGTGTAGTAGGTGCTAACTGGTATTCCATAGAATTTTGTTGAGAACTATCTCAATAAAATTGTCAAGTTGTATTATTTGATTGCACGTAGTAGGTATTTAATTTGCTGTTAGCATTATGAATTATTCTGAGGATTTTTCCTCACGTAAAAAAAAAGAAGGACCTTATCATACTTTCTATATTTATGTTACCTTCTTAAAATAAGTGTATTAAACTGATGACTCGATAATAACTGGATAAGTTGCGCATAGGTTTGTTACAAGCCAGATATAATTATTATTAGCCGACAAATCTTCACTTAAGAGGACCGTTATTCGTGTTTTGTAGCAGTGAAAACATTCATTACTTCATTTGCATACAATGGCTTGGTGCCAAAAAATATTGGAGTGTAAACGCTTACCACGAACGCGTTTATGAAAGTTCTCTTTAGATTTATTATTATGAATGGATATACAAATGGATATAATGGAAAGATAATAGTAACTTGTATCGGGTTTTGTCGTATATCTCAAATGATAAAAGGTACCTATCACATATACACTCTTACGCTCAGACTGCAGAGTATCAGTGTCCCGGCTGTTGGAATTTTGCTCCCGGTAACGGCAATAGGCTCGTTCCTTATTACGTCAACAAATAAAACTTGCTACTGGCAAAGTGTGCATTACACATGCAAACTTTGCTTAATAATAATTCATCTCTGTTTACCCCCTAAGGATATAGGCGTTATTTTGTATTTTATGTACATTATATATCAGTTTGGTTTGGTTCTGGTTGTTAGTAATATGCCAGTCATTAAGCCAAAGTTAAAGGCCTTATAGACTGCCTGAAATTTTTCCACTGCGAGCATTACCAACCTGCACATGTATACTTCAACACAGCAATTATATTAGGCTTAACACCTATACGATGGGACAAAACTAACTCCGAAGTCAGAACAACTAGAGCTTTTAATTTTAAAAACATAAATTAAGAGCTTATTCTTAAAAAAAAATAATAAAAATAAAACCGACTTCAAACCAATACTAAAATCTGATAAATCAAAATACAATGACTTTGTGCTAAGTAAATTTTGCTTTTCAGGATTTGTTTGAATTCGGTTTATTTTTTATTAATTTTTTTTTTTCATTATTTTAGATGACGGGTGGTCTGAAAAATATATCTATCTAGGTGTAAAGTTCTCATCAATACAAATCAATCAAGTCCAAACACAAAGTAACTGCTGTAAATCGTTAAGGAATTCCCTCGACTGTCTTTCGGTTCCATCATCAGATCGACTCCAGACTTTCATTAAATTGTAGTATATTAAAGCACTTAATTAAAAAGTTAACAAACCCACTAGCTTTCCCTACAATTTTCGGTGGTTGCCTTCGATTTCTCCTGGATCCCATCATCAGATCCTAACCTGGTGAAAATGGAACCACCTCAGAAGTAGTCTCTATTCAACAAAAGGAAATAATTGAAATCCGTCTATAACTGACGGAAATATCTATTAACATACATAAAAAAAACATACAGACGAATTGAGAACCTCCTCCTTTTTTGAAGTCGGTTAAAAAATAAACAAAGTACGTAATATAGAAGAGACATGATTTCGTTCTACGACAGAAGTCTAATTGATCTGACAATTACATTCAAAACCTGCCGATGATAAGGGTCAAAAAGGGTCGGTCAGCAACTTCGCCCAATTCTATGTTAATATGTTCTATAGAGCTGTTTTATGCTACCAGATTGTTACCATATCTTTGCTGCTACAGAGAGCAGAACTTTGCTGTACAAGAAAAGCTGTAAACTAGTGTGCCACTTTAGAAGTAGGTATAAGTACAAAGAACTATTGCAATAGACAAAAATCATAATCGCATTAGGGATCAAGGCTAGCACAGCAAAGCCAACATGAATGATAAGCAAATGATATATATGTCACCCTTAGTGTGATTAATGTCACTGATTAAACTTGATACGTGTAGTGAAGTCACGCTTAGCAACTTAATAATATACCGATACGAAAATATACGAGATACTCAAAACAATACATTACACAGGTCCGCCAAGATGGCACATTCACATTTGGACCTGTTATTAATTCATATAAAAAATAAACCGCAATTAAATCGGCCATTGTGGTATCTACATGTGTATGCAAATGTACTTTTTGTTATCTGGTGCAGGTATAGTAGTATGGAAATAGACTACTCAACTATTGTTTAATATAAACAACATTTTTTTTATGTTCATCCAACAACATGTAATTGAAATGACACTACGGAAATGGATAGATCTGGGGATAAGATTTTAAATATTACAACGCAAATAATAGCCCATTGATAAAACAATAGATTTATTGGCAATTTTTCAGTTTTATTTACCGTTTGAACCTTTCCTAGACTATGAAAAATATTTCAAGATCTAAATGAAATAAATTGTTGCCACCTTTGTCAGGTTTCAATGAGACTAAAAAACTTTAAATCATTTAATATAATATATGAAGAAGATAATGCTGAATCTGTACTTAATGATACAATTTTAAATGATAAAATAGCAATATATAGGCGAATTCAAAACAGAAATATTGCAATGAGAACTGCTTCCATAGTTGCCGAGCGATCTCGTAGGATTGTCGAGTATTCGATCCGGTGATGGTCGATAAACATATTTCGGCACGGAGCTCTCTTGACGCAGATAGAGTGAACTAACGGAGCTTTTGTAAACCCAATTGTTTTAAACTATTAATTGTAGCGATAGTGCTTCGAAACAATGCACGTACTAAGTAACAATGAAACCGGAAAAATCTTTTCTGTGACGTAAGGTGGCCGTTGCGGCCTCTTAAATATTTCATACAATAAATTATAGTCACATGTTATCTTCAATATGTGCATTGTACTAGCCTGTAGCATAGTTTAACCTAACTCAGTGTTCTCAATAGTTTACGGTACCTAAGAAGTTCTACGAAAGACATCTTGGAAGATTGTTGTTACAGGGTTGTTATCGTTCTTGTACTATGCTGACCTCTTTCAATCAAGTATTTACTGACTTGTCATTTGTTTTTAAACTGCGCAAAGCAAGCAAGCTGGTATTAACCTGCTAGTGTTATGGGTATAGATAACGCATATCAATATGTAATTATAGACGTCTTTTGTAAATACACCCTTATAATGCATTTTTTTGCCAGCGTAGCCCCAGAAGGAATGTATCTATCGAATGTAATGAGACATTCTGAAGCCGTAAACTTGTTAGCCACAGGTACCAGTATTTACAAGTAATTAACATTTAACAAAGCTGACTCTGATATTTTTCTAATAAGCCCAAACATCAATCAAACCATCCTCTGCTGGAGCTAAGCCTCTCCCAAATTTCGCTACAATACATGGTCCTGCGCCTTCAGAATTCAGTACCTCTCTGCGACCATCTTCAGCTCGTCTCGGTCCATTTGCCAAACATGGTATACTTTTAAACTGTGTTTTCTGAGGAGTCTGATATTCCGCAGACTACTTGATAAAGAAGCAAGTTCCACCTTACCTTTTTTTTTGTTCAACGCAAGGGAAAATCCTCATGGATGTTATGCCGGACTCCTACCGACTAAAAAACCTCACGTAACGCCCAACAGCCTATGGTTGGGAGTCCCTGGGAAGCCCTCGGAAGGATGTCCCAGGACTCTCAACAGACCAACGGCCGCCACGCCCAGGTGGTGGTTTGGGTGCTATCCCGCGTCTTTGGGGGGTTTCGGGTGTGATCCCGCTTCTAAGGGGGGCGTGCGTGAGTTGCTCACGTCACGCTGCTGTCATGGGCCTGCTTCTGTAAGAACGGTGAGCGATCCTCTCACCGTCCTCAGACCCCCGGTCATGGAGGCCGATAGTCCTCGAAGTTTCACCTTACCTAGTCGTGGAAATGCCATCAAAGTAACGGAATCTATGCTTACCAAATTTTAGATCAATCGGACCTGTATCTACGTTTTAGAGATATTCCTTCATCATCATCACTCGATGTGAGCTTTCGAACAAAAAAGCGCATAAAGCGCATCAAAGTTGGTCTATCCGTTGGGCAGCTATGATGCCACAGATTGGCAGACAGGAACATAGATACACAGGTACCTACCTGTGTATCTATGTTCCTGTCTTTTGATTTGCTAAAACAGTGTATCTATGTACCTACATAGATACACTGTTTTAGCAAATCATCCGCTTCAATAAAACTTATAAAAATGTTAAACTTACAAAACCTCCCATATTTGTCAGAGGGTTAAAAGAAAACATTTTATACTTACATATAAATCATACTTTTATGGCATAGCTTTGGGAAATGAAGTAAACTGCTTCTTTCTTTTATACGACGTTTTCAATACAGACACCTACATCTTGTATCTGGACCAAATCATAATTTTCACAAAATCATTTTCATAATTTATATTTATTGCTCAAGTCACATTATTATGTACTGTAGAGCTGTGAAAAAAGAAACTAGTCATAAAATTCACGCCACTATTATCCAATCCATAGGTATTAACAGGAATTATATTTCATTTTTCATAAATAAGTACTTAACGATTTTTACGAGCTTTTTATTTTTATGTTTTTGCATTTAAACAAATATATTTGTTTCTTTAGTTTCCCCTATCACGACGTCTGTCTGTTTGTCTGTAAGTTTGAATCTTGGTAAATAAACAATATCGACATCTGTGTAGTCTACGTAGCCTTTGGTCAAGTTCATGGCCTGATTGTATGAAAGGTGTAGTAGACATTGGTACTATGAGTATTTTTCAAGAGGTTATGAATGTGACAAGGTATTGAGATAAAAAACATTATCGAATAAACTTCTTAGTAAAAGTTTAGACTGGTATACTTACCCTTTGCTGCCAGAAAAATAAGAACATAAAAAAAATATTTAGTAAGTACTACTAAAGGCAACGATAAAGGAAAGTGAATATACTCGTAATAACTTATTGTCATTACGTGGGTGAAGCTACGAGTGTAAACTATATTTTTGTAAAAAAAAGAACCATAAAAATACTACCAACCACCCTAATTGACAACTTTCACATTGACAAGTGACTTTTAATATCCTTTTAAAAAATATATCGCCTGTCGAATAACGTTTTTATTTGTGTCATAAAGACATAACAGCAAGTGTTGTAGGTTGCGTTGTGTGTATGTGGTTGTGATATACTCGTATCGTTAAGATTAGTAGTGTGGGGCACAATGATTTGGTTTCGCGGGCGGAAACGGGCGCGCCCACGCGTAGGTCAGAGCAGTGACCCCAGAGCTCACCTCGCGGCACCACCGCACGACGCATGTCTGCTGCTGCACTCGTCTCATTGTTCACCTTGCCAACTGTTACTAGATCTACTTAACAAGTACAGTATCCATTACCACGCATTCCGCGAAAATTTACATTATGTATTTTGCACAACGCATAAGAACGAAAGGAATAGATGCTTTCTTTGCACTGCCGTTTGATAAAGCCTAGTTTGCGGTGCTGTCACGCCTATGGATAAGCAGGTACACTTACAGGTGAGGACACTTGGGTCTCGGAAATGAGAGTAATGTCCATTACACCCCACTTCTGTTAAAATAAACCTATTTTGTAGGCAAATAAACTTTAATATCCTACAGCCTCGAAATGGGTATTTAAAATCTATTTGGTTTACTGAAGTACTACATATTGATTTATGTCATTCTTGAATAAGTTTAACTAACGTTGTCTACTCCTCTTGCTTTAGAAGTAAGAGGCCTATAAATTTTCTTTAGAGCATTGTACATACCTGCTTGGAGTTTTAAGAGCTTTGTGTCCAGCGATTTTTCGCCTTGCGGATTTTGTTCTTGCGAATTAAAATTTCGCGTGGAATTTTTATTGCTGTGCGGATAGCCCTATACAAAATCATGTGTCACAGAATTTTGCTAAAATAATTACTGTGCGGACGAGCTTTAATAAAAATCCAAATCTTTACCTGTACTATACCACGTTATGTAATAGTATGGCAATGGAAAAAGTATTCGTTAATTTAAAAACACAAAAAGGTCGGATAATCAGCACAAATTACACCTGCGTTACTAATATGTCTGCCACGGATATATCATCTAACGTGTAGGTAATACTTTACTCCTAACCGTGTTCAAATTGTATTTATTACGACCATTTGTCACTGCAGTAATGATCGCAACGCGTGATACCTGCCTACCAGTCGCCACGTCAAACAATCTATTAACCTGTTTGAGAAACATAAACTTAATGATAGTAACAAAAAGGTAGACTTGAATAATTTCTTTTTCTTTAATATGAAATAACTAGCTGTGCCCTGCGGCTTTTATCTCCGATATAGCTAAACGATTTCTGAAAATGACTGTACTTTCAGAATAATGTCTTAGCCGATGTTGCGTTTATGAGTTAGTAAGTCAGGAATAGTGTGATGATTATAAAAACGTGTGGTGTATTCTCGTACACCTGTCCCCTAGCCTTTCCTGCGATAAAATGCCTATATACCTATTATACCAGGATGTCAAATACCTGTATCCCAAACTTCAGTCAATTTTGTTCAAGGCAGCGTGATTGAGTAGCAAACACCTGCCATATACTTACACATTTATAATATTAGCAGAATTTATTAAACTAAGTATCTATGTACAGCGATTTACACTGAGCCTGCGCATTGATGAAAAATAAACTAAAATAATAAGAAATAGCTATAGTAAGTATTAATATAATATGCAGGAAGTTTTGGTACGGCCAAGTAACCGTTACGTCATAAATTCGTGCACTTTGAGCAAAAATCTCTTACATATTACACTCGTAAACATCCAAGTACGTAAACCGGAGCATTACAATCAATATTTTCGTATCAGCCACAGTTCAGATCTTGATTTATGGATGTGCGCTTTATACCTGTGTATTATTAACAAGTTATAAATCATTGGTCGGAATTTAGGAGCACGTTGAGCCGACGCTCAAGTAGGTACCTACGCGATCTGTTTGATGGAGTTAATTATAACAGTTAAAGACAAGAATAATAAAAAAAAAAAAAAAAAAAAAATAGAACCGACTTCATACAAATCCATAAAAATAAAATTTACTTAGCACAAAGTAATATGTATTTTGATTTATCAGATTTTATTTAATATAATTTTGAAGTCGGCGCCAAGTAAACCCATAGGTTTAGGTAGGTATTATTAATGGCACCAACTTCAAAATTATATTAGATAAAATCTGATAAATCAAAATACATATTGTAACAGACCTAATTTTAACATTATTGTATCATTATGTAAACATAGCATTTAGTGTTAGTAATGTTTCCTAGATGTCACCTCACTATTTTCTAAATCGCGCTATCAAGATTCTCTATAAGGGAATGACCTTACCATGTATAATTTTAATTTTTGTGGAATCGAGACTGCCACTCGCAGCGCATCTAAGGGCTACATCCTACTTGGAATAGTCGCTAAGGACACTGCTCGAAGTGACCTCTATGGTTCCCCTTTTTGGATTAGAGAACCGATTTTATAAGGGATTGGTTCTGTAAATAAAATAAAATAAAATAAAATAAAATTTATTCCCTTTGAAATTTTTAAAAAATTATTTAGGTTTGTCAAAATTTTTGTGACTCTACCGGGGGTTCGGAAATGCTACAGACTGAGAAGAACACCCCAAGAAACTCAGTCCGGTCCCTATTAATTCATCTTAGTATCTAATACAGTTTTTTTTTAAATGTAGAAAGGAGCAATTCGTGTCACTGCCAGGCAGCCTTGTCTTCTAGAAAGTCTTTAATGCTATAATAAGCTTTCTGGCACAATTTAAGTTTTATTAGTTTTTTAAATTTATTAACTGACAAACCTGTTACGGCTGTCGGCAATGTATTGTACATTCGAATACAATTGCCCGCAAAAGAATTGCTTATTTTATTAAGCCTAAATCTAGGTACAGCCAATTTATTCTTATTTCTTAAGTTTAGGTTATGGATATCACTATTTTTAATAAATTTACTATTATTTTTATGAGTATATAATAAGTTTTCATATATGTACTGTGAATACACAGTAAGGATGTTGATATCCTTAAACTTTTCTCTTAATGACTCCCGAAACCCCATACCATAGATAGCCCGGACAGCCCTTTTCTGCAACACAAAGATACATTCGATGTCGGCAGCGTTACCCCATAATAGTATGCCATAGGTCATGACACTGTGGAAATAGCTAAAGTAGACAAGACGCGCTGTTCTAATGTCTGTCAGTTGTCGGATCTTTTTAACGGCATAGGCTGCAGAGCTCAGTCTGCCCGAGACTTTCTCGATATGAGGCCCCCACTGCAAGTTGGAGTCTAACTTTATGCCCAGAAAGACAGTTTCATCGACCAATTCTACTTGATCATCCCTAATCCTAATACTGGTGTTAACGAGCCTAACATTTGGCAAGGTGAATCTAATACATTTTGTTTTAGTTTCATTTAACAATAAATTATTTGCGTTAAACCAGTGGACTACCCTAGAGAGGGCATTGTTTACTTCGTCAAGATTGCGTTGTCCACGTTCAACTTTAAATATTAAAGATGTGTCATCAGCAAACAAAACTACCTCGTGATCGTCTCTTATAAGGTGAGGGAGATCATTTATGTACACTAAAAATAGAAAAGGTCCCAGAATTGAACCCTGAGGCACCCCCATTGTTACAGCAGACCCATGTGACTGTTTACCATTTATAACTACTCTCTGTACTCTATCTCTTAGGTAAGAACTAATTAAATCCAAGGCCGTCCCCTGGATCCCATAATGATCAAGTTTTTGAATTAAAGTCTGATGCTGGACGCAATCAAAGGCCTTAGATAAGTCGCAGAATACACCATAAGCATCATACGACTCCTCCCAGGCCTCATATATACACTCTAATAATTTAATTCCAGCATCCGTGGTAGACCGACCGCGCGTGAAACCGAATTGTTTAGTATGGAATAGTTTATTTGTATTAAAATGATTTTGCATTTGATTAAGCATTACCTTTTCAAAGATTTTACTAAACGTGGGTAGTACAGAAATAGGACGAAAATTGGACGGATCCGAGGTGCTACCCGATTTAAACAGAGGAGTTATTTTACTAAACTTCATTAAGTCAGGAAACACACCACTATCAACACAATTATTAAATATTATTGATAATTCAGGGGCAACCATTTCAATTAACGAATTAACTAAATGTACAGAAATTCCCCAGAGGTCAGCCGTTTTCTTAATATTTAAAGATTTAAAAGTTTTTATGATAGTGTGTATACTAATTTTACTGAATTTGAATATTTCATTACAGCAAGGAACATTTGCTTTTAACAAGGATTCTGCTATTGGGGTAGAAGAACCTAGGCCTCTGGTCAAATCTACTGGTATTCGAGAGAAAAAATGTTCAAATTTGTTAGCGACTTCGGCATCTGTTGTAATGATGTTACCATTTACTTTAAGTTTAAAATAATTATCATTTGATTTTGCTTGGCCTCTTTCTGCGTTAATTATTTTCCAAGTAGATTTAACTTTGTCTACACTATTGATAATTTTATTACTTATATACTTTCTTTTGGCCGCTAAGCAGTCTGCTTTAAACTTTTTTGAATAAGTTTTAACATAATTTAGAAATTCATCTGTTCTATTAAGCTGTCTTTCTGAGTATAGTTCATACAGTTTTTGTCTACTTTTATGTATATCCTCAGTGGCCCATTCACTGAAGGCTGGCCTGTCTCCGATTGTGACTTCCTTAGACTTGAATATGGAGTTGAACTCATTGTAAAAGGAATCAAAAAATAACTTATACATTACATTTGAATCTAAGCCAGTGTCTAAAAATGGAAGTTTATTGCAAAGTCCAACTCGCATACGTTCCAAGCGGTCACTAGTTACTGGTCTACATAATATTTTACGTCTTTTAACTTTTTCTCTTGTGATCTTGAAAGATGCTATTTGCCCAGTATGATCTGATTTTATCTTATTTATAATACTCTTACTTTCTGGCAACATATCACTGTATATATTGTCCAGACAAGTAGCTGTTGTATCACAATATCTAGTAGGCTCTAAAAATAAGTTAGTGAGATTGTGTGATTTAAATAAATTTAAGATATCATTGGTCTGACGTGTATTTACAAGTATATTAACATTAAAATCACCGCACACTATTAGGTGTTTATTAGTTTTTCCAAGTTTAAATAGCACTTTATCCATTACTTCCTCAAACTCACAAAAGGGTGAGACTCCAGGTTTATATACGCATACTACTATGAATTGCTCCAATTCTACGCACGATATTTCAACTGTACACTCTACAGAGAGGGACACAACATCTTTCCGTTCCTTATACTTTAACTTCTTATTTAATAAAATCAACGAACCCCCCCGTGTTGTGTTGACCCTGCAGAACGCACTACCAACCCGGTGACTACTGAAGCTGAACATGAGCTCATACTCCTTACGCATATGTTCTGTAAGACAAACTATTTCAATATTTTCTGAGCTCATGAACAGCTCCAATTCAAACTCTTTGACCTGCGTTAATGTTGCTATGTTATAATGCACCAGGCTGATATAATTTACATTTTTTAAATTAGTTTTGTTCGGAGGACAGTTTCCGATATAGTTATGATTTGCAATTAAATTCAACTCTATCAATTTACAATTTTGGCTAGAGGGTAAATCCTCTGTTGTCCCAGAAGTTAATTTAAATTACTTGGAACCGATTCCAAAGTCCTAAATCTACTCTGCTCAAATAAAGCAGTTTTGTCAGCCAAGTTTTTGGCTATAGAGTAAAAATAATTGAATAGCAAACTTGCTATTTGTCTTTTATAGTATTTGGGTAGACAATACCTACCCTTGTGATTATTATAGACTTTATACTTGCTATGTGACAAATTTGTGTCAAATACAGAATTAAAGTCAATTACATTGAATTTATTATTATACTGACTTATTAAGTTTAAACGTAAATTCATCTTATATCTAAATGAATTTTCCGAGTCTGGCACACCTTTTATAAATGGAAGTGTGAACATTACAACTTGTATGACATTTAAGTTTAAGATGTAATTCATGTATAGGGACAAATCATCATTGCTAATTTTGCCCCTGTTTGCACAGAAAATTATTATTTTACTGTTAGCTTCAAATTTATATTCTAATATCTTTTGCATAATATCACTTAATGAAGCACCCGGATAGCAATTATTAATAACCGAGTAATAACTTGAATTTAAGTTTTGTTTTAAAAATGAACTTAGATTGGTACCAATATCATCACTAAATACAATTAATTTAGTACAACGATTACTATTATTTACACTGTCACACAATATATCCACTGATGTACTGGGCGGGCACGTAGTAATGGGAGCTAAGGGCTCAGCGGTAACCGGTTCACCCTGAGCCTCCACCGGCTCAATTGCTTTAGGGCAGTTAATATTGCATAAGTGGTCATTTAGGAAACAATTAAGGCGCTCAGTGTTATCATTTGATGTTTTGAGTACCTTATCTATGGTTACAGAACATTTAGTAAAGTCCTTAAGGGACCATTCATATTTTTTAGTCATATATTGTAGCTCAAATTGCAAACTTTGTATTTTTGATTCTAATTTTTGTGTGTCAGTGCAATATTTTAAATGACTTTGTTCCAGCTCTAACATTGACAATTTAGCTTGTTCTCTAAATTTTAAACCAGAACCTATATTTTTACACTTCTTGATTAACATTTTATGAAATTTTAATTGCTTTTTTGATTTCTGTATGAACTTTTTAATTTTAAGATATTTTTTTAGTTTATTTCTGCTGCAAAACAAAACCGACTTGTCCCGTTGATATGGACTGTCAATTTATGTACCTATATTATCTTTGACGAGAATAAAATAGTCAAGCCTTCTCTCCGTGTTTCTTGTGACATCATCAAGCCTCCAACCTCCTGCTACAATCTGGCGCCCAACGTGGGGCACGACAACGTCTGCGGAAGTGCAAGATACGTCACAAGATACGGAAGAAAGACTTCGATTCTCGTCAAGAAAAGGTCTCAACAACCAAGATGTCGGTTACCTTATCGGACACCCAGTTTCAAGAACTGTTAGCCGAACTATCACCCGGACGACAAGAAACTTTTGCATCGTGCCGTGCTGAATTCAATGGCGCTGCCTAAATCTTCATATGACAGCAGAGTACATTCTGATACCCTTAAGCCTGTCCCGCATATTGAAGCAAGAATCCGCAACCATTTACTCTGAAAACAGACACAAGTAATTATGCTTTTGGAGCAGCTCTCCTGCAGGGGGGAGAGAAGAAAAGCATCCTCGGTACCTCTCTGGTGACATGGGTTTAATTAAGACTAATCCCATGAGCAGAGGAGCTTAGGGTATAACTGCAAAGTTTGCCCCTCATCGTGATGGGCCCTATGTCATTGCACATAGACATGGACCGGCTTCGTTTAAAGTAGCACATCCTACTAAGCCGCAGATTCCAATTGGAGTCTATCATGCAGGAGGTCAACGACGGAAAGCCACCAGTAGCCAGTCCCTCTCGCCGGGACGTCTTCGGGGCCTGAGGGGGAGACTGTAACAGACCTAATTTTAACATTATTGTATCATTATGTAAACATAGCATTTAGTGTTAGTAATGTTTCCTAGATGTCACCTCACTATTTTCTAAATCGCGCTATCAAGATTCTCTATAAGGGAATGACCTTACCATGTATAATTTTAATTTTTGTGGAATCGAGACTGCCACTCGCAGCGCATCTAAGGGCTACATCCTACTTGGAATAGTCGCTAAGGACACTGCTCGAAGTGACCTCTATGGTTCCCCTTTTTGGATTAGAGAACCGATTTTATAAGGGATTGGTTCTGTATTCATTTTATGTACCTATATTATCTTTGACGAGAATAAAATAGTCAAGCCTTCTCTCCGTGTTTCTTGTGACATCATCAAGCCTCCAACCTCCTGCTACAATATTACTTTGTGCTAAGTAAATTTTATTTTTATGGATTTGTATGAAGTCTGTTCTATTTTTTATTAAATTTTTTTTTTTTAGTATTTTAAGTGACGGGTGGACCGAAAAGTATATCTATCTAGGTGTAAAGTTCTCATCAACACAAATAAATCAAGCCGAAACACAAGGTAACAGCTGTAAATCGTTAAGGAATTCCCTCGGCTGTCTTTCGGTTCCATCATCAGATCGACCAAAGACCTTCATTAAATTGTAGTACATTAAAGCACTTAATCAAAAAGTTAACAAACGCACTAGTTGTCCCTACAATTTTCGGTGGCTGCCCTCGATTTCTCCTGGATCCCAGCAACAGATTCTGATACCCTGGACATGGGACCACCTCAGAAGTATCCTCTTTCAAACAAAAAAAGAATTTTCAAAATCCATCTATAATTGGCGCCGCTGTCGCGCAACATACATACAAAAAAAAACATAGCGTACGAATTGAGAACCTCCTCCTTTTTTGAAGTCGGTTAATAAAATAAAATAACGAAGAAAGGAGTTATAGCATTTGTGCAGGTACTGTCTTCTAAATAGCTTAATTCAAAATCAATAAGATAATAAAACAAAAAAATAAAATTAATAAAATGAAAAAAATAATACCGAAAGCTTTATTTCTTTTTTTAATTAATGAGGACGTAAAATGAGGTCATGATAATTGAGTATTTTTTTTGAAAAGTGTAAATATCTTTAACTTACATACTGCTTGAACTTATTCCGGCAGTGTCCTCTCATACATTCGAAACGCTCTAATGTTGTTCAAAAAAGTAGTTATAGTAGTTAATGTTTTAGTTCAAATATTTTATTTATTGATTTATTTATTAAATATGACTCAACCCGTAATAGTATGTGTTACAGTAAACTTTATAATCCCAAGGGATGATATTTTTAACATATAAGAAGCCACGGTATCCTTTTTTAACCTCCGAAAAAAATGAAGGCTAATTGGATACGTTTGAACTGTGTGTATCTATCTATGTCTGTCTGTGGCAGCCCAACGGATGGTTCATATTTGACGAGATTTTTATGATCGATATCCCTCCCTCTTCGGATTTAGCTGAAAATTTTGAAGATCATCGGTTCACTTCCTGAATGATGTAAGGATTTTACTAAACTTCACATGTCCGATTCATTTGGAAGTGTTTTGGTGGCATTTTCACAACATGGTAGCTGTAAATTCCTGATGGCTCCGTAGGTATCCAATGAGCTAAACAGGATACTATTACAGAGACTCCGATGTCTGTCACCAGACGAGCACTTGCCCAGTTTTGCCATTACATCATTCACAATCATCAGAAATGAAACGAACACAATATTTTAAATTTTTCTCCAAATAGCAATACTTAGTCGTCTAGATCCCATAGCACAAGTTTAGAGCTTAGTTTGGGCTAGATGGTGTTGTATGAGAATGTACAACCATATTTGTTTATTTATTTATTTATTTATCTGTGACGATTGTTTTCGGGTCAGAATGAATATTTTAGATACTGAAATTACCGTATTACTGCTTGTTTATTTTGATACTATTTTTCCTCATAGACATCATAATATTATGTTTATTTTCCTTGTACATCACCATTCATTACATTCTTTGGAGATGAACGACAAATATATCATTGAGTTAAGGATGCCAAGAGTAAGAAAATTGCAATTTTATACAAGCATTTATTTAGTTTACCTATTCGAAATTAAATCTTGCAAGTTAAATTTCACCCACTTCTCGGTTTCCGTTTGAGCTGAAATTTTACACACATATTATGTATATCAACTAGGTGAAAATATAATATTATGATAATATGAAACTGACCTGATCATGGAGCTGGAACGCGGCAATAGGAATCCTATCTAATATAAAACGATATAACCCTATCGAGTTTGAACTCGTACATTTTGGATTGATGAGTACTTTGTTTCTATTGGTTTCTTGATAATACGGTTTTATTATTTTTATTTAAATTCATAAAAGCTTTGTTAGTTTATTTTTATTTTATATTTCAAAGACTGCCTTAACGTTGTTTTAATTGTACCTATAAGTTTGATGTATTTTTGAAGATAACCTTTATGGAACCTATATTATACCACGTGTGAATAATTTAGCGTACCTACGATTTTTTAAGTACCAACGTTGTATCGTGGTGACGATATTGAATTGTTGTACACCAGGCGCCCAATCTCAATTCATATGACGTGAATTTTAAGGGCGGAAATTTACGGGTGAAACGTCACCTGCCTCATATTTAGGAACAGAATAACATGAGACGGATGACGGATGTCTTGTGGCCGAAAATTGGCGCCCCTGAGTAAATGTTTAGGTTTATGACGTCTCCAAATAAATGGACTCAGCAATCGTTACCTAATAAAAATGGGATCCTTTATAACACTGGTATCCTATCTGAAACACTGAAAATAATCAATATAATTAAAATATAATTCAACATGTTTGATAAATTATTATTATATTTGTTTTACATAATAAATAATAGTAGAGGTAGGGTTTAGATGGCATAGTCGTAACGTACCTAGCTTACTTTCTAATGATACAATAATTTAATAATTTCCAGATCATAAGTTTGCAATTGTTATAATTAATATCTATACCTATATGTTGTTACTGTTATTTGGTGTGTGTATGTAGGTATGATGTGATCTAAAATATATAAAAATATATTGTTGGACATTCTCACACAACATCATCTAGCCCAAACTAAGCTATAAAGCTTGTGCTATGGGATCTAGACGACTGATATACATACATACTTATATATTTCTAAATACATACATATCATACATAGAAAACACCCAAACTCCGAAACAAACATTTGTGGATCACACAAATATTTGGACCGACCCAGGAATCGAACCCAGGACCTCCAGCGCCGCAGGCGGTATCACTACCGACCGCGCCACAGAGGCAGTCAGAAGAAATAAACTTAAAATACTTTCTTTCTTTCAAATACATGAATCTTTCCTCTATATAATACTTAGTAGATTATATAAACTCGAATTGACTATATGTACTCTCAACTTGACATCAAATATGAATGTTATTATTATTTATTCATTTATTTATTAAGTAAGACACACAATGCATGGTTTAATACATCTCGTCCCACAAAACCGATAGTTCTTTGACTATGTGTATATAAATGTAGTAAAGTTTGTTTATCTATTATAGCTTCAGTTTGTTTTAGTTTATCTTTCTAAGCTTTAGGAGTAACTCAGCCCTGAAAAAAATAAATGTGGCGTTAACCTGTTCATTCAAAACAATATGGTTGTTGTTGATATTTTTTTGGTATACAGATTCTACATGAATAATTAATGAAATCCAGGAATTGACACTGTTATTCTTCGATATGCCTACGTAAATGGCGCGACACTTGCACGTGTAGGTATATCAATATATTTATCATCAATTACTAACTTCATAAACAACACGACTTTAGCGTAGTGCCATTTTGTTTTTAATGGCTTCCACTTAAACCCAATCCATGAACGTCTAAGCCAGGGCAGAGATTCCCGACCAAACGATGAGCGTCAACGCGTAGACAAAATGAAGCAAAAAAACATTTCACTCGTAAATTTCCGTCGACGCTTTCAAGTCGTACAATTGGTACCCAGTTTGTTTTGAGGTAGTCGCAAGAAAACAGGTTGATTGCAATCTCGAGGGTCTTGTTGGAGCTCACTTACGCCCTTTCATTCCGTGCTTTACAGCCCATACGCAGAATGGAAACTCGAAGAATTTTAATGATGACAAAAATTTAAATACTTGTCTAGTCATAGTCTTAACTACATGTAAGTGCCTAGTTAATGTTTTATGGAGTTCAAGAATAATGAACGTCAAATGGGAAGGTGAAAATTAAGGTACCTACCTAATAAAATTGGCGGTGCTCTTGTTTGCACAGTAGCAATTTCTTCAATGGAACCATTATGACAGCCTTTTAAAATAGCTACTGATTCATCATCAACGAATAGCGTATACCGCTGAAGGCCATAAACTTGAAATGTGTAGGTACTGCTACTAACTAGTCTTACTACTTTATCGTTAACTAGCGGACGTCACGCGGTTTCACCCGCGTAGTTCCCGTTCCCGTGGGAATACGGGAATAAAATATAGCACCGCAAAGAGTGTAGCTTTCCAACAGTGAAAGGATTTTTCAAATCGGTCCAGTAGTTCCGGAGCCTATTCGTTACAAACATACAAACAAAAATACAAAAAAAAACAAAGAAACAAAAGAAACAAATCTTTCCTCTTTATAATATTAGTATAGATTAGTATAGATGGGAGAGAGTAAGTCCTGGAGTATCCTTCCGAGGGCTTATCCGGTGCTCCCAACCGTAGGCTGCTGGCAGGATACGTGAGGTTTTTTAGTCGTTAGGAGTTCGGCATAGCATCCATGGGGGATTTTCCCTCACGTAAAAAAAATGGGAGAAAGTAAACTAAGGTAAGACAGATAAAAGATTTCTTAGTCACAAGTAAAACCGCTGTCAGCAGCTCGTCTTTTCCAAATTAATAGTACAATAAACATAGTTAGAAATCAAGGATGATTGTTGATATTGTATTGGAGAGGGTACAATATGAGACACGCGTGCGACTGTGGGCGGTAAGTGCAAATGCATCACGAGCGATAATGAACCAACTCGTGTGCACGACTGCTGTTGCGCACTCGTACGTAATCCACTATCCTCACCATGCCTGATCGTGCTGAGCCCACAGTTACCATATAAAACAACCCTCCTTTATGTTTTTGGTTATGGGAACGTTGCCTTATGGGTAATCAGCAACAATGTTGCGTGCGTGCTTTATTGTCTTAACCCAAAGAATTTTAAATTTAAAATATTTTTCTTTGTTAATCTTTCGGTCCTAGTACTAATGTTATCAATGAAGTGTACAACAAACACTAAGTGTAACACACAAGTACAAGCTAACAGTTCTTCTGCAAAGACCTCCACCAACCCCGTGTTCTTTACATGTGTGAAAAATAATATAGATAAAACAATATCAAGATCGAAGCTTACACCAAGCCGTCGCTAACCCTACAGCAGATCTATGGCGTACCTACAATGATGTTATAGTAAAAAAGAGGATCATTGCGTACCTACATAAGTTCCTTCCCCACGCAAAAAAAAATGTATTGTCTGGAAGTTATATGGGACGAATTCTACTAAGGACGATATGGCATACATGTATATGCTATGAATGAGTGAAGTTGATTGCAAAAATTTGGACGATTATCATGATTTGATTTTCTAAACGATAGTTACGATCGTCCTGGGTTTGAATGAAAGGTGAAACTTTACGACTCGTTAGACTCTTTGATAAGACAAGTCATTCAGAACGCTAGTCATATCACCGAGTAATAAAATTTTACTATCGAATTGAAATACTATTGTCATTGTAATGGCCTATTCCACAAAATGTATTACCCAAACAAACAACCTAGAGTTCGTTTTATAGTATCAATATTTCCACATAGTAAACTGTAGTACCTGTTTAATACATTTCCAGAACAAAGTTACAGTGAAAATGGACGCCATTTGTGAACAAGACAGGATCTCGGATTTCTTAAACTGGCACCTCCCACGTGGTATCTTGTGCCCTTAACCTTTGCAACGGCGGTTCGCGGTTTAAAATACTCCTTATAGTGAATGCAGTCCCCATACAGACTTCCAGTGCGGGATTTGTCTAAATTTGGAAGAACTAGTTACCTATTTATAAAATGTCTTGATACTTTATTGAAATAAACTTTGGTTTGCTATATAGGATGGATCTTACAAACTAGTTTTATATTGGTTGAGCACATCAAAAGGATAGATAAAATCTCTAAAAATAGCTTTACTCCTTTTTTTTGACGTGAGGGAAAATCCCTCATGGATGCTATGTCGGACTCCTAACGACTAAAAAACCTCACGTAACGCCCGACAGCCAACGGTCGGAAGCCCCGGGTAAGCCCTCGGAAAGATGTCCCAGGACTTATAGCTTTCCTTCTTGTCAAGGATTACTGCTTCGATACAGGGACTTTTGTTCAAAACCCTCAAAGTCGTTAACAGGTCCAGGACCTACCTTCGTTGTCACTTACGGAAGATGGAATTTTAGGAGCAAACTACGCTGATTTAGGCTGGTCGAGTCAGCGTTCCATACCTGATTCCAAATATAATGAAACTGCTCACCGCATACTCTGGGTGCGTAAGATTTTGCGAACGGAGCTATGCAATATTACAAGTATAATTTATTGAGAGTGACTTTTTATTCGAATCTTGTGTCATCTGAGGTGAATTTTGAAGTCATTTCTGCCATACATATTTTTCGAAGCAAACATAGTAAAGTATACCTACTTTCACATAAGGCCCATAATTTAATGCACTAAGTATATTCGTTCTTCTTCTTCTATTTCTATATTCTTCTTCTATTGTCCATAAGGTGAAGTTGCTGTTGTGGTCTATCACTTTGCAAATAAGAGAAGTGGAGTTACTTCCTACTCCCCCCAATTTCTCTTCTGATTTATTTCGATAAGGATTCCAATATAATCTAATTCCTCCTGGAGATATAGTGAGTTCAAGCTCTATACATACTGGTCTATTCATGGACAAGTACTGATGTGACAACAATGGGAGTACGGGTGGGAAAAGTACCACACTTCTAGCTCTACCTATACTTTATAATTAAAGGAATATATTCCGTTTTAGAAGTGCACCATGCACGCTGGACGCTGCGCTGCCGCGCTGGTGCATTAAGAACATTTCACAATGGTAATAAAACTAAAGTAGTTCTCCGTGTCTATAAAGATAGGTTTTGTGGCTATCAGCGCTATCGAGCCAAAACGAGTCGAACTACTTAGATACTTTGAATCATGCTTCTTGCTAAGAAAGTTCTCCCGATAGTCAAAGTTATAATACTGCCTGGATTAGATCATGAGTCTCTCATAACCTAGTCTGATCAGGAATATCTTATCCCATTCCTTCATAGTTTCTATGTACGGTATTTTAATTTAAAGTTATATGCTACGTTAAATTGGGTGTCATAAAATATAGTTGACTTAAACAATCAAGACATAAGACTATCTCAATAGTCATAACACACAGTTTGTTTAGTCACACGCCAGTTTAGAGTGATACTAACATTCAAAGGAAACCTTGAATTCTGGTTTTTTTTAACGTGAGGAAAAATCCATCATGGATGCTATGCCGGACTCCTACCGATTAAAAAACCTCACGTAACGCCCAACAGCCTATGGTAGGGAGCCCCGGGTAAGCCCTCGGAAGGACATCCCAGGACTCCCAACAGACCTACGGCTACCACTGCGGCTTCGCCTAGGGGGTGGTTCGGGTACTATCCCGCGTCTTTGGGGGGTTTCGGGTGTGATCCCGCTTCTTAGGGGGGGACGTGAACCGACGATAGTGGGAAGTTGCTTGCCACAGTCATCGACCCGGGAATTAGCCGCAAAGAGATTGGCCAACATTTCTGCTTTCTCTTGGGCCTTGTGAGCCAGTGATCCGTTAGTACAGCGCAGCGGCGGCAGCGAAGGCTTGCAGAAGTTGGCCTGCACGGCTTTAGCCAGTTGCTAGTATCCACGGCTGCCCGTTGGATGTGACATAAGCAGGAGCTTACGTGGCTTAATGGGCGTCCGCTCTCTTGAAGGCTCTCTTACTGGACCTAGTGGCTCTGTTGTACGCTGCCTTTAGGCGGGCCACATTCGGGTCGCGCACAGCCCGATCCCAGATCCAGGCGCGGTACGCTGCCTGTTTTTGTTCAACAGCTACGGCGCACTCACGCCCGAACCAGGGGCGAGCTTTGCGGATGCTGGCGACATTAGTGTACGGAATGTAGTATTCCATACCTAATGTAATCTCACCAGCAACCGCAGAAGCGCTTTCCGATGCAGCCCTCCCTGCAAAGCAACGCTGACTCCACGGGACGGCTGCATAGTATTCTCGTAGTCCATCCCAGTCTGCTGACGAGTAGTGCCACAATCGCCGCGTCACCTCTACTGCCCTTGCAGGAGGTGACACCTGCAGGCGGGCACGCACAACACAGTGGTCGGAATCACCCAGTGGGGTGCCATCCGACACATTGTAATGCGCTGGATAACTTGTCAGCAGTAAGTCCAGCAGAGCGGGTTCATGGTCCGACCTGTCCGGTATGCGCGTTATCCCACGTACCACTTGGGTCAAACCATATATTTTCATCTTCCCTTATATCTATGCCTACTACTATATACAGATATAAAGTATCGCTGATGACCCCCAGACTCAATATTTTGTAACGATCACTGCAGTAAGCAACATTTACTATGGCCGTTCCTTGCATGGGTAACCACTACGTGACCAGTTTGTGACATTAATTTGTGAGGGCTAAACCGTTGGTTCTGGTTGCCAGTTAAAAAGGCCTTTATGGGCGGCAAGAAAAATATCAACAGCGGGCAGTCACAACCTGCACCTATCAGGCTCACCACCTATTACGTAGGACAAAATCTAAAAAGGTGAAATGTGGTAATATAATGCTTCTGCCTACCCCTTTGGGGATAAAAGACGTGAATGAATGATGAATCAAATCTATGAAAGGAATTCGTTAAAGCATGAATATGTAAATTCTTTTTCGCTTTGCCATTCTATGGCGATATACCTACACTAAGCAGATATCAAATGGTAGCCTGGGGTGACATTAGGAGACATACAATTTAGTTATGCACTTTCAAATTTCTACGTATAAATGTTTCTATTACCAGACAGAAACCACTGGTCAACACCTACAATAGTCGTCAAATGAACTTTGACGTTTGAAGTTACGAAATAGTACCCGTAGTTAAGGCACTTGTAATACAAAACCCGCATAATACTGCGAGACATTTATTGATAAATAACCTGGTAATTTTACAAGCAATCAATTGCAATAGTATTGTGCACAAGTGTTCACAGTTTGATCTTGTATTTAAGGTCGCGCTAGTCGCTATTATGTCCATGCCAACTTCGGGAGGAAAATCTTCAACTGTTTGATATCTGACATACAAAGTCAAACATTGTATCGTTTTGCCTTATTGGTAAAAAAATTTTTCAATAAAAAATACAACCGACTTCCAAGAAATCCTAAAAATTAAATTTACTTAGCACAAAGTAATATGTAGTTGATTTATCAGATTTTATTCAATATAATATTGAAGTCGGCGCCAAGTAAATTCATAGGTTTAGGAAGGTATTATTCACGGCACCAACTTCAATATTATATTGAATAAAATCTGATAAATCAACCACATATTACTTTGTGCTAAGTAAATTTAATTTTTAGGATTTCTTGGAAGTCGGTTGTATTTTTTATTGAAAATTTTTTTTTCATAATTTTAAGTGACGGGTGAACCGAAAAACCCTATCTAGGTGAAAGTTCTCATCAATACAAACTAATCAAGCCCCAACACAAGGTAGCTGCTGTAAATCGTTAAGGAATTCCCTCGAATCTCTTTTGGTTCCATCATCAGATCGACTCTAGACCTTTATTAATGGTAGTACATTAAAGCACTGAATTAAAAAGTTAACAAACGCACTAGTTGTGCCTATAATTTTCGGTGGTTGCCCTCGATTTCTCCAGGATCCCATCATCAGATCCTAACCTGGTTATAATGGGACCACCTCAGAAGTAAACCCTATTCAACAAAAAAAATTGAAAGCCGTCTATAATTGATGGTGAACATACATAAAACATTGAGACCTTTCTTTTTTTTTGAAGTTGGATCTATCAATCTAGGTGTAAAGTTCTCATCAATACAAATCAATCAAGCCCAAACACAAGATAACTGCTGTAAATTGTTTAGGAATGTCCTCGACTGTCTTTCGACTCTATCATCAGATCGACGCCATACCTTCATTAAAGTGTAGAACATTAAAGCACTTAATTAAAAAGTTAACAAGCACACTAGTTGTCCCTACAATTTTCGGTGGTTGCCCTCGTTTTCTCCTAGATCCCTTCATCAGATCCTGACCTTGTGAAAATGGGACCACCTCAGATGTAACCCCTATTCAACAAAAAAAAAATTTTGAAATCCGTCTATAATTGACGGAATTATCGCTTGACATACATAAAAAAAAATACATACAGACGAATTGAGAACCTCCTCCTTTTTTTGAAGTCGGTTAAAAAGAACGGTTCAAAACATATGAATTAAAAAACCATTAAAAAGATAGAAGCCATTAAATAATTGATTTTTCTGCCTAATTTTGAAATATCTTTCCGTGTGAATAGGCAATTAAAAGAGTGTAAAAAATCAAAATTTATTTCGTTCCAACAAAGTTCATTTATCAATGAGTTCAGAAAACTTTAATCTAAGTCGATATTTACAGAACTTTCTTCATAACACCCTTTCTACAAAAGGACCTCTAACTGAATTATCGCTGTTTCTCGCTCTCACTAACCGATGTTAGGTGAAACAGCATGCTTATTTTACTTAGATCGAGGTTCTGACTAGCGAAACCTTAAGTTTAATACTATGGTGTTATCTGAGACAGATCCGCGACAATCGCGCACCTGCCTGCGCCCGCGTCGAGACGGCGCCGACGCCGACGCACTTTCAAAAAATGCTTACGAACAGACAAAGTAACCTAACCAACACTATTGTCGTGACATGGCCTGATTCTTAATTTATGTAAACAAACATTAAGAAGTGTTCGGTGTGATGTATCTTTATTACCAAGTATTTTATTCTTTCTACATCTTTATCTATACCACAATGACTATATAGTTTTATCATCATCATCCGAGCGTTAATTCTGATTACACTTTCTTACTCCTGCCTCTACTTCGCAAGATCTTCGTAATCCTTTGTCACGAAGTATTCTTTTCTTCTTCCAAAAATGCCCAAAAAGAAGTCATAGCGCTATCTTGCAGCCTATAAAAGTCATCCTCAGTAGAAACCACAATGGAGATTTTGGGAAGAACTGAAAATTCAACTAGACTTTGGCATAACCCTGTGACTTTGGCGTAGACAAAGTCACAGGGTACAACCCTAACGTATTTATGTATATCATTACATTAATGCAATTCGTCTAATTTACGTTACAGAAAACCATAGCTGTCTATTTACTTTTAAAAGCCTTGCGCGATCTAGTACCTATTCAATGTTAATGTTGAGACCCGTTGAGAGGTACGTATACATGTCGTAGAGATGTGGATTTGGATGCCGTTATTACAATATGTATCAGGCTGTTACGGGACACGATGACCGCGGTGGCCGAGGTGCGACAAGGGCGTGCGACGGACCGTTCCAATTTACGGGTCACGAGCGGACCACTCGCGCGCCGACCTATCTGCCTTTACTCCATAATTGAATCCAATGGCGTGGGAGACTCCACAATATAAAGAAAAATATACTTTATACATCTTGGTTAGAATTTTTTTCTGATGGAATAACGAAATGAATCTCTTAAGAAGCCGTTTTCAGCACATAGGTACTTACTCGTATTCGTAAAGGCAGCGATAATAATGTACACACCTACCTACTTACTGTATACTCACTGATAGGAGTGACCTGACCTGCTCAAATTGTTCAAATAACAGAGTAAGTAGGTACCTGAAGTATTTACCGTAGACACCCTGCAAGGGAGTTTGCTTAGATCCAGTTTTAATTTGAATATCAATGGCAGCGCTGCTACACTGTACATTCCGTGTATTCCGTCGCTCCTACCAGGTCTGCCAGTTTAAAACTAAGGACTTTTACTTAGTTTTAATTGAGACGCATGGGTGGAAACTTGTTTTTCATTGAAATCAGCGACCGTAGGATTTATTGGCTATTTAGAACCTTGAGCGTCGCGAGAGTATGAAACCAACGAAGAAAAAGTTGAGTGCCATACGAAACACACAACTTTTAAAAAGGCAAGTAAGATTCAAGAAAATCAACAAGCTATACCTACATTTAATTTACTATTTCCATTAGAATTTACGAAGCAGCGATACAAAACATTATAATTTACTATTTCCATTGTTCTGATAAGATACTATTTTCTATACAGTTTCGAACAAAAACCGGCCAAGTGCGAGTTGGACTTGCCCATGAAAGGTTCCGTAGCAGCAAGTAGCATTATATAAAAGTTCTTGTAGTTCGTTGTAACTTTCATTGATGTTTTAACACGTTCGCAGTGGTAGTGATTTTTCTAGGCGAAAATCACGGTTTATGACGTATAAAAAAAAACTACCAGCTCGATCTCGTTCAAACCAATTTTCGTTGGTAGATTTTATAGCAATGTACATCATATTTTTTTTTTAGATTTATCGTTCTCTTAGTTTAGAAGTTAGAGGGGGGGGGGGACATACTTTTATCCACTTTGGAAGTGTCTCTTGCGTAAACTATTCACTTTAGAAAAAAAAATAAGTTAGGAACCTCAATAGCATTTTTGAAGACCTATCTATAGACCCCACAAGTATGGGTTTGATGAAAAAAAAATTTTTGATTTTCAGTTCTGAGTATGGGGACCCCCAAAGTTTATGCTTTTTTTCTAGTTTTATATTAAAATCTTGATGCAGTTCACAGAATACATTTACTTACCAAGTTTCAACAGCATAGGCCTTAAAGTTTCGGAGAAAAGTGGCTGTGACACACGGACGGACAGACATAATAATAATAATTTTTTTATTTATTTTCTTCCACAAAGGTACACAGAGAACATACTTAAAACATACAGCTATTTTTCATTAAAGACCTTTGTGGGAGACTGGTATCTGCACTAGGAAAATCCTGTCACGCAGATTACCAGGCCCCCTACAGATGAGTATAATATATAAATACAATAGCGCAGACATAACAATGTACTTGTATATTAAAAATCACTATGGTAATAAGTCACACTATATAAAACTAAAAATTAAATTCATAAAACAGTACCAAGCCAAAAAATTAAAATCAAACAAAATCAAATTTATACACCTACATTTATACGCGAATACGAGTTGTTGATAGTAAAGCTTTCAAAATGGTTCCAGGTAATTAATTTTGTAATTTGAAATGGATTCTGAGCTTATCTCCTATTTAATAAAAAATAAGTTTATTCATTCATAAACAATAATAATAAAATCAATTAAAACTAATATCATCACACTATTAGGGTTATACAAAAAAACATATAAAATTATAACTACTTAAATTAAAAACTAACTAACTATCTATCAATATACAAATTGGGTCCCTTAATTAATTCATGGATATAAAAATCAAAATCGAGACTAAAGTTTAAAACCAGAACTACACAATGTTACAACAATACTAATTAAAGCAACGATGAGAATGTTGTCAGAGTACAACAAAATCAAAACAAAATCCGCGTCAATAGTTAAAATTAAACATACCTAGGCATTAAACTTAATATAAATTAAGATGGAAACTAATCTTACAATCAAATCAAAACAAAATCAAAATCATAATAAGAGCATAATAGTAATGTAATAAAATAAAATCAGAATAATATCAAGACAGATTATGCAACCACAAATATAAATCATAAATTTAAATAAGGTCAAGGTAAAAATTACAATTTAACATCAATAATCAAAAATTAAAAATAAAATTAAAAATTAAAGATAAAAAATTAAAATTCAAAATATAATAATTAAAATTAAAAAATAAAAATTCAAAGTCAAAAATTCAAAATTCAAAATAAAAATTAAAAATCAAAAATTAAGTACTAACTAAACATTAATAATCAATAACCAACATAATAACCAAATTAATAATCAATAATCAACAATTAATAAATCAATAATTAAAAATTAAAAGTTAAAAATCTAAAACAAAAAATTTCATAATTAAAAACTTAAAATTCATAATTCAAAATTGAAACTTAATACTTAAAAATAAGGTAAAAATTAAGATCAAAGAATATTCATAATCAGTTAAGTAGGTAAATGTCAGTGAGATATAATAAATAAAAATGAAAATGAAATTTAAAGTTATATGTATTACATAATATTATATTATTTAAATGTTTGTGAATGTGTATGTGATGCTCGCTTACACAGGTACAACCATTAATTCCTCAGTGGAGTCATAATCCAGATTTAGGAGATATGAGGTGAGAGTTATTTTGAATTTTGCCTTTGTCATCGGATATATATTCAGAATAGCATTTAGTTTGTTATATAGATGACGAATCTATAATGGTTCCGTTTTTGCCATTTGGCTACGGAACCCTAAAAAACAGTCTTTCCTCTTTTTGAAATATCTAGTTTATCGTACACTGGTTTCGGTATCGTAAACTGCCACCTGAGAAGATATCCTTTCTGCATGCACACTTGGTAGGTACTTCTTCCATTCGGCTATATTCCTTCTAATCAGGAACACAACTACAATACCGTATAGACTTTTGAAGATAACTAAGTAAACTGGTAATACATTTATTACACCGCTAAGTTCTTAAACTAGGTTAGTTACTAAGGTATCGGGCTACACTAACAGGTGTGCATACCGTATTTGGGACATAACAATGGCTGGTGGAGTCTCATACCTTAACAGAAATTCAAATCATAACCATTCTTTATTGTTCAAACATGCTCAAACTCGTTTTTTCGCCTTCTGTAGCGGATCAGGCACTGTTTGTTATAATGATATCAATATAACTGTCAATTCGTCTGTATCTTTATGACATCATTCACATAACTATACCTACTCCCTATTTATCTCACCGACACAATAGGTACCTTACAAACTCCTCACTGTTACTTATTTTTAGCCTATTTTGATCAGTCGTAAGAATTCGCGACTGGACATCCAGTGTTCTCTCCGCTTATATTCGTTATACTTTCGATTGTTGGCACTTGATGAAACTTGTTATAATACATAAAATATAAAATCATAAAAATTAAATTATCAAATCGAAATAGCTATTAATACACAATTTTCAAGAGATCCTGTAAAAGACACTACTGAAAATATTTTAATAACGGTGAATTATTTATGTCCAATTGTTGATTCAACAAAATGTCTCGGCTAACCTTTAATTAATTTATTAATTTCTAAGACCTCAAGAACATTCAGTTAAAATAGGACCCACAAAGAGCATGTGTAAGAGGCTACGTGAGTGGCTGATAAATGGTTGCTTCTATGACATAAATCATTTTTTGGACAAAAAATTTGCATGTTAATGTATGTTAGCAAAACAGAGGACACTGTATTAAATATTTAAGACCTATATATCAACGAACCTGTTTTAAGCAAATAAAGAACTTTGAACTTTGAGTTATTTGACATTTTTGGAATTTTCTTTTATTTGACTTAATATACAATTGACATTTCATGAAAATTAAATATTATGTGGACACTAGCCTTAGACCATATAACACGGGACTAGCCTTTGCGAACCACCGCATACAAAAATATTCTGCCAGTTTTCATACAAGTGAAGGGGGAAACACAAAGACGTATAAAATTTCATTGCATTTAAAAATGTATTAATCGACAAACGCGTAATGGCTGTTGTGTGTTAATTGTTATTGTACAGTCAACTACAATGTAAGGTACTAGTTTAATCATATAAAATGATGTACTGATGTACAGGCTTTTCATAAAGCGTAAAGATCAAATGGTCATGTGCAATGGCAGAAAACAATGCTTAAGTAAGGCGCATCCTGTGGTTAGATGATCTAAGACACTAGCTGATGTTTTTATGTTTATTTTTGTTCCACGTGCACAAATGTTTATAAAACATCATTAGGTACGTTATATCAAAATGGGATATAATAAACCGAGCCTCAAAAGTTTTTCTCGGCCACGGCATTTAGCCTCTCATTTAATAACTAAGCCACTAAAATAGATATATCATATTCTTTTTTCGTGAAAATAGCCACTGTAAGGCTAGACGCGAGTGCACAGGACGACAGCGACCGGTCATTAGCATCAATCAGAGACCGCTATTTGATATCACTTTGTAACTAAAGACAGATTACGCTTACCAAACAAGAGAGTGAGGTTAAGAAAGCAAATATGTACTAAACTCAAAATTGAATAGGTACATTATAGACTCTCTAGAAGTGCATATCGTGAATGTCGTCATAAATTTACGATTAATGAGAAATTACTCGTTACTCACATTTGGGTTAAGTATTTGCATTCTTGTCCTCACTTCTTTGTTTGGTATCTGTCTTTAGTTCTATAATTTGTATTACATGCACACATAATGTCACCGACCGAAATCTGTATGATGTCTAGGCATTATAAAGAATACCTGATACTTGCAGGCAAGGCAATGTATGAAATAACGAGAGTATGGAAGGGTGGTTCGCTGCTTGCGAAGGTTAGGTTAGGTTGGAACAGTTACCACTAACGCGTGAAGGCGAGCGAGCGAAGCGAGCATGCCGCTGCTGCGGCCGCCGAGCGCCAGATGTATTACAGATAAATTTAATATTTTACAATATGTTACAATTTATAATTCCTCGATAGTTTATAATTTTGCGGTACCTACTTATAATTTTATGGTGACCCAAGACCTATTTATTTTACACATTACCGGTGGACCAGCAGGTATTCTATGAAATCCCTAGGAAATTTGTACAGTACTAGACAAAGTATGAACAATCATATACTTATTCAAAACATTTCTTAAATTGCTTCGAAGGGGCATCTGGAGTTTGGGGCAGGTATTCTTAAAGCTGTCTACACACCAAAGCCGCCGGCCCGGCGGCAGAACCCGCCGGGTAAGGCCGGCGGCGGCTTTGGTGTGTAGACAGCTTTAGAATGCAGGTATTGTATAGAATATCTGATTATAAAGACTGCAGGTAACACATAATAATAAATAAAAGCATTTATGCCCGAATATCTGTCCCATGTTCCCGTGTGAAACGGACAAGCGAGTCCGTTTCAGGACTCGCTTGTCCGTTTCCACCAGATTGTGACACCCCACACAGTTGGCTGAACGACGGCGTCAACCATCCGAGCACCAGCAATAGCGGTAGTTGCTTACTGCAGTGATCGTTTACAAAAGACTGAGTTAGTGGCTACAAGTGGTCCTAGCTATTTAGGTAGTATTAGTGGCAATAATTTGCTTTTTGGTGGCAATTTTACTTAACTTTGATGATCCATAAATGTTGGACGAGTTACATTTTAAACATGCTGAATTAGGAAATTAGAAGCTTTGATATTAATAAATAATGTCCATTTTGATGCCATTTTTTAGTATTTTGGAAGCTTACTGTTTGAATGCATGTTACAAAATTAGATGATTAAAAATAATCACGATGCTGAATTATATTAACAGTGGCTAATAGAGAGGTTAACTGGTGGCTATAATCTATAAATTCTGACGCTCATTAATTGTGGCTGACTTATTAATTTAGGGGGCAAAGTATTTTTCCGGAGGCTAAAAATGCTATTAAAAAGAAGGTCGTTTAATTAGCATCCTATCAAAATTAGTGTAAGAACCTTTGATAATGCTATAATAGCGAAACCGGTCAGGTTTTTTTTTTTATACTACTTAGGTGGCAGACAAGCTAACGGCCCACCGGAAGGTTGGTAACCGTAGCCTATAGACGTTTGCAACACCAGAGGTGCTACACACGCGCTGCCGACCAGGGCGTAGGTTGTGACGACCCACAGTTGAAATTTTTCAAGCCACCCATAAGGCCTTCAACTTGGCTTAACGACTGTCATTTTACTGACAATCCCGGTTGTCCCAACGGCTTATCGTGCCTTCCGAAGCACGGAAACACTCGTAAATAAATGTCACAAAGTGGTCCACGTGGTGGTCACCCATCCATATCCGGCCATAGTAAATGTTGCTTACTGCAGTGATCGTTTACAGAACACTGAGTCCGCGGGGCCACGAGCGCATCAAAAATTCAGGTATTTTTCAAAATAAAATAAAAGTGGAATAGTTCAAGTGAATTTTCATAATGTATTCTCTTTGTTTGTTACTTCAGGTCCCATTTAATTTTAGTAAAATAGTTTTATGTTCAGGGAAGATTTTAAAGGTGCGTAACTATGTATGGTAAACGTCTGGGGAAAACAGCAAATATAAACCTATCAAACATTCGATGTATGGATTTATGAAGCAAGCTATAGGTATAACTATCAAGGCACTTATATAATCTACTACCCAAAAATAAGCAATGAGGTGCAAGATGGGTCCAAAATAAGTCACGAGCGTAGCCAAAGTGCATAGCTAGTGTTTAAAATTTATTTACGGAAATAAAGTGTGCTCATTAAGTAGTCTTTAAAACAGTGTAATATTCTTGTTTTACTTAATAATTATAATGATTACTTTAATTGTGCCCTCAGTGGCTCGTTGAAGTGAATGTTTCTGCGCTAATTTGCTGAGTACGCTAATAGCACCTTGTTATAGCAGAATGTAGCAGGTCTCGCAGCTTAAGGAATAGGGATGCACCCACTTCTTTATTTTTGTAGATAAACGCTGTACTATGCAGAAATGATGACCCTTTCAAGTCTGCAAAGCTACAAGAAATGTTTACTTTATACTTGTCAGGTATTGATACAGAATCCTTCCCTCCTCCACCCTCTTATAGAATACTTCGTTGAAAGAAGCAAGACCCGAGAGCATATAAAGAGCGTTCCAAGAAGGTTCCAAGTCTAACAGTATACGGAAAAACTGGAGTTCATAAGTCTTTTAGTTCTAGTTGAGATAATTTCAAAGTTTGGATGGAGACACCTCTCCTTCAAACTATTTATTTATTTATTTAAAGAGTGGGATCACATAGGAGCTTCAAGACACTAGCTACTACCTATAGAAACATAAGCTAAATAAAATTATATTTCTTTTTTTTTTTTTTTTTGTTTAACGTGAGGGAAAATCCTCATGGATGTTATGCCGGACTCCTACCGACTAAAAAACCTCACGTAACGCCCAACAGTCTATGGTTGGGAGCCCCGGGTAAACCCTCGGAAGGGTGTCCCAGGACAAAATTATATATCTACAAGCAAAATCTCGCTTTTACAATTTCGCATTAGGTGGCATTGTAATAAATGTAACTTTAATACAATAATAAAATAAAGTGGCATTTAAATTTATCCTATAAATAATGTTCTCCATCGTCTTTCTAACCAGATCTAATAAATAGATAAAATGGGTTATCTAACTTAACGAGTCATAAAATGTCAATTACAAGCGCCGCTCTATCTGTTACGGTCAGTGCAGTGCAACGGACCTGCATGCAGGCTCTCTACAAATAGAAAGAGGCAGTCGCTAGTCGCGTGCCCTCTAATTATGTTGCTATTAAAGCTAAATGTTTCTTCTTCAGTATGTTTACATTATAAAATATCAACAGGTTTCTATAAAAACTACAAAAACAAAGAAAACGACAGGTATCGATTTCGATTTACGATATTGTAAATAAAGGACGACGACATTTTTACTGGTTGTGTCATGAACATTATTTGTGATATTTGATTTGGATCAAATATCACAAATCAATAACCAAATAATGTCAGCTAAGACCATCAAACGGTGTAAATACACTGATCTCTTCTGAATTTTTTATATTCGAGCAGTTCGATGTCAAAACTCTTGGCTCCAATGCATAGCTCTTTTTCAGAGCTATATGTAAGCTTTTGTTCGGGGGTTTGTGTGCCAGAGGACTGGCTTGTATTTGGGCTAGAGGCTAGTAGTTTCACGTTGAATGGCAACCATTTACCGTTGTATCAGGCTACATACTAGTATCCTGTGTACGGTTCTGGTTAGCAGTTGGCAGAGATGTTGAAATGTGTCTTTAAATTTTTATTCTGTTCCATACATATTTTTAAAACGCTTTTATTAGGTCCCCGTGTATGTAACTAACAACGTAATGGAATCTAAGGAAACTAATTTAACCATCTTCCAAGGATCGTAGCGTCATGAAAATTGGCAGCTGTATGTAGTTATGATGACAATGCAATAATATGGTACTGTCGAACTGATCCGATGATGGATTCGGAAAATAAGCACTGGAACTTCATGATGGAATATCGTATTATATCTGTTTTTGGATTCGTCAGAAAATTCTTGTAATGAACTTTGACCACGGTTAGGTTTCAAGTTTATAACAAACCTTTTTTAATTGACTTGTAAAACTATGCAATGGAATCTCTGGTAACTAATTTAACTATCTTCCAAGGATCGATGTTTGTAGTTCTGATAACAATACAATAATATGGTATCTACTGTCAAACTGATCTGATGATGGAGTCGTAAGATATGAACTGTAACTTCATGATTGAACATCGTATCATAGCTGTGTTTGGATTTGTTAGAAAAGTCTTGTAATGAACTTCGGCCACGATTAGGTTTTAAGGTTATAACAAACCTATTATACAGGGTGGAATTTAAAGACGGTAGTTGGAGGGAAAATACCCTTAATATTGATAATGGCAAGTTTTGCTGAAAGGAAACATTCCTTTATTTTCAAAATTAATTAAAACTGCATTTAAAGATTTTTGAAAAATCACCTGCTTGAGCCGGGAATCGAACCTGGGATATATGAAAAAACAAAACATCCTGTGTTTTATGATACCAACCGAAAGAGTCTTTAATAAGGAACAATTTCTTTTAAGTAACATACTATCTTAAATTAAAGGAAGACTAAGTAAATATGTTTTTATTGTAAAGCTTACGCACTATCTGAAGAAAAAATAAACCGGCCAAGTGCGAGTTGGACTCGCCCATGAAGGGTTTCGTAGCAGCAAGTAACATAATATAAAAGTTCTTATAGTTCGTTGTAACTTTGACTGATGTTTTAACACGTTCGCAGTGGTAGTGATTTCACTAACCGGAAATTGTGGTTTATGACGGATTAAAAAAAACTACCAGCTCTATCTCGTTCAAACTAATTTTCGTTGGTAGTTTTTATGGCAATGTACATCATATATATTTTTTAGATTTATCATTCTCTTAGTTTAGAAGTTAGAGGGGGGGGGACACACATTTTTCCACTTTGGAAGTGTCTCTTGCGCAAACTATTCACTTTAGAAAAAAATGATGTTAGAAACCTCCACAGAATTTTTGAAGACCTATCTATAGATAACCCTTACGTATGAGTTTGATGAAAAAAAAAATTTAGAGTTTCAGTTCTGAGTATGGGGACCCCCAAAATTTACTGCTATTTTTCTAGTTTTATATAAAGACGTTAATGCGGTTCACAGAATACATCTAGCTACCAAGTTTCAATAGCATAGACCTTATAGTTTCGGAGAAAAATGGCTGTGACACACGGACGGACAGACAGACGGACAGACAGACAGACAGACATGACGAATCTATAAGGGTTCCGTTTTTGCCATTTGGCTACGAAACCCTAAAAACAGTCTAATTGAGATTCTTCTCCTTTTTTTGAAGTTGGTTAAAAAAATATTCTATTTTCTGTGAATAAGAATATTCGTTCTGGTCACTTAACCAACCAACTTCAAAAAAAAGGAAGGAGGTTCTCAGTTAGACTGTTTTTTTTCTTCAGATAGTGAGTAAGCTTTACAATAAAAACACATTTTACTTGATCTTCCTTTAATTTAAGATACTATGTTGTTTAAAAGAAATTGATCCTTATTAACGACTGTTTCGGTGGGTATCATAAAATACAGGATGTTTTTTTTTTCACATCTCCCAGGTTCGATTCCCGACTCAAGCAGTGGATTTTTCAAAAATCTTAAAATGCAGTTTTACTTACTTTTAAAAATAAAGGAATGTTTCCTTTCAGCAAAACTTGCCATTATCAATATTGAGGGTACTTTCCCTCCAGCTACAGTCTTTAAATTCCACCCTGTATATTGACGATAATATTAAGTGTAAATATTGACATAGGTTCCTGCATAAAAGGTATATGTATTAGAATAATAATGATATATTTTCACATTAGTCAAACTCAGACAAAACACCATGTAATACTTAAATCCCTACTAATATTATAAATACGAAAGTAACTCTGTCTTTCTGTCTGTTACGTTTTCACGCCTAAACCACTGAACCGATTTTGATGAAATTTGGAATAAATATTGTTTGAGTTCAAGGGAAGGACATAGGTTACTTTTTAACTGACTGCGCAAAAGAGGGTAATGATTTTACGCGATAACGACTTCTAAGCGGATAAAGCTGCAGGGAACCGCTAGTAAAGGTATAAATGTTGTGACCAAAAAGTATATAATAGATGAATGATTTAAAAAACCTTAACAGTTTTGAAGTTTTGGAGTTTTGTAGCTGTGGAGTTTTGGACTTTTAGAATTTTAGACTTTTAGACTTTGTAGTTTTGTACTTTTGGACTTTGGGCTTTTGGACTTTTATACTTTTGGAGTTTTGGACTTTTGGAATTTTGGAGTTTTGGACTTTTGGACTTTTGGAATTTTGGAGTTTTGGAGTTTTGGAGTTTTGGAGTTTTGGACTTTTGGAGTTTTGGAGTTTTGGAGTTTTGGAGTTTCGGAGTTTCGGAGTTTTGGAGTTTTGGCGTTTTGGAGTTTTGGAGTTTTGGAGTTTTGGAGTTTTGGACTTTAGAATTTTAGACTTTGTAGTTTTGGACTTTTGGACTTTTGGAATTTTAGACTATTGGACTTTTGGACTATTGGACTTTTGGACTTTTGGACTTTTGGACTTTTGGACTTTTGGACTTTTGGACTTTGGACTTTTTGACTTTTTGACTTTTTGGCTTTTCGACTTTTTGACTTTTTGACTTTTAGACTTTTAGACTTTTTGACTTTTTGACTTTTTGATTTTTTGACTTTTTGACTTTTTGACTTTTTGACTTTTTGACTTTTTGACTTTTTGACTTTTTGACTTTTTGACTTTTTGACTTTTTTACTTTTTGACTTTTTGACTTTTTGACTTTTTGACTTTTTGACTTTTTGAGTTTTTGACTTTTTGACTTTGGACTTTTAAACTTTTGAACTTTTGGACTTTTGGACTACTAACTCCTATGTATATTTCATGATATTTCTTTCTTAAAATAAGGTCATGAATAAATTTCACTTCTTACGTGTGTAAAATAGTACACGCACACATTTTTTTTTTAAATATACCCATCATTTATTTTGTTACTCATTTCTCATAGGTACATAAAACCACCATAAAAAAAGTCACAGCGAAGCGTGGCAGGGTACCGCTAGTTAATAAGAAAATAGTGCCACGCGAAATCCCGTTTTGTATAAAAATAAATTATGGATCGTTGAAGTTGCCCTATTTCTGGGCTGAAGTGGAAACTATGTGCTTTTAACTATAATATTTGATTGTAAAAGCGTGGGGCGCTGGAACAAGAAAGACTTTTTTGTAAGCAAATCCCTATTAATACCTACTAATCCTGATATAATAAAAATCCTGGCGGAAGCTGCATGAGGTCGCACAATAGCATAACGTTTATGCTTCCAAAGGGAACGCCTCTTCTTTCAGGCAATTAAGTAGATACATGAGGGGAATACGTTACAGTGGCAAAATGTAGAGTTCTTGTTCGAGAACGAGATATCTTTGGTTACCTTTGATAACCCGTTGGGGATGTATGCGTTTGTATTCTTATTACATGATTACTACATATTGTACTAAATATTTCGGAATGCCAAAACTGTAAGGACCTACCTATTAATTATATCCGTAGATATAATTAATAGAGACCGTAACGTAGAGAGATCCGTAACGGTAATAGGTTTGCTCCTATTGGTAGTATAAAAACTGGCAAAAGTGAGTGTTGAAAATGCATGATAAACTACTTTACTTTTCAAGTATGTTATGCATTTCAATTAAAGCCTATTATCGTTAATACATATCCGAAATTTAAAATGATTTTAATGATAGTAAAAGCCACAATAGATATATAAAAGCGTGACAGTGTAAATTAATAGTTTAAAAACACGCTTTTATAAATGAGACCTTATCCTTAATCTGACAAGACATCATGCAGCTTCCGCCAGGAAAGTCTTTCCTGTTCCAGCGCCCCACGCTTTTACAATCAAATATTACAGTTAAAAGCACATAGTTTACACTTCAGCCCAGATATAGGGCCAACTTGAACGATCCATAATTAATTTCTGGTCTTTACGTGCATTTGTAAAAGCGTGTTTTTCTAAGGTTTTTTAAACCATTTATTTATTTTTACGTAGGTATTTACTTAAAAAAGGCAATACGGGAATTCAATATACCCTATGGCAACTGGGGATAGTGTAGCTTCCCAACAGTTAAAGAATATTTCAAATCGGTTCAGTAGTTTCGGAGTCTATTCGATGCAAAAACAATCAAACCTTTCCACTTTAATATTATCTAGTATAGATTTTTATGTATCATGAATATTAAAATACATAAAAATACTTTCCTTCATTACCCATTCATCATATCAAATTACACAAAAAAAAACAATCGTATTAATCTTCCCGTCCTAAGCTAGATAAGTGAGCACGAAGTAACTGACCTGCTGACAACTGGCTCATTCATTTCTTCCTGCTAATAGGAAGGTCAAGCGGCAGTTGATCTCATTACAGTCAAATCATAATATCCAAAAATGGAAGTAATCCCGCGCTATTAGAGGGCAACGTGGAGGCGATTGAGACTTAACACGGAACAGAAGGCTTTTAAAATGAAAAGATAATATTGTGTAATGAACGAACTTTTAACGACAAACCACTATGCTTATCATAACCATCAGGCCTCATCGTGACTCGCTTACTGCTCTACAGTGAGGTGATCGATCACAGCTTTTAAGTTTTTACCGTTTAGGCTACATCGTGTCGCGAAGAGCGCTTACTGCCCGAGCCGTTGGCCGGCCCAGTTTATCACATCACCTTCTGATTTATCTGTAACAGGTAGCAGTTCCAAGAGTTAACAGCGTGACGACAGCAATAACCTCTCTATGAACATAACCATTTTTCTTGATCATGATTTGCTGTAGGAGAGAGCCAGCTGTGTTTGGCTTTTTTAGGGACTTAACTTTTTATCGACGAAATCCGATTTTTGTCGAACTACTTTGTCGTTATGACCCTGATGTAGAAGGTTATGTTTGAGTTCCTACTACAAATAAGCGTAAGTACAATAAATGAAACTTTTGCGCTATACGTGCCTACCCCACACTTGTTATCCCGACATGACACACATTATAAATGCTGCACCGTCATCGTAGAAAACTTTCAAAAGCCCACTGCATATTAATAAGCGTGTGTCTTAATTATGTTATCATTCAATGACGAGGTACCGAATGGGACGCATTCATAAATATTTAAATAAGGTACACGTTTATCAGAGCCGTCAAGTTGTTCGCGGAAAGCTGCAGGCGTGGCTGCTCTCGCGCAGCTCCGGTGCGAGAGCTTGTATAATAGTGGGGCCATTGTTCCCCAGTGCCACGGTATAGAAATGCGTTTAATGCTAACGACCATTCTCAAGCAGTATATGTCATCTCTCATCTAATTAGTATCTATCTAAATGGGACGTTGTGTCTAGAATCTGTGACAAAATCTTGAGCGGTCCCTGCGTATTGTATTCTTAATGATTGTCTTAATTTTCTTTGTCTAACTTAGAAATATTCAAATTTAGAGCATAACGCCAATACATCAGAATGTCTCATGCCCGCCGAACAACTCGCAGTAAGCACTGGCCGTCTCCGAACTGAGCAAGTGGGTTAAGTGGGGATAAGCCTAGATCATATGAACTTAATGCTTCATGAGGTGTAGGTAACATACACACTGAGAGTGCAATGATAGCGTTGCATGGTGCTAATTGGATTAATTGTAGTGATTTGAGATCTATTTCCCACATCGGTCAAGATTAATCTGTTATATCGTTCAAGGCTCTACTAATAAGCGGATTTTTATAAGAAAATTCGAGGCTTGTAGTTATTATTTTAATGTTTTTTTAACATTTTGTCTGTGTGTGACACCATTTAAAATTAGCTTACCATGTCGTTGTGTAAATATACTGTTATTGACATGAAGCAATAGGCAATGTGCAGCATTTGGCTGAGGTGATGGAACCAATAAGCACCTTACACTGCCATTAGGAGCCGTAATCACTCTCTAATTTGAAGTCAAAGTAGCTAGTTTGTGCGAGAGGCATCATAATTTTAATTGGGATCATCGACATAATGATAAAGAAGAATTTGAAATAGAAAAGTACATTTAGCTATTCAATGTGAACCAGTACTCCAAATAGATGTGAGAGCTCCAAGGCCACATATGGACATACACTACATACATTTACAAAAAAATTGTTTGTGGAGCCAGAGACGACAATTAGGTATTGCACCATGCTGATCGCCAACCTTCACTAGGAGGAGAGGCACTACAAGAAGAGAAAACCCAACACATGCGAAACTGTAGATAGGTACTACATTCTATCGCTGCAGCTTCTGACAAAGAAGTGTCACAGACAATCAAAGGTTTTTAGACCCCGCTAGTGTAATACAACCAGTCAAATAATTGAAAATAGCATCGGTGTGATTTATGCAAATCGATAGCTTGACGTTCAATTTAAACTGTGAGGCACGTTGCGCCCGCGGCGTTGTCGGCCATTAGGCTCTTCGCAGGACACGCGCTGCCTGCCGCCTTATCTTCGCATCAGACGTGTCCACGGCAAAACGCCACACGCTATCTGTCCCAGATCACACACAATATGTCATGTAATAACCATTTTCAAACTGATAAATTAGCATAAACACTTTGTAACTGCTCTAAAAAACGATGTTCACCTTCCGAGCGTTAGATCCGATTGCGTACAAAGTCTTACTATTTGCAGTCCATAGTCTGCTTTCCCACTAATGTATTAAGCAAACTCAAAAGAATAATTTGTAAGTTTATTAAATTTTTCAACAGAACTCTCCAAGGCCTTAGTCGAAGACGCCTAGACAACCTCACGTGTAAGCTCAGCGCTCCGAGTTCGGGTGCATGGGCACTTGTAAAGGTTGAAGGATCAAGAAAAAGACCCATTAAAGACTATTGTGAAAAAAACCTATCTAGCCGTGAGGGAATAAGACTTAAGATATTTTTTGTTGAAAATATGCCCGAGAGGATTAGTCAGAGGAGAATTATACGCACTCTATGTGTAGAGTGTCTCTAGGTTTAGACATACTTATCCCGTTGCTCCCCACACCTCTAACGCTTTCTTCTCAATCAATTTTAAATATTTTCATACAAAATTTTATCGCATATTTTACATTGAATTGTAGAAAATCCTGCTAGTGTAGATATTTGGAAAGCAGCATTTGGTGACAAATTTATTACGCAATAAATTAAATTCGAATGAATCGAATCCGAAATAAAGTTACAAAGCCCAAGTTCTGCTTCGTAGTCCCACGTAATACAAGCTTATTATCGTCACCGGGCTAGTATACAACAGAAAATGAAAAATCTGAGATCCGAAAGAAAATTCCCACAGACTGAACTAAATGTTACACATACACAGATAGGATCTCAACAGTCCGACCATGTCAGGACGTCATATGGGTACAGAACAGAACGATATGTACCTATACATACTATTATATTATTTTGCCTATAGGTACATAGAGTAATCTCAACAAACTTCCAATAACTATGCACTAATGGGTAGACGTAAGATGTATATTTATTATTGTCTTTATACCCTATACTGATGCCACAACTGAGTCATCAGTTCGAGTGAAAGCTAGCATGGCACACAAATACGATCACAGTACTCAAATCGGCAACACCTGACAATCAACAATAAATCACATTGGTAGATCAAATCGTACATATAAACATATCACATATCACTTCACGTCTCCGATATATTTCGTATGATAATAAAACAGTACTTGTTCATATTGAAAAAACACTCGAATCTTCTAAAACGGAGCCTTAGACCAGACAATGGGTTTTTAGAACTCGCACGTGGATAAAAGGTTAAGTGTCATCGATGCGTTCGGTATAATCATCATGTTTTGTTTATGAAATGCACCCACGCATCTCTTCAACGCTGGAACTAGTGCAGACATTCAATCTTGGCATTAAACTCAATTGATACGATCTCTGTGCCATGCTGAAAAAAGCAATACCTACACCTACGTATTGAATAGAAAGATACCTACGTATCTTCATATCATTTTACTGACCCTTTCGATATCATCATTAGCGAGGTAGACACCTCCAGTATAGTGAGTATGATGATGTAAAGCATATTTCATCATTGGCGACGCCACCCGTGCCCACAAGAGTATACTTATTCAACATAAATGACAATAGAAGTTAATAGTACCTTGCAATACATGTCTCATGCGAAATTCGTGGAGTAATTGACAGTAACCTCGCTGGTCTAATTGAACGCTACTTCCACAAGACATCTATATTCAGTGGAAGTATGCCACCTTGACACATCGCCTATTCAATCAGTACTTTTTTATTTTGATGTAGAAATTAAATTGCTTGATGCTCAAATCTAAGCACAATATCAGAGTTATTATGTGCGTATTTAGAAAAGATTTTAGGTGCTTATTAAACGACAATGTCATCATTTTGCTTGGTATTGTCATCACAATCAACACTACACAATGCCTACAGTAAGTATTGTATTGACAAATAAACATACATAAAAGCAGTTTCTATTCTATTCCTAAGTACTTATCTTCACCAACAAATGATAGGTTTCAGTTCGGAAACAAATAATTTCAGTTTCAGGAAAACTTTTACACGAGTAAGCTTTTCCTGAAACTGAAATTTGTTTTTATCCTGTAGGTATTGCAAGTATTGATTCGTACCAACTCTAGATTTTTATTAAATCGCCTTTGAGTCTAAGTGAGTTATAAGACCTGTGTGACCTGTAATGGTAGTTTTAAGTATGAAAAATAAATAAATAAATAAATAAGCTTATCATCGTGCGGAATAAATGCGCTTTACAACATTAGTACAGATTTTACTACAGTTACTTTACATGGTTGTACATTACAAATGTCAAGCCCGTCACACACGGATCGCTAAAATATTTAGAGTAAGGCATACATACCTATAACATGAAAGCGATGATAGCGGCCTTACCGAGATCATTGGGGCCAGCTTCACCTGTTAACTAGCAGTACGTATTTTAGAGAAGGAAAACTGTAAACTAAACCCTGTACCAAAACTGTCTGGTCAGATTGGTAAGGTCAATTACCAATAGGCGAGGGTTATGTTTAGAATCGAACGGCAACAGGGTTATTTGAATGATATTACAATTATGTAGTCTACTGTTTGAAATACTTGATACTCTTTACTTTGTAGGCATTAACTATGCCTCTGCCTACCCCTTCGGGGATAAAGGCGTAACTATATGTATGTATATTAAGTATGAAAAGCAATCAAGGTCTTTATGATTTCACTATTAACATCAACCAAGCCTTGGTTCTTATAAGCTTTGAGCACAGGATCCTCTTTCCTACATTTTTTTTCTCCACTCCGCAAGGTCCTCAGTATTCATAATAGTGTCACTAGGCCACATAAATTGTTCTATGTGCAATAAGGTTTTTATATGTCGTTCTCCTAAAGCGCTGAACTGAAGCGCTCGTGGCCCCGCGGACTCAGTGTTCTTTAAACGATCACTGCAGTAAGCAACTTTTACTATGGCCGGTCCATGGATGGGTGACCATCCATGTGATCACTTTGTGACATCTTATTTGAGCGTTTCCGTGTTTCGGAAGGCACGTTAAGCCGTTGGTCCCGGTTGCCAGTAAAATGACAGTCGTTAAGCTAAGTTGAAGGCTTTATTTCAACAGCAGGCAGTCACAACCTGCGCCTGTCCATTTAAACACGGCAATACGGCTCACCACCTGGTACGTGGGATAAATTTTACAAAGGTGAAATGTGGGCATATAATATGCCTCTGCCTACCCCTTCGGGGATAAAGGCGTGACCATATGTATGTTCTCCTACAGAGGTCGGCGGGGCTGGACACCGTATGAGTGTTTAAAGGCTCCCGTGGATGCAGATGTCCCTTGCAGTCTGTCCTATCGTACCTCCACATATTCATATCTCCATGTATTATCATGCTGAGTACAAAACCGAAACGAGGTAGATTGCTACTAGGGGTAGTATAAATGGACAGTTCCTTATGTACTTATGTATATTTGCTTCAATTAAAATACGGTTTATTGAGTTTAAGTGGCTTTTCGGTTAGAGTTTAAGTGGCTTTTCGAATTTCGGTTCGCAGCTGGCAACACTTTCGAGTTGTCAAAATTTTTAAATCTCTGCTCTATTATAATTAAAATTAATGTAAAAACTCGATAAAACCTAGTAAAATTCCATAAAATCAAATTATTACTGATCAGAAAGTGTTAATCTATATAATTCCAGACAAATTTTGTGTGATTGTGTGAAATTTTTGTTTTGAAAAAATTATGAGTCATCTAACCGTTAAAGTGAAATTTATTTTGAAGTAAATATCTATTTCCTCGGTGATAATTCATTAATATTGCTTATAAAGTGCGTGTTTGATCAACTTTGTTTACGAATAACATATTAACTACTTCAAATACAGTTAGGAGATAATAAATTGCCGGTAACCTAACCTACAATCTACCTGTCTGTCTCCCTTAGTATCTAAACTAAGCTAAGCTAAGCTTTTTACGAACTGTCTGCCAAAATCAAATAAATAACATTGGCGTATAGCTAGTGATAGACACATAGTGAAATAGATTCGAAAAAGTAGTGTTAAAGTTTTCTAAAAGATATTCTCAGTGGATAGGCCAGCTGGGTGAGTTTGTTTATCTGTTGTTCACTTGTATATATGCCATAATATATTCAATGCTGATATTAGACAGGTAATTGAACAAAATCCCGTTATTAAATACTAAATATAGTGAGTGTGTCTGCCTGTTTTTCACTTGTATATATTTATTAGTATATTCTATGTTGAAAGCTTACAGGTAGTACACTCAAGATAAACTCCTGATATTTAAATACTGTATTGCATTAAATATATCAAAAGCTTAAATATAGCTATCCATTGCTTTGCAAGCTGCTCCTTGTATTATCCTTGTGTTGTTAATTTGGATTTTTCAAGTACCTACTTATTACTATTTAAACTATAAAATGATGACTCGAAGAGGTCTGGCTCGTCAGGAACAATCTAAACTTCAACTGGTTTTAGAGGAACTGAAATCCACCAAGGAGCAGGTTGTCCACCTTAACAATGAGCGCGAGGACAATGAAACAGAGCTTATCTCTGTTGTAAAACAGAACGGCCAATTAAAGCAACAGCTGTCCGTGCTAAACTTGCGGTTAGATGAAATGACTGGGAAACGTGATGAACTCCTAATAGTAGTAAGTAGTTTTGATAAATGCAGTGCAGAGTATGAGCGAGCATTAAACCGTATATCTGATCTGGAACATGAGTTAAGGTTACGTTTTTACCGGAGACAGGCAGCAGAACCAGATATTAGAGCTTTGTAACCACATACAATGAAGGATGCGAACGGTGCATGGGCATCATGTCCCGGTGGCGTCACGTCACTCATCCTTCACGTCGCATTGCGTGCCCTGGTGCAGCAGTCGGTGGTGCGACAGGACAGCGCAGCAACCCGCTCCAATGCATCGTGTCGCTGCTATCGCTTTCACGTCATAGTTATCGCCCAAGTGATAATCTGCATAGTGTGAACCGTTATTGAAAGCCACGGTACTAGTTTGTGCGTGAAGGCTACAATAGCGGCACTTTAATCTGATATTTATTGGCCGAGAGATCGAATGAAGCTGGCGGTTCGGTGTGGTGACCTAAATGTTCAATTATAATTATATGTAGGTATAGCAATTTATCATAATACCCCGACTATAGCCTTACTTACCTAAGCACTTACTAACCTACTTATTGAATCCTTAAACTCCTTGTGTATGTAAATAGTATTTTTATTTCATGGGACCTTTAAACAATTAAATTTAATTGAAATTCGTGAAACAAAAATGAATTAATATGGGCGTGGACTGATGGCAGGCCCAGGATACGCGCGCGTTGTGCCTCCTATCAATGATCAATTTCGGTTCCGACGAGATTATCTTTTGATCGGAGCAATTTCTCTTCGGCCTTATGTCTGATAACATCGAGAGAACAACGGTTTGCATCGTTCTGCATAATTATAAACCGGGAAATTTATGCCGTGATTTTACCATGCAAGAAATGTCTACCTACTCGTGACCTACCTCCCTGTCTCCTCCTCATGGCATGGCATCATAAATAGTTAATATTGCTGATGACCCAACCTACATACATAGCAATTACTTGAATCCAATATTTAAATATCAATATATCGAGAATAGCGAAAAACTCTAAATCAATATATCAACGTTGTCACACTTGTCCATACTTACAAGTGTGATCTAGTTTAACACTCTCCTCACTAAATTTATTACAGTCTTATATCTACCGTAAGAAAGTTAAAGCTAAAAATTACTTACTCCATTAGGCAATAACAAATATAGGAACAAGAAGTAGGCGATCAAAGTAGGTAGAGCGAGGTAATCAGAAACAATTTTCTATTACTATTTCTATTGGACATATTCCGACAACAAACACGATCGTCCCGAGAGCCGTGGGAATGTCCCAGTCGAGTAACGGACGGACGGACAAATGATGTTGGGAGATCTATTTGCCTGTAATTGATGATGACTATTGTGTGCCTTTGAATGAGACACGAATGTTTATCTTCGTTCTGTTACCTTCTGTTTCTTACATTTGTTAATCAGAGACTTGTTGCCTTAATTCGCTAGATACTTCGCGTTGACACAAGACTAATTACATTTTCTAGTGGTACAGTTTTGCATTCTCAGGTGCTGTTATTCCACTTGATAAATAGGTTTGTATCTCGCCTAATGCTCTTGCTATTCAAAATTTCCCCGCGGTGTAGTCGAGTGTAGGCTATAGTTTAGAACTTTTATATAGCGTCCGGTTAAAAGATGAGGGTCAGGACCATTAAATTTCAGTGATGTTCATCTCTTCCTTGGCCGCTTTTAACAGAATCTATCACAACGACGAGTAGTGTTCTGAAGAACTCTTTAACTTAATCCTACCGTTTCTACTTGCCGAACATCACATGCAGGCTAGAGGTACCACCTTCACACTAGGTTGCCAACTCGAAAGAATCGTAACTAGAACCAAGCGAGTCAGGAAGTCTCCTGTGAACCCGTTACCTCTCTCTTCTTACAAACCGTTTTTTTTCAAGAAAAGTGTGATAAAGTACATAATAAGTAAACCGTCACTTGATGACTTGCTTGAGGGCCGTATTGTATGTATAGAGCCTCTGGTATTGATTTTTAGTATTTTTCCATGTTTTCTTCTCAAGTTAGCTCAGTCAGTTTGAGAGGTCGAAAATAATTCGATAGTAGGTACATATAGTGGTTTCTCAAATCTGGTTCTGTAACTCTTACCTAAATGATAAGAAACTGTGTGTTATCCAATGAAATAAAATTAAACGATGGGCATTTTGCTCAAATATGTGCTAATAATGCTCGTCTGCCTCTGTGGCGCAGTCGGTAGTGATACCGCCTGCGGTGCTGGAGGTCGTGGGTTCGATTCCCGCCGGAGACAAATATTTTTGTGACCCACAGAAAAGAAAAAAACATATAAATGTTTATCTCAAGAGTCTGGGTGTTTCTATGTATAATATGTATGTATTTAAAAAGTATGTAAGTATTAATATCCGTGGGCTGATACCCCATAACACAAGCAGGTTAATTCCTAGCTTACTTTGGGATCAGATAGAGTTGTGTGAAATGTCCGTGCATATATCATATAATATAAGCATCTATAGATATAGATCATTTTGAAAAGCAACTATGTAGTTGCTAACTAAATAACAAATTTAATGTGAAATTAATGTCAGTCCCGAGCAAGACTCGATCCTGCGTCTTCTGGCTAACCGGGCCGATCGCCCTAACCACTCGACGACAGAGACATTACTCTCAATCGACGAATTATTTCACCTCTTGGGGCGACATAGACACCATCCACCGGCAACTTAGATAAGTTACACGGCAGGAATGTATACAATTGCTCCGATAATCGATATTCGATTTGTGATGATACCTGACCTAACATTAGAAATAAAATATTCACGGACACTTTCACACAACGCTTTCTGATCCCAAAGTAAGCTAGGAATAACCTGCTTGTGTTATGGGTATCAGAACACGGATATTAATACTTATATACTTTTAAATACATACATATTACACATACATAATATAAATAACATTTTGAAAAACAATTAGTAGGTATCTATTTTAACTAAATCGGAAATTTAATGAGAAAAATGTTTTTCGGTTTCGAGCAGGACTCGAACCTGCGTCTTCTGGCTAACCGGGCCCTACGCCCTAACCACTGGACCACCAAGACACTACTCGTAATCGACTAATACTTTCACCTCATATCTACCTCTTGAAGCGACTTAAACAAAGAAAGAAAGAAAGAAAAATAAATTTATTTCACATAGGCATATACCATCTTCCTATGATATGATGCTCTGATACATTTTTGATTAGGTATATCAGATATACCTACCTGTAGGAGATAGACCGGATAATGCTCCAGTGTGTTCTTTGGCTAGAATTATAGATGCCTTTATTCAAACCGACAAGGGCCAAACATTACGCGTGGTAGGCAAATACGAATGGTGATAAATTAAGAAAATAGCATTGGACGCCGGCGCCTGCGATTGCTATCAGCGACATGAATCAGCAGCGTCGTCGCATCGCCGACCACCCGGGCGCGCTGCCACCGCTCGCGACCAGCCCGCGGCCCTCGCCTACACACCACTCGCCTTAATGCTGCTCCTTACACTATTGTCTATTTATACTAACCTATAATTCCCTACTAATGTTGTAAAATGATTTATCTAGGCTAAGCAAGTAGGTTTATTAACAGCTAATAATTTTCAATGGAAGCCATTCACCATGACTTATCCCAAAGGAGCTGGAAAGTAAATTATAATATTTTTTTCGTAGGGGGAGACCATCGCCAGTTGTATTTAGGTTGTCGTAATACTCGTAATGGGTACCTAAAGGGTGTACTGGGCTCCAAGGGGTACCTACCTAACGACACCCAATTCAACTGCTAGGTAGGTACACAGAGAACACTAGTTAAGTAACCCGGGTAAAAGAAACGCACACCGAGACGCCTGCGTACGCCAACGTAAACCATTACACACACACACACACACAAACACATGTACGCTAAGTCATTTTTATTACACTTACACACTACTTGTGGAATTCCAAAACAATCAACGTGTTGCAATTAAATAAGTAAGCGTATTTGAAACTATAATAAATAATAATAAATAATAAATAATAAATATTGTTGGACATTCTCACACAACATCATCTAGCCCAAACTAAGCTATAAAGCTTGTGCTATGGGATCTAGATGACTGATAGACATACTTATATATTTCTAAATACATACATATTATACATAGAAAACACCCAAACTCCGAAACAAACATTTGTGGATCACACAAATATTTGGACCGACCCAGGAATCGAACCCAGGACCTCCAGCGCCGCAGGCGGTACCACTACCGACCACGCCACAGAGGCAGTCAAACTATGACGTAGTAACCAACGTAGCTAAGGCTCATAAGTTCTCGCCTTTCCCGATTCTGAAGACCCGAGGTTCATAATGAGTGAGCTGTACTCTTTTTGAATTTCCAAAATGCTTGTTGATATTTTGCTATGATGAGACGGTTTGTTTCGAGTGATTGTCGAAAACTAAAAATATGTTAAATGTTGTGGTTTTATTTTGTTATCATTGCATTTTTTGTAAAATATTTTTTTAGTTCCATAACTGATACTAATAGTGAGGGTAGATAGTATAAATTCAAACAAGCTAAGCAAGTTGCATTAGGTTTGAAATTACTTTATATATACCCTCTTAATATTAATACCGTTTGTCATTGGTATTATTTAGTTAGAGCATTCGTATATAGCTAACAACCTTTGTGCCTGACGCTTTCACGCCTTTTGACTCAAAATTTAAACTTACTACGAATACTTACCTAATTACTGAGATTAAAGATGCCTGATTTAACAATATTATAGAGAGCAAAAATAATTGTTTTTCACGAGAAAAATGTCTCAATTAGTGAAATTGCGAGACGCTTAATGATATCGGTAAGCAGTCAAATTTAACATACTATTTTTTTTTTACATGAGTGTTCAGTTTCTTTGTTAATCAATGATCATATTTTGTTTTTGTTTACAGAGAAAAACTGTGTGGTTGTAGATTCACCGTCATGCAAAATCTGGAGGCATAGATCTTCTCCGACCTGGTCCCCTACCTTTGGCTTTTACTGATGCAAATCCACAGCACAGGGATATTATGCCCACGCACATTTCAGCAATGTGCGTCACCTTTCACATCAACTCAATCTACGGCAACCTGACACAACATCAGCATCTAATGTGTCCGTAATCATTTACCAACGTGCAGGTGGATTGAGGTGTGCCAAACCAGCAAAGAACATTTTGATACCTGACCTTCATCGTGAAAACAGATTACGGTTTGCTAGGGAATATTTGAATTTTGATTGGTGCAATAATATTTTTATATATGGTGACGAAAAGTGTTTTAAATCTGATAAGGATGGACGCAATTTCTATGGAGAAAACCAGGTGTATGGTATTTTAAAAAAATATTTCACTATGCAGGACTAGTGGCCTTATATTACCAAATTAATTATTAAGTGAGTATTAGGTAGCTAATAAGTGAGTGATGTTATTGTTTGCGAGGTTAGAAATCATGATACCATGATTTCCGACTAGCTAACATGTTGATTCATATCATTTATGAGTAGGTATGACTTTATTTTTGGAATTATAAAAATTATGCGTCCATGCTTGTCAAATTTATTATCTTTTTAATAAAGATTATTTAGATATAAAGGCAGATAACTGTTACTGAACATGAAAGTGTCGCCAAGTATGTGTGTATTTTTATATATATAAGTATGTCTATCAGTCGTTTAGATTCTATAGCACAAGCTTATATTAGTTTAATAAAGTTTAATTTGGGCTGATGTTATGTGAGATTGTCCACAAATATTTATTGTTGAAAAATAACATTACAAAGATAAAAATACACTTCCGTCGATGAAATATTTAATTAAGAACTTTAAAGTTGTCTTCAAGAGCTATACAATTGCGAACGGAATGAGACAATTTATGGTTTAATTACCATTTTAAGCTATTATACTCACTATAGACACGTGAATGGTTATTTAATAAAAACGTTTCTGTAAAAGGTATTTGTTTTATTATATTTACTAGTGGATGTTTCACCCGTGGAGCCCCCGTTGCCATGGGAATACGGAAATAAAACCTACACTATGTTCACCTGAGATAGTGTAACTTTCCGACAATGAAAGATTTTTTCAAATCAGTTTGGTAGATTCGGGGCCTATTCAATTCAAACAAACAATCAATTTAATATTTCCTCTTTATAATAATAGTAAAGATAACCTATAGAGTGTGTATAATATGCCTCTGCCTACCTCTTCAAGGAAAAAAACGCGACCATATGTATGTATAATATAACCTATTAACAAAATAAAAAATAAAATACTATTAAGAGTATTTTTTTGCAAAAACTAGTTGAATGTCTGTGGATTAGAACTTGGGTGATTTTTACAGAATTCACCAAAAAGTAGTTGAGCAATAGGATTCGAACTCGGATCATCGCTATTATCAGTCAACCTCTAACCAATCATGCTGCGCTAGCTGTTACGTAAATGGTTCAAATATGTAAAGATATTGTATTATGTAGGCATTAATAATACCTACATAATTGTATTGCATAGTTATATTTCGGTCATTACTAATATAAAAAATTGCAACTGTGTGAGTGAATGTATGGTGCCTACACTCGTCGACATTACGCAGACGTCTGTGTGCGTCTCTTCCGCCCGGGTTACTTAACTAGTGTTCTTTGTGTACTGTCCACCGAAAGACCATTCAAAATACCTACCTTAAATAAAATATCATATCATAGCTGCTTCTAGCTCCTTCTTTTCTGTAGTTCAGTGAGGCAGCCAATCATAGTGAATCCGAGGTTCAAATCCCGATAGAGGTAAGGGGAGAACAGGCAAAGAAAAAGAATAAGTGATAAGCCTCTTGCAATTTCTGTGACAAAACGGACACACAACATACTTATCTCTATACTGGATCATCCTAAGCTTCACTGAAACAAAATGTGACAAGCAGTATCGCACCAAATATATGAATAAAACCTATCCATCAGGTTGATTTTAATAAAAGACAGACGTAACATGAGCATATTTTATTAAAAAAATAATATAATTATTATCCTATTGAAATATTAAAACAAGAGAAGAAAAGTTTCATACAAAAGCACGTAACCTTCACAAGAGTGGAGTCATTTTAATATGTAACATTTGACAATTCACTTTGACAATCATTTGACAATCAAATTATGTACTTGTCTTATTTTGATCCTTAGATTTACAAAAGAAAAAATAATAATGAATCTTTCAAGTCCGTATCGAATTCATTCACTTTCTCATTCATCATTCTCATTATGAAGATAAAACTGACAGACGTCAAATGTTACCTATTAAAATGACTCTACTTTTTTTAAATAAGTATTTAGGTAAATAAATACAAAATAAAATGCCTCCTTCCAGTATCACTAAAGTATCATTCATTACAAATACATAGTAACTTTAAATCTTAGACGACATAATGGAATACTGATAGATTATGATACTAGCACAAAAACTAGTAACGTCACTCGTTAGCCTTAAATGTGATCTACTACCCTAAAGATTAGATTTAAACTTGAACATAATACATGGTCGAGTTCCCCCTGTGCAATTAGCATAGTCGTAATATTATATATTGACAATGCTCTCTTTCTCATTTATACCTAGAAACTAATAGGTAATTTTCCAAACACCTAGAGAAAGACATAGTTTACTTGAAGGTTTTCATTTATGTTTTTAATACTGCAAAAAACATAATACCTACCCTTTTTGCTACTTAAACGCATTTAAGATTAATTAACGTAAGGTACCAAGAAGTTTCGATGTTTTTATCATCAGGTGAAAATAAAAAAAGTTACGTAGTTTAACGCCACACGTCCTAAAAAAAGTTGTTCAGATAATAATATCCTATCAGCGGGCCTAAAAAGGCAACATTGCACGTTTCATAATATGAAACATACAATTCATATAATTTGAAACACAGAACATACAAAACCTACTAAACATTTTACGTTTCATTATATGAAACATAAAATGTTGCCTTTTTAGGCCCTCAGGTCACATATAAGACTGCCAAAACATTTGATCCACAAATGTTTGTTTCAAATTTTTTGAGGAATTTTGTTGAAAATCAACAATAGGTAGGTAGGCACTTATTAAAAGCGTCCAACATTTGCGCGCACCCTTAGAATCAATAAATAGGTAACATTAAGCGTTGTAATAATAAACTTGAAATGATAAAATTATTTCAATTAACATTTTTATTTTATTACGTGATACGATCTGGTTATACCAAAAAGTTATGAGCGTAAGGGCCGGAGGGCTTCGCAGTCGTTGATCATTAATTTCCCTCTGTAAATATTGCCTCTACATTAAGCGATTGTCTTGCGATTTCAAGCTCTTTCTTTTTTATTTATGGATTCGAGATGTAAAAATTAAACTTATAAGGAAATTACGCCCAAATTTTGTTAGTTATAAGACATGACCTCTTATTAATACTTCCATACGAATGAATTTGAACATTTAATGCTGATTCTTTTACATTATTACTAGCTGACCCGCGCAACTTCGTTTGCGTGATAAATGAAGAACCGCTCGACCGATTTTGTGCAAACTCCACATAAACCATCTACTAAATAGTCCGAACAAAGCCTAAACATTCCGCTTCTATCTGTCGTTGGAAGCAAACGCGTAAACAAGTTAATTACCTTTTATTGAAAATTCTTTATATTCCATCATAGTAATATCGCACTTAATGCAACCAGTTACAGTGTGTTTTTCTAAACCTGGATTTTGTGTTATAATACGTGTCGAAGTGAGTCGCTGTGGGAGCGAGGGGGCAGGCGTCTGTCATTTTTACCAGTGAGAATCCTTTCTCTCACTCTCGCACGACTGAGAACGGCTGCTCCGGCCCTGTCTAACGTTGTTATTGAGTGCGCTTGCACTGAGTAGCTATGCAGATCTGCGCTGCGTGCCCGGACACAATTGATTCAAAGGATGACAGCGTGAAATGTGTTCGTTGCAGTAAATATTACCATCAACTATGCATAAATGCTATAGACGATGCGCAGTTGTTTACACCCGAGTATAAGAGTAATTGGCAGTGCCCATTATGCAGCCGCAAACAACGTAAAGGCGATAACACCGAAACTCAGGTGCGACCTTCGACGCCTACGAACCTGGCCGACATAACCTTCAACATAACCCGTCGCAAAATCATGCAGAAACCTGGCGATGCGACTTCATATGCCCCGTCCCCGTCCGATGACTCGAGGAATTATGTTGCTCGCTCTGAAATGGTGGAGTTTTTACGCGGCGAGGTGCGTAGTGTTATGCAGGAATGTATGTCGGAGTTTAAAACACATTTAAATGCTCAGCTACGTCATCTCTCTGACACTGTAAATGAATTCAAGTCGTCATTGAGTTTCCTGAGTGAGCAATTCGATGAATTAAATAAGGAGGTGAAGACAAATAACTTAGAATTTATTAACCTAAAAAAAGAAAACGAATCATTGCGCTCTGAAGTAGTTGTTTTGTCTAACCGCCTTAATCAGATGGACCAGCTCACCCGAACTACTAATTTGGAATTACAGTGTATTCCTGAGCGCTCTTCGGAGAATGTAATATCGATAGTCAAGCAGGTAGGTGCTGCAGTTAAGTATAAAATTCAAGATAGTGACATCGCGTATTGTTCACGCGTGGCTAAATTGAACCCTGGTAGTACACGACCCCGCTCAATATTAGTGAAATTTACTACACCTCGAACCCGTGACTCATATCTGGCAGCCGTAATACAGTTCAATAAAACAAATCCCGATAGCAAATTAAATACCAGTGTCCTCGGAATGGGAGGGAATACCATTTCCCCTATTTATGTGGTTGAAAACCTATCAGCAGAGAACAGGAACCTCCACGCTGCAGCCCGATTACGTGCGAAGGAATGCCACTACAAATTTGTTTGGGTACGTAACGGCCGCATATACATGCGTAAGACGGAGAACTCGGAAGCTATATATGTTCGTAACTCTGAGATCCTCAAGAAGCTCAATTAACTTTTATTTTAGGTAGTTATACTTTCTTACTTACTTGTGCCTTATCACTGTATTATTAGCATTCGCTTCGGAAATTAGTGTATACTTTCAGAATGTCAGAGGACTACGTACTAAACTTATTAACATCTCTAACAACATAGCCGCATGCCAATATGATATAGTGATACTCTGTGAGACATGGTTTGATGACAGCATCTATGACTATGAATTGTTTCATGATAACTATACAGTATATCGCCGGGATCGAAGTACCAGTCCTTATCAGCAGAACAAAGAAGATGGTGGAGGGGTGGTGATCGCCGTATCCAAGGCAATTTGCTCAGCTAGGTTATCACACTGTGAAAGCATGTGCGAAGATTTGTGGGTCTCAATTAACATTATATTAAATAACAAGCCAAAGAGTATTGTTCTTTGCGGCGCTTACCTCCCCTCTCCGCTACAAAATGTGCAGTTGCAGCACTTTATGAATAATGTTAATCGTGTTTTGGAATCATATACAGATGTACTTATTGTGGGTGATTTTAACTTAAGGAAAATACAATGGGTTCCAGAATCGTCTGGTACCGCCCTTTATGGCACCTTACATGAGGGTTGCACTATGTCACAGTCATTTTTGGATTTTATAACTTTAAACAACCTAAAGCAGTACAATAATGTAACAAACGATAAAAATAGAAGCCTTTGTTTGGCCTTGTCTAATATGGATTGTATTCTTAACTTACAAAGCACATTACCTTTAAGTACAAAAGACTCTCACCACCCTCCTTTTGAATTTTGTTTATCATTACCAAAGCCCCCTGCTAAATTAATAAAAAACCAAATTTCGAAACCAAACTATCACAGAGCTGATTATGATAGTATCATCAATCATTTTAATCAAATCACTTGGAGCCAGGAGTTACCATGTTGCATGTCTGTAGATGATATGGTTCGACATTTCTATAGTCTAGTTAATGCAGCTATTAAACAATTTGTTCCCATAAGGAAACCTATTTCAAATAAATACCCCATTTGGTTTACACCGGAATTAAAAAAAATGTTAAAAGAAAAAAACAAATACCGGATTCGATTTAACAAATATAAAAACCCTTTAGACAATTTATCCTTTCAATTATTAAAAAAGAGATGTCTAACACTTACTACTCAATGCTACAATAATTATATCTCAAATATTGAATCAATGATAATATCCGACCCCAAATACTTCTGGACGTTTCTTAAACAGAAACGCCGTAATAGTAGCTCATATCCAACCTCTATGCAACATGAGGGAAATACTGCAAACCATGGTACTGACATATGCAACGCGCTCGCTTCTTATTTCTCTTCTGTTTATGGTGGTACTATGCCCGCTGCGGATGGCGAAGACAACATCACTGCCGCCTATTCACAAGAATCTTCTAACGTACTTGCATCGGTCTCTTTCTCAATCGTGCGCGTTGAAACTTCACTGAAGAGACTAAAAAAGCACAAGGGAGCTGGAGCTGATGGAATCCCCTCCTTATTTGTACATAACTGTGCAAAAGTACTAGCTCCTCCATTAACAATAATTTTCAATAAATCCTTGGCGAGCGGCATCTTTCCGTCTGCGTGGAAGGAGGCACTTGTTGTACCGATACATAAATCTGGAGATACAACATTAGCTGAGAACTATAGACCGATCTCGATATTACCTGTTTTTGGAAAGGTTTTTGAATCGTTAATATGTCCTCTGATTTCATCCGTGGCAAAGCACTACTTATCACCGTACCAACATGGCTTTGTAAAATCTCGCTCCACTTCTACTAACCTGGTCTCTTTTGTCTCTGATCTTGCTGAGTGTATTGATAACCGGACGCCTGTTGATGTCGTTTATACCGACTTCAGTAAGGCGTTCGATAAAGTTAATCATTGTATCCTCGTCGAGAAGCTTAGCAGATTTGGTATTGCCGGAAGCCTACTGAACTGGTGCGCTTCTTATTTAGCCAATCGTAAATCTAGCGTTGTCTGCGAGGGCTACATTTCCGCTCCTTTTTCGACCCCCACTGGTGTCCCACAAGGCTCTCATCTTGGTCCAGTTTTCTTTAACATTTTCATCAATGATATCACCTCCTGCTTTATACACTCAAAAATATATATGTACGCCGATGATTTGAAAGTCTCTAAACCAATTTCCTCACTTAATGACCCCAAACTTTTACAGGACGACTTAAACAGACTTTCCCAATGGTGTACTAAGAACTACATGAACTTAAACATTAATAAATGTCATTATATTCAATTCACAAGGAACACATGTCCCCCTAGGAATACCTACACTATAAATGACATACCACTCAATGAAGTAGATAACATCCACGACTTGGGGGTGTTACTGGATAAGAAATTGAGTTTTATTCCTCACATTAAGAATGTTACTACAAAAGGTTTCAGGATTTTAGGATTTGTACTTAGAAATTGTAAGAACTTTAAGAAACAATCAACAAAGATTACCTTATTTAGTACATTGGTCAGATCGAGGCTTGAATACTGTAGTCAGGTTTGGTCTCCGCATTACGAGGTCCACATTAATGCACTTGAACGAGTTCAGAAGCGTTTCTTATACCATCTAACTTACCACCATCATAACGCTAAGACTCTGGCCTCATACAATAAACGGTTAAAGCATTTCAATCTGCATAGTCTCAAGGATCGAAGAAAACTATTAGATCTAATGTTTCTGTACAAGGTGGCGAGGGGAGTCCATGATTGCCCGTCTCTTCTTGAAAATATTACATTTAGTACCCCCAAGAAACTTCCGCGTAAATCACGATTCCGTTTATTTGTTCCCAAAAAAGCAAGAAGCAATCTAGGACTCCATTCGCCTATGAACCGCCTCCAACACACATACAACAGTGTTTCGAAGGGGCGCGCTTTGGATATCTTTGGACAATCCTTGGCTAAATTTAGATTCTTGATTTTAAACCCATCCCACAACTACTAGTTTTTTTTTCTCTTTTTTCTCTCTCATGCTCATAATTATATTATAGCCACTCATATTGGTCTCAGTGATCTTAATTTCCAAAATTTAGGTTTCTATGAGGTACAGATAATTATTATGTAATTACTTTAATCAGTGTATTCTTGCTTCTCAATGCATGCCGTGGCAGCTTGTAATTGAGGTAGCACCAAACAAATGTAAATTAGACTTAAGGTAAAAATGTAATGTGCTGGTGTATACCTTGTAAGCTGCTCTTAATAAATAAATAAATAAATAAACATTTCGTTTAGATAGGTGAGCCCGTTCTTGAGTTATAAAATTACAACGAAAAGTGGCATTGATTTTTATATATATAGATAGATATAGATAGATAAGATGAGGCTTGGTAGACGCATGGAAACTACAACTGAATGCATAACAGCAACAAGACTGTCTGTCCAGACAGACTTCCGCTTTACTAAATCTATGAAACTGCGAAAGAGACGTCTCACAGACAAAACTGATTTACAGTGCAAGCTCACTTCCGATAATCGGTAGCCAACTTTTACGCCGATAACTGGACCGATCGAATTTTTCAGCAAAAGTAGCATTTCGGAGTCAGGTCAAGCAAGAATTGTTTAAGACTGATACGTTTTGTAAAATCAAAAGATTTTATATCCCTGCAAATGATAAGACAAATATTGAAGAAGATTTAAATTTTAAGACAAATTCTCTAAAATTACTAATAATATTAAAAAGAAAATTTTAATGAAACTACATGTTCTGTTCTCAGTTTGTAAATTTTTCTCGTGTTCTTGTCTCGTATTTAATGACGAGTAAAGGTATACTACATACAAATAATTCAAGAGAGCACACTGGTACTTTACCAATCTTGTAAACAATTTATCTGCACATCGGAAACTGTAATTATGGAACGTGCGTTCGACGCGTTGTTACAATTAAACTAGCGGTGCGTTCACGAAATAAATGAACCAGATGATATCGAGTACATTTGTTTCATTATCAGCAATTCATATTACAACTACCTACCTTAACGTTTGGAGAATTTCTCAGATTTGTTTTTTATGGTGCCGGTGAAATAAGTTATTTATTGTTTTAAAAATGCATTCACATTTTCAAGCGTAAAAACATGTATAGTCAGACGTATTACTTAAATTCAAAACTGTATACAGGTAACAGGGAAGGTTCATAGTGTAACGAAACGTAAGAAGGAATGTCCGAGCTGTCAAAAAGCTTTGTAAACTTCGAAGTATGTCGAGGGAGAAAGGGCGGGGAAACTTTGAAAGAAGAGGACGCGTCATTTTTATTAAAATTGGAAAATATTTTACAAAAAAAATAACCGGCCAAGTGCGAGTCGGACTCCCGCACGGAGGGTTCCGTACCAAAAAGCAACAAAAAGTTGTACCTATTTGTTGCATGGGAGCCCCCCTTTTTTCTTTTTATTTAACGACATGGAAAATCCTTAATGGATGACATGCCGGACTCCTACAGACTAAAAAACCCCACGTAACGGCCAACAGCCTACGGTTGGGAGCCCCGGGTAAGCTCTCGAAAGGATGTCCCAGTAAAGGTCCATTTTGTTTTAATTATTATTTTTTTAGGTTTACTAATGTTTGCCATAATTTAAAATACCATAATTTCATATGCCATACTGGTATTTGCCATAATTTCATTAGAAATAACGCTTCAATTGCCATAATCGTGAAATGACATAAAATGACTTTCACTAATTCCATTGGTCATAATCGATCAAGTGTCATAATAATTTAAATCCATAAATATATTTGCCATAATTTTCGTTTTCAATAATGCCATTTTCCATAACTTTAATTCACCATAGTATACTTCTGGGTGGTTTAAAAAAAACCACGAAGACTAAGGCGGGAGCTCCGCTTCGCTTCGCTCCCGTCCTAGTCTTCTAACCTAACCTATCCGAGTCGGATTGCACTGAGTCAGGGTGTTAACAATAATTAATTTCGACCTTACAATAGTATGTATTATTTTCATAATTATATCAAATTATGATTATGTCAAGAGTCGATTATGAGATGTGTTACTTATGGAAACTAATTATTATGATATATGTTGTTATGGAAAGTCATTTTATGGCAAATAAAAGTTATCACTGTTGACCTGTTAAGGCAAACGTTATTAGTATAAATGATAATAGTGCAAGTAAATATTATGATCGGGGATGATTATGGCAAACAATATTAGTGCAAATGAATTTATGGAAACGAGAGAAGACCATTTTTTTATGAAAATACATTGTTCTATATTCTGTGAGTATTTCAAGCGTCTACTGGTTGCCCTCATTACCTATTAACACAGAGCAACGCGCGCCTTAGACAGTTCGCGTTGCTCTATAGTGTTATACAACGCGCGTCTTTAGACAGTTCGCGTTGCTCTATAGTGTTATACAACGCGCGTCTTTAGACAGGTCGCGTTGCTCTATAGTGTTAACTATCCTTGTATAGATCCTCTACGGTAGGCACAGTATATATTTCAAAAAGAGTTTGTGAACTCTATGTTTAATTTCTTTTTCAGAATATTGATGACATTTGAATGATGACATTATAAACACGATATCTACGTCTACAACATAAATTGTGTGTTTGTACGTAAACTGTTTATACTGGAGAAAAATCTAAAATATGGACTATTTGTTTACTATTTCCTATGAAATAGCTATCTTTGAAATATTACACCTACCTAAATTAATCTACTGAAAGCGTTGTTCACTTTTTAAAGAACAAATATTTACGATGAAAGTCGAAAAATAAGTTAGTAGGTATGTGACCTGTATAATGTTCAATCATGGCGACACGAAATTAATTTCATTCAGCAACATTTGATTGTGCTATACCTCCTAAAGTATTCATTTAATTTGCATGGTGTAAAGGGAATGAATGATCTTGATGAAATTTTCAAATTAACTAACGTATTTAAATTGAGAAGGATACCTTATATTACCGAATATTTAAGACAAAATCGCTAAAAAACACGTTTGTTGTATGGAAGCCCCCCTTAAATATTATTATGTTTTTGTTTTCAGTATTTGTTGTTATAGCGGCAACAAAAACACATAATCTGTGAAAATTTCAACTCTCTAGCTATCACCGTTCATGAGATACAGCCTCGTGACGGACAGACAGACAGACAGACAGACAGACGGACAGCGAAGTCTCGTGAATAGGGTCCCGTTCTTTACCCTTTGGGTACGGAACCCTAAAAAGAATTGTGTAAAATAGTATTATTTTCTTTATTTCTGTAGTTTTTATTTATATATAGTTTAGTATTTCAACTGATTTAGGGTAAGTTTTTTCTGTTTATTTATGTAATAGCTGTTCCCCGCGGCTTCGACCGCGTAGAAGTCGTCATCGTGTAAAATCATAACCCTGCTTTTGCGCTGTCTGTTAAAAAGTAGCCTGTGTCCTTCCCAGGGCCTCGAACTATCTTTATGCCAAATTTCATCTCAATCACTTCCTCCGTTTAGGCGTAAAAGCGTAACAGACAGACAGACAGAGTTACTTTCGCATTTATAATATTAGTAAGGATAAGGAAGTAAGGATTGCCGTCCTTCTTCTATGGACGAGCCGGCCGACCCCGGTGGGGGGTCTAGCGCCAGATTTATTAGTAGTCTGAGTCCAACAGTATTCAATTCTATCATCTAACTGCTCTCTGTCAACGGAACCAGACAACCATGCAAAACGCAAACGACTCGCCTCACGAGTAGTTTGTTGCAACAAAAAAAAAACAAAATGGAAAGAGGGATCTAAATTGCAAAGAAGTACAGATTGCAAATGTGAACTAAATGCGATTTTACAAACCTCACAAATACAATCTCAAATTGAAAACCAGGACAACAAAAACACCACTGTCGTGAATATTATCTATGTATTAATGTATGGCAACACAAGACCTCGTTGCTCTCGGTGACGACATGCGACACATGCGTGCTCTGTCAAAAGTTTATAATTGCTAAAAAATAATAGGATAACTCTTCAAGTATATCATTACCGTCCATTGCCGAACCCACAACGCGACATTGGCGACGAGGAAATTATTAAAAATACGCGTGGCTTGAGTTTTATTTTGTACGGGTCACGCCCCGTACAATTCGTTGGCAAGTGCTGTTACGCCGGTACGAGCAAGACGGCGAACGAGGGAAATGTGGAAGAAAACCTCGTGGAAGGGCGAGTATTTTCATATTGAAATGCCTGCATATGATAGGAATAAGTGTACGTGGAAGGTGTAAACCCGAAATTTGAAACAAAATGAAAATATATGAAATTGATGTCTCAAAATTGCCGCAATATCTAATGACTTTTGTCGGTTTTGAAATTGTGACATTGTTATCGGAGTTATGCTTCCCCTATGATATCGAAAGCAAATCATATGAGTCATTAAAGGAATTAGTAGAAAGGCATTTAGAGCCGGAGCCGTCCGAATTAGCAGAGACGTATAGGTTTTTTGAAAAGAAATCAAGAAAATAATGAGGGTGTCATGGAATACGTAGCTGCATTAAAAAAAATTGCTAAAACATGTAATTTTGGTTCACACTTGGAAAGAGCATTACGCGACAAGTTCGTACATGGACTACGTAATGAGAAAATTATAAAAAAAATTGTTCACAATGAAAGAAATTACATTCACGGAAGCGGTTAGAATAGCATGTACTGACGAATTGGCTACAAGGAATTCAAAAATGGTAGCACATTCTATGAAAAAAGAGGTTAATGCCGCCACGATCAAGCCGGTGGACAGACGGAGTAATGTAACATGCCACTGTTGTGGACGAAATGGTCTTATGAAACCAGATTGTATATTTAAAGATCAAGAATGCAGTAATTGTCAAAAGAAAGTTCATTTGGCAAGCATATCTAGAACTAAAAAGAATTTTAAAAATGAAGAGAAGAAGGGTAGCCTTAACAAAACAAAGAATGTTAAAGAAATTGCGTCCGATGACAGCAATTATACGGTTTTACAAGTGTCTGAATTTAAAAAAATAGCAGAAACTTGTAATTTTGGTTCACACTTGGAAAGAGCATTACGAGACAAGTTCGTATATGGACTACGTAATGAGAAAATTATAAAAAGATGGTTCACAATGAAAGAAATTACATTCACGGAAGCGGTGAGAATAGCATGTACTGACGAATTGGCCAAAAGGAATTCAAAAATGATAGCACATTCTATGGAAAAAGAGGTTAATGCCGCCACGATCAAGCCGGTGGACAGACGGAGTAATGTAACATGCCACTGTTGTGGACGTAATGGTCATATCATCACAAAACAAGGAATGTTAAAGAAATTGCTTCCGATGACAGCAATTATACGGTTTTACAAGTGTCTGAAGATACTCCTAGCTCCTAAACCTATTAGTGTATTAGGAAAGGCAATCGTAAATGTAAAATTTAAAAATAAATGTTATTTATCATCGTTAATCATAGTGGAAGAAGGTAAGAAACCATTGCTAGGAAGAGACCGGTTAAATGTAAAAATTGATTGGCCTTTATGTAAAAACAATAATAATTATAAGAGTAATAAAAGTACTATTCATGTAATAGAAAGTCAAGGTGACATTCAAACTAAATTAGAATGTTTGTTGAATAAATACCCTAAATTATTCTCTAATACCTCTGGAGAGACACAAGGTCCTCCAGGTACCATAAAATTAAAATCAGGACTTAAACCTCTGGTATGTAAACCGAGACGCATTGCATATGCATTAGAGAATATTTTTAAATGTGAACTAAATAAATTAGTTGATGATGGTAAAATGTCAAAGGTCTCTAAGGAGTCTATCACCTGGTCTACCCCGATAGTGCCTATTATACAAAGGCCAAACCAGGTAAGGATTTGTGGAGATTAATCCACATCTTGAGATGTCTCATCATTCTATTCCTGTAATTGAATATATTTTTGCTAAACTTAACAATGGGGTAAATAAGTCAGTTACTGTCGTTTTAAAAATTTATTTAAGAAAAGCATAATGAATAGGAAAATGGATAATCATGCACAGGAATTAATGACATTTACTACCCCCTAGGGATATTATCGACCAAGCTTTATTATGTTTGGGATTGCACCAGCACCATTAGACTGGCAAGAATTTATGGATGATAATTTTGGGAATATACCTAATGTTAACTGTTATTTAGACGATATATTGATAGCATATGCAGATATAAATAGATATAACTTAGACATTGTTTTGCATAAACTGCATAAATTAAGTACTAAAATAAATAAAGTAAAATCACAATTTGTATCAAACAAGTTGGAATACTGTGGTCACATTATAGATAGGGAAGGTATTCATAAAACCCCTGAGCATATTAAGGCTATATTAAATGCACCACAGCCGAAGGATGTCAAAGAACTCAGAAGTTTCTTTTTTTTACATTTAGCTCGCCAAATTGACGTCACCACCAGCCTGGTGGTAAGCCGTGGCGCATCTAGCGATTGGGGGCCAGTCTCACAGCCCGTAAGACTTTCGACAGTGGTCCTAAAGTTATGTGCCTCTTCACGCTCCTCTTGAAGAACCCGGGATTGTAAGATGAAAGAAAAACGTGTGCGGGCAGGTCTTTCCATGTTTTTATAGTTCGACAGAGAAACGATCTTTTGAAACGCTCGGTTCTGGCGAAAATTCTCTCCACTGTGTATGAGTGGCATCTCTGCCCAGCACGCGTTGTTCGGGATCGGTAACGAGATGGTGGGATCAGGTTGAAGAGCACTTCAGAACATTCACCGTGATACATTCGGTAGAAGGCAGCCAAGGACGCTATGGTTCTTCGTTGCGCTAACGGTTCGAGACCTCCCGTCACCTCAGGACAATCAATTATTCGGATAGCACGTCTCTGCGTAGCGTCAAGCGCGTCTAGTAAGTACCTCGCGGAGTCATCCCAAAGGTGAGAACAGTATTCGACGCAGGAGCGAATCTGCGTCTTGTACAGTAAAAATCTCTGCTCTGGCGTGAAATACCGTCTCACCTTATTCAGGATTCCTAGTTTCCGCGAGGCCAGCCCAATACAGCTCTCTATGTAGTTTTTGTGATTGAGCTAACGCCGGACGTCTATACCGAGGATCTCCAGATTGTCCTTTAGTGAAACCGTAATGTTCTGAAGAGAGGGAAGGGTAGGAATGGGGACTTCTTAGCTGTAAACGCATACGCCTGCGTTTTTCTGACATTGAACTCGAACCAGGGTCCGGTCGAGATCTGCCATGAGTTGTCGTCTCTTTCCCTCCACGTCACCTCGCCCCTCCACTGGACGGCCAGAATAGCTCCCATGCAGAGTACTATCATCCGCATAACAATGAATACACTCAAGGGACAGCATGTCATTGATATGCAGAAGAAAGAGAGTAGGGGACAATACCGATCCCTGTGGTACTCCGGCATTTACCTGCAAAAAGCAGGAAGCCTGGCCATCACAGAGAACCCGTATACGTCGCACGTGCAGGAAGCTGGACAACCAGCAGCACAACTGAGGCGAAAGAAGCGACGCACACCATACCCTTTTTTTTTAACGTGAGGGAAAATCCTCATGGATGCTATGCCGGACTCCTACCGACTAAAAAACTTCACGATACGCCCAACGGCCTATAGTTGGGAGTCCCGGGTAAGCCCTCGGAAAGATGTCCAAGGTCGGAAGGATGTCGCATACCATAGCCTATCAAAGGCTTTAGCTATGTGTAGAGATTCGCCGTGACGGTTGATCTTTTCGGTCTAAAGCCGTATTGACGTTTGCTAATTAATGAGTGATCCTCCAGGTAGCGCATGAGCTGTTTGTTGATAATTAGTTCGAACACCTTGCAGATGACGGTGGTTACGGCTATGGGGCGATAGTTGGTTATCCGACCGATCCCCTTTCTTGGGGATCGGCTAAACGTTCGCCTCCTTCCAAGCCCCCGGCACTTCTCCCGACGAATAGGAAAGGCGACACAGGCGTGTTAGCGTTGGAGATAAAATAGAGGCTCAGCGATCCCTACTCCGCCAGGAGCTCATGGAAACATGGAAGTTACGACTTGAACAACCAAAATGGGGGCTCACCACTATTGAGGCGGTAAAGCCGGTCATGGAGGAGTGGCTGGAGAGACGTCATGGTAGCCTCACCTATCGAGTGTCACAGATGCTTACCGGACACGGGTGTTTCGGTAAGTATCTGTGGCGCATACATAGGGAGGTAACACCCGAGTGTCAGCACTGCGGTGACTTCAGCGAGGACACGGCGCTGCATACTCTGGTGGAGTGCTCAGCATGGGCGCTACAGCGCCGAGACCTCATTGTGGGCCTGGGCGTCGACGTTCTCACACTGGAGACCATGGTGAAAGCTATGGTCTTCAACAACGCCTTCAACAGCTTGCCTTGGAGCTGCGTTAGGGAGGCGTTTATTTTCCATGGAGTGCCTCCCTACCTTCGTCGAATTGTCGGGGCCTATCTCTCCGAGAGGGCCATAACGTACCCGAGCTGGCTAGGGCCGGGTCGGCGGGATGTGTCGTGCTATGTTCCACAGGGATCGGTATTAGGGCCGCTCCTGTCGAACATCAGTTACGACTGGGTGCTGCGTGGTCCGTTGCTCGGAGGGGTCGAGGTCGATCGTGTTACGCCGACGACACCCTCGACCTCATTCGACACTCTCGTTACGGCGCGGGGAGCAACGCACCAAGAGGCAGCACAGGACCCCAATTCTCCGCCACTCGGATTGAATCCGTGGCCGACAATTTCCGCGATAAATGTCATCTTTCTCTTGATATGCCGTTTTGCCTATTCTCGGAGAGTCGTGGGCGACAATTGTCTGGCTATTTTCACCCGGATTACGTCGCATGGTACAGATCACACGTATTTCCTAAGTCGTATGGTATTTTATCTGTAATCCCACACTTCTGTTGTCTTGTCACTAGTTTTAAGTTTTTAATTTACCTAGGTAGTTAAAAGTTAATTTTCAAACGACAGTGAAATACACTAACAATATACAATCACTGAAAATGGAACGCCACGGAGCTAGAGGTGCATTACGTGGAGAGTAGAGGAGTTTGATTTACGCGATGTTAATTTACGAATATGCTATACAACTTTGTGAAGTTCAAGGCAAGTATTTACGCCACAGTCTAGTATAATCGGGGTTTGGTCTATGTATACAGACAGTAGAACATAGGTACTGTTGATAACATATCACCATTACATGTATCAATATGTTTTTAGTCCACTGTCTTGACAGTCTACTATTACAATCTAAAGCCCGGTATAAACATCGTAGAACATGTTAACGTAATTTCGATTCGTCTGACTTAGGTAGGTATATTCCTCTGTCTTGGCAGTCTTCTACTCTATTCAAAGCCCGGTCTATTCAATACAGACACTAGAACATACTGTTGATAACATTATATCGATATGTCTTTTATTCTACTTTCTTGACAGTCTTCTACTCTTTTATAGGCGCTGTGTACGCTAATATCCTTAGTACTGGGTCAATATGCAATATGATACATACTAATACAGTATTAGTATGTGTAAGGCATTGGTGAATAAATACCTACAACTAAATGAACTGTTTCATATACAGAACTTGCCTTATTCACTTGTCATTTGCTTTCAGATCTATGGCTCAAAATAAAAAATCCTGAATGTTTATGCACGGTTTGCCGGAAGCTGCAATGTTTACTTTACCACATTTTGAATAGCTCCAATGCATTGACCCTAATGAAGCAATAAGAAGCCACAGGCAATACCACATAATCGGTTAGTTATATTTTATCACTTCTTTTATCTCCAAAAGGGCCAGCAAGGGCATACTAACTTCACCTTATAGTATTTGTCCCACATAATAGGTGGTGAGCTATTTGGTAATGTATGCAGGTGTGGGTTGTCACTGTCCGTTGTTGACATTTTTGAAGCATATGGTCTTCACTGAGGCTTAACAACTGCCATTTTAAAGGCAACCGGGATCAAAGTCTATACATGCCTTCTGAAGCTAGAAAACACTCACAAATGAATGTCACAACGTGGTCCAGTGGTGGTAGATATAGCTTAGGTCTAGGATACTTACTGCAGTGATTGATAGTTGAGTCTGCTTCAAATTTAACTCCTTACCTCTTTTAACAACACAAAATTTCCGTCTTACTTAATAACAAATAAATGGTGATTATTTATTTCAGGAGATAATGGATATGCCCTAAGGCTATGGTGTCTTACACTTCAACAAGACTATGAGGAAGGACCCACCAACAAACCTGAATGATGACACCGTGTCATGTTAAAGACAAGTGATGCTGGTCACAGAACAAATTTATTAATAGCCACTAATTTATCAGTCTGACCATCTTAGCTAGAATCACATTCCTCTGTCAACAGGTCCACCACTTGCAGGTCACAGAGCCACATTACATTACATGCAGTAGAATATTAAGAAGAATGAGTTAAGTGTTTTATTCAAGGAATAAAATGAAAGTTAATTTCATTAATATAATAAGTTTTATTAACCCTTTTAATTTGCGAATTACAACTATACTATGTATGATTATCAATTTCAGTCAGTAAAATGACATTTAATTAGTGCATTTAATGACAGCATACAGCAGTTAAAGCATTCAGTTAATGTAAAGTGTATAAAATGTCGAAGTCTATTGATAGCCGAACATCACTATGGTAGCGGGTCACTCTTTTTGTATCAGTGACAGTTGCACTTTTCATTTTACTAACTGAGATTAATAATCCTATTTTAGAACTACTAACAACTAAGAAATAGCACAGTCACTAAAGAACCATTACAGGTTGACAGTTGAAAGATGAATTCTATTTCTGTTGCCGCTTTAAAGTTGGGATACAGGAACTACATGTTAGGATGATGTTGAAGTTAGCTTCATTTTTGTGATCCTGGTGTATAAATACACTCCTTTTTACAGCCTATGGTATTGTTCAAACCTGAAATAGATGCAACAGATTGTATTAAGAAATTATAAAACATTACAATAAGTAACACAACATCTGTCTCTCCGTTCCGACCAACTGTTCCGATATGTATGACATAAAAGATATCATATTAACATGTTGCAATGCATTAGGTGCATGATAAATTGCTGTTGTTCTAGGCTAGACTAGTAGCAGTTATAGATTAACCACTGACTATCTTGAAGAGACCCACCACACTAGCATTCACAGAGAGTGACAACAATTTTGCATTATAAATAATAAAAGGTAAGTATTAATATAGCATTAGTACCAAAGACATGCATGTGCCTGTGTTTATATAAAACCTAGCCTGCCACTCTCCTGACACCTACTGTGATGTCAAGTATTTGGATTAATTGACACCACATTGAAGTTTGAACGAAGAAATCTTGTATCTTTTGGCACACAAAGTATAGGCACTCGTGGTTTTTTGTTTTTGTTAATACTACTATGTCTGTGCATAGTAGGTAAGTACCTACTTTTAGAACATCACTTAGGAGACAGGTAGGTATTCTAATATACTGACCTCTAAAAATTACTTTTGGCTCTTGAGTTTCTCATCTTCCTTTATAACTAGTTCGGGGAAACCTCCACGCATAGCTCCAGCTGATCAATTCATCGCTGACGACATCGCTTTACGTTATTCTCTTGTCTTGATAAATCTAAAAAGAAAAACGGATTAGTTGAGACTAGTAACGAAATTTGAATAATTCAAGACATTGCATGATAAGTATTACTTACTTTTCTCTTCTCGCTCCGAGTTTTGGGACCTTTAGGACGACACCAAGTTCAGCATAGTCTAGCAAACGGTGTATTTGCACATCGGAAGAATAAGCTACTCCAAGTTCAGCATAATAATAGAGTCTAGCAAACGATGTATTTGCACATCGGAAGCAGACGCTGCTCTTTCCTTTTCTTTGAATTGTTATTTTCCGTTAGCTGGTTCTAATTCCATTATTTTGTTTGAATTATTTGAAATATTTATGATAAATAAAGTTCCCGACATTTGTCTTGTTTACATACTTATTTTTTTTTAATGCTAAGTAAATATTCCGTCTACACGCATACTGCTTACTTATTTCCTTCATTTAAAAATTATTATTTTTATTTAATATGATAGTTTGCGCCCCCAATAACAACTTATTATAAAAATTAAATGTATTCTCAATACCTTAGTATTATTTTGATATTATTAATAAGGTAAAATACGTAGAAAATTGCTAATCGATTTTATTGGTGCTAATATGTGAGAAAACCGGTAATACCCAAGAGAAAACGGAACGTTATTTGTTAACATCACTGTGTGACATTCATAGACAATAACAAAAGCGGGGAATTTGAAGTCTACAACCGCCCAGAATACACAATTTAGTGATCACCAGACAATTTTTAACAGCATTCAATCCACAGACTTGAGGTCTGGCGATAGACATAGGCGTGTGAATCGAGAATCGGCCTCCAGGTCGGATACGGCGGCTGGGTCGGGGTCGCCCTTCTCAAATCCCAGGCCCTGTGCTTCCACGGACCTCGGATGGGGCCACCTGCGGGATCCAGCCTACAGGTAGGGGGCGGGCGCATCGGCATCGAGCCCTCGATGAAGTATCTGGAGCTCGTACTCGGTGGCCGGTGGAACTTCGGACATCATTTCCGAAGTTTGGTCCCAAGTCAAAAAAAGTTGAGAGTGATATAGCACTATTCACTCATCCCTTAACGGTCGCAGTTGAGACTGTGAAGATTGATTATCAACTGGAACTGTGTGATCTGGAATCAGACCCCTTTTACAAGGGCAGAAGGAATTGAATTTTTTGAGCTCCTTATTGAACGTTTCCCGAAACTGACGAATTTCGACCTTTGTGAAAGTGCATAATTTCAACGATGAAGTTTATAAAATCGAAATACAGGTCTCCATTGACAGATACTTCACTTAAACATGCACTGCGTCTAGCTACTACTAATATTGAGGTTGATGTTGACAGAATTGTAAAAGACAAATTAATGAGAAAGTAGATAATTAAATAATGATAGGTACCTAATTTACATGTATTTTACTTTGTTAAATATTTTGCGGCCCTCCAATGTATTTAGCCATTTTTGTTGGCCCTGGGTCCCATCTACTTTGGACAGCCCTGATGTAGGATATCGTCACGTAAAAAAAAAGCGTTGGAGATAATTCAGCTGCACACTTCTTCAGCACCACCGCCGGAATGCCATCAGGACCACTGGCTTTCCACATTTAAAGAAACTTAAACATTCATGCCTGGCGAAACAGGTTAAGGGCGCGTGGGTCAGATTTTGAGTTTTTTGAAACAATCCTAGTCAAAAAGTAAAGGGTTTTTAAATCTGAGAAATATATATATAATAGTTAAGGATATAAGCTAAACATATTCCGAGCCCGTTACACGATCCAATAAATTTCACTAGATAGAAAAAAATCCTAAAGTTGACTCTCTCAGAAAAGTTTTTTCAAAACTGTGGCTAAACTATTAACATTTTATATATTTTTTTTGCACTCAAATAAAGGTATTAAGTTTTTATACACATTTTCCGAGCGTTTTTCTATAAACAACTATTTACATAGTTATCATGTACGAATATCTACCAAACGCAATAGAATTGCCCCGCTGACGGCCGATCAGTCTCGCCCTGGCGCTTGTGGAGGCAGGACCTGTGTCAGTTTTTTTTGCAACTATTTCGTAATTATTATGCCAAATTACGTTGAAATCGCGCCACAGTATAAAAATATCAGTAATGGGCAAAATGTAATTAGATTAACCGTTACAAATACATACGCGACTCATGGTAAAAATGTGGTGATCTTTTACTTTTTAAGTGTTTTCACGACATGGTAACCAGCTACCTAATGCATTAAAATGTCTACGAATTACATGATAATTTCGCAATCCAACATGGCGGCCACGCCGTAATCACAAAATTTCATGATGGGTATCGTTTAAGGGGTTTTTTGGTATGCTGAGTACGAAGTACGTGATAATTTTGCAATCCAATATGGCCGCCGCGCCGTAATCACAAAATTTCATGATGGGTATCGTTTAAGGGGTTTGTTCGTATGCTGAGTACGAATCACGTGATAATTTTGCAATCGAATATAGCCGCCGCGCCGTAATCACAAAATTTCATGATGGGTATCGTTTAAGGGGTTTTTTGGTATGCTGAGTACGAATCGCGTACTAATTTTGCAATACAAGATGGCCGCCGCGCCGTAATCACAAAATTTTATGATTGGTATCGTTTAAGGGGTTTTTTGGTATGCTGAGTACGAATCACGTGATAATTTTGCAATCCAATATGACCGCCGTGCCATAATCACAAATTTTCATGATGTATATCGTTTAAGGGTTTTTTTGGTATGCTGAGTACGAATCACGTGATAATTTTGCAATCCAATATGCCCGCCGCGCTGTAATCACAAAATTTCATGATGGGTATCGTTTATAGGGTTTTATGGTATGCTGAATACGAATCACGTACTAATTTTGCAATCCAAAAAGGCCACCGCGCCATAATCACAAAATTTCATGATGGGTATCGTTTAAGGGGTTTTTTGGTATGCTGAGTACGAATCACGTGATAATTTCGAAATCCAATATGCCCGACGCGCCGTAATCAAAAAATTTTATGATTGGTATCGTAAATGGTAGTATCGTAAGTATGGTAGTATCGTAAATCATACGTAGCAGACTGTAGTGTAAAAGAGCTTACTAACTCTATATTTATATATTTAACTCGACTCTCCGCGCAAGTAGGCCTAAATAGCTTAGGCGGCCAAATTGAATTCCAAAATGATCATGTTATTCGTACTCAGCATTCGAAAAAACCCATTAAACGATATTCATTACGAAATTATGTGATTACGGCGCGGTGGACATTTTGGATTGCAAAATTATCATGTGATTCGTCCTCAGCATACCAAAAAACCCCTTAAACGATAACCATCATGGATTTTTGCGATTACGGCGCGGCGGCCATATTGCATTTCAAAATTATCACAGGATTCGTACTCAGCATACCAATACACCCCATAAACGATACCCATCATGATATTTTGTGATAACGGCGCGGCGGCCATATTGTATTGCAAAATTATCACGTAATTCTTACTCAGCATACCAAAAACCCTTTAAGCGATACTCATCATGAAATTTTGTGATTACACCGAGGCGGCCATTTTGGATTGCGAAATTATCACGTGATTCATACTCAGCATACCAAGAAACCCTTTAAACGATACCCATCATAAAATTTTGTGATTACGGCGCGGCGCCCATATTGGATTGCAAAATAATCACGTGATTCGTACTCAGCATACCTAAAAACCCCTTAAACGATACCCATCATGAAATTTTGTGATCACACCGCGGTGGCCATATTGGATTGCAAAATTATCATGTGATTCATACTTAGCATACCAAGAATTCCCTTAAACTATACCCATCATGAAATTGTGTGATTACGGCGCGGTGGCCATATTGGATTGCAAAATTAGTACGTAATTCGTACTCAGCATACCAAAAACCCTTTAAACGATACCCATCATGAATTTTTGTGATTACACAGCGGCCGCCATTTTGGATTGCAAAATTATCACGTGATTCGTACTCAGCATACCAAGAAACCCCTTAAACGATACCCATCATGAAATTTTGTGATTACGGCGCGGCGCCCATATTGGATTGCAAAATTATCACGTGATTCGTACTCAGCATACAAAGAAACCCCTTAAACGATACCCATCATGACATTTTGTGATTACGGCGCGGCGTCCATATTGGATTGCAAAATTAGTACGTGATTCGTACTCAGCATACCAAAAAACCCTTTAAACGACACCCATCATGAAATTTTGTGATTACACCGCGGCGGCCATTTTGGGTTGCTTAATGATCCCGTGATTCATACTTAGCATACCAACTTTAGAAAACTTTAGAAATTTTTATGACCAGCTATTATGTAATTTACATTTTTTACGCAACTGTAGCAAACGTACGCAACGGAAACTCTCAAAAGAAATGAAATATTCTAATTGTCGAAAAATGTTTCGTTGCTGCTAAGCTCTTATTCGCCTTAGCGTGATGTTAGGGGAAACTGGGGATACTTGATCCTTACGGGAGACTAGGTACACAAGATTTACAGAACCTGTATAAGCCGTATTTAGTTTTATAGTGGCAATATCGATTGTATATGGTATACGATAATTTTCTAAAGATGGTAAACCTATCATATTTGACACTTTGGCAAATGGCGGGCGAGTAAGTAATTGTTGCGGCAGAAAGAAAATTTTGATTAGTTTTTATTGTGACTAAACATTTATTTAAAATAGGACTTTTAAGTGTGTATGCATTTAATACGAGCCATTATCTATATTATTAGCAATTCTTTACGTAATAAAGTGGTAATATTATAGACATTTGAAAATATTTTTGTTTATAACCTCAAATAGCTCAGGGTATACTTGGTACACTTTATTATGGGAGATTTGATCCACCTGGCTCAAGTGTCCCCAACCTTTTTTTTTTTCAATTCAATGCAGAACAATATGCCAAGAGCGTACAAAACCAGAGAAGGTGCCTGAAAAATGGTGCCAGGGAACGAAAATAAAGCTAGTCCATGCCTATAAAGTCGCACAGCGGGTAATTGAACGAGCTGTGCTATAGATGTCTCTGAAGGATAAAATCTGAAACGATGTTCTCCGTTAGAGAACTAGAGTGGTCGACATAGCTTGCAGAAGCATGTGTCTTGAAATGGCAGTGGGCTGGCCACATCTCCGTAGGAGAACCGATGTTCGGTGGAGCAAACGAGTTGTGCTGTTAAAATTTTTCAAGCCGCCTAAAAAGGCTTTCAACTTGGCTTAACGACTGCTATTTTACTGGCAACCGGGATCAACTGCTTAACGTGCCTTTCGAAGCAGGGAAACGCTCAAATAAATGTCACATAGTGATCACATGGATGGTCACCCATCCAAGGACTGGCTCTTAGTGAAAGTCGCTACTGCAGTGATCGTTTACAGAACACTGAAACCGCGGGGCCCCGAGCGCTACCAATAAACCGTGATATAGATAGATATATGGAGAAATATGTGATTTCGAAAATGAATAAACAGACAAGACGTTTTTTATTTAACTCCTTAGTAAAGGTATCATGTGACCCTAAATATGGGAGACTTGTTCCCGCAGGATCAAGTCATCCAGACCGGGGGGATCAAGTCTAACGTATATAGGGGACACATGGTACGATTCCTTATTATTGATTTTAGTCAAATAACTACTAAATTTAGATATTCATATCTTTGGCTCTTACAGCAATTATAAGCAAATAAATTTCACGTATTTTAGTACCAACGGTTTTTTAAACGGATACTCAATATAGAAATTAGGGATAAAAAAAAAGGGGGGGATCAAGTGTCCCCAGTTTCCCTTATATATTTTGGTATTTTTCAAAAATGGACATTCTGTTAAGAAAGTCCTGAAATTCAACTAGCAGTCTCTTAGACTCTAGAGTTAGAACAACTAAACAAACAAACTAACTCTTTAGCTTAAAAATAATAGTATAATATACATAATTTATTTACGATTAACTCTTTTATTTTTATTTACGAAACTAATAAATCACTACACTTAATAAAGTTAGATGCATTTACTACGTCAAACAAAGTTAGCATGCTGTTTCTTTCTACTATACTGTATACTGTGGCATGAGAGTTCTCTGCCGCTGCCGGCGCGCGGTGTGTCTTGCGCCCGGGGCGAGGGGAGCGCCAAATGCCTACTTGTGCGCAATAAACGCCCCTTAAATTTCGATGTATGACGGTGGGAAAGTTGTAGAGCCTATAGGTACGGTTATGTTTAAGGTGAACAAATAAATAACACAGAAAAAGGGTTATTGACTAGAAATATAACACAGACGTTACCTATTAGAAAAATGAAATCCTCAAATGTTCAGAAGTCATGTTGTGTATAATAATGAGCCTACTAAAACTAATGTTCAGAATGATCATGTTGTGTATAATGAACCTAATAACACTAATGTTCAAATTAATAATGGGTTTAAAAGTGTGTTAGAGAACATAAGTAATAATTGTGTACCAAAAGTAATCCTACTCGTAAGGGGAATGAAACTCAACCTCCACCAGTTATTGTAAGACGGAGTACTAGAGTCCCAAAGCCCCGACAGATCTTGGACTTGTAAATTTGTATGCTGTGTGTTAAATAAAGGGGACGAGTGTCGTGAATATTATCTATGTATTAATGTATGGCAACACTCGACCTCGTTGCTCTCGGTGACGACTTGCAACACATGCATGCTCTGTTAAAAGTTTATAATTCTTTTTTTTTTATACCACTAAGGGTGGCAGACAAGCATACGGCCCACCAGAAGGACCGGTGGTCACCGCAGCCTATGAACGTTTGCAACACCAGAGGTGCCACACTCGCGCTGCCGACCCTGTAAGATATCATATAAAAAACCGGAAAAGCTGGCGGAATCATGACAGCTATGGCACTATCTGCTACACAGATGGCTCTAGAAAGGAGTCAATAAAGCGGTTCGGATCATCAGAGATTAACAGATCTATAAGTTTGGGAAATTCGCTAGTGTCTTCCAAGCGGAAGTCTTTTAATTATATATATTATATAATATAGAATTGCTTTCGTAATCACACTAACATTTGTTTATTGCTTTTCTGTTTGGTTAAAAATTAATAAACTACCTATTTCGTTTCCTAAGATAAGAAAGACTACATACGGCAGAGCGGAATTAAGTGCTCAAAGTAATTAAATTCTTTAAAAATGAAAAGAAAAACATCGCTCGTTGAATGAAAAGAAGCAACAAAAAGGTCAACACTAACATTTGTTTATTGCTTTTCTGTTTGGTTAAAAATTAATAAACTACCTATTTCGTTTCCTAAGATGAGAAAGACTATATACGGCAGAGCGGAATTAAGTGCTCAAAGTAATTAAATTCTTTAAAAATGAAAAGAAAAACATCGCTCGTTGAATGAAAAGAAGCAACAAAAAGGTCAAGTGCAGGTACTGGTTTATCTGAAACCACAATACTTACAATAAACGTGAAGGAAAAAATACAAAGTTTGGCAAAAACATCGAGTGAGGCGAGTGCTCAGGTGCGACATGACATCCATCGAAAAAGATTTACAACTCAGTAATTCAGATTCAGTTGCCATGGACACTATTAACCTCTCGACACCCGGGAAAAAAGCGTAAAAATACAAAAATAAAATAGAACTTTTACCTAACGTTGAAAGTTATCATACTCGTACCACAAGAAAAGAAATACCTACTTTAAAATAGATTCTGAGAACCGGAGCTCAACTTTCCCTCCCAGAAAGACGCTTTAAGAAACATACTAATAAATACTTCTGGGTACAGGTTTAAGAAATGTAAATAAAAACGCGATCTTTTGGTGCAAAGGCCTGAAATAGCAGCCTGGAGAGCCTTTAAATAATTATCTAAGGCGACTGAAAAAATAAAGACGAACGTGGTGCCGAAAAATAAACCAGTAACATTCATCAACGAAACCTCACACACGAAACTTCACATTATACTGTCTCGAAATGTTCGCAAAATGAAGTGATTCCACCGTCTAAATAAACATTCTCCTGGTCAGGGCTGGATTGTGGTACACGCAGGTAATGAGAACAGTTTCGTACAAGGAGCCGAGCTCCTCTATAAATATAAATCAACAACCGGTGATTACCACGAAGAAATTGATGCGTCCAATTTTACAAAATGGATCAAAGAGATATTGGCTGGTACCGAATCTTGCACCCAATACAGGCAAAAGCTGCGATCAAGGAAGGAATATAATATATTATCGCTCGCGCAGCCGATCGGCTCCGATTGCGTGCTCTTTCCCGCTCGCACAGCCGATCGGCTCCGATTGCGTGCGCGCCGCCCCACACCGACTGCCATTTTGATAGCACAATTTAAACAGAACAGTTGTGTGTACTTATACGAAAACATGACTGATGAAAACTTAATATATTTATTCATGGGAGCTATCTAAAAGCATGTTCCGAAAAGCACACGTTAACACCGAAAACAAAACTTGGACTGCGTGGAATACTGGTACTGCCTTTGTAGTGAATCCACCCGGCTGCGAGCGCATCCGACCGGCTACGAGTGCATCCGACCGGCTGCGAGGGCATCCGACTTGGAGCCGCCAAGCGCATCCGCTTTCAGACCGCTTCCAGCCGGTCTATGTGAAATAGTTGGCGGCTCCGCTCCGACCAACTCCGAGCGTATACGATCCGGTCTGTGTGAAAATAAAAGTGCGCGCCGATGCTCTTCGAGCCGGTCTGTGTGAACAGACCCTTAAAGGACGTATTGAGAACCTAGTTTTGAGAGATGTTTGGTATGTTCCCCAGATTAGTAAAAACCTTTTCTCTGTGCTTAATTTACGGGATAAAAACCCTACTAGCGTATTTGAGTCGCGGCTTACAAATTGTTCCATGAAGATGAATGGTAGGACTGTTGTAAAAGGAACAAGGAAAAGATATGGAGGTTTATTTAAGATAGATTGCAAAGCCGTTCGCCCTTCTGTTTCAGTCAACTTAGTTGAACATGAAAATACGCTACAACTCTACCACGAGCGTATGGGACATCAAGACAAGAAATATGTCAAGAGATTGATAGAGAAGGAGCTAGGAGTAAAGACGTTAGACAGTGGAGAACTATGTGAAGGTTGCATCTTTGGAAAAGCTCACAGGCAGCAATTTGGTGTTCGCGAGAAAGCGACCATACCAGGTGAGCGCATACATTCTGACGTCTGTGGATCTTTCCCTATAAGTAACTCGGGTTATCGATACTTCGTATTATTTAAAGATGAGTATACACGGTACAGGTATGTGTATTTCTTGAAAAATAAATTCGACGTTTATGAGAAGCTAAAACTGATGCTGTCTGAAGCTAAGATTGCTGGACACAATGTAAAGGAGCTTTTAAGCGACAATGGAGGTGAATACGACAATAAGCGAGTGCATTATCTACTTGAAAATACGAGAGTAAAGCAAAGGCTCATTATGCCGTACACCCCTGTACAAAATGAATGTAGTGAAAGAGAGAACCGGACTATTGTCAATCTGCTAGAGCAATCATGCACGCGCATGAAGTAATTTCTGAAAATTTGTGGGCAGAGATGGTCAACACTGCTGTGTATATATTGAACAGGACAGGACCAACTCTGGTGGAACACAAGTCTCTTTATGAGCTTTGGCTGAACAAGAAGCCTCAGATAAAGCACTTGAGGATAATTGGCTCACCATGCTATGCGCATGTACCGAAGCAGAGAAAGAAATTACATAAGAAGGCTACACGTTGCATTTTTAATAGGTACGACAATGACGATGGCTACAGATTATGGAACAAGCAATCGAACTCTCTCGTAAGATCTCGTGATGTGACATTCAACGATTACCCATAGAATCGAAAATTTATACAAAAGATTCGGAAGTCGGGAGAGAAGTGACCGAACTGGAAGTTCCTTTAGATGTCAGAAAAGAAACATCTAATTCTGTCATTGAAGTGAACGAAGACACACCAGTGGAAAAACATGTCGAGATTGGACTAGAGGAAAACCAGGATGCTGTTGAAGCTCCTGTTGCTGGTGACGATGCTGATTTAGAGGATGCGTTACCAGAGTTGCCAGAACAAGACGAATCTATTGAATTAGAGAGGGAGAATGAGGAGAACTGTGGTGAAGAGCAGGTCAGAGAGAATGATGAAAATGAAGGCGAGATCATCGAGCAGTCAGCAAGAAATGGTATGCACTTAAGGGACCGAACTTTCCTCAGACGCCCGGGTAAATTTAATGATTATGTGTCTTACGTCGGCACGGATTCTTATGTAGAACCAAATACATATAAGGAAGCTATTGCCTACCCTGATAAGAATTTGTGGAATGAAGCTATGGATAGCGAAATTGAATCCCTCAAAGAGAACTTGGATTCTAGAGAAGGTACCTAAGAACCGGAAAGCTATTCCATGCAAATGGGTCTATAAGGTGAAGCTGAACCCTGACGGAACAATCAATAAGCACAAGGCTAGGTTAGTCGTAAAAGGCTTTCGACAAAAGAAGGGAGAAGACTACGATCAGACTTTTAGCCCTGCAGCCAAGATGGCAACAGTAAGAGCTGTGCTGAGCATTGCAGCTAGTGAAGGCATGAAATTAAGTCAGTTCGATGTCTCAACAGCTTTCCTGTATGGATCTCTATCTGACGAAGAGATATACATGAAGCAACCAGAAGGGTATGACGACGGGACGGGTCGAGTTTGCCTGTTACAGAATAGTAGTTTTCGATACAAGTGTGGGATTTCTGTTATTACAACGAGTTACGACAGGTGTAGACCCGAGCCGTAGGCGAGGGTAGACAGTCGGAACGAGTTTAAATAACAGTCCCACACGTTGTATTGAACAACTATTTTTAAAACAGTTGCGAAAAAATTAAGCTACTTTATAAAATAATAAGAACACAATAAACCTGAATATCCAAAATGGCGCCAACCGTAAAATAATATATACCTTTCTAAGCAGAGACTATGGCAGTGCACTTCATACAGCCAACTTTTTTTATATTTATAAATTTAATTTGGCCGATACTTATATAAATTTATGCTTAAATTTCAATTAAAATTACTTTTAATCTGATATTGAAACAAGTTATTATCTATTTTTAGAAATATTTACATGAATCACAGACATTATTTTGACAATTGGGAAAGAAAACGCACGAGTGCTGGAATGGTAAAGAAAAAGCACGAGTGTGTAATAGTCCACATCCCGAACGCTATACGTCCCTGTAATACGCCACTTTTTGAGCAACTGTATTAAAATAGTAGTTTTCGATACAAGTGTGGGATTTCTGTTATTACAACGAGTTACGACAGGTGTTGACCCGAGCCGAAGGCGAGGGTAGACAGCCGGAACGAGTTTAAATAACAGTCCCACACGTTGTATTGAACAACTATTTTTAATACAGTTGCGAAAAAATTAAGCAATTTTATAAAATAATAAAAACACAATAAACCTGGATATCCAAAATGGCGCCAACCGTAAAAGAATATATACCTTCCTAAGCAGAGACTATGGCAGTGCACTTCATACAGCCAATTTTTTTTATATTTATAAATTTAATTTGGCCGATACTTTATGCTTAAATTTCAATTAAAATTACTTTTAATCGAAATTTATACGAAATTTATGCTTAAATTTTAATTAAAATTACTTTTAATCTGATATTGAAACCAGTTAGTCAAAATAATTCATTCATTCATGCAAATATTTCTAAAAAAAGATACTTTTTTTTTTAGTTTATTTTCAGGTAAGCAAACAACATCACAATAATGAGTGCAAAAATAGTTCTAACAATACATATTTAAATGATTGTGACATCCACAACGTTTACCACAAATATATAGTGTATGGAAATGTACAGATTGTTTGAAGGTCAGGAGTGAGTACCACACCGTGCATCACTAAACAAATAATCATACATAAATAGATAAGTAAATAAGTAAAAATCAGTACAATAACATATTTTAATATAAGTATAGTAGAAAAAGAATACAATACAAAGGCTTACATGTACATCGTTTGATAATAACTCTTAAGTTTCTCAATCACTAGTTTCTTATAAACACCTACACTATTGTTTATAACTTGTTTCAATATCAGATTAAAAGTAATTTTAATTAAAATTTAAGCATAAATTTATATAAGTATCGGCCAAATTAAATTTATAAATATAAAAAAAGTTGGCTGTATGAAGTGCACTGCCATAGTCTCTGCTTAAGAAGGTATATATTCTTTTACGGTTGGCGCCATTTTGGATATTCAGGTTTATTGTGTTTTTATTATTTTATAAAAGTGCTTAATTTTTTCGCAACTGTATTAAAAATAGTTGTTCAATACAACGTGTGGGACTGTTATTTAAACTCGTTTCGACTGTCTATCCTCGCCTTCGGCTCGGGTCAACACCTGTCGTAACTCGTTGTAATAACAGAAATCCCACACTTGTATCGAAAACTACTATTACGGTCTTAAGCAAGCTTCTCGTTGCTGGAACCAACGACGTATTATAATAGTTTTAGTTTTTTATATATCACTGGCTGGAACAGGACTATTTTGGACTTCTTCAAGGAAATTGGTTTTGTATGCAGATACTTCGCGGAGTCATCCCAAAGGTGAGAACAGTAGTCGACGCAGGGAACATTTTCGTAATTTTATTTTGTTGATTTTCAAATTGACAGTGCCAATAGGTTCTGTTATCGAAACTGTGCCTAAACCTTTCCGCTCCAGAACGACTATAAATTCAACCAGTATAAAGTTAATTTGAGTTTTAGCTTCAACTTATTATTCTGCTTATTCTACTACCTCTAACTATCATTACCTCAAAATGGGCGAGAATAAACCCTTAGAAGAAGGGGGCGGGATACCTCCGGAACCCCAAAGGACTGAAAAGATCCGCGGGCCCCTTACCAATAAATAATAAATAAATAAAGTTTATTTATTTATCTCCACAAATTACAAGCTTAATAAGTATGGCACAACTACAGTTGACAATTTTAAGAACAAAGTCTGCAATTTATAGGAGATCTGGAGGCTAAACTCAGTCGGAACTTGTATAATAGAACTCCAGGCTCCCCAATTACATATTTATCACGATTACAAATTGTCAGCGCGTGCGTTTTAGCACAAAATAATAATGTATTTTGAGTGAATGTAAGTACTTTGTGTATCTGTGTGTATCTGTGTGTATGTGTATGTGTTACAATATTAGAGTGTATGTATGCTTGATAAGTTAAATGTAGAAGATAAATATTATATGAATAACACAAATGAATATATAATCTATATATATAAAAATCAATGCCACTTTTCGTTGTAATTTTATAACTCAAGAACGGGCTGACCTATCCAAACCAAATGTTTAGGCTTTGTTCGGACTATTTAGTAGATGGTTTATGTAAAGTTCGCACAAAATCGGTCGAGTGGTTCTTCATTTATCACGCATACGAAGTTGTGCGGGTCAGCTAGTACGGGTATAAATACGATACAAATAAGTATTAGGTATTCAGCTGCTATCTAAAACTACGTTAGGAAATTCTCCGTTTCTTCGTAGCATTTGTAACGAGGGAACAAGTGTGCACTTTTCTTACACTTGAAGTGTCTCAAGCCATAAATTTGACAGTGTCGGTTTATTTTGTTATATACAGGGTGTGGCGTAAATAGTGGTCCAACGTAAAGGGTGTGACATAACAGGTAGTCAACTACAACATACTACAATTTTGTCCGGTTTTGCCCAAGGGTTGCAGAAAAAAAGAACTTTTTATGAAATTCACCCCATTTTTTATAAATTTGGCTGTAGTTTGAAGAAAAATCGTTAGTTTTGAATTTTGATTTCTGTTTATTAAAGCCTAATACATTAGCTAACAAACAATAATATAGTTTGTTTATTTCCATTTCAAACTTGGAAAAAAAAGATAAATTTATCTCAATTTTACCTCAAGTTTTAAAGTATCACTAAAATACAAATGCATTTAAAAAAAAAAAATGTACTGCACTGTTGCTACCCATTATTTCAAAAATATGCCCGTCTAATACCGATTTCGAAATGGTATCACACTAACAAATATTATTTTTTAAAAGCTGGATATTTCATTTTCATTACAAACTGAAATTTTAATTTCATAGTAGGGAATCAAACTGTTTATAACCACATGGTCTCTACTTATCCGTCTATTGTCGGGCGCCTCGGAAAACTACTCAGAAGGATGTTACAGGATTCCTGACAGACTTTGGTCAACACCTTGGTCCCACTAAGGGTCTGCGGTGTCCTTCCGATTCTTTTTTTTTTTTTTTTTTTTTCTGCAACCCTTGGGCAAAACCGGACAAAATTGTAGTATGTTGTAGTTGACTACCTGTTATGTCACACCCTTTACGTTGGACCACTATTTACGCCACACCCTGTATATAGCTTAGGTCCAAGGATGTAAAATAATCTTTTAGTAAAAGTAGACTGCGATGGAGGGATTGAACAAATCTTACCTTTCCTACGGTGTTCAATTTTTTTGTATGGTGTTTGGTGATGCTGATGGAGCACTACTTGCATAATAAAGTGCTGTCGTACATTTAAAATGTTCCACTGCCTGTACAGTTCGTCTGTTGGAAATAGGAACGGGCGAAATGTGGCCACTTTCAACATAGCTCTGTGGGCTACTTCTAAAGGTTTCAGAATAGTTTTGGCAGCTCCACTCCAACTTGAAATACAGTAAGTGATTATGGATTGACACATTGCAAAATAAACGATGCGAATTGTTGAAAAATTGGTAATATTTCTAAGTGTTTTAAAAATGTATATTAACTTACGTTCTCTACTTGTAAGATTGGCAAATTCACGCAACAACATCTCTGGACGTAAACAGTTATTTAACGGTGAGAACCCAGCCACTCTATAATAAATCTTTTATCGACAACAGTGGTATGGTTATGCTGACGCAAGTTTATAAGTGCTAAGTATTGTGAGCGTCCGTCGTATCGTGTTCGCATATGCCCGTCGCTACGTAACCTTTTGATTGTCAAGTTGTATTAACAGTATAATATGTGTGCTATCCGAAATTGTGCTGTTCTTAGACAGATAATTAAAGACTATAGTAATTTGTGACAATAACTTTTATTTCTCACCTGTACACGCGTAGCGGCTCACTAAATTAAAGCAAATTCGGTAGTGCCGTGATTATTTAATTGACTTTCCGGTGTTAATTGAAAAGAAAAATATATTAAAATGTCTCTGCACCGTGTGGCGACGGGATCCCGTGTTGCAACGGGTTATAGTACAAAATGTCGCCCTCGCCACCCCAATACATCCCGAGGGTGTCGTAAGAGGCGACTAAGGGAACACTTTCGCAAAAAAAATTATTGCGTTGAGAAGGAAAACTTGAAATGAAACCCGGTTGTCAGTAGAATGACAATCGTAAAGCCAAGTTGAAGGCCCTATAGCGGCTTCAAAATTTTCAACTGGTGGTCATGGCGACCTGCGCCTGTCCATTTCAACACGGCGATGAGCTCACTACCTGTTACGTGGGACAAAAAAACCATAAGGTGAAATGTGGGCGTATACTATGCCTCTGCCTACCCCTTCGGGGATAAAGGCGTGACTATATGTATGAATGTATGTTTGTAGAATGTCTTTTTTCAGAAATGTCAGATGAAGCAAAGTACCAGATGGTAATTACTCAATTAAGTAGAGAAGTAATAGAGCAAGTCACTGACATTTTGACAGGCCTCCAGAAAAACAATAATACGAAACTTTGAAGCACAGACTAATTTTTATTTATCAAGAGTCCGAAGACAGACAATTAAAAAATTTAATCGGGGGACCAGAAGCCCTCACAACTCCTTCGTCCTTGCAAGAGAGAAGGTAACAGACGAGACACTAGCAGTATTGTGGCAAAATCATCTTCAATCATCAGTCCGAGGTGTTTTAGCAGTAGCGGATACCAAAGATTTAGATGTTTTGGCAACTATGACCGACAAGGTAATGGAAACAAACACTCACGCCAGTCCAAAGTATTTCCACTATACAGCAAAAGCAAAGTACATTTGAGGAAGCCAATGTAGTAGCGGAAATTCAGAAGCTAAGCACGAGACTTCAGCAGTTGGAGACGAGATCGAAAAGACCCTAGCGTACAGTAAAAAGAGGTAAATCAAAATCTGGAAATCGCGGATCGGTAAGAGGTCTGGATAGTCAAAATTGGCTGTGTTCGTATCATTTCTGGTACAGACATAGAGCTAACAAGTGTGTGAAACCTTGTAATTAGAAAGTAGAAAACAACTAGAGAAAAACTAGATTCGGTGCAGTCTACGACGGAAGGCTGCGACCGCGTGTATTCCAATCACCGTCTAAGTATATTGGGCCGAAGCTCAGGTTTAATTTTTTTTAAATATAGTGGCGCAAAGGTTCTGTGATTCCATTTTTTTTTTTTTTATATTCAGCTCGCCAAATTGACGTCGCCACGATGGATAGCCGTGGCGCATCTTGCGATTGGGGGCCACTTCTTACAGCGGTCCTCAAGTCGGCGGCCCTGTGATGTGCCTCTTCACGCTCCTCTTAAAGAACCCGGGGTTGTAACATGAGGGAAACACGTGTGCGGGCAGGTCGTTCCAAGTTTTTATAGTTCGTCAGAGGAACGATCTTTTGAAACGCTCGGTTCTGGCGAAGATTCTCTCCACTGTGTATGAGTGGCATCTCTGCCCGGCACGCGTTGTTCGGGATCGGAAAGGTGATGGTGGGATCAGATTGAAGAGCTCTTCAGAACATTCGCCGTGATACATTCGGTAGAAGGCAGCCAAGGACGCTACGGTTCTTCGCTGCGCCAACGGTTCGAGGCCTCCCGTCACCTCAGGACAACCAATTATTCGGACAGCACGTCTCTGCATAGCGTCAAGTGCGTCCAACAAGTACCTCGCGGAGTCATCCCAGAGGTGAGAACAGTACTCGACGCAGGGACGAATCTGCGTCTTGTACAGCAAACATCTCTGATGTGGCGTGAAGTACCGTCTCACCTTATTTAGGACTCCGAGTTTCCGCGAGGCCAGCCCAATACAACTCTCTATGTAGTTTTTGTGATTGAGCTCACGCCGGACGTCTATACCGAGAATCTCCAGGTTGTCCTTTAGTGGAACCGTAATGTTCTGAAGAGAGGGTAGGGGTAGGAATGGGGACTTCTTAGCTGTAAACGCACACGCCTGCGTTTTTCTGGCATTGAACTCGACCAGGTTGTCTGAACCCCATTGGGCAATGCGACCCAGGTCCCGGTCGAGATCCGCCACGAGTTGCCGTCTCTTTTCGTCCACGTCACAAGGCCCCTCCGCTGGGCGGCCAGAATAGCTCCCATGCAGAGTACTGTCATCCGCATAACAATGAATGCACCCAAGGGACAGCATGTCATTGATATGCAGAAGAAAGAGAGTTGGGGACAATACCGATCCCTGTGGTACCCCGGCATATGATAAGGTATGTAAAAAGTCTCAGTATAATACTTTAGAGATGGAGAATTATAAATTATATGCAGCAAACGGAACTGAGATTAAGACATATGGTATACATAGTTCGATTTAAGATTAAGACGAGCGTTCTAAGATCACTAAAATGGCAATGTCTTCCATAAAGGCGGTTTGGCTGCAGCTGCTTCAAGGCGAACAGAGTCACCAGCTAAAGAGCCCGCTTCTCAGCTTCAGTAATCAGAGTGCAATTAGCTATCTACCAATGGCTGTTATCCTATCTAGAACTAAGCCCATAGACATACATCACCACTTCATAAAGAGCCATCTATACTTATATCCCCTCATCTGTGTAGGGCGTCAGCGGGCGGTAGCTCGCATCTGTGTAACCTACTGCGGGGGGGGGAGCGCGGCGTCGACTGATGTTCTAAAAATGGCGATTTCTCATAACTTTTCTATGGCAGCCATATAAAATACTTACCTCACTGGAATCGTTATGAAACAAGCTAATGATAAAATGATAGATAAGACCAGTTCTGCCTTGTAATGTATTACTAATTTCTATTAGAAAAAAGAATTTGTAATTTTTCACCAGTTTTCTCTACAAAAATTGTAAAAAAAAAAAAAATAATGTACAATTCCAAATTTTTTTTTTTTTAGTATTTTAAATACATCGTATTTCACAATGTTCAACAGACACAATACAACTCGTAGTACATTTTTTTTTATTTACAAGCTTTTCAAAATACGACTCATTTCGGCGACCCGACCGCCGACCGCCAAAAAAAGGTTAAGTTCATGCCATGATTCTGAGAAAACTGTGCTTCAAGTGGCTTACATTCTTTTTTTATTCGTAAGTATGGTCCTTAAATTTTTTTTACACAGAGTTTTGTTTGACAAACGTGTTTAGTTTATTAGAAATTGAACAATGAACCGAGCACTTAAAAAGAGGCCCAAAAGGGTGGTCGTAACTTTGTTTTTTTTTTTTGAATTTTTTTTGTGTATTTTTTTTCATAAAAATTTACAATCTTCAGCTACATAACTTTTCCTAATCGATTAACATAAAAAAAAGGTATGCTGGCATACAAATATATTTCAGAAATGAATTATTTGAAATTTGAAAGTTTTGCAAAAAATGATCGAGAATTTCGACCAAATTTTACACAAAATTATTGAAATAGATTTTACATTCAATGCTTGAAAACAATAAAAGAATACATAAAAATACATAAAATAACGATAGATTGTCATCATTACAGTATTTATTCTTTGTATTTCATCCAAATGTATGGGCTTGGCGCCGCGCCGCCGTGACGCCGACGGCGCGTAAAAATACAATGAATGTTCGTTGAAAATACCAAAATCTTTATGAAATACACAATCTACGAATAAAAACTCTAACCTAGTCATGATTTTGTTAAGTTTTGAAAGTAAAAAACACCAAACACAAATGTAATTACACGCAACACAGTACCGGTCGTCGTCACTTAGCCGCGCGGAATGGTGCGCGATGGAGGGCACTTTTTAAACGAGAATCATGAGGTGCAGCTGTGACAGACAGACATACAATGTACTACATACTTGTCCCGTTTCTGTCTAAGAACACTCCATAAAAATTTGAACAGGATAGAGATAGTACTTTTTGCGCTACAAGACCGCAAACTGTCTGACGGCAAGGTATCGCTAGGAGATACTTACACAGATGCGAGACATAGCAAGGAATAGAGAATCATGAGGTGCAGCTGTGACAGACAGACATACAATGTACTACATACTTGTCCCGTTTCTGTCTAAGAACACTCCATAAAAATTTGAACAGGATAGAGATAGTACTTTTTGCGCTACAAGACCGCAAACTGTCTGACGGCAAGGTATCTCTAGGAGATACTTACACAGATGCGAGACATAGCAAGGAATAGAGAATCATGAGGTGCAGCTGTGACAGACAGACATACAATGTACTACATACTTGTCCCGTTTCTGTCTAAGAACACTCCATAAAAATTTGAGCAGGATCGGGATAGTACTTTTTGCGCTACAAGACCGCAAACTAACCGGAAGTAAAAGTATCGCTAGGCGATACTTACACAGATGCGAGACATTGCAAAAAATATCAAATGCGATATGTCAACAGTGGAAAGGTTATTATTAAGAGGACAGAATTGTTTGTTTGTTTGCATCGAATAGGATCCGAAACTAATGAACCGATTTGAAAAATTCTTTCACTGTTGAAAGCTGCACTATTCCAGGGTAACACAGGCTATAGTATATTTCCGTATTCCTACGGGATCGGGGCTTTTTTTTTTTATTTAAGAAGCGACACACACCATACCCATTTTTTTTAACGTGAGGGAAAATCCTCATGGATGTTATGCCGGACTCCTACCGACTAAAAAACCTCACGTAATGCCCAACAGCCTATGGTTGGGAGCCCCGGGTAAGCCCTCGTAAGGATGTCCCAGGACGGGAACGGGGCTACGCAAATGAAACCGTGATAATAACCTAAAAAATAAAAAAATAAAAACTTTAAATAAAAAATAGAACCGACTTCATACAAATCTTTAAAAATAAAATTTACCTAGCACATTGTAATATGTATTTTGATTTATCAGATTTTATTCAACATCATATTGAAGTCGGCGCCAAGTAAACCCATAGGTTTAGGTAGGTATTATTAATGGCACCAACTTCAATATTATATTGAATAAAATCGGATAAATCAAAATACATATTACAATGTGCTAGGTAAATTTTATTTTTAAGGATTTGTATGAAGTCGGTTCTATTTTTTATTTAAAGTTTTTATTTTTTTATTTTAAGTGACGGGTGGACCGAAAAGTATTTCTATCTAGGTGTAAAGTTCTCATCAACACAAATCAATCAAGCCGAAACACAAGGTAACTGCTGTAAATCGTTAAGGAATTCCCTCGACTGTCTTTCGGTTCCATCATCAGATCGACTCCAGACCTTCATTAAATTTTAGTACCTATATTAAGCACTTAACAAAAAGTTAACAATCGCACTAGTTGTCCCTACAATTTTCGGTGGTTGCCCTCGATTTCTCCTGGATCCCAGCATCAGATCCTGATATCCTGGATATGGGACCACCTCAGAAGTAGCCTCTTTCAAACAAAAAAAGAATTTTCAAAATCCATCCATAATTGGCGCCGCTATCGCGTAACATACATACAAAAAAAAAAAAAAAAAAAAAAACATAGCGTACGAATTGAGAACCTCCTCCTTTTTTGAAGTCGGTTAAAAATATAGTTTTGAATGAAAAGGGTTAAAAATGATGGCTGATAATGAACTAGGAATATTACTGCTGATAAACATTTATATTGTGTCACCAAAATGGAGTTGTAGTTCCATTATACTTACTTTAACACCCAACCTTGGAAGGTTGGGTGTTAAAGTAAGTATAATGGAACACAACAAACCTTAGTTCCTAATAATGTCACGGGTGGTTCTGCCCGCTAGGCGTTATTTACCATTAGATTTATACTTTTACCGGACGGATCTAACAATAAACATATCCACGCATATAACTACAATCGATATAAAAAGCGCAGGAATTAAAGCAAGCTTTTAAAAAGAGAACCTTTTCTTCTCCTTTAAATATTTCGTCCGATAGACATGATTTTTTGTGTAGTGATATCGTGAACACCGATAACCGTCCGTTCGCGATAATCGACATCCAAGTAGGATTCTAGTAAATAAGAATTTAGCGTATGCCTCTATTGCGTTTTATTTATGTGACTAAAAGCAGCCTCTTTCCTAAGATCAAATTTATCTCCATATCAAAATTCATCATAATCGGTTTTACTTTCACATTTATGATGACCAAAATACATTGTTTGCTTTATCAATAAAAGCTTAAATTAGTAAAATAAGTACGATTTAATAAATTATTGAAACTATCTTTCAATATCGTATAAGTATTAACTGTAGCAAATTCCTCTTTTTATCCTATTCTCACCTCAAATTCATCACCTATTTCTGCTCATTTGCTTAAATTTTAAACTATTTGCATATTGATATATTTCATAACAAAGATGCTCCTATAACTAATTCTAAAAGCACAATGAGATTCGTATATTATAAAGTTAGCTTTGTAACTTATCACCCTGTTTATAGTAGTGAATCTTTTTTATAACGAAAGTAAGTACAAAAATAACAGTTCGCTTATTCAAACATTTTCATAATGTTACACATTAACACCAGGTAAACTTACTCATAAACAACAGAATACTTATGCTTAAAATATTAGAATGCCTTTTCCTTATGTTTGATATAAAGTACAGCAGTGGTTCCCAAAGTTGACTGGGCTCTAACGACGAAACGATTTCTAAATTTGAGACCCCATCTCCCGGCTGTCACAGTCAATACCCTGACTAAACTAACTTGTCGTCCTACATCTCAGGGCCTACTTAATATTTCCTTTTGGCCGATACTTTGGGAAACTCTGGTGTGTAGTGTCAAATGGCTATATTCTAGACGAAATTTTGTTCCACATGTTTCACTTAATCAGATCTATAAACTTAACAAGTAATAACTGATATCACAAGTTGCAATTAATACTATTACGTTTACCTTACAACTCCTCATGAGGTTTCTTTACATTAGCTTCGAGGAAATCGTTAAATTGCTTATGTTTCCGTACGTGTTGCGCGCACTTAGCTACCAATCTCAGAAACTCAGGCACGTCGAATGAGTAGTTTGTGAATTTAGCATGTGAGCCGCCACCAGGCCCATGGCCCTGCAATTTAAAAAAAGAGTATATTATCTAATGCACGCAGCAGTGCTTAATGTAATACTAACTCTGCCATAAATGTTATAAGTATAACATACCTGATCCTGTTGTACAAGTTTAGATTTATTTTCCCAGGTAACGTATTTGAGGCCTCGTAGTCTTGATAAATCTAAGTAACAGTTGGGATCTTCACAGTTGTAACTAAAAATAAATTTGAAAATACTGGGTGTAACAAAATTACCTCTCCAAATTTCATGAGATGACTTGGCATCGGAAATCAAATACAAATATCTAATAAAAAAGGGGGGTATTTTTTTCATTTTTTTTAATTTTTTTTTTGTCGCACATTAAGAATTCATTTTTTACCGCGGCAATTTGAGGTAACATGGTCGCCGTGGTAAAATAAACACGGAGCACCCGTCTGGCTGTCGTTGTCGCTTTCTACTGCTGCTCTGTAGCGATGGAAAGGGTGAAAATGAAAATTTATAGGACCTTTAAAACGGATTTACGGTTAAAGTATTCATGTGATTTTTTTTTCTTCATTTTGTAATGTTTCTTGACTGATGCCACGTCACGTGACGAAATTTGGAGAGTCAATTTTGTTACACCCAATATAATTATGTCAATGTATGAGAATGGAGTTGCTTGCCAGGTTCTTGCTCACAGGTTAAACCTGTTGCTTATCGATTCTGAAGGTAAATATAGTCATTCAAAAAGAGATAGCGCAAGAGAGATGGCAGTACCCTGTAGCTCGCCAATGCAGATCGGGGATTACTGCGACTGATCCCCGGAAGTTGCCGCTGTTGCAAACGACCCGGGGCGGGCACCAATACTGCCATCATACCCTTAACGAGGAGGGCAGACTCCCTCTATAACTTATTAGATCATATATGGCGGGCTTATGTTCAGTCCCAGAGTGATTGCTCTCGCCCCGGGAAATACGTCATGAAGATCGAAATCCATCATAAGGCTGCTACAGCGAATGAGACATGATCTAGTGGACATAGGGTCCTATTATTCAACTTCTCTGTTAAGTACGCCACCGGAGTTTAATACATAGACGGCAAGTTCGGCAGTAACAACCACGTCCTCCATCGCTTTAGCAGAGAGTATGGTATGAGCGTAAGTGCATTCCCTGATTTTTAAAAGGGCTGTCTAGCAACCAAATTTATACTCACACTTCAAAAACTGCCGCCCAATCAGGTAAGAAAAGAAGGTGCGTTAAGCCTGCACCATGCATTCCTATGAAGACATCTGTATTATGAGTTATTTCCAGCTGCTTCTTGAAAGGGACAGTTTTATCGTAAACCACTCTTTGTACTTCATAACCCTTCACATTTCGTAAAGCTTCAAGTATAGCCTTCTCATTTAAAATTGATCTGTATGTGGTACCCCTAGAGAGTAAAGTTACTCGTACTTTGTCATTCGTTCTCTGGTGCAACTTAATATTCAATGAATATAGAATATGTGTCGAAAAGGCGTGGAAGAGACCACTTCTTTCGCAGCCGTAAATCTGTAAAAAGCACATTGAATTAGTAACAGACATATTGGATGCCTCAGTATTTTCTTGAAGCTTTAAAATGACCCCAATGAGTTAGCACTTTAACATAAAATATACAAGTAACTGTGTTAGCCAATACACATTGGAGTTTCTTGTATATTTTTCTTATTTAAGAAGTTTTTCATTAGAATTATTCTAACGGTAAACTTCATAAATATTTCAATAGCTTTCTTTATATTAACAAACTTACCAAAGGAGTGTTGTAATAAAGACCAAATATCATTCTAGGCAAAAGTGGTAAGACTACATTTTTAAAACAAACAACCTTCCCTCGAAAGGTTTTTAGATCCCAGATGGGATTATCAGTGAAAGCGTTATATGCGTCCTTAAATGCCGAATTGTAAGTGTATGTTTCCCACACTAATATGTGATTATCTTTAGAAAATGTAGAAGGATGTGTCGAGTTCACATGGAGTGAAGCGTACAGGTTGAAAAAATCACAGAAGTGATGATACATGTTTACCGCTGAAAAAAAATTGAAACAAACAGGTAAATGTAGACAACACGGGACAAACAAATCGAAGCAATAATGCCGTGCATAATTAACATACCTGCATCTAACTTCATGATGTAGGTTGGCTTTTGTATAACAATGTCGCACATTCCATCTGCTATTGGCCTTTGTGGTGTCTTCACAAAATGTATAAGTTCTGGAGCCCAAGATTGAAGTGCGCTCCTATGATCTGCTTCTTTCATTAATCGTTCCGAATAAAAATTACAGTGCCCACCTGGAATGTTTCATAAGTACCAATTTCAATAGGGACAGTGTTATAATAAATTGGGTAACCGTCTTGGATACTTGAATTAGATTGTTTACGAAGTTGCGGGAGTCTTTTTTTATTTGTACTACTAAAGTGGAAGACAAGCTTATGGCCCACCTGATGGAAAGGAGAGGCGACATACTTGCGCCTTGCAAGGACTAAGAATTTAGGTATATCTTATGCCATTGTACTATAATGAAGTGTAGGACTGATCCATTTTTTTAAAAATAGAAAATCGATGTAGAGCTACTTTTTCCAAAAGTTCAAATACCTTGTAAAATTGCAAAACATCGTACTAGTACTTGACATAAAAACAAAATACCAATAATCTGTGACCGCAATGTTCTCAACAACAGCTACGTACACGATCTTCAAGGAGAATCAAACAATCAGTAGATTTATTTGCTTTATAATCTTGAACTATGGTTATTTTAAGTACTTTACACCTAGACTAGAACGTAACAAAAGCATCATGTCCAAGCTCTAAAGCTTCCTCCACACTACTCGCGAAATTAAACGAAGTTGGACGAATACGATAGTGTCGAGCGAGACGCACTTCGGCTTACTTCGTCAAAACTTTACCTCGCCTCCGCCGAAGGCGACTTCGCCGAGGAACTTAAACTTCGCGAGCGATGTGGAGGAAGCATAAAGATAGAATAAAAATTATATGGTAATTGTGAATACTGTATCACGCTGCACGCTCTTGTATGTTCTATCACAGTGGATAAAGAGGTTCTTCGTAAAGGAAGCTATATACACCTACCTATCTGACCAGGACCAAGAATGTCCATTTTATATCGCAAGTTGTCTCCACGCCCGACCAGTCCAGTGAAATTCATCATCAAGTTTCGCCCGCGACAAAATCTGGAACACAATATTATAATGTGTCAGTAAATACACATGGTCACGCCTTGATCCCCGAAGGAGTAGGCAAAGAGAGTAGATATAATTGTATCGTATAAGATGTATGATTATGTATAGTTTACAGATTTACAGAATGAACTGGAAATTTACTGCATTGACAGTGTCAATATTTGAGCCATGTTTTAAGCTTATGGCTTAAAGGCAGTGCTCTCTTCTCTGATACAGGATCACAGGACGATCCGTCCGTCTGTTCTGCCGCCCATTTCGTACAAATCAGAATTAAATATTTGGTTTATGGCGAAAATGCAACAGTTAGTATGAAATAATATAAAATATCACAAGCACATGCAGATTGAATTTGAATTGAAACTGATTATAATCACACATTATCAAGTAGCCACCATAACCAACCTAAAATTGCCAGAATAAACTAATAGATTTCATAAACTCCATAAACAAAGTATAGTCTACTAGAAAAGGCATTGACACTGAACACCTGTACATATTTGAAAAAAATTGCTATGAGAATCAACAATGCTAACCCATTCAATAAGTCTGGTCAAAATAATATTCCCACTGGTGAATACTTGGCTTAAGCCCATGCCATCAGTAATGTTATCACCATCATCAGGATACTGTCAGGCAAGACTTCCTTAAACTATTTTAATACTAATAATTTAAAAGCGAGGGTTAGAAGCCTGGGGGTGCAATATGGATACAATGCTTTACATTACATTACGGTTATAAGTACTAGTAAATTCAAACAGAATGTAAAAGTACATCTATACTAATATTATAAAGAGGAAAGATTTGATTTTTTGTTTGTTTGTAACGAATAGGCTCCGGAACTCCTGGACCGATTTGAAAAATTCTTTCACTGTTCGAAAGCTACACTCTTTGCGGTCATTATAGGCTATATTTTATTCCCGTATTCCCACGGGAACGGGAACTACGCGGGTGAAACCGCGTGACGTCCGCTAGTTTCATATAAATCTATAAAGCCCACATGAGATTTCTAAAACTTTGAGACACTCCACTACACCAAAGTAAGACCCAGGCCTACAGGAAAGATTTCTGTAGAAATAAGTAGTGCCTTGTTCCTTATTATTTCTTTTGTTTTTAATTGTGTGTACAAAACCAGTAAATAAAATAAATAAATAAAGTAGTCCCATCCCACTTGGGTCACAAAACTGCAGGGCTCTACATAGCTTTATCCAGACTCAATTGGCTTCCAAGATACCATAACAAAAAATACACCAAAGACAACCACACATTCATAGATCACAGAGGTGAAATGTTATTCCAAGTTTTGAAGGTTGAATAATAATGATGTCAGTGACATTGTATTGTGCCTGAAATATCTCTTGAGATTAAAGGTTACTTAATGTGTGCTGATTGGCATTCAGAAATAAAAGTAAACATGTGAGCTTAATCTAAATTACAAGTAACAAAAGACACAGTAAATGGTGCTTTTTTATGGTTCCATACTCAATGGGAAAAGCAGGATCCTATTACTGAGACTTTGCTGTCCATCTGTCTGTCTGTCATGAGGTTGTATCTCAAGAACCTTAATAGCTAGAGCTGAAATATTCACAGATGATGTATTTCTGTAGGCTTCATAACAAATAACAACAAATCAATATAAATATTTATTATTATTAAATATTTAAATACTAAAATCCCGAAAAGAATTGTATTTTGGGGGGCTCCCATACATCAAACATGATTTTTTGCTGCTGTTTGGTATGGGACCCTCTATGCCTAAGTTCGTCTCGCACTTGGTCAACGCATGGCGCATTTTAATTTTTAACATACGTAGGTACTAATAGAATAAGTATATTAATATTACCTTAAATATTTTTAATTTTTAACATAGGTACCTACTAATAGATTAAGTTTATTAATATTACCTTAAATATTTTGAACATTCAAGTGATGTGTCCTCTGGATATGAAGCTTCACACATAACCATCAAATCATTTATTTGTTCTTTTACATAACCTGCAATAAACAACATCTATATATATAAAAATGTTGTGTGCGTTTAAGTATCTATTAAAAACTCAAAATTTACTGAATCGACTGAGCACAACATTGGACACGTTATACAATAGGATTCAGAGATGGTTTTAGGCTACTTTATACACTTTTATCATAACAGCAATAAGAATAAAATAGTATTAAAAAGTGATTTTATCAATAGATGGCGCTGGTTGTTTTTTTTTAATTATATTCTGCCAGCTTCAGAACAATATATTATAAGTAAACAACCTATTTAGATGGTACCTACCAGATTGATGTTTTTTAAGTGAAGTTTGATTGCGGCCTCCTTGCATTCAGAATAATAAAAGAGAGTACCTACTTACCTAATAAAGAGGTCAGATATGTTTTGCATGTTATTTTTGAACTTTTGGACTATTGGAATTTGGGAGTTTTGAACTTTAGACTTTGGAATTTTGGAGTTTTGGAGTTATAGAGTTATGGAGTTTTGGCCTTTTAGATTTTTAGACTTTTAGACTTTGGAGTTTTGGACTTTTGGACTTTGGACTTTGGACTCATGGACTTTTGGACTTTTGGACTACTGGACTTTTGTACTTTTGAACTTTTGGACTTTGGGTTTTTGTACTTTTGGAGTTTTGGACTTTGGACTCTTGGAGCTTTGAACTTTGGGACTTTGGACTTTTGGAAATTTATACTTATGGACCTTGGACTTTTGGACTATTGGACTTTTGGACTTTTGGACTATTAGACTTTTGGACTATTGGACTTTTGGACTTTTTAACGTTTTGACTTTTTGACTTCTTGACTTTTTGACTTTGGACTTTTGAACTTTCGAACTTTTGGACTTTTGGACTACTAACTCCTATATATATTTCATGATATTTCTTTCGAAAAATAAGGTCATGAATAAGCTTCACTTGTACAATAGTACACGCACACATTTTTTTTTGATATGTACCCATCATTTAGTTTGTTACTCATTTCTCATAGGTACATAAAACCACCATAAAAGTAAAGTCACAGCGAAGCGTGGCAGGGTACCGCTAGTAGTTTATATAAAAAATGAATCACTTAAACAACTGACTTCAAAAGTGTTTCTCCAGCCACCTGTATAGTTACTTACGTGTTACTTAAATTCAATTAATTTAAAAAATGGTTTCTATTGAAAACTTGTTGTACTACTTGTACTAGTAGTTTAGGACATAGGTATCTCCCAATTCATGCCAGAGTACACAGACATGAGGTCAAAGGATTTTAATAGTAATTTTGATACTGGTATGTACACAAGTGCGGAGTGTGCATAGCCGAGGGTAGGTTTGAAAAAGAAGTATATAGGTACATGAGGATTAGTGACCGACCGAAGTTTCGGTTTCGGTTTCGGCCTAAAAATCGAGTTTCGGCTGCAGTTTCGGTTTCAGTCAAAATGGGCCGAAACTTTCGGCCGGGCCGAAACTCACGTGTTCATGAATTTTGAGTGCCTGGCTCTGCTTGTGACGTGGTTGGGGTTAGCCCAACCAGTTAATATTATGTTACTAACCGAAGATTTACAAATTTACAAAGGACTTCCAATCAATAGTTATAATAATACAATATTAGTTCTAGAACACTACATAACCCTACCTCTTTGTTGTCGGTTTCGTTGACTTCGTTGGTGTCGTCTGTCTGTCAGCAGTTAATTTTTTTACAGATGATATATTTCTGTTGCCGCTATAGCAACAAATAATAAAAATGGACAAATTAATAATATTAAAGGGGGCCTCCCATACAACATACGCGATTTTTTGCCGCTTTTCTTGTACTGAACCCTACGTGCGCTAGTCCGACTGACAGTTGTCCAGTTTTAGTTATATACTTCTAGAATGTAACCAAAACCGGACAAGAGCAGGGAACCGTGTGGTTTTAGTCGGTAGGAGTTCGCAATAGCATCTATGAGTAATTCCAGACGTAAAAGATAGAAACTCATCTTTAGGTGGAGATATTTCTAAAATGAACACTTGAGAAGATTTATACCGGTGATTAATGGCACTTGGTGGAACTTGCTATACCTATTGAAAAAATAACCGCCCAAGTGCGAGTCGAACTCTCGCACGGTGGAGTTAAAACGGGATCCTATAAACGAGACATGAGGCCTAGCCGTCCGTCTGTCTATTAGTCACGAGGTTGTATCGCTGCAACCGTGCCAGATAGAGGCTTAAAATGTTCACTGTACAGTAGTCCTACTGGCTAAAAACTACGCGTATCTAACAGCCTACGCTTAGGAGCCCCGAGTATGCCCTCGGAATGATGCATACTGCGGCCGCATCTTTGGGGGGTTGTTTAGTTGTTATCTTGCTTCTTGAGGGGGGCATGCATGAATCTCTCACGCCACGCTATCGTCTAAGGCCTGCTTCTGTAAGGACAGTTCGCAGCCTTCTCTCCCGCTTCCTCCCCGCCATCTCTTTCACGAGCATGACCTGCTCACAGGAAGAGGCCTATGGCCCACTCCAGCGCCTCCTTGCACCATCTAAACAATAACGCAAGGGCCCTCGCTTCCAGGTCCCATAGAGGGGTTCCGGCTAGAAGACATGCCGCCTCAACTGAGATCGTGCAGTATCCCCTTATCACCCTGACAGCCGTCGCCTTCTGCGGGCAAAGCAATCTAGCCGCATTGCTGGCCATCAGGATCTCCGCCCATACAGGGGCCTCGTATAGGGCCATGCTCCGCACGATCCCAAGGTACGGTCTCCTGCAGGGAGCGTTGGGTCTCCTGATATTGGGCAACAACCGCGAGAGTGCGGCTGATGCCCCCCTCCCTCAGCTATGGGACCAAACTTCGGAAGTGGTATTCGAAGTTCCACCGGCTATCAAGTACGAGTCCCAGATACGTCATCGAGAGCTCGATGCTGATGCTGACGCCCCCTATATGTAAGCTGGATCCCGTAGGTGGCCTTAGGGCTGCGTCTCGGTGCGTTGCTCCTCGCACTGTCATGAGGGTGTCGTCGTAACATGTTACGCCGACATCTCTGAGCAACGAACCACGCAGCACCCGATCGTAACCGATGTTCCACAGAAGCGGTCCTAAGACCCGATGGAACACCGAACGACACATCTCGCCGACCCTGTGCGAGCCAGCTCGGGTAAGTTATGGCCCTCTCGGAAAGATAGGCCCCAACAATTCAATGGAGGTATGGAGGTATTCCATGGTATATAAGCGCCGCCCAAACGCAGCTCCAGGGCAAGGTGTTGAAAGCGTTGGCGATGTCAAGAGACACTGCCACCACCACCTCACCCTGTTCTGTTGCCGCTATAACAAAAAATACCTACTAAAAGCAGAAAAAAGCATCCACACAACAAACGTAATTTCTGTACCTACCCAATTATAGTAACGGAACCCTTTGTACGGGAATACGAGTCGCACTTGGCTGGTTTTTTTTTTTCAATATGAACACTGTGAGTTTCGGTTTCGGTTTCGGCCGAAACTGACCCTGGGGCCGAAAGTTCGGTTTCGGTTTCGGCTGGAAAACCAGTTTCGGTCGGACACTAATGAGGATGCTTTACATAAGATGGCATAACATACATTATGATGCATTTATTGCCAAACCGCTTGTACTTAATTCCACAACTTTAATTACAAATGGGTATAAACTCATTAAAGCACACATGAAGAAGTTAGAAACATGTCAAAACTCAATGCATAGGAGTATGATGGGAAAAAGACTATCCAACAAAGTTTAAATTGAAACCTTAAAGAAACACATGAAAATGAAGGATGTTACAATAATGATATAATAATAATAATAATAATAAAGCCTTTTTTATTTCCATACCCTTACATTCAAATATGTTAGTGATAATATTATGACTAAAGTTTTTTTTTTTTTTTTTTTTTTTTTTTTTATTTAATTAAGTTTAGGGTGTGGATCCCTTTCGGGTATAGGCCTCCTCCAGCTGCTTCCAGTGTACTCTGTCCTGCGCCTTCCTCATCCATTCCCTGCCCGCTACTTCAACTATGTCTTCGTTCCATCTCATATGGGGTCTGCCAACGTTTCTTTTACAATAATGATAATGAAGCTTAAATGGAAATGGTCAGGTCATACAATTAGAGGAAATGAGAAATGGTCGAAATTGATAATGAACTGGTTCACAAGTCATAAGAAAAGGAAAAAGGTGGACCATTTCCAAGATGGGTGGATGAAATGAAAGTCATAGTCATAGCAGGAGACACATGGACAAGATCTGCCAACGATAGAGGGAGATGGAAGGAGTTGGAGGAGGCCTTTGCCAATCAGTGGCATACAGACAGGGCTGTCAATGCTTAATAGTTAAGCGTAGAATGTAAGATACATATTATAAAAGTAAAAGTGTTATGTATGTACAATAAGTAAGATAGATACTGTAAATGAAATACTGTCTGAAATAAAGGCAATTATTATTATTATCCGGCTTTCCATCAGGCTGGTGGCGATTTCAATTTGGGGAGCTTAATATTTTAAAAAAAGAATATTATAACCTGCCCAATTTTGCTTCTCAGCATTTTCAAAGGTTAAGTTCGCTCTCTTCTTATTTTCTTAAATTTCTAAACACAATGACAAGAGCAACAAGTTCCATCAAGTGCCAGCAATCAAGAGTTTAAATGATAAAAAAGATCTATAAATTACATTTTGACTTAATCTCTAAACTGAATAGTTTGCGCAAGAGACACTTCCAAAGTGCAAAAATGTGTGTCCCCCCCTTCTAACTTCTAAACTAAGAGAATAATAAATCTAAAAAAAATACATAATGTACATTGCTATAAAAACTATCAATGAAAATTTGTTTGAACAAGATCTAGAAAGTAGTTTTTTTTAAAACGCCATTGACCACTATTTTTGCTTAGAAAAATCACTACTACAGCGAATGTGTTAAAACATCAATCAAAGTTACAACGAACTACAAGAACGATTATGCAATGGTACTTGCTGCTACGGAACCCTTCATAAGCAAGTCCGACTTGCGCTTGGTCGGTTTTTTTTAAATCAATTATTTGCCAGAATATGGTAGTAAGCTATTGTATAACTGTGTCTTCTTCTGCTTTATGAAACTTTTCAATTGAAATAGATTTTGAAATCTTTGAATGAAAATTGGAAATCATGATTATCATAACATAATGATGTAAAAAAATTAGAATAGCACCTACACATAAGTTCTACACATACTCTAGCAAGTTTTATAATGTTATAATCGACACATAATGGCCTTGTGATAGCCTAAAATGGTTAACCAATTTAAATATTTGTAATCATAATAGTACTTCTTACCGAAATCAGCCTGGGTATAAAATGTATCGTATTGAGCAGCTTTTGTTTTGACCCAGCCACGGTGGTCTCCAGGGCATATAGGGCGAATGGGATACGATATTTCTCTCTTGCAATCTCTTTCGTAGCCCCAACATTTCTTTATTTCTAGTTGTTCTTTATAAATACACTTGGAATCTAATGAACAGTTGTCAGCAACACTTGGAAACGCATTGAAAACGTATGATACATGTTCAGGAGGTACATTGAGACTAGTAATGTCGATGGAACCAATACTCTTAACTGATAAAACTATACAATAAAGATAAAATTGCCAAGACATTTCAATTCAAAACTAACAAAATTGAATAAATATTTCAATTTCAACAAACCACGCTTTTGACCGACAGACATGAACTGACTGACTGACAACAAGTCAAGTCAAAGTCATCAACAAACATCAAACAATGCGGAATTTGCGCGCGCGGTTAATAAGAGGCCCCCGAGACGATCAATTATTATTGTCATGCCTTTACGTGATTGAGATCTTACTTGAAGGATGAATTGACGATACTTGACGCCCATTGAAGGTGCCGTCAAGTGTGGCTCGCACACTTGCCTTTTAGCCCTATTCGCTAGTAGTTTGCATCGTAGCGGAATCTTGAGCTACGGTGAAATTCACCGGTGATTTTGCGATCGTGTTTTTATGTACCCTCTGTCCTGTCCTGTCTGATGTATGTCCCTCACCGGGAGCATTCGCGTGTAATGTAACATTACAGCGTCGAGCATTACAGCGGTGATGGAGGAGAACCGAGCATTGCAATGCGCAACTTGTAATGATAAAAGACGAGGTTATATCAGTGAAGGAGGAGAACGAAGCATTACAATGCGCGCCTTGTAATGATACAATCTTTACTAATATTATAAAGAGGAAAGATTTGATTGTTTGTTTGTTTGTTTGCATCGAATAGGCTCCGGAACTACTTTGAAAAATTCTTTCACTGTTGGGAAGCTACACTCTTTGCGGTAAACATAGGCATAGGCATATTTTATTCCCGTACCTATTCCCACGGAAACGGGAACTACGCGGTTGAAACCGCGTGACGTCCGCTAGTATGTAATGTTTTGATACAACTTGTAACATCAATGCACTTTTATTTGCGGCTGGCCGGCCGCACACTGGTCCGGATTTTAAAATAAGTCGACATACGACCTAAGATGTCAAATGCTATAGGGAATTTTTTGAAGTGAAACTTCTTTATCGGCGTTGGAAAAAAAATTGCGTCACGTCCACAGACTTACAATAAGTAGCAGACAAAGCATTAGAGCTTGAAAAGTACGCCAAAACTAACACATATAAAAACCACACACACTAACGCAACTACAGGGAAGGAGTTAGCCGCCTAGTTCAATAAGATTTATTTTAATGAAATAAGAGTATCTTAAAATACCTCTTTTAAGGTTCCGTAGCAAAATGGCAAAAAACGGAACCCTTATAGATTCGTCATGTCTGTCTGTCTGTCCGTCCGAATGTCACAACCACTTTTCTCCGAAACTATAAGACCTATGCACTTGAAACTTGGTAAGTAGATGTATTCTGTGAACCGCATTAAGATTTTTAAATATAACTAGAAAAAAGCAGTAAATTTTGGGGGTCCCCATACTCAGAACTGAAACGAAAAGATTTTTTTTCATCAAACCCATACGTGTGGGGTATCCATAGATAGGTCTTCAAAAATGCTATTGAGGCTAAAGCACCTTTAGAAAAAAATGATGTTACAAATCATCTTTTTTTTCTAAAGGTGCTCCCTCACCGGGAGCATTCGCGCGTAATGTAATGTTACGAGTCGAGAATTACAGCCAGTGTGGGAGGTGAACCGAGCATTGCAATGCGCACCTTGTAATGATACAAGACGAGGTTACAGCAGTGAGGCAGGTGATCCGAGCATTGCAATGCGCGCCTTGTAATGATACAATGTGTAACGTTTTGATCCAACTCGTAACATCAATGCTTTTTTTTGTTGCGGCTGGCCGGCCGCACACTGGTCCGGATTATAAATAGGTGGCCATACGATCTAAGATGTCAAACGCTTTTGGGAAAAAAATAGTAGTACGAGTACGAATTTCAGGTTAATTTTGCAATCCAATATGGCCGCCGCGCCACCATTGTAAAATTTCATGTTGGATATCGTTTATGGGGTTTTTTGGTATGCTGAGTACGAATTTCAGGTTAATTTTGCAATCCAATATGGCCACCGCGCCACCGTTGTAAAATTTCATGTTGCATATCATATAGGGGGTTTTTTGGTATGCTGAGTACGAATCACATGATAATTTTGCAATCCAATATGGCCGCCGCGCCGAAATCACAAAATTTCATGATGGGTATCGTCTAAGGGGTTTTTTGGTATGCTGAGTACGAATCTCATGTGTATCGTACTCAGCATACCAAAAAACCCCTTAAACGATACCCATCATGAAATTTTGTGATTTCGGCGTGGCGGCCATATTGGTTTGCAAAATTATCATGTGATTCGATCTCAGCATACAAAAAACCCCTTAGACGATACCAATCATGAAATTTTGTGATTTAGGCGCGGCGCCCATATTGGATTGCAAAATTATCACGTGATTCGTACTCAGCATACCAAGAAACCCCCTAAGCAATACCCATCATGAAATTTTGTGATTTCGGCGCGGCGGCCATATTGGATTGCAAAATTATCATGAGATTCGTACTCAGCATACCAAAAACCCCCTTTAACGATACCCATCATGAAATTTTGTGATTTCAGCGCGGCGGCCAAATTGGATTGCAAAATTATCATGTGATTCGTACTCAGCGTACCAAAATCCCCTTAAACGATACCCATCATGAAATTTTGTGATTTCGACGCGGCGGCCATATTGGATTGCAAAAGTATCTCTTAGTCTTTCTGTTCCCGGTTTCCATTTCGGTAAATGATCTGATTCAAAATCGCAATAAAAACCATTTCTGCTAATAGTTTTGCACCAATTTTTTTAAAACCTTCTCCTGACAGAAACAAACCCAACAAAAAAGATTTAGCGAAATCGGTCCAGCATTTCACGCGTGATGCCGTGACCACGGAAATCGGGCTTCATTTTTATATATTGTATACTCAATATCATCGAAGATTACAGGCATTATATTTAAATGCAATTCTGAACTAATTAAATGCTGAATCACAGTTTGCCACACTTATTTTTATGTTAGCATTAAATTTAATCTTGAAAAGAAGTGCCTGAGTTTGGCCCCTACAATAATGAGAGGTATCTAATACGTCAAACTGCAGCATCGGCAGCTTAAACCTTTCAAAAACCAGGCGGACGTCATTTTTTTTAACATGTCATGTATAGTGTTGCTATACGTGTAGAAAAGAGATAGCAGCATTCACTAACCCCTTAGAGCGAGCGGAATGGAAAGACCAACGCACACAAACATAAATAATGTTTCGTCTGCTACTTATTGTACGTCTGTGGTCACGTCACGTTAGGTCACGATTTTTGGTTACGCGCCATCTTTGTTCTGTTCCCCACCACGGTGGATTCGAATTAAGAGTACTTTATCCAGGGATAGCATGTCATTTAAGGGTTTTTGGACTTTTGGACTTTTGGATGGGACATTGGTACTTTGGGACTTTGGAACTTTGAGACTTTGGGACTTTTGAACTTTTGAACTTTTGAACTTTTGGACTTTTGGACTTTTGGACTTTTGGATGGGACCTTGGGACTTTGGGTCTTTGGGACTTTGGAACTTTGGGACTTTGGGACTTTAGGACTTTGGGACTTTTGGACTTTTGGACTTTTGGACTTTTGGACTTTTGGACTTTTGGACTTTTGGACTTTTGGACTTTTGGAAGGGACCTTGGTACTTTGGGTCTTTGGGACTTTTGGACTTTTGGACTTTTGGAGTTTTGGACTTTTAGACTTTTAGACTTTGGGACTTTGGGACTTTGGGACTTTGGGACTTTGGGACTTTGGGACTTTGGGACTTTGGGACTTTGGGACTTTGGGACTTTGGGACTTTGGGACTTTGGGACTTTGGGACTTTGGGACTTTGGGACTTTGGGACTTTGGGACTTTGGGACTTTGGGACTTTGGGACTTTGGGACTTTGGGACTTTGGGACTTTGGGACTTTGGGACTTTGGGACTTTGGGACTTTGGGACTTTGGGACTTTGGGACTTTGGGACTTTGGGACTTTGGGACTTTGGGACTTTGGGACTTTGGGACTTTGGGACTTTGGGACTTTTGGACTTTTGGCCTTTGGGACTTTTGAACTTTTAGATGGGACCTTGGTACTTTGGGTCTTTGGGACTTTGGAACTTTGGGACTTAGGGACTTTGGGACTTTGGGACTTTGGGACTTTTGGACTTTTGGCCTTTGGGACTTTGGGACTTTGGGACTTTGGGAATTTGGGACTTTGGGACTTTGGGACCTTGAGACCTTGGGACTTTGGGACTTTGGGACTGTTGGACTTTTGGCCTTTTGGACTTTGGACTTTGGACTTTGGACTTTGGACTTTTGGACTTTTGGACTTTTGGACTTTTGGACTTTTGGACTTTTGGACTTTTGGACTTTTGTACTTTTGTACTTTTTGACTTAATTTAAGGTGAAGTGAAAATTAAGTTTATGAAGAAGTTTCACTTCTTACGTGTGTACACTAAGTACACGCAATTTTTTTTTGATAGGTAGAAGCCGTGAGCCGGTGTAACCCGACGGCCCCTATTTAAAACGTTTAAAGTATTCAATCCGATTGACGTTGTCATTTTTGTTTTATTTCTAACTTTGAACAAATGATCCACGTGACCTAGTGACTTAGCAGATATAATGTCATGTTGGATATTTTTCTGAGGCTTTTTGGTATGCTGAGTACGAATTTTGGGTTAATTTTGCAATCCAAGATGGCCGCCACACCACCGTTGTAAAATTTCATATTGGATACCGTATAAGGGGTGTTTTGGTATGCTGAGTACGAATTTTGGGTTAATTTTGCAATCCAAAATGGCCGCCGTGCCACTGTTGTGAAAATTCATGTTGGATATCGTGTAAGGGGTTTTTTGGTATGCTGAGTACGAATTTCAGGTTAATTTTGCACTTGCCTTGCCACTGTTGTAAAATTTCATATTGGATATCGTATAAGGGGTTTTTTGGTATGCTGAGTACGAATTTCAGGTTAATTTTGCAATCCAAAATGGCCACCGTGCCACTGCTGTAAAATTTCATGTTGGATATCGTATAAGGGGCTTTTTGGTATGCTGAGTACGAATTTTGGGTTATTTTGCAATCCAAAATGGCCGCCTTGCCACTGTTGTAAAATTTCATGTTGGATATCGTATAAGGGGTTTTTTGGTATGCTGAGTACGAATTTCAGGTTCATTTTGCAATCCAAAATGGCCACCGTGCCACTGCTGTAAAATTTCATGTTGGATATCGTATAAGGGGTTTTTTGGTATGCTGAGTACGAATTTTGGGTTATTTTGCAATCCAAAATGGCCGCCTTGCCACTGTTGTAAAATTTCATGTTGGATATCGTATAAGGGGTTTTTTGGTATACTGAGTACGAATTTTGGGTTAATTTTGCAATACAATTTGGCCGCCTTGCCACTGTTGTAAAATTTCATGTTGGATATCGTATAAGAGGTTTTTTGGAAAGCTGAGTACGAATTTCAGGTTAATTTTGCAATCCAATATGGCCGCCGCGCCGTAATCACAACATTTCATGATGAGTATCGTTAAAGGGATTTTTTGAAATGCTGAGTACCATTTTCGCCTAACTAGTAAATTTTAATAATTTGCTTATTAAGTTTAGGCTTTCTAAACTAGCAATGCGAAAATACTATGACAAAAGGTCCTTATTGTAAAATTAAGGTCTATTACATTAAACCTTCCTACTACAGACCGCATCACCACCTTCATGGCTGCTGACTTCTGGCCGAGAGGGGTGAAGTATCGGCGCTTCAGAGGACGTCTGCTGACACGGGACACCCCGCCCCGCGACACGTCGACGTCAGTGCGTGTCAATTAGGTTAAGTTATATGTATATGTATTTTTAGTATTAAGGTTTTTTTTTATACCACTAGAGTGGCAGACAAGCATACAGCCCCCCAGATGTACCGGTGGTCAAGGCAGCCTATGGCGGTTCGCAACACCAGAGGCGCCACAATCACGCTGCCTAAGGTATGTATCTATGAGCCGTAGAGTAAGTTAAAAATATCTGTAACTGGCTCTAATATTGCTTGAAAATAAAGATTTATTATTATTATTCCATTTATTTTTTATTCTTAACATATTGTCTTACATTTTTAAATAAATAATGCTTACAAAAATAAAAATCTATATAAAAATATAAAAAAATAGTGTCCCACCGGCATCGGGTGCAGGGACCAAGCTACCGGTGGTAAGGGCTTCAGAGACAGGAACCTCCTCAAAATGCGTGCCGTGTCAAGAAGTACTGCCTTCTGTATCAGGCCCTTGAACCAGCCGTCTAACGAGAGCCTCTTCAGATGGTTATCGAGGCTCTCTGCCATCAAACCGTGGACCGAAACGATAATTGGAACAATAATTGCCGAATCAACATGCCACATGTCAACAACTTCATGAGCCAAATCCAAATATTTCATTTCTTTTTCCTTTTCTGCTTTAAAGAGGTTGTCATCATGAGGAATGCTGATATCGATAATTATTGCGAGGCGTTCCAATCGATCTATCACCACTATATCAGCTGCTGATGTATAATCTTGGCCACTTGGTTATGTCTGTGCAAATATTCTCCATTGGCACGACGAGAACAACCAGAAACTATATGTCTAAGGGCGAGGCCGCACTTGCGGTTATCGCGGCGGTTTCTAACCTCAAAATATCAAAACATTGACTTGATTTCATTGATTTTGACAGTTTGATGACATTTTGAGGTTAGAAACCGCCGCGGAAAAACGCAAATGCTGCCTCGCACTAAGGGCGAGGCCGCACTTGCGGTTATCGCGGCGGTTTCTAACCTCAAAATGTCAAAACATTGACTTGATTTCATTGATTTTGACAGTTTGATGACATTTTGAGGTTAGAAACCGCCGCGGAATAACGCAAATGCGGCCTCGCACTAAGTGATTCTCCGGGACAATGACATGCCCGACAGATGTCAATTGTACCATCCTTCAGAATATGTTTCCGGTAGTTCTTCGTCATAACAACTTCGTCCATTATGGCAAAGACAAAACCTTCGGTTTCTCCGAAAAGATTACCGAACTGTAGCCAAGATACGGACGCTTTTAAATCAATGTCAGGTCCATTTAAGGCCCGATAAAAACGTCCATGTAGCTGCTTGCTTTTCCATACCTCTTTGCGATGTTCAGTACTGAGTACTACAGTTTGCGCCAGTTCTCTCTGCCCATAGCAAGCGGGGTGAGTCCCGTGTCCACTGCGACCACATTACGGTGCATATTGGTGTCTGAAAGAATTCTGCGAGGTATACAATTCCCTAAGATTGTATACCTCGCGGTTATGGAGGGTCTTAGCATTTAAAAAGCCTCGACCCCCACATTTCCCCGATCATCTGTAATGAGGTTGTACCTCATTACAGATGATCGGGGATGATGCATCCGGAATGCAGTCAACAGTGTTCTTACTCTTCTATCAATTTTATCGAGTTCAGTCTGAGTCCATCTGAGTATACCAAAAGAGTACATTAGGACTGGCATGACCCACCCATTAAAGGCGCGCAGCTTGTTACCGCCTGACAAAAGTCTTTTTATTACTTTTTTCAGGCGGCCAAAGAAACGATCCTGTAATGTCTCTTTCATGCCAGTATCAGAAATTCCTAATGCTTGTGATATACCCAGATATTTGTAAGTTTCGGTTGCAGAAAGACAGTTTAGCTTAGTGGAATCTGAAAGTTCTACCCCATCAGATTCCACTATCACACCTCTTTTAACATGACTGCACACTTGTCCACCCCAAATTCCATCCTGATGGCTCTACTGAAAGTTTCTGTTACTCTCAGTAAATCCATCAGTTGCAATTTAGTGTGGGCAAATAATTTGAGGTCATCCATGTAAAGAAGGTGCGATATAACCCCACCATCTTTGCGCAACCGATAGCCTAACCCTGAACTCTCTAGCATAGTACTGAGAGGATTCAGAGCTAGACAAAACCACAACGGGCTCAGACTGTCCCATTGAAATATTCCCCGCTTGATACTAATTGGTGCACCATTATTGCAAAACCGACGACGCCCTGGATAGCAAAGGACTGTTTTCCACTGCCCCATACATGCCCTCAAGAAAGTACACAGAGTTGTATCAATTTTATACAGCTCAAGTACCTTGAGAAGCCATGTATGTGGCACTGAATCAAAGGCCTTCTTATAATCTATCCAACATGTCGCGAGATTTTTGCGATTACGACGCACCTGTTGGCTGATGGTCATATCGATTAAAAGGAGTTCCTTAGTGCCACGGGCCCCACTTTTACATCCATTTTGAGAGATTAATATTATCGAATGTTTTTCTATGTGTTTAGTAATTTTGACTCTCAAAATGGATGTTAAAAGTTTATATACTGTTTTTCAATAGCTTTGCGCAAAAATGTAAACAAACACATTTGATCCTATATATCCATAGTTACTTGCAATTGAGTATTCACCCTGATTTTATTCCAGTATCCAAGAGTCATACAGTGTTTTTACAATCATTTCGACACCAAATAACTTCTCTATGATAGTTTATTTTCATTTAAAATACCTTACTCAGTATAGTAAAAAAATTAATGTTTTGTCATACTATATTTTTCTACTCATCTGTCTTAGAGAACGCTTGTCAAAACATGACATGTTTACATTATTGCCAGATCGGGCAGGATTGGACTATAGACAGTTGGTAAACATGTAATGGGGCTATAATTTTTGGGATCCGTAGCGTTAGTCCCAAAGAACGCTTGTTTCACAAAGCGCATCACCTTCGAACGGGTATTACCCGACCTGAAACATATAAGTTTCCCGATGAGTGCCCTGGCCTCGGAAATACGCCTCTCAATCCTACACTGCCAAGTAGGTTTTGCAGACCAAGGTCGAGTAGCAGTTTCATTTGTGTAAAATTTAACCTTAGCTACTCGACAAGCTGCAACTGCCGCACAGTACAGGATTGAGTGCGTATCACTAAGATCTTCACTATTGTCCAGATATTGGGGCAATAGTGAATCCAGGGCACACACCAGAGCCCTATTTCTTTTATGCATGGGCATACGAGGAAGACGTGGTCTACAATCTGCACTTGCAAACCGATATTCCACAATCGCATCTTCCAAAGCACTCCTTAATCGATTCTCACATTGGGTACTTACGGATATAGTCTCATCCTCAGCAACTACAGGTGTACTAACTGGTGGTGTACGAATTTGTGACGAGGTACACACAACTTGCGACGAAGTAGTTATAAGGAGGCTATTCCGTACGTCAGAACGTAGCCTCTCAAGTGTCGGACTATCAAGCATATTATAGATAATTCAACTCATCAGTGCGCGCGGCGCTATGTGTGCGTGCGCTAGTAATTATACAGCTTTAATTTGTGTGGCAGTGATGCGGCCGTCTTCACAGAGTACATTTTTATATTATGAGGTAGAGACGTAACTCGACTTATTGACGACACCAGCGGTGCCAAGCAGTCTTTGCAGAAAACGCTTTGCGTGGCCGCGAAATAAACAACATATTTATACAAAAAGCATACAGCGCCATCTACCACGTTTGCAGGCAACTCTTACGTTATAATGAAACAAAATCAAATATTATGACAAGTCTCAATGTAACTGCAACGTTGAGATCCTGTGTAACTTGGTCACATTATAATTCATTACATAGTGTTCTTAGTGATAATACCATGGGTACAGTCGTTAAAGAAAATGTCTAATTCTTCAAGGAGAAAATGTTTAAGAAGTCAGGTAAATATTTTTTATGTGTCAATTCGATGGAATTAATATTTGTTATCACTCCAATAATAAAACAAAGTCCCCGCCGCGTCTGTCTGTTCACGATAAACTTAAAAAATACTGCATGCATTTTCATGCTGAGATCACCAATGATTCTTGAGAAAGGTTAACGTATATAGGCAGGGCAGTTTCACACGCTATCGGCACACCTTATGTGTCAGCTAGATTGTTATAAGATTAATGACATACTTCAGCCATATAGCTTAAAAGTTCTTCGGCTACCACCGTATTATCCTGAACTAAACCCAATAGAAAATGTATGGGGAATTTAAACAAATTATAATGCTTCGCATAAAATCGAACAAAATGTGATGGAAATAATGAAATTAGGTAATAATTGAACGTTTAAGTAAATTGATGAAGAGATGTGGCGTTATACTTGTCGACACGCCAAAGAAGAAGAATACTATCGATATTTTGATTGAATTTATAATTAACCTTGGAGAGAGCAGCAAATCCAAAAATTCCACAATTTTATTCTTCAAACAGCGATACATATTAATATGTATAATATACATTTCACCCATTGAGTTTTTATTTTAGTTAAACAAGTGTTTTTGTATTTTGTACTTCACTGTACCTCATGTCACGCACACGAAGTCACTGTGTTTAGACGAGGCTTACCCACACATAGTGCCGCGCGCACAGATGAGTTGAACTTACTATAATACTTTTAGACAGATTCTATTCGAAATGAGAAGAGAAGAAAGAAAGAACAAAAGAGTACCTAGAATACTATCGACATTTTGATTGAATTTATAATTAACCTTGGAGAGAGCAGCAAATCCTAAAATTCCTCAATTTTATTCTTCAAACAGCGATACATATTAATATGTATAATATACATTTCACCCATTGAGTTTTTATTTTAGTTAAACAAGTGTTTTTGTATTTTGTACTTCACTGTACCTCATGTCACGCACACGAAGTCACTGTGTTTAGACGAGGTTTACCCACACATAGTGCCGCGCGCACAGATGAGTTGAACTTACTATACAACGCTGGATGGCCCGCACCTGATCCGATAATCGCTGTGCTGACACGTTGACAGCTGGTTCAAGTTCCTGAAATACAGAAAGTAAACGGCCACGGTACGCAGTGAGGTTAGCACCTAGAAGCCGCAAAATATGCCCGCATGACGTTTTCATTAATTTCTTTAGTCACCTTCATGCGGTGCACATTACCACCAGCAGCGGGGGCCCTATTTGAGGCCGGAGGGCCTCGGGGTCCCAAGCTAGCTGGCGGCCGGCCTCTCCCCTGCCGACGTACAGGTAGTAGCGACGTCGGTGGGGAGAAATACTCGTCACTGCTACTGGTGGAGCTCGACATTTCGCAGGCAGGTAAAGCAGTATCCTTAGGGTGCGAAGTGGAGCCGCCTGACGAGTCCGGGGATGGTGTGAGTGCATTTCGTCTGCTTTTGGCCCTAGTCAACATGATTTTTCCATTTAATTTGTATCCATTTTCGTGTTATTTTTTAATTGACAATTGCATCTGTCATGTCATTATAATATTGTAGTATTTTTCCAAAATTTCCCATAGTATTTCCATTGAATATTGAAATTATAGGTTCTATTACTTCTATTCTTGATTTTCTGAAATATTTAAATATTTAAATATTCGCTGTTTTATGAATAAAATTTAATAAAAATATTTTAGTAGAAAAAATATCAGCTGACTTTGGTAGTGTTATTATTATTATTATTACATTAAAAGCGTTTTGAAGCGCTCGTGGCCCCGCGGACTCAGTGTTCTGTAAACGATCACTGCAGTAAGCAACATTTACTATGGCCGGATATGGATGGGTGACCACCACGTGGACCACTTTGTGACATTTATTTACGAGCGTTTCCGTGCTTCGGAAGGCACGATAAGCCGTTGGTCCCGGTTGTCAGTAAAATGACAGTCGAAAAGCCAAGTTAAAGGCCTTATGGGCGGCTTGAAAAATTTCAACTGTGGGTCGTCACAACCTGCGCCCGGGTCGGCAGCGCGTGTGTAGCGCCTCTGGTGTTGCAAACGTCTATAGGCTACGGTTACCAACCTTCCGGTGGGCCGTAAGCTTGTCTGTCACCTAAGTAGTATAAAAAAAAAAAAATGAAATTAAAATAGTACTCAGCCTACGAAAAAAGCTCTTAAACGATACCCATCATGAAATTTTGTGATTACGGCGCTGCGGCCATTTTGGATTGCAAAATTTACCTGAAATTCGTACTCAGCATACCAAAAACCTCCTTATACGATAACCAACATGAAATTTTACAACGGTGGTGCAGCGGCCATATTGGATTGCAATATTAACCTGAAATTCGTACTCAGCATACCAAAAAACCCCTTAAACGATATCCAACATGAAATTTCACAACAGTGGCACGGTAGCCATTTTGGATTGCAAAATTAACCCGAAATTCGTACTTAGCATACCAAAAAACCCCTTAACGATATCCAACATGAAATTTGACAACAGTGGCACGGCGGCCATTTTGGATTGCAAAATTAACCTGAAATTCGTACTCAGCATACCAAAAATCTCCTTACACGATAACCAACATAAAATTTTACAACGGTGGTGCGGCGGCCATATTGGATTGCAATATTAACCTGAAATTCGTACTCAGCATACCAAAAAACCCCAAAAACGATATCCAACATGAAAATTTACAACGGTGGTAGGGCGGCCATTTTGGATTGCAAAATTAACCCGAAATTCGTACTCAGCATACCAAAAACCCCCTTAAACGATACCCATCATGGAATTTTGTGATAATGGCGCGGCGGCCATATTGGATTGCAAAATTATCATGTGATTCGTACTCAGCATACCAAAAAATCCCTTAAACGATATCCAACATGAAAATTTACAACGGTGGTGGGGCGGCCTTTTTGGATTGCAAAATTAACCCAAAATTCGTACTCAGCATACCAAAAAACCCCTTAAACGATATCCAACGTGAAATTTCACAACAGTGGCACGGTAGCCATTTTGGATTGCAAAATTAACCCGAAATTCGTACTTAGCATACCAAAAAACCCCTTGTACGATATCCAACATGAAATTTGACAACAGTGGCACGGCGGCCATTTTGAATTGCAAAATTAACCCGAAATTCGTACTCAGCATACCAAAAATCTCCTTATACGATAACCAACATAAAATTTTACAACGGTGGTGCGGCGGCCATATTGGATTGCAATATTAACCTGAAATTCGTACTCAGCATACCAAAAAACTCCAAAAACGATATCCAACATGAAAATTTACAACAGTGGTAGGGCGGCCATTTTGGATTGCAAAATTAACCCGAAATTCGTACTCAGCATACCAAAAACCCCCTTAAACGATACCCATCATGGAATTTTGTGATAATAGCGCGGCGGCCATATTGGATTGCAAAATTATCATGTGATTCGTACTCAGCATACCAAAAAATCCCTTAAACGATATCCAACATGAAAATTTACAACGGTAAACGGCCTTTTTGGATTGCAAAATTAACCCAAAATTCGTACTCAGCATACCAAAAAACCCCTTATACGGTATCCAACATGAAATTTTACAACGGTGGCGTGGCAGCCATTTTGGATTGCAAAATTAACCCGAAATTCGTACTTAGCTTACCAAAAAACCCCTTATATGATATCCAATATGAAATTTGACAACAGTGGCACGGTAGCCATTTTGGATTGCAAACTTAACCCGAAATTCGTACTTAGCATACCAAAAAACCCCTTATACGATATCCAACATGAAATTTGACAACAGTGGCACGGCGGCCATTTTGGAAATTTCAAAATTCGTACTCAGCATACCAAAAATATCCTTATACGATAACCAACAAAAAATTTTACAACGGTGGTGCGGCGGCCATATTGGATTGCAATATTAACCTGAAATTCGTACTCAGCATACCAAAAAACCCCAAAAACGATATCCAACATGAAAATTTACAACGGTGGTGGGGCGGCCATCTTGGATTGCAAAATTAACCCGAAATTCGTACTCAGCATACCAAAAACCCCCTGAAACGATACCCATCATGGAATTTTGTGATAATGGCGCGGCGGCCATATTGGATTGCAAAATTATCATGTGATTCGTACTCAGCATACCAAAAAATCCCTTAAACGATACCCATCATGATATTATGTGAATAAATCGCAGCGGTCATATTGGATTGCAAAATTATCATGTTATTCGTACTCAGCACACCAATAAACCCCTTAAACGATACCCATCAGGAAATTTTGTGATGACGGCGCGGTGGCCCTATTGGATTGCAGAATTATCAACTGATTCGTACTCAGCATACCAAAAATCCCCTTAAACGATACCCATCATGATATTTTGTGATTACGGCGCAGCGGCCATATTGGATCGAAGCCGCGACCTCTTGATTAAAAGACAGTATTTTTGCCTCCGAACCAAACAGGTCGTCTAATATAGGTAAACTATTATCTAATTAATATTGAATACATTCTTGGACGCTGATCGATTCCGCAACTTTTTTGAATTTGACGTTTTGAAGTTTTCCGATTGCAAAATAAATAAAAACTTGTCATTCCGGGGGTGCTTTTAGCGCCCGCCCCGCGCTTGGCCGCTCTCTACCCCCTCTGCTTACAGAGGGGCATCCGAGAGCAGACCGACGGAAGCAGCACTTCCAACTCCATTGTGATTTAAGGGGGGGGGGGGGGGCAGTCCATCAAGCCCCCCCGTGGAGAGTCCCGATGATGTAACGGGGCGACCCTTTGCCGGGCCGCAGTGATTTATCCACCAGCCTATCCTGCGACCCGGTTAAGGCGAGGCGGAACACCGCGGGGTTTAGTGGGTAGGACGGTACCATGTTGACCGCGAGTCCCACACAAAGCCGCCTTGCTCCCTATCACCACCAATCTGCAAAGTGCCCAATTGTAGCAACACGGTCAATTGGGCATGACAAGTCTACGTGCTTGAGTCAAGTTATTGACCGTTTACGACGTAGACTTGACGCTATCATCAATAAATCTACGGTTTGATGGGAATTGAAGTAGAAAAGAGCGTATTAAAAAAAAACGGCACTTGATGCACTTTCGATTGATGTGAACTGACGGGACTTGACAAGATTTTATTTTTATTTTTTTTTTAACGCGGGTACTGCAGATTAGGCACTTCGCCGCCTTGTTTCGGGGGAGCAAGGCGGCTTTGTGTGGGACTCGCGGTCAACATGGTACCGTCCTACCCACTAAACTCCGCGGTGTTCCGCCTCGCCTTAACCGGGTCGCAGGATAGGCTGGTGGATAAATCACTGCGGCCCGGTAAAGGGTCGCCCCGTTACATCATCGGGACTCTCCACGGGGGGGCTTGATGGACTGCCCCCCCCCCCCCCTCCCTTAAATCATAATGGAGTTGGAAGTGCTGATTCCGTCGGTCCGCTCTCGGATGCCCCTCTGTAAGCAGACGGGGTAGAGAGCGGCCAAGCGCGGGGCGGGCGCTAAAAGCACCCCCGGAATGACAAGTTTTTATTTATTTTGCAATCGGAAAACTTCAAAACGTCAAATTCAAAAAAGTTGCGGAATCGATCAGCGTCCAAGAATGTATTCAATATTAATTAGATAATAGTTTACCTATATTAGACGACCTGTTTGGTTCGGAGGCAAAAATACTGTCTTTTAATCAAGAGGTCGCGGCTTCGATCCAATATGGCCGCTGCGCCGTAATCACAAAATATCATGATGGGTATCGTTTAAGGGGATTTTTGGTATGCTGAGTACGAATCAGTTGATAATTCTGCAATCCAATAGGACCGCCGCGCCGTCATCACAAAATTTCCTGATGGGTATCGTTTAAGGGGTTTATTGGTATGCTGAGTACGAATAACATGATAATTTTGCAATCCAATATGACCGCTGCGATTTATTCACATAATATCATGATGGGTATCGTTTAAGGGATTTTTTGGTATGCTGAGTACGAATCACATGATAATTTTGCAATCCAATATGGCCGCCGCGCCATTATCACAAAATTCCATGATGGGTATCGTTTAAGGGGGTTTTTGGTATGCTGAGTATGAATTTCGGGTTAATTTTGCAATCCAAGATGGCCGCCCCACCACCGTTGTAAATTTTCATGTTGGATATCGTTTTTGGGGTTTTTTGGTATGCTGAGTACGAATTTCAGGTTAATATTGCAATCCAATATGGCCGCCGCACCACCGTTGTAAATTTTCATGTTGGATATCGTTTTTGGGGTTTTTTGGTATGCTGAGTACGAATTTCAGGTTAATATTGCAATCCAATATGGCCGCCGCACCACCGTTGTAAAATTTTTTGTTGGTTATCGTATAAGGAGATTTTTGGTATGCTGAGTACGAATTTTGAAATTTCCAAAATGGCCGCCGTGCCACTGCTGTCAAATTTCATGTTGGATATCGTATAAGGGGTTTTTTGGTATGCTAAGTACGAATTTCGGGTTAAGTTTGCAATCCAAAATGGCTACCGTGCCACTGTTGTCAAATTTCATATTGGATATCATATAAGGGGTTTTTTGGTAAGCTAAGTACGAATTTCGGGTTAATTTTGCAATCCAAAATGGCTGCCACGCCACCGTTGTAAAATTTCATGTTGGATACCGTATAAGGGGTTTTTTGGTATGCTGAGTACGAATTTTGGGAAAATTTTGCAATCCAAAAAGGCCGTTTACCGTTGTAAATTTTCATGTTGGATATCGTTTAAGGGATTTTTTGGTATGCTGAGTACGAATCACATGATAATTTTGCAATCCAATATGGCCGCCGCGCCATTATCACAAAATTCCATGATGGGTATCGTTTAAGGGGGTTTTTGGTATGCTGAGTACGAATTTCGGGTTAATTTTGCAATCCAAAATGGCCGCCCTACCACCGTTGTAAATTTTCATGTTGGATATAGTTTTTGGGGTTTTTTGGTATGCTGAGTACGAATTTCAGGTTAATATTGCAATCCAATATGGCCGCCGCACCACCGTTGTAAAATTTTATGTTGGTTATCGTATAAGGAGATTTTTGGTATGCTGAGTACGAATTTTGGGTTAATTTTGCAATCCAAAATGGCCGCCGTGCCACTGTTGTCAAATTTCATGTTGGATATCGTACAAGGGGTTTTTTGGTATGCTAAGTACGAATTTCGGGTTAATTTTGCAATCCAAAATGGCTACCGTGCCACTGTTGTGAAATTTCATGTTGGATATCGTTTAAGGGGTTTTTTGGTATGCTGAGTACGAATTTTGGGTTAATTTTGCAATCCAAAAAGGCCGCCCCACCACCGTTGTAAATTTTCATGTTGGATATCGTTTAAGGGATTTTTTGGTATGCTGAGTACGAATCACATGATAATTTTGCAATCCAATATGGCCGCCGCGCCATTATCACAAAATTCCATGATTGGTATCGTTTAAGGGGGTTTTTGGTATGCTGAGTACGAATTTCGGGTTAATTTTGCAATCCAAAATGGCCGCCCTACCACCGTTGTAAATTTTCATGTTGGATATCGTTTTTGGGGTTTTTTGGTATGCTGAGTACGAATTTCAGGTTAATATTGCAATCCAATATGGCCGCCGCACCACCGTTGTAAAATTTTATGTTGGTTATCGTGTAAGGAGATTTTTGGTATGCTGAGTACGAATTTCAGGTTAATTTTGCAATCCAAAATGGCCGCCGTGCCACTGTTGTCAAATTTCATGTTGGATATCGTTAAGGGGTTTTTTGGTATGCTAAGTACGAATTTCGGGTTAATTTTGCAATCCAAAATGGCTACCGTGCCACTGTTGTGAAATTTCATGTTGGATATCGTTTAAGGGGTTTTTTGGTATGCTGAGTACGAATTTCAGGTTAATATTGCAATCCAATATGGCCGCTGCACCACCGTTGTAAAATTTCATGTTGGTTATCGTATAAGGAGGTTTTTGGTATGCTGAGTACGAATTTCAGGTAAATTTTGCAATCCAAAATGGCCGCAGCGCCGTAATCACAAAATTTCATGATGGGTATCGTTTAAGAGCTTTTTTCGTAGGCTGAGTACTATTTTAATTTCATTTTTTTTTTTTTATACTACTTAGGTGACAGACAAGCTTACGGCCCACCGGAAGGTTGGTAACCGTAGCCTATAGACGTTTGCAACACCAGAGGCGCTACACACGCGCTGCCGACCCGGGCGCAGGTTGTGACGACCCACAGTTGAAATTTTTCAAGCCGCCCATAAGGCCTTTAACTTGGCTTTTCGACTGTCATTTTACTGACAACCGGGACCAACGGCTTATCGTGCCTTCCGAAGCACGGAAACGCTCGTAAATAAATGTCACAAAGTGGTCCACGTGGTGGTCACCCATCCATATCCGGCCATAGTAAATGTTGCTTACTGCAGTGATCGTTTACAGAACACTGAGTCCGCGGGGCCACGAGCGCTTCAAAACGCTTTTAATGTAATAATAATAATAATAACACTACCAAAGTCAGCTGATATTTTTTCTACTAAAATATTTTTATTAAATTTTATTCATAAAACAGCGAATATTTAAATATTTAAATATTTCAGAAAATCAAGAATAGAAGTAATAGAACCTATAATTTCAATATTCAATGGAAATACTATGGGAAATTTTGGAAAAATACTACAATATTATAATGACATGACAGATGCAATTGTCAATTAAAAAATAACACGAAAATGGATACAAATTAAATGGAAAAATCATGTTGACTAGGGCCAAAAGCAGACGAAATGCACTCACACCATCCCCGGACTCGTCAGGCGGCTCCACTTCGCACCCTAAGGATACTGCTTTACCTGCCTGCGAAATGTCGAGCTCCACCAGTAGCAGTGACGAGTATTTCTCCCCACCGACGTCGCTACTACCTGTACGTCGGCAGGGGAGAGGCCGGCCGCCAGCTAGCTTGGGACCCCGAGGCCCTCCGGCCTCAAATAGGGCCCCCGCTGCTGGTGGTAATGTGCACCGCATGAAGGTGACTAAAGAAATTAATGAAAACGTCATGCGGGCATATTTTGCGGCTTCTAGGTGCTAACCTCACTGCGTACCGTGGCCGTTTACTTTCTGTATTTCAGGAACTTGAACCAGCTGTCAACGTGTCAGCACAGCGATTATCGGATCAGGTGCGGGCCATCCAGCGTTGTATAGTAAGTTCAACTCATCTGTGCGCGCGGCACTATGTGTGGGTAAACCTCGTCTAAACACAGTGACTTCGTGTGCGTGACATGAGGTACAGTGAAGTACAAAATACAAAAACACTTGTTTAACTAAAATAAAAACTCAATGGGTGAAATGTATATTATACATATTAATATGTATCGCTGTTTGAAGAATAAAATTGAGGAATTTTAGGATTTGCTGCTCTCTCCAAGGTTAATTATAAATTCAATCAAAATGTCGATAGTATTCTAGGTACTCTTTTGTTCTTTCTTTCTTCTCTTCTCATTTCGAATAGAATCTGTCTAAAAGTATTATAGTAAGTTCAACTCATCTGTGCGCGCGGCACTATGTGTGGGTAAGCCTCGTCTAAACACAGTGACTTCGTGTGCGTGACATGAGGTACAGTGAAGTACAAAATACAAAAACACTTGTTTAACTAAAATAAAAACTCAATGGGTGAAATGTATATTATACATATTAATATGTATCGCTGTTTGAAGAATAAAATTGTGGAATTTTTGGATTTGCTGCTCTCTCCAAGGTTAATTATAAATTCAATCAAAATATCGATAGTATTCTTCTTCTTTGGCGTGTCGACAAGTATAACGCCACATCTCTTCATCAATTTACTTAAACGTTCAATTATTACCTAATTTCATTATTTCCATCACATTTTGTTCGATTTTATGCGAAGCATTATAATTTGTTTAAATTCCCCATACATTTTCTATTGGGTTTAGTTCAGGATAATACGGTGGTAGCCGAAGAACTTTTAAGCTATATGGCTGAAGTATGTCATTAATCTTATAACAATCTAGCTGACACATAAGGTGTGCCGATAGCGTGTGAAACTGCCCTGCCTATATACGTTAACCTTTCTCAAGAATCATTGGTGATCTCAGCATGAAAATGCATGCAGTATTTTTTAAGTTTATCGTGAACAGACAGACGCGGCGGGGACTTTGTTTTATTATTGGAGTGATAACAAATATTAATTCCATCGAATTGACACATAAAAAATATTTACCTGACTTCTTAAACATTTTCTCCTTGAAGAATTAGACATTTTCTTTAACGACTGTACCCATGGTATTATCACTAAGAACACTATGTAATGAATTATAATGTGACCAAGTTACACAGGATCTCAACGTTGCAGTTACATTGAGACTTGTCATAATATTTGATTTTGTTTCATTATAACGTAAGAGTTGCCTGCAAACGTGGTAGATGGCGCTGTATGCTTTTTGTATAAATATGTTGTTTATTTCGCGGCCACGCAAAGCGTTTTCTGCAAAGACTGCTTGGCACCGCTGGTGTCGTCAATAAGTCGAGTTACGTCTCTACCTCATAATATAAAAATGTACTCTGTGAAGACGGCCGCATCACTGCCACACAAATTAAAGCTGTATAATTACTAGCGCACGCACACATAGCGCCGCGCGCACTGATGAGTTGAATTATCTATAATATGCTTGATAGTCCGACACTTGAGAGGCTACGTTCTGACGTACGGAATAGCCTCCTTATAACTACTTCGTCGCAAGTTGTGTGTACCTCGTCACAAATTCGTACACCACCAGTTAGTACACCTGTAGTTGCTGAGGATGAGACTATATCCGTAAGTACCCAATGTGAGAATCGATTAAGGAGTGCTTTGGAAGATGCGATTGTGGAATATCGGTTTGCAAGTGCAGATTGTAGACCACGTCTTCCTCGTATGCCCATGCATAAAAGAAATAGGGCTCTGGTGTGTGCCCTGGATTCACTATTGCCCCAATATCTGGACAATAGTGAAGATCTTAGTGATACGCACTCAATCCTGTACTGTGCGGCAGTTGCAGCTTGTCGAGTAGCTAAGGTTAAATTTTACACAAATGAAACTGCTACTCGACCTTGGTCTGCAAAACCTACTTGGCAGTGTAGGATTGAGAGGCGTATTTCCGAGGCCAGGGCACTCATCGGGAAACTTATATGTTTCAGGTCGGGTAATACCCGTTCGAAGGTGATGCGCTTTGTGAAACAAGCGTTCTTTGGGACTAACGCTACGGATCCCAAAAATTATAGCCCCATTACATGTTTACCAACTGTCTATAGTCCAATCCTGCCCGATCTGGCAATAATGTAAACATGTCATGTTTTGACAAGCGTTCTCTAAGACAGATGAGTAGAAAAATATAGTATGACAAAACATTAATTTTTTTACTATACTGAGTAAGGTATTTTAAATGAAAATAAACTATCATAGAGAAGTTATTTGGTGTCGAAATGATTGTAAAAACACTGTATGACTCTTGGATACTGGAATAAAATCAGGGTGAATACTCAATTGCAAGTAACTATGGATATATAGGATCAAATGTGTTTGTTTACATTTTTGCGCAAAGCTATTGAAAAACAGTATATAAACTTTTAACATCCATTTTGAGAGTCAAAATTACTAAACACATTGGAAGTGCACTTACCTTGAACTCTGGTTGGTAGGTAGGCGCTGCTCCCAGCTTTGCGTTCGGGGTCTTGATTCACGACCGCGAAATATGCACACAGGAGTTATAACCGTAACTCTCGAGACTGTGGCTGATGATAAGCGATGTAGCGCGATATGATGGGTAATCACAGCGGCCGATAGCGGAGCGGAGCGTTAAGAGACGGGTGCGTGCGTATCTTCCAGTAGCTATGGCGGAATGTGAATGTAGGAAGCGGGCGGGATAGTGTTGCCATAGACAATACATAAAAGTAAGATGCGTTTAGTGCGTGAGTGTTGACATATAATAATTATAATAAATACCATTAAATACATAAACTAAAAAATATGTATGCGTCGGTACTGGCGCATCCAACTTCGGGGGGCTTAGAGGATTCTTCCTCTACATTGAATAAACAAAATAAAAAAATAAAAGGAATGAAAACTTATGAACTAAAAAATAATTCAAAAGCGTAGGAGTTATTGCGTGGGTAACGGGCAAAGCCGAGTTACAGGACGAATGTATTCACCAGAAGAAGTCTTAATTCTGACGACTCTAATTACACCATCCTTCCCGGGAAACACCTCTGATACAACCGCGAGTGGCCACGATAAAGGATGCGTATTGTCATCCTTAACAACAACTACAGTTCCTATCGTCACAGGTTTGGACGGCATATTCCACTTATGTCTAAGTTGGAGAGAGGTAAGATATTCTTTGCTCCAACGTGTCCAGTAACTTTGAACAATTCTATTTAATAATTGATAGCGGGTGAGTCTGTTATCTGGTAATAGGGGTTCAATGTGTTCAGCGGGTAAATATTTAAGCGGAGTAACATTAAGAAAATGATTAGGCGTTAGGGGGGTTGGATCCGATGGATCCGAAGAAAGTATGCAAATCGGACGGCTATTCAAAATGCCTTCAATTTGCACCAATATTGTACTGAATTCTTCATAGGTGAGTATTTGACTCCCGATAGCTTTAAATAAATGAGACTTAACACATTTGACATTAATTTCAGGCAACGAATTAAAATTGGGCCCGAAAGGTGGGCTGTGCTGAAACTGAATCTTATGTTGAGTTAGATATTTATTCAGATCATTTTTATAATTAGTGGACTGTATAAGCGTGTAAATTTCGTTCAATTTTCGTTTCGCACCTATGAAATTAGTGCCTCCATCGCTGTACAACACTGAAACAGGACCCCTGCGTGAGATAAAACGTTTAAAGGCAGCGAGAAATAAATCTGTACTAAGATCACTTACTAACTCTAAATGGAGCGCCTTTGTTGTGAGACAGACGAACAAGCAAATATACGCTTTATGACTTTTTACTCCACGACGCCTTATGTGAGTTACGTAAAAGGGTCCCGCGTAATCAACTGCGGTATGCACAAACGACTTTACTTGTGAAACTCTAATGGATGGAAGATCACCCATAGGTGGAGTTGTAGAACGAGGCCTAGCTTTAAAACATAAATTACATTTATGTACTCGTTGGTGAATCAAATTTCGTGCAGAAAGAATCCAATACTTTTGGCGAGTCAATGCTAACACTAGTCCAGGACCGGTGTGTAAATTGTCGGTGTGATAGTGGTCTACTAAGAGCGACACTATACGTCCTTTGGGTGATAGCAGTATTGGATATTTTGTATTGTAATTTAGTTGAGAATGAGTAAGTCGACCACCTACTCTAATTAACCCTTGTTCGTCAAGAAAAGGGTTGAGTTTTAAAATAGCCTGATTTGGACAAATTTTAGTAGCCTTAAGTGCTTGTAATTCTACCTGAAAATACTTAGACTGATCGAAGCGGACCGCATTATATTCTGCGTATTCTAAATCGTATACAGAAAGTATACCGCGGGATTTGAGAATCCTTGTGAAACGTAATACATAAACCAGTGAACGAATAAATTTTACCCAACTCGAGCAACGCTCAGCAAGTTCGTCTATCATGTGAACGTGATCGGAGACAGGTATGGTATGTGCATGGAGAGAAGCTATTTTAATTTCCGGTAATTCTGTCTTCTCGTTATGATTGATTTTATATTCCTTCACAGGCCATGCATTTATAGGTGCGGACAGCCATTTCGGCCCGTGAAACCAAAGATAGTTATTTATTAACCCTTTAGGTGTCACAGGGCGCGAGACTATATCGGCGGGATTTTCAACCCCACGAACGTGATACCAATGGGAAGCAGGCAGATATTCATTTACCTGAGCGATGCGATTAGCTACAAAAGTTTGAAACTTATGAGCGGGAGAGTGAATCCAGGTAAGGGTTACCGTAGAATCAGAGAATGCGAATATATTGTTTATTTGACACCGCTTATTAAAAACAGTGCGCACAGAATTAATTAATTTTGCGAGTAAGACCGCCGCGCAGAGTTCTAAACGCGCTAGCGTTTTATTAGAATCTGACACTTTGGATTTAGCGGTCAGTAGATTCACATTAAGAGCGTTTCCGTTCTCAGCCGTTTCTATTCGTACATAGATAACAGCACCATAACATTGCTGGCTGGCATCCGAGAAGCCTATTAGAGTAATTCGACGAGCGGATGTTAAACCTATATGTCTCGGTATTTTTATTTCAGATAAACGCGACAACTCCCTATGAAAGTGTTTCCATTTAGACAGAATGCAACCCGGGACCGTCTCGTCCCAGTCCAGTTGTAATTTCCAACATTCTTGTATAAGCAACTTCATGTATGCGACCACTGGACTGATGATTCCAAGCGGATCGAACAAGCGCGCGGTTACGGAAAGGATCGAGCGTTTAGTGCATGTTAAAGGCATGTCGATCACTATTTTAAAGTTAAAGGTGTCATCGTTAGGTTGCCATTGCATACCCACGATCTTAGTGTCAACATGAGGATCCTCATCAAACTTGACAGCGAGACAGCTCTTATGAATTGACGGGATACGTGACAATAGGGTATTGTCATTAGAGATCCACTTAGTTAAGTTAAAACCTCCAGATTTAAACATAGCGACCATTTCCCTATAGGTGTCTTCAGCTAAATCTACATTCTCTATGGAACTAACGTAGTCGTCAACATACATGTGATTGTCAGCTTCGTAAGCCGCCAGAGGATATAAAGCGCGACAGTCTGACGCGAGCTGGTTTACGACTCGCATTGCCAGGAAGGGTGAGCTGGAGACGCCAAAACAAACGCGGTTGAAATGATAGCTTTCAATAGGAGAATTGGAATCGAACCTAAATAATATTCTTTGATATGCATGATGATCTTGAGTAAGTTTCACTTGAAAATACATTTTTTCTATGTCCGCGGTTACAGCAACCGGGTACATACGCAAATTGAGAAGCAAATGAAAGATATTGTTCTGTAATATTGGTCCCGTATAAAGCAAATCGTTAAGCGATTTACCTGACGTGGTTTTACACCCAGCGTCTAAGACCACACGCGTTTTAGAGGTTTCTTTGTCAGGGCGATAAACGGCCCGATGCGGCATATAATAAACTTGAGAGTCTAGAAAGCTATTTGACACTTTAGTGAGATAACCTTGATCAATATATGTTTGAATAATGGCATTATAATCGTTGCGTAAGTTAGAAGCGTCTAACTTTTTTTCTAAATTTAAAAACCTGCGTTTGGCGATTGTGTACGAATGCCCTAGCTCACTGGGAGGGTATTTAAAGGGAAGACTAACCGTATATCTACCGGTATCGTCGCGTGAGTACGTAGACGAGAACAGCTTTTCACATGCTGCGTCGTCCGTGCTAATGTGCTTCTTATCTGGCACCTGTTCTATCTCCCAAAAGCGTTGCGTTAATTGTTCGAGAGACACATCTTGAGTGTGACATAAGAAGGCCTTGTCGGACACGGAGGAATGAGACATGCGATCGCGGGGATGCTTGTTTGCCACTAGCGAATAAGGTAAAGCATGCGCCTTTCCCATTGCGACGTATCCGAGCGTGGTTTCTATCGCGATTACTGATGAGGTTGGGGATGTAATTTTTTGTGACCCTAAAATCATGGGGAAGAGTTCATTACCTAACAAACAATCTATACCACCCGGAGTATGGTATCGTTCGTCAGCCATAGGTAAATTTTGTAAATGGGTTAATTCCGCTGTATCAATTTCTACGTTAGGCAAAAAATCTGTAATAGTGTCTATAACCCGTGCACTAACCGAATAAGAACAGCGGGCATCAAATCGCGAATATATTTTGAAATGCGTAATTCCATAAGATTGGCTTTCAAGTTGACCTATGCCTTTAATGACAGAAGGAGCGTTAAGTATGGTTAAGTGCAAACGCTCACAACAAGACTTCGTAATAAAGTTACTCATAGACCCTGAGTCCAAAAACAAACGTATACGATCCGATTTATAATTTGCATATACACAAGCAGTCGGCAACAAAACCGTGGTCGCGCTGCCTGAATTACGCGGCGGAGGGATCACAGCCGATAACGACGCGATATTGCCACTATGTGACCGCGCCTCCCGCGAGTGCGAGCGGGACGGATCATCTGCCGATGACGCATGAGTCGACATGGAATGCTCGGACGGCGCAGTAGACGCGTTTGCCTGCCTCGATGCGTTGCCGGTAGCATGATTTCTTGTTGAATTTGATGCGTTCAAATTATTTTTATAACACAGTAAACTATGATGAGACCGATTGCAAATCGAACACCTATTAACAGATCTGCAAGCACTCACGTGATGAAAACCTAAACAATTAACACAAAAGGAATGTTTACGAACTATTTCATTTCGCGTTTCAACAGTCTCTTGAATAAAATGTTGACATTTGAACAAAGGGTGAGCGGAATTATTGTTACATACGATACAATTTTTTATGTTAGAAGTATCGACTGATTTCAAATTAGTAGGGCGGGTTTGCGTAAAAAATGACTTAGGTTTATTTAAATGAGAGGCGGTTGAACTCCGCTGAGCGCGATAATCACCTTTTTGGGAATGTGATGGTGAGCGGAGCGTTTGGAGTTTGCTTTGTTCTGTCAAAAATGTTTTGACGTCACTATATGTAGGTACACTCAAATGTCTATGAGATTGTTCAAACAATTCAAGCATAGGTTTATCAAACTTGCTTAATGCTAAATGAGTTATTATGAAATCTGATAAATTTGTGATAGGTAGACGCTGCAGAGCTGCTTCAGCTGAACAAAAGTTCTCCAAGATCTGATCAGCCGATTGCCCTGGCTTCTGGTGTAACATTTGTTCTAAATAGCACGACGCCTGAACCCTGGTATCGTGGTATTTAGCCAGAAGGGCTTGCCAAATAACATCGTAATTTTGTGCGGTAGCAGCTATGCCTGAACAAACAGTAAGTGCCTTACCCGAAAGGCAACCTATCAAATATTGAACCTTTTCGGCGTTGGTGAGACGAGTATTCGTATGTATCACACTACAGAAATTTTCATAAAATATAGGCCACTTACCATAAGTACCATCGAAACCTGTGAGTTTAAGTGGGGGTAATTTGATATTAAAATTATCACTTTTCTTTTTATCGTCGAGTTCTTGTCTCAGAGTAGTTTCCGTTTGCTTTATGAAACAGTATAATTCATCAAATGTATTAAAAACACTATAACTCGGCTGTACCTGCGGATTATCTTTTAATTGTTCAATTAACAATTTATCGATAGTTTCGATGTAATCCGATCGGGTTTTATCGATAGATTGAACCCGAGCGAGAAACATCATGCGTACTGTTTCATCGGTAACCTTGAGACTTAAGTTGTACACTTCTTGAACTATGTGAAACAAACTTTGTTTTTTGTATTCTAAAAAATTTATCATGACCTGACTTTCGTCTGAACTTTTACTATGGGATTTGTCTTTAGAAGCCATGATAATATAATTGATACGAGATACGAGTATGTATATAAGTGGGTAGGTAATAGAAATATTCAGCGAAAAAGTATAAAATTCGAACAACGATCAGCTGTTAGCTTAAATCAGCTGTTTGCGGTGAAAGTATTCAGCGTAAAAAAACCAATATGGACTCCAACTAACAATCAGCTGTTAGACGCTCGAATACCGTTATCAGCTGCTACTAGCGGTGCGCAGTATCAACTCAATTGAAATATGTGGGTATAAAAATAGCGTATAAAAATGAGTTTTATATGCGATTATATAGTTTAAATAGATGATTAAACATATAACAAATAGAGTAAATGAGTTATAAAGTTATATAAATATGTATTATATACTTATATAATAAGAATGTATAAATGCGATGTGAAGAGATAAAAATAATTTTATAATGCGTGCGGTGCGGGTTGCGTGAAATAATATTTGCCTTACGTACTTATAAGTAATATACTAAATATTATATGGGTATGTGTGAATTTAATGGGAAAAGAGGTAATTAATAATATTAGTAGAAAAGAATGCGTTAAAATGAATATCCGGACGGAGGACCACACTTGGAAGTGCACTTACCTTGAACTCTGGTTGGTAGGTAGGCGCTGCTCCCAGCTTTGCGTTCGGGGTCTTGATTCACGACCGCGAAATATGCACACAGGAGTTATAACCGTAACTCTCGAGACTGTGGCTGATGATAAGCGATGTAGCGCGATATGATGGGTAATCACAGCGGCCGATAGCGGAGCGGAGCGTTAAGAGACGGGTGCGTGCGTATCTTCCAGTAGCTATGGCGGAATGTGAATGTAGGAAGCGGGCGGGATAGTGTTGCCATAGACAATACATAAAAGTAAGATGCGTTTAGTGCGTGAGTGTTGACATATAATAATTATAATAAATACCATTAAATACATAAACTAAAAAATATGTATGCGTCGGTACTGGCGCATCCACACATAGAAAAACATTCGATAATATTAATCTCTCAAAATGGATGTAAAAGTGGGGCCCGTGGCACTAAGGAACTCCTTTTAATCGATATGACCATCAGCCAACAGGTGCGTCGTAATCGCAAAAATCTCGCGACATGTTGGATAGATTATAAGAAGGCCTTTGATTCAGTGCCACATACATGGCTTCTCAAGGTACTTGAGCTGTATAAAATTGATACAACTCTGTGTACTTTCTTGAGGGCATGTATGGGGCAGTGGAAAACAGTCCTTTGCTATCCAGGGCGTCGTCGGTTTTGCAATAATGGTGCACCAATTAGTATCAAGCGGGGAATATTTCAATGGGACAGTCTGAGCCCGTTGTGGGTTTGTCTAGCTCTGAATCCTCTCAGTACTATGCTAGAGAGTTCAGGGTTAGGCTATCGGTTGCGCAAAGATGGTGGGGTTATATCGCACCTCCTTTACATGGATGACCTCAAATTATTTGCCCACACTAAATTGCAACTGATGGATTTACTGAGAGTAACAGAAACTTTCAGTAGAGCCATCAGGATGGAATTTGGGGTGGACAAGTGTGCAGTCATGTTAAAAGAGGTGTGATAGTGGAATCTGATGGGGTAGAACTTTCAGATTCCACTAAGCTAAACTGTCTTTCTGCAACCGAAACTTACAAATATCTGGGTATATCACAAGCATTAGGAATTTCTGATACTGGCATGAAAGAGACATTACAGGATCGTTTCTTTGGCCGCCTGAAAAAAGTAATAAAAAGACTTTTGTCAGGCGGTAACAAGCTGCGCGCCTTTAATGGGTGGGTCATGCCAGTCCTAATGTACTCTTTTGGTATACTCAGATGGACTCAGACTGAACTCGATAAAATTGATAGAAGAGTAAGAACACTGTTGACTGCATTCCGGATGCATCATCCCCGATCATCTGTAATGAGGTACAACCTCATTACAGATGATCGGGGAAATGTGGGGGTCGAGGCTTTTTAAATGCTAAGACCCTCCATAACCGCGAGGTATACAATCTTAGGGAATTGTATACCTCGCAGAATTCTTTCAGACACCAATATGCACCGTAATGTGGTCGCAGTGGACACGGGACTCACCCCGCTTGCTATGGGCAGAGAGAACTGGCGCAAACTGTAGTACTTAGTACTGAACATCGCAAAGAGGTATGGAAAAGCAAGCAGCTACATGGACGTTTTTATCGGGCCTTAAATGGACCTGACATTGATTTAAAAGCGTCCGTATCTTGGCTACAGTTCGGTAATCTTTTCGGAGAAACCGAAGGTTTTGTCTTTGCCATAATGGACGAAGTTGTTATGACGAAGAACTACCGGAAACATATTCTGAAGGATGGTACAATTGACATCTGTCGGGCATGTCATTGTCCCGGAGAATCACTTAGTGCGAGGCCGCATTTGCGTTATTCCGCGGCGGTTTCTAACCTCAAAATGTCATCAAACTGTCAAAATCAATGAAATCAAGTCAATGTTTTGACATTTTGAGGTTAGAAACCGCCGCGATAACCGCAAGTGCGGCCTCGCCCTTAGTGCGAGGCAGCATTTGCGTTTTTCCGCGGCGGTTTCTAACCTCAAAATGTCATCAAACTGTCAAAATCAATGAAATCAAGTCAATGTTTTGATATTTTGAGGTTAGAAACCGCCGCGATAACCGCAAGTGCGGCCTCGCCCTTAGACATATAGTTTCTGGTTGTTCTCGTCGTGCCAATGGAGAATATTTGCACAGACATAACCAAGTGGCCAAGATTATACATCAGCAGCTGATATAGTGGTGATAGATCGATTGGAACGCCTCGCAATAATTATCGATATCAGCATTCCTCATGATGACAACCTCTTTAAAGCAGAAAAGGAAAAAGAAATGAAATATTTGGATTTGGCTCATGAAGTTGTTGACATGTGGCATGTTGATTCGGCAATTATTGTTCCAATTATCGTTTCGGTCCACGGTTTGATGGCAGAGAGCCTCGATAACCATCTGAAGAGGCTCTCGTTAGACGGCTGGTTCAAGGGCCTGATACAGAAGGCAGTACTTCTTGACACGGCACGCATTTTGAGGAGGTTCCTGTCTCTGAAGCCCTTACCACCGGTAGCTTGGTCCCTGCACCCGATGCCGGTGGGACACTATTTTTTTATATTTTTATATAGATTTTTATTTTTGTAAGCATTATTTATTTAAAAATGTAAGACAATATGTTAAGAATAAAAAATAAATGGAATAATAATAATAAATCTTTATTTTCAAGCAATATTAGAGCCAGTTACAGATATTTTTAACTTACTCTACGGCTCATAGATACATACCTTAGGCAGCGTGATTGTGGCGCCTCTGGTGTTGCGAACCGCCATAGGCTGCCTTGACCACCGGTACATCTGGGGGGCTGTATGCTTGTCTGCCACTCTAGTGGTATAAAAAAAAACCTTAATACTAAAAATACATATACATATAACTTAACCTAATTGACACGCACTGACGTCGACGTGTCGCGGGGCGGGGTGTCCCGTGTCAGCAGACGTCCTCTGAAGCGCCGATACTTCACCCCTCTCGGCCAGAAGTCAGCAGCCATGAAGGTGGTGATGCGGTCTGTAGTAGGAAGGTTTAATGTAATAGACCTTAATTTTACAATAAGGACCTTTTGTCATAGTATTTTCGCATTGCTAGTTTAGAAAGCCTAAACTTAATAAGCAAATTATTAAAATTTACTAGTTAGGCGAAAATGGTACTCAGCATTTCAAAAAATCCCTTTAACGATACTCATCATGAAATGTTGTGATTACGGCGCGGCGGCCATATTGGATTGCAAAATTAACCTGAAATTCGTACTCAGCTTTCCAAAAAACCTCTTATACGATATCCAACATGAAATTTTACAACAGTGGCAAGTAGGGTTGCCAACTTTCGAAAGGACGAATCCGGGAGATTTTGAGGGGGGGGGGGGTTGTCGAGAAAATCATTGTCCTTTTTTTGCCTTGCCCTGGTTTAGGCAAAAGGTTATGGGTTCAAAACTTCAAATCCCGTATGGGCCAAGTTGTCTTGTTTCACTTTATCTATATATATAAAAATCAATGCCACTTTTCGTTGTAATTTTATAACTCAAGAACGGGCTCACCTATCCAAACCAAATGTTTACGCTTTGTTCGGACTATTTAGTAGATGGTTTATGTGAAGTTTGCACAAAATCGGTCGAGCGGTTCTTCATTTATCACGCAAACGAAGTTGCGCGGGTCAGCTAGTATAAAATAAAATGAAAATCAGTTATTTTATTTTGTTTAATAGCAGCTTTTAGCAATTCGTGATTTTTTACCGAGTTAAAAAAAGAAAGAGGTTTCTTTTTAGGGTTTCGTAGCCAAACGGCAAAAACGGAACCCTTATAGATTCGTCATGTCTGTCCGTCTGTGTGTCACAGCCACTTTTCTCCAAAACTATAAGGCCTATGCTATTAAAACTTGGTAACTAGATGTATTCTGTAAACCGCATTAAGATTCTTATATAAAACTAGAAAAAAAGCAGTAAATTTTGGGGGTCCCCATACTCAGAACTGAAACTCAAAATTTTTTTTCATCAAAATCATACATGTGGGGTATCTATAGATAGGTCTTCAAAAATGCTATTGAGGTTTATAATTTAATTTTTTTCTAAAGTGAATAGTTTGCGCAAGAGACACTTCCAGAGTGGAAAAATGTGTGTCCCACCACACTAACTTCTAAACTAAGAGAATGATAAGTCTAAAAAGAATATATGATGTACATTGCTATAAAAACTACCAACGAAAATTAGTTTGAACGAGATAGAGCTGGTAGTTTTTTTTAATACGTCATAAACCGCAATTTGCGAACGTGTTAAAACATCAATCAAAGTTATAACGAACTATAAGAACTTTTATATATGTTACTTGCTGCTAAGAAACCCTTCATGGGCGAGTCCAACTCGCACTTGGCCGGTTTTTTTATGTTAGTTACCTCATAATTTTTGATTAGGTGAAACGATTTTGAAAATTTTTTTTTTAGTTTGAATGCTGATGCTTTGCTTTTAGTCTTTATTACAAGGAAGTCAGGATCTAATGATGGCCATCCTGGTGAAATCGAGTAAAACTTTCGAAAATTGTAGAGATAACAAGTGCATTTATTAACTATGTATTTAATTAAGTGTTTTGAAGCATTACAATTTCCTGGAGTCGATCTAATGATGGACCCAGTTGACGTGTGCGTTCGCGCAGCGGAATGTTGTTGAATTTAAAGATTTTAATTATGCAGATATTTAGTGTATGACGTCGTGTAATTGTGTATGGTAAAAGAAAATTTGTGTGTGCAGCCATTGTGGAGAAATTCGCTAAAAACTGATTCCGCTGGGCGAACGTTGACCTGGCGGCACTTTTTTTAAATCCATGCACTTAGAAGGAAAAAAATGGGTGCAACAATTAGTGTGTATTTGTGTGTAATTGTGTATGTATGAATAAAATTAGTGTATGCATTGACTTCGGAGAAATTCAAGTTCCCGCTACGCGAACGTTTGGCCATTAGCTAGTTTTCATATAAAGCGCTTATATAGAGAGCTGTAGATTTTTACATACGTTGTTTTGAATTTGTTTATATTTGTTTAAGAAACCGATTTAGAAAAAAACGTAGGGTTTAAAAGATAAAAATATAAACGTAAAATACGCTTATTAGATCGTAGTTCGTAAAGTATGCACTTTGGGGTCTAGATTTTCACGTTTGTTCAAACCTTGTAAGTGCCTGCAACACGTTGCCAAGTATCAATTAAGTTCCGTAAGTAATTAAAGGGTTATAGGACAATTTACCTTGAATATATCGCTGTTTACAAAGCAGTCAAATATCACGACGTCCTAAGTGAATTGCATAGTAAAATTTATTTCAATAGTTAGTTTATTAATTCAACTACTCATATGCAAAATTTCATCTCATTAAATTCAGTAATTAAAGAGAAACAATTAAAATACTGACAAAGCATCGAAAGCCTACATAACCCGACCAAGTTCGAATAGCCACAAAAAAGCGGCCGCGCAATATATTTAGGTAACATTCTAAAATTTACAGTCTAATACCGGTTTTGAATTGGTACAGGTGATAACACAATTGTTGTTTCGATATAATTTATAGGCTGCTAATTAAAGAATATTTAATATTTTCTTGAAAATACCTTTTTATACCAATGTTTTAGTTTATAAGCACATTATAAATGGTGATTTTTAGGTATATTAGGCAGACTCTCAAATCTGAACATCTGAATAGTCTAGTTATTTGATCAGTGATTTAAATTTTTATTGAAGCTCAAAATACTTAATATCCTTACCCTCATATTCATCATCGTTTATTAAACCTATTTTAGTTAAAACACATTTTAAGTCTATTGCTGTCTCTAACCAATGACAGTATGTTTAGCAAGCGTTTGTTAACGTTAAGTTTTTATGAACAAGGGACTAGTCATGAGAAGCACCTCAGCTGCGCTCCTGATACGCTCGAAATACACGCGCCTGTGCGCGCACATGAGTTGTATGCCAAGTTCTGCCGTTACTGGGGCGCGCGCCCAAGGATTGTCATGTTAGTCGCTTAGAGCTGTATTTTCATTCATTCATTCATATGCTTACGGCTGTTGGCCTAGAAAGGGTAGGCAGAGGTGTGACATTTCTGTGTCACCCACATTTTGCCATTTTTGGGTTTCTACGTTACAGGTGGCGAGAAATAAATAATTAATACATAATTATTATATTTAATTATAAATATTTTTGTTATTATATGTAATTATAAATATTTTTGTACACAGATGTTTAATTAGAGAAGTACTTGTTAACAGAAGATTTATTTTTATCGTAGATAGTGGCGTTATTATTAAAAAAATATTTTTCGTTCAAGACATGCAATTGTTTTATTTTTTCCTAACGCTTGTGTACGCAACTGTACCATACTAATAAATACTATACTGGAAGGTTAAGAACGTTACTAAGATATATGGCACGGCCGCTTTTTTGTAGCCATTCGAACTTGGTCGGGTTATGTAGGCTCTCGATGCTTAGTCAGTATTTTAATTGTTTCTCTTTAATTACTGAATTTAATGAGATGAAATTTTGCATGTGAGTAGTTGAATTAATAAACTAATTATTGGAATACATTTTACTATCCAATTCCTTTAGAACGTCGTGATATTTGACTGCTTTGTAAACAGTGATCTATTCACGGTAAATTGTCCTATAACCCTTTAATTACTAACGGAACTTCATTGATACTTGGCAACATGTTGCAGGCACTTACAAGGTTTGTATAAACGTGAAAATCTAGACCCCAAAGTGCATACTTTACGAACTACGATCTAATTAGCGTATTTTACGTTTATATTTTTATCTTTTAAGCCCTAGGTTTTTTTCTAAATCGGTTTTTCAAACAAATATAAACAAATTCAAAACAACGTATGTAAAAATCTACAGCTCTCTATATAAGCGCTTTATATGAAAACTAGCTAATGGCCAAACATTCGCGTAGCGGAAACTTGAATTTCTCCGAAGTCAATGCATACACTAATTTTATTCATACATACACAATTACACACAAATACACACTAATTGTTGGACTCATTTTTTTTCTTCTAAGTGCATGGATTTAAAAAAAGTGCCGCCAGGACAACGTTCGCCCAGCGGAATCAGTTTTTAGCGAATTTCTCCACAATGGCTGCACACACAAATTTTCTTTTACCATACACAATTACACGACGTCATACACTAAATATCTGCATAATTAAAATCTTTAAATTCAACAACATTCCGCTGCGCGAACGCACACCAGTTGACAGTTGACGGAATTTCTTAACTTTGTGTAAAGTTTTAGAACATCCGGGAGAAATCGTCGCATCTCGGGAGGTCGGGAGGGTCAACATTATTACCGGAGTCTCCCGGGCAATCCGGGAGGGTTGGCAACCCTAGTGGCAAGGCGGCCAAATTGTATTGCAAAATTAACCCAAAATTCGTACTCAGTATACCAAAAAACCCCTTATACGATATCCAACATGAAATTTTACAACAGTGGCAAGGCGGCCATTTTGGATTGCAAAATAACCCAAAATTCGTACTCAGCATACCAAAAAACCCCTTATACGATATCCAACATGAAATTTTACAGCAGTGGCACGGTGGCCATTTTGGATTGCAAAATGAACCTGAAATTCGTACTCAGCATACCAAAAAACCCCTTATACGATATCCAACATGAAATTTTACAACAGTGGCAAGGCGGCCATTTTGGATTGCAAAATAACCCAAAATTCGTACTCAGCATACCAAAAAGCCCCTTATACGATATCCAACATGAAATTTTACAGCAGTGGCACGGTGGCCATTTTGGATTGCAAAATTAACCTGAAATTCGTACTCAGCATACCAAAAAACCCCTTATACGATATCCAATATGAAATTTTACAACAGTGGCAAGGCAAGTGCAAAATTAACCTGAAATTCGTACTCAGCATACCAAAAAACCCCTTACACGATATCCAACATGAATTTTCACAACAGTGGCACGGCGGCCATTTTGGATTGCAAAATTAACCCAAAATTCGTACTCAGCATACCAAAACACCCCTTATACGGTATCCAATATGAAATTTTACAACGGTGGTGTGGCGGCCATCTTGGATTGCAAAATTAACCCAAAATTCGTACTCAGCATACCAAAAAGCCTCAGAAAAATATCCAACATGACATTATATCTGCTAAGTCACTAGGTCACGTGGATCATTTGTTCAAAGTTAGAAATAAAACAAAAATGACAACGTCAATCGGATTGAATACTTTAAACGTTTTAAATAGGGGCCGTCGGGTTACACCGGCTCACGGCTTCTACCTATCAAAAAAAAATTGCGTGTACTTAGTGTACACACGTAAGAAGTGAAACTTCTTCATAAACTTAATTTTCACTTCACCTTAAATTAAGTCAAAAAGTACAAAAGTACAAAAGTCCAAAAGTCCAAAAGTCCAAAAGTCCAAAAGTCCAAAAGTCCAAAAGTCCAAAAGTCCAAAGTCCAAAGTCCAAAGTCCAAAGTCCAAAAGGCCAAAAGTCCAACAGTCCCAAAGTCCCAAAGTCCCAAGGTCTCAAGGTCCCAAAGTCCCAAAGTCCCAAATTCCCAAAGTCCCAAAGTCCCAAAGTCCCAAAGGCCAAAAGTCCAAAAGTCCCAAAGTCCCAAAGTCCCAAAGTCCCTAAGTCCCAAAGTTCCAAAGTCCCAAAGACCCAAAGTACCAAGGTCCCATCTAAAAGTTCAAAAGTCCCAAAGGCCAAAAGTCCAAAAGTCCCAAAGTCCCAAAGTCCCAAAGTCCCAAAGTCCCAAAGTCCCAAAGTCCCAAAGTCCCAAAGTCCCAAAGTCCCAAAGTCCCAAAGTCCCAAAGTCCCAAAGTCCCAAAGTCCCAAAGTCCCAAAGTCCCAAAGTCCCAAAGTCCCAAAGTCCCAAAGTCCCAAAGTCCCAAAGTCCCAAAGTCCCAAAGTCCCAAAGTCCCAAAGTCCCAAAGTCCCAAAGTCCCAAAGTCCCAAAGTCCCAAAGTCCCAAAGTCCCAAAGTCCCAAAGTCCCAAAGTCCCAAAGTCCCAAAGTCCCAAAGTCCCAAAGTCTAAAAGTCTAAAAGTCCAAAACTCCAAAAGTCCAAAAGTCCAAAAGTCCCAAAGACCCAAAGTACCAAGGTCCCTTCCAAAAGTCCAAAAGTCCAAAAGTCCAAAAGTCCAAAAGTCCAAAAGTCCAAAAGTCCCAAAGTCCTAAAGTCCCAAAGTCCCAAAGTTCCAAAGTCCCAAAGACCCTCTTTTCTACACGTATAGCAACACTATACATGACATGTTAAAAAAAATGACGTCCGCCTGGTTTTTGAAAGGTTTAAGCTGCCGATGCTGCAGTTTGACGTATTAGATACCTCTCATTATTGTAGGGGCCAAACTCAGGCACTTCTTTTCAAGATTAAATTTAATGCTAACATAAAAATAAGTGTGGCAAACTGTGATTCAGCATTTAATTAGTTCAGAATTGCATTTAAATATAATGCCTGTAATCTTCGATGATATTGAGTATACAATATATAAAAATGAAGCCCGATTTCCGTGGTCACGGCATCACGCGTGAAATGCTGGACCGATTTCGCTAAATCTTTTTTGTTGGGTTTGTTTCTGTCAGGAGAAGGTTTTAAAAAAATTGGTGCAAAACTATTAGCAGAAATGGTTTTTATTGCGATTTTGAATCAGATCATTTACCGAAATGGAAACCGGGAACAGAAAGACTAAGAGATACTTTTGCAATCCAATATGGCCGCCGCGTCGAAATCACAAAATTTCATGATGGGTATCGTTTAAGGGGATTTTGGTACGCTGAGTACGAATCACATGATAATTTTGCAATCCAATTTGGCCGCCGCGCTGAAATCACAAAATTTCATGATGGGTATCGTTAAAGGGGGTTTTTGGTATGCTGAGTACGAATCTCATGATAATTTTGCAATCCAATATGGCCGCCGCGCCGAAATCACAAAATTTCATGATGGGTATTGCTTAGGGGGTTTCTTGGTATGCTGAGTACGAATCACGTGATAATTTTGCAATCCAATATGGGCGCCGCGCCTAAATCACAAAATTTCATGATTGGTATCGTCTAAGGGGTTTTTTGTATGCTGAGATCGAATCACATGATAATTTTGCAAACCAATATGGCCGCCACGCCGAAATCACAAAATTTCATGATGGGTATCGTTTAAGGGGTTTTTTGGTATGCTGAGTACGATACACATGAGATTCGTACTCAGCATACCAAAAAACCCCTTAGACGATACCCATCATGAAATTTTGTGATTTCGGCGCGGCGGCCATATTGGATTGCAAAATTATCATGTGATTCGTACTCAGCATACCAAAAAACCCCCTATATGATATGCAACATGAAATTTTACAACGGTGGCGCGGTGGCCATATTGGATTGCAAAATTAACCTGAAATTCGTACTCAGCATACCAAAAAACCCCATAAACGATATCCAACATGAAATTTTACAATGGTGGCGCGGCGGCCATATTGGATTGCAAAATTAACCTGAAATTCGTACTCGTACTACTATTTTTTTCCCAAAAGCGTTTGACATCTTAGATCGTATGGCCACCTATTTATAATCCGGACCAGTGTGCGGCCGGCCAGCCGCAACAAAAAAAAGCATTGATGTTACGAGTTGGATCAAAACGTTACACATTGTATCATTACAAGGCGCGCATTGCAATGCTCGGATCACCTGCCTCACTGCTGTAACCTCGTCTTGTATCATTACAAGGTGCGCATTGCAATGCTCGGTTCACCTCCCACACTGGCTGTAATTCTCGACTCGTAACATTACATTACGCGCGAATGCTCCCGGTGAGGGAGCACCTTTAGAAAAAAAAGATGATTTGTAACATCATTTTTTTCTAAAGGTGCTTTAGCCTCAATAGCATTTTTGAAGACCTATCTATGGATACCCCACACGTATGGGTTTGATGAAAAAAAATCTTTTCGTTTCAGTTCTGAGTATGGGGACCCCCAAAATTTACTGCTTTTTTCTAGTTATATTTAAAAATCTTAATGCGGTTCACAGAATACATCTACTTACCAAGTTTCAAGTGCATAGGTCTTATAGTTTCGGAGAAAAGTGGTTGTGACATTCGGACGGACAGACAGACAGACATGACGAATCTATAAGGGTTCCGTTTTTTGCCATTTTGCTACGGAACCTTAAAAGAGGTATTTTAAGATACTCTTATTTCATTAAAATAAATCTTATTGAACTAGGCGGCTAACTCCTTCCCTGTAGTTGCGTTAGTGTGTGTGGTTTTTATATGTGTTAGTTTTGGCGTACTTTTCAAGCTCTAATGCTTTGTCTGCTACTTATTGTAAGTCTGTGGACGTGACGCAATTTTTTTTCCAACGCCGATAAAGAAGTTTCACTTCAAAAAATTCCCTATAGCATTTGACATCTTAGGTCGTATGTCGACTTATTTTAAAATCCGGACCAGTGTGCGGCCGGCCAGCCGCAAATAAAAGTGCATTGATGTTACAAGTTGTATCAAAACATTACATACTAGCGGACGTCACGCGGTTTCAACCGCGTAGTTCCCGTTTCCGTGGGAATAGGTACGGGAATAAAATATGCCTATGCCTATGTTTACCGCAAAGAGTGTAGCTTCCCAACAGTGAAAGAATTTTTCAAAGTAGTTCCGGAGCCTATTCGATGCAAACAAACAAACAAACAATCAAATCTTTCCTCTTTATAATATTAGTAAAGATTGTATCATTACAAGGCGCGCATTGTAATGCTTCGTTCTCCTCCTTCACTGATATAACCTCGTCTTTTATCATTACAAGTTGCGCATTGCAATGCTCGGTTCTCCTCCATCACCGCTGTAATGCTCGACGCTGTAATGTTACATTACACGCGAATGCTCCCGGTGAGGGACATACATCAGACAGGACAGGACAGAGGGTACATAAAAACACGATCGCAAAATCACCGGTGAATTTCACCGTAGCTCAAGATTCCGCTACGATGCAAACTACTAGCGAATAGGGCTAAAAGGCAAGTGTGCGAGCCACACTTGACGGCACCTTCAATGGGCGTCAAGTATCGTCAATTCATCCTTCAAGTAAGATCTCAATCACGTAAAGGCATGACAATAATAATTGATCGTCTCGGGGGCCTCTTAAAGGGCACCCGACACGGTCAATTGGGCATGACAAGTCTACGTGCTTGAGTCAAGTTATTGACCGTTTACCACGTAGACTTGACGCTATCATCAATAAATCTACGGTTTGATGGGAATTGAAGTAGAAAAGAGCGTATTAAAAAAAAAACGGCACTTGATGCACTTTCGATTGATGTGAACTGACGGGACTTGACAAGTTTTTATTTTTATTTTTTTTTTAACGCGGGGACTGCAGATTAGGCACTTCGCCGCCTTGTTTCGGGGGAGCAAGGCGGCTTTGTGTGGGACTCGCGGTCAACATGGTACCGTCCTACCCACTAAACCCCGCGGTGTTCCGCCTCGCCTTAACCGGGTCGCAGGATAGGCCGGTGGATAAATCACTGCGGCCCGGGAAAGGGTCGCCCCGTTACATCATCGGGACTCTCCACGGGGGGGCTTGATGGACATTATTTAGATAATAGTTTACCTATATATATTAGACGACCTGTTTGGTTCGGAGGCAAAAATACTGTCTTTTAATCAAGAGGTCGCGGCTTCGATCCAATATGGCCGCTGCGCTGTAATCACAAAATATCATGATGGGTATCGTTTAAGGGGATTTTTGGTATGCTGAGTACGAATCAGTTGATAATTCTGCAATCCAATATGGACGCCGCGCCGTCATCACAAAATTTCCTGATGAGTATCGTTTAAGGGGTTTTTTGGTATGCTGAGTACGAATAACATGATAATTTTGCAATCCAATATGGCCGCTGCGATGTATTCACATAATATCATGATGGGTATCGTTTAAGGGATTTTTTGGTATGCTGAGTACGAATCACATGATAATTTTGCAATCCAATATGGCCGCCGCGCCATTATCACAAAATTCCATGATGGGTATCGTTTAAGGGGTTTTTGGTATGCTGAGTACGAATTACGGGTTAATTTTGCAATCCAAGATGGCCGCCCCACCACCGTTGTAAATTTTCATGTTGGATATCGTTTATGGGGTTTTTTGGTATGCTGAGTACGAATTTCAGGTTAATATTGCAATCCAATATGGCCGCCGCACCACCGTTGTAAATTTTCATGTTGGATATCGTTTATGGGGTTTTTTGGTATGCTGAGTACGAATTTCAGGTTAATTTTGCAATCCAAAATGGCCGCCGTGCCACTGCTGTCAAATTTCATATTGGATATCATATAAGGGGTTTTTTGGTATGCTAAGTACGAATTTCGGGTTAATTTTGCAATCCAAAATGGCTGCCGCGCCACCATTGTAAAATTTCATGTTGGATACCGTATAAGGGGTTTTTTGGTATGCTGAGTACGAATTTTGGGTTAATTTTGCAATCCAAAAAGGCCGCCGTGCCACTGTTGTGAAATTTCATGTTGGATATCGTATAGAGGGTCTTTTGGTATGCTGAGTACGAATTTCAGGTTAATATTGCAATCCAATATGGCCGCCGCACCACCGTTGTAAAATTTCATGTTGGTTATCGTATAAGGAGGTTTTTGGTATGCTGAGTACGAATTTCAGGTAAATTTTGCAATCCAAAATGGCTGCCGCGCCACTGTTGTAAAATTTCATGTTGGATACCGTATAAGGGGTTTTTTGGTATGCTGAGTACGAATTTTGGGTTAATTTTGCAATCCAAAAAGGCCGCCCCACCACCGTTGTAAATTTTCATGTTGGATATTTTTTATGGGGTTTTTTGGTATGCTGAGTACGAATTTCAGGTTAATATTGCAATCTAATATGGCCGCCGCGCCGTAATCACAAAATTTCATGATGGGTATCGTTTATGAGCTTTTTTAGGCTGAGTACTATTTTAATGTAATAATTATAATAACACTACCATAGTCAGCAGAAATTTTTTCAACTAAAATATTTTTTTTAAATTTTATTCATAAAACAGCGAATATTTACTATAAATGTTTCAGAAAATCAAGAATAGAAGTAATAGAACCTATTATTTCAATATTCAATGGAAATACTATGGAAATTTTGGAAAAATACTACAATATTATAATGACATGACAGATGCAAATGTCAATTGAAAAATAACATGAAAATGGATACAAATAAAATGGAAAAATCATGTTGACTAGGGTCAAAAGCAGACAAAATGCACTCACACCATCCCCGGACTCGTCAGGCGGCTCCACTTCGCACCCTAAGGATACTGCTGTACCTGCCTGCGAAATGTCGAGCTCCACCAGTAGCAGTGACGAGTATTTCTCCCCACCGACGTCGCCACTACCTGTACGTCGGCAGGGGAGAGGCCGGCCGCCAGCTAGCTTGGGACCCCGAGGCCCACCGGCCTCGAATAGGGCCCCCGCTGCCGGTGGTAATGTGCACCGCATGAAGTGGACTAAAGAAATTAATGAAAACGTCATGCGGGCATATTTTGCGGCTTCAGAGCTAGGTGCTAACCTCACTGCGTACCGTGGCCGTTTACTTTCTGTATTTCAGGAACTTGAACCAGCTGTCAACGTGTCAGCACAGCGATTATCGGATCAGGTGCGGGCTATCCAGCGTTGTAATAAGCTTGATAGTCCGACACTTGAGAGGCTACTACTTCGTCGCAAGTTGTGTGTACCTCGTCACAAATTCGTACACCACCAGTTAGTACACCTGTAGTTGCTGAGGAAGTTGTTGATGAGGAGACTATATCCGTAAGTACCCAATGTGAGAATCGATTAAGGAGTGCTTTGGAAGATGCGATTGTGGAATATCGGTTTGCAAGTGCAGATTGTAGACCTCGTCTTCCTCGTATGCCCATGCATAAAAGAAATCGGGCTCTGGTGTGTGCCCTGGATTCACTATTGCACCAATATCTGGACAATAGTGAAGATCTTAGTGATACGCACTCAATCCTGTACTGTGCGGCGGTTGCAGCTTGTCGAGTAGCTAAGGTTAAATTTTACACAAATGAAACTGCTACTCGACCTAGGTCTGCAAAACCTACTTGGCAGTGTAGGATTGAGAGGCCTTATTTCCGAGGCCAGGGCACTCATCGGGAAACTTATATGTTTCAGGTCGGGTAATACCCGTCCGAAGGTGATGCGCTTTGTGAAACAAGCGTTCTTTGGGACTAACATAAGTCCTCAAAGATACGCATCATGTGTCACAGAGCGCATCGTTCTTCTGAAACAAAAGGTTTATGCATGGGCAAATCGCGTTAGACGCTACAAAGTGCGAGTAGATCGATTTAACCAGAATCGTATGTTCCAAAAAAACGAGAAGTGGGTTTACAGGAACTGGGAAACCCCATATCTTCCAGAGGTTAATGACGTAACTCACCCAGATGATGATACTACTAATGCATTTTGGAGGAACCTCTGGTCAAGACCTGTTGATCATACTGAGGGTGATTGGATGAGAGATGTTGAACGGTCATGTGAGAATATAACGGATATGGAACCAGTTTATATAGATGCAGAAGATGTTGCTTGTGCAGTTCGTTTGCTCCCGAATTGGAAATCAGCGGGACCGGACGGACTGCATAATTTCTGGTTAAAATGGTCCCGCAGCTCACATGGCCGTTTAGCATCACAATTTCAATCATCCCTAGATATGGGTTCACTACCCGATTTTATGACTACTGGTTTAACTCACTTACTCTACAAATCTGGTAGTGCTACGGATCCCAAAAATTATAAACCCATTACATGTTTACCAACTGTCTATAGTCCAATCCTGCCCGATCTGGCAATAATGTAAACATGTCATGTTTTGACAAGCGTTCTCTATGACAGATGAGTAGAAAAATATAGTATGACAAAACATTATTTTTTTTAATATCCTGAATAAGGTATTTTAAATGAAAATAAACTATCATATAGAAGTTATTTGGTGTCAAAATGATTGTAAAAACACTGTATGACTCTTGGATACTGGAATACTCAATTGCAAGTAACTATGGATTTATAGGATCAAATGTGTTTGTTTACATTTTTGCGCAAAGCTATTGAAATACAGTATATAAACTTTTAACATCCATTTTGAGAGTCAAAATTACTAAACACATAGAAAAACATTCGATAATATCAATCTCTCAAAATGGATGTAAAAGTGGGGCCCGTGGCACTAAGCAACTCTTTTTAATCGATATGACCATCAGCCAACAGGTGCGTCGTAATCGCAAAAATCTGGCAACATGTTGGATAGATTATAAAAAGGCCTTTGATTCAGTGCCACATACATGGCTTCTGAAGGTACTTGAGCTGTATAAAACTGATACAACTCTGTGTACTTTCTTGAGGGCATGTATGGGGCAGTGGAAAACAGTCCTTTGCTATCCAGGGTGTCGTCGGTTTTGCAATAATGGTGCACCAATTAGTATCAAGCGGGGAATATTTCAAGGGGACAGTCTGAGTCCGTTGTGGTTTTGTCTAGCTCTAAATCCTCTCAGTATCCTGACAAAATTTATGCAGGTGGGGAATGAGAGACCCGGGTTTAACCGCATGTGACTGCGGAGCCCCAGTGCAGTCCATGTTGCATTTGCTTTCATGCCTCCTATGTCCTACCTCCTGCACGAAGAGCGATCTTAACGAGGCCACTGACAGTGCGGTAAAGATGGCAACGTTTTATGCCCAAACTATCTGAGAAGTCAAAAAAAAAAAAAAGTGAATCATTGACACGATAGTAGTAGTACTATGCTAGAGAGTTCAGGGTTAGGCTATCGGTTGCGCAAAGATGGTGGGGTTATATCGCACCTCCTTTACATGGATGACCTCAAATTATTTGCCCACACTAAATTGCAACTGATGGATTTACTGGGAGTAACAGAAACTTTCAGTAGAGCCATCAGGATGGAATTTGGGGTGGACAAGTGTGCAGTCATGCATGTTAAAAGAGGTGTGATAGTGGAATCTGATGGGGTAGAACTTTCAGATTCCACCAAGCTAAACTGTCTTTCTGCAACCGAAACTTACAAATATCTGGGTATATCACAAGCATTAGGAATTTCTGATACTGGCATGAAAGAGACATTACAGGAGCGTTTCTTTGGCCGCCTGAAAAAAGTAATAAAAAGACTTTTGTCAGGCGGTAACAAGCTGCACGCCTTTAATGGGTGGGTCATGCCAGTCCTAATGTACTCTTTTGGTATACTCAGATGGACTCAGACTGAACTCAATAAAATTGATAGAAGAGTAAGAACACTGTTGACTGCATTCCGGATGCATCATCCCCGATCATCTGTAATGAGGTACAACCTCATGACAGATGATCGGGGAAATGTGGGGGTCGAGGCTTTTTAAATGCTAAGACCCTCCATAACCGCGAGGTATACAATCTTAGGGAATTCTTTCTGAAAACAGACACCAATATGCACCGTAATGTGGTCGCAGTGGACACGGGACTCACCCCGCTTGCTATGGGCAGAGAGAACTGGCGCAAACTGTAGTACTTAGTACTGAAGATCGCAAAGAGGTATGGAAAAGCAAGCAGCTACATGGACGTTTTTATCGGGCCTTAAATGGACCTGACATTGATTTAAAAGCGTCCGTATCTTGGCTACAGTTCGGTAATCTTTTCGGAGAAACCGAAGGTTTTGTCTTTGCCATAATGGACGAAGTTGTTATGACGAAGAACTACCGGAAACATATTCTGAAGGATGGTACAATTGACATCTGTCGGGCATGTCATTGTCCCGGAGAATCACTTAGTGCGAGGCAGCATTTGCGTTTTTCCGCGGCGGTTTCTAACCTCAAAATGTCATCAAACTGTCAAAATCAATGAAATCAAGTCAATGTTTTGATATTTTGAGGTTAGAAACCGCCGCGATAACCGCAAGTGCGGCCTCGCCCTTAGACATATAGTTTCTGGTTGTTCTCGTCTTGCCAATGGAGAATATTTGCACAGACATAACCAAGTGGCCAAGATTATACATCAGCAGCTGATATAGTGGCGATAGATCGATTGGAACGCCTCGCAATAATTATCGATATCAGCATTCCTCATGATGACAACCTCTTTAAAGCAGAAAAGGAAAAAGAAATGAAATATTTGGATTTGGCTCATGAATTTGTTGACATGTGGCATGTTGATTCGGCAATTATTGTTCCAATTATCGTTTCGGTCCACGGTTTGATGGCAAAGAGCCTCGATAACCATCTGAAGAGGCTCTCGTTAGACGGCTGGTTCAAGGGCCTGATACAGAAGGCAGTACTTCTTGACACGGCACGCATTTTGAGGAGGTTCTTGTCTCTGAAGCCCTAACCACCGGTAGCTTGGTCCCTGCACCCGATGCCGGTGGGACACTATTTTTTTATATTTTTAAATAGATTTTTATTTTTGTAAGCATTATTTATTTAAAAATGTAAGACAATATGTTAAGAATAAAAAATAAATGGAATAATAATAATAAATCTTTATTTTCAAGCAATATTAGAGACAGTTACAGATATTTTTAACTTACTCTACGGCTCATAGATACATACCTTAGGCAGCGCGATTGTGGCGCCTCTGGTGTTGCGAACCGCCATAGGCTGCCTTGACCACCGGTACATCTGGGGGGGGGGGGCTGTATGTTTGTCTGCCACTCTAGTGGTATTAAAAAAAAACCTTAATACTAAAAATACATATACATATAACTTAACCTAATTGACACGCACTGACGTCAACGTGTCGCGGGGCGGGGTTTCCCGTGTCAGCAGACGTCCTCTGAAGCGCCGATACTTCACCCCTCTCGGCCAGAAGTCAGCAGCCATGAAGGTGGTGATGCGGTCTGTAGTAGGAAAGTTTAATGTAATAGACCTTAATTTTACAATAAGGACCTTTTGTCATAGTATTTTCGCATTGCTAGTTTAGAAAGCCTAAACTTAATAAGCAAATTATTAAAATTTACTAGTTAGGCGAAAATTGTACTCAGCATTTCAAAAAATCCCTTTAACGATACTCATGATGAAATGTTGTGATTACGGCGCGGCAGCCATATTGGATTGCAAAATTAACCTGAAATTCGTACTCAGCATTCCAAAAAACCTCTTATACGATATCCAACATGAAATTTTACAACAGTGGCAAGGCGGCCATTTTGGATTGCAAAATTAACCTGAAATTCGTACTCAGCATTCCAAAAAACCTCTTATACGATATCCAACATGAAATTTTACAACAGTGGCAAGGCGGCCATTTTGTATTGCAAAATTAACCCAAAATTCGTACTCAGCATACCAAAAAACCCTTTATACGATATCCAACATGAAATTTTACAACAGTGGCAAGGCGGCCATTTTGGATTGCAAAATAACCCAAAATTCGTACTCAGCATACCAAAAAACCCCTTATACGATATCCAACATGAAATTTTACAGCAGTGGCACGGTGGCCATTTTGGATTGCAAAATTAACCCGAAATTCGTACTCAGCATACCAAAAAACCCCTTATACGATATCCAACATGAAATTTTACAACAGTGGCAAGGCGGCCATTTTGGATTGCAAAATAACCCAAAATTCGTACTCAGCATACCAAAAAACCCCTTATACGATATCCAATATGAATTTTTACAACAGTGGCACGGCGGCCATTTTGGATTGCAAAATTAACCTGAAATTCGTACTCAGCATACCAAAAAACCCCTTACACGATATCCAACATGAATTTTCACAACAGTGGCACGGCGGCCATTTTGGATTGCAAAATTAACCCAAAATTCGTACTCAGCATACCAAAACACCCCTTATACGGTATCCAATATGAAATTTTACAACGTGTTGTGGCGGCCATCTTGGATTGCAAAATTAACCCAAAATTCGTACTCAGCATACCAAAAAGCCTCAGAAAAATATCCAACATGACATTATATCTGCTAAGTCACTAGGTCACGTGGCTCATTTGTTCAAAGTTAGAAATAAAACAAAAATGACAACGTCAATCGGATTGTATACTTTAAACGTTTTAGATAGGGGCCGTCGGGTTACACTGGCTCACGGCTTCTACCTATCCAAAAAAAAATTGCGTGTACTTTGTGTACACACGTAAGAAGTGAAACTTCTTCATAAACTTAATTTTCACCTCACCTTAAATTAAGTCAAAAAGTACAAAAGTCCAAAAGGCCAAAAGTCCAAAAGTCCAAAAGTCCCAAAGTCCCAAAGTCCCAAGGTCTCAAGGTCCCAAAGTCCCAAAGTCCCAAAGTCCCAAAGTCCCAAAGTCCCAAAGTCCCAAAGGCCAAAAGTCCAAAAGTCTCAAAGTCCCAAAGTCCCAAAGTCCCAAAGTCCCAAAGTCCCAAACTCCCAAACTCCCAAACTCCCAAACTCCCAAACTCCCAAAGTCCCAAAGTCCCAAAGTTCCAAAGTCCCAAAGTCCCAAAGTCCCAAAGTCCCAAAGTCCCAAAGTCCCAAAGTTCCAAAGTCCCAAAGTCCCAAAGGCCAAAAGTCCAAAAGTCCCAAAGTCCCAAAGTCCCAAAGTCCCAAAGTCCCAAACTCCCAAAGTCCCAAAGTCCCAAAGTCCCAAAGTCCCAAAGTCCCAAAGTCCCAAAGTCTAAAAGTCTAATAGTCCAAAAGTTCAAAAGTCCAAAAGTCCAAAAGTCCAAAAGTCCAAAAGTCTAAAAGTCCAAAAGTCCAAAGGTCCAAAAGTCCAAAAGTCCAAAAGTCCAAAAGTCCAAAAGTCCAAAAGTCCAAAAGTCCCAAAGACCCAAAGTACCAAGGTCCCATCCAAAAGGCCAAAAGTCCAAAAGTCCAAAAGTCCAAAAGTCCAAAAGTCCCAAAGTCCCAAAGTCCCAAAGTTCCAAAGTCCCAAAGACCCAAAGTACCAAGGTCCCATCCAAAAGTCCAAAAGTTCAAAAGTTCAAAAGTCCCAAAGTCTCAAAGTTCCAAAGTCCCAAAGACCCAAAGTACCAATGTCCCATCCAAAAGTCCAAAAGTCCAAAAGCCCAAAAGTCCAAAAGTCCAATAAAAATATGCCTATGCCTATGTTTACCGCAAAGAGTGTAGCTTCCCAACAGTGAAAGAATTTTTCAAAGTAGTTCCGGAGCCTATTCGGTGCAAACAAACAAACAAACAATCAAGTCTTTCCTCTTTATAATACTAGTAAAGATTGTATCATTACAAGGCGCGCATTGTAATGCTTCGTTCTCCTCCTTCACTGATAGAACCTCGTCTTTTATCATTACAAGTTGCGCATTGCAATGCTCGGTTCTCCTCCATCACCGCTGTAATGCTCGACGCTGTAATGTTACATTACACGCGAATGCTCCGGTGAGGGACATACATCAGACAGGACAGGACAGAGGGTACATAAAAACACGATGCTCCGGAGATCTCTGGGGAATCACCGGAGTTCGCAAAATCACCGGTGAATTTCACCGTAGCTCAAGATTCCGCTCCGATGCAAACTACTAGCGAATAGGGCCAAAAGGCAAGTGTGCGAGCCACACTTGACGGCACCTTCAATGGGCGTCAAGTATCGTCAATTCATCCTTCAAGTGAGATCTCAATCACGTAAAGGCAAGGCAAGGCATGACAATAAAAATTGATCGTCTCGGGGGCCTCTTACTCTATGATTCAGTCTCTTGTCTACTTCAACTTCCACTGACTACCTACCTACTCTACTCCAATGTCTCCAATCAGCTGGTAAAATTGAATGAGCAAATCAGCAAACCGCCCGCCTGTTTGTGTGTTTACGCTACCGTTGTTTGAATTAGTCATCTTTTGTGTATTGTTTGAATAATATTTGCTTATCTTTATAAGTTAATTAAAGCAGGGTGGTTTTTGACATTATTCATAAGTGTTTAAAGGGAGTAAAAGTTATTGGATTATATTTTTCTGACCTTCAGAGACTTCTTCGAACTTAACCCTAATGTCGCCATTTTGACCATACGAATTGGGTTTATAATTTTTATTACGTTTGGCTGAAACTCTACATAATAAATTAATTAATAATTCTTTAGTGAGATGCGTAAATGGATGTTCTATTGCGAAGAATAAGAAGAAGATGTCTCAGACGAATAGTACTGTAAATATTCTTATTCATGACGCCAATGGTTAGTAGCTAACTTTCTTGAAGTATTTTTAAAGTTATTATTGTTATTTCACCCTTTCACAGCTAATTCAAGATCTGTGTTGAGGCGTCTTATTGTACTTATTTTTCTAAAGTGCAACGATTGCATTTCTTACAATCTACAGATCTAATGATAACCCTCTAATATTTTAGGACATCCTCAAATGGTGAAAGTAGTTCAAAACACCAATAACCAGTCTATTGCTCAAATCAAAATTAAACCAAATCCAGTGAAATTAATTAAATTGCCACCCACTACTGAGACAAATACTAAGGTACTTCAATATCTATATATTTATATTGACTGAAAACTATGTATGGGGAAATGCAGTTGGTATTTTGTCCTGTTTTAATTCCAGTTTATTCAGAAGTTATAATTTGAATAAGGGATACTGATGATATGAATATGTAACTATTAAAATCATGTATTTTGAATAGCTAGCAATTCTATACTGCACTGAATATTTTTAATGAGTTAAAGTTTAAACAATTAAAATTTTATTTAGATTAGTGAATTTCATACTATAAATTACTAGATGAAATTCATAACACTAAATAAATACTTCATTGTGTACCTACTTGTTATCAGCAGAGTACCCAATTCAAAATAGTCCTTGCTTTTAAAGTACATTAATACTTTTTTGTGATTTAGTTTGACAATTTTTTGTACATAACAACTCTCAACACAAGTTAAAGTAATTAGTTTCGTATGATTTCAGACACCTGTGTACAGAACATTGAAGTTGACTGGTGTTAAATGCGATTCAAGTAAGATTACTATACCCAAGCTTAAAATATACTTTTTTTAAAGTTTGCCCAAATCACAATGTAATTTTTATTTCAGAATTGTTGCAAGTTCCTGTTGAGAATCTAGGGAACTTACAAAACATTAAGATTGAGCCAATTGAAGTTGGAGAGAATCAGGTATGTCTGCTGCTATATTATAATTATGTCAATGTCTTGCTTAAAATCAGAATTTATAGCACTCATAGAAGGCATTATGTGAGCTATGCATTAGAGCCATACAGTGACATGTTTATGTCTACTAAAGACCATTATAACTGCTACCATTATAATTTACAGGTGAATAAAGATAATTTTTCTGAATTAAAATATATCCATCCAGTAGCCGAACTAGTTACTCTACCTACAAAGTCTGAGAATCAAGGTACAACTACTAGATTTCGCAATAGCTTGTCAATCATGTCTCATGCATCCAGGAGGAGACATGACTCAGACAATGATCCACCAGCTGAATAGTAAGTAAAGTCTTTATTTATATTCTGTTTATTAACATAGCATAGTCCTTGCCACTTTCCTTGGTGTTTCTGATCAAAAGCTGACTGTAGTCACATTATAGTGAATGAGATAGAACTATTTTACCTATTCACTTTTGCTATAAACCAAATGTAGCTGTATTTCTTATATTATGTGGTGTAACATAGCTATTTAAATCCTTGTTTATAAACCTCTAGTTATCAGTACTTTTTCTATACAGCAATTTGACATTGTAGCTTTGAGGAAAATCTTACCATTTCAGTTTGATTGAAGGTTTTTAAGACAAACAATTTGACAGTATAATAAAATTTGATTTGATAAGATTTTCAATGCAATTTGGCATACTATTCAATTGCAACGCTCTTCATCTCATACAAAGCTGCAACATTTCTGTTGCTTACATGTACATAAGTTTTTTTTTTTTTTTTTGTTGACGCGGGGAACGCATTTACGCGCCTTCATCCCAGCTGCGGGGGCAGCTGGGATGGTGTGTGGGACTCCCGGCCCGGTCCGGAATGGACCGTCCTACCCACTAAACTCCGCGGTGTTCCTCCTCACCCTTTAGCCGGGCCGAGGGATATCAAAAGATTATTCACGTCGACCCGGCTAGGGGCGCCTCGTTTATTCGGGGCTCTCCTCGGGGAGCCAGATGGGCGGCTCCCCAAAGCTCCCTAAGGAGCTGAAGTCCACGCCTGCACCGCTCTCGAGCGCCCCTCTGTAATAGAGGAGACAGAGAGCGGCTGGCGCAGGCGTGCGCTAATGGGCACCCCTGGAACACGGAAAAGGTGCCCACCGCCATGTGACCGTTGGTGGGCGGGGTCCCCCGACCTTACGCCCACGGTCAAGAAACAATCGGGGGCGCGCAGTAACTCCTCACCGCGGCGCCCCCGAACTGCACGGCAGAGCGGGAGCATTATCGGTTACTCCCGCTCCCCCGCACAGTGCACCTCCCGCTTTGCCGCCATCACCTCGTCAACTGGCGAGGTGACAGCGGCCCAGCACTGTTGCCGCCGGTCGCGCCGTTATTCACGGCCGGCAGCCCGAACTGCATGGCAGGGCGGGAGCATCTACCCAAACTCCCGCCCCCCACGCAGTGCCTGTCCCACTTTGCCGCCATCGTCTCGCCAGCAAAGGAGGCGAAGCGACGGCGACCCATCATTGCTGCTGCCGGCCGTGAATAACGGCACGGCCGGCAGCAACACGCACCACCGAGCAACCCACAGGTGGGTTACTCCCGCCTCGGCCGGAATTAGCCAGAGTAGCACAACTCCCCCACAGAGGAAGGGGAGTGGTCGCTACTCCGTTGCCCAGGATGCACCACGAGGAGGATCCGACCCATTGGGGTCCTTAAGATGTTAGTAGGACCCCGCATCCCTACATGTACATAAGTAACACAGCTGTCTTTCTGATTTTGTAAGATTTTCATTTCATTCTTGAATCTGCAATCATATCAGTTCTATATTATAGGTGTGTTTCTATTAAATGCTACCACTTTGAGGGGGCAGAATTCAACTTCTTTGGTCTAAGTTTTGTAAGCGTTTCTTCTTTAATACCGGGTGTCCCAAGTGGCAGATTTCAAACTTTGAAAGTAGGTATGTAGAAAATAAAGTATGTTACAGATAAATTAATCAATCAAATGAACCTATGGTGATCCACTCCTAGACATAGGCCTCTTCCAATTTACGCTACAACACACGGTCCTGTTCCTTTCGCATCCAGTCCCAACCTTCGACCTTTTCCAGATCGTCAGTCCATCTGGCGAGTGGACTCCCTACCCTATGTTTGCCAAGTCGAGGTCTACACTCCAGAACTTGCTTGCTCCATCTGCCGCCGGTTGTTCTGCTTATGTGGCCTGTCCACCGCTTTTTTAATTTAACCCACAGTTTATTAATAAGAATTGCAGATTTCATTTTTTTTAAACCACGGTGTCCAAATGGCGGCCTTTGAGTCTCACACACTCTTCGAGTCTAGCACGCATATTGTCAAAAAACGCGTTTACAAAGCGACTTACGGACTGAATTTCGACAGTACAATACTTCGACATGTAGCGAACTTCGAAAACACCTAGATCGACAAGTCATTACTTCGACAGACATTTGTTAGACAACACACACCTTCGAATTACCACTACTTCGACAGACGATTATTCGACAGACAATACTTAGACAAGACACATCTTCGAATGACCACTACTTCGACAGATTTTTTTTAACATTCTCTCAAAATAATAATGCTCTGAAATGTAATAAGCCCCACCTAATTAAATACGAGTATGTACCTAATCAATGATTGTAACTGTTTTTTTTTATTATTTCGAGCCTGACCCGAAAATCTGACCAGGCTAGGTAAGAAACTTGCCTCGATGGCAAAAGCGCGGTGCTCTCCACTCAATTGTTTGACTGTTTCATGGCTACTGAAACTCGTTCTGGTTGTCTCTTGGTTTATTAGACTAATTACAGTGCCATAATAGGCCAATTACAATGGTTTTTTTATTTGAACATAGGTATTTTGGCAGCGATGCTCAGTTCAACATACAGATAGATATAGTCAAAGTAACTAAGTATCGCGACTTTTTACGAAAGAGACAATCGGCGAAAGAGATATACTTATTCGGAACAGTAGACATTTTGCGATAAAGACAATCTGCGAATAAGCCCTATATGACTTACTCTCAAAGTTGTAGAAAGCTTCTGTAGTCTTCAATAAATCTTAATTTCTTTTTTTGGTCCGCCATCTTGGTGTTTAACGTTTTGAGGCACAGAAATCCACTCGGAATAATCTGATTGAATTTTAAGTATTAAAATTGTCAATTATAACTAGTTAATTAACATCTTTTCATTGATTTCAGTACCACCAAAAGACGTAAGCACGCTGATAAAGTTGGCAAAGGGTTGAGGCACTTCTCTATGAAAGTATGTGAAAAAGTGAGAAATAAAGGATTTACTTCATATAATGAAGTGGCTGATGAGTTGGTGTTGGAATTTGCAGCTGGTATGCATGGTTCATCAGATAGCCAGGTAATTGCACATAATAGTAGAACTGCCTGGCAGTATACTAGAAATAGAACAAATATTTTGCATGTTGGCGACATTGTCAAAAACGTGACGTGTTGCCATGTAAACAGCATTGTGGCGCGCCTCCATTTATTTATTTACTAGCTGTTGCCCACGACTACGTCCGCGTAAAATCATTACTTACCCTCCTTTTGCGTAGTCAGTTAAAAAGTAGCCTATGCCCTTTCCTTGGACTCGAACTATCTCTATACCAAATTTGATCAAATTCGTTTCAGCGGTTTAGGCGTGAAAACTAACAGACAGACAGAATTACTTTCGCATCCATACTTCCATACTGTTTGTTTGAACGCTAGGATCTCAGGAATACTGGTTGGATTTCGAAAATTCTTTTTCCCTCGCAACTTCGTTTACGTCACATAAAGTGTACGAAAGCAGGGGACTTGTTCATCAGACTTATCAAGCAGCGTGTGAAACGGCCCTGTTTTCTTAATCATAAAAAAGCTTAAAGATTAAGTCTGTTCTAAAACAATTCAGTCCTCGCCTTCGACCTAACCTAACACGCCAGTTTAGAATATACCCTCAAATTCAAAGAAACCGTTGAATTCTAGGTTTTGCGAAAGTTGAGATGTCTCTAATTCCTGAACTACAAAACCCTCAAAATTGAAACTTGTGCGAAACAATCCTTATAGTACTCCCTTTAAAACACTAAAAAAAATTTTGGATTCGGACCACGCATTACTAAGTTACAACTAAAAAACTATTTTGTCTTTCATCCCCTCTCCCAAAGGAACCGCTGAAAATATCGGGATGAAAAGTATCCTAGAACCTTCCTCGGCTTATAAGCTCTGATTGTTCCAAGTTTCAATCAAATCGATTCAGAAGTTTCGGCGTGATACTTATTCGGGATACAGACAGACAGACATGAAAAATTTAAATTACATTTTCGGCTTCTGTGTCGATTAGAGATCACCCTACAATTAAAATTTTCACAATATCTTCCATGTACAGACTCTCGACCCTCAACAGTTTTATTATAAGCATAGATGGCTATAGGCTATATAACATCACGCTAAGACGAATAGGGGCGGAACAGCAATCAAGAATGTTTCGAAAACGGGGAATATTTTTTACCGTCTGAGAGCTTCCGAGGCGTACGCTGCGTAATTGGTTAGTTACGTAAAAATGGTGTTTTACAAAATTGATTCTTTTAAAAAGTTCTAAAAAAAAGCCTGAGACTGCATAATATCTTTTAAGTTTCGCTCACAATAACCTAATTTGTGTATCTCTGAAGGATCGCTCACAATAATTTATTAAGCTGAAGAGTTTGTTTGTGTTAGGATCTCAGAAACTACTGATTCCATTTCAAAAATTATTATACAGTTTAATGGTCCATTTATTGAGGATGGCTAATGGTGATATAACATCACGCTAAGACGAATAGGAGCTGAGCAGCAAGCCGCGACGAGAGTAAATGCGACGCGAAACATTAAATTACCTATACATACATACATATGGTCACGCCTTCATCCCCGAAGGGGTAGGCAGAGGCATATTATATGCCCACATTTCACCTTTGTATAATTTGTCCCACGTAATAGGTGGTGAGCCGTATTGCCTACCTTATTGCATAAATTACCTACTTTAGATATTTATACCACACTTCTCTCTTTCTCTCTCATGTGCCGCAAACGAAGATGTGCGGGTCAGCTCTAATGAATCTAAGCGAGGTGACGGGAGTAAATGCGACGTAATATATTACTCAAAATATAAATACCATTCCTCTCTCTTTCTCACTCTCATGTGACGCAAACGAAGTTGTGCGGGTCAGCTAGTTTATAATATAAGTAGGAATTTAAACTTTATGCACACATTTTAGATTATTGGTTTTTCAAAAATCTAATGATGAGGTTTTAAGTTTTATCAAAATCGGGCTCGTGACTCCTTTGAGCATTTTTAGCTATTTCTTATAATTTCGAATTTGGCCATCCAAGCCCTTTTCAAAAATTCACCCTGCATATTATCACGCTACTTATCCTAGCGGCTAAGCAGAGAGCAATCAAATTGGCATTATAACATAATTTTCACGCGTACGAAGTCGCGAGCAACAGCTAGTACCTAAATAAGTGTAGCTAGACCCAAACCAAACAAACACATAATCACAATAACCCATAATACTATAATTATTATGAAACTCCATATTTTCTACTTGCCAAGCTGTATTTGTAGTAGCACCCTTGCAATCCCTGATTGGGGATCCTGTGGTTTCCTTCCAATGGCTTACACGGGGCTCCCAACCGTAGGCTGTTGGCATTACACGTGAGGGTTTTGTAGTCGTTAGGAGTCCGGCATAACATCCATGAGGATTTACTCATCCTCACGTAAAACAAAAAAATCCCATATTGGGGCAGGTCTTGAGATTTCTTTAACAATAAATTTATTATTATTTAAATATGTTTCAGCAATATGATCAGAAGAATATACGAAGAAGGGTTTACGACGCCTTAAACGTTCTAATGGCCATGAATATAATTTCTAAAGAGAAAAAGGAAATCAGGTGGCTGGGTCTACCCACAAATAGTGTACAAGAATGTACAGCTTTAGAAAAGGAGAAGCAATTAAAACTAGAGCAGATACAAAAAAAGACTCAACAGTTACAAGAACTGATATTACAGGTAAAATAAACTATTTATTGCTTTAAATAAAAAAAAATGGATTTTTATAAAACTAGACCGAGAAGAAATCTTTATGAAATTTACTCATACTTTTGTCAAGTTTGATTTTAAAATGCCTATAAAAATTCTTTACATCTAGAAAAGATAAATTCACGTCACTGCCAGGCAGCCTTATCATTTTTGCCCTTCATGGTCAACTGAGCCCACATCCCATTGAGCCCGCGGGCTCAGTTGACCACATTCGCTTTTTTTTGGGAGTAACTCAGCCCACTAACCAGCCAACTTGCCCTGCGGGCTCAGTTAACCACTTGCTACGACTATGGGTCTACTCAGCCTGTGGGCTCAGTCAACCACTTGGCACGTCTAAGGGTTTACCCAGCACACTGACAAAATAAAATATCCATTTAAACTGCCGAATCTATCTGTCATTGAATTATTGCTCTTTTTTGCATAAATTAAAACATTTAAACAAACAGCGAATGGTTTTCTATTTGAAATTTTTTAAATAAAAATAATTAGGATTGATGCAATGGCATACTGCGATCCATTCCATCTAATTATGACTATTATATAATTTTTAATTATTGAAAGAATCTTATAGTAATTCCCTAAATCTGCCAATTTGCCTATTGTGTCCGCGAACTGGATGTGGGCTGGGTAAACCCTTAGCCGTGCCAAGTGGTTAACTGAACCCACGGGCTGAGTAGACCCATAGTCGTAGCAAGTGGTTAACTGAGCCCGCAGGGCAAGTTAGCTGGTTAGTGGGCTGAGTTACTCCCAAAAAAAAGCGAACATGGTCAACTGAGCCCGCGGGCTAAATGGGATGTGGGCTCAGTTGACCATGAAAGGCATTTTTGATATTGGTAAGTGTCTAGCATTCGTGTTTTAAAGTTTTCTGAACCTAGTTTCGAAAAATAAGAGGCTGGTTATGATATTTGAAAAAGCGCAACTCTCATTGTCATATATTCAAACTTTACATATTTCATGATAAAAATATTCACACTTTTTTCAGCATATTTCTTTTAAGAGTTTGATCGAAAGAAATAAGGAGGCGGAAAGTAAAGGAGTAAAACCTTCACCATCATCAGCAATCCATTTGCCCTTTATTGTTGTGAATACTAGTGATAAAGCTTTAATTGACTGCAGTATTTCTAATGATAAGTAAGTTGAAACTTTTAAGGTATGAGTCCGAACTCGACCGCAAGCAGCATTGCTGTCGCGGAGGCAAGGCGACAGTACTGAGTGCAGTTGAGACGCTGCTGCCGAGTTCGGAATGTATTCTAATACAAATTTATACAGAATGTATGGGGACCAGTGGTGCGGTTGTGGCATTGAAGCGACCGCAGTGCTGCTTGCGGTCGAGTTCGGACTCATACCTTTAAGATGCACAACAATAATGATGTCTGAATATCTCAATTAATTATAACTAACTAATGTACTCAATGTTTATTTCAGGACAGAATACATGTTCAACTTTAATAAAAGATTTCAAATCCATGATGACATTGACATATTAAAAAGAATGGGACTTTTATTTGGTAAGTATAATTTTACTTTTTATTACTTTTTTATACATAGCAGTTATGGCGGATTCAAGAGCTTTTTGGGGACAGCAATATAACGAGACCAACTGTTAGGTGTGATACACCCAGCGCGTGTTTGTATGTAACTGGCAGTCCTACTTAGTGAATGTTCTATAGAGTTACAGACTAACACTTAAAAACTAATTATCGTTTTGGGGTCACATACACTCTGACTAGTGACGTTACTACCGCTTTACGTAAATTGGTTCAGACAGCTGTTCTAAAGTGTTCAGCCTACGTGGGCCTGCTTCTGCTGCTAGAGCGACAGATCCCGAATATTTGCTACACTCTTGATGATCATTCTGAAATCTTCGGCAGCTAGTCCGCCTATTGCGGTTCGGAAAAGTGGAAATCGACTTCCTTTTTATGTCTTCTGACATTTCTACGCAAATCATCTCAAAAAACAAAGCAGTGAAATTCCAAGTACTTTCCTGCCGAGTAGCTTTGGTCACGATACGCCGAAGTTTTCTTGTTCAATACGTACCGCACCAGCAGCTGTAAGAAGAATGTCGTGGCACCTCTGCCTGCTTCCAATCCTCAATGATGCTATTGCCCTCACCTTTCTCCTCTTTACGTTACACGTACAGTACTGCAAGAGACGCTTCCAGGGGTCCCGGCACTCGTGACTTTAGGCAGCCACGCAATATCCCTTACGACAATGCATTCGGAGCATTGAAATATTTCTGGCCATTGTACTGACCATCACTCATCTCAAAACAATGAATCGATCTATACCAGCAAAGAGTCTTCTGCAAGAATCGCCGTGACCACTATCTCTATACAAACAGGGGCGAGTAAGTACTTCATCGAGTATTCGATGTCGATGCGTAGCAGTAGATGACTTATGCGAACTTTTGTTACTTTTATAAAAAAAATCTATACGAAATACCTACCTTTCTTAATTTATTCAATGACGTATGTGAAGTTTTGACAACGTAACAAGATGTACTACCCGGCGTAAATATCTGCAAACCTGGCTTCCACGCACCTCGTACGGGATAGGCGAAAACGCGCCTATCCCGTATAACCCGCGCGCGATTGAAATATACTTGTAATCGGCCATTTTCCATGACTTTGACAAGGTTCGGCACATTCTCGGTGCGCTCGAATTATACCGTACAGTTAGCATGACGTCATTATGACAGGTTCGCAGATATTTCCGCTGGGTTGATGCAGCACTGAAGGATTTGGCAGAGGTTGCATTCTGCGGCAGGGAAACCGGTTCGCAAGGCGACGAGGGCAGTGCAAACTGTGCCATTTTGCATCGCCCTTTGCCCGCCTGTTTGCATCGTTGAGTTCCGTCCGCGTGCCCGCACTGTCAGATCGCTGTCTATACAAAACGTATCGTATTTTCAAGTCGACCGGACCGCAGAACGCAGCCTCTGTGGCAAATCGAATTATAATGATCAAATAACAAATGTGGCATATATAATATGTTGCTTCTTTATGTAAAGAAAAGTTTGTCTACCAGATTCAAGTAAGCAAAATCGCAAGCATGAAACATCTATAATTATGTTTTCTCTTTTTACAGGCCTCGATAAAGGCGAGTGTTCAGAAGAGGACATTGAAAGGGCGAAAAATATGGTACCCAAGTCGTTAAAACCGTATGTGGAACGTAAGTATTCAAAATTCTACTAGAACAAGTGATTAGGAATATTCGAGAGGTTAATGTTCGGTATAGATCTCTATAAGGGGCCGTCAACAGGGCGCGGCGGTGGTTTACTGCGGCGCAAACACTGCTACTTTAAAGTTTAACTGCGGCCGCACATTTAGTACTGCTGTTACCTTAGGCTGGGGCACCAGAATATCATTTTCGTCCATTCGACTCGGTGCAAAGGCGACCCATTAAAGATGTTGACGACTTAAGGCGCTTTTTGTGTCATGCGTTTTCGGGCGCATGCTGGCCGGGCCCGCATCACCGTCCCTTCTCAACCGCGTTCCGCGTGCTTGAGGCGGGCATGATAATAAAAACATGGCCACCCGGCCCGCATGCGCGCGAAAACACTCATGCCACTAAAAGAGCCCTTACTGCTGATGTGGAACTGATAGGTTTGCAGAATGAAACACGCACTCTCAGTGAAACGTAGTTTATTACTGGCGAACGAAAGGACTGCAAGTCCTGCGCCGGTCGCTCGTATGACGAAGTGGGCGTGTCGCGCATGCGCGCCACGCGTCCTTGTTACTACGCACAGCTAGGTAGGTACAAATACATCATTCCTCCACACTATTTTCGAACCTGTTAACAATTAATAATAATAATGTACGATGAGTACTAAAAATACTTTTTATAGTCGACTGCGGTTCTTGGACGCCTTGAGCGTGAGGGTGTGGCCGATGGTGCTGGTGTTACGTCTACTGTAGACTCCACCGTTTTTGCGGGTTCATTACCCTCAGGCTCTGCTGTCGACACTGACATGGGCGGTATTGCCATGCTATCCACGACCACCCCCTCACTCCCAGTTGCCTCACAATCGCTCCATACATCCTCCTCATTGTCATCAGAATCTATCCCTACCGGCAACTCACTACAAGTGCTCACCTCGGAAGAAGTATCGGGTGGTTGAAGCCCCCTAGGGCCTAAAGGCTGGCTGTTACCAGTATATTTAAAGATTTGGTCAACATGTCTGATACATAAGATCCTCAAATCTTTAATAAAAATGTTGTACATCCTGTTACCTATTTTATTCCTTACTACACCTAATTTCCATGTCTCCTGCCGTGCGCCGTACCAGCGGGTCCAAACGACATCACCGATTGCATACTGTCTTTTTCCGTGTACTGCCGATGATTCTATAGGTGTCTTGGTAGGTATAATTAAATCCAGACGGGATCTCAGCTTCCTACCAAACATCATTTCGGCCGGCGTTTCCCCGGTGGTACAGTGCGCGGTGTTACGATAATTAAACAAATAGCCTAACAACAGTTCGTTGATTTGGTACAGTGGTAAGTTGTCCTGTAAGATACATTTTAACATTTTTTTACATGTCCTAACGGAGTTTTCAGCTAAGCCATTACTACATGGGTGATAAATGGGGGATGTCATATATTTAATACCGTTAGCCAAACAGAAAGTCTTAAATTCGGCAGAATTGATTTTTGGATCATTATCGGACACCAATACATTCGGTATACCAAAGGTGGAAAATATACCCTTTAATTTCGTTATTAAGGCTTTTGTGGAAACTCCGTCATTCATGTGTAGACATTCCAGCCACTTACTATATGAGTCAATAACAACGAGATACATCCTCTGCCCGATGGTCATATAATCAATATGTACGCGCTGCCAGGCCTCCGCGGCAGCGGGCCACGGCGCGGGAACGGCGCGTGGAGGCGCGGGGCGCGCGTTAGCGCATGTCGCGCACGATCCTATCCACCGCTCGATATCCCCGTCTATGCCAGGCCACCACATTCTACTTCGTGCATTACTTTTAGTTTTAGTAATACCTAAATGAGTATCGTGCAATTCGCGTAGCATACAGTTCCTGAGGGTCAGCGGAATAACTATTCTGTGTCCTCTAAAAAGGCATCCATTTTCGTATTGTAAGTCTGACTTACACTGAAAATAGGGTAAAATATTATTGCAAGCAATTTTTCGCGGCCAGCCCTTCACCATGTATCTTGCAACTGTTTGAATCACCGTATCCTTTTTCGTCGCCTGCGCTACGTCACGTATCGTAGCTGCGGGCGATGATTCATCTAAAAACTTAAGCGTATATTCACTGTCTATTTTGCTATCGATTTCGTCCGACCTGTTTGTGCATTTTAGAGGCGCCCGCGAAAAATAATCTGCTACTATGTTATTATGACCTGACACGTAATGAACCTCATAATTATAAGCCGATAATATAAGCGCATACCTCTGAAGTCTTAAAGCTGTTGTTATAGGTATGCCGGATTTATTTCCGAAAATAGATATCAACGGCCTATGGTCGGTTTTTAAAATGAATGGTTCACTACGACCGTACAGGTACTGGTGAAATTTTTTAACGCCAAATATGATTGCGGTCGCTTCTTTTTGTATCTGGCTGTAGTTACGCTCACTAGCCGTCAGCGACCGGGACGCATACGCGAGAGGGCGCTCGTGCGCGTCGTCTCGACCGCGCTGCGATAACACTGCACCCAGCCCGCTGGGGCCGGCGTCTACAGTCAGGAAGAGTTGTGACGTAGGCTCAAAATGCGCCAGAACGCTCTCCGACGCTAATTCACGACGCACTGCCACCATCGCCTGTCTTTGCTTGTCTCCCCACTTCCAAGGCACATCGCTTCGTAGTAGCTCATGTAGGGGGTCCAGTATTGACGAAGCATTAGGTATAAAATTCCTATAGTAGTTAACTACTCCTAAAAACCTCTTTACTTCGGTAACATTGGTCGGCTCGGGAGCGTTCAATATCGCCTTGACTTTATCGGGGCTAGCTACCAGTCCCGCCTTGCTAATTACATACCCTAAATACGTGACTTTTTCTTTGAAAAATTCGCACTTTTCTTTTTGGAGACGTAACCCAGCTTCGTTTAGTCTACTTAGAACTTCCGTCAACCTTTTAATATGTGTATTTCTGTCCGGACCCGTAATACATATGTCATCGAGCCAGACACTGACCCCGTCTATACCTGATAAGAGTGTTTCCATGGATTTTTGAAAAATTGCAGGTGCATTGGCCAATCCATAGACTAAACGGGTATAAATATATAGGCCTTTGTGTGTATTAATTGCCGTAAGCAGCTGTGAGGACTCATCTAAGCTAAACTGGTTGTATGCATTTTTTAAGTCAATTTTACTATATAATTCACCCCCTCCGATTTTAGCAAAAACCTCTTCAATACGGGGTAAAGGGTATTTTTCTATTATGAGGTCCTTATTCAGAGTAACCGAAAAGTCACCCGCGATTCTCACATTACCATTTTCCTTCAGCACTGGCACTATCGGAGTAGCATAATCTGCATGGTCTATCGGGACAAGAATACCTAAACTTACTAAGCGATCTAATTCTTGTTCGACTTTACATCTTAGCGCAAAAGGAACCGTACGTGGCTTATGAAACTTGGGAACAGCATTTTCTTTTAATTTTAGGGATACTTTAAATTTATTGAATGTTCCTAACTCGTCCCGCCACAAATCTGGGAATTTTCCCAACAGGTTTAGCACATTATCATCGCTGCACATCAAAGACTTGATGTCTGACGTAATAATTAACTTGAAAGCGTGCATAAAATCCCTACCTAACAGGGGAGGGCCGCCGTTCTTGATTACGAAAACTTTAATCCTTTTCTGCATATTATTATTTTTGGCTGTTATGAAAAAGAACCCTAAAGGAGAGATTCTATGACCATCGTACAGGCACATTTTCACATGACAGTTTTGTAATCGGTAATGCGAAAAGGTCTTATTGTATAAATTATGTGATATTACAGTACTACCGGACCCAGAGTCCAGTTCCATCTGTAGTAACTGTTCCCCTAAAAACAATTTTACTAATATAGGCTTGTCAGCCACATACCTTATGTTAAAGTTTTGGCATTCACCGCAATCTGCATCCGGCTGATGAACACTACAACCATTTTTAGAGTCCATAATATTGTTTAAACCCTTAGCGATACCACACACTTTTTTTAAGTGACCTTTTACACCGCACTTTTGGCACTTATAACTTTTATAGCGACATTTTTCACTGCAATGATTTTTTAAACCACAAACCGAGCACTGATCACTACCGCGGCGAGACGCAGCCGCCGCCGCCGCCGCCGCCGTGGTGGAGCGTCCACCTGAGCCACGCCCCCGGTAAGCTTCTCCTTGAAATCCCGCACGGTATATCGGTTCTTCTTTAATCGAAACTGCCTCAGAACTGGTTTCTACCCTGGTCCTAGCCTCTTTCGCACATGCCGCCTGTTCGGCGAGCTCCATTGCACGCGCCAGCGTAAGCTTAGACGGATCCTTTTCAAACAATTTGTCGCGTTCCGGGCCTGCGTTCAGGCCTAAGACGAACCGATCTCTTAAGTTGATTTCTAAGGCGGAGCCGAAGTCGCAAAATGTGGCCAGACCTCTTAGTCGCGCCACCCATTCGCTTATGGTTTCACCTGGCTTTCTGATGGCATTAAAAAAATTTGCTTTATCCACGAATGTACACTGCTTTTTCTTAAAATGGCCATCGAGCAATTCCACCAGCTTTTCGAAACTCAAAGTTTCCACTAATTCCGGGAACGCGAGATTGAGTAACAAACGATACGTTTCCTCTGTGAGGTGACATAATAGAATGCCGCTCCGTTTCGCATCGTCATCAATTGCATTGATCCTGAGAAACTGAGTTAGTTTCCCCTTTTGAATCTCCCACTCTCCAATTCTGTGGTCGAAGATTGGTAAGTGGCCCAAGTACGCACTCATTTTACACACTAATTTGGATTACTCCCGCTTCGTCGCCAATGATAGGTTTGCAGAATGAAACACGCACTCTCAGTGAAACGTAGTTTATTACTGGCGAACGAAAGGACTGCAAGTCCTGCGCCGGTCGCTCGTATGACGAAGTGGGCGTGTCGCGCATGCGCGCCACGCGTCCTTGTTACTACGCACAGCTAGGTAGGTACAAATACATCAGGAACCTTTTCGCGACAGGAAAGACTGCTTCCATACGCGTTTTCTATCGCCGGTATAATGGTTTGTACGCTAACTAAGGAATTGTTTGATGTGATACCTACGGCTACGTTCTATCATCGCACCGCTCGCCACAGGCATGGTGTTCATCCTCATAGGTCCTCCACACCTCCACACAAGAATCTTGCCAAGAAATTCTATTGCGTTCATAGAGCGCAGCGTATAGAAATACGTGGTACGACGATAATATTGCCGCAATTCTCTCTCGTGTAGTCGGCCCCTTAGCGAAAGTCGATGATTCTTGTAGTCCCTGTTGGTTTCATTATCCACATTTAGGAAAACAAGTCTGCTTGACTGAGCCATTGTTGAAAACAATTTATTGTCGTCTGACTTCCCGACACCGTATGATGTACTGCGCTTCAGGCGTTGTCCTAGTAGGTGAACGACAAACGCGACGCGAAAATATTAAGTTTTCGTCGTCTAGGACGAGTCAGCTTCGCTCATTATTACAGCCGGGATTAATAGCAACGAGTAACAGTGTAACTGGGTCCTTAGTTTTAATTCTCATCTATAGTCCCCTCGCTGTAACAAGTTGCGTATGACAGTTGGCAGTATGACGTTGATATCTATCAGAACTACATTACTAGGGATATGACGTTATGCAATTCATTTTTATCGCTTACGATACACGACATAAATCATCTTCTGTTTATTATTGTTATGAAAATTATTGTAATATTTATTTATTTATTAACTAAACAGTTTTAAAAAACCGGCGAAGTGCGCGGAGGGTTCCATACCGAAAAACGACAAAAATTACGTTTGTTGTATGGGAGTCCCCTTATTTTTCTGTTTAGTACTATTATAGCGGCAACAGCTTTCTAGCTATCAACTTTCATGAGATACAGCCTCTTGACGGACAGACAGACAGACGGACGGGGGTGGAACTGTCATTTTCTAGGGCATAACTCCGGGGAAACCCGCTCCGGGTCTGCCCCGCGATGGCGAAACCGGTGCCACACTGCACCGGCTTCTGCGCCTATCGCCTATCAAAAGACCGCGTATCTCCGCAAGAAAAAGATAGAAGGTGACCGAGAATAAGAGACCAAATAATAATAACCCAATAATATACTTTTTAAGAATAAAAGTTGGAACTACGCACAATGTATCATCAAAAATATCGACTATCCATCGGAACAGTGTATCCATCACTAAAGACATCTTTGGTGTTACGTTATACTCAATAATTAGTTTAATTTTTCTTCCAATTACATTTTATTTGTAGACTAGAATATTCTCGTTGAGATTATTTTATTTACTACAGCGATTAACCATTATAATATATTATGAATGTGGCGCAGCTGAAATATTAAGTTCATAATTGTAATTCGCGGCCACTTTTAACAGTGAAACGAAACGCGATCGACAACTGTCATACGCACAATGCTACAGCGAGTTGACTATAGTAGCATCCAATCATTGAATAACAGTGGAACTCGATCCGAGTTTATTTAGTGACACCATAGATACTTGTTGAATCATTGAGAAATATTTATTCTACTTTTTTTTTCTATTTACTTATCTAGTAGTTCTAGTACGCGGCATTATCAGGATTGGAATGTGTTACCAAGTTTCTATTATCCCACTTTCAACAATATTGTAATAGCGGTATTTGCTTTGAGATCTTAATTTATTGACATAATCCCTTTACAGAAATGGGCAGGGGAGTTATAGCAAAACTATCGACTATACTCGAGGAAGAGGACCTCGAAGGGGAACCTGGTGAGGAAGAAGAAGCGTTGGAGGGTGATGGAGAAGTGGACGATGAACAAGAGGCTGAAGCAAACGAGTACAGTGACGACAGCAGCGACGTAGATGTTTAGCGAGCACTTACTGCGCACTAGCTTGCGCACAATGGGGAACATGCATAAGGGAAATATTGTAAGAAATCACATGCATTACTGAGGGGCAAGTGCGAGTTTCGGTGAGCGCCTGTCGACATTCACGAACGAGCGCGTTATCACCGATTTGTATGGGATCGAGACAAGTTCCCGTTTACAACTAGGTGGCGGGGTCTCGATTCCAAACGAATTGGTGAGCCGTGAATGTCGACAAGCTCACGCAAAAACTCGCACTTGCCCCTCTGTTCAAAGCGAACTGAGGATTCGTTTTACTCAAAGCACCCTTGAATTCATTTAAGTGTTTAATGTAAACAATTTTTTCTATGTGACGTCATTTTTGATGTCGATTCTGTTTGCGCGCATTATTAAGATAATTACAAATATTTTACAAAAAGCACTAGCGTAAAAAAGACATGCATGTTCCTTATTATTTTGTTTTTACTGTCTAGGTGTTACTGTTACATGTGGGCTAAGTTTATGTAATACGCCACGTAAGTTCAAACAATATATTAGCTTATACCATATTTTGACACAATATAATGAGTTGACGCTGTAATGTAAAACAATTCCATTGATACTATGGAACCACATGTTTTGTATGAAATATTTATTTTCTAAAAAAAAAATCCTGTGTTGAACAAAACGAAACCATTGTAAAACACAACTCCTTTTGTTTCTGCACAGATTGTGTTCAGAATACTGGCAAAGGGTTAAGGCGTGACAGGAAATGTGTCACTTTTCACTTAAGAGCTTCAGTGTTTATTGGCATAACTAAAACAATGAGATGAAATCAGACCATTTTAGTTTTTGGTTTTATTCTTATCCAAAATACTGGTTTCGTTTTAGAAGTTCATTTACTTTTTTGTTGGCAGTGCCACCTGGGGTGCATCTATGCATCAACCGGCATATATGCGAAAATATCTTATTACCAAAATGTACGTTATTAAAGTGGGCGAAATTTATATTCTGATGAAAACATGTAATATTTTTATGTGGTTGGTTGAAATAATTTCAGAACCAAAGTTTGTTTTTAAAAAAAAGGTAACAGAGCCTTAGCAAAGATGGTGGTGTAAAACGAAAAATCTACAAATGAAAAAAAATACGATAGAAATAAACTTCATTGTGACAAGGAAATTGGAATGCAAACAACAGCAAATGTTATATTTTTTATTTAAATATGGAATTGTTTTAATATTAAGTGAAATAAATGTCAAAAATAATGTGGCTTATTAATAACAACAATCCTCTACACCCAATAATCACTTCAAGTCGTCGTCGTCAAATAAGTCTTCAAAATCTGTAAAAGAAAAAAATTGCAATTACTCATTAATGTACATGCTACCTGACTGACTGACTGTACTTCAGTCTCGAACCAGCAAACTGAAGGAAACAAGAGAAAATCTGCTTCAATACTTAAACTTCAAGGGGTTGGTTATTAAACTTCAGGGGTTGGTGTCCATATTAATCCCACTATTGACATGGAGTGGACTGTGCTTCTAAATTCAAATTGTAAGCATTTTTGATACGGAGTAGACTGTGATTCTCCTGTCTAATCCAGCAATAGACAAGCAACCATAGATATGTATCATATCTTCCATACAATAAATAAGGAGGAATGAGTTTTTTTTTTGCTAGGAAGGCAACACAATTGAGATAAGCTATAATCTAAGAAGATTTGAATTTAAAGTTGTTGCAGGTTGATAAATTATTCTATCACATTACTTTGGCAAGAGATTCTCAAAATGGGTAAACTTTCCAGTAGTTGACATAGTGCTTTATAATTGGTCAAATAGAAATTTTATAAATAATTACCATTGAAAAAATCTGAATGTACAGCCTTTTCGTTTGCAGCTAAATCCATGAGGAGATTGGATGGACCACCTGCCTGTTAAAAAGAACTGTATGAACAAAAAATAATGCAATGAGCACATCAGGAGTTTTATAAGTAAATAGCTGTTCCTCGCAGCTTCGTCGGCATAAAAGTCGTAACCGTGTAAAATCATTACCCTCCTATAGTGCAGCCAGTTAAAAAGTAGCCTATGTCCTTACCTTGGACTCAAACTATCTTTACCAAACTTCAAAATTGGTTCAGCGGTTTAGGCGTGAAAAGGTCACAGACAGACATAGTTGCTTTCACATTTATAACATTAGTAGGGACTATAATCAATCATGCAGCTGACATCACAACCTAGGATCCTGAGGTCTGCTTTACTTGGTTGCTAGGAGCAGCTGTGATTGGGCTAATTAAAAATTATTTGTTGATAGCAACTACTGCCTGCTCTTTTTAACTCTCTTGTCTATTAAGTAGTCACTACATCAACTTGCACAGGTTGGCTTGGAACCTTGGTGATGATTAGGTTAACGTAATTTCAAATTATAGTTGACTAGCTGATGCCCGCAGCTCCGCACACATCTAGTTTTGTTCCCGTTTCTGCTTCCCGTGGGAACTTATTCCCGGGATAAAAGAAGCCTATGTGTTATTCCAGACGCATGTCTACCCCTGTACCGAATTTCAGCCAATCCGTTCAACCGCTAGAGCGTGACAGAGTAACAAACATCCACACTCACAAACTTTCGCATCTATAATATTAGTAAATAAGATTATGTGGAAAACTTTGATACAAATAATGGAGTACAAGTAAGGTGTGCCTAGAATACTAGTAACACATAACGAATTTTTCGATTACTGCCAAATTCTTCCTGTATTTAGATAGCTAGGAACAACTACGATTTAGCTTGTTTACTGGCAGCAACTGCAGTCAGACCTCTCAAACTCTTTTATCTTAGTGATAGTGGCATGTATGATGCCAGATCATTGTCAGTAGGTGCACTAGTTGCAGGTGAAATTGGCCCAGTACATAACGTATACTTACTTCTTCTAAATCCATATATGGCCCGACACCCTCTGGAAACATTTCATCAGCTGCAACTGTTGGCTTCATTTAAAAGATTTTCTAACACAGTGATGTCTTATTAGACAGATTTTCCGTTTCGAAATCTTAAGGAATTGGTACTATAAATCAAGGGAAACTTCTTGAAAGAGTCGGTATTTATTAATGAAATGATGCAAAATACCTTCGGATTTCACCAAAACAACTACAAATGTCAGACAAGTGAGACTGTCAAAGTCAAAATGACAAGTTGTTAATGCTTGTTCATTCAAAGGACAGGCGAAAGTATTTAAAACTATACTGCCAATTTCTGTATTTTTTCAGCTTTTTATACAATTCTTCTCAGTTCCCGTCCTAAGTCAAATTAAGTCTTCAGTCACATTCTTCTCTAATAAAGCGGTAGGGCTTTACTAGAAATGTCTCTTAAGTTTGTCGAAAAATGAAAAGTCACTTTTCACTGCGTTATAAAGTAACATTTTCCAACACTTGTGCACGTTGTCGAACTTTTATGTTTAAAAATCCCCCACTTTTTACTAATAATAACGCACTCGAAATACACTTATTTTGGAAAATTATACAACGGAGTAGCCTCCGCTTCCTTTCTTGCGCTCTCGATTTGAGGACGACAAACAATCATAGCGAAAAATTTTAAATATTGCTTGCTGTATTTCATTATACTGAGTATTTTATTACTCCATCAATCTTGTTTTAATAGTAAGTAGATTGTTGTCATAAAAGTTATAACAACTTCTATAATGAAAATCTGTGACATAATAGAAGTTAAAATAGTATTATTTTATTGTAAAAACTTTAGTAACGATTCCATGACCTTGAATAACACATAGGATTTTTTTTTTTTTAACAAGAATGGAAACTGAAATAAATGCCGGCCAGCCGGCGCCACCCGGCGGAAGTTTGTGACATCTTAGAAGAAATATTAGGGCGAGCGCCCACTGCTTTGCGATCCGATGCGTTCCGATCCGTTTGCCGTGCCGCAACGCAAACGCAAGTATGGGTGCGCACACTGCTGCAAAAGAATCGCACGTTTTGCCCACAGTTTGCCAGCACTTTTTTTTAAATTGTTTTATGGCTTGGTTACATAGACCCGAAATGTTTTGATAGGAATCGATTGGTTATAGGAATTTCAACTTTTTAATCGATGTTTAACGCTATTTATGAGACTTCGCCGTCCATCTGTCTGTCTGTCCATCACGAGGCTGTATCTCATGAACGTAGATAGCTAGAGAGCGGATTGTTTTTACAGATTAAGTGTTTCTTTTGGCGCTAAACAATAAAAAATACTAAAAACAGACTATTAATATTTAAGGTCTCCAATCTCCAATACAGCAAACATGATTTTTGACGTTTTTTTGGAACGGAACTCAAGTAAGATTTAAACCACTTCTCATTCTCCGATTGAGCTTAAACTTGGAATACTTATTTAAACTGCAATGACAATACTATACGATGGTATGCTGGACCTGGTGTGAAGGTAAAATCTCAAGGTCGTCACAGTATCAACTTCTCAACAAAAAAAAGTCCAAGCCTCTAAGGGGTTTTTCCATATACTAAGTACGAATTACATGAAAATTTGGAAATCCAATATGGCTGAAGCGCTGTAATTACAAAATTTCAGGAAGGGTATCGTTTTAGGGGTTTTTTAGTACGCTGAGTACGAATTACATGATAATTTAGCATTACAATATGGCCGCCGGGCTGTAAATACAAATTTCATGATGGGTATCGTTTTAGGGTTTTTTTGTACGCTGAGTGCGAATTACATGATAATTTTGCAATCCAATTGGCCACCGGGCTGAAATTACAAAAATTCATGATGGGTATCGTTTAAGGGGTTTTCTCGTATGCTGAGTACGAATTACATGATAATCGTGCAATCCAATATGCCCGAAGCGCTGTAATTACAAAATTTCATGATGAGTATCGTTTTAGAGGTTTTTCAGTATGCTGAGTACGACTTCAATGATAGCTTTGCAATCCAATGTGGTCATCCCGTCGTAATTACAAAATTTCATGATACGTATCGTTTACGGGGTTTTTTGGTATGCTGAGTACGAATCACATGATAATTTAGAAATCCAAAATGGCCGCCACGCCGTAATTACTAAATTTCATGATGGATATCGTTTACGGGTTTTTTTGGTATGCTGAGTACGAATCACATGACAATTTAGAAATCCAAAATGGCCGCCACGCCGTAATTACTAAATTTCATGATGAGTATCGTGTAAGGGGTATTTTCGTATGCTGAGTACGAATCACTTGATAATTTAGCAATCCAAAATTGCCGCCGCGCCGTTATTACCAAATTTCATGATGGGTATAGTTTAAGGGGTTTTTTGGTATGCTGACTACGAATCACATGATAATTTTGCAATCCAATATGGTCAGTGTGCCGTTAACACAAAATTTCATGATGGGTATCGTTTAGGGGGTATTTTCGTATGCTGAGTACAAATCACTTGATAATTCAGCAATCCAAAATGGCCGCCGCGCCGTAATAACAAAATTTCATGATGGGTATCGTTTAAGGGGTTTTTTGGTATGCTGAGTACGAATCACTTGATGATTTAGCAATCCAAAATGGCCGCCGCGCCGTAATTACCAAATTTCATGATGGGTATCGTTTAAGGGGTTTTTTCGTATGCTGAGTACGAATCACTTGATAATTTAGCAATCCAAAATGGCCGCCGCGCCGTAATTACCAAATTTCATAATGGGTATCGTTTAAGTGGTTTTTTGGTATGCTGACTACGAATCACATGTTGCAATCCAATATGGTCAGCGTGCCGTTAACACAAAATTTCATGATGGGTATCGTTTAGGGGGTATTTTCGTATGCTGAGTACAAATCACTTGATAATTCAGCAATCCAAAATGGCCACCGCGCCGTAATAACAAAATTTCATGATGTGTATCGTTTAAGGGGTTTTTTGGTATGCTGAGTACGAATCACTTGATAATTTAGCAATCCAAAATGGCCGCCGCGCCGTAATTACCAAATTTCATGATGGGTATCGTTTAAGGGGTGTTTTGGTATGCCGACTACGAAACACATGATAATTTTGCAATCCTATATGGTCACCGTGCCGGTATCACAAAACTTCATTATGGGTATCGTTTAAGGGGTATTTTCATACGCTGAGTACGAATTACATGATGATTTAGCAATCCAAAATGGCCGCCTCGCCGTAATTACAAAATTTCATTCTGTAAATCGTTTAAGGGGTTTTTTGGTATGCTGAGTAAGAATCACATGAGAATTTAGCAATCCAACATGGCCGCCGCGCCGTAATATCAAAATTTCGTTATGGGTATCGTTTAAGGGGTATTTCCGTATGCTGAGTACTTTGATGATAATCTAGCAATCCGAAATGGCCGCCGCGCCGTAATTATAAAACTTCATCATGAGTATCGAGATTATTAAACATGTACTGGCAGTATTTTCTTATCTCATATTTGTCAATAAATTTAAGTATGTTTTCATTTTGTAAGCATCATTGACCGCAAAAAACAGGGTATTACTTTGTTGCAGACCGCAAGAAACAGTGTACTTCTTTGTTGCACCCGCAATGAAAAAGATAAAATTTTGTCTATTACACCGAAATAAAGGTCTAACGTTTTTAAACGCGTTATTTAAATATAAAATAAAATATAATAAGTTCTAAATATTAAATATAATAAGTTCTGAAAATAAATAGATATTTAAGGCTGCCATAAATCAATCTTTTCTTAAAGTATAATGTTATTAAAATGGAAATTAATGTTAAATGAATAGGGGTTGGTTGCACCCGCGATGATTTTCAGAATTGCTGGTGCAAAATTTTTTTCAACCTTTACAGTGTAATTAATTTTTTTGATATGCCTTGAATATATTATGCCGTGTATGAAGAACACATATTTAGTATATTTGTTAATATCTATTAGGTATATTTCGCGTTTCTGTAGAAAAATCTTCCGTTATTTATTACACAAAATCAATAGAAGGTGACTACTTTGCACAGATTCTAGAAAAACTTAAGAAAAAATCCTTATCTTGCAATCTGATATGCAAGTTTCCACTAATGTCTGATCATACGCTTAACCCACCCGAGACATCGCCAAGATGTTCATGTCGAACTAAGATTCTTTTTATTCTACATACAATCGTATGTAGCCAGGAAACCACGTGAACCCTGAAATGGATATTCAAGGGCCCTAACTAGCTCTGGTCGCCAACCCTTGGTGACCCATTACCATTGCTTACGGGTAATTCAAGTACATATTCTAAAATATAACGAAATAACCAACTTGAATCGAGCTCTGCTTAGATAATAGATCGCACGTATTGTCACCTCCCAGGTTATGATTGTAAGAAAATGAAGATTGAAATGGTATTTTCGGCGCCCCGTACGTCTTTTGTGGCATAAGAAAGTATTATGTTTCTTCCGTTCCATCTCCGCCTTTTTTGCACACATTGCCTCTTTACAAAACAAGGCGGCGGAGTTCCACCTATTGCACTATTGACCATAGCCAAAACTATGGTCTGTAGACTCTGTTGTGTAAGGTTCCCGCTCTTATAGCCAGTAAGTCGTAGTTCCATCCACCATAGACAATCTGTCAGCATAACAATTGAGTCTGTACCATTGCAAGCAGTGAACTCCCAGAGAGATCTTGGAGTTACAATAACCAGCTACCTGAAATGGGATGAACACATAATAAATATAACTAAAAGGGCAAATTCAGTATAATACATGATTAGAAAAGCATTCTATGTTATTACCAGGGACCTATTTATCTACATTTTTTTTATACCACTAAGGTGGCAGACAAGCATACGGCCCACCAGAAAGACCGGTGGTCACCGCAGCCTATGAACATTTGCAACACCTGAGGTGCCACACTCGCGCTGCCGACCCTGCAAAAACCTTCTAAGACCCCTTTTGAAGAACCCCATACTGTAGGCGTTTGGGAAAACCGAGGCAGGGAGGTCATTCCACAACCTAAGCGTGCGCGGAAGAAAACACCTATCGGATCTAACCGTGCTGGAACGCACCGGACGCAGAGTGTGAGGATGAACTCCCTGTCTGTGGCAAGCGGTGCGATGATAGAACGTAGCCGTTGGCATCATATCAAACAATTCCTCAGAGCACATACCATTGTACAGGCGGTAGAACACGCTTAAGGAGGCAAAGCCTCTCCTGTCGCGAAGAGGTTCCACACCAGCTGTAAGTACAGGATCGTTGACAACTCTTACAGCTCGTCTTTGCACCGAGTCCAATGGACGAAGCTGATATTCAGGTGCTCCCGCCCAGAGGTGACAGCAGTACTCCATATGCGGCCGCACTTGCGACTTATAGAGAAGCAGTGTTTGCGCCGCAGTGAAGTACCGCCGCGCCCTGTTGAGCACACCTTCTTGGACGCCAGCTTAATCTTGTCCTCCAAATGACTACGGAACTGAACGTCACTGGAGATGTCAACGCCAAGGATCCCTATACTTTTGGAGATGGAAAGAGATGTGCCCTGAAATTGTGGCGCTACAGTAATTGGGGTTTGCTTAGCGGTGAAAAAACAAGCTTGTGTCTTGGAAGGGTTGAACTGGACAAGATTTTGTCCACCCCAATCGGACACTCTAGTAAGAGTAGCCTCGATTTCAGACACAAGCTGTTCACGATTTTCCTCCACTGTGTCCCGAGAGATACCGGGGCGGCCCGTGTAACATGTGTCCCCCGTACTGTCGTCCGCATAACAATGAATGCCGTCAATAGACAACATTTCATTGATATGCAGCAGAAACAGAGTAGGGGACAACACTGAGCCTTGCGGTACTCCAGCATTTATGGCCATGCAGTCTGAACAGCTGCCGTCAACGACGGCCCTGATGCTTCTACCGGCCAAGAAGCTGGACACCCATCCACATAATCTCTCGGGTAGTCCAAATGAGGGCAATTTCGTAAGAAGAACACGGTGCCAGACCCGGTCAAAGGCTTTAGAGATGTCGAGACTCACTGCTAGAGCCTCACCCTTACTCTCGATAGCTGCCGCCCATCGGTGTGTTAGGTACACAAGAAGATCGCCCGTCGAGCGACCGTGACGGAAACCGTACTGCCGGTCACTGAGCAGGTCGTGTTCCTCAAGGTACCCCAGTAGCTGTGTATTAATAACACGCTCCATCACCTTGGATAAAAGGGAGGTGACGGCTATAGGCCTGTAATTGGCCGGGTCGTTCCTGTCACCCTTCTTGGGTACAGGATGTACATACGCAATCTTCCACGACGCCGGGACTTATAAGACCAGATATGGAGTCCATATTTCAAAAAAGATATTCTAATGTTAGAAAAAGTTCAGACGCCTTTTAGAACTAAACTTATCAATATTGGAACAGAGAAGGAATAGAGGTGACCTCATAGAGAGTAATAGAGACCTACAAAATACTAAATAAGCTTTACAATGTAGAAGACCTTCGGGATATGTTCACAATTGAATGAACCCAAATAAACATCTCAGAGGTCACACTATAAAACTCAATAAGTCTCAGTGCGCTAGCAATCCAAAGGCCAGATGTGGCCCTAGGGCCACTGTTCGAAATTCGCCTTAAACGATAACCATCATGAAATTTTGTAATTACGGCGCGTCGGCTACTTTTGAATATCAAAACTATTATGTAATTCGTACTCAGCATACGAAAAAACCCTTAAACGATACCCATTATGATTTTTTTATGTTACGGCGCGGCGGCCATATTGGATAGCTAAATTACCATTGAATTTGTAATTAGCATACCAAAAACCCCTTAAACGATACCCATCATGAAATTTTGTGATTTCGGCGCAGCGGCCATATTGGATTGCAAAATTGACTTGTGATTCGTACACGGCATACCAAAAAACCTCTTAAACGATACCCATCATGAATTTTTGTAATTACGGCGCAGCGGCCATTTTGGATTGCAAAATTGACACGTGATTCATACACAGCACACCAAAAAACCCCTTATACGATACCCATCATGAAATTTTGTGATTACGGCGCAGCGGCCACATTGGATTGCAAAATTGACTTGTGATTCGTACACAGCATACCAAAAAATCCCTTAAACGATACCCATCATGAATTTTTGTGATTACGGCGCAGCGGCCATATTGGATTGCAAAATTGACTTGTGATTCGTACACGGCATACCAAAAAACCTCTTAAACGATACCCATCATGAAATTTTGTGATTACGGCGCAGCGGCCACATTGGATTGCAAAATTGACTTGTGATTCGTACACGGCATAACAAAAAACCCCTTAAACGATACCCATCATGAATTTTTGTGATTACGGCGCAGCGGCCATATTGGATTGCAAAATTGACACGTGATTCGTACACAGTATACCAAAAAACCCCTTAAACGATACCCATCATGAAGTTTTGTGATTACGGCGCAGCGGCCATATTGGATTGCAAAATTATCATCTGATTCGTGCTCAGCATACGAAAAACCCCTTCAACGATACGAAAGCGGCCATATTAGTTCGCTAAATTACCATTTAATTTTGTAATTAGCATACCAAAAAAACCCTTAAACGATATCCATCCTGAAATTTTGTGATTACGGCGCAGCGGCCATATTGGATTGCAAAATTGACATGTGATTCGTACATAGCATACCAAAAAACCCCTTAAACGATACCCATCATGAAGTTTTGTGATTAAGGCGCAGCGGCCATATTGGACTGCAAAATTATCATGTAATTCGTACTCAGCATACTAAAAAACCCCTAAAACGATTTGCATCATGAAATTTTGTTATTATACTGCGCGGCGGCCATATCGGATCGCTAAATTACCATTTAATTTGTAATTAGCATACCAAAAAACCCCTTAAACGATACCCATCATGAAATTTTGTGATTACGTTACGCTGACCATATTGGATTGCAAAATTATCATGTGATTCGTAGTCGGCATACCAAAAAACCCCTTAAACGATACCCATCATGAAGTTTTGTGATTACGGCGCAGCGGCCATATTGGACTGCAAAATTATCATTAAATTCGTACTCAGCATACGAAAAACCCCTAAAACGATGCCCATCATGAAATTTTGTAATTACGGCGCGGCGGCCATATTGGATTACAAATTATTATGTTCGTCATTGGTACTCAGCATACGAAAAAACTCTTAAATGACCCATTAGCCATCGTCCAATACCCATCACCCGTCACCCATCAGATGACCCATCAGATGATCATCCATTACCTATCAACCTTCACCTGTAAATTTCCGCTACATCTATATGCTTGTCTGCCATTTTGGTAGTATTTAAAAAAATTAAAACCAGCTAAGTGTGAGTCGGACCCGCGCACAGGCGGTTCCGTTCCGTACGACCATTCTAAAGCCCAAATACCGCTTATCTTTTTTAATTACTATTGTGACCTTCATCAGGACTTGGCGCCATCATCAGACTTGGTTTACCAATTTTTATATTTTGCCTTGTACGCATCAACACGATTCTAAAGACCCCAAACACTGCGGATTTATTTTTATATATAGTATGGTGAACTTCACCAGGACTTGGCTCCATCATTGGACTTGGTTTACTAAATATGATGTTTTTGCCATGTACGCATCAAGACCATTCTATAGAGCCCAAACACTTATATGTCTATATATATAGTTATTTTCATGACCTTCACTTTGACTTGGCTCCATCATCACACTTGGTTTACTATCCTCCGTGATCTTTTTGCCATGTACGCATCTAGACCATTCAAAAGCCCAAACGCTATGGGTTTATCTTTTTTAATTAGTATGGCGACCTTCACCAGATGACCCCTATGATTTATTTGCCAAGTACACAAATACACCTGTCTAAACGTCAAAACGCTATGGAATTATCTTGTTTCGTTGAGAAGTTGGTACTATGGCGACCTTCAGGGTTCGCCTTTACACCAGGTCTTAAATACCATCATATTGTACTCTCCCCAAAACTACAGATGTATTTTAAATTTCAGCTCATTCGGAGCATGAGAAGTGGGTCAAATCTTACTTGCAAAATTTGTACCCTACATACCTACACACATACATAGCAAGTTAACTAAAAGCTGGTTAAAAAAGTTTTAATTATGATAAAAATAATTTTCATAGTTGATGTACATTTTTTTTCTAAACTTACCAATCATATAAAATAATTTCCTCTCTGTATAAGTATTTGTAATATAAAATCCTTGAAATCAAATTAAACTAACTAACTATACTGTTTGCAGACATGGACATTGCTACGTCAAAGGCAATTATAAAAAAAAAAGTCGCCGCAGCCAGCCGCCGCAAAAATTTGCGGCAGTCGTACGATTTTTTATCAGCAGTGTGCGCACTTCTATGAATCTCTATGTGTTACAGATTTGCGGCAAACGCAACGCACCGGAACGCAAAGCGGTGGGCGCTCGCCCTTACACAACATTTTACCTATAACTAGGCAGCTTGGACACTGGCCTTAGCCTGTCCCAGTTAAAGCAAATAAAAGAAAGTTGCTTTGTTGACTGACTGAAAGACAGTGACACTGACAGTGACCGTGTCGTGATAGGTGATACTGATACCGACGAATTTATAGGTTAACTTTGTAAAAGTGCCAAAAGTGGTTGTTTTAAAAAACATTTTGTTAATTATTAGAGAAAAGCTAAGCCAAAAATTTAAGTATGATATCGTATGAAGACAAAATAATACTGGCACCAATGGTCCGTATTGGCACGTTACCGATGCGCCTCTTAGCACTACGGTACGGTGCCGACTTAGTCTACTCTGAAGAATTGATTGATTGGAAGTTTTTGAGATCAAAACGTAAATACAATGGTAAGTATTCATCACTAGTATATAGGGACCTAATGTCGTAATTTAGATACTAATTACATAACTAGTAAGTACAATAAAATGTTTATGGGCTTAGAGGTGAAACATGTCTGTTTGCCACATGTAATTATAAATGTTGTAGGTACCCTGTTATATTATCTGTACTTGACATTGAGAACCATATCAGCCTCAACACTCCTGAACAAATAAAATAGATTCAACCATTTATGAATATATTATAAGTTCCAATTTGATTTCAGATACATTGAATACTATTGATTATGTTGACCAAACAGATGGCACTATAGTTTTTCGAACATGTGATGAAGAGAAAGGAAAAGTTATATTACAACTTGGAACATGTAGTGCAGACAGAGCATTGAAAGTTGCAAAATTAGTGTAAGTGATGATTTATCAGAATATACTTAATGTTTACATTTTATCTTGTTATTGATAAATTGCAATGTGGTTTACTTGTACCTGTTTCCCACAGGAACTTTCTTGTGGGATAAAAAGTAGCCAATGTCCCTTCTCAAGCTCTATTTTATCCTGTACTAAATTTCATCAGGACCAGTTCTGTGGTCCAGGTGTGAAAACCTGGCACAGAGTTACTGTTGCATTTATAATATGGAATATATTTTTTCATTATTCAGTTTATAAGTAGTTCACCACCTATTATAAAATTAATAATAAAAAAAAATTGTATTTTCAGAGAAAATGATGTTGCTGCTATAGATATAAATATGGGTTGTCCAAAAGAATTTTCAATTAAAGGTGGCATGGGTGTAGCATTACTAGCTCAACCAGAAAAGGCTCATAATATTTTAACTACTCTTGTCAACAATTTATCTATACCAGTCACTTGTAAGATAAGGATTCTAGAAACACCAGAAGAAACTTTAAAGGTGGTTGAAAAATTGGTGAGTTCTGGTATCAAAGCAATTGCAATTCATGGTAGAACTCGTGATGAACGGCCACAACATAATGTACACCCAGATGTTATAAAATATGTTGCAGAACGGATTTCAATACCTGTGATCGCAAAGTATGTTGGTTTTAGTGGTAAGTCTCTACACTTGTTGATAAACAACTTACCTTCTTTTACTTTATTACAGTGGAGGCTCAAAAGAAATCGAAAAACATCACCATATTTACAAATTTAAAGAATTAACAGGCTGCAGTAGTGTCATGCTTGCACGAGCCGCAGAATGGAATTGTTCCATATTCAGAAAAGAGGGTCTGCTCCCTATGGACACAGTGATTACAGATTATCTTAAGCTTGCAGTTGATTATGATAATTCACCCTCAAACACTAAGTACTGTGTACAAAATATTTTAAGAGAGTTGCAAGAAACACCTAGAGGGAAACAATTCTTAGAATGTCAAGCATTGGAGCAAATATGGTATGTTAAAAATGGTTTTATATTGTGTTATGTAATAGACCCATGCCCATGGTTTTCACCATTTAGAATCTAGATAATATTGAAACCATGACACCCTCTTGGGCAGTGATGGGCAAAGTACGGCCTGCGGGCCACCTCTGGCCCGCGAAAGCTTTTAATCCGGCCCGCCGACGGTCCTTTTAGATAAATGTATGGCTCTCGATAATTTTATTTTCATGGTCCAGAAGTATTATGTAAGTAGATTCTACTTAGAAGAAGCTCGAGCGTAAAAGAGTAACATAAAGCCACACCCACAGCAATATTAGAAGGAAGCTAGATTAAAGTTTTAGCACAAAATGCATTTTTCCTATAATTCTGGCCCTCCTGAAATATCTTAATTTTTCTGGCCCTCCATTAAGAAAGTTTGCCCACCACTGCTCTAGGGGAATAACTTGTACTATTATATGTCTTTAATAAAAAAGTACAGGTATCCCACTATGAATTCTGTGGTCCCATGCCAATCCCAGAATCATGTAAATTCTGTGGTCCCATGCCAATCCCTGAATCATTTATCTGCTCACAGACATACATGTTGCTGTGGGAAGGTCAAAATGGTGAAGTGCATTGCTGTGTTTTTCACTCTCATCACAGATTTTTAACATGCAAAATTAAAGATAGAAATATGACATAAGCTGAATCTAGCTGATAAATATAAGCAGTCTCTTGTTCCTTCATGGAGCAACAGCTTTTAATTTGTCCCTCATAACAGGGGAAATTACCTACTTAATAATGTGTCTCAAAGAGTGTTATTTTATATTACAGTGCTATATGGAATTTAGGAGAATATTGCCGAGAGAAGCAATCAAAATACCAGCAGATGGGTATACAGGGTAGATGGCAGGTTAGCCCACATGAACTAGAACCGCCTCAAAAGAGAAGTAAAATGATTGATAAGGAGGACCTAGCGGATGTCACACAGATGAAAGTATGTACCTATATCTATACATATAATAAAACTGTTGAGGGTCGAGAGTCTGTACATGGAAGATATTTTGAAAATTTTAATTGTAGGGCATTCTCTAATCGATACTGAAGCCGAATATGTAATTTAAATTTTTCATGTCTGTCTGTCTGTCTGTCTGTCTGTCTGTCCGTCTGTCTGTCTGTCTGTCTGTCTGTCTGTCTGTCTGTATCCCGAATAAGTATCACGCCGAAACTACTGAATCAATTTGAATGAAACTTTGTACAATTTGCGCTTATGGTCCGAGGAAGGTTCTAGGATACTTTTGATCCCGATATTTTGTGCGGTTCCTTTGGGAGAGGCGATGAAAGACAAAATGGTTTTTTAGTTGTAACTTCTCAATGCGTAGTCCGATTTCAAAAATGTTTTCAGTGTCATAAAAGGAATGTTTTGAGAATTGTTTCACACAAGTTTCAATGTTGAGGCCGAGGGGTTTGTAGTTCAGGAATTAGAGACATCTGAACTATCGCAAAACCTAGAATTCAACGGTTCCTTTGAATTTGAGGCAAAATCTAAACTGGCGTGTTGGCTTAATCATAAAAGAGCTTAATGATTAAGGCTGTTGTAAAATAATTCAGTCCGCGCCGAAGGCGTGGACTGAATTGTTTTAGAATAGCCTTAATCTTCAAGCTCTTTTATGATTAAGCAAACAGGGCCGTTTCACACGGTGCTTGACGAGTCTGATGAAGAATTACCTCTCCTTTCGTGCACATTATGTGGCGTAAACAAAGTTGCGAGGGTCAGCTAGTTTCGTAATATTTATGATTATGTTTAACTTGCATGTATAGAGTACAAAATTTAAATTCAATTGGATAAGGTTGTTTGAATATTTAAAAAAAATATCAATTTCTGCAATGGGAATACAAGTTTATTGGAACCTAAATCTATTTTGAGGTTATAGTAGTCTTTGAAGGAAATTTTGGAGGAAAATAGGCTGCAAAAAACGCTGTTGAATCGTCGATAATAGATATGCAAAAAAAAAATTTCTTTGTGACTCAACTTTATAATATCACTAACGGACCTAACGCAGTTTTACCCGCCTAATTCCTGTTCTCGTGGGAATACGGGAATAAAATATTGCCTATGTTCACCACAAAGAGTGTAGCTTCCCAACAGTGAAAGAATTTTTCAAATCGGTCCAGTAGTTTCGGAGCCTATTCGATGCAAACAAACAAAGAATCTAATCTTTCCTCTTTATAATATTAGTATAGATAACAATTTTTTTTTTTAAATATAATTATAATGTGTTTCAGGTTTGTTTTCTCCGATCCAACTTCAATGACCTAAATATGCCTAAAGCAAAACTTCATGGCTGGGCGGGAAAGAATGGGCACAATCTACCTACATATGACACTCAGCAAGTGGAGAAATTATTTCGAACAATCATAACATTCAATGGAAAAAAATATACCTCATCATTTTGGGAAAAAAATAAGAAGTTTGCTGAACAAGGTGCCGCTTTAGTCTGTATGTTCCACATTGGATTAGTAACTGAAGAAGATTTACTAAAATTCGGTAGCATTATTAAATGAAATTAATGAAAATAACTTGTTTATTTTACGCGAGTTCAAAAGTAACGCATCTGATCGCTTACCTACTAATTAGTCATACTGCAAATACCAGTCTGTATTTCCTGTGTTATTTAAGTTGTTAAGATTTTTTATATATAATATTATAGATAAATTAGTCAATATCCTATGCGCCCAAGCCATTGGTTCGTCCCGCCTTGCTTCCTGCACCGAGACCGCACTCCGTTCTAATCTAAGCGACAAGTCCCGGCGTCGCGTCGTGGAAGATCGCGTATGTGCATCCTGTGCCCAAGAAGAGTGACAGGACCGACCCGGCCAACTACAGGCCTATAGCCGTCACCTCCCTTTTATCTAAGGTGATGGAGCGTGTAATTAATAAACAGCTCCTGAGGTACCTTGAGGAACACGACCTGCTCAGTGACCGGCAGTACGGTTTCCGACACGGTCGCTCGACGGACGATCTTCTGGTGTGCCTCACACACCGATGGGCGACGGCTATCGAGAGTAAGGGCGAGGCTCTTTTAGTGAGCCTCGACATCTCTAAGGCCTTTGACCGGGTCTGGCACCGTGGTCTTCTTACGAAATTGCCCTCATATGGAATGCCCGAGAGATTACGCGGATGGGTGTCCAGCTTCCTGGCCGTCGTCGACGGCAGCTGTTCAGACTGCATGGCCATAAACGCTGGAGTACCGCAAGGCTCAGTGTTGGCCCCTACTCTGTTTCTGCTGCATATCAATGACATGTTGCCTATTGACGGCATTCATTGTTATGCGAACGACAGTACGGGGGACACTTGTTACACGGGCCGCCCCGGTATCTCTCGGGACACAGTGGAGGAAAATCGTGAACAGCTTGTGCCTGAAATCGAGGCTACTCTTACTAGTGTCCGATTGGGGTGGACAAAATCTTGTCCATTTCAACCCTTCCAAGATACAAGCGTGTTTTTTCACCGCTAAACAAACCCCAATTACTGTAGCGCCGCAATTTCACGGCACATCCTTTCCATCTCCGAAAGAATAGGGATCCTTGGCGTTGACATCTCCAGTGACGTTCAGTTCCGTAGTCATTTGGAGGACAAGGCTAAGCTGGCGTCCAAGAAGATAGGTGTGCTCAACAGGGCGCGGCGGTACTTCACTGCTGCGCAAACACTGCTTCTGTATAAGTCGCAAGTGCGGCCGCACATGGAGTACTGCTGTCACCTCTGCGGCGGGGGCACCTGAATATCAGCTTCGTCCATTTGACTCGATGCAAAGACGTGCTGTAAGAGTTGTCAACGGTCCTATACTTACAGGTGGTGTGTAACCTCTTCGCAACAGGAGAGACTTTGCCTCCATACGCGTGTTCTACCGCCTGTACAATGGGATGTGCTCTGAGGAATTGTTTGCTAAAATGCCCGCGGCTACGTTCTATCACCGCACCGCTCGCCACAGACAGGGAGTTCATCCTCACACTCAGCACACTCTGCGTCCGGAGCGTTCCAGCACGGTTAGATCCGATAGGGGTTTTCTTCCGCGCAAGCTTAGGTTGTGGAATGATCTCCCTGCCTCGGTTTTCCCAAACGCCTACAGTATGGGGTTCTTCAAAAGGAAGACCTCTTTCAAGGTTTTTACAGGGTCGGCAGCGCGAGTGTGGCGCCTCTGGTGTTCATAGGCTGCGGTGCCCACCGGTCCTTCTGGTGGGCCGTACCTATGCTTGTCTGCCACCTTAGTGGTATAAAAATCACAGTCTAAACAGAAAAAACCAATATCTGTCGGCTGTGGTTATATCCTATAAGTAGGTACAGTCGCACACAGCTATCTTTTCACGACGGCGACGATGGTTTTGCATAGGAAGGAAAGAAATATGATTGAAGTGTTTATTGTTTTATGAAGAAAGAAGCTGAGAAAGGGCCAGTTGGTGTTTTAAAACAATGCATTAAACGAACTGCAGAAGCTACGAATCAGTGAACAGAAAGGAGTATTATGAAAGATGCGAAAAGTTCAGAATTTCTTCCTGTTTTCCGAACTACTGGTAAAAAATTTTGCTATGTTTGTACCATGATATACCTACCTACCGAGTGTGCCATTGTTTATTTACCACATAAGTTTAAAACAATGTATGAAAAAGAAGCATATGACGGGCCTCGATAGCTTTGATATGGGTGTTGTGAAGCGGGCTTTAAAACATTCATGTCACCAAAAAAGAATAGCCGACAGTAGAAAAAACTACAGAACAAGATAAATTTCCAAGGATTTGAAAGCAGTTTAAGGCGAAATATAGAAGATCTCGGTTTTAAATGGGAAATGATTGAAAATAATTAAAAATATAGACTGGATTTGTGACAAATGCTCTACTGACATTCAAAGCTGGGCACTAAATGAGGTGACTTTTTTTAAATTTAGCTCGCCAAATTGACGTCGCCACCGGCCTGATGGAATGCCGTGGCGCATCTAGCGATTGGTAGTCACTTCTGACAGTGGTCCTCAAGTTGGCGGCCCTGTGATGTGCCTCTTTACGCTCCTCTTGAAGAACCCGGAATTGTAATATGAGGGAAACACGCGTGCGGGCAGGTCGATCCATGTTTAATAGTACGACAGAGGAACGATCTTTTAAAACGCTCAGTTCTGGCGAAGATTCTCTGCACCGTGTATGAGTGGCATTTTTGCCAGCACGCGTTGTTCGGGATCGGAAAGGAGATGGTGGGATCAGGTTGAAGAGCTCATCAGAACATTCGCCGTGATACATTTGGCAGAAGGCAGCCAAGGACGCTATGGTTCTTCGCTGCGCTATAGGTTTGAGGCCTCCCGTCACGTCACCTCAGGACAACCAATTATTCGGATAGCACGTATAGATCTGCATAGCGTCAAGCGCGTCTAGTAGGTAAGTACCTCGCGGAGTCCTCCCAAAGTGAGAACAGTATTCGATGCAGGGAAGAATCTGCGTCTTGTTCATACAGTTAACATCTCTGATGTGACGCGAAGTACCGTCTCACCTTATTTAGGATTCCTAGTTTCCGTGAGGCCAGCCCAATACAACTCTCTATGTAGTTTTTGTGATTGACACGTCTATACCTACCGAGGATCACCAGGTTGTCCTTTAGTGGAACCATAACGTAATGCTCTGAAGAGAGGGTAGGGGTAGGAATGGGGACTTCCAAGCTGTAAATGCACACGCCTGGGTTTTTCTGACATTGAACTCGACCAGGTTGTCTGAACCCCATTGGGCAATGTGACTCTGGTCCCGGTCGAGATCCGCCACGAGTTGCCGTCCCTTTTCCTCCACGTCTCTCCGCTGGACGGCCAGTATAGCTCCCATGCAGAGTATTATCATCTGCATAACAATGAATGCACCCAAGGGACAGCATGTCATTGATATGCAGAAGAGTTGGGGACAATACATTGGTATTGTCCCCAACTCTTCTGCATATCAGCCGTATACGTCGCCCGTCGGCAACGTAGGTATACGGGTTCTTTTTATTGTTTCTCGACTGCAGTCTGTACCTAACTTTGGCGCAAACACTGCTAACTACTTCATAAGTCGCAAGTGCGGCCGCACATAGAATACTGCTGTCAAAGCATGGTAAGGTTCGATAGAGAGGCACAGCATTGTCATGAGATTGTAGTTACTGAACTTAGCCATGCAAATAAAATAAAATATAATAATAAAAAGGAGATATGTACCCAAGAAAGAGATATAATATTAATAAATTAATTTATTTGAGGTCATTTCCACCCATACATTATCAGTTAACAGATCATTTACATTAAGTACATCTTTATATGGGTGCCTTTTCACCAGTGATGTGCTATGTGGATGCATTTGATATACACCAATCACATTCATTGGGCCTAAGTAATTTATGAAATTCAAACACATCCACATAGCTCACATCTTTGGTGAATCTTATTTTACTAATGTCGTCATTTAAATGAAGAGTTCCCTTCAGCCACATCCGTAACTAGTTGCGTAGGTAATAAGGATAATATTTCTTCTTTCAAAAAGATAATAATAATCTTCTTTCTAAACTGGTTTCAATAAAAGAACATGTTTCTTATTTTGAAACTAGTAAATAAAGTCACGGCTTAACTTTAGATTGTCCTCCCACGAGTTTGGGGTTCATATTTTTTTAACACAAAGCTAATATTATTAGAAGCCGCCACACGAAGTTTTAACTTGCGGAGATTAATGGTTAACGAGAAAAAAAATAATGAAAATCATAAAAATTCACCAAAAATTGTCACTTTTGACCACAGAATACCTACACTCTCAATGCTTTTGACATTCGGCTCGTCATTAAACGTTTCGTTTTACATATGGTTTACGCACTAAAATGTTTAACTTCATTTAATAATGAAATAAATAGGTATATTCAGTGACTACGTAAAATTTTATGCATATTTTATTATAATACATATATTTCGTTGACATAAATTAATGCTATTACTTAAATGTATTCTGACAATAATTTACCGACTATTGCCGCTATGTAAAATTAAACGTAAAACGCCGTCGACGCGCTGTCACTGTCACTGTCTGACAGTTATTTTTTTTTTTGTAATACTTATTTTATGGCCTTTAACTTCAGCCTTTTAGCCAAACTATTGTTGATTATCCAACTACTGTTGGTTAGGTTAGGTTGGAACTGTGACCATTGACGCGCGACGGCGAGCGAGCGAAGCGAGCGTGCCGCGGTAGCGGCCGCCGAGCGCCACAGGTGGCCTTTATAATATTATTATAACAATTTCAGACCAAGAAAATGCGAAAGTTAGGTTATAATATAAAAAAAATCGTAACTCAAAAAGGGGGGGCGTCCGCAACTTTTCCTTCAAGGGGGGGGTTCTACACCCCCTCCCCCCTCCCCCCCACCACCTCCCAGCCCTTAAATCGTGGGAGGACAATCCGAAGTCCTACCAAAGTCACTGTTAATTAATATGAAACAATTTACTGCCTACTACATACAAATTAATAAAGAAATAAAATTAGCCATCCAGCAGTTAAAAGTAAACATCGGTTGGGAATATTAATCTTAATACATAACTGGTTTCAAATGTGGCCGAAGCTGAAGCTTTAATGTATCTGAATTGAAATCCACAAGCCTTGAATACTTATAACGTAAAACTCAGTCTCAGGTAATCTTAAACTCAGTTACTGCACTGCCTTTTCATATTAGCGATATTTTCTACTAGTTCCTTGTTTAGTTCATCCAAATTTGCATTTAAAAACTTTTGCTCTAGTAAATCTTCCTGCAATTGTCTGACATTTAAGTAGCAGCTATGAGCATTTTGCAGTGCTTCATTGCCTTCTTCTGGTTTCGGTGGTCGAGCGGTTGTTTGGATGTCTTCAATAGCAGATATATCTTCTAAAATAAGTTGGGTATTTGGAATATTTGGCATTGCGTATTTTTCCATATTGACTACTTATTATTGAAATTGATCTGAAGCTGAATTAAACATTAATTTTATTAATATTAAATTTAATGTATTTGTTTTCTTTTTGAGATGACTGACTGACAGATCAAAGAGCAGTAGACACTAGACTGACAACTGACTTCAAATTTGACGTCTGCTATCAGTTTGGCAGACTTGGCAGATTTGACAGTTGACACAGTTCTTTTTTTTCGCTCTTCTTCGTGTTGGACTTTTTCGGCTTATGACTAAACAAATAAATTAAGAATCTGCGCCAAGTAAATGAAAATGAAAAAATCTTTATTCATATAGGTCACAATGTAACGCTTATGAACGTCCAAATGATTGCTTCTACATTTACATTTACTGCCAGATTCGCAAAGCAATAGGTAGAGCTGGAGAAAAAAAGAACCTGGCAATAAAACTCCAGCCACTCTTTTAACATCCAGTAGGTAATTACAAATCATTCAACAACTACAGAGGTGTAATTGTTGAATGATTTGTGTGATGAGATTTGTACACGCGAGTTTTCATTAAGCAATATCCTTTTTTAAACAAAATTCGTCTAGGTAGGTACATAATTATTTTTTTTGTGTGTTGACTTGGAGCGCCTTAAACCCACGCATTTTTATCATCTATATAGTCTTGAATTGTATAATATGCCTTGCTACATAATTTGGCTTTAATGGTAGCTTTGAATTTGTTTATTGACAATAATCTAGTTTCTTTGGGAAGTTTATTATAAAACTTTATACATTGTCCGACAAAAGAACTGCTTATACTGTGTAGACGAGTAGCATGTAAAACAAGATTATCTTTATGCCTGGTATTTACATTGTGTATATCACATTTTTTTAGAAATTGGTCCTTATTTTTATGCACATAAATTAAATTTTCATATATGTATTGTGATATAACAGTTAGAATATTAATTTCTTTGAATTTTTCTCTTAGAGAAACTCTAGGACCTAGCTGGTATATTGCTCTCACAGCTCTCTTTTGTAATATAAATATGTTATTGATGTCCGCTGAATCTCCCCAGAGAAGAATTCCGTATGACATAACACTATGGAAATAACTGAAATAGACTATTCTAGCCATTTCAACATCAGTGAGCCGTCTAATTGTTTTAACTGCATATGCAGCAGAACTTAATTTACCTGACAATTTTTCTATATGCGGGCCCCAGTGCAACTTCGAGTCAATTGTAATGCCTAAAAATACTGTAGTCTCCACAGAGTCCAGCCCGGATCCATTCAGTTGTACATTGGTCGCCACCTGTCTCACATTAGGTGTCGAAAACTTTATTACTTTAGTTTTTTTATCATTTAAAAGAAGGTTATTAACGCTAAACCAATAAACAACTTTTGAAAGTGCACTGTTAACATCGTCATAATCCATTAACTGTCTATTAATTTTAAATGTCAGAGAAGTATCATCCGCGAACAGAACAATCTCATGTTCATCCCTAACATAATAAGGTAAATCATTTATGTATATTAAAAAGAGAAATGGACCAAGGATTGAACCCTGCGGGACACCCATTACAACTGGGGTCCCTGGAGATCGTATACCGTTTACTTCAACCCTCTGAATTCTATTGCTCAAATAAGAAGTCATGAGGTCGAGAGCTCTATTCCTGACACCATAGTGGCGCAACTTTTTGACCAGAGTTTCGTGGTGAACACAATCGAAGGCCTTAGACAAATCGCAAAACACACCCAGTGCATCCTGCGAATCCTCCCAAGCCGTGTAAATACTCTTAAGTAAAGCAACTCCCGCATCCACTGTTGAACAACCCTTTGTGAACCCGAACTGTTTCCTGTGTAGTAAATTATGTTTATTAAAGTGACTGAGCAACTGTTTAAGCATTAGCTTTTCAAAAATTTTACTGAGTGTAGGTAATATGGAAACAGGTCGAAAGTTCGAGGGATCCTCACTATTTCCCGCCTTAAATAAAGGTATGACTTTACTATGTTTCATCAAGTCAGGAAACACACCAGTCTCGACACAGCTATTGAACACAGTTGCCAGATGCGGGGCTATTACAGTTATAATATGAGCAACAGTTTTGACAGATAGACCCCATAAATCTTTAGTGGTTTTCATATTAATTTCTTTAAAAGTTTTTAAAACATCTATAGGACTGACAGCTGAGAATTCAAAGTCTGTGCCGCATTCGTCTACGCCAAGTTTTAGAATTTGTTCGGCAGAAGCAGAGCAAGAAGAGAGACTTCTGGTAATAGAAACTGGAATGTTAGAAAAATATTTTTCAAATTCAGTCGCAACTTCCAAGTCCTCTTCAATATCAAAATTATCTATTTTTAAATGAAAATCATTACAACGTATTTTAAATTTACCAGTTTCAATGTTTATGACATTCCAAGTTTCTTTAATAATATTATTTGAACATTTGATTTTATTTTTTAAATAAATAGATTTCGCTCTAAGACAGGCTTGTCTGAATGTTTTTGAATATTTTTTTACAAATTCTTGAAATTGCGGATTGTGGTTATAGGACTTCTCTTCATATAGTTCATACAGTTTGTTACGGCTTTTATAAATTCCAGGAGTTGCCCACTCACTCATGGAGAAACGTTTATTAAAAGATCGGCGCTTAGGTGTGAAAATTGCACTGAACTCACCATTAATCAAGTTGACTAATGAGTTATACAAGTGATTCGAACTACCGTGATAGGGCAACAACTGTACCTTTTGTGTAATATTACATTTGAAATTTTGTATACGGCTTTCACTGAATGTTATCATATTTACTTGTCTCTTTTGGACTTTTTCAGAAATGCAGAATGAGACAAACTGCCCTGTGTGATCTGAGCGAACTTTTTTGATAATAGATTTATGTATGGATTTCTCACTACTGTATATGTTATCAATGCATTTTGCAGTTGTGGCCGTTATTCTGGTTGGTTCCATAAAATTGTTATATAAATTAAATGATTTAAATAGATTCAGAAGGTCCAAACTTTCTGAAGTTTTCACCAAAATATCTATGTTAAGGTCTCCACATACAATAACAGTTTTATGGCTATTATAAACTTTATTTAGAGCGCACTCCATAATCTCCAAAGAAACATCAAAAGGGGCGCACGGAGGTTTATACATATTTAATACAATGAATCGCTCCAATTCAACACATGAAATTTCAACACAGCAAATTGAGGTTTAGGTAGCTATTATTAATCTCTCATATAAATATTGGCACCGACTTCAGTATTACAGTCAATAATATCTGATAAATCTAAATTTACTACCTATTACTTTGTGCTAAGTTAATTTTATTTTTCAATTTTTAGTTTTTGTTTGAAGTCGGTTTTTTTTCGTTAATTTTTTTTTTTCATTATTTTTAGTGACGGGTAGACTAGCCTGAAATTATATCAGTCTAGGGGTAATGTTCTCCCCAATACAAATTAATCAAGTCCAAACACAAGGTAACTGCCGTAAATCGTTAAGGAATTCCCTCGATTCGAGGGATTTCTTCGATTTCTCCAGAATCCCATCATCAGATTCTGACTTCCTGTATATGGGACCACATGGGAAGCACCAGCTTTCAAAAAAAAAAAAGAATCATCAAAATCGGTTAACTCTTTCAAGCGATTTGCGGGTAACAAACATAAAAAAAAAAAAGACGTGTGGCACTCGGGGACTGCCGCGGTAAAGCTATTACATAGCATTTTTTACCAACTATGCTAGTATAATTATTTCTATATAAGAATACTAGCTGATGCCCGCAACTTCGCCCGCGTAAAATTTGATACCGCGGGAAGTTATTCCCGGGATAAAAGGTAGCCTATGTGCTATTCCAGACTATAATGTATCTCTGTACCAAATTTCAGCCCGATCCGTTCAGCGGTTTGAGCGTGAAAGAGTAACAAACATCCACACTCACAAACTTTCGCATTTATAATATTAGTAAGAAGTAAGATTTTAAGGCCTATGTTCAACAAAGTAAAGTACCAAGTACCTACTTGACAGTGGACATTTGGGCTTTTGGAATTTTGGCCTATTGGCTTTTTGGACTTTTGGACTTTTGGACTTTTGGCCTTTTGGACTTTTGTACTATTGGACTTTTGGACTTTTGGACTTTTGGTCTTTTGGACTTTTGGACTTTTGGTCTTTTGGACTTTTGGACTTTTGGACTTTTGAAGACCCAAAAGTCCTCAAAGACCGAAAAGTCCCAAAAGTCCCAAAAGTCCCAAAAGTCCCAAAAGTCCCAGAAGTCCCAAAAGTCCCAAAAGTTCAAAAGTCCAAAAGTCCAAAAGTCCAAAAGTCCAAAAGTCCAAAAGTCCGAAAGTCCAAAAGTCCAAAAGTCCAAAAGTCCAAAAGTCCAAAAGTCCAAAAGTCCAAAAGTCCAAAAGTCCAAAAGTCCAAAAGTTCAAAAGTCCAAAAGTCCAAAAGTTCAAAAGTCTAAAAGTCCAAAAGTCCAAAAAACCGAATTCCAAAAGTCCAAAAGTCCAAAAGCCCAAAACTCCAAAAGTCCTAAAGTCCAAAAGGCCAAAAGTCCAAAAGTCCCAAAGGCCAAAGTCCAAAAGGCCAAAATTCCACTCCATCAACCTCATCCCACCCACCTCACACCAATTCACCTCACCACACCCCACTTCACTTCACCCCATCCTACACACCTCAGCCCACCCCACTTCACCCTACTTCACTTCATATACATAGGTACACGTTATGCAAACGCTCACGTGTACACGTTGGTATATGAAGTGCGAGATACACGAACGTGGCCGAGCGTGGCCGAAGGTAGCCGAGAGTGTGATTTATTTTCGTGTCATCGTTCATGTCATTTTATACACGTTACGTTTACTACAATGATACATGTAATAAAATTCTAACACGCCGGTGTTTGTATGTAAATTGTTTATACTGAGGAAAATTCTATACTGAGGAATAGCTTTAACCATTAAGCTCTATTTTGATTAAGCAAACAGGGCAGATTCACACGCTACTTGATGAGTATGATTAATAAATACCTCTAATTTAATAGATCTTGTGTGACGTAAACAAAGTTGCGAGGGTCAGCTAGTTAAAAGATAAAACAATAGGTTTCTTCTTATCTACATAAAAACTATTTTTACAAATTTTATGGTAATAATAGACATTCTTTGAAATAATGCATGTATGGTATTGTTGTGACTTTTATGACACGTTTAAAGTACATAGGTATGGGATAGATGGCGCTCGCGGCTACGTCAGCGTGAAATTTTCTTCCCGCTTCCCATGGGAACGTACTCCCGGGTTTGGTTATCTTTATAGCAGTATTATATATGAATTAACAAAACAAAAAATAATGCTACATTGGTGATAATAATAATAAAATGTATGTATATAGAGTACTCACTCATTTTCTTACACTATTTTTCGTGACTTTCTTCATTAATAAATGCACTTTGTTTATTCATATTTAAAACACTTTTTACACAAATTATACGAGTACAGTCCACTGTTGTACATAGATGATGAATACCTATACACCTAAATATATATAGTCGATAATAATAATAATATAATATATAGTCGATTTTTTATTTGGACGAAGTAAATTGACAGCAACTAATGTAATTGACAGCATCGAAATTGTCATTTCACATTAAGAACTCTAAATTCGACCAGCACTCTTAATTCAACTTTGGTCGAGTGGTTAAGACGCGGATCGGTACGCAGAAGGCGCAAGATCGATTCTGGGTACAAGCATCAATTTTTGGATTATTTGACATAATATAATAATATATAACGACTGCAGGGGACTGCAGAGTTCATAATTGACGTAAACAAAAAAATTATGAAGTGCGAGACGAGATACACGAACGTGGCCGAAGGTAGCCGAGAGTGTGATTCGTTTTCGTGACACAATTTCTGGATTCGGTCTCCACGCAAGGCCCGCGATAGAAGCTATGCAATAGCTTAAAAATACAGACGACCTCCTCCTTTTTTGGAAGTCGGTTAAAAACGAAACGCGTATTCATGGATGTGCGAATTCGGATCAAGTTCTATATTCTTTTTCTGGACAGCTCAGCAATCATGTAAACATGTCATGTTTTGACAGAAGTTGTCTATGATCATAGTGTTGTAACTAAACTGATTCTAATTATGTAAGTAATCATTGAGTTATATCTAGTTCACCGTACATTCATTTACTTCGGTTAATCAATCGCCAAATTCATCAAATCATGTAATTCGGTATATCTATATATATTATGTGCAATAACTTTTTATATTAATTTAATTAAAGGATCTTTAAAAAAAAAAGAAACTTTTAGAAAATTTAATAGTATAATCATTTATTTACAATAATATATTAGTTTAGGGATGATAAAATGTGTAGACGCCTCGTTGGCTGCTCGCCGTTCTTACAGAAGCAGACTAAGACATTTTGAGAGATTTCTAATGTGGGGTTTTTAAATCCAAAGAAAGGGAAATAGGCCATTATAATGACATGGTGACAGGTATATTCGAAGCAAAGTAGTAAAAAATTATAGCTTTTTGAACAAGCTCAATAAAAGCACATCAGGTCACAACATTTGAATGTAATGTAAGGAATGACCAATAAAAACTACATATCTTTTCTGTCCGACTTCACCTATCCAAAAAGATAAATGTTCCGTATACTGTGGTCCGAATCAACCCATTACCAAAAGTTCTTGGGCGATTCGAACCGCGGTGCGAAACGACTCATTTAAAAAGAGCTCTTTGACAATTCATACCGCGGTTCGAACCGCTCACGGTGTGAAACGACTAAAGACCCCTCTTAGGGTCTGGTTGTTTATATGTATCATAAATATGTATTTACAAAAAAATAAGTTACAAATAATATCCGTTATACTTTTGATTGTTGGCACTTGATGGAACTTGTTTTAATAAATTACGAAAATTCACTTGTACTATTCCACTTTTATTTTAATTTTAAAAACACCTGACATATTTCGCTATAATAGCATTATCAAAGGTCGTATTAATATTCGTGGTCGGACACCCATAACACAAGCAGGTCATTCCTAGCTTACTTTGGGATCAGATAGCGTTGTGTAAAAAATGACTGAATATTTTAACCATCCACCGTCAACCGTACCCAGTCTACCCTAAAGAATCATTATTTCTTTTCTTTTTATTCATATTTAAATGTTTATGGCGTTCGAAACAATAGATTATCTTTTTGGCAGTTCACTGACGGACGTTAGCCTCTTTAAACTTACTCCTCTACACGGTACTAAGTCTAACCGGATCCTTCTGACGATTTCTGGGTCGCACAAATACTTAGTTAGTCCCAATTTAATACAAGTACTTCTGCGAAGAGTAGACCTCGCGAGCGCCCAGGAAAAAACAACCTGTGAGGAATTATATCCCTTATGATCCCATCATATATAACGGGCCCTTTTTCTCCCTTATTTTCCGCCCTATTAAAAAAACTTTCGACAAAAGTTGTATTTTTATCTTTTCGTAGATCAATGATTTTAAATCAAAGAACATGTGTGCCAAGTTTGGAAAAAATTGGTTAACAAATGCGTCTTCTAGACCGAAACTGACATGCACACACACATACGGACGAAAGCAAAATCGTCTATACTGTAGAATCGAAGACCCAAACTCAAAGTGCCTTTTCACACGTACCGGTTGCCGGGTAGCCGGTGCCGGGTAACCGGCGGCGAATGCAAGCGGTTGCCGGGCAAATCACGCCGTTACGTGTGAAAGCTATAGTACACGGCCATACACCCGGGTACCCGGCACCCGTCAACCGGTACGTGTGAAAGGGGCAAAGACTCGCACTCGTCGCTCTCTGGGTCAATAAGTTATATTATTAAAGTAAGTACATTTTTTCGAACTGACAGATTGATAAAACAATGACCTCCTTTTAAAATCAATTGGCCAGTACAACAGTTTTACAACACTATGGCAAAGACAAACCAGTCTGAGAAAAAATAATTTAATGACAAGCAAAAACCAATGACAGTCTTAAATTTTTACCATCCGAGTATTTTTCATGAAATTATTCTATAATCTAATTCTAAAGGTTTATTAGTGTCGAAATGTCCGCATAAATCTAACTAGAGTTCCTTGAAACGACTATGATCAGGATTAAATATTTAAATGTAAGTAATTATGGAGCAGTCAAGATCCAATTGCTTTGTTTACTATATTATTTACATCTGTTGAATTCCACTATACAAGTAAAGGGCCAAAAAGAATGCACATCGAGCTTTAGAAAGAGGCAATCGGCTAATTTCGACTTCGTATAGCGATATCTGTGTCGCACACACCATGACGTTTGTTTTGTCAGTCATGGTTCAAATGCGAGAGAGTGCAGTCGCTTATCTAAGCCAATATATATATAGAGCTGCTAAAACCCCCATAAAATTAAATTAGTACCTACTATGGCATCTATAGGGAAAAAAGGTAAGCCGTTAGTCTACCAGTCACGCGAAATTATCCATTATGTTTATAAATATTTTTTATCTGAAGCCAACCAATTTAAAAAACATGAGAATGTTAATGTAAGTAATTATTTTAAGAAGGTTCAACAGAGAGTTGCAGATGCCACTGGAATTTCAAAAAGTTCAAATTTGAACAATATATTAAACGAAGTCGGCACTGGCACTGATAATACACATTCCAGTGGAACAAAATCCAGCTCTCGAAAAAATGGGAGACCAAAAAACAATTTCGTTTAGATATGGACGATTTTGATTATGATGTTGTTAGAAGAATGGTGTACGATTTTCATCTGCGTTACAAACAACTGCCTACAATAAAAACATTAAAAGCTAAATTATCTGAGGCTATTAATAAAATTATAATGGCTCTAAAAAGACGTTGAGAAAAATTCTTTATGAAATGGGATTTGCGTTCACAAAAATAAAAGACAATAGAAAAGTTCTAATGGAAAAGCACGATATAGCTCTCAAACGAATTGAATAACTGGAAATAATACGCGAATTTCGCGAAGCTGGAAAAAACATTATCTATATGGATGAGTCCTACATACATACAACCCACACTAAAGGAAAAACTTGGAGTGATGATAAGCAAATAGGGGTAAAAAACCGATTTCAATAGATCTCCAGAAAAATATCCACCGCTAAAGTACAGTACGGGGCCATAAAGAATGCACATCGGCAATCATCGCATTTCCGAATGCAAACGAATGCTCATTTCCATGTACATCAATTATTAGATTAATCGTTTATCAGAATTTGAATTTAGCACTAAGTACTTTATTGTTGTTTTGTTTTGATTTCACGTGAAATATATAGAGCTGTAAAACACGATGTAACTATTTTTAATTATTGCTATATTCTTGTTAGGAAAAAATAATCTTCAAATAATCTTCATAAATATATATTTTATATAAGATCGACAAAAAGTGTAATATTGTGGTGACAAATTGCTTGGCCATCGGCCACAACACGGTTTAACCCTGTACCCTTAGTCGACTTATGCGACATATTATTTTTCTTATTCTAATAGAACACCGCACGGGGAAAAATACGGAATTAGTATAATAAAAACAAAATCATGTATATTCAATTCCTTCCATTTCACTATCTGTGCTCTCATTGAGGTCTGTGTCACTGCCACTATCAGCGGTATTTATTACTAGCCTATCCAATCTATCTATTTTGTCGTCCATAGCGTGTTGAATTCCCCGATATTCATTCTCGCATTTTATCGCATGATCGCAAACCTTTTTCCACTCATCAGCCCCGATCATGTTTAATTTTTCAGTTAATAATGTCTTTATTGAACTTAAATTCATATCCACGTTTCTCGCGGCTACATAGCCTTTTAGTTGAGACCATATATTTTCAATTGGATTAAAATCCAGATGGTACGGTGGCAATCGCAACACAGTGTGCCCATGTTCGGCTAGTATCTTGTTCACGGAAAACTCTGTAAATCAGTCCTTGTGCTGACATATAATATTACCTCCTACAAATTCAGTTTCTGTCGGATCACGCCGTGTTGCTAAATTGGAATATATGAGGTGATGGTTATTCGGAATTCGATAATCCAATTAATGTTCACCATTGCTATTCCAAATTAATATTTTATATGTTTATTTTATTCCATAATTTGTATGTATGTTTTATTTTATTGGTTAAAGGGTTATTTTTTGTGGGTAAACTTCTGATAGTCCGAGAGCTGGCACGAATTTTTGGGTAGGTATTTGAGGCAAGCTGAAAACTTGTCAGATACCTCTCCTACTATATCCCAACTCGGAATTGCAGACCTGGCTGGTGAGTACCGGGGCTAAATCAACCCCTAAATTTTTAAAAATATTATTTTTTTTTTCCAAAAAATATATTTGAGGCTCTACGCAATTTATATATGTTGCAGTGTAATACTTAATGAATACGAAAAAAAATAAGCCAGATAATTTAATCGGGGTTTTAACATTGCCAGACGCGTGCAAAAATATTTTGCAAAAAATTATAAAAAATGTTTTTGAGGCAGCTTGAAATTTTAATGGAGCGTTATTTATAAGTAAAAAATAAGATTCCCAAAAAGACAGATCGTTTCGGTGGGGCTTTCTACCTGCCAGGTGATCAAACAAATAATGAATGGGTACGAGCCTGTAGTGCTATAGACAAGCTGTAGTGTGAGAGAGAGAGCGCATAACGACAGCTGTCTTCGTTCTTGCTTGCCGCGTTACTATTGGCTCTGGCGAGGCCACGTGACTTACAATAACCCATGAGGTTTAAATTTATTTCATCAAAAACAATACAGATATCACTTAAAATATTAGAATTACAGTAATTCAGTCATTGTAGGCACATATAATATTTTCTTTTTCTATATCAAAGTAATAAAAGCAGTACAATCGTTAATATCTTACAATTCATGGTTTAACTTACAATTGACTAAAGTAATGGAATACCTATCAGCTACGGCAAAAAGTTGTTACAGTGTATTATCAGATCCTTGTCTGAACTAGGATGTTAATCCTGTGTCTCAGACGTTCATCTGACTAAGCAAACAAGAGAGCACATTATAATACTAATAATATATAATAATAATATATACTAGTAATATATAATATATAATTTATTATTATTCCTATTCCGAAATATGTTTAATTATGTAATTTTAAACATTTAAAAAATTAAAAGATAAATAAAATAAAACGGCTTGTATAAAATATAGAATAAAATTAGTTTGACCAAATTATAAGTAGGTTCCTACATTTATATTAACTCAATATCTCTACAATATTAATAAAGGAATAGAATTTATTTCAATTTTATTTTATACTTGAAATAATTGTACTACTGGAGAGTTATTATATTTTTATAAACCTGGTTTTGCGATTTTTTATTTTAATTATTGCTTTTTTTAATACGTAACGTCCATAAATCAATACAATCTCTTTTATGCAAAATGTTTTTAGTAGAAATTCAGAAAATGTAATATTTTTAACTACGTAATTTTAACTAGAAACCTCATGGGTCGCACGTGGCTTCGCCAGAGCTAATAGTAACGCGGCAAGCAAGAACGAAGACAGCTGTCGTTATGCGCTCTCTCACACTCCAGCTTGTCTATAGCACTACAGGCTCGTACCCATTCATTATTTGTTTGATCACCTGGCAGATAGAAAGCCCCACCGAAATGATCTGTCTTTTTGGTAATCTTATTTTTTACTTATAAATAACGCTCAATTAAAATTTCAAGCTGCCTCAAAAACATTTTTTGTAATTGTTTGCAAAATATTTTTGCACGCGTCTGGCAATGTTAAAACCCCGATTAAATTATCTGGCGTATTTTTTTTCGTATTCATTAAGTATTACACTGCAACATATATAAATTGCGTAGTGCCTCAAATATATTTTTTGGGAAAAAAAAATAATATTTTTAAAAATTTTGGGGGTTGATTTAGCCCCGGTACTCACCAGCCAGGTCTGCAATTCCGAGTTGGGATATAATAGGAAAGGTATCTGACAAGTTTTCAGCTTGCCTCAAATACCTACCCAAAAATTCGTGCCAGCTCTCGGAATATGAAAAGCGCATACCGCCGATCAATCTGAAATTTTGTGTACTACCCGTTCGCTCTAACTTTGCCGCTGGCGTAGAGGCGTATACCCGAATTTTTAATTACACGAAGTAAATTGACAGTAGCTAATATCACTTCGTCATAGAAAATAAGCAACATTGTGTGAAGAAGTGACATTAGTTGCTGTCAATTTACTTCGTCTAATTAAAAATTCGATTTTAGTATGGAGCCGAGCGGCAAAGTTAGAGCGAACGAGCAGTAATGACGTATTTTGACCTCCTAATCACGAATATCATAACGAAAATTGGCAAAAAAACAAAGGATGTGTGTGTGTGTGTGTGTGTGTGTGTGTGTGTGTGTGTGTGTGTGTGTGTACACCCCGGTACTATACATATATTGTTTGTTTTGCGCCAATTTCCGTTATGATATTCGTGACTAGGAGGTCATAATACGTCATTCCTCAAAATTTCAGATTGATTGATTGATTTCAGAACTTAATTAATATAATTTTGTATAAGTGAAGACAAATTGGAATACCCTTATACCAAAATACCTGCACCAGATCTCCAAACAAGATTTCAGACATTTTGTGTTAAATTTGAAATTGTACCCACTCATGATGTTCAATTGTTTTAATACATTCAAGACTGATAAACAGCTAGTTTTTGCTACCATTTTAAGATTGTCTCACGAATCTAGCTGTCACACAAAAGTTTGAAGAGCCCTTAAACAAAGTGGTATTCCAAATATGCTTCCTTTCCTCTACATAATTTCATGCTGCTAACTTTGAGAATGGCGTTCCATTCAACCGTTTTTACCTTATTTTGCCACCTTAATAATGAAATTTCCTAAAAATCCGCGCTACCGATAAGGTAGCCAAAAAATATCACGCTTGTTGTACTTGAGCCCCCCTTAACCCCTTCTTTTTTTTCTGATTTTAGTATTTGTTTTTATAGCTGCAACAGGAACACATAATCTTTGAAAATTTCAGCTCTCTAGCTATCACCGTTCACGAGATACAGCTTCGAACGGACAGACAGACAAGAGAGACGGACGGCGAAGTCTCATGAATACCTAGGGTTCCAGTTTTACCCTATGGGGACGGAACCCAAAACACTAGGTTTATGTAGAGACTGGTAGAGTAGAGACTATAGGGTACCGTAAACAACTACCGACCTATTTTTTTATACCACTAAGGTGGCAGGTGGCAGACAAGCATACGGCCCACCAGAATGACTGGTGCTCATCGCAGTCTATGAACGTTTGCAACACCGTATCGAAGAAACGAGATAGACTCTAAAACTTTCCTGGGACAACCTTCCGAGGGCTTACCCGGGGCTCTCAACCGTAGGCTGTTGGGCGTTACGTGAGATTTTAGGAGTCCGGCATAGAATAGAATACATGAAGGATTTTCCCTCACGTTAAAAAAAATCGACTATAACTTTTTATTTTGAACGATGATTCTGGAAAAAAATAAAAACAGATACCGCTTCCCTGGTACACTGTAGTTATTTAGATGGATAGTTTGCGGTTTCCTGTGGTAACCGCGACTGGGCTGACCTCGATTTCATGTGCTTATGTTACGCTCATTTACTTCAAAAATAAAACACCAGCTTTATTCCCTGTGGTCTCTGAACATCTAGTAACTACAGGATAAGAAAATTTTTATCTATTTTTATAGTTCATAATACCTACCAACGCCATATTTTTATACCAAATCTATCTATCCATTGTAATTAAGAAACTTAAAAAACAAGCTTTAATTTCTATACCGAATTTTTAAAACGCACCACGCTGCTTGTTTCTAAAAATAAGCCTTAGTGTGCATCCAAGACTCCAAGGAGTCTCCAATTTGAGGACCCATACACGGCTTTTAGGTTACTTTTTCATCATTTGAATGTTTCATTTAGCAAACGAAAGCAGGATGATCTTTCTGAACTGAATGAAATTTATATAAAATAACAAACATGCATGTGGTCATGCCTTTTATCGTCGAAGGGGTAGGCAGAGGCATATTATTATGGTACATATATAAAAATCCGTATTGAATAGCTACTGATAAATAATTTGCTGCTTTGCTGTGCTGAACTATCCGTTATTAATTCAGGAATTTCAACGACAAAGCAGTCTCTTTTAGTATCATCATATTTTGCTATCGTCCTAAGTGCTATAGGATCTAGAAACTGCATTAAATTAAATAAAGATCGTGCCATTTATACCCTTGATTGTTGGCACTTGATGGAACTTGTAGTACCTACCTATTCTTCAGAATACCTGACCGGTTTCGCCTTATAGCAAGCATTATCAAAGATTTGATCTTTCTTCGGGTAAGGTAATCAAAAATTAAAACCTTTGGTAATGCTAGATATAAGGCGAAACCGGTCAGGTTTTGTAAAAATTAAAATAAAAGTTGCGGATAGTACCTACCTACAAGTGATTGATTTTTAGGGTTTCGTAGCCAAATGGCAAAAACGGAACCCTTATAGATTCGTCATGTCTGTCTGTCCGTCCGTGTGTCACAGCCACTTTTCTCCGAAACTATAAGGCCTATGATATTGAAACTTGGTAACTACATGTATTCTGTTAACCGCATTAAGATTCTTATATAAAACTAGAAAAAAAGCAGTAAATTTTGGGCTCCCCATACCCAGAACTGAAACTCAAAATTTTTTTTTCATCAAAACCATACGTGTATGATATTTATAGATAGGTCTTCAAAAATGCTATTGAGGTATATCATATTTTTCTAAACTGAATAGTTTGCGCAAGAGACACTTCCAAAGTGGAAAAATGTGTGTGTCCCCCCCCCCCTCTAACTTCTAAACTAAGAGAATGATACATTTAAAAAGAAGATATGATGTACTTACATTGCCATAAAAACTACCAACGAAAATTGGTTTGAACGAGATAGAGCTGGTAGTTTTTTTTAATACGTCATAAACCACAATTTTCGGTTAGAAAAATCACTACCACTGCGAACGTGTTAAAACATCAATGAAAGTTACAACCAAAAAAACAAAAAAAAAAAAAGACGCGGGAAAGCGTGCTTGTGGAAAATTTAATTTAATTATTATTTTAGTAAAATAGTGTGAGAACTGTGAAACAAAATAACACATTTTTTTAATAAGCGGTAAATTCAAAATAATTTTATGTAATCCAGGCTCTAAAAGGGTTTTTTTGCGAAAAAAGCCGGCGCATCGTCAGCCGGCTGGCTGCGGGCGCAATGAATAATGAGACGTATGTTGTGAGCGATATAGTTGAAGATGGCTTATCTGGTGACGAAATAAATATCGATGCAGTTGTGGAAAATAGTGAGGAATGCAGATCAAGGATGCAAACGGAGGATGAGGTATTTAGCAGGAAAAGACCAATTACACGGGAAGATTCCTCTTCCGAGGAAGGCTGGCAGCGAGTATCTAGAAGACACAAGGTGGCTTGTACTCGTGAATCCGGTAGTGCAGAGCAGGAAAATGTACAAGTATGTGTTTCATGTAATTCCATTTTGCCTAAACAGTTTGCTTTAGCCAAATTATTTAAAGAAAATAGCATCAGTGGGGTAATTCGTGTTAAATTTGTCCATCAATACAAAATTATTGTCACTTTTGATCAAGAATGCAATGCCGATCGATTCATTTCTTGTAAGGCTTTTAGAGATCTTGAGTGGAAGAGTCAGAAGACGTCTGAGGTCGGGATTTCATACGGTGTTATCAAAGATATTGATTTGAATATTGCCGACCAAGATATTATTACCAGTTTATTTTCTGATATTGAGATCATTGCAGCCAAAAGGTTAAACAAGCGAGATTACCACCAGGAATCGTCTTCTGGTTGGGTTAAATGTGAAGCCGTGCGTATTTCATTTAAAGGCCCTTCACTCCCTGCTTACGTGTACATCTATAACATGAGAGTAAGCGTGTTGCCTTATATCTTCCCTGTAACGCAATGTTCGCGGTGTTGGAAGTACGGACACACTAGATTACTATGCCCTTCGAAAAAGATTGTCTGCCCTAAGTGTACTAAAAATCATGAAAATTGCGATACTACCTCCTTCCGCTGTATTAATTGTACTGGCAACCATATGGCGTTACAAAAAATATGTCCAGTGTTCAAAAAAGAGAAAAGGATTAGGGAACTTATGTCTGAATTTAACTGCACCTACAGAAAAGCCCTCACTATTTATGTACCACCGTCTCCGCCTCCAGAAAGACATTCATCCCATGTATTGGCTGAAGTTGAAACGCTAAAGTTGGATTCACAGCAATTATTCCCTGATCTTCCATACGAAAAGACCAACCAACCACCAACTAAGCAGAAACTCATGTCTCAATTATTTAACACTCCACAACAATCTAATACCAAAAAGGCGCAAGAACATAAACTGAAAAAGCCACGAAAACAGCTTCCACGTGCTTCTCCATACCCGTCACGTCCTTCTACACCGGCGAGATCGGAGAGAGCAGAGGAGGTCCTATATTCCGAAAGTTCTGGAGGCTACGTGGGAGGTAATAGTGAAGCCAGCAACAAAGCACACAAAGCTAAAGACATTAGTTTTTTAAGTGTATTATATAAGCTTTACAGATTAATAATGGAGTAGGGTTCTTTAGAGGATAAAATACATGAAGTTATCAAAATTTGCACGGAGTGGATTCTATCTAAAGTAATGCAAGGAGTGTCGGTGAGTTCTTTTTTCAATTCTTTCTCTAATGATGGATAGTGGTTTCATCGATATCAATTTAAACATTATACAATGGAACTGTCAAAGCTTGCGACCGAAGTCACTATCTTTAGAGGCCCTTCTTTCACAAAATAACATACATATAGCCGTTCTGAATGAAACTTGGCTTGAACCGGACAGTTATTATAACATTAGGAATTATAATATTTTCAGATCTGATCGTATTGATGGTTATGGGGGCTTAGCCATCCTCATACATAGCTCTGTCAGAAGTAGTTTAAGTATGTCACGTAGCCTTAACTCAGGTATAGAGCTTTTACATGTTAAGATACATAATTGTCGGTATATTGAGAACATATTTTCACTCTATTGCGCTTCAACTGTAAACACAGTGCAAAACGACTGGGATCATCTGTTTTCTCTCGCAAATTCCAAATCATTAATTTTAGGTGATTTTAATGGTCACCACTTAAATTGGTCGTACAAAACTGAGCCGAGAGGATTACAAATTTTTGATTCTATGATTGATCACAATTATATTTATTTAAATAATGGTGATCGACTCGAATACAATTGGTAAATGGTGTATTGAAAAAGTCTTCCCCTGATATATCTTTCGTCACCTCTGATTTGGCTACGTTATTTACGTGGAAAGTATGCAATGAATCGCTCGGCAGCGATCACCTTATTATTCAATTATCGGCCACGATTCATGTCCCCCGTGTCATATTAAAAAGACGTAAATACAAAAACAGTGACTGGCAATCCTACAGCTCATATATAGAAATTTCATTAAAGGACTATACCGTTCCCTCTGATTCTCAAGAATTTTATGATGACTTTGAACGTACATTACAGACTGCCGGCAATAAGTATATACCCTTCACTAAGGTTCCCCAGTTCCCCTGCAATAAATTCAAACCCAAACCATATTGGAACACAGAAATTTCAAAGGTTGTGGCGGAACGCCGATTGGCACTGTCCAAGTTCAGAAGATGCCCTTCTCCCACTAATTTAGAGATATTACAAGAGAAGGTACGTACTGCTCAAAGACTTATCAGATCAGCTAAGACTAGGTCTTGGCACGGGTTTTGTGATTCCATAGACTCTACCACTTCCCCCTCTGAAATGTGGAATCAAATGAGATGGGTAAAAGGACATCGAACTAACTCTCGGAATCACTATGTAGACAAAGATAATGCTTTACAATTGTTAAACTCCTTAACTCCCGATTTTACCTGTCCTCTTATCCCCCGCTTTAGTTCAGTTAACACTTCTTTAGAATCTGAAATAAGTATTCAGGAACTAGAAAACTGTATCAAAAAGACAGATACAGCACCCGGCAGGGACGAAATATCATTTTCTATGATAGCACATCTGCCACTGACTGCTAAAATTCTGTTAGTTAGATTGTATAATATTTTTTTAACTTCTAGCTTCGTTCCTGCACAGTGGCGCGAGGTTAAGATAGTCCCCATTCCTAAACCGGACAGAGAACCTAACTCTCTCCACTCACTTCGGCCTATAGCTTTAATTTCATGTTTATGTAAAATTTTTCATAGTATTTTAAACAAAAGATTAGAGTGGCATTTTGAAAAAGGTAAGCTTTTACCTGAGTATATGGTCGGTTTCCGCAAAACTCGTTCGTGCTTAGATAATTTATTTAGTTTAGTCTCTCAAATTCAAATTGGTTTTTCTAGGGATCAGTCAACCGCGGCTTGTTTTATTGACATCGACAATGCTTACAACAATGTTAACGTTACCTGCCTAGTAAATACTTTAGACTCGTTTGGAGTAGGTTCAAAAATATGTTTTTATCTGTGGTCCTTATTAACTAACAGACAGCTATTAGTTGCGGTTGATGGACAAAATTTGGCCAGAACTACCGGACAGGGTTTGGCGCAAGGGGACCCATTATCTCCTCTTCTATTTAATATTGTAACAATCAATATTTGTAAAAATATCACAAATGTACATATTTCTCAATATGCTGACGACTATGTATTATATGCTACACAAGATAATATTGATGCCGCCCTTTCGAATCTTCAATATGGCTGTGAAAAATTGAGCCGTATTATGTTTAATTTAGGCCTTTCTATATCTCCTACAAAATGTAAATTATGTATATTTAAAAAAGGTAGTTTAAGACGTTCTATTGATTTTAGAATTAACGAACAACCAATACCTGTTGTTAAGCACGTTAAATATCTGGGCTTGTGGCTAGATAGTTCACTGAGGTGGGGCAAGCATATAAACGAAACCGTTCAAAAAGTAAGCAAACATATTAATCTGTTAAAAGTATTATCAGGTCCTGGATGGGGTATTCATCAAAAACACTTAAGATGCTTATATATTTCTATTATACGTAACAAAATCGACTACGCAAGCTTTCTATATGACAATAGCTCTAAAACCAATTTACTAAAGTTAGACAAAACTCAAAATCAGGCCTTACGCGTAATTGGTGGTTTTATTAGGAGTACCCCGATCCACGCCATGGAAAATGATTTATGCCTTCCCCCCCTTCAGTTTCGCAGAAGATTTTTGGCAGGTAAATATTTGCTAAAATCAAAGTCATTTGCTAATAATTCTAGTGATCTGTTGAATATATTAACATCTGTTTGTAACACTAGCTATTGGAATAATAAGAAAGTCCCTTTGCTGGTCAATATCAATCGTTGTATAGACACAGGGTCAATTCACTGCAGTAATTTGCTAGAAATGTTTTCTTTAGAGACTTGGGTGAGTAATATCCCAGTTCATCGATTCATTGCAAGCTCTATTCCGCTGATTGATAAAGCTAAACAAAATTACTCCTGTCACCAGTTGAACTCAATTTGTACAAATTTCATTGAAGAAAAATATAGTCATTGTTACAAAATTTTTACCGATGGTTCTAAAGATAAAAGTAGCGCGGGGTCAGCTGTTTACGACCCACAGTCAGCTTGTTTTGTAAAACTTAGGATTGATTCTAATATATCAATTATGCACATTGAATTAATCGCAATTTTGGAAGCTTTATCTTACATTGATTCAGTGAATTTTGATCAATTTGTCATATTGACGGACTCAAAAAGCGCATTACAACATTAGGCTCGCTGTACCTCTCCCGTGAGAGGCATACCGATTGCCTATAAAATATTAGAATCAGTCTTAAGTCTACAAGCTCGACAGAAGACGGTCACCCTTCAATGGATTCCATCCCATATCCAATTTGAACCAAACGACATCGTAGACATGCTAGCTAAACAGGCATCAGTGGATGGGATTCCTTATGGAGTTTTACCACTATTTTCAGACAAGGTAAGTCATGTTAAACGGCATTGCCTTGATGTTTGGCAGGAGTATTTTGATGAGCGCTCACAAGAAAAGGGTATATGGTACCGAACTATCCAACCACATGTATTAACGTTCCCATGGATAGCCTCGATTGGAATAAACAGAGAAGATTTAAAAACCATTCTCAGGCTACGTTCCGGACACATTCCATCTAAAAAGTTTGGACATTTAATGAAAAAAAATTCATCACCTAATTGCATCGATTGCGGTGTAATTGAAGACGTATATCACATCCTGATGGAATGTGTCAGGAACGAACCTTTCAGGGCAACTTGTTTTGTTGACGAATCGAGGATGTTTGTGGGGCAGGTGAACAGCGCCTTGTCTGAGCCAGGCTCACAAAAAGCCCAAGAATTGATCCAATTAATTCATTTAGGTTTAAGCGATTCCTAGTTTATTATTTTAGTTGGTCATATTGTATTTTAGTTGGTAATATTGTATTTTAGTTGGTTTAAAATTATTTTGGTTACTTTATGTTTAGTTAATGGTCGTTATTTTGTCGTTTGTCTTTACGGGACGATGTAATCGCTCAGCGATACAGTCCTTTTTCAACAAATTAAAAAAAAAAAAAAAAAAAAAAAAAAAAGTTACAACGAACTCTAAGAACTTTTATATTATGTTACTTGCTGCTACGAAACCCTTCATGGGCGAGTCCAACTCGCACTTGGCCGGTTTTATTCATAATAACATTGGTAAGTACCCCTAGATCATGCCATTCACGAAAATCGCTTGATATGCAAGTTTGCATTCTTCTTTCGGTAGGTACACTCTAATTTATCGATTAAAGTCGAATTTTTATACGAAGTAAATTGACACCAACTAATGTCACTTCTGACAATGTTGCTTATTTTCTATGACGAAGTGACATTAGTTGGTGTCAATTTACTTCGTCTAATTAAAAATTCGACTTTATGGCTAATTAGCTGTAATTAAATAAGTAGAAAATTAGGTTTTTAGCCGACTTCAAAAAAAGGAGGAGGTTCTCAATTCGTCTGTTTCCGTCAATTATAGACGGATTTCAAAATTTCTTTTTGAAGTGAAACTTCTTTATCGGCGTTGGAAAAAAATTTGCGTCACGTCACGTCACGTCACGATTTTTGGTTACGCGCCATCTTTGTTCTGTTCCCCACCACGGTGGATTCGAATTAAGAGTACTTTATCCAGGGATAGCATGTCATTTAAGGGTTTTTGGACTTTTGGACTTTTGGGCTTTTGGACTTTTGGACTTTTGGACTTTTGGATGGGACATTGGTACTTTGGGTCTTTGGGACTTTGGAACTTTGAGACTTTGGGACTTTTGGACTTTTGAACTTTTGAACTTTTGATCTTTTGGACTTTTGGACTTTTGGATGGGACCTTGGTACTTTGGGTCTTTGGGACTTTGGAACTTTGGAACTTTGGAACTTTGGAACTTTGGACTTTGGAACTTTGGAACTTTGGAACTTTGGGACTTTGGGACTTTGGAACTTTGGAACTTTGGGACTTTGGGACTTTGGGACTTTGGGACTTTGGGACTTTGGGACTTTGGGACTTTGGGACTTTGGGACTTTGGGACTTTGGGACTTTGGGACTTTGGGACTTTGGGACTTTGGGACTTTGGGACTTTGGGACTTTGGGACTTTGGGACTTTGGGACTTTGGGACTTTGGGACTTTGGGACTTTGGGACTTTGGGACTTTGGGACTTTGGGACTTTGGGACTTTGGGACTTTGGGACTTTGGGACTTTGGGACTTTGGGACTTTGGGACTTTGGGACTTTTAGATGGGACCTTGGTACTTTGGGTCTTTGGGACTTTGGAACTTTGGGACTTTTGGACTTTTGGAGTTTTGGCCTTTGGGACTTTGGGACTTTGGGACTTTGGGACTTTGGGACTTTGGGACTTTGGGACTTTGGGACTTTGGGACCTTGAGACCTTGGGACTTTGGGACTTTGGGACTTTGGGATTTTGGCGCTTTTGGCCTTTTGGACTTTGGACTTTTGGACTTTTGGACTTTTGGACTTTTGGACTTTTGGACTTTTGGACTTTTGGACTTTTGGACTTTTGGACTTTTGTACTTTTTGACTTAATTTAAGGTGAGGTGAAAATTAAGTTTATGAAGAAGTTTCACTTCTTACGTGTGTACACTAAGTACACGCAATTTTTTTTTGTTGAACTTCTGCGGTGGTCCCATTTTCACCAGGTCAGGATCTGATGATGGGATCCAGGAGAAAACGAGGGCAATAACCGAAAATGTAACTAGTGCGCTTGTTACGTTTTTAATTAAGTGTTTTAATGTTCTACATTTTAAGGAAGGTCTGGAGTCGATCTGATGACAGAGTCGAAAGACAGTCGATGGCATTCCTTAATAATTTACAGAAGATACCTGGTATTTGGACCCCTTGTTTTCCTGTGTACCCTTGGCTGTTCCCTTGATGGTACAGTGGAAAATAAATTTTAACCGCTGTACCCTTGGCCGTAAAACCCAACCAACTTAAATTAAACATGAAATATTTCATTGAAATCATGATCTTTTAGGACATGTGAGTGGAAAAAGAGCCATTATTGGTTGTGGTATACGAAGAACATCTAAAAGTTTAAAATGTATAAAGTAATTAAATAATTTTCAAAACAAATGAAGATCGGTAAAACAAATGAAGATCAACAGAACAAATGAAGATCGACAAAATAAATGAAGATCGGCGAAACAAATGGAAATCGACAAAACAAATGAAGATCGGCGAAACAAATGAAGATCAACGAAACAAATGCAGATCGGTAAAACAAATGAAGATCGACAAAATAAATGAAGATCGGCGAAACAAATGAAGATCAACGAAACAAATGCAGATCGGTAAAACAAATGAAGATCGACAAAATAAATGAAGATCTGCGAAACAAATGGAGATCGACAAAACAAATGAAGATCGGCGAAACAAATGAAGATCAACGAAACAAATGCAGATCGGTAAAACAAATGAAGATTGACAAAATAAATAAAGACTGATAAAACATAATGCAGATCAATATAACAAAAGACTATAAGCAAGTTGATAAGGTCAAAAACTACTTGCAGTCATATTTTGTAATCTAGATGCGATTGCCATTCAAAAAAATAGGTGCAAGCAATTCTCGACCTTAATGACAATTATCTAAAAATGTGCTTTTAGGCTTTTATAGACATGACTGATCACGAATATATAGGAAATAAATAAATATTATGCATGTTCATAAGGTCGAAAATTGCTTGCACCTATTTTTTTGAATGGCAGTCTTATCTAGATTACAAAAAATGGGTCCAAGCAAATTTCGACCTTATGAGCATGCATAATATCTATTTATTTTTTATATATTCGTGATCAGTCATGTGATCATGTCTATAAAAGCCTAAAAGCACATTTTTAGATAAGTGTCATTAAGGTCGAGAATTGCTTGCACCAATTTTTTTGAATGGCAATCGCATCTAGATTAGAAAATATGACTGCAAGTAGTTTTTGACCTTATCAACTTGTTGAATCTTTTGTTTTATTGATCTCAATTTGTTTTATCGGTCTTTATTTATTTTGTCGATCTTCATTTGTTTTACCGATCTGCATTTGTTCGGTTGATCTTCATTTGTTTCGCCGATCTTCATTTGTTTTGTCGATCTCCATTTGTTTCGCCGATATTTATTTATTTTGTCGATCTTAATTTGTTTTACCGATCTGCATTTGTTTCGTTGATCTTCCTTTGTTTCGCCGATTTTCATTTGTTTTGTCGATCTCCATTTGTTTTGCCGATCTTCATTTATTTTGTCGATCTTCATTTGTTTCGCCGATCTTCATTTATTTTGTCGATCTTCATTTGTTCTGTTGATCTTCATTTGTTTTACCGAACTTCATTTGTTTTGAAAATTATTTAATTACTTTATACATTTTAACTTTCAGATGTTCTTCGTATACCACAACCAATAATGGCTCTTTTTCCACTCACATGTCCTAAAAGATCATGATTTCAATGAAATATTTCATGTTTAATTTAAGTTGGTTGGGTTTTACGGCCAAGGGTACAGCGGTTAAAATTTATTTTCCACTGTACCATCAAGGGAACAGCCAAGGGTACACAGGAAAACAAGGGGTTTGGACTTGATTGATTTGTATTGATGAGAACTTTACACCTAGATTGATAGATCCGACTTAAAGAAAATGTAAGTTCTCAATGTTTTATGTATGTTCACCGATATTTCGTCAATTATAGACGAATTTCAAATCTGCTTTTTGTTGGTTAGAGTTCACTTCTGAGGTGGTCCCAATTTCACCAGGTCAGGATCTGATGATGGGATTCAGGAGAAATCGAGGGCAACCGCCGAAAATTGTAGGGACAACTAGTGCGTTTGTTAACTTTTTAATTCAGTGCTTTAATGTACTAAAATTTAATGAATGTCTGGAGTCGATCTGATGATGGAACCGAAAGACAGTCGAGGGAATTCCTTAACGATTTACAGCAGCTACCTTGTGTTTGGGCTTGATTGATTTGTATTGATGAGAACTTTCACCTAGATAGATATATTTTTCGGTTCACCCGTCACTTAAAATAATGAAAAAAAAAATTCAATAAAAAATAAAACCGACTTCAAACAAATCCTGAAAAATAAAATTTACTTAGCACGAAGTAATATGTATTTTGATTTATCAGATTTTATTCAATATAATATTGAAGTTGGTGCCATGAATAATACCTACATAAAACTATGGGTTTACTTGGCGCCGACTTCAATATGATATTGAATAAAATCTGATAAATCAAAATACATATTACTTCGTGCTAAGTAAATTTTATTTTTCAGGATTTGTTTGAAGTCGGTTTTATTTTTTATTGAATTTTTTTTTTCAATCTACCAATTATTATTTTATCTTATTTCTATTCAGAATCATCTGGCAAAAATTGTTTATACTAATATTATAAAGAGGAAAGATTTGATTGTTTTGTTTACATCGAATAGGCTCCGAAACTACTGAACCGATTTGAAAAATTCTTTCACTCTTAGGAAACTACACTATCCCCGGTGAATATAGGCTATATTTTATTCCCGTATTCGAACGGGAACGGGAGCTACGCAGGTGAAACCGCGTGCCGTCCGCTAGTATGTACCTACTAAAACTATGTTTTTATTTTTATCCCACTTGACGGAACCCCTACGAGCCTCTTTAAATATTATAAACACCCTGTTCTGTTGGGAGTCCTGGGACATCCTTCCGAGAGCTTACCCGGGGCTCCCAACCGTAGGCGGTTGGGAGTTAGGTACGTAAGGTTTTTTTAGTCGCTAGCATCTATGAAGGATTTTCTCTCACGTTAAAAATAAAAACACCCTGTTTCATATAGGTACCGCAGCAATGGCTATGGTATGGATATCATTTGACCACAACACGTGTGGTCTTCAATCTATCAACAAGTTCTGTAGTTGACAGGCGTCAAGTTACATGTGCTCCGGCCATATCAATACGGAACGCTTGTTGAAATAAGATCCTAAATAATTATTCATTTTTAACTGACTTTGAAAGGAGAAGGTTCTCAAAAGTTCTGATAGAACGTAGTGAGGGGATCCTGAATTTTCAAACAGGTCAAAATATCATTGTGTAGGTACAGTGGGCCAAAAAATTGGTGTACCATCTTAAGGTTGAACGTCGTTTGCAAATTCATAGGCGATAATGATTAGTTTTGCTTGCAGACATAGGTATCTGACAATTTCTATTGCCATCTTTATCTGATTATTGATAACCTTTTATATTGATTATTGATACCTACTGTTTGTTACGTGACAGCTGTTCTTAGTTTGAACTTGATGGAACCAGAAGAATATATTTGACAAAAAGTCAGTTGTCAGTATTCTATATTAAAAAGAGATTGCTAGATTTAAAAAGATTTTATTACTTTTATTTAGAACCATTCAAATTATCTTTGCAGAAATTAATGTTTTATCAGTTTTTAATAAAGGTTAAAATGTCATGCACTTCTAAGTGACTTACGACAAATGAATACTTATCAATAAGGTTTACGTCATTATTATACATCTCTTTCAATGATATCTAGTATGAACCTTGTTGTAATTTTCAATGACTAGAAAACTAAATCAAAACTGATACACCACTTTCTTGGCCGACCGTACCTATGTGTCGTTGTTCTCCTCGGCGTACTAGGAGATGGCGCTGGCGGTTCAACACTAGGCCATATGGTGGGTCATGGCTTATACCACAATGACCAATGTGGACATAACCCCGTCATGCCAAAACCCCCCTAATGTAATAGGGTCCGTTTCTGAGATTTGTTACGTCGACGACCAGTTGCACATATAAACACTCGCTGCACTTGGTAGTCATCGCTTGAGGGTATACCAGTGGATGTGTTTCGACATCACGCGAGCATGCTCAAAGGAGGTTTTACCCTCCAACCTACCTCCACTCAAAGGAGGGTAAAACAGAACCGCCATCGTGGAGGTTTTCCGACAACCAACACAACAAATTCAAGCATTAGGTGTTCTTGGGAAGTCCGCATGTCTTTCAAGGGAAGCCAGTTTATCTTCAAGCTGGTCAAAATTGGAGGGATCAATCAGATGTGCTCCCCCATTGGAGGGTAATGGTATGAGAGGAGAAGACTGATATAGATGTGACGTGTTTATGGTCCAACCGTAGCCAAGTAGCCTAATTTTCATACATTAGGTACCTACCTAATCCAGTTTATTACACGTCATATTCTACATCTTAGCTCTTGTCAATTACTTTTTAAGATAAACCAACACTACTATTTTTTATTATAGTCGCACTTAGGATCAAATTATGGTTAGTTATGAACACAAAACTCAGAAGTATGAACTATAGCTGACGCGCGCGGCTTCGCCCGCGTGAAATTCGGTACCCGTTCCCGCTTCCCGTGGGAACATATTCCCGGGATGTATTCTATGTGTTATTCCAGACTATAAGCTATATCTGTACCAAATTTCAGCCCGATCCGTTTAGCCGTTACAGCGTGATTGAGTAACAAACATCCAAACATCTAAACATACAAACATCTTCACAAACTTTCACATTTATAATATTAGTAGGCTGAACATACCTGCCTACCTATTTAACAATGAATTGACATACATACATACGGTCACACCTTTGTCCCTGAAGGGGTAGGCAAAAGCATAATTATATAAGCCCACATTTCACCTTTTTAGAATTTGTCCCACGTAATACCTGGGTGGTGAGCCGTAGGTGTTGTCGTGTTGAAATTGACAGGCACAGGCACAGGCACAGGGTGTGACTGCCTTCGATTGCGTCCAGCATCAGACTTTAACTCAAAAACTTGATCATTATGGGATTCAGGGGACGGCCTTGGATTTAATTAGTTCTTACCTAAGAGATAAAGTAGGTACAGAGAGTAGTTATAAATGGTAAACAGTCACTATGGTTCTGCTGATGCTGTAACAATGGGGGTGCCTCAGGGTTCAATTCTGGGACCTTTTCTATTTTTAGTGTACATAAATGATCTCCCTCACCTTTTATGAGACGATCACGAGGTAGTTTTGTTTGCTGATGACACATCTTTAATATTTAAAGTTGAACGTGGACAACGCGATCTTGACGAAGTATACAAAGCCCTCACTAGGGTAGTCCACTGGTTTAACGCAAATAATTTATTGTTAAATGAAACTAAAACAAAATGTATTAGATTCACCTTGCCAAATGTTAGGCTCGTTAACACCAGTAATAAGATTAGGGATGATCAAGTAGAATTGGTCGATGAAACTGTCTTTCTGGGCATAAAGTTAGACTCCAACTTGCAGTGGGGGCCTCATATCAAGAAAGTCTCGGGCAGACTGAGCTCTGCCGGACAACTGACAGACATTAGAACAGCGCGTCTTGTCTACTTTAGCTATTTCCATAGTTTCATGACCTATGTCATACTATTATGGGGTAACGCTGCCGACATCGAATGTATCTTTGTGTTGCAGAAAAGGGCTGTCCGTGCTATCTATGGTATGGGGTTTCGAGAGTTATTAAGAGTAAAGTTTAAGGATATCAACATCCTTACTGTGTATTCACAGTACATATATGAAAACTTATTACATACTAATAAAATAACAGTAAATTTATTAAAAATAGGTAGTGATATCCATAACCTAAACTTAACAAATAAGAATAAATTGGCTGTACCTAGATTTAGGCTTAATAAAATAAACAATTATTTTGCGGGCAATTGTATTCGAATGTACAATACATTGCCGAAATGCCGACAGCCATATCAGGTTTGTCAGTTAATAAATTTAAAAAACGAATAAAACTTAAATTGTGCCAGAAAGCTTAATATAGCATTAAAGACTTTCTAGAAAACAAGGCTGCCTGGCAGGGACACGAATTGCTCCTTTCTACATTAAAAAAAATGTATTAGATACTAAGATACTAGAAGAGAAGGGACCGGACTGAGTTTCTTGGGGTGTTCTTCTCAGTCTGTAGCATTTCCGAACCCCCGGTAGAGTCACAAAAATTTTGACAAACCTAATTTTTTTTTTTTTAAATTTCAAAGGGAATAAATTTTATTTTATTTATTTTATTTTCTAGCCTGCTGTTGAAATTTTTCAAGCCGTCTATAACCAACTTGGCTTAACGACTGTCATTTTACTAGCAACCGAGACCAACGACTTAACGTGCCTTCCAAAGCACGGAACCGCTCCAATAAATGTCACAGCGGATTTAAATAAATTAATATTCAAGGCCATTTATACACAATGCCAACAATGCTATCTGATCCCAAAGTAAGCTAGGAATAACTGATTGTGATCAGACCTACTTATATACTTTTAAATACATACTTACATAGAAATACCCAGACTCTCGAGACAAACATTTATGGATCACACAAAATTTTGTCTCCGGTAGGAATCGAGCACATAACCTCGTGATCCACAGCCGCACATTACGACCTCTAGACGAACGAGGCAGTACTAATACCAATATATTTTCGAAATGGAGTGACACTCATAAAGTATATCCATGAAGAGAGGAGTGTCACATACGAGTATAATTCAGAAAGATGATGGGTAGTGTTGACAACTTACATTGAAGCCAACACCGATGCTATTAAGGTCGGTGGACTGCTTAATGAGATTTTTGATTTACAACCACATTCTCTAGCAGAGGGTTATATCGAAGTATTTTAACGAAACCGCGAAATTTTTTGTGGAGTCCAGCATTTGATGACGTCGAGTGTCGACCGCGAACCGAGGCGAAAGAACTAACCGCAAACATCTCTTCGAAGCCCGTATGCATCTTCAATGTTGAAAACAGTTTAAATTGTCTTCAGAAAACTATGTCTTGCGGTCTTTTATGATTACTCGGGTTATTTAAGACTAGAGGTCAGTGCACACTTGCACGCACGTTGTATAAGGTACAGTCGACTACAATGAAATGTACTAGTTTAATCTTACAAAATAATGTACCTATCCCTGCGAGTGCCATAATGAACTAACCAAAGATAGAGACCAACATTACTTTTTTTTTTTTTGCTTAACGTGAGGGAAAATCCTCATGGATGTTATGCCGGACTCCTACCGACTACAAAACCTCACGTCACGCCCAACAGCCTGTGGTTGGGAGCCCCGGGGAAGCCCCCGGAAGGATGTCCCAGAACTCCCAACAGACCCACGGCCGCCGCTGCGGCTTCGCCCAGGGGGTGGTTCGGGTGCTATCCCGCGTCTTTGGGGGGTTTCGGGTGTGATCCCGCTTCTAAGGGGGGGGGGGGGGTGAATTACTCACAACACGTTGCCGTCACGGGCCTGCTTCTGTAAGGACGGTGTGCCGTCCTCTCACCGTTCTCAGGCCCCCGGTCATAGTGGCCGATAGTACTCGGCGAGGCAAACATCACTATCTTTGATTAGTTCATTATGGCACTCGCAGGGATAAATAATTTTGTAAGATTTAACTAGTAATTTTATTGTATTCGACTGTACACTACTATAGTTACTACATGTCTAAGTTCTTTTTTTTTTGTTTTTTTTTTTTTTTTCATAAAGATATAACAAAATATGCAAAAGTACATATCTATGCATTGTGGGCGGTGTTCCTGGACCATATATATGGGAGACGACTGTACCTATTTGGAACAGCTTTAATGTTCGTGTCATTGAGAACTAGCTGAAGAAGTTTCAATTTCGCTGATACAGCCAGTGCCTATCATCAATCACTTCTATTTTACGAGTAGGTAACAACATTTTACGATTTCTTTTTAAATAAAATTGACGGCTCTTTATTGTGCCCGGTGCCGAGAATTCTCAAAGAGCTTTGTTTTGATTTACTGGTGACAATAGTTTCTCATAATGTGTCACCCTACTTTATGTTGCATATTAAATGACAAGCAATGCGACACTCGTATGCAATACGATGAAATGATGGGCATAACATTTTCAACAATTCAATGAATGCCTCTTCAAATCTCCGCTTGTAGCATCTCATTACGGGGGCTTTAAATTAAAAGGGTCACCGAATAATATTGAAATATTTTGATCACGATTGAATTTCAAGAGAGATTAAAATTATTTACTAGTAGATTTACAGTTCTGTCGTAATAGTTATTCTGTGATTCAGTCAATCTGCATAAGTTTTTCAATATTTTTTTTGTCATCTGTGTTTTGATATGTTTTTATTCTTCTTACCCATAAATTGTATATGGTTTCAGAAAAGATACTAAATTAATAAGTGCTATTGAAGATGCCAATTTTCTAGATAGGTATTTTTCGAATAAAAATAACTTTTACACATTAACTTTCACAGGTCCAGACACTTCGACAGATAACCTGAGTTTTGTTTAGTAAAATTTTGTTGGCATAAAGTTAAGTAAGTATCCTTAACCTGCAAGCACTGGCTGCTATGCACTCATTCTATGAATAACAGCAAAGCTATAAACGGGTACATACCACAGATATCAGAAAAAAGGTAGGTATTATTAACCATCATTAATACCCAATATTAATCATCAATTGAAATTTAAAAAAAAATCAAACGAACCTAAATCCTTAGAAAATATCCAAACAATTCAATATTTCAACGGTCCAAACAATTTTCTTAAGAATTTAAGTAGTTCAACAAAATTGACTTTAAGAATCGCTCCAGAAGGTATTAAAACAACATTCTTCGTTTGCGTCATGTGTCTCTGGAAGCAATATATTAGATGTCAGGCGCTCCGGTAGCCCGGGGTCGCCTCGCCGCCCGCGCACCGGCACGCGCGCCCTTTCCGAGACATCTCTCCGACTAATAACTTAACCCCCTTTTGTTTTTCTACACAAAGCGCTCAGTTTATTTATGAGATCTACTGATTATGCCCTGACACGCGTTCCGAACTCCCGGCCTAATCGCTCTCTCAAATAAAATCTTTTAAAATATTTATGAAGCTCAATTCACGGCGCTGTAAATGAATGCTAATCAAGTTAGTTTTTCAATTGATGATTCTCATGGAACTCATGTTTTTTGTGATCATTATGATTCTATTGCACGAAGCCTATGCGGAAGGCAATCGCTTTGTCTAGTACCTAGGTACCTGCTTAACTATCTTCAGTGTTGAGATGTAAATTAATTTTAATTAAAAGGAATTTTGATCTTAATTATAAATAATCGATATCATCACAAGCCTATTCACCATTCGATATTTTAAGTACAGCGATACTGTGAGTATTATTATGAGGATACGATAGTGCGATGGGGCTCTACCAGGACCTTCAGGATTCAAACCAAGCCAAGCATCACCGGCATACAAATGATGATAGCAAAAAGAGGGAAAGCTCGAAACAAATTCTGTACCACCCTTCTGTCCAGCGTGGTACAGCAAGGACATTCCCAAAATGAAATTGGAAGAGGTCTTATTCATGGTATTATGTTAATCATGTAGATATAGATACAGCCTGGGAAAGACAATTATAACTTTAGAAACGATCGAACAGAAAACAAATGTAAACGCTAATAGCATTAAAGAAACTTTGAAACTGAACATAAAAAAGCTGTCTGACTAGATACGCAGGATATTCTATGACATGAAAACAAGAAAGTTACATTAAAATAAATAAAAGAAAAGTGATCATGTAAACGATTCGGAACAGAATGAAATATGTTTAACGACGACAGGAGCCAACTGCTCGAGTAGCTTCGGAATTTACGAGCGCATTTCAACACGGTAAATACATTTGTTAATAGACACATTAGCAGTTAAATGCGCCTGCGTCGCTTCTCTTAATTGCTGACATATTGGCGTGTGTCCCTCCATGTTGTGTCGTACAATGGACCAGTTGACGTAGATAGAGTGCATTTTAACTATCTGTAACACTTAAACTGGTTGTTACTACCAATAGTTTTTTTTTTCTTTAATAAATAATAAATAAATATTCACGGACATCTCACACAACGCTATCTGATCCCAAAGTAAGCTAGGAATAACCTGCTTGTGTTATGGGTATCAGACCACGGATATTAATACTTATATACTTGTAAATACATACATATTATACATAGAAACACCCAGACTCTTGAGACAAACATTTATGGGTCACACAAATATTTGTCTCCGGTGGGAATCGAACCCACGACCTCCAGCGTCGCAGGCGGTATCACTACCGACCGTGCCACAGAGGCAGTCAGATAGAATAGTACACAATTAGAGTTGGTGTAGTGAAAACCTAATCACCCTTTCATTTTGTTTTTAGTGGAAGTGTTTTACCAGACTTCAGCAAAGTCAGTAGGGAGGGTAATTAACTGACGAGTAATGAACTTAGCTGTTTAGGTGCCTACTTACATTAAATTTGTATTTAGGTACATATATAAGTACATAGCTACATAACATCACGCCAGTCTCCCAACAGGGTAGGCAAAGAGTTTGTATTTAATTATTTATGTATGCTTATACATGTATTTTGGTATATCCATGTTTTATTTCCCCAGTCAACTGCCCAAATCTGCCCAATACATTTAGACTAAGGATCGAGCTATCAATAGTTAGTACCTACCATCTTAATCTTCCGAGGGTTCTCTTAAAAGAAGGTGTTTATAGTCTGTCAATGTTCAGTAGTCATTTGATTAAAAAGTAGCCTAGTAAAGGGTGTCCTCTTGTATATATACAAAATTTCAGTCAACATAGAGCGTCATTGATAATAACAAATATCTTTATAAACTTCCTATGTGTTAGTAATAGAATTTATAACATGTCATTCATAGCGTAACCAGCTGTCTGTCATACTCACAGTCATGATGGCAAACAAAGCTTTACAATGGGGTGCCTACAGTTGATAGGAAACAAAACTACTGGCTGTATGGCCTGTGTGCAATTAGCGTAATGGTAACGTATTGTTTTAGTACATTCAGTCATTGTGATGCAAGTGCGTCGCTAACGAGCTAAGAGGCGCGTGCGCTGAGCACTGCGACCGTAGACCTCCTCTCGACGGCTCCCTTTGTTAGGCTTATTTTATCCTCCCTCAATTACAATGAGTTCCTACACTACGGTGCTAGTATTCATTTTTAGCCTCACAGTATAAGTACTTTTTGAACTTACAGTAGACTTTTGTACATAGTTAAATGGGTAAACTTTGGTAAGGAAAATTTTTTATTTAATCGGTAAGCATTTACCCCAGGTTGGCTTGATTTTCAATAGAGATGCGCCGAATGTGGGTTGAACCGAATTCGAACATTCGGCCGAATATTCGGTATAAAATGTACCGAACCGAATATTCGGCCGAACTATTCGGTTCAAATTAACGAGGCAAACAGATTAGTAAAGGTCAGTCCTCGAGGCTGACTACATTCTTACAACGCAGCTCTCTTACCCAGGCCGCCGATTCTCAATCAAACGGCTTGCAAGCGTGAAGAACGTTTAGTCGAAATGTCTTTTGTCTCACCTTTACTCACAAATATTTCACCAGTTAATCTCCCTCTATGCAGGGAATCGCCACTTTCTTACTATTATATAGTGGTTCGCTTAGGTCTAAAGATTCTGCAAGCCGTAAAAAATCGAAGTTGTCAGGAAAGTCCCTAAGTAGAGGATCATTAATAATCCTCATAGCACGCAGAGGCGAACGGGCAAAGCTGGTATACAGGATCAGCTCAAAAATGACAACTGCACTCCATGTGTAGTCACACGCGGCAATAGAGTAATTAGCGGGAGATTGTGAGTTGAACGGGTTCATTTCTAATGAAATGAGATTTGTTTTCCACCAACGAAGAATTTAAAAACAATAATTAGGCTTGAGATGAGTAAGGTTAATGTAAAATGTGAAATGGAAAATGAGCAGTTCATTTTCACATAGAGTCAGTTCAGTTGCGAGTTTTGGACTGGTTGTTTTCGGTCGTGTTTTGTAGCGAATTAGTGATTATGTCGAGTGATACGGAATCAAGTGAAGAAAAGTACTTGCATATTGTATCTTAAAGAAGAACAGATAAAAACGAACTCCCTAATGACTCGGACCACTATCTAGAACTGATCCAGCTCATTACAACAATTTCTACCACTCAGTTCTTTCATCTCGACCATTTATTGGTGGGAAAACAAGTAATTACCTTGCGAGTATTGCGAGTTAAACGGATTTTATAATGGATCTGCTCTGCTTGTATTCAAAACCGGGCAATTTTTAGGGAAGAAATGTTGACACTCCAAACTTATTCGGTTCCAGATTGGCCTTATCAAATGTGCACCACCAGATATCTCTGTACCATGACGTTAATATTATGGGGAAACCCCTACCTATTCAATAATTATTAATTTAGTTAATAATAATATGAACATTCGGTAATTATTCGGCAAATAAACCGAATATTCGGCCGAATACGAACTTTCCAAAACTTGCCGAATGTACCGAATTCGAATATTCGGCCGAACATTCGGCGCATCTCTAATTTTCAATTATCACCTTAGTGATTTTCGGAAAACTGTTGGAAACGACATAGGAAATTTATGATGTGTCTTAAGTACCTATTGAACTGATGTTCCTACTGGTTCCTGGATGAAAAATTAATATTTCAAGATGTGTAATGTTTTATATAATATGACAGGGCTACCTTGTTAGTTTTCGTACATTTAAAGTAAATTTTCAGTTACCCGGGTTTCAGTTGTTAAACTTTTATCTTGTTTAAACTTTCAGTAGGTACTTAGATATCTTACTTTAGAATTTATGAAGGTACCTACGTAGGTATTCACCCTAGATGGCTAAAACGCAGTTGATAAGACTGAGTAAGGCCAAGCATACCAAAGCCACAATCCGCAGTCCAGCAATGGTATTATATCCAAATAAAAGGATTTACTATTACAATACCTAATACAACGGACAATGTTAATAAATCTCAACAATAGCTTGACGTCGCTCTGTCTACCAATTCTGCCCAATCAATAAGTGAAGCAGCTCGCTAGAATGCACTCGATTGAGATTTGGATAACAACTATACAATGAACACCTTCCATTGATCCTTAAGTTTTTGAAAGCAAATCTTTGTGTAAGAATGGTGGACGACATTGATGGGCATCGTATGCGCAGACTCATGGGCAGACCACCGGCGTTGGGCGGCACTTTAAAAAGTGACCTATGAAGCGTGATGGCCTACTCTATTGCTCACTGAACACTTTTATAGTGATACTCTTTAGACACACGCTTCGTCTACTATCGAATCAAATAAGAAAAGTACAAGTTTTGATTTGGTGATAAGATGGCGGTAGAATGGATGTTTAAGATAAATTCTATAACACAGTAAATCGAACTATTACTTCTTTTCAAAGCTACTTATTAGTTTTAGGGTTTCGTGCCCAAAGGGTGCGGGCCCTATTCATGAGACTTCCCTGTTCGTCTGTCTGACTGACTGTCTGTCTGTCTGTCTGTCCTTCACGAGGCTGTATCTCAGGAAACGTGATAGCTAATGTGCTGTATTTCTACAAATACTACAAATACTAAAATCAGAAAAAAGAGGGGAGTAAGGGGCTGCCATACAATAAAAGTGATTATTTGCTGTTTTTTGGTACGGAACCCTCTTTACGCGAGTCCGACTCTCACTTCGCTGGTTATATTCTAAAATTTAACACTCATTACCACATTTTGGTCTTTTTTTGCTAAGTAAAATATACACTAGAAAATTCTGTAGAATTCATTTAAATTCAATCGACTCCAATTGTAAGTATATCTACGCCTACTTTGATTTTTAATAAAATACTTTGGTATGTCGGCAAGCCCTTTAAAATACAGATATTTCTTGAAATATTTTTACACACCTTCATAATCTTGCTAGAGACTAGATCATGAAGGAATGTCAAAAACATTTTCCTTTGAAGAATATTTTTAAACACGGCGCGCCTTGATCTCAACATTGGTCTTTACTTTAATAGATTCATCGATGTATTCATTTCAATATACAAACTTTTGTTTCTAATGTAGAGTTACTACCTTTTTTTTTTTGTTTAACGTGAGGGAAAATCCTCATAGGATGTTATGCCGGACTCTTACCGACTAAAAAACCTCACGCCACGCCTAACAGCCTATGGTTGGGAGCCCCGGGTAAGCCCTCAGGAAGGATGTCCCGTGACTCCCAACAGACATACGGCCGCCGCTGCGGCCTCGCCCAGGGGGTGGTTCGGGTGTAATCCCGCGTCTATGGGGGGTTTCGGGTGTGACCCCGCTTCTAAGGGGGGGCGTGCGTGAGTTGCTCACGTCACGCTGCCGTCATGGGCCTGCTTCTGTAAGGACGGTGAGCGGCCCTCTCACCGTCCTCAGACCCCCGGTCATGGAGGCCGATAGTCTTCAGCGAAGACACGTCGGCGGCGCCCAGGGCGCCGACTGCGGAACTCGGGTGGGAGAGTTCTCGCCCGTACCCGGCCCGCCGCCTCCTTCGCGAGCATAACCTGCTCGCAGAAAGAGGCGGCGCAGTCCCACTTACTCCCGCTGGAGAGCATGGCTCGCACCATGGACTCGAGCGAGAGAGTGTCCACGCCCAGACCCACTACGAGGACCTGTCGCTGTTGTGCCCACGCCGTGCACTCCACCAGCGTGTGGAGCGCTGTGTCATCGCTGCGGTCCTCGCAGTGCGGACACTCGGCCGTGGTTTCCCGGTGTTTTCGCCACAGATACCTACCGAAGCTACCGTGCCCGGCAAGCATCTGTGTCAACCGGTAGGAGAGAGCACCGTGTCTTCTCTCCAGCCACTCGTCCATGACCGGTCTGACGGCCGCGATTGTGGCGAATCCCCCCTTTGGTTGCTCAAGTCGCACCTTCCATGTCTCCACGGTTTCCTGGTGGAGCAGGGTCCGCTGGGCCTCGATTTCTCGAGACGCAGGCCTTTGGCCCCGCTCCAGCGCCTCCTTGCGCCATCTGAACAGTGACGCAAGGGCTCTCGCTTCCAGGTCCCATGGAGGGGTCCCGGCTAGGAGACATGCCGCCTCACCGGAGATCGTGCGGTATCCTCTTATCACCCTGACGGCCATCATTCTCTGCGGGCTCAGCAGTCTAGCCTCATTGCTGGCCGTCAGGGTCTTAGAGTTACTACCTAGAGTCTAGGTAGTAACTCTACATTAAAAGCAAAAGTGTAAATCCCACGTTTAGTTGGTCTAGGTACTAGACCAACTAAAAGTGGAATTTAGATTGGTCATAATACTTAATTACAATGAAAGCTACACTATCGACCTACCCAATATAACGCTAATCTAACCCTTTATTCTGGTAAATAAAGAAAATACAAATAAATTCGCATTTATTCCCAATAAAAGTTTACTGCAAAGGCCAAATTAACGTTAGTCTACAAAATTTATTTGGTTATTATAAGTTTTACAATAAAATAAATGTAGCTGTAAGTAGCAAAGTGATCGTATTGTGAAGGAGCCATTCATCGCACTGCCATTGAATACAAATCAATACTTGTCTGAAGATCTCTTATTCACGCATACTTTAACAAACAACAAACAATATTGCGAGTTGCGCATCGCACCTCTGCCGTTGAACTTTAATGTAAGCAATCAAAAATAAACTTTATCAGCTAAGACTGAGGGCGAATTATTCAACGATGGGCAGAGAAAGCAAGGCGGCATATCATGACACAGGGTAATGTTACCTATTCTCGTATAATCCATTGTGTTATAGCCTTTATAAAAACTTTATTGAAATGTTTGGCTCTATGTCAGTAATTCGATAAAAGAATCCATCATTGAATACATTTAGTTTACAATTGAGCCTTTTGATACGTAATCGAAACATAGAAAAATATTCTAAGTAAAGATTTTTGTTTGAAAATTTCCTGTTCCGTGCAACGTGAGCTCTCTACCTTATCATTAGGTAGATAATTTATTAATAATGTTTAATTTTATTAAGTGGAGGATATGGGAGATCTATATAATAACTATTTTATTTTATATTATTAATTTATCATCAATATACCTTACATTTTCTTGAAGTCCTTTATATTCTTCTTAGTCATTAATTAACCAGACCCGTTTTATATTAAATGTAAATCTCGCTATGGTATATACTCTCATATTGCAAGGTTCTGTCTGTGTGCCCGGTCGTCAGAAAATCAGCTCTGCAAAACGATTTTCTAGAATAAACATTTACCTTACCTACAACCTTTTCAGGAAGTCCTAGAAGTAACATAAATTATGAATAACTGCGGTCGATGTGCGAATGCACGCGAGGGATGAACTCCCGAATCCTAGACAAGTTTCATGGTCGGGATATTTTAGACCAGTTGCCTGCCGGAGCATCCTGTCATTTCTAGTCCCAACAGAAGAAGAGGAAACTCCACTTCCGTTACATTGGTTGGTTACAATAGGTTCATTGGTAGTGTTTGTGTCACTGTCAATGGCGATCATCGTAAGGAGAACGTGAAAAAAAATCTGGCATGACGTTTTCTTATTTCAAAAGAAGGAAGACCTGGCCAATCTTCCGGTGGGATTTTCCTACTAGGAACGTTGAATATCGCGAGAAATAGAAAGTCCTATCTGTACTCGAAATGGGTGTCGTATCTAATGAAAGGAATCGGATCTATCGCTTCCAAGATAATACATTTTTCGTTAAAATCCAACTATATTTCTATTTAGTAATCCATCATCAACGTAATGGCCAAACTTTGTGTTATTATTTTAAAATTACACCTGATTGATTTTTTTTGGAATCAACAAAGACAATTATGTGCGTCTGGATAAAGGCAATGATTACGGCAATCATAATCGGCTGCCAGTTTACGCTTCATCTGTGTAAGCAATATAAAACGTGATGGGCCGAATGCTACGTTTCAGTGAGGCTCCTCCTCCTCACGTCCGTACCAAGCCGCAGTCTAAGCTTCTGTTATTTTTGTCAGAAGCCGATATGTGCCTACCAACATATTACGATACATAATATTGAATTGAACAGAAAAAGTGAGCCTCACTTTTTCTGAATGAGTAATATAATTTTAGTCAAACTCGTATTGAATTTATTAATGTATGCCTACATGTAGACGGTTAAAACTAGAAAGGGCCAAACCGTTTCCATTATCCACTGCTTTCGCAGACCTATTGCACCACATTTTTACTTTAGATACCTGTATATATGGTATATACAGGTATCTAAAGTAATGGTGTATGGAAGAACCGCTCGACCGATTTTGTGCAAACTTCACTTAAACCATCTATTAAATAGTCCGAACAAAGCCTAAACATTTGGTTTGGATAGGTGAGCCCGTTCTTGAGTTATAAAATTACAACGAAAAGTGGCATTGATTTTTATATATTTATAGATAGATTATCTGTGATGGTATGTTAGTGCCCCTCTCCGGTATCTTACTAAGGCTGGATTCAACCAAAATCGGAGTAAGGCTTTACTAGGGAATAGCTCGTACTTAAACTAAAAGTAAAGTGAGAGTGAAGTCACTATCAACAACTAACAAGCACAACGTAACTATCGTAACCCATGTCCCATACTAAAGTACTCTATCCTGTAGGGTTACCATAGTTACGTTATGCTATTAGTTGTTGATAAAATAGAAAGTCACTTTACTTTTAGAAGAGGTATAAGTTATTCTGCAGTATAGTCTTACTCCGACTTTGGTCGAATCCAGCCTAAGTATCCACTAAAACCCTAAATTAAAATAGTGCACTTTTAAGTACTTATGTAAGTACATATGTACATTTTATAATCCTTCAATTTTAACCATGCCTATATTTTATTTTATTTACATATACTCACGCCTTTTTCCCTCCGGGATTGGCATAGACAACAGCGTGCCATTTGCTTCTGTCCTTACATACTTCACTAGCTTCCTCTACATTCATTAAACCTTTCATGCAAGCCCGCCGGTTCCGAGTGCTTTTGACCTGCCCTTTTTGCGTAATAGATAGCTTATTTTATAAGGTCTAGTGGTAGATCAGAATATTTGTAATCTTCTTTGTGAGCACTTACTTACGCTGACAAAGTTATAAATCCACAGGGAGTAAGGAGAAGTTCATAGAGAAAATGAGGTCAGAAAAAAAAAGAGAGTCCAATCGCGATCACGGGCGCTGAAACGTGTCCGAAACGTCGGCGTCGGAGCATGTAAGTAAAAGTATTTCGCGTGAAGATATTGGTACCTAGGTACTGCCTTAAAATGCCTCTGTCGATCTAGATATATTCTAGTAGGGTGAGGGAAAGGTATACCACCATCAGTATTTTGGCAAAGTGAAGGAAAGCCTTTCACTTCTCCCTTAAAGTAGCGTCAAGCCTCAATTATTAGAATCGAGAAGAAGAAGTATGTCGAGTAATTTACCCTATTTTCGGCTTTTAATTATTATTTATTTAATTTAATCAATGTTAAAAACGAAGGCGTTATTAAAGGTCAAACGACCTTCTTCGATTGAACTTACAATGAAGGTTCGTTTGAGATTTGGATTTTTAGAGAACTTACACATATTCTTACTTAAACTTTAAAGAAAATAATTTTCTTCTCTTAGGAAACAACAACACTAATGAAAAGTAACCCTTTTAACAGGTAAATCCCCTATTCGTTCTCAGACGTCAGCATTTTTTTTGTCATACCAACAATCATCCCGCCCAATTCCCGTATCATAATTTCCAGTAAATTTAAACTATCTAATTTATTTAAATGTTCTTTCATTAGAGAAGATAATAACAGCGGATACAAGTATTTATCGATGGGACTTAATTATCTCCGGCATATGTTAACATTGTAATAACGAGCTAACAGAGTCATTAAAGATCGTTCAGGCCGCGCCCATGCCCGATGCATGCACTTGCTGCTCGCCCTCACTTCGGTCTCAAAAGGCCTCAATACCGTTCCTCACTATATCATCGCATCGGTCACGCGCGCCTCGCTCCAATTTTATCCCTCTAAAAAAAGGCGCAACGATAGGAAGGGTTGGATTTTAATTACGATATTTTCTATTATTTCCTCCGCTGTCTTAGTTTCGGTGCAAGGGTCGTGAGATGTAATAAATTCCGCTTTTTATGAGGTCACGGTTAACCCTCTTGATAACGTTTATCGCACATCTGGTCTAAATGAAAATACTATTGTTATTTCGTGTTAATGTTTTAGCAATATGAGTTTACTTATTTTGTGATAAATATCGTAAAAATATTATTCTCGCGGATGTCTAAGACTTAATAATGTAGGTACTCTATATTTTCTGCCTCAATACAGTGGTATTAAAAAGTAAAGTATATAATCTTAATATATATAAATCTCCTGTCACGATGTTAGCCCGCGATAGACTCCTAAACTATTGACCGATTTTGATGATTTTTGCACACCGTGTGCAGTTTGATCCAACTTAAGAGACGGGATAGTTTTTTTTGGAAAGCCTAATCTACGACCGGAAGTAGCGGGTTACAAAAATCTTAGCCACAGCAACGCCCGGCCTGGCCCTCTAGTTCATTATACATATAATTGAGTGCATTTCAATATTGATGATTATCATAATCATTCCCGACCACTATTTGGCAAAACATCTTCTAATGCCAAGAAACAGGCATTTTTAGCACGTTCGCTCAAAGTTTGCCGCTGGCGTAGAGCCTGGTGTAGAGGCGTAGCAGGGGAGGCGACCGGCAAACTTAGAGCGAACGGGTAGTATGTATGTAGGTACTTGAATGAATAAATAATTATGTACCTATTATGAAAATCTAAACAGCCAGATAAAACGATGACCTGAAAAAGGTCGCAGGGACTGACTGGATGCGGAAGGCGCCGGATCGTATATTGTGGCGAAATTTGGGCAAGGCCTACGTCCAGCAGTGGACTGCCATAGGCTGATATGATTGATTGATTGAATGAAAATACATATAACCAATGGCGTGTCGGGTCAATCGGTGCATAAGATTCCGTTGCTGCTTTTATAAACCCTTTTTACTCTGAAAAGTATATCTCTGAAAAGTATATTTTCGGTATCAGTCTACTATTTATCATAAATTGTATCTATAAGTAAAGTCTATCTATGTGCATTAGTTTTCCTATTATTTTCGTACTTAGCTTTATTACTAATTACCTAAACTTTTAACTCTGCACAGGAAATAGTAATATTCTAGTCTAGAGGATTACAATGTTGTTGTGATACAACATGTAGGTAAAATACTATTACTTAATGGTGCATGTAAAAGTATGACAGGGGGGCACATTCATCCGCCTGCTCAGCCCATCAGAGTACACGGTACCATGTGATCCTGTCACAGGAGAACATGTCACGGCAGGCTCTGCCCCACCCCACCATGCATGAAATGAACGACCCGCTTTAACATTTTCACCCGATTGCGTCCGAGAAGCGTGAGTTCGGATAATTTTATTGATCACCCAATGCACTCATTCGACTGAATTCAATAAAAAACTGCACGGAAGGGTTAAATGGTTACGTTTACAACACTGATACTCATTGTTACATCAATTTATTTTATGATTCGTGACCTGGAAGCTATTATTCTATGTGATAACTTTATATTTTGAGTTTTTTTTTGTCTGCATGTGACCACGGCTGGTGCAACCCAGCCGAAACGTCAAGCTTCAATTATAAGGTATGATCGCGTTACCCGTTTTATATAGTTTCTTTATATTTTGAGATTAAAAGCGTGAAAAAAGTAATTTCGGCAAGGGAGTACTTTTAAATGTAAGTAGGTACGCTATAGTTTTTTTTTACTGAGTAATATGTAGACACCACCGTTAATAAGCTATTTCGACTAAAGCGATATAGAATATGTATATAGTTAGGTACTAAGTGATCATGATCATCAGTATGATCATAGACAATCGTAAAATAAATCACTGCGCCCTCGCGTCGGCTTTATTACACATTTTTTACTTAAAAATCGACACTTATTAGATATGCAAACAATTATGTAGATGGAAAGGATTGCTGTCGGCGTCGCCTATGAATAATTATAAATCCGTAGTAGCGAGAATGGATTTGTGTACTTAAGCGATTAAAGTTATTTGAATACGGCTTTGTATCAATAGTAGTAAGAGTGGGAGCGCTATAGGCAAATACAGATGTTCACACTTAGGGATCAAGCGTGAATTGAGCAAAGGTACATACAGTGCAGATCGATGTAAGCTCTATAAGCTTGCTGTTGAAACTAATGAAATTAAAATTTCAATATGCAATATGCAGAGTTTTAGACAGAGCCGAGCACAGAAAACGAAGTGCTTGTACTTAATTTTAAAAAATGTATCAATCATTTTTCCTTTTTTTTTCTGCGATTACTAGGTGATCGATCACGGGACACGTGCTTGTACATCCAACGTATTTTTACGATAAAAAAGCTTTTTTGTCGAAAAAAAAAACTGGCGAAATTTAACAATAGTTTCGATAGCGATAAAAGTAGGCGCATAGAGATAAACAAATATTTGAGCGAGGGCGTAGCGGAGCACGAAACTAGAGGACAAAGGAATTATCCGAGGATTCAGATGGGTATTAACGTTATTTGATTACATACTTAGACACATACACGAACATGAGATTGTTCAAATCTTTTCTTACTAAAAAACATATAATCTCTTCTGTTAAGAGGATTATAGGTTTGAGTACCTTAGTCTGCCAAAGCAAACTTTAAAAAAAAACGCTCTATTATGCTCTATTTTCAAATTGCATCATTTGCTCATGATTTTACTCAGGTGCTTCTATCTATGAACACTGGTTAATCCTCAGAAGAGGGTTAATCGTGCTTTTATGTAATTTATGTAAATATCCAGAAGTATTTTCTCTAGGTCCTGTGAACAAAAAGGACAAGTTGCATGTTTTCGGTATACCTACATGCCTATATTCCAAAAACATGCAATGAATAGAGACATGAACAGAACATGCGGAAAAGAGTAAGGCACCGGTCGAGCACTTTTCCGGAACATGCAACCAACCGTTATTGCATGTTCTATCCACAAAAGCGGAGGGGGGATGTGTTTTGATAAACCAATGAGATTCTGTTAATTTCCAGAAATTAAAGGAGTCATAGGTCATGTAGTAAAAGTTTTACCTACTTAAATTTGTTTTATTGTGAAATGAAATCAATCAGAAATAGTAGAATATCTACGTTAACTTACTCAGTGATACTGAATAGGTAGAATGGGACTACAGCTTACAAAGCATTGAGCCATTTATAGAGTTTATATCGTTTACAACTAAAGGGTGATCAAACGTAAGATATCATCGTTTTGTCTCTATCTAGAGCACGAGCAGGCGCGTGGCGCTTTCTATTAACATCCATAAATAAACAATTTATAGAATTAAATTAATTACGGTGAAGGCATGAATTATATTATAAAAGAAAATGAAATGCTAAGTAGTCCTTATGATATACAGATAGTAAGTACCTACCCGCATTTTTTCTGTGCACAACTTATCATAAACATAGCTTTTTTATTGTATTATGATGGCTCTTTATCGGAATTTTTTCATGGATTCCCATGGATGTAACGCTGAACTTGAACCGACTAAACCATACAGATCTAGGTACTTATCCGTCTTAACTAGGCTCGAGTCTACAATATTCTTCATCCTACATGCTTGGAGCAAATATAATGATTAAATGTATTTACCACCACCGCGCTTTATTTTCTTTTTTCCTACTTTCTTTTGGAGATATCATTGTAAACAAATGTAAGATTTCATTACCAATTCAGAGTTTTCGAGCTCAGAACCAACGATTCGTTTTTCAATATCTATACCTACTTATGTTATAAAGCTGAAGAGTTCGGTTGTTTGAACACTAGAATCTCAGATACTACCGGATAACACGCGACGAGAAATAATATTATCTTTTTTATTCAAATAAATACACCTCTCTTTCTCTCACTCTGTCTTTCTCACGCCAACGAAGTATTGAGCCGGTCAGTCAGGTCTTGTACCTGTTCTATATAGATCAAGGCTTCAGATCTTCTTATATTCCATCCACACATAATTTATCAGCATCGGCTATAGCCCTCCGCCCTCTTTCCACTTCGTACTAACTTTGTCTTGTAGAGAAAAGTCCATTTTGATATACCTAAACCGGAATTTTCTATTTTCACATCGTAAAACGATATAAAACGTGTGATATTGGTTTAAATCGGTAAAATATGAAGCGATAAGGCACGGACATTAATCATTGGACTAGCGTGAAATCTAATTATCGTTTACCAGTCACAGGCCGAATGAAGGGGTTGCATCCAATACACACTCCTACTGTGTCTCATATAACCCTATCCTTTTTGCTTTTGTCCCTTTTCAACATGTATAAGCAACTATTTGATAGAGCGAGATGGAAAACTTTCATTCTAAATAGAATACGCGATAGACCACAAACCAAGAATTGCGCAAATCTAAAATGCAAACAAATTTAGACATGAAATCGGTTTTGTGTAGGCGATAAAATAAATAATTATTTGCTATAAAGCTACACACATCAGGGGGTTAGACGTGGAAAGCAATAATGTTTCGATTTTTGGTTAATTCGATTGTGGGAATTTGGATGAAGTCTCTAACACTGCATGTTATAGTTATAGGTACACTAGATTGCGGATTTTATCTCGACTTCTGCTAGTTCATAAGCAATGGCAATGAATTTAACAGCACAATACACAAAATACAAATTGATCCGCTTTTTGATATCTTAATGTTGAAATAACTTAACTATTTATGGCAAATGAGGTACCAATAATTCAATAGTGACTTATGTTCTCTCTGGGGGTTATAGGCGACGAGTGACGTTACATTTTATTAAATACAAGCTTATGCCCGCGGCTCTGCCCACGAGTTATGCTTCTGTTCCCGCATCCCATGGAAACATATTCGAAGAATAAAAAAAGACGTGTGGCACTCGGGGACTGCCGCGGTAAAGCTATTACATAGCATTTTTTACCAACTATGCTAGTATAATTATTTCTATATAAGAATACTAGCTGATGCCCGCAGCTTCGCCCGCGTAAAATTTGTTACCGCGGGAAGTTATTCCCGGGATAAAAGGTAGCCTATGTGTTATTCCAGACTATAATGTATCTCTGTACCAAATTTCAGCCCGATCCGTTCAGCGGTTTGAGCGTGAAAGAGTAACAAACATCCACACTCACAAACTTTCGCATTTATAATATTAGTAAGATTTTAAGGCCTATGTTCAACAAAGTAAAGTACCAAGTACCTACTTGACTGTGGACATTAGGGCAAGTAGGTACTTGGTACTTTCCCGAAAAGTAAGTAAGTCCCCAAAGTCCCAAAAGTCCCAAAAGTCCCATAAGTCCCAATAGTCCCAAAAGTCCCAAAAGTCCCAAAAGTCCCAAAAGTCCCAAAAGTCTCAAAAGTCCCAAAAGTCCCAGAAGTTCCAAAAGTCCCAAAAGTCCAAAAGTCTAAAAGTCGTCCAAAAGTTCAAAAGTCCAAAAGTCCAAAAGTCCAAAAGTCCAAAAAACCAAATTCCAAAAGTCCAAAAGCCCAAAAGGCCAAAAGTCCAAAAGTCCAAAAGTCCTAAAGTCCAAAAGGCCAAAAGTCCCAAAGGCCAAAGTCCAAAAGGCCAAAATTCCACTCCACCTAACCTCACCCCACCCCACCTCACACCAATTCACCTCACCACACCCCACTTCACCCTACTTCACTTCATATACATAGGTACACGTTATGCAAACGCTCACGTGTACACGTTGGTATATGAAGTGCGAGATACACGAACGTGGCCGAGCGTGGCCAAAGGTAGCCGAGAGTGTGATTTATTATCGTGACACAATTTCTGGATTCGGTCTCCACGCAAGGCCCGCGATAGAAGCTATGCAATAGCTTAATAGGTATTTTGTTTTAGAACTTTTTAAGAAGAACAATTATTTTGTTATAAATTATTTTTATGTAACTTCAACCATTTACGCAGAGGCGCAACGGATACTCTTATAAGGATTAAATGTTTTCCGTTTTCGAAACATTCCTCATTGCTGCACCGCTCCTATTAATCTTAGCATTATGTTATGTAGCCTATAGCCACTATCAATAAATGTACCTACTTACTATCGAACAGTTTTTGAAACCCTATCAGTAGTTTCAGTAAGGCTTGCCTTGGTATGATGTGATCATGGTCCCTTTGCAGCGTGTGTCAAATCCAGCGCAGCAGCTACACTTCCGACGTTTGATCTGTTGGTGGATTGGGGTCTCACTGCAGCGTACCAATAGTCTTACGTTCGTGATGTTCTCGGGCCCGTATGTACCGAGGATCCATTGGAGGCAGCGTTTGACGAAGACTTATAGCTGGTAGCTGGTGCGAAATGTCTTTAGTGACTTTCCATGTATCGCATCCGTATAGCAGTTAGCAGTACAGTTTTAACGTTTACTTTGTTTTGAGTTTCACTCTTCGTGTCCATTTTCGCAATTGCCTACGGGGCGCAGCTGTGTAAAGGTTGTTCTGGCCTTGGCGAGACTCGAAATGATGTAGGGTACTCTTCTATCCCATCAGTTTCTGACACGACACTCCCGAGGTACGTGAATTAGTGCCTCCACCACATCTCTTGCGTCTGTCGATTTTTATTTCAGTCCAGCCATTCGCTGCCTCATCCTCCTCGTTGTCCTGCACGTTGTCCTGCAGACATGCATGACGGCGTGTGTGTGCCTCAGCAGACACAGGACATCGGCATCATGTAAATCCTCCAGGATATCAGTATAGGCCCCATTCTATGTCGCGCCGATTGTTCTTTGCGGTATTCAGCATTATACCATCTATTTTCTATGGATGGTTGTTAACTATCCTGTTATCTTCATAACGATCCTCTAAGGTAGGTACAGTATGTATTTTCAAAAGAGTTTGTGAACTCTATTTTTAATTTCTTTTTCAGAATATTGATGACATTTGATTGATGTCATTTTATACACGTTACGTCTACTACATTGATACATGTAATAAAATTCTAACACGCCGGTGTTTGTATATAAATTGTTTATACTGAGGAAAATTCTATACTTACTGAGGAATAGCTTTAACCATTAAGCTCTATTTTGATTAAGCTAACAGGGCAGATTCACACGCTACTTGATGAGTATGATTAATAAATACCTCTAATTTCATAGACCTTGTGTGACGTAAACAAAGTTGCGAGGGTCAGCTAGTTAAAAGATAAAACAATAGGTTTCTTCTTATCTACTTAAAAACTATTTTTACAAATTTTATGGTAATAATAGGCATTCTTTGAAATATGCATATATGGTATTGTTGTGACTTTTACGACACGTTTAAAGTACATAGGTATGGGATAGATGGCGCTCGCGGCTACGTCAGCGTGAAATTTTCTTCCCGCTTCCCATGGGAACGTACTCCCGGGTTTGGTTATCTTTATAGCAGTTTTATATATAAATTAACAAAACAAAAAACAATACTGCATTGGTGATAATAATAATAAAATGTATGTATATAGAGTACTCACTCATTTTCTTTCACTATTTTTCGTGACTTTCTTCATTAATAAATGCACTTTGTTTATTCATATTTAAAACACTTTTTACACAAATTATACGAGTACAGTTCACTGTTGTACATAGATGATGAATACCTATATAACCAATAGTCGAATTTTTATTTAGACGAAGTAAATTGACAGCAACTAATGTAATTGACAGCATCGAAATTGTCATTTCACATTAAGAACTCTAAATTCGACCAACACTCTTAATTCAACTTTGGTCGAGTGGTTAAGACGCGGATCGGTACGCAGAAGGTGTAAGATCGATTCTGGGTACAAGCATCAATTTTTGGATTATTTGACATAATATATAACGACTGCAGAGTTCATAATTGACGTAACAAACTATTTATGAAGTGTGAGACGAGATACACGAACGTGGCCGAAGGTAGCCGAGAGTGTGATTCGTTTTCGTGACACAATTTCTGGATTCGGTCTCCACGCAAGGCCCGCGATAGAAGCTATGCAATAGCTTAAAAAGTAGCCTATAAATGTGTATTTAAACAGATTGTATTTTTTTACTGTACTAAATTTCAGCTAGATCCGTTCAGCCGTAGGGGAGGGGGGGGGGGGCATGATGGGATAGCGAGGTAAGATAGAGTAACGCAACATTCAAGACGTTTATGAATAGAAAGCAATACGCCAATAGGAAGCGCAACCCATGGTTGTGCCCGTAAAACTGTGAGTGGCAGTGCACGCGTCTTTTGCAACCCTAGTACATTTAGATCGATGCTTACAACTGGAAAAGAGATTTAACGTTTCGTGATGCAATTTTGGGTTACGTCAAACGTCAGTATTTTAAGGATAATAGCCTCATTTCATTTATATGTGTCGGGAGCCCTGGGTTATCCTTCCGAGGGCTTACCCGGGAGTCCAGGCCTTAGACAGATAGCATGGCACCGTGTGGTTTTAGTCGGTAGAATTTGCTTTCGTCTTTGGCTGCCTTCTACCGTATCTATCACGGTGAGTGTTCTGAAGAACTCTTCAAACTAATCCCACCCTCTCCTTTCCGATCCCGAACAACGCATGCTGGACAGAGGTGCCACTCTCACACAGTGGCGAGAATCTTTGCTAGAACTGAACGATTCAATAGAGCGTTTCTCTGTCGAACCATAAAAATCTGGAACGACCTGCCAGCGCACGTGTTTCCCTCCTCTTAAAATCCTGGGTTCTTCAAGTGAAGAGGCACATCATAGGGCCGCCAACTTGAGGGCCGCTTTCTATAGTCTTACAGACTGGGACGGTGGCCCCCAATCGCTAGATGTTGCTGTAACTTTCTACCGAAAAAATAGATGTTCGGCTTAGCATCCATGAGGATTTGCACACACGAATTAAAAAGTATCATTTATTATGTAATGTTGATCGTTGCTTACTAGTGTTGTTAACTTTGAGATTGTACTTATGTTGTGTTGTTTGTATGAATCCTGTTTAAATTTACATTTTAGTCGTATAAGTGAAACTTACACGACTCAATGTTCTATAAACGTCGTATTGAAGTCATTTTTGGTTCTAATACGACTTAGCGCCTCGTTATCCTATTACAACTTGTAGTCGTATAAAGACGTCGTAGGAACGTCTCCGCGACTGTTTCTTATGACCATCATACGACGTTTAGTCGTAAAACTGATGATGTCGTCTTACTAACGTCTATACGACCTTTCACCAAACTGAATCGTATTAGAGTCGCAAGAACTACTTTTACGCGATGATCGTAATAAAGTCACAAATAGCACTCTTACACGACTTTTAGTAAATTTGAACACTGTTATACTACCATTAAGTGACTGAATGTCGTATAGCTGTAGAGTGTGTCCAATAGTATAACATCGAATATTTCTGCACGAATAGTTAAGTACTTTTAATGAAACTGAAGGTGGTTCTGTACAAAATTAAATTTTGAACTCAAGAGAGAGTTTCTTGCGATTTAGTTGTTTTGAAGTTGTAGAGACAAAACAAGATAAGGTAAATGAAATATTTAAAAAAAATATGTCCAGTGATAGTAAAACAGACTATGAAAGCGAAGCCAGCAAAAATGATAAACTTCGTGACAATATGAACAATAGTCAATTCGTTTCAATATTACACAAGAAGCGTTGAGAGGGCTAAACTACATTCTGAATGAAAGATTTCCCTGTTCGTTTCCAAAGGATCCACGCACACTTTTAAATTGTCAAAAAGCAAATATAACTCCAGTGCCAATAACTACCAGAATCAACTTCGCTAAAATTGGTTTAACAAAATTTCGAAAATATACCAAAGAGCTTATCTCTTAATGTAAATATTGACGGCTATGCCTACGCTGTAAAAAGGATTAGGACTATAACAGATGTGGATACGGCTAAAATAGTTTATTTCAGCTATTTTCATAGTACATATTATGAACTACAGAATTCTCCTCTGGAGTAATTCCGCGAATTTAAATACAATATTTATACTGTGCCCGAAATGACTATTAAATCACTGTGTCTATTTATATAGGTATTAAATAAAGAGAAAAAGTGCTATTTCAAGGTCCATTTCTGATTCGACTCATATTGGTATAGGTAGGTAACTAGTTTGTTTATGTACACATATAATCGGGTACCTCTTAATGTACATCTCCATGGAAGTAATAATGTAAATAAAATAGTGACGTAATATTTGTTGGTTTTATATATTTATAAATTTAAAAAATAACAACCATAAGTTTTAATTATCGCATACCTTAGTATTAGGTAACAACAATTAACAGAAAACATTTAGTCTTAACTTAATCAAATAGTTTCTCTTTGGATCATAGCTTGCGACTAGATATAATTATTAAATATTTTTTCCAGATACATCGGATCACAGAAAGCAAAGGGTTCGTAAAGTACTGCTGGATAGCTTGATAGTCCCTCGGATACTTTTTTTACCTGTGATTCTACCCCAACGATAGTATCGAGTGCATGAAAGGGACTTTAGATTGAGGAAAGCTTAAAACGACTAAAGTTATTAGATTATTCTTTGTAACGAGCTTTCTGTGACTCGATGTATCTGGAAAAAGTGGTTTCTATCAAAAAAGCTTTCGGAATAAAGTTTTATCTATGTACAGAGGTTTCTGCCAACCGCGCTTTCTATGAACCAAGGCTTCTATGAATAATGATTCTATTAACAATTAATTCGGCGAACCGTGCTATCTATGTACAGAGGTTTCTGCCTACAGTGCTTTCGGACAACCATGACATCTGTGCAACAATGATTCTATTAACCAATACTTCGGCGAACCGTGCTATCTACGAATAGTGATTTCTGCCAACCGTGCTTTCTATGGAAGGATTCTTCGGCGAACCGCGCTTTCTACGAGTAGTGATTTCTGCCAATCGTGCTTTCTATGAAAGGAGACGTCTGCCAAAAATGATTCTGTCAACAGTTTATTCGAACAAACGAGTTTCAGATTAACGTTCCAGGCTCCTTATCGACGTCCATTAAATCACATATCATTTTTACTATCAGCTGACTATACCTACCAAAAGATGAAATTAAAAATTTATTCGTTGAACCCTAATTTTGTTAATATGGCTCCTAATTGCACATAAAGATAACTGCACAGAATGAAAAGTCGTTTTGTAGTAGTATTATGATTGTGGTCGCGTCTTTAAGTCGTATAATAGTAACTTTTAGCACGTGCGTTAAAAATATAGTGAGAAATATTGTTTAATTTTCAGTATTTGTAAGGCGCGTTCATTATACTAAGAAAACTAGCGCATATTACTCGATAACATTAATTCCCCAATAGATTAATGTGCTTGAACATGCGTTACGCAGATATAACACATTGACAATAAAAAAATATGGCTAACTTATAACTGTAGTAGCTTGGACAACTCTAATTTATAATTACTGTCACTCTTCACTGTTATGAGTACAACAAAATTCAATAAATTTGCACTGTCATTCGACAAAGTGTCGTAAATCAGTGGTACTGTACACCATAATTCTATGCGACCATTACACGACTAAATAATTATGTCACTGATGTGACTTGCTTTATATTTAGCATGTTGGAAAAATAAATATGCAAAACAAATGTTAATACTACTGCATCCATTTCTTATTTCGGAATTTCGAATCGGACTAAAAGACTCAGTAGTCCGATGATTTATAATAATCTGCATCATCGGACTACTGAGCCGAAAAAGTCTCAGTAGTTCGATCATCGGACTATTCAATCGGACTACTGATACTAGGGGGACTATGCGACTCTATTACAACACTAAGTCGTAGTCGTATAAAATGGGCCTATTCTCGGTCGTAACGACGTAACAACGACGTTTTAGCAACCAGCTTAAAGAACCAAAAGTTAGATTCGGCACGTTGTGGCGACTTCAAAAATGTTTATAGGTACATAGGTATAATAAAACTGTAGAGGGTCGAAAATCTGTACATGATAGATATTTTAAAAATTTTAATTACTTAAGTACTGGGTAATCTCAACAATGTAACAGTTAGATACCTAACTTACTGAAATAAAAATCTTTTTATTTATTCTCTGTGTCATATGAGACATAAATGCCTGAAATAAATTATTTATTATTATTATTTTTTAAATCTATACTAATATTATAAAGAGGTAAAGTTTGTGTGTTTGTATATTTGTTAAATTGTAAGGGGTAATCTCGGGATCTACTGAACCGATTTTAAAAATTCTTTTACCAATAGAAAGCTACGTTATTGCGGAGTGTTATAGGCTATATAGCATCACGCTACAACTAATAGGAGCGGAGCAGTAATAGTAAATGTTTCAAAAACGGGGGAAAAGTTATTCCTTTTGAGAACTTCGTTGCGTGTGCTGCGTGACTAATATTATTTAACCGACTTCAAACAAGGAGGACTCAATTCAACCGTTTTTTTTTAAAAAAAATTTATGTTTTTGCGCAGAACGCCGTCGTTTATAGACCGATTTCAAAATTGTTTTTTCGTTCGAAAATAGATACTCCCAAGGTGGTCCCATTTTATCTATACTAATATTATAAAGAGGTAAAGTTTGTGTGTTTGTATATTTGTTAAATTGTAGGGGGTAATCTCGGGATCTACTGAACCGATTTTAAAAATTCTTTCACCAATAGAAAGCTACGTTATTGCGGAGTGTCATAGGCTATATAGCATCACGCTACAACTAATAGGAGCGGAGCAGTAATAGTAAATGTTTCAAAAACGGGGGAAAAGTTATTCCTCTTAAGAGCTTCGTTGCGTGTGCTGCGTGACTAATATTATTTAACCGACTTCAAACAAGGAGGACTCAATTCAATCGTTTTTTTTTTAAATTTTTTATGTTTTTGCGCAGAACTCCGTCGTTTATAGACCGATTTCAAAATTGTTTTTTCGTTCGAAAATAGATACTCCCAAGGTGGTCCCATTTTATCTATACTAATATTATAAAGAGGTAAAGTTTGTGTGTTTGTATATTTTTTAAATTGTAAGGGGTAATCTCGGGATCTACTGAACCGATTTTAAAAATTCTTTCACCAATAGAAAGCTACGTTACTGCGGAGTGTCATAGGCTATATAGCATCACGCTACAACGAATAGGAGCGGAGCAGTAATAGTAAATGTTTCAAAAACGGGGGAAAAGTTATTCCTTTTGAGAGCTTCGTTGCGTGTGCTGCGCAGGGCCTGATTTAGGGTTCCGCGCGCCCTAGGCTAGCTATGAATATGCGCCCCCAGATGCAACTAATTAAATTACAAGTCCTAACTACGAAAGACACTTGACGTTAAAGCTGATCCTACGTTCCTAATCGTTATTCTTTGTTAATTTGAAAATAAAATAAAACCCAATCCTGAGACTTCTTATGAAATTATAATGACCCATGGTTTACTGAGGAGTTGGGTATTCCGCAGACTACTTGATGCATCAGCCAGTAAAAGCGTGATAAAAATACCATCAAAGTACCTAACAGTACATCGGTACATCCAGGTTCCGATAAATCGAACCAGTGAATCTTGATGAAATCCCTTCATAACTCAGGAAGTGAGCTGATGATATGCAAAATTTACAGATAAGAACGGCTCGAAAGCCGATGTGCTGGGGATGGCCCCGGCACATTGGCTTTCGACCATAGAAAACCGAAAAATTGGCTCATCTGTTGGGCTGCTACGATGCCACAGACAGACACACACACATACACAGGTCAAACTTATAACACTTCTCGTTTTTCGGCGGGGTTAATTAAATCGTTAGTAATTAGGTAGACGAAATACGAAAGGTACCAAATAAGGTACTAGAGCTAAGCTGAATCCTAGGTGTAAGCTGAATGTAACGGCTCGATTTGTCCGGGTGATTACCATCCGGACATTTTGACATAAAACAAGAGATCTGTTGTTTTTCCGCTAATTACATCTATTACTTCTTCCAAAAAACTTTCCTGACTGTCACGAAATAAAAGAAAAATACACTACAACACTATAATACAAACAGTCCTAAAATCTGCTTTAACCTTGCGGTGTCCCCGATATGATGGGACATTACTGATCACTTCCGGCAATTTGGACTAAACTGGACTAAACCCGAATTCCCCCAAGAAATCAGATAAAACCCAAACCCACGGGAGGAACTGCGATGGCGGACAAAGTCTACGAAACAGACTTTGTACGCCATCGCAGTTCCTCCCGTGGGTTTGGGTTTTATCTGATTTCTTGGGGAGATTCGGGTGTATCGGGGAGGGGAAATAGGTGCTATCTTATTTCTTTGAGGAGTGAAGAGTCACGCCATCTTCCTGATCTGCTTCTGTAAGAATGGCAAGATGACAACTTGCCGTTTTCAGGCCCTGCGTGATGGGGGCGGATAGACCTGAGCGTATTGCAGTGTGCGACGAAGCCGCCATCGACTACGGACCTTAGGAGGGAGTTCGCCTCCCACTGCCTCTATCGCAAATATGACTTGCTCGCAAAAAGACTCAGTGGCGTCCTATTTTCTTCCATTGAAGACCATGGCTCTCAACACGGTCTCCAGCGTGAGAACATCTACGCCCAGGCCCGCGACGAGGTTGCAGTGCATAAGCTCGCAAATGTGACTTGCTCGCAAAAAGACTCAGTGGCGTCCTATTTTCTCCCATTGAAGACCATGGCTCTCAACACGGTCTCCAGCGTGAGAACATCTACGCCCAGGCCCGCAACGAGGTTGCAGTGCATAAGCTGAGCGTATCCTCGCTGCAGTCACCGTAGTGCTGACACTCGGATGTTAACTTCCGCCGCAGATACTTACTCGTACTGATGCACTCGTGTCCAGTAAGTATCTGTGGCATTCGGTAGGTGAGGCTGCGATGGCGATGGTGCCTTTCCAGCCACTCCATGACCGGTTTCACCGTCTGAACAGTACCGTCTCACACTTCTTTTTATACCACCAAAGTGGCAGACAAGCATACGACCCACCAGATGTACCTACCGGTGGTCACGCACAAGGAGGCAAAGTCTCTCCTGTCGCGAAGAGGTTCCACACCACCTGCAAGCATGGGATCGTTGACCACTCTCATGGCTCGCCTCTGCACCGAGTCGAACGGAAGACTTCAGTTAATTCATTCTGATATTCAGGTGCCCCCGCCCAGCAGCGGCAACTGTACTCCATGTGCGGCGCATTTGCGACTTAAACAGAAGCACTGTTTGCGCCGCAGAAAGTACCGCCGCGCCCTGTTGAGCACACCGAGCGGCTTGGACGCCAGCTTGGCCTTATTCTCCAAATCACTTCGGAACTGAACGTCACTGGAGATGTCAACACCAAAGATACCTATACCTACTGTCAGAGATGGAGAGAGTTGTGCCCTAAAATTGTGAATTCAGAACAGCTGCCGTCAATGACAGCCCTGATGCTTCTACCGGCCAAAAAGCTGGAACCAAAGTGAATGCACTTTGGATCCTGGGTGCCTTGAGCGCGACACGGGTGGAGCTGTCGTATTTACTACCATGCTGCCAGGGAGATGGGCGCAAGAATTTAATTTTAACGCACGTATTTGTATTTTCACTAAATTACCAAATATTATTATGTGCTTTGGTGTTGACATCGTTGTTTGGTGTTTCTATGTATAATATGTATGTATTTAAAAGTATATAAGTATTAATATCCGTGGTCTGATACCTATAACACAAGCAGGTTATTCCTAGCTTACTTTGGCATCAGATGGGGTGCTAGGTCGGGAAACCTCCTCGTGAGCTTGGACCGGTTTCCTATCCCTTCGGGCTATATGCCCGGGGGGAGTGGCAACTGGACCAAGACGGTGCATCCTGGATAGTCGGCTAACAGGCGCAGCGCTGGAGTCTGCTGCCCCTGTAAGTCGATGAACCAATATCCCGACAACCGACCCCATGGCGAAGGGGGTCGTGGTATGGTGGGCCTGCTAGGCCTGCGGTTGCGGCGTTCACCGCCGTAACAAACGGCGTCCGCTCCCGGCTACGGCCGGTAGAAGCGCTTTGTTCGTCGGTCTTTCCGACCGAAGCCGACCCCATTGCACGAGGGGGTCGTGGTATGGCGGGCCTGCAAGGCCCGCGGTGTTGCGACAGCTCCCGGATACCCGGTGGAAGCGTCGCAACTTTCTTGGCGAGATATGCTCCCGGCTGCGGCCGGTTGGAGCAAGTTGCTGTGCGGCAGCGGCCGCATGTGCGGCTGTTCCGCCTGTGCGGCTGATTTCGCCTGTACGGCAGTCGTATGTATGTGCGGCAGTTAAGCCCCTCGGCACGCGGCAGCTTGGGCGGCTGCTGCGTGTGGGCTTCTGCCTGCCTGTACGACTGGTCCGTCTGTGCGGCCGTTCCGCCTGTGCGGCCCTTCCGTCCGTGCGGCCGCTCCGTGCAGCATTGGTCGGGGTGTGCGTTACGGCGCATCTGCGACGTTTCTCGCCGTCATTTGACGGAGTTGACCCCATTGCACGAGGGGGTCGTGGAATGGCGGACCTTCAAGGCCCGCGTTTACGTGAGGTATGCTCCCGGCTGCGGCCGGTTAGAGCGAGTTTGCTGTGTGGCAGTGGCCGCACGTGCGGCTGTTCCGCCTGTGCGGCTGATTTCGCCTGTACGGCAGCCGTATGTATGTGCGGCAGTTAAGCCCCTCGGCACGCGGCAGCTTGGGCAGCTGCTGCGTGTGGGCTTCTGCCTGCCTGTACGGCTGGTCCGTCTGTGCGGCCGTTCCGCCTGTGCGGCCCTTCCGCCTGTGCGACCGCTCCGCACAGCATCAGTTTTTGGCCGTGGGCGTAATGTCGGGGGACCGCGCCCATTGACGGCCATATGGCGGAAGGCATCTCCCCGTGTTCCGGAGGTGCCTTTAGTGCCCGCCCGCTCGGCCGCTCTCTACCCCCTCTGCTTGCAGAAGGGCGCTCGAGAGTGGTGCGATGCGGGCTTGTTTTCTTCAGCTCCTTAGGGAGCTCTGGGGGGCCGACCATCTGGTCCCCCGAGGAGAGCCCCAACTCTACGGGGCATCCCTAGCCGGGTCGACGTAGAATCTAATTTTCATATCCCTCGGCCCGGCTATAGGGTGAGACGGAACACCGCGGGGTTTAGTGGGTAGGACGGTCCCTTCTTCCGGGACCGGTGAGTCCCACACACCGTCCCAGCTACCCCCGTAGCTGGGATGACGGTGCCTAAATGCATTCCCCGCGTCAACAAAAAAAAAAAAAAAAAACTTTGGCATCAGATAGCGTTGTGTGAAATGTCCGTGAATATTTCAAAAAAAAAAAAAAAATGTTAAATAACAATTTGAAATAAATTATGTTGTTAGGAGTTGTTACAATCTGTTAAAAATAGCTAGATGGTTTGTGTGCTCCTTTTTGGGAGCACCGTAAGCACAGTAAATATATATCCGTAAGTCACAAGTCACAAACCAGCGCCGATCCCAACGCCAGGCGCCCCCTTGATCCTGGCGCCCTAAGCTTCAGCTTAGTTAGCTTATGGGTAAATCAGGCCCTGGTGCTGCGTGACTAATATTATTTAACCGACTTCAAACAAGGAGGACTCAATTCAACCGTTTTTTTTTTTTAAATTTTTTTATGTTTTTGCGCAGAACTTCGTCGTTTATAGACCGATTTCAAAATTGTTTTTTCGTTCGAAAATAGATACTCCCAAGGTGGTCCCATTTTATCTATACTAATATTATAAAGAGGTAAGTTTGTGTGTTTGTATATTTGTTAAATTGTAAGGGGTAATCTCGGGATCTACTGAACCGATTTTAAAAATTCTTTCACCAATAGAAAGCTACGTTATTGCGGAGTGTCATAGGCTATATAGCATCACGCTACAACTAATAGGAGCGGAGCAGTAATAGTAAATGTTTCAAAAACGGGGGAAAAGTTATTCCTCTTAAGAGCTTCGTTGCGTGTGCTGCGTGACTAATATTATTTAACCGACTTCAAACAAGGAGGACTCAATTCAACCGTTTTTTTTTATTATTTTTTTTATGTTTTTGCGCAGAACTCCGTCGTTTATAGACCGATTTCAAAATTGTTTTTTCGTTCGAAAATAGGTACTCCCTAGGTGGTCCCATTTTATCTATACTAATATTATAAAGAGGTAAAGTTTGTGTGTTTGTATATTTGTTAAATTGTAAGGGGTAATCTCGGGATCTACTGAACCGATTTTAAAAATTCTTTTACCAATAGAAAGCTACGTTATTGCGGAGTGTCATAGGCTATATAGCATCACGCTACAACTAACAGGAGCGGAGCAGTATTAGTAAATGTTTCAAAAACGGGGGAAAAGTTATTCCTTTTGAGAGCTTCGTTGCGTGTGCTGCGTGACTAATATTATTTAACCGACTTCAAACAAGGAGGACTCAATTCAACCGTTTTTTTTTTAATTTTTATGTTTTTGCGCAGAACTCCGTCGTTTATAGACCGATTTCAAAATTGTTTTTTCGTTCGAAATTAGATACTCCCAAGGTGGTCCCATTTTATCTATACTAATATTATAAAGAGGTAAAGTTTGTGTGTTTGTATATTTGTTAAATTGTAAGGGGTAATCTCGGGATCTACTGAACCGATTTTAAAAATTCTCTCACCAATAGAAAGCTACGTTATTGCGGAGTGTCATAGGCTATATAGCATCACGCTACAACTAATAGGAGCGGAGCAGTAATAGTAAATGTTTCAAAAACGGGGGAAAAGTTATTCCTCTTAAGAGCTTCGTTGCGTGTGCTGCGTGACTAATATTATTTAACCGACTTCAAACAAGGAGGACTCAATTCAACCGTTTTTTCTTTAAATTTTATGTTTATGCGCAGAACTCCGTCGTTTATAGACCGATTTCAAAATTGTTTTTTCGTTCGAAATTAGATACTCCCAAGGTGGTCCCATTTTATCTATACTAATATTATAAAGAGGTAAAGTTTGTGTGTTTGTATATTTGTTAAATTGTAAGGGGTAATCTCGGGATCTACTGAACCGATTTTAAAAATTCTTTCACCAATAGAAAGCTACGTTATTGCGGAGTGTCATAGGCTATTTAGCATCACGCTACAACTAATAGGAGCGGAGCAGTAATAGTAAATGTTTCAAAAAAGGGGGAAAAGTTATTCCTCTTAAGAGCTTCGTTGCGTGTGCTGCGTGACTAATATTATTTAACCGACTTCAAACAAGGAGGACTCAATTCAACCGTTTTTTTAATTTTTTTTTTATGTTTTTGCGCAGAACTCCGTCGTTTATAGACCGATTTCAAAATTGTTTTTTCGTTCGAAATTAGATACTCCCAAGGTGGTCCCATTTTATCTATACTATCTATACTAATATTATAAAGAGGTAAAGTTTGTGTGTTTGTATATTTGTTAAATTGTAAGGGGTAATCTCGGGATCTACTGAACCGATTTTAAAAATTCTTTCACCAATAGAAAGCTACGTTATTGCGGAGTGTCATAGGCTATATAGCATCACGCTACAACGAATAGGAGCGGAGCAGTAATAGTAAATGTTTCAAAAACGGGGGAAAAGTTATTACTTTTGAGAGCCGCGGGATACCTCTTTCGTAAACGAAATTGTTCTTAAAAATAATGCGACGGGAATACACGCGACGACAAACCTTTCTCTCTCTCTCTCTCTCACGTAGTATTTAATATTAACGACGAGACGCTACGGGAGTAAACGCAACGTGACGGGAGTAAATGCGACGGGAACAGGTAATACTCTATTATGTGGCGCAAACGAAGTTGCGCGGGTCAGCTAGTATATTATATAGGTACTTTTGATCCCGATATTTTGCGTGGTTCCTGTGGGAGAGGGGATGAAAGACAAAATGGTTTTTCAGTTGTAATTTTTCAACGCGTTGTCCGATTTCAAATATTTTTTTAGTGTTGGAAAGGGTTTTTTTTTTGTTTTTTTTTAACGTGAGGGAAAATCCTTGTAGGATGCCATGCCGGACTCTTACCGACTAAAAAACCTCACGTAACGCCCAACAGCCTATGGTTGAGAGCCCCGGGTAAGCCCTCAGGAAGGATGTCCCGTGACTCCCAACAGACCTACGGCCGCCGCTGCGGCCTCGCCCAGGGGGTGGTTCGGGTGCAATCCCGCGTCTATGGGGGGTTTCGGGTGTGACCCCGCTTCTAAGGGGGGCGTGCGTGAGTTGCACACGTCACGCTGCCGTCATGAGCCTGCTTCTGTAAGGACGGTGAGCGGCCCTCTCACCGTCCTCAGACCCCCGGTCATGGAGGCCGATAGTCCTCGGCGAAGAAACGTCGGCGGCGCCCAGGGCGCCGACTGCGGAACTCAGGTGGGAGAGTTCTCTCCCGCACCCGGCCCGCCGCCTCCTTCGCGAGCATGACCTGCTCGCAGAAAGAGGCGGCGCAGTCCCACTTACTCCCGCTGGAGAGCATGGCTCGCACCATGGCCTCGAGCGAGAGAGTGTCCACGCCCAGACCCACTACGAGGACCTGGCGCTGTTGTGCCCACGCCGTGCACTCCACCAGAGTGTGGAGCGCCGTGTCATCGCTGCGGTCCTCGCAGTGCTGACACTCGGCCGTGGTTTCCCGGTGTTTTCGCCACAGATACCTACCGAAGCTACCGTGCCCGGCAAGTATCTGTGTCAAGGAGAGAGCACCGTGTCTTCTCTATAGCCACTCGTCCATGACCGGTCTGACGGCCGCGATTGTGGCGAATCCCCCCTTTGGTTGCTCAAGTCGCACCTTCCATGTCTCCATGGTTTCCTGGTGGAGCAGGGTCCGCTGGGCCTCGATTTCTCGAGACGCAGGCCTTTGGGCCCGCTCCAGCGCCTCCTTGCGCCATCTGAACAGTGACGCAAGGGCTCTCGCTTCCAGGTCCCATGGAGGGGTCCCGGCTAAGAGACATGCCGCCTCACCGGAGATCGTGCGGTATCCTCTTATCACCCTGACGGCCATCACTCTCTGCGGGCTCAGCAGTCTAGCCTCATTGCTGGACGGCGGGGTCTCTGCCCATACGGGAGCCCCGTACAAGGCCATGCTTCGCACGATCCCCAGGTACAGTCTCCTGTAGGGAGCGTTGGGTCCCCTGATGTTGGGCATCAGCCGCGCGAGTGCGGCCGATGCTCCCCTCAGTTTTGGGACCAAACTTCGGAAGTGATGTCCGAAGTTCCACCGGCCATCGAGTACGAGCCCCAGATACTTCAGGAAAGGGATTACTTTAAGAATTGGTCCACACAAGTTTCAATATTGTGGGTTTTGTAGTTCAGAAAAGAGGAAAATTTCGCTAATCCTTCTATTCCTTTGAATGTAAGGGTCATTCTAAACTGGCGTGATTTCTTAGTCGTAACATTAAGGGTATTGTAAAATAATTCAGACAGACATACAGGGCCTCTTTTATACTCTTTGGGTACGGAACCCTAAAAAAACTTGATTGCCACATCACAAAAAATGTAATACATATGTTACAAATCCTTCCGAGGGCTTACCCGGGACTCCCAACCATAGGCTGTTGGGCGTGACGTGAGGTTTTTTAGTCGGTGGGAGTCCGGCATAACATCCATGAGGATTTTCCCTCACGTTAAACAAAAAAAAAACATACGTTACAAATTTTTTCGTTCGTTGCTCATGTTTCATTTCATTACATTAGAGCGTCATTTTTCTATACCTACCTACTCTAGTTATAGTTTCCCAGCTTTAATCTTGCTGGTACTCAGAAGTTGAGGCATTCATTGCAACTTGGCATTAGGTCAGTTTCTTTTCTTGTGGAAAATCCGTCATGGATGCTATTCCGAACTCTTACCGACTAAAAACCAACATGTTCCCCACCTGCTGCTGCTACAGTTGGGAGCCCCGGGTAAGCCCTCGGAAGTATCCTACCGAGGGCTTACCCCAGGAAGGAATCAAGTCAGATGACAGCCAATATAATTTATGTTCATTACAGTGGTTGCTATAGTTAGGTAGGTACTGCTCGTTCGCTCTAACTTTGCCGCTCGGCTCCATACTAAAGTCGAATTTTTGATTAGACGAAGTAAATTGACAGCAACTGATGTCACTTCTTCTTAAAATGTTGCGTATTTTCTATGATGAAGTGACATTAGCTACTGTCAATTTACTTCGTCTAATTAACAATTCGGGTATACGCCTCTACTCCAGCGGCAAAGTTAGAGCGAACGGGTAGTACTTGACGAGGTTCTGGGCAAGGGGCAAAGTGTTCAAACTTGAATACCTTTTGCAAATACATCAAAGCCTTTCAATGCTTACATTCATAACAACTATATCTATCTATAGCCTTTTAATCCCTAAACTCATAATTACAATTTTATTCTAATAGCATTTTGTAAATATCGCTTAGACAACCAATTTCAAAAGGAAAATTAATCTCTCAAAGATCAACGTTCTAATAGCAGAAACATACAAAGGGCTTTTAAAATAGGCAAAAACGGTTCGTTCACGAAACGACAAACTTTAATCCCGAGATTGACTTTTGTAAATGGGGTTCAGCTTTTAATTAGAGCGAATGTGCCTGGCCATTCGAGCTACGGGCCCACCTCCGCCAGGCGGCGAGTTGTGGATACAATGGGCCAGTGATTGACACAAATTACCTCTAATCGTGAACATCGAACGGAACACTCGTTCCATCCATAAATTTTAATCTATTGTCGATAATTTGTGCAATTTCTTTTTTGCTTGTAAACAAAATTGTTAGGATTTCCTGTTAACTTTTTGAACTAAGTTTTGTAGTGAGGTTACGTGTAGGTCTGGTTACGAACTTACGAGTAGTCACTAGCGTAAGGCGACTGATTTACAATTTAAGAAATAAAATGTTATATTCCGACTAATATGTACCTAATGTGATACTAACACTGAAACGATTCTGATGAAATTTCGTACAGACGGGGACGTCTATTATAATAGAGTTTTGGAGAGGACAAAGCATCAATAGATTTATAGAGGACTTTTTATCGTGAAAAATGGTAATGATATAAAAGTTCGCATCATGAAAGCTTCACCACAGGATATTGGCCTTACAGTACCAAGCTGAATGACGTCAGACGGAATGGTACGTACTACTTGATAGAAAACCCTGTATCTACGGGTTTTCTATCAAGTGATCCATCACTTCGTTAGAACCTCGTACGTGATTTGTAGGCGCACCTTTTGCAAGTGAAGCTAACGTGGCTTCCATAATATTTTGTGTCCATAATGTATTGGTTTCTTTTCTAGCAATACGACCTTACTTCTTTTCTAGCAATACTACCATAAGAAGTTACTTACACGCTTTATTCAAGTGTTCAGAGGGAATCTCTCATCCTAATCATTTTATTCTTTCACAATATTTCAGCTGCTAAACAGCTGGGTGTCTTACCACCAATAAATTTTATACCAGCTAAAATCTTTTGTTTTAACCTTAGTGTCTAGTCATTAATCTATTTGCATTTTATCGTCCTAGGGAAAGAACAACACTTTCTTATCGTTAAGATATAAATTAAAATGTCCTATTAGCACAATGTCCTAGACCTTTAAGTTTTCCCTGTTAGCTATATGACCTAGTAGCAAATGATCCTAATATCAAAAGGACAATCTGGCAAAATGTCTTTAAGGTCCAGAAAGAGCAGTCCTTTCCTTGAAATATCCAAATTGACGTTGTATTAACATTATTTAAAAGTATTTAGTACGTAATTGCGCTTTTCGTAGTGTCACAGAATAATGCGCCTCGTACCTACTCTAGGAAAGGGTTACACAAAATTTTGTGCTCAATTTAAAATTAAATTTAATTGTATTTTAATCCGGACGATAAACGTCAATCAAGTCTCTCCTGCGACTGTGATACATGTAGCAAGAGAGCTCAACATCACGACGCGCCCCCATCCAACGCCATTCAAAACGGATTTTGAGCAAAGGGTGAAATTAAAATGTCAAAATAGTAGCAGCCCGACACTATTTGTCTCCGGCTTTAGCCGAGGCTATTGTATATTTTTCATTCTTTAAAACTCGCATGAAAACGATACCGTTTTAGTCTCTTTTTTAACAATAAACAATGCTAAAGAATCTGCCACCTACCTGCCGTTATAAAGCTATTGAAGTATAGTGTAATAAAGCTATAAAGCGCCATAGGGCTGTATTCCTGTTTGTCTGAGACGGTTATAAAATATTATGTTCCTCCATTTGTAAACAGAGGATCATGCCGGATGCTCCAACGCTCACAACATCAACACAGGGCTTTAATCGCATCGATTTATTATCCAAGTGGCCTAATATCCAGTACATTACACGCGTAGTTTCATACAGTAATTTATAAATCATTCTTCAATACATATATGTTCATAAAATTAAACTCATACAATTGTGTCTGAAGAGAATAGCGTTATTTACCCAATAGGTAGGTACTCATAATATCAATAGCATGTTAACAGTTATTCAAGGCATACAAACCTAAGTATGGTGTTGAAAAAAAAAACTGTTATAACGCGGCATAAAGCTATGTCCAGAAAGTAAAGTTGTCGAATAAATACTAAAAAGTATTACGTAAACAGAATGTTTGGGTAATTCTAGTGACTCTAAGTATGTCCTATCAACATCGAAATTATTAAAAACAATGTCATTAGATGTGCCATGACATGAGTCATGAATCACTGCCGTTGTAGCCATAGCGAAACATTGTTGTTATGGCCCAGCAAAATACGAAGTAATGAAAATTAATGTGATATTTAGATGAATAGCGCAAATGCTGAGATATTCAATCAATCATAAAAAAAATCGAATATGTAGAGTAAGCGATGCAATCTTGTTATATATGTATATCCAGATCACATCTAAATGTACTTTGCAGCTGAGGTGACTCATCTAAGTCAGTCAAGTCAAACGTTTCAAAATGAGACAGGTTGTGAACAACTTGAACAAATGCATTTCACGTCTGTCTAAGGCATTCCTATTGAGTAGATGTCCCCGCTTTGATGTACACTCTACCTGACATCATCGTCCAATATATCAGCTTTTTGTTTCTACATTGATTGCTCTGTAAATAAAAAATACCTCGTGTGGTTCCATTGGTTGCCTGGTTGACCAAATAAGCGTTATTCAGTTCAAAAGACAATAAATAGTTTTGACTTGGTCCAAATATTGCACAGTGCACTAATGACAAAACATTTGGGGCACTCAAACTCGGTCCACATTCTTAAAATTTTGCTTTACTATTGCATTCCTATTGCATTTATTTGTTTGGCTGTTGAATGAATGAGTGGATGGACACGGGGGCACGAGGGCTCGCCGAGCAAACAAATAATTACACGCATTCTGCAGATATTTGCCTCGGGCGGCGTGGGGCGAGGAAAATGCCAATTGTATACCAGGGGGTTAGTGCATAAAAAATTGCTATTTATCAGAATTTTGTGAAGTAACTTTACTTCATAATGATGTTTTCTCAGGTTTTGACCGAGAGAACGTAGAGAACGTTTTCAAGACTGGCTAAATCAATATCAATAAACCTACATACCTACATATAATAAAATCGTAAAAGGTCGCTGTCTGTACATGGAAGATAAATAAGAAAAAATATTATGGGGGGCTTTATGAACGCAATAGAACCCAAAACAATGATTTTTAGAAATTTTGTCTGTTTATCTGTATGTCTGTATATCTGTTTGTCTGTACGTTTGTGCACGCTAATCTCAGTAACCGCTTAACCGATTGCAATGCGGTTTTCTTTATTGTGTTGAGGTTTGCACCACTTAACATTTAGTGTTTATTTCATGTCAATCGGTTAGTAAATAAAAAAGTTATGACACTTTAAATAATCTGTTACATATCTGTTCTTTGAATGTGAGGTTAAATCTAAACTCGCGTGTTGGCTTAATCATAAAAGAGCTTAATGATTAAGGCTATTTTAAAATAATTCTGAATTGTTTTAGAATAGACTTAATCTCTAAGCTCTTTTGTGATTAAGCAAACAGGGCAGTTTCACACGCTGCTTATCCCTCTTCTTTTATACACCTTATGTGACGTCAACGAAGTTGCCGGGGTCGGCTAGTGTTGAATATTTTTGCAATATTCATTGCTATGCTGATGATGGCACTATGCATGGGAGATATATCTATGTTTAAGCATTGCGGCGACGAAGTAAACTGATATTGATTAAGTAAATGCGAATGCAGTTAGTAGGTAGGTAAAAGGTAATCTCTACAAAAACTTGAAACTTATTTTGTCAATGGCGTTCCGAAAACCTGGGTTTATCAATGTTCGGAAAACACACATACAAGACGAAAAAGTTTCTTCTGTTACTCACCCTTTAGAATACATCTCTGCCGCTGCAGGACAATCTGAAAATTCTTGGGCTTCCGCTGTAATCTTAACAATAACACTAAATTGAGGTCAGCATTCTTCAGGTAAGCTGGTATTGCTATGTGCTCAAGACCAAAATTCATTCTTTTGTGACATACTCCTCGCATCTTTGCGATGGTTATGGACAGTACTTACTGGATGCTTTCAGCGAGGTATGGGTGAATTTCTCAAACGTAAAAATGAGGCGGCGCCACTGAAAATCATACCTCAAAGTTCAGATACGATAACTCTTTTTTTTGTGTAAGAAAGCAATTAATTACCTTAATAAAGTCATACACAATAAGTTATAAGATATTATTTTAATTATTATTAAAAAAAGGATTTTCTATATAAAATATAATTTTGGTGGCTCGTCCACAACCTGTTTTATAAAGAAAAATCACATCCCAATCAACACACCGTCAGTTTACTAGATAGATATACCTAATTTTATTTTAATTCTGTACTAGCTTTTCCACCTCTTGACTATTTAATTCGAGTATTTAGTGCCATATTTGATCTTATAAAAAATGTATAAGGTCCGTCCGCGATAAGTTTCAAATTTTGGTGTCAATAATAAAATCATTCCGTGAATCGTACTGAAAATAGGTACCGGGACGTTACTACCATCTTTCGAATCATTGAGTCCTGTGCTGTCACGCACCAGTGCCAGTCTCGTGCCAGCTTGCTCCGACTTCCCGCTAAAAACTTAAGTAATATTCTCGTAAGCCCTCGGACACGATTTCAGTAATTTTTGTGTAGATAATTTAAAACGTTTTAAGCTAGTTATTTGTTTAAATACCTAATGTATAGCGTAAGGGTTCGGTATTTGTTTAAAATAATAGTAATATCATTATAAAATTCTGAATAGTATTTTGTCAAATCAACTTATTTGACACATTTCTAATTTTGGTGGTCTAATTTTGGTGATTTTGGTGGTGTTTGACTAATCACCAAAATTGCTTAGTTACACCAAAATTAGATTTATAGTTTCTGGGGTAATTTTAGAAATTCTATGTTTATTTTCATTAAATTAATATGGATAAAGAATTTATGCTCGAAACAGGATTAGAACCTATGTCTACCGGAATACTGTTCCGGTGCATCTACCGCTGCCGAACGTTAAGTTTTGACTCCACAGTACGTATTAAGAGTGACGCCATCCTCAGATAGCACCTTCATTTTATTATGAACTAATAAAAAAATATTATCAATAATGTGAGATACTCTTACTTCGTGCTCTGAGAATATTTTTTTCCACATTAATTGAATGAAAATTATACTAGGTGTGAGCTTTTAAGTATATTAGTAGTATTCCTTCCATTCCAGCATGCCAAAGAAAATATCAAAATAATCTCAAGCCGAGCGTTTAGAGAATAAAAGAAATGCCGAGAGAAAGAGAAAAGAAAAAATTAAGAAAGATCCAGAGAAACTAGAGGAATTACGAAGAAAAGAAAGAGGAAGATATCACCGAAAAAAAGCAGAAGGAAAAATCGTACATTTGAGTGAAATGCCACCTCGTGCTCGCAGAGCTCATCAAAAACACCATTAATTTTAAAGCATACTACGAAAGGAAAAAAAAGGACAACTAACAAGCATTCAGCCGCAAAGCCCTGATACTGGCATGGCAGGCAAGTATCATCTCCTGCGCGTGCAGTTGAGATGAAGCAGCGGTTACGGCTCTACTCGTCAGCAGACTGGGACGGTCTCTGCGACTACTTTGCGTCTATCCCGTGGAGTCAGCGTTGCTTTGCAGGTGAGGCTTCATTGGAGAGCGCATCTGCGGTAGCTGGTGAGATCAGTTTAGGTATGGAATACTACATTCCATACACTGATGTTGCCAGCATCCGCAAAGCTCGTCCCTGGTTCGGGCGTGAATGCGCCGAGGCTGTTCAGAAAAATCAGATGGCGTTTCGCGCTTGGGTCAGGGCTCGGGCAATGCGGGACCCGAACGTGGCACAGCTCATGGCAGCGTATAACAGAGCCACTAGAGCCAGCGAGAGCGCCTTCAAGAGAGCGGATGCCCAGCGCATCGCACGGCTGGATCGGGAGTTAGCCTTACACCCCACGGTTAGCCGTGGTTACTGAGAGCTGGCCAAAGCTGTGCATTCTAACTTATGCCAACCCTCGCTGCCACCGCTGCGTTACCCCGATGGAACACTGGCTCACAAGGCCCAGTAGAAAGGCGAACTGCTAGTTAACCTCTTTGCGGCCAATTCCCGGGTCGACGACTGTGGCATGCAGCCCCCCACCATCGCCGATTGTGGTTACACAATGCCAGAAATGGTCATCCGGCAGTGTGATGTGCGGGCGGTGCTGCGGTCACTCGACATGCGGAAAGCCAGTGGTCCTGACGGCATTCCGGCGGTGGTGCTGAAAAAATGTGCGGCCGAATTGGCTCCAGCATTAACGCGCCTGTATCGCCTCTCCTGCTCTTCAGGGGAAGTGCCGGAGGCTTGGAGGGTGGCGAACGTACAACCGATCCCCAAGAAAGGGGATCGGTCGGACCCTGCCAACTATAACCCTATAGCCGTCACCTCGATCATTTGTAAAATATTTGAGCTGATCATCAACAAACGACTCATGCGCTAACTCGAGGATCATTCGCTACTCAATAATCGACAATATGGCTTTAGGCCAAAACGATCTACGGGTGACTTCCTGGCATACGTGACGCATGTTTGGGGTGTGGCTATGGAGAGGCACGGTGAGTCGTTGGCTATAAGCCTCGATATCGCTAAAGCCTTCGATAGAGTATGGCATGCGCCCTGGACCGCATTTCGCAATGGGGATCCTCGATCCTGTTCGAGTTCAATGCCCGTAAAACACAGTCGTGTGCGTTTACAGCTAAAAACCCCTTTCCTACCCTTACCCTCTCTTCAGAATACGACGATTCCACTTGGAGATAATCTGGACATCCTTGGCTTAGACGTCCGGCCCGAGCTCAATCACAAATACCATATTGAGCAATGTATTAGGCTAGCCCAAAGACTTCTATATAAACTGAGGTAGACATGCCCTACGCACAGATTTTTGAAACCTATAAACTGAGCTAATTAGCAGCGTTGCTCGCACTGTAGTGAGTCAAAACTTCGAAAGTAGGTACTTGGCTTGCAATCGGAGTCCATACGCCTTCTCTTTTACTCTTGTTCTATTCGTATTTTGCTATTGTGTGTGGTGACAATTACCTAAAAAATATTTATAAGTGAGTGTAGTCTTAGCAATGTGTGTGTTTGAGGATTGCTTTTGAAATCTCGTTTGTTAGAGTACGGCGCGTCTACCTCAGTTTATATAGAAGTCTTTGGGCTAGCCTCGAGAAAACTAGGAGTCCTAAACAAGGTGAAGCGGTTCTTTACGCCAAACCAGAGGTATCTGCTGTCCAAAACGCAGAATACGTCCTTGCGTCGAATACTGCTCTCACCTTTGGGACGGCTCCGCGCTGGACTCTATGCAGCGGCGAGCTATTCGCATTATAAACTGCCCTGAGGTAACGGAAAGTCTGGAGTCATTGGCGCAGCGAAGAACTATTGCATCTTTGGCTGCTTTCTACCGTATCTATCACGGTGAGTGTTCTGAAGAACTCTTCAACCTACTCCCACCCTCTCCATTCTGATCCCGAACAACGCGTGCTGGACAGAGGTGCCACTCTCACACAGTGGAGAGAATCTTTGCTAGAACTGAACGATTCAAAAGATCGTTTCTCTGTCGAACCATAAAAATCTGGAACGACCTGCCAGCGCACATGTTTCCCTCCTCTTACAATCCTGGGTTCTTCAAGCGGAGCGTAAAGAGGCACATCATAGGGCCGCCAAGTTGAGGGCCGCTTTCTATAGTCCTATAGACTGGGACGGTGGCCCCCAATCGCTAGATGTCGCTGTGGCTTTCCATCAGGCGGCGGCTGCATCATTTTGGCAAGCAAAATATATATAAAAAAATCTATTTTACATATAATGTGTCATTAAATAAAAAATCTTATGTTAAAAGGTATTTTTATTGTCAACTATTTTTTTTGTTCCTCTATCTAATTTTGGTGTTAAAATACCAATTTTGGTGTATTGACAATTTAGGTGTCGATAATATTAATGTCATTTTCGGGTTTAATTAGACTTTTCTAGCTTTCATGCAACTATTATACGTATTTCTTTCTAATTATAGAATAATATTATCTACATATAGAGTAACAAAAAAAAACACCAAAATTAGGTAAAAATTCATAGATATTGAAATTCACCCGTATATAGGTTGCCCTAATGTTATCACTTCATCAGAAACCTTGAACTAACAGCGGAGCGCAGAACTATAAAATATTCCTCCACGAAGAAGAGCTGTACCACTTAATCCCACCCTCTTCTTTTTGATCTCGAATAACACGCGCTGTGGGCACCCTCCCACATTCGACAGAAAAGTAGCCCGGATCGCCGAACTAAGCTATCCAACTAGTATTTTCTCTGCCGTACCATAAAAACTATACCAGCGTACGTATTTTTCTCTTCTTACAATCTGGAGTTTCAAGAGAAGTTTGAAGAAGCAGATTAAGTAGTAAGCTGTTGAATTGAGAGCCTCTGTTAATCGCCTATTAGGCCTTTGAATACTGCAATGATTTTCTGCTAATCGAGCCTAATGCCACTCATTATACAAACTGATTAAAAAATAGCTAAGGACGTGTCTGACCAAGTGCAATGAATTATTTTAATTGGTTATCTCACGCATACTTTATTATTTAAAACTTTTACTAATGACGATGCACACAACCAGTAGAGAGTATTCTTCATAGGTCGTCTAGAAACTTTCATCCAGAGCAACAGAACAGCTGCAAGCAATTTTATACAGCAACACAAATTAACATTTCAGATGTCATAAAATAGTATAGACAGGGTAGGACACGGTGAAATCAATGCTTTATGCGACATGACGTATTTTAGTGTGTCAATTAGAGTTCTGTGTACCGACGGCGCTGCGTGAAGTGACGGCGCGCGACGGGACGCGCAGTAGGGCTCCGCCACCCTCCTGCTCTGTGCTCATTGCATATTCGGACAAATTAATCGTGTTGTTTTGGAACAAAAATAATTTTGCAGATGTTTTCTCGTGCACTTTTGTTTTGTTCAATATGGGATTTATTTATTTGTTTATTTCAAAATGGTTACCTCGTTTGCGTTTGAGTACCACGGATTCTTGATCTAGTGGTTAGAGTACTTGGCTATCAAACGGAGGTTGTGCACATTAGGCTGGAAGTATGCTCAGGTTCTATGCATACTTCCTAAGTTCCTATATGTGTACACAACAGCCGCACGGCCACCTTATATTATTGCCAAGTTTCACGCAAATTCCTGCAGTAGATACTGTTTGAGATTGTCATGAACATACTAAGGGGCAGAAGGACAAACCGGTTATAGCCGTGCTACAGGGGTTGTTATTAAAAGATGCAATCTCTACGTAAGACAGAACTCACAGTGTTAGAAAGGCGAAGGTTTCGAAGTAACTCTCATACAAAAAGGTCTCACTCGAAAGAACTACACTCCAATTGTTAAATACACTCTCCTATTGAGAGGAAGTGATATTATGAGCCAAATAGGGAGTGAAAAATTAACGAGAGAGAACAGCAGAGGCTGGTGGAAAGTACTTACCTATGTACTGAACATTTTATTATAATTTATTATAATAATTTAGAAAGAGGCCACGTACCTAAAGAGAACGATAAGTTTTATCACCAATCAATGTAATCAAAGTTCATTCTCAAGAGTGTTAGAAATTAAATTGAATACGTAGAAATATTTTAGCACCATGTCGTATCGAACGAGTAATTATTTATTCTATGATTTTGTTACAAAAGGCGCTCACAAAAAATGTTTTTAATCTACACCTATACACGAAAAAGCAATTATGAATTTGTTCACATTCGCTACTTTTAGTTTGAAGGCTACCTGCTGAGCTTCTCTATAATTACGCCGTGAGCGACATTTCCAAAGCTTTTGTAAGCGATAACGCGGAAGCTGCTACGAAAACTTAAAAAACCGAGTAAGTATTGTTACATTAATGCATTTGGGAGTAAATATTGAGGAGGCACAAAGCGGGGCCCGACAACCCTTAAATATAGTCCACGGGGTGCCATTAGAGCGGCTCAAAGAGTTGGGTGTTGCCCACGGAACTGCGAGGAGCGACTTTGTAAATCTAATTAAAATATCAATATGTTCACTGGAGGCCACGTTGACAATTTCATTTCACGCCTTATGCCCTTGTAACCCCGGAATGCTGTGACAGATATTAAATATTAATCAATACATTGTTCTCTATGATTTTGTTTTAGTTTTTGAACGAAAGCAGTCGATCAGTGATCATCTAATAGATCACAAAATAAGTGTACGGCTTTGAGATTTATTAGAAGTGGGAATTCTGCGAATGAGCATCAATTATTCGGCCTGTCGACGTGATATTTTTGTGCACAATAAAGTCAACGACTTCTCCATGAAACTGTCATACATATCGTCAAGGATACAAACTGTCGACGCGACGCGCAATCAATACGCGCTACCCTTATTTTTTTGGATATCAAACATTCAGGTAGCAATACAAACAACAATAAAAACGTGACATATCAATCGTATTTTTTCTTAATGTCGCAAATTCGCACAAATCAAACATTGAAGTGTTAAAAATTTCTGATTACAAAGGGCTTTTAAAGTCGCCTGACAGGGAGCGAGCAGGCGCATTGTGACACAGAATCATTAGTTAGCAAATGTCAAGCCCGAATCCGTTTCTTTTATTGCCCAAACAGTCTTACAAGAACTTTAAGTCAAACATGTAGTTAAACAACTCGCACATTTAGCTGTGATTTATAGTTTCCTTAACGTCTTTATTTGTATTTCACTTGCCTCCGTTTATGTTTAATATCTCATTTTAGTTTTATTGAATTGCTAGATTACATTATGAATAAAATAAATAAATTTTACGATTTCACAAAGGAAGCGAGGGATTGACATGATTTTTATGGGAGTAATGTAATACAGGTGTGTAACTGTGTAGGCTACTTTTAACCAAAAAAGTACATATTTGCACTCCGGAAAAGTATCACATTCACACATAAAACACGTCTGTGCGATAACTAAATTACACGCGGGCGGAGACATGGTGGGCTATAGTAAAATAATAAATTCAAAAATAGAAATCGCAATATAACATGTCATTAATCTCATAACAGTTGACTAAGTAGGCCGTAAGGAACAAATGTTACTATCCACGGCTGGCGCAATATTTCATCGCGTCGTTTTGGCAAAAACTCAACCCTTTTTTTGTTTTCTATTACAATTGTCACCCTTTCACTTCCATTTCAATTAAATAATGTCTGGTCATTTGGTACGGGAGCGGGCCGGTTGTGTTCTAGCACAGCACTAGTCGTAGTGTTGTGCAGTACCGTGTTCGCGCCTCCCTTTAACCCTCGGCGCAAAGTGCGCGTCATCCTGTGAGCACATTAATCACTCCTATTATTAAACTTGTTATTGTGTTCATTTGAAGATAACGTTTTATAAACGGTGCCGTCCGCTTGCAACAAAATAAGCTTTATGTAATAACGTGTAAGCGACGCACCCGGGGAATGTTTTAAAACTTGATTAATGATGTTTTATAAACTGACGATTTTGAATCGATAACTGTAAATCCGATCCGATTAACCCTGCGATTAGGTTTATGATTTAGGTAATTATTAAAAATCTAGAAAGTTACTTATTGTGTAACAATGTAAGTGCTAAGAAAACTGCACAGTGTAAGTATTTCTTAATAAGTTCGTCATAATTATTGGTGTTGAAAACGTTCATAGGCTACGGTGACCACAGTCCATCAGGTAGTCCTGCTTGTGCTTAGCTGGGCTGACACCATATTTGGGGGCACGGCAGTGCCCCCAAGCCAAGTCGAGCGCGAAGCAAACACTGCCGTACCATCCTTTACAGGAACCATTTCGCCGCATTTTCAGGCCCCTAGTAGAGAACCTCTGGATAAGACCAGAACGCAGAAATTTTCGTCATCTAGTAAGCTATAATCACATACTTAAAATCCAAAGTTTCAAGTCTGTAGGTCATTTACTTCCGGAGTTAAGCGAAAGCAAAGTTTCGCATTTATGACACTCATTCACTCATGATCATCAAAATAGAACTAGTACTTCCCATAAACTCAGAGAGCTGAAATTTGGTACAGAGTTAGGGTTTAATCACCACATAAAGGGAAAACTATAAAAACTAGGATAATCGAAGATACCTGGTGACCCTGATTAGAAAACACAAGAGCCCAACCAAACTATTAGAGATCTACATACCGCCTTTACAAATAATATTCAACTTGGTGGGCCGCTTTATTTGAAGTCAAAAATCGAAGGTCTGAAGTATCTGATGAAGAACCTTCTGCTGGTCTCAGGTGTATTAGAGATATGGTAATGCCCCCTTCTACTATTGGGACATAAAAAATCGACATCTGACACATCTTTTAATTTAATCTAGCCTATAGCATCCCACTGCAGCAGTGGGATGCTATAGGCTAGGCCCCTATAGGCTATAGGCTAGGCTAGGCCCCTTCTGCTTTTAATCACTACATATTGTAAAACAAAGTCCCCAGCCGCGTCTGTCCGTCTGTCTGTCTGTTTGTTCACGATAAACTTAAAAACCACTGCATGGAGTTTCAGGCTGAGATCACCAATCGAGAGAGTGGTTCTCGAGGAAGGTTTTCGTATATAATTTGTTGAGTTTTTGTTGACATTGACTAAAATATTACGACATTAGTTGGAGAGGTCAGAAAAAAATAAGGCGTCTGGGAGCTTTTTTTTTTTTTTTTTTTTTTTTTTAACGTGAGGGAAAATCCTCGTAGGATGCTATGCCGGACTCTTACCGACTAAAAAACCTCACGTAACGCCCAACAGCCTATGGTTGAGAGCCCCGGGTAAGCCCTCAGGAAGGATGTCCCGTGACTCCCAACAGACCTACGGCCGCCAATGCGGCCTCGCCCAGGGGGTGGTTCGGGTGCAATCCCGCGTCTATGGGGGGTTTCGGGTGTGACCCCGCTTCTAAGGGGGGGCGTGCGTGAGTGCTCACGTCACGCTGCCGTCATGGGCCTGCTTCTGTAAGGACGGTGAGCGGCCCTCTCACCGTCCTCAGACCCCCGGTCATGGAGGCCGATAGTCCTCAGCGAAGACACGTCGGCGGCGCCCAGGGCGCCGACTGCGGAACTCGGGTGGGAGAGTTCTCTCCCGCACCCGGCCCGCCGCCTCCTTCGCGAGCATGACCTGCTCGCAGAAAGAGGCGGCGCAGTCCCACTTACTCCCGCTGGAGAGCATGGCTCGCACCATGGCCTCAAGCGAGAGAGTGTCCACGCCCAGACCCACTACGAGGACCTGTCGCTGTTGTGCCCACGCCGTGCACTCCACCAGCGTGTGGAGCGCCGTGTCATCGCTGCGGTCCTCGCAGTGCTGACATTCGGCCGTGGTTTCCCGGTGTTTTCGCCACAGATACCTACCGAAGCTACCGTGCCCGGCAAGCATCTGTGTCAACCGGTAGGAGAGAGCACCGTGTCTTCTCTCCAGCCACTCGTCCATGACCGGTCTGACGGCCGCGATTGTGGCGAATCCCCCCTTTGGTTGCTCAAGTCGCATCTTCCATGTCTCCAGGGTTTCCTGGTGGAGCAGGGTCCGCTGGGCCTCGATTTCTCGAGACGCAGGCCTTTGGCCCCGCTCCAGCGCCTCCTTGCGCCATCTGAACAGTGACGCAAGGGCTCTCGCTTCCAGGTCCCATGGAGGGGTCCCGGCTAGGAGACATGCCGCCTCACCGGAGATCGTGCGGTATCCTCTTATCACCCTGACGGCCATCACTCTCTGCGGGCTCATCAGTCTAGCCTCATTGCTGGCCGTGGGCGTCTGGGAGCTTTTAACGAAAACGCTGCCTAAACCCTTCGGGGTATTACAAAATAATGTACCATGGAATTGTGTGTCTTATAAAGGCCTACAGAAAAGTCCGCGGCAGCATATGTTTATCTCTTAAGGATAACATACAATAAGCATGTTCATTCTTTAAAAATTAAGCAATTATAAAGTGGTAATTGGAATGCTATTTACATCAAGAAAGTGTTAACCCATCTCAATTTAAATACATTAGTGGGCATGAAAATATAATGAAAATTATTTGTTCCCTTTACACCATGCAAATTAAATGAATACCGCAAAGATATAGCAAATCAAAATAATGCGCAACGAAATTAATTTTGTGTCGCCATGATTGAACTGGGTCATACAGGTCATACATTATACGGGTCACATACTAACTTATTCTTCTACTTTTATCGCAAATATTTTTTCGTTAAAAGTGAATAACGCTTACAGCAGATTACTTTAGGTAGGTGTAATATTTCAAAATAAGCAATTTCATAGAAAATAGTAAACAAAGAGCCTTTATTTTAGAATTTTCCTCAGTATTAGCCATTTACATACAAACATCGGCGTGTTACAATTTTATTACATGTATCAATGTAGTAGACGTAACGTGTATAAAATGACATCTATCAAATGTCATCAATATTCTGAAAAAGAAATTAAACATAGAGTTCACAACTCTATGGGGATGCGGGAGCTATCCCGCGTCTTTGGGAGGTTTTCGATCACAGTAACGTTAATTATTTCTAAAATAATGAATAGTAGCGACGCGACGGAATTAAACGCGACGGGAACAAATGACGTGAAACATGATATCAAAATAACAATAGCACACCGCGCTCTTTCTCTCTCTCTTTCTCTCTCTTTCTCTCTTATAAGACGCATACGAAGTTGCGCGGGTCAGCTAGTACAAATTTAAATAAAATTAAAGGAAAACTCTGGAAAAGACTAGACTGGCTTTTATACTTATACTTACAAGTTTACAGGAAGAAATAGTCGAATGATTATCTTTATTCTACTCGAAAATTACACAAATTAAATAAACAAATTACACTAAAATATTAATTTCGCTCAAAATTTGGTCAAAATATAACGGCATGAACGCGAATGGGCAATACAAAAAACTGTTGTACAAGAATCAGAACCGGAAAACAAGAAAAGAAAGATCTGTAATAATAAAAAAACTACTCCTAAAAAAAAACTGCGTCTAATAAGAAAATCTAATAAAATAAATCAATATGCCCACGTTTCTACAAAAAGAAGTGAAATCCCACCAAAAACATTCTGTAAAAAACTAGCCAAGTCTCGTTGGAGCTACTTGTTTATCTCTAAAAAGTAATGAGGTCTAGACAAAGTCGTGCCAAGTCTAAGGTTCCTTACTGCGATTACTTTATTATTATAGTTAATGTTGTGTGACTTGGCCGTTGAAGGGTACACAAGGGTACAAAACAAGATGCTTCATGTCACCATTGCACCAATCAGTCGCCAGAACCGCTACCCATTGACGATCGAAAATTGCCACTTGGAGAACGTTAATTCTAGACTTGCGCAAAACAGTACCCGATGATGTCCTGACATATGGCAAAGCTTTCCGAACCGTGCCATATGGCATTCGAACAGTACCCGGACCAGTACCCGATCTTTCGTACAAGTACAGTGTTCTGATTGTTCTGACAGGTGTCGGATCTTCATAAACCGTATTTAAAAAAATAGACCTTATTCGCAAGTAAATAAAGTTCTCTTGAACCCGGACCAGTACCCGGTTTTTCGTACGAGTACATACAGTGTCGTGATTGTTCTGACAGGTGCCGGACCCTCATAAATCGTATCAAGACAAATATACCTTATTTTAATGTACATAAAGTTCTTTTGAATTTGCATGCCATTATGGGCCATCTAGGGCAACCCAGGCAAAACTGATACGATGGGGTGGACGTATCCGAATTATCCCAGTTGCAGCAGATGTCGCTGTTATAAAATGTATGTGTACAAGTGTAGATAGGTACAAGACCTTGAATTATATAGAATAAGGTCTATTTTTCTTGATAAAGTCCCTTTGAGTTGCTTATGTTGGTACGATCGAATAGAACATAGAACCACAGATAATTTATAATATTTTCTATAAAAGAACTAACTCATTCGTTTCGTGAGAGTAAGAAATGCGGTCAACGTGCTCTAGATGGCGTTGGTACTGCTATCATACTAATATTATCTTTATTCAGACAAAATAAAGCCTTTAATTAGGTTTATGAAAACGGAACGGAAAGGTCCTGCTGAGTGTTCTGACAGATCCCGGTTCTTTTTTTATTATTAATTTGTACACGCTTTGGTTACTTAGACCGAATGCCAAGTCTTGTTTCTTTTTTCATCTTCATTTCACATTTCCTCTATAAGTCCCAGTCAAAGTCAAGTATAGTCTTCGGAATCCACCGTTGATACACACAAAACATTTGAAAATACTCTAATTTAGAAAAAAATATACAACGGAGCGATAACCGCCCTTGTCTGCTTCGCGCCAAAAGTCCTGATGCCGTATAAAACAGCAACAAGAAACTTAGACCATAATATATCTGCAGTTCTTATGAATGCCTTAATGTACTAATTCCCGCTTTGCAATAAATAAAGGGGGGGGGGGGGGAGCGAGGGTCACTTATGTTTGTATGTGTTTGCCCCTTATGGTTGGGGCTTTCTTAAAGGGGGATGAAAATTTTGGTTGTATTTGATCAGGATATCACGCACGGTTTTCGATTTAGAAAAAATAATCTACCTTGTAATCATTCTCTTCTATGAAACTGCTAGGTGATGAGGATGACTGCAACACCGCCAGCATGGACCCTTTTTGACGATTAATATCAAACCAACAAATAAACCTATACTACAGGCAACATTATGCCACCTTAGTGGTATAAAAAATCGTTATTCGTAATGTATATTTGGCGGATGGGGGGTTTCAAAGGGGGGTCAAAAATGCCATTATTTTTACGATAGCACGCACCGTTTTCGAGATAATTAAAAAAATAAAATATGTCACTTTTTCTTCATTTATCCTAATAATAAATATTATTCGTTTAATATATTATTATCTGGCAGGTGCTACACGTGCCTCGAGTAATGGGCTCTTATATGGTCAATATGCACTTGACAAGTCGATTAAAATATTAATGAAAGTAGCTTCAGTGTGCATGATTTCTTTGCACATGTGTATGCATCGACGTGTATGTACACTTGATATTGACTCAAGTCGCTTGACCATCTCCTGAGCCCATTAAGCAGGCAGGCGTGCCTCAAGTATTCATATAACATTCATCAGTATTCGTTACTACTCGTACACGTTAAGTTGAGATACACTACGTAGCAAAATGTTCCCAAGCGTGCATCATTCCGGTCACCCGGTCGCTCGGACCACAGATAGTATAATATATTCTATCTCGGACTCGAACGCGGCTGAGTATTTGTAATCTATCTCGGACTCGGACGCGGGCCGGCCGAACGTCGACTGTACGCGCCCGAGCGGTATATCGCGTCCGAGAAAGGTCCTGGGTCCTGCTAAATTTTGTCGCGTACTGGGTACTGAACCAGTACGCGGTTATGCCATATAGCACGTCCGGCAGTACGAACAGTACCTACCCAAGTCTAGTTAATTCAATAACTAGTCAATTATTATTATTATAATCATTGATAGAAGTCCTTCTGTACGTCTATTTTATGTTAGATCGGTGGTCGATTTGCCGCTTCAAAAAGAAGAGAGCAGAAGTCAGCATTGTCAATGCTGAATGCATGTGTTGCCCAATCAATAACAGCCTAAAATGAGACACTAGCGTCCAATTACCAATACCAGTATTGGCTATTATCTCGCTTAACAAACATAGGTAGTTACCACAGATATAACATTACGTGTAAACAAAATTGACTTGTACACACTCACGTATAAAGAATTTTCAACGGCCAAGTCACACAACATTAACTATAATAATAAAGTAATCGCAGTAAGGAACCTTAGACTTGGCAGGACTTTGTCTAGACCTCATTACTTTTTAGAGATAAACAAGTAGCTCCAACGAGACTTGGCTAGTTTTTTACAGAATGTTTTTGGTGGGATTAGAATGAAAAAAAATGTTCATGGTAAAACCTATGACCATACTATAAGAAACAACAGGTAACTATAGAGCTGATCCTATTTGTTTTGCAATCATTGACGTTCTTGGATCGTAATACTACGGACTATGAGCTAGTGAGTCTATACTACTCCGAAATAGACAGTCACGGTAAGGAATTTCCGATGTTGCTTTGACGTAAGCGCGATCGTTGGCAAAGCGAAGGCTCGATTTGAGCGTCGCCGCGTCGCCGACGAGGCGAGGTTAATTTCTAAGAAATAATGTACATAAAATCTACCATTTTATCAAGTTTATCCTTGTTTTGCCTTATACGTATGTAAAAATTATTATTATAAAACTTCGTATGGACTTCTTTGAAACGATTGTCATTTTGGACGCAAAAGATTTTTGGAAGAAAGACCTATATACCTACCTAGATGGCTGCTCTTTCGAGGGTAAATTTCTATAGCTGGTCATATCTTGGAAGGAAATTTACAAGGAAATTTACAAAGATACAAGGCTTGTTGGTATTTTTCAGAAGTAGCGGCGGATGGAGTATAGAAATTTTTAAACACTTACTCTGCAGTGTATTTAAAAAAAACATTCGCATTATAGCATGTGCTTGTGTGAAGAATTTAATAATTATAAAATTTCCATACTTATAAATATAAAATAATCTATACTTAGGCAAGTATAGATTATTTACTTACTGCCAATAATAAATTATTATCTATAGTAGGCTTAATTCGGTTTTGTTTGTGCCAAAAAAATTAAGGGTGTTTTTAAAGATAGAGAATTCTCATCAAAGAACAACTGTTATTTTGAAATTATTTCATAAACTAAACAATATTGAGACGCCAGGAACAATAAAGAAAACTCGAAGGTCAATTTATACATAATTATTTAAGCCACTGAGCCATATGGCAGTCTGTACGACTCACCTTATACGCGGATTGGTAAAGTAGATTCGTCATATTACAGTATCTACTAACAAAATATTAACAATTAGGGAACACTAAAACAAGTTGCTCTATAATGAAATCCGGTCACTTTTGTTTTTTTACGTGAGGAAATATCCGTCATGGATAATATGCCGGACTCCTCCGACTAAGAAACCTCACGTAACGCCCAACAGCCTATGGTTGGGAGCCCCGGGTAAGCCCTCGGAAGAATGTCACAGGACATGAAATCCGGTCACTAGAATCTGGCTTGAAGTAAGATTTTCGACATTACCTACTATTGTGTTACATCTATCTGAAGTATCTTCATAATAATTGTAAAAAAAAAACTTGAGAGGTGTCAAGGGACACCCGGATGGAACGAAGTTCCTTTCGATTAAAGTGAAGGAATTGTAATAAAATTTTATTTTAATTTTAAAATTTTATAGTAAGCAAAAACAAAAACAGAAACAAAAACAAAAAGGAAACAAATATTTAAAAAAAGTGAGTGCGTGTAACCTTTACGCGCGACTGAAACTGAACAGAGCGAAACTCCTCTTTGCTTTGGTGTTGCTCGTAGAGTTCATGTTCATCCCCTGGCTAGCACTAGCACTACCACTATCACTACCACTATCACTACCACTATCACTACCACTATCACTACCACTATCACTACCACTATCACTACCACTATCACTACCACTATCACTACCACTACCACTACCACTATCACTACCACTATCACTACCACTATCACTACCACTATCACTACCACTATCACTACCACTACCACTATCACTATCACTACCACTATCACTACCACTATCACTACCACTATCACTACCACTATCACTACCACTATCACTACCACTATCACTACCACTATCACTACCACTATCACTACCACTATCACTACCACTATCACTACCACTATCACTACCACTATCACTACCACTATCACTACCACTATCACTACCACTATCACTACCACTACCACTATCACAACCACTATCACTACCACTATCACTACCACTATCACTACCACTATCACTACCACTATCACTACCACTATCACTACCACTATCACTACCACTATCACTACCACTATCACTACCAAAAGTGTCGTTACAACTTTTCGTGAGAATTTTTTCCGTCTAGCCCCCTTTCACAACGCGCGATAAGGAACTTCGTTCCAATAAAAAATATTCTAACATTAATATTGCAAACTGAAACAATAAATGCTTAGTCTGAAAAGTTGAGCCATATATAGGTGAACCTTGTATTTATATGAAGTTCAAAGAAAAATGTTGAAAAAATACGATTGGACTTAAAACGGATCCAGAGAGCGGGCACGACAAGTTAAATATAAAAGTAGAACATTAAAAAAATTCGATTCTCCATACACACACATATTATCTTAGATGAATTGAAAAGGGTATCTACTTATTTCATTCATTTTAATTCATCAATTCTATTCAATTTTTAATTATTCATCTAAGCATATTATTCTTTTAAATATCAACTTTAATACGTAGGTAGGTACAGAAAGTATGATTGACTTGAGACTTTATTTATGGCCTTGACTTATTTTTTCATTAGCAACGAAATTGTAACTGAGACTGTGGGAGTTTCTTGGGAATGGACATACGAACAAGAATGCATGATAAGTCTGTTATTGGAATGAACCTAATTTCTGGTTAGGCTTGTATGGTAAAAATGGAAAGTGGGTATGACAAAAAAAAAACAACATCACGAAATAAATCCGGTGCCAATTTTATAAATAATCACGTACAGGTTGCAAAAAAGGATGGTGCTAGTACTGGTAGTACGTAAGTGCACAGTCAGTGCCAAGATCATTGACATACAATACCTCACGTCAATGGGACAATGAATCAGTGTTACCTACTTACTGACAAGGACTTGGCATACGTCATGCAGGGAATTCCAAAATGAGTTTTAAATTATTGTTTCGCCTATAGTAGCTAGTAGCAGACAGACTGTGACAAACAACGAAACTGTTCAATATACCTATAAACATCCAATCACTTCGTTGACTAAGCTCGCTTGAAATATTGGTCCAACCAACTAGATACTACTCACAAATTACATTTATTCTGAATACAAATAAAGAGACTAGCTGTGCATAATTATGACATAAGTAAGACTTAGGTACCTACTACTAATCCTGTAGCATCAGTGCATGCATGCAAGTGTGATCTACAAATGTTTGTTTCGGAGTTTGGATGTTTTCTATACATAGAAAACACCCAAACTCATGGAATGTATGTATTAACAAATACATATAAGTATGTCTATCAGTCGTCTAGATCCCATAGCACAAGCTTAAAGGTTAGTTTGGGCTAGATGATGTTGTGTGAGAATGTTCAACAATATTTATTTATTTATATTTATTTAAGCAATATTTACAATAATGTATGGAAACATGCAATATTTTTGATATTTGTTACTGATATATAAAATTTAATTAACTGTTGTCTCTTCTGATTAATTTCACATCCGCTATGTTCTAAAATTAATCTTTTAGTAGTTTTAGTTTTAGAGTTAATCGGGTATCCCTTTAGTAACAGTAATTTATTATCTTATTCTTTTATTTTTTATTATTATCAGTAGGATTCAGGTAGCTACATAATAAGCAATAGGGAGTCCCCGAATCCACCTCATGTCACGTCTCATAATCAATGACGTTCGCTAACTTCGTAGACGGAACTCGCCAAACCGGTTTGTTCTACACATTACATGATTAGTATTCGATGGCGACTATTAATGAATCATTCAATATAACGAGTGAAATGATCGAAGGTTAATCATGTAGGTCATTCCATCTTATGTGAGCTTGTTAGCAGATTTTTTTGGACTGGACATGTCATGTACTTACTGTACATGACATGTCCAGTCCAAACATTTATTAGAAACCTGTACTTTGTTTTCTTACATAACGTCATTGTTAATAGTTTTGAGAACGTAGAATTGGTGGCCTATTGTCCTATAAACTTGCTGGCTGTAACGTTGAATGTGGCTCGTATGGTTCTGATTAAACCTAGCCTTTGATGCAGTGCAGTTATGTACTCATATTGAAAACACGCCTCTTGTACTGTTCCACCATATTTATTAAATCTACCTACCTGACCAGTTAGTAGATACTTAGATAGTTATGTGTGTGATTTGTAATTACCTACTGGATGTTAAAAGAGTGGCCGGAGTTTTATTGCCAGGTTCTTTTTTCTCCAGCTCTACCTATTGCTTTGCGAATCTGGCAGTAAATGTAAATGTAGAAGCAATCATTTGGACGTTCATAAGCGTTACATATTGACCTATATGAATAAAGATTTTTCAAGATTTTTCAGTGCAGTTACCATCATACCTTACTTCGAATTTAGCATAAGTGCTACCGATTCTTAGCAGATAGCAGAATAGAATAGATCATAAACTGGTCTAAGAAATTACTAGACGTCACTTTTGGCCTAAATCTGATATTTGCCCTAGCTTCTAAATAGAGGCTACACTGAAAAGTTATGACATTACTCGTACCTATACCCTATGTGATGACCAATACTTCCCCAAAACTAGCACATGTACCAGCAATAATGCCTGGCAAAGTACAAACTGCAGTAAAAGGAAATACATGAAAGGTATACGTATAACACCAGTCCCCGTATCACTGCATGAAGGCAGGTTGGTAGGTACCAACTCCCGTTAAATATATCTAATAATCTCAAACTATGACGCAAACTTATGAACATTTAAAAGTTACACGCCCTTTAAAACAAATGATCCCTATAAACGGTGCGCCATTCGGACTGATACATCGCCATGCCTGCAGTAGAAACGTTTAGGCTGAGTGGCACCATTAAATTTGTATAGGGATATAATAAACCGAGCCTCAAAAGTTTTTCTCGGCCACGGCATTTAGCCTCTCATTTAATAACTAAGCCACGAGAAAATTATATAGCCTCTAAGATACTAATTCGTCCTCTTTAAAACGTCACCTAAACATTCCATTATAAGCATCAAATAAAGATCAACAATTATTTTAACTTGTCCTCCGTAATAATATATTAACACCTAATTTACTAATTCAGCCACATATTTTACATGTAATCACCATTTTATATTTTATAACTTCAAAACAAGAGCCTCAAAAAATTATAATTTAAGCCTCCACATACAACATCAATTTTTATAACTTAGCGTGTAAAATAGATATATCATATTCTTTTTTCGTGAAAATAGCCACTGTAAGGCGTCTAGCCTTACAGTGGCTATTTTCACGAAAAAAGTTGCGAGTGCACAGGACGACAGCGACCGGCCATTAGCATCAATCAGAAACCGCTATTTGATATCACTTTGTAACTAAAGACAGATTACGCTTACCAAACAAGAGAGTGAGGTTAAGAAAGCAAATACTAAACTCAAAATTGAGTACATTATAGACTCTCTAGAAGTGCATATCGTGAATGTCGTCATAAATTTACGATTAATGAGAAATTACTTGTTACTCACATTTGGTTTAAGTATTTGCATTCTTGGTCTTACTTCTTTGTTTGGTATTTGTCTTTAGTTCTATAATCTGTATTTTATGCATACATAATAAATCATTTAATCCTGCTATTACAATTACACGACGAGAGTATGGAAGGGTTGTTCGCTGCTTGCGAAGGTTAGGTTAGGTTGGAACAGTTACCACTAGCGCGTGAAGGCGAGCGAGCGAAGCGAGCATGCCACTGCAGCGGCCGCCGAGCGCCAGATGTATTACAGATAAATTTAATATTTTACAATATGTTACAAGTTATAATTCCTCGATAGTTTATAGTTTTGCGGTACCTACTTATAATTTTATGGTGACCCAAGACCTATTTATTTTACACATTACCGGTGGACCAGCAGGTATTCTATGCAATCCCTAGGAAATTTGTACAGTACTAGACAAAGTATGAACAATCATATACTTATTCAAAACATGTTTTAAATTGCTTCGAAGGGGCATCTGGAGTCTGGGGCAGGTATTCTTAAAGCTGTCTACACACCAAAGCCGCCGGCCCGGCGGCAGAACCTGCCGGGTAAGGCCGGCGGCGGCTTTGGTGTGTAGACAGCTTTAGAATGCAGATATTGTATAGAATATCTGATTATAAAGACTACAGGTAACACATAATAATAAATAAAAGCATTTATGCCCGAAAATCTGTCCCATGTTCCCGTGTGAAACGGACAAGCGAGTCCGTTTCAGGACTCGCTTGTCCGTTTCCACCAGATTGTGACACACCACACAGTTGGCTGAACGACGTGCCTTGCAAAGCAAGGAAACTCTCGCAAATCAAATGTTACAAAGTGGTCAACAATCCGAGCACCAGCAATAGCGGTAGTTGCTTACTGCAGTGATCGTTCACAAAAGACTGAGTTAGTGGCTACAAGTGGTTCTAGCTATTTAGGTAATATTAGTGGCCATAATTTGCTTTTTGGTGGCAATTTTACTTAACTTTGATGATCCATAAATGTTGGACGAGTTACATTTTAAACATGCTGAATTAGGAAATTAGAAGCTATGATATTAATAAATAATGTCCATTTTGATGCCATTTTTTAGTATTTTAGAAGCTTACTGTTTGAATGCATGTTACAAAATTAGATGCTTAAAAATAATCACGATGCTGAATTACATTAACAGTGGCTAATAGAGAGGTTAACTGGTGGCTATAATCTATAAATTCTGACGCTCATTAATTGTGGCTGACTTATTAATTTAGGGGGCAAAGTATTTTTCCGGAGGCTAAAAATGCTATTAAAAAGAAGGTCGTTTAATTAGTACCCATTTTGTATATAGGAAAGAAACTAAAAGCACCGTACGTAACGGTAACAATCTCTATTATAAATGCGAAAGTAACTCCGTCTGTCTGTTACGTTTTCACGCCTAAACCGGTAAACCGATTTTGGTGAAATTTGGTATAGAGATAGTTTAAGTTCAAGGTAAGGACATAGGCTACTTTTTAACTGACTGTACAAAAGGAGGGTAATTATTTTACGCGGATTACTTCTACGCGGACGAAGGCGCGGGGACCGGGAACAGCTAGTAAATAATAAATTAGCAACTGAGTGCAGGTTCGACTAATACAGAGAAATGCTAATATTGAAGTCAATGTTTTAGTTAAAGTTAAAGGCTTACGAGCCAATTTTACTAACAATAACAATAGGTATGTACCTACTACCTACCTACTTTGTCCATCTTCTGACAATACTGACTAACACTTGTTTTGTATTAGAACTTCCTAACATTAAAGTGCAAGGATATACATAATACATGTCTATTCCTTCCTATGAATACATGTATATATTATGTTTATCCTTGCACTTTAATTTGCACGACAATTGACATATTATAGGTAACTGAACAATTAACTTTAAGTACATTATGTAAACTGAGTACTTATTGCGCGTTATTTAATACTAGCTGACCTGACGGACGTTGTCCTGCCATAACTATGAATATGGAAATCGGTATCCCGAGTTCTGAGTTCCCGGTTCCTGGTTTTCATTTCCCAGTCCGTCTTTCTGTTCCCGGTTCCTTTGGTGCTTCGAGTTCCAAGACCCGATCCAAAATCGCAATAGAAACCATTTCTTTGAACAGTTCGAGCCAGTTACAGTTATTGCAAATTTTCTAATTTTCCTCGCAACTTTCTTAATTTTTTCTTCCTTAAGAACCTTCTCCTGATAATACCTAACATAACAAACAAGAGTTAGCAAAATTGGTCCAGGCCTTGTTGAGTTATGCGCTTATCAACACATTTTGCGATTCATTTTTACATTATAAGATTGTGACGTAATTTTTAAATAACGTCAAAATGGAGCAAAAAATCGCTTAACCGAAGATAACAGTCGCCCTCGTCTGTGAAGTAACGTTTAACATTATAGTTAATTGGTACAACTCAGCCCGGGTTCTAAATTTAACAAAGGCTAATTTTGTTGCAGTTTATTGCTTTGAAATAGGATCGGGACCCATTAAGGATCTTTTAGCAACGCCTTTTATTAGGGTGTCGTCCGAAAGCTGCGCGGCAAAAGACAAAAGCGTTGACCGGAATTGCGCGCATAAACAATGTTTGACGGCTTCTTTGTCGTTTTACGACCGTCCAAAAAATGTAGTTCTGGCACCCGGCTGGTTCTAACAAAGCTGCTATAACACTGCCTTGCACATAAATTCTGTTGAAAACTGAATCCTCAGGTGAAGACAAACGTGAATATACTTACAAAGATTTTAGAGTTTTAACTTCTCTCGAAAAAAAAATTGTAAATATTTTTTGGCATTGACCATTTGGAGTCAGAGGGAAATGGGGTTAGAAAGAGTTATAATCCGGTTTCAATAAAATTTTACATAACATTTTCTTCAATATTCTCAAGTTGACGTAAAAAGCTTTCAGATAAGAACGAGTACCTAAATGTAAATTACAGTTTAACACCTTTTCACGACAATATTATTCTAAACCTATCTTATTCAGAAATTATTTTCTGATTAAATTTACTAATAAACTACTAAGTTATATAGGTAGGTAGTTTGGTTAATTCAATAATTCGGATTTTACTTTTCAGTTATAAAGGCACCTATGAATAGGTTCTCGCGATCAAATATTAGAAAATTATACAAGAAACAATTAGACGATGTTATTATTATAATTAAGAAAAAGTAGCAACGAAACGTTACAACAAAAAAAAACTTAATTTGGAAGGGTGTAATAAAATAAAAGACCATAACAAATGAGTCGACTGGCCGAACAGAACGCGACGCACATTAAAATACATGTTAATACTAACACGATGTAACCCTTTTGTACACTTTTTGTTTTATTCACGGGGTCAATGTGTACTTTTTGCTTTACAACTATGAAAAGGTTTATGAATCAATTAATTAAATGTCTCCACGGTCATTGTCACTGTGTAAATATGTAAATGAGGCAACAAGCAACAATGCCTTGATTTATTGGTCATGTCCATAAAAACTAGCACTATTTCGAAGGTGAGAAATAAAGACCGTTTGTGAAGTTTGCTATTCGCCGTTTAAACAATAAAAGTGATATGTTTGGAATGACAGAACTGGATTACGTTTGTGGAACTGTAATAATAGACAGACAAGTAATGTGAAAAAGCGTATCAAAGCCAAATATCCAACGTAAAGTCTTGAATAGGAAGTGTGACCTGGGAATTTTAGTTAATGGGGGCTGATTTGACAAAATGCTCGACAAATCCAGGGTGAAATAATTTTCTTATCATAAAAAATTGGTTTCAGAAGGGAATCAACACGGATCCCATTAAAGTACATTCTCCAGTCCACAGTCCACAGGACTCGGTAGGACTCCACTGAAGCCTTCATTATTAACTATTCGATTTCAGCTACCTATATTTATTAATATATGTAACTAGGATGAACAACACTAAAACAAATAGGCTTATCTAAGAGGATGTGGCTGACGCGCTATCAAGTGCGTCACAGTATAGTATTAATATAGTATTTAGGTACATATACGAGTAAATATTATTTTTATTGAAAGCTGGCACGGCAAACGTTGTTCTGCTATATTACCTACTTCCAAAAGATTCGAAAATTTTCACGTAGGTCATTGACATTCAAAAAACCCATCAATAACGTAGGCAGGAGGTTTACATCGCATCATTGTTATATACAGCAGAAAGAAACATGAAATGAAATGATGCAACAGACTACATTTTGATTCCCTAAATGACTTCACGTCAATGAACAATAATTATTTGATTAATTTCACATACAGAATGCGACATTTCGTATGTGAAATCGTATGTGACATAGGGCTTTAAAAAATGAAATAAAAAGGCCAAGATGTTTTTGTAGGTACTAACAGATTATAAAATTCGATTATTCCCAGTTGTTCCGTTGAAGTAGTTCCGTGGCGGAACTAGTGAGACTTTTTTTCCCAGTTGTCCCGCGGAACAAAGCATCAATAATTCAGTTCCCATTAGTTCCGCGGAACAAAGTAGAAATGAAATAATAATAAATTCATTCCCAGTAGTTCCGCGGAACAAAGCATAAATTAAAAACTAATAAATCAAGTCCCAGTAGTCCCGCGGGAGAAAGCATCTCTTACATACAAATATTTTATGTTCCCATTAGTTCCCTACGGTGTCTTACGGCTATTTTCTCATACAATTAAAAAAAATGAAGATCGACAAAACAAATGAAGATCGGTACAACAAATGAAGACTGACAAAACAAATGAAGATCGACAAAACAAATGAAGATTGACGACACAAACGAAGATCGATGAAACAAATGAAGATCAATGAAACAAAATATGAAGATCAACAAAACAAATGACGGTTGGAAAAACAAATGACGATCGAAAACAAAATTATGCAGATCAATAAAACAAAAGACTATAAGCAAGTTGATAAGGTCGAAAGTTTCTTGCAGCCATATTTTGTAAGCTAAATGCGATTACCATTCAAAAAACAGGTGCAAGCAATTCTCGACCTTAAGAATATGCATATCTATTAATTTTTAAATATTCGTGATCTGTGATGTCCATAAACGCCTAAAAGCACATTTTTAGGGAAGTGTCATTAAGGTCGAGAATTGCTTGAAGCTATTTTTTTGAATGGTTATCGCATCTAGATTATAAAAAAAGGTCCATGCCAATTTCGACCTTATGAGCATGCATAATATCTATTTATTTTTTATATAATCGTGATCTGTGATGTCTATAAACGCCTAAAAGCACATTTTAAAATAAGTGCCATTAAGGTCGAGAATTGCTTGCACCTATTTTTTTTAATGCTAATCGCATTTTGATTACAAAACATGGCTGCACGTAAGTTTTGACCTTATCAATTTGCTTACAGTCTTTTGTTTTATTGATCTGCATAATGTTTTTTGAATCGTTATTTGTTTTTCCAACTGTCATTTGTTTTGCTGATCTTCATTTGTTTCGGCGATCTTCATTTGCTTTTGTAGATCTTTATTTGTTTTGAAAATTACTTAACTACTTTATACTTTTAAACTAGATGTTCTTCGTATAATGGATCTTTTTCCACTCGCATGTCCTAAAAGATCCATATTCATAAAAAATAAAATACTTTAAGGCTTTAAGATATTAAAGTGGACATAATAATTATAATGTCCATAAAGATCCATGATAGTTCCGCTACGGAACTATTGGGAATAGAAAAGTCACACTAGTTCCGCTACGGAACTACTGGGAATAGAAAAGTCTCACTAGTTCCGCCACGGAACTACTGAGAATAAAAATGTCTCAGTAGTTCCGTGGTGCGGAACTACTGGGAAAAAAAAGTCTCACTAGTTCCGCCACGGAACTATTGGGACAAAAAGTCTCACTAGTTCCGTCGCGGAACAACTGCCGCGGAACTACTGGGAATGAAGGATAAAATTTTATCACTGTTTCCTAGATGAGTTGTTAGACCTATTCTTCCTGTTTGATTTTTACCAATAAAATCCAATCCCTACTAATCCCTGCTAATATTATAAATGCGAAAGTAACTCTGTCTGTCTGTCTTTCTGTCTGTTACGCTTTCACGCCTAAACGGCTGGAGCGATTAAGATAAAATTTGGTATAGAGATAGTTCGAGGCTCTGGGAAGGACATAGGCTACTTTATAACCGGCTGCGCAAAAGGAGGGTTATAATTTTACGCGATAAACGACATCTACGCGATCGAAGCCGCGGGGAACAGCTAGTTTCAGATAATTCTGGCTTCGCGCCGCGCTGGGACAATCTCTTCCAAGCAACCATTTTTATAACATTATGATAGTTTCCTGTAAGATGTGTGTGAGAAATCCTAAGAAGGATATTATGAAATGAGTATGAAGGTGGAAGTCTGATGGCAGTCGATCCCACAAAAGAGTAGGCAAGTGATTAATCAAACTTTCTGTTTTAACAACAAAACCATGAAACACTGTTATCAGCCACCTATATAGATAGACAAGGACGATATAAAACAGTAGGCGTGAGAATATTTTTGTGGGAAACTACGCTATCAGTGGGAGTTTTTATATTAAGCAATGAGTACTGCTCATATAGTACTTACAATACTTAGGTACATAGATGTTCTATTTATAGATACTAGCTGCTTTACAGCACTATAATAACATATAATCCGTAGTTATGCCCGAGATTCTATAACAAGTATTATACAGACAAATGGTGTCCCCATTTGTCTGTATCACACTCACACGTATGTTATTGTGAAAATAGGACTATTCCTATTTGCTGGATCTGAACCTAGGCCTATGCCTAGGTTCAGATCCAGCTCCCTCTCTAGAGAGCTCTCTCTCTCTCCAGACAGCGCTTGAGACGCCTATCACAGTCACAATATAATATAAGCTTCTCGCAAATTGCTGCTACCTAAAATCGGCCCGAGAAGACAGTGGCGTATGACGAACGTACCTACCTTAAATGCTTTACATACTACGTAAAACTTGCCAAATACAGATATTCTGATAAATGTGATAGATAATATTATTTTGATATATAATATTATGCACTAAGAGTTCAGGGATACATGCATAATATTATATATACGAAACCCTAAAAAGCAAATATAGTCACTATGAAGTGACTATATTTGCTTTTTAGGGTTTCGTAGCCAAATGGCAAAAACGGAACCCTTGTAGATTCGTCATGTCTGTCTGTCTGTCTGTCCGTCCGTGTGTCACAGCCATTTTTCTCCGAAACTATAAGACTTATGCTATTGAAACTTGGTAACTAGATGTATTCTGAGAACCGCATTAAGATTCTTATATAAAACTAGAAAAAAAAGTAGTAAATTTTGGGGGTCCCCATACTCAGAACTGAAACTCAAAATTTTTTTTTCATCAAACCCATACTTGTGGGATATCTGTAGATAGGTCTTCAAAAATGTTATTGAGGTTCCTAAAATCATTTTTTTCTAAAATGAATAGTTTGCACAAGGGACACTTCCAAAGTGGAAAAATGTGTGTCTCCCCCTCTAACTTCTAAACTAAGAAAATGATAAATCTAAAAAAAATACATGATGTATATTGCCATTAAAACTACCAACGAAAATTGGTTTGAACGAGATAGAGCTGGTAGTTTTTATTTAATACGTCATAAACCGCAATTTTCGGTTAGAAAAATCACTACCACTGCGAACGTGTTAAAACATCAATCAAAGTTACAACGAACTATAAGAACTAATATGTTATGTTACTTGCTGCTACGAAACCCTTCATGGGCGAGTCCAACTCGCACTTGGCCGGTTTTATTTTACTCCACATTAGCGACTTGCATAAGGATCAAACGCCTGTCACAGTGCATGACACGTGGCCGTCACATCGCTACATCACAGATACGTGACGAATTGCAATATTTGAGATGCCTTTATTGTGCCACTTATGTGAATGCTGTTTGATGTGGAGCACGTAGGTTGAGTGTAAAAATACTTTTGATTGAAATGATTTTGATATTTGAAACATTTTATTTATCAAATTTGGTACTTTCAGAGAACTAATGAAAAATAAAGAGATGGCTATACATGCAAAGAAAAAAGTATTTGAGATTTCAATACGGCCCTGTATAACTTTTGACTGTCAAACATTGTCTACAAGGTAAAGGAGGAACAATAAACCGGCCAAGTGCGAGTTGGACTCGCCCATGAAGGGTTTCGTAGCAGCAAGTAACATAATATAAAAGTTCTTATAGTTCGTTGTAACTTTGATTGATGTTTGAAAATTGCGGTTTATGACGTATTAAAAAAAAACTGCCAGCTCTATCTCGTTCAAACCAATTTTCGTTGGTAGTTTTTGTGGCAATGTACATCATATTTTTTTTTAGATTTATCATTCTCTTAGTTTAGAAGTTAGAGGGGCGGGGGGGGGACACTCATTTTTTCACTTTGGAAGTGTCTCTTGCGCAAACTATTCACTTTAGAAAAAAATGATTTTAGGAACCTCAATAGCATTTTTGAAGACCTATCTATAGATACGTATGGATTTGATGAAAATAAAAAAATTGAGTTTCAGTTCTGAGTATGGGGACCCTCAAAATTTACGGCTTTTTTTCTAGTTTTATATAAGAATTTTAATGCGGTTCACAGAATACATCTAGTTACCAAGTTTCAACAGCATAGGCCTTATAGTTTCGGAGAAAAGTGGCTGTGACACACGGACGGACAGACAGACAGACAGACAGACATGACGAATCTATAAGGGTTCCGTTTTTGCCATTTGGCTACGAAACCCTAAAAAGTACCAATTTGCCATAGGAGAATGGAAAGAATTATGTCGAAAATAAAAAAATCTGATAGAAAGAAACAGTTATAAGAAAGAAAGCTAAACTTTCCGACGTACCTAACTGTAAAAACAAGACTTTGGAAAAGGAAATGGGCAGGCCATATCTGTAGACTAGATAACAAGAAATGATAATAAAAGGAGGGGAGGGGGGAAGAGGAACCCGCCTCACACCCTCGATTCGTCAATCCTAACTTACAACCGTTAAGGATAACCCCCAACTAATTGTATGGGACTGCTTGGCGGCGAATGGAGTCCTGAAGATGCCTCGTGTGTAGGCGAAACACGTGTTGACAAATTAGTCACATTGTTAAGCGGAGTAGTGCTAATTACCAACAATCTGGAGAGTACAGGTAATTTTTCCTATCCCACATCCAAAATTCCTTTCCTTTCCTATCCCACATCCAAAATTCCTTTCCTGAGGAGTTCGGTTCGTCATTCCTCCCATACAATTAGTTGTGGTTATCCTTAACGGTTGTAAGTTAGGATTGACGAACCGAGGGTGTGAGGCGGGTTCCCCTTCCCCCCTCCCCTCCTTTTATTATCATTTTAGGATGGATTTCCGCCATGTAACGCCTGATTCCATTAGTTATAACAAGAAATTAACTAAAAAGGCTACAGAATGGGTTCCAAGAGACCGTGTAAGAAGGTAGAAAAGAGATGGCGAGATATAATATTTAACGAACAGGTAGGACCTGACTGGATAAGAAGGGCAAGAGAAAGAGGAGAGTCGAGGAAGTTAGGGGAGGCCTACTGTTAGTTAGGTACTGGTGATCGATGACTTGATTTCGGAAAATTTTTAGCTGGATTTCATGAATTTTAAGTTGATTGTATAATACTTTTTAAAAAGAAAATAGGAACATTTTCATTTACTCCTACCGCTTTATTCCTAATAATTATAATATAGGTATTTAGATGCCTTCATTGGGCTAGTGCCTAAATTTAGATTAGATGGAGTATTAGATTTAGAGTGGTGGTTTACAAAATAGCTACATTTTCCCTTAGCTTGTTCCCGCCTGCAAATGTTGCCGACAAAGTAAAACAGTAAGAGCTAAAGAAAATCACAAAAGAAATGCAGAGCTTGTTTTTTACTTTTCAGTTGTATGTTTACTTGGCAGTCGGGTTTTTTGTATTCTACATAGGTAATTAAGTTTATTTAAAACTTTTTAGTTTTGTTAGTAGTGGAGTTATTAATTTTCGTGTAGTGAAGGGACATCACCAAAATTCAAACTTAATTATTATATTTTTGGTCATATTTCTGGTGCTACTAAACCGATTGCAATCAAACAAATGTTAGAATTTAAGTCTGACCAAGGCCTTATAAACACATAATACGGCATCGAAATCGGTTCAGTAGTTTTGCGTTCATCGCAGTCAAATAATTATAACGCCAAAAGTCCGCCATTTTGATTTTCCATGAATTTTATAATACCTGGTGTCACGCACATAATTACGACGAATCAAATGACACCTTGTATTTTATAAATCCACCAAACCGTTGAGACTGTAGAGCGTCCAAGAAAAATTATCAAACATTAAATTTTAGCGTATAAAGTCTGCCATTTTCATTCTTCAAAAATTTTAATATACCTGGTGTCACTCACAAAATCACAACGAATCAAATGACACCTCGTATGTTAAAATCCGTCAAGCCGTTGAGTCTGTAGAGCGTGCAAGAAAAAAAATCTACGTTTTCATTTTAGCGCCAAAAGTCAGCCATTTAGATTTTTTAGAAATTTTAATGTATGGACATACATACATTATCTCAAAAAACATTACCCTCCTGTCTTTGGCAGTTCGGGTAAAAACTTAAACTTTAACAGGTTCATACTTGGATGTCGTTTTGTATTATTTTAGAACTTCAAGGTTTCAATGTATTTTACAAATTTAGATTCTAGAAATAAATGCTAATTTGTATTTAAAGTGGCTCACAATCACGAAGTTAACTACTTGTTTAAAATTAATAAATCCAGACAATCATTAATTGTGGCTTCATTAGTAATTTAGAAGGCAGTGTAGATTTTTAGGGGCCGTTACAGCTATTGCAAAGAGGTCTGTTTAATTAGTACCCATAGGTTGATTAAAGAATATGATTGTCTCGTCTGTTTATCTGAAATGTGAAGGTCGGTCTTTAGCATCATCAGACAAAGAGATCTGTTTAATATGTATTTACTGTGAAATAACTCCGATTTCACAGTCAGTTAGTGTAACCACTACGCCTACAACCCAATCTAAACATTTATTGTAATTTTGTCTTTTTACAATCATGTTGTTGTTATTTGTTACTAGGTGCATTGAATAAACATGATTTCTTACTTTTTTTTTCTTCTTTTATTAAAGCATAAAACAAACTTCTTTTTTTTTAAATATTTGTACAAAATTCTAAGAGTCTTTGTGGCAGTGCCGCGTCGCGTCGCCCGGTGTCATCTATCTGCTAAAAAAAAGTGGTAACAAGTGACTATGGCTATTGCATCTGTTTGTTGTACTTACCTGTATAGGCTTGGCCTTAAATAACAGATATTTTTTTAGCAAATTATATTGTTTGGTCCAACAAAAAGAGCGCTATTTCTGGAATAACTGTAATTGAACATAAAGCGGTACAGTCACTTTCTAATTAATGGTCTCTTTTACAAAATTTTGCAGCAGTCTGTCAAATAAGAACTAACAAAAATCCAGTCAAGTGCGAGTCGATCTCGTGCATAGAGGGGTCCGTATCAAAAAACGGCAAAAGATCACTTTTGTTATATGGGGGACCCCCTTAATCCTTGTTTTTCTGATTTTAGTATTGGTTGTTATAGGAGCAACAGAAATACATTATCTGCGAAGATATCAGCTTTCTTGCTATTACGGTTCCTGAGATACAGCCTACAGACAAACGGACAGCGAAGTCTCATGAATAGGGTCCCGGTTTTACCCTTTGGGTACGGAACTATAAAAGTATAATTAATAAACTACCCCTAGCATTTTTCATAAAAAGAACACGGCCATAGGATCATCATAATTATTACGTAAGTTAAAATACTACTAGAGAAAAATATGGGCTTATTATTTACCTACTTACCTTTACTATTTGGGAAAATTAAATAACTAAGTACCTAGGTACATAGTTTGTATATGACAAAGAAAAGTAAAGTAAAAGAACGCTATAACAATTTCACTGTTTTAGAGGTCTTTTACATCTTTTTTACACAATAGCACTATTTTTTAAAGAAGTGCAGGTAGGGACTTGCGGAAGGTGTAGAACCGTGTGTTGCGGCGGGAATTGGGAGAAGCCTACATCGCGGTAGTATTATTTGTTATACAAGACTACAAAATATCTAGATCTTTTTGACTTTACTTTTACAGAGCGTACGGGCAAGTAAACCTTTCCAAGATTGAACCATGGACGAAGCGTGTGGTTAAAATATAAAATTCAATAGCCAAGTTTCTAAGTTAGGATATTTCGAAAATGCTTGTTGTCAGATAGACTCCACTACAGTGACGAAAGTGCTACATACATTAAATAGGTACATATAAATTAATCAAAAAATACCCATGGCAGTTTACTACTGGACATAGGCACGGTAATATAATAGTACCTACTAGCGGTTCCCTGCGGCTAAGTCCGCGCGGAAGTAGTTATCGCGAAAAAGCATTTTCCTCCTTTTGCGCAGTCGGTTAAAAAGTAGCCCTTGTCCTTCCCAGGGCCTCGAACTATCTCTATACCGGATTTTATCTCATTCGCTTCAGCAGTTTAGGCGTGAAAGCGTAACAGACAGACAGACAGAGTTACTTCCGCATTTATAATATTAGTAGGGAGTAGGGATTACCGTGCCGACGCGACGTTCAGCAGTGGACCAAATAGATCTAGGTAGTTAGCAGTCTTGTTTAACAAATAATTATTTTTAAGAGACTTCAAAAAAAGTATCTGAATTTTATCAAAAATTCTTTAAAATTGGTTGAATTGTGTAAAATTATTTCACTTTCTCAAATGTAATGGATATGCCAAGAAAAAAAATGCAAGGCAGAATAGAATTGCAGCTAGGTACTTAATGTAGTCCTCCTCTCCTCCTTTATTCTCATCGAGTACCCTAAAACGAGTCACAGTGTGACTCGTTGAGAAAAAAACTCGCAAGGAGTAACAGTGTGACCCGTTGTTGACATTTTATTCTCATCTAGTACCACTGGGTCTTGTAGTGTGACTCGTTAGGAAAAAATCGTCGTATCGAGTAACAGTGCTACTCGATGAGAGTTTTAATTCTCATCTGGTATCACGAGTGTTACTCGTTCGGAAAAACAAATCTCTACTAGTAACAGTGTGACTCGTTGTGGAATTTTTATTCTCTTGAAGTAACACTCGTAAGTACTCGTAATATATTATTTTTGTAATTAACTAACAAGATTCTATTTGTAACTTCTCCAAAAGTTATTAATTTACTTGTCTTTTAGAGAAGTTACCCAAAAATTAAAAAAAATAAATTGATATTAAGAATAGACATGGATTGTTCGGTTTTTCGATCCCGTACAATGCAAGGCCGGCAAAGGTGCACTCTCATACTACTCTTTACTGGGTGCCTCAGAACCCTGCTGAGGTCCCGTATTCGATTACCAGATTGAACCATATAAATATTTGAGCAAAAAAAATTATTTAGAGTTTTCATTGTTTGCTAAGTTTAATGTGTTTAATATGTAAATTACAATACCTATTCTGAACAAGATTTTATTATTATATTTAAAGAAACATTGATAAACGATTTACTATGAAACAACGAAGAAAGCTTGTGTCATTCAGTATTAAGTCAATAAAGTGACATGAAAATTTGTTAATCAACTTTAAAAAAGGAGGAGGTTCTCAATTCGTACGCTATTTTTTTTGTATGTATGTTACGCGATAGCGGCGCCAATTTATGGATGGATTTTGATTTTTTTTTATTTGAAAGAGGCTACTACTAAATTGGTCCCATATCCAGGGTATCAGGATCTGATGCTGGGATCTTGGGAAAATCGAGGTAAATCATCAAATTTACGGCAAAAATTCTGTTTTTGATGCCTCTGTACATAATAAACCTCATAAATAGGTACTTTTCTATTTATGTACACTAAAAAGTAAAAAATAAAAAAAATTAACTAAAGTCGGTGCCAATATGACTGAGAGATTAATAATGCCTACATAAGCCTATATAGTTTTACTGGGCACCGATTTCTGTATTATATTTAATGATATCTGATAAATCGGAATTTAGGTACTGACTTTGTGCTAAGTAAATTTTATTTTTCAGTATTTAGTTTTATTTGAAGTTCGTGTCTTTTTTTGTTAATTTTTTTTTTATTTTCATCATATTCGGCATACATAATTAACTTATTATAATACTTATACTTACATGATATACTATGTATATGATGTACTAACTACTAGATAAGAATAAAAATTCACACTATTACTAGTAGAGATTTGTTTTTCCGAACGAGTAACACTCGTGATACCAGATGAGAATTAAAACTCTCATCGAGTAGCACTGTTACTCAATACGACGATTTTTTCCTAACGAGTCACACTACAAGACCCAGTCGTACTAGATGAGAATAAAATGTCAACAACGGGACAACGGGTCACACTGTTACTCCTTGCGAGTTTTTTTCTCAACGAGTCACACTGTGACCCGTTTTAGGGTGACTCGTTGAGAGTAATCCAATCTTTCCTTTTCCTTTTTCGACATAAATAGCAATAACGATTCAACACTTATCATTGATTATATCGAGGAAGGTTCGCAATATAGACACTTTGAACGGCACTGGATACATTTCACAAAGGAAGCCGCCCTTTGTCGTAGAACAAACGCATTAAACTGTTCGTCTGTTTGTCCTTTATAAAGATTAGTTTTGTCCAAACGTTTAGATGTGTATCTGCTAATTGACACTATGTTTGTCTAATCCACCACAGTTTGAATATCGAAAATGCTTTTCTAATTTTGACAGTTTAGATCTTTAAAGAATGTTTAAAGCTTTTACATTTTTGGCGGAATAGCAGTGTTTTTGCAAGCAATCAGAAATACAAAATACTTAGCTGCTGAATTTGTTGGTATAAATAAAGGAAATCCAATCTTGTTTATTGATAAAATGAGCAGAATCAAATACATTTGTAAGTTAGAATTTATTTAAACATACCAACTTTGGAATAAATTAAGTACCTAATTAAGTAGTTACCTTAATTATTAATCAATGAAAAAATCAATTGAATTCTAATTATTAGGAATAGGTAAAATTCAATTGATTATTTGATTGATTCGTGATGCAATACATTTACCCAGAGAACAGATTTGTTTTCAAAAATTATTTGTTAATTAATGATGGTAGACCAAGAGGAACAGTCACGCATTTCACTAGACTTTCATAGGCACTTTCGTTTCCAGTCAGTATAATAAGTTACCTAAAAACCTACCTTTGAAGGGCTTAACCAGGGGAATCATGTGCTTTTAAGCGGTAAAACTATAAATCATAGCATCCATGAAAGATTTCAATACATAAAAAAAAACCGGCCAAGTGCGAGTTGGACTCGCCCATGAAGGGTTTCGTAGCAGCAAGTAACATAATATAGTTCTTATAGTTCGTTGTAATTTTGATTGATGTTTTAACACGTTCGCAGTGGCATGTAGTGATTTTTCTAAATTATAAACGAAAATTGCGGTTTATGGCGTATTAAAAAAAAACTACCAGGTCTATCTAAAAACTACCAACGAAAATTGGTTTGAACGAAACCAATTTTCGTTGGTAGTTTTTATGGCAATGTACATCATATTTTCTTTTTAGATTTATCATTCTCTTAGTTCAGAAGTTAGAGGGGGGGGGGGACACACATTTTTCCACTTTGAAAGTGTCTCTTGCGCAAACTATTCACTCAATAGCATTTTTGAAGACCTATCTATAGATACCCCACACGTATGGGTTTGATGAAAACTAATTTTGATTTTCGATTCTGAGTATGGGGACCCCCAAAATTTACTGCTTTTTTTCTAGTTTTATATAAGAATCTTAACGCGGTTTACAGAATACATGTAGTTACCAAGTTTCAATAGCTGTCGCGACAATCACGATGATACGCGAGATTTGGAGAAAGAAGGTTAATGCTCTAGTCATGAAATCAAAATAACTGGTAAGATTGTAAGTCTATTTGTCCCACGACTTGTTCTGTATTTGAATTTGAATCTGAGTCCGTTTCTAATGTCAAATAGATATTTTTCAGTTCACGTCGGGTGACCGGAGCGGACGTATAACGCTGGTCTAATAACAAATTATCGAGACAAGTTAATTGTCAATAACGCGTGTGAACTGAACGCGTGTGATCTAAAGCACTGGAGCTGCTTGGCAGCTAGTCTACGCAAAATAAAAGGCTGGTAACTTTTTACATGTTTTATCTTGTTTGTTGGTGCTTCGTACAGCACATTTAGTAGTCATGAGGTCAATCTGCGATTCACCGGGCCTGTGTGTCATCATGCCGGCCACAGGGGGACGTGAATGCAGTCTACAGTGGGAAATGTTTATGGAATGGGAATGAATTTATTATATGTTATATCGCAGCCAATAATCCGCGATCCACAGGCTTGGATCCAGCTCGCGGTGAGGTGTTTGCAACGCCGATACATTTGATGTCCTTCGGTATAAGGAGTCAATGTGCCCATGAATGGGCTATAGTGACCTGAGTATGCATTCATGTGCATTGTGACATGTAAAATGCGTACCAGCTGCTCTCCTTTCCTTGGAGAGTAACGGGTACTTCCTTTGATTTGTTCCAGGTGGAGCACACGGGGGCGGCTGTGGACGTGGACGGCTGTGATAGACTCGCTCTTTATTTTATGGGTGAGTCTTAGGTTTAAGGAACTCAGCGGGAAAGAATTATATCTAGTTGTGCTTCTCCTTGTTATGCTTCTTTCCGACATAGATTGACCTCATGACTACTAAATGTGCTGTACGAAGCACCAACAAACAAGATAAAACATGTAAAAAGTTACCAGCCTTTTATTTTGCGTAGATTAGCTGCCAAGCAGCTCCAGTGCTTCAGATCACACGCGTTCAGTTCACACGCGTTATTGACAATTAACTTGTCTCGATAATTTGTTATTAGACCAGCGTTATACGTCCGCTCCGGTCACCCGACGTGAACTGAAAAATATCTATTTGACAGTAGAAACGGACTCAGATTCAAATTCAAATACAGAACAAGTCGTGGGACAAATAGACTTACAATCTTACCAGTTATTTTGATTTTATGACTAGAGCATTAACCTTCTTTCTCCAAATCTCGCGTATCATCGTGATTGTCGCGACATTCCCCACAAAGGAAAAAGAAAAATGAAGAGACATTATGTCTCCTGAAGAATTTAGTATGTAGAAAAGAGATGTTCGTGCCTCATGAAGAATTTAGTATGTATATTTACATTATTTACATTCGCATTTCGCGAAGAAATCGTCTATCCAATTCATATTAAGTATATTATGGCATTAATGGAGCTCTGTCTACGCTTTAACTTGATATCAGTTACTAATGGTTAATAATAATTAGACTGGTCCACATACAAGACCCTTTCATTGAGATTTACAAAATGGATTACAATTAGGTTTCTGGGCGTCCAATAAATGCAGCTTTTATGCTATACAAAAATATCACGTTTCATGCCCTCTGTCACATCCTGGGATCCTACTCCCCTTTACAAAACACATACATACACGTACATAAGGTACATTGATCTCGTTACAAAGGAACAATAGATTTGATACAAATACATAAAACACTCAAAACGTTGGGAGGATAATGCCCATCATTATACATTCATGCGTTTACAGTATTTATTTTGAACAGTTTCGAGGGGGGCAAGCCCCTTTTTTTTCGCATGAAAGTTTCCGAAAGCGCGTCAAGAAGGCGTCGATTTCAATCACGATCGCTCGCCATTGGTTCGTAGCTCCCCTACATCTCCCCACTATACAGAGAGCCCGCCCCTTTAGTAATTCTATCTATCACTTAGTACGCTCTTGTCGCTGTAGAACGCAGTCGTGTCGATTGACTTTACGAACACGTTTGAATCATCGCCGCTGAGTCAGTTTTTGGGCGTTATTAAGTGATGGTGTATTGAAACTTTTAAGTGGATTTTGAGTCTATGTGCAATGCATTCAGCAATGGGGGATCCCGCTGCTTTGGCCGGCATGCTGCCTTTCGACTCTATAGGACTATATGAGCAACCTAAACCGAGATTTATCTTTAAAATGCCGAGGGTAGTGCCTGATCAGAAAGGAAAGTTTGAATCAGACGACTTATTTAAAAGATTGAGCAGAGAAAGCGAGGTATGTAATTTAGAACATTTAAATTTGATTATAATTTAATATTGATACTTCATATTCATAGCCATTTGCGTATTAATACGTTTGTAACAGGAAAATTACTTACGAACTTAGTCATTAGTTTCAAAACTGTAACCAATCTTTTCGTCATTATATTTTCCTTCCGTTGGTTGTATTATGCTACGTATTTACTGATATTTTTAACAAACTTTTTTTTTGCTACGAAATAGGTTACGAAATTGGTCTGCCTATTGCGCGTTGAATTCTTTTCTTAAGCATTTACTCATTTCACATATTTTTTGCCATAACTGAATATTTACCTAAATAGAATAGAACATTTGTTGTGAAAAATTACAGTGAAACATAATTATAACAGATCTATTTACATTATAACTATCTAAACAAGTCAATCAATCAAATCAGCCTATAGCAGTCCACTGCTGGACGTAGGCCTCTCCCAAATTACGCCACAATACGGTATTCGGAAGGCTGAGGACCGTGCTCAGCCTTCCACATCCTGTCCCTCCCTGCTATATACTCACTAAACTAAGCCAAATCTAAATAAGGTCCCCGAATAGAATACTTGAAATCAACTTTAAAATATTTTTAAAAACATACAAAACCTACGTAGGTAGTTCTTAAAGTATTTGTACCTATAAAATCTATTGTAACTATATTGATGCTCTTTATCATATGTTTTTTAAACTACCGACCTAATTAGATTTACTTTTTTTACAGACCTTTTAAAGGTCACGTGTTCAAATGCTCAAAACCCAAGTTATTTTTATTTCACTTTAAAATAAAAAAGACACTAATAAAGTCACTTAAAAACTAGTTGTGAAACATTTTAAAACACATTTTAATAAGCGAAAAATTCTGTGTGTAATCAGGTGAGGTACACGGGGTACCGCGACAGGCCCCCAGAGGAGCGCCAGATGCGGTTCCAGAGCGGGTGTCGCGAGGGACACACGGAGATCGCCTTCACCGCCACCGGCACCAACCTGCAGCTGGTGTTCGACCACACGCCCTACAACAATAGAGGCTGTGACTTCCAGAAAGAAAGCGGCAAGGTAAATATATTCCTTCTATTTCCTTTAATACTGAGAGAACAGACCGTTTCCTCAGCATTCCATGGATTCACCGTGCGGGCGCCGGGTCCATAGCGTGGTACAGAGGGAAACACTGTAAGGGTGTTTGTGACTTGCGATCCATTAGAGTAGGTTTAGGGTGGCCACCTTAAGACCCATCAGCGTTAGCTTTTGTAATGATGGTCATACTAGAACGACTAGATTGACTATATCTACTAGCGATCCGACTTTGCTACACCTTTGCTACGGCCAGTCACCTATCTCAAAACTGACCGTAGCGTAGGAACACTCTTAACACAATGATGGTTCACAGAACTTAAACAGTGTTACGAGCGCTTCCTATAAAACCTAAATGGCAAATTCTAGTTTATTTTATTAAAACGTTAGTATGACTACAAACCGAATCAAATCTATGTAAACGTAATGTCCACCTGAGTCATCACGATGTTATTCAATAACGGAAAGTTGTTTACCGGAAAGTGTTAAGCTGTGTCTCATGCGCTATTTTTTAAATATTGTTTGTGAAGAATAACCCAAGAAACAACAACAACACAAATAACAAAGGGTTTGGTTTAACATTTTTACAAACATTTTTACAATAACTGATAGTCTGTTTATTAAGAAATAGGTTACATCGCTATGCTCACCATGCATACCAACCACTTGCTACTCATGAACTGCTTCATAGTTTACGCATAATCGACTTGACTTATAAAATAAACGTTGTTTGGGCTATCCTGGAACAGATGGTAGTATAATTTGTTAAAAATATTGAAAATTGAGAGCTAAATATAGCTACCGAGCTAGATGCGAGCTATATGCTTGATTCATTAATTAAATATGAAATTACACGGAAACGGCTGTAACGTTTTTGATCAAAATACTTCAGAATTTGCATAGGTATTTAGAAAAGTTAGAATCATCGAGTTTGCGAGTATGCCGTTAGTTATAACAATTATTACAACGCATAATAATTAATGACATCAATGTTGATAGAACTAGCTATAACTCCTTAAGCCCAACAGCCTCATCTTCATCAAAGCCAGACATTATTTGATGTACCCTCGCCATCAACACATGAATCTTCCGGCCCACATTGTCACAACTCAAATTAAGACATAAATTACTTTGAAGTTTGTAATGAAAAAGATGTAAAGGCATAAGACCGCATATAACTCGATAGTCACGCTCTCCGTCGGTAATGTCTTCACCGTTCTCGTCTTGTTTATGAAGACATATTCTAAGTGTCCCTAATGTCCATGATGATGCATACGAAAGCATACTATTGGGGATTGCCTTGAATTAATTAATATGAAAGCTTTATATGACCGTCAGTAGGGTTTAATGTGTTATAGATAGGTAGGTACTACTTAATGTGCATAGTGAACAAAAATTTGTTGATACCTATTGAATGTATATTTTTCTGTACGACAAATGTGGCAGTCTGATCGAAAAGCATAGGTTATGTACACTCTTGCTGCCGAGACAGTAAGTTTTAATAGGCTTATATAAACATGGTTTAAAATTTATAAACGCAAAACATTTGAACCGCCATCATCAATACTCTTATGTCTTCGAAATCAATTAACATATTTATTCTGAATCGCAGTATCTAATGAGAAATCCAATTCTCTATCAGTACTTCTAATAGCTCAGTCAGTCCCCTGCCTGAATGATGATAGTAACTTGTGCATTCAGGTCACATCACTAAAACAAATTTATAAAAAAATAAGTTAGATTATACTTAAAAAATGCGTTAGACCATTAATCTAATGACCAGTTCGTATCGAATAAAAAAAAAGGTTGCAAAGCCCAAGTTGACAAATGACTGCAGTATGTTAAATCTGTTTTTATAGTTTCGCTATTGCTATGTTGTGCATCTTCATCTTAACTTTAAAACAGTTTTAAATAATTCAGATTTTCTTTGTTTTAACTATCCGTAGTTAAAACAAAGAAAATCTAAATTATTTAAAACTGTGTTAGTTATTTTAATGATTACGTCACACACTTATTCTACTCTTAAGAAAACTAGTTCAATTGACGGCGATTAGTATCGCCGTCAATTTGTTTTGGACAAGATTTTACAATTCACATTTATTATTTAACTTACATATAGTAAAGCCTACATATATACAGTATATAGTAATGCCTTTATTATTATTCCACCTGAAAACCCGAATACGATCCTTTGACCGGAATGGGTTTTCATCCATGTTGAATGTAGGTAACCCACAGTGGCATTTAGTTCTCGTTTTCTATGTACTGAGCGTCTCTCTTATGTCTTCATTATATATTCAATTTTGTTATAATAATAAGCGACGCATTTGCTCCCCGTTTTATTGAATTTAGCCCCTTCATGCGCAGAAGCCACCCGCTGGGCTCTTGTATGAATACTTATATTTATTTACACTCGGTTCATTTAACAAAGCGCTCGAGTGTGCTCGAGCCTCGAGCCCTCGCCTTGTAACGATGTTTTATTAGAGCATGCTTCAGCGTACACTTGTGTTTAGATTTAGACGTTCATTAAATGATGATTGAACTGTTATACACAGATAATATATCTACGGCTCGATTTCTATGTTTCGAGAATAGAAATCGGTATTCTTTATTTAAGCAATCTATGAAATAGCAATGGCAAATATTACAGTCTCTCGAATCGGTGTAAGATTTTGCTTTTCAGGTTACAACTTTTTTCCCCAGTGGACGGACAACTGAGAATAAGCGTGGTCTACAAATAAATAGACTAGAATAATTATGTATTTAAAAAGAAAAAAATGTAATAAATAAACAACGTGTCTACCAATAAAATGGTACCTAACCAACCTTTGCAAAACTAAATTAATAATAATAAATAAATAATAATACATTCACGGACATTTTCACACAACGCTATCTCATCCCAAAGTATGCTAGGAATAACCTGCTTGTGTTATGGGTATCAGACCTCGGATATTAATACTTAAATACTTTTAAATAGATACTTATAATACATAGAAACACCCAGACTTTTAAGACAAACATTTATGGATCACACAATTTTTTGTCTCCGGTGGGAATCGTACCCACAACCTCGCGATCCGCAGTTGCACATTTCGACCTCTAGACCAACGAGGCCGTCAAAATTGATAATTACTTATCTTCCTGTGCCCATATTGTTGCACAGAACGTAAGGGTGCGGGAAAATTCCTGCCCCTCTCGAAGGGGAGAAAAACATTTCCCCTGAAATCAATACTGGGAACGCTTCACGATTGGTGGGCGTCCCGACGCCGCTCCCTCCCAACCATCATGGCCGACGCCGATGTCGCAACACTTGCCTTCTATCTCACTCATGCCTGAAATTTTACGATATCGAGATTTACCTACATTATTATTTTTTTAGCTTTTAATGGTAGGTACCTAGTAGGCGATTTAGTAGAAAACTAAACCTTTTATCACTCCTAAGATTTGTCATTGTACAAGTGCTGTGGTTCTCAGTACTCTTGAGATGTATAAAAATAATTTATATAGGTATTTCAGAGTCATTCAGATTTTTGTAATATAATAAAAATGACCTAGATATCCAGTCGGAAGTCAAGACTGTCGTAATTACAATATGTCCCAAGTAGGGCCAAATTAATAATGAAAAGTATTACCTACTTTAAATTCCTATAAGTAAAACAAGTAAGTAACTAAATCTAGATCTGAGACACCCTCCAGCTGCGGTACCTATTACAATAAGTATTAATTTTTTACAAATATTTGTTAGCTTGAGGCTGCGCAAAGTAAGTATACTGTATTTCAATAGCTTTGCGCAATAATGTAAACAAACACATTTGATCATAATCCATAGTTACTTGCAATTGAGTATTTAACCTGATTATATTCCAGTATCCAGGAGTCTTACAGTGTTCTTACAGTCATTTCGACACCAAATAACTTCTATAAGATAGTTTATTTTCATTTAAAATACCTACTCAGGATAGTAAAAAATACTATAATTTTCTACTCATCTATCTTAGACAAAGATTGTCAAAACATGACATGTTTACATTATTGCCAGATCGGGCAGGATTGGACTTTAGGTATCACAAACACGTGTGATGTAGTTAAATGACGAACAGGCGGCAGGCGTCGGTTCTCCGTAAAATATTTTAAAGGAAAGAAAAGAGAACTTGTTATTAGTTAAATTGCCTCCTGGTCGAATGTCTGGCACAATTAAAGGTTTGTTTGAAACGGATGCCGGAACAAAGCAAGCACGCGATCTGGATCGACGTTCGTCTACCTTCTGTCGATGTGCCATTATGTTTCGTAACATACATTACTTATTCGAATTTTTATTTTTCATTGATACAAACAAACAAGGACTTAAATCTCTTTTATAACCTCCGATGCATTAGTCAATGATATTATAATATTGGGCTGTTAGAGTTTGACTCTCGGCATGACAAGAAACCAATAGATTTATCGATTTTGATAGTGTTTTAAAAATATGCAAAATGTTTAATAATAAAGCTCACATTTGGTGAAAAAGTTGATGGTCCCTCAGTATCTCCAGGTCAAGATAGGTATTAATTTTTTAACAAATTCTTTCACCTACTTTTTAGTGATCAAGTGCAATTGAAGCAAACAATCTTATGTACTTCAATCAATCATGCCCGCAGTACATCACGACATCACATGTGACGTGACTCATACATACCCCTTAGCATCCCTTCAAGGGATTTCTGCTCGAGAATTCTTCTAAAATTGTATTTAGTTGATACGAAAAATGCAATTACATATGCTCTGTTTGGGTCACTCAATCAAAATCAAAACACACACAATACTATTTTACTTAAAATATTAAGTAAAATAAAGGTAATTTTACGGCTGGCTCCTTATAAGTAACCAAATGTAAAACTCGCTACCATCTGTAACATAGCATTTCAATATTTGGATTCCATTGAACATCTAAAGTAAATACTTTTCAGTTGCTAAGAGTAGCAATTTTGACATCATATTATGGTTTTAGATTAAAGAACTTGGCCTTAAAACGAAGTGGTGGCAAAATGTTTATATTTATATTAATTTGCTTTTCGTAGGTGATGAAGGGATCTCACCAATGTTCTCAGGTCTGATTTGGAATGATCTGTTTCGGTAGAATATTTTGTATAATACTCATCATGAATGCACACAAACAAACAATGATTAAAAAACTCAGTTTTTAGAATAATATAAAAGAAACATTAATGCGCTTAATCTCAAAAAAACGTTACGGCAGATTTTCGTCCCTTGCTTTACAAACTTTAGCCCAAGATGGTCATTCTACCTGTTACATTTTTTTCTTATTTTGAATGATCACTTCCGAACCATGTGCGACTGCGACTGATGAACTATTTCAAAGCCTACCACCAACGGTGCTATAGTTTTTACAGCCTTTTTTGTGACCTTATTTAAGTAGAGTATATTTGTCAACAGGCACACATCGTATCAAGATTTATCATGAACGGCGTGTGTGTGCGATGGCGTGGATACATCGATCTCGAGCGACTGGACGGAGTCGGGTGTTTGGAGTTAGACGAGGAAAGGATGCTTGTGGAGGACGCTGCTCTTCGTGATCAGATCGAGAGGTATAACCAGCGGTTGCGTGACTTTGAGGACAAACAGCGAGCATACCGCGAGCACGGTGAGGAGCAGCTCCGTGCTCATTCCCACGTGCACGCTCAGCGCTGCCACCAGTCGCGACAGCCTCCCCATGGGCCCCATCCCTCTCACTCACACCCACCACACTCGGTACACATAAAACCACACTCACATGGAGCTCTCATCTCTTAAATGTACATGTATAATAGATTTGTATAAGTACTTTAATGCTTCTTACTCATACCTATGTTACTACTTTATATTGCACTAGTGGACGCCACGTGGTATCACTCGCGTAGTTCCCTTTCCCGTGGACATACGGGAATAAAATATAGCCTATGTTCACCGCAAAGAGTGTAGCTTCCCAACAGGGAAAGAATTTTTAAATCGGTCCAGTAGTTTCGGAGCCTATTCGATACAAATAAAATAACAATCAAATCTTTCCTCTTTATAATATTGGTATAGATGTCCTTAATAAGTTTACCGTTTATCTACACAAAGATAACAGCAGAATAAAACGTCACTGAGACCTACTAGTAGGTTTTTTGTTCCGTTAAACTTGGGCTAAAAAATATGGGCTTTGTTTCACAAAACTGTAAAGATAAAACCAATGAGTACACACGTACGCTACGTAGAAGCGTTGTAGTTCCACCATTGTTGGGGGCATGCCCCCAGCTCATGTAGTTCCCAGTTGGCGGCGCTGTCGTCGCATATCCTATCGTAGTTGATTGTCAAAAACTAGTAGGCACATTTTAAAATTATTAATCGGCTGTGGGTATTCAGGGATTATTGATTAAAAAATATTTCTTGTCCTTTATATTTAAAACAATATTTATAAAAAAGTTACCTACAATAATTACCACCGCAAGGTAGTGGGACTACGGGGAAAAGAAAATCCCCGTGGTCCCACTAGTGGGTCGTACTGATGGGACCACGGGTAACAGCCGATTGACGGATTTTATGTTTTGCTTCGAAAAATAAAAAAAAAACGGCTACCGCGGTGTGACTGCCACGCCGCCAAGCGGCAGTGACACAGAAAGTTTGTCTTCAGAGCGGCCTTAAGAACTACGCTTCTATGTAAGTACGTGTGTATTCATTGATACTACCAAAACAACTGTTACAAACGAAACAAGCAACATAGATTATAAATAAAAAAAAAGAAAAGAAACGGGCGAATAACATGGAGACTCTTCCCACAGTACCCATAACTTGTATACCTATTAGAGCAAACTGTCATGGCTGACGGCCATTTCACAAATCTTCAAACACTTTTATCAAATGTTATTTCATTGATGTACAAATCAACCCTTTGCTTTTTGAACAGTCAACAATCTTACAAAATGATGTACGGGATACATCATTTTGTAAGATTAAACTAGTACTTACTGCTCGTTCGCTCTAACTTTGCCGCTCGGCTCCATGCTAAAGTCGAATTTTTAATTAGACGAAGTAAATTGACAGCAACTAATGTCACTTCTTCATACAATGTTGCTTATTTTCTGTGACGAAGTGACATTAGCTACTGTCAATTTACTTCGTATAATTAAAAATTCGGGTATACGCCTCTACGCCAGCGGCAAAGTTAGAGCGAACGGGTAGGTAGTACCTCAATTTGTAGTTGACTGTACATCAATGGTAATCTCTATACCTATGTTACGGCCGTTACGGGCAACTTGAGATGTCTCGTCCCTATGAATAGTGATCGACCTGTACCGTAAAATGGGGGGAATCGGGACACTTTCTAAGTTTAACCTTAAATTTCATTGCTTTTTCCTTTACCACCACTAGTAAAAATATAATGAAATTGTTTCCGGTGGTCTATATTTTTATTTTCAATCGATTATAATATATGTTTGATAAATAATATCTTCAAAAAGTTAAAAAAATATACTTGTCCCAATTGACCCACGGTCTGGGGTGAATAAGGTCGTCAATGGGGTCAATAGAGTTTTTCGATAGGGCTGGCACTTTACTGTCGTTTCCGAATAGGTAGGTACTAAGGTTTGTAATAAATGAAGTAGTTAGGTAAGTAATATGTATTTTTATGGACAATCTGAAACTATTTCTCAATATGTAATACTAGCTGTTGCCCACGGCTCTGCCTGTGTCGTTCTTCGTTATTATATCAGTGAATTATGAAAAATAATACAATTAATGCATCGTGACAACCCTACCTATAAAATCCCAATTCCCCCATAGACGTCCCGATTCGCCCCTGTTTGGTCCCAACCGAACCCATTACTGACCCGATTCCCCTCACATACGACCCTTTCCACCCCATAGCTGGACCCTTATCCCCCCATTTTTTTCATAAATCCACCTCAATGATATTTTATTACAATATTAGAAAAACTAGTGTGTTAAATTACTTATTTTATATCTTATTCGTAGCCTTAAAAACTGCCACTATAAATGCAAACTTCACTTTGATACAAATATTGTAAACGCCTAGGTAAACTGAAATGTTTTACTGACCAAAATTCTAATGTTCTTGACTCCATTATATTGCATACCGTTTTTCTCCTAATTCTTAATGACAGAAACACTAAATGTTGCCAGGGTATATAAGAAATGTTACAAACTTTAAAATAAATTTCCTACCATATAATTTTACACGAAAATACCATGGGATAAAAGAGTCACAAAAAAGATCTCACGCTTGTCCCAATTCACCTCCTAAACCCTATTCCCCCCATTTTACGGTATACATAATGCCCATCACATGGGCAATTTGATTAAAATTTCATACCTAATCACTTTTATAGGGCTTAGTCTATGGCACCTCTGTCTGGCGTCATTGATCACAGTTTCAACCTTACCTAATCATAAAATACTAATATACTTAAAAAGTAAAATTTATCAAATAGCTCGGTCCTTATTAATACGGCCCTGTTAATCACGTTACCCGTACTTTCTGTACTAATATTAGAAAGAGGAAAGATTTGATTGTTTGTTTGCACGAATAGGCTCACAAACTACTGGACCGATTTGAAAAATTCTTTCACAGTTGGGAAGCTACACTCTTCCCGGTAAACATAAGCTATATTTTATTCTCGTATTCCCACGGGAACAGACCGCCTGACGTCCGATCGACTTACGTGTATTAATGTTCATAATTTACTACTAGTAGTATTAGTCTACTTAGGTAGGTATAGTTATATATATTGTAAGTTTTATTTAGGTATATCAATCACTGAACCAAAGCCAGTATTTTATTTAAATATTTATTAATTACACTGACAATGTTATTGCTGCCATAAATCATCTTACTTATGCCCTCATGTGTACCTACTCAGGGGCTAAGGTAAAGAAAATATACTGTCTTCATTCCTCATCAAAAGAAGATAGGTATAATTTGTTTCACCCAGTGCACTTTGTGGATTCTTCTTCTGAAATCTTTGATAGAATTTATTATTCAAAATGCTACCCCGAGCAAACTACCTTTTCGCATTAGCTCTCTTAGTTAGAAAACACATGAAAAAAAGTAATGGTAATATTATCAATAGGTACCTACCTATCAGCTTCTCAGGTTATTTGCTCGGGATAGTCATAGTTGAGGGCATCCTTATAAGAAATCTTCATAGTCGGCCGTATACTCTAGGCATCCTAGGTCTAGCTTCTATCTTGTAGTAGATGATTATTTAGTTTGTTTTTATATGTTGGTTTGTAGATATCGTAGCAGTGAGAGGTAGTTGACGTCTTACCTAGGTACCTAAGACTAGAGTATTTGTAAATTTTATACTAAGGTCTGAAAATAATAATTTTATCAGATGAGGTAGATACTTAACGTAATGCCTACTTGTATAATTTCGTCCTCAAGTGAATTGTAATCAAAAACATTTCTTGATTTCTTTCGCATTAGTCATAAGTATTATAAATTAATTAAATTCTTGTTTAGTTGATGGTTATGTTATCTATTTTTTAAGATAATTAGCTATGTATTAGGTATACCTAAATATACTTAATGTGATAAAAATGTACAGACATCTTAGTCGGATATAATAAATTTGAAATTGAAAATTATACATTTAGTTTGAGTTTTCTATTCCTCGCTTCGAACCGAAACGTTGTCGAGGTTCTCTCTTTCTTCATCAACCTGGAGTATGTGAGTGTTGGAGCCCGGAGTCTGCTAATAAATATGTTAATATTTACTGGCTCTGCAAAGTCTGGACATTAGCTGTTCGCCACACACTGGAAATGAAGAGATTCAAACAGTTCCCCCTCTCGAATAATAATGTCATAACTGCGGAGGTACTGAAGTTGGACATGGGAGGAAAAATTAATGTCTTGTGCGGGGATCAGAATAAAAGCCTTTTTAATACTGAAAAGGTATAACTTTGTGTGTCGGATTCCAGTTCAACCAATCGTGCACAGACCAGACTCTATGCACAACCATTCGTAAACTTTCCGACGCACAATCAATGACCCATCAAAACGGCACGGGCGGCAGTTCGATTTAAAAAAGGGATTCGCAGGGCCTTTATTATATGTTTACATTTGAAGATTCTACAGCTTATTAAATTGCAAATTGGAATCTATTGGATCATGTATTGATTTTCCGATGTTTAGTTTCATGTTCGTCGCAGTCTTTAGTATTAGGCACATCAACATGCACAGTATCGTGAACAAACAGAAAAGGGAATGTAGGTAGATTTCTAACATTTCATGGATGGAAGACAGGCGATATTATCATGATAATATTATCTATGTAATTCGAGTGTTTGAAAATTATTTAAATACTGTCTTTAAGTTGAATGACGTTTAAATTGGTAACCAATTTGTGTCGTGTTCAATGAGCATGACTATCAACATTTTAGTTGGTACCTATATTGCGTATAATTAGCGAGGGCGGGGTTGGGCGGCCGGGCGATTACGGGACACAGGTGCGTCGCGCGTGTTTCACGGCTTGTGCCCCATACGGACGTGTCCATACCTTAGACCATATAACACGGGACTAGCCTTTGCGAACCACCGCATACAAAAATATTCTGCCAGTTTTCATACAAATGAAGGGGGAAACACAAAGGCATATAAAATTTCATTGCAATTAAAAATGTATTAATCGACAAACGCGTAATGGCTGTTGTGTGTTAATTGTTATTGTACAGTCAACTACAATGTAATGTACTAGTTTAATCATATAAAATGATGTACTGATGTACAGGCTTTTCATAAAGCCAAAAGACCAAATGGTCATGTGCAATGGCAGAAAACAATGCTTAAGTAAGGCGCATCCTGTGGTTAGATGATCTAAGGTCCATACCCATCACGATCATGCATCGCCTACATCGACTGTTTCAAGTGTATTACTCGATCATTACACGACACGAATACGTTCCACTTTATAAGCGTATAACTTGGGGATGAACCACCCCAATTTTGTAATTGAACGACTTCGAGAACACCGGCGATGCTCTAAAGTCTAACCGTTCGTGACAGTTAATTATATGAACATTAAAACTAAATATAATTATTATAATAGGATAGATAGATAGCTAATAGGATCATCATATCTATTAATTATTTAACTTGCCTATTAATTAACCTTACCTACCTATCTACACTGACTAAATGAAAATAGAATCACTACCATTGAACTGATATTACTACGAAAGTATATCTCAATGAACACTACAATAGGTAGGTACCTATATTAGATTTCAAATGTAAAAGAAAATCGTACATAAAGAATTATATTTTAAGAGAGGCTTTTTGGAAATACCTATACCTATCGAAGCATCTAATATCAACATAATCTATAAAGAAATCCGCACTTTTTTTCCATTTTTTTGGCAAAATTATACGCGGAACTGAGCATTATCTAAAGAACAACATTGATGGTATCGCAGGCTTTTATTGGGACGTACGGCACCTCGAACGTCAAAATTAAGCAGGTACCTTCTTTATTGGACATGATCTGAGATCGACACCACAAAAAACTCGCTATTTTACAATGCATAAATCGGAGAACACTATCCAGAGGCAGAACACAATGAACCCGTGATTTATCGGAGCATTCTTTTTGCGCAAAAAGTTCAGGTCAGTGTTGCAGCGAAGCTCCAAAAGGGCATTTCATGTAATCCGCTCGCGTACCGTGGGAACGGTGCACCGGCTCATAAGGTTATTTGATTATGATAACTGCAGCTGATCGATGGCTACAACTCACTTTATAACAGTGATTAGGTAATGATCAATTTCTTTTACCTATTTGTGGACATATTTTGTAAGAGTAGCAATTTGTAATTTCCATTGACCCCTCCAATTAACAAACAAAAATGACTTGGGTTAAGAGGGTGCACGACTTTATCAATATCTCAGTCAATCAATCAAATCAGCAAGTCATATCATAGTCCGCTGATGGAGGTGGCTCTCCCCAAATTTCATTTTGGGAGGGCGACGTTCCTTACTCTATTATTATTGAATATAGCCATAAGTCTGTAGGGAATTCTAGGACATCCTTCTGAGGGTTTACCCGGGGTGGCTTCCGTCGCCAATGGTAGGGCACCTGGGGTTTTAGTTGATAAGAGTTCTGCATTGCATCCATGAGGGATTTCCACACGTAAGAAAAGGGATTGTAGGTTACTTACAGGATTTTGTTTAAAATTCTTCTCTTAAATATGATCTCGTCCGTGAGACAGCAGTTGCACTACTTGCAGATGAGGCTAGATTATGATTCGAGATCTTGGCAAGGCGCCATGGCACCCTTTTTTTTTAACGTGAGGGAAATCCTTAATTGATGCTATGCCAGACTCCTACCGACTAAAATACCTCACGTTACGCCCAACAGCCTACGGTTGGGAGCCCCGAGTAAGCCCTCGAAGGATGTCCTAGGACTCCCAACAGACCTACGGTAACCACTGCGGCCTCGTCTGGGGTTTGGTTCGGGTGCTATCCCTCGTCTTTGGGGGGATTTCGAGTGTCTTCTCGCTTCTTAGAGAGGGGGGGCGTGTGTGAATTCCTCACATCACGCTGCCGTCATGTGCCTGCTTCTGTAAGGATGGTGAGAAGCCCACTCACCGCATTCAGGCCCCCGGTCATGGAGACCGATAGTCCGTCATGGCACCCTATTACTTAAATTCGAGTATTTCTAAATTCAGACACAGACTACTCTCGAAACCGGTCAAAACTGTTGTAAAATACCGGAAATAACTCATAAATAATTCTAAAGACTTCTTCAGAGGGTCTGTCGTAATTTATGACTTTGTAACTGTTTAGAATAGATCCTTTATTGATTTCTTAAATTACCGGCATCACTCATTTATTATGCCATTTCATACATTATGTATAGCGTAGTTACCTACCTATTAAATGTACAATTGTTCGTTCCAACTCGGGAATTGAACCCAAGACATCAGCATACACTACGTACCACTGCACCACCGAGGTTGCTTATGTCAATTACTTCAACTAGGTACCTGATCTGATCTTGTTGTGTTGGGCCATTCAGCAAATAACGTCGAGTTTTCTGTTCGACTGTACCTCAATGTCTGAAGACTAAAGGCTTTCACTAATGCCGAGATGAAGTGACTTGAGTATAGTGAGGCTTGACTAGTCTGTATAGGTAGATATACTAGCCGGTACAAATCCGTCTGTCCGGTTTGGTGACCTGGCTAAGTTTGTTTTATTTTTCAAATAAGACAGCAAACACGGCAATACGACTCATAATCTATTACGTGGGACAAAACCTAAAGGAGAACAGTGTTTTTGCTTACCATTTCGGGGATAAAACGCGTGACCACATGTATGTAAGACAGAAAAATAAAATAGGTACACCCGAATGTAAAGGATCGCTGTGTGGTTTGGTACAATTTGATAACCTGGCCTTTTTATTAAGTTCAAGACGATAAAAAATATTTCTGTAATTAATGGAAAATTTACACCCGTACGAAATCGACCACTAACTAAGAGAAGGATTCATTTTGTTCAAATTTGACTTTTACATAGTTAACATTTTTAGTTTTTCTTCTGTTTTTTCGATCATTGTCGTCTTTCTAGATGACTTTCAAGAAAAATAAGTAAAGTGAAGCTAAGTTCGGTTACCGAGTCTGTTATTCAAATATTGTGGTCTGTTTTACTACGATACGCCTTGAGATAACTTAAGAAAGTAGTTTAAACATGACACCTATCTTTAACAGCGGTTAGATGGCTTCCCTAAGAGACGGCAGCCGATCAAACTCATATCACACATGAGTGAGTTCAATGCGAGACGTTGGAGTATGTGAGGCTTCATGATCCAAAACAGTACCACAGTGCTATAAAATTTCAAAATATTTCTCGTACTCAGTGAATTAAAAAAAGAATAGATTGCGGCAGTGGCCGTATGAAGTATTCTTTTTCTATAGCATTATCGAAGAGTAAAATAATAAATGAAACTGTGACCTACAGAACGCTTCTAGTTTCTAATTTTTTTTTAAAGAATCATACATAGATTTAGAATTTTTCGCTACTTGGAATCATAGGTCCCTCTCCTCGTTGGTTGTATCAAATAACTACATGTAGGGGAGACCCGTACAAAATCGTATACCGGGGTAAAACCGTATACGGCTCATACTTGTTGTTTATTCAAATTTTCCCGCGCAACTGCCGCACAGCGACGTCCACCAATGAGAGCTAAGTTGCCAAAAACACTTGTCGCGACACATTTTTTTGTTTTTTGGTGTAATTAATCTTATTTTTGTAAAAAAATAGTTACCAACAGTGCAGTTTACGTGTATTCCAGGTAAGTCATTAATTACTTATGTTAGAGTGCATGATTTTGAGCGTAACTGAGAGTTTATACCGGTAAATTTGATTTGCGTATGTGTGAGTGAGTGACATAGTTATAGTTATAGGGCATCGGGACAAAACCGTACGGGGTAAAATCGGCCTGTATACGGTTTTGACCCGAATGTATCAATATTAACTAACCTTCTTTTTTGTTACAACAGGTACGAAAAATGCCGCGAAATGATAAAAGAACTACAACCAGACAAGATTGGGACCCGGAGCAGATGAAAAAAGCGGTTCAGGCAACTTTTTCAACTTCAACCGATCCATATGTTAACCCAGTGCCATCAGCTGCAACAGTGCCATTTCTTCCGACTCCAATTTCTTCTGCGTCTCTTAATAGCTTGGTGCCAACTTCTTCTGCTCCACTTTTTATGGTCAGTGATGGTGTGTCTCCAGCAGAAATAATGCCAGTGCCGCAAATTACAACAAAAAAAAGATCAACCAATCATAGAAGAGGAAAAACGGTGGTGATCACTTCCTCTCCATATAAGGAAGAATTGATGGCTTTAAGAGGTAATAAAAAAGCAATCACCAATAAACCTAAATTACATTTAAACGACACAAAGAAAACTAGACCTCAAAAATCGAACCAGGAAAATATCTGCCTCTATTGCTTGGAGGAATATGGTGCAAGCCGTTCTGAGGAAGGGTGGGTACAGTGTACTATATATGTAAAGGCTGGGCACACGAAGGCTGTACATTCATCGACTCCGAGGACTTGGATCAGTTCATATGTATGGGCTGCATATCGTCACTGTAGTTCCGGGGCAGTACCGGTTCGTATACAGTATACGATTTTGTCCTTATGTCGGGGCAAAACCGTAATAGTTAGAGTTTTTGTTTCCGTTGATTTTTTTTTGTTCATCATCATAATAACTCAAAAATGTAACTGTGATTATGTACCTAAAGAGACTGATTAATTATAAACATTGACTGATTACATTTGTGTTTTAAATTAAGCGTCTTACATCCCTAAACCCTTAGCTATACGGTTTTGGACCGGTCTCCCCTACGCTCCTACTAGAATAAACTTGATGAAAATAACTAGAAAGAAAACAAACGCTAACCGATTTGTTTTTCTCGTTTTTCTACACTTATATTATAAAGAGGAAAGATTTGATTGTTTCCATCGAATAGGCTCCGAAACTACTAAACCGATTTGAAAATTCCTTCACTGTTGGGAAGCTACACTCTTCCCGGTGAACATAGGCTATATTTTATTCCCGTATTCCCACAGGAACGGGAGCTACGCGGGTGATACGCGAGACGTCCTAGTAAAATATAAGTTGGTGGGAACCTAGGTATACCTATCTACCTACTAATAAGTAGCACTAATCTATTCATACGTAGGTACCTACTTTTTAGAGATTTCTTATGCTAAAAAAATTTTTCAATAAAAAATAAAACCGACTTCAAGCAAATCCTGAAAAATAAAATTTACTTAGCACAAAGTAATATATGTGTTTTGATTTTATCAGATTTTATTCAATATCATATTGAAGTCGGCGCCAAGTAAACCCATAGTTTTATGTAGGTATATACTGATGGCACCAACTTCAATATTATATTGAATTAAATATGATAAATCAAAATACATATTACTTTGTGCTAAGTAAGTTTTATTTTTCAGGATTTGCTTGAAGCCGGTTTTATTTTTTATTGAAAATTTTTTTTTCATCATTTTAAGTGACGGGTGAATCGAAAAATATATCTATCTAGGTCCTCGGTTCCGAACCTGGGGGTAATTACCCCCGCGGGGGTAAAACAGCTATTGTATGGGGGTAACAGAGGTGATGCACAAAATAGATGAGTAAAAATTTGATACAGTAAGTAAAAACAAATACCTAGGTAGGTACGCGGCATCGCGATCTCTCGTGTTCGTAAAATCTCAGTGAAGTGTGGAGCGAGAAGGTGTACATTTTGGCGAAAAACAGCTTCAGAATACCCCATCATTGCTAACAGAACTCTGAACATGTTGGTACCGTTTGCTACCACTTTAAGATGCGAGAGTGGCTTCTCAACTCTGGTAACATTGAAAAAAATCCAGAAACCATCTGAACTAGGGAATGCAAACCCGACACGAGATCGCAAATTCAAAATCCCGCAGGATTAGAAATATCAATCCTGCGTGATCCCGGAATTTTCGGGATCTCATCTAGTTTGAAAAAAAATCCGATGACTGAAAACGATGAAAACTGCTTGTTCGTAATAGTCACAGCGCTGCACAGCCCCTCGTCGGGCACTTCACACGCTTGGGGCTAGATCTGGCGGATAACCAGTTTGGTTTCCGTCATGGGTGCTTCGTCGTGGACGCGATCATACGCATTCGAGACCAGACGGTGGAAGCAATATCGCAGAGCGAGCCGGTGTCTCCTGACATCGACTTCAACACTTTGGCCTGGAGCTGCGTTAGGGAGGCCCTTACTTATCACGGAGTGCCTCCCTACCTCCGTCGATTGTCGGGGCTTATCTTTCCAAGAGGGCCATAACGTACGAGGTGGCTGGGATCGATTCGGCGAGATTCAGCGGTGTTCCGCAGGGATCGGTCCTAGGACCGCTTCTGTGGACATAGGGTACGATTGGGCGCAGCGCGGCCCGTTGCATAGAGACAGACACACAGTTATTAAAACTTATAACACCCCTCGTTTTTGTCGGGGGTTAAAAATAAAAGAAGTGTTAATTTTGAAATTAAAAAGCCCCCACCATCCTCAGCCCCCGATCATGGAGGCCGATAGTCTTGGGCGAAGAAAAGTCTCCAGCGTCCTGTCCCAAGACTGCGGAACTCGGGTGGTAGAGTTCTCTCCCGCAGAAAGACGCAGCGGTGTCCCACTTAGGGGAGGGTTGGATAATGCCGCGCCCTTAAGAGAATATAGGTATATTTTTTTACTAGCGAAGATCAGATCGACTTCAGCTAGATATTTATTAATACAGGTTATCTAGCTATCAAATTGAAAAACAATTTTTACTTTTTACAACACCTACATGAAAATAAAAGAAGAAAATCAAAATTTGTGAAATCGCGGTATTATCTAACTGGTTTGATAATACCGCGCTTTAAAAATAATAGGCCATAAATAGGTCAATCAACATTTATTTGGACATAAATCACAGCCATTGTGCATTCCGAGGTAAAGTGCTTATATTTATCCTAACAGAAGTCTCACTCCTTATCATCTGCTTTTGAAAATGGTGCCTTTCGGCTAAGACGAGGGTCATAGTACTCTCCTTTTTTTAATCTATCTCTTATTGAAGATTCTGGAAGTATAAAAGATCTCGCTACTTCCTTTATTCTCCTCCCACTATTTACAGCTTTCATTTGAAGTGGGTCCCAAGACCCCTTTTTTCTTTTTGGTACACTTTCAGACATCTGTGAAAGAAGAAAATATACGTTTGATAATACCGCGCCCTGGGCGCGGCATTGTCAGCCTACGCCATTTTGTTTTACCGCCACAACAGAATTTTACAATCAAAACGTTCACCATAAAACTTATATCCACTTTAAGTAACAGCAAATAACGCTACAAAATACATAACTAAAACAAAATTTAGCCAACAGAAAGAAGTACATACCTAGATTCGCCTGTCACCAAGAAATTATAAGAAACTAGCTGACCCGCGCACCTACGTTTGCGTCACATAATAGAGAATATATCACCCTTCCCGATGCATTATTGAATTCATTTGTTACAAAAAATGTGATAAATGAAGAACCGCTCGGCCGATTTTGTGCAAACTTCACATAAACCATCTACTAAATAGTCCGAACAAAGCCTAAACATTTGGTTTGGATAGGTGAGCCCGATCTCGAGTTATAAAATTACAACGAAAAGTGGCATTGATTTTTATATATATAGATACGCGCGAAAGCTCTCTGCCCACGTACCAATCGTTTCACTGATCGTGGGCCACTGTCGTTCAAGTAGGGGTTTCTCAGTCGCAAGGGCAATCACGCAATGGAAATAGCTATAACTTTCTGTAGGTAGATATTTAGTTGCACTGAGGCGCGGTATTATCAACCGCGCGGTATTATCCAACTCTCCCCTACTCCCACTGGAGATCATGGGAGATCATGGTCCAGACCTGTTACGAGGACCTGGAGCTGTTGCGCCCATGCTGTGCACTACACCAATGTGTGGAGCGCTGTGTCCTCGCTACCTCGCAGTGCTGGCACTCAGCCGTGGTTTCCCTGTGTCCCCCTGAGATCGTGCGATATCCTTATCACCTTGACGGCCATAGCCTTCTGTAGGCTAAGTAGTACAGCCGCATTGCGGTCCGTCAAGGTCTCCACTCATACGGGGCCCCGTATAGCGATAAAAGTAAAGCACTCCGCATTATCCCAAGGCAGTCTCCTGCAGGGAGTGTTGGGTCCTCTTATGTTGGGCAACAACCGCGAGAGTGCGGCTGTTGCCCGTCAGTTTTGGGACCAAACTTCGGAAGTGGTGTTTGAAGTCTCATCGGCCGTCGAGTACGAACCCCAGATACTTCATCGAGGGCTCAGTACCGATGCTGACGCTCCCTACCTTTATGCTGGATCCCGCAGGTGGCCTCTTGCAAGGTCCGTGAAAGCACAGAGCTTCGGATTGGTAAAGGGCGACCTGAAGACCCAGCGGCCGTATTTGACCCACAACTTAAGCAACGCCTTCCGTGGCCTTTAGGGCTGCGTTTTGGTGCGTTGCTCCTCGCGCCGTAACGAGGGTGTCATCGGCGTAACACGTTTCGTCGACACTTCTAAGCAACGTGCCGCGCAGCACACAATCGTACCCGATGTTCCATTGAACCGATCCTAGAACCGATCCCTGCGGAACACCGCTGAATCTCGCCGAATCGACCCTAGCCAGCTCAGGTAAGTTTTGGCCCTCTCGGAAAGATAAGCCCCGACAATTCGACGGAGGTAGGGAGGCACGCCGTGATAAATAAGGTCTTCCCTAACGCGGCTCCAGGTCAAAGTGTTGAAGGCGATGGCGATGTCAAGAGACACCGACATCACCACCTCGCTCTGCGATATTGCTTCCTCCGTCAGATCTCGAATGTGTATGATCGTGTCCACGACAAAGCACCCCAGACGGAAACCAAACGGAAATTAAGATATTTTTCATTGCCTGAATTGCTTTCTTGATTTTTTTTTAATTGGGGGTAAAATCCGTTTCTCTAACATGCCATAGGGGTAACAGCTCTGAAAAGGTTAGGAACCAATGATCTAGGTCAGGGGTCGGCAAGGCGCGGCTCGCGAGCCACTTGCGGCTCTTTGGGTCTGAAGCTGCGGCTCTTTAGTTTCTGACACAATTATTCCTAATGATTAAAAAAAATTAAGCGTTGCTTTTATTATGAATTGATTAACAATTAATAATGGAAATGTGATCTAAGAAGTTCTTCATTTAACATGAATCGATAACGAGGACATCTAAAATTATTAACTAGCTTGTTTTTTACTGTTACTCGTATAACTTAGCTCTAAACAACTACAATATTTTCCTACTATTTTAGTAATAAAGAACTTCTCTACATTTTTCGTAAAATTAATAGTTTCTGCACTCGAGCGCCTCAGTTAAATTCCATAACACGTTGAAGCTGTGCAATTATTTTTACTTGATTACCCCAGTAATCATAATTATTATGTATGTCTACAATTCTGAAATTTTGCAAAACCATTGTATGTATGTTCTTGACGGGGCTGGTGTTGCCAGTTCATGGTCTTCACCAGGGATTCAAAAGAAAAGATACCACGTCATCCTTTTTAGGGTTTCGTAGCCAAATGGCAAAAAGGGAACCCTTATAGATTCGTCATGTCTGTCTGTCTGTCTGTCTGTCTGTCTGTCTGTCTGTCTGTCCGTCCGTGTGTCACAGCCATTTTTCTCTGAAACCATAAGGCCTATGCCATTGAAACTTGGTAACTAGATGTATTCTGTGAACCGCATTAAGATTCTTATATACAACTAGAAAAAAAGTAGTAAATTTTGGGGGTCCCCATACTCAGAACTGAAACTCAAATTTTTTTTTTCATCAAACCAATACGTGTGGGGTATCTATAGATAGGTCTTCAAAAATGCTATTGAGGTTTCTAAGATCATTTTTTTCTAAAATGAATAGTTTGCGCAAGAGACACTTCCAAAGTAGAAAAATGAGTGTCCCCCCCCCCCTCTAACTTCTAAACTAAGAGAATGATAAATCTAAAAAAATTATATGATGTACATTGCCATAAAAACTACCAACGAAAATTGTTTCGAACGAGATAGAGCTGGCAGATTTTTTTAATACGTCATAAACCGCAATTTTCGGTTAGAAAAATCACTACCACTGCGAACGTGTTAAAACCTTTATATTATGTTACTTGCCGCTACGAAACCCTTCATGGGCGAGTCCAACTCGCACTTGGCCGGTTTATTTATATTATGCTTCTCTGCATTTTAAAACACCTTACTCTCAGTCGCTGCACTCTTAACAGAGTGGTCATGGTCAACATGTTGAAGTGTTTGCGGCAGATGTAACTCGCCTCACGATCTCTCGCCATTTCTCTCGGCAGTGGACATTCTGGCGCACTCATGTGTGGGCCCTCCCACCAACGCTTTTATCTGGTCGGTCCATCTCATCGGTGATCGTCCTCGCGGCCTGGTACCCTCTATTCTGCCCTGCACAACAACCCGCTTCACAGAATCATCACTCCGCCTGGAAACGTGTCCGAACAGTTTTAGAATCCGAGTTTGTAGCAAGTTTGATAGCCGCTATGTGATGCCGAGCTCGTGTAAGTATCGAGGCATTCTCCTCCAGTACTACATTTCCAGAGGATCTATCCTCTTCTTTTCTTTTTCTCGCATCGTCAACATCTCCGCTGCGTGTAAAAATTTAAAGGGTTCGCCCAAGCCGGATCTTAGTAGCTGTGGTAATGTGATTATTATTTTATTTTATTCCTCCAAATGATTTTCATTTCGTCCATGGAGGTTCTTGTCATGTGTGCCATGCATCAAAAACACCACAACAGCCTTATTGCAAATAAGGTTTTTTTTTCTTATTATCAAAGCCTTAAAAAATTAAATGTCTGATTTCCCGCTTGGATACCCGAAGAGGTACAAATGCTACGTTACCCAATACCTACGTGTGAACGACGAAATTCTTTTGTGGCTCTTTAAAAATCTAGGAATTTAAAATTACAAGTTTTTGGCTCTTCCGACTCAAAAGGTTGCCGACCCCTGATCTAGGTGAAAGTTCTCATCGATACAAATCAATCAAGCCCAAACACAAGGTAGCTGCTGTAAATCGTTAAGGAATTCCCTCGACTGTCTTTCGGTTCTATCATCAGATCGACTCCAGACATTCATTAAATTGTAGTACCTTTAAGCACTGAATTAAAAGTTAACAAACGCACTAGTTGTCCCTACAATTTTCGGGGGTTGCCCTCGATTTCTCCTGAATCCCATCATCAGATTCTGACCTGGTGAAATTGGGACCACCTCAGCAGTGAACTCTATCCAACAAAAAGCAGATTTGAAATTCGTCTATAATTGACGAAATATCGGTGAACATACATAAAACATTGAGAACTTCCTTTTTTTTAAGTCGGATCTATCAATCTAAGAGTAAAGTTCTCATCAATACAAATCAATCAAGGCCAAACACAAGGTAACTGCTGTAAATTGTTAAGGAATGCCCTCGACTGTCTTTCGACTCTGTCATCAGATCGACTCCAGACCTTCATTAAAATGTAGAACATTAGAGCACTTAATTAAAAAGTTAACAAGCGCACTAGTTGTCCCTACAATTTTCGGTGGTTGCCCTCGTTTTCTCCTGGATCCCATCATCACATCCTGACTTGGTGAAAATGGGACCACCTCAGAAGTAAACCCTATTCAACAAAAAATAAATTTTGAAATCCGTCTATAATTGACGGAAATATCGCTTAACATATATAAAAAAAATACATACAGACGAATTGAGAACCTCCTCCTTTTTTTGAAGTCGGTTAAAAATTAACGAGAGTCGTTGTATCTAGTGCAACACTACAAACCACAAATTTATGCCAAGCCAACATTTTTCCAGCAGTGATTTTCTTTATTGTTTTTTATTATAAGCAACTAGTTAATAATGTTTGATGCATGTTAAATCTATAAAGAGTTTTATGACTGCCGTTTTGTTCGTAGAAAACAGACGTCAATTCGAGGATACATATGGGTGAAATGGCCGTAGGTACTCGGTTTCAAAGTGCCGCTGCTGCCGGCCGGCTATAAACGACACCATTTGATGTATATCCTCGCTCAGCAGTCCCGTCATTTAGGATCGTTGTATAAATAAACAGCTTTATAATGTTTTACAACGTCGTGTAATTAAAATGTGAGTTACGTAAATAATGTCTTTATTCGATTTCATTTCATTCTTTAAAATAAAAATCTACAGTGACGAGCATAATATCTTTTTATTTAGGTAGGTTACGGGTGGAAATCTTTCATGGATGTCAGCCGGACTTACTTCTTTCTTTCTTCTTACCGACTAATACCTACGACACGGTGACCTACCACTGCGTACCGTTGGGATCCCCGGGCACAGTATAAAGAGTACTAACCAGTATTGTAGCTCCCTACAAACGGACGAAGCGCAAGCTATACCTACGATTCTCGTTTTCGGCAGGCCTTTCAGCACGCTAGCAGGTGATTGTGCCGAGTAGACGAATGGACGGTGTGTCGTTTTTTAGATAGTAACCGCGCGTGTTTTATTTAGTAAAAATATTTAATATGACAACTAGAGTCTATTGTGCTTGTTTTGGTTGCATGAATTCGTCAATACCCAGAGATAACGTTTTTTAGATTACCTGGAAACTCCGAAAGGTAAGACTATAAATTGATTTTACTTAAGTACTAATTGGTACTATACTACTAGTTGACTAAAGTTAAACAAAGTGATTGACACGAGTGAACTGGGTAGTTACATGAAGTAGGTATGTTTGTGTTTAAAACTAGACTTGTGCTTGCTCAGTCAGTGAACGGTGCGATCCAATATAGTACAATATCCAAAAAAAAACTAGTTCAGAACTCTAGTACGTGTAGGTAGTACATTTAGTTCCGTTGTCAGTTCGTAGTTATTTAATTGAGAGCAATGATTTAGGTATGTTTCAAGAGTATTCATTTCTTTGTGGATGACCGATGTTACAGTACACGCTAAGTGTACTGTAACATCGGTCATCCATAAAGAAACAAACCGTAGGTATGACTTTGATTGACAGCATTTTTGTTACCTTTGATTTTTATTACACGCATAGAGACAAATATGAACTTCCAAAATTTAACACAACTTGACAATGTACGAAAAGCAATAGTGTACTAGAGACTGACTAGTACTTTCAAATCGAAAAATAGTTTTAATTTTGTAAATCAAAAATTTAACGCAATGATTATAAAGACTAGAATTCCGTGATTCTATCACTGACGAAACATGTGATGAGCGGATTATTATTGTCTACGCCGCTTACTCGTTTTCAAATTTCTATACCCGTCTCACTCCATCGTTAGAAGATAACGGGCGCTGCGCCGCCACGCCGCCGCCCGACGCCGCGGGATATTATATTATTACTCACAAAGTATTTTTTTGTATAAAAAAAAAAGGTACATATTTACTCGAAATTGAAGCCGGTTGTCAGTAAAACGACAATCCTTAATACAGATTGAAGGCCTTGTGGGCGGATTGAAAGAATTGAACTGCATTATGCTCACTATATATACGCGTACGTAAATCTATAAGGTAAAATGTGGGCGTATACTATGCCTCTGCCTACACCTTCAGGGATAAAGGCGTGACTATATGAATGTATGTATGCACATATTTACAATCGCAATACTAAATAGAAAATCAAAGTAGGCACATATTATTAATGTACTAGCTGATGCGCGCGGCTTCGCCCGCGTGAAATTTGGTTCCCGTTCCCGCTTCCCGTGGGAACATTTTCCCGGGATAAAAAGTAGCCTATGTGTTATTCCGGACTATACTCTATCCCTGTTCCAAATTTCAGCCAGATCCATTCAGCCGTTAGAGCGTGATAGAGTAACAAACATCCAAACATCTAAACATCCAAACATCTTCACAAACTTTCACATTTATAATATTAGTAGGAAGTAGGATTAGTAGGATTAGTAGGATTGTAATGTAAATGTTTGGTGGGCAGCCCTATCGCATGCTTACGTACCGCGCGGCTGTAGGCATTTATTTCTAAAACCCGGCCGAGTCAAACTACAGTATACAGTGCCCCGGGTTAACCCAATCCGCGCATCCCTATCCCTACTATTATAAATGCGAAAATAACTCTGTCTGTATGTTAAGTTTTCACGCCTAAAAAACCGCTTAACCGATTTTGATGAAATTTCGTATAGAGCTAGTTTGAGTCCAAGGGAACGACATAGGCTTCGGGAGTCCTGGGACATCCTTCCGAGGGCTTACCCGGGGCTCCCAACCATAGGCTGATGGGCGTTACGTGAAGTTTTTTAGTCGGTACCTATTAGTCCGGCATAGCATCCATGATGTATTTTTCCTCACGTTAAAAAAAGGGCATGACATAGGCTACTTTTTAACTGACTGTGCAAAAAGAGAATAATGATTTTACGCGACAACGAGTTCTATGTCCATGAAGCCGCGGGGAACAACTAGTTATTTTAAAAAAACACCTGGAATTTACTTGGTAGGTAATTTGATTTTTAATTTTTGAAACATTCCGCACCAGTAGGTAATAGATATAGGCCGTAAGAATTGAAAAACGTTACCCACCATGACACGTGCGGGATAATCCCAACTAATTGAGAGCGCGCGGCTCTGATCCCTCGGTGATCAGGTGCTCATCCTCCCTGATCCACACACGCGGCTCATAAGCCCGTGTCTCGCAATAGATATTGATTTGGGCCTACATTATAACCATTCAAAAGATTTTATACAAGATTCTGACACGGTGATGTAATGTAGAAAACCTACCTACCTTTCAATTATATGAACTGTCCAGATTTTACCTACAATCTATATTTGACACTATCATGAATGTATGGAAATTCATCAGTTTTAGCCCCTCTCTATAAAATAGAGTGCAGAGGGGCTTATGTCGAGACTTTGTCTGTAGTCTGTGACTCTGTCGCATTAAACTACGTCAAGCACACGTGGATCATCTGTTCAAAGTTTGAAATGAAAATGACAACGTCAATCGGATTGAACTTTTACAATAAACGTGTTAGTGAGGGGCAGTCTGGTGAGAACGATCTCACGATTTTCTTGTTATGCTTCCTCCACATTACTCGCGAAGTTGAACGAAGTTCGTCGGCGAAGTTGCCCGAGTCAAAGAAAATTTTTGACGAAGTAGGCCGAGGAGCCCCTCCACACTATCGTAGGTACTCGTCCAACTTCGTTCAACTTCGCGAGTAATGTGGAGGAAGCATTAAAGTTAGCAGCACAGAAATATATATCGATATATTTCTGTTGTTAGCAGCATGAAATTATAAACACGTGTTTTTTTATTACAAAACAATAAAATAAGACTCATACTTAGAACAGGGATTTGCAAAATTTTGCCATTATAGGGATAAAACACGAAATGTAGGTTTTTATGGGAACTTCTTAATTTTCAAAGACAAATAGGTACTTATACCTCCACGGTCCACGAGAAAACATTTTTCGAAATTCCAGCTCTAATGGGATAAAATATAAAATGTTTATCGAAGTAGGTATACCTATATCCCGCACAGCTAGTATTAATTAAAAAGCTTTTGTCCCGAGATAGATATTAATGTCCAGCCAAGAGTAGGTAGGTACCTCCTAAGGATGCAAAAACGTAAAGTACGAACATTTTAACAACATTTTGGTGGTTAAAATTATAAATACTTACAAATGTTTAGACCGACCCCGGAATCGAACAAGGCGAGGCAAGGCAACACTCCTCACTCTCGCGCTAGCTCATTACTTTTTCGTTCTGACTTGTTTTTAACAAAATTATATAAATGCAAGACATTATAATATTGAAAGGCAGAAAGCCGATAACGCAGTCACTTGAATCACGTCCATTTTGTAGTAGACGGAGCGGGAAATTGAATAAACCGAGAGCCTCCAGGATTAGGAGCTGCCTCGTGCGTGAGAGTTTGGATGACAGTACCTACTCCTGTCGCCTCCACTCGCCAAGACTCGTGTCGAGAGCCTCCAGATAGGAAGCGCCTTGCAAGAGTCTAGATGGGCAATTAGATCAGTCTGATGACTCTGATGACAAGCTAAATGATGCCATATATCAATGCATATATTGCACTTTCTGATTTTGTACGGAGCGGACCAAATCCGAATATACGACTTTTTAGAATTTTTGTCTGTTTGTCTGTAAGATTGTGCACGCTAATCTCACCAACCGCATTTGAAAAAAATAGCGTCATCTAGTCGGATTTATACAAAACAGTTTTATAAAAAGTGAAGCCGAAACGAAGATGGCGCCACCTAAAAAGAAAATAAGTTTCCTCCCCGAGCTCCAGCTACAAATTTTAATGTCGACAAACTTCAACAAGGGAATTCGGCGGTAAACTTTCAGACAAGCGTTGCATTCGTTATAATAATTTTTCAAAACTAGTGTATTTTTGAGAGTTTATGTGTACTTAGGTAATTTATGGTGAATTATTAAACATAAAAGTTCGACAACGTACTAAAGTGCTGGAAAGTGATAAAGCGCAGTGATACGCGAGTTTTTAGGTTTGTCGACAAATTCCACAGCAAGCCCTAGTAAGGTACCACCGACCGCCTTACTAGAGTAGAACTTAGTCCGCACTTGGGCATACATGAATACGCTGCTGTTAAGAAGAATCTTAACATGAAAATGATTTATATTTTCACAACGAAATTGACTCGACTTTAACATACTCTCAAGTCGAGAAAGTCCAAGAAGAAAAAAAAATACGAATGTCAACTTTGTCAACCACATTGTCATGTCGCAGTTGTCAGTTGTCAAAACACAGTGTCAATCTGACAGTTGCTGTCTGCTGAATAGCCTGAATCTGTTCTGAATAAAATTAACTGAAAGTTTACATAAATCAAGACAGAATAAATTATGAATGATGATACAAATCACAAAGAAACTAAGGATTTACATGCCATGTACCATCAGGAATGTATTATTATGGCCGAATAGTAAGTGCTTGATCGTGATCTTTGACTATTTACTAGGCAGACACATACATTAAAATGTCGAGGTAATTTTTGTATTTACCAAATCATTGAAGTATGTTTATGTTTCCAGCCGTATGTTACAAACCGAAAGTCTACAAGGGATCTACGTGATTCCTTCATACGAAAACTCATTTTGTAAGTATATCAATTTAGTGTTCCTTTTGTTGTTGATGATCTCGACTCTTTTCTAGATTAATAATATGACTATATTATTACATTGCAGTGTGGTTTGGGGTTATCTTTGTCCGATCTGATTACTATGAAGGAGGTGTTTTCAGATTCACATTGACATTACCCGAGAGATTTCCTAATGAAGAAGTGCCTGTGAGTATTTGACTGAAATGCGTTAAATATTAATGATAAAGCACTTTTAAGTAAGAATTGAAATGTAATTTCTTTTTCAGGTTCTAACATTCACATCAAATTTATATCATCCAGCCGTTGATGCTAACACGGGTGTACTAAATTTGACTGAAGTATTTCCACAATGGGATAAAAAGTTACATCACATTTGGCTTATCTTAAAGTATTTATATTCAGTATTTCACAATTTAAATGTCAAAGTGCCTGCAAATGTAGAAGCATCTATTGCGTAAGTATATTATTATGTAGTTTATTTGACATACAATTGCAATCATACGCTGCTCTTTTTTTGCATTTCATATCTAATCTATTATCTTTTTGCCTTCCAGTTATAAGAATAACAAAAAATTATTTATGGAGAAAGTTAGAGAATGTGTTGTATTAAGTATAGATCATATTTATGATGACCCACCTACAGAAGATAAGCACTACATAACATTTATGCCATATGATGCAGATGTTCACGACAATGCAAAAAATATTATGCTTAAATCACCAACAAATGACTGTGCTAACCAAGGTATATCCTGGGTCCAACAGGGTTCATTTCAACCATTTTCTAAAGAGGAAACAACATAAAAAAAAAGTTCACGACTTCTAACAATTTATTGTACACAAAAAATGATTGTATTTTGATAGCCATAACCATGTGATAATAATCCTTATTCATTGTTTTATTTGCATTTCTATTTAGTACAACCACATAAATGTAAGTTATCATAATTGAATTTTTATAGTATTCTTGTTATAATAAATTATATAAAGTTATGCTAGATTTTTATTTTCAGAAATTTTTCTTTTTAGTCCCGACAATTTTTTATTTTCAATCAATATGTACCCAATGCCTGATAGTGTGAAGCACTTACTTGCAGCAGAAACTTTTCTATTTACAAGGTATATCATAATTCATTATGTATTGTTTATATTTCTTTCCCCTACCCTATCAGATGTTTCTTCTGCTTACTTAGTAGTAGATATACCTAATACTAAACATGGTTAGTTACACTGTAGATAATTAGCTAAAGTTTGCAGATTAGGTACCCATGTAGGTAACTGATAAGTTGATTTTGATTATATTGCATAATTCACCCTATTTTTATACATTAAATTCATATAAAGTTTTCTATAATAGTACCTAATAGATTAATTTGAATCAACAGCCTCTGATCTTATTGTCAAATTATATTTTGATACATTTTCCTGAAACCAGTGCTGATCGAGTTCATACAAGTTATTTCTCCAATTGAAGTGTGTAGGTGATTGTACATTGTTACTATTAAATTCAAAGTTTTTACTAAATTCTATGGCAAGCTTAGACTTCACTAAACCCACTCCTCCATATTTATTATCTGCAGGGTGATAAACTCTACCAGTTGAAGGTAACATGTACAGTTTGGCCGGTTCAAATTTAACAGTTAATAATTCCCCTGCATATCCATAACTTAACAAATCATTATCATTTCTATCAATAATGTTTGTATACACAATAGGGAGATCATCACACCTTATAAAATTCCTTTCCCTGCCACACAAAGAAAGGAAAGGAAATTCTTCTTGGTATCTTCCTGAGGTATTGAGACGAATCCTCTTGAAAAAGAACTCCAAAAACTTCTTTTCTTTAAAGCATGAAGTAAAATTTTTCATTTTTGAGTCATCTAGAAACAGCTACAAAAATGTTTAAAATTAAGTAGGTACATTATGTGAGTAAGTAACAGAAAGCTTAGCTAAGTATCCTAGAAACAAATAGACTCTCATGGACATTTAGGTATTCAGAGAAAACTGATATAAATAGGTACTTCTTTATGTAAATAACCCATACTCGTCGCCGGACTGGTAGAAGTCGAACCCACGACCATCAACAGTCGCACTTTAAGTCTCTGTCTCAAATGGCCATAAGCATATTACCCTGGTCCTCGTCTCTTTCAAACCTTGGAAAGATAACAATCTTGACCGGGAAAACTTGAATCAAAATAGACCTAACTTACCATGCCTTGGTGATCAATATAATAAAAATATTCTCTTATTCTTGGTTCAGGTGCCTGGCCCTGAACATAATTAATACGCCTTATCTGATTCTGATTACATTGAAAAAACAATTTACTTTTTGGAAATAATCGTAATCGACAAGGTAACAACATTTCCAGTCCTTTCAATAACAATAACAAGTAAAGTCAACAAAGTCAGTCATTTTGTCAAAATAAAATATAATCTTATCTGTGGAAGCAACCTGTCACTCCTGTCAGGACTTTGATGTTAATGACAGGCAACTTGAATGACAGCTATCATGCATGACACTCATGACAGATGGTGGGTGGTGATTGTCTGTCTGCAGCTGTACTGTAGTACAATCATAAAAAACTTTTATGTAAATACAAATATCTACAACAAATATGTAAAATTTGCTAGTGTAAAACTTAAGTAAAGGTCTGAAAAAAGTGACTCGTAAACCAACAAATAGTCGAAAATAATTTACAAGGCCATTAAACCCGTTCATGGAATCCACATGAAATAAGGACACGATGGAAACTGCTCGACGATCATGGAAGTTGCGTATGTATAATAGAATTACATTGCACTATATTGACTGAAATTCATCTATACAAAGATAGAAATATTATCATGACTTTTTTTTATAGAAGAATTCGTTGCCCACAAGGCAAATGTCAACTGCCTGGCCATGGGCCACAAGTCAAACCAAGTATTAGCTACTGGAGGAGACGACAAAAAGGTCAATTTGTGGGCCATCGGAAGGCAAAGCTGCTTAATGGTTAGTATATTATTGTAAGCAAATATTATGCCTGTTATTGTTGTAATTTAATTCTGCCACCTCATATTACAGAGCTTAAGTGGACACACGACTCCTGTAGAGTGTGTATGTTTCGGCCACTCTGAAGACTTAGTTTGTGCAGGATCACAAACTGGGGCCTTGAAAATCTGGGATTTAGAAGCAGCTAAATTGCTAAGAACGTTTACAGGACATAAAGGAGCTATTAAATGCATGGATTTTCATCCATATGGTGATTATTTAACTACAGGTTCTTGTGACAGTACTGTCAAACTGTGGGATACCAGGAAACGAAGTTGTATTGTGACTTATGCAAGCCATCGTCTTGCTGTCAACAGCTTACAGTTCAGCCCTGATGGACAGTGGATTGCATCTGCTTGTGAAGATGGTATGTTAACAATTTTTTCACCAGAAACCATTTTAATATGAATATGAATAGGTAGGTATGTAATTCAGAAATTATAAAAATTGCGTGTCTTGTGAAAATTAAGTTAATTCTGGTAGTTTAATGTAGCATGCACATCATTAAACTTATTTCATTATGTTATGTTTTATTTAATTATTATATTGAAAAACCTTTTAGGGTTGGTAAAAGTGTGGGATGTGAGAGTGGGTAAAGTATTACAGGAGTTTGTAGAGCACACTTCACCGGTGACATGTGTCAAGTTTCACCCTCACGAGTTCCTTCTTGCTAGCTGTGGTGCAGATAGAACTGTCAATTTTTGGGACATGGAAAAATTCCAATTAGTTTCTAAATTCGAAAAAGACAACACATCTATTAGGTAAGTTATGTTATTGAAATTTCAATAATTACTAAAGATAATAATGTTTAAGCAATTTAGTTTTTGTGTCAATTAATTCACAGAATACTCATATACCAAATGAGAGAGTACATTCTCACTTTCAATCAATGTAAACAATTTAGTCTAATAGTATAAATAAGTAATCTGAGAAAGCAGATCTGGCTATGTTGGAGTCAATACTAATAGTATATTGTTAATGTCTAGGCACATGGTGTTTAGTGAGGATGGTACAACACTACTTGGTTGTGCTAATGATGGGCTGCATGTTGTTGGATGGGAGCCAGCTCGAGTGTTTGATACAGTCCCTGGACACTGGGGACAAATCCATGATATAACTGTTGCACACACACAATTAGTAAGTTCTTTTATCATCTACTAACTGACCTGCACAACTTTGTTTACATAACAGCCCAGCTTTTCAGTACTATTATAATTATGTATATGGGTATATTGTGGTGTAATTTGGGAGAGGACTATGTTCAGTAGTAGACTGCTATTGATACATTAAACCTTTCTCTTGAATCACTATCTATTGCTGAAAAGTGCATTATGTTAATGCACTTACGGATTACATACATGTAATCCGTAGTTTAAAATTAAAATAACTTGGCAAACATCAGATAAAACAATTATTTTTTTTTAACGTGAAGGAAAATCCTTAATGGATGCTATGCAGGACTCCTACCGACTAAAAAATCTCACGTAACGCCCAACAGCCTACAGTAGAAAGTCCCGGGTAAGCCCTCAGAAGGATGTCTAGGACTCTTCTATGTAAAGATAAAGATATCAGTTTGCCAAATACTTAATACATTTCTCAGTAAAGATGGGGATTGTATTTTATTTGTTATATTACATATAACTATATTTGGTTTAGCTGCCATTGTAATGGTTGGTATTTTCGTGAGAGTGTGTTCCCTAGTGTAGGCAGAGGTGTTATCACTGGGTCCATACCGTCTCATAATGGTGGATCCACATAGGCCGGCGGCATGCGCGTGTGGAGCCACCATAAGGGGGAACATCGAACAGTATGTGGGTATAGGAATATTTCGCGGTCGAAAATAATACTTAAGGCTTGTATGTTCGAAAGAGACTCATCTTAGGGTGAACTTTATACTAGGAAATATTCTTCGATTTGATCTGATAAAACTATATTATTGTAATTTATTAGATACTCTTGTTCTTTTAACGTATTAAAACTCGATTAGGAATACTTTGTTCGATCGAAATCGCTCTCGAAAAATGAGAAATATTGCAAAACTCTTAACAAGTAATGTACTTTTTTTATCTAAATGAATGAGTTTAATTCTCATAAAAACGTGTCATAAAATAGATATAGGTCTTTAGAACAATATTTTACGTATAGATTTTTTCTTAAAACCCCTCAGATTTTATAACAGTAATATAATGTATTAGAATCGAATAAAATTCGGCAAAAGCGTATGCTGCAATCGTTCGAATTGCCTTAGGATTTGTCAAGGTCGAACATTGCAGCCTTAAAACCATAGTTGCTTATTGATATGTCTTTGCTTGCTTTCTTCCTAGTACTTTCAATGTTTATTTGTGTATTTCAGATAGCAGGATCATTCCATTCAACTTACGTAGTATTATCAGTAGTTGATCTCAGCAAAGTGCATCCATTTGGGGGACCACCGCCAGCATCGTCACCGGTGGTGAGAGATTTGTCGCCATTCCAAAAGGGTCACTCTGTTCGCAAGAGCTTTTCAAAAGAAAAACCACCTAAAGAAGGTATTATGAACTTTATATTTTATTTATTTATTTATTTATTTATTTATTTATGCACACACTAGTATATAACAATTATAGGTATAGCAGGAAACTTAGGTACAATGGTACTGCTTATTTCTAGAAGAAATATCTCCCAGCAGACCGGCGAGAGGAGAACATGAAGTAGGAAAAGAACAATTAAAAGTGTGTAATTGAAAAGAACAGGAGAGAATTGATATAACACACATACAAAAGAACAGAGGCAGTTTTAACTATTTAAATATAATAATAAATATTTAAATAAATACTTTATAAACAAATACATAAATAGGTATAGGTACCGTCGAGACCCCTTATTTCGCCTGGGTTTTGACACTTTTTTCATCATATCTTTTTATTTTGAAAGTATTTTAAATTGACTTGAGTAAAAAACGATTTTACTTAACACAGGCTATTACTTTAGACGATGTAAGTATCGAATATCATTATAATTAGGCTACAAATTGACTCTAAAGGTCATAGGCGAAGTTTCGGTCTTTTTCCTAACTTCGCCTACGGTATATTACGGGGTCTTATGAAGCTTATGTTTGTTGTCAACTAGGCTATTAAATTTAGAATCCGAAAAAAGAAATATTAACCTTACCCGGAACGCAATAAAGACACAATTTCTTTAAAAAATGTATAGTAGGCGAAATTTGGAAGCGATTTGAAGATGTTCCATACAATTGATCTAACTTTGATAGGGTTGTCACAATTCTTGGTAACTTGCCTTACTGTGAAAAGGGTGATTAATGAATTAAGAAAATAATTGTTATAAAAAATAATCATCTACAATAAAAAATGAAGTCACTTAGTCAATAGTACCCACAATTTGCTCATCAGATAACCAAGTTGAGAATCCTGTATCTCTCAGAAAAGGTGTTTCCCATTGAATTTTACGAAAAATTCATCGGAGATGGTTGGTTTTTCAAAGTCCCAACCTAAGAAATTCTCACTGCGTCATTTGCATTCATAGCACAACAGAATTCACAATACCTATATGATTTTAAACTAACATGGTCATTACTATACATTTTATTACTAATAACGTGATTTTAGAATTGACAACCCTACGGGTAGGCGAAGATTGGTAACAATGTGACCGTCACTACCACCTCGGCAGCATTTTATGCCATTTTGAGCTCAAATTGTACGCTAGATAAAAAATAATTACGTTATATTACAGCCAAATAAATGTATGTTGTAGTCAAATAAAATGTTTAACATTCCAATGCCTACAACACTGCTTAAATACTAAATTTTCTACACCGACCAAAAAACGTAGTACATTTTCCAACACAAAAAAAGCTTTTGTAATGAACATAGGTAAGTTAGTCGCAATTTAGCTGAAGAATCTTGCTATGAATGAAATATACTTGCTCATGAGCAGTTTTATGCGAGGTTTAATCAATAGGTTTCTTGGTAATTTTGAATTTTGTGAAATCAGGCGAAATTTGGTAACCTAGGCGACATTAGGGGTCTCGACGGTATATAATTACATAAATAAATAGATACATAAGTTACAAAGTTGATAAATAGTATTCACGGACTTTCCTTTTAAAAGTAGAAACAGTTTTGCTATCTCTGATGACAGGTGGGAGTGAGTTCCACAGTCTGACCGCATGCACTGTGAAGGAATTTGAGTAGAAATCAGTTTTATGCTTAGGAAATCTAAGATTCGAGCGTAGGTGTGTTCTGCAGGGAGCATCAGGAGAGCGAAAAAATGCGAACCGCTCCCTCAGATAGGAAGGAGAAGAAGGGTTGTGGAGGATATTGAAAAGAAGGCAGAGGATTCGAGTGTTTCGGCGAAGGCGGATTGGGAGCCACTTGAGTTCTTTGCGAAGGTGGGAAACATGATCAAACTTTCTAAGATTGAATATGAAGCGTATACATAAATTTTGCAATCTCTCAAGTTTATCTAAAAGCTCCTCTGTAGCGTCCAAATAGCAAGAATCAGCGTAGTCAATAATGGGTTGAATAATAGTTTGGGCAAGACTAATTTTCGTCCTCAAGGGTAGTAGAGTTTGGAGGCTCCTCAAAGAGTGGAAGGAAAAATGCACCTTCTTGCTGACATCATTTATGTGGGCGCTCCAAGATAGAGTGGTATCCATTATCACTCCTAGGTTCTTCACGGAGTCTGCGTAAGGTATTTGAATACCGGCTAAAAGAACAGGAGAAGGTTGAGACTCCGAAAGAATGTCGCAGTAGTATTTACTACCAATGATAATGGCTTGCGACTTCGAAGGGTTAATACGCAATCCGACCGAATTAGCCCAGTCATTCAGTGTATCCAAATCCTGGTTTATGGATGATATCGCGGGGAGGGGATCGGTAGCCGAAAAATGACGGTACAGCTGCAAGTCATCAGCATAGAGATGGAAGTTATTGGTAATAAGACTAGTAGCAGAATTAATGAAGACAGAAAATAAAAGAGGAGATAGCACGCCACCCTGAGGAACACCCGCAGATAGCTCGCACCAGTCAGACGATGTCTGACCGATTCGAACGCACTGAGAGCGCCCTCGAAGGTATGAATCAAACCAAGAGATAGCAGAAGAAGAGACATTTATAGACCTTAATGTACCTAGCAGTACATCAAAATCCACAGAGTTGAAAGCGCTGCTAAAGTCAAGTAGAACTAGTAGGGTTAACTGTTTCCGCTCCATAGCCCAGCGAATGTCATCCGTCACTTTTACAAGTGCAGTGACAGTGCTGTGCCCAGCGCGAAATCCCGACTGAAAAGGGCTGAGGGAGTTAGAAGAGGATAGGAAGTGGGAGAACTGCCGATGAACAATATGCTCAAGAACTTTAGAGAGAAAAGGAAGAATGGAAATTGGTCGGTAATCAGTCAGCAAACAGGGGTTCGTTTTTTTAGGCAGAGGCACAACAAACGCTGTCTTCCAGACCTCAGGGAAGGAGCAAGAAAATAATGAATAATTGAAGATGTGAGTGATGACAGGAAGTATAATAGGGAGAATAGGGAGGATCATCCTTGAGCATATGCCATCGTTTCCCGAAGCAGTTGAAGAAATGGACAGTAGGGATCTCCTAACGTCGGACTCGGAGACCGAGTGAAACTGAAAAGAAGAGGTCTGAGGCACAGGTTCTCCCAGTAGTCGTAGTAAAGTGGCACCTTTCACATTTACATCTAAGGAGACAGGTGGCCGTGAAAAATGCTTGTTTAGCGCATTGATATCAATGTCCCTTGTGTCAGAGACTGGAGATTTACCTATGCCAACAGACCTCAGGAACCTCCAGGTATCAGCAGAATTCCGACTGTTAAGAGAATCATAGAAATGGCGTCTCCTTGCATCTCTACACATCCGACTGCAACGATTCCGCAGTGACTTAAACGCTACCAAGTTTTGCTCCGAGGGGCTATTTCTAAGTCGCCTTTTCGCTTTGTCTCTACGAGCCATAAGATTTTTAATAGTTTCGTTCAACCATGGAGCCGGGTAATGCTTGATGCGTACTCGTTTGACGGGGGCATGTCGGTCGAACAACGTCATAACAGTGGAATTGAAGAAGCTAACCATATCATTGACATCAGAAGAGTTGAAGACCAGCGACCAGTCAGCAGAAGCCGCATCAATCTGTAGTGCCTCCAAATCCATACCCCTGAAATTGCGAAGAAAGCAGATTTGTGGCTTACGTTTGGGGGGACGAACGTGTAAAGAAACGTAAAGTAAGTCGTGACAGGAGAAAGGAGCGGTCAACTGACCATGAGTGCACACATCATTAGGTGAAGAAACAATGACCAGGTCAAGTAATGAGGGATTGCGATTAGGCACATGGTGAGTTGAAGAGAGAGGCAGAACATGTAGGTTATAGGCTGACAACAAAGATAATAGTTTGGAAGAGCGGGAATCATTTTTTAACAAACAAGTATTGAAGTCACCCATTATGACTACGTGGTTGTACGATGGAGTGAGGTCATGTAATAGATCATCAAAAGAGCTAAAATAGTCTATCGTCAAGTCAGGGCTGTAATAAACTCCGAGTAGAAGTTTAGTATTCAGAAGACAAATTTCCAGGAAAAGATGTTCGGCAGATTCCGTGTAGGCGGAAGGAGATGCGCTGACAACCTTATGCGGGATGTCAGCACGCAGGTATATTCCTACACCGCCACAACGTATACCTGTTCTATCATTACGTATCAGTACGTAACCTGGAAGTGAGTACTGAGTTGAAGGAAGAGAAGGCTTTAAAAAGGTTTCAGAGATGAGGATAGCATCAAGAGAGGAGTTGCTAAAGGACGCCAGAAGATCGGAATAATGGCCCTTAACACTCTGTGCATTAATATGTGCTAGATTGAAATTTTTAGGATAGTTTGAAGAAAAAGAGGAGAGGTGGTTGTGCAGGGTCAGAGCAGCAGCTAGTGATGATGCGGCAGGTGATGGTGCAACTGATGATGTTACTTCATCATCATCTGCACTGTGGAAACTGTCAGAGGCAGAAGAGCATGAGAAAAAACTACTATTTAAGTCACAAAGGTCATCCGTATTTTGCATGTAGGGGAGTGAATAAATATAATTTTATAAATATAATATAAATATAACTACGTTAATATCACAAAAATTTCAAGAACAAAATGTCTTGAATTTCACCAACTCGCTGGTATAGTGGTAGAAATTTTGACAAGACATTGTCACCGAAAGAAAGGGATGAATACAAAAAAAAAAAAAAAACTATTAACAATTTTACAGAGAAATTACACAGGGACAGTGCTGAAAAAAAAAAAAAAAACTTAACGTACAATTTTTAAAACCCTCAAGTTACTAAAAGAAAAAACAAAAATTAAAAAGTTCGTGATTGCTGCTGCTGTTTCGCCCGAGCAGGTAAATATTTTAAAACAATGTTATTCAAGATGTTAAATAAATATAGGCGCTATAATGAGTATGCGAAAGTGTGAAGACGGCACTAGCTTGAAATGAAGCAAAGTGTCAATGTCATGTCAATGCCATCGACGCACGTTAATTGTCAAACTCAATTACATACTTCTAGTGTTTACATTTCATTTTGTGTGCGTGCCTTACTCATCATAACCAAGATTATATATTAATGACGTATGTACTTCCGTAAATTTAATAGTGTTAATAGTGAGTAAACAAAAGACTTAAGACCCGGATACACACTAGAGGCTTAGTAACGCAAACAATGCAGCAGCGAGGGGCTAAGCGTGACTATGCCATGAGAGCCGTGGCCGAATTTTACACTCGTCGACGACTGGACTTGCCTGCTTTCTGTATCTTCGGAGCCTCAACAGTCCTCGCAGATGCGACGGCAACCGGCAGTGGAGATTTGCCGGCCTCTATCACGGGGTTGGGATGCTGGCTAATTAAGTTGTCGAGTTCAGCCTGTGTCTCGATTTTCCGGCGGACCTTCCCTGGAGTGATGATGTTAATCCTGCCCTCAACAGACCAACAGTTCCTCACGCCAAAGTGTTGCCTCGCAGCCGCGAACACACGGTGCCGCGCTTTGGTCAAGAACTCCGACACAGTAACATGCGTACCTTTTAGTGATGCTTTACCATCCCACACAGTGTGTCGCTGCTGCACTCCGTGAAACCTCACAAGGATAGGGCGGATCTTCCCACGAGCACCACCCAGTCTGTGGCAAACATTAAGGTGTTGTGGACCCACCTCAGAGAGCTTCATATCGGCAGTTATGACATGAAGAATGACCTCATGAAGATTTGCACCAGTGCTCTCTGGGATACCATGGAACAGCAGCACTTTTCTTCTCGTCATGGTTTCGTGTCGGTCCAATCCCAAGGTGAGCAGCTCAATCTGGGACTTGAAGCTGGATAGTGTCTGCCATACAAACTGTTTAAAGTTGCTGAAATCGAGTGCCAGTTTCTCAGCATCCGGTGTTGTGGCAGCATCAGTAGATGAGACCTTCTTCAATTTCTCGTCATACTCAGCCATTTTGGACGTAAACAGTTTCTCCAACTCCTCAAGACCGTTGGCTAGTTTTAGGTCCATTCTTGTTTCGTTGTTATTGACGGCTTGGAACACTTTTTCGAATTGATTGTCACTGGACAGCAAGTATAGGTGAGTACTAAATACAATTAGCACATATGAATGCACTAAACACTATTTAATTTAATTAAAATTAATAATAATGCAAGAGCTTAAAATTTTGCGTGTTTTACTTGCGACTACCCACTTTTTTTTTTTGATAAGACTACTTTATAGATAAGATTGGTATTGACTTGAATTGTATAGAATTTTCAACTCTAATCTCTGATTAATATTACTCTTATGTTGGGTAAATGCACAATAATTCAGATCAAAGATTTTTTTGTATGTAACTGGTAAATATTAAATCATGCTTGTTTTGTGGGCAATGAACTTGCAAAAAGTGCATAAAATTCAACTTATCGACAAATTATAAGAAACATTCTAAATCAGTTTGAAAAACTATTTTGAAGATTAACTACAGTTAATGTAGGTATTCCCCTCGCATAGTTATGGTAAGTAGCGTAGAAAATTCTTAGTCTGTATCTTGAAAATATTTTCACAGAAGCCTGGTTTATATTTTTACAAAAGATTGGGATTATTTATGGCTATCCAATGAAAATAGGATATTTGTCTAGTATAACTCTATAGCAACGTTTCTTGATCACACGCGCAAATGGACGGAAATTTACTGGTGAAATCCGGTTTAAAAGAATGTTTGTCGTTTCATATTTAGCAGTTTCTAATTAGGTATGAGAGAGATGACGTTTCCCCCTTAAATTTCCGTCCACACATTCACGTCGTGTGATCTAGAATCGACGCCTAGACCTACAAAGTATTTCCATCAATGCATCTTTATGACGAGGCGACATGAAAGAATCATACTAACACACTTTTGCTATTTCTTTGATAATTGACATTTTTATTCCTTTTACGACAGTTATCCATAGGCCGACGTTGCTTGATGAAAAAACAGCCGAGGAGTCAACTTCAGGCACGGAGGCGGATGAGGAATCAGGTGCTGTTATATCCAATATTAATGACTACACTGAAATATTTCGACCAGCTAGAACATGTGAGTAGATTGCAAAACGCGGATGTTCCCAAAACCCAATAACATGTAATGTATGATATAAGATTTTTGATTTACTATTCTTTTTATTTGCTAGTGAATCGCACGCCTCCGCCCGCTGTTAGTCTTAGTTCAGACGACTATTCATTACCAGGTATTTATAACATTATTTTTCTATTGCTTCAAACATTATCTAAAAATCCAGTCATTTTGTACCACTGTCCCTAATTAGTTCAGCGCGACTGTATTTCTTTCTTCTTTCTAAACGATCGAACAGATCCGGGAACTTCATTACGGCGTAATTGTTAAGGTCAATTACTTTAAATTCAGTCATACATACAAATAATTTACATTCAGTAGAGCAGGCTAATTTCAGTGATTGTGTGGAATCAGAAAAGTGTAAATTTACGATACCCGCAATTGATTTTTGGGATCGGTTGTCAGATTTTCATAATATCTATTGTATATTTTACGATTACTCGAGAGAGAAACTACTCAAACTACATTTCTCATTTCAACCCTAATGACACTAAAGTGTCCTTCCATGTTTAGTGCAAGTGACTCCGAAAAACCTGGAAAGATCAATGGGTACTTCACTGCGAGACCTCATGCTGGAGGGAGAACCCGAATCTGCCCGAAGTTGTCCCGCCAGGCCACCTCCGCAACCTTCACCGCCGCAACGACAGAGGCCAGACAACTACTCACGCATTCCCACGTCCACTAAAGAACATTATACTGTGATAGAGAAAAGAACTGATGCATTTACTAGTGAGTATATTACTATAACAACTGCTTTAATGCTTTTAATATATCCATGAATTATTTATACATACTAATGTTATAAACAGAAAATATTTAAAATAGATAAACTATGAAATTACTAAACCGATTTTTAAAATCCTTTCGCTATTAAAACGCTAAATTAAATAGAAATAACACCATGCGCCTGCTACACAAAAAGCGGAACAATAATTATAAATATTAAAAAATTAAGTACTAATATTATAACGAAGAAAGGTTTGTTTGTTTATAATCGATAATCTCTGAAACATTTTTGACATGTTTTCGCCTATATTAAGCCAAGTTAGTCTGAATTAAGATAGACTTTTTATCATCATACTAATACCTAGGGGAGCGGAACAGCATTAATAAATGACAAAAAATTACGTCAAATCAATTACCATACTTTATTTTTAATACGGGCATGTATGGGTTACATGGGTGCTTCGGGGTAATGCCTCGAAATTGATGTCAACGGTGCGCGGGGCGACAGCGATTACGACGAGAGCGCGGCGCAAGATGAATAGGACAGCACTGCGCTCGCACACAAGCAAACAGCGCTCGGTGCGTTTGTTGGATGTTGTCTACTCTCTTGTACGGTCAGCTGCATAGAAAAGAATACAGGGCGGCCATGTAAAGATTGAAGTATCTCAGAAAACCTTTTATATATTTTATGAGCTTTTGTATGGTTACAGGATTGAGAAATTTTAATAACCGTAGCAAATTTCATAGAAGTATATCAAATATTTATCTATACTAATATTATAAGAGGAAAGATTCGTTTTTTTTGTTTTTTTTTGTTTGTTTGTTACGAAAAGGCTCCGGAACTCCTGGACCGATTTAAAAAAAATATTTCACTGTTAGAAAGCTACACTCATGGCGGTGAACATAGGCTATATTTTATTCCCGTATATTCCCACGGGAACGGGAACTACGCGGGTGAAACCGCGTGACGTCCGCTTGTTTTAAATAAATCTATGCTTACAAGGCGGCCCTGTATACTTTTCTCTGCAGCTGACTGTACATATTTTGAACCGCACTCTCGCCGCAATCACATTCGCCCCGCTCTCCGCTGACATCCAGTTTGAGGCTTTACAGACAAAGCTGTGGGTCACAGCTAGTTCATAATGAAGTAACTATATTTACTAATATGCCACTAATATACTTACATCAGGGGCTATGGACAACACAAAGGAGAATGGCACATTTACGTCAAACGCTCAAACGTTACGGGACTACACCGCCAGCCCGCTCACTGCAAATTCTCTAAATCGACATAACTCCTATAAAGAATCAAAGTGTACTTCAGATTTAAGTAAGTATTATGTATTTTTAATGTGAACTTGTTATAAGTGAAACAATGTGCTAAGATGAGCCATTGTAATGTAGTAGATTTTTTATTTCTTTTGTGTAAGAGACTTTAACGTAGAATATGCGTTAAGTACTGCCTACTCTTTGGAAGAGTCCTCCGCTTTTAATTCCATTTTCAATCCTGAGGATATCCTACCGAGGGCTTACCCAACCGAAGGCAGTAGGTAAGGAACGAAATTTTCTCCTTTATTAGGGTTCCGTACCCAAAGGGTAAAGAACGGGACCCTATTCCTGAGACTTCGCTGTCCGTCTGTCTGTCTGTCTGTCTGTCCGTCTGTCTGTCTGTCTGTCTGTCCGTCAGGAGGCTGTATCTCATAAACGGTGATAGCTAGAGAGTTGAAATTTTCACAGATTATGTGTTTTTGTTGCCGCTATAACAACAAATACTGAAAACAAAAACATAATAATATTTAAGGGGGGCTTCCATACGACAAACGTGTTTTTTAGCGATTTGGTCTTATATATTCGGTAATAAGGTATCCTTCTCAATTTAAATACGTTAGTTAATTTGAACATTTCATCAAGATCATTCATTCCCTTGAAACCATGCAAATTAAATGAATACTTTAGGAGGTATAGCACAATCAAATGTTGCTCAATGAAATTAATTTCGTGTCGCCATAATTGAAAATTATACGGGTCACATACAAACTTATTTATCGACTTTCATCGTAAATATTTTTTCTTTAAAAAGTGAATAACGCTTTCAGATTACTTTAGGTAAGTAGGTGTTATATTTCAAAGATAGCTATTCATAGGAAATAGTAAACAAATAGTCCATATTTTAGATTTTTCTCCAGTATAAACAATTTACGTACAAACACACAATTTATGTTGTAGACGTAGATATCGTGTTTATAATGTCATCATTCAAATGTCATCAACATTCTGAAAAACAATTAAACATAGAGTTCACAAACTCTTTTCGACATATATGCTGTAACTACCGTAGAGGATCTATACAAGGATAGTTAACACTATAGAGCAACGCGAACTGTCTAAAGACGCGCGTTGTATAACACTATAGAGCAACACGAACTGTCTAAAGACACGCGTTGTATAACACTATAGAGCAACGCGAACGACGAAGCACGTCTAAGGCGCGCGTTGCTCTGTGTTAATAGGTAACGAGGGCAACCAGAAGACGCTTGAAATACTCACAGAATATCGAGCAGTGTATTTTCATAAAAAATAATAATTAAAACAAAATGGACGTCGAAAGCAAGGCCGCAGTGGTGGCCGTAGGTCTGTTGAGAGTCCTGGGACATCCTTCCGAGGGCTTACCCGGGGCTCCGAACCGTAGGCTCTTGGCCGTTACGTGGGGTTTTTTAGTCGATAGGAGTCCGGCATATCATCCATTAAAGATTTTCCATCTCGTTAAATAAAAAGAAAAAAGGGAGGCTCCCATGCAACAATTAGGTACGACTTTTTGTTGTTTTTTGGTACGGAACCCTCCGTGCGGGAGTCCAACTCGCACTTGGCCGGTTATTTGTAAGTCAATGTTTATTATTCTTACGGAGACCCGTTAACTGATATAATTAAAAAAAATTCTTAATTCACTAGCAATTAAAATAATACATTTTTTCTCTCGCTCTGGAGTGCTATAATGAAGTACTTTTGAAACAAAAATTGTGAAAATAATATTATGATTTTAGCAGCGAGTAACCTGCGGCAAAGTAACAGTGAAATATCACTAGGACCTCCGGCTTTGGGACCAAGATCTATGTCTTTTACCAGAGCTGCTACAGCAGAGAGCACAAGGTTCGTATTGGAATTGTAATTTTATTTTGATAAAAAGTTCTTTGTGTAATTTTATACTGGTAGAACAAAACAAGTGTGAGATCCGGGTCGATCAAGGCAGTTCGTAGTAACCAGTTAATATTTGAAATACTAATGTTTCCTACTTATGTCACAAAGTTAATATCTTTTTAAAAAGAGAAAAAGCAGATTTTTTTTTTGTATTCAAGTGTTTTGAATTTTGTAAGTGAGGTTTCGTACTATGTGGCGCCGTAGAGGGCCCTGAAGAGAATAGTTCTACTAAAGAGGTAATCCTCGAGACCCTTGCAACACTTGTAACTTAATAGCGGCTACGCCTAGTCTACTCGCATCTGTGTCACGTTTTTGTCTCACCGTGGAATTTAAGAAGCTATTTTGAAAAGGAACCGTGATTCTTATCATGAAAGGGGTTGATTACCACATTACAGAAATAATTTAAAAGATATTACTCTTTATTTACAGGAGAACTTTATTGTTAAAAATTACAGTAAAACAATTATTACATATATATTTACATTGTTACTATCTAAACTAAACCTAAATAAGGCCCCCGTGGCATTGTGCCCAAAAGACTAGCAGCTTTCCCCCTTTGAATAGCAATACCTATTCTCTGAGCGAGAAAACTTCCAGCCCTTGGGTCACCAGTCGACTCTACAAGACGCTTTTTCAAATGTTTAAAAAAAATGTATTTATATGTTTTAGATCGTTATTTTTCAGTGCTGGGGTTTTGTTTTTGACTCGAAACATATTTTTCTTGTTATTTCAGACGAAGAGTAGAAACTGCGAGAGAAAACATCACAGTTGCCTGCAGTGTTGAAGCACCTGAAGCCGAGCCGGAGACGGAATTCGTCCCATACACTACCGACAGACCAGTCGGCCTAGATCTCGACGAATTCCTGCCCGTGAGTGACACAGATTGCTATTCTGTCATACATACTAGGGAATATATGAAAATCTGTAACGCTACGTCCTAGGTAGGCGGTTTGAAGCGAACGCGATTCTGAAGCGGTGACACGCGAATTCAACGCGACGCGGTGCGACGCGGCGGCTATGTCCTACGTGCACGCGAATCGAAGGCGACGCTGCCGTTCAGTTGGCACTTTGCCTCAGCCTAATGCAACTGACATAGATCAAAAAAATGTATGGAGTTCTAGGTTCTAGATTTTCTGAGGCTGGTTTCCGCAAATCAACGTCATTTCTGCGCCTATTTTGCGTGGGGGTTTTGGTATGGCTATTGCCATCCCAGTTCCTCCAGTAAGTCTAGCAGACTCTACACGTTGCCGGAGACTTCCTGGAGCGACCTTGGTGTACCGATGTGTCTAGCCCTGTATCCTTACCAGTTCCGGACATTCCATAAGAATGTGACTGGCAGTTCGTCAGTCTGCAAAGGGGACTGTCTGTGACACCTAAATTAAAGACATGTTTGTTAAGTAGACTGTGACCGTAGCTTTGTTAATGTTGTTTTAGAGATGATTACTCCAGTTCAATTTGCTGTCAAGAAGTATCCCAAGATACTTGAACTCTTTGGAGAATTATAATTCGGTGCCATAGAGACGTGGCAGTTTGGATCTTGGATGGATGGATGATTTGTCATGGACGGATGGAAACAAATATTATTGGAAAATTCATTTCTTAAATCTTACTTCTTACTTCTTACTAATATTATAAATGCGAATGTTTGTGAGTGTGGATGTTTGTTACTCTTTCACGCTCAAACGGCTGAACGGATCTGGCTGAAATTTGGATCAGGGATACATTTTAGTCTGGAATAACACATAGGCTACTTTTTATCCCGGGAATAAGTTCCCACGGGAAGTGAAAATTTACGCGGGCGAAGCTGCGGGCATCAGCTAGTATCAAATACTCAAGAAGTATGCACGGCAAAGAAGTGGGACTAATATTTTGTATACTTAGAAAGGCATAATCGACGATAATAAATTTACTTCTTTTATCCCATAATATAGGACGTTCTTGGATTGCATTGATTAAAATTTCTATTTCCAACATTATAAAAAACACGGCGGCACCGCATCCAGTTCGCGCGCAAATATCAAACCAACTGATCGCGTTCGCTTCATTTCGCGCCGCCCCGCACCGCATCGCACTTGCGTTTGGTCACGTAGGACACTTCAATAGGTTTCAACTGTTTGTTGGTATCGCGCCGCGCCGCGCCGCTTCTCGTTCGCTTAGGCGACGTCCTACGTGTGGACTTTTGGACTTTTGGACTTTTGGGACTTTTGAGACTTTTGGGACCTCCGGGACTTTTGGGACTTTTGAGACTTTTGAGACCTCCGGGACCTTTAGGACTTTTGGGACTTTGGACTTTTGGACTTTTGGACTTTTGGACTTTTGGACTTTTGGACTTTTGGACTTTTGGACTTTTGGACTTTTGGACTTTTGGACTTTTGGACTTTTGGACTTTTGGACTTTTGGACTTTTGGACTTTTGGGACTTTTGAGACTTTTGGGACCTCCGGGACTTTTGGGACTTTTGGACTTGCCAACAAAAAGCAGGATCAAAAGTCCAAAAGTCACAAGTCCAAAGTCCAAAGTCCAAAGTCCAAAGTAAAAAGTCCAAAGTCCAAAAAAACCAATGTCCAAAAGTCCAATAAACTCCAAAAGCCCAAAAGGCCAAAAGTCCAAAAGTCCAAAAGTCCTAAAGTCCAAAAGGCCAAAAGTCCAAAAGTCCCAAAGGCCAAAGTCCAAAAGGCCAAAATTCCACTCCACCTAACCTCACCCCACCCCACCTCACCACACCCCACTTCACTTCACCCCAAAAAAACCTAAAATCTAGAACTCCATACATTTTTTTGATCTATAGCAGTTGCATTAGGCTGATGCAAAGTGCCAACTGAACGGCAGCGTCGCCGGTCGGTGGCGGCTGTGCGAGACGATTCGCGTGCACGTAGGACATAGCCGCCGCGTCGCGTTGAATTCGCGTGTCACCGCTTCAGAATCGCGTTCGCTTCGAACCGCCTACCTAGGACGTAGCGTTACGTAGGACGTCGCCTTAGATAGTTCATCGATAGCATTATATACAGGTAGATTTTTTAAATTTTGAGTTTGTTCTATTTTCGGATGAGAAGCTAATTTCAGAAAATCTTTAAGTATTTTTTTTCGAAATTAACGGAATGTTTCCTTTCACTTAAATTAGCTAACTACCTTTAGTTAAGCGAATCCTTATTTCAGTAGTAGATTGGATGGTAGGTAGTTCGATGCTATATCAGGATATCACGTTAAATTATCCGACGGTAAATCCACTTAAAACATTCATAGAAATTGAATGCAAATCGTCGTATGAATTACTGGTTGTACATGTTAGCTGCACAGCGCGGTGACCTGTTCTTACAAAAAAAAAACTAGAGCCCGATTTATTTCTCTGCTCTTGTAATCAGTATACTTATTTTATTATATTCTGCAAATATAATGAGTTCTACGTCGAATCATGGAAGTGACAATGCATTAACTCCTGAATCGATAACTGTTAGAAGCTAACTACGTCGTGCAAAACTTATTTTTTCTCATAGAAAGGGGATGAAAAGTAGAGTATTTTACTCGAGAGCAAATTATTTTTCCCTCGGGCGGTGTACTTTGAATCCCTCACTGCGCTCAGGATTCTACGTTAGAATCCTTCGTTTCGCTCGTGATTCAAAGTAGCGCCCTCGCCGTCTAAATACTATTTTGCTACAAAATAACTAACTTGATGATCACTACATCATGCAAATACATCCAAACTAAACAAACTAAACAATTTTTACTGTAGGTACTCAAATATTTTAAAGTTTACCAGCTTATTAATTTTCCCCAAAAAGTAGGGAAAATTAATTTCTCGGATTGTTGAAAACATTAAAAACTACAAGTGTAATCTTAAAAAATAACAAATGTCAAAATTTATAAGCTGGTAAACTTTAAAATATTTGAGTAGGTACCTACAGTAAAAATTGTTTAGTTTGTTTAGTTTGGATGTATTTGCATGATGTAGTGGTCATCAAGTTAGTTATTTTGTACCTTTGAGAATGCCGAAAGGCGAAACCGGTCAGGTGTAACGTAAATAAATGTTGTGTAACAGTACAAGTGGTGTTATTCAATATGTGCAGCAAGTTCCATCAAGTGCCATCAACCAGCAGTATAAATAATCTGATAGAGCAAACCTTTTCCAGCGCACAATGACAGCCGGCGGAGTGCGTAGAGGGGCGCGCGGCGGCGTGGCCGAGCCCAGCGAGCAGGAGGTGCTGGGCGTCATGATGCGCGGACACGACTCCATGATGGCCGTGCTCACCGCCCGCCAGCGCGCGCTACAGGCATGTATACTCCAATCCTGCCCGATCTGCCAATTATGTAAACATGTCATGTTTTGACTTAGACCATATATCACGGGACTAGCCTTTGCGAACCACCGCATACAAAAATATTCTGCTAGTTTTCATAGCGGGTGGAGGGGGAAACACAAAGACATGTAAAATTTCATTATATTTAAAAATGTATTAATCGACAAACGCGTAATGGCTGTTGTGTGTTAATTATTATTGTACAGTCAACTACAATGAAATGTACTAGTTTAATCATATAAAATGATTTACTGATGTACAGTGCTTTTTATAAAGCCAAAAGACCAAATGGTCTTGTGGCTTGGCAGAAAACAATGCTTAAGTAAGGCGCATCCTGTGGTTAGATGATCTAAGTGTTTTGACAATCGTTATCTCTGACAGATGAGTAGAAAAATATAGTATGACAAATCATTAAATTTTTACTATCCTGAGTAGGTAACTATCATAAAGAAGTTATTTGGTGTCGAAATGATTGTAAGAACACTATGACTCCTGGATACTGGAATATAATCAGGGTGAATACTCAATTGCAAGTAACTATAGATATATAGGATCGAATGTGTTTGTTTACCCGTGCTTTGGAAGGCACGTTAAGCCGTTGGTCCCGGTTGCCAGTAAAATGGCAGTCGTTAAGCTAAGTTGAAGGCTTTATTTCAACAGCAGGCAGTCACAACCTGCGCCTGTCCATTTAAACACGGCAATACGGCTCACCACCTATTACGTGGGACAAATTATACAAAGGTGAAATGTGGGCATATTATATGCCTCTGCCTACCCCTTCGGGGATAAAGGCGTGACCATATGTATGTATGTGTTTGTTTACATTTTTGCGCAAAGCTATTGAAATACAGTATACACATTTATATTTTGACTGCCCTGTTGCCCTAAAGGTCGTATTATGCGACTGCGGATCTTAAAGTCGTAGATTCGATTTCCACCAGAGACAAAAATTTGTGTGATCCACAAATGTTTGCCTCGAGAGTCTGAGTGTATCTATGTAAAATAAGAATGTATTTTAAGCATATAATAAGCATTAATATCCGTGGTCTGATACCCATAACACAGCAGATATAAAGTTGTACTCTGGGATCAGATAGCGTTGTGTGAATAAGCAGAATTCCAACCACGTCTTCTAGCTAATCGAGCCAGACGCTCTAAACACTGGACCACCAAGACACTATTCTCTCTCAACCGACTTAAGGATGACTCACGCTACACAGTGCCGTGTCCGAGCCGAGTGTCCGCCGTAGCACGGTCAACTAATTATTACATACATTTTGTATGAACACACACAATACCGAGCGGCAACCGAGTGACGGCCGAGCAACGGACAATGTCAACGCTCGGAAATAACTCGGTCCCGCCTCGGCTTGGACCCGGCGCGGTCTAGCGTGCGTCGTCCTCACTGATCTGTATTATTACCACTCCTTAATTCTGTCTCCTACTACTAAGTCCTGCTTGAGACCGATCATTTTTTTTACATTAAATTTGTGGTTTAAAATACCTACTTATTGCTTTTTAAATTTATCTTTATAGACGAGGATAATTATTGTTCTCGTTCGCACTACCCATGGGAACTTATTTTCGGGATAAAATAGCCTATGTTTTATTCCAGACTATAATATATCCCTAGTTTCTAGACTTTCTTTCCAAGCTATAAATTTTATTAAAATGTAAATTACGTTAATAGATTTGTTATGGTAAGCACACTTATTTATTATTATTTATATATTTGCAGATATTTCATTCCGTCCGTGTCAATAAAAGTCTGAAAGCTGCGCTGGAGTCAGTCATCGCGTTAGAAGATACGTCGGTTATTTTAGATATTCTCAATGTCATGGCACATAAACCGTAAGTATAATATACTGTATTATAGGTAGTCACATTATAGCATTTATAATTATTATTTAATAGATTCTATTGGCGTGTGAACTGCGTTAAAAGCACGAAAGAAGCATGACTGAACTTATATTATACCTACCTGTTATACACACAATTAGTATATTGTGGGTAGTAAGTAAATTCATAAAATAGTCAAACACCCCCATATTAGCCAGTTGTGATTACAAGTATTAATAATTAACAGTATTCTGATCGTAAATAATTGTTTCAATGGAAATATAAAGTTAGAACATAATTAATGCAGTGGAAATGAGAAGTCTGCGAAGTATAACTGGAGTGACTTTAATGGACAAAAAAAGAAATAGCGTGATAAGGGAAAAATGTGGTATAACAGAAGATGTAGTGACTAAGATCGAAAAAGGGATGCTTAGATGGTTTGGACACGTGGAAAGAATGGATGAGAATAGACTGACAAAGCAGATTTATGAGGTGAGAATGAATGGGCAAACTGGTAGGGGTCGACCTCGGCGTACGCATGCCGATCAAATCAGAGACCTTCTGGAAAAAGGCAAGGTCAAGAGTACCCTTAACCGGCGAGCGTGTATGAAAACAGTTATGAAAGTAGAAGAAGCGAAAGTTGTATGTCAGGATCGTAGCAAGTGGAAAGCCATAGTCTCTGCTTACTCCGATGGGAGACAAGCGTGATTATATGTATGTATGTATGTACCTGTTACACACACAATTAGTATATCGTGGGTAGTAAGTAAATTCATAAAATAGTCAAACACTTCATATTAGCCAGTTGTGATTACAAGTATGACTAATAAACAGTATTCTGATCGTAAATGATTGTTTCAATGGAAATATAAAGTTAGAACATAATACTACCTACATTGAGAGCCTAAGTTCTTGTAAAATATGAATGTTATTTGTTTCAGATCGTTATGGAACTTGGACATCTGCCTACTAATGTTGCCGAAAATATATGAACTGTTACAGAGCAAATATGAGTCGTAAGTATAGTTATAATATGAACTACTTAATACGCAGGCATAGGCGGTTGTGTAACCGACGTCCGCGCTGAGGTCCTGGGTTCGATTCCCGGGTCGGACCAAGTATGAACCACAAATGTTTGTTTCGGAGTTTGGGTGTTTCTATGAATAATGTAAATATATTTAGAAATATATAAGCATGTTCATCAGTTGTTTAGATCCCATAGAACCCATAGAATCAGCTTAGTTTAGGCTAAAAACGTCCCACAATATTTATTAAATGCTATCTTTCAAATTATCACAAGCATTTTTATTATCTCGATAGTCTGCCTGGGTGTTTCTATGTATTATAAGTATATGCATTTACAAAAAATTGTAGGTAAATATATAAGTATAAAACCTTGGTTCAAAACCCATAGCACAAGCAGGTTATTCCCAGCTTACTTTGGAATCAGATAGCGTTGTGTGAAAATGTCCGTGAATATTTATTTATTTTCTTTCCATCAGGTACATGCAATGCGGCTGTAACGCCTTACGGCTAATAGTACGCAACTTTTCGTCCGTCGTGAGAGCTAACGTTAGTGCGCCGGTTCGCACACTGGGCGTAGACATTCCTCGCGAAGAACGCTACGCTAAATGTATGCAGATACATAGGTTACTTCTCGACGTACGGGCATTTCTACTTAAACGACAAACGCTACAGGGACGACTCGGTGCAGCTTTCAGAGACCTACACAATCTCATGCAACAAGGACTCGACTGATATGGTTTTATAAATAGATCTATCGACACTTCTACGTATATTGTCGTAAATGCATTTTAGGAACTTTACAGTACGGTCAGATCAAGATTGCCGAAGACAAGATGAATGTTTATTATTGTTTGTTTTGTTTGAAAATGTTTATTACGTGGCCCCCATTTTGTGCCTTCTTCAATTCCATGCGTTGTGCCTTTTTTCTACACGCGTAGCTCACAAAGAAACGAATTGATATGGATAAGCTATACCAGATCAGAGAGAGGCTATATGAGGTCAATTATGAAAGGTGCAACTGCACTTCTGTGACTTCTGGTTGACCGATGGCCAACTGAAAGCCAGAGGAGGGCATTCACATGATATTGTGTTTACAAAGAGTCTCATATAGATTTCTAAATAGTTTATTCATCTTCGAAATCTTTATCTGACCGTACTTCTGACAGTAATGCAGTTACGATAATATGCGTGGGAGGTGTCGCTACATGCGTATCTAAGTGTGGTTTAAAGATATGTTTCACTAACTACATAAACTGACAAAAATAACATCTCATCTATAAGTATTAATGTTTTATAAATTTAATTTACATTATATTTGTTTCGTAAATGTTGACACAAATTGATAAACAATTTACAGTTTGAAGTTCGTACATAATTATATCATATTTATTAACAATAAAAAGTATTACAAAGTTCTGTATTTTAATGAAAATCTATATCCTGCTAAAAAAACACTACGGGTTTGACGCATTCCGTCCCATTCGCATTTCGTCACGAATTCAAAATTGGTCCCATTCGCATTCGGTCCCATTCGCATTCAGTCCCATTCGCATTCGGTCCCATTCGCATTCGGTCCCATTCGCATTCGGTCCCATTCGCAAATTGGTCACACTCAGATAAAAGTTTCATTTATCTGATTATTGTCTCAACTGGTAGGCTTGAAAATAAAAGGTTATAATTATATTAAAATATTAGAAATCAGAATGCCTTTAATTAAGGTGAAGTGGGACTCAAAATACATATTTTGACATATTTCGAACCAATTTTGCAATGGTGTTACCAAGGATTTCACAATTTTTTAAATGGATAATTATTCTTAAGTATATTGACTAGGGTTGTCAGCTCTCCAAAACACGATTGAGTAAATTCGGCTCGATAGAAATTTATCCCAAAGTTGCCTCGAATCTGTAAATTTACCTGTGACCGCCTTGACTATAATCATTTTTATTCAGTAGTTATATAATGTACCACGCTATTTTTTTATTTCCATGTCCCTAATAAGTTACCTCGAGGCCCTATGCTGTTATTTATTTATTAAAATCATATTGTTTGAATATAAAAAACGTTTTGTTGAGCGGGAGTGCATTTTGCCGCTATGCCACCTCACAGCGCCCGCTCCGCTCAGTCAGCCGACAGTCGACAGGCTTCGTTGAGGACACCCGTATACAACTTTGTCGCGCCCGCTGACGTAATTCGCTGCCGTAGTAACGAAACTCCATACTAATATTATAAAGCTGAAGAGTTTGTTTGTTTGTTTGTTTGTTTGTTTGAACGCTAGGATCTCGGGAACTACTGGTTGGATTTCGAAAATTCTTTTACAGTTATATAGTCCATTTATCGAGGATGGCTATAGGCTATATAACATCACGCTAAGACGAGTAGGAGCGGATCAGCAATGAATAATGTTTTGAAAACGGGGAATATTTTTTACCGTCTGAGAGCTTCCGAGGCGTACGCTGCGTAAATGGTTAAAGTTACGTAAAAATTGCGTATTACTAATTTGTTCCTTTTAATAAGTTCTAAAAAAAAGTCCCCGACAGCATATGTCTATCTTTTAGGGTTCGCTCACAATAACCTAATTTGTCTATCTCTTAAGGTTCGCTCACGATATTATTAAGCTGAAGAGTTTGTTTGTGCTAGGATCTCAGAAACTACTGGTTGCATTTCAAAAATTGTTATACAGATTAATAGTCCATTTATTGAGGATGGCCAATGGCGATTTAACATCACGCTAAGACGAATAGGAGCGGAGCAGCCATGAGTAATGTTTCGAGAACGGGGAAAATTTCTTTCTTTTGAGAGTTTCCATTGCGTACGCTGCATAAATGGTTAAAGTTACGTAAAAATAGTGTATTACAATTTAAAAAAAAAAGTCCTCAACAGCAAATGCCTATCTTTTAAGGTTCACTTACAATAACCGTCTTTAAAGTATGAGCGACGCGACGGTAGTAAACGTGGTCTGCAGTGGTAGCCAGTCAACTAAACGATAAGAACCGGCCAAGTGCGAGTCCAACTCGCACACGATGAGTACCATACCAAAAAACAGATGGGCGGAAGTAAAAGCGACAGGAAACATTACATCACTTTAACACCTCTCTCCTTCTCACTCTCATGTGACGCAAACGAAGTTATGCGGGTCAGCTCTAATGAATATAGGTAAGCTACGCGACAAGAATAAATGCAACGGGAAATATTAATACCATACCTCTCTCTTTCTCACTCTCATGTAACGCAAACGAAGTTGCGCGGGTCAGCTAGTGGGTAATAAAAAAAAACAAAAAAGGAAGTATTCAAGGCTTAAGCTCAAGAGCGTAAAAATATCGCATCTTTTTGGGTAAATTTCTTTGGTGTATTATATAAGTTATAGTAACGTTTTCATACTTTCCAATACAAAGTCCGCCTGATGCCACATAATAGATAAGTCCAGAAGATTCACCTATAAATGCGCTCATGTATGTGACGCCCTGACCGAGCTTATAACATGTACATTATTTATATTAATATTTAAGTAAAATCAATGTTATTACGAGTATAATACTAATGACTGATGAATCAGTGGGCCAATTCTCCTAAATTATTAAATATAACAGTAGGTATAAACCTTAATTGAGTCTATAATAAATTAAAACTCAAAAAATTGGTATTCTCCTATCCAAAATTACAGTTTTCAATGCACGTATTGCGTATTGTTGATATTCTGGTAGTCTTACTTTACTACTAGTACGTCGTAGTTGATGTAGATAGGTATTGAATTTGAAAGTTGTAAGTATGAGTTTGAATTTTAACCAACAGTGAACTGAAAATAAACAGCTTATAACCCGATACAGTCAATACAACCCTAACTTTGTTTTTAAGCTATAATGTAAAACAGTAATACAACAATGTTCAATGGATGTTATGAATGTCCTATATGTTAAGCGCTAGAAGATGATTTTGTGAATATATGTTTCTGAAAACCGGGACCAACGGCTCAGAAGCACGGAAAAGCAAAATATTCAGAAGTGTCTGATGATTTAATATAATTAACGAATTATTTAATATATATATTTAAGATATAATTGAAGTCTGTGAAGATGTTTGCGACAAAATCACGTTCCAACGGTTGAGCAGATCTGGCTGTAATTGGTGGCCTATTATAATTATTTTATGCTTTTCCAGACTGCAATATATTCCTGGATATATTATATATAATTTAAATAATAGCATAAAGGCAATTTTATCCCTGGATATGATCCAATGGTAGGTGGGAACGTGAACAGAATTCTACACAGCTGAAGCTGCGGGCAAGAGCTATGCGAAATGAAACGTAGAATGTTTAATTTGGGTAATGGTAATAGTTTGGACAGGACTAAAGCCTTGTCTAGTCTAAATAATATATTATATATAATTTAAATAATAGCATAAAGGCTAATTTATCCCTGAATATGATCCAATGGTAGGTGGGAACGTGAACAGAATTCTACACAGCTGAAGCTGCGGGCAAGAGCTATGCGAAATGAAACGTAGAATGTTTAATTTGGGTAATGGTAATAGGTAATAGGTAACTCCAAAATTCCAAAACTCCAAAAGTATAAAAGTTCTGAAGTCCAAAGTACAAATGTTCAAAATTCCAAAGTCCAAAGTCTAAAACTCCAAAACTCCAAAACTCCAAAGCTCCAAAGCTCCAAAACTCCAAAACTCTAAAACTCCAAAACTCCAAAACTCCAAAACTCCAAAACTACAAGACTCCAAAACTCCAAAACTCCAAAACTCCAAAACTACAAAACTCCAAAACTCCAAAACTCTAAAACTACAAGACTCCAAAACTCCAAAACTCCAAAACTCCAAAACTTCAAAACTACAAGACTCCAAAACTCCAAAACTCCAAAACTCCAAAACTCCAAAACTACAAAACTCCAAAACTCCAAAACTCCAAAACTTCAAAACTCCAAAACTCCAAAACTACAAAACTCCAAAACTCCAAAACTCCAAAACTCTAAAACTACAAGACTCCAAAACTCCAAAACTCCAAAACTCCAAAACTCCAAAACTTCAAAACTACAAGACTCCAAAACTCCAAAACTCCAAAACTCCAAAACTCCAAAACTCCAAAACTTCAAAACTCCAAAACTCCAAAACTCCAAAACTACAAAACTCCAAAACTCCAAAACTCTAAAACTACAAGACTCCAAAACTCCAAAACTCCAAAACTCCAAAACTCCAAAACTCTAAAACTCTAAAAATCTAAAACTCTAAATGTCTAAAACTCTAAATGTCTAAAACTCTAAAACTCCAAAACTCCAAAACTCCAAAACTCCAAAACTTCAAAACTCCAAAACTCCAAAACTCCAAAACTCGAAAAGTCCAAAAGTACAAAAGTACAAAAGTCCAAAAGTCCAAAAGTTCAATAGTCCAAAAGTCCAAAGTCCAAAAGGCCAGAACTCCAAAGTCTAAAAGTCTAAAATTCTAAAAGTCCAAAACTCCAAATTCTAAAAGTCCAAAACTCCATAACTCCAACACTCCAATACTCCAAAACTCCAAAATTCCGAATGTCCAAAACGTTCAAAAATAACATGCAAAACATATCTGACCTCTTTATTAGGTGCATACTCTCTTTTATTATTCTGAATGCAAGGAGGCCGCAATTAAACTTCTCTTAAAAAACATCAATCTGGTAGGTACCTTCTAAATAGGTTGTTTAGAATAATTTTGTTCTGAAGCTGGCAGAATATAATATAAAAAAACAACGACCAACGCCATCTATTGGTAATATCACTTTTTAAAGCTATTTTATTGTTATTGCTGTTATGATAAAAGTGTATAAAGTAGCCTAAAACCATTTCTGAATCATATTGTATATCGTGTCCAATTTTGAGCTCAATCGATTCAGTAAATTTTGAGTTTTTAATAGATACACAAACGCACACAACATTTTTATATATATAGAAGAGAGAGCCAATGAAGATGATAATAAAACAGCTGTATAAATTTAAATTGTTATATTCATAGTAGATAAGTGATAAAGGTTACAGCTATACATAAGGTTTAAGTCTAATATCAAGTTGTTGAGGCTTAACAAAATTATTGTCATGAAAGTTTAGTTTAATGACTGTTGAATTGAGCAAAAACATGTAGGTTATCTTGATTCATACCATTTTGCAAATGATCAATTCATCAGCATGCTGTCGAGTTGCATATCATTTAGAAGTCAATTTTCAATTTTTTTTGTGTCATAATATATTTTTAAATGGTCACATTTTGGGGTTTTCTTCATCACAAGAACTAAGTGATGTTACATGTTGCTTCTTTAAAATATCTAGCTATTTCATGAAAAGATTTATTAAATAAAAGAAGTTACTGATTACAGTATACAAGATTGGCTGAAGGTAATGTGATTACCATGACATGGGAGCCTATGGCCTATATTCATCATTTGTTCTACAAGCAACAAAGGGCTGCATTTAGTTTATTAAAATAGCATCTGCTGTTTAAAAATCTTAGTGTTTTAGGGTTCTATATGCACAGGATAAAAATGGGACCCTATTAATGAGACTCCACTGACATAACTAAAGAGTTAAAATGATCACAATGATGTAATTCTGTTAGCGCTATAAAAAAATAAATAATAAAAACAGAAAACTTACTAAGGGGGCTTTTACAGGACAAGCATGATATTTACACAGATTTTTTTGTATATATTTCCCTTCAAAATCATCAATTAATTAGTTTCTAAACTTTCTAACAATACAAAACATAGGTACTGTTACTACCTAATGACTATAATTTGCCCATTTAGTAAGTTGCCAACTATAGCTTGATGACATAACTTAGTCCTCGGTCAAAGTCATTATAATCATTATGTTGTGTGAGACATAGTAGGTACTAAGTAGTGAATTTAATGTCTTTGGGTGAGGGCTGAGTTATGTGGTCTAGCTACATACAAAACATAGGTACTGTTACTACCTAATGACTATAATTTGCCCATTTAGTAAGTTGCCAACTATAGCTTGATGACATAACTTAGTCCTCGGTCAAAGTCATTATAATCATTATGTTGTGTGAGACATAGTAGGTACTAAGTAGTGAATTTAATGTCTTTGGGTGAGGGCTAAGTTATGTGCCCTAGCTATAAACTAGGTATTTCATTAAAAGTTATGTTTAAAATTTACTTCTTTCTCTTACTACTTATAGCAACAGATTTTGGACTATCTAATGGCCTTTTTCTCTTTTTAAATGCATCCATTTTCTTCACTAATATTTCATCACTGACATCTTTAACCATTTCACTGCTGGGTGGGTTCTCATTTTTAGCATTTTCTAACTCCATTAGTCTTTCTATCTCTGGATTCATTCCTTTGAATGATAGCCTTCCTTCAATCATATTTTCACAAAATATGAAGCTTGACTCTGATATATAGTTCCCAGAAGCGCTACGCATTTCATTAGTTATGATATTGGCGTATAAACTATCATGATCATGTGTATTTTCTATTTCCTTCTCTATTCTTTCTTTTGTCTTCTTCATAAATTTCATGTCCAATACCGATTTCGGTAATTGCACTTTCTTGGTTACTCCAGCCATGATGTCTCTAGATTCTATTAATTTGTTTTATGTTCAATTATTCTATACTTAAAAGTATGATATTAAAATCAAGCATTCAGTGACTTCTGCGCTTCATATCCCCGAAATTAATATATTTGGTTATGAAAGATGAAATAATTAGAAAAATAACAAACAAATTCACGTGTTGCGACCAGTTGCGACAAAAACAAAACACACTGACAAATCTGACTGACACTGACAACTTTTTTTTTTTTTTTTTTTTTTTTTTTTTTTTTTTTTTTTTTTTTTTTTCAATTTATACTGGCTTTGGTTACTTAGACCATATGCCAAATCTAGATTCCTTATAATATCTTATCAACAGCCGTGATCAACGGCGGCGTATTCATGTCCAAGGTTGGACCAAGGAACTTAAGTTCCTTGGGTTGGACTAAGTTCTACTCTAGTAAAGCGGTGGTACTTTGCTAAAGCTTGCTGAGGAACTTGTCGATAAACCTAAAAAGTAGCCTATCACTGAGTTATATCACTTTCCAACACTTGTGCACATTGTCGAACCTATATGTTTAATAATCCACCATAAATTACACATATACACTCAAAATTACACTAGTTTTGAAAATTTATAAAACTTAGCAAAACAGCTTGTTAGGAATGGCGGCAAAGTCCAAACCTGGCAAGTAGTCTTATGATAGCGATGGGCGGGTCGGGCTAAAAAACTTGAGTTACCCGGGCTCAGCTTCCAACCCGTCGACTCGGGTTCATTTTTGCTTGATTCGGGCTGACTCGGTTGACCACTAGCTACACTCGGCACGCTCGCCACCCGCCACGCTGTTCAACTCGCTTTGTCTCGCTCGTTCACGGTCATCGGGTCATCTCGCTGAGCCCTTCTCGTTGACTCGGCTTGTTTCGGTTTGGGTCGGGCTCGCTCGCTAACTAAGCATGCGCAGGCCTCGCACACATTCACACAACACGCAGCATTAAGGAATATCAAACTAATATGCTCCCGAGACGATCATGCCTTGCAATTGTCAATCACGTAAAATATGAATGGAAGTTGCTTCAGTGTGCGTGATTGCTTTGCATGGGTGTGTGCATCGACGTATACGTGCACATGAAATTCTACGTTATTGACAATTGCCAATTGATCATGTCGGGACCCCTTAAGATTGAAGTAATAAAAGCTATTCTACGTTCGATGAATAGAAAACTGGTCAGGTCGTTATGGAACTGGGCTGTTTTTAAAATTTATTTTGTTACTTATAGGTAACTAGGTACTTATAGGTAATACAATATACCTAACTAATCATCAGGGCCTGATTTACCCATAAGCTAACTAAGCTGAAGCTTAGGGCGCCAGGATCAAGGGGGCGCCTGGCGTTGGGCTCGGCGCAGGGCTGTGACTTACGGTGCTCCTAAAAAGGAGCACACAAAACATCTAGCAATTTTTAACAGATTGTAACAACACCTAACAACATGTTTAAAATTGTTAGTTAACATTTTGTTACACCAAAGTACCTACATAATAATATTTGGTAATTTTGTGAAAATACAAATACGTGCGTTAAAATTAAATTCCTGCGCCCATCTCCCTGGCAGCGTGGTAGTAAATACGACAGCTCCACCCGTGTCGCGTTCAAGGCACCCAGGACCAAAGTGAATGGGTGTCCAGCTTTTTGGCCGGTAGAAGCATCAGGGCCGTCGTTGACGGCAGCTGTTCTGACTGCATGGCCATAAAGGCTCAGTGTTGTTCCCCACTCTGTTTCGGCTGCATGTCAATGAGATGTTGTCTATTGACGGCATTCATTGTAATGTTGACGACAGTACGGGCGACACTTGTTACACGGGCCACACCGGTATCTCTCGGGCTGCAGTGGAAGAAAGCTGTGAACAACTTTTGTTTGAAATCGAGACAACTCGCAATAGTGTCCGATTGGGTAAAACAAAATTTTGATCAATTCAACCCTACTAAGACACAAGTTCGTGTATTCACCGCAAAGAAAACCCAATACTGTAGCACCACAATTTCAGGGCACAACTCTCTCCATCTCTGACAGTATAGGTATCCTTGGTGTTGACATCTCCAGTGACGTTCAGTTCCGAAGTGATTTGGAGAATAAGGCCAAGCTGGAGTCCAAGCCGCTCGGTGTGCTCAACAGGGCGAGGCGGTACTTACTGCGGCGCAAACACTGCTTCTGTTTAAGTCGCAAGTGCGGCCGCACATAGAGTACAGCTGCCACTGCTGAGGCACCAAAATATCGGAATGAATTGACTTATCTTTCGTTGAGGCGAGCCATGAAGTGGTCAACGATCCCATCCTTGCAGGTAGTGTGGAACCTCTTCGCAACTGGAGAGACTTTGCCTCCTTGTGCGTGACCACCGGTACATCTGGTGGGCCGTACCTATGCTTGTCTGCCACTTTGGTGGTATAAAAAAAAGTGTGAGACGGTACTGTTGAGTTCTTAGCTATAAATTTTGCATTCATCAGCTCACTTCCTGAGTTATGAAGGGATTTCACTAAGATTCACTGGTTCGATTCATCGGAAACTGGATGTACCGAGGTACTGTTAGGTACTTTGATGGTATTTTTATCTCGCTTTTACTGGCTGATGCATCAAGTCATAACTTCATAAGAAGTCTCTGGATATCGGGTTTTATTTTATTTTCAAATAAACGAAGAATAACGAGTAGGAACTTAGGATCAGCTTACGTAGTCTCTTTTGTCGGTAGGACTTGAATTAGTTGCAGCTGGGGGCGCATATTCATAGCTAGCCTAGGGCGCGCGGAACCCTAAATCAGGCCCTGCTAATCATATATTTTTGCAAAGAAAATTATTAATACGTTGGAAATTGTAATCGTAGTTAGGGCGACACAGTGCTTGTGCACAGTGTTGTGACTTCGCCCTGTCATTTGTGATAGTTAGAAGTTTCTGATTTCCATTTTGTTGATTTTGTTGAAATATAATAATGTAAACGCAATAAACAGTTGATTGGACCTAAATATATTGTATTCGGATTTTATCATTCCAAATTTATAATAACGACTATTATTACGACTACACATCCAAACTCGCCCGTTGCTTGCACAAGTTACTTATTAAGTACATGAAATTATGCAAAATAATATTAATTTAATTACTAGACAGTTATTATACGATGATACGATGGGCGGGTCGGGTTAAAAACGTGGAGTTACTCGACACACTGCGGTGCGGCGGCGAGGTGGCCGGCCAGACTCAACCCGGGTTAACCCGAGTTACAGCCCGGGTTCCGTAATATATCAATTCGAGTTGCCCGAGTTGAAAAATCTGTGACCCGTCCCAGTGGCAAGTGGCGCATAGGCAATTCTGACATTTGACAAACACATGACTTTCACTTATTTTTTTATTTTAATTTCGGTCATGTCACGGCATTCAGACTGCTAGAAATAAAGTCTCTCTTTGCACCGGGCCCCCGGCAAAGCAGAATTTAATACTTTACGACAACTTACGAGCATAAAAACTTCTTTCAGTTTCTGCATCTAACTTGCTGACCCGCGCAACTTCTTTGCGCCACATAAGAGAGAGTATTACCCGTTCCCATCGCATTTACTCCCGTCCCGTTGCGTTTACTCCCGTAGCGTCTCGTCGTTACTCGTTAATATTCAATACGTGAGAGATAGAGAGAGAGAGAAAGGTTTCTCGTCGAGTGTAGGTATTCCCGTCGCATTATATTTTATGAAAGAGAACAATTTTATGAAAGAGGTATCCCGTGGCATTATTGTAGACAAAAATGGATGCTATCGCGCAATTTTTTTAGAACTTTTTTAAGAGATACAATTTTGTAGTACATATTTTTAACATAACTATAAATATTTACGCAGCACACGCAACAAAGCTCTCAAAAGGAATAACTTTTCCCCCGTTTTTAAAACATTTACTATTACTGCTCCGCTCTTATTCGTTGTACTTAGATCATCTAACCACAGGATGCGCCTCACTTAAGCATTGTTTTCTGCCAAGCCACATGACCATTTGGTCTTTTGGCTTTATAAAAAGCACTGTACATCAGTAGCAGTACATCATTTTATATGATTAAACTAGTACATTTCATTGTAGTTGACTGTACAATAAAAATTAACACACAACAGCCATTACGCGTTTGTCGATAAATACATTTTTAAATGTAATGAAATTTTATATGTCTTTGTGTTTCCCCCTTCACCCGCTATGAAAACTAGCAGAATATTTTTGTATGCGGTGGTTCGCAAAGGCTAGTCCCGCGATATATGGTCTAAGTTGTAGCGTGATGCTAGATACCCTATGACACTCCACAATAACGTAGCTTTCTATTGGTGAAAGAATTTTTAAAATCGGTTCAGTAGATCCCGAGATTACCCCTTACAATTTAAAAAACACACAAACGTTACTTCTTTATAATATTAGTATAGATATAGATGAAATAAAACGCTAATAAAATTTAACTAACTATATTTTGAAGCGCTCGTGGCCCCACGAATTTTTAATTAAGTTATTTATATTTTATGAGAGATTTCTTACCATTTTATTTTTTATTTTAATAACGGCAACCATGTCTTGTTCTAAGGCAGCCCGCCTTAAAATTATTAACATAACATAACTTAACATAAAAACCCTTTATTGTACACCAGGAAATACATTTGAATCACAGAACACTTTTATCCTACGATTTGAATTGACTTAACATTGTACTATTTATTATTATTTTTCTATTTTTAGTATTTGCTGCTATAGCGGCAACAGAAACACATAATCTGTGAAAATTTGAGCTCTCTAGCAATCACCGTTCGCCAGATACAGCCTCGTGACGGACCATTTGAGTACGGAACCCTAAAAATTAAACGGCACAATAATAATAGCTGCAAAATAACTATTTTAAAAAAATTGTTGTAAACCATAATGGCTGTCTGAGGTCTGTCACTTTTTGATACGTCAGTCGTCAAAAAAAAATGACACTGACAGCTGTTGTCTTGTCTTGTCGTATGTCGGTGTCGGACTGTGTGTGTGTGTTTTGTTTTGTTTACAGTCCTCGTGCATGAACTCGTGGTGTTGATTATTTATCAAGAAGTGTATAACTTTAATAATTTATTAGATACATACGAAACAAAATTGTGGTTTCAAATCGAATTGGACCTTATTTGGGAAGTTATATAGTTTTGATCAGTGTTATGAAATTAGGCTTTCAATCATGCAGGTTTCAGAAATAGACAACGTTAAAATCTACAACCTAAGTGTGGGAAAATCTTTGCCAGATGTAAGTATTGTGTTGTCTTCCGTAATGAAAGGGGGAAAAACCGTGTTTTTATACCAGAATTGAATACTTACACTGCTAACCTATAATGCTTTGACTGCTCTTCATATTTTCATCTTCATCTTTAATTGTTAGTAAACAGCAATACACGTGGTTTTAATAGCCTATTATATCGTGTGCCCCTCCTCATCTAATCCTCCCAGTTGGCCATATAGCCACCCACGAAAGAATGTAGAGCTTCCCTTGTTGAGGGCCACACAGCTCACGAGCATCCAGTATTGCCCGCCGTTTTTTCGCTCTAGTTAAAGTTTTTTTTATTAAATATTTTTTTAAGTATTAGCATTTCATTTTTATATAAATAAATAAATAAATATTCACGGACCTTTTCACACAACGCTATCTGATCCCAAAGTAAGCTAGGAATAACCTGCTTGTGTTATGGGTATCAGACCACGGATATTAATACTTATATACTTTTAAATACATACATTTTATACATAGAAACACCCAGACTCTTGAGACAAATATTTATGGGTCACACAAATATTTGTCTCCGGTGGGAATCGAACCCACAACCTCCCGCACCGCAGGCGGTATCACTACCGACCACGCCACAGAGGCAGTCTGAATATGACTACCATTTCCGACAGGCTAGGCACTAGAACATGCTGGAGGCAAATTCCTCCTGTTGCAAAGGTGCTGGACTGTTGATGATTAAGTACCAAACAAATTGGGTTAAGCTAGTATTCAAAAACTCTTGCTAGAGAAACCTCGATTTCAGACACAAGTTGTGAGAATCCCTCACAACTTGTGTCTGGCATGTATGGATGATGTTGGCATTTTTGATGAAAAAATCATGATTAAATAATTATAATCTAATTCTGAGGCTACAAGGAATATCACATTTAACAGTTACTCCTCAGGTTTACTTATTTTGTAATTTAGAACAAAGGTTAACAAACCAAGAATACAATACTTTGAATTAAATTACCCTTAAATAAAAAAATAAAATTCTATTGTTCATTTCAGTGGCTGGCAGAGAAAAAAAAACGAACTCTTTTGAAAAAAAATGTTGACCTGCGAAGAAGAGTTGAATTAATTCAAGAGTTTGATATGCCTGATGTTAGTACTAGCCTTAAAGTTTCCAAAGATGGGCAGTACATTTTGGCAACTGGCACATACAAACCTCGGGTCAAGTGCTATGATGTAAATAATTTATCTCTAAAATTTGAGCGCTGTTTAGACTCTGAAGTAGTTACATTTGAAGTTTTAACTGAAGATTATTCAAAGGTAAGAATTGTTGTTGATCATATGCTATATCTATCGCAATTATAAAGTCCTTATGTATTGCTTATTACACACCAAGACAACATTTTTTTAAATAATTTTTGTGGCAACTGAATAGAAAACTAATTCACAGCCTGCTTGCCTTCTGCAAATAATACAATACTGAATGGTAGGAATACTGAATCAATCTGATAGATACATGGCACAATCTGAGCTTATGATCCGAGGATGGTTTTAGGATAGGTACTTTTTATTTATTTTGATCCCTTTCATACTCTTATGTGACGTAAATGAAGTTGCGAGAGTCAGCTAGTTTAAAATAAATACGACTTTTAAACTAGTAGTATATTTCTGTTCTAGATGGTGTTTCTACAGTGTGATCGGTATTTGGAATTTCATGTTCGTCACGGTCGCCACTACCGTCTAAGAGTACCTCGCTATGGAAGAGATATTTCCTACCACAAACCTTCTTGTAACCTGTTTGTGGTTGGTTCTTCATCGGTAAGTTTGTTTTGAACAGCTCTATCACCTCCAAGTCCAACTGTACTGTTTTGTTTTATCTTTTTGTTATCCAGTGTGGATTTCCTTGAGATCATTATTCTATTGGTCGTGCTAATCAACATCCACGCGGGCGGTGCCGCAGGCACCGGCTAGTTAGCACACAATATTACGTAGTACTATTAGTTACTAGCTGATGCCCGCAGCTTCGCCCGCGAAAAATTTGTTCCCGTTTTGACTTCCCGTGGGAACTTATTTTCCGGAATAATAAGTAGCCTATGTGTTATTCCAGACTATTATTTATCACTGTGCCAAATTTCAGAAAGATCCGTTCAGCCGTTAGAGTGTGAAACAGTTAACAACTAATATTATAAATGTGAAAGTTTGTGAGTGTGGATGTGTTCTGTGATAATATTTACAGGTTCACAATCCAAATCTCACAGTGCAAATTGCTCATATCCAGACCTGTGTGAACTTGGCACCCTACTTGCAAAAATGGAATTCTTTTTTGCGTGTTCTTGAAAAGCTTGGTTTGTAGTTGATTGTAGTAAAAAAAATTTTGTTTGTAGTTGAATCGAAATTTTTTTATGGATCAACCAAAAATAGCCAGCACCCGGATTTATAAAAATTCAATTCTAACGGTTGATTTGTATGAAGAATCGTTAGTAGTTGTTTGTAGTGAACGAATTTTCGTTTGTAGTTGAACCGAATTTTTTTGGATCAACCAAAAATAGCCAGCCCCCGGATTTATAAAAATTCAATTCTAACGGTTGATTTGTATGAAGAATCATTAGTAGTTGTTTGTAGTGAACGAATTTTCGTTTGTAGTTGAACCGAAAAAATGTTATGGATCAACCAAAAATAGCCAACCCCAGATTTATAAAAAATCATTTCTAACGGTTGATTTGTATGAAGAATCGTTAGTAGTTGTTTGTAGTGAACGAATTTTCGTTTGTAGTTGAACCGAAAAAATGTTATGGATCAACCAAAAATAGCCAACCCCAGATTTATAAAAAATCATTTCTAACGGTTGATTTGTATGAAGAATCGTTAGTAGTTGTTTGTAGTGAACGAATTTTCGTTTGCAGTTGAACCGAAAAAAATTTATGGATCAACCAAAAATAGCCGGCCCCAGATTTATAAAAAATCATTTCTAACGGTTGATTTGTATGAAGAATCGTTAGTAGTTGTTTGTAGTGAACGAATTTTCGTTTGCAGTTGAACCGAAAAAATGTTATGGATCAACCAAAAATAGCCAACCCCAGATTTTAAAAAAATCAATTCCAACGGTTGATTTGTATAAAGAATCGTTAGTAGTTGTTTGTAGTGAACGAATTTTCGTTTGTAGTTGAACCGAAAAAATGTTATGGATCAACCAAAAATAGCCAATCCCAGATTTATAAAAAATCATTTCTAACGGTTGATTTGTATGAAGAATCGTTAGTAGTTGTTTGTAGTGAACAAATTTTCGTTTGTAGTTGAACCGAAAAAATGTTATGGATCAACTAAAAATAGCCAACCCCAGATTTATAAAAAATCATTTCTAACGGTTGATTTGTATGAAGAATCGTTAGTAGTTGTTTGTAGTGAACGAATTTTCGTTTGTAGTTGAACCGAAAAAATGTTATGGATCGACCAAAAATGGCCTACCCCAGATTTTAAAAAAATCAATTCCAACGGTTGATTTGTATAAAGAATCGTTAGTAGTTGTTTGTAGTGAACGAATTTTCGTTTGTAGTTGAACCGAAAAAATGTTGTGGATCAACCAAAAATAGCCAACCCCAGATTTATAAAAAATCATTTCTAACGGTTGATTTGTATGAAGAATCGTTAGTAGTTGTTTGTAGTGAACGAATTTTCGTTTGTAGTTGAACCGAAAAATGTTATGGATCAACCAAAAATAGCCAACCCCAGATTTATAAAAAATCATTTCTAACGGTTGATTTGTATGAAGAATCGTTAGTAGTTGTTTGTAGTGAACGAATTTTCGTTTGCAGTTGAATCGAAAAAATGTTATGGATCAACCAAAAATAGCCAGCACCCGGATTTATAAAAATTCAATTCTAACGGTTGATTTGTATGAAGAATCGTTAGTAGTTGTTTGTAGTGAACGAATTTTCGTTTGTAGTTGAACCGAATTTTTTTGGATCAACCAAAAATAGCCAGCCCCCGGATTTATAAAAATTCAATTCTAACGGTTGATTTGTATGAAGAATCATTAGTAGTTGTTTGTAGTGAACGAATTTTCGTTTGTAGTTGAACCGAAAAAATGTTATGGATCAACCAAAAATAGCCAACCCCAGATTTATAAAAAATCATTTCTAACGGTTGATTTGTATGAAGAATCGTTAGTAGTTGTTTGTAGTGAACGAATTTTCGTTTGTAGTTGAACCGAAAAAATGTTATGGATCAACCAAAAATAGCCAACCCCAGATTTATAAAAAATCATTTCTAACGGTTGATTTGTATGAAGAATCGTTAGTAGTTGTTTGTAGTGAACGAATTTTCGTTTGCAGTTGAACCGAAAAAAATTTATGGATCAACCAAAAATAGCCGGCCCCAGATTTATAAAAAATCATTTCTAACGGTTGATTTGTATGAAGAATCGTTAGTAGTTGTTTGTAGTGAACGAATTTTCGTTTGCAGTTGAACCGAAAAAATGTTATGGATCAACCAAAAATAGCCAACCCCAGATTTTAAAAAAATCAATTCCAACGGTTGATTTGTATAAAGAATCGTTAGTAGTTGTTTGTAGTGAACGAATTTTCGTTTGTAGTTGAACCGAAAAAATGTTATGGATCAACCAAAAATAGCCAATCCCAGATTTATAAAAAATCATTTCTAACGGTTGATTTGTATGAAGAATCGTTAGTAGTTGTTTGTAGTGAACAAATTTTCGTTTGTAGTTGAACCGAAAAAATGTTATGGATCAACTAAAAATAGCCAACCCCAGATTTATAAAAAATCATTTCTAACGGTTGATTTGTATGAAGAATCGTTAGTAGTTGTTTGTAGTGAACGAATTTTCGTTTGTAGTTGAACCGAAAAAATGTTATGGATCGACCAAAAATGGCCTACCCCAGATTTTAAAAAAATCAATTCCAACGGTTGATTTGTATAAAGAATCGTTAGTAGTTGTTTGTAGTGAACGAATTTTCGTTTGTAGTTGAACCGAAAAAATGTTGTGGATCAACCAAAAATAGCCAACCCCAGATTTATAAAAAATCATTTCTAACGGTTGATTTGTATGAAGAATCGTTAGTAGTTGTTTGTAGTGAACGAATTTTCGTTTGTAGTTGAACCGAAAAATGTTATGGATCAACCAAAAATAGCCAACCCCAGATTTATAAAAAATCATTTCTAACGGTTGATTTGTATGAAGAATCGTTAGTAGTTGTTTGTAGTGAACGAATTTTCGTTTGCAGTTGAATCGAAAAAATGTTATGGATCAACCAAAAATAGCCCACCCCAGATTTATAAAAAATAATTTCTAACGGTTGATTTGTATAAAGAATCGTTAGTTGTTGTTTGTAGTGAACGAATTTTCGTTTGTAGTTGAACCGAAAAAAATTTATGGATCAACCAAAAATAGCCAACCCCAGATTTATAAAAGACTAGCTGTTGCCCGCGACTTCGTACGCGTGAAAATTATTTTATAATACCAATTTGTTTGCTCTCTGCTTAGCCCCTAGGATATGTAGCGTGATAATATATAGCCTATTTTAAGACCCTACCCCTAGCTAATATTTGTTCAGAATTTGAACCAAATCCATTCAGTTCTTTTCGAGATCCTTCCAGACAAAACAGACAAACAGACAAACCGACAAACAGACAAAACAAATTCTAACTATATTATCGGCTTCGGTATCTTATGTTGAACACCCAGCGAGAATTTGTTTTTTTAATATTTCCAATGTACAGTTTTGACTTTTCTATCATTTTATTATATGTATAGATCATTTCTAACGGTTGATTTGTATAAAGAATCGTTAGTAGTTGTTTGTAGTGAACGAATTTTCGTTTGTAGTTGAACCGAATTTTTTTTATGGATCAACCAAAAATAGCCAGCCTCCGGATTTATAAAAATTCAATTCTAACGGTTGATTTGTATGAAGAATCGTTAGTAGTTGTTTGTAGTGAACGAATTTTCGTTTGTAGTTGAACCGAAAAAATGTTATGGTTCAACCAAAAATAGCCAACCCCAGATTTATAAAAAATCATTTCTAACGGTTGATTTGTATGAAGAATCGTTAGTAGTTGTTTGTAGTGAACGAATTTTCGTTTGTAGTTGAACCGAAAAAATGTTATGGATCAACCAAAAATAGCCAACCCCAGATGTTAATGATGCACTCATTATTTGTTATTATTTTTATTAGATCCTGTGTTCCTTTGTTGTTTTAATAAACGCAGGACGACGCGCGAAAGTGATGTGAGGGGGTGCGAGGGACGCGGGGGTTGCGGAACCGTGCGCACGCCCCGGACGCAGGGGCACCTTCCGGGCGACGCTAACATTTGCAGTGGCTTTCGGGCAGCGCTAAGGGAATAACCTGCGCACGGGCGCGGAACGAACTGACTCGCACGCCGCCGCCTCGCTTTCGCATGTTCACACGCTGCACGTACTGGCTTTCAGTGTTTCACTTAAAGACCCACAGCTTACATTCGTGGTCCTTCAGCCGAATCTGAAAACTAGCTCGCATTTGGTCTTTAGGTACAATTGTATTTGTTCGAGAACGCACGTTAGACGCCGCGTCGCCGCGCACTGTAAACAAAATGGTGGACACGCGTAACACGACTCGACACGAAACTGAAAAGAAAAAGGAAGTCACTCAACCAGAGCCTTCTCCAGCTGGCTCCCGCTGCATGACAAAAGTGTCAAAGAGTTCTATTCAGCGGGCCAAGTTGCTTTTAGAAGCCGCCGAAGAGAAGAAACGTATTGAAAAGAAGCTTGCTGCGGACCTAGCAGATCTAGAAAGTTCAAAATCTGGACGGGAACCCAGTGAGTTTAGCCGCTGTAATGTAGAAGAATGGTTAGACAGAAGTCAACAGGAACTAATGAACCCCGCCGGCGTCTCCGGCGCTCCTGTCGGCCTCCGGTCAGAGCGCATGCGCGCCGCGACTGTACGCGGCACTGATGACGACATCATGCACATGCTGGCCAGCGCATTGAATAATCTAGCCTCTAATGCAGCCGTAAATAACGGCAACAACAAAATGATTAACAGATTATGTATGCCTAAAGAGTTGCCATCGTTCAGTGGTGATCCGATGGAGTGGTTACACTACAAACAGGCATACGAAGACTCGACCGCTGTTTGTAACTTCAGCGACCGCGAGAATTTGTGGCGCATAAGAAAAAGTCTTCATGGACGCGCCAAAGAGGCCGTCACGGCACTGCTGATTGGTGCTACGTCACCCGAAGTCGTGATGTCCACGCTTGAACTTCAATTTGGAAATCCCGATCTTATTATAGCACGGATACTGCAGGATGTGAATAGACTGCGACCAATGTGTCAAGAATATCAAAAAGAAATAATTCCGTTTGCTATTAAAGTTAAGAATTTTGTAGCAGCTGTTTCTGCGATCGGCTGTGAAGAATACCTACAGGGCATTGCTCTCATGTCGACCGTTCTGTCGAAATTACCTGTAGTGTTGATCTCAAAGTGGACAGACTATAGCTATCCGCTTCTGCAAAATAAATCCAAGCCAAAACTTACCGTATTGTCTGAGTTTTTGGACCTGGAAGCCAAGAAAGTCACACAGTGTAGTGTAAATATACCTAACATTCAACAGTACAATCATAGTCACTACAAACCTAAAGTTCAAACTCTACTTGTGAACAATAACAGTGAGTTAAGTGATAACAAGTGCGGGTTCTGTCGTGTAACAAAACATGAACTAAGTGAGTGTAATAAGTTTAAAAAAGCTTTACGTAAAGACCGGTGGACCTATGTGAAACGTCGCAACCTTTGTTTTCAGTGCTTAGCCGCACGACACAGGGACTCTGCCTGTACCGCGACCGTTTGTGACTCTTGTGGTCGAAACCACCATAAACTATTACATTACGACTTACCAAATAAACCCGAACCGGAAACTGTTCAAAGTGACACTGCTGTGGAGACTCTTACCCATATAAATCTGGAAAGTAAAGTTATGTTAAAAACTGTGCCTATCATAGTACACGGACCCAGTGGTACGTCGCGTAGCGTTGCCCTGTTGGATGATGGCTCGACTGTGACCCTAGTCAGCGAGTCACTGGCAGCACGTGTGGGCTTGCGTGGTCGCAAGCAAACTATGCGAGTAAGTGGTGCCTGGGACACTAATGACCTAATCTGTGATAGTGAATTAATAGACTTCAAGTTAACTAACAGTGACGGAAAAGACTTTTCAATAAAAGCGCGTAGTGTAAAAAATATGAGTTTACCGATACAATCTAAATCAACCGTTGATCTTAGTGCTTACGAACTGGACCCTAAAATAAAAAGTGCTATTAGTCACGGACAGTGTAAACCAGAACTATTGATAGGTCAAGATAATTACCACTTGATCTTACCACTGGAAATAATAAAAAGTGAACCAAACCAACCATACCTGACCCGTACACCGCTGGGGTGGTGTGTTCACGGCTGTGTGCGCTCGCCGCCGCAGTCCGCCGGCGCTTCGTCGACTCTGCACCTGCAAACTGCACTCTTTGTTAGTCACACGAACCTGGAAGCGACACGTATTCTGAGAGATATGCATGAGGAAATACGTAAGTCTTACACACTTGACTCCGTTGGCGTATCTGTGAAACCCAGACAGAACGCAGCAGAACAACAGGCACTGCAGCACCTGGAACGCACTACCGAACTGATAGACGGCAGATGGTACGTTGGCCTACCTTGGAAAGATAACAAAAGGTCAATGCCCGACTCTTACAACAATGCCATGTCCCGACTTCGAGGGGTCGAAAAGAAAATGCATGCAAGTGAAGGTTTCTCTAATCGATATCGAGATCGAATCGATCACCTGTTAACTAACGATTATGCCTCACCGATTGAAAACATAGAGAAGTCCGGAACATCTTGGTACTTGCCGCACTTTGGGGTCGATAACCCGAATAAACAAAAATTGAGGTTGGTCTTTGACGCCGCCGCTAAATCCAATGGTGTGTGTCTAAATGACTACTTATTGAAAGGACCCGACCTACTTATATCCCTGTACGGTACCATGTTGAGATTTCGAGAAAATAGAATTGGTATTACGGGCGATATCCGAGACATGTTCCTTAGAATAAAAATTATAAAAGAAGACAGAGGTGCTCTGCGTTTCCTCTGGCGTGAGTCGCCGAACCAACCTGTTAAAACATATGCTATGAGCTCATTAATCTTCGGTGCGAACTGCTCTCCGTTTATCGCACAATTCGTAAAAAACAAAAACGCTGAACGTTACGAATCCTCCATGCCGGCCGCTGTACAAGCGATACACAAACAGCACTACATGGATGATTATATTGACAGTTTCGAAGATGAACAATCAGCAACTGAATGTGTCACCCAGATAGACTATATTCATAACCAGGGAGGCTTCAAAATGGGAAGCTGGACTAGTAATAGTGAGACCGTATTGAGTGCACTACCTAAAGATAACCTACGGTCGACCGCCGTGAAGTTCGCTGCCGAACGTAATAATGAAGGCGAACGTACACTCGGCCTTATCTGGAACCCGACGGACGATACGTTAGGATTTGACGTCTCGTTCAAAAGAATACCTAATGATATTCTCACCGGTCAAAAGAAACCTACAAAACGAGAAATGTTACGTGTTATTATGTCCATATTTGATGTATTCGGATTCTTATCGCCGTTTACAATCAAAGGAAAAATTATGTTACAAGACGCTTGGCGATCTGAAATCAGCTGGGACGACGAGATACCTAGCGATGTGTATACCAAGTGGACGATGTGGCTCAACGACCTCAATAGAATAAGCCGCATACGATTACCTAGACACTATCTAGCGGCTACGAAATCGGCCGCTACGAGAGCTACGCGAGCTGCTACCGCTACAACTGCTGTTACCAAGAGCGATGACCTCGCGCAGCAAGCTACGAGTGGACGCTATAATAACCTACAGCTGCATGTATTCTGCGACTCGTCTACTAAAGCTATGTGCGCTGTAGCGTATTGGCGCTGGATTGATAATGACGAACTAATACGTGTGGCGTTTGTCTCAAGTAAATGCCGAGTAACGCCTGTGAAATATGTATCTATGCCACGACTTGAGCTTCAAGCTGCATTATTGGGTGCACGATTAGCGGACACCATTAAGAATGAACACAAAATGAGTATTATACAGAAGTTCATGTGGTCCGACTCCGCCACAGTGCTACATTGGATACGCAATGATAAGCGTACCTACAAAGCTTACGTAGCGCATAGACTCGGCGAGATTGACGAATACACGTCAATAAAAGAATGGAGATATATACCTACAAAGATAAATATTGCCGACGCCGCAACCCGCGAATGCTGTGAATTAGAAATTCTAGAGAATGAGTGGTTGTACGGCCCAGCATTTTTGTATGAAGATGAAAGTTTATGGCCGCACCAGTCTGATGTACAGTTGGAAGTTAACGATGTGGACCTTGAATGTGTAAATACTCTCCACATTGTACCTGTGTGTTTACCCGCTGTACCTGAACCTGAAAGGTTTGCTAGTTGGAATAGACTACTGCGAGCCACCTGTGTTGTTCTGAGCTTCATAGAAAAATGTAAGAAACTTACCGGCACTGTCGACGGCGCGATGATGGAGCGAGCAGAGAAACTTTTGATAAAATATTCTCAGATGCAATCCTTTGCCGAAGACCTGGAAAACCTGAAACAGACTAAAGCAGTAGCACGAAAGAGTAAATTGCTTACCTTATCACCAATTATTGATGCTGACGGTGTTCTTCGTGTGGGTGGCCGCATTGGTTCTGCAGCTGACATAACACTAGATGTGAAACAACCCGTTATACTTGATGGCCGCAATTATGTCACTCACCTGATTGTCCGACACTATCATGAGAAAGCATACCATGGAAACCAAGAATTGGTGGTGAACGAACTGAAACAGAAATACTGGATTATTAGAATTAGACCTACAGTTAAACATATTTCTTCTAAATGTATGATTTGCAGGATAAGGCGAGCACAACCGCACCCTCCTAGAATGGGTGACTTACCTGAAGCGCGACTAGCACATCACCAACGTCCGTTCACATTCACCGGCGTTGACCTGTTCGGCCCCATGGAAATATCCGTAGGAAGACGACGAGAGAAAAGGTATGGCATTTTATTTACCTGTCTGACAATAAGGGCTATACATATTGAGTTGGTTGGAAGTCTAACCGCTGATGACGTCATCATGGCCCTGCGAAGGATGGCAGCCAGGCGCGGTTGGCCTAGATACCTTTATTCTGATAACGGAACGAACTTGAGAGGGGCTGATACCGAACTGAAGAGATGTGTCGCTGAAATAAATCAGGAACAGCTGGCTCGTGACACTCTTACCTACAGCATGCTGACGACGTGGACGTTTTCGCCACCGGCGTCTCCACACTGGGGTGGGACCTGGGAACGTCTCATACGCTGTGTTAAGACAGCTTTGAAAACCGTACTGAAGGAACGGGCACCACGTGAAGTAGTCCTGAGTACATTATTGGCTGAAGTAGAACTCATGGTGAACAGCCGGCCTTTGGCACACGTGAGTGTTGAACCCCACAGTGAGGAGTCCCTTACTCCGAATCACTTTCTGCTGGGCTCCTCTTCTAACTTGCCTGCTATGGGCACCTATGACGCTTCTGACCTGTACCTACGCAAACAATGGCGTATCTCACAGCAGCTGGCCGACCTATTTTGGAAAAGATGGGTCAGAGAGGTACTGCCGGAAATGAGACCTCGTAAGAAATGGCAGCAGGAGCAAAGACCCATACAAGTGGGAGATCTTGTACTGATTGTTGACCCGGCGTCACCACGCAATGTTTGGCCACGTGGAAGAGTGGAGACGGTGATGCCAGGAAAAGATGGTCGTATCAGAGTAGTAGACGTGAAGACGAGTTCCGGTCTGCTACGACGGTCTGTGGCGCGAATTGCACAGATCCCTATTGATTGAGTGCTGACGCACTGGGGTGGGGGATGTTAATGATGCACTCATTATTTGTTATTATTTTTATTAGATCCTGTGTTCCTTTGTTGTTTTAATAAACGCAGGACGACGCGCGAAAGTGATGTGAGGGGGTGCGAGGGACGCGGGGGTTGCGGAACCGTGCGCACGCCCCGGACGCAGGGGCACCTTCCGGGCGACGCTAACATTTGCAGTGGCTTTCGGGCAGCGCTAAGGGAATAACCTGCGCACGGGCGCGGAACGAACTGACTCGCACGCCGCCGCCTCGCTTTCGCATGTTCACACGCTGCACGTACTGGCTTTCAGTGTTTCACTTAAAGACCCACAGCTTACACCAGATTTAAAAAAAATCAATTCCAACGGTTGATTTGTATAAAGAATCGTTAGTAGTTGTTTGTAGTGAACGAATTTTCGTTTGTAGTTGAACCGAAAAAATGTTATGGATCAACCAAAAAATAGCCGGCCCCAGATTTATAAAAAATCATTTCTAACGGTTGATTTGTATGAAGAATCGTTAGTAGTTGTTTGTAGTGAACGAATTTTCGTTTGCAGTTGAACCGAAAAAATGTTATGGATCAACCAAAAATAGCCAACCCCAGATTTTAAAAAAATCAATTCCAACGGTTGATTTGTATAAAGAATCGTTAGTAGTTGTTTGTAGTGAACGAATTTTCGTTTGTAGTTGAACCGAAAAAATGTTATGGATCAACCAAAAATAGCCAATCCCAGATTTATAAAAAATCATTTCTAACGGTTGATTTGTATGAAGAATCGTTAGTAGTTGTTTGTAGTGAACAAATTTTCGTTTGTAGTAACCGAAAAAATGTTATGGATCAACGAAAAATAGCCAACCCCAGATTTATAAAAAATCATTTCTAACGGTTGATTTGTATGAAAAATCGTTAGTAGTTGTTTGTAGTGAACGAATTTTCGTTTGTAGTTGAACCGAAAAAATGTTATGGATCGACCAAAAATAGCCTACCCCAGATTTTAAAAAAATCAATTCCAACGGTTGATTTGTATAAAGAATCGTTAGTAGTTGTTTGTAGTGAACGAATTTTCGTTTGTAGTTGAACCGAAGAAATGTTATGGATCAACCAAAAATAGCCAACCCCAGATTTATAAAAATTCATTTCTAACGGTTGATTTGTATGAAGAATCGTTAGTAGTTGTTTTTAGTGAACGAATTTTCAATTGTAGTTGAACCGAAAATTCGTTTATACTTATTTATTTATAAAAATATTTATAATTTTGGTTTTTTTTTACTATAGTTACTAGTTATTAAACCTTTTGCCTTATTTGAGGTTTGTAGTGGCAGAACTTTTGAGTCTGTTAGAAGAGAAATTCATTAGAATTGATGAAGTTGAATAAAACTCGTTTTACAAGGATCTCGACTGAACAACTTCGGTTGAGTAAATGAAATGGAAATGGAAAAAGTTGAGTAAAACTCGTTTTCGAGCGATCTCGACTGAGTTACTCCAAATGCACGTGAGTGTGTGTGGGAGAAGGGGGATGGATGTGTGTGTGTGGGCACAGATTACTAAATAGTTACTACGTAACAGATACATCACTCCCATACAAAAGCGACAATACCTACGCTATATTAGCCTACAAAATTGTAATAATAATACCTGCTGCTCAGAACGAGAAGAATTGTACCTTAGTCTAGCGTCGAGACTGTGTTGCCCGCTGTGCGAGTGACGTCATCGTAAGAATGCGCTAGGGTTGAACCTATAATGATTGTTGTAATAAAACAAATGTTACGAATCAACCATGTTTTAATACGCTTTTAGTAGGTCGACGTGTATGTAACTAACAATGTAATGGAATGTAAGGAAAAAAAATATGAATGGTTTAAAAAAACCCTAGAAAAACACGCTTTTATAAATGCACGTAAAAACCAAAAATAAATTATGAATCACAGTAGGTAGGTATATCTATATGTTTATATTGTTTATCTTATGCCTACCCATAACTAAAATATCAAAGAAATCTAAATTTAACTAACATTACCTTTAGCGTAAGTACCGGCTATTCGTCTATCTCACCCGGCAATCCCACCTTACTATGTTACACACACATACATATGGTCACCTATATATTGGCAGCGCGATTGTGGCGCCTCTGGTGTTGCAAACGTCCATAGGCTGCGGTGACCACCGGTACATCTGGTGGGGCCGTATGCTTGTCTGCCACTCGAGTGGTATAAAAAAAAAAAAAAACGGTCACGCGTAGATCTCCGAAGGGGAAGGCAGAGGCATATTAGATGCCCACATTTCATTTTTTTATAATTTGTATCAAGTACAGGTTGTGACCCTCTGCTGTTTAAATTTTTCTGACTGCTATTTTATTGGCAACCGGGACCAACGGCCTAACGTGCCTTCCGAAGCACGGAAACGCTCAAATAAAGGTAACAAAGTGGTCACATGAATGGTCACCCATCCAAGAACTGGCCATAGTGAAAGTTGCTTACTACAGTGATTGACTACAGAACAAATATATATATAATAAAAATAAAACATTGAATTGCCTATAAAAAACAACAATTTTATAATACCTAACTCAAATAACTCCTTAATTTAAGATTTACATACTTATCACCTACCTACTTATGTTCAAACAAATAAATGGTAAAAACATTCAAATTGATAAGATTTAAAATATTACTCAGCTTTCTCCGTCTCTCGGCAATTTAAAAAACGACAAATTTTCTTTTGTTTTTGTACTATTACACCCATCTACTGCACAATAATTACGTGGTTTCGGTATTTCGAAGCGTAAGCGCGGGAAACGTGCGGTGCGGTGCGGTGCGATGCGAGCGCTCAGTCGGGCGTCCGGCAGCCCTCTGCCAGTTGTATCCCCAGGGAGATGCCGAGCGGTAGGTACATAGCGCGCGATTTTGAGCGAGTGACGGAGGCCTGGTGTGGGTGGGTTTCAGATTCAGATTCAGATCCATTTATTTGTTGCTAGCGGTAAGTGCGTGCTGTGTGCGTGTACGTGTCGTTGGGTAGGTAGTCTCGTGAGTATTTGTGTGTGTTTGATTGAGTAGGTGGTTGCTTGTACGCGTGTGTGTGTGTGTGTGTGTGTGTGTGTGTGTGTGTGTGTGTGTGTGTGTGTGTGTGTGTGTGTGTGTGTGTGTGTGTGTGTGTGTGTGTGTGTGTGTGTGTGTGTGTGTGTGTGTGTGTGTGTGTGTGTGTGTGTGTGTGTGTGTGAGTGTGAGTGTGTGTGTGTGTGTGTGTGAGTGTGTGTGTGTGTGTGGGTGTGTGTGTGTGTATGGGTCGGTACGTGGTTGAGTGTGCATGTGTATGAGTAGGTAGGTGCGTGTGTGTGCAGGTGTGCATGTGTGAGTATGTACGTGGGTACATGCGTGTGTGTTTATGTAGGTGTGCGTGTGTAAGTGTGTGAGAGCGTGGGTGTGCATTTGTGTTTGTGAAAAATTACGTGAGCGCGTGCTTACGTGTGTGTGTGCGCATGTTTGGGTACTTAGTTGCCTATGAGTGTAAGTGCGTGCGTGTATGTGTACGTCGGTGCTTGAGTGAGCATGTGCGTGTGTGAGTGTGTGTAGGGGTGGGGGAATTTTGAAGGATACGCACGTGTATGTGTGTGATTAAATGGATAAAGAAATCGATAGATAGATGGAAAAAGAAAAGCGATAGCAAAGTAAAACAGTAAAGAAAAATTGACGAAAAAATTAATAAAGTAAAATGTGTTGGTCCTGTATTTCATTTAGAGTAACATCTAGCAAGATGGGTGGGATGGGTGGCCGTAGTACACAGTGGTTAGCGCTCCCGACGCTGATTCTAAGGATCGCGGGCTCAGTCCTACTTGGTTTATCTGAACTCTCCCCATGAAAAAATATGAACGAAATTCTTCTACCACTAACCTCTACAGATCTTCCTAACTCGATTCTGCCCTTAGTAGTAATCGTTTATCCTTTTGAACGAGAACGATTCATTGAACATGATGCCAAAACAAGTTCCTCTTGTTTTTACCACCTAGATTTAACTTCTTTTTAACGACCATAAAAAATTCTCCCGCTCCTATCGGAATTTTCTCAATTAATTCTACCGATATTCAAGTTGTTTTAGAACTATCGAATATTATTTCACAACATACCTCAATTAGTCGATTTTCGCGTTTTTAGTAGTCGTCAAGTAGCTACATCAGAAGTTACTCTTTCAAAATCACTCCAAAACGAGTGTTACTCTACTTAAGTATAATAAATTTAAAAAACTAGTAAAACTTAAATTGTGCCAGAAAGCTTATTATAGCATTAAAGACTTCCTAGAAGACAAGACTGCCTGGCAGTGACACGAATTGCTCCTTTCTACATTTAAAAAAAAACTGTATTAGATACTAAGATGAATAAGAGGGACCGGACTGAGTTTCTTGGGGTGTTCTTCTCAGTCTGTAGCATTTCCGAACCCCCGGTAGAGTCACAAAAATTTGACAAACCTAAATAATTTTTTAAAAATTTCAAAGGGAATAAATTTTATTTTATTTTATTTATTTTATTTTCATCGATTCCAATCAGATTTCGTTGTTCTACAATCGGAAATTCCTCCACTACAAACCTCAACGAGCATCTTTAAGCCATTTTTGACGTTTGTAGAAGCAGTCTAGTCTTTACAACCGCAGTATTTCAGTCGACATCACTCCAAAACGAGCTTTTTAAAATAAATAATTAATAAATAATAAATATTCACGGACATTTCACACAACGCTATCTGATCCCAAATTAAGCTAGGAATAACCTGCTTATGTTATGGGTATCAGACCACGGATATTAATAGTTAAATACTTTTAAATACATACATATAATACATTAAAACACCCAGACTCTTGAGACAAACATTTATGGGTCACACAAATAATTGTCTCCGGTGGGAATCGAACCCACGACCTCCAGCGCCGCAGGCGGTATCACTACCGACTGCGCAACAGAGGCAGTGGACTGGATCGATCTCAATCAATTTTCGTTCTACTACAATCGAAAATTCTTCCACTACTAACCTCTACAAGCATCTTTTAGTCATTTTTCACGTTTGTAGTGGTCGTCCAATCTTCGCAACAGGAGTAATGCAGTCTGGATCGCTAAAAAACGAGTTTTACCTTTACCCAACTTGATCGATCTCAATCAATTTTCGTTCTACAACAATCGAAAATTCTTCCACTACTAACCTCTACGAGCATCTTTCAAGTATTTATTAACGTTTGTAGTAATCGTCCAATCTTCGCAACCGGAGTAATTCAGTTCAGATTCCGAGAAAACGAGTTTTACTCACCTTTTTACATTTCATCTTCTCAACCGAAGTTGTTCAGTCGAGATCCTTCTAAAACGATTTTTACTCAACTTCATCGATTCTAATGAATTTCTCTTCCAACAGTCTCAAAAGTTCTTCCACTACAAACCTCAAATCAGGCAAAAGGTAAAAACTAGAAACTTTAGTAAAAAAAAATCGAAATTATAATTATATATATTTTTTAAATAAATAACTACAAACGAAAATTCGTTCTCTACAAACAACTACTAACGATTTTTCATACAAATCAACCGTTAGAAATTACTTTTTATAAATCTGGGGTTGGCTATTTTTGGTTGATCCATAACATTTTTTCGTTTCAAAATTCGTTCACTACAAACAACTACTAACGATTCTTCATGCAAATCAACCTTTAGAAATGAATTTTTATAAATCTGGGGTTGGCTATTTTTGGTTGATCCATAACATTTTTTCGGTTCAACTACAAACGAAAATTCGTTTACTACAAACAACTACTAACGATTCTTCATACAAATCAACCGTTAGAAATTATTTTTTATAAATCTGGGGTTGGCTATTTTTGGTTGATCCATAACATTTTTTCGGTTCAAAATTCGTTCACTACAAACAACTACTAACGATTCTTCATGCAAATCAACCTTTAGAAATGATTTTTTATAAATCTGGGGTTGGCTATTTTTGGTTGATATATAACATTTTTTGGTTCACCTACAAACGAAAATTCGTTCACTACAAACAACTACTAACGATTCTTCATACAAATCAACCGTTAGAAATTATTTTTTATAAATCTGGGGTTGGCTATTTTTGGTTGATCCATAACATTTTTTCGGTTCAACTACAAACGAAAATTCGTTCACTACAAACAACTACTAACGATTTTTCATACAAATCAACCGTTAGAAATGATTTTTTATAAATCTGGGGTGGGCTATTTTTGGTTGATCCATAACATTTTTTCGGTTCAACTACAAACGAAAATTCGTTCACTACAAACAACTACTAACGATTCTTTATACAACTCAACCGTTGGAATTGATTTTTTTTAAATCTGGGGTTGGCTATTTTTGGTTGATCCATAACATTTTTTCGGTTCAACTACAAACGAAAATTCGTTCACTACAAACAACTACTAACGATTCTTCATACAAATCAACCGTTAGAAATGATTTTTATAAATCTGGGGTTGGCTATTTTTTGTTGATCAATAACATTTTTTGGTTCAACTACAAACGAAAATTCGTTCACTACAAACAACTACTAACGATTCTTCATACAAATCAACCGTTAGAAATGATTTTTTATAAATCTGGGGTTGGCTATTTTTGGTTGATCCATAACATTTTTTCGGTTCAACTACAAACGAAAATTCGTTCACTACAAACAACTACTAACGATTCTTCATACAAATCAACCGTTAGAAATGATTTTTTATAAATCTGGGGTGGGATATTTTTGGTTGATCAATAACATTTTTTCGGTTCAACTACAAACGAAAATTCGTTCACTACAAACAACTACTAACTATTCTTTATACAACTCAACCGTTGGAATTGATTTCTTTTAAATCTGGGGTTGGCTATTTTTGGTTGATCCATAACATTTTTTCGGTTCAACTACAAACGAAAATTCGTTCACTACAAACAACTACTAACGATTCTTCATACAAATCAACCGTTAGAAATTATTTTTTATAAATCTGGGGTGGGCTATTTTTGGTTGATCCATAACATTTTTTCGGTTCAACTACAAACGAAAATTCGTTCACTACAAACAACTACTAACGATTCTTCATACAAATCAACCGTTAGAAATGATTTTTTATAAATCTGGGATTGGCTATTTTTGGTTGATCCATAACATTTTTTCGGTTCAACTACAAACGAAAATTCGTTCACTACAAACAACTACTAACGATTCTTTATACAAATCAACCGTTGGAATTGATTTTTTTTAAATCTGGGGTTGGCTATTTTTGGTTGATCCATAACATTTTTTCGGTTCAACTACAAACGAAAATTCGTTCACTACAAACAACTACTAACGATTCTTCATACAAATCAACCGTTAGAAATGATTTTTTATAAATCTGGGGTTGGCTATTTTTGGTTGATCCATAACATTTTTTCGGTTCAACTACAAACGAAAATTCGTTCACTACGAACAACTACTAACGATTCTTCATGCAAATCAACCGTTAGAAATGATTTTTTATAAATCTGGGGTGGGCTATTTTTGGTTGATCCATAACATTTTTTCGGTTCAACTACAAACGAAAATTCGTTCACTACAAACTACTAACGATTCTTTATACAACTCAACCGTTGGAATTGATTTTTTTTAAATCTGGGGTTGGCTATTTTTGGTTGATCCATAACATTTTTTCGGTTCAACTACAAACGAAAATTCGTTCACTACAAACAACTACTAACGATTCTTCATACAAATCAACCGTTAGAAATGATTTTTTATAAATCTGGGGTGGGCTATTTTTGGTTGATCCATAACATTTTTTCGGTTCAACTACAAACGAAAATTCGTTCACTACAAACAACTACTAACTATTCTTTATACAACTCAACCGTTGGAATTGATTTTTTTTTAATCTGGGGTTGGCTATTTTTGGTTGATCCATAACATTTTTTCGGTTCAACTACAAACGAAAATTCGTTCACTACAAACAACTACTAACGATTCTTCATACAAATCAACCGTTAGAAATTATTTTTTATAAATCTGGGGTGGGCTATTTTTGGTTGATCCATAACATTTTTTCGGTTCAACTACAAACGAAAATTCGTTCACTACAAACAACTACTAACGATTCTTAATACAACTCAACCGTTGGAATTGATTTTTTTTAAATTAGGGGTTGGCTATTTTTGGTTGATCCATAACATTTTTTCGGTTCAACTACAAACGAAAATTCGTTCACGACAAACAACTACTAACGATTCTTCATACAAATCAAGCGTTAGAAATGATTTTTTATAAATCTGGGGTTGGCTATTTTTGGTTGATCCATAACATTTTTTCGGTTCAACTACAAACGAAAATTCGTTCACTACAAACAACTACTAACGATTCTTCATACAAATCAACCGTTAGAAATGATTTTTTATAAATCTGGGGTGGGCTATTTTTGGTTGACCCATAACATTTTTTCGGTTCAACTACAAACGAAAATTCGTTCACTACGAACAACTACTAACTATTCTTCATACAAATCAACCGTTAGAAATGATTTTTTATAAATCTGCGGTTGGCTATTTTTGGTTGATCCATAACATTTTTTCGGTTCAACTACAAACGAAAATTCGTTCACTACAAACAACTAATAACGATTCTTCATACAAATCAACCGTTAGAAATGATTTTTTATAAATCTGGGGTTGGCTATTTTTGGTTGATCCATAACATTTTTTCGGTTCAACTACAAACGAAAATTCGTTCACTACGAACAACTACTAACTATTCTTTATACAACTCAACCGTTGGAATTGATTTCTTTTAAATCTGGGGTTGGCTATTTTTGGTTGATCCATAACATTTTTTCGGTTCAACTACAAACGAAAATTCGTTCACTACAAACAACTACTAACGATTCTTCATACAAATCAACCGTTAGAAATGATTTTTATAAATCTGTGGTTGGCTATTTTTGGTTGATCCATAACATTTTTTCGGTTCAACTACAAACGAAAATTCGTTCACTACAAACAACTACTAACGATTCTTCATACAAATCAACCGTTAGAAATTATTTTTTATAAATCTGGGGTGGGCTATTTTTGGTTGATCCATAACATTTTTTCGGTTCAACTACAAACGAAAATTCGTTCACTACAAACAACTACTAACGATTCTTCATACAAATCAACAGTTAGAAATGATTTTTTATAAATCTTTGATTGGCTATTTTTGGTTGATCCATAACATTTTTTCGGTTCAACTACAAACGAAAATTCGTTCACTACAAACAACTACTAACGATTCTTTATACAAATCAACCGTTGGAATTGATTTTTTTTAAATCTGGGGTTGGCTATTTTTGGTTGATCCATAACATTTTTTCGGTTCAACTACAAACGAAAATTCGTTCACTACAAACAACTACTAACGATTCTTCATACAAATCAACCGTTAGAAATGATTTTTTATAAATCTGGGGTTGGCTATTTTTGGTTGATCCATAACATTTTTTCGGTTCAACTACAAACGAAAATTCGTTCACTACGAACAACTACTAACGATTCTTCATGCAAATCAACCGTTAGAAATGATTTTTTATAAATCTGGGGTGGGCTATTTTTGGTTGATCCATAACATTTTTTCGGTTCAACTACAAACGAAAATTCGTTCACTACAAACAACTACTAACTATTCTTTATACAACTCAACCGTTGGAATTGATTTCTTTTAAATCTGGGGTTGGCTATTTTTGGTTGATCCATAACATTTTTTCGGTTCAACTACAAACGAAAATTCGTTCACTACAAAGAACTACTAACGATTCTTCATACAAATCAACCGTTAGAAATGATTTTTTATAAATCTGGGGCCGGCTATTTTTTGGTTGATCCATAACATTTTTTCGGTTCAACTACAAACGAAAATTCGTTCACTACAAACAACTACTAACGATTCTTTATACAAATCAACCGTCGGAATTGATTTTTTTTAAATCTGGGGTAGGCTATTTTTGGTTGATCCATAACATTTTTTCGGTTCAACTACAAACGAAAATTCGTTCACTACAAACAACTACTAACGATTCTTCATACAAATCAACCGTTAGAAATGAATTTTTATAAATCTGGGGTTGGCTATTTTTGGTTGACCCATAACATTTTTTTGGTTGAACTACAAACGAAAATTCGTTCACTACAAACAACTACTAACGATTCTTTATACAAATCAACCGTTAGAAATGATTTTTTATAAATCTGGGGTGGGCTATTTTTGGTTGATCCATAACATTTTTTCGGTTCAACTACAAACGAAAATTCGTTCACTACAAACAACTACTAACGATTCTTTATACAACTCAACCGTTGGAATTGATTTTTTTTAAATCTGGGGTTGGCTATTTTTCGTTGATCCATAACATTTTTTCGGTTCAACTACAAACGAAAATTCGTTCACTACAAACAACTACTAACGATTCTTCATACAAATCAACCGTTAGAAATGATTTTTTATAAATCTGGGGCCGGCTATTTTTTGGTTGATCCATAACATTTTTTCGGTTCAACTACAAACGAAAATTCGTTCACTACAAACAACTACTAACGATTCTTCATACAAATCAATGGTTAGAAATTATTTTTTATAAATCTGGGGTTGGCTATTTTTGGTTGATCCATAAGATTTTTTCGGTTCAAAATTCGTTCACTACAAACAACTACTAACGATTCTTCATGCAAATCAACCTTTAGAAATGATTTTTTATAAATCTGGGGTTGGCTATTTTTGGTTGATCCATAACATTTTTTGGTTCAACTACAAACGAAAATTCGTTCACTCCAAACAACTACTAACGATTCTTCATACAAATCAACCTTTAGAAATTATTTTTTATAAATCTGGGGTTGGCTATTTTTGGTTGATCCATAACATTTTTTCGGTTCAACTACAAACGAAAATTCGTTCACTACAAACAACTACTAACGATTCTTCATACAAATCAACCGTTAGAAATGATTTTTTATTAATCTGCGGTGAGCTATTTTTGGTTGATCCATAACATTTTTTCGGTTCAACTACAAACGAAAATTCGTTCACTACAAACAACTACTAACGATTCTTTATACAACTCAACCGTTGGAATTGATTTTTTTTAAATCTGGGGTTGGCTATTTTTGGTTGATCCATAACATTTTTTCGGTTCAACTACAAACGAAAATTCGTTCACTACAAACAACTACTAACGATTCTTAATACAAATCAACCGTTGGAATTGATTTTTTTTTAAATCTGTGGTTGGCTATTTTTGGTTGATCCATAACATTTTTTCGGTTCAACTACAAACGAAAATTCGTTTACTACAAACAACTACTAACGATTCTTCATACAAATCAACCGTTAGAAATGATTTTTTATTAAGCTGGGGTTGGCTATTTTTGGTTGATCCATAACATTTTTTCGGTTCAACTACAAACGAAAATTCGTTCACTACAAACAACTACTAACGATTCTTCATACAAATCAACCCTTAGAAATGATTTTTTATAAATCTGGGGTGGGCTATTTTTGGTTGATCCATAACATTTTTTCGGTTCAACTACAAACGAAAATTCGTTCACTACAAACAACTACTAACGATTCTTTATACAAATCAACCGTTGGAATTGATTTTTTTAAAATCTGGGGTTGGCTATTTTTGGTTGATCCATAACATTTTTTCGGTTCAACTACAAACGAAAATTCGTTCACTACAAACAACTACTAACGATTCTTCATACAAATCAACCGTTAGAAATGATTTTTTATAAATCTGGGGTTGGCTATTTTTGGTTGATCCATAACATTTTTTCGGTTCAACTACAAACGAAAATTCGTTTACTACAAACAACTACTAACGATTCTTCATACAAATCAACCGTTTGAAATTATTTTTTATAAATCTGGGGTGGGCTATTTTTGGTTGATCCATAACATTTTTTCGGTTCAACTACAAACGAAAATTCGTTCACTACAAACAACTACTAACTATTCTTTATACAACTCAACCTTTGGAATTGATTTTTTTTAAATCTGGGGTTGGCTATTTTTAGTTGATCCATAACATTTTTTCGGTTCAACTACAAACGAAAATTCGTTCACTACAAACAACTACTAACGATTCTTCATACAAATCAACCGTTAGAAATGATTTTTTATAAATCTGGGGTTGGCTATTTTTGGTTGATCCATAACATTTTTTCGGTTCAACTACAAACGAAAATTCGTTCACTACAAACAACTACTAACGATTCTTTATACAAATCAACCGTTGGAATTAATTATTTTTAAATCTGGGGTTGGCTATTTTTGGTTGATCCATAACATATTTTCGGTTCAACTACAAACGAAAATTCGTTCACTACAAACAACTACTAACGATTCTTCATACAAATCAACCGTTAGAAATGATTTTTTTAAATCTGGGGTTGGCTATTTTTGGTTGATCCATAACATTTTTTCGATTCAACTACAAACGAAAATTCGTTCACTACAAACAACTACTAACGATTCTTTAAACAAATCAACCGTTAGAAATGATTTTTTATAAATCTGGGGTTGGCTATTTTTGGTTGATCCATAACATTTTTTCGGTTCAACTACAAACAAAAATTCGTTCGCTACAAACAACTACTAACGATTCTTCATACAAATCAACCGTTAGAATTGATTTTTTATAAATCCGGGTGCTGGCTATTTTTGGTTGATCCATAAAAAAATTTTGGTTCAACTACAAACAAATTTTTTTTTACTACAATCAACTACAAACCAAGCTTTTCAAGAACACGCAAAAAAAAATTCGATTTTTGCAAGTAGGGTGCCAAGTTCACACAGGTCATATCCAGTTGTGTATGTGCCCTATATTCAGCAGAACATGGCTATATTTTAACTTACAATATCATAGACCCACAGCTTCAATCGTAAAAATATTCCTATAAATATTAAAATGTGAAAGTCTAGGATCATTTTTGTTACTCAATCACTCTTTTATGGGTAAACGGATCGGGCTGAAATTTGAAACATACAATTACGTTATATCCCCGAAGTGTTAGAAAGAGGCACAGTATACGCCCACATTTCACCATATATTTCTATTAGCTGGTGAGCCTATTGCCGTGTTGAATTGGACACACGCAGGTTGTGGCGACGCGACGTTGTTAGAGTTTTTCAAGCCGCCTTTAAAGGGGATGATCCGCTGGTGAGTAAAACCGCCAACGAGCCAACTGTCTTAGGCCGAGTGCGCACTGCAGTGCGTCGCATTGGGCGCAAATCTGTTAGTGAGCCCGTGCATCTGTTTAGAGATGCGGTTAGCCTCGGGGATAGTGGTTGGTACCCTCCAGGAACATACGTCAAAACATTATAAATTATAAATTTAATCTAATAACCATAATATTTTAGGACGTGTACAGATTAAACTTGGAATTAGGACAATTTTTGCCACCTTACGTCACGAACGCCAATGCAATAAATTGCAGTGCAATTAATGAGGTACACGGCCTATTAGTACTTGGGACAGAATCTGGACAGGTGGAAGCCTGGGACCCACGCACAGGGTCTAGAAAAGGAATCCTTGACTGTGCCATGCACTGTTCAGAATCAGAAAACAAGTAAGTACTATCTAATTCTTATTAACAACTTGGCCTGATTGCAGTGACTGCTGTCCCAAAGGTTTGTTACCTAATTTGTCTGATGGTCGAGTCTATTTTGCTTGATATTGAAAAAGAAACTGCATTGCTGATCCACCCATAAGAGTAAACATTTCTCCTTAACTGTTGAAACATTCAGGAACTATCAATTATTCAACAAATAAAGAATTATTTTGAACTTTTGATTGTTATACATGCTTTCTGCTATTAACTGATTTCAAAAATGAACAATAATGTTATAGGATTGATAAGTTACCTGCCATAACTGCTGTCAAATTTGATGGGCGAGTAAGGATGGGTGTGGGAACATCTACAGGCCACATACTGCTGTATGACATCAGATCTAACAAACCAATGTTAGTTAAAGACCACATGAATGAACTACCTATAAAGGTGCTCGAATTCCACAAACAAATGGATTACGTCTATTCCATGGATTCTACTGTTGTGAAGATATGGGATAAAAATACGGTATGTATTGACATCAACTTTCCATTTCAGAATCACAAATTATTTTAGAGTCGTAACTGTATCACTGCACATACGGTAAACTGACAGTGGGGCAGGATATTGAGTGTACAGGGCCCCCTTCAAGATCTAAGGGTCCAAGCAACCTCACCAACACTTGCAATGTGGCGCACTTGCTAGACAACGAACGAATCTCCGAGTATTTTGGAACTAAAGTTCTCATATGGGTGCCACTGTGCCAGGTAGTAAGTACAAACTGTACAAAGTATCCAACGTGTAGCTCCTGAGATTCTACCGTTCAAACAAAGAAATACACTTTAAAAGTAGTATAGATGAAGAGCTCTAATATTAAAGTTCTTTTGCTGCTCTTACAGAGAGAGCAAGAGATACCTCTTTCTTTCTTTCTTTTACGTATTTATTTATATTTAATCAGAAGCAGGTAAAATAAAAAGCAGGAAATTTTGAAAATTTAAATTTTTATATAGAAACTGTCAACTTCTGTTCTGCCCCCTTAAAATAGGGGTGCTAGGTCGGGGAACCTCCTAGTAAGCTTGGACCGGTTTCCTATCCCTGTGGGCTATATGCCCGGGGGGAGTGGCAACTGGACTAAGACGGTGCACCCTGGAACATCGGCTATTGGGTGCGGCGTGCTGCCCCCATTAGTCGATGTACTGATATCCCGGCAAGCTGACCCCATGGCGAGGGGGTCGCAGTTCGGTGGGCCTGCTAGGCCCGCGGTGTTGCGTTGCATCTGCATCGCAACACACCGTGGCGGACGCCCCAATGCTCCCGGCCTTCCAGCGGGTAGAAGCATTGGGAACGTTAAACAGCCGTCTTTTGACGGAGTTGACCCCATTGCACGAGGGGGTCGTGGTATGGCGGGCCTTTAAGGCCCGCGGTGTAGTGAGATTGGCTCCCGGCTGCGGCCGGTTGGAGCAAGTTTGCTGTGCGGCAGCGGCCGCTTGTGCGGCTGTTCCGCCTGTACGGCAGTCCACCTGTGCGGCAGTTTCGTAGCGCGGCAGTTTGCCAGAGACTGCTGAGTGTGTGCGGGCTGCCGCATGTACGGTGGCTCCGTCTGTGCGGCCGTTCCGTCCGTGCGGCCGCTCCGTACAGCACGGTAGGGGCCTGTCACTGCTGGTCATGGTGCAAGCCATGGTCGGTAGACAGGCGTGCTGAGTCGCCATCGCTTCGATGGCGGCAAAGCGGGAGGCGCACTGCGTGGGGGAGTGGGAGCAACTCTACAATTGGTCCCACTCCGCCGTGCAGTTCGGGGCGCCGTCGCAAGAAGCTTGCGCACGCCCCCGAATATTTATTGACCGTGGGCGTAAGGTCGGGGGACCCCGCCCGCCAACGGTCACACGGCGATGGGCACCTTCCTTGTGTTCCGGGGGTGCCCATTAGCGCACGCCTGCGCCAGCCGCTCTCTGTCTCCTCTATTACAGAGGGGCAATCGAGAGCGATGCAGGCGTGGTTTCAAGCTCCTTAGAGAGCTTTGGGGAGTCGCCCATCTGGCTCCCCCGAGGAGAGCCCCGAATTCACGGGGCGCCCCTAGCCGGGTCGACGTGAATAATCTTTTGATATCCCTCGGCCCGGCTATAGGGTGAGGAGGAACACCGCGGGGTTTAGTGGGTAGGACGGTCCATTCCGGACCGGGCCGGGAGTCCCACACACCATCCCAGCTGCCCCCGCAGTTGGGATGAAGGCGCGTAAATGCGTTCCCCGCGTCAAAAAAAAAAAAAAAAAAAAAACCCTTAAAGTAAACATTTTGCAAAACCACTGTACACATTTCCATTTATTTGTAATCAGAAATAACTCTGAAAGTGCCGATCACAGAACCATTTACCCCTTCCAAACCTCTTTCTTAGTCGGTGCCTATAACGGTAGCTTAGTCTAAAGGCGCGTATCGACTGCGCGCGGCAAACCAACGAACATTGGCTCGCGCGGCGGCCCCGCATTATGGGAACTGAGCTGCCGCGCGCGGGAACTCGAACATCGGCGCGCTCGAACATGCCGCGTGACGAACCATTTTGTGTCGGTTTTTGACGGCGCGGCAAAGGAGTGACAGTGCTTTGTGCGTGCGTAATTGTGACGGACCTGAGTACCTGACGATTACTCACGCATTTTTAGTGGATACGCGCAGCTAAAACATGGATAACGAGAGTGTCGTATTTTAATTAGATTATAGGTATGGCACTTAACAATTTAAAAGCAGCAGCGGCACTGGGGCGGCTTGCTTGATACGTCCATGGTTGGCGCGCATAAAACGTACGCTCGTTCATGGATCGGCTGCCGCGCGCGGCTGCCTCGTTGTAATGAAATTGTACGCTAAAAATGGCTCGCGAACCAAAACACAGATTTGCCGCGGTCGAACAAGGCTCGCGCGGCGGCCGCGCGGAATCGATACGCACCTTAAGAAACAAAGTTCCTAAGTCATACAACTGCGCGTTGATAGTTGAGTGATTCACGCCGTAATTTTACTAGTAAACGTTTCTCATTTTCGTTACAGGGCAAACCATACACAAGTATACAGGCAACTTCAGACTTTAATGACCTATGCGTCGTACCGAATACAGGACTGAATATGATGTCAGTTGAAGATCAAAAGATGCAAATATACTACATACCGTCTCTAGGTCAGTAATTATGTATTTTAGCTCACTTATCACATATCACTAGCTCTATACACACACAATTACATATCACTAGCTCTATTACTATAATACATTTTAATCTTCCTCTTGAATCACTCTATCTATTGCTGAAAATAGCATTAAAATCCGTTGAGTAGTTTAAAAGATCTAGGCGGACAGACAGCAAAAGCGTCTTTATTTTATACTATGTCCTGTAAGGAATGAGTACTTTGGAATTCAACAATATTTTTCAGGTGTCGCCCCTAGATGGTGTGGTTTCTTGGATAACTTGACTGAAGAATTAGAAAGTTCGGCATCACAAACAGTGTACGACAATTATAAGTTCATCACTAAACAGGAGCTGGAGTCACTGGGCTTGGATCACTTGCTGGGAACTAATCTGTTACGAGCGTATATGCACGGGTAAGCACTTACCGATTTCCAACTTTATAGCCCAGTGTTATTGCGTATGGGGTGTAGGACTAGGCACCGCCGCACAGTGGATCGATTCATACAAATCGGCGGACATAGGAATCTTGAAACACTTTTTACTGATTTTAAAAAAACTAATGATGCCAATGTGTTTATCTTAGTAATTGTAGTAGAAAACAATACTACACAATTTTGATTAGACTTCAATTTTAAAAAATATTCGACAAAAACTGATTACAATGTATGGAAAAGCACATTAAAAAGGGGATGGCTTGCGATTTTCTCGTGTTTTCTTATTTTAACGCCTATAGTGACTTTGAATGGGTTATTAGCAAAATATCTGCCAAACATTTTAGGTACCCCTAGGCACCCCTCTGGGAGCTATATGACAAAATATCATTTTTCTCATTTTCTTAAAGAAAATATGTCTTGTTCGTTTTTTTTATAGTTATAATTGTTGATAAACTACATTTTAGCTTAGTTCTGACCTACCCACATCAAAAATAATATGACTAGCATACGGGATCGGGAGTTTTTGAGAGATACTTATAAGCAGGCGACTATAAGTTTATCCTACTTTTTTAGCAACATTTATGTATTGTATAGTGATTTTCCATTACTATTTGTAGAAAATAATGTATTAATCAAATAAAACAATAACGCGTTATACAAAAACTTACTGATAAAATAAAAAGTGGTAAAATATTAGCTTAAAATAAATAAACATCTGGAACAGAAACGATTCAATTAACATGTATGTACATTAAATAATAATAAAAAATTAGAAAAATGTAGACAAAAAAATCATTATCCGAAGCTTCCGTTTCTGAATATTCTTCTGCTTGTGCAGAGCCTAATTATTCATCAGTATCTATGTATTCAATTTCAGAAACTTCTAGAATTAGTAACTAATAAAATAACTTATGAATACTTGATGGCATGAAGTACCAAGGGTACAATTCTATGTAAAGCTCTGCCACCCTGGTATACTACATGACATCAAGTAGTGATAAGTTATTATTTCACGGGCCGTTAATTATTCAACATTTATCTATAGTTCCGATAGGACTTCTTTCGGAAGAGTTATCTGAGTCAAGTAATAAGGATTTCAGAAAATACAATGAACACCATTCACGTAAAACTAATAGCATTGCTTGCAATGAAGATGTTCTAAATAATTTGCTGATTTCATCCAACCCAATTTTAGCACAAATACGGCCACGGATATATAAAAAGCAAAAGAAGGCATTGTTTAAAAAAACTTTAAATCTACTAATTCTAGAAGTTTCTGAAATTGAATTTATAGGTACTGTTGAATTGTTAGTCTCTGCGCAAGCAGAAGAAGATTCAGAAACGGAAGCTTTGGATAATGATGTTTTTTGTCTACATATGTAGAATATTTCTAATTTTGTTTGATCATTTAATGTACATAGTTTTAATTTAATAGAACTTTAATGGCTTGGCAAAAAATACTTACAATAATGTACAATCATAAATAAAAATTGAACTTATCTTACCATAAATTAAAATAAAAGCAAAAAACACTAATCATAATATATAATACTTACATACATAATTACATACATGCGTCGTAGAATTCCTCCGAATCATTAATTGTCTTTGTTATATATTTTTGTTTATTTTAAGCTACTATTTGTTTAAAGTTTATGTAATTCTAATTTTGTTTGATAATTTAATGTACATACATGTTAATTGAATCGTTTCTGTTCCATATTAATAAAATATGGCATATTTTACTTATTTAAAGCTATTATTTTAAACTTTTTATTTTATAAGTAAGTTTTTGTATTTTTATAATATAACTTTGAAATATGTTTTATATAACGCGTTATTGTTTTTTTTTTGATTAATACATTATTTTCTTCAACTATTAATAGTAAATAACTATAAAATACATAGGTAAATGTTGCTAAAAAAGTAGGATAAACTTATAATCGCCTGCTTATAAGTATCTCTCAAAAACTTCCGATCCCGTATGCTAGTCATATTATTTTTGAAGTGGGTAGGTCTGTACTAAGCTAAAATGTAGTTTATCAACAATTATAACTGTAAAAAAAACGAACTAGACATATTTTCTTAAAGAAAATGAGAAAAATGATATTTTGCCACATAGCTCCCAGAGGGGTGCCTAGGGGTACCTAAAATGTTTGGCAGATATTTTGCTAACAACCCATTAAAAGTCACTATAAGCGTTAAAATCAGAAAACACGAGAAAATCGCAAGCTATTCCTTTTTTAATGTGCTTTTCCATACATTGAAATCAGTTTTTGTCGAATATTTTTTTAAATTGAAGTCTAATCAAAATTGTGTATTATTGTTTTCGACTACAATTACTAAAATAAACACAATGGCATCATTAGTTTTTGTAAAATCAGTAAAAAGTTTTCCAAGATTCCTATGTCCGCCGATTTGTATGAATCGAACCACTGTGCGCCGCAGGCTTCAAATCCAGTTTGGATTTGAAGCAACTGTGACTGTGCTAAAATGTAAAAAGGTAGTGTAGGTCCAATTTGAGGTGCCCGCCTACAACTGCTTTCCACGACATTAGTCAATCGTATCTTTCTGCCTTTCAATACGAATCGCTGTGCCAGAGTCTCCAGCCTTGAGTTCTGTTAGAAATATGTCCTGCACACTCTTATTTAAAGCATTCATAAGGTTTTGTCGATTATTCCCAGTTGTTCCGTTGAAGTAGTTCCGTGACGGAACTAGTGAGACTTTTTTTCCCAGTTGTCCCGCGGAACAAAGCATCAATAATTCAGTTCCCATTAGTTCCGCGGAACAAAGTATTGACTCATCATTTACAATTATTTTTGTAAATTCTAGATTCTTCGTGAACGTGAGACTATACAAGAGAGCTAAGTCCATTGCGGAGCCATTTGCGTTTGAGCAGTATAAGAAACGCAAAATTAGGGAGAAAATTGAACAAGAACGGCCATCTAGACTTAAAGTGGACGATAATTTGCCGAAAGTCAACAGAGACCTGGCGTCTAAACTCATGGAGAATGGCAAGAAAACGTTACTCAAGGACGACAGATTTAAGGTATGTTTTAATCGATTTTAAGAAATACTAGTACAAGCCAATTTCTCAAAGAGAGGATATGTGTCAAAATCACCGCCTATATATTCTACTAGCTGACCCATCGCACCTTCGTTTACGTCACATAAGAGAAAAAGGGAGAGAGAGCGAGAGAGGTGCATGAAAGTAGAGGTTTGTCATCAGTCCCATAGGAAAGTGTAACTGCCCTGCCAAATATCTTCCATGTACAGATTCTGAACCCTCTACAGTTTTATTATATGTATAGATTATAAGTATAAACTTATTTGTGTATGGAGCAATAGTAGTTTTTATAATACTAACTTAATTTTTCAGGCGCTGTTCGATAATCCAGAATTCCAAATTGATAAAGAAGCTGAAGAATATCGTCTCATTCAACCTGTTCTGTCTAGGAAGGACAAAACTAAGGACAAGAAGCCCATAGTCGAAGATGTGCAGGTATGTATATGTTACCGTATAATTGTAAGAACTGTAACTGTAATCTACTATTGAGAAGAATGTAAGATTGAAGAAGTTGTGACCTCCTTTATAATGCTGGATACGTTAGTTTAGAAAGGCGACCATCAACGGCGAAGGCGGGCGAATAAACCAAGCCGAGCAAAGCTCCGTAATTATGCCTATAACCTGATTGCCTATAAGTTTTTTTATCATAGTCTATACTAACATTATTAAGAGGAAAGATTTGATTGTTTCTTTGTTCGTTTGCATCGAATAGACTCCGAAACTACTGAACTGCTTTGAACAATTCATTCACTGTTGGGAAGTTCCGCTATCCCTGGGTGACCTAGGCTATATTTTATTCCAGTATTCCCACGGAAACTAGAACTACGCCGGTGAAACAGTGTGACATCGGCTGTTTATAATATAATAAAAAATAATCGTAAAATCTTTTGCTCGCTACTCTCTAGGTAGACTACAAGCTTAACGGATTTTACGATAAAATATATAAAACAAAAATACCCATCTCAAGTGCTGACTGTTCTGTTCACTCTTTATAGCGCACAGTCTTCGACATGCCAAGTCTCACTACTGCGTTAAAATAGAGGTCACCACTACAAACCCTCATGTTTACATATTACATTATTGCTTTTAGTTTATTTGTAGAGAAGAAACAACTTGTTCTAATACGGGACTTGAAAGTTTGAAACCATTATATTCACTTCAGTCCCACACGTGTATTGAACAACTATTATTAATACAGTTGCGAAAAAATTAAGCAATTTTGTAAAATAATAAAAACACAATAAACCTGAATATCCAAAATGGCGCCAACCGTAAAAGAATATATAGCTTCCTAAGCAGAGACTATGGCAGTGCACTTCATACAGCCAACTTTTTTTATATTTATAAATTTAATTTGGCCGATACTTATATTAATTTATGCTTAAATTTTAATAAAAAATACTTTTAATCTGATTTTGAAACAAGTTAGTGTCTTTTTTTAGAAATATTTTCATGAATCACAGACATTATTTTGACAATTGGAAAAGAAAACGCACGAGTGCGGTAATGGTAAAGAAAAATCACGAGTGTGTAATAGCCCACATCCCGAACGCTAAACGTCCCTGTAATACGCCACTTTTTGAGCAACTGTTGTGATTTTTCTAAAACCATTCAGTTTTAAGTAGTAATAAGTTATTTTTGTGATGTCAACACCGCCTCATAGTAGAATGATTAGCCTGTACATAAAACATTTATTGATTATTCGAAAATAGTGGGTAGTTGATTTGACATAAAAATGTTCAGTATGAGGTGGGATTTGTTGAGAGGCGATAAAAAGTGAATATTCTGGAAAAAGAACACGTTCTGTTTCCTGATCGAGTTCAGTAAAGTGCTAATTAGTTAAAGTAGAATATTTGTATTAATTAATAGTTAGTACTTAGTTGTGCAAGTATTAGTTAGATTGTGAAAATAAAAATGTAAAGAATCTACAATCATAGGATTATTATTTCGTAATACCATTAAGTGGAATGTAGGAGTAGTATCTATTATTATACGAAGAACAGAAGAATAAATAGCTATGTAAAGGATATTGGAGTATCATTTCTCATCACAACTGTATTAAAAATATCTTTTTTTTTCAGGTCACTGAAACACCAGAAGTGGATTCCGACATGGAGCTGTACGATGTCAGTGATGACGACAGCTCCGACGATGATCGCGCCTGGATCAAAGCAGTAAAGAAAAATAAAATAAAATAAAAATAAAAAAGCCTTTTATTTCTTGCTTCTTTTTGGGAAATTTAAATACAAAACAATGAAAATTCAAATGCCATGCATGCAAAAATTTTCACATTTACAATTTGTTTATGATTCTACATTTAAAAAGAGTCAGTACCAAAATATGTTTAAACATACCTAGGTAGATTTTTATAATGTAGTCAATACTTATGAATACCAAAGTTTACACATTAAATTCAAAGGCACTTAACCTTTAGATTCAATGTGCAAACTTTCCTTTTCTGACATTTCTTAAGGATATTTTAATTACAGTGTGCATGCAAAATTATTCCCTTATCTAATATATTCTTTAATTTTGGTGTATTTAAAAAACAACTGAATGAAACTGAAGGAAAAATGTGGGATGTGCAAGCAGGATTTATGAAAGGAAGGGGATGTACGGATCAGGTCTTTTCCTTACGATGCGTAGCTGAGAAAGTTTTGGCTAAAAGTCAAAAGGTCTATTGCATATTCGTGGACTTGGAAAAGGCCTATGACAGAGTGGTGAGGAATGAACTGTGGTCAATATTGTCCATGTATGGAGTGAACAGCAACTTGATACGGGCACTGAGGTCTCTCTATGAGGGTTCTAGTGCTTGTGTCAGGATCAACGGGGCCTGCACGGACTTCTTTCACATTGAAAAGGGTGTGAGACAGGGCTGTGTAGCGTCTCCGTGGCTGTTTAATCTATACATGGATAGTTGTCTGAAAGAACTGCAAGAGAGTATGTATGGCTTAAAAATGAATGAACTGACCGTCAAATGCCTCCTATACGCTGATGATCAGGTGATATTAGCATCATCAGCGGAGGAATTGCAGCTGATGGTTAATAGTATGAATGAGGCTCTAAAAAGTAGAGGAATGAAAGTTAATGTAAACAAGACGAAAGTTATGGTTTTTGAAAGAGAAGAAAGTATGACGAATTGCTCAATCTTCATTGAAGGGCAAAGAGTGGAACAGGTGAAAGAATTTGTATACTTGGGTTCCAAATTTGTAAGGGATGGAAAGTGTGACCAGGATATTGAGCGAAGAGTTTTGGCAGGAAATCAAGTGAATGGGGCTATGTACACCTTTATGAGCAGTCAAAATGTGTCTGAGAAGGCCAGGTTGGCTGTACATAGGGGAGTGCTCATCCCTACACTTATGTATGGTAGTGAAAGTTGGGTATGGCAGAAGAAGCATGAAAGCAAAATTAATGCAGTGGAAATGAGAAGTCTGCGAAGTATAGCTGGAGTGACTTTAATGGACAAAAAAAGAAATAGCGTGATAAGGGAAAAATGTGGTATAACAGAAGATGTAGTGACTAAGATCGAAAAAGGGATGCTTAGATGGTTTGGACACGTGGAGAGAATGGATGAGAATAGACTGACAAAGCAGATTTATGAGGCGAGAATGAATGGGCAAACTGGTAGGGGTAAACCTCGGCGTACGCATGCCGATCAAATCAGAGACGTTCTGGAAAAAGGCAAGGTCAAGAGTACCCTTAACCGGCGAGCGTGTATGAAAACAGTTATGAAAGTAGAAGAAGCGAAAGTTGTATGTCAGGATCGTAGCAAGTGGAAAGCCATAGTCTCTGCTTACCCCGATGGGAGACAAGCGTGATTATATGTATGTATGTATTAAAAAACAATCAGTAAAATTATATGATTAGGTAAACCTTGATTAGTTAGCTTACTTATTAAAAATTGTAAGTGTTATACGCCTCTTGGATATCGTGCCGAAGCTACGGCAGCGCCAACTGTCGGTTAGCGGCGACAACTCGAGGTCGTTCTTGACATAACAGTGAACATATGATTCGCATATAAGTCGCTACAAATTTGAGATTATTGTTTTGTTTAACATAATAAGAAATTCTTTTTATAATATTATGAGCCAAACTATAATCAAGTGTGGATTCCAGATTATTTATGCAGAATTCTTTCGCGAAAAATCTGTGTCGAAAGGTAAGTAAATACACGAAACAATGAGAAATTCTTTCAATTTCATTGTAATTTTTTCTACGTATATATTTGTAGGACTATCGTATTACTAGTATAACACGATGATCAAATCAAATTATTTATGAATTATAGGGCATAAATTATTCCAAAGCCATCATGTTCAGGAGGTCGCGGTCAAAATCCATGATGCAGCTAGTGGAGAACAAATCATCAGTGGAAAAGTAATACCACAGACGAGAGTCAATAATCCACCGTACGATGTGAAAGTAGAGGTATCTATGTAATAATTATTAAATCAATTAATAGTTGAATAAAATAATTGTTATTCAACTATTAATTGAATCTGAAAAAATCTATTTACAGCAACTTTTCAACCATATACCTACATGCAAAGCAGAAATGGAAAATGAAGATGTATCTCCTCTTATCAAAGAAATATAAATAATGAAGAAATAAGTATTGGTCATTGAAATTATATTATCTGTAAACTGCATTTTTCATATCGGTATAAAGGAGCATTAAAATTTCTTGCATTTTTGAGTTTCAGTTCTGAGTATGGGGACCCCCAAAATTATCTGCGTTTTTTCTAGTTTTATCTAAAAATCTTGATGCGGTTCACAGAATACATCTACTTACCAAGTTTCAACAGCATAGGCCTTATAGTTTCGGAGGAAAATGACTGTGACATACGGACGGACAGACAGACAGACAAACAGACATGACGAATCTATCCACTCATCTCTTTTTTTAATTACCCAATTTCTTCTCGGAAACGAATAAAAAGTCAATTACCACCCATTTTTCGTATTTTGAGAGACCACTTTTGAACGTTTCTGAGAGAATTGCAAACGTAAACCGTACAGCTGACCGCACTCTAACGTCCGCGTGTTGCCTAAATCGGCCGCAACGCTGCGCCACTAGAGTTGTCCAAGAGGCCTTGATTTGATAGTACATTCATATGAAATAATATTTCAAAAAAAGAATTAGGTAGGGCTCAGCAATATAGTATCCACCCATAGAAAAAAATATTAATTTAAAAATCAATTTTACATCATTAGGCAGAATAACATATTGTATCCAAATTGTATCATATTAAATAAAGCTATGTAGTTAGTACAATAAAGCATATGTCTGTCTATATTATTATTTATTACATTACATTATTATTGTTTTTATGAAATATTATGAAGATAAAAATAATACAATAAAGCATAGGTATATCTATCTAAGTATATTAGTACAATAAAGCATATATCTATCTATATCTATTATTACATTACATTATTATTACCATTATTATTATTATTTTATGAAATAATTTGAAGATGAAAGGAGTCATTATAGCAGAATTATAATATTTATAGTAAAAAATTATGAATTACAATATTTGTCACAATACATTTGATAAAATAACATATTGATTTAGTTAAATCAAATACATATTAAATACATGTAGGTGTAATCAAGGTTTGTATCAACTTTGCAAGAACCCTCTCCTGTGCAGTGGAATCTTAAATAATTGCCGTTTAATATATATTGTGGACAAAACGCCAAAACAAGTTAAGGGCCGAATGCCAGAGCGCATTAGGTATTTTTACCACCTCACCTCACCGCGGGCGATACCCCGTAGCATGCGATCGACATGAACTCATTTGACCCCAAGCATTTTGTTTGGACGTTGCCAGTTGGTGCAATTGGACGTTGACAGTTGGTGCAGCGTGTATTTTATGCCGCACTTTTTGTACCACCAAATAAATTACAACAGAAGTATAAGTTTATCAAACCTTTATAAGACATTTTATTTAGTAAGTGCCTGTTAGCAGGTATATTCAAAATGGGGTTGTAAGAAACCTTTCCTTATTTTTAACCGACTTCAAAAAAGGAGGAGGTTCTACATTCGTCTGTATGTTTTTATGTATGTTCACTGATATTTCCGTCAATTATAGACGGATTTAATTCTTTTTTCTTTTCTTCAATAGGGTTTACTTCTGAGGTAGTCCCATTTTTACCAGGTCAGGATCTGATGACGGGATCCAGGAGAAATCGAGGGCAACCACCGAAAATTGTAGGGACAACTAGTGCGTTTGGTAACTTTTTAATGAAGTGCTTTACAGTGGGCGCACACTAGGCGACAGTCGCGGCGACATGTCACGGCGACTTGTCGCGCAGTGTGCGCCTGCATCGGGCGACTTGATGCCGTGACAGACGTTGTGCAAGGAACACGTTGTCCAAAGCTGTCGCTGGGCGACTGTCGCCGCGACAATAGCGCGACAGACGCGAAGACTCCCCTTGCTTGTCTCGGAGTCGCGGCGACATGTCGCCTAGTGTGCGGAGCTTAGAACAAAATGTATGTAATTTGGCGCCCACAGCTTGTCGCCGTGACAAGACGCCTAGTGTGCGCCCACTGTTAATGTACTACAATTTAATGAAGGTCAGGAGTCGATCTGATGATGGAACCGAAAGACAGTCGAGGGAATTATTTAACGATTTACAGCACGTACCTTGTGTTTGGGCTTGATTGATTTTTATTGATAAGAACTTTACACCTAGATAGATATACTTTTCGGTCCACCCGTCACTTAAAATGATGATCAAAAAATTTTTAGTAATAAATAGAACTGACTTCAAAAAAATCCTGAAAAATAAAATTTACATAGCACAAAGTAATAATATGTATTTTGATTTATCAGATTGTATTCAATATGATATTGAAGTTGGTGCCATTAATAATACCTACCTCAACCTATGGGTTTACTTGGCGCCGACTTCAATATGATATTGAATAAAATATGAAAAATCAAAATACATTTATCTTTGTGCCAAGTAAATTTAATTTTTCAGGATTTGTTTGAAGTCGGTTCTATTTTTTACTACTTTTTTTTATCATCATTTTAATTGTGAGACGAGCCGAGAAAAGATAATAAGAAAAAAATCCGTCAATAATTTATGAAATCAATTCGAGCAGTCTTCGAAGAGGTAAGCATAGGTATAACATATGTAGCAAAAAATAATAGAATGCATCTTGTGAGTAAAATAATGCGTTTATTTATTTTACATTATAATATGAATAAGACAAGTAACACGCACGCCGCATGTCAGCTTAGACCTGTGTTACAAAATACAACCAATGATAGATGGCGCTGACACCAACATAGTCAATTTGAAGTCAATTTTAAGTCTATTTGAAGACCCTACCCCTAGTTAATATTTGTGCAAAATTTTAATCAAAAATATTGAGTACTTTTCGAGATCCTTCCGGACAAAGCAAAATTAACAGACAAACAGACAAAAAAATTCTAACTACATTTTCGACTTCGGTATCCTGTGTAGAACCCCCGCGAGTATTTTTTTAAATATGTTTAATGTACAGTTTTGACTTTAGATGTTTTTGGAACGAAGTTCCTTATCGCGCGTTGTGAAAGGGGGCTAGACGGAAAAAATTCTCACGAAAAGTTGTAACGACACTTTTGGTAGTGATAGTGGTAGTGATAGTGGTAGTGATAGTGGTAGTGATAGTGGTAGTGATAGTGGTAGTGAAAGTGGTAGTGATAGTGGTAGTGGTAGTGATAGTGGTAGTGATAGTGGTAGTGGTAGTGATAGTGGTAGTGATAGTGGTAGTGATAGTGGTAGTGATAGTGGTAGTGATAGTGGTAGTGATAGTGGTAGTGATAGTGGTAGTGATAGTGGTAGTAATAGTAGTAATGATAGTGGTAGTGGTACCTAGTGATAGTGGTAGTGATAGTGGTAGTGCTAGTGCTAGCCAGGGGATGAACATGAACTCTACGAGCAACACCAAAGCAAATAGGAGTATCGCTCTGTTCAGTTTCAGTCGCGCGTAAAGGTTACACGCACTCACTTTTTTTATATTTGTTTTCTTTTTGTTTTTGTTTCTGTTTTTGTTTTTGCTTACAATAAAATTTTAAAATTAAAATAAAATTTTATTACAATTCCTTCACTTTAATCGAAAGGAACTTCGTTCCACCCGGGTGTCCCTTGACACCTCTCAAGTTTTTATTATATGTATATAGACTAGGAACTTAGGTTGCCTAGAAAGTTTTCAAAAACCTATTCTAACGCTACGTCCTAGGTAGGCGGTTCGAAGCGAACGCGATTCTGAAGCGGTGACACGCGAATTCAACGCGACGCGGTGCGACGCGGCGGCTATGTCCTACTACGTGCACGCGAATCGTCTCGCACAGCCGCCACCGACCGGCGAGGCTGCCGTTCAGTTGGCACTTTGCATCAGCCTAATGCAACTGCTATAGATCAAAAAAATGTATGGAGTTCTAGATTTTAGGTTTTTTTGGGGTGAAGTGAAGTGGGGCCACACCCCACTTGAGGTGAATTGGTGTGAGGTGGGGTGGGGTGAGGTTAGGTGGAGTGGAATTTTGGCCTTTTGGACTTTGGCCTTTGGGACTTTTGGACTTTTGGCCTTTTGGACTTTAGGACTTTTGGACTTTTGTACTTTTGGACTTCTGGCCTTTTGGGCTTTTGGAGTTTATTGGACTTTTGGACATTGGTTTTTTTGGACTTTGGACTTTTTACTTTGGACTTTTGGACCTTTGGCCTTTTGGACTTTTGGACTTTTGGACTTTGGGACTTTGGACTTTGGACTTTGGACTTTGGACTTTGGACTTTGGACTTTGGACTTTGGACTTTGGACTTGTGACTTTTGGACTTTTGATCCTGCTTTTTGTTGGCAAGTCCAAAAGTCCCAAAAGTCCCGGAGGTCCCAAAAGTCTCAAAAGTCCCAAAAGTCCAAAAGTCCAAAAGCCCAAAGTCCCAAAAGTCCTAAAGGTCCCGGAGGTCTCAAAAGTCTCAAAAGTCCCAAAAGTCCCAAAAGTTTACCCTACATATTTTTTACATAACTGTAAATATTTACGCAGCACACGCAACGAAAAGCTCTCAAAAGGAATAACTTTTCCCCCGTTTTTGAAACATTTACTATTACTGCTCCGCTCCTATTCGTTGTAGCGTGATGCTATATAGCCTATGACACTCCACAATAACGTAGCTTTCTATTCGTGAAAGAATTTTTAAAATCGGTTCAGTAGATCACGAGATTACCCCTTACAATTTAACAAACACACAAACTTTACTTCTTTATAATATTAGTATAGATAAGAGATTTCTTACCATTTAATTTTTTATTTTAATAACGGAAACCATGTCTTGTTCTAAGGGAGCCCACCTTAAATATTATTAACATAACTTAACACCAGAAACAGTCCACCAGAAAATACATTTGAATTGACTGAACATTAAACTATTTATTATTGGGATATAATAAACCGAGCCTCAAAAGTTTTAATCGGCCACGGCATTTAGCCTCTCATTTAATAACTAAGCCACGCGAAAATGAAATAGCCTCTAATATACTAATTCGTCCTCTTTAAAACGTCACCTAAACATTCCATAATAAGCATCAAATAAAGATCAACAATTATATTAATTTGTCCTCCGTTATAATATATTAACACCTAATTTACTAATTCAGCCACATATTTTACAGGTAATCACCATTTTATATATTATAGCTTCAAAACAAGAGCCTCAAAAAATTATAATTTAAGCCTTCACAGACAACATCAGTTTTTATAACTTAGCGTGTAAAATAGATATATCATATTCTTTTTTCGTGAAAAGAGCCACTGTAAGGCTAGACGCGAGTGCACAGGACGACAGCGACAGGCCATTAGCATCAATCGGAGACCGCTATTTGATATCACTTTGTAACTAAAGACAGATTACACTTGCCGAACAAGAGAGTGAGGTTAAGAAAGCAAATACTAAACTCAAAATTGAGTACATTATAGACTCTCTAGAAGCGAATATCGTGAATGTCGTCTTAAATTTATGAGAAATTACTCGTTACTCACATTTGGGTTAAGTATATGCATTCTTGGTCTCACTTCTTTGTTTGGTATCTGTCTTTAGTTCTATAATCTGTATTACATGCATACATAATGTCACCGACCGAAATCTGTATGATGTCTAGGCATTATAGAGAATACCTGATACTTGCAGGCAAGGCAAAGTATGAAATGACGAGAGTATGAAAGTGTTGTTCGCTGCTTGCGAAGGTTGGGTTAGGTTGGAACAGTTAACACTAACGCGTGAAGGCGAGCGAGCGAAGCGAGCATGCCGCTGCAGCGGCCGCCGAGCGCCAGATGTATTACAGATAAATTTAATATTTTACAATATGTTACAATTTATAATTCCTCGATAGTTTATAATTTTGCGGTACTTATAATTTTATGGTGACCCAAAACCTATTTATTTTACACATTACCGGTGGACCAGCAGGTATTCTATGCAATCCCTACGAAATTTGTACAGTACTAGACAAAGTATGAACAATCATATACTTATTCAAAACATTTCTTAAATTGCTTCGAAGGGGCATCTGGAGTCTGAGGCAGGTATTCCTAAAGCTGTCTACACACCAAAGCCGCCGGGCCGGCGCACAGTGGATCGATTCATACAAATCGGCGGACATAGGAATCTTGAAACACTTTTTACTGATTTTAGAAAAACTAATGATGCCAATGTGTTTATCTTAGTAATTGTAGTAGAAAACAATATTACACAATTTTGATTAGACTTCAATTTTAAAAAATATTCGACAAAAACTGATTTCAATGTATGGAAAAGCACATTAAAAAGGGGATGGCTTGCGATTTTCTCGTGTTTTCTTATTTTAACGCCTATAGTGACTTTGAATGGGTTATTAGCAAAATATCTGCCAAACATTTTAGGTACCCCTAGGCACCCCTCTGGGAGCTATATGACAAAATATCATTTTTCTCATTTTCTTAAAGAAAATATGTCTTGTTCGTTTTTTTTATAGTTATAATTGTTGATAAACTACATTTTAGCTTAGTACTGACCTACCCACATCAAAAATAATATGACTAGCATACGGGATCGGGAGTTTTTGAGAGATACTTATAAGCAGGCGACTATAAGTTTATCCTACTTTTTTAGCAACATTTATGTATTGTATAGTGATTTTCCATTACTATTTGTAGAAAATAATGTATTAATCAAATAAAACAATAACGCGTTATACAAAAACTTACTTATAAAATAAAAAGTGGTAAAATATTAGCTTAAAATAAATAAACATCTGGAACAGAAACGATTCAATTAACATGTATGTACATTAAATAATAAAAAAAAATTAGAAAAATGTAGACAAAAAAATCATTATCCGAAGCTTCCGTTTCTGAATATTCTTCTGCTTGTGCAGAGCCTAATTATTCATCAGTATCTATGTATTCAATTTCAGAAACTTCTAGAATTAGTAACTAATAAAATAACTTATGAATACTTGATGGCATGAAGTACCAAGGGTACAATTCTATGTAAAGCTCTGCCACCCTGGTATACTACATGACATCAAGTAGTGATAAGTTATTATTTCACGGGCCGTTAATTATTCAACATTTATCTATAGTTCCGATAGGACTTCTTTCGGAAGAGTTATCTGAGTCAAGTAATAAGGATTTCAGAAAATACAATGAACACCATTCACGTAAAACTAATAGCATTGCTTGCAATGAAGATGTTCTAAATAATTTGCTGATTTCATCCAACCCAATTTTAGCACAAATACGGCCACGGATATATAAAAAGCAAAAGAAGGCATTGTTTAAAAAAACTTTAAATCTACTAATTCTAGAAGTTTCTGAAATTGAATTTATAGGTACTGTTGAATTGTTAGTCTCTGCGCAAGCAGAAGAAGATTCAGAAACGGAAGCTTTGGATAATGATGTTTTTTGTCTACATATGTAGAATATTTCTAATTTTGTTTGATCATTTAATGTACATAGTTTTAATTTAATAGAACTTTAATGGCTTGGCAAAAAATACTTACAATAATGTACAATCATAAATAAAAATTGAACTTATCTTACCATAAATTAAAATAAAAGCAAAAAACACTAATCATAATATATAATACTTACATACATAATTACATACATGCGTCGTAGAATTCCTCCGAATCATTAATTGTCTTTGTTATATATTTTTGTTTATTTTAAGCTACTATTTGTTTAAAGTTTATGTAATTCTAATTTTGTTTGATAATTTAATGTACATACATGTTAATTGAATCGTTTCTGTTTCATATTAATAAAATATTGCATATTTTACTTATTTTAAGTTATTATTTTAAAACTTTTTATTTTATAAGTAAGTTTTTCTATTTTTATAACTTTGAAATATGTTTTATATAACGCGTTATTGTTTTTTTTTTGATTAATACATTATTTTCTTCAACTATTAATAGTAAATAACTATAAAATACATAGGTAAATGTTGCTAATAAAGTAGGATAAACTTATAATCGCCTGCTTATAAGTATCTCTCAAAAACTTCCGATCCCGTATGCTAGTCATATTATTTTTGAAGTGGGTAGGTCTGTACTAAGCTAAAATGTAGTTTATCAACAATTATAACTGTAAAAAAAACGAACTAGACATATTTTCTTAAAGAAAATGAGAAAAATGATATTTTGCCACATAGCTCCCAGAGGGGTGCCTAGGGGTACCTAAAATGTTTGGCAGATATTTTGCTAACAACCCATTAAAAGTCACTATAAGCGTTAAAATCAGAAAACACGAGAAAATCGCAAGCTATTCCTTTTTTAATGTGCTTTTCCATACATTGAAATCAGTTTTTGTCGAATATTTTTTTAAATTGAAGTCTAATCAAAATTGTGTATTATTGTTTTCGACTACAATTACTAAAATAAACCAGTCCTTCCACGTAGTCAAACTATTTTGTCAAACTGGTTTGACCACGAGGAATTATGATTCCTCGTGGTCAAACTAATCGAATTATTCACCCTGTGTTAATGTTTAATTGGTGTGTACAGTCGTAGTCAAACTATTTTATCCAATTGATTTGACTACGAGGAATTATGTTTCCTCGTGGTCAAACTTCATTCACATTGCGGCCTCTTTTCAAAACGTGCATGCAGTTTATGTATTCATTATACAGTCATAGATAAAAATATAAGTAATAAGTTGATGTCTAATGTCAGGTACAGCGACGCGACGTTTGTGAAATTGTTTTCCTTATCATATTAGTACCTAACTATTATTAGTAGTATTATTAGTAATATTATTATTATTAGTAGTAGTTAAGATGAATTTAAAATATGTGAAACGTAAAGGTGGAACAGTTCTTCTACTGGAAGGCCGGCAATACTATAAATGGCGTACATATAAAAATGAGAACGTTTTCTGGGCTTGCAGCCAGCGAAGAAAGGAAAAGTGTCGGGGATCGGTTACTCTGAAGGTACCATACCAAATTATTACCTCCAGTATTATATATGGAGAATCTTCTCTTCTCTCTTCAGCTCCAATTATTCTATATTCCGCTTCATTAATTCAATATATTCTATTTTGTTACTTAGGATGAAGTCATAGTTAAATGCAATAGCCACACATGCAATGCCGATTTTAAAAAAAATGAGATGGATGTAGTCATTGATGAACTAAGACATGAGGTAGTTAGTAACAGTGACGTCCCTATTCCGGATGTATACAAAGAAAAAAAGAAGTCGGTTGAAGATCGAGTTACGTTGCCATCTTTCGGCAGCCTCAAGTCCGATTTGTATAACAGGAAAAAAAAGACGTGCTTCCGACACTTCAAAGAGGTAACAGTTCCTGATAGTTTCAAATCATTTCTCTTGGCGGATTATATTGACGAAACACGGCGGATTATGGTTTTTTGCTCTGAAACTAATCGGGAAAGAATGGTTCAGTTAAAAGAGTTTTTCGGGGATGGTACATTCTTCAGCTGCCCAAATCCTTTTTCTCAGTTATATACAATGCATGGTGATCTATCTACTTCGATAACAACAACGCACGTGCTCCCCGTTATTTACACTTTAATGACGGATAAAACTGAAGAATCGTATACTATCTTGTTCTCTATGTTACAGTCAAGAATACCCAATTGGACTCCTAAAAAAATTCATCTTGATTTTGAAACTGCTGCGAGCACGGCCATTTCAAGCATTTTTCCCGACATTCAAATCATAAACTGTTTTTACCATTTCACTAATTCCCAATGGAGGCGGGCAAAAAAACTAAAAATCAAGAGCAAAGATGGAAACAGAGCTGTTGGACTATGTTCAGCACTCGCTTTACTCCCCGATGACAGAATTGCGGAAGGGTGGTGTTACATTAAATCTGATACTCCTAACACAGACAAAATTCAAAAATATTTTAAATATTTCGAGAATACGTGGCTAAAAAATGAATTCTTCATAAAGCAATGGTGCGTATACGGACAAAGACATCGCACAAATAATGTTGTGGAGAGTTGGAATGCCCAACTAAATAAAGCGATGAAAAGGCATCATCCAATAACAGTTGCACGTTTGCTCACAACATTATTACAAAAAGAAATAAGTTTCTGTGAAGAACCATCTCCTCGTCGGAGTGAACATGTGTATAGAGATGATTTCATAACAAAATGCCAAATGGAGTTGATCCATAATGAAATAGATGTTGGTTATTTTTTAAATAAAGTGCGATAGGGATTATTTTTGAATGAACGTCTACAAATAAATGAACATCTACATAACAAATGAACGTCTACAAAACAAATGAACGTCTACAAAACAAATGAAAGTCTACAAAACAAGTGAACGTCGAAAAACAAAAGACAATCGTAAAGTGATCTGACAACGATTGCGATTGTAAAAAATGGGTGCATGCAATTTTCGACCTTATCGACATTGCTCAGTTTCCTATTTTTTTTACATATTCATGATCAGTGTCATCTATATTACCCAATAAAAGTGTTTCTAAAGTTTTGTCGATAAGGTCGAAAATTGCATGCACCCATTTTTTAAAATCACAATCGTTGTCAGATCACTTTACGATTGTCTTTTGTTTTTCGACGTTCATTTGTTGGGTAGACTTGGGTAGGTACTGTTCGTACTGCCGGACGTGTTATATGGCATAACCGCGTACTGGTTCAGTACCCAGTACGCGACAGAATTTAGCAGGACCCAGGACCTTTATCGGACGCGATATACCGCTCGGGCGCGTACAGTCGACGTTCGGCCGCGTTCGGCCGGCCCGCGTCCGAGTCCGAGATAGATTACAAATACTCGGCCGCGTCCGAGTCCGAGATAGAATATATTATACTATCTGTGGTCCGAGCGACCGGGTGACCGGAATGATGCACGCTTGGGAACATTAGAAACATAAAAATTAGAAATTAGAAACAAACATTAGAAATTTAGTGTACGAGTAGTAACGAATACTGATGAATGTTATATGAATACTTGAGGCACGCCTGCCTGCTTAATGGGCTCAGGAGATGGTCAAGCGACTTGAGTCAATATCAAGTGTACATACACGTCGATGCATACACATGTGCAAAGAAATCATGCACACTGAAGCTACTTTCATTAATATTTTAATCGACTTGTCAAGTGCATATTGACCATAAGAGCCCATTAGTCGAGCCACGTGTAGTACCTGCCAGATAATAATATATTAAACGAATAATATTTATTATTAGGATAAATGAAGAAAAAGTGAATAATTTTATTTTTTAATTATCTCGAAAACGGTGCGTGCTATCGTAAAAATAATGGCATTTTTGACCCCCCTTTGAAACCCCCCATCCGCCAAATATACAATACGAATAACGATTTTTTATACCACTAAGGTGGCATAATGTTGCCTGTAGTATAGGTTTATTTGTTGGTTTGATATTAATCGTCAAAAAGGGTCCATGCTGGCGGTGTTGCAGTCATCCTCATCAGCTAGCAGTTTCATAGAAGAGAATGATTACAAGGTAGATTTTTTTTTCTAAATCTTGTATCTCGAAAACCGTGCGTGATATCCTGATCAAATACAACAAAATTTTCATCCCCCTTTAAGAAAGCCCCAACTATAAGGGGCAAACACTTACAAACATGAGTGACCCTCGCCCCCCCCCCCCCCCTTTATTTATTGCAAAGCGGAAATTAGTAAATTATGGCATTCATAAGAACTGCAGATATATTATGGTCTAAGTTTCTTGTTGCTGTTTTATACGGCATCAGGACTTTTTGGCGCGAAGCAGGCAAGGGCGGTTATCTCTCCGTCGTATATTTTTTTCTAAATTAGAGTATTTTCAAATGTTTTGTGTGTATCAACGGTGGATTCCGAAGACTATACTTGACTTTGACTGGGACTTAGAGGAAATGTGAAATGAAGATGAAAAAAGAAACAAGACTTGGCATTCGGTCTAAGTAACCAAAGCGTGTTTAAATTAATAATAAAAAAAAGAACCGGGACCTGTCAGAACACTCAGCAGGACCTTTCCGTTCCGTTTTCATAAACTTAGTTTAGGCTTTATTTTGTCTGAATAAAGATAATATTAGTATAATAGCAGTACCAACGCCATCTAGAGCACGTTGACCGCATTTCTTACTTTCACGAAACAAATGAGTTAGTTCTTTTATAAAAAATATTATAAATTATCTGTGGTTCTCTGTTCTATTCGATCGTACCAACATAAGCAACTCAAAGGGACTTTATCAAGAAAATTAGACCTTATTCTATATATAATTCAAGGTCTTGTACCTATCTACACTTGTACACATACATTTTATAACAGAGACATCTGCTGCAACTGGGATAATTCAGATACGTCCACCCCATTGGTAACACTTACTTGCATAAATGTACACATTTTTAACTTAAGATTGATACAGGGTGGGTCGATGAACTAGTTTGACCACGAGGAAACGTAATTCCTCGTGGTCAAACCAGTTTGACAAAATAGTTTGACTACGTGGAAGAAGGGAAATAAACACAATGGCATCATTAGTTTTTGTAAAATCAGTAAAAAGTTTTCCAAGATTCCTATGTCCGCCGATTTGTATGAATCGATCCACTGTGCGGCGGCGGCTTTGGTGTGTAGACAGCTTCAAAATGAGGCCGCCGGCCTTATCCGGCGGGTTTTCCCGCCGGGCCGGCGGCTTTGGTGTGAAGACAGCTTTAGAATGCAGGTATTGTATAGAATATCTGATTATAAAGACTGCAGGTAACACATAATAATAAATAAAAGCATTTATGCCCGAAAATCTGTCCCATGTTACCGTGTGAAACGGACAAGCGAGTCCGTTTCAGGACTCGCTTGTCCGTTTCCACAAGATTGTGACACCCGGTAGTTGCTTACTGCAGTGATCGTTTACAAAAGACTGAGTTAGTGGCTACAAGTGGTCCTAGCTATTTAGATAATACACTCGAGAGCAATGAATCCGGGTCACTTAAAGAATGTTAAAAATCTCGGAAACTAAAAATGATAGGTTAATGCAATAAATTTTATTTAATAGACAATGTAATACTCCTTAAAGGCTGGAGCAGACCAAATGCGTATGCGTAGACGAAAGCGTAAACGTGCGCGTACCACTAAGTTGTAATGTATGGAACTGTATAAGACAGGACACACCACTTGCGTAACGTAGACGTGCACGTGGACGTGATGCGTAGCCCCAGTTCCATACATTCAACTCAGTGGTACGCGCACGTTTACGCTTACGTCTACGCATACGCATTTGGTCTGCTCCAGCCTTAAATGAAAGTAAAAAAAATATGAGTCACCATACATTTTATTAACACAAAATTACATAAAGAAAAAACTGCCGATCTCTCCTTAAAACAAAAATAGGAAACATGAAATTTTTGAACTTTATTACGATTTTCTTGAATTTTAATACTTCGTATTGCCTCCTCGTGCTTCCATTACTGCGTTTACGCGGTTTGGCATGCTGTACACCAAGTTCCTTATACGATTTTGGGGAATATTCTCCCATTCCTCTGTGAGAGCAATTTTGAGCTCACGAAGCGTGATTGGGGGAGGGTTTCGTTGTTTTACGCATCTGCCTAGCTCGTCCCAAGCATGCTCGATCGGGTTGATATCCGGGCTGCGCGCTGGCCACTCCATACGAGTAATGTTCATCTCTTGAAGGTAGTCATTCACAATCCTACCTGTATGAGGTCGGGCATTGTCATGCATAAATATAGCATCCTCACCTAAATTGACCATAAATGGACCAACGTGATCATTGAGGATTTCTTCCACATATCTTACGCTAGTTAAAGAGCCGTTTTCTATGATCACCAGCTCTGTGCGACTTTCAGAAGAAATTCCGGCCCACACAAGTACAGACCCACCACTGTAGGCTACTTTTTCTTCGATGCATGCTTGCTTGAATCTTTCCCCTGGTCTTCGATACACTCTGTGTCTTCCATCGTGCTTGTAGAGCATAAATTTTGATTCGTCGGAGAACATAACTTTTGACCAATCTTCAATACTCCAATTTACGTGGCTCTGGGCATACCTTAGTCTCGAAATACGATGCCCACGCTCCAGTTTAGGGCCGTTTGCAGGTCTAAGGGGTTTTAAGTTAGATTCAGCAAGCCGACGTCTTACTGTCCATGCACTTGGGTTACTTCCTCCGAGGCGTCGAAACTGATTGGTGAGTTCAGTTCCTGTGAGAAAGCGATTTCGAAGCATTGTGTTCACCAAGTATCGGTCTTCTCGTGCTGTGGTACACCTGGTTCTGCCCGTTCCTGGTCTGCGTAGGTTAGAACCAGTTTCTTCGTAACGTCGGAGAACTCTTTGTACTGTTGACAGCGACACACCGACAGTCCTGGCTGTATCGCGCTGACTCCGGCCGGTTTCCAGCATTGTAAGTATTCTGGTGCATTCTTCAGGCGTAAGCGACATAATTTCAGCTTGATTAATGAATATAGAGCACTATCAACATGGTTTATGTACCCACATAAATGACAGATTACAAACAAAAGCAACACCAAATGCTGTAATTTCGTAGTTCCACCTTCGAAAGTGGCCCTTTTTCAAATTTGATTTTTTTATGATATAACTTTACAATAACTAAGAAGTTTTAATACCTTCATTTAAGGAGTATTACATTGTCTATTAAATACAATTTATTGCATTAACCTAGCATTTTTAGTTTCCGAGATTTTTAGGATTCTTTAAGTGACCCGGATTCATTGCTCTCGAGTGTATTAGTGGCCATAATTTGCTTTTTGGTGGCAATTTTACTTAACTTTGATGATCCATAAATGTTGGACGAGTTACATTTTAAACATGCTGAATCAGGAAATTAGAAGCCATGATATTAATAAATAATGTCCATTTTGATGCCATTTTTTAGTATTTTACAAGCTTACTGTTTGAATGCATGTTACAAAATTAGATGCTTAAAAATAATCACGATGCTGAATTATATTAACAGTGGCTAATAGAGAGGTTAACTGGTGGCTATAATCTATAAATTCTGACACTCATTAATTGTGGCTGACTTATTAATTTAGGGGGCAAAGTATTTTTCCGGAGGCTAAAAATGCTACTAAAAAGAAGGTCGTTTAATTAGCACCCTTTATTATTTTTCTATTTTTAGTATTTGCTGCTATACCGGCAACAGAAACACATAATCTGTAAAAATTTGAGCCTTAGCAATCACCGTTTGCCAGATACAGCCTGCCTCGTTACGGACCATTTGAGTACAGAACCCTATAAAAATTGAACGGCACACTAATATTAGCTGCAAAATAACTATTTTAAAAAAAATGTTGTAAAGACAGACCTCTGACAGACGTCAGAGGTCTGTCACTTTTTGATACGTCAGTCGTCAAAAAAAATGACACTGACAGCTGTTGTCTTGTCGGTGTCGGTGTCGGGTCGGACTGTGTGATACAGTCCTCGTGCATGAACTCGTGGTGCTGATTATTTATCAAGAAGTGTATAACTTTTAATAATTTATTAGATACATACGAAACAAAATTGTGGTTTCAAATCGAGTTGGACCTTATTTGGGAAGTTATATATTTTTGATCAGTGTTGTGAAATTAAGCTTTCAATCATGCAGGTTTCAGAAATAGATAACGTTAAAATCTACAACCTAAGTGTGGGAAAATCTTTGCCAGATGTAAGTATTCTGTTTTATTCCGTAATGAAAGGGGGAAAACCCGTGTTGGTATAGCAGAATTGAATACGTATGCTGCTAACCTATAATGCTTTGACTGCTCTTCATATTTTCATCTTCATCTTAATTGTTAGTAAACAGCAATACACGTGGTTTTATTAGGCTATCATATCGTGTCCCCCTCCTCATCTAATCCTCCCAGTTGGCCATAATACTGTAATGTTTAAATTGGCAATAGTGTGATTAACTAATAGCCACCCACGAAAGAATGTAGGGCTCAACTTTAATAGATTGTCTGACGTGGAGTTTGGGGTTCATATTTTTTTTACACAAAGCTAATATTATTAGAAGCCTCCACACGAAGTTTTAACTTGCGGAAATTAATGGTTAACGAGAAAAAAAATAATGAAAATCATTAAAATTCACCAATAATTTGTCACTTTTCACCACAGAATACATACACTCTCAATGCTTTTGACATTCGGCTCGTCACTATACGTTTCGTTTTCCGTAAGGTTAAAGCACAACAATGTTTTACTTCATTTAATAATTAAATAAATAACTATATTTAGTAACAAACTTACTTATTTACTTACTTACAAAGTAAAATTTTATGCATATTTTATAATATTACGTATATTTTGCTGATATAAATGAATGCTATTACTTAAATGTATTCTGACAATAATTTACCGACTATTGCCGCTATGTAAAACTAAACGTAAAAATTCGCTGTCACTGTTACTTTCTGACAGTTATATTTTTTTTTTGTAATATATATTTTACGGCCTTTGGCTTCAGCCTTTTAGCCAAACTATTGTTGATTATCTTATTATGGTTAGGTTAGGTTGGAACTGTGACCATTGACGCGCGAAGGCGAGCGAGCGAAGCGAGCGTGCCGCGGCAGCGGCCGCCGAGCGCTTTATAATATTATTTTAACAATTTCGACCTTTATATCGATGTCAACACAAGACAATGCGAAAGTTAGGTTAGGATATTAAAAAAATCATAACTCAAAAAGGGGGGGCTTCCGCAACTTTTCCTTCAGGGGGGGGGTTCTACAACCCCTCCTCCCCCCTTTCCACCCCCTCCCGCCCCTTAAATCGTGGGACGACAATCCGAAGTCCTACCATTTATTTTTTAATATTAGCATTTCATTTTTATATAACTGCCATTACCGACAGGCTAGGCAATAGAACATGCTGAAGGCAAATTCCTCCTCTTGCAAAATTGGGTTAAGCTAGTATTCAAAAACTCTTGCTGGAGAAACCTCGATTTCAGACACAAGTTGTGAGGAATCTATGGATGATGTTGGCAATTTTGATGAAAAAATCTTGATTAAATAATTATAATCTAATTCTGAGGCTACAAGGAATATCACATTCAACAGTTACTCCTCAGGTTTACTTATTTTGTAATTTGGAACAAAGGTTAACAAACCAAGAATACAATACTTTGATTTAAATTACCCTTAAATTAAAAAATATAAATTAATTGTTCATTTCAGTGGCTGGCAGAGAAGAAAAAACGAGCTCTTTTGAAAAAAAATGTTGATCTGCGAAGAAGAGTTGAATTAATTCAAGAGTTTGATATGCCTGATGTTAGTACTAGCCTTAAAGTTTCCAAAGATGGGCAGTACATTTTGGCAACTGGCACATACAAACCTCGGGTCAAGTGCTATGATGTAAATAATTTATCTCTCAAATTTGAGCGCTGTTTAGACTCTGAAGTAGTTACATTTGAAGTTTTAACTGAGGATTATTCAAAGGTAAGAAATTGTTGTTGATCATAATATCTATCGCAATTATAAAGTCCTTATGTATTGCTTATTATTACACACAAAGACAACATTTTTTTAAATAATTTTGTGGCAACTGGATAGAAAACTAATTCACAGCCTGCTTGCCGTCTGCAAATAATACAATACTGAATGGTAGGTATAGCTGGCAAATTTTAACAAAATTAGTTTTTTACCCCAAAGCTCAATAACAGGTAGACTAATCACCCTTCCAAAATGATTGGTAGAGGCTTCCAGTAGTGAATAACAATAGGACATTTGATTGAAATGGCACAGTCGGTAACAAACTTGTAAAATACAAATAATAAAATTGTAGAGGAGCAAAAATCTGTACAGTACTACCACGTTTATAAGTCGCATTGGCTTTATTCGGTTGCGCAGAATAGCTCACCCCACTGACGAATTAAACCGAATGAAAATTGCAAAGCAATTTCGAACTTATTGCTACTAATTTAAGGTCGAAAATAACAAGACGTGAACAGGATGTGTACGACAGAGCAATGAACGCGACTACACCGTTGTCTAGACCATGGGTTTTCAAAGAGGGGGGCGCGCCCCACTAGGGAGGCGCGAAGACATGTACAGGGGGGCGCGGTCAGATCAGAATGACATTGCAAGAGCAAGCTATGGAGATTTTGAAAAGATTATACCTTTGTAATTAATATTCATGGGTAGCATTGGTTACAATAACAAAAACAAAGTTTAGAACCAAAACTAGATTTTGCTAGTAATCTACGTTACCACTACTTACCACTATAACAACAAACCTACTAAAATCAGAAAAATAATAATTACTGTTATTTTATTTTAAAATTGTTTGGCGAGCCCATCTGCTGTTCCCTGGGCTAAGGGGAGGCGTGGGCATATTATTTTTAACAGTAGGGAGGCGTGATACATATAAGTTTGGGAACCCCTGGTCTAGATCTAGACAGACTGACTGCCGAGCCAGACATGGCGCGTACGCATCAGCCAATAGCAGGCGAGTATTTTCGCGGGAATATGTGGCGCGCTGTGATTGGTAGATATATTTTCGCGCCTTACAAAAAATTGAGTTCTGCGCAGGTACATCGGTGTAACTTATAAAACTGGTAGTACTGTACACGGAAGACATTTTGAAAATCTTAATTTTGTAATTCTATAATCGGTACTGAAGCCGACAATGTAATTTTGAATTTTTTTGTCTGTCTGTCTGTATCCCGAATAAGTTCCACGCCGAAAATACCGAATCAATCTGATAGATACATGGCACAATCTGAGCTTATGATCCGAGGATAGTTTTAGGATAGGTACTTTTTATTTATTTTGATCCCTTTCATACTCTTATGTGACGTAAATGAAGTTGCGAGAGTCAGCTAGTTTAAAATAAATACAACTTTTAAACTAGTAGTATATTTCTGTTCTAGATGGTGTTTCTACAGTGTGATCGGTATTTGGAATTTCATGTTCGTCACGGTCGCCACTACCGTCTAAGAGTACCTCGCTATGGAAGAGATATTTCCTACCACAAACCTTCTTGTGACCTGTTTGTGGTTGGTTCTTCATCGGTAAGTTTGTTTTGAACAGCTCTATCACCTCCAAGTCCAACTGTACTGTTTTGTTTTATCTTTTTGTTATCCAGTGTGGATTTCCTTGAGATCATTATTCTATTGGTCGTGCTAATCAACATCCACGCGGGCGGAGCCGCAGGCACCGGCTAGTTAGCACACAATATTACGTAGTACTATTAGTTACTAGCTGATGCCCGCAGCTTCGCCCGCGAAAAATTTGTTCCCGTTTTGATTTTCCGTGGGAACTTATTTTCCGGAATAAAAAGTAGCCTATGTGTTATTCCAGACTATTTTTTATCACTGTGCCAAAAATCAGAAAGATCCGTTCAGCCGTTAGAGTGTGAAAGAGTTAACAACTAATATTATAAATGTGAAAGTTTGTGAGTGTGGATGTGTTCTGTGATAATATTTACAGGTTCACAATCCAAATCTCACAGTGCAAATTGCTCATATCCAGTTGTGTATGTGCCCTATATTCAGCAGAGCATGGCTATATTTTAACTTACAATATCATAGACCCACAGCTTCAATCGTAAAAATATTCCTATAAATATTAAAATGTGAAAGTCTAGGATCATTTTTGTTACTCAATCACTCTTTTATGGGTAAACGGATCGGGCTGAAATTTGAAACATACAATTACGTCTATATCCCCGAAGTGTTAGAAAGAGGCACAGTATACGCCCACATTACACCATATATTTCTATTAGCTGGTGAGCCTATTGCCGTGTTGAATTGGACACACGCAGGTTGTGACGACACGTTGTTGAAGTTTTTCAAGCCGCCTTTAAAGGGGATGATCCACTGGTGAGTCAAACCGCCAACGAGCCGCTTGAGTGGCTTGAGCCGAGTGCGCACTGCAGTGCGTCGCATTGGGCGCAAATCTGTTAGTGAGCCTGTGCACCTGTTTAGAGATGCGGTTAGCCTCGGGGATAGTGGTTGGTACCCTCCAGGAACATACGTTAAAACATTATAAATTATAAATTTAATATAAATACTCTAATAACCATAATATTTTAGGAAGTGTACAGATTAAACTTGGAATTAGGACAATTTTTGCCACCTTACGTCACGAACGCCAATGCAATAAATTGCAGTGCAATTAATGAGGTACACGGCCTATTAGTACTTGGGACAGAATCTGGACAGGTGGAAGCCTGGGACCCACGCACAGGGTCTAGAAAAGGAATCCTGGACTGTGCCATGCACTGTTCAGAATCAGAAAACATGTAAGTACTATCTAATTCTTATTAACAACTTGGCCTGATTGCAGTGACTGCTGTCCCAAAGGTTTGTTACCTAATTTGTCTGATGGTCGAGTCTATTTTGCTTGATATTGAAAAAGAAACAGCATCGCTGATCCACCCATAAGAGTATAGATTTCTCCTTAACTGTCGAAACATTCAGAAACTATCAATTATTCAACAAATAATAAATTATTTTGAACTCTTGATTGTTTTTTATTCTTTCTATTAACGATCTCAAAAATGAACAATAATGTTATAGGATTGATAAGTTACCTGCCATAACTGCTGTCAAATTTGATGGGCGAGTAAGGATGGGTGTGGGAACATCTACAGGCCACATACTGCTGTATGACATCAGATCTAACAAACCAATGTTAGTTAAAGACCACATGAATGAACTACCTATAAAGGTGCTCGAATTCCACAAACAAATGGATTACGTCTACTCCATGGATTCTACTGTTGTGAAGATATGGGATAAAAATACGGTATGTATTGACATCAACTTTCCATTTTAGATTCACTAGTTTTAGAGTCGTAACTGTATCACTGACAGTGGGGTTGGATATTGGGTGTACGGGGCCCCCACCATGATCCAAGGGGCCAAGCAACCTCACCAACATGTGGTAAACTTGCTAGACAAATGACGAATTTCCGAGCACATTGGAACCATAGTTCCCATGTGGGTGTCAAGATAGTAAGGACAAAGTGTCAAACCTGTAGTACCTGAGATTCTACCGTTCAAACAAAGAAATTAACACTTCACTTAAAGTAAACATTTTGCAAAACCACGGTACACATGTCCATTTATTTGTAATCAAAACAAGTCTGAAAATGACTATTTTCCATTCAACCATTTACCCCTTCCAAACCTCTTTCTTAGTCGGTGCCTATGACGGTAGCTTAGTCCAAAAAATCAAGTTCCTAAGTCATGAAACTGTGCGTTGATAGTTGAGTGATTCACGCCTTAATTTTACTAATATAGATTTCTAGACAGTTATTTTATGATAATTCTAAAAAATTCTTTTACTTTACTGTATATAAAAACGTTTCTCATTTCTGTTACAGGGCAAACCATACACAAGTATCCAGGCAACTTCAGACTTTAATGACCTATGCGTCGTACCGAATACCGGACTGAATATGATGGCAGTTGAAGATCAAAAGATGCAAATATACTACATACCGTCTCTAGGTCAGTAATTATGTATTTGAGCTTCTACATAATGATTTTCCGTTACTTTACATATCACTAGCTCTATTATACATTTGAATCTTCCTCTTCAATCACTATCTATTGCTGACAATAGCATTAAAATACGTTGAGAAGTTTAAAAGATCTAGGCGTACAGAAAGCGAAAGTGTCTTTATTTTATCTATATATATAAAAATCAATGCCACTTTTCGTTGTAATTTTATAACTCAAGAACGGGCTCACCTATCCAAACCAAACGTTTAGGCTTTGTTCGGGCTATTTAGTAGATGGTTTATGTGAAGTTTGCACAAAATCGGTCGAGCGGTTCTTTATTTATCACGCAAACGTAGTTGCGCGGGTCAGCTAGTACTATGTATAAGCCTGTAAGGAATGAGTGCTTTGGAATTTAACAATATTTTTCAGGTGTCGCCCCTAGATGGTGTGGTTTCTTGGATAACTTGACTGAAGAATTAGAGAGTTCGGCATCACAAACAGTGTACGACGATTATAAGTTCATCACTAAACAGGAGCTGGAGTCACTGGGCTTGGATCACTTGCTGGGAACTAATCTCTTGAGAGCGTATATGCACGGGTATGCACTTACTGATTTACACTTACTGATTTATTCGAGGGAGTGGTTTTTCTAGCCTATATACTACGAGTACTATCACTAAACAATTCCTGATCTATTGTGATCGCCACTGTTGAAAGTTCTTGACTAAGTCCTACAAATTCGTCCTGGGACATCCTTCCTGAGGGCTTACCCGGGGCTCTCAACCATAGGCTGTTGGGCGTTACGTGAGGTTTTTTAGTCGGTAAGAGTCCGGCATAGCATCCTACGAGGATTTTCCCTCACGTTAAAAAAAGAAAAAAGTCCTACAAATTCCAAGAAGTGCAGTATGTTTGTTATAATATAACATAGTTAACTATATTATAGTTAACAAATAAATAAGTTGCACTGTTGCCACCTGCTCAGCCGGTCTATACAGGATGAATTTTTCAAAAGGGATTGGATGGCCAAATCCGAAACTATAAGGAATAGCGAAAAATGCCCAAAGGAGTCACGAGCCCGATTTTGATGAAACTTAAAACCTCATCATTAGATTTTTGAAAAACCAATAATCCTAGCTGGGAATCGAACCCATTGATTATGAAAAAAAAACACACCCTATATTATTACACTATACGATAGTGTTGCTATTAAGGATCTTATTCTGGGAAGTAATGACATACGGCAAACTAAAGGAAAGGGCTCATCTTTAACAAAATACAATTTATTTTGCTTACGTTAACTGATTAATTGTTCAAAATGTAGACCATTGTTTTCAATACATAACTAGATTCGAGACCTCAAGGATCGTACTGCATTCAATATTATTGATTTCGTTTAGAATATTCTCCAAAGAATCATTCTGAGCATGATTTAAAACACGGAATTGTTACGATCTATTCTGGGATTTCGAACGAGACAAATTATGATTCAAAATTTTGGTACATGAAATATGATTTCTATCAAAATTCCAAACTTTCCTTAAATTTGCTGTATATCATTACTTCGCAGAATTTGATCCTTATCAGTGACACTATCGTATGGTGTAATAAAAAAGGGTGTGTTTTTTTTTCAAAATCATTGGGTTCGATTCCCAGCTAGAATTATTGGTTTTTCAAAAATCTAATGATGAGGTTTTAAGTTTTATCAAAATCGGGCTCGTGACTCCTTTGAGCATTTTTAGCTATTCCTTATAGTTTCGGATTTGGCCATCCAAGCCCTTTTCAAAAATTCACCCTGTAGACGACGCAATAGCGACTTATTAGAAAATAAATGTGTCCTGCCCACTCTCACTCACATAAGCAATTCATTAGGTTTTGTGAGTTCAGAATTCATCGTTTACATTAAAACATTTTTGTTAATACTAGATTCTTCGTGGACGTGAGACTATACAAGAGAGCTAAGTCCATTGCGGAGCCATTTGCGTTTGAGCAATATAAGAAACGCAAAATTAGGGAAAAAATTGAACAAGAACGGCCATCTAGACTTAAAGTGGACGATAATTTGCCGAAAGTCAACAGAGACCTGGCGTCTAAACTCATGGAGAATGGCAAGAAAACACTACTCAAGGACGACAGATTTAAGGTATGTTTTTAATTGATTATAAGAAATATGAGTACAAACCAATTTCTCAAAGAGGGTATGTATCAAAATCACATGTGACAAAACACACACACACACACAAAAAGAGAGAGAGAGAGAGAGAGAGAGAGAGAGAGAGAGAGCGAGATCGAGAGAAATGCATGACAGGAGAGGTATGTCTTCATCAGTCTCATAGGAGAGTGTGAAACTGCCCTGCCAAATATCTTCCATGTACAGATTGTGGACCCTCTACAGTTTTATTATATGTATACATTATAAGTACGAAACTTATTTGTTAATGGAGCAACAGTGGTGGTTCTCATTACACTAACTTTATTTTTCAGGCGCTGTTCGATAATCCAGAATTCCAAATTGATAAAGAAGCTGAAGAATATCGTCTTATTCAACCTGTTCTGTCTAGGAAGGACAAAACTAAGGACAAGAAGCCCATAGTCGAAGATGTGCAGGTATGTATATGTTACCGTATAATTGTAAGAACTGTACCTGTAATCTACTAAAGAAAGAAAGAAAAATGCATTTAATTCCGTCAAACAAGTGGCACATCGAAAACGGCATATATGATAAATACAAAGTAGCAATTAAAATTATAGTACTTACAGTTAAATAAAATTATCCTAAAAATCATTTTCTGCCGATGCACCACCTACCCGCGCGGAATAAGGCCGCCTTTCAGCATTGTGTCGCCACATGAATGAAAGCATTTCGCTTCCCCCACGCAACGACGCTGTTTTTCAAAGGCGGCCTGTAAAGGGATCGGAGGCACCATCTTGACCCGGAGAATACAAAAAAAAAAAAAATCAAAACAAACCAATGTGCATGTTCCGCAAGTGCTCAGCGCCCAATTAGAAAAAAATAAAAAATAAAACAAGCAGCATCATAGGGCGAGCGCCTTAGACCATATATCACGGGACTAGCCTTTGCGAACCACAGCATACAAAAATATTCTGCCAGTTTTCATACAAGTGAAGGAGGAAACACAAAGACATATAAAATTTCATTGCATTTAAAAATGTATTAATCGACAAACGCGTAATGGCTGTTGTGTGTTAATTTTTATTGTACAGTCAACTACAATGAAATGTACTAGTTTAATCATATAAAATGATGTACTGATGTACAGTGCTTTTAATAAAGCCAAAAGACCAAATGGTTATGTGCAATGGCAGAAAACAATGCTTAAGTAAGGCGCATCCTGTGGTTAGATGATCTAAGGCGAGCGCCCACTGCTTTGCGTTACTATTGAGAAGAATGTAAGATTGAAGAAGTTGTGACCTCCTTTATAATGCTGGATACGTTAGTTTAAAAAAGTGACCATCAACGGCGAAGGCGGGCGAATAAACCAAGCCGAGCCAAGCTCCATATGCCTTTAACCTGATTACCCATTAGTATTTTTTTATCGTAGTTTATAGTAACATTAAAAAGGAAATTTGATTGTTTCTTTGTTGGTTTGCATCGAATAGACTCCGAAACTACTGAACCGATTTGATTTCACTGTTGGGGAGTTACGCTATCCCTGGGTGATCTAGGCTATGTATTATTCCCGTATTCCCACGGGAACGGGAACTACGCGGGTGAAACAGTGTGACATCTGCTAGGTTACAATATAATGGAAAATAATCATACATAAAATCTTTCGCTCGCTACTCGCTAGGTAGATTACAAGCTTAACGGATTTTACGATAAAATGTATAAAACAAAAATACCCATCTCAAGTCCCAACTGTTCTGTTCACTCTTTAGGCGCACAATCTTCGACATGACAAGTCTCACTTCTGCGTTAAACAGAGGTCACTATTTTAAACTAACATGTTTACATTATTACATTTTTGCTTTTAGTTTATTTGTAGCGAAGAGTAGACAACTTGTTCTAATACGGGACTTGAAACCATTATATTCACTAACCAGGCTGCACTAGAGAAACAACTGCAAAAATATTTACAATAAATTTTCATAGTACAATGAAAAAATAAAATCTTTTTTTTTTCAGGTCACTGAAACACCAGAAGTGGATTCCGACATGGAGCTGTACGATGTCAGTGATGACGACAGCTCCGACGATGATCGCGCCTGGATCAAAGAAGTAAAGAAGGAACATAAAATAAACAGAAGAAAGAAACAAGAAGATTCCCAACTTGAAGAGACGGAGGCTTCTAGCGTTCCTACCAAAGTTAGAAATATAACTCATGTTAGTAAAACAAGTCTAGGAGAACGGTTAGCCAGGGAGGGAGTTTCAACAGCATTTACCACGGGAGGCAACCGGGAAATGAAATTTTCAATGCGCGGAAAGAAATCGGAGTTCGACAATAAAAGAAAAATGCAAAAGCACCATGAAGAGAGAAAGCAATTTGTGCGACGTACGGGCATTCTAAAAAAGAAAAGATTCACAAAGTAGTTCATAATATTGTTATTAACCGAATTAATACGATGGTCTTTTCAGCATATTTTTGTGCCTGGCGGCGAACAAATGTTCCGTAGCTCCTCTGGAGCGCTAAGCTCATAGGAATATTAGGAATGTCATGGTGCTCCTACGGTGCCATCGCCATGTAAGTTTAAGTATTGTAATATAGTAGTTATTGTATTTGTAATTTAATGTAGTACTTGTTGTTGTATTGTAAGTTAAAGGTATGTTTTGTTCCCCCACGTTTTAACTACAATTTGCAACTCGAATGAAAGTCAAGAGGTTTGTTAAATTTGTTCTTATAAAATAGGAAGGGTAAATTCAAGCATTGATACACAATCATTGTTGAAACAACATGTCAGTAAAACAAATTGTGTAGATCGGATAGATGAAAATGGATTGCGGCAATTCCCAGACATTAACTTGTAATTTCATCATCGGTTTTTTAAAAGGAAGTACATGTATTTTTTGTGAGTAAAATGTATGTTTGTCGTTAATTTGTATATAAGTTAAAACTGACATAAATAATGTGTAGTACCTATGTATAAAGATTTATAATGACAATATGTTTAGGTACATCTGTATATACCTACTTGTAAATAATATTTTAATAAAAACTGATATGGCTTCATTCGTTTTATTTAATACTAGATTAGGGATAGATAAATTTAATCCTTTTCTTGAAAATATTATAATATGACTGAGTACTGTCTCCTGAGATACAGGTTTTCACCTAGTTTAGGAGATAGATTAAACCAAAACCAAGCACAATATTAACCACCACAATATTAACTGGTCACAACTGTCATATTTAGACATAGAGCCACGTGAACTGTCTACGAGTATAAAGTTACGCGAACTGTAAAGGCGCGAGTTGCTGTGTATTTAGATAATGTACCTAATAAAAATAAAGCCTAGGAAGCGCTCGTGGCCCCGCGGACTCAGTGTTCTGTAAACGATCACTGCAGTAAGCAACTTTCACTATGGCCGGTCCATGGATGGGTGACCATCCATGTGATCACTTTGTGACATTTATTTGAGCGTTTCCGTGCTTCGGAAGGCACGTTAAGCCGTTGGTCCCGGTTGCCAGTAAAATGGCAGTCGTTAAGCTAAGTTGACGGCTTTATTTCAACAGCAGGCAGTCACAACCTGCGCCTGTCCATTTAAACACGGCAATACAGCTCACCACCTATTACGTGGGACAAAATTATACAAAGGTGAAATGTGGGCATATAATATGCCTCTGCCTGCCCCTTCGGGGATAAAGGCGTGACCATATGTATGTATGTATGTAAAAATAAAGCCTAACAGTAAACAATTATTGTATTGTAAAAATGGTGGGAAATAAAGTTCTTGAGTTCCCGAGTTGAGTTATAAAATTACAACGAATAGTGGCATTGATTTATATCTTCTCTTCTATATATATAAAAATCAATGCCACTTTTCGTTGTAATTTTATAACTCAAGAACGGGCTCACCTATCCAAACCAAATGTTTAGGCTTTGTTCGGACTATTTTGTAGATGGTTTAGGCGAAGTTTGCACAAAATCGGTCGAGCGGTTCTTCATTTATCACGCAAACGAAGTTGCGCGGGTCAGCTAGCTAGTCTGTTCACCGCAAAGAGTGTAACTTTCCAACGGTGAAAGAATTTTTCAAATCGGTCCAGTTGTTCCGGAGCCTATTCGTTACAAACAAACAAACAAACTAACAAAAAAAAAAATCTATCCTCTTTATAATATTAGTATAGAAGTATAGATATAGATTTACAAGTACACGACTTTAAAACCTGTTTTTCATACGCAACCAGCCATTCCGACTTTTACGGATAGTCTCTGCGCATCATTTTACCTATATCTTTAAAGGTTGGACAACCTGAGTGTCCTCATTGATGTACGGTTTATCTCTTCGATGAAAGTCCAGTTGGGCGGGGACTCTAATGCTGGGTTACATGAGGGCAACCCGTGATGGGAGTGTTGGACATGAATCTCAGTGCCATCTATCAGGCACCCTAACATATCAATCCAATAAACGACGTAGATACTTCTGTTTCAGTTCATTCGTTTAGTTGGTCGGAGCGGAAGTAGGAGTAATACTGTAACTGTACCTACCTACTTACCATTTCATCTGATTATTTTCGAAGAATACTTTTCATAACTCATCTCACATTTTCGACTGTACCTGTACTTGTCTGTATCTATTAAGTATTCTTAAAATGAAATTAGGATGTAACCGGGTTCGACGGTCGGATGGTGATGAGTAACCAATTTAGTCAACAACAGTTATGATTATTACCGCCCGCCAATGATATTTAAGTAAAGATATGCTACCTTCATACAAAACAGCGTTCAGTTATTGTTGAGTTATAATTTCACGTGCTTACCTATCGGTACCTAATAGATTTCATCTATGAACGCGATAGAGAATACAAAACGTTTAAAACAGAGAGGGATAGCTATCTGTGTCGTTTTGCACACAGCAGCAGACCACAACACGGCTTGTTTCGCTCGCAGCTATTAGCAGACTAAATGAAAAAACAACAATTGTGTGACTTTGTCCGCAACAGTTTTTGAGCGCTAATGCGATATCTACCTCTTTTTTACTATAACATCATTGCCGCCCGCAATGTTGTAGCTTAGTTGTGTCATCACATCATGCTTTTTATCTCAGTACCTATAGGTACCAATTTTTTAAAGTACAGCGATCTGTGCCACGTACGATCTGTGTAACCATGATCGATAAAAACATAAAATAACGACCAGCGAAGGTTACGATTGAAATTAACGCGTGTATAATAATGTGTCGAGGCCAGATCGAAGCTATCCAGTCCTACTTAGGAATAAACTAATAAAAATTATCATACTCTTATTGTTGGCAGTGACATTACAACAGCATTGGTTTATCTGAGTTTGATACAATGACTCGCTGCAATGAGTAGATACAAAACAATAATGTTATTACTTATGACATTTATAAAAACAATGCAGTGGGCTGTTATCAGTTGCTCTCGGCGTATCCTTGTAACTCTCAGTGAAAACAACCAAAATAATTATTACTACTTATGTTGTGATATTACTGTGTTGATTTTTACTAACCCTTTGGTTAGAAGATGCACAATGACAATGCATCGTATGGCAGCGGTGAGTTTTCTTTTTACTACCTACCTTCATTATTTAGAAACTAACATGTATGGTTGTTGGGTTCGTAAGTAAACAATAATTATTATATTTATCATGTTTTATAATGTGAACATTGGCAATTAAAGTCGAGACACGGTAATAAAATGGATAATATTATTATTTTTTTCATGATAATGTAGCCAGTGATTTACTGGACAGCCATGTACTGGGTAATGACAAGCTTGCTGAACCAGCGATGGAGATATCCAGGAGGTCTAGTCTGGACGCCAATAGCGTAGATGTGAGTTATTATTTTATTATTTGCCTACTTAAGGTTTCCGTTAGTACCTATATTAATGTTTTGTTTTAATCCATATTTGTTTACTGAGGTCATTATCATATTAGTCATGGAAAAAAAATAACAAAACAGACTCTGTGGCTATGACAACAGCTGTTTGTACCTAATTGGTATTTTATTTAGATCTATTGCCACCTATTTTCTTTTAACCCCTAACACACAGTCTGACCCTAGATTTTCTTTTAACCCCTAAATTTTTTCCCCTGGACGAGGCCGCAGTGGCGGCCGTGGGTCTGTTGGGAGTCCTGGGACATTCTTCCGAGGGCTTACCCGGGGCTCCCAACCATAGGCTGTTGGGCGTTACGCGAGGTTTTTTAGTCGGTAGGAGTCGGGCATAACATCCATGAGGATTTACCTTCACGTTAAACAAAAAAAAACCCCTAACACACAGTCTGACCCTAGACTCCATAGGTACACTGAAGTTCTAACAGCTATGTGTAGCAGGTACCTAGGCATGTGATGTGCGTCTGCGCACCGTAGTTGGATGGATGAAGGTTTGTTTTTTTATTTGAGAGCATATTTTAAACGGTAGTTCTTAGGTTTTTATAGGATAATCGTACTTATCGATATTTTTTTTAGATTTAACATTTTGTTATTAGAAACGATTAGTTTAACTGCTGGAGTAGACACCTGATAATGGAAAATCTTCATTGAATTTCTCAGTGCTCTAATAAATTTTATAAGTAGACAAAACAATCAGAATTTACGAGTTTAAATCCTCGTCATACATACATATAGTCACGCCTTTATCCCTGAAGGGGTAGGCAGAGGCATAGTAGATTTACGCTCAAATTTCACCTTATAGGTACTTTTATTTCCCTCGTCATTACATTTTATTGTTAAACAATATAATATATGTACGAGCTCTTTATATGTGTACTTTATCAATATGTTGGGACGAAGTATATCACAGCGGCAGCTAGCCCATATTACTAGCCTCTTAGAAGCGGGATCACACCCGAAACCCCCAAAGACGCGGAATAGCACCCGAACCACCAACTAGGCGAGGCCGCAGTGGCGGTCGTGGGTCTGTTGGGAGTCCTGGGACATCCTTCCGAGGGCTTACCCGGGGCTCCCAACCATAGGCTGTTGGGCGTTACGTGAGGTTTTTTAGTCGGTAGAAGTCATAGCATCTCATAGTCATAGCATCCATGAGGATTTTCCCTCACGTTAAAAAAAAAGCCCATATTACTAATATTATTTTTAAGCTTGTGAGTAACATAATGTATTGTATCATATTGCCTACATAATCTAACTACGGAATACAACACATAATAAAAAATAAAATACGCCAATATAATTTTTGATTGCAGATGACACACCAACGCAGGTATTATAGTACCTAATACAATTATCATACCAAAACAGAATATATTCATCCATCACACACATTATCAATGTACCTACTGGGTGGGAATCGAACCCGCAACGCTGGGTTTAGTAGTTATAGTACAACCACTTTTTTTTTTAACGTAAGGGATAATCCGTCATGGATGCTATGCCGGACTCCTACCGACTAAAAAACCTCACGTAACGCCCAACAGCCTATGGTTGGGAGCCCCGGGTAAGCCCTCGGAAGGAAGTCCCAGGACTCACTAGTACAAATCCTACCAAAACGAAAATTCATCCTTATACTAAGAGTGTTGAAACAGTTGGAATTTTTAAACAGCCAACAGGTTTTTAATACTTATTGATATTCAGGAGAAACGGCCTTACTTGCCTTCTGAATTGAAGCTCGTAAATGGACATGCCACAAACGAACACCCAGCCCAGGACCATAGGGAAAGATGCTTAACCCAGTGATCATTTACGCTGAGCAAGCTGAACGGTGCTACGACCACATTAGGTACCTCTTCAGTGTCGTGTCCGCTCTACTGCAGTGAGTTCGGTTCGACCTTTAAAATTAGTACAAAGCCTAGGTTCCAAAGTGATACTTAATTTCACACCCTGGTAACATCAGTTATGTATGTACTAGCTGACCCGCGCAACTTCGTTTGCGTCATATGGCAGTGAGAAAGAGAGAGGTATGGTATTAATATTTCGAGTATTATAATGTTTCCCGTTGCACTTACCACCGTCGCGTCGCGTCGCTTGAATTCATTAGAGCTGAACCGCATATCTTCGTTTGCGTTCCACCCATCCGTTTTTCGGTATGGAACTTATCGTGTGCGAGTCCGACTCGCACTTGGCCTGGTTTTTATCGTTCAGTTGACTGGCTGCCACTGCAGACCAAGTAAACTCCCGTCGCGTCGCTCATACTTTTAAAACTTAATTAGAGGGTTATAGTAAGCGAACCTTAAACGATAGGCATATGCTGTTAAGGACTAATTTTTATAACTTTTTTTTTAGTACACAATTTTTACGTAACTTTAACTATTTATGCAGCGTCCGCAATGGGAGCTCTCAAAAGAAAGAAATAATCCTCGTTCTCGAAACATTATTCATGGCTGCTCCGCTCCTATTCGTCTTAGCGTGATGTTATATCGCCATTAGCCAGCCTCAATAAATGGACTATTAAACTGTAAAATATTTTTTGAAATGCAACCAGAGGGCCTAAAAAGGCAACATTGTATGTTTCATATTATGAAACGTAAAATGTTTGGTATGGTTTGTATGTTCTGTATTTCAAATTCTATGAATTGTATGTTTCATATTATGAAACAAACAATGTTGCCTTTTTAGGCCCGCTGTAGTTTCTGAGATCCTAGCACAAACAAACTCTTCAGTTTCATTATATCGTGAGCGAACCTTAAAGAATAGACAAATTAGGTTATTGTGAGCGAACCTTAAAAGATAGACATATGCTGTCGCGGACTTTTTTGTAGAACTTTTTAAGAGAAACAATTTTGTAATACACAATTTTTACCTAACTGTAACCATTTACGCAGCGTACGCCTCGGAAGCTCTCAGACGGTAAAAAATATTCCCCGTTTTCAAAACATTCTTGATTGCTGCTCCGCTCCTATTCGTCTTAGCGTGATGTTATATAGCCTATAGCCATCCTCGATAAACGGACTATCAAACTGTAAAAGAATTTTTGAAATCCAACCAGTAGTTCCTGAGATCCTAGCGTTCAAACAAACAAACAAACTCTTCAGCTTTATAATATTAGTATGGATTACTGCACAGTATATCTATAAATTGCAATTGTACTTTTCCAGATTGGAGAAATTACGGAGTCACCTGATACAGAATACATGAGCACCTCGGCTATATTACATTATTGTAAATCGAAGGTAATCAATAGGCTTTTTACACTGAAATAAAATTGTATTCGTACCTGATCTCACAAAAGTTTGTGATACAGGGTACGCAACAGTACAAGGTGACTTATCGTCTTCTGTTGGTTGCTTAGTATTACCTGTATCACAATAATGGTATATCCATAATCTTTGCGGGAAAACGTGAGTCTGGATCGCCACAATACGGTGCGGATGCGCATAATATAAACATTAAAGTCACTGGCCCCGTACAACGTCACAAGAGCGCTGCCGCCCGTGAGGCTAGGTTACATACATACATTATGCCTTAGTAGACCATATACTCTAAACTAAATGGTCTAATCATAATAAACACGTGCTGGGCCATAGTGTTGAAGTAGATTTTGTAGTTCACTTGTAATACTAACGAAACTTCATGGCTTTACCCGCGTGAAATTATATATCTATAGAAACTTGTAGGCACAGGTATCTATAATCGTCTGCACATAATTAGTGATTACACGTGTATAACATACTAGCTGACGTCCGCAGCTTGTTTCCGTTCCCGGTTCCCGTGGGAACTTATTCCCGGGATAAAAAGTATGCTATGTGTTATTCCAGATTATAATGTGTCTCTGTACCAAATATCAGCTATATTCGTTCAGCCATTTAAGCGTGAAAGAGTAACAAACATCCACACTCACAAACTTTCGCATTTATAATATTAGTAAGATTGGTGCCTACCTAGACATTTGATTTCAGATATTACTGCCGTATCTAAAGTTATTGACAATTATGGGCCTGCGACCAGTATTGGATGTATCTAACTCCTCCAGATGTGTCATATATTGCTCTCACTTTCATTCACTACAAGTTGCAGTGCTTATGGTTTTAGGATACGTACTTCAATATATGGCTTGCTTCAGGTAGGTTTTATGTTATCTATACAAATAAATAAAATTGGAGTGTCTATTTGCAAAGTTCACATACTTGCAAACATCATGTTAATTTTTACAAGGAACTTTTTACATCATGTTCAAATGAACCAAAAAGCAAATAGTTGACGTCCGAGTGCTCTGGCTTTAGGAGATTACTGACTGAAGCAGTAATACCCAACAAATTTGTTCTCTTTGATATATCTGTGTATCTTCGAGATTTCTGTGGCCACTTATTGCTACTTTTACCTTTCAATTGTAGTACTTCCTCTATGATATAGATTTTACAACTGAATAGCCCGTAATCTAATGAGACTGTTTATTTTTAGGCGAGATAGAGGATTTTGCTACAAACTAGTGCCATTAGCACTAACATCTAAGCTGGAATATGACACTTACAAACAAGTGTGTTATGGAAATGCATTTTTTACTTACATTGGGCCTAGTGCACTTCATTTCGTTGGGTTTCTATATGCTCTATATTTATTCAGAATATCTGACAATGAACAATTACAAAATCTAATGGAAAGAGTAAGTAAAAAGAATTGCAAGACACGGATTTATAATAGGTAGATAACTGAATGCTTTATGTAGCTAACAGTCTGATTACAGGTGTTTCTGCTATCGTCGTATGCACCACAGGGAATGCCAACAAGCAAGCCAAAAAGACTCTTACGCATGCTATGGTTCTTCATAGTAGTGAGCGCCCTCTGGATGTTTTTATCTCTATGCTCCGTTAACCTGATGCTGGCTAAAGGAAATGTTATATTCCGATGGATGGAGGCCAGGTAATGGAATTGATATCTAGGATAAAATCTCCTCCTTCTCTCCTCCATCCTCAATGGTAGAAACTTATATGTATTTAATATGTTTTTAGCTCATACGAAGTGAAACTATTGTTAAAAATATTGCTGATCATGTGCACACTAATTCACGATATGGTACAAGCAACTATTATCACAAGTTACTGCCTACAAGCGCAGTTGTTACAAGCTCATTTAATGTTTCTTAAAGAGCGGTTGTTAAATAGAAGTATAACTCCGTTGCACTGGATGAGGGTAAGTTTAAAACATTTTGAGTAGTTATTAAGTATCCATTACAACAAACAGTGTTTGTTTGTTCTTTTTTCATGTTGCCTTCATGAATGAATGAATAGTACCTAAATAAATAGTAATGGGGTCTCGACGTATTAATAAATGTATAAAATTTTACAGGAAATTGCAGAATTTCGAAAACTACTGAAATACTTAAACGACGACTTGGCCCCTGCAGTTTGCTTGTTCACTATAGTAAACATTTCTTGGGCAACTTCAGGTCTTATGTGGCTTTTAGATTTGGACAAACTCGATACAGAAGCAGAGCCCATTCTTGGGATAAGCGTTCTCAACGAGCTTATATGGATATCGGCAGTCATCGTACCTTTTGTACAGGTAATACAGGCTGTCAGCGCAAGAGTGGCCTAACCCTCATTTTATTCTCCATACAAAAATGGCCTGGCCAGATAGCGTTTTTTTATTTTTTCTGAGAAAATAAATAAGTAAAAATAAAGGATTGTGAAACAAGAGATAGGCTGGTTTTGTAATGAATTTTAAAAGTTTTGAGAATTTGTCGTTTGAAATTAAGTTTTAAAAATTGAGGGTTTAGCCACTCTTGCGCTGACCACCTTCAAAGTTATGTATAGATAGACCGTGTAGGTTAAATCATATACGTAATCTAGCCTAGCCATCTTTCATTCTCCTGCAAATCATAAAACACTTCACAAAAATAACTCAAATTTCAGGCCGCTCGCTTATCAGCGGAATGCAGGAAGACGCGCTCAGTCGGCCATGAGTTGTGCGTCCGTCCATTTCTACACCAGGACACGTCACAAGAGGATATCACTACAGTGCTGATGTACGCCTCCACGTTACAACTGCACGCTAAACTGTTCCATTACCCTATAGCAGGGCGGTATCTCTGCTTGGTACTCACTATAACCGTTATAGCACTCTTCTCCTTAGGAATGTGTCATTATTTGCAATGACCAATGCGAATTAATAGATATTATTTGTATGTGGTAAGAAATTGTAAATATTTTGGAACGTACGTGTACGTAAAACAATGAATTTAAATTATGATGAGTGCTAGTCCCGGTTGCATCTAATGCCCTCACTTCAGAGCACAGGGTGAGATTATAGAATTAATTTAAATATAATTAATATGAAATTAATGCAATACAAATCCAATCCATATCATCTATGATCCAAGCAAGTAATTAAGAACTATGTCGTTAGGATTTAATTAAAACATGGATTTCATTTTTAAAGTATTTTTATTTTTAACTACTTTGGCACGAATAACAACAAAACACGTATGGTTAAACCATTAACTTACAATATTATCTATAGAATATATCTATATTTATGTACTAATTACTGCAATAATTTTCCACTATACGTTAAAATTATAGTTTTATTAACAGTGGTTATGAAAACTGAAACGACAATGAAAAATAAGTACTCGAGCATCTTTTTAACTGTCATGAATTCATGATAGCGTGGCACATATATTATACAGTATCGCAGTGGTTCCCAGTTATCTGCGAGTATTAAATTTAAAAACACCCGATACGGACTGGTATAATAATTTTAGCAAATTACAGCATTTATACGCCATGTTTGTTTTATACGCTGTAATTTTATGAGGATTTGGGTATCCCGCAAACTACTGGATGCAGCAGCAAATTCTAGGTTATTATAGCGTGGAAATACCATCAAAGTAACAGTACTTATAGCAAATTCCAGATCAATCCCTTCATCATCCAGGATAAGAGTTAGTGATCTTCATGACTAAGAACCATCTCGATTACATAATTTATTGACAAATTTGTCAAATGACAAATTTGACAATTTATCAAAATTGACAAATTTGAAAACACAGGTACACAGATATCACAAAAAAATTAGTATGGAAGGAAATCTACATACAAAGTGCGCTCGGGCTACGACACATAGAAACCACTCACAGAGTTCGCGGACACCAGATCAAATAATTTTTTAAAGTAATTGCGATACTGATAGGTGCGCGAACGTGCATAGCCGAGGCAGCCGAGGGAAAGTTTGAAACAAGTACATACATGAGATTTCGTTCTGAGATAAACAGTTTCAACTTATAATAACAGCGCGGGAAGGTCGCGCCCTCACGCGTACCCCGCGTCTCCCGCCGCGTGGGACGACCGACTTATGCTTTTCGCCGCTACACATGGGTTTACAAACCATGTTAAACTGCGCCCCACAGATTATAGAACTAAATGCATATACACCAACGACGTATTATAATTAGACCAGTGATGGGCGTAATTAATTACAAAAGTAATTCAATTAATAATTGAATTAATAAGTAATTAGTTACAAAGTAATCTAATTACTCAGTAATGTAATTACATTGTAATTTAAATACTTTTGATGTTCAGGTTAATTAGTTACAAAGTATTTAGATTACTTTGTAACCAGTTACTTCGTAATTCCATTACTTTGTAATTACCATAGGTACATTCAAGCAAATCAATACTCCCATTTCTTTACTACTTATAGTGACCTATAGATGTTTGCGATACTAGAGGTGCTGCTACCCTCGCACTGTCGACGCTGCTTCCAAAGGGTGTCGTTCCACCAGAGACGTGCTATGGACACTGGACACAGCTATGGATGATACATAAAGTACAGCAGAGGTGTTAACGAGTTCAACTAAGGATGTGTATGCGTTCTATGATGCGTGCTATGGATGCTTGATATGCATATGGGCGTATCAAGATAAATAAAAAAAAAAAAAAAAAAAAAAAAGCTGTCTCATCGACCCGACTCGACACCGGCATGGCGGTGTCGTCGACGGTCAGTTGTGGCAAGTCAGGCAATCACAAAATTTCATGATGGGTATCGTTAGGGGTTTTTTGGTGTGCCGAGTACGAATCACGTGATAATTTTCCAATCCAATATGGCCGCCGCAGTGTAATCACGAAATTTCATGATCGGTATCGTTTAAGGGGTTTTTTGGTATGCTGAGCACGAATCACGTGATAATTTTGCAATCCAACATGGCGGCCGCGCCGTAATCACAAAATTTCATGATGAGTATCGTTAAAGGGGTTTTTTGGTATGCTAAGTAAGAATCGCGTGATAATTTTGCAATCCAATATGGCCGCCGCGCCGTCATCACAAAATTTCATGATGAGTATCGTTTAAGGGGTTTTTTGGTATGGTGAGTACGAATCACGTGATAATTTTGCAATCCAATATGGCCGCCGCGCCGTAATCGCAAAATTTCATGATGGGTATCGTTTAAGAGGTTTTTTGGTATGCTGAGTACGAATCACGTGATAATTTTGCAATCCAATATGGCCGCCCCGCCATAATCTCAAAATTTCATGATGGGTATCGTTTAAGAGGTTTTTTGGTATGCTAAATACGAATCACGTGATAATTTTGCAATCCAATATGGCCGCCGCGCCTTTTTTGTATTGCAAAATTATCATGTGATTCGTACTCAGCATACCAAAGAACCCCTTAAACGATACCCATCGTGAAATTTTGTGATTACGGCGCGGCGGCCATAATGGATTGCAAAATTAGTACGTGATTCGTACTCAGCATAGCAAAACACCCCTTAAACGATACCCATCATGAAATTTTGCGATTACGGCGCGGCGGCCATATTGGATTGCAAAATTATCACGTGATTCGTACTCACCATACATATAGCTAAGCACTATCATGGATACTTTGACTTACGATCAAAAAACCGCATCAAAATCGATCCACCCCTTGGGCCGTGAGGAATCCACAGGACAGAGTTGTTAATTATGAGAGTTGGATTAATTGAATTAACGAGTAACTAGTTACAATGTAATTAGATTAACATGTATTTCCATTACTCCGTAATTAGTTACTGCTAGTACTCATTGTAATTAATTACTCAAGTAATCTGTTACAGAGTAATTGAATTAAGCATGACAAAGTAATTGTAATTTGTAACGGATAATCTAATTACATTTTGCCCATCACTGAATTAGACACGTCATGCTAGAACATCGCGGCTTTCAAAAACAGCAGATCTTTTTATACATTTAAAAAATAATTTCTATGAAATTTTCTATGGTAGCATGTATGAAAAGTAAGGCAATTGCCTTACTTTTTTGTTGCCATTTTTTTTAGTGTTGGTAACGTATCTATAGTTTTTATATTTCATTGATATACATAGGTTCAACTTATAATAGCACTGATGAAAATTGTAGAGTCGCCTAGTCCCCTTCAAGTACGGCGAGTGTGGAGACCTGCGCGCCCCACCACGAGTGTACGTCGTGCAGCGCGGGCAGGTCGCGCCCGCACGCGTACCCCGCGCCTCCCCCCGCCGCGTGCGACGACCGATTCGTACTCTTCGCCGCTACACGCGTATACACAAAAATATCGCCTTTTACACACAACATCATCTACTGCTCGTTCGCTCTAACTTTGCCGCTCGGCTCCATACTAAAGTCGAATTTTTAATTAGACGAAGTAAATTGACAGCAACTAATGTCACTTCTTCATACAATGTTACTTATTTTCTATGACGAAGTGAGATTAGCTACTGTCAATTTACTTCGTCTAATTAACAATTCGGGTATACGCCTTTACGCCAGCGGCAAAGTTAGAGCGAACGGGTAGTAGGTCAAATTAAGGTGCTATGGGATTAAGAATGGGAAACTTGTGCTATGGGATCTAGACAACTGATAAACATATATTTCTGTAAATTACACCCAGACACAGAACAAATCAATGTGCTCCCATCACAATAAGAGATTTGTCCTGGGTGGGAATCGAACCCAGCCACGACCCGAATCCGTTTCGGAGACTCTAATCGCTGGATCAAGAGGTCAATCAAATTTAAACTAGCCAGGCAAATATAAAAGATTATAGAACTAATGGCAGATGGCGCTTACCGAACAAGAAAGTGAGGCCAAAAAAGCAAATACAAATTCCATACGAAAAATAACAAAGTATGAACTTACATGCAGTTTTTTTGTTGAGAGTTGGATGCGGATCACTGAGTGTTGGCTGGAGATACTTCTTAATGGGACTTTCAGGCCTGCAATATGATAAGTATTTCAATTTTAGCTTCTTTTCAAAACGACCTATCTCACAAGGTTTTCGCAGGGTCGGCAGTGCAGGTGTATCATCTCTAATGTTACCACATTAGAGATGACACGGAGAGCTATCACTTCCCATCAGGTAGGCCCTATACTGACGGCTCAGTAAGGTTTGACTCCGCATATTCAGTTGTCCGAAGGACGCCGCGGTATGAGGCGATGTGCCTCGTCCAACTTCGGAATGTCTTTGAAAATATGTTTAAACCACGAATTAATAACGTTTGTCTTACCTTGGAATGGTTACAGATGGTAGTCCAGGTCTTTTAAACTGGCTCTTTGTTGATGACCTTTTTGGTGGTAAATCGAATGACGACGATATATCTGCAAGTAGGTATTGTATCATTGATTTTCGTGCAGCAAGTACAACGACTAGCTACACATTTTTTAATATATAATTTCATTTGAGTACTACCACAGATTATATAACATATTTTACTACATAATAAGAATGCAATTTAAATAACTTACTGGATATGACCGGTTGTGAAGTTGACTCTGTAATTTCAGTACGACCGATGTTTGCAGAGACCTTTAAGCAAATGCATACATGTATTACTCTTTACAGTTGGAATTCTATACTAATATTAGCTTTATACAAAACTAACTGACGCTCGCGGCTTCGCCCGCGTGAAATTTGGTTCCCGTTCCCGCTTTCCATGGGAACATAACTCCAGGATAAAAGGTAGCCTATGTGTTATTTCAGACCATTATATACCACGGTACCAAATTTCAGTCCGATCCGTTCAGTCGTTAGAGCGCGATAAAGTAACAAACATCCAAACATCTTCACAAACTTTCTCATTTATAATATTTTAGTAGGAAAAATGATACTCATAAGACCAAAAACGTATTTTATGGCTAGTAAAGCAAACGAATAATATATTACCTGTGCTTCTGTTTCTTGCTTCTCCTTGTCAACCTTCTCGCTATTGAAGTCAACAGCCTGTTCGTTAGTTTTTCGTAGACCGGCTATGAGACTTGTTTGTTGTTTCTGAAAGGCAATTGTAGTTTTCGTAAATCCTTTAATCACCTTACTGGTTGGAAGGTACTCTCTTTGAGTCAGAGGATCGTAACATCCCTCATAGAGAAAAGTCTTTGAATACGACGTGAAAAGAAAGATAAATAAAGAAAGGGAGGCGGAGGGCGACTTTGTCCAACTGCTCCTTCATAAATCGGTAGTACGTGCAGTTACACCATTAGTGAATGTTAAACAAAATTTGTCGACGTGTGTCGTCTTATAAAGTTGCCAACCCGCAAGCTGCACTTTTAAATGAAGGCTGCAATACATTGCATGTGTCTGCGTGCAGGTATCTTGTACGCGGCTTTTTTTAACGTGAGGGAAAATCCGTCATGGTTGCTATGCCTACCGACCTAAAAACCTCACGGAACGCCCAACAGCCTATGGTTAGGAGCCCCGGGTAAGCCCTCAGAAGGATGTCCCAGGGCTCCCAACAGACCCACGGCCGCCACTGCGGCCTCGCCTAGGGGGTGGTTCGGGTGCAATCCCGCGTCTCTGGGGGGTTTCGGGTGTGATCCCGCTTCTAACGGGGGGCGTGCGTGAATTCGTCACGTCACGCTGCCGTCATGGGCCTGCTTCTGTAAGGACGGTGATCAGCCCACTCATCGTCCTCAGGCCTCCGGTCATGGAGGCCGATAGTCTTCGGCGAAGAGGTATGCGGTATCTCAATTTAGTTACCGAGGTGAAAAGTGTACATTATCTGCCACCTAAATAACAAGATACTTACACTGCTATTGGCACGTATTTTTTTAAGACATCCCTCGAGCCAAGTGCGTATAGTTTGTTTAGCCACCTCCTCTTCGATCAGGAACTCAAACTCTTCCCTCGCCAATAATTCTTCCATTTGTAGGGATTTGCGAATGTCCACTGTGCGGTATGAGAGCATACTGAAAAAAAATGACGACACATTAATATTTTTTATGAATGTTCTTTAATCGGGCAAATCCAGATGCATGCATAAATGAATGGACTTGTCACTCATAGCCTGTCAAAGTTCACCCTACTCAAGTCATTTGAACACAATTATTGAAATATTCAGGCTCCAAAGTAACGAAGAATAGCAGATTAATAAATGTCGATTGGCAGAACAAAGACAACCCAATCGATACTGTGATAAGTCTGATAACATGCTGAGATGACATCATTACAGTATCAGTTTTTTTAGTATAAGAACGCTTACCAGAATGAGCTATTTAAATAGCCTAAGTATAATAACAATATTGCTTGTAGACAGAAACTCCATTGACATTTTGGAATATAATCTGAAAGAAATCGCACTTAGCGATAAGGCCACCGCTTGTACATTTTAAACCCTGTATTCCATATTCATGTAAATGTTAATTAGTGTACAATAAAGCATATTCTATTCTATTCTAAAATATTTTTGACGTGAATACGTTTCTAAAATTACTTCCATAGGGACGCAATCCAAAAAACGAATGATAACAAAATCGGGGGATACAGTTTAGTGTTTTTCAGATAGACATGTACTCACTTGATGACGTCATGGAAGGTAACATCTTCGCCGTTATGGAGTCGTTCAAGTTCATAGCACATGTATTTGAATAACAACCTTTCTTTGTGAGTGTCGCATTCCAAACGGCCTTTCAGTAATCGCAGTATAAATTTTACCTGTAACGATATAAAAGTTCACTTCCCGATTTTTGAAGACCCACGCAGAGCAACTATTTGTATTTTGCCCCACGTAATAAGTGGTGCTATGGAACGAGCGATGCTTGGAGTATCTCTGAGGGATCAACTCCGAAATGAGGTTATTCTGCAGAGAACCAGAGTGGTCGACATCGCAGAATAAGCACATTAAAGGTCACATCTGTAGAAGAACCGACGGCCGATGGAGCAAACGAGTTGTGGAGTGGAGACCGCGACTCGGTAAGCGTAGGCTAGGACGTCCACCCGTCTGATGGACCGACGACCTGGTAAAGATCGCAGGCTGGGACTGGATGCGAAAGGCATAGGACCGTGAACTGTAAGAGGCCTACGTCCTCGTGAACTGCTATAGGCTGAGTTGATTGAATAAAAGGTGAGCCTATTGCCGTCCGGAAAGGACACTGGTGGTGGCTACCTACAGTTAAAATTTTGAAGCCGCCCACATTGCCTTCGTACTAAAGGTCGTGCTTTTGGCAACCGGAACCAGTACATGAATTCTACCTATCTCTGGACTAGTCCATTAGATGATTAACGAAGTGATCTTTTACAGAAACTGAGCTATCGATGTTATGGGCGTTTCGATTTCCATGTACTTATTTAATAAATTGGCTGTCAAAAAATATCGAACATGCTGATTTTCTAACAATGCTGCTTTACGTAAACGCACGAAGAGTTTAGTAACCTAAATAATTCAGTGAAAATTACCTTTCTCACTGGTATAACACCTTTTTGATGCACATCCACAATATTCCAGGTGTTCTGGAAGTTTCTTATATCAGCGTAAGACAGTAATGCGTCTTCTTCGTTTGAATAGAACAGCGAAAAGTTCTCCATGATAATAGCTGCAAAAGGTATGACATGATTTACCTCTTTATTACGTAAATCGCATAATCAGCTCTTTTTAAATGCTAGTTGCATTTTTTTTCACGTACATACACAACTAATCAAATCATCCTATCCTAATTCTCTGCAGGGCATAAGTCTAAGCAAAACTGCTGCTGTTGTATTAATAAACAACAGAATAAGTAGAACATAGCTTTTAATAGTTGGGTACTTTGTACGATGCTCATTTGATTGGTTGCATGCTGTATTTATAACGAGCTAACCTTTTCTTGATATACAGTCGAAATCTCGGCTTACCCACAAGCAAATTCAACACAATATAAGTGATAATGACGTAGAAAGTGCAGAAGTAAGCGAGCGAGGCGGTAAAGTTGCCTCGTCCGTCCAGAAAGGAGCGACCATACAGTCGTGCATTATTTAGCAATTACTACAATACGCGAATCATAAACTGAGGTCACTAGAGGACGCGATTTAACTTATCATTCGTTCTATAACCTTTTATCTACAAATATAATACAGTTGATTATCTCGCCTTACCCACAAGCAGATATAAGTGATGATGATATAGAAAGTGCAGAAGTAAGCAAGCAAAGCGGTAAATTTGCCACAATTCTTCTCCCAGTAGTTGTCGGCGGGGGTACAATACGGCGGCGCGACCAATAGTCGTGCAGTATTTAAAAATTACGACGATATTTCAAATCACGATCTGAGGCCACTAGAGGACGCGATTTAACTTGTAACCCGTTCTACGTTTTTTTTTTTCAAAGGAACTTACCCACAAGCAGATTCAGCACAATATAGGTGATGATGACGTAGAAAGTGCAGAAGTAAGCGAGCGAGGCGGTAAAGTTGCCACAGTCCGTCTCCCAGTAGTTGTCGGCGGGGGTGCAGTACGGCGGAGCGACCATACAGTCGTGCATTATCTTGTTCCAGTCCTCGCCCGTCACTATACGGAACAACATTGCCACGCTGTGGATTGGTGAGTTGAAGTTCGCTCGTCTGCAATTTATTTGGAAATATTTTAGTTTCTATTAATGACAGCAGTATCTCCGCCCGGAGGGATATTTTTCCGCTGGGCGAGGCCGCAGTGGCGGCCGTGGGTCTGTTGGGAGTCCTGGGACATCCTTCCGAGGGCTTACCCGGGGCTCCCAACCATAGGCTATTGGGCGTTACATACTTCTAGAATGTAGCCAAAACCAGCCAAGAGCTAGTAGCAGGGCACCGTGTGGTTTTAGTCGGTAGGAGTTCGCAATAGCATCTATGAGTAATTCCACACGTAAAAGAAAGAAACTCATCTTTAGGTGGAGATATTTCTAAAATAAACACTTGAGAAGATTTATACCGTTGATTGATGGCACTTGGTGGAACTTGCTGCACCTATTGAAAAAATAACCGGCCAAGTGCAAGTCTAACTCACACACGGATTAAAGCCTAATAACGAGACTGAGGCCTAGCCGTCCATCTGTCTATTAGTCAAGAGGTTGTATCGCTGGAACCGTGTCAGATATAGGCTTAAAATTTTCACTGTACAGTAGTCCTACCGACTAAAAACCACGCGTATCCTGCCTAACATGCCCTCGGAATGATACATACTACGGCCGCGTCTGGGGGAGGGTTGTTCAGTTGTTATCCCGCATCTTGAGCAGGGCGCGGATGAATCTCTCACGTCATGCTATCGTCTAATAAGGCCTGCTTCTGTAAAGACGGAAAGCAGCCCCGTCACCGTCCTCAGGCTCCCGGTCATGGAGGCTAATAGTATGGGGCGCCGCCGCAGACTGGAACTCGGGTGGCAGAGTTCTCTCTCGCTTCCTCGCCGCCGTCTCTTTTACGAGCATGACCTCCAGCGCCTCCTTGCGCCATTTTAAACAATGATGCAAGGGCCCTTGCTTCCAGGTCCCATAGAGTGGTCCCGGCTAGAAGACATGCCTCCTCAACTGATAGTGAAGAACTGATGAAAGTGCGGTATCTCCTTATCACCCTGACAGCCGTCGCCTTCTGCGGGCTAAGCAATCTAGCCGCATTGATACGGGGTCCCCGTATCAATGCGGTCCAAGGTACAGTCTCCTGCAGGGAGCGTTGGGTCTCCTGATATTGGGCAACAACCGGGAGAGTGCGGCTGATGCCCCCTCCCTCAGCTATGGGACCAAACTTCGGAAGTGGTATCCGAAGTTCCACCGGGTAACGAGTACGAGCCCCAGATACGTCATTGAGAGCTCGATGGCGATGCCGATGCCCCCTATATGTAAGCTGGAACCCGCAGGTGGCCTCAGGGCTGCGTCTCGGTGCGTTGCTCCTTGCGCTGTAATGAGGGTGTCGTCGTAACACGTTACGCCGACACCTCTGAGCAACGGATCACGCAGCACCCAATCGTAACCGATGTTCCACAGAAGCGGTCCTAAGACCGATCCCTATGGAACACCGAACGACACATCTATTGGACCCAGCCCTAGCCAGCTCGGGTAAGTTATGGCCCTCTCGGAAAGATAGGCCCCGAGAATTCGACGGAGGTTTGGAGGCATTCCATGGTAAATAAGCGCCTCCCAAATGCAGCTCCAGGGCAAGGTGCTGAAAGCGTTGGCAACGTCAAGAGACACTGCCACCAGCACCTCACCCTGTTCTGATGCCGATAACAAAAAATACCTACTAAAATCAGAAAAAGCATCCACACAACAAACGTAATTTTTATGCCCAATTTTTGTAACGGAACCCTCTGTGCGGAATCCGACTCGCACTGGGCTGGTTTTTTTTTTCAATATGAACACGTGAGTTTCGGTTTCGGTTTCGGTTTCGGCCAAAACTGACCCTGCGGCCGAAAGTTCGGTTTCGGTTTCGGTTTCGGCCGGAAAACCAGTTTCGGTCGGACACTAAAAATAATGCGACGGGAATACACGCGACGAGAAACCTCTCTCTTTCTCTCTCACGTAGTATTGAATATTAACGACGAGACGCTACGGGAGCAACCGCAACGCGACGGGAGTAAATGTGACGGGAACAGGTAATACTCTCTCTGATGTGGCGCAAGCGAAGTTGCGCGGGTCAGCTAGTTATTATTAAAAGGAGAAAAAACGCTTACCTTCCAATACCTTCCCCATACTTCACATTTCCAAACACGATAGTCCCCGCCAAAGCATAAAAGAACACGAGCAGAAACATTCCGAAAATGATGAAGAAACTCTTGCACACGCTCACTCCGACCGTCAACATTAGCATCTTGAGCGTCGTGTGCTTGCCCGTGATCGTGAAGAAACGGAGGATCACCACCATGAAGCCCACGAAGTACGACAAGTCGTTCTGGAAATTGTGGTAATAAATAAATATTGTTGGATATTCTTACACAACATCATCTAGCCCAAAGTAAGCTATAAGCTTGTGCTATGGGAGCTAGATGACTGATATTCATACTTATGTATCTATATTTCTAAATACATATAAATTACACCCAAACACAGAACAAATGATTATAGAGTCCGCAATAACAGGGTTTTTGATGAGTATACGTCGTCTATATTGCTTCCACTTGGATGTAAGTAGTCCAGAAAATTGTTAATAACAATCCTTTCGTATCGTTAGGACATGAAATTACAATGTCCTATGAGCACAACACCCTTAAACAAAACGACCTATAAGCAGCTTGCCCAGTTAGCTAAATAAAACAATAAAATGTTTTTGTTCATAAGGGAGCAATGTTCAACTGGAATGGATTGCTTGCCGTCGATACTACATTATTCTTTAGAGAAGAACTTTTCTAAGAAGTAATACTTGCCTACTAATATTACAAATGCGAAAGTAACACTGACTGTCTGTCTGTTACGCTTTCACGCCTAAACAGTTGAAGCGATTGACATGAAATTTGGGATAGGGATAATTCGAGGCCCTGGGAAGGACATAGGCTACTTTTGAACCGACTGCGCAAAAGGAGTGTTATGATTTTACGCGATAAAGACTTCTATGCGGTAGAAGCCGCGGGGAACAGCTAGAACTAAATAAATTGAATAAGAACAATACCTTTAAAGTGAAATGCATAAATATCCATATACATCCAGTGACGGTGACAAGCAAGTCGTATCTGTTGCGTCGACTCTGCCAATACCCTCGTGGGGTGAACGCTATAGTTTTGAGCAACACTTCCACTACGAACACCAGCGTGAGCAGCGCGGACGTGAGCGCCAGTTGTTCCGTGTAGGGTGAGTAGCGGGACCACTGGAATGGAAATAGCGTTATTTAGGTGGTGGGTCTGAATATATTGTATAGATATTTCAACTCATCAGTGCGCGCGGCGCTATGTGTGCGTGCGCTAGTAATTATGCAGCTTTAATTTGTGTGGCAGTGACGCGGCCGTCTTCACAGAGTACATTTGAATATTATGAGGTAGAGACGTAACTCGACTTATTGACGACACCAGCGGTGCCAAGCAGTCTTTGCAGGAAACTCTCTGCGTGCCCGCGAAATAAAAAATATAATAAACAAAAAGCATACAGAGTCATCTATCACGTTTTGAAGGCAACTCTTACGTTATTATAAAACGAAATTAAATATCATGACAAGTCTCAATGTAACTGCAACGTTGACATCCTGTGTAAGTTGGTTACATTATAATAATAATTCATTACACAGTGTTCTATCTAAGTGATTATACCATGGGTACAGTCGTTAAAGAAAATGCCTAGTTCTTCACGGAGAAAATGTTTAAGAAGTCAGATAAATATTTTTGATGTGTCAATTCGATGTAATTAATATTTTTTATCACTATATAAATATTATTATAAAACAAAGTCCCCGCCGCGTCTGTCTGTTCACGATAAACTTTAAAACTTCTGCATTGATTTTCATGGTGAGATCACCAATGATTCTTGAGAACGGTTTGCGTATAAGAGTCTGTTGCGTTTGTTTGACATTGACTAAAAAATAACGATATTAGTTGGAGATGTCGGAAAAAAATAAGGTGTGAATGAAAGAAAGAAAGAAAGAAAAAGAAATTTATTTCACATAAGCATATACAGATGCTCTTGTAAAACGTCCAGAATATAAATCAAAATTTCTACCACCAGTTCACAACGCGACCCACCTGTGAAGAACTGGCAAGAAACTCAGGGGGTTATTCTTTTTAGTGCTCTATTTACAAAATGAATCTAAAAACTATGCATTTTAACAATTGGGAATCTGGGAGCTTTTAACGAAAACGCTGCCTAAACCCTTCGAGGCATAACAAAATAATGTATGGTAAAATTGTGTAACTTATAAAGGCCTACAGAATAGTCAGAAAATGATAGAGCCCAAATTCTAATGCAAAATAAAATAGAAATGCAGAGATGGTCGACAGAAGAAAACATTGCTTATACAGCAAATATGACAAAAAATTCACTGTATGACTTGATTTAAAAAGTAAAAAGACCATACTCTATACATCTAAAAAAACTGTTAAGGGTCGAGAGTCTGTACATGGAAGATAATTTGAAAATTTTAATTGTAAGGCGTTCTCTATTCGATACTGAAGCTGAAAATGTAATTAAAAATTTTTATGTTTGTCTGTCTGTATTCCGATTATGTACCACGCTGAAACTACTGAATTGATTTAAATGAAACTTGGTTCAATCTGAGCTTATGATCCTAAGAAGGTGCTGGGATACTTTTGATCCCGATATTTTGCGCGGTTCCTTTGTCAGAGGGCAGGGCAGTTTTACACGCTGCTTGATGAGTCTGATGAAGAAATACCTCTCCTTTCGTACACATTATGTGACGTAAAAGAAGTTGCAAGGGTCTGCTAGTTTGTTATAAGATTTATGACATACTTCAGCCATATGGCTTAAAACTTCGGTTACCACCGTATCATCCTGAACTCAACTCAATCGAAAATGTAGGAGGAATTGAAAAAAAAATGCTTCGCTTAACATCGAACAAAATGTGATGGGAATAATGAAATTAATAAACGAACGTTTAGTTCAAATTGATGAAGAGATGTGGCGTAATACAAAGTAAGTAGAAGAATACTATGGACATTTTGATATGGAATCTGGATTTATAATTAGCGTTGTAGAGAGCAGCGAATCCTTAAATTTCTCAATTTTATTCTTCTAGCAGCGATACATATTAATATGTTTACCATACATTTCACCCATTAATTTTTTATTTTAGTTAAACAAGATCTTTTTTATTTTGTACTTCACTGTACCTCTTGTCACGCACACGAAGTCACTGTGTTTATACGAGGTTTACCCACACATAGGGCCGCGCGCACAGATGAGTTGAACTTACTATACTATTATGTACTTTAAATAAAAAACTCACAGAGTAACGAGACCGTACAAGGGGAGTAGACATAGCATGTTTGCTCTAAACATATCTGTCTGGCATATTTTGCGGGGGGAAATCATATTCATATACACCACTACGAAAGCAATCGGCTGGCACAATGGAACTTACACAAAACAATACTCTCATAATTTCAGTCATACATAATATATTATGTAAGTATAGCGCCTCCCCTCCCGGTGAAGATCATAAATCGTGTTGCTCTATGAAAAAACTAAACAGTTACCTACATAATCGAGTTATGTAGCTGGCCTCAGAGCTCATACAAACTACAATTGGTACCTGAGCAATTCAATTAATTTCACAAGCAATACACGGGACAAACAGAGTACAGATAATTTGATAGGTACATACCGTAACGGCTAACAGTCCACTGTTAATAAGTACAACGATAGCGATGACTCGTTTGAAGCTTAGATTTTGAGTGACGTCATACGCAAATGCTCGCACTTTGCGTTTGTTAGGGCGAGGTGGCAAATGTAGCGGCTGAGCGATTTTCAGCCTCTTCTTTAGATCACACCTAAAAATATAAAACTTTAAGTGTACCTATAGACTCCACCAAACTGACGAACTGGATGGAGATTTAGATCACAACCTTCGAAATAGCATATCTATACATATAAAATCACATGTCCCGACTGACTAACTGACTTATTCATCAACGCAGTGCCTAAACTGCTGGACCTACAAACTTGAAATTTTGACAGTAGATACATTTTATGATGTCATCCACTAAGAAAGGATTTTTGGAAATTCTGCTACTAAAGGGGTAAAATAACGGATGGAAGTTTGTATGAAAGTCTATCATTTTCAGAGCGAGATGCACTTAATTTCATAAACCTGTGTCATTTAAGAAATAAATGGACACGTGTATCAGCGTTTTTCAAAATTTGAAGCGACGGGTGATATACTCTCTCTTAAGTGACGCAAACGAAGTTGCGCGGGTCAGCTAGTTCTACATAATATGTGGTGGTGATAAAAGGCGTGATCATATGGATGTATATATTATATACATCCATATGATCACGCCTTTTATGAAGTGAAGTGAAGGGGTAGACAGAAACAAATATGTCTACCTTTCACAGTTTTAGATTTTGTCACACTTAATAGGTGATGAGCCGTATTGCCATGTTGATATGGACAGGTGCAGGTTGCGACTGCCCGCTATTGATATTTTTTAGGCCGCCCACAGAGGCCTTAGACTTCAACAACGACTGCCATTATACTGGCAAACGGGACCAACGGCTTAATGTCCCTTCTGAAGCACGGAAACGCTCGCAAATAAATGTTACAAAGTGGTCACGTGGTGGTCACCCATTCATGACCGGCCATAGTAAATGTTGCTTACTTCAGTGATCGTTTATTGAAGACTGACTCCACGGGGCCACGAGCGCTTCATTATTATTACGCGAATAATTATTTTACAGTGACTTAGTGGACATTCTGATATAGTAGACATTATGGTACGGTGGGCATTTTGATACAGTGGACAACTTGATACAGTGGACATTCTGATAGAGTGGACGAGGTGGCCCTAAAAGCTTTATTGGTTGATCATGGGTTCATGACCGATGTTGTTAATAAAGATATCTTAAAACTCTATCAAAAATAATGTCGTGTATAGAAATATCTAAATAGCAAAACAATAAATAGAGAAATAGCGTAGTTTTACCATCGTCGCTGGTCAACAGTCAACAAGGCGGTCCCTTTGTTCTCGGAATAGTTAGCGATGACGACGCCTACGAACAACGTCAGTCCAATCATACAGCCCAAGAATATGTACACGTGTATGTAGATCGCGTGCACCTGGAAGTGATTTAATATTAATCTTTGTCCTAAATAACAATTTCAGAATGAGCTTGGATCATTTTAAAATCTCGACAGCTGATTCGTAATATCAAATTTTATATGCGAATTTCTAATTTCAATGTATATTCAGATGGCCGGATATAAAAACATTGTTAAAAAACACGACTGCAAAGTAAAAATGCAACTGGAAAGGTAAAAAAGTTTTGTAGCCAAAAATTCACCATTTTGATTTTCTAGAAATTATATTGTACCTGGTGTCACTCGCACAATTTCTACGAATCAAATGACACCTCGCATGTCAAAATCCGTCAAGCCGTTCAGGCTGTGGGGCGTGACAAAGTAATGGACATATATATACATAGTCTCGAAAAACATTACCCTCCTTTCTTCGGCAGTCGGGTAAAAATAGCGCTGTACTGGATTGGTAAAGGTGAAGCGAGGACTTCTTAATATTGGTAAATCACGTTATGATACATAATATAACTATTCTTTTGTTTGATCTTTTTTACACAATCACTGGAGTTATGTAAAGCAAAGACCACACACAGAAATAACAAACATTTTAACAAAATATTATTAATATTGTCATGATCATCTCAGCCGATTTGGCTCCCACTTTCGGACAAAGGCCTCCCCCAAGGATTGCCACAACATTCGTTCTTATGCCACCCACATCCAATAATCCCCCAAAACCTTTATAAGGTCGCACGTCCACCTGAGGCTTCCCACTCTGCATACATAAACGTCACCAGAGAACTATTTAGTCCCATCGGCCGCAAATTGTACGAGCAATACGGCAAAATGGAGATATTATGTTTGACCTAAAATACTAACCGGTCCCAATGCTTTGATCAATACATCCCTTACGTCGAGCCACCCTTTGAAAGAGAGCACTTCGAACAACGTGAGCAGCGCATCACCTATGTTGTCAAAGTTGAACCGTTTTGGGTTAGCCCTGCAATATTCACAATAGGAGTAAAGTAGTCAACTTTGGAAACACTGAGATTACAAAATTCAAATTAAATGACACAAGCTCTCATGTATGGACTGATAAACCAGCATAATATTGCTTAACAGTGGTTTTTCCTTGGATAGTATATAGCAAAGTCGTAAAACATGTGATTACAACATAACTTAAAAAATGTATTCAATTTTGGCTCAGTAAATTTTTCGGTCATGTCATCGTTTCAGGAATCATGCTAAGATCATTTTATTGTATTGAAAGATAAGTAGCAACATACTAAGGGTGCGCACCCACGTCCCATAATCCGACGCCGATTTTCGAGGTAATTTGTAAGTGCACCGCACACATCCTCCCACAAAAAGTCGGCCAGAAATAAAATCGAAACCAACTTTGAACGATTCAAGAAGTCTGATGTAGACGTGCACTCTTATCATGCTCAGTCAAATATGCATTCAAACGTACCATACTCTGGGTACCAGCATGGATGGGAAGGTCTCATTGGGCCCCGGTCGTATCTTCATCTTGGTAACGAACACGCGACGCATAAACACTCCTACGCAGTCCTCACGACGCGTTATTGTGGGGTCGTTACACCGTGCTAGCCTGAAATATAATAATATAGTAGTTTGGAAAATGACAATAATAAGAAAAACATAGGTTAAGTACCTAAGTCCAAACATAGAAAATCGTAATGTCTTTTTTAAAATTTGATTTTTAAAAACAGTGCATTTACACGTAGGTAGTGTAACTTATGAAATATTTTACTAATGCATAAATTTTAATAATAATAATATAAGGTATTCACCTGCCACCATATAGTTGAACGCCGTAGCTGGCAAATACAAACATCAGCAGAATAAGAAGCGTCGATACCTGTGGTAATGAAATAATGCAATTAGTACCACGTATGAAACGTTCAATATAAAATTGTTTTAACTATTCCAATCTATAACAAATCATACATGTTTAATAGATAAATTTACGTGATGGAAAGAGGAAAATTCGTTGTTGGCTAGCCAGGAACAATGACAGAACATGCTTTAGGTAGAATGAATAACACTGAGGGTTACCATCTTCGAATTTATATTCGCCCTCGACCAAAGCGTTTATATTCGCTATTACAATTCTATTGATTTATACTAAACTTCTAAAACACACAATGGGCTCGCCGTTCATAAAATCGTTCACACTATTGCATTTCTGCCATTAGCGGATGTTCCGATTGATCTTGTTCAGGGCCAACCGAAAGTAGCTAAAAATATTTTAAGTCATATCTCAACAGTAATATATCTTTATCACAAGTATCCTCCAAGCCGTTGGGGGTTACAGTGGCGCGACCAAAAAGTGCGAACGCACGTACACACCATAGAAAATTATAGCATTCCGCAGTTATGCAAAAACTTCTTCTTCATTCAGAAGTACCTAGGCTTAGTTCCAACATCCCAATCTTGGCGCCAGGAAGTCTCCGAGAAGCTAATTTATTTCAGCATTGTTGGACTTCCAGTCCAAAATACTAACTCCTATACAGTCGCCTACGCAATGTGTTCGTCCATTAATCAGCAGGTGCACCACTTATACAAGTGTCGTTGGTGGAGAGCCCTCTACAACCCCAAACTTGAACCACATAAATCGTTTACACCACTACAATCACGCCAAGTATATGTGTGCGTGTCAACTGGTCTGCTCGTTAGTACGCGGCGAAACCGGTGTGTGCCAGTCTCCCCGCGTACTCAACGAGCGGCGATACATCCTACGTACCTGTAGTGGTGCAATCGATTCGCGCATTTGTTCAGGGCTTAGTCTCGGTAAGTTTATTTACTCGCGTGCTGAAACTAGTAAAATCGGAAACTGTTAAAACTCACCAACAGAATCTCCTTGAACCCCCGACAGAGTTCATAGACGACCTTCCTCATGTGCGGAACGAGCGTGAATATCCTAAGCGGTCGAACACAGCGTAGTATCATGAGCATCTGTGCGGGCGACCCGGGAGGCACGCGGTCCGGCATCCAACACAGGAATGTTAGCGAAACCTGCACATAATAATATACACGCTATGACTAATTTACATTCCGACGACGCTAGTTGGTCGCTCGAAGTCGGCCAAATAAGCATGCTGTTTCACCTCACATCGCATAGTAAGAGCGAGATGCTGCGATAATATAATACATTCATTCAAAGGTCCTTTAGTAGGAAGGGTGTTATGAAAAAAGTACTTCATGTATCAACTTAGAATAAAGGTTTTTTATTTGAGAAATGAACTTTGTCGGAACGGACTTAGATTTTGAGTTTTATACTGCTTTTATTGTTCATTTACACAGAAATTTGTCTAAAAATTTGGCTGAAAATCTAATTTGTAATGGCTACTATCTCTTTAATAGTTTTTGAACGGTACAGACAAAGTTTATGATGAGGCATAACAGTAAAATGTTTGACTTTGCATGTAGAGTATCAAACGGTTGAGTAATATCCTCCAGAAGTTTGTATGGACAAAATAGCGACTAGCGCAACCTTAGTACTTTTTTTTTTATTACGAAAGGTGTAGTAGACACCGAAGTTATTAATATCTACTCATTCATAGAGAACACTCTTGATTGGTACATAAGTGATTAGAACTTTATGCATTAGATATTTGCATTTGTACTCACAATGTATATGAAAACATCCAGTACTGCCGCAGCATCCTTGAGATAAGCTTTCGGTGTAAAAAATAATCCATCCGCTAATATTTTCAGAGCTAGTTCTAGACTCATGAAAATTACAAATCCATACTCGGCAATCTAAAACAAATATTATGTTAAACATCCACAAATACAATAACACAAATTTTCTAAATATGTAGAATAACTCCCCCCTCCCCTTCCACCCCTTTTACTATTAGCATTAGGATAATTACTTGTAGATCAATTACAGAAGAGTATTAATCTGTACGTAAATCAGTGTCAGGGAAGCGAACTTTTTTTTTTTAACGTGAGGGAAAATCCTCATGGATGTTATGCCGGACTCCTACCGACTAAAAAACCTCACGTCACGCCCAACAGCCTATGGTTGGGAGCCCCGGGGGAAGCCCCCTTCGGAAGGATGTCCCAGAACTCCCAACAGAGCCACGGCCGCCGCTGCGGCCTCGCCCAGTGGGTGGATCGGGTGCTATCCCGCGTCTTTGGGGGGTTTCGGGTGTGATCCCGCTTCTAAGGGGGGCCTGCGTGAATTGCTCACGTCACGCTGCCGTCATGGGCCTGCTTCCGTAAGGACGGTGAGCCGCCCTCTCACCGTCCTCAGGCCCCCGGTCATGGTGGCCGATAGTCCTCGGCGAAGACACGTCGGCGGCGCCCAGGCCGCCGACTGCGGAACTCGGGTAGGAAAGTTCTCGCCCGTACCCGTCCCGCCGCCTCCTTCACGAGCATGACCTGCTCGCAGAAACAGGCGGCGCAGTCCCACTTACTCCCGCTGGAGAGCACGGCTCGCACCATGGTCTCGAGCGAGAGGGAAGCGAACTTAAGACAAAGCGCGTTACAAATAAACATATTCACCGTCTCACATGTCAATATATATCTTTTTGGCTATGTGCAAATAATTGGCGCAGTGTCAGTAATTGGGTGTGTCAGACCCTGTCATCGCCACACTCGCGGCTCGAACACGTAAGTGTTTATAGCTCCGCAAATGCGTTGCGCGGCATTCTTCACAGTCTGATTATCAAGTGTTAAGCGAAACACAACTTAAATCATTCACACAGTAAAGCCGCAAACAAATAGTAAACTCGTACCTGCAATACAAAGTTAGCCATCACTCGGTACGTGGGAGTTTCGAACATCATCGAAAAGCAAGAAAGAGTGGTCACCATAATCATGACCCAATCCATATAAGTAACCAAACCGAGGAAATTACTGCAAAGAAGATAAAACAAGTGATTAGGTACTATAATATTATTGTTAAGTTAAATTTCACGAGCAAAAATATCGTAATGCGTATTCGTTTAAAACATACAGACAGTAAGATGGACCGACGAATGGGGATGGATTGACTGAATGCGCAAAGCGTACGACCAAAAACCGTGGTTTGTGGCGTAAATTGGGATTGGGCCTACGTCCAGGAGTGGACTGCCATAGACTGATTTGATTTGATACAGACAGACAGTCACCCCTTGTGCTTTAAAGAGGGACAGTACTATACACCCACATTTCTCCAGCTGTATTTGTCCCATGTAATAGGTGGTAGACCTATTGTAACAATTACAGTTGATAAGGATAATAAAAGGAAAATAACTTCTGAAATTGCTGCAAATCATCAAAATACACACCCAATGCTGGCACTGGCTTAGCAATGATCAATTTGATAAAAAAGTTACCAATTATTAAGTTCGAAATTAATGCCGCAATACTTATATTTTTTAACTTTGCGGCGACGTGCCCCTAATAGGAGCAGTGCCAATAATTAGGTGTGTCATACACTCTCTCTCAACAGTACTACTTACTGGAAGCTTTTGTAGTGCACTTTCCTCTCATTGCCCGTGACAGGGTCTCGCAATCGGGCGTCGTACCGGGCGTCCACAATAGCGCGGCATATCTTTCTGAAGCGCGATTCACGGGGCACTATCAACAGAGGTGTGTCGAATAGTGGATGATTCTCTCGTAAATCCTCTTCACGCTGATTGCTGAAATGAAATTTTTCAGTAGTTTAAAATGCTTAATGATCAAAACACCAAATAATTTCATTGGATGATGATAAGTGAGTTATTCAATTTGATGTATTCAAGCCAAAGACAAATAAAATTTTACAAATAAGAATCAGAAACAGAATGCTTTATCAGCAATTTGCAACCAAGCCCGTTGAACAATTTGATTGGCAGATAGAGGCACCAGATTTGGTCTTTTTCAGCATAGTAAAAGCTACTTCAACCTGGCCATCTAGCCTTGCATCCAATTTCATGTGAAGTCTCTCATTTATATCAGACTTGGAGATCATGGGTCCCTTTTACACGACGTAGCTAGTGGAGTACCTTATAAATTGTCTTACCGGCGCATTTCAGCCTGTTGTCTCTTGGCCTGCAGTAGACGAATATCAAGATACGGCGGGCGGGCTCTAGACGAGGGTACGACGCGAGACGCGGCGCCAATGTCGCCGTTCTCCAACAGGTGTTCGTACGTCTGCTTCAGCTTGATAGAGCCGCTGCGCACTGACCGCCGGATCGAGCGTGAACCGAACCTTAGAGTCATATAATTTTAGGACTGTGAATATATTGCAAACAATACACCCTGTAAAAGAAAGCATATTTATGATAGACTTGGAGGGTCTTCTCTCGTTTTCCATAAATTCATTTGCACTATTATTGTTTGCCATAATCATCCCCGATCATAATATTTACTTGCACTATTATCATTTATACTAATAACGTTTGCCTTAACAACTCAACAGTCATAACTTTTATTTGCCATAAAATGACTTTCTATAACAACATTTCTCATAATAATTAGTTTCCATAAGTAACACATCTCATAATCGACTCTTGACATAATCAAAATTTGATATAATTATGAAAATAATGCATAATATTGTAAGGTCGAAATTATTTATCGTTAACACCCCGACTCAGTGCAATCCGACTCGGATAGGTTAGGTTAGAAGACTAAGGCGGGAGCGAAGCGAAGCGGAGCTTCCGCCTTAGTCTTCGTGGTTTTTTTTAAACCACCCAGAAGTAGCAGCCCCGCAAAGCGGGGCTCCGTCGATAATAAATCTGTGTCGTATAAATTATCTTTATTTATATTATGGTGAATAAAAGTTATGGAAAATGGCATTATTGAAAACGAAAACTATGGCAAATACATTTATGGATTTAAATTATTATGACACTTGATCGATTATGACCAATGGAATTATTTAAAGTCATTTTATGTCATTTCACGATTATGGCATCTGAAGCGTTATATCTAATTAAATTATGGCAAATACCATTATGGCATATGAAATTATGGCATTTTAAATTATGGCAAACATTAGTAAACCCACATTTAGGATGTTTTCAATTTGGTACCACGAATACAATAGCATCTGAAAACGATTTCAAGAATTTCATCTTTCATTTATTGCCAGGTTCCTTTCTCTCCGGCTCTTCATAATGCGTTGCTAATCTGGCAGCAAAAGTAAATGTAGAAGCAATAATTTTGGCGTTCATAAGTAAGTTACTTTGTTTTGTGACCTATATGAATAAAGATTTTTCATTTTCCTATAAAAGTTTCGCAAGAGTAAACTCAAGATAAGATCTAAATAAATACATACTTCTTTTGATCAACCCGCAATTGCTTAGCGCTGGATATAGTTCCTTGTGGCTTCAGTCCAGATTTACCTCCAGTTGCCAACATAGCTGAATCTCCGAGCAGTGGTCTATGATTGTTCGAGTCTCTGTGTAGAGACAACAGTAAATTGTTTAAAAAGATCTTTCATAAATAAATATACAAGTCACGGAACAAAATGAAAAATAGAATAAAAATAAATCAAAACCTGGATAGACAGAATGTTCAACAGTGTCGTAAATAATACCTGCAAATAAAAAAGAAACAAAAACTGTAACAAATAAAATTATAACTTCTTGATAAAACCATGAATTCTTGGAAACAATAAAAATTAAAATACCGTAGCTATTACACAAATGTAGAGTTTAAAAAGTCAAATTTTGGCGACAAAGACTCTCTCAAAGTTCCGTACAAGCATATTTCTCGAGTTCTTGGATGCTGACGGCTGTTAACTAATATGAATAGAAAATAGCAGTACAGAATACGTTCTAAGTACCTATTCCACAAGTAAACATAATTTATTAACTTACTCAATAATGGAGCTAACAACATGTCTTCTAAGCGCAGAACTGGGTCGTTGCGACGGTGGCGCCACCATGAGAGTCTTGACGAGACACCGCTTGCGATATGGGAACGCGATTTTAGCCACTCCGATGTACTCAAAAGCTCGTCTAGAGACGTCTCCTCCCCCGCCTGTGACCCCCACATCTTCCTCACCATCCACTTCACATACGAATTGACGCATGAAGGATTCGCGAACCTGGAGAAAATAATCTATGTATATGGACTGCACAATACGCAAATCGAACAGTCACATTTTAGTGAATATTACAACTTATGATGCGCACCTTGTATATTCTGAGGTTCATGATGTAGGCAGAGTGATCGATTCTGCTTCCAGCATTACGCCGAAAGCTAGGTAGTCATTGACTACAAGAGTAACCCGAATCAAAATGTTCCTTATAGTGAATACTAGGCACCGCCGGTTTGTTTCGTTCCTAACAATCATAATAAAAGGATGCAAGGTAGCAAACCAGTGGACGAGGAAGGCTCTTGAAGAAGTGATATGTGGTAGTGTTAGGCCTGCTGTTAATTATACCGCTGTCCAGCGTTGGGTATGAATCCCACCTGATTCCGATAACTTTTAGTTGACTTTTACTACCTATTTCGTATTTTCATCTATTACTTAATATAACATACCTTGGGTAGATTAAAATCACCAGGAACTTTATGTAATTTCGTCATTTGTGGGCTATCAGGAAACTTCTCGAATATTCTGAGCCTGAATGGCAGGCTCTCTTTAATTTCAGCGCTTTGTTGGCGGTATCTCAGTTGTTTCAGTTTCTTTATATCCTCGTCCAACTCCAAGTTGTCCAAGATTACGGCCACGAAGAGTGACAGCACAATCTGGAAAAGAGTTGCTCTAGTTAATAACAATTGCACCGACAGGTCTGTCTAGATACCTATTAAACAAACAAGTTGTACATTATTATTTCCTATCCCGTTGCAGCTGCAAATAGAAAAAAATCGCTGAGTAGGTAAATGGTTTTTGGCGAAACCATGCCGTGTGAGAAAGCTGACTTATTGTAGGTACCTCAACCGGCTGAAGCTTTTGAGCGGCCGAACTGTACATTACCTATATTATTTTCTCTTCTTATTCTTACCAATGTGACAAACAGATGGTACAATATGAAGTAAACAGCAACCAGAGGTGTTAAAGTTTGACTGGTCCGCACCATTGTTTCATCCATGACTTCTACCCAGGCTTCCTGGGTCAGGATTTGGAACATAGACATGAAAGCCTGAAATATATCAGAAAAAGCATAATGTAAACAAAACTCAAAGAATAACATTTACCTACGTATTAATACCTGAGCGAAAACTTTGCACTCTATTCAGGACATTGCACAAACGGATGAAGATGGACGAAAAGTACATAAAGATAAATTTCAAATACATTACTATCGAATTTCGTCCGTATTTCTTATCAACAACTTAAAAGAAATATAATCTCAAAAACTAGTTACCTCATCAAAAGTTTCGAACTTAGTAAATTCGCAAAGAAAACAAAACAGCTGCATAGATATAGACGAACTGATGATCAGTAAGCACATTGTAAATATTATTAGGCTTCCAAGTTTCTTGCCAGGCCCAAAGATTTTATACACAAATCCTTCCAGCAGCGGAGATGCTTTGATCAAACGTACAATGCGAAGAACCTGAAATAAGATTAACATGAATAACTAGAAAACGTCGTGCTTCTTTTGATTTTCAGTCGTAATTAGAGCAATTCTCTTTAGAAAATAAATTCGATTTTAGATTAATCATAATTTTTTATTCTTCTATACTAATATTATAAAGAAGTAAAGTTTGTGTGTTTGTTAAATTGTAAGGGGTAATCTCGGGATTTACTTAACCGATTTTAAAAATTCTTTCACCGATGGAAAGCTACGTTATTGTGGAGTGTCATAGGCTATATAGCATTACGCTACAACGAATAGGAGCGGAGCAGTAATAGTAAATGTTTCAAAACCGGGGGAAAAGTTATTCTTTTTGAGAACTTCGTTGCGTGTGCTGCGTAAATATTAATAGTTATGTAAAAAATATTTACTACAAAATTGTTTCTCTTAAAAAGTCCAAAAAGAAATTGCGCGATAGAATGTATCTTTCTTTGGGTTGGTGCACAATAACCGTTTTAATGGCAATCAATTTTTTTTTACAATAATGCCACGGGATACCTCTTTCATAAACGAAATTGTTCTTAAAAATAATGCGACGGGAATACACGCGACGAGAAACCGTTTTCTCTCTCTCTCTCTCACGTAGTATTGAATATTAACGACGAGACGCTACGGGAGTAAACGCAACGCGACGGGAGTAAATGCGACGGGAACAGGTAATACTCTCTCTTATGTGGCGCAAACGAAGTTGCGCGGGTCAGCTAGTAATATTATATTTATAAAACGTATCTTAGTAATGAATGTAAACTTTGATGACTATACCTGAAAGTATGTAAACCCTGACATATACAGTTGGGGTATGATATGAATTGTAGTTCCAATAGCCAAGAGCAGTTCAAATTTGTGCACAGAATGCTTGAAGTATCCTTTTAATCCCAAGCACCATATTTTTATCAACGCTTCCAAGTCCAAGAATATGGTAAATGCAATCTAGAAAGGGGAAAAATATGTGAAAGGCAAAATACTATTTAATAACAGCGGTTTATCGAACACGAAGCAAATATTTTTTGCACACAGCACATAATTACTGTCCGCCTTCTCGTAAGGCTAAGCCTTTGACCAAATTGATTACAATAACTTGTGTTCTAGCGCATATCCTTAGATCGCATAATGCACAATAAACATCCCTTTAATTTATTCGTCCTTGTTAATTCACACTTCCAGAAACTTTACTTTTTATTTAAACGAGGAAGTGAGTGTTTCTCAGGGCAGTATAATAGGTCCAACCGAGTAGGTATCTCCTTTACACTATGTGTATATCAGGAATGAAATCACTTCGAAATACAGTACGGTAGTGAATGTCGAAACCTATGCAGTCCTCTTACATACCCTCGTTACACAAAATCCGTGGCACAAAGTTGGTACTCATATATTTTGTTAACAAGTCCATAATGTATAGACTAAATGTAAAATAACCTACCTCTATGTAATAATATTTCTCATAAAAGAATTCTCTAGGATTATCGTCGTGCTTAAAGTTCATGGTCGCTGTTATTACGCCGTTAGCTAATACCACTCCCATGACTAATAATCGAAAATAAGCAGAGCGTAACAACTTATGGAATATTTCTGGAGCACTCCCTGAAACATTGAATAATAATACATTTACACATACACACAACATAGATAGGTACATATTAGTAGTAAGATTACTATAAGTATTGAGCAGTAGGTTTATCAAAAATACCTGAATGTTTATTTTCATCGATGGTAACTAATTTCCAACCATTGTCATCACCAGTGAAAAATTGTGTAGTGCTGCCCTTGGTTATAGGATTCCTCACACCCCACATTTGTTGAAATTGTACCCGTATTTCATTGAATGTCTCAGTTATAACTGCTATGAAAACATTTTTCACCAACCAGGCGAGAAAGAATATCATAGTACTGTAATAAAAAATAAAAAACAATATCAAAAATGCTTTTTTTTATTACAAATATATTATTACAAATGCGAACCATTTCGAGTGCACACTGGTTTGTTAGAAACAAGGAAATCCATGAATATCTGGATATGCCAACCTTAAAGGAAGTAATCCGCAAAACCAGCATTAGATACAGGAAAAGGTTAACCAAACATACAAATGAACTGGCTAAGAATCTGTTAACTCCAGGAGATGATGTAGCCCGCCTAAAAAGATGGCAAATACTAGACCTAGATCAGAGAAACTGACCAAATTTAGTAGTTTCTACTACATACGGTGCCATTCAATGGAATCGCACCCAACACACATTAACCTCAGAAAATATCTGATTATGGCTAAATAGCCGATTGCAGATGTAAAAGGGAAAAAAAAAAAAAAAAAAATGCGAAAGTTTATGAGCGTAGTTTGGATGTCTGGATATATGTATTACTCTTTCACACTCTAACTACTGAACGCATCTGGCTTAAAGTAAGTACAGGGACAGATTTTATAGGGATAGATAAGTTCGAATGGAAAGCAGGAACGGGAGAAATTTTCACGCAAGCCGAGCCGCGGACAATCCTCTAGTTACAAATAAAATGAAAAAAAAAAATGTATTCAATACCTGAAGTATAGAGCTGACCTCCAAGTTGGTAGAGAATCAATAGCTCTATACATGATAAAAACCCAGCCTTCTTGGGAAGATGCCTGGTAGACTGTGAACAAGCTTGTTGCTGCAAGCAAATGAGATAATTTTGAAAAGTAATTAGTATGCTAACTCAATCATAAATGATTTTTTTGAGACCAAAATCCTTTCACAATAAAAAAATACACATTAGTTATTATAGTTTGTAATTACCAAACGCCTACAGTATGGGGTTCTTCAAGAGGGGTCTTAGAAGGTTTTTACAGGGTCGGCAGCGCGAGTCTAGCGCCTCTGGTGTTGCAAACGTTCATAGGCTGCGGTGACCACCGGTACATTGGTGGGCCGTATGCTTGTCACCATAGTGGTATAAAAATAGTTTTACAAACTCCATTCTACATATGAAGCTTACGATTATTATACCAATGACCATTATAACCAATTTACATTGGCAAAGTTCATTTATATTTATGTCTACCCATTTGTTACAGCCCATTGTGTTATAAGAAGTTACTAAGGCAAACTTCTAAATACAGATTTGTACAGCTATGGTAACTGAGTGAACATTCAGGCAGCCCTTAAATATATATAGCTCAGTAGAGATTCCGGACGATACTTACTAAATTCTTCAAAACCATTAAACCCCATGATGTACTTAGACAGGTTGAGTTTCATACATTTCATGCCAGCTGGACATTGGTATCCCGAGCCAGGATCAGGTGAACAAAACGTATCAGGTATGGCCAAAGAGTTTATAGTTATTTCACTGTAACAAAAATGAAAAATGGTGACTGTATTCTGGATAATAATATGTTAATTTGTATCATGAATACTTCTTATAGTGACAGTAAGGTATTCCAAAGTCCTCTGTCTGTGAAACAATGTGGTCTTCACTCAAAATAACAAACCATTTGTATTATAAGGAGTTACAACCACAATCTGTAACTCCCTAATTTTATTGTAATTAATTTTCTCAACTGCATAACTGTCTCACTTTAGTTGCATCAAGATATGACACTGAAGTTCTGTGTCCACTTTGGTTCACTCTAGGTGGTAGCAGTGATTTGACATTATAAACTAAAAATATGAACGTCAGCTGGTGGCAATATTGCCAGGATTTACATTCAATTATAACGAATTCAAAAAGTGTTATATTTTTTACTAAGAATGCACTTACTATGGATCTGTATCATTTCTGACACAATGATGTGTTAATTCACCAAAAAATTGTACACCAAGTAAACTGTAGAGTGACATAAAGAACAAGAAGAACAGTGTCACATTATAAATCTGTTGACTGGATCGCCTGTAACATGAGAAGATAATAACATCTTAGTGTGCACATTTTTTTGTTTATAGAGAACAACAAAAGTCAAATGTGCATAGAACTCCATGATTACAATTATGGAGAAGCTTGATTTGCAATTGTGACGCCACATAAATCTACTTAATTGTATCTTTAGTAGAGACAGGCTTTGTTGCTAACAATTAACAGGGAGACCTTGGTATAGTTAGTAAAATTAAGCTATGAGAATCATTATAGTTTATCAGGAACTCTTGCACATAAATTATGGAGACAGATAGAATATTTGACTTTGTTTGTTTTAGCTTACTTTTTTTCTGTGGATATTTTAATGTATTTAATAGAATAACCATGTAAATTTATTAAATACATTTGACTTATAATATTATTTTAAATGAAAAGTAATACTTACTTAAATATTTGATTTATTCTAGACTTTGGCATAGAGAATTTCAGGAATACTCTCAAAAACCGAATCATAATCAAAGGTCTTGGTGCTCTTAATATGCTTAAATAACTGTATCTTGGAACAATACCAGTCAATTCAAACATTTGTAGCAAAACTGATACCCAAAGGAAAAACACCATAGATGCATCAAACTGGCACCAGTGATCTTTTAAATAGGCCACATCTCCCTGTAAAAGAATTAAATAAGTAAAATAAAAACAGTATGCAGTGTATAGGCACCAAATATATTTACTGATCTTATTCTTATATTTGTTCCAGTTGCATCCACAGATTACACTGTGAACTGAAAGATTTATATTTACTAACTACTACTAAAAAGCCTATTGGTGTTTTAGTAGTAGTTGTGTGTGACCACTATAGTAGCTGTCACATTTGGGATAGTACCTCATCAGACTTTGTGTAAGCTTGCAGGTCAGGAGTGTTCTTGATAAACCACTTCTTCACCCATCCTGAATCACTATTACCCTGAAAGTATCTAAAGGGAAAATATCTAAGAAAGTAATAAAATACACACCTTAAGAATTCCTCTTATATGCATTTTGGCTATCATTTCTGCAGTAAATAAGAGAGTGACAGTGCAATCTACTGCGAATGTGATTGTTTGTAGATATGGATACTTCTCAAATGATTTTGGGGTATTAAGAGATACAGACATTAAACTAAGCAGTGCACATAGCCTCAGTATTCTTCTAACCCATAACTGAAATATAATATTATTAGGTAAATAAACAGGATTATAAAAAAGTATGTATCCTCTGAAGTACCGTTCAATTCTAATTTTATTATTTGAATAATTATTGAGATTTTAGTAAGGATAAGCTATAGCCCTGGGACATCCTTTCGAGGGCTTACCCGGTGCTCCCAACCGTAGGCTGTTGGACGTTATGTAAGGTTTTTTTAGTTGGTAGGAGTTGGCATAGCATCTATGGAGGATTTTCTCTCACGTTAAAAAAAAAAGAATAAGCTATAATGTTAAGTTTACCTTATTAACCCATTCTATATCAGCACTCTCATTCAAGGACTCTTCTGGGCCATAGTCTGCCAGAACTGGCTCTCCTTTCAAGCTCTGTTTTCGACCCAACATTTTAATTAATTTGAGCTCAATGATAGCGATTTACATGGGGCTTTATAGCCCCAAACTTTTATCATGAAATACTTTAAGCAATTATGTGCCGAAAATGGTCTCTTTATGCCGTTTAGCAATATTTTGACGCATTAAAATTCAGCTCATTGATGAGTAGTAGTCTTCCAACATTTTCGAATGAAATGAAATAAAATATCACACTAGAAATTGTTAAATAATAATTTTAAAACAATAATATAATAAATAGAGCTTAGTCTATTTTATTATTTACATAATTTATTATTGAATTACTTCATGGAAAATAAAAATGTAAGAATATTATTGATTAGTGACTTTGACAGGTCAAGTAAAACAGGAAGGAAATGTGAAAAGGAAAAGGAAGGAAACCGGAAACATAGACACACTTTTTGGCATGGCTTCACAATTTATTAATGCGTTAAGATTACGGCTGGATTCACTGGATTGTAGGCTGGACAAACTGTGCTACAAACAAATAATACTCTGCCCATTTTGATGCGTGGCTACTTGTCTGCTAGAGGCTTCCACAGAGTAGGTTGGTATACGTGTTTTTAAGTTATGTAGAGGGTACTTCTCTTGTCGCCGTAGAGTTATCTTTTCGACTGAGAGACACTTTCGACCGTAGGCATATGGAATCTCAGCATCCATACAAGTTTTAAGAAAAGTAACTCAATATAAGAGTTGGCAGTATGATTTTAAATACTTCGCCGGTCCGTTGGACGGATAGAGCAACAACAACAATATCTTTGGATCGAGCCTTTGATTAATGAGAAATGAGAATTAATTTGTGCAGAAAACTTATAGGGTCCCGACACGATCAATTGGCAATTGTCAAGCCTCGTCAATATCATGTGTAACATGCTTAGACCATATATCACGGGACTAGCCTTTGCGAACCACCGCATACAAAAATATTCTGCTAGTTTTCATAGCGGTTGAAGGGGGAAACACAAAGACATATAAAATTTCATTATATTTAAAAATGTATTAATCGACAAACGCGTAATGGCTGTTGTGTGTTAATTTTTATTGTACAGTCAACTACAATGAATAGTACTAGTTTAATCATATAAAATGATGTACTGATGTACAGTGCTTTTTATAAAGCCAAAAGACCAAATGGTCTATTGGCTTGGCAGAAAAAAATGCTTAAGTAAGGCGCATCCTGTGGTTAGACGATCTAAGGTAACATGTCACACACCCACATGCAAAGAAATCACTCACACGGCACACTGAAACAACTTCCATTCATAAATATCAGACTTGACTCAATATATTGAATCGTGTCGGGAGCCCTTAAGCTGCTGCTAGTAGTAATAGGCCCCAGACACGATCATGCCTTGTAATTGTCAATCACGTAAAATATGAATGGAAGTTGCTTCAGTGTGCGTGATTGCTTTGCATGTGTGTATGCATCGACGTATACGTGCACATGAAATTCTACGTTATTGACAATTGCCAATTGATCATGTATGGACCCCTTATAGCTACATACATACATACATATAATCACGCTTGTTTCCCATCGGGGTAAGCAGAGACTATGGCTTTCCACTTGCTACGATCCTGACATACAACTTTCGCTTCTTCTACTTTCATAACTGTTTTCATACACGCTCGCCGGTTAAGGGTACTCTTAGGGCGAGCGCCCACTGCTTTGCGATCCGGTGCGTTTGCGTTTTTTCTTTTTTAATTTGGCCTGGCTATAAACTGAGATCATTGGTGAATGAACTAAAAACTGGATTCATTAAGGTCGCTTTACACGCTTATTTAGCCGGCATAATGCCGTTTCACACTTTCGTGAGATTTGCGAGGTGGATATCGAATAAATGTCGGTGTTTTGCGTGGTCCCACTATTTTGAACCACTTGTGGGACCACGAGGGTGAACTGTTTCTCGTGTCGTGGTCTCACTACGATGTCATGATGTTACCTGCTTATATACTCCTTTTAGATTTTGTTTTTTTGAAATAAATTTCATAAAAATGTAAATAATTAATTCAATAAAATATTAGACAAATGGTATGTACATTAAAGCGTAATAACTATTTACAAAATAAATAAAACTAAACTAAATCTAAATAGGGCCCCCGTGGCATTGTGCCCAAAAGACGGGCAGCATTCCCCCTTTGAACGGCGATGCCTATTCGTTGGGAGAAATAACTGCCAGCCCTTAAGTCACCAGCAGACTCCACAAGTCGCTTCTTCAAAATTTTAAAGAATTTATGCGCCTTTTGACCCCAAGGACCTAGGGTCTCGACACCGACTGGAATAAAATTGTACGACGAGCCGAGACCCTTATACTTGGTTATCTTTTTATTTTCTGCCGCTTCCGCTGCTGCTCTGGCTTTTTCTTTTGTTCTAGGAAGATGGGACGGGGCCAATGTGTCTACGCAAGTGGCATCCCAGACTAGGACCAGACCCATCTCCCACGGAATTAAGGTCATCCCATCCGGTCTCTTGCCATCGTCCCTAAAAATGCCATTTGGCTCTAAGAGAGCGGGCACACCGACGGTGGCAAGAGCACGGCGAATGATATCGTTAAGCGCAGCGTGGCGAGAGAAGCGACCTGCACTCTTTAAGCAGGATAGTCCATGGTGTCCCATAGAGTCAACGGTAACACCACAGGGGCAAACGTGTGCCAACGATCAAAAATCTTGCACGATCTGGGCCTAAGCTGGCGTTTAAAATCGAGTCAAAAGTTAATTTTGAAATTGTGTCATCCCAGCTCCGTTGTGAATTTGGATGAATAGGAAAATTTTGACCTGGGCAAGCCATAAGCCAAGCATCCTTGGCATCTGTACAGCCAGCCATCTCATAGTTAGTAAAACAATTGTTTAGGATTTTACCTACGAGTGCTGACGTGGCATGTACAGATGACAAAAAGGCTGGCAAAGCCACACTGGAAATTTTGCGGATCCCTAATCCACTGTATTTAATTGGAAGGGAAGCTTGATTCCAAGATTGTTCATTTAGATGTATATTCAGAATACGTTCACGTGTATATTCAGATACATAGATTTAGGAACAAATAGACAAAATTTTCAAACTGTGATTGCATAATGTGAATTTATATTGAGAAGTCGATCCACATTTGATTCAAATTTTAAAATTTTTAATGCTATTATTTCTGGAATAGCATCTTCAAAAATTGGAGACCCTAAGAGGTTAAGATTCTCTCTATCAATTACTTTGATATTTGGACATAAGAAATTGAATTTTTCTATGAGTTCGGAACGGTTGTGAGCGTTATGAATATATAATTCACACTTATTAAAATTAAGTTCCAAACCAATCAACTTAAATTTGTTTTTTATTTCCAAAAGATCTGAGAGAACAGTAACAGCATCACCTCCAAGAGTCCCATTATCTAAATACCACACGTTAAAGTTTGATTTTAAATTTTGAATTATAGGGTTAATAGCTAGGCTGAATATGGCTGGCCCAAGGGGATCACCCTGCTGGCAACCGACTTCAGAAGAGATTTCGTTGCATTTATACATTAATTTTGATGGTACATGATAACAATTTAGTAAATAGTTGTAAATTTCCGGAATATTGTTTCGAATTTCTGAAAGCAGGGTGTCCACTAATAATAAATAACATCGTCAGATAGGTATAACATTAAATTAAATTTTGAAATTTAATATTAAATAACTAAAAAAGTCGGTGTTCATTATTTTATTGATATAAATTTTTGTAATTCTTAATTTTTTTTTCTCTGATCTTCACATGTTCCACTGATCTTGATTTGTTTTGTCATTCTTTGTTTAAAGATCTTCATTTGTTTTGTCGATCGTCATTTGTTTTGAAAACAGGACATACTTAGTAGAACAGAAAACTGCTTTCTCGTGGTCCCACTATTTTGTCACACTAGTGGTACCACGAGAAAACACCGGGTAAATGTGTGTAAAAGTGTTCGTGGGGCTTTTACATCACATCAGGACCATCAATCGTATTGGACAGCACATCTCTGCATAGCACCTAGCGTGACGAGTAAGTACCTCGCGGTGTCATTCCAAAGGTGAAAACATTTTCCGACGCAGGCAAATATCTCTGATGCGGAGCGTAGAACCGCCTCACCTTAATTAAGATTCCTTCTTTTTTTATTTAGCTCGCCAAATTGACGTCGCCACCAACCTGATGGTAAGCCGTGGTGCATCTAGCGATTGGGGGCCAGTGTCACAGTCCTTAAGACTTTAGACAGTGGCCCTCAAGTTGGCTGCCCTGTGATGTGCGTCTTCACGTTCCTCTTCAAGAACCCGGGATTGTAAGATGAGGGAAAAACGTGAGCGGGCAGGTCGTTCCATGTTTTTATAGTTCGACAGAGGAACGACTTTTAAAACGCTGGGTTCTAGCGAAAATTGAATTTGATATGAATATCCGGCATCGTGGTTCCACAGTCTGCGAAAGTGAGAGGTTGCTTGCCACAGTCATCGACCCGGGAGCTAGCCGAAAAGAGATTGACCAGCATTTCAGCTTTCTCTTGGGCTTCGTGAGCCACTGATCCGTCAGGATAGCGCAGCGGCGGCAGCGAGGGCTTGCAAAAGTTGGCCTGCATGGCTTTGGCCAGTTGCCAGTATCCACGGCTGCCCGTCGGATGTGACGTGAGCTCCTGACCAAGCCGCGTGACGCGCTGGGCGTCCGCTCTCCTGATAGCTCTCTTACTCGACCGAGTGGCTATGTTGTACGCTGCCTTGAGGTGAGCCCCATTCGGGTTGCGCACAGCCCGAGCCCTGATCCAGGTGCGGTAAGCCGCCTGTGTTGGCTGAAAGGCTACGGCACACTCACCCGCGAACCAGGGGCGGGCTTTGCGGATGCTGGCGACATCAGTGTATGGAATGTAGTATTCCATACCTAATGTTATCTCACCAGCAACAGCAGAGGCGCTTTCCGATGAAGCCCTCTCTGCAAAGCAGCGCTAAATCCACGGGATGGTTGCAAAGTATTCTCGTACTGGATTACGCGTCAGCAGTAAGTCCAGAAGGGCGGGTCCATGGTCTGACCTGTCCGGTATGCGCGTAATCCCGAGTACCATTTGGGTCAGACCATGGTGTAACGTTGTGGAACAACGGGTGCAATTAGGGGTTCAACATTAGGGGTTTTAAAATGAAAACGTAGATTAATAAATGAAAGCGCCATCTACCGAGTTATTGTCGCAACGGCGGAAGCCTCATTCGTATTTAAAAAGCGGTCTTGACGTTTAGTAGTTTCGAGTGGTGCCGCTAGAGGCGCTGTACAAAAATATAAAAACAACCGCGCGCGAATTTCGAAGCCCCCATTACTCAAATAATGTAAAGTCACTAGTCGCGAAGGCTTAGGTGCATCAGAGTATAATTTCAAAGTGAAAAAATATTGTTAGGAGCCAGGTGCTCCCAAAGTGATCAGCGATTTAGCTGCGAGCGTCAATAACCCCATCATTGGGTGAGTCAAATTATTTATAATGAATCTAGATTTTTAAAACAGTGAAAATTAACGGCTGTTGGTCAACCCTGTTACGGGAGGGTAGATTAAAGGGGTGTGAAAAAATCTCTTTGTAAAAGTAGAATATCAGCAAACATTGTGAGACCCCCGGTTCCTGAAATGGTTTAACAGGGACCGGCTGTCTTAGCAATGGGCGGGAAAAAGGGTTCCAGCTAACCCGTCATCTGGAACATTCCAGGGTCCACCCTACGGGCGACAACTATTCGTCCACAATACGGGTTGTCAAGATCCACCCTGCGGGTTCCAAGCAGGAACGTCCAGCCTACGGGATCCAGAGATCCACCCTTCGAGTTCGACGAGAACCTTTTACCCTACGGGCTACAGGAGATATCTTACTCTCCGGGTTGAAAACACCGTGCCAGCCGAAGTTGTGGACGGCACGGCTACATCAACAACTGCAGCATTCTCAAGGAAGGCAAAAACTAAGATAAGTCGGAACCCTGTGAAGGCCTTCGGAAACCGCACTTTCTGCCTGAAAATACCCACGACCCCGAATTATATCTAATTTGCAATAAACTATCATTTTAAAATTTAATCTCAACTTCTTATTTATTCTCTCTTTTTTCTTCCTGAAAGCCATCAGCTTTTCAGTGGCGCCCACATCGTGGTTTCGGGTAGCGAGAAAGCGATTTCCGACGGGAGTCGGAGGTCATAATTATAAGATTATTCAATTTGTGTAAAATAGTCTTAAGAGTGCCCGTTAGCGGGGTAGTTTCCCTCCAAATTATTACAACTACCCAGGAATTTGGCTCTCCTGACCTCTGCTGCCAACTTGTTCTTTCCGGCTTATTTTGTGTGTTTTTTTAGTGATTTTAGACAGATTTCGGCATAAACAAGAACAAGGCAAAATTTGAATTTTCTCTCAACATAAATTGTAATTTTTCAAATTTTTAACGGTCCCCAATTTATTTTTCACACCCTCAAATAGTATTTTATGGTGGAAAATTTTTAATTAAATTTAAAGTAAAAGTTTTTTTTGTTTTGTTCCAATTTTAAATAGTACTTCGTGAAAGTCTGAAGTAAAACTTCTCATTTGAAACGCTTACATTAATTTTAGTAAGTGAGTTAATTGCCTATATTCATCGTAAAAAGTAGTCAAAGGATATCACCACCACAATTTTTATTTTTTTTACGGCGTCAAACCGCCTCAATTTGTGTATTATTTTGTTGTATTTCCCATATGTGAATTTACAGCGAGACCAACAGCCGATAATCACACTTCTGGGTGACAATCCCTATTGAAATTTCACTCTGAGTAAACGGTAGAACAAAGATTTTACGAATTTCACTTCACGTAAATTTTAAAAGATTCATAATTGTTTCACTTGTCGAATTACGTTGAATTCTGTTACACTGAAATACAACTGTAAAAAAAAAAAAACATTCCAAACGTAGATCACGCAGTGAATACATTCTTGCCAAAAAACAATTGTAAACTATTAACTTTGATTCGTGTTCTGAATAAACAACGGCAGATGTTGCTTTCACAACGTTTACGAGTAAGTTGAATTACTAGCTCGATAGTAGAAGAAATTTTTTTTTTCCATATAAACTGTGGGTGGAAGTGAATATAATACACTCCGGACACCAACAGTCTCATACAAAACATTTCCAGAAGCGTCCAAGTACGAATCGGTTTTTGAAACAATTCGAAATATTCAAGGGTTCCGTAGTGGTGAGGAACAATTTACATAAAAGGTTGGTTACTACCATATAGTTTATTTCAAGAACCGTCCAAGTGCGAATCGTCTTTGACACAGTTCAGAATAATTAAGGGTTCCGTAGTAGAAGGAACGATTTAAAGAAAAAATTAGTGGTACGAGTTAAAATACAATTAACTCGTAGTACGTTCGTGTGAATAGTTACATTTCAATAAAAATAATAGCAACGTAGAAAATTGCATTATTCGTGCAAAACTGAAAAACATTTATTAAATTTCGTCAACCCATCATCACACACTTCACTTTCATTACTCACTGCGTCGGATTAGATTACATTAAACAGACAGACAGACAGACAATTAATTTCTAGAAGGGTCCAATCTATTAATTGAGTGAAGGAACCCTAAAAGGAAAGATTTTCAAACTTAAGTATTTCCTAAAGCAAATACTAAGTTTTATAAAGGTTCAAATTGTAATTTGGGTCAACGAACCCCAAAAAGTAGAATTTATTTTTCGTTATTCGGCGGGTGGATCGAAAAATATTCACATTCCTTAACATTCAACAAGACGTAAACAGACAACGATAAGGGCCGTCGTTCACTACAACAGAATTCGTTAGCGAATATAGCGAACATTCGTTGTTTACATGAAATTAACTTTTCATATAAAATAAGTAGCAGATAAATACACCATACATTGGTAAATAATCATCATCACTAAAGATTCCCGGCTAGAGTAATTGAAATAGTCAGTACAATGGCATTCAAATCAAATTTCACATCGCTTCCAAAAGCGGAACTTGCACATTCAGCGGAACATGAACATAAACATTCCTCAACGATGTGTGTACGAATGCAGATAACGGTAAAGGCCGTAACACACTGCATTAAAATGCATTCACTAACAGTTTATATAGTACATCAGTACAGTTACACAATAGGTTTTGATAATTATTTTTTTGGAAAATATAAGGGTGTTAGCACACCGTCATATAACTTTAGTACATAGGTGGCACATATAGGTACCACATCTCGTGTCAGGTTACACGCATACATATGATCATACGGAAGTTTCACATTTACACTTACATAATAATTAAGTAAGATATAGTCATTACATATTCATCACAATTATCTTCACACAAAATTCCAAACACTCAACAAGCAGTTTTTTTTTTGTTTGTTTACATAGTGTGACACTGGCCTTAGATGCAACGATGAATAACACGTTTGCATCAACACGATTACGTCAGCAGCTTACGCGCAAACAAAATAAAACTTGCACAGGGGAGATTTCATACGTACATACATACACATTATTTATTTAAATACATTTTACACTGACATGGTGGCAAACAAGGGCACCATATTTTGTTTAGATATTTGGCAGAATGGCCAAAGATCAATGATCTTCGTCATTTATTAAGGTTGACATAATAGTCATAGTCAACATTCTTCTACTAAAGTTGAGAATAAGCATTTGTCTTTTGTTATTGATACTAAGATTGCGAATATGCACTTGGTTTTTTATTTTATTTGGTTAAAGGGCTAAATAGCCTAGTAATTAGTTAGGGACACTACACACTACACACTACACACGACTTTCAAATAAGTACACAGAACAACGTGACAAACACATGCCATGTTCGTCATGGGGACATAAGGGTTAATTAGCAACACGAAGGATTCTGCAAGTAAATTATTTTCTATCACTTTTCTGTTTCTTGGTTTGGTTGGGAGTTTTCTGTTAGTTGGAAGCATGAGTCTATCCCTAACAGAGTTCGTCGTTTACTGTTAGTTGGCAGCATGGTCTTGCCCTAACAGAATTATGGTGTAGGTTTGTTACTGTTACGAGGAAGCATGAGGCTTACCCGAACAGAATTATGGTACTGTTATTTGGCAGCATTTGTCTTGCCCTAACAGTCGTAGGTGTAGATCACCGTTATGTTTATTTTCGTCATATGGCTAATCCTACCACTCGGAAGCTAGAGGCTTGCCCTGGGGGATAGTCCATCCTATGAGTCGGAAGTGTTACACTAGCCCTAGTAGGATGTTCTTCTCTGGGACGGTTGTATAAATCCCAGCCTTCAGCAAAAAGCCTTATTATACACACCCCACTTTCAGGCGGTGCGTATTACCTGAACCTTCAACCCAAAGCCTCAAATACGTCTTTTCTCTTTCTGTCCTATAAGATCCTTCAGAATCACCTTAATACATCCTGCGAGTTGGTTTCATTAAAGTTAAGGCCGACTCTTCGCTACACCCAGCATCATCTCATTCACACAACACACTAACATACACACACACATAGACGAGTATTAGGTATTATGTTAGGGGCGTTCGAGGACGAACGCAGCATTTGACGCGTTAGGGTACGTCAAACGCTCACCGGGGAGGGGGAGTATGTAACGTTGTGGAACAACGGGTGCAATTAGGGGTTCAACATTAGGGGTTTTAAAATGAAAACGTAGATTAATAAATGAAAGCGCCATCTACCGAGTTATTGTCGCAACGGCGGAAGCCTCATTCGTATTTAAAAAGCGGTCTTGACGTTTAGTAGTTTCGAGTGGTGCCGCTAGAGGCGCTGTACAAAAATATAAAAACAACCGCGCGCGAATTTCGAAGCCCCCATTACTCAAATAATGTAAAGTCACTAGTCGCGAAGGCTTAGGTGCATCAGAGTATAATTTCAAAGTGAAAAAATATTGTTAGGAGCCAGGTGCTCCCAAAGTGATCAGCGATTTAGCTGCGAGCGTCAATAACCCCATCATTGGGTGAGTCAAATTATTTATAATGAATCTAGATTTTTAAAACAGTGAAAATTAACGGCTGTTGGTCAACCCTGTTACGGGAGGGTAGATTAAAGGGGTGTGAAAAAATCTCTTTGTAAAAGTAGAATATCAGCAAACATTGTGAGACCCCCGGTTCCTGAAATGGTTTAACAGGGACCGGCTGTCTTAGCAATGGGCGGGAAAAAGGGTTCCAGCTAACCCGTCATCTGGAACATTCCAGGGTCCACCCTACGGGCGACAACTATTCGTCCACCATACGGGTTGTCAAGATCCACCCTGCGGGTTCCAAGCAGGAACGTCCAGCCTACGGGATCCAGAGATCCACCCTTCGAGTTCGACGAGAACCTTTTACCCTACGGGCTACAGGAGATATCTTACTCTCCGGGTTGAAAACACCGTGCCAGCCGAAGTTGTGGACGGCACGGCTACATCAACAACTGCAGCATTCTCAAGGAAGGCAAAAACTAAGATAAGTCGGAACCCTGTGAAGGCCTTCGGAAACCGCACTTTCTGCCTGAAAATACCCACGACCCCGAATTATATCTAATTTGCAATAAACTATCATTTTAAAATTTAATCTCAACTTCTTATTTATTCTCTCTTTTTTCTTCCTGAAAGCCATCAGCTTTTCAATGGGAGAAAGCGAACGCGTGGGCGGCCTGTCCCGCAGGATCAGTCTTGAGGGACCCCAGCTACTCAGTGTGGTGACCATTGAAGTCCCCCAGAAAAACCAACTCGCGTCCGGGAACCGCACCTGCGCGCCATCAGCCCCCTCGCTGAGGTGCTGATACAGCCTCGTTATCTCAGCTGTCCCTGTGTGGGGTCGATAGAAACAGACGTAGATCTGACTCATAGAGCCGTGATCTACGTGCAGCCAAAAGACGGAGAAGGAAGGGTTCTCAAGGCAGCGCAGCCGGTGACAGCAAACATCCGCCCTAACGAACGCGCACACCCCGGCTTTATATCGAAATAGTTCCTCGATGATATAGCCGGTAACAAAGGTACGACTGATCGGCAGGGCGGCGTGTTTGCGTCTCCGTTAGGAACATCACAGCAGGCCGTGCTGTCTCTTGATGGTGAAAGACGGCGTCGAGGTTGGCTTGGAAGTACGGTTCAGAAGTATTATGTAGATTCTACTGAGTAGAACAATAGACATACTCGTATAAGTAAAGTGACTTATTCAACCTTAAAATTGCTCAACACGTCAATCACAAACCAACTTAATGATGAACACTTTTTCGCGCTGCTGAAAGTTACATTTTAAACTTGTATTTGAAATATGGCACAGAAAAATCCGTCTACTTCGCCGTCTGTCTGTCAGTCTGTCCACCAACTTGACTGTAATAAATAGAAATTTTTACAGATGATGTATTTCGGTTGCCGCTATAACGATACATGTTAAAATCAGGAAAAAAGGGGGACTTAGAGGGGGGGGGGGGAGTAGGGCGTCTCATACAACAAATATTTTCCGTTTTTGGTACGGAACCCTCCACGCGAGTCCGACTCGCACTTGACCAGTTTTCCTATAATTTGTGGCCCTCCCCTGAAATTCCTTAAGTTTTTTGGCCCCCCATTAAATAAGTTTGCCCACCACTGCTTTAGTGGAACCGTAAGGTCCTGAACAGAGGGTAGGAATTGGTTGGTACTTACTTAATAGAAGAGACAAATTCAATACTCGTCAACATCGGTAGCTTTATTTGTCACAAAAACCTGTATCTGTAACACAATACTTTTTGGATTTGGTTCGAGCGACTCACGGATTTGGTTCGCTTCCAGACCATATCCGACAGTCTGTAGATAAAATAATGTCATCTGGTGGCTAAATATGCATTAAGTTGATAGCTAGAGCAACTTAATGCACACAACTTATACACCAAATTCATGTCTTCGAGTTCGCGTCCAAAAACCACCTCCGGCTCTAACTTCACGATCATACCACGAACCTTGTACAGTTGCACACACATTTACCCATGTTTTCTCGTGGTACCATTAGTGTGACGAAATAGTGGGACCACGAGGAAGCAGTTCTCCCTCGTGGTCCCTACTTTTTATCTACATTCTGTATATAACTAGGTATGCGCTAATTTTCAAAACAAATGAAGATCAGTGAAACATGTGAAAATTGGAAAAACAAATGAAGATTGACAAAAAATTAAAATCGATAAATTAAATGAAGACTGACTTCCTTATTTGTTTTATTTTAAAATTTAATGTTATACCTATTGAAAAAGTGTATATAAGCAAAAAACATCAAGATTAAAATATTGACATCCGTTTTCGTAATAGGACCACGAGAAACAGTCAGTTGTCCCTCGTGGTCCTCGTGATCCGGCTAAATAAGCGTGTAAGGCGACCTTTATGACTCCAGTTTTTAGTTCATTCACCAATGTTCTCAATTTGAAGCCATGCCAAATTAAAAAAGAAAAAGCTGTCAAATACAACAAACGCACCGGATCGCAAAGCAGTGGGCGCTCGCCCTAAGGGCGAGCGCCCACTGCTTTGCGATCCGGTGCTGCTTGAGAAACTGCTTGAGAACATTGGTGAATGAACTAAAAACTGGATTCATAAAGGTCGCCTTACACTCATAATTAGCCGGATCACGAGGACCACGAGGGACAACTGACTGTTTCTCGTGGTCCTATTACGAAAACGGATGTCAATATTTTAATTTTGATGTTTTTTGCTTATATACACTTTTTCAATAGGTATAACATTAAATTTTAAAATAAAACAAATAAGGACGTCAGTCTTCATTCAATTTATCGATTTTAATTTTTTGTCAATCTTCATTTGTTTTTCCAATTTTCACATGTTTCACTGATCTTCATTTGTTTTGAAAATTAGCGCATACCTAGTTATATACAGAATGTAGATAAAAAGTAGGGACCACGAGGGAGAACTGCTTTCTCGTGGTCCCACTATTTCGTCACACTAATGGTACCACGAGAAAACATGGGTAAATGTGTGTGCAACTGTACAAGTGTTCGTGGTATGATCGTGAAGTTAGAGCCGGAGGTGATTTTTGGACGCGAACTCGAACACATGAATTTGGTGTATAAGTTGTGTGCATTAAGTTGCTCTAGCTATCAACTTAATGCATATTTAGCCACCAGATGACATTATTTTATCTACAGACTGTCGGATATGGTCTGGAAGCGAACCAAATCCGTGAGTCGCTCGAACCAAATCAGTGCGTGTATTGTGTTACAGATACAGGTTTTTGTGACAAATAAAGCTACCGATGTTGACGAGTATTGAATTTGTCTCTTCTATTAAGTAAGTACCAACAAATTCCTACCCTCTGTTCAGGACCTTACGGTTCCACTAAAGCATAACCTGGACAGGACACCCTTGGCATGAGCTCAATTTGAGCGTAGGCTCAATTGTAAAAAAACTATATTGAGAGATTGCGGAACGCGAGCCTAATGCTCGCCTTGCGGAAATTAGGGTTTAAGGGGCCCCACTAACAACAAGACTCAGGGGCCCTAGTGACCTCACCGGCACGCGGTGCACCTTCCGAACAACGGACGACGCTCCGCGTATTTAGGTACCCACATGGTGGCCTAGGCTCCCATGTGGTACAAGGTGGTACAATATTGGTCCGGGGGTACCACCGTGCAGTTGTGAAAAGCCCCCCAAGTAACCCAGCCCCGGTTGGGTTGCGTTCGGGGTTCAGCAGCTGCACAGCCTGGCCCGGGGCGATGTTTGATGCAGCAGGGGGGGACCAGTAGGCGGTACGTGGTGCCTAGTGTGGCTGACGGATGTTGACCCCCCGGCCAGGGAGACCCGTAGAAACAGTCTTGCCGCTGGCTGCCCGTGGCATATTATAGGGGCCTAACAGAGACTAACCACCCTGGGAGGCTGCCCTACTAGGCCGCGCATTATCCCGATGTGGTCCGTCGTGCGGGATGGTGACCGGAAGGGGACCCGGCGGCCATACCCTTCCGTCCGGCGCCGGCGGGTCGACTTCCTTCTAAACACACAGTCATAGATAAAGCTAAGCCCCTACGCCTTGTCACTCACTGCTGCAGCAAATGTCGCTCCGTCTTCACGTCTCCCTTTAACCCAATCATGGCAGCGCAAAATAAAAATAGAGGTTTCACAGCGGCCGCTGCGACCATTCCCCAAAACGCACTATTCGAGGTGGAATTCGCTAACATCCGCGGACTCCAAGCCAACCTCGACGCCGTCTTTCATCATCAAGAGACGGCACGGCCTGCTGTGATGTTCCTAACGGAGACGCAAACACGCCGCCCTGCCGATCAGTCGTACCTTTGTTACCGGCTATATCATCGAGGAACTATTTCGAGATAAAGCCGGGGTGTGCGCGTTCGTTAGGGCGGATGTTTGCTGTCACCGGCTGCGCTGCCTTGAGAACCCTTCCTTCTCCGTCTTTTGGCTGCACGTAGACAGTGGCGGATACAGAAAAATCTCAAGGGGGGGGCGCAAAAGATATTTTGAGTTTTAAGCTACCTTTAATATTAGCGCAATAAAAAGTAATCAAGTCACATGTGAAGTTTATGAAAATTTTATTTGAAATGGTATAATGGTAATAAAGTAAAAATACAATGTTCAAGTTTAAGGGAACTAACGAAAAACCCGTCTTATGGGGGCATTCCATGGATTCAGCGTGCGGGCACCGCGCCGAGTCCATAGCGTGGTACAGAGGGAAATACTGTGAGGGGGTCTTGCGACCCATTTGAGTAGGTTTAGGGTGGCCACATTTCTGTATGCATAAACGTTCACAACGTTCCCTTCCTAACCAGATTTGATAAGATTCTAACAATGTCGCTTTGGATATTCGTCTTAATGAAGAGTTTACTGAAGCTCTTGACAATCCTAGGTCTTTATTTAGCTGGTATTCCCCTTGCTCCTACTTCTACGTTTCATTGTAACGTAAGAGTTGACTGCTCTAGGTGCTAGATAACGCTGTAACTTTTAACGCCAATAACTCTTTGACGACCACACAGCCAGAGAGTTTCCTGCATTGGCTGCTTGGTAGCGCTGGTGTCCTCAATACGTAAACTGACCATTTATTTTTTAACTCAAAACGGAACATTAGTTTTTATAAATATCCCAGTTATAAGGTTAATGAAAATCTATATTCTTTATTTAGAAAAGTGTTATTAAATGCAAATTTTAAGGGTGGAAATCCGTTAAAGATGCTGTGCTGGACTCTTACAGGCAAACCACACGGTGTCCTACCACGGCTACCACTGCCTACGACTGGGAGCCCCGGGAAAGTCTTCGGAAGGATGTCCCAGGATTTCCGACAGAGTTTGGCTACCACCGCGTCCTCTTCTAGGAGTTCGGGTACTAACCCGCGTCTTTAGGGGTTGGTTCGGGTTTTATCCCGCTTATTGAGGGGTAAGGCGTGCGTCAAACTCTCTCATCACGCTGCCGTCTTGGGCCTGGTTCTGTAAGGACGGCGAGCAGCCCTCCCGCCGCGCCGTCCTAAATCCCCCTGTCTTGGAGGCCGATAGTCTTGGGCGAAGACAAGTCTGCGGCGCCTCCGGAACTCGGGTGGAAGAGTACTCTCCCGTTCCCTCCTAGCTGCCTCTTTCACGAGCATTACCAGCTCGCAGAAGAAGGTAGCGGCGACCGGCCCACTTACTACCGCCGGAGATCATGGCTCGCACCACGGTTCCAGCACGAAAATTTCTATGTCCAGACCGGTTGTGCTGTGAAGGACAAAGCGCTCTTGTGCCCACGCTGAGCACTCCACAATTGTGTGGAGCGCTGTGCCCTTGCTGCGATCCTTGCAGTGTTGGCACTCAGCTGTGGTCTCCCGGTGTATTCGTCTCAGATACTTACCGAAGCACCCATGCCCGATACTTATCTCTGACAACCGGTAGGAGAAAGCTCCGCTCCAGCCACTCGTCCATGACGGTCTGATCGCCTCGGCTGTGCCGTTTTCCCATCTTAGTTGCTCAAGTCGCACCTTCCAAATCTCCATGATATCCTGTTTTCCTCGACTGGTACATTTTTAAAACCTCGCCAAGGCACGCATAAATACAAGTTACCTTGTTTTACTACAGCCGAGCATTTAGCAATGTTCTATTTCAGCTTCAGCGTTAAACTCCTTTAGATCTTCAACTCGAACAGTGTAAATATAAAATGAAGAATATACAGTTACAGTTTGACGAAGTGCCCACAATCGTATTCGTCCAACTTCGCGAGTAATCTAGAGGAAGCATTAAAGCTAAAGACCAAAATTTTGGGTGGCATGGCGCGGCGCGCACGAACGACACGTGCGAGCGCCACCCAAGGGGGGGGCGCGCGCCCCCCGCGCCCCTACCCTGTATCCGCCACTGCACGTAGATCACGGCTCTATGAGTCAGATCTACGTCTGTTTCTATCGACCCCACACAGGGACAGCTGAGATAACGAGGCTGTATCAGCACCTCAGCGAGGGGGCTGATGGCGCGCAGGTGCGGTTCCCGGACGCGAGTTGGTTTTTCTGGGGGACTTCAATGGTCACCACACTGAGTAGCTGGGGTCCCTCAAGACTGATCCTGCGGGACAGGCCGCCCACGCGTTCGCTCTCTCCCATGGTCTGACCCAAATGGTACTCGGGATTACGCGCATACCGGACAGGTCAGACCATGGACCCGCCCTTCTAGACTTACTGCTGACGAGTAATCCAGTACGAGAAAATATTGCAACCATCCCGTGGATTTAGCGCTGCTTTGCAGAGAGGGCTTCATCGGAAAGCGCCTCTGCTGTTGCTGGTGAGATAACATTAGGTATGGAATACTACATTCCATACACTGATGACGCTAGCATCCGCAAAGCCCGCCCCTGGTTCGCTGGTGAGTGTGCCGTAGCCTTTCAGCCAACACAGGCGGCTTACCGCACCTGGATCAGGGCTCGGGCTGTGCGCAACCCGAATGTGGCTCACCTCAAGGCAGCGTACAACATAGCCACTCGGTCGAGTAAGAGAGCTATCAGGAGAGCGGACGCCCAGCGAGTCACGCGCATTGGTCAGGAGCTCACGTCACATCCGACGGGCTGCCGTGGATACTGGCAACTGGCCAAAGCCGTGCAGGCCAACTTTTGCAAGCCCTCGCTGCCGCCGCTGCGCTATCCTGACGGATCAGTGGCTCACAAAGCCCAAGAGAAAGCTGAAATGCTGGCCAATCTCTTTTCGGCTAGCTACCGGGCCGATGACTGTGGCAAGCAACCTCTCACTTTCGCAGACTGTGGAACCACGATGCCGGATATTCATATCCAGCAATGCGATGTGCGGGGTGTGCGGCAGCAGAGATGCCACTCATACACAGTGGAGAGAATTTTCGCTAGAACCCAGCGTTTTAAAAGACGTTCCTCTGTCGAACTATAAAAACATGGAACGACCTGCCCGCTCACGTTTTTCCCTCATCTTACAATCCCGGGTTCTTGAAGAGGAACGTGAAGACGCACATCACAGGGCCGCCAACTTGAGGGCCACTGTCTAAAGTCTTAAGGACTGTGACACTGGCCCCCAATCGCTAGATGCACCACGGCTTACCATCAGGTTGGTGGCGACGTCAATTTGGCGAGCTAAATAAAAAAAAAAGGAATCTTAATTAAGGTGAGGCGGTTCTACGCGCCGCATCAGAGATATTTGCCTGCGTCGGAAAATGTTTTCACCTTTGGAATGACACCGCGAGGTACTTACTCGTCACGCTAGGTGCTATGCAGAGATGTAAAAAAAAAGGAATCTTAATTAAGGTGAGGCGGTTCTACGCGCCGCATCAGAGATATTTGCCTGCGTCGGAAAATGTTTTCACCTTTGGAATGACACCGCGAGGTACTTACTCGTCACGCTAGGTGCTATGCAGAGATGTGCTGTCCAATACGATTGATGGTCCTGATGTGATGTAAAAGCCCCACGAACACTTTTACACACATTTACCCGATGTTTTCTCGTGGTACCACTAGTGTGACAAAATAGTGGGACCACGAGAAAGCAGTTTTCTGTTCTACTAAGTATGTCCTGTTTTCAAAATAAATGACGATCGACAAAACAAATGAAGATCTTTAAACAAAGAATGACAAAACAAATCAAGATCAGTGGAACATGTGAAGATCAGAGAAAAAAAATTAAGAATTACAAAAATTTATATAAATAAAATAATGAACACTGACTTTTTTAGTTACTTAATATTAAATTTTAAAATTTAATTTAATGTTATACCTATCTAAAAGGAGTATATAAGCAGGTAACATTAGGACCAAACAGTTGACATCCGATATCGTAGTGAGACCACGACACGAGAAACAGTTCTCCCTCGTGGTCCCACTAGTGGTTCAAAATAGTGGGACCACGCAAAACACCGACATTTATTCGATATCCACCTCGCGATTCTCACGAAAGTGTGAAACGGCATTATGCCGGCTAAATAAGCGTGTAAAGCGACCTTAATGAATCCAGTTTTTAGTTCATTCACCAATGATCTCAGTTTATAGCCAGGCCAAATTAAAAAAGAAAAAACGCAAACGCACCGGATCGCAAAGCAGTGGGCGCTCGCCCTATAAGGGCGAGCGCCCACTGCTTTGCGATCCGATGCGTTCCGATCCGTTTGCCGTGCCGCAACGCAAACGCAAGTATGGGTGCGCACACTGCTGCAAAAGAATCGCACGTTTCGCCAGCACTTTTTTTTTTAATTGTTTTGTGGCGCAACCCGAATGTGGCTAACCTCAAGGCAGCGTACAACATAGCCACTCGGTCGAGTAAGAGAGCTATCAGGAGAGCGGACGCCCAGCGAGTCACGCGCATTGGTCAGGAGCTCACGTCACATCCGACGGGCTGCCGTGGATACTGGCAACTGGCCAAAGCCGTGCAGGCCAACTTTTGCAAGCCCTCGCTGCCGCCGCTGCGCTATCCTGACGGATCAGTGGCTCACAAAGCCCAAGAGAAAGCTGAAATGCTGGCCAATCTCTTTTCGGCTAGCTACCGGGCCGATGACTGTGGCAAGCAACCTCTCACTTTCGCAGACTGTGGAACCACGATGCCGGATATTCATATCCAGCAATGCGATGTGCGGGGTGTGCGGCAGCAGAGATGCCACTCATACACAGTGGAGAGAATTTTCGCTAGAACCCAGCGTTTTAAAAGACGTTCCTCTGTCGAACTATAAAAACATGGAACGACCTGCCCGCTCACGTTTTTCCCTCATCTTACAATCCCGGGTTCTTGAAGAGGAACGTGAAGACGCACATCACAGGGCCGCCAACTTGAGGGCCACTGTCTAAAGTCTTAAGGACTGTGACACTGGCCCCCAATCGCTAGATGCACCACGGCTTACCATCAGGTTGGTGGCGACGTCAATTTGGCGAGCTAAATAAAAAAAAAAAGGAATCTTAATTAAGGTGAGGCGGTTCTACGCGCCGCATCAGAGATATTTGCCTGCGTCGGAAAATGTTTTCACCTTTGGAATGACACCGCGAGGTACTTACTCGTCACGCTAGGTGCTATGCAGAGATGTGCTGTCCAATACGATTGATGGTCCTGATGTGATGTAAAAGCCCCACGAACACTTTTACACACATTTACCCGATGTTTTCTCGTGGTACCACTAGTGTGACAAAATAGTGGGACCACGAGAAAGCAGTTTTCTGTTCTACTAAGTATGTCCTGTTTTCAAAATAAATGACGATCGACAAAACAAATGAAGATCTTTAAACAAAGAATGACAAAACAAATCAAGATCAGTGGAACATGTGAAGATCAGAGAAAAAAAATTAAGAATTACAAAAATTTATATAAATAAAATAATGAACACTGACTTTTTTAGTTACTTAATATTAAATTTTAAAATTTAATTTAATGTTATACCTATCTAAAAGGAGTATATAAGCAGGTAACATTAGGACCAAACAGTTGACATCCGATATCGTAGTGAGACCACGACACGAGAAACAGTTCTCCCTCGTGGTCCCACTAGTGGTTCAAAATAGTGGGACCACGCAAAACACCGACATTTATTCGATATCCACCTCGCGATTCTCACGAAAGTGTGAAACGGCATTATGCCGGCTAAATAAGCGTGTAAAGCGACCTTAATGAATCCAGGATCGCAAAGCAGTGGGCGCTCGCCCTTAGGGCGAGCGCCCACTGCTTTGCGATCCGGTGCGTTTGCGTTTTTTCTTTTTTAATTTGGCCTGGCTATAAACTGAGATCATTGGTGAATGAACTAAAAACTGGATTCATTAAGGTCGCTTTACACGCTACTTTAGCCGGCATAATGCCGTTTCACACTTTCGTGATAATCGCGAGTCGGATATCGAATAAATGTCGGTGTTTTGCGTGGTCCCACTATTTTGAACCACTAGTGGGACCACGAGGGAGAACTGTTTCTCGTGTCGTGGTCTCACTACGATATCGGATGTCAACTGTTTGGTCCTGATGTTACCTGCTTATATACTCCTTTTAGATAGGTATAACATTAAATTAACTTTTAAAATTTAGTATTAAATAACTAAAAAAGTCGGTGTTCATTATTTTATTGATATAAATTTTTGTAATTCTTAATTTTTTTTCTCTGATCTTCACATATTCCACTGATCTTGATTTGTTTTGTCATTCTTTGTTTAAAGATCTTCATTTGTTTTGTCGATCGTCATTTGTTTTGAAAACAGGACATACTTAGTAGAACAGAAAACTCTCGAAACTTCTCGTGGTCCCACTATTTTGTCACACTAGTGGTACCACGAGAAAACACCGGGTAAATGTGTGTAAAAGTGTTCGTGGGGCTTTTACATCACATCAGGACCATCAATCGTATACAGACGCGCTGGGCGTCCGCTCTCCTGATAGCTCTCTTGCTCGACCGAGTTGTCGCGACGATTTGTCAATCTTGCGAATACTAAATTCTAGCTTTTCATTCTCTTTTTCCTTTGTGGGGAATGTCGCGAAGATCTGATAATCTTGCGAAGTTCTGAAGTTATACTCCATGGAGATTGCTACCTCCATGGTAATTATCGCGTCGGTCTATTTGTTTTTCATCTAAATTTGAATATGATTCCGTTTCTAATGTCAAATGGATAATTTTCTTTGCACGTCATTTAGTCAAGTCGAACAACCCAAGACGCAAGGTTTATGTGTACGGTCAAGTTTATCCTGTACCGCGTGTGCGAAGTCTGATAGCACATCAACGAAGGCTTGTATTCCTTTTGCATGTTATTTCTCACCCGTGTAATAGATAAAACTATTGTGTTGTCATGAGTGTCACGCATGAGTAAGTGAGCCGACCCTGTATACCTACATTTGATGGTCCTAGAACTGGAGTCAATGATACTTGATATAATGAGTCAATGATATTTGATGTTACTAGAGCTGCGATGCTCTGTGTGGGCCACTGATGTTTGATGATCCTATAGTTGGGAGTCAATGTAGTTATCGTATCACCCGGCGGCCTACCTGTGTGTTATATAACGTGTTATATGTCTATGGCTGTGAACATGAGATTTACAGCAACTAGGTGTTGGATATCCAATACTGTTGTACTTTTATGATGTGTATAGGAATGCAAGCAATTCTCTTCTTGAGAATAACGTTTATTTTATTGTTACAGATAAAGCAAGCAAGAACATCTCTGGACGTAAACAGCACAGCATTTAATGAATTTATCGGAAATAATATGAACCCAATAAAAGAACCCCATCCAATCAATCATCTTTTTCTTTTCGTTTTCTTTTTCCGACACGAGTGGCTATGTTGTACGCTGCCTTGAGGTGAGCCACATTCGGGTTGCGCACCGCCCGAGCCCTGATCCAGGTGCGGTAAGCCGCCTGTGTTGGCTGAAAGGCTACGGCACACTCACCCGCGAACCAGGGGCGGGCTTTGCGGATGCTGGCGACATCAGTGTATGGAATGTAGTATTCCATACCTAATGTTATCTCACCAGCAACAGCAGAGGCGCTTTCCGATGAAGCCCTCTCTGCAAAGCAGCGCTAAATCCACGGGATGGTTGCAAAGTATTCTCGTACTGGATTACTCGTCAGCAGTAAGTCCAGAAGGGCGGGTCCATGGTCTGACCTGTCCGGTATGCGCGTAATCCCGAGTACCATTTGGGTCAGACCATGGGAGAGAGCGAACGCGTGGGCGGCCTGTCCCGCAGGATCAGTCTTGAGGGACCCCAGCTACTCAGTGTGGTGACCATTGAAGTCACGACAACGGTACGACTGATCGGCAGGGCGGCGTGTTTGCGTCTCCGTTAGGAACATCACAGCAGGCCGTGCCGTCTCTTGATGGTGAAAGACGGCGTCGAGGTTGGCTTGGAGTCCGCGGATGTTAGCGAATTCCACCTCGAATAGTGCGTTTTGGGGAATGGTCGCAGCGGCCGCTGTGAAACCTCTATTTTTATTTTGCGCTGCCATGATTGGGTTAAAGGGAGACGTGAATACGGAGCGACATTTGCTGCAGCAGTGAGTGACAAGTCTTAGGGGCTTAGCTTTATCTATAACTGTGTGTTTAGAAGGAAGTCGACCCGCCGGACGGAAGGGTATGGCCGCCGGGTCCCCTTCCGGTCACCATCCTGCACGACGGACCACATCAGGATAATGCGTGGCCTGGTAAAGCAGCCTCCCAGGGTGGTTAGTCCCTGTTAGGCCCCTATAATATGCCACGGGCAGCCGGCGGCAAGACCGTTTCTACGGGTCTCCCTGGCCGGGGGGTCAACATCCGTCAGCCACACTAGGCACCACGTACCGCCTACTGGTCCCCCCCTGCTGCATCAAACATCGCCCCGGGCCAGGCTGTGCAGCTGCTGAACCCCGAACGCAACCCAACCGGGGCTGGGTTACTTGGGGGGCTTTTCACAACTGCACGGTGGTACCCCCCGGACCAATATTGTACCACCTTGTACTACATGGGAGCCTAGGCCACCATGTGGGTACCTAAATACGCGGAGCGTCGTCCGTTGTTCGGAAGGTGCACCGCGTGCCGGTGAGGTCACTAGGGCCCCTGAGTCTTGTTGTTAGTGGGGCCCCTTAAACCCTAATTTCCGCAAGGCGAGCATTAGGCTCGCGTTCCGCAATCTCTCAATATAGTTTTTTACAATTGAGCCTACGCTCATATTGAGCTCATGCCAAGGGTGTCCTGTCCAGGTTATGCTTTAGTGGAACCGTAAGGTCCTGAACAGAGGGTAGGAATTGGTTGGTACTTACTTAATAGAAGAGACAAATTCAATACTCGTCAACATCGGTAGCTTTATTTGTCACAAAAACCTGTATCTGTAACACAATACTTTTTGGATTTGGTTCGAGCGACTCACGGATTTGGTTCGCTTCCAGACCATATCCGACAGTCTGTAGATAAAATAATGTCATCTGGTGGCTAAATATGCATTAAGTTGATAGCTAGAGCACTTAATGCACACAACTTATACACCAAATTCATGTCTTTGAGTTCGCGTCCAAAAACCACCTCCGGCTCTAACTTCACGATCATACCACGAACCTTGTACAGTTGCACACACATTTACCCATGTTTTCTCGTGGTACCATTAGTGTGACGAAATAGTGGGACCACGAGAAAGCAGTTCTCCCTCGTGGTCCCTACTTTTTATCTACATTCTGTATATAACTAGGTATGCGCTAATTTTCAAAACAAATGAAGATCAGTGAAACATGTGAAAATTGGAAAAACAAATGAAGATTGACAAAAAATTAAAATCGATATATTAAACGAAGACTGACTTCCTTATTTGTTTTATTTTAAAATTTAATGTTATACCTATTGAAAAAGTGTATATAAGCAAAAACATCAAGATTAAAATATTGATATCCGTTTTCGTAATAGGACCACGAGAAACAGTCAGTTGTCCCTCGTGGTCCTCGTGATCCGGCTAAATAAGCGTGTAAGGCGACCTTTATGAATCCAGTTTTTAGTTCATTCACCAATGTTCTCAATTTGAAGCCATGCCAAATTAAAAAAGAAAAAGCTGTCAAATACAACAAACGCACCGGATCGCAAAGCAGTGGGCGCTCGCCCATAGCTCATATAGCTAGTATAAAATAATTGAAAAAAAAAACGGTTACCATGACAATTTTGACATAACATGACAGAGAGCCAAACAAACATCCAGGTTTGTTTTGATTTTAATTTTGTTGAACTTTTTTATGCTAAATAAAAAAACTTTTGTATTTTGTGACAATAAATAATCGAATTGAAAGAAACCCAAAGCTCGTATGATGTGTTGTACAACTTTAAAATAGCATAGTATTGATTTTAGGTATAACTGTGGCGGTATGGAAGAAAATACTTTGACGAATAAAGTGTGATGAATACATTGTATAGTACGCATCTAAAATGTTTATTTATATGAGTAAAAAGGTATCTATAGCTTTTTTATATGTATAGGTTTGGTACTGAGGAAATAAATAAATACTGGCGTTTCATAAAATGTTTTTGTTATTTTTAGATTGCCATCCCGAAACAGTCAAACGTCTCTTGTCTGTCATGGAATCATTCATCAGGATACATTGCTGTTGGTGGAGAGGATGGAATGCTAAAAGTATTGAAATTAGAGTCTGGTAAATAAACAAAGTGCAATACATATTTCCTTTATTATTTAACATTTATTGCAATTGAGCCGCACTTACTAAAATTATAGTAGAAGTATTCAGGCCTATTGGTAGATCACACTTATCTTAAAAGAAGAAAGAAGTAGGCTTCAATTACGAGCAAAGCCAATTGGACAGTCCTATTTCATATCACACTAATAGATATAGCTGGTGCACTGTCTGCATGGTTGTCCCTTATTATAAGTGACGAAGAAAAATAGGTACTAACAAAATGTCATTTGCCTCTGTCTACCCCATATAAAGATATTGCTATTATGTGGTAGGAAGTGGTAAATTAGAAGAAAAGTCAACAACAACAATAAATAACCTGTTAACTAACCTCTACCATTTTGTATGAAGACCTGGATAAACATGGAACTATGTATAATGGAAATATGAATAAAAATCATTTTAATAAAGTACTAAGTTATCAAATAACGAACATAAACTCCTGGATATAGACTGAACTTCCTTCTCCCATATTTCCAAACAGCTATTCTGTGTGCTATATGCCAAAATTAGTATTAGTTACCATTACCATCTTCATGCCAAATCCCTTGCGGGGTAGGCAGAAAGAACCGAGCGCCACACGGCACGGTCCATACACACCTCACTTGCTTCTTCAACTTTCATTTTTTCTTCTCATGCATGCATGTTGGTTCCTTCGGCTCTTGACACCACCTTCTGCTAACACACACATAGTATTAGTATAATTATTATTAATGTTATAGGTGGTGGCGGAAACCTATCTATGAATCTCAGCCTGGAAGGTCACACAGGCCAGTTATGTGTGGCTATTTGGAATGAGGTCTTTCAAAAACTGACCACCAGTGATGAACATGGTGTTATCATTGTTTGGATGCTTTATAAGGTAGGTAAAGTTACATGTTATAAGTACCCATAATGTATAGTTTTTAGGTAAGTAAACCATTATAACTGATAGAAGTAAAGACTATTTCTTGTAACATCAATATCTTGCTCATTGCTGATAATGTTGACTATATTACATTTTACATTTACTGTTGCCTCCAGGGCTCCTGGTATGAAGAAATGATAAATAACAGAAATAAGTCAACTGTAAAAGGCATGGCTTGGGGTTCCGATGGCCAGAAAATCTGCATAGCTTATGAGGATGGTAAGTTACAAGCCAACTTGTAAGTCAACTAACACAGGATATATGAATACTATTCAGACAGTATTGTTAGACCTTTAATATACAGTACTTAAACTATAAAGGGCGTTCATATTTTCACGATTTTTTTACCGATTTGATGATATTCTTTAGTTGAAAATGAATTTTTCAAATCGGATTAATATTTTCCCAGACCAGCGCTTTCAAAGCAATAACCTCGGCCGCTGCATAATATTGTAGTTGCATCCATAAGTTTTATGGGTCAGAAGAACACCCATGATTGGGATAAATGGGAAATAAACAATATCTACAGAATTGTACAAAAAAGTGATACCAAAACTAGGCAAATAAAGATAAGCTTCACTCTTTCATGGCGTAGGAATGAACTTCTAAAGAACAAGAAAAGATTCCCAGAAGGAATTTATGTTACGAAAGACTTACCAAAAGATGAGCTAGAAGCTAGAAAAGCACTCATCCCTAAATTAATAGAAGCTAGAGAGTCTGGCAAGTATGCAGTCATAAAGCATGGAAAACTTGTTATACACAACAAACCAGAGCCAGAAAAGAGGAAACGACTCCCATCATCCCCACTCTCTACACCCCCGACTCGAGGGATAATAAAGCAGGCTGCGAAAGTCTCCAAAAGTAACCCATTTGACGCTATAGGAATCAAACATAATTCTCGGTTAGAGACACCAAAAACTAATACACGCAGGGCAATGGATCCAACCAGCAACCAAATCTAAGCAAGAAATGAAAACTACAACAAAATTCCCCAATCCGGCTGGTCCCCGTGGGGAATTAGACCAAAACCCTCCAGCAGCAAATATGAAATATGCATGCCTAAAAATTGGAACTTACAACGTGAAAACTTTATCATCTACAGAAAAATACATAGAACTTACACATTCATTACAAAATATCGACATTGATATATTGGGATTGGCTGAGGTCAGAAAATAGAAGAGCATCAAGAGTACATACTGTGCTACAAGGGTGAAACAGCTGGGCTCTATGGAGTGGGGTTTCTTATAAATAAAAAACATAAAGCAAACATCATCAACTTCACAGAAATTTCAGAAAGAGTGGCTCTACTGCAATTAAACTTTGGAGGACAACACCTCTCCCTTATCCAAGCATATGCACCGACCGAAAAAGCAGAGGATTCTGAAATTGATCAGTTCTATACAGACCTCCAAAAAGCCCATGACTTAACACCTCACAAAAACATAATGGTTATAGGAGACTTTAACGCCAAGATTGGTCAACCTAAACCCCAAGAAAACCTCATACTGGGAAAATACATACGGCAAACGGAACAAAAGGGGTGACAGATTACTTCAATACTGTATGGAACATAAGCTTTGTATCATGAACACATATTTCAAGAAAAAACCTAGCCACAGATGGACCTGGCTGTCCCCTAATAAACAAACGAAAAATGAAATAGACTTTATAATGTGTAACAACCCCAAGGGCATAACTAACATTGAAGTCATAAGCCGTTTAAACTTCCCATCCGACCATCGATTAGTCAGAGCTACTGTAATACTGAAGACACCTAACATCTCAAGGAAATCCTTTAAAACACTGCCTATATTGCCAACAACGAACTTGGAAAAAAATGAATATCTTAACAACTTAGGAAACAACATTACAACCTATCTCAAAACATGCAGCTCCGAAGACGTTCAAACCTACTATAATGCTATAGAAACAACAATCATAAAAAGACTGAGGATAGAAAAAGATAAGAAAAGCAACAAAATATTCAACGAATCAACACTGAAGCTGATAGATAAACGTTCCGACTTGATCAGGAAAAGTAATAAAGACAAAGAAGCCAAGAACGAACTAAAAAACTTATTTAAATTAACAAATAGAGTGATCAAGAAAGATTACAAAGACTACAGAAGACATACCATAGAAAAGAACTTAAAACAGTATAGAAGTACTAAAAGAGGATTCAAGGAACTATCTGCACATAAAAACTGGATAACAAAACTTAATAATGGACAGACAGAGATGAAAACAAGAAAGGAAATCATAGGCAGTGCGACAGAATTTTTCAAGGACCTTTATTCAAGTACGGATACAGAGATAACAGAGACTGGCCATAGTGCATACCCAAGTGAACCACTGGAAGCCATACTTGAGGATGAGGTAGAAAAACAAATTATTAGGCTCAAATCAGATAAATGTCCTGGACCTGACCATATAAGCAATGATGCCATCAAAATTGGAGCACCAATACTTGTCAACATACCAACCAAACTATTTAATAATGTAATTGAAGAAGGACATGTACCTGAACAGTGGTGTATCTCAGATATTGTTTTGATTTATGAAAAGGGTAATCCACTTGATATTAACAATTACAGGCCAATTAGTTTACTACCAACTATCTACAAGTTTTTTTCATCTGTTTTACTCAAAAGATTAACACCAGTGATCGACAATAATCAACCTATTGAACAAGCAGGATTCCGTTCAGGGTATTCTACAGTTGACCACATTCATGTAGTTGAGCAGGTGATAGAGAAATATAACGAATTTAATAGATCGCTCTACATAGCTTTCGTTGATTACTCTGAAGCCTTTGACAGCATAACACACCAATCTGTATGGCGAGCTCTAGAAAAAAATAAAATCCATGAGACATATATAAAAATATTGCAAAATCTGTACTCCAGAGGAACAAGCAGAATAAGGCTGGAAAGGAAAGGAGCAGTTTTTCCCATAAAGAAAGGCGTACGTCAAGGAGATCCCCTTTCCCCGAAACTGTTCATAGCAGTTCTTGAAGATGTCTTCCAAAATATAACAGAGAGAAGAAGCGAGGGCATATGGCTGAAAAATAGGCACCTAACACACAACAACAATATGTAGACGAATATATATACCTAGGAAAGCAGGTTTCGTTTAACACTGACAGAAATGAGAAAGAAATAGATAGGAGAATAAACAACACTTGGAAGAGATACTGGGCACACAAGGAAATCCTAAAAGGCGACTATGATGTTGCATACAAGCGAATTGTGATGGACACCTGCTTACTGCCCTGCCTAACATATGGGTGCCAAACATGGGTCTTTAATAATAAGTCTATATCTAAAATACGATCATGTCAAAGGGCCATGGAGCGAAGCATGCAAAAATTAAAACGAATCCACAAAATTAGGCATGTAACTATAAGACGCAAAACAAAAGTTAAAGATGCTCTAAAACATGCACTAACATTAAAATGGCAATGGGCTGGACATGTCTCCCGCCAAAAAGACAATAGATGGACCCTACAAGCAACAAAATGGCCAGGGCCGATAGGAAAAAGAAATGTTGGTAGACCCCAGAAGAGATGGAATGAAGACATAGTCAACTATGTCTACTCTCCTATGTCTACTCTCTGCCCGCCACTTCAAAGTGGCGGGCAGAGAGTGGATGAGGAAAGGACAGGACAGAGTACATTGGAAGCAGCTCGAGGAGGCCTATACCCGGAAGGGATCCACACCCTAAAACTTAATTTAAGACTCACTTCATTTAAAAACAAAATTTATTAACTAACAATAGTCTTAAGTATTTCTAACATATAATATTTAAATGTAATGAGGTATGGAAAATAAAGGCTTTATTATTTATTATTATTATTATCCATAAGTTTTATACTTACACTCATAAATTTTAATACACATACATATTATTTATGTGAAGCGCTCGTGGCCCCGCGAACTCAGTGTTCTGTAAAAGATCACTGCAGTAAGCAACTTCCACTATGGCCGGTCCATGGATGGGTGACCATCCATGTGATCACTTTGGGGCATTTATTTGAGCGTTTCCGTGCTTCGGAAGGCACGTTAAGCCGTTGGTCCCGGTTGCCAGTAAAATGGCAGTCGTTAAGCTAAGTTAAAGGCTTTATTTCAACAGCAGGCAGTCACAATCTGCGCCTGTCCATTTAAACACGGCAATATGGCTCACCACCTATTACGTGGGACAAATTATGCAAAGGTGAAATGTGGGCATATAATATGCCTCTGTCTACCCCTTCAGGGATAAAGGCGTAACCATATGTATGCATGTATGTATTATTTATGTATAAGCACAGGGCGGAAACTCCATACAAATGATTCGTTTTCAATTCTTTCATCATATAGAGCTTGAATGTGTGCATGTGACCAATAAGGCTAAGCAAATGTTCCCTCAGGACACCCGCCAAGTATGATGACAGTACCCAAAGTGTGGAAACGGGACCCTATTCATGAGACTTCGCTATCCATCTGTTCGTCATGAAGCTGTATCTCAGGAAGTGGGACAGCAAGAGAACTTAAACTTACACGGATGACGTATTTCTGTTGTCGCTATAAGAACAAATACTAAAATCAGAAAAATAATAATATTGAAAGGGGGCTCCCATACAACACACGTCATTTTTTGAGCCGTTTGTCACCGGCTCAAGTTCCGGTCCCAAACAATTGGTTTATCATCATAAATACATACATCTACTAACCGTGTTACTCGTATTTATTTCAGGTGCAGTAATAGTTGGATCAGTTGACGGTTCGCGAGTGTGGGGCAAAGATATCAAGGGACCTGGTCTATCTGCAGTTCAATGGTCCCCAGACAATTCACAACTGCTGTTTGCGTTGTCCAATGGCGAGCTGCACATTTATGATGATCAAGGAAACTTTACAGTATGTAAACATTCATTAAGGAAATGAACTTTATAGTACGAAATAGGGTTAGCTTATCTCTTGTGAGAGCTTTTAGTGAACCATCACTACCATTTTTGTTTATCATTCCAGAATCCTTTGACGGTATAGCAACCCCTTTAAGAAGACGTAGTTTAACTGCAGCTTTAAATTTCTTCAGGGATAGTCGATTTGTTATTGAATTTTTCTTTATCTGATTCTCGGCCTGGCCACGGGACAGTCGCCATAGCAAATTTTCGTGCGGCGCGAACGGTGAAGCGTCTTGCGACTCAAACAAATGAATAGAAATGTATTGAACAAGCCACGCGGTGCGGCGAACGGCGATGCGACCGGCGGAAAGTACCGAGCGAACGAAACGGGCGACTGGCGGTGCGGCGTACGAATGGAACAAACACGGCGTCGGGCGGCAGTCGCGGCGACTAGGCCAGTGATCAAATTACTGGTCGCGGCGGCGAACGCGACTGCCCCGTGGCCTGCAAACTATGCCGCAAGATTAGTCGCCTCGCCCGCCGCATCGCCGTTCGCATCGCCGATCCCCGTGGCCAGGCCATTACAGTAACCCACATAGAGCGCAGGTGGCGTTGTGTGCAAAATATAGTCTTCCATATTAATTGTATGTACATACAGTTATTTCTCTGTTTCAGATGCCAGTGACCATCCAAAATATTCCAGGGTCTATGGATGTGGTTTCTATGGATTGGTATTCGGGCAGTGCACCGAGTAATCGACCGGTATTAGCCATATGCTACAGAAGCGGTTGCATTTTACTATTAAAAAGTTGCACTGAAGAAGGTAATAGCATGTGTATGTTTATTTGCATTGCTGTTGATCCGACGCCCAATTCTCGTACATGTAATCATTCGAATCGAGTTTTTTTATTGTTTTGAGTGATGTGGTTGTTAGCTGAATAGACTTCAAAACATTTCATCTTCTCCAATTCTTGATGCTTTAAAATTTTTAATAGTAAAAGGTTTCAACTATAGATACAGTCTGTACAGACTGCAGTGTAACATAGATTTCACTGCAGTCTAAAATTTAGTTTAAAACTCTGTTACCGTTTGTATTAACGTAAACAAAATGAAGTTTTATTTCAAAGGCATAAAGTAGTTATTTATAGTTTGGGTCTCCGTGTTCTCACTCTCTGCATTTCAACTACAAAAGCTTTACCACGTTGCAATAAAGTCTATTTTTGTTTACGTTTATACAACGGTCATTCGAATCAAGCTATAGCCGAAAATTGCTCCAGAAAAGTGCTCTATTGTTGCAGAGATTCTCTAGCGAACCGCATTTCCTAAAATATCTTGTTTTTTCCCTTAGATAGTGTAGTTGTGGAGACGAACATGGTGATAATAGATTGTCACTGGAATCATAACGGCAGTATTCTGGCCGCCGCTGGCTGCACCGCGGACAAAACCAATGTGGTGCAGTTCTTCAGTGCCTATGGAGAGGTACGTTTTTATTACTCAACTAGCGGACGTCATGCTGTTTCACCCGCGTAGTTCCCGTTCCCGTGGGAATACGGGAGTAAAATGACTATGTTACATATGTAACGATATTATAGTAGCTTTCCAACAGTGAGACTTTTTCAAATCGGTTCAATAGTTTTGGAGCCTATTCGATGCAAACAAACAAACAATAAAATCTTTCTTCTTTATAATAGATATTAGTATAGATAATTGTCTTTTACACGTAATCTTTTACTTCTCAAACTTAATATCGACTTCGAATAAATATAGAAACAAGTCCCAAAAAACTTTAGTGGTTTATTAAAAAGTGTTTCTTACGAACTTTCATTTTGGACCCATTAAAGCTATAGGTAACAAGCTGGCAACATTTAGAGTGAAGGGGTAACAGCTTAATGACGTGAAGTTTTCGAAATTCAGCAATTGTGAATGTTCTATGACATCATCAATCAATATCATCAATATATCAATCCAGTCATCATCAATCAATACATAGATATAATAAAATCGTAACAGGTCGCTGTCTGTACATGGAAGATAAATAAGAAAAAATATTATAGGGGGGCTTTATGAACGCAATAGAACCAAAAACATTGATTTTTAGAATTTTTGTCTGTTTGTCTGTACGTTTGTGCAAGCTAATCTCAGAAACCGCTTAACCGATTGCAATGCGGTTTTTGAAGTGAAACTTCTTTATCGGCGTTGGAAAAAAATTTGCGTCACGTCACGTCACGTCACGATTTTTGGTTACGCGCCATCTTTGTTCTGTTCCCCACCACGGTGGATTCGAATTAAGAGTACTTTATCCAGGGATAGCATGTCATTTAAGGGTTTTTGGACTTTTGGGCTTTTGGACTTTTGGACTTTTGGATGGGACCTCGGTACTTTGGGTCTTTGGGACTTTGGGACTTTGGGACTTTTGGACTTTTAGACTTTTGGACTTTTGGACTTTTGGACTTGTGGACTTTTGGACTTTTGGACTTTTGGACTTTTGGACTTTTGGACTTTTGGACTTTTGGACTTTTGGACTTTTGGACTTTTGGACTTTTGGACTTTTGGACTTTTGGACTTTTGGACTTTTTGGACTTTCAGACTTTTAGACTTTGGGACTTTGGGACTTTGGGACTTTGGGACTTTGGGACTTTGGGACTTTGGGACTTTGGGACTTTGGGACTTTGGGACTTTGGGACTTTGGGACTTTGGGACTTTTGGACTTTTGGACTTTTAGATGGGACCTTGGTACTTTGGGTCTTTGGGACTTTGGGACTTTGGAACTTTGGAACTTTGGGACTTTGGGACTTTTGGACTTTTGGCCTTTGGGACTTTGGGACTTTGGGACTTTGGGACTTTAGGACTTTGGGACTTTGGGACTTTGGGACTTTGGGACCTTGAGACCTTGGGACTTTGGGACTTTTGGACTTTTGGCCTTTTGGACTTTTGGACTTTGGACTTTTGGACTTTTGGACTTTTGGACTTTTGTACTTTTGTACTTTTTGACTTAATTTAAGGTGAGGTGAAAATTAAGTTTATGAAGAAGTTTCACTTCTTACGTGTGTACACTAAGTACACGCAATTTTTTTTTATTTGTGTTGAGGTTTGCTCCACTTAACATTTAGCGTTTATTTCTCTCTTGGACTTTTGGACTTGTGGACTTTTGGACTTTTGGACTTTTGGACTTTTGGACTTTTGGACTTTTGGACTTTTTGGACTTTCAGACTTTTAGACTTTGGGACTTTGGGACTTTGGGACTTTGGGACTTTGGGACTTTGGGACTTTGGGACTTTGGGACTTTGGGACTTTGGGACTTTGGGACTTTGGGACTTTGGGACTTTGGGACTTTGGGACTTTGGGACTTTGGGACTTTTGGACTTTTGGACTTTTAGATGGGACCTTGGTACTTTGGGTCTTTGGGACTTTGGGACTTTGGAACTTTGGAACTTTGGGACTTTGGGACTTTTGGACTTTTGGCCTTTGGGACTTTGGGACTTTGGGACTTTGGGACTTTGGGACTTTAGGACTTTGGGACTTTGGGACTTTGGGACTTTGGGACCTTGAGACCTTGGGACTTTGGGACTTTTGGACTTTTGGCCTTTTGGACTTTTGGACTTTGGACTTTTGGACTTTTGGACTTTTGGACTTTTGTACTTTTGTACTTTTTGACTTAATTTAAGGTGAGGTGAAAATTAAGTTTATGAAGAAGTTTCACTTCTTACGTGTGTACACTAAGTACACGCAATTTTTTTTTATTTGTGTTGAGGTTTGCTCCACTTAACATTTAGCGTTTATTTCATGTCAATCGGTTTATAAATAAAAACGTTGTAACACTTTTAAGAATCAGATATTTCGAAAATTTTAATTGTAGGAGTTTCTTGGAATTTGAGTGTAAATCTAAACTGGCGTGTTGGCTTAATCATAAGCTGTATCAAAGGAGAGGTATTTCTTCATCAGACTCATCAAGTAGCGTGTGAAACTGCCCTGTTTGCTTAATCATAAAAAAGCTTTATGATTAAGGCTATTTTAAAACAATTATGGTTTTCTTTATTGTGTTGAGGTTTGCTCCACTTAACATTTAGTGTTTATGTCATGTCAATCGGTTTATAAATAAAAAAGTTATATCACTTTAAAGAATCGTACATAGACATGTGAATTTAAAAATGGGTAAATTATACTGGCGTGTTGACTTTTTTTTTTTTGTTTAACGTGAGGGAAAATCCTCATGGATGTTATGCCGGACTCCTACCGACTAAAAAACCTCACCTCACGCCCAACAGCCTGTGGTTGGGAGCCCCGGGGGATGGATGGGTGCTATCCCGCGTCTTTGGGGGGTTTCGGGTGTGATCCCGCTTCTAAGGCGGGGGGGGGGGGGGGGGGGTGAATTGCTCACGTCACGCTGCCGTCATGGGCCTTCTTCTGTGAGGACGGTGAGCCGCCCTCTCACCGTCCTCAGGCCCCCGGTCATGGTGGCCGATAGTCCTCGGCGAAGACACGTCGGCGGCGCCCAGGCCGCCGACTGCGGAACTCGGGTGGGAGAGATCTCTCCCGTACCCGTCCCGCCGCCTCCTTCACGAGCATGACCTGCTCGCAGAAGGAGGCGGCGCAGTCCCACTTACTCCCGCTGGAGAGCATGGCTCGCACCATGGTCTCGAGCGAGAGAGTGTCCACGCCCAGACCCACAATACGAGGACCTGGCGCTGTTACGCCCACGCCGTGCACTCCACCAGCGTGTGGAGCGCCGTGTCATCGCTGCGGTCCTCGCAGTGCTGACACTCGGCCGTGGTTTCCCGGTGTTTTTGCCACAGATACCTACCGAAGCTACCGTGCCCGGCAAGCATCTGTGTCAACCGGTAGGAGAGAGCACCGTGTCTCCTCTCCAGCCACTCGTCCATGACCGGTCTGACGGCCGCGATTGTGGCGAATCCCCCTTTGGTTGCTCAAGTCGCACCTTCCATGTCTCCACGGTTTCCTGTTGGAGTAGGGACCGCTGGGCCTCGATTTCTCGATAAGCGGACCTTTGGCCCCGCTCCAGCGCCTCCTTGCGCCATCTGAACAGTGACGCAAGGGCTCTCGCTTCCAGGTCCCAGCTAGGAGACATGCCGCCTCACCGGAGATCGTGCGGTATCCCCTTATCACCCTGATGGTCATCGCTCTCTGCGGGCTCAGCAATCTAGCCATATTGCTGGCCGTCAGGGTTTCCGCCCATACAGGAGCTCCGTATAGGGCCATGCTTCGCACGATCCCCAGGTACAGTCTCCTGTAGGGAGCGTTGCGTCCCCTGATCTTGGGCATCAGCCGCGCCAGTGCGGCCGATGCTCCCCTCAGTTTTGGGACCAAACTTCGGAAGTGATGTCCGAAGTTCCACCGGCCATCGAGTACGAGCCCTAGATACTTCCTGTAGCCTGGATCCCGCAGGTGGCCCTATCCGAGGTCCGTGAAAGCACAGAGCCTCGTATTTGTGAAGGGCGACCTTGAGACCCAGCCGCCGAATCCGACCCACGACTTGACCAACGCCTGCCGTGGCCTTTAGTGCGTTGCTCCTCGCGCCGTAACGAGGATGTCGTCGGCGTAACACGTTACGCCGACCCCTCTGAGCAACGGACCACTGGCGTGTTGGCTTAATCATAAAAGAGCTTAATGATTAAGGCTATTTTATAACAATTATGGTTTTCTTTATTGTGTTGAGGTTTGCTCCACTTTTTTTTATTTTTTTTATTTTTTATTTTATTTTAATGTCTAAACAATATTACAATAACATAAGTTCACCCATTAAACCCGCAAGGGTTTATCCTGGGTGTGAGTGTACATTTTATTAATAAGAAATTCTGAATTACAATACAAAGGTTAACTATTTTACAACGAGTTGGATATAAATTAATAGAAGGTAGGAAGAGAAAATGTCTCGAGCGCAAACCGGTCGATGTTCACGCGCGCTCGTTCGATGGGCAGTTCACACCTCCTACATACCTTTAATGAGAGTGAAAGTTCGCTATACAGGTTGATGACAACATTAGGATTATTGGTAGATTTATATTATATAATTTTAAAAGAAAAAGTTATTTTTTCGTTATATTTACATTTTGATTGCTTAATAGATAAGTAAATACAAACAATCTATAATAATATTATAAAGATGTAAAGTTTGTGTGTTTGTTAAATTGTAAGGGGTAATCTGGGGATCTACTGAACCGATTTTAAAAACTCTTTCACCAATAGAAAGCGAAGTTATTGTGGAGTGTCATAGGCTATATAGCATCACGCTACAACGAAAAGGAGCGAAGCAGTAATAGTAAATGTTTCAAAAACGGGGGGAAAGTTATTCCTTTTGTCTCACGTAGTGTTGAATATTAATGACGAGACGCTACGGGAGTAAACGCAACGCAACGGTAGTAAATGCGACGGGAACAGGTAATACTCTCTCTTATGTGGCGCAAACGAAGTTGCGCGGGTCAGCTAGTATTATATAAATTAATATATTTTTTAAAATGAGGTATTGATTTCTTATTTGCTATTTTTTTTTAGAAATAAAACTACATTACATACCTATTATATGTAATACAAATCATTACATAAGTTATATCCATTTTTTCCCCTTTTTTTAAGCAAGGTATTTATTTAAATATTTCGTATTATTTCATGCTAAATTATTTGTTTTATTTGTTGTTTTATTTATTTGAGGTAGATATATGTTCTTAATTATTCGTTTTATGTTCTGTGAATTTATTCGACTTCTTGTTTTAATGGAAGCTCATTTATAAGCCTAGGTACAAGGTAATCAGTAGTTCGTGTACCGTAAAAGTTTTTAGCTGTTTCAGTAATTAACTTTTTATTTACAATTTTACGTGTCATTATTGGGTGATTAATTAAATTATTATTGTATTTAAAATAGTTCTCTATTATAAGCACCATTTTTAGTTTCTTCTGAATGGGCAATACGTTACAAAATTTCAATAGTTTTTCATCGTCATTATTGAGTTGGATTCGAACATTTTTAGGTACAATGGATTTCAATAAACGAACCTGTAATGAATATATTTTATGCAAATAAGACGGAAATGTTCGCCCATAACTACTAAGCCCATATAGAACAATACTCTCCGCTAGGACGGTATACATGTCGAGTAAAATAGGGAAAGGTATTTTATATTTAAGTAAACAAAATTTTGCCAAAATGGCGCGAGGTTTATCACACACCGTATCCACATGAACCAATTGAATCTTTCATCAATGGTTACTCCTAAGTATGTGATTTGAGATACTTTATTAATACATACACAATTACAATTACTTTTTCTACCATGCAAGCAGTCGTGATCATGGGCAACCAATTGGATGTCAATATCACTGTTTTTTTTTATTATAAGCCGATGACACATGCAGCATTTTAGTTTTCTGCGCATTCATAACTAGCCCTACATCGTGCGACCACTTTGTTAACAGAGTGAAGTCCGTTTGTAGTTGATTTATTGCTACTACCATATCACGATCGGCTGCAATGAGACATGTATCATCAGCATATTGATAGACGACACATGTTTTTATGATGTTATTCATATCATTTACGTAGGCAAGGTAATGCAGGGGGCCTAATACGGAACCCTGCGCTGTACCCTCCACAGTTTGAACTTGATCACTTAATTCACTATCTATCTTTACATGGTAGGATCGGTTTTTTAAGTAGTCTACACACCACGCCAGAGTAGGACCACGTATGCCACTGTATTCCAGTTTCTGTATTAAAATATCATGCCTCAGCGTGTCGAATGCTTTGCTGTAATCTACAAAGACCATGACAACATGTTCTTTTTTATCAAGTCTGCTATTAACATAATCTGTAAAACTGGAGAGCAGCTGTGTTGTGCTCTTTTTAGGCTGGAAACCAAACTGGTTTTCAGATATAATTTGGTGCTGTCTATAAAAGTTATGAATTTCATTGCACATATATTTCTCTACCACTTTGTTAATTACAGGTAGTATAGTGATGGGTCTGTAGTTACAGTATTCATCAGTTGGGCCTTTTTTACTTAACATTTAGTGTTTATTTCATATCAATCGGTTTATAAATAAAAAAGTTATATCACTTTAAAGAATCGTGCATAGACATATGAATCTAAAAATGGGTAAATTATACTGGCGTGTTGGCTTAATCATAAAAGAGCTTTTATGATAAAGCAAACAGGGCAGTTTCACACAATGGTTGATGAGTCTGCTGAAGAAATACCTCGCCGTTTATACATCTTATGTGACGTAAACGAAGTTGCGGGTTCAGCTAGTTTAGAATAAATGGGTACCAAGTTAAAGTTCATGATTATACAGCTAGCAGCTATCTAGCATAAAATTCTCATTAGTACAATAATTTGCCTGCGTTTTACAGCATATCCGGACATTGCGCGTTCCTGGAGGATCTATGCGAGCTCTTTCGTGGGAGAAGAAGTCTTTGCGACTAGCTATTGCCATCGATTCCTTTATATACTTTGCAAACGTGAAAATGGACCACAAGTATGCATTTTATGGAAACACACTGGCCTATGTATCGGGTACCGAGACTGTAACGTTTTGGGACACTGTTACACATCAGGTAAATAACAATAAGCCCTTATAATCTCGCAGATTGCAAATTCGCAAGAATCTTGACATATAAATAAACGACAAAATGACGTACACGCGAAATAAAGTACAGCGTCCAATAAAATCTAGTAGATAATTTATTTAATACTAGCTATTTCCCGCGGCTTCGACCACGTAGAAGTCGTTATCGCGTAAAATCACAACCTTCCTTTTGCGCAGTTGGTTAAAAAGCCTATGTCCTTCCCAGGGCCTCAAACTATATTTATACCAAATTTCATCTCAATCGCTCCAGCCGTTTAGGCGTGAAAGCGTAACAGATTGATAGTCAGACAGACAGACAGACATGACAGAGTTTCGCATTTATAATACTAGCTGTTACCCGCGGCTTCGACCGCGTAGAAGTCGTTATCGATTAAAAGTCGTTATATCGTAAAATCATAACCCTCCTTTTGCACAGTCGGTTAAAAAGTAGCCTATATCTTTCCCAGTGCCTCGAACTATCCCTATACCAAATTTCATCTCAATCGCCCCATCCGTTTAGGCGTGAAAGCTTAACAGACAGACAGAGAGAGTTACTTTCGCATTTATAATATTAGTAGGGAAACTAGGGAAGTAGGGATCATCGCGTCGGAGCGTTTCGTTTCGTCTATATTCCTGAAGTTTTCATTTTGATGGCTGAATTAGAGTGTTTTTATCTTATTGACTTTCCATCAGGTGGGCAGTAAGCTTGTCTGCCACCTTAATAGTAGAAAAAAAACTTTTTTTGGTTATTTAAGTCAATAAGGGCGGCTACCGTAGGATCTAGCAACGCTAAGATAAAGAAATTTTGCTAGGTGCTTTGTTATACTGTGGTTATGTTAGTAGTAAATCCACCTGAATATACGAGTATAAATGCGAAACTAACTCGGGGGCCTACCATAAACTTTTCCTAAAACTGCCAAGCGCAGAGCAGTTGAACTCGACACTTAACCTGGCAGGTTTTACATTCGTACCATGACGTCTTTTCGGTTGAGCTGTAAAGTATCGAATTCTGACACGCGTAATTAGACTCCAGCAGGCGAGCCGCGGCACTCGGATTATTACAAACTGTACTACACGCGCGTGATACGTTGATTCACACTAGGTAAGAAAGTCTTCCCAAGCGTGTCTCAACTTATCGCGCACGCATATTGCAATGTGTTTGTTTAACTAGAAAAGTACTTACCTAATCAAAGTGTTATCAACTATTCTTGAACGACATTTTGACTTATATTGACGATTGGAATGTACGACGGAGTTCGTTTAAAACCGTGGATTATTTTGTGAAGTTTTGGTGTACCTAGTTATTTTAATTCTCTAGCCCCTAAAGCTTGTGTCTCTGTATACCCAGCAGGACCCTTCGTCTGATTTGATTGTGAACCACAGTTTTACTTTCGTAATATTTGCTACCTTCCGAATAGTGTAAGTAAAATTTTAGTACCTTAACAGTTATTCAGAAAAAATGAGTTTATTTCCAGCAGGACCCTCCGTGGTTTGAAGGTCTTGAGACCTGTAGTGTATGTCTCTGCATAGCGGTGAATTAGTACCTTCAGATTATCTTCGTTTATTTAAAAAAAAGTAATTAGTTTATGAGAAATATACCTACAAAATGTTTATAATGCCAGCAGGACCCTTTTTTGTTCTGGGTCTTTCAGTCCACACACTCATATTTTCTAGCAGTATTCAATTGGTACCTTTCAAAAAACTTATCACTTAATTCTAATAATTAGTAATAATATGTAAAAAAATCAGAGAAAATATTCTTAAGACGCCTATACACGCTGGCCGAGCGTTGCCGAGCGATGGCGAGCCAACGTGTGGACAGTCAATTTGTCTTGTCTGGCCATCGCTCGGTGTCGCTTGCCTAGCTGGCCGAGTGAAGGCAAGCGCCAACGTGTGTAGAGCTCATAAAAAATAAAATAACATTACTCCGATATCCGATGACTGACGATGAATGATGCAACCAATGAAATAAAAATCTGTTTCAACTCGTATGTTTTATTAGGTACCTACGTAAATATCAGCGTAAAAAAAAAAGACGTGTGGCACTCGGGGACTGCCGCGGTAAAGCTATTACATAGCATTTTTTACCAACTATGCTAGTATAATTATTTCTATAATATATAAGAATACTAGCTGATGCCCGCAGCTTCGCCTGCGTAAAATTTGTTACCGCGGGAAGTTATTCCCGGGATAAAAGGTAGCCTATGTGTTATTCCAGACTATAATGTATCTCTGTACCAAATTTCAGCCCGATCCGTTCAGCGGTTTGAGCGTGAAAGAGTAACAAACATCCATACTCACAAACTTTTGCACTTATAATATTAGTAAGATTTTAAGGCCTATGTTCAACAAAGTATCGAGTACCTACTTGACTGTGGACATTTGGGCTTTTGGACTTTTGGCCTATTGGCCTTTTGGACTTTTGGACTTTTGGACTTTTGGACTTTTGGACTTTTGGCCTTTTGGACTTTTGTACTATTGGACTTTTGGACTTTTGGACTTTTGGACTTTTGGACTTTTGGACTTTTGGACTTTTGGACTTTTGGACTTTTCGACTTTTGGACTTTTGGACTTTTGGACTTTTGGAATTTGGGCTTTTGGACGTGCGCTTTTGGCGCAACGGATACTCTTATAACGATTAAATGTTTTCCGTTTTCGAAACATTCCTCATTGCTGCACCGCTCCTATTAATGTTAGCATTATGTTATGTAGCCTATAGCCACTATCAATAAATGTACCTACTTACTATCGAACAGTTTTTGAAACCCTACCAGTAGTTTCAGTAAGGCTTGCCTTGGTATGATGTGATTCATGGTCCCTTTGCAGCGTGTGTCCAATCCAGCGCAGCAGCTACACTTCCGACGTTTGATCTGTTGGTGGATAGGGGTCTCACTGCAGCGTTCCAATAGTCTTACGTTCGTGATGTTCTCGGGCCCGTATGTACCGAGGATCCATTGGAGGCAGCGTTTGACGAAGACTTATAGCTGGTAGCTGGTGCGAAATGTCTTTAGTGACCTTCCATGTCTGGCATCCGTAGTTAGCAGTACAGTTTTAACGTTTACTTTGTTTTAAGTTTCACTCTTCGTGTCCATTTTCGCAACTGCCTACGGGGCGCAGCTGTTTAAAGGTTGTTCTGGCTTTGGCGAGACTCGAAATGATGTAGGGTACTCTTCTATCCCATCAGTTTCTGACACGACACTCCCGAGGTGCGTGAATTAGTGCCTCCACCACATCTCTTGCGTCTGTTGATTTTAATTTCAGTCCAGCCATTCGCTGCCTCATCCTGCTCGTTGTCCTGCACGTTGTCCTGCAGACATGCATGACGGCGTGTGTGTGCCTCAGCAGGCACAGGACATCGGCATCATTTAAATCCTCCAGGATATCAATATAGGCCCCATTCTATGCCGCGCCGATTGTTCTTTGCGGTATTCAGCATTATAAATACCATCTATTTTCTATGGATGGTTAATAACTATCCTGTTATCTTCATAACGATCCTCTAAGGTAGGTACAGTATGTATTTTCAAAAGAGTTTGTGAACTCTATTTTTAATTTCTTTTTCAGAATATTGATGACATTTGATTGATGTCATTTTATACACGTTACGTCTACTAAATTGATACATGTAATAAAATTCTAACACGCCGGTGTTTGTATGTAAATTGTTTATACTGAGGAAAATTCTATACTGAGGAATAGCTTTAACCATTAAGCTCTATTTTGATTAAGCAAACAGGGCAGATTCACACGCTACTTGATGAGTATGATTAATAAATACCTCTAATTTCATAGACATTTTGTGACGTAAACAAAGTTGCGAGAGTCAGCTAGTTAAAAGATAAAACAATAGGTTTCTTCTTATCTACTTGAAAACTATTTTTACAAATTTTATGGTAATAATAGACATTCTTTGAAATATGCACGTATGGTATTGTTGTGACTTTTATGACACGTTTAAAGTACATAGGTATGGGATAGATGGCGCTCGCGACTACGTCAGCGTGAAATTTTCTTCCCGCTTCCCATGGGAACGTACTCCCGGGTTTGGTTATCTTTATAGCAGTATTATATATATATTAACAAAACAAAAAATAATACTGCATTGGTGATAATAATAATAAAATGTATGTATATAGAGTACTCACTCATTTTCTTTCACTATTTTTCGTGACTTTCTTTATTAATAAATGCACTTTGTTTATCCATATTTAAAACACTTTTTACACAAATTATACGAGTACAGTTCACTGTTGTACATAGATGATGAATACCTATATAAAGTCGAATTTTTATTTAGCCGAAGTAAATTGACAGCAACTAATGTAAATGACAGCATCGAAATTGTCATTTCACATTAAGAACTCTAAATTCGACCAGCACTCTTAATTCAACTTTGGTCGAGTGGTTAAGACGCGGATCGGTACGCAGAAGGCGCAAGATCGTTTCTGTGTACAAGCATCAATTTTTAGATTATTTGACATATATTTATAACGACTGCAGAGTTCATAATTGACGTAAACAAAAAAATTATGAAGTGCGAGGTACACGAACGTGGCCGAAGGTTGCCGAGAGTGTGATTCGTTTTCGTGACACAATTTCTGGATTCGGTCTCCACGCAAGGCCCGCGATAGAAGCTATGCAATAGCTTAATAATAATTATAAAAACAAATAAATGAAATTTACCACAATCTATAATAGGTACCTATAGCAATTAACAATCAAACGTTGTTCAGTGTGGGTTGATAGAGTTCATGTAGCGAATGAGTAACACAAAAACATGAGTATCAACAAAAATCATCGTATATAATATATCGTCGGCCTAATTCTATTAGGGCGTAAGTCAAAATTTTGCCAAACAGTGTATTTTTACAGAAATAGGTAGAGTGATTGAAACTACGTCTATCTCGTTTATTACTTTGAATTAGTTGAATCAGAAAGAAAGAGATAAATCGCTTGAAACAATACATAGTACAGTCAGCCTCATATTAAAAAAAAACAGATTAGAAAAAAAGATTAGAAAAAAACAGATTTATTAAAAATCGATTTTTCATGTAGGTACAATGTCACATCCCTGCCTCTTTTCTGTTAAGAGCTTTTTAGCGGGCGGCAATGAGATTTGAATTTGGAACTTAAACATTCATAGAAACCGAACGCAAATTGTTTGAATTACTGGCTGGTAGGTGTTGGCTGCACAGAACCGCAGTGACCTATGCTTATTAAAACAAAACTAAAGAGCGCGATTTATCTCTCTGTTCTTGTAGTAATACTTCACCAAGCGAAGTTGACGATTCAAATATTACGAAAAATATCTATAAATCGATCGAGTTTTGATTTGTCCTGAACTTAATTTACAAAAATGGATACATGAGCGTGGTCTGCACCCTTGCCGACGGTACTAAGGCGCTTCCGATAAGTACCTGATGTAGGTGGAGGTATCAGGGTATCGGCGGTAAGGGATCATTCGCCGCGTTCGTGAACTTCGCTTGGTGGAGTATTTTATAATATTCTGCAAGTATAGTGACTTCTACGTCGAATTATGAAAGTGACAATGCATTAATTAAACTCCTGAATGGATATGGAATGGACCTAACTATTAGAAGCTAACTACGTCGTACAAAGGGGTTTTTCTCATAGAAAGGGAATGAAAAGCAGAGTATATTACTCGAGAGCAAATTATTTTTCCCTCGGACGGTGTAGGTACTTTGAATCCCTCACTGCGCTCAGGATTCTACGTTAGAATCCCTCGCTTTGCTCGGGATTCTATTCTAGAATCTTTCGCTTCGCTCGTGATTCAAAGTAGCGCCCTCGCCGTAAACTATTTTGCTCCCTTGTTATACAATCTACTATTGTTTTTCGACGATATTAAACTGTGTTCATAATATAAACACACAAACAGATTTTTATTACATTGGTTGTATCCTTAGATCATCTAACCACAGGATGCGCCTTACTTAAGCATTGTTTTCTGCCATTGCACATGACCATTTGGTCTTTTGGCTTTATAAAAAGCACTGTACATCAGTACGTCATTTTATATGATTAAACAAGTAAATTTCATTGTAGTTGACTGTACAATAAAAATTAACACACAACAGCCATTACGCGTTTGTCGATTATTACATTTTTAATTATAATGAAATTTTATATGTCTTTGTGTTTCCCCCTTCACCCGCTATGAAAACTAGCAGAATATTTTTGTATGCGGTGGTTCGCAAAGGCTAGTCCCATGATATATGGTCTAAGGTTGTATCACATTAAAACAATAGATAGTAAGTAAAGTTGCCTTTGGAAATCGGAGTAAATTTCGTATCTTTCCCGCGGCACTACCGTTTGGCACTACCAATAGTAGAGTCACGGGAAATTTTATATTTTTTAGAATATTTTCTCTGATTTTTTTTACATATTATTACTAATTATTTGAATTAAGTGATAAGTTTTTTGAAAGGTACCAATTGAATACTGCTAGAAAATATGAGTGTGTGGACTGAAAGACCCAGAACAAAAAAGGGTCCTGCTGGCATTATAAACATTTTGTAGGTATATTTCTCATAAACTAATTACTTTTTTTAAAATAAACGAAGATAATCTGAAGGTACTAATTCACCGCTATGCAGAGACATACACTACAGGTCTGAAGACCTTCAAACCACAGAGGGTCCTGCTGGAAATAAACTCATTTTTTCTGAATAACTGTTAAGGTACTAAAATTTTACTTACACTATTCGGAAGGTAGCAAATATCACGAAAGTAAAACTGTGGTTCTCAATCGAATCAGACGAAGGGTCCTGCTGGGTATACAGACACCTAAAGCTTTATTGTTTGTGTACAACTACGAATAATGTATTCTATAGAATACATTATATTCTATAGAATACATTATTCGTAGGTGTACAATCATCATAGTTAGTGCCGGTCGCATCCGTACGTAATTCATTGTGACATCGTGTGTACTTACATTATGGAATAAAATGTTTTTGTTTTTGCACAACTCAAGTAAGTCCACAGTTTTTAGACAACCTTTGATTTATTACTCGTTTTCTTTCTCGAGATTTTAAAATCATCCTCTGAAAATCTAATAGGTATTTCATCTTCATCACACAATCATCTAAAATAGTGGCAAATACAGTGAAATTTAGTGTTAGATTAATCTTTAATGATATCAGTATAATATTGTAAACACAAATTAATCAAAACATTAGTTTTTCAAGTAAAATTAAAGAAAACAGTTCAATTAAAGTTACTTTTGTACGCCTGCTAAATACGACAGCGCGGCAGCTCAGTTGCCGGTAGTAAACTGGTCAAGAATCACTTCATGGTAACGCCAAGCCGCTGAAATGCTCAATCACGTGACGTCTGACCGGCAATCGCTAACTCGCCTGCTGTTTATCGCGTTTATGGTACGAAATAAGACGTCCGTTCAATTATCGGCTAATATTGGCCTGTTTTAAGAGCTTATGCTGAACTACTGTAACGATGCTGATGAAATTAGTAGTTTTAAAGGTTGTAATTAGAGATAAATGGTTTCTCTCCCTCCCCTAATTTATTTGTCGTTTAAATGTCTTTATTATTTGGCGAATGGAAGAAAGAAATGACGAAAAGTGATCGGAAGCGCATCACTCCAATACACAATATACGGTCATGCGCCTTCCGCATACAGACTCCATGCGACCTTCTTCAGGCGTCGGTCCATCCTGGCGGGGGGTCGTCCTACCCCACGTGTACCTAGTCGCGGTCTCCACTCAACGCGTTTGCTCCACCGACCATCGGTTCTCCTACAGATGTGGCCATCGAATTGTCGACCACATTGGTTCTCTGACGGATAACATCGTTCCGCATTTTATCCCTCAGAGACACCACAAGCATAGCTCGTTTCATAAATAATAAAGACGAGTGACTCCACAGTTTTATATTTTTGATTGTAGTCTTGGATAAACCACATACCCGACGTGATTGACATGTGTGGAGTTGATGAGTACTGTGTTATTGCCACTCTTGGAACCATCATTGTATCAAACCAGCAAGGCATTCAGTGCGATGGTAAGTATGCTACTTATTATACCTACTCATTTCAATTTAAGGTGTTTCCGTCTGCTTCTCCATCACCCAATATATTTTTTTTACCTTTTTGGTGTACCCGCATGGCAACAACATTTTATTAACATTATGTTGTTTTACTAATATGTAGCTAAGTAATTTAAATTGTAATGTTTATTTTCAGCGAAAGCAGTGAGCATTCCTGTTGTCTATGTGACCATCAACAGCAAAGCAATCGTGGTCGCCGCATCCAAAGAATCATTTGTGATTTGGAAATTCTCTACTCCAGCTAGACCACGTAAGACTTACCAAATAAAATAAAGCTAAACAGCTACCACGTCAATAAATCAGTGTAGGTTTAGTAAAAGGTTTGGACAATTAAGGGCCAATATACGTTTCTGCAGACGTAGTTTTATAAGGTGAAATTTAACCTGATAAAAAGAGGCCTACGTTCCAGCAGCGCACTGCGATAGGCTGTACAGAAATCATTTCAATCCATTGATTTCTGTCGACGAGCAAGAAGAATAGACAAACTTTAAAGCTATTATAATAATATTATATATTTACTTACAGTTAACTAGCGGGACCTCATACGGTTTCACCTGTGTAGTTCTCAGTTCCGTGACAATATGGGAATATAATATAGCTAATGTCACTCGGTGATGGCGTAGCTTCCCAAAAGTGAAATAATTATAATTAAATAATGTTTCAAATCACTTCAGTAGTTCCGAAGCCTATTCAATGCAAAAAGCAAATCTGTCTTTATAAAATTAGTATTGATAAATATAATTCGCAATGGATCTTTGAGTAACTATCTTAATATATTATCATAAAACAGGCGCTTCAGACCAGCTATACCATGCGGACGGATCACCAGTGACGTCCAATGATGGAGGATTCCAAGACGATACAATATGCTGTATCGCTAGTTCAGATAGCCATTTATTAGTGGGAAGAGACTCGGGATCAATATTACTGTTCTCTTTAGTAAACTTCAAGAAAATCACATCTATTAATATGAACTCAAGGCCTTATAAGTTAGGACTAAATTCTAATTCCAGGTATGTTTGAACTACTCGCTTAGTTTTTATTGCGAAGATGTTTTTCCACAGCCATTTAGCCCAAATTATGTTAATGTAAGATGGTGCTATAGGGCTGTAGATAGCCGATAAACTTTGTCATGTTTTTCTAAATGCACGCAGATATAAATAATTGTAGATCATACATACTTATATTAGATCCGACCCGGGATTCGTTCCTAAAAGCCCTGCAAGGGCAGACGCATACACTGCAACTGCAAGTCTGTTAACTATTAGTAAATAGAATGGCGCAGCGTCAATTCTGGTCGAAACAACACACAAATTTCAGCTACATAACAACAGAATAAGTTCAAGCACAACATTATTTTATAATTTGATTTCAGCAAATTTTATGTGATTGATCAACCGGGCTCCCTATATCTATTAGACACTGACATGGCTAACAATATAAGTATAGGTCAAGCTCTACGAAAAGATGTATGGAGCGCTCTCTGGGCGTCGGACAATCCACAAATGTTAGCTGTGGCAGAGAAAGCGCGGCTTTATGTCATGAGAGACAACGAACCAGAAGAACCGTTGACGATGCAAGGCTATCTTTGTAAATTTAAGGTAATTATTAAAAGTTTTTAAGCTCTAACTGTTTAATAGCTCGAACAGATTATGATAGAATCAGATCAGATTATGGCAGTCCACTGCTGGATTTCGGCATCTACATAGTTTCTTGGTCGATCCATCTGGCGACAGGGGGTGAGGAGGGGAATTCGTGTATAATATTATATTATAAATAAATAAATAAATATTCACGGACATCTCACACAACGCTATCTGATCCCAAAGTAAGCTAGGAATAACCTGCTTGTGTTATGGGTTTCAGACCACGGATATTAATACTTATATATTTTTTTAAATACATACATGTTATACATAGAAACACCCAGACTCTTGAGACAAACATTTATGGGTCACACAAATATTTGTCTCCGGTGGGAATCGAACCCACGACCTCCAGCGCCGCAGGCGGTATCACTACCGACTGCGCCACAGAGGCAGATATTGACTCTTTGGCTGCATTCTACCAAATCTATTACGGTTAGCGTTCTGAAGAGCTCTATAATCTAATCTAATCCCTCTCGACAATGACGACCACTTTTTTCTGTGGTGATTATCCTTCGAAGACACCCCGAACGAAGCTTGCGTCATTGCTCGTTGCGTAATTTTGAGATTATGGACTTACCACACCATAATAGGCCTTTTTTCGTCTACTTCAGCTATTTTGCGTAAAAGAGTTACCTAAGTAGTATAAAAAAAAAAAAAAAAGAGGCGACTTCCATCTAAACCTTTACCCCGTATGAGTGTACCTGCGCTAGAGTTCATAGAAACCGATTATTTAATTTGTAAATTATTAGTCTAGTGTAATATTTCAGGAACTCGAAATTACTTCTGCGTTACTAGACAATGTGGATGATAAGTGCACGCCTCAGCATATTGTGAGAGTTGAAGTAAAATCCCTGAGAGATACACGACAACTCATCGAAAAAGTGGGATTGAAGGAAGCCGAAAATTTTATAAAGGACAACCAACATCCTCAGTTGTGGTTCGTTTACTTAACTTTGACAATAGTTTCTATAATTTGTGAAATATAGCTGTTGTACTGATGTAAACAAAATAAAGGCATGAAGCTTTTGTGGCTGAATGAGTGGGAACTAAGTATAAATAACTACTTTATGCCTCTGAAATAAAGCCTATTTTTGTTTAAGTAGGTACGTTAATAATACTGTTACAGAAACCAAGTTATATTTTACACTTAGCTAAGTACTTCACAACAGTTAAGTTGGTAAAAAACTTTATGCCTCTAAAATAAAGCCTATTTTTGTTTAAGTAGGTACGTTAATAATACTGTTACAGAAACCATGTTATATTTTACACTTAGCTAAGTACTTCACAACAGTTAAGTTGGTAAAAAACTTTATGCCTCTGAAATAAAGCCTATTTTTGTTTAAGTAGGTACGTTAATAATACTGTTACAGAAACCAAGTTATATTTTACACTTAGCTAAGTACTTCACAACAGTTAAGTTGGTAAAAAACTTTATGCCTCTGAAATAAAGCCTATTTTTGTTTAAGTAGGTACGTTATTAATACTGTTACAGAAACCAAGTTATATTTTACACTTAGCTAAGTACTTCACAACAGTCAAGTTGGTAAAAATCTTCTCTCTATTTATTTAGGTTACTACTCGCGGAAGCTGCCTTAAAGAATTTCGAATCTGAATCAGCTCTGGAAACTGCCGAGGCTGCATTTGTTAGAAGAAATGACTATGCCGGCATAAAATTCGTGTCTCGATTGAACGCATTGCATTCAAACGCACTCAAAAAGGCGGAAATATTGGCTTACTTTAAGGATTTTGATGCAGCGGAAAAGATATATCATAATGAAGACAGACGGTATGTGTTTAATATATTTTGTATATTTATATTATTGTAGGTATCTCTTTTCTCTGTATTCTTATTTAGCATCATAACCAATGTATTATTATAATGGCTTGACACCGCTGAGAAAAGCATGCTTGCTTCACATGATGGTATAAAGGTCAAAGCCCACTTAAACGACTCCGCTTCTACACCGCTCCCACCCAACACTGCCCTAAAAGAAGACTACTGCTCGCAGTCTACGCGGCGACAGCTAGCACGCACCCAGCAGTCCACGCGGCGACAGCTAGCAGACGGCCAGCTGTCCACCCGCCGACCGCTCTCGCTTTTCGCAATAGACGTAGTTCGCGATCGGTTTCCATTAAAGCAACTCGTAGTAGCGAGCCGGCGAGGCGACTGCGAGCAGTGAGCGCGCGGGCACCGCGCCGACCGCTCGTCTACAACGCACGGCCAGCGAGGCGTCCACTCCCGAGCAGTCTGACGGCGGTAAGCTCGCTGACAGCGAGCTGTCTGCTAATTGATGATGGCAATGTAAAATATATCTAAAGAGCAATATTTAAAGCCTATATTTGAATTATATTGTTTTTGCCGGGTGGGAGCGGAGTCGTTAAATTGTGCTTTGACCTTAAGTACTCACCACCGAGAGAAGTGACTCCGGCTTTGCCTAGGACATGCTTTGATAAACTTTAAACCCCTTTATTAGTGGGCGCCTACCTTAAAAAAGTAACTTAAGGCGGCGCTAGTCGGTCAGGTCACTCGAACTCGGCCAAATAAACATACTGTTTCACCTGACATCGCATAGTGAGAGCGAGAAGCTGCGATAATGCATTAATTCAAAGGTCTTTTCGTAGGAAGGGTGTTATGAAAAAAGCACTTCATGTATCAACTTAGAATAAAGTTTTCTGAACTCTTTGAGAAATAACTTTGTCGGAACGGACTTATTTTATTTTATTTTTATTTCATTTTTTGAACGCTACAGACAAAATTTATGAGATGCAAAACAGTAAAATGTTTGACTTTGTATGTGATACCCATCATGAAATTTTGTGATTACGGCACGTCAGCCATATTGGATTGTAAAATTAGTACGTGATCCGTACTCAGCTTACCTAAAAACCCCATAAACGATACCCATCATGAAATTTTGTGATTACGGCGCGGCGGGCATATTGGTTTGCAAAATTATCACGTGATTCGTACTCAGCATACCAAAAAACCCCTTAAACGATACCCATCATGAAATTGCTTTTGAAACGAATTGCTCAATCTTCATTGAAGGGCAAAGAGTGGAACAGGTGAAAGAATTTGTATACTTGGGTTCCAAATTTGTAAGGGATGGAAAGTGTGACCAGGATATTGAGCGAAGAGTTTTGGCAGGAAATCAAGTGAATGGGGCTATGTACACCTTTATGAGCAGTCAAAATGTGTCTGAGAAGGCCAGGTTGGCTGTACATAGGGGAGTGCTCATCCCTACACTTATGTATGGTAGTGAAAGTTGGGTATGGCAGAAGAAGCATGAAAGCAAAATTAATGCAGTGGAAATGAGAAGTCTGCGAAGTATAGCTGGAGTGACTTTAATGGACAAAAAAAGAAATAGCGTGATAAGGGAAAAATGTGGTATAACAGAAGATGTAGTGACTAAGATCGAAAAAGGGATGCTTAGATGGTTTGGACACGTGGAGAGAATGGATGAGAATAGACTGACAAAGCAGATTTATGAGGCGAGAATGAATGGGCAAACTGGTAGGGGTAAACCTCGGCGTACGCATGCCGATCAAATCAGAGACGTTCTGGAAAAAGGCAAGGTCAAGAGTACCCTTAACCGGCGAGCGTGTATGAAAACAGTTATGAAAGTAGAAGAAGCGAAAGTTGTATGTCAGGATCGTAGCAAGTGGAAAGCCATAGTCTCTGCTTACCCCGATGGGAAACAAGCGTGATTATATGTATGTATGTATGTATCATGAAATTTTGTGATTACGGCGCGGCGGCCATATTGGATTGCAAAATTATCACGTGATTCGTACTCAGCATACCAAAAAACCCCTTAAACGATACCCATCATGAAATTTTGTGATTACGGCGTGGCCGCCATGTTGGATTGCAAAATTATCACGTAATTCGTAGACATTTTAATGCATTAGGTAGCTGGTTACCATGTCGTGAAAACACTTAGAAGTCAAAGATCACCACATTTACCATGAGTCGCGTATGGGAATTTTAGTGAAATCCCTTCATCACTCAGGAATGAAGCTGATGGTCTTCAAAATGTATTGCTAAGTACCATCATGGATACATTGACTTACGATCAAAAAACCGCATCAAAATCGATCCACCCCTTGGGCCGTGACGAATTCACAGGACAGAGTTGTTAATTATGAGAGTCCGTTAATTGAATTACTGAGTAACTAGTTACAATGTAATTAGATTAACGAGTAATTCCATTACTCAGTAATTAGTTACTGCTTGTACTCATTGTAATTAATTACTCAAGTAATCTGTTACAGAGTAATCGAATCACAAAGTAATTGTAATTTGTAACGGTTAATCTAATTACATTTTGCCCATCACTGGTATCAAACAGTTGAGTAATATCCTCCCGAAATTTGTATGGACAAAATAGCGACTAGCGCAACCTTAACATAAAAATTCAAGCATCTTGGTCCAAGAGTTACGTCTGGCCATTGATTTGAAAAAAAAAATGCAATTGTTTTGTAACAATATTAACTTTTTAGTGACCTGGCAATAGCTCTTCGCAAGCGTTTAGGACATTGTTTCCGTGTGGTAGAGTTATTGAAAATGTCTGCGAGTACTACGGAGGCACAAATCAAACAAGCTTATAGCAACATCGGCGACTACTATATCGACAGACAAAACTGGTAAGTCCTTTCTTCCTGCGTAATAAACAAAATTGATTTATAAAATAGATTTAGAGATTGTAATATATCTATTTACAACAGAGCGGTTATGAACTGTAAATCTTGTTATAAAACAGTACAAATTAAGAGGGGTAGGCAGGAATACGGCCCACCTTAACAAAGACGAATCGCAGGAGGAGAGACCAGGGCGCCGATTCTCGACCACACGACGTGAATGCGTGGACGCAAATTTACGGGTGAAACGTCGTCCGTCTCATGTTCGCCGTTCCTAAATATGAGACAGGCGACGCGTCACCCGCCGATTTCCGTCCACGCATTCATGTCGTGTGAAGCGAGAATCGGTGCCCTGAGGTGTTACACCCGCCAGGTTAACAGGTAGTAAAGCGATGTCACCGTGTTGCCCCATAAAGCTTAAGAATATTATGCCGAGGCCGCATTGGCAGGACATCTGCGACAACACGAACAAACAATGCTGCATTACGCTTCTAAATTGCAACTACAGTTTGATGTTAACTTTGTTGCCACGAAATTGCTGCCAATTTACGATATGTTATGTTTTATAGGACTAGTGCGTTGGAATATTACTCAATGTCAAATAATACAGAAGGATTGAAAAAGTGTCACATGGCACTGGAAGACAACGATTCACTAGCAAAGTTATTCACAGGAACTCCGAAACCAGCCAAGGTAACGATAAAGTAATTCACTTTAATATTCATATTATGCTTTTAGTCCATCCGCCGATATCCTTTCGGTCTCTTACGACATCTTTCCGAGGAGCAACTCGGGCGGCCTGAGCTACACGTATAGACAGAGCCGTGTAATTTTGGTCTGTTCGAGTTCGGTATGACATGATTTCCACACGGTTAAATAAATCCAAATGTTTAACTTGTTGACCACTTAGAAAAAAATCAATTGCCTATAGAAAGTCTTTGACAAAACTGAGTGGGTACCTTTTGTAACCAAGCCGCCGTTCTTTTCTAGTAGTACTATTAGTAATAGAACCTATTATGTGGGACAATTTCTAAAAGGGTGAGATGTGGGCATATAATTAGTCTCTGCCTACCACTTCGGGGAGAAAAGCGTGACTATACAGGGTGGAATTTAAAGACGGTAGTTGGAGGGAAACTACCCTTAATATTGATAATGGCAAGTTTTGCTGAAAGAAAACATTCCTTTATTTTCAAAGTAAGTAAAACTGCATTTAAAGATTTTCGAACAATCACCTGCTTGAGCCGGGACTCGAACCTGGGAGATGTAAAAAAAAGCAGCCTGTATTTTATGATACCAACCGACACAGTCTTTAATAAATAATTTTACAATAGTCTTAATCATTAAGCTCTTTTATGATTAAGCCAACACGCCCGTTTAGAATTACCCTCACATTCAAAGAAACCCTTGAATTCTAGGTTTTGCGAAAGTTGAGATGCCCTTAATTCCTGAACTACAAAACCCTCAACATTGAAACTTGTGTGAAACAATCCTTAAAGTACTCCCTTTATAACACTGAAAAAATTTTTGGTATCGCATCACGCGTTGAGAAATTACAACTGAAAAACCATTTTATCTTTCATCCCCTCTCCCGCAGGAACCGCACAAAACTTTGGGATCAAAAGTATCCTAGAACCTTCCTCGGACTATAAGCTTCAAGTGTACCAAGTATCATTCAAATCGGTTCAGTAGTTTCGGCGTGATACTTATTCGGGATACAGACAGACAGACAGACAGACAGACAGACATGAAAAGTTTAAATTACATTTTCGGCTTCAGTATCGATTAGAGAACGCCCTCCAATTAAAATTTTCAAAATATCTTCCATGTACAGACTCTCGACCCTCAACAGTTTTATTATAAGTATAGATTAAAGGAAGATCAAGTAAAATATGTTTTTATCGTAAAGCTTACTCACTATCTGAATAAATAAAAACCGGCCAAGTGCGAGTTGGACTCGCCCATGAAGGGTTTCGTAACAGTAAGTAACATAATATAAAAGTTCTTATAGTTCGTTGTAACTTTGATTGATGTTTTAACACGTTCGCAGTGGTAGTGATTTTTCTAACCGAAAATTGCAGTTTATGACGTATTAAAAAGAAACTACCTGCTCTATCTCATTCAATCCAATTTTCGTTGGTAGTTTTTATGGCAATGTACATCATATATTTTTTTTAGATTTATCATTCTCTTAGTTTAGAAGTTAGAGGGGGGGGGGGGGGGGACACTCATTTTTTCACTTTGGAAGTGTCTCTTGCACAAACTATTCCCTTTACAAAAAAATTATATTTGAAACCTCAATAGCATTTTTGAAGACCTATCTATAGATACCCCACACGTATGGGTTTGATGAAAAAAAAAAATTATGTTTCAGTTCTGAGTATGGGGACCCCCAAAATTTACTACTTTTTTTCTAGTTTTATTTAAGAATCTTAATGCGGTTCACAGAATACATCTAGTTACCAAGTTTCAATAGCATAGGCCTTATAGTTTCGGAGAAAAATGGCTGTGACACACGGACGGACAGACAGACATGACGAATCTATAAGGGTTCCGTTTTTGCCATTTGGCTACGAAACCCTAAAAACAGTCTTATTGAGAACCTCTTTTTTTTTTTGAAGTTGGTTGGTTATGTGAACAGAACGAATATTCCCATTCACAGAAACTAGAACATTTCTTTTAACCAACTTCAAAAAAAGGAGAAGAGTCTCAATTAGACTGCTTTTTTTTCTTCAGATAATTCTAAGTTTTAGAATAAAAACATATTTTACTTGGTCTTAATTTAATTTAAGATACCATGTTGTTTAAAAGAAATTGTTTCTTATTAAAGACTCTTTCGGTGGGTATCATAAAATACAGGCTGTATTTTTTTTCACATCTCCCAGGTTCGATTCCCAGCTCAAGCAGGTGATTTTTCAAAATCTTTAAATGCAGTTTTACTTACTTTTGAAAATAAAGGAATGTTTCCTTTCAGCGAAACTTGCCATTATCAATATTAAGGGTACTTTACCTCCAACTACGGTCTTTAAATTCCACCCTGTATATATGTATGTATTGTATGTACTATTAGCAAAACTGTACTCAACAGAAGGTACTGCAGTAAGTTGGTGTTTATTATTATTACAGGACATAGGCGCACATAAACAAAAGGCCACAGATGATTCTACTGAGAGTTTTGGCCAAGAGCCTTCTATTCAAGGCATAATGCAACTAAAAGAAAGTGGGAAACTAATACAAGCTGCAGAAATAGCTTTTCAAGTAAGCTAAGCACGGTTTTGTTGAGGGTACACTACATAAATATGAAAAGCTTAATTCCGAAAGTCACTATCACGAATTTCAATCGTCGACAAAAATCCGATGTTTCATAAATCCTAATACCTATTATAAACCTGAATTTTAAAATCCCGAATGTTTATAATTCCGACTGTCGGATTTGAAAATTCGGAATTATATATTTTGGAATTTTTGTGCGTACCCTTTTTTCACGCATTCTTTCAAAACATCACACAATTACATAATTTTTTTTATTTAAAATATAATAATTCTTGTAGTTGGCGAATTTAGAAGCTTCGAAGAAGGCGTCACCTCTGAGAGTCAAGAAACTGTATGTTCTGGCTGGTCATTTGTACAGTCAAGGTGGTGTGGGTAAGTTACTTTTGTCATTACTTTCGTTATTTTTCCGTTTAGTTGCATGTATCCATAATCCGCATTTCGGAGCCGAAGATACGCTTTCTGCCAATTGTGGTCAATTATTCTTTATGACTTTGAGCCACGGAATATGCAGTATGTTTCTCTTTCGGGATAATGGCATGACTATTCCGGGAATGAAAGTAACATAATATATGTTATTCCAATCTATCTTTGTAGGTATCAAATTTTAGCCAGTACATCCACACATTCTCCTTTGTAAATTACAAACGATGGACCATTAAATGTTTAAATAGTTGTCCTACTAATATTACTAACTAGCTGATGCCCGCAGCTTCGCTCTTGTGACATTTTGTTCCCGTTCATTATGTTCCCGATTCCCATGAGAACTTATCTTGTGATAAAAATATGACTTATTTCAGACTATAATCTATCCTTGTGTCAAATTTCAGTCAGATCCGTTCAAAGCGAGCAAAAATAACAAACATCCATTCTCAGATATAGATGTATAGATTATAATTTTATTATAATATTGGTAAGATATCTATCTAGTGGTACTTAAGTGACGGCAGATATTAGACTCTCGAGGAACCCTCACAGCAGTAATAGATACGAGTGAACAACATATAGGTACAGAAGGAGCGCGCGGCCGTGAAGCAGCCCGATGTTGGCGAAGGGCTACCGCCGCGCACTGGGCAGCGGCCGCGGCCGAACGGGCCCGCTCTCGGCCGCCACGCTACGACGCAGCGCTCCGAGCCGCCGCACGTCTCGCACACCACCATCACTTGTTGCATGAGGCGTACCACACCGAGGTAAGTACTAGTAGAGGATCCGAAAACATAGGTACAGAAGCAGCCCGATGTTGGCGAAGAGCTACAGCCGCGCACTGGGCAGTAGCTGCAGTGGGGCGTTCCCGTTCTCGGCTATACCAACGCGACACCTCCTTAGATCAGAAGATAGATAGATATCATTGGGCAACAGGTAAGTAGGAACACATTTGAAAATTTCACGTCGGAAATTAATAAAAATTTACTTGTGATAATCCTCTCCTTCTCTGTCTCATTCATCTACCACAGCCCTGGATCTAGAGATTTTTTTAGGTGGGGCAAAATGTGAAAATGCCGCCCCCATTAACCCCCCCTATTTTTTTAGGTTTCATAGTTCAAAGTTGAGAGTTGTGCCTATTAGTGAAGGTACAAATCTGCGTATTGTACAGCAGACACCTCTATGGTGGCATAATCCGCGTAATGAACCCCCTGACACCTTATTAAGAGCTCCTATTTTCCGCGAAAGATGGGGTTCGCGGTGGACGTCTAGGCCGAGAATGTCTAGCTAGATAGTCCTACAGTAGTATTATCGTATTCTGAAGAGAGGGATTTTTTAGATACTTATGGATTAGTCATGGATGCCATGCCGAACTCTTACCGACTGCCCTGGGTAAACCCTCAGAAGGATGTCCCAGGATTCCCAACGGACTTTGGCTACCATTGCGACCTAACCTAGGGGGTTCGGGTCCTCTCCCGCCTCTTTGGGGGTTGTTCAGGTGTAATCCCGCTTCTTGGGGCTTGTGGCGTGCGTAAAACGTTCAGGTCACACTGTCTTCTTGGGCCTGCTTCAGTTAAAAAGGTGAGCAGGCCCTCGCCGTCCTCAGGGCCCCGGTCATGAAGAATGGAGACCGAAAAGGAGTCTTGGGTGAAGACAAGTCTGTGGCGTAGGCGCCGTGGTTATCTCCAGTTTCCCGCTTCTTCCCCAATACTCCACGTCACGCCACTCACGAGCATGAACTGCCCGCAGAAAGTCGAGGTGACATACCACTTATTCCCACTGGAGATCGTGACCACTATGATCTCCAGCGAAAGAATGTCCACGACCAGACCGCGAGAGAATATCCACGACTAGACCTGGCGCCGTTGCGCTCACGCTGTGCACTCCTCCAATGTGTGCAACGCTGTGTCCTGGCTGCGGTCCTCGCAGTGTTGTCACTCACTTGTGGTTTCTCGGTGTATTCGTCACACAGAAGCTTCCGTGCCTAGTAATCATCTGCGACAACCGGTAGAAGATGTTGCCGTTGATCATCTCGTTCTGAAGAGAGGGTAGAGATGAAAAGGGGATCTTTCAGCTGTAATCGCCTTTATTTCCTGGCATTTAAATGTACCAGATTTTCTAAATCCCATTGGTAAATGCGGTCAGACCCGGTCGAGACACGCTACGAACTACCGGCTCATTTTCTCCAGGTCGGGCCGCCCCACAGTTGGACGGCCAGATTAACTCTACTGTAGAGTACTGTGGGATAAATTGGAAATTTTGTCTGCGTAACAATGACATGCGTGTTAGTGCACCCAAGGGATAATATGCCAAAGAAATGGTGTTGGACAACACAGATCCCTGTGGTACTCTTGAATTAAACTGCAGAAAGCAGGGACCACACCAGCTCAGAGGACTAGTAAATCAACGTCACCCGTGCCGTGGTACCCGAAACTGGCCATCCAGCGACACAATTAAGACGGTCAGCGCAAAAGTGCCTAATCCCCAATTTAATCGTATGCAAAAATGGCCTATCTTTTTTTCATTTTCAGAGACAAAAAAAAGAATCTTAGGAAACTTTATAATGCTATCCGTTGACTTATGGTGCAATAAGAGATATTTTAAGAACAACAACACATTTTTAAAAAGCAGATAATGGAATACTGTGGCCGCCCCTGCGTTAGCCGCCTCTACAACATGCTGCAAGTTTGTAAAGAAGTGATGCAGGCATCTTGAAATTGTTTTCTTCTTTTCAAGCATCTGGCATATTTCTATAGTTAATTTCGGATATAATTTGAGCAAATACCATATTTCTTGTAAAAAGAGTTTAATAAATTAGAGTCTTTATTAGGTATGTAATATTTGTGCATTTGTCTGCAAAGTTTGAATTTGTCGCCCTATGATTTGCCGCCCCCCTGATTTTGCCGCCCGGGGCACAGGCCCCGGCTTACCCCCCCCCCCCCCCCTAGATCCGGGGCTGATCTATTAACCGCATCTACGCGTTGTTTTATTTGCAATCAATTCGCCTCTGGAATGCACTTACCCTTGTGATCGGTATGCTCGCTAACAGTTCTTACATTAAAATTTAAAGAATAAAGTATGTGAGCTTTGTGCCAAACTTTCACTATGTAACATTATGAGGTTTTTTGCCGACTATTGTGTGCTATATATATAAGCCGACTAGCTGATGCGCGCGGCTCGCGTGACATTTGGTTCCCCTTCCCGCTTCCCGGCCGTGGGAACATTTTCCCGGAATAAAAAGTAGCCTATGTGTTATTGTGGACTATACTCTATCTCTGAGCCGGAGTTTTATTGCCAGGTTCTTTTTTCTCCAGCTCTACCTATTGCTTTGCGAATGGCAGTAAATGTAAATGTAGAAGCAATCATTTGGACGTTCATAAGCGTTAGGGGAAAGGTGTACAAGATGATCCCTCGAGGTAAGACGATCCTTTTCGATTGTGACGATACTGTGCATGCCATCTAGTTGTTTTTTCGAGAAAAGCGTAGGTTCCCGCCCCCACCGACTGCAGTCAAACCGCGATGGCTGCGTGAAGGACGATCACTGTGTTTTGTGATTTTTTAAAAATTGTACAGTGTTAATCTAAAGTAAGCCTGAATTTGAAACTCCTTTACTTTTCGTGTAACCGATTTTATGTAATGATTATTATATTATTAGCTTCTAAATATGTTCATCCTACTTCCTACTAATATTATAAATGTGAAAGTTTGTGAAGATGTTTGGATGTTTAGATGTTTGGATGTTTGTTACTCAATCACTCTCTAACGACTGAATGGATCTGGCTGAAATTTTGTACAGGGATAGAGTATAGTCCGGAATAACACATAGGCTACTTTTTATCCCGGGAAAATGTTCCCACGGGAAGCGAGAACGGGGACCAAATTTCACGCGGGCGAAGCCGCGCGCATCAGCTAGTTTGTTATAAAAACGTATTGCGGTGACTGTAGGATACTTATAGGTTAGGTTAGAGAATTTCAAATAAAAAGTAAGCTCTGGGGCAAGATGATTCGTCTGCTTCTGTACAAGATGATCCGTGGATCATCTCACCCCAATGTCTTTTTGCCCGGCTGCGCCAGCGAGGGTAATAAATTCGCGCGTATGTATGTATTGTCACGCTGTGGGTGGGTCAGCCACCTCATCAAGTGCAAATATAGGTATATTTACCAAGGAGATAAATATGAACGATGTGGTAATAGTAGAACTGCAGTTATCTGCGTTTATTCTTCAGAGAATCGATATATTACAATAATAACAGTGGACTTTCGTCCCTTTAATCAATTAACGAGAGAGGTTTCTTAGTACTAGACCACCAGTCCCAGTGATGCGCACAGATGGAGCGTGTCAACATCACCTCAAGAGCCGCAGGCCGGAATCAGAGACCCGTCGCAGTCGCGCAGCTGTTTATATAGGCCCGGTAGTGGAGGCTGCGGCGGGGATGAGAGTGCGGGGACGCGCGCCTGGCACGATGCTCGTGCGTGGTGGTGGCGTGATATGACGTCACACACGTCACACACCCCCCTTTTAGGGCGAGAATTTTTCTTAAAAAATTTCCGCTTCTCTTGTCTTCAAGGTCCGCTCTCCTGACGACTCCAGGGACTTGGCTTCAACCCTGGAACAATTCAAAAATAGGGGGGTACATAAGGGGTACAAGGGTGCTTATATATAGTATCTAAGGTTAGACAGTTTCGAGAAAAGGACAAGATATTGGACGTGGCTTTACTACGTAGCAAATTATTGACGTTTGATATTCTAAGTGCCTAATATAGGAGGAGAAAAATATAAATTGTAAGTGACATAGATGACTAATGCGGTTATCCGTTAGCTATAGCCTTGTGTGTGTGTATTTGATACGCATCTATGAGTGCGCGACCAAATATTTTAATCTAATATATGATTATGTAACTACAACAATTAAACCCTGACCACCCTACGACGTAGTTAATAACTAGTCTTGGGATCGGGTAACTAGCCCATGGTCAGGTGGAATGCAGTATTATACCGTAGCATACTTATAGATACAAGTACATACATAACATTTTAGTTAACAGCGAATACTAAGTAAGTATGTATAATGATTGCGCCGCTCGCACAATGCACTGTAGTAACCCTGATGATAGGCGTCACAGTCATGTCGGTCTGTTTGTCACGGTTCAACGCTATAACTAGAGAATGGCTGAACCGATTTTGACAAGTTTTAGTTTAAAAATAGATAATTATTTTAAGACATTAGTAATTTTTTTAGAAATATGTTATAGTTACCACAGAATAATATTTTTAGTTTAAGATTGTAGGAACAACTATTGCAATGATGTGGCGCTATTAGGGCTGATTTTACCCTCTAGTGTAGAAGGTAAATAGCTTAGCGATTTGTCGTAGCTGTACGTGCTCATCACCGCTCATCAACCATATGAGAGTAGGATATATGGTGTGAACTGTACCTTTTAGTTTTATGAATAGAAACAACGATGAATGAATCAATTGACTGATTTGCGATCTAGTCTCCGCTTGTTAGAAGATGTTTCATTAAATTAGGAAAAATGTAAGCGTCGCACTCAGATCGACTGTTAGAAACACAAAAGAATTTTTTTTTTTTTTTTTTTTTTTCAATGTTGACGAGCCTAAAAACAAAACAAGATAAGACCTTCCTAACCCTATTGCTTATAGTTGGTGCGTTTCAAGTCTTTGATGTGCCATTCACCCAATGGCTTATTGGCCATATCTGCAAGTTTATAAACAAGTGGTGACTTTTTTGAAATAATTTTACACTTTACAAATTTGGGAGCTAATTTTTTACTGAAATATTTATCTTTGTCGCTTAGATAGAAAGTACGTTTCCATACGATATCTCCAACATTGAAGTCTGCCGTTTTTCGGCGAAGATTGTAGGTGTGCGTGTTCCTATGATGCGCCTTTATAAGGGCTGCTTGTACCCTCTCGAATATAGAGGATAAATAGCCTAAGGATTCGGCGTAACTGTCATGAGGCTCGTGGACCATATTAGGGTCGGAATCAATATGACGTGAACCGCACATGACCGTTTCGCGGCCGAAAACGAGAAATGACGGCGTGAAACCCGTAGTTTCATTTACCGCTGAATTAATAGCAAATTGGACTTTTGGAATAATAGTGTCCCAAATCCGCTGATCGTCACCTATGAAGGAACTCAAAATAGTTGTAATAGATTTATTATATCGTTCGACGGAATTTACATGAGGTGTATAAAATGGGGTATAATGTAAATATGGAATTTTATACTTGTTTGTTAAATTTTTAAAGGTTGCACTAACAAATTGTTTCCCGTTATCTAGTATAATGGTCGCAGGAGTGCCGTGTACCAGAAATACCTTTTCCTCTAAAATATTTGATACAATTTCGGCTGTAGCCCTTTTTATGGGGAAAAGCAAACAATACTTAGAGAAACAGCAAGATACAACGAATATAAAAGTATTTTGTTTTCTGGTAGGAGGCAGTGGCCCAATTAAATCGATACTTATCATCTGAAAGGGTTTGACACAATGCTTACGTTCACCCATGTGACCTAGTGGCGAGTGATTTTGATGCTTATGTGCGTTACATGTGTCACAAGATCCGACCGCCTTAGCCACGTCGGCGTACATACCTGGCCAATAGAAACTTAGAGCCAAACGTTTATACGTTTTAAATATTCCTAGGTGACCCGCAGTGGGTACCGAATGGTTTTGAAATATGATTTCAGATCTTTTTTCTGATGGAACGACCTCCTTCCACTGATATTCTCTCGTGAGAGGATTTAAAGTTTTTTTGAAACGATATAACTTGTTGTTGATGACTTGATAGTCGACAAAAGATGTGGGGGCTTGGGTACAGCCCTTAAAAATATTTAGGTACCAATTATCATTGGTATGAATGGGCTCGTTGGTAGTGTTTGTATCACTTCCGATGGCCATCACGTTTGGAGAACGTGAAAGAAAGTCTGGCACAACGTTGTCGGACCCCCGACGGTGCCTTATTTCGAAATTATAAGAAGAAAGACGTACTCCCCATCTGGCCAATCTTCCAGTGGGATTGTTGAGGTTTAGAAACCATTTCAGAGCAGCGTGATCAGTGTAGACTATGAATTTTTGACCGTTGTCTATGTAACAACGCCAGTATTCTATGGCGGAAAGAACTGCGAGCGCTTCCCGCTCGGTAGCACTGTAATTTCGTTCCTGATTGGATAGGGATTTGCTATAGAAAGCTATGACTCTTTCCTCTCCATTCAAAATCTGACAGAGTGTGGCACCAATGCCATAGTCACTGGCATCAGCATGTATCTCGAACGGTTTAGTGTAGTCGGGACAAGATAGTACGGAAGTCGAGGCGAGACATTGTTTCAACTTAGAAAATGCCAAATCCGCCTCCTGTGACCATTTGAAAGGTGGCGACTTTTTGCCATTTGAAGTGAGTTTATTCAATGGCGCTGCCAGCGTGCTGAAATCAGGTATGAACCTTCTATACCACGACGCCGCGCCTAGAAAACGTCGAACCTCTTTTCTGCTTGAAGGAGTGGGATAGTTGGTGATAGCTTCCACCTTTTCTGGGTCGGCATGAAGACCATTAGAATCGACCACCCGGCTAGCTCAGTCGGTAGAGCATGAGACTCTTAATCTCAGGGTCGTGGGTTCGTGCCCCACGTTGGGCGCCATTGTCACGCTGTGGGTGGGTCAGCCACCTCATCAAGTGCAAATATAGGTATATTTACCAAGGAGATAAATATGAACGATGTGGTAATAGTAGAACTGCAGTTATCTGCGTTTATTCTTCAGAGAATCGATATATTACAATAATAACAGTGGACTTTCGTCCCTTTAATCAATTAACGAGAGAGGTTTCTTAGTACTAGACCACCAGTCCCAGTGATGCGCACAGATGGAGCGTGTCAACATCACCTCAAGAGCCGCAGGCCGGAATCAGAGACCCGTCGCAGTCGCGCAGCTGTTTATATAGGCCCGGTAGTGGAGGCTGCGGCGGGGATGAGAGTGCGGGGACGCGCGCCTGGCACGATGCTCGTGCGTGGTGGTGGCGTGATATGACGTCACACACGTCACAGTATGTACCTACTCGTATGTATGTACCTACTCGTATGTATGTTATATGTATATATACTATACTAGCTGACCCGCGCAACTTCGTTTGCGTGATAAATGAAGAACCGCTCGACCGATTTTGTGCAAACTTTACATAAACCATCTACTAAATAGTTCGAACAAAGCCTAAACATTTGGTTTAGATAGGTGAGCCCGTTCTTGAGTTATAAAATTACAACGAAAAGTGGCATTGATTTTTATATATATATAAGATGTAACAAGATAATATAGCAATTCTACATTTTAAAATAAATTAAATGATTAAAAAAATAACAAACTCAAATGCTACTGAAAAGGTCGAAACAAGCTTGATAACCCATGATATTAGGCGGTACCCACACATTTTCTTTCGGTTTATGATTTTCAAATGGGTACCGCCTGATATCAAGCTTGTTTCGACCTTCTCAGTAGCATTCGAGTTTGTTATTTTTTTAATCATTTATGTTATTTTATTATGGATTTTTTTTAAAAGGAAATTGCCACGTGTCACGTATCGTGGAAGACCAGCCGTGGACAGTGGGATCTATGGATGATAAAGCACTAGGGGCTGTGGCAGTTGATTATGCCTAAGGGTTGATCTCATTGTTCAAAACACATATTTGATTAAAACATTTTAAAATAATTATTTGAGTAAAGTCATTTTAACGATCCTTAAGTCGAATTTTTAATTAAACGGAGTAAAGTGACAGCAACTAATGTCACTTCTTCATATAATGCTGCATAATTTCTATGAAGAAGTGACATTAGTTGCTGTCACTTTACTCCGTTTAATTAAAAATTCGACTATAGAGATTGGGTTGGATCTGAACGGGGCAAGATGATCCTCTGGGATCATCTTATACACCTGTGTGGACAAGATGATCCTTTAGCAGACATTTAGTATAATTAATGAAACTCTTATCAATACTGAATTTTGAGAACATAAGGTATGACAATACCTCTTAGATCATCTAACCACAGGATGCGCCTTACTTAAGCATTGTTTTCTGCCATTGCACATGACCATTTGGTCTTTTGGCTTTATGAAAATCCTGTACATCAGTACATCATTTTATATGATTAAACTAGTAAATTACATTGTAGTTGACTGTACAATAACAATTAACACACAACAGCCATTACGCGTTTGTCGATAAATACATTTTTAAATGCAATGAAATTTTATATGTCTTTGTGTTTCCCCCTTCATTTGTATGAAAACTGGCAGAATATTTTTGTATGCGGTGGTTCGCAAAGGCTAGTCCCGTGTTATATGGTCTAAGCAATACCTAGATAGATAAACTGACTATTCAAAACATCTTTAATATTAACATTAGATTGTACTTTCTCAGATTTACAGGCATTCTCCCTTAGAGGGATCATCTCATACCACCTTCCCCTGCATTGTGACCTACATGAATAAAGATTTTTCATTTTTCATTTTCTATACCAAATTTGAGCCGTTAAAGCGTGATTGAGTAACAAACATCCAAACATCTTCACAAACTTTCACATTTATAATATTAGTAGGATAGTAGATCGGCTGTATCGCCCTATGGTGAACTGGGAGAAAATGCCCCAGGCGTTAAGTACGCCACTGCACATTGCTTTACAAATAAATCTATTTGCTACATTTACGTATCCATTCGCTCTAAGTTTGCCGTTGGCGTACAGGCGTAGTATGGGAGGCGACCGCAAACTTGTGAACGGCTAGTACATTTTTGTCATTGTTTCAGGTTTGGTGTACCATAGCGTCAATAGCCATACAAGCTCGAGCTTTTGAGTTGTGTTCCAAAGCTCTAATCAAATTAGAAGCGCTTGATGTAAGCACAATCACTTTTCTATTTGCGTAGTTCTGTCTTTAAAATACTGGCTGTTTATAAACAAATAGTCATTTATTCCAATATTCTTTTATGACATGTATCCTGCCTATTGTTTCAGCCCAATACGTTTGAAAATTTGGCGATTGAAATATTCACAAGATTCAAACCTAAGGACGCCAAAGGAAATAAAATCGAGTGCCCCAGCTGTGAAGTTAGCATGCCTGAATGGTTAGTAGGTAACGGTTTTCAAGGGTTCCTTAATTAATAAGGAACGCTTTCCATCTCACGTCTGTGGATATATCTGTCTGTTCGCATTGTAACTATAAAGAAATGAATGAATAATGCGCGATGTGCCGACATTATCGTTCGGTTATCATTGAAAGATGACCTTTGTACATAAATAGCCAGCGAGTTGAGCAAATGCCTACCGGCGTAGTGTCCGGAAGCGTGTGCTACCTAGGGCTAAGTACAGATGTGGAATGCGCTAGGGCCTAGCGCATTTGGTCCTGGGACATCCTTGCGAGGGCTCACCCGGGGCTCCCAACCGTAGGCTCTTGGACGTAACGTGAGGTTTTTTTAGTCGGTAGAAGTCATGGAGTGAGCATCCATGAAGGATTTTCCCTCACGTTTAAGCGCCTCTGCGGTTGCTGGTGAGATTACATTAGGTATGGAATACTACATTCCATACACTGATGTCGCTAGCATCCGCAAATCCCGCCCCTGGTTCGGGCGTGAGTGTGCCGCAAGAGAGCGGACGGAGCGGAGAGCGGACGCCAACTACCTACTCTCTATATATCATCATAGTCCCAAAGGGGTGTTCCGGCTAGTGCGCAGACTGCAAACAGTGCGGTACCCGCGCCCTGGCCGTTATTTATTACCTTTACGTAACCTTCCGCCACTTTTGTAGGATTCCATGAGGTTCTCAGGCTTGATGATAGAAACAGATCTCACTTTTTACTCCAACCGAGAGTCAAAGTCGCGGGTGTACCATTGCGAATCATGTTGTACCACTTACCAAAAAATGTACCTAAAATGTACTAAATTGTACCTAGGTCTAAAAAATGTGTACGAATTTATTTCGGAACTAAAATACACCGCCATATTGACATCAATGGTACACACCTAACTTTCATAAACCAACTGCTGTGCAGAACACTTTTCTGCTCAAATTATGCGGATTGACGACGAAGTATGTACTTAACCAAACAATTAATTGTTTCTAGGATGTCAACTTGCCCTGGATGTGGAAATGAGTACCCAGAGTGCGTGGTTTCCGGGCGAGCGCTAGTGGCGCCACATACGGTGTGGACGTGCAACACGTGCGGGGCCCGCGCGCAACAACACGAACTAGTGTTGCGTCACTCCTGTCCTATGTGTCATGCGCAACTTTCATAATAACGAGTCATGAAATACGCATTTCTTGGATTGTATTAGAACATAAAGACAAAGATTTTCTCAGTATTAATTATGTAGAGGTCATGATTTCAACAGTGTTTAACACAGTGCATGTACAAACTGAACATTGACCTGTTAGTAAGTAATTGGGTGCAGAATTTATAATGAACCTTATAACATTTTGATACTAGTTGAAATACATTACACGTTGAGTGAGTCATATGACAACTAAACATCACACTTTTATCTGGGCTATATTTATTTTAAGATATCTTGTAACTGATAAATGACAATAGCGAGTGCTTTCTCATAAGATTGTGCTGTACATCTACATCAATTTAGTTGAATGATTTTTTGAGTAGGTTCCTTACAACTTCTTTAGCGCGCTGAACAATCTGCACAGATAATATTATAGCTAAATGAACCTATGCCTAGATGCTGATACTGCGGCCAACGACATATGCTACCCGTTCGGTCACCTCTGTCCTTCAAATAACGTCATTGTCATTACGCCAAGCGGCAAACGATCATTAGGCTGGTTAATACCCCTGTTCGGGTCACTACCCGGCGTCACTACGAAGCTTCAAATTAAGAACATTCGGTAGTAATTCATTTGAAGTATTTGACTCATTTGATGACATCTCTAATTTCAACTTCATCACTCTTAAATCGATTTTTGGTAACCGAGTTGAAATATTATTATTTATTATGTTATATTATTCTTCTGATCAGAGGAATCCTATGTGCTCGTTTGAGGAAATTGGGTAGTAATTCATTTGAAGCATTTTTTTATCCTCTGGTCTTATGGGGATAAAAATACCTGTCCAAATGCTCTAGATCCGTCCATATTAGATCTTAAAATTATTTTGTAATTATGTTGATAAGTTCTAAATAAAATTATCTGTTTCATAAACCTATGTTTTATTTCAAGGGTTTTACATATTGACTAAAATGCTATTATTTTACCATTTTTAAAATTAATCTGTTAAGCAGCAGACAGGATTGTAACAGATTCTTTGTACCATTGTACTATTAAACATACATAAAGTATAGGTATAAATATTTCATGTTATGAACAATTGCATCATTCAAATTATTTGGAAATATATACACATAGATAATAGTACAGAGGTAATAAAATAGAGCACTATTATAAACATTTTTTAAACAAAATACCTACCTGTAACCACTCCAGTCACTACGACAATAATCACAAAACCATTCTGGGAACATTGGTGTCTATTCCATATTTCACTAAGCTAAACCATAAATCACAAAATTATATTACATTTTATCCACAAGGTACTAAATAAATATCCCAACAAAAAAATTGAACACAATTGGAATTCAACTTGATTCAGAAAAGTTTAATTGTGGTGTTAAACATTTTTCTATTACAGTTTAGTGAAACATGCTACAGAATAAACACCAATCTCTATTTACAATAGGCTTATTTTCTTACTAAATATTAAATTTAGTTTCTTTCCATCATCTATCATTATCCATAGTTACTTTAAAAATGCACAATTTAATTATGTTACTGTGCAAAATTATTCCCTAAATCCATTTTTGAGAACTGCAAAGTATTGTCTATGATCTGGAACAATTCTGGGGGTTGGGGAATTCTCCCGGTTTCTAGTTTTGACCACAGTGGTATGTTGTTGAGAGATATTTCAAACGCACCTGATGACACTAACTGACCCTCAATCATGTTGGCGAGGAAGAACATCATCATGCAGGCATATAGTTTGTTCTCAATGCACCAGCTCCACCATGAAGGTTGAGGTTTATTTAACCAAGCAAAAATGTTGACTCCGCTTAATATGCACATGATAAGTATCATTTTACCAAAACCCTGCAAAAGAAAGTGAAATAAGTAAATTTTCTGGATTCATTAGCCTGTGCCCTAGGCCCAGCATAACATAAAAATAACAAACATTTTCAGGTTGTCATGAATTGTATTTGAAATGGTAAAAGGAACTGCTGTCAAATTTATCCACCAAAGGCTACTTGTTTAGTGAGCGGCTTTACTCGACTGGAGCTAGATCTCCTGGCAACTCTTTGACAAAGCCACAGATTTCTTTTATTACATATCCAGGGAAGCTACTAGGTAATAAAATATTACAATAGTACTTACAATTATTCTAGACAAATACATGTTCAGGCCTGGTGGATCATAATTAGCCCCTATGACAGAAATCTCTGGATACTTTTGTTGTATTATTCCTGCATAGTCTTCAAACACTTTTCTATATCCACATGAATAGCTGAAAGAAATTAGCTGACATGTAATAACAAATTACTGTAAATTAATGAAGTAGGTTCATACTGATATTGTAATAACCTCACCAATAATAAATGTTCATGATCTGACCAACTCCTTGTCCAATTTTTGAGATGCTTTCTGCTTCATTTTCACTTGCTTGTACGCAATTGTCGCTCTTCATTATTACACATGTGAATATTAATAATATCAAACTCAATGAAATAGATAAATTTGTGGCAACAGACATCTTCAACAGAGATATCTCGTGTTTATCTAATTATAACAAATTTACAATATTATCTACTGCAAGGTAGTTAATTTTTCGATTTAAATCACAAAAATGCCTATGATAATAATTTGATACTCAGCACAGGAAACGTTCAGAGAAATGGGAATAAAATTAATCAAATTACGAACGAATTAATTAACAATCAACCAAATTAAAGAAAGAAAGCAGGCAGCAGATGAGCAGACAGACAATGACAAATTGAAATTGGCAATTTTGGCAACAACCATAGAGGAAAAAACACTTCGGTCCGGTCAGTCGTCGGAGACAGTGATGTACCGCTGCCGCGCTGTTGTATGATTGATCGTCATAGATCATAGAGATTGTTTTTGTTTTGGTTCGGAGTTTGAGTATTTCTAAAGGGGTCCCGACATGATCAATTGGCAATTGTCAATCACGTAAAATATGAATGGAAGTTGCTTCAGTGTGCGTGATTGCTTTGCATGTGTGTGTGCATCGACGTATACGTGCACATGAAATTCCATGAAGCTATAGATAAACATGGAGGCCACACTTCGAATACCTACTTGAAGCGTAGTCTGTATATTACTGTCTTGCTCTGTGTGGGCTCTACGTCTCTTTCTAAGTAGGGTAGCCCTATTTTTATTTTTGCCAGGATACTTCATTTTCCATAATATGGAATTATTGTGTACAATAAAGAATATATTATATTCTTTATTGTACACAATAAAGACAATATATATTCATAATACAATTAGATTTACAATACATACATACATACATACATAAGGTCACGCCTTTATCCTCGAAGGGGTAGGCAGAGGTATATTATCATTTCACCGGTCCCACGGAATAGGTGGTGCAAATTTATTATATAAATTAGATGTACAAAGGCGAGATTAACTATTTTCTCTGTTTTTTACAAGGACTGATAGGTAGTATTCTCTGCAGATTGCATACATTGGTACATTGCGAATAACAAAGCTATTCATCCAAGTGGGTTATTTTTCTAGGTTAATCAACTGTACGTCTCGCGCGCTGCGGCTTTTCATGGCAGGCTGTGACGTTAGCTGCCGCTGCAGCTTGTGGTAGCTCGCAGTCTGCCGCGGCAGCTCGTGGTAGTTCACAGTCTGCCGATGTCTCATGTCAAAATAATGAAATGTTAGTGTTAAAGTCATTGGAATAAGATTTTAAATAATTTGATCGTGTGGCTCTCCGCTTAGGCTGCAAGGTGTGTAAACCTCACGAATGCATCTGCGGTGCCATGGTGGAGAGCGATGGTCATCATGCTTTGAGTTGTCGCTGCACCGGTAGGCATCCGCGTAACCACGCTCTTAATTAGTTAATCCGGCGGGCTCTGGGTCGGCTGAGGTCCCCTGTATCCTTGAACCACCAGGTTTGTCCCGCGCAGACGGCAAGAGACCGGACGGTCTGACCCTTGTGCCATGGAAGAACGGCAACTGCTTAGTGTGGGACGCAACATGCATCAGCACTTTCGCCGCTAGTCACTTGGCTCGTACCGTTCCCCGGCGGCGCGCGGCGGCAGCTGTAGAAACGATGGGCAGTTGCGGGAGTGATACTAAGGCTCTGGTCTCGGAGATCGGCCGTAGGCTACAGGACAAGACGCACGACTCCCACGTCTGGTCGTACCTGGTACAAAGGATACCTATCCAGCGCGGCCACGCTGCTAGTGTATTAGGCACCTTTGCGCCTGGTATGATCAGTGGTGGTATGTTCAGTAGGCATTAGTTTAGTAGTTTAGTTATTTAATCTATTTATTTTATTTATATGTATGTATTTTTAAGTTGATTATTGGACAATAAATTAGGAACAGGATTATTCGACAATAAGTTAGGAACTGTTGATGGTTTTAAGCGCTTTGTTACTACATCATAATCGGTTTTTTGAAAATGCAAATTGCAAATCCTGGCGCTTTCACAGAACTTCATTTTTTTAAATATGAAAAAGGAGGCACCGTCTACCTTACACGACACGAATGTATAGAATTGCACCTATATCCATTCGTTTATAAGGTACGTGAGAAAATAAAATGCATGATCAGTTAGCATACTAATTGCTTTTATAAATAACTAGCGGATGTCACGCGGTTCCACCCGCGTAGTTCCCGTTCCCGTAGGAATACGGGAATAAAATATAGCCTATGTTCACCGCAAAGAGTGTAGCTTCCTAACAGTGAAAGATTTTTTCAAATCGGTACAGAAGTTCCGGAGCCTATTCGTTACAAACAAACAAAAAAACAAATCTTTCCTCTTTATAATATTAGTATAGATATCGTAACTTAATTTTTAATGGTACAATGGATAACCATATTTCTCGCTGAATACTATTTTTAGGAAACTTAAAACAATTATTCATCAATAACATACGATAACAATACTTAACTTATTTTATTTACTCTAATAATGACATTCGTGTTTCTTCTAATAATACACAGGAAGTCCCAGATAAATCCTCAATATAGTCACACTACTTCACAACGTTTCCTATTGTGTGAAAACAATGAAGTCAACCGCCATTCTATTGTTCGTAGACACTTTGACAGTTGACATGTAGTACCAATGTTGCCACATTACAGAATCCTTAGAAAATGGGAATGTAATTCACTGATTCGAAAACCCAATCATGCGTATTATGGTATAAAATATTTCAATTTACGCATTAAATAATCGTAGTCGAACTATAGAGCTATTTAAAGTTATTTTACTTGCATTTTTGGTTAGTATGGTCTGTTTCTATTATTTTCTAGGAGATACTAATAAGAAGATAGCAGCACTGCACTCCTTAGAAAGAGAAGGTTAGCCCACAGAGAGTGAGATAGAGATACGTAGGTATTTGACTCAAGCGGTTGTTCGAAGTGTGGCCTCCATGTTTACCTATAGCTTCATGTGAAATTCTACGATAATAACAATTGCCACACGATCAATTGGCAATTGTCATTCAGGTTAAAATATGAATGGAAGTTGCTTCGGTGTGCGTGATTTCTTTGCATGTTTGTGTGCATCGACGTATATGTTTTTTTTAACTTCAGCTCGACAAATTGACGTCACCAGTTCGCCACCAGCCTGATGGAAAGCCGTGGCGCATCAAGCGATTGGGGGCCACTTCTGACAGTGTTCCTCAAGTTGGCGGCCCTGTGATGTGCCTCTTCACGCTCCTCTTAAAGAACCCGGGAGTGTTAGATAAGGGAAATACGTGTGCGGGCAGGTCGTTCCAAGTTTTTATAGTTCGACAGAGGAACGATCTTTTGAAACGCTCGGGTCCATTTAAAGTGCATGACAATTGCCGATTGATCATGTCGGGACACCTTAAAGGGGTCCCGACACGGTCAACCTGTAATTTGTTATGCACGTTAAATATGAATGGAAGTTGCTTCAGTGTGCATGATTTCTTTGCATGTGTGCGTGCATCGACGTATATATGACATGATATTTAACGTGCATGACAATTGCAGTTTGACCGTGTCGCTAGCCCATCCCATAAGTTTGCATATTGCATTTGTTTATCAGTTGTCTAGATCTCATAGCACAAGAATCAAGTTGCTTAATTTGGACTAGATGGCGTTTTGCGAATGTCCTACCTACAAAATATTTTTAAACGACTAAGGTGACAGACGGGCTCACGGCCCAACTTTTGGTTGGTTACTGTAGTAGCATAAGGACGTTTGCATCACCAGAGGCACTACATACGCGCTGCCTATACATGCATTTTATGACGACCCACAGTTGAAACTGTTCAAGCCACAATTATGACCATCACCTAGTCTTAACGACTATTATTTTATTGACAACCGGGCAAACAAAAAACAGACTGATAATAATCCTCTCAAACAAAAATATCACTGGCACTCCGTATGTGCTAACATACGGAGTGCCAGTGATATTTTGTGACAACATTGGGTCTTTCCCATGAAGCTATAGATAAACATGGAGGCCACACTTCGAACAAACGCTTGAGTCAAATACCTACGTATCTCTATCTCACTCTCTGTGGGCTAACCTTCTCTTTCTAGGGAATTGTGCAGTGCTGCTATCTTCTTATTAGTATCTCCTAGAAAATAATAGAAATAGACCATACTAACCAAAAATGCAAGTAAAATAATTTATAAATAGCTCTATTGTTCGACTACGATTATTTAATGTGTAAATTGAAATATTTTATACCATAATATGCATGATTGGGTTGTCGAATCAGTGAATTACATTCCCATTTTCTAAGGATTATGTAATGTGGCAACATTGGTACTACATGTCAACTGTCAAAGTGTCAACTAACAATAGAATGGCGGTTGACTTCATTGTTTTCACACAATATGAAACGTTGTGAAGTAGTGTGTCTATATTGAGGATTTATATGGGACTTCCTGTGTATTATTAGAAGAAACACGAATGTCATTATTAGAGTAAATAAAATAAGTTAAGTATTGTTATCGTACGTTAATGATGAATAATTGTTTTAGGTTTCCTAAAAAATTTTTCAATAAAAATACAACCGACTTCCAAGTAATCCTGAAAAATTAAATTTACTTAGCACAAAGTAATACGTATTTTGATTTATCTGATTTTTTATTCAATATCATATTGAAGTCGGCGCCAAGTAAATTCATAGGTTTAGGGAGGTATTATTCATGGCACCAACTTCAATATTATATTGAATAAAATCTGATAAAACAACTACATATTACTTTGTGCTAAGTAAATTTTATTTTTCAGGATTACTTGGAAGTCGGTTGTATTTTTTATTGAAAATTTTTTTTTCATTATTTTAAGTGACGGGTGAACCGAAAAATATATCTATCTAGGTGAAAGCACTGAATTAAAAAGTTAAGAAACGCACTAGTTGTGCCTATAATTTTCATTGGTTGCCCTCGATTTCTCCAGGATCCCATCATCAGATCCTAACCTGGTTATAATGGGACCACCTCAGAAGTAAACCCTATTCAACAAAAAAAATTGAAAGCCGTCTATAATTGACGGTGAACATACATAAAACATTGAGAACTTTCTTTTTTTTTTTTTTGAAGTTGGATCTATCAATCTAGGTGTAAAGTTCTCAACAATACAAATCAATCAAGCCCAAACACAAGATAACTGCTGTAAATTGTTGAGGAATGCCCTCGACTGTCTTTCGACTCTATCATCAGATCGACGCCATACCTTCATTAAAGTGTAGAACATTAAAACACTTAATTAAAAAGTTAACAAGCGCACTAGTTGTCCCTACAATTTTCGGTGGTTGCCCTCGTTTTCTCCTAGATTCCTTCATCAGATCCTGACCTGGTGAAAATAGGACCACCTCAGAAGTAACCCATATTCAACAAAAAAAAATTTTTGAAATCCGTCTATAATTGACGGAATTATCGCTTGACATACATAAAAAAAATACATACAGACGAATTGAGAACCTCCTCCTTTTTTTGAAGTCGGTTAAAAATAGTATTCAGCGAGAAATATGGTTATCCATTGTACCATTAAAAATTAAGTGTTGTGATTTTGCTAAAACCATTCAGTTTTAGGTAGTAGTAAGTTATTTTTGTGATGTCAACACCGCCTCATAGTAGAATGATTAGCCTGTACATAAAACATTTATTGATTATTCGAAAATAGTGGGTAGTTGAGTTGACATAAATGTTCAGTATGAGGTGGGATTTGTTGAAAGGCGATAAAAAGTGAATATTCTGGAAAAAGAACACATTCTGTTTCCAGATCGAGTTCAGTAAACTGCTAATTAGTTAAAGTAGAATATTTGTATTAATTAATAGTTAGTTGTGCAAGTATTAGATAAATTGTGAAAATGAAAATGTAACGAATCTACAATCATTGGATTGTTATTTATTTTATCAAACCATTAAGTGGAAATATACGAGTAGTATCTATTATACGAAGAGCAGAAGAATAAATGGCTATGTACATCATTGGAGTATCATTTCTTTATCATAAGTTAAGATATTTTTATAAAAGCAATTAGTATGCTAACTGATCATAAATTTTAAATATGGAAAGGAGTTGGTTTTGGAGCGGAATTCGAACCTGCGTCTTCTCGCGTACCGTGCGGACGCCTTAACCACCGGCCACCGAAACTTACTCGGAACCAACCAAATTTTCCACCTTATATACGTCTTGGGGCGACGCATGCACCATCTACCGACACTTTTTAGAAAGTTACACGGCACGAATGTATAGAATTGCACCTATATTCATCCGATTTATGATGAAACCTGCCCGAACATTAAAATAATTATTTGAAAAGCAATTAGTATGCTAACTAATCATAAATTTTAAATATGGAAAAGGAGTTGGTTTCGGAGCGGGATTCGAACCTGCGTCTTCTCGCGTACCTTATAAATCGAATGGATATAGGTGCAATTCTTTACATTCGTGGCGTGTAACTTTCTAAAAAGTGCCGGTAGATAAATAAATAATAAATAAATATTCACGGACATCTCACACAACGCTATCTGATCCCAAAGTAAGCAAGAAATAACCTGCTCGTGTTATGGGTATCAGACCACGGATATTAATACTTAGGTATATACTTTTTAATACATACATATTATACATAGAAACACCCAGACTCTTGAGACAAACATTTATGGGTCACACAAATATTTGTCTCCGGTGGGAATCGAACCCAAGACCTCCAGCGCCGCAAGCAGTATCACTACCGACTGCGCCACAGAGGCAGTCAAAGAGGATGCCTCCTTTTCCATATTAAAAAACTTGAGAGGTGTCAAGGGACACCCGGATGGAACGAAGTTCCTTACGATTAATTAGTGAAGGAATTGTAATAGTTTTTTTTTATTATTAACCCCCATTTTATTACCCCCCCCTTCCCCCCCCCAGGTATCCTGGTACGACCAGATAACACGACTCCATCTCCGCGTACTTTTGACGTTTTCTGTAAGCAGCATCTTCCACTGCGGCCGCCGGTAAATGGACTATACGAGCGAAGTGACTGACGGTGAAAGTGCTGCCGCATGTTGCGTCCCACACTTGCCATTCTTCCATGACACAAGGGTCAGACCGTCCGGTCTCTTGCCGTCTGCGCGGGAAAAACCTGGTGGTTCAAGGATACAGGGGACCTCGGCCGACACCAGAGCTCGCCGGATTAACTAATTGAGAGCGTGATTACGCGGATGCCTACCGGTGTAGCGACGACAACTCAAAGCATGATGACCATCGCTCTCCACCATGGCACCGCTGATGCATACGCGACATTTCCCACAAAGGAAAAAGAGAATAAAAAGATAGAATTTAGTACCTATGTGCATACTGCATTACTTACATTCGCATTTCGCCGAGGAATCGACCCTCCGACGAAAGGAAAATTACAATATAACCAAGGAAATAATACTTTTCTCTTTCTATTGTCGACATTCGTCACAGCCTGCCACGAGAAGCCGCAGCGCGCGAGACGTACAGTTGATTAACCTAGAAAAATAACCCACTTGGATGAATAGCAAATACAATTCAATACAAATGTTTCACTTTAATTTAATTACTAATGATAATTAATAATGTACCTACTTATGATTGATGTTTTTGGTAACATGAGATTTCACATGAGGTACAAACAAACAAACTGTTAAAGCTATTTCTTGGCTGATCGTACTCAGCTCGACTGGGCACTGACTCCCAAAATACAGGCTCCAGCCTAGTTTGGAAGTCAGAACATCCTTTACTTGTAAAATATATATGGTGTAGCATGAATGAAAGCAATCATTGTAAATTATTTATGGAATGAATAAACATTTTTATTATTTTATTATTATTATAGCTTCGTTATTCGCAATGTACCTATGCAATCTGCAGAGAATAATACCTATCAGTCTTTGTAAAAAACAGAGAAAATAGTTAATATCGCCTTGGTAAGTACATCTAATTTATGTAATAACTAGAAGATGCCCGCAGCTTCGCCCGCGTAAAATTTGTTCCCGCGGGAAATTATTCACGGAATAAAAGGTAGCCTATGTGTTATTCCAGACTATAATGTATCTCTGTACCAAATTTCAGCCCGATCCGTTCAGCGGTTTGAGCGTGAAAGAGTAACAAACATCCACACTCACAAACTTTCGCATTTATAATATTAGGAAGATTTTCACCACCTATTCCGTGTAAAGAAAAATAATCTTAAAAAGGTGAAATGATAATATACCTCTGCCTACCCCTTCGGGGATAAGAGCGTGCCCTTATGTATTTATGTATGTATTGTACATCTAATTGTATTATGAATATATATTGTCTTTATTGCGTACAATAAAGAATATATAGAAAATGAAATATCCTGGCAAAAAAAAAATAAGGCTACCCTACTTAGAAAGAGATGTAGAGCCCACACAGAGCAAGACAGTAATATACAGACTACGCTTCAAGTAGGTATTCAAAGTGTGGCCTCCATGTTTATCTATAGCTTCATGGTCTTTCCCACATAAAAACCCTCCAAAATGGAAAATGGGTCTTTTCCCGTCGGGTTCTTTTTTAGTCAAAATGAAAAGAGTTTTTGCATGAATGTGGATACTGGAAACTGTCTGTGTGTATAATAATCCAACAATAGAGGTCAGTGAATTCACAGACTTACAATAAGTAGCAGACAAAGCATTAGAGATCGAAAAGTACGCCAAAACTAACACATATAAAAACCACGCACACTAACGCAACTACAGGGAAGGAGTTAGCCGCCTAGTTCAATAAGATTTATTTTAATGAAATAAGAGTATCTTAAAATACCTCTTATAAGGTTCCGTAGCCAAATGGCAAAAAACGGAACCCTTATAGATTCGTCATGTCTGTCTGTCTGTCCGTCCGAATGTCACAACCACTTTTCTCCGAAACTATAAGACCGATGTACTTGAAACTTGGTAAGTAGATGTATTCTGTGAACCGCATTAAGATTTTTAAATATAACTAAAAAAAAGCAGTAAACTTTGGGGGTCCCCATACTCAGAACTGAAACGAAAAGATTTTTTTTCATCAAACCCATACGTGTGGGGTATCCATAGATAGGTCTTCAAAAATGCTATTGAGGCTAAAGCACCTTTAGAAAAAAATGATGTTACAAAACATCATTTTTTTCTAAAGGTGCTCCCTCACCGGGAGCATTCGCGCGTAATGTAATGTTACGAGTTACGAGTCGAGAATTACAGCCAGTGTGGGAGGTGAACCGAGCATTGCAATGCGCACCTTGTAATGATACAAGACGAGGTTACAGCAGTGAAGCAGGTGATCCGAGCATTGCAATGCGCGCCTTGTAATGATACAATGTGTAAAGTTTTGATCCAACTCGTAATACAATGCGCTTTTTTTGTTGCGGCTGGCCGGCCGCACACTGGTCCGGATTATAAATAGGTGGACATACGATCTAAGATGTCAAATGCTTTTGGGAAAAAAATAGTAGTACGAGTACGAATTTCAGGTTAATTTTGCAATCCAATATGGGCGCCGCGCCACCATTGTAAAATTTCATGTTGGATATCGTTTATGGGGTTTTTTGGTATGCTGAGTACGAATTTCAGGTTAATTTTGCAATCCAATATGGCCACCGCGCCACCGTTGTAAAATTTCATGTTGCATATCACATAAGGGGTTTTTTGGTCTGCTGAGTACGAATTTTGGCTTAATTTTGCAATTCAATATGGCCGCCGCGCCGAATTCACAAAATTTCATGATGGGTATCGTTTAAGGAGGATTTTGGTACGCTGAGTACGAATCTCATGATAATTTTGCAATCCAATATGGCCGCCGCGCTGAAATCACAAAATTTCATGATGGGTATCGTCTAAGAGGTTTTTTGGTATGCTGAGTACGAATCACATGATAATTTTGCAATCCAATATGGCCGCCGCGCCGAAATCACAAAATTTCATGATGGGTATCGTCTAAGGGGTTTTTTGGTATGCTGAGTACGAATCTCATGATAATTTTGCAATCCAATATGGCCGCCGCGCCGAAATCACAAAATTTTCGTGATGGGTATCGTTTAAGGGGTTTTTTGGTATGCTGAGTACGAATCACATGATAGTTTTGAAATCCAATATGGCCTCCACGCCGAAATCACAAAATTTCATGATGGATATCGTATAAGGGGTTTTTTGGTATGCCGAGTACGAACTTTGGGTTAATTTAGCAATCCAAGATGGCTGTCGCGCCAGCGTTGCAAAATTTCATGTTGCATATCGTAGAAGGGGTTTTTTGGTATGCTGAATACGAATTTTAGGTCAATTTTGCAATCCAAGATGGCCGCCGAACCACCGTTGTAAAATTTCATATTGGATATCGTGAAAGGGGTTTTTTGGTATCTCAGCATACTGACAGAAATAGAAAGAAAGAAAGAAAGAAAATATTTTTTATTTTAGATCACAGCGCACATAGACCAAACAACAGTAACCTTTTATAAAAAATAATAATAAAAACAGAGAAAAACAAACATAGATTTAAAAATAATATGTACATAAACAACACAACGATCATACAGACAGGCGGCAAAACGTTCAAAAACCTTTATTATAATCATCTTGCAACAGTGGCGCGGTGGCCATATTGGATTGCAAAATTATTATGTGTTTCGTACTCAGCGTACCAAAAAACCCCTTAAACGATACCCATCATGAAATTTTAACAACGGTGGCGCGGCGGCCATATTGGATTGCAAAATTATCATGTGTTTCGTACTCAGCATACCAAAAAACCCCTTAAACGATACCCATCATGAAATTTTGTGATTTCGGCGTGGCGGCCATATTGGATTGCAAAATTATCATGTGATTCGATCTCAGCATACAAAAAAACCCCTTAGACGATACCCATCATGAAATTTTGTGATTTCGGCGCGGCCGCCATATTGGATTACAAAATTATCATGTGATTCGTACTCAGCATACCAAAAAACCCCTTAGACGATACCCATCATGAAATTTTGTGATTTCGGCGCGGCCGCCATATTGGATTGCAAAATTATCATGTGATTCGTACTCAGCATACCAAAAAACCCCTTAAACGATACCCATCACGAAAATTTTGTGATTTCGGCGCGGCGGCCATATTGGATTGCAAAATTATCATGAGATTCGTACTCAGCGTACCAAAATCCCCTTTAAACAATACCCATCATGAAATTTTGTGATTTCGGCGCAGCGGCCATAATTGATTTCAAAATTATCATGTGATTCGTACTCAGCATACCAAAAAACCCCTTAGACGATACCCATCATGAAATTTTGTGATTTCGGCGCGGCGGCCAAATTGGATTGCAAAATTATCATGTGAACCGTACTCAGCGTACCAAAATCCCCCTTAAACGATACCCATCATGAAATTTTGTGATTTCGACGCGGCGGTTATATTGGATTGCAAAATTATCTCTTAGTCTTTCTGTTCCCGGTTTCCATTTCGGAGTTTCCAGTTCTATGATCCGATTCAAAATCGCAATAAAAACAATTTCTGCTAATAGTTTTGCACCAATTTTTTTAAAACCTTCTCCTGACAGAAACAAACACAACAAAAAAGAATTAGCGAAATCGGTCCAGCATTTCACGCGTGATGCCGTGACCACGGAAATCGGGCTTCATTTTTATATATTGTATACTCAATATCATCGAAGATTACAGGCATTATATTAAAATGCAATTCTGAACTAATTAAATGCTGAATCACAGTTTGCCACACTTATTTTTATGTTAGCATTAAATTTAATCTTGAAAAGAAGTGCCTGAGTTTGGCCCCTACATTAATTAGAGGTATCTAATACGTCAAACTGCAGCATCGGCAGCTTATATCTTTCAAAAACCAGGCGTACGTAATTTTTTTTTAAATGTCATGTATAGTGTTGATATACGTGTAGAAACGAGATAGCAGCATTCACTAACCCCTTAGAACGAGCGGAATGGAAAGACCAACGCACACAAACTTATTTAATGTTTCGTCTGCTACTTATTGTACGTCTGTGAGTGAATTACTGTCTTGACTTTCTTGACAATGCGGCAAGAAAGTGAAGTGACAAAAAAGGGCGGGAATCTTTGGATTTGGCGGTCGCGGTTTTTTTACTAATTTTAATTTTTTGTGGATTAGCCCTTTTATTTGTAATTATATTAGGTATAAAGTGTAAATATTACATTATTCTGTGTAAATATATTATAGTTAAGTAGTTTTCATTGTTTTATGTACATATAAATTTTATCTATCTGTTTTCACCACTGCACTTATATATCTCCGTGTATGGGGTAAGTTTTATCATTTTTGTATGGGTGATCCCGAGGATCCAGGGGGGACTGCCCCTGATATTGGCTTTACAGTAACAATAGGCAATAATGCCATCAATACTGATGGCAGTATGGACACTGATGGCTCCACCATCAGTAAAGGCTCTATAAAGCGCAAGAAAATATCCATCCGACGAAGTGTTTGTAGACATTGCAACAAACGCAGGAAGAAACATGGTGACAAACAGGTAACCGACCATACGGACTGCCATTGCTCTTTAGAACTTTCAGATATCCAAAAAATTGGCAAAATTAAGGAAAATATAACAACAGTTCCACTTAATACTGTACCTCCAAATCTAGCAAGACCTCTGTTCATACATACTGATATTTCCCCTTTTATTATACATATCCAGAGAAAGGCACTGTCTCCTGATGACAACTCTTCACTCCATCCATTAACCTTTGGAAGATTTTTAAAAAAGCACCCTTTTCAAAATATTATTGATGGAAGCCTTAAACGAATTGGTAGGAATAGGCTATCAATCGAGTTCAAGAATTACCAGGATGCAAATTTATTTTTAAATTCACCTATTTTAGATAATAGTGACTATAAGACATTCATCCCCACATTTACAGTAACCCGTATGGGCTTTGTTAGAGGTATCCCTAGTGAATGGACTGACGATGAGATTGTCAACAACATTAACCTTCCATATGGCTGCGGTAAGATACTTAAAGTCAGAAGAATAAATAGGAAAATAACAGTAGACGGTAAAACAGAAATAAAACCAACTGAATCTGTTGTAGTAACATTTGATGGTCAAGTGTTACCTAAACATGTATACATGTGCTACAATGCACTTCCTGTAAGCTTATATATTTATCCGACTATTCAATGTTTTCACTGTTGTCGCTTTGGACATGTAAAATCCCAGTGCCGGTCTCGTCCTCGGTGTTACAAATGTGGTCAGGAGCATACTGGTGACAATTGTGATGTCGAAGAAGAAAACATTAATTGCATTCTTTGCAGAGGTCTTCATATGGCTACCAGTAGGAAATGCCTGGAATTCCAAAGGCAAAAGTTAATTAAGGAAGCAATGGCTAAATGCTGCATATCTTATTCCGAAGCCTCAAAACAACATGCCCCAATATCAAAGATATCATATGCTGATGCTTTAATGTCATCCAAGTCCCAGCCCCAAATACCATATAACCCAAAAAAATTATTGCAAACTCAGGCACAAACATTATCACATAAAAAAACAGTCTTTCTAAGGCCAAAGCCTAAAGTTAAATCTTCCGGAGGCTATGATGCTGAGGCCCATCGATCTTTAACTGCCCATTATGATATGCCGTCACCTTCCAATGGTTGTGCCATTAAACCTTTAGATAACGAGGAGTTCTCCAACCCCTCCATTAAAGACTTGATTCTAGCCCTATTGAAGACACTTTCCCAATCAAAATACATCCAACCGTCCAACGCTGCTTTTTCTTATAATGATACTATATCGCAACCCCAACCGTCCAACAATAATGGATCAAACAATACTACAGTGGAATTGTTGCAGCGCCCCTTCTAAAAAATCAGAACTTATTTACTTAATTAATAAATATAATCCATATATTCTAACTCTCCAAGAGACTTGGCTTAAACCAGATCTACCTTTTAGGTTATCTGGTTATGTTTGTCTCTAGTGTTGCCGCTCGATAGTTGACTATTGATATAATATCGATAGGCTATCGATAGTCGACTATTGTTAGCCTATCGATAGTTCTATCGATAGTATCGATAGTGTCGATACTATCGATTGTATCGATAGCACCATTAGTATAAATACTATCGACACACTGTAATACTATCGATAGAATCGATAGAATCATTTTTCAATACTCAATGTACTATCGATAATATCGATAGTATCAATACTATTGATGCTGAACATTGCAATGACAATCGATAGTGTCGATAGTATCGATTATATCGATAGTTTTGTTTTATCGATAGTGACCTTTCCTTCAATAGTATTGGTTGGAGTCTGTAGTCTAAAACAGGGCTTCCTAAACTTTTAAGGTTACGGAACACCAAGCAAATATGGTTTATTCTACGGAACCCCATAAAAGGTTATAGCAAACTAGCAAGTTAGACAATGTCCGCGGTTCCACCTGCGTGAATTCCTGTTACCGTTCCCGCTTCCCATGGAAACGTTTTCCCTTGATAAAAAAGCTTTTTTATTAAGCTCATCAAATTGACTGATGGAAGCCATAGCGACATTTAACGATTGCGGGCCATTCTCACAGTCCGTAAGACTTCTGACAGTGGTCCTCAAGTTGGCGACCCTGTGATGTTCCTTTTGACGCTCCGCTTGAAAAACCCGGGATTGTAAGAGGAGAGAAGTACGTGCGCGAGCAGGTCGTTTCAAACTTTTATAGATCGACAGAGGAACGATCTTTTGAATCGCTCAGTTCTGGCGAAGTACTCTCCGCTGTAAGAGCGTTACCTACATTTGGCTGGCATGCATAATTTCAGGATCGAAAATGGGAGGGCAGGATTAGGTTGAAGAGCTCTATTGAGAGCTAGGCTAAGCTAATAAATATCTCATTTTTTTTGTTTTTTGGAATGTACGCTTTTGTTACGCAGCTGGCAGAAATAAATTGTTTTTCTTTCTTTCTATCTAAATAGCCTATGTCTTATTCCAGACCAGAACCCCTCAGGGATCAGGGGATAAGTGTTACTTCTTCACGGAGCTAACGCAACACCCTTTGGGCACAGTAAATTTGGCTTTTTCAATTAGCTCCCTTAAATCAAATATCTTTGGAATTAACTAAAAGGCCACATTAGAAGCGAGGGCATAACGGTAATCCCTTCTTTGAGCAGCCCGCCTGGCACAGTACCTCCGCTCTGCAGAAGACAGCGGTAATAGTAACCGGGCTTGGTGTTGGGTTGTGTTCTCCGTCGGTGAGCAGGGTTCCAGAGCTCATTGGGGTGGTTATATGCGGGTGATGGTGAGACCAGAGGCTTGTCTGCTTTCATTAGCTGGTATGAGCGCGGAACATTCGTACGGCGCGGTGGTCAGGGAAACCCGGTGAAACGGTTGACCACAGGGCCCCCGCAGGCTGCACGGGACCCAAACCTGAGAATTAATTTATCTCCGACCCAGGGGGCTGAAACAGCAGCCTGTGTAAAGTCCCTGGTGCTGTGGTCTTGCCGGAGGAGGATAACCGGAGTGGACGCGGCCACTGCATTAGAGGGGACTGGAGGCCCTTTCGTACGCCATTCCAATCTACCGCATCACACGTGCCGGCTTTTGGGAGTGCAGTAACCTCGCTTTGTATCTTGCGCAACCGGTACACACCCTTCTTAAATTCCCGTTTTCTCAACACCATGGCAAGGAAAAAGAAAAATATGAAACGTTTTACAGAGGCATTGTCGTCCACACTTCAAATGGACTTTTGTCACATCAGAGACATACACAAGAACATCAACGTAGTCCACCACCACCTGGAATCTGCGCAGCCGATCCTATTTATTTTGACGGAGACGCAAATCTCCTGCCCGGACTTAATGTTCCTTGGCTACAAGCTGGAGTACAGCTTTAGGTGAAAAGCTGGGGTGTGTTTGTATAATATGTACCTTGAAGACAGGGATCGGATCGGATCGGATCTACTAGTACGCGTGTTTGTACAGGTATCACAGCGATGATACGGACTGGTGGACTGCCTTTCTGGGAGTCGTGAATTGTGGTCGCTTGCCAAAACTGCCTAGGGAAACAATTGTCGGTCGGGTTTGCCACCCCTAATTAAACGGGATGGTAGACTGGCTCAGAGTGCCAAGGAGAAAGCCGACCTTTTGGGTTCTCTCTCTACCTCCAACTCGAATATGAACGACGTGGGTTCCTCGCTGACTGGCATACCCTGGTGTTGCACTTCCATTCCAGAAATTAAATTTAGTCAGCGGGACGTTAGGCGGGAGCTTCAATCCGTGATCCCGTTCACAAGTCGAGTGGGCCAGATGGCATACCTGCGGTGGTAGTTTGGTCCTGAGTTGTGTCCGGCGCTTACATACTTGTCTTTTCATACTTTCATATTCTATGAAAAAGTCTCAGCTTCGTGGAAGATCGCGCACGTGCATCCTTTACCCAAGAAGGGTGATAGAACCGACCCGGCCAATTACAGGCCTATAGCTGTTACCTCCCTTTTATCTTAAGTTGTTCCTTTTATCTGAGGTACCTTGAAAAACACGACCTGCTCAGTGACTGGCAATACGGTTTCTGTCATGGCCGCACTTGCGACTTATAAAGAAGCAGTGTTTGCGCCGCAGTAAAGTACCACCGCGCCCTGTACAGTACATTGTTTTTCTCTGTTTTTATTATTTTTTATAAAAGGTTACTGTTGTTTGGTCTATGTGCGCTGTGATCTAAAATATAAATTATTTTCTTTCTTTCTTTCTTCCTATTTCCCTGCTGAGCACTCCGAGCTTCCTGGACGCCAGCTTAGCCTTGCCCTCCAAGTGACTGCGGAACTGCACGTCACTGGAGATGTCAACACCAAGTATCCCTATACTTTCAGAGATGGTGAGAGATGTGCCCTGAAATGGCGGCGCCACAGTGAATGGGTTTTTTTTTGCGGTGAACACACAAACTTGTGTCTTGGTAGGGTTGATTTGGACAAGATTTTGTCCACCCCAATCGGACACTGTAGTGAGAGTAGCCTTGATTTCAGACATAAGTTGTTCATGGCTTTCTTCCACTGCAACCCGAGAGATACCGGGACGGCCCGCGTAATAAGTGTCACCCGTACTGTTGTCCGCATAACAATGAATGCCGTCAATTAGACAACATGTCATTGATATGCAGCAGAAACAAAGTAGGGGACAACACTGAGCCTTGTGGTACTCCAGCGTTTATGGCCATGCAGTCAGAACAGCTGCCGTCAACGACGGCCCTAATGCTTCTGCTGGCCAAAAAGCTGGACACCCATCCGCATAAACTCTCGGGCAGTCCATAGGAGGGCAATTTCGTAAGAAGACCACGGTGCAAAAAAATAAATACATACGTACGGTGCATAAAAATAATACTATTGAATCACAGGCTGCTATAGATTGAAAGAAAGAAAGAAAAATTTGTTTATTCCACACAAAAACATACAAAATATCTATAACAGTAACTAATAGCTTACTATTTACACTAAAAGTATTCTATTTTTTTTGACGCACACTCCGTGGAATAACGGCCGCCTCTCAGCATTATGCTGTCTGCAATGTCTGTTATGCTGTATGCTGATTGCGCAAAAATATAGATAGTATCGATACTACCGATAGTATTAAAAATTGTTATATAATACTATCGATAGTATTAATAATATCGATAGTAAATTTGATATTGAACTTCGATACTATCGATACTATCGAAAATATCGATACTATCGATAGACCAATCGATATTATAGATTATTTTCGAGGTCAACTATCGATAGTCAAACTATCGATATTGCGGCAACACTATTTGTCTCAGAGAGGATCGTTTTGATGGGTATGGCGGTGTTGCCATTCTCATTAAACGTAACTTATCATTCTCCCATATACCAATAGCTACTCACTCTAATGATTTTTCTATAATTGCTGCTAATATAAATAACATTTGTTTTGTCTCAATATATATCCCTCATCCTTCTTCTATGATACTCGGCGAAATCAGTAATATATTTTCTACTCTTCCTAAACCTTTTGTAATTCTTGGAGATTTTAACTGTCATCACCCATCTTGGGGAAGCTCTAGAAACCGCTTTGGAAATGTAATCTTAGACTTACTAGATACTCACAACCTTTGTTTACTTAATACAGGCTCTTATACACGTCGGACTGACCCTAATTCAGGAGAAAGTGCTCCTGATTTATCCATATGTTCTTCGAACCTGGCTTCGAGAATTACATGGACTTGTCTTTCCTCTTCCCATGGCAGTGACCATTTTCCAATTAGGCTACTATTTCCAATATTTAAGGCTATGCATTCCTCTCATTCCATTCCTCGCCTTAAATTTAAACTAAAGGATGCTGATTGGAGCAGCTTTCAAACCCGCTTGATTGAAAAAATTTCACTCCTTCCACAAATAACCCAACACAATACATCTGAATGTGCTGACGTCCTAACTCAAACATTGTTAGAAACAGCAAATGAGACGTTTTCCCTAAAAACTGGAGCTAAAGGTTTTATTCCCTCTCCTCCGTGGTGGGATAAAGAATGCTCGCAAATGATAAAAAGACGTAAGAAAGCCGAATTAGAATATTCTCAATTCTCTTCCACCCAAAACTTTGAAACATTAACAAGTATAATTTCTGAAACCCGCAAATTATTCAAAAAGAAAAAGTTTGAAAGTTGGCATTCATTCTGCTCAACTATCTCTCCTGATACCAAACCTCATATGGTATGGCAAAATATCAGGAGATTTAGATCAGCTTTTAGGGAAACAAATCCAACATCAATGCCTACTTTAGTTCAAAATGATTTTTTGTATAAATTAACACCTCCAACTGTCCCTGATAATATTATACTTCCATAATTTACTAACATTTCTGACAATCTTTCAGGCCTTAATTCTCCTTTCTCTCTTTCTGAGCTCAAAGGCGTTCTAACAAATTTAAAAGATTCAGCTCCTGGCATGGATGGTATTTCATATTCCTTCATTACACACGCTCCTGAAGAATACCTTTCCTATTACCTCACTATTATAAATACTATTATGATTACAGGTGAAATTCCTCCCTTATGGAAATCACAATTAGTGTTACCAATACTTAAACCTGGCAAAAGTTCAGCTTCAGTCTCTTCGTATCGCCCTATTGCTCTTTCTTCAGTTTTGATGAAAATCACTGAACACTTAGTCAAAATTCGTCTGGAATGGTTTATTGAAAGCAATAACTTATTGAGCCATAGTCAATTCGGCTTCAGACGGGGCAAAAGCACATTAGATAGTATCAGTATACTTATAACTGATGTCCGCTTGGCCTTTTCTATAAATGAACATGTAGTCGCCGCTTTTCTAGACATTGCAGCGGCATATGATAATGTTATTCTACCTGTATTATATAAGAAACTGATTTCCCTAAACATACCTATCCTTCTTACGAATTTTATTATGAGGTCGTTAATGGAAAGACATATTCATTTAGAAGGCTCATCGCACGGCCCACGCTTAGCTCAGAGGGGTCTCCCTCAAGGATCTGTGCTAAGTCCTATTTTATATAATATTTATGCTTATGATTTAGAAGCTTCTATTGGTTCACACATTAGAGTCCTTCAATATGCAGATGATTTACTTTTATATTTATCGCACCACTCTGTTAGCCAAGCCTGCATTTCCTTATCAACGTCCCTTAAACACCTTAAGTGTTGGATGGATTCTAATGGCTTAGAAATTTCCCCTGATAAAAGTTCAGTGATTCTATTTTCTAGAATGCGCCTTCCCCCTCCTTTTAACGTTTACTATAATAATAAATTAATCAAGGCAAAAGAAAATGTCAAATTCTTAGGTTTTATCTTAGACTCTAAACTTTCCGGCATTGCTCACTGTAATCACATTGTTCAAAGATGTGAAAAATCCCTTAACATTTTAAGATGTCTGTCTGGTGTTTGGTGGGGTGCTCACCCTTACTCCTTAAAATTGCTTTATAATGCCATCATTCGAAGTCAACTTGACTATGGCTCATTCCTACTAGAACCTAGCAATGTTGCAGCTTTAAAGCGCCTTGATAGCGTTCAATCGAAAGCACTAAAAATTATAGCGGGTGCAATGAAATCCTCACCAAACAACGCATTACAAGTTGAATTAGGCGACCCACCTCTACAACTTCGTCGGCAATATTTGTCGGACAAATTTTTAACACGTTGCCTTCAGCTGTCTACCCATCCATTACATTCCAAACTTCGTTCACTTCTCGATCTAGTCGAGTCTTCTAATTATTGGACTCATAAAAATCGTCCTTGTCTTATTAAAAGCTTCCAAAAATATATTTCACTTCAAGCACCATGTCATCATTTATCACTTCACCCTCTTTATTCCGCTCCCTTTGAATCGTTAGTCATTCCGCTGGATATTAGACTTGATTTGGGTATCCTGAAATCAGACCCTTTAGCACCGTACTCATTCACTCAAATCACTAATTCTGAATGGAATAATTGGCATCATATCTACACCGATGCTTCCAAATCCCAATCGTCAGGACGTGTCGGTGTAGGAGTCTACCACCCAAAATTTAATATTATACAAAAAGTTAAATTACCCCCAGAATCATCTGTTTTTACCGGAGAGCTTTATGGTTTGTATAAAGCCATTGAATACATTTTTTTAATGAAACTCCAAAACACCATAATTTTTTCAGATGCGAAAAGTGCTCTTCAAGCTTTAGATAAATTCCCGTTCAGTAGTAAAACTGTTTTTCCACTAATAATAGAAACCAGAAATCTTCTTTATAAATGTTTTACAAATAAATTACATGTTTCTTTTGCTTGGATACCAAGCCACTCTGGCATTCCAGGTAATATTAAAGCCGATAGCCTAGCAAATGATGCTGTGGAGTCTGGTGATATATTTCCCTACAAAAATTATTACCACGACCTGGCAGCTTTGCCAGCAGTATATTTGAAAGATTCATGGGAAAAGTTATGGTCGGTTACTTGCCTGAATAAAGGCAAACTTTATTCATTAGTCCAATCGAACATTCCTAACAAGCCCTGGTTCTGTAAGTTCACGCTCGGGAAACGGTCTACAAGCACTTTGATTCGGATGAGACTTGGACATGTATGTACTCCTTCCCATCTTGCAAAATTGAACATTGTTCAATCTAATAAATGCGAATGCGGGGAAGAGGGTGACATAAACCACATTTTTCTGTCCTGTCCGAAATATGATCATTCTCTACTATATTCATCCTTAATTTCTTCCTCTATTCCACTGCCCACATCTGTCCTTATATTACTTGCTTCAAACAACATTGATATCTATAAATCTCTTTCCTTATTTATATCTTTTAACAATATTAAAATATAAAATATTCATTTAGTACCAGCCTATGTATATCATACCATATTATTTTACTATTATAAAATACAGCCCTTTCGTGTCTTATCCACAAGAATTTCCTTCCTTACCTACGTTTTCTAAATTCCTTCCTTACGATTACTTACTAATTCCCTAACTTTATGTACCTACCTAATTCAAAACAAATAACATGAATTTGGCAAAACCCTCAAATCGAGAGAGCCCAAGAAAAAGGAAAAAAAAAAAAAAAAGTGAAGTGACTGACTGTGAGACTGGTGACAGTGGTGACAGATGACATCAAAATATCAAATCCCATGCATGAATGGAATGACTTGACTTTAATCCGCCGATTTAGATTTTATCGCCGTAAATTTCGTTTCAATGTAGAAAATTGAATAATATCTCCCTCTGTTTTCACTTTTCAGTTCGACTCTTCCATTAAATTATCACAGTTTTTACATTCTGTTCCGTAATACTTCTTGTTTATTTTAATTTTGATAGTTTTGTTTTGTTTGTTGATACTGGAAACAATAGTCATACCGTGATAAAAAGACGAGAAATATGGCACATAACCATTGCCATGGTCATGATCACGATCATAGCGATGCCGCTGAAATCGGAATCCAGTATAATCTTTATCAAAAGATTGACAAAGATAATCTGCAATGTTTGAATGAAAGTGTTGAAGGCTCCGGCAAAACCGTTTTCAAGCCGTGGGACAAACGATTTGATAGAACTCAAGTTAGTATTTCTTTCAATGCATTGGCCTCCATTTTATGGTATCTGCTGCAGCACTGCTCAAACTGCTGTTGAACGGATTTGGCACAAATTTTTGCTCTAAGATTTTTTTATAATTCCGAGGTATGTTGCGGGTGAAGATACGAGCCATTACCTAGTGAAGTATCTACCTAATATTTCAGCAATCACTAACATGTCTGTAATTATTGCCTAAGTGGCTTTGATCCTGAAACTAACCATAGTTACCAAGATTTAGTTGCCTTGGGGCCAGTCTCAGAGGGGTATTGACCCATTAACAGCCAAACACAAAAAGTTTTAGGAATGTACTTCATTGAGTACACTGGCCACTATAAAAACCCTTTGCATTGAAAATCATGTATGCAAAATGTTAATGTATGTAGGTGTCTTTTGGTGCATTTTGGTATGATTTTCACACACTACCATACAGTCCTTAGTTGACCAAAATACTGTAATTGGTCAAAAAGCTCAGCCTATTAAATCACTTTTGTCAAATAAGTTGTGTAACTGTATTTTGGACATGTACTTATAGATGTCATTTGATGAAGTTGGTGTGGTGGTTCAACTTGGAACCACAAATCTAGGCATCATTCTGCTTGAATAAACAAGAATCATGATATCATATTTTATGTAATAACAAAGCAACTATGACCCTGGAGCTGATTTAGTCTCTTGCAACTGGATGGAAACTATTATTTTTGTAATGAATTTGCTTTCTTTCTAGTTTGTTGAGAGTGATGCAGATGAGGAATTGCTGTTTAATATACCATTTACGGGAAATGTTAAACTAAAAGGCATAAAAATAACATCAGAAAACTCTGATTGCCACCCTGCTAAGTTAAGATTGTGAGTATAGAACATTCATATTACACACTTATGTTTCTATAGGGGTTAATATTTATATGTACAAAAGAAAGTGAGCCAGTAAACTCGTGCCTTCCCATTGGGGTGAAAACTACCCAGTGTAGATAATTCCACAAGTTTCCTTCTTCTTCTTTTCTTATATGAATGGCCCCGTCATTTACCAACGATACTGCCAATGTCACGGTGAAGAATAGATTTACTAGTTTGAGGTTCGGTTTTGAGACTAATGTTCAGTCTAGTTTTCTTCTGTTTCCAGAGAGGAAGTTAGGAAGTTGGAAACTTTCCAACTGACATGTATTTTTTCTCTCTGTCGGCTTGATAGGTTATCTTGTGCTCTAGGCCCATTAATTTTTGTTTTCAGAGACTGCTAAGTCCACTTGTATTTTTCCAGGTTTAAAAACAAACCCAATATGACGTTTGATGATGTTACAATGGAACCGGATCAAGTGTTTGAACTTCAAAAAGACACTGAAGGAGTTTTAGAATATTCACCAAAGTAAGTTCAAATTTCAAAGGTCCTGGGAGATTGTTGACTAAAGTTATGTAAAGTCTAGTTACAACATAGATTTTTCTTTCAGAATAGTCACATTTTCATCAGTCACTCATTTGACCATGCATTTTCCAACGAATTTTGGTGCGGATAGTACTAAGATTGATTATATTGGACTAAAAGGGGAATGGACACCGGGCCACCGACATGGAGTTACTATTTGTACATACGAAGCTAGAGCAAATCTTGATGATCATAAACTGAAAAACACGGACTCTGTGGCTCGGCAAATTGAATAACACTAAAAGGTTACTAACTTATAAATATGTACATAACGTTAACTGATTTATATGCATTGTTGCTTATAAAATAAAAAACTAAGTTAATTAAAAGTGGTGTTTCAAAACTGTTCTATGTAGGTACCTATGTAGGTATAATCACAGATAAATAAAATTATGAACCAAGAATGTAACCTACTCAAATAAATAAATATTCACGGACATTTTCACACAACGCTATGTGATCCCAAATGAACTTAGGTTCATATTAATCTCTGTGTAGGTATACCAATCCACTTTTGTCGGATCTTCGTGTCACTTCATAGATGAAGACCAAAGCACGGTAATGAAACATTAATGTGGCTAAAGCCTCACCAGCCAGTCATTGCAATTACCGATCATAGTAAGATGCTTTAGGCTTTGACACAGTCTCGAGAATTCAGACGGCCGTCATTCTATCATTGCCGTAACAACCTTTGGCATACTGTTCTTTTAAAGGCAGACAAACTATGCACAGCACATGTAATTTGGTATAGGTACTACCTCATATTTTCCGTACCCATAGGGTAAAAACCGGCCAAGTGCACGTCGGACTCACTTTGGTAGGGTTCCGTTCCTAAACACGGAACAAAATTACGTTTGTTGTATGGGGTACTTAATCCCCCCTTTTTTTCTAGTTTTAGTATTTGTTGTTATAGCGGCTAAAGAAATACCTATATCATCTGAAAATATCAGCTCTCTAGCTATTACGGTTTCTGAGATGCATCCTCGTGACGGACAGACAGACAGACAGACAGCAAAGTCTCATGAATAGGGTCCCGTTTTTACCCTTTGGTTACGGAACCCTAAAAACAGGCCGCTATTAATGAGACTTGGCCGTTCGTCCGTATGTCTGTCTGTCGGGCCGTCACCGAGGCTGTATCTCAGGAACAGTGGCGGCTGTACCTTAAGTGCGCTCGTGCGGTGAACCACCAGTTCATAAGATTTAGACATTACAAAATTTTACGACATCTTTATTACCTATTTAATTACCTACCATTAGGTATGTAAGTAACACCTATTCTTACAAAAACTTGAAACAAATAACATATCTAGTTGTGACGAAACAATTCAAGCTCTTTGCTACACTCCTAAAGCCTAAAATTCCCTGTAATAAAAATCGGCGTGCGGTTTCCCGAGTGCACGACTACGGCCCATGCAACTTGTACTGGGAACGAGCTAATCAGTGTTGCCAGTCAGGTCATGTCAAAAATCACCTAAATTTTGAAAAATGTAACCTTTTTGAATAAAAAGTAACCTTTTATATTTTTGGCGTGACAACGTCCTTTAATTCAGTTTTTTACAGGAAAGGTATTATAATTGATAGAATAGAATATTAGTTGAATTGACTTACAAAAACATCGATGAGTATTGCCCGCATTTCTTGATGTATTCATAATTCATATTGATCCTATACAGGGTGACAGGAAAAATCCGTTATGGGCGTGGACTACCCATTATTTCTGACTTATTTTACTACGAAACTCCCTACCCTAAACCTAACCCTTTTCGAGATATTCGACTTTAAATTTTTTTTATTGAAAATTGCCTATTTTAAGGTTCCCTTCACTCTTTTCTTATTGGGGTTCCTTAGTTCTTTTGGGGCCCAGTAATGGAGGTTGTGCTTATGCCATCTTTATCAAATTTGGATTCATACTGTCCACAAGATATTTTTTAGAAAATGTGGGTCTTCTACGTCAGCCTTTAGCATAAATCTGCATAAGTCCACTTCTCGCGGGGTCTCTTTCTTCAATAGCGTGTACCGGCGCGGCGTACTGTAAACCACACTCTCCATTGCCAAAGTCCCAGATCACGGGCAACCAAAGACGTATCATATATAGACACGTTATACACTAACATTGCGGCTTTCAAAAACAGCTAAACTTTTATAAATTTGAAAAAAGAATTCTATAAATTATCTGTGGTAGCATGCATGAAGTCAATATCAGATGAATGTGGGGACAAAGGGAAACTTGAATTTCACTTACCCAGACATAATATGATTAATGTGTTTACGTAATATTTAAATTTATAAAATTTTAATGTAGTTTATCGGATTAGTAATTATTAACGTAATTTAAGTCACAAAATAAAAATATAACAATATCATACAGAAAAATTTATTTAATAAGTAATAATTTAGTAGGTACCTAGTAAGTAATCCAAATATTTGTAATTTAAATCATTTTAATAATCTTAAAATATTATTATTATGTTTCATTATTTTTTTAAAAAAAATATTCAAATAGCAAAATAAAACATTAGTACAAAATCTCCCCGACATCCCCTTACGGGTCGCGGGCGCCAAACCACAGACTATAGAGTACAATTTCCTTATTATGCTTGCCGCCATTTTATCGATCCGAGAAAATGAAATAATATTATTATTTCTATTGTACTTACGCATGAAATGACACGTTTTTATATTGAACCGTTGCTGTGTAGCTTGTGTATCATCTGAAGATACATGAAGGCATGTTTTTTTCGAGTTTTCTTTACTAACAGAATTTAAAACAGTGCTAATAGAACTTCCGCTAACCCTACAGCCGCGTCACAGATTTTCAGGTAATTACCTACTTTACGTGTTGCCATTTTCAAGTGTCTATAACGCATCTATAGTTTTTATATCATTGCGGGCAACCATATTTGTGGAAGTAGTCGGATCCTCTCCAAAGCGTTCTACTATTGCTAACGAAGCTTACCAACATGAAAAATTCTAAAACGTTAAACGAGCGTTCTGATTCACGTTGCTTATAGGTAAAAAAATTTAACGTTAATCCCACAAACTCCGAAAAATCACCTAAAAGTAACCTTTTCATTAGTGTAACCTAAAAGTAACCAATGCAGTTCAAAAATCACCTAAAAGGTTACAAAAGTAACCTTCTAGCAACACTGGAGCTAATACGCCTGGCGCGTGAGACAAAACATCGTTCATAGAAAATGTACCGAGAGATGAGTCTCATTTCGTGCGCCGCACACGCTCGGGAAAACCGAAGATTGCCGGGAGCACCCGATGTTTTGTTTGACGAAATTCAAATTCTCCCGATATTGTTTCGCAGTATCTGTGACGCGTATTACATTAATCGACATTTGATTTTTGAATTGTTTTTTTTTTTTTATTTTGATCTTAGTTCTATTCTATATTCTATTATTATCTTTTCTTTAATAAGCAAATATTTAAGTATTATTTATTAAAGAAAAGAAAATATTGCTTGTAAAGTGTTTGATATGAATGTGTAAAAATAAGCATAAACAATTATCTAAGTACAGACCTACCATAGAAGTACCTATTCAAAACTTTTCAAAATAAACATACTGGTTCATCATCACGCCTTTATCCCCGAAGGGGTAGGCAGAGGCATATTATATACCCACATTTCACCTTTTTATAATTTGTCTCACGTAATACGTTGTGAGCCGTATTGCCGTGTTTAAATGGACAGGCGCAGGTTGTGACTGCCTGCTGTTGAAACATACTGCATACGTATAAAGGGGTAAGCCGAGGAATAGTATACGTCCATGTTTCTTCTTATAGTTTTATGTCCACCACTAAGGCTCTTATTAAATTTAAAACAAGAGAGCAAGTAAAGTGCACCACCGGTTTGAGGACCCACCAGCCGCCACTGCCCAGGAACCGTGATGATAAATAAAATAAATAAATATTTGTGGACATTCACACACAACATCATCTAGCCCAGTGGTGGGAAAACTGTCTTAATGGGGGGCCAGAAAGACTAAGAGTTTTCAGAGGAGGGCCAGAGTAATTATAGCAAAAATGCGTACTGTGCTGAAACTCTTAATCTTATTTCTTTCTAATATTGATGTGTGGGTGTATGTTACTCTTTCACGCTTTAGCTGAGTCCTTCAACTATTCGTCTATTGTTCTACTGAGTAGAATCTCCCTTCATAATACTTCTGGACCGTCAAAATTATAATTATAGTGACCCATATAGGTACTATTCATGTAGAAGGACCGTGTCGGCGGGCCGGATTAAATGCGTACACGGGCCGGAGTTGGCCCGCGGGTCGTACTTTGCCCATCACTGATCTACATACATACATACATATACTCACGCCTTTATCCCCGAAGGGGTAGGCAGAGGCCTATACCGCCCCACATTTCACCGTGTACAATTCGGTCCCACGTAACAGGTGGTGAGCCCATCGCCGTGTTGAAATGGACCGCCGACGTCAGAGCCTCGTCCGTTGTTCAGCAGGTGCACGAGCTTGCACGTGAGGTTGACTTGGGCCCGGAGGTGTTGGTAGGGCCCCACTACACCTATCACTGATCTATAAGCTAATATAAGCTTGTGCTAAGGAACTAGAAGACTGAAATACATATCTACTTATATATTTCTAAATACATAAAAATTATGAATAGAACACACCCAAACTCCGAGACAAACATTTGTCGGTCACAAATATTTGAACCGACCCAGGAATCGAACCCAGGACCTCCAGCGCCGCAGGCGGTATCACTATCGACTACGCCACAGAGGCAGTCAGTAATTGCCGATATAGGAGCAAATACTTAAATCAGAGAAAAAGGGGGAAGTAGGGGAACCGGACTGAATAGAGGATATAACAAACGTGATTTTTTGCCGTTTTTTTGTATGGAACCCCGAATCCACCCTTACTCGTGCAACTTGATGTTATAAATGAAAGAGTCAGAATTAAAAAGGATTTTTTTTTTAAGTATATTTATCGAAGCTAGGTCGGTAATTAATGTCATTATACATATTTACAACACTATAACAATGGACCATTTCGTAAAATAGTCACTAATTTTTATAGTACCGAGGTACTGTAGAAAAGAATGTAGAGTCGTTTCTCGATAACAGCAGATTTAATTTAAATAAAATCAAAACGAAACATTTTCATTATAGATTATGTATTAGAGTAATATTAACTAATAGAAAGTATTTAAGTTAAATACTATATAGTTACGTAGATATACATAGTTAGGTACTTCACAATATGGCAGTGATTTATTATCTAGAGTTTCTTAGTTCATTCACATCACAATGTTTAATTAGTCCATAATATAATGATTTATTTGAATCTCAATATGATTATGAAAGATTTGTTCACTGTCGACGTTTCCCTCGTACCATACGGGTGCTATAACGGCGTCGTGGTCCATTTCCATTGAGGTGGGTGTATGGTCGACGCCCGGATGGTCGATGCACTAATGGGCGGATAGCTGCGTTTGGCACAGAGCTAAGGTCGCCAATCGTAGGAATTGGTGCTGTCTTTTTGTGTGGTATCGGCCAATCTCTGATGCAAACGGCGCACCTGTCATAATAAATTATTATGTTAGTGTTAGAGATTTATTTATTTATTTATTAATTTATGCACACACTAGGAAATTAAAAATAACAATAATAAAAGGAAAAATAGGTACAATGGTACTGCTTATTTCTATAAGAAATATCTACCAGCAGACCGGCGAGAGGAGAACGTGAAGAAAAGGAAAAGATCAAGAAAAAGTGTGTTTACAAAACAGGATAGAACTAACATAACACACACAATAAAAGATAAATATTATTAACTGGATATAATACATATATAAATAAGTAAATATAATAATAAATATTTAAATAAAAATTACATACATTATATAAATAAATAGGATTATACTGTAGAGAAATAGTGTTCACGGACTTTCTTTTTAAAAGTGGTGATAGTTTTACTGTCTCTGATACCAGGTGGAAGATACCAGATGGAGATGTTATTGATTGATGATTAGGTGAGCAATATATGATTCGATATTAAGTACTAAGTACTGGTGTGTTTGGTGCACATACCTGCTGACTTTAGATACAAGATCTGCCTTCAAAGTTTGTTGTTTAGGTTTGTCAAACATTTTGCTGTCTTCGATAACGGAGAGCCAGTATGAGACAGCTGTCGCGAAGTAGTTGCAGCGGCCCAACCCGTTACATTCGATGAATGGCCTTGCGCGGAATTCTCTCATGCAAGAACCGGGTGAGATAAGGCTCTGACCAGAGGCGTCTGCGCCAGCAGTGTGCTGTAAAAAGAATTTTGTAAGTAAATCTTGAAACTATAAACTTTATAGCTGAAATAATATTAACCCCTTATCGTCATTTGTAAAATCAGTGATATGATCGACTGATCTGTCGTGATGCACTGGTTTAATTTATGTCTGAATTTTATTAGGGCGTGTATGTACGTTGCACTGGTTGCACTAGCTACGTTCTATTTTTTTTCCACCAAAATCAGAATCAGATTATCAGACGTGGGTGCGCACCCTTAGTTAACATACATACCTACATATGGTCACGCTTTTATCCCCGAAGGGGTAGGCAGAGGCATATAATATGCCCACATTTCATTTTTTTAGAATTTGTCGTAATAGGTGGTGATCCGTTTTGCCGTGTTGAGATGGACAGGCGCAGGTTGTGTGTGACTGCCTGCTGTTGAATTTTTTTCAAGCCGCAAAAAAGGGCCTTCAACTTGGCTTATCGAATGCCATTTTACAGGCAACCGGGACCAACGGCTAACGTGCCTTCCGAAGCACGGAAACGCTCAAATAAATGTCACAAAGTGGTCACATGGATGGTCACCCATCCAAGGACTGGCCATAGTGAAAGTTCCTTAGTGCAGTGATCGTTTACAGAACACTGAGTCCGCGGGGCCATGAGCACTTTAGTTAAAGATTGTTAAAATTAATTTGCCAGCAGAGCTAGATATAGACGATATAGTAGACAAACTGCGATGCAATTTAGGTTCCTTATGCCTTTTTTACCGCAATAGGTAACATCAACAGAAGTAATATGTTTAATGTAGGTACGTAATATTTATCTACTAAATACAAAACAAATAGCGTAAAATGTGTAGGTATTCTTACCATTAGGAAACTGTAACCTTGCCACAACTCTCTCCATCCGGTAGGACAGGAAGGTACATAGTTACTTTGACTATGTATGGCAATGCTTCGTGTTGGGGCTTCACAAACCTGACATCTGAAATTTAAAGATACAATGTAGGTACCTACTCGTAGTAGATATATACTACCAACTGCCATTAATTTCCAAGGAATATACCTAATAATTGACTTGTCTGTCTATGTACTTGTTTGACTAATTTATAGATAACTAACATAGGGTCGTTTCCACTTCACAAGACTAAGTACTTTTAGCCCCTCTCTATAAAATAGAGTGCAGAGGGGCTTATCTGTGGGACTTTGTCTGTAGTCTGTCTGTGACTCTGTTGCATTAAACTACGTCAATAGGTCCCGTGGATCATCTGTTCGGATAAAAGTGTTCTGTGATCTGTTCAAAGTTTGAAATAAAACAAAAATGACAACGTCAATCGGATTGAACTTTCACTTTCACAATAAACGTGTTAGAGAGGGGCAGTCTGGTGAGAACGATCCAACGGCTTTCTTGTTTAAGTTCTGTGTCTTAAAGCATAGATGAAGAAGATATATATTATGTTGTTTATTAGTTGAGTGTAAGTACCTACCTATATGTACTCGTATAATCCCATTGGCAATATACACACACTTAATATAATAATATAATATAATATATAATAAAGTTTATTTCTCAAAAATAGTTACATAAATTTGTACAAAAGGTATGCCACTGTTTATTAAAAATGTAAACAATTAAAATTTGGGTACTCTGAATTCCAAACTAGGTAGAAACCTGTATTTTGGAATTTAGTTATTCCTGGGAATCTTCATTATATAAAATAACAAATTTTATGGTACACAAGATTTTTATAGTGGCACGTTACAAACATTTAAGACAAGAAAAACATACATCAAAACAAAAACATGAAAAGGACAATCAACAAAATTACTCGTGCAACAAATATGTTGAGCATTAGAGCTCTGTGTAAGTATGTTTGAGTATGTGGTAGGGTATGTGTGTGAATGTTTGTGAAAGTATGTGTGTGTGTGCGCGTGTGTGTGAATGTTTGTGAAAGTATGTGTGTGTGAGTGCGCGTGTGTGTGTGAGCCTGTGTGTGCGTGTGTGTGTGTGTGTGTGTGTGTGTGTGTGTGTGTGTGTGTGTGTGTGTGGTGTGTTAGGATGTCTATATGTAAGATTAAGTATTTTGGGATAAATATTTAAACGTTACCAAGAAGTTTTTCTGTTTCACCGTAGTTTAAATTATGTAGCCAATTAATCAATTTTATCCTGACGTCATACTTTTTTAGCAGCTGTAGGAGGAGTAGTTTGTTGACTGTATTGTAGACTTTATAACTGGAGATGGGAAGTTGTCGAGTGGAAAAGATAGTCCTGTGTGGTGGTATAGGGTAGCCTTTATAGGGTTTTCTTTTCGTAGTATCTGGTAGAGGTACTCGCGGATGGAGGCGTAGAATCGATCGGAGTACAAACAGTTGCCTAACTGTTTGTACTTTCGCAATATTATATAGCTCCTGGGTTGAAAATCTGTATTGTTTGAAAAACATAACTTTCAGTACCGCTCTCTGTGCTCTTTCGAGTGTTATAAGGTGCGATTTGTCAGCACTGCCCCAGATTGGGATGCAGTAAGAGATAATCGATACGCAGAGAGCGGAGTAGACCATTTTCAAAGTTTCCTGATCTGCAGCATGTCGAAGAATTTTAAAGGTGTGTATAAGGCGTCTAACTCTAGTTGTAAGCATCTCAATTTGTAAGTGCCAGTTTAGGTTGCGGTCAATGTAGACACCTAAATATTTTATGCTCTCCGATTTTATTATAGGGCGGCATCCACAGTTGTTGAATTGATTGCAATGTGAGTGGACATATATCTCATAGTTTGGTGGTGGTTGAGTGCAATTGGTTATCGTGAAAGGGATGCATTGAGTCTTCGAAAGGTTAAGTGATAGGCGATTATGTGATAGCCAATTATTTATGATAATAAGATTTTGTTCCGCGATGGTTTTAATATCTGCCCAATTTGAGCCATGAATAACTACTGCTGTATCGTCTGCATAAGTAAATAATGTACAATTGGGTAATTTGATGTCACAGAGCTGGTTAATATAAAGAAGGAATAAAGTAGGGCCAAGGATTGAGCCTTGAGGAATGCCATACTCAACGGTTGCTTCATCACTCCTTATCCGATTGATCGTGATACTTTGGACACGGTTATTTAGGTAGTCTTTGAAAATATCATAAGCGATACCTCTAATACCAATCTTATCAAGCTTTGTGAGAAGTGTAGGTACATGTATTGTGTCGAAAGCTTTTTGAATATCAAGGAAAATGCCCAGTGCTTTCTGTCCTTTGTCCAGTTTTTCAGTGATATGTTGAACTAGATCTGCGACGGCGTCTTCTGTCGAGATACAAGGTCTGAAACCATATTGGTGTTCAGAAATTATTTTATTTTTGTTGAGGTATTCTAGGAGTCTATGATTTAGCAGTTTTTCGAGTATTTTAGACATCGTGGTGAGGACCGAGATAGGTCTGTAATTTGTAATAGAGCTTTTGTCCCCAGTTTTGTGGATAGGATGTACTAGGGCTTTTTTAAAGATATTTGGGAATATACCGGTGTGGAAAGAAATATTACAAATATGCGTGATTATGGGAACTAGGATTTCACGATTTGACTTTATTATGGTGGGTGAGATTCCATCGCAGCCAGTTGCTGAATCAGTTCGTAGTCCCATGATAATAGATTCTACCTCCGAATTATCTGTATCAAGGATCACCATTGAATTTAGAGGGCCAAAATGTTTATTTGTTAGGAACGGGGTAATGTCCACTAGAGGGTTTGGTTTTATTCCACTACCAAGAGTTTTACCGATTTCTATAAAGTAGTTGTTTATTGAATTGAGTGAAGTTTTGGTATCGCTGTTGAGATGCAGTAGTTCCGATGGTGGGTTCTGGGATTTATTTGTATTAGTGATAGTCCTTATGGTTTTCCAGGTAGCTTTGGGGTTGTTTTTATGCTTCATTAGTTCACCTTTTTCATGTGCTCTTTTCAGTCTACGTAGGAGAAGGTTACAGAAATTGCGGTATCGAATATAGGTTGTTTTTACAATTTGGTTATTAGGGGAGTTCTTCGCTTTTTCATGGAGCCGATCTCTATTCTGAACGCAGCGGAGTAAACCTGCTGTCATCCAGGGTTTGAGGATTCTCTTGACTCTGGGTATCGCGATTTGTTTAGCGTGTTTATTAATTATATCAGACATGATTGAGACCAGCGATTCGGCAGCTAGGTTTGCATCCTTTGTATGAAGAATCTGATTAAAATCGGTATCCGCCATATCTCGTTGGATGCTTTCCATGTCAATTTTTAATCTAAAATTAGCATGGTGTCTGGGGGCATTTTTGAGCTGAAGGCAAAGCATTGTTGGAAGGTGGTCAGTTATGTGAGTGTCTATTACGAGTGTTATAGATGGTGATTTTGATTTAAGTAGAACATGGTCGTAGCATTTGTCCAATCGAGTTCTGTAAACGTGTGTAGGCGATAAAGCATGACCTGCATTTAGAAACAAGTAGGGATTTGAGAAGCTATCTGTATTTTGGTGTTTGATATCGATGTTTAGGTCTCCCATCAGGGCTATATGATTGTAGGATTTTAAACCTACCAGTGTCCTATTTAAATTTTCAAGAAATAAATCAAATTGCTCTTGTAAGTTGTAGGAAGGAGACCTATAGATTGCTAGTATCGCCACTTTATTATCGATAATGCACGTAAGGGAGGTAGCATGGTGGAAGATAGGTTCGCTAATGGTGTGAGTTAATGAAGATTTGACGTAGATAATGACTCCTGAATTTTGATTTAAATGATTTTTGGAAGAGTAGAGGGTGTATCCCTGCATAGTGGGAATATTAGCACAAGATGGCAACCAGCACTCCGTTAGTATTACAACATCACAACTGACATTTATTTGTGTTAGGAAGACATTAAACGCGTCAAAATTTTTGTTAGCACTGCGAATGTTAAATTGAATTATTTTTAATGAATTATGTTGTGTCGGTCCCAGTAATCGTACACACTCTTTAGGTACGCATTTGAATGAGTTACAGCTGTCTAAAGATTCGAGTTCATTATTTATTTCTATTAATGTGGTCATTTTTAAATAGGAGGAGAGACAAAGCAGGGAATACATTTATTGGCTTAAGCGTCATAAAAACTTGTATAAGATAATAAGATAAAAAAATACGGTGGTAGAACTTTAGAGAAAGTATATAAATAAATAAAGCTGAGTAAGTTCGCTGTGAGAAGTATGTTTTTTGTGTAGGTGACTTCGGTGGGACGAGGCCTTTATAGAGACTTCCCGCGTACAGAATGAGATTTCAGATGTTAAGTACATCATAATAAGTATACCAACCCATGTATGTTCATTAGTCTCAACGTCTGGTAACCACAATAGACTAAAATTATTGTCAAAATCAGATACCTGGATATGTAGTCCTTTACGTTTTCAGCTTGTATAGGTGTCATCGTCATTGGCATAGGTTCCGGTGTCGACAACCAGAAACTGTAATCCTCACGCTGAGCGAAATTGCATATTTCGTTAAAGTTACAGAACATGTATGGCATTGTGGAGAATTTGCGTAGACAGCTTCCAGCGGCACCTAGAAGATGGGAAAAATTAATGTTTATGATTTTGTGTCGTACATTTTATTCTAATTACTCTAGGATCTTTTACAAATATTTGACAGAATTACAGCATTTAGGCCCAGATAGAAAGATAGTTATTTATTATTAATAGATACATTTCAACGCAAATAAATATACGGGCTTTGCAAATATACCGATTTTATGACAAAATTATGTACAAGATCTCCTAAAACGTAGTTGAGTGTATGTACACAAAATATATTTACCTAGATCTTGTCCATGTGCTTTCCCATTGGCTATGATGTGAATGAGAGAATATCCACTCCAAAGTGGTACAGTTCCGGAGGGACATTGTGGTATCGTTCTTTTTTGAGAGTGAATGGTAAAGAAATATCCTCTGGATTTGGGTGTAGGTTGAATTGCAGGTCGACCCGGAGAACCGCGCGCTCCTTCTTGTCCTACGTAACCTTGCAAACCTTTAAGACCCTTTATGCCTTCAAATCCTATTGACCCTGTAGAGCCCGCGGGGCCAGGGAGGCCAGATTCGCCTCTTTCGCCCTTTCTTCCTGGTACTCCATTACGACCAAAGCTTCCTGGTATTCCATCTCGACCTTGCCCTCCGACTGAACCTTGTAAGCCTATTTCACCTCTTTCAGCAGCCTGGATTTCGTATTCACGCACTGAATCTCCTTGTTCACCCTTTATACCTTTAATGCCCATAGTTCCATAAAACCCTTCCTCCCCTTCATCGCCCCTCGCACCCTTCAATCCCAGTGAGCCGGAAAGACCCATGCGCCCATTTGCCCCATTGTCACCTCGGTTACCCTTTTCTCCTTTGGGACCATCCCAACCAGGTGCACCTTGATTTCCTACCGCTCCCTTAGGACTGATTGCATCGCCAGGTTCTCCTGCATCTCCTTTAAATCCGATCATGCCAGGTAGTCCTTTAAGTCCAAGACCACCAGGCGTTCCAGGGGTCCCCTGTCTCCCCCGAAGTCCAACCATACCCATCATTCCTTTACTTCCTTGGAATGACAAACCCGGTGGGCCCGTTAATCCGTCAGGTCCATTTATACCATATTCTCCGGGAGCACCTTTCTGGCCCATTGGACCCGGCCATCCAGGTAGTCCATCAAACCCTGGTTTGCCTTGCTCACCCCTTTGTGCGTTAATTCCGTTGATACCTGGTAGACCGGATGGTCCTTGATCTCCAGGTAAACCTCTGAAACCAGGTAATCCAGTAGCACCAAATTCTCCTTGTGAGCCTTCTTCGCCTCGTTCACCTTTAATACCTATGATACCAGGGAAGCCAGTATCACCAACCATTCCAGGCAAACCCGGAAATCCATCCATGCCTCTATCACCAGTATCTCCCTTTTCTCCTCTTACAGTTACGGAAACTCCAGTTTCACCAGCTTCACCTTTAGTTCCAGGAGCACCTTGGAATCCAGGAACACCTGTTAAGCCTCTAGCTCCAGGTCTACCAGGGGTACCCATAAGCCCGGGTCTGCCTGGTGCGCCTTCATCTCCTTTTAAGCCGACTAAGCCAGGAATGCCTGATAAACCCTGTAATCCTTTAAGTCCAAATAATCCTGGTCTCCCAGGGATGCCATCACCTCCAGGAAAACCGGTGTCACCAGTATCACCTCTTACTCCAACTAAACCAATTTCGCCAATTAGTCCTTTCTCTCCCGTAATGCCCGGTCTTCCTAGGTAACCTTCGTCGCCAGCGATGCCTTTAACTCCGGGTCTTCCTTCTATATTTAAACCTGGTAATCCTCTATCACCGCCTTCTCCTTGGGCTCCTTTCAAACCGGGTCTTCCATACCTTCCAGCGAATCCAGGTTCACCATTATCACCTTTCATTCCCCGAAGAGCATGATCACCCTGCACTCCTTTTCGACCTGTGAATCCCATGTCACCTCTCTCTCCTTTGTTTCCTGGCCTACCCTCCATACCAGCGAATCCTAGGAGACCCTCGTCTCCTGATATTCCTTTTAATCCTTGAACTCCTACGAAGCCTATACGGCCGTCTGTCCCATCCACACCTGTTGCTCCAAGGTCACCACGGTCACCTTGGTCTCCTTTAGTGCCTACTACACCTGCTATTCCAATAAAACCCTTAAAGCCTATGCGTCCGTTTGCTCCACGAATACCACGATTACCACCAAGACCAGAATCTCCTTTCATTCCCTTCTGACCGACATCTCCGGGTATACCATTATAACCTTGTAAGCCGGGTTCTCCAATGATTCCCATTTCCCCATGTGACCCAGGTAAACCTGGTGATCCTGGTCTACCAGGTATTTCTGAACCCTGCATACCCTTCCTTCCCTGTAACAAAAAATGTTTAAGCCTTAGGATTATGCCAAAGATAATATCATAGTACTACATACAGATAGGCAACTCCCCACCCCGGCCAGACCCGCCACAGCTGTCCAGTTGGTTAGCCTTATTGTTCACACACACATTCAAGCTCTGTACGAACACAGCGTGTTTTTACTGTAGGTTACAGAATTGAAAAAGAATCATTTGTATGGAGTTTCCGCCCTGTGATTATGCTGATTAATTTGCAAATTTGACGTGAATCCGAGTTGCTTCCAACTTATCCCATCGGAAATATTCACTTTGCACTCCTGTGATATTCGGTGGTTTCACTAGGCGGCAGCTGTGATTTGGAAAACGGTCTGCCTTGTTGCTTCAGTATGACTGTTTACATTAGAGACTAAGGCCGTGTTCATTATGTAAAAGGTGTGTACCAGCTTGCGTGTTGAACAAACTTACAATCATATTATTAAGTATGCATATCATTGTACGAACATAATGAAAAGAGATAAGTGCTAGATCCAAGTGTTGGTACTCCGAACCGTCCAGTGCGGACTGGAGCCTACACTAAGACGCTATTTCAATTGATGCTTTGATGTACATGTACAAAAAGGGCAAATTCGTAATATAAATTGACTTACTGGATATCCAGGCGGTCCATCAGGACCTTCATCTCCTATTGGGCCCCCTTGTCCTTTTACACCCATAGCTCCGGTTCTTCCTTGCATTCCTGGAAAACCTTGGTCTCCAGCGTCACCACGTCCACCAGCCGCTCCATCTGTACCTTTTTCTCCCATTATAAGAGAGAGGCCGACATCTCCGCGTGATCCTTTCCTTCCTTTATTTCCGGACAGTCCACCAGGACCTACGCCGCCTGGGCTACCAGGTATTCCATATGGACCCATTTCTCCTTTCTTACCATCATAGCCCTTATAACCTTTAGGACCCATCTTTGTAGTACCACTTGGTCCTTGATCTCCCTGAATACCGGGAAAGCCGTCGAATCCTTCGTCGCCCAGATCTCCTTTTAATCCAGGATAGCCTGCAAAATAAAATGAACTTTAAAAAATACTAGACGCCAAAGTTATTTAATGAACAATTTCGTGTACCAGCAGGAAAGTAGCTCCTAGACTGATTTGAGTGGAACCTATTATTAGTGCTTAATCTAATATATATGTGCACGGCACAAAAAATTTGTGCGTGTTGTTGTTGTGGGAAAAAAAAGGAAAAAACGATTTCTGCTGGAGTAACGTGGTTCCAGCAGGAAAATTCTAAACGAATGATCTTAGAGAGAAATATTTTGCATGTACCGAGGGCTTATACTTGTACAAATTTGTGCCCATAAAATAAAATTTGTGCGTCTTAAGGTTTTCGTTATATTGAGTTTTCTGCTGGGGTAACGTTTTGTGGAATGCTGGATCTCGAAAACCACTTCATGTGCGCCTCTAGAATAAACTTACACGAGTAGCTGTTAATTCGTACCGATTTGTGCCGTAATTAGATTCAAGAAAATGTTTATAGTTTTCCGGTAATCACGCTTTGTTAAAAACCTGAAAAAAAGTTGCACCACCTAAACGAAAACACTTATGAACTCGCTAAAAACTGTATTCGATCCTGCTCGACACTTACAATAACCGTTAAACGTTTCATAAGTGTACATACTTGCGATATCGAATAATATTACTAAAACTCAAAACAACTGTGTCAAAACTTTGACATCAAAATACAAGGAACTGGCTCAACGCAAGATAAGGGAGTATAAATAAAAAACTTGTGCGTCTAATTAAATAATATATGGTGAAAATTCAGCGTGAAATATTTCGTATTTCAGAAGAAATAAACAAAAAATAAAACATACTAACAACGGATGGTTATCCGACTAAATTCGAATGACTACAAAAAAGCGACGGTTTTATACATCATATCGATGACCTTCTTAATTTTACTCGCGAACAATTTGAAACGTATTGTGTGTGAGTACAGTGAAGTAGAAAAGTACTGTTAAATAAAATAAACTTGCTATTGGATTATATTCTAACAGCGGTTTCCCTGAAATCGCACATGATTAAGTACATACATTTTATATTTGCATTCAAATTTGTTTATACTACCTACTACTTATAAAAGAGTAGGTAGATATAAGCAATAACATGACATACATGTATGTTATGAGCATACAGACACAGTTAATAAATAATAGTTATTTATGCAACTGTGGTATACTGTGGGGTATTAAAACATGAATGTGGGTTAGATATATATGTGGGGATAATAGTATCACATGAGTGTTTTAATACCTAATTATACAGTTGCATACAAAACTTTATCTACACCCATGAATGTCTGGAGATGTGTTAGCAAAATTTGAATCGCTCATTTTCAGAGAGTATTGGACATTACAGAGCTCATTGCTACAGAAAAAAACAGTAAATCATTTGAATGTTATGATGACCTCTATAGTAAAATCCAACGACGCGGTAAGTATAATATTATGCCACATGTATTAATCTACTTTGTAGAACAGACAAAATTATACATGGTTAAGTAGAGTTTTGAGAGCTGTGTTTGGTGTAAATGTACCTAAAGTCAACCGTACCTTTACCTTTCTTCTGTCGCAGTCGGGTAAAATAACCCTGTACTTAGATAGATTTAATTAACAAATTGTGATTATCTGTGATTATGCGACTTTGCTATTTGTATTTAAATACTGAAATGAAAATCTGATCTGTTATTAAAATTAATAAGGACTACACATGGTATTTAAATAATATTAGTTTTATTTATATTATTTAAATACCAACCTGTAGCCACTATTAACCAATATTAACCTGCTAGCGAGCTACGGCTTACAACGTATTACGTAGGACAAATTATAAAAAGGTGAAATGTGGGTATATAATATGCCTCTGCCTAACCCTTCGGGGATAAAGGCGTGATGATGAACCTGCTGGCGAGAGATTGTTAACGATTTAACAAGTAAATTATAATAAAACAAAAACCCAACTGCGGGGCTCATTTTTTTAACATTATGTATCCTATTGCAGTATCTTAATTGAGACGAATCTAACAATACCTTAAAATCCATCAAGCCATGTAGGCTGTGGGAAATGCCAAACATGTGTACACACTCGACAAACATTACCATTCTTCTGGCGCAGTCGGGTAAAATTACCCTGTAGATAGATTTAATTACCAAACTGTGATTTTCTGTGATTATGCGACTTCGCTATTTGTATATGCTAAAATGAAAACCTGATCTGTGATTTAAATTAATAATTTTACATGGTATATAAATAATTTTATTTTTGTTTTAATATTTATAGTTGGGAAATTTGATCTGTGATTTGATGCGATAATTAGTTTAAGAGTCAATAATAAAAATAATAACATATAAACAAAGTCTTTCATTTGATAAAATTAGGTTAAAAACTTTTGAACGCAACTGTTCGGCCAACACTTTAGGTTTAATCTGTTCAGTTAAGAAGGTCATCGATATGTATAAAATCGTCGCTTTTTTGTAGTCATTTGAATTTAGTCGGATAACCATCCGTTGTTAGTATGTTTTGTTTTTTGTTTATTTCTTCTGAAATACGAAATATTTCACGCTGAATTTTCACCACATATTATTTAATTAGACGCACAAGTTTTTATTTATACTCCCATATCTTGCGTTGAGCCAGTTCCTTGTATTTTGATGTCAAAGTTATGACACAGTTGTTTTGAGTTTTAGTAATATTATTCGATATCGCCAGTATGTACACTTATGAAACGTTTTACGGTTATTGTAAGTGTCGAGCAGGATCGAATACAGTTTTTAGCGAGTTCATAAGTGTTTTCGTTTAGGTAGTGCAACTTTTTTTCAGGTTTTTAACAAAGCGAGATTACCGGAAAACTATAAACATTTTCCTGAATCTAATTACGGCACAAATCGGTACGAATTAACAGCTACTCGTGTAAGTTTATTCTAGAGGCGCACATGTAGTGGTTTTCGAGATCCAGCATTCCACAAAACGTTACCCCAGCAGAAAACTCAATATAACGAAAACCTTAAGACGCACAAATTTTATTTTATGGTCACAAATTTGTACAAGTATGAGCCCTCGGTACATGCAAAATATTTCGCTCTAAGATCATTCGTTTAGAATTTTCCTGCTGGAACCACGTTACTCCAGCAGAAATCGTTTTTTCCTTTTTTTTTTTCACAACAACAACACGCACAAATTTTTTGTGCGGCGCACATTAATTTTTTTTTATTTTTATTATTTTATATATATTTATACATAGATTAAGCACTACTAATAGGTTCCACTCAAATCAGTCTAGGAGCTACTTTCCTGCTGGGGTAACGTACACAACAATTTCTATTGCTGTACATCAGGCAAAGTACTTTAAAACAGAGATCCTTCGACGTTTCGCCAAAAGCGGAAGTGCAAGTGTGTTGCTTGCAAGCTCAAGATAACCACTTTCCACCAGTGGGTTCTTAAGAATATTTGTTAGCCACTTTTGTGGTATAAAAATCTATGAACATACAAGCCTAAACATCCTGACGCCTAATTTTACCTTTTGTGTTATGTTCACTCATCCCTATAAGTGACGTATGACTGCCTGCACTTAGGCGAAAGCTTGAGAGAATAACTGATAGCTCATTTGTCCCTTGTTCTCTTGTTAAGAAACATAAACACATTCAGTCAAGCTTCATTGTTTTCACACTCGAGGCAAAGTAAACATAGGGCCATGATTTGCCAAAACCTATGACCTGCCGCATAGGTATCATCATTAATTCAAAAAGTTTTAGAAGAAATATCTTTGTTTGTTATCTAATAAGTGTTTACTTCTGTTGCACTACTATTTAAAATATTCTATTATCTTTATGCACTAATCTTGTAATCTCCTTACCTTTTGCACCAAGTCGTCCAGGAATACCTTTGTCCCCTTTGGCATTTAATCCTTCATCACTAGAGTCGCCAGTAATACCTGGTAAACCGTCTTCTCCTGGCTCTCCTTGTTCTCCTCTATAAAGAAGTGAAACATGTTAGGTTGTAATCGATAAACTCTGAAACTACTGAAGCCATTTTTAAAACGCTTTCGCCATTATATAGTCAAGTTATTCTGAAGTAACTAGGCTATGTATTAAATGCTGCTGCCACAGAGAGCGAGACATTATTAATGAATATCGACAAATTACTTATGACATTTCTATTCATTATTTAAGTCAAAGTAAGATTGTAAAAACCGTTAGGATAACAATCCATCCCGCTAGATTGCAAACCCTCGACAGTTTTTAACTCTACGATAAATCATCCTCATTCACAATTTTACTTCTATAGATTATAATCTACCAAAACATAATACGTCAAATTGTAAGGGGTGTATTACGGTTCTCAATCTGTCGAAACCTAATGGTTTTTGCAATCTTACTGTGGCCAATGTGTGTTACGAGGCTCGTAGCATGTTACAGGCGAACAACTAGTTTGAAGCTAAGTTGATTATTACTTGGGACCAGTGTCTCCCGGCTCTCCAGTTAGAAATTGAACTGGAATTGGTGCAACGCGGCCAGGTCGGCCTGGCGTTCCATCGCGTCCTTTGGTACCATTCATTCCTGGCAGTCCTGGGTACCCATCTGCTCCCGTTTCACCTTTCAAACCCACTAGACCAACATCTCCATGTGGTCCTTGAAAACCTTCATTACCACGTAAGCCCGGTTCACCGTTGAAACCTAAGAAACAAAATGTAGATTTAAACATCTAGTAAATCAATCTATACCTATTCTTACTACTGTTATAAAACGCTAGGATCTCCGGAACCAATGGTTAAGTTTCAAAAAGTCTTAAAGTTCGATAGTCCAAAAACCGAGTACCTATTAAGAAATTGTTCCTTATAAAAATATCTTAAATGAAGTATGCGATAGCATTCTAAATATACATATATGTCTATCTTTTAAAGTTCGCTCACAATAACCTTTTTAGCGGAAATCAAATTAGTAAACCTAAACTAACGCAATATTAGCGTCCGGTTTTTTCAACAGTGGACCACATCCCTTTGTGTTCCCGTTCCCGCATCTCGCGTGAAAATATTCCTGATTCCTGGTATAAAAGTACTATATTTATTGATTCAGAGTAATTCAGACTAATTTATCCCTGTATCAAATTTCAGTCAGATCCGTTCGGTCGTTAGAGCGTGAAAGAGTAAAACACCTAGACAAGTACCTAGACATCCAGACATCTACACTCACAAACTTTCAAGATTGCGCCAAAATTTAAAAGTGATGTGCCTCAATATAAATCAGTAGACGTATGACTTACCCCTGTCTCCTTTTTGTCCAACTTCGGCTCTTCTTAGATCTTCAGGCGGTAAAATAACTTTGCCACTTTCACCTTTTGCTCCTTGTCGACCTGCACTTCCCATGACACCTTTATTACCCTTAGGTCCCTCGGTTCCATTCAGACCATGTCTGCCTGGAATACCTGGTCTACCTCTCGCGCCTGGTAAACCTTCAGGTCCCGGGTTTCCTTTTCGTCCTTGGAAACCATCATCTCCTTTTTGTCCTTTTAGACCCGGTAATCCTAAAATAAAATATGAGATTATATAAACCGCCATCGCCATTTAAATCAAACTGCATGACCTGTGGAACTTTGGAAATCATACGGATCCCTAAAAATGCACCAAAATCGATCAAAGCCCTAAAAATTAAATTTGTTGAATCTGTCATAATAAAAAGGGTATTATACCTGATCTGCATATTGGACAGTCGTCACCACGCTCTCCTTTATAACCAGGGAGTCCTGGACGTCCAGAATAGCCTGCGTCACCTGCCTGACCTGGGAATCCAGGGGGGCCTGTTTCTCCTGGTGGACCAACGCCGTGAACACCTCTTCCTGGAAAACCTGCTGGACCTGCATCTCCCTGTTCTCCACGGTCTCCGCGTAAACCAGGTATGCCATCGCTACCAGGAAATCCGTCTTCACCGTCGGGACCAATGACTTTTGCTCCAGGAAAACCTTTTGGTCCTATTAACCCCGGAATTCCTGGCAATCCTGGATGTCCTTTGAAACCAGGAAGCCCTTTAAATCCATCGTTGCCTGGTTCACCTTTGACAGATGTACCTGGGCTACCTTCAAGCCCTGGTATTCCCTTTATTCCGGGAAGGCCAGTTGGGCCCATAGTACCGCGTAACCCACGTTCTCCGGGTAATCCAGGTGACCCAGTTGGTCCTAAGGGTCCCTCTGGGCCTTGCGGTCCTTGAGATCCTTGTGTTGGAGGGACGTCTAATCTTTCATCGTAAATGCCGGGTTCTCCAATAAATCCTTGGGGTCCAGGATTTCCTCGCAATCCATCTTCGCCTCTTGGACCTTTTTGACCATCGCTGCCATCAGGGCCTGCGTAGCCTGGTGCGCCTTTGTCTCCTTTAAGGCCTGCGTCACCATCGCGACCACGGTGACCTGGCTTTCCTCTAGGCCCATCATCACCTTGGGCTCCCTTTACGCCTTGTACACCGGTAGTTCCATACGGGCCCTAATCGATAAAAATAGTAAATTATGAATCACATCCAGGAAAACAAAACTTTGCAAACGAAGCCATAAATCAAAAAATCATCTTAGTAACTTCTTAAGGCTTGTATGTTCGAAAGAGACTCATCTTGGGGTCAACTTTATACTAGGAAATATTCTTCGATTTGATCTGATAAAACTATATTATTGTAATTGCATTTCCTTTTTAACGTATCAAAACACGATTAGGAATACTTTGTTCAATCGAAATCGCTCTCGAAAAATAAGAAATATTGCAAAAATCTTAACAAGTAATGTACTTTTTTTATCTAAATAAATTAGTTTAATTTTCATAAAAACTTGTCATAAAATAGATATAGGTCTTTAGAACAATATTTTACGTATAGATTTTTTCTTAAAGCCCCTCAGATTTTATAACACTAATTTCACGCGGGTAGACGCGACTAAAAATGTCATCCCAACTTCCCCATCCTGACATTAAATTTTTCGTGATTTTATTTAGCACCGTACCTATCGGCGTGGTAAATACACATATCCCTGCAAAATTTCTAGCACTAACCGTTTCGACGGTGGGGTTATAATAACGGAATGACGGACGGACGTTCATGAGAAAACTATAAGGGTTCCGAATCATGAACTACGGATCCTTAAAAAAATATATAAAAAAGAAATAAGTAGGTACTTACAGTTTGGCCTACACTGCCGATCATCCCTTTCATGCCCTTTTCTCCCTGTTGTCCTTGTAGGCCTTTTTCACCTTTGCTGCCCTTCGTGATTATGGTGACATTTTCTCGAACATTATTGTTTACAATCACCACGGCACGTCGCCCGGGTTCTCCAACCCGCCCCTGATCTCCTTTTTGTCCAGGCGGTCCATAAGTGTCATCGCCTTTTGCACCTTTTATTCCTATATCACCTCGAAGACCCGGCGAACCCTTGAAATAGAAATTACCACTAGGTAGATATTTTTTTTTAACGTGAGGGAAAATCCTTAATGGATGCTATGCCGGACTCCTACCGACTAAAAAACCTCACGTAACGCCCAATAGCCTACAGTTAGGAGCCCCGTGTAAGCCCTCGGAAGGATGTAGAATTTATCGAAGAAACTTTTTAGGTACATTAAAATTTGTAAGACAAGGTTAAGCTGTAGAGAAAATGCTTGCTGATGGAGCTTTGATTTGCGCTTTCGGCAACTATGAGTTGAATGTTTCAGCTAATAAACCTATTGGCGGGAAGAAAGTGGAACATGATTGTCTACAAAAGTACAAAAATGCTTGCTGATGGAGCTTTGATTTGCGCTTTCGGCAACTATGAGTTGAGTGTTTCTGCTACCTTACACCTATCAATACATACCTACTTACTATCGTGCCGGATCAATTAACAACAAAAACGGTCCTCGAGTCCATACCTACCTATTGGTGGAAAGAAAGTGGAACATGATTGTCTACAAAAGTATCTAAAACAATCTGGCTATGCATTTGTCAATGGGTACAAAAAGGCTTAAAGTACAGAGTGAGTGAGAGAGCAAACTACATTAAGTAATTACCTGGATTCCTTCATCACCGGGAGCACCACTTAGACCTTGATATCCAGGAGGACCCCCGTATCCCGAACTTCCAGGTGAACCTGGATTGCCGGCGTCTCCTTTGGCACCTCTCGAGTTCGATCCACCCTCTCCAGCCATACCTTGGTACCCCTTTTCACCGGGAGCTCCAGGTAACCCTCTTTCTCCAGGAATACCTGGTCTACCAGGTACACCAGTTACTCCATCAACTCCACTACAGCCGTCCAAGCCGTCAAAACCGGGGATACCCTGTTCTCCATATGGGCCCTGAGAAAAAAAGTTAAACATTTAATTTTTATATCTGTCATCTAATTTTTATGTGTCAATTTGAACAAAAATTTAAATTTTACGAAAATAAAAAATTCCGTTTGTTTATAATCTTCCTTGCAGATCTAAAATGGTGATGAAGTTCATTATTCTGTCACAAAACATTATTTTTTACATAGCCTCTGATTAAGTCCAAAGCAACTTACCTGTGGGCCCGTGTCTCCTCTTGGTCCATAAAGGCCGTCGATTCCCTGGAAACAAAAGTATCATTTAGTTAGGTCTTTCCACTGTACCTACTGTACATTTGTACCGTATTCCACAAATAAAGCACTTTGAACTTTTTATACTCCCTTGAAAAATATTAGATATCTCAGTTTAATTCTTGTTCCAAGGGGACAAGAGGTTGCTGGGATGATTAGAGCTGTTTGATAGAACAAGAAAGGCCGAAGGAGTGATTTCTGAAGACGACAACTACCAGACTATCCTGCCTACCCTAACATGTGTTCACTACCACGGACTTCACCCCATCGCGGCACCAAAGATATGAGATGCGAAGTGAATATCGACCTATAACCGACTTAAACCACACAGTTTCTTCTTTGAACCCGGCATACCCTCCGATTGGGAAGTTTATCACCCCTTGAAACTTAAAAAGGTAGTGAGATAATTATGTGGGTAACTAAATTACAGTTTTGAATAGATATTTAAGTTAAAATCAAACTCATACGTACTCTAACACCCTTGTCGCCAAAATCGCCTCTGTCACCCGCGTCGCCCGTATACCCGGTTCGCCCAATACGTCCATCAGGGCCGTCATCACCATATTCTCCTTGAACACCAGGAATTCCTGGAGATCCTACTGATCCTTGATCACCTTTGAGTCCAGAACAATCGCATACTGTTTGATTGCACACTACCTGAAAATAAAAATAAAATTAAGTAGGTATCTATTTTTTTTTATTCGCTAACATTGTCATAGACTCTATTTACTTCAATTGTTATTTTTGTTATTTTTTTAGCAAAACCACGCTATACTCGTACAAACTTTTGGTTTTCGGTAGAGCCGATCTCAGTAAATAGGTCCTACTACTACGAGCTTTTTACATAGCCTACATAGCTTTTTTTTCGAAAAGCAACAAGATCGATAAAGTATCACACTCAGTAAATTTTACTTATAATAAATGGTTAAAAACGATAATTACACAGCACAAAAGTAATTTCTGACCATCAAACAACGTATACCAATAGTTGAAAAAAAAAATTTGTAGAAATTACAAACATCTTGCAAGTTTACTTTAACTGTAGCTTGCGGAATCCTTTAAAAATAGGTAAGTATATCGAGCTAACAAATTTTAACAATCCTAGAAAAATTAAACTCATCTCTTAATGATTGAATCATTTAATGGAATAATAGGGTGTTATTTTTATCTATGAATCGCATTTTTTACTGTCCAATTACCGGACAAATTTTATAACTGTAATGGCATTAATTAAAAATACTGTGTAATAGAATGGTCAGTAACAATGAACGTGCCTTATCGTTGGGACCTCTGACATACATTCGACGCTGAGCAAGTGTAAGAACATTGCACTTCCTACTTTATATTAGAGCATGGAAATTACTTTCATATAAATTCGTATTACTTTTACTTTGATGATGGTATTTTGATAGCCAATGCTCGAGTATGTGTGGGTCAGCTGCGTTTTTCAAATGGTAGAGGGAGGGGAGACAACCAACTATATTTATTTACATAAATATAAATATACCTACTTATAGTCTGCAATGTTGCTTTTTGGGCGCGAAGGTGTATTAAAATTAGCGTTGCAAGAGTTTTGTTTAGAACTAATTCAATGCAGAAACCAATCTTGAGTAGGTATATTAGTCCGGATATTGAAGAGTTCCATTTGAATATCTCTGAAGACCTTCATGAGGTCCTTTGCGGTCCGTAAAAATAGATTCCATGCCAATGTAATCAATATTTTTAGAGAAAATCTCACAAACATACACACATAACATTACAAATTTATACAGACTCTCCTTTTGTTAAATGCATGTGAGGTAAAAGTACCTACTTAGGAGTATCATACTTATCTTATTATTTTATGTGTCCTAATCTATACATATAATAAAATGATAGAAAAGTCAAAACTGTACATTGGAAATATTAAAAAAAAATACTCGCTGGGTGTTCAACATAAGATACCGAAGCCGAAAATATAGAGGAGAACGCCCAGAGATCGTTTCTTTTTGAAAAACCTTAATAAAAAGTGTATGGCCATCTAAGTAAATTGGTAAATCATGTAATATTTTTTTAACAATCTTTTAATTCAATCGATCAAAATCTTTTGTGGCGTTTTAACTTTGATAATAATTCGTGGTTGTATCGTTTGTACGCGCCGCGGACTGACCAAATGAATGGTACTGACGTGACGAAGATGGCCGCCAATCGCAAATATCAATGTGTGAGGCCTACATTTCGGTGTTCATGCAACAATGTCGTTGAGATCATAGATTTACTATCAATAAATTCTAAATCTATGGTTGAGTTGGAAGTAGGTTCTATTAATAGCAGATTATTGTATTTTTTATATAAAATAGCATTCTAACCATAGATTTAGAATGTGATTTGAGAGTAGCGAAAAATCCTAAATCTATGATTCTAACTATAGTAAAAATCTAGGCTGGTGATATATTATTCACCGCGTTGCGAGCATATTAGACATTTGAACGAAATACGAACTGTCAAAAATTGAAAAGTTTTTAACAAAACGTCTTTTCGGTACTTGACTTTGAATGTCCTAAGAGGACGAGGACCGAGAAAAATGACATAAACAGCTGAATATTAAATAATACAAGAATTGGCAGTATGGTTTTAAATACCTTTGCCTGTCCTTTGGACGAATAAAGCAGCAACAACAACAACAAGGAAAAATGACAGTTTAAAATGTTTATCACCGAAGGATTTTTCATGAAATTATTTTATATAAATCGGTGTGAAATGTTTATATAAAACAATGTACGTTTCCATACAAAGTGATTATGATCAGGATTGATATTTAAATGGTAAGTAATTAAGGAACAATCGAGATCCAATTTGTTTATTTACTACAATACATTATCTCAATAAGTTGATATGTGGTAAGTAAATACATTTTCAGGGTTTTTTATAAGTGTGATGGAACTATTACTTTTATCTTTTTTGAATTAAATCCATGTTCATCAATGTAACGATTACACTTTTTGGACAAATTGATTTGACGGATTGATGGACATTTGCTTCAAAACTAACCTCTAATTTGAACAGCAAAACGAAGAATGATAGAAAACCCTACAAAATAATAGAATATTTTTTATTTCCTATGAAAGTACGATATCCATTCAATTCAATCTCCGATTTTCGCTGTCATACTAAATTATTTGTTATGAAACGGCGGTCTATTGAAAGATGGGCAATCGCCTTTTGCACAAATATTACCTAGGGGTAGGGTGTTAAAATAGGCTATATATTATCACGCTTCATATCCTAGGGGCTAAGCAGAGAGCAATCAAATTGGCATTTTAACACTTTTCACGCGTACGAAGTCGCGGGCAACAGCTAGTAAACTAATATATCAAACGGATTCAGAATTCAACAATCTGATATTTAACAACCATTTGTACGAAGTCGAACCACAACAAATCGGCATTACGCATGAAGGCGCGTAAGTATTTGTTATATCTCACAAGTATTCTTCAAGCAGATTCTCCAGTCCAACGACTTTACCGTTCATAACTAAAACAAACCGAAATGGATTTTGCAGAACAGTTTATTGCTGAAGAATGATGTCAGCGTTGCATTACATCATCTTGAACAGACATTAACCGACACTGGTCACATCAGTCTGTGTAATAGTTTGACACAGTAACTATAATTTATAATTTATTTTACAAAGCCAATAACAAAAACTAGGTTGTTTGTAACGTGAGTCACATACCTAATCAGTATTTTCGTTCACACCCTTCAGTGAAGGTCACAAGGTGCCCAAGTCCTGTATTTGACTATATATATTTGTCGACATTCTCACACAACACCATATTATAGCCCAAATTAAGCTAATTTAAGCTTGTGCTATGAGCTCTAGACGACCGATATACATATACAGGGTGTGGCGTAAATAGTGGTCCAACCGTCAGGGTGTGATAGACAAGGTGCCCCACTATAACATACTACAATATCATCCAAATTTACCCAAGGGTCTCAGAAAAAAATAACTTTTTTTGAAAAATCGTCCCTTTTTTGTAAAGTTGCCTGTAGATTATAGGAAAACCGCTATTTCTGATTTCTGTTTTTTCTCTCTTAAAGCTAAATACATAAGATATCAAAAAATAATATTGTTAATAGAATTCCACAACAAACGTTTGAAATAAATATAAGTTCATCTCAATTTTCTCTCTAATTTTCAGGTATCATGAAAATTGTTCAACGTATTTTATAAAAAATATTTACTACACTGATGCTACCCAAACGTTTAAAAATATGCTTATGTAATACTGATTTCAAAATGATACCATGTAAGGATTTCGCATAAACAGAAACTAGTAATTTTTACTGTTAAAGTTCAAAACGGGTTAAGAAAAATTACCAAAATCAACTTACATACATCACACTTATAATGTTTTTTTCATAGTAATAGTTCATAGTCGACATTATTATTATTTATTTAAAATCTTATAACCTAGATAGCGCCCGCGGCTCCACCCGCGTGGGATTTTGTAACTATTCTCGCTTTTATTTATTTTCTATCTGAAATTCTGTTCCCATTCCATGACAAATTCCTAGCGCGTGGAACTGCGGGCGCCATCACGGTTATGATTTTTTTAAACTATCGCAGTTTTTAACACTTCACGCGAAATACTATTTACTTACATTCACCGACGTTTCGGGCGTTCAACCGCGACCTTGATGTTGCCTGCGGTTTCACCCGCGATGAATTTTGTTACTATTCCCACTTCCGGTGGGATCATAAAAGCGAGAATAGTTACAAAATCCCACGCGGGTGTAGCCGCGGGCGCTATCTAGGTTATAAGATTTTAAATAAATAATAATAATGTCGACTATGAACTATTACTATGAAAAAAACGTTATAAGTGTGATGTATGTAAGTTGATTTTGGTCATTTTTCTTTACCCGTTTTGAACTTTAACAGTAAAAATTACTAGTTTCTGTTTATGCGAAATCCATTCATGGTATCATTTTGAAATCAATATTACATAAGCATATTTTTAAACGTTTGGATAGCATCAGTGTAGTACATATTTTTTATAAAAAACGTTGAACAATTTTCATGATACCTGAAAATAAGAGAGAAAATTGAGATGAACTTATATTTATTTCAAACGTTTGTTGTGGAATTTTATTAACAACTAGCTGAGCCCGCAACTTCGTTTACGTCACATAAGGTGTATGAAAGGAAAGGTATTTCTTCATCAGAGTCATCAAGCAGCGTCTGAAACTGCCCTGTTTGCTTAATCATAAAAGAGCTTAATGATTAAGTCTATTTTAAAACAATTCAGTCCACGCCTTCGGCGCGGACTGAATTGTTTAATCATTAAGCTCTTTTATGATTAAGCCAACACGCCAGTTTAGGTTCACTAACATTCAAAGAAACCCCTTCAATTAAAATTTTCAAAATATCTGATTCTTAAAAGTGTTATAACTCTTTTATTTCTAAACCGATTTACATAAAACAAACGCTAAATGTTAACTGGAGCAAACCTCAACACAATAAAAAAAACCGCATTGCAATCGGTTGCGCGGTTACTGAGATTAGCGTGCACAACCGTACAGACAAACAGATATACAGACATACAGACATACAGACAAACAGACAAAAATTCTAAAAATCATTGTTTTGGGTTCTATTGCGTTCATAAAGCCCCCCTATAATATTTTTTCTTATTTATCTTCCATGTACAGACAGCGACGTGTTACGATTTTATTATATGTATTGATATTATTTTTTGATAGCTTATGTATTTAGCTTTAAGAGAGAAAAAACAGAAATCAGAAATAGCTGTTTTCCTATAATCTACAGGCAACTTTACAAAAAAGGGACGATTTTTCAAAAAAAGTTATTTTTTTCTGAGACCCTTGGGTAAATTTGGATGATATTGTAGTATGTTATAGTGGGGCACCTGTTCTATCACACCCTGACGGTTGGACCACTATTTACGCCACACCCTGTATATAGGTACTTATATATTTCCGAATACATACATATTATACATAGAAAACAACACCCAAACTCAGAAACAAACATTTGTAGATCACACAAATAATTGAACCGACCCGGGAATCAAACCCTGGACCTCAGCGCAGCAGGCAGTATCACTACCGAATGAGCCACCGATACAGTCAAACCAATAGATTTAGAATTTTTCGCTAATGATTAAACCTATCAAATTGTACCTACTTAGGTACTTAGGTCTGATACGCACTTAGCTGATGTTAGATGAATTATATGACAATTATGTAAGAGTGAGATGGGACCCTCTCTACCGAGATCTTTGGAACTCAAACCAACAAATGGAGGAAGTCATTACGAAGAGAAGGACAATTTTAAAAATACTCTGTACCAACCTCATTGGCCAGTAGGTTGAAAACCCTCCCAAAATATTTGTGGCAGAGAACTATGTCCAGCAATGGACTGACTAAGTAACTTTCAAGCAAATTACTTTTGAGTTACATTACATCTTCGCTCCTTCAAACTAAAATAGTGATGGTCTCAATACTGAATAGATTGCAGCGAGCAACTCGGCGTCTACTACATGCCATGACCACCAGCTCTAAACAGGGTAACGTGGTATTTTAATGGCCTATAATTTATAAACTTAAAGTTAGTAACAATGTGTCTCTTGTTATAATACCTACTCCCATTTGGATTAGTCTTTTTTTTTGTTCAATGTGAGGGAAAATCCTCATGGATGTTATGCCGGACTCTTACCGACTAAAAAACCTCACGTAACGCCTAACAGCCTATGGTTGGGAGCCCCGGGTAAGCCCTCGGAAGGATGTTCCAGGACTATGGATGAGTCTTATCAATAGGTACATATAATAAAATCGTAACAGGTCGCTGTCTGTAGGTACATGGAAGATAGAGGAGAAAAAATATTATAGGGGGCTTTATGAACGCAGTAGAACCCAAACCAATGTTTTTTAGAATTTTTGTCTGTTTGTTTGTATGTCTGTATATCTGTTTGGCTACGTTTGTGCACGCTAATCTCAGCAACCGACTAACCGATTGCAATGCGGTTTTCTTTACTGTGTTAAGGTTTGCTCCGCTTAACATTTAGTGTTTATTTCATATAAATCGGTTAATAAATAAAAAAGTTATATCACTTTAAAGAATCATACATAGACTTATGATTTATACTACTATATGATTATTTAAAAATGTGTTAATCTAAACTGGCGTGTTGCCTTCGGCGCGGACTGAATTGTTTTAAAATAGCCTTAATCATTAAGCTCTTTTATGATTAAGCAAACAGGGCAGTTTCACACGCTGCTTGATGAGTCTGATGAAGAAATACCTCTCCTTTCATACACCTTATGTGACGTAAACGAAGTTGCGGGCTCAGCTAGTGAAGAATATTTTCAAGAAGATACTGTTTTAGTACACAAGAATTTATAAGGTTCTATTTGCTGACATAAGCTATTTAAGATCGTATTCCTTCCTACGGGCGGCGCGCGGACTGAATTGATTTATGATAGGGTTAATCTTTAAGCTCTTTTATGATTAAGCAAACAGGGCAGTTTCACACGCTGCTTGATGAGTCTGATGAAGAAATACCTCTCCTTTCATACACCTTACGTGACGTAAACGAAGTTGCGGGCTCAGCTAGTGAAGAATATTTTCAAGAAGATACTGTTTTAGTACACAAGAATTTATAAGGTTCTATTTGCTGACATAAGCTATTTAAGATAATAATATTATATTTTATAGGTAGGTACGTACTTACCTACTCGCGTTTCTAAAACGTCACTACCGTATATGCACTGTTATACGTGGAATAAAATGAATGCGAGAATAATATCTGCATACCATAATATCGTCTCCATTTAATAAGACGCCATTTCAAACGTATCAATTTACAGTCAACAACATAGCTAAATTTGCATGACGACGCATTGCAATAGTCGAAACATACACTAGACTACAATCTGTTGGCTACTGTTAAATTGATGAACAGTACCTACTGCCTGACCTCTTAATTTTAGGAGCTCTTTATCAATTTGATCTGTGGATATGTTGCTTTAGGATTTTAGGTATTCTACGCACTTCTAAAAAGTGCTTGGTAAGGAAATTGCGGGTCTTGTCAAGATATTCCACCTAAATTGGACGTCGAGAAATTGTTAATTCTCATATTCCAACTACTGTCTCCACTCGGGTTACGGTACTGGGTCCACACTTTGCAGTTTTAAATTCACTAACCTACCTATCTACAAGTCTCAGTTTCAGATCGAATAGTACGGGTACAGACTATACAACACAAGCGTGTAGGTTCTACATAATTCTCTCAAAACTCAAAATCTTTTACGAGCATGATCTGCTCGCAGAAAGACTCGGTGGCGTCTACTTACTTCCGCTAGAGTTCATGGCTCGCACTCGCACCATGGTCTCCAACGAAAGAATTTACACGTCCAGACTCACCACGAGGACCTGGCGCTGCTACGCCCACGAAGAATGTGTGTGCCTTCGCTACGTTATTCCACAGCCGACAGATAATAGGCTTGTTCTCTTATACTGTGGTTATTCGCAGTGCTAGCACTCGGCCGTGGTCTCCCGGTATAGACTCGCCGCAGACTCCTTAACAAAGCACCCGTTTGTTATCTGTGACAACCTGTAGGAGATCATGGTTCCTCTCCAGTTACTCGCCCATGACCGGTCTGATCGCCACGATAGTGGCGTTTTGTTTCGAACTTTAGAAATTTATTCGGAAACCTCGGTGGGCGTGTCCGACTCGCTCTTCTCCAGTTTTTTTATTGTAATATCTAAAACACTTTGCTATTAGAGGTAGGTTATTGGTCTCAAATATAATGATTAGTGATGAGTATTTTGCTAAAGAGGACGAACACCTTATCGATAATATAACAGAAAAGTGCATATCGACTATATTAAGAAAAAATATTTTGTTATGTAGTCATGAGGCAACAATCGAAAATATTTTCAGAGGCTAAGTCCCTTGAAACGATAGAACACCATGATAAATAGGTAAAGTACGAACTGATGACATGGTGGCAATTTAAATGTACTTAGTTAAAATTACTGATTCGTTTGTTATGTTTATGGATATAGCGAGATTTATATGCTGCCTGATCATTAAGCAATATCTGTAACTGTTTAGGTTATAGATAATGACACTTTACATAGAATATAATGTAGGTATGTAATTATAATAATTTAGATATGTATTGTTATGATATATCTACAGTAAATCTATGTACCTATTATTTTGGAATGTTGAACTTTAATATTTACGAGCAGACCTATTTACAGCTGATCTGTGTTTGTATAACACTTTTAAAAAAACCCGTCAAGTGAGAGTTGGACTCGCCCATGAAGGGTTTCGTAGCAGCAAGTAACATAATATAAAAGTTCTTATAGTTCGTTGTAACTTTGATTGATGTTTTAACACGTTCGCAGTGGTAGTGATTTTTCCAACCGAAAATTGCGGTTTATGACGTATTAAAAAAACTACCAGCTCTATCTCGTTCAAACTAATTTTCGTTGGTAGTTTTTATGGCAATGTACATCATATATTTTTTTTACATTTATCACTCTCTTAGTTTAGAAGTTAGAGGGGGGGGGGGGGGGGACTTTGGAAGTCCCTCTTGCGCAAACTATTCACTTTAGAAAAAAATGATGTTAGAAACCTCAACAGCATTTTGGAAGTTGGAAGACCTATCTACAGATAACCCCATACACATATGGGTTTGATGAAAAAAAAATTGAGTTTCAGTTCTGAGTATGGGAACCCCCAAAATGAGAAAAGTGGCTGTGACACACGAACGGACAGACTGACATGACGAATCTATAAGGGTTCCGTTTTTGCCATTTGGCTACGAAACCCTAAAAAATCCAAACGTACTGTCTGTCACCTTTCTCGTAAACAAATGATGATTATTTTATGGAGGTTCCGAAATTCGACGGGTTACGGAATACTACCGTAATGATGGCTCTGTGGGGTGATGAGCTTGCGAATGTGAGGCCAAGGGAAGAGGGAAGACATGGCAAGTCCTCGCTATAATTCTTCAACGATGATTTTTTTACTTTTGGAAATCTTAATGAATGCTATGCCGGATTCCTACCGGCTAAACCACACGGTTCCCTACAAACAAACTGCTTACGGGCAGAGAGTCCCGGGTAAGGCCCCGGAAGGATGTCCCAGGGTTCCCGACAGACTTTGACTACCACATCGGCCTCACCTACGGGCCCGGGTACTAGGTACTATTCCGCGTCTGTAATATTAAGTATTCCACATACTCACTGTAGCTATAACAGTCCTACGTAATAGACTGCTGGAGTAGAATCTGTAGTTGTGTCAAGTTTGATTAGCACATTGAACTGTTGATTTGACGGCCTTTTATAATGCTTTATTTTACGTGTGGATGCTGGACTTTTGGATTTTGGATTGTGGACTTTTAACGACTAAAGCCACACGGTGCTCCACTGCCTACGGCAGAGGAGGATTGAAAATTTTCAACATGAAGTAGGTAGTCGCAACCTGTTTCTGCCCGTGTCAACATGGTAGTAGGGCCGACAACATGAGTGTAACATCTCGGGCACTGTATACTGTAGTTTGACTCGGCCGGATTTTAGAAATAAATGCCTACAGCCGCGCGGTACGTAAGCATGCGATAGGGCTGCCCACCTACAGCATCTTAATAATTTGTGCCTACTTTGACTTTCTATTTAGTATTGCGATTGTAAATATGTACATACATACATTCATATAGTCACGCCTTTATCCCTGAAGGTGTAGGCAGAGGCATAGTATACGCCCACATTTTACCTCATAGTTTTACGTACGCGTAATAGATAGTGAGCCTAATGCAGTTGAATTTTTTCAATCCGCCCACAAGGCCTTCAATTTGTATTAAGGATTGTCGTTTTACTGACAACCGGCTTTCATTTCGAGTAAATATGTACCTTTTTTATTTAAACAAAAAATACTTTGTGAGTAATAATATAATTTCCCGCAAGGGCTGGCGGCGCGGGGCGGCGGCGTGGCGGCGCAGCGCCCGTTATCTACCAACGATCGAGTGAGACGGGTATTAGACAATAATAATCGGCTCATCACATGTTTCGTCAGTAATAGAATCACGGAATTCTAGTCTTTATAATCATTGCGTTAAATTTTTGATTTACAAAAATAAAACTATTTTTCGATTTGAAAGTACTAGTCAGTCTCTAGTACACTAGTACTTTTCGTACATTGTCAAGTTTTGTTAAATTTTGGAAGTTCATATTTGTCTCTAGGCGTGTAATAAAAATCAAAGGTAACAAAAATGCTGTCAATCAAAGTCATACGATGCTAAGTGTACTGTAACATGCATCGGTCATCCACAAAGAAATGAATACTCTTGAAACATACCTAAATCATTGCTCTCAATTAAATAACTACGAACTGACAACGGAACTAAAAACGAGAATCGTAGGTATAGCTTGCGCTTCGTCCGTTTGTAGGGAGCTACAATACTGGTTAAACAATATATATATACTGTGTCTCGGGAGTTGAAAAGGTCCTTTAAATGCTACGTCACTGTTTATTGTATTCAATTAAGCGCTAATTACTTGACACTAATAATATAAAGAGGAAAAAAAATATATTTTTGTATGTTTGTAATGAATTAACTCAAAAACTATGCCGATTAAAAAAATCTTTCACCATTGGAAAGCTACATACACCCTGCCTCAGTAACATAGGCTATATTTTTTCCCGTATTCCCTCGGGAACGGGAGCTAGTATGTCATATAGTACGTGCACGTGACCATACAGATGGCCGCATCGAATGAACGTACCCACACAGTATCTTTCACGAATTTGTTTAGTGTTAATGGTTCCTTAGATGGACTAAGGAATTCAAAATATGAAAAGTACCTAGTCTCGAACTAAAAACTTTTATTAATGTTCAGTTTTTTGTACCTTTCATATGAACACAATTATCTTTTTTGTGTGTGTGTGTGTGTGTGAGTGTCTAAGTTACGTCTTATCTATCACACGTTTAATGCAATCTACAGGAACGGGAATTAGGTACACGGGTGAAACCGCGTGACGTCCGCTAGTCTATACTAATACTAATATGATAAAGAGGAAAGATTTGATTGTTTGTTTGTTTGCAGCGAATAGGCTCTGGAACTACAGGACCGATTTGAAAATTCTTTCACTGATGCGAAGCTACACTCTTTGCGGTGAACATAGGCTATATTTTATTCCCACGGTAACGGGAATTACCCGGGTGAAACCGCGTGACGTCTGCTAGTATATTATAAAGCAGACACATTTATTTGTTTGTTTGTTATTGATAAGCTCTGGAACTACTTAGCCTATAACAATTACTTTACCAGTATAAAGCCAAGTTCTGAAGTAATGTAGGCTCTATATCATGCCATCACGTAAGAGAGTGGGTCAGTCAGTAATAATAAGTGTCAATGAATTGCATATTTACATTATTGTTAAATGGGTGTGCATGAACGGGTCAAATGCAGGCTGCGCGCCGCGCCGTGGCTACGGGATTTGGAGTAAGGCTAAGCTGGCGTCCAAGAAGCTAGGTGTGCTCAACAGGGCGCGGCGGTACTTCACTGCTGCGCAAACACTGCTTCTGTATAAGTCGCAAGTGCGGCCGCACATGGACTACTGCTGTCACCTCTGGGCGGGGGCACCTGAATATCAGCTTCGTCCATTTGACTCGGTGCAAAGACGTGCTGCAAGAGTTGTCAACGATCCTATATTTAGGTACAGGTGGTGTGGAACCTCTTCGCGACAGGAGAGACATTGCCTCCTTATGTATGCGTGTTCTACCGCCTGTACAATGGTATGTGCTCTGAGGAATTGTTTGATTTGATGCCCACGGCTACGTTCTATCATCGCACCGCTCGCCACAGACAGGGAGTTCATCCTCACACTCTGTGTCCTGAGCGTTCCAGCACGGTTAGATCCGATAGGGGTTTTCTTCCGCGCACGCTTAGGTTGTGGAATGATCTCCCTGGCTCGGTTTTCCCAAACGCCTACAGTACGGGGTTCTTCAATAGGGGTCTTAGAAAGTTTTTACAGGGTCGGCAGCGCGAGTGTGGCGCCTCTCGTGTTGCAAACTTTCATAGGCTGCGGTGACCACCGGTCCTTCTGGTGGGCCGTATGCTTGTCTGCCACCTTTGTGGTAAGTATAAAAAAATATATCTCAGGAGAAGTCGTATGGCGTTGAGTCATTTACAAACGGCAAAATGTTGTTACAGTTATAACCAAGTTTTGACTTTTATCATGTAGGTATCTAATGTCTTATTGCTCCGCATATAATTTGGCATTCTTTTTTAATCTTATTACTTAGGAATAATAATTGTAATAAATAAACAAAATAAAATAAAATTTATTTCCTGTGAAATTAAAAAAGAAATTAGGTTTGTCAAAATTGTGGATACTAATATCTACAAGTGCAATATTATTAGCATTACGGAAATCATCTAATCGCTTACCATTTAATATTAGTTATACTTATGAGTGGATTGTAGGTACCCGGGATCGCAAGAAACGTCGTAGGTAATTTGTCTTGGTCTAAAACTACATGTTCAAGATGTCATACTCACAATGTTAAGGTAGGTAGGCAGTAGGCCGTATACCCGAATGAATGCGTAATGATCTCTGATAGTTATCTCACTAACCCTAATTTAATTGAGTAGGTACCTACATTATCATTTTAGTTTCTTTATGACTTTTTTTGAACATCATGACGATTCCATGTGAATAACTATACCTAAGTTGGTAGTCTAAAGACTGACTGTAATTTATTTCAGTTACAGTCAGGTACATAATGTTGAGTTTTCTTCCGACAAAATTGTGCTAGATTTACATACAATGGTACCTGCTTCTCTTAAATGCATACAAGTGACATTTTACAGATTTACACTAGTTCGTAGTAATTTAAAATAATAATCACCAAATATTGTATTTCGTTTCGCTCGACAGCAAAGATTGGGAACTTTTGCCTCGCTCAGATATACCTAACCTTTATAGCCTTGTACTTAAGATGTAGTGTGTTGAATTTAATATCTGTAAAACTAATCATTTCGTGTATATTTCGCTTGATGATGACATGTAATTAGTTGAGAAACTGTGTCTAAAGATTCGAGTGTTTATTTACATACGCTCAGAATGCTCAGACATAGATTTTCTAATATATTATATCACTATTGAATATTAATTATGTGGGTAGGTAGCTATTTAAAACACAACTACAGGAATTTACATACAATTCTACTTATCGAATATTTAGGTACCTAATTAATGTACCTACTTCGCTGTCTGAAGTTTAGTTGTGATAAGAAATTTAGACAAAAATACTATATCTACCTATTTACTTAAGTAATATTAAACGTCAAGCAGCCTCGCTATGACACGGTCGTGAGGTATTTTTTTTTACCATGTGGAAATTCTACATGGATGCTATGCCGGACTCCTACCGACTAAAACCACACAATGCCTAACAAGTCTATGGCCGGGAGTTCCGGGAAAGCTCTCGGAAGGATGTCTTAGGGACTACAACCATTCTATAGGGTGTAAGCATAGTAAGAGGCTTTGATTAGGTCTCTATATAATGTAAATATAATCTAAGGCAAAGAGAGATAAGTAAATTGTTTTCAAACAACATTCCGAGCGCGGTTTGCATACTGCTATCCTTTTACTATGGTCTAAGAATAAGTAACACAATGAACCATGTATCGTATCAGACACTGAACTAAAAACTCTCGTCTGCTATTAATTATAAACTAATAAATTATGGTAGCACACGATTATAGAGTCGGTGACTCATTATATAGTCACCATTCAAGGAACAGGCTGGATAAACAATCATTGCAGTGTCCAACGCGATAACGACCATTTGCACATCCCGCTGCCGGGAGTCCGGCCTCTCCCCGCGCACCCCACACCCTCCCACCACGTGGATACTGTGACATACATAATTACCACTACAGATACTTAGTATAGTGAAAACATTATTAATAGGTACCTACGTTGATACGAGTAGTTTACGGTGCTATAATGGGAGAACACTTTAAAGGGTCCTCAACAAAATATTGAGTTGACAACATCAGCTGCGGGTGCAATATTTGACTGATGGGTGAGGTAGCATACCTAGAGCATTGGATTTGCCCAGCGGCGCATTAGTCCGCCATGTAAAACCCCTCTAATACAGTAGGTTTTTGCCTTAGTGGCGCCGTAAAAAGTAAATACGACTACCGTGCTGAAGGGCTCAAATCGAATCCCGAGATTTTGCAACGGCGACGCGACGCCGATGTCTAGAAATTGGGGGCCTCCCTCACACTCCATATAGACTTTTGGCAGTGGTCCTCAAGTTGGTGGCTCTATGATGTACCTGTTCACGCTCCGCTTGGGGTTGTAAGAGTTGTAAGATGAGAGAAACACGTGCGCGGGCAGGTTATTTCAAGTTATTATGGTTCGACAGAGAAACGATCTTTTATGCCGCTCGGATTTTGTGAAGATTCTCTCCACTGTATAGGAGTGGCACCTCTGTCCAACACGTGTTGTTCGGGGTCAAAAGAAGAGGGTGGGATTATGTTTTATTAGCTCTACAGCTCTCGACACTCCCCGTGATACATTCGAGTTAGGGACGCTATTGTTCTTCGCTGTGCACACGGCTCAAGACTCTCCTTCATGATAATGAATCATTCGGATTGCATTAGTGTCAAGCGCGTCTAGTAAAAATCCTCGTGGAGTCATCACTAGAAGGTCAGAAAAGTATTCAACGCAGAGACGAACAGCAAACATCGCTGGTGTGGCGTGAAAAATCGCCTCAATTTATGTGGGAGTTAAAATTTAAAAGTAGGTACTACCCGTTCGCTCTAACTTTGCCGCTGGGGTAGAGGCGTATACCCGAATTGTTAATTAGACGAAGTAAATTGACAGTAGCTTATGTCACTTCGTCATAGAAAATACGCAACATTGTATGAAGAAGTGACATTAGTTGCTGTCAATTTACTTCGTCTAATTAAAAATTCGACTTTAGAATGGAGCCGAGCGGCAAAGTTAGAGCGAACGAGCAGTAGGTATGTTTATATCTTGTTTTTGTAATTGACAAATGGTACAAATATATAAAATTAACATGTGAAATATATATCCAGTTACATCTTAGTAGCTAAATGGTCATAAGAGTAGCATCAATGCTTCTTTCAGTGGGGAATTCCCGGTTTATGTGGGCTGCTTTTACTAGTTACGCATTTTACACGAGAATAAAAAAGAAGAGCCGTGTCATCTGATGATAACATCCGATAACGAGTTGTATTGATCCAGTTTATGTTATGAGATAGGTTTATCACCGAGCACATGCACTAATTGCTACTAACATGGCGAGTACGCACTAGATATCAATCTTTGATTCTGCTTTGGTTCCCGTAAACAAGATACACTCATATACTTACAAGATTTAGAAACCATAGCATAAAATTTATTTAATAATTACCTAAGTTAAAGTAGGTATACTCGTACTAGTATGGAATTTCTTACATTTTAATTCAATTATGTTCATAAATATTTCCAGGTTGACCACTGTTAACAAAGTGTTTGCAGTACCACAGATGGGGGCTGTCGAGTAAGCAAACGCATATCATTGTGATGAAACGGACAAAGGCAGCAAGGTGGCTACGTGCTGTTGAATTTTTTCAAGCTGCTACTATGGCTATTGGCAAAGCTTCATTACTAATAGATACTGACAGCCTGGACAAACTGCTTGACGTGCTTCCGAAGTGTCAGATGAAGACCGAAGGTCGTATTTTTTTTTTTTTTTTTTTTTTTTTTTTTTTTTTTTTGTTTTCGCACATCTCTGCCGTTGGCAAAGGCAATCTACTCTACTTCTTTGAATCACCTATTTATGATTAATAATCTAGCCCAATAGGCCTTTTCAATCAGGTTTTAATAATATACCATATAAGTGTGACATGATTTCGGGGGACCGAGGAACCCCAGCCCCGCGTGGTAGGCAGCGCTAGCACGCGGCATGCTGGCGCACCCCGGGCCCCCGGCATCATCTCACACCCGCGTTTTTTTTTTTTTTTTTTTTTTTTTTTTTCCATTACATACTTAAATCACATTCTATCACATTCACTTCTTGAATGATTGAGGTGTAAATTAACACATCACATTAACTTTCTTTCCTTTTGTCAGACACAAAATACCTTCCATACATTCCATACATTCGTTCCTTTCTTGCGATCACGATTACCTTTCGTACAAATGAACACACTAGCTTCTTTTCTGTCATACACACTGTACCTGTCATACTTATTCTTTTATTACCTACACCAGCTTTCATTCCTTTTTGTCAATCTCGCTATCACTTTTAGAATTTCATTCCTAACTTACAATCACAGTGTACCCGTCCCTTCTTGTATGTGCTCCGTCCGTATATAATTTATATAATAGTTTAATACTATCAACATATTGATATGACAAAAAATATATCGTTAAACCAATAGGCACAGTTGTAAAAGATTTTTTTTTTTTTTACAATGTACATGTAAAATGGTTTTCTTTCTTTTCACAATGTTGATGCAGTGTGTGTTTTTTTTTTTTTTTTTTTTTTTTTTTTTTTTTTTTTTTTTTTTTTTTTTTTTTTTTTTTTTTTTACAACTTTACTGAATCTACAACTACAATTTGTATATACATAATAGTTATCATGAAAATCCACAAATCCATAATATTTCTCCAAATTATTTTGCAGATCTAGAGTACAGTTATTGCTCTTATTTTGTTCCATACACTTCTGTTACAGTCAATATTATTATAATATTGGTTAACAAAATTGTCATCTCTTATTTCTTAACATTGCTGCCTTTACAATTTTTTCCCCGTACTTCACAAATACTGCTTGATGCTTTTTAAGCAATACATTAAAATTTTGTTTCCTAATTTCTATCCCGGTCACTGTCTCTAGATCCACCCTATCTGCAGCGTGCATCGGGCAGTCCTGCAGTAAATGGACGACCGTCTCCTCCACCCCGGGCTCGCAGGCACACGATGGGTCCTCCTTACACTTGAAACGTGTCAAGTATTCGGAGAACCCACCGTGCCCTGTCAGCAGTTGGGTTGTGGTGCCGGCGATCGTCATCCTCCGGACGACACTGTACGCCTCCACTGCGCATGGGAGGAAAAGCTTGGTGACGGAGGCCTGCTCGCCCTCACTGTACCTTTTGTTCCATTTGTCAAGCGTACCCTGTCTCAGAGTACGCTTCACAAATGAAACAGGGTACAGTCCGTAGTCCGGTGCCTTCTTCAGCCTCAGAGCCGCCTCCTTGGCGAGCTGGTCGGCTCGCTCATTGCCCTCCAACCCCGCGTGAGCCTTGACCCAGAATAAGGAGATTTCCTTACCCTGGGCCATGCCTTTGTGAATGGCGGCTCTGGCTTCTACCGCCAGGGGATGGAGAGCATGACGGTTTATGACCGTCAGGAGAGCGGCTCTGCTATCACTGAAGATGCCGAACGTGGACGCGCCTCGCCTGAGGATCTCACTGGCCGCTTTGCATAACGCCAGGAGTTCAGCCTGATAGACGGTGCAATAGGGCGACAGAGCAAGTTTGAGGGCCTTAATTTCGGTCCGGCTATCCCAAAACGATAGCGCGGCGCCGACACGGCCCTCAATCTTGCTCCCGTCCGTGAAGATGCGAATCTCAAAACGATTCGCATCTTCCAGCTGCCCCTCGTCTACCAGGCTTGTGAACCCCAATGGCGCATGCTCCGCGGGGTGAGGTGCCTCTATCGCCGGGGACATTCGCTCGACCTCCCTGTCTCCCAACCATGGCTGGTTCACTCCTCTCTTGGCCTCGTACAACGAGGCCACCTCTCGAACTCTGAGGTCCAGAGGGAGCAAGCCAGCCAAGACTAGCGCCGAGTTCAGGGAGACCGTGCGATATGCCTTACACAGCTTTTGGGCGAAACCGCGCTGTACCACGTTCAGCTGCTTTTGGACCCCAAGCTTGTCCACCGACGCGTGCCAAGCACTGGCGGCGTACAGTATCGTCGGCTCCACGGCCGCGACGTAGATCGTCCGGATCACCTCGGGGTGAAGCCCCCAGCTGATCCGGGCCATCCGCGCCAACTTCCGGTAGATGCCGATCGCCTTTCTGCATACATTGGTGACGTGTGTGTTGAATGTGAGTGCCTTGTCTATGGTTAGCCCTAGGATTTTTATTTGGGGGGACATGCCAATGTCTATCCCGCCCATGCTAAGGCGCGGGACATCGTACTTCAGCCTCCGCGTTATTACCATCGCACTGGTTTTGTGCGGTGCGAATTTTAGCTTATTTCGGATGCCCCACTCCCGCACATGTTCGAGAGAGGCATTGGCGTGTCCCTCGATCTCCAGAGCTGTGTCCCCGTCAAACATCAGCACCACATCGTCCGCGAAAGCCTGCACAAACACACCCATTCGCTCAAGTTCTTTCAAAAGTGGATCCAGAAGTAAGTTCCACAGTAAGGGACCTCCGATCGACCCTTGGACGCACCCTTTATCCGTAGAGCGGCTGTGCTCCTCGCCGGCGTACCGAACCCTCACTCTCCTGTCGCTAAGGTAGCTGCTGATTACTCGTCTCAAGTTTGCCGGACACTTTTCCTCAGCCAGTCGGACTTTTATAGCTGGCCACCAGGCGCTATCGAAGGCCCCCTCTATGTCCAAGGACACCATAGTGACTATCCTCTTTTCACGGAGTTTAGCCACTATGTGCCCCATCAGGTCATAGAGGGCGTCTTCGGTGCACTTTTGGGGCATAAAGCCGTACTGGCGGGTACTCATCCGCGGCAATAAATGATACTTGAGACGAGCAATCACCATCCTCTCGTACACCTTTCCCAGAACCGGAAGCAGCCCTATCGGTCTGTACGATTTGGGAACGGTGTACGAGTCTTTGCCAGGCTTCTTCAGCACCACCACCACGGCTTCCTTCCATATCTTAGGAAAGTAGCCGTGATGGAGGCACTGATTCAGCAGCTTCAGGAAGAGTGAGGGATCGGCCCCAATGGCTTGGGCACAGATATCGGCTGTAAAGCCATCCACTCCCGGTGCTTTTTTCGGGTTAAATTTCTGAAGCGCATCGAACAGTTCGCCCACCGTAAAAGGTGGGTCATCGTCATCATGATCCTCTATTGCTTTTACGGCGGTTTCGCGTATCTGTCGATGCGCCTCAGAATCCTCCTCGACTCGGTCCTCCGGGTAGAAGGTTCGAGCGAGGAGTTGTGCTGAGCCCCTAGCGTCCAGATGGGTTCCATTATGGATTAACAGGCGATCTTCCTCCCTCACTGTGGCCCTCCCTATCACTCTATAAACCCCCTCCCAGATGCCCTCCCTGTCCTGCTTTCCACAGAAATTCTTCCAACTCTCGACCTGTGCCTTTTTTACTTCAGATTCATACATCTCCTTGCATTCCAGGTACTGCACAACCACCATTTGACGCCTGTCGGGCGCTGCGTGCCTGATCCGGCGCCTTTTGGTATTGACGTCCCTTTTCAGGGAGGCTAGCCTCTCCGACCACCACGGCATAGTTAGGAGCTGTTTGCTGCGTTTCTTTGGGATGGCTTCCTTACAGGCCTCCCCTACTGAACCTGAGTACTCGACAACGAAGGTCGTACTTAAACTTAAATTTTTTTTCCACTGTTATGAGGCATTTACATTTAAGAAGGTCGTACTTAAATGTAAATGCCTCATAACAGTGGAAAAAAATATAATTGATGTGATGCTTATTATTCTTTCACGAAACACTGACCAAGCAGGACTACGAGACATTCAAACCTATCTACATCGTAAATCTGAGAAATATTAATTTTGAATTGTTTGATAATGACCTTAAAGTTGGACTTAGATCGACTGTGAGCGGCTAAGAGTGACCTTGTTTAAGATGGATCATTGTTTTGATAATTTTATCACGGAGATGGTAAATTTAATTCGTTTTAGTTAGTCGGGTCACCGCTGGTTCAACACCGGAATTCAAATATGATCAACTGTTCATCACATAGGTACTATTGGGGTGTAGGAGCACGAGAAGGTATATTGATTTATTTATTTATTTTATTTATTTATTTATTTGATAAGGTGAACAGTTTACAATAACAACGGCAGTGCTTTTTTATGCATTATGTATATCTCATGTCGACATTTCTGTTATACATATTATTGCAAACATAGCTTACATTGGACCCGTTATAAACTGAGCTTGATGCTTCTCTTTTCTTTCTCATTTAGGACTACACGTCCTGGTTCAATTAAATTTTACTTTCATACTTTTGTTCTCTCACCCAATCGGAACATACTTAGGTACATAAATGATTTGATTTCCTTTTGAATGACAATTGTGTACCTATCGATCTATTTACGCACAACAAACGTTTATTATTGTAACCATGTCAAAAGTTGAAAAATGGAGCGTAGTGGGCATTTACGAGCGGTTACAGGAATCTGGTGACCCCGTGGGCTCGTAAACGCGTTCCCGATATAACGCTACACTGACTATAAGGCGACACGCATGCGTATCGAACACAATCCGCAGGATTCATAATTTGCACACATCATTCTACAAATTGGAGATACACATGATGGATCATAGAATATAAATAGAAATAGATTTCGACAAAATAAATCTGAGCTGTAAATCTGAAATACATATTACAGATTTGTCAGTATTTACAGCGTAGGGAGGTAATGTTGTTTAGGATTTGCTTGTGAAGTGAACTGCCCTCAGACCTACTTACCAGCCAGCCATAGTTTATATGAACGCGGTTAGCAGGAAATTGCTGGTTTATTGAGGTTGGCTATAAGGCTACATAATAAAGTCACGCTACTACACCAGGGAGCGGAACAGTATTCACGAATTCTTGTATACTTACCCATATCAGCGTAAGACTAATAGCACAGTCTCTTTATACTGTGCTAATAGGTTATGAGTATGTGAGTTGAAGGCGTGCTACGGGATTAGACGTTATTACGAGCATGGCATGGGATAGAGTTAGAACTAAGAATATTAGTAGCATAAAGCGTAGATTGCAATTTGTTGGAACGTTATCTTTGCAGTTCGCAGTTTCTACACTCTGCAGTTTTTCATAATCACACTCTTCTCTGCAAACTTTCCTTTTGCAAGCAGTTTTCGTGTCCATCTAGGCGATAAATGTTGTGAGTTAAACTAGAAATATTTTTAAACTGATGAGAGTTAAAGAATAACACCGGGGTGGCGCCATAACAATGTATTACTTAGCATGGTATAAAGTAAGTAGGTACAATATGAGCAATGCTTGTGTGGTGACGAAATAGATTGCAAATGTCACCCCCACTAATTATGTAGATCTATGTTGACAAAAGTTCCAATAAATGTGTATTGCTAACCCATCTGGCCAATGTGGCATCGGCAATGCAAAAACCCTCCATTAATTTTCTTTAGCGGGAGGCACAAAACCCTGTTTGTGTGAGGTTGACTGAAATGCTCGATTTATATAAAAAGGAAACGAAGGTATTATTTGAGACTGTAAAGTAGGTACCTACTTACATACCTACTACGAGAGTAGTAATGATGTTCATAGCATTGTCAGCGTCGTGCGCTAAGTATAAACGTGCAATATAGCCGCACATTCAACTGGCTTTTGTTACAGTACTGAAACTATTGACCTATTTCACATTACTAGAAATAAGTCATAACTTTCAGTGCAACGCTCGCACCATAAAACCGGCCGTGAGTAACCGACGACCGGCAACGATACACACAGTAACAAATGAAATGTTGTCCTGTTTCCAGCTATAAAATTAGGCAGTTATTGACCAGGTGCAGGTTGGTACTAAAGTTATGGAGTTGAGGTAATTTGGTCCGTGAATCATGTTCCCTCCCTTATTTTGACTTGTCGAATACCCTTTCTATAACTATGATCGTGCCATTTACCAAGTTACGTCTCACTTTTTTCTCAAATCGCTACTTGATCGCGTTGATTTCCATTAGCACTAAGGACATTAATAAAATTGGTATCGTTCGGCAGAAGGAAAATGCATATGGAAGATTGCAAACTTGCACTGTAAGTTTGAGAAAAGAGTGGGCGCGTCTTCGTGAAGTGCACGACTTGTAACTTAGCATAAAAATTTCAAGTTTCTAGGTTCAGGGCTTCAGTTGGGTATAATTGCAAGGTGAGTAATTTAATTAATAGAGATTTAAAAATTTCAGATTTTAATGAATAGATAAGTATGATGATGTGAATTGATCTTTTCATTGTAGGTAAATCAAGACAGAACAAACGTATTAACTTCGTTAAGTTAGCCGCAACACTTGCAATAGGTACCGAAGCCGAAGAATACGCAGACCTCAAATTTGTAAATACAGAGATTGGCAGAAAAATTAGTTCAAGTTATGTATCTAATCTATGACCATCTGAATGCTAAAGATAGAAGAAACCGTTTGGTTTCAAGCAAAAGTGAACTTGTAAGGAACTTGAGTAATATAATGATTTTGATAGGAAGTTAGAAAGAAAAGCATTTTATTTTTACATAGTTCAGACACGGTATAAGTACAAGTAAGTACAAGTATAATAAAATCTAAACCAAGATTTTGAGTAGGTTCAAACTACTTAAAGTGCGTTCAATCTTTCGGCAACCCTGTATGTTGTGTTTATAGGTACACATAGGTACATACCTATTTATAAATATTTTACACACAACGTCAGTGAACTTCCTATAGATATTATGTCAATCTAGTCTATCTTGGTGTACATAGTGGTTGAAGTAACAAACTGCGAAAAAAATGGTTTTCTGTATCTGGGTGTAATTCTTAATTATGTGTGTGTTTCGAAATATTTAAGTTATCCATTGTCTAGCTAGTACCTGCCTACACCTATAGCTCAATTTAAACTTGCTGAAGCTGTTTAAAATGTCTTTGTCCTCGAAGTCTCGACATAAATTGACAAAGTATAAAAACTATTTAATCATTTCATTATTACCTACTTTATAAAGAATATTGATCTAGAAACAAAACGGAAGACAATTTGCTATTTATAATTATCGTGATACAGGTTACGAGGAACAGAGATAACAGCAGAAGTAAAAACATGAGGAACATGAAATACTTCCCTTTGGGTTCAATGTTCTGTGCAAGTATACGTCACGGTGATAAAAGAGTATCATGAATGAGAACGAACATTGACAGGGCGAGTCACCCCGGGATATTATAAACGAAACGCGGCCTAGCCGACAACAGTGCAGCGCTCTGCTCTCGACATCAAAACATAATTTAGTTTTATGATTATGGGGATGATAAAATTAGATAGGTGACCAACGTATTCCATATTATGTGACTTTTATAAATACATCACGCGAGACAATATAAAAGTAATCTAGCCATGAATACAACTGCGATTGAGTAGGTGGAAATCGTTTCGTGGTAGAAGCTTCAGAACTCGGTACCTATGATATTTTTATAGCAACTGTCGTTACCAGGAACTTACATGCAATAATTTGCATGACGTAATAGCGTGTAATCTATCTAGCTGACCCGGCACACATTGTTCTGTCATATAAATTAGTAAAGAAGGGTAATAAAACCAATAAATAATAAAACCGGCCAAGTGCGAGTTGGACTCGCCCATGAAGGGTTTCGTAGCGGCAAGTAACATAATATAAAAGTTTTAACACGTTCGCAGTGGTAGTGATTTTTCTAACCAAAAATTGCGGTTTATGACGTATTAAAAAAAAACTACCAGCTCTATCTCGTTCGAAACAATTTTCGTTGGTAGTTTTTATGGCAATGTACATCATATATTTTTTTTAGATTTATCATTCTCTTAGTTTAGAAGTTAGAGGGGGGGGGACACACATTTTTCCACTTTGGAAGTGTCTCTTGCGAAAACTATTCATTTTAGAAAAAAATGATGTTAGAAACCTCAATAGCATTTTTGAAGACCTATCTATAGATACCCCACACGTATTGGTTTGATGAAAAAAAAAAATTTGAGTTTCAGTTCTGAGTATGGGGATCCCCAAAATTTACTACTTTTTTTCTAGTTGTATATAAGAATCTTAATGCGGTTCACAGAATACATCTAGTAACCAAGTTTCAATGGCATAGGCCTTATAGTTTCGGAGAAAAATGGCTGTGACACACGGACGGACAGACAGACAGACAGACAGACAGACAGACAGACATGACGAATCTATAAGGGTTCCGTTTTTGCCATTTGGCTACGAAACCCTAAAAACGATCCTTTCTCCCAAGATGGAACAATTATTTTAGTTAATTTCAGAATTCTTTTCAGCCAAATATAACACGATAAGTATAGGTACCTATACAGGGTTATTTGTAAAACACCAGCAACCCGTCAGGACTAGACAGCTACCATCATCAGATCTTTTGAAAAGAAATGTAGACAAATTTTCACATACTCTAGTACCATTCGTGTGCAATTCGATTAAATATTCATCATTTATTCCATCAACTGAGTGTCCACGTTGTTGTGCTAATCTCGTATTGTTTTAAAGTCAAAGTAAAATATTTACATTTAATTATTTTTTCAGCGCGATAAATAATGTTTTATAACTAGGAACTAGTGCCTACAAACTGACAACGTAACGGATAACATCAAAAAGTTATATGTAAACTTTTGACCTCAATTTTATGTAACTAAACTGAATTAAAAGAGTGTGTTGTATGTGTCTCGTCGTTGGTCACTTATCATCTCGACACACAAAGACTTTATCAGTCAGAGATACGAAATCGTGGGAGTTATGTTATTATTTCGGCAATAATTGCAAAAATTGTGTTTTATACATAACGACGACAAGTTGATAGCGGCTTCCTGTCAGTGATAACAACCAGTCAGTCATGTATATGCCGCGACCCCATTTAAGAGCTTTGTCGATGAAGACTGATTTTGACCTAAATTATAACTATTTTATAGACTATAGAACTAAATGTTGACTGACTACAATAATCACAGAACCAGATATTTCCTAGCGGAGACGGCTTTGCGTAATTTTGATACGATATTACATTGTTAAAATCACGGAAGCCGGATATTAAACATATTTTAATAACCTGTGACACGTCGAGATAAGATTGGGCTGTTTTCAGGCGAGTGACCACATTGCACAAATTATTCTACGAGAGACATCACAATTCAATGACCGCTTAGGACCACAATATTGATGTGTAGCTTATTTACTACTGTTTTTTTTATTCCTACATACGAGGTAACATATTACCCGGCCCGATTGAATGATTTCGTGATTTCGTTGGTTAGCCGATAAATATTTTTGATTCATTACCGAATGTTCAGACTCGAACGAAAAATATAAGCTTTAAGCATTGGGATATATAAACGTAGTAGCAATATTGTTCAATGGCTTTAACCACAATGCCAACTTAGCGAATGAGTTCGTATGGGAATAATACAAAACAGTCGTGATTACTAATACCTATTGAATTTTCTATCGATTAGTGAAGTAAGGTGTTTTTTTATGATGCCTAAATGCAGACCGCATTTAGGCACCATCATCCCAACCACGGGGATTTTTTTTTCTTGTTGACCATGAGGAAAAATCCTCATGGATGTTATGCCAGACTCCTACCGACTAAAAAATCTCACGTAACGCCCAACAGCCTATGATTGGGAGCCCTGGTAAGGCCTCGGAAGGCTGTCCCAGGACTCCAGCAGACCCACGGCCTCCACCGCGGCCCCGCCCAGGGGGTGGTTCGGGTGCTATCCCGCGTCTTTGGGGGGTTTCGGGTGTGATCCCGCTTCTAAGGCCCGTGAGTTCCTCACGTCACGCTGCCATCATGGGCCAGCTTCTGTAAGGACGTTGAGCCGCCCTCTCACCGTCCTCAGGCCCCCGGTCATGGAGGCCGATAGCCCTCGGCGAAGACATGTCGGTGGCGCCCGAGCCGCCGACTGCGGAACTCGGGTGGAAGAGTTCTCTCCCGTTCCCGCCCCGCCGTTTCTTTCACGAGCATGACCTGCTCGCAGAAAGAGGCGGCGTCCCAACCACGGGGGTAGATGAGACAGTGTCACCCTATCAAATATGATTGTTCAGGCGTCGACCCGGTAAAGGGCGCCCCTCACGCCTAGGATTTTCCTTAAGGGAGACAGATGGATGGCTCCCCCGGTTATCCTTAAAAAGCTGACGAAAACAAAGTTCACATCGCACAGTGTCGAGTGCCCCTCTGAAAGCAGAGAGGGTAGGAAACAGACGGGAGCTAGAGGCACCTTTAGAACACGGGGAGGTGCCTTCCTCAACCCACGGCCTAGTCGCCCCCGCTCTGTCAGTAAGGAGTGTGACTCATACTCGTAGATAAAAGGTTATCAGAAAAAGGTAGTCTTTAATCTGTCATTTATCAGTCTTTTCCTATTGTGTAGATACTTGAATGAAACCCCATTCTGCAAACAATGTAATATGTATTTATAGTAATTGGGTCGAAACCTTAACCAGCAGGGTTTCATATTATCGTACGTCATTGATCGGCTGGTTTATCAGAGGTTATAAACTAATAACTTCAAAATTAGTTTAATTGTAGATAGCGTTTATATTTAATGGTTAATTTTACACTACTACAAATGTCTTTTGCGCAACGTTTTTTTTTTCATTACTGCAATAATGTGATACCCTTAATATCAATAAAAATTAAATTCCTGACGATTTGTATTACGTACCTGCCTACATGTCGTTCCTAGCAAACATAGTTAATTTTAATTTCAAAACTTAAACGTCTAATAAGAGACTTGCTGACTTTGTGTGAAAAAATATATTATTTTAATTTTAGTAAGTATTTATTTATATCTTAATACTAGCTGAGCCCGCAACTTCGTTTACGTCACATAAGGTGTATGAAAGGAAAGGTATTTCTTCATCAGAGTCATCAAGCAGCGTCTGAAACTGCCCTGTTTGCTTAATCATAAAAGAGCTTAATGATTAAGTCTATTTTAAAACAATTCAGTCCACGCCTGCGGCGCGGACTGAATTGTTTAAAAATAGTCTTAATCATTAAGCTCTTTTATGATTAAGCCAACACGCCAGTTTAGGTTCACTAACATTCAAAGAAACCCCTACAATTAAAATTTTCAAAATATCTGATTCTTAAAAGTGTTATAACTCTTTTATTTCTAAACCGATTTACATAAAACAAACGCTAAATGTTAACTGGAGCAAACCTCAACACAATAAAAAAAACCGCATTGCAATCGGTTGAGCGGTTACTGAGATTAGCGTGCACAACCGTACAGACAAACAGATATACAGACATACAGACATACAGACATACAGACAAACAGACAAAAATTCTAAAAATCATTGTTTTGGGTTCTATTGCGTTCATAAAGCCCCCCTATAATATTTTTTCTTATTTATCTTCCATGTGCAGACAGCGACCTGTTACGATTTTATTATATGTATTGATTGATTTTGGTAGCTAGAATGTATTTCAAAAAAGAAGCGGTAATTTAGTCAATGTGAAGTCTAAATCGCATTCTTCAACGTGACTGCGAAAACCGGTTGAATAAAATGAAAAGAAAAGGGCTGTCAAGGTTTTGTTCTCCTCCTCCTCTTCGAGATAAAAGGCTACCAAAAGAAACCTTTATAAATGATGCCCTGACTCCAACGCCGAGAGTTTAACAAATTTCAGTTTATTCGCACCAGAGTATAACAATTTCTTTTGAAAAAAGTAAGTAGGTACATACAGGTTTGTTCTAAAATGATCATTATTTATTACTACTAGCGGTAAACACACTTACCTACTGCTCGTTCGCTCTAACTTTGCCGTTCGGCCACATACTAAAGTCGAATTTTTAATTAGACGAAGTAAATTGACAGCAACTAATGTCACTTCTTCATACAATGTTGCGTATTTTCTATGACGAAGTGACATTAGCTACTGTCAATTTACTTCGTCTAATTAACAATTCGGGTATACGCCTCTACGCCAGCGGCAAAGTTAGAGCGAACGGGTAGTAAGGACGAACTCACTTGACTCATCTGAGAAAAATTTGATATCATCAATATTCATAGAATCTCGTCTTATTCTTCACAGAACTATTGGGAACAAAAGTAGCACTAGTTCCGCCACGGTACCTACTTCTTGCGCGGAACTACTGGGAACAATCCTTTCGTTTGAAATTGGTGAAGTTGGTAGGTAAATTGGTAGGTAGAGAGAGAAATTGGTAGGTTGCACGTAATTTCCGCAATTTTTAGCGGAAATCACTTGTGTATCTAAGTACACTAAACTGTAATGTACCTTCCTACATAATGAAAATGCAGCTTAGATGAGGCCAACATGTGCGGTACTAATGTAATGTATGCTACACAAACGTTCTATGTCGGACTTCGACCATAAGTTAGCTGTATTCTGTAGACGTACCTATAGTCGATGATGTCGGCAAAATAAGACCTTGGTCATGCACTCTTTTATTTGCGACAATATAAAAAAAACAAGCTTAAAATGCTTTAGCGACCAACACATGTGCTTCTTGTTTCCTAGAATCCCGAGCTTGAGGAGTGTGAATAATATCAGCCACCGACACCGTCTCAAAGGCTAACATTTAATTACAAAATGTTTTTTTGACAAAACCGCGGGGATGTACAACATAAGAAAAGAAGAACTGTCTAGGTAATTAATATTGAAATTCAACTTTGTCAAAGTCAACGTGTTTATATGACGTGTCTTTATAATTTTAGGTACAAATATATATGTCGTATTCATAGATTTAGAATGTACAAGATGAACAGTGTCAAACTGAAGACGAGACCAAAAATGAAAGATCTATGTGTGGGTTAAATAGTGTTGTTGAATGGTCACACCTATGTTATCGATAAAAGTATCTTTATAAATGGATGGAATGGAAATGAAACTTCTAAGCACACAAAGTGCTTAGAAGTTTCATCTCCAACTTCTTGTTTTGGGGAATAAATTGTTAATTTGAATGTAATCGACTATGAAAAAGTAAAAATGGGATTATATGGGGTAACTCGTAATATTAGAATTTCTGTAGTGATTTTACGAATTTTGATTCAGTGTGTGAATGTGAAAATACACTTTTAACATGTAATTTATGGCATCGTACATTGCATTGTTGCCGTACATATATATTTTGCCAATTGAATTTGAAATTTTACTAAAAATCCAACTCTAATCGTAATACGAAACCTAGAAACTCATTTATTATTGAACCCTAGTAACAATAAAAGATATCACTCGTAGATTTTTTTAAATATATTAACCTCGCCAAATTGACGTCGCCACTGATGGAAACTAATGGAAAGCCGTGGCGCATCTAGCGAATGGGGGCCATGCTTACAGCACACAAGACTTCTGACAGTAGTCCTCAAGTTGGCGACCCTATGATGTGCCTCTTCACGCTCCGCTTGTAGAACCCGGGATTGTAAAATGAGGAAAACACATATGCGGGCAGGTCGTTCCAGGATTTTGTAGTTCGACAGAGGAACGATCTTTTGAAACGCTCAGTTCTGGCGAAGATTCTCTCCGCTATATATGAGTGGCACCTCTGCCCGACGTGTTGTTCGGAATCGGAAAGGAGATGGTGGGATCAGGTTGAAGAGCTCTTCAGAACATTCGCCGTGATACATTCAGTAGAAGGCAGCCAAGGACGCTATGGTTCTTTGTTGCGCTAACGGCTCGAGGCTTACCGTCATCTTAGGACAACCCATAATTGAAATCGGATAACACGTCTCTGCATAGCGCCAAGCGCGTCCAGTAAGTACCTCGCACAGTCATCCCAAAGGTGAGAACAGTATTCGACGCAGAGGCTAATCTGCGCCTTGTACAGCAAACATCCCGGTGTGGCGTGGAGTACCTTAATTGAAGTAAAATTATAAAAATTCAACTCAAAATGGATCACAAATTTTGGAAATATTATATTAAAATAGGCACAAAACCCTAAAAAAGGTTAAATAACACAGTTCGAGTAAAAATCAATCATATTTATAGTAAATTAAATCCAGATAAGTTTGTTTGTAGCAATGTCACTATAATGAACTATCGACATCCTTATCGATACCTACCCATGACTATTTTACTGTAAACAGCCCTTTCTATTTCTGCCTTATATATCCTCCAAAAAGGCATTTACACATTAAATATTGTGTTATGTATGAAGGAAAATGCATAATCTACGTTATGAGTTGAACTTTCAGTGAAATTTTACATCCAATTTGGCAAAATATGTAGGGTCAAGTGTTCAACAATGAAACACTAAAAGTTCATAACCTCCTACATCTTATGTTTTTGCTGATAGAAGTCTATAATTTTACAGGCATGTAGTCAATATGATTGGGTATCGAATGTCATTTATAGATTTTTTTAAATAAAGAGATTTGAATCGACAAAGAAATAAAAACTAAGAAATGGGATTTGTGTCATTGTGTCCATATAGGCGTACACAATGAAACACCATATATTCAACAATGAAACACCATAAATAAACTGCGCCTAATTCAAATTTTGTTTAATGTAGGTAGTTATTAAAGAAAGAGCAGTCCGTTTCTACGTTAAATGCAGTGGCACGACGTGCCATGCTGCATGTTTCAGGCTTTTTTAATGACAGTTCTGCATGCACTGATTTATAAGACCGTAAACATTCGATTCCAGCCATTTTCCCAGCTAACAGAATATCGAATATTGTTAATTTTTGTCATTTGGTAAGCAATACGCCCCACGTCCTTTTTACAGCTTTGTTACGCCCCATCTTAAAATAAAAACAAATTTTAATAGATAAGGTTACACAATATCAACCAATAAAAATCTAGATTTATATAGATATCTTATGATGGTACACAATAAAACAGTGTTTCATTGTGTCCATTGTTAAACTGTTTCATTGTTGACTACCTAGGGTTTATCTAAGTAACTTTTAATTTATGTTCACAAAATTGTAACTTTGAAACAAATGATATATGCCAAAATAATCTACAAAACATGTAGAATGCAGGATAATCATAAAAAATATAATATTCCTAACCATTAAATAATGAAAAATCTTTAAAGATAGCCAGAAATACTTCATTTTTTGACGAAAATAGTAAAAATGAGCCGCAGACGCGTCTTTTCTCACGCGGTGCCGCCGCAAACTGGGATACGCCGGTGGTATCTATTGAGTGTCCTTACGCGATAGATTGCACTAACTGCCAACGACGCGTTTTGGAAATATTACTATGTTTTATTGTGTACCACTGTTTCATTGTTGAACACTTGACCCTACGTCAAAAATGGAATGAACGAAGTCACAAATGACCTGTTAAACGAGTCTTTCTCGTCGTTTTGTAATATCCTATTCACACACTAAACACGACAATATTGTTGAAAATATAAAATTTTCTATTTTAATCGTAAGATAACTACAGATTATTGGATATTATGAATAACATAGAGCCGCCATAGGATCCCAGCGGGCTCAGCGATTCAAAATACTGACATATGAGTACACAATTTGCTTTCTCTTTTCCTCTCGAGCTAAGTGCTATGGATAATGAGGTCTCGCTCGCACGCTTTGTATATCTATTGAGAGTAGCGAAAAATTCTAAATCTATGGTCGTATTATATGTATAACGTTTGGGACAGAAAGAAAACTCCATTCACGTTTTGTACGAAAAAGTTCCGCCAGCACTTTTTCAGTTCCTGTCATTACACTTTTTTTGATAAGCATGAAGATGGAATTTATTCGCCGTAATCATTCATTACATAAAATGGCTTCTTATTTTATTTTTAGGTCATGAGGCTATGATGCGATAAACAATGTTGTTGCCACTTGATATATTGAACGTACTAAATAAAAACTTTAGCGATAATATCATATTTAGAGCAAAGGTGACGGTAACATCAGATTACAATATGGAACGTATTTTAACTATATTAAGCAATCCGATTCATAAAAATCTTGGCTGAATTTCAAAGTCCAATTATTATTATCGCATACATACATATACTTTTTTGTTATCACCATTCAGCAACTGCTTAGTGGATCGATTTCGTTTTTTTTGTATTCCACGCACCTATTTAGGTACCTAATTCGCTTTACATTATTTATTTCGGAAGAAGTTTAGATTCAATTAGGACAGCTCGGCGGAGACGTGATTGGAAAGCTAGGTGAATCTTTTTAGGGATCCGTACCCACATGATAAAACGGGCCATTATTAGTGAGCCTCTGTTCTCCGTCTGTAGGTACGTCAAAGCCGTATCTCATGAACCGTGATAACCGTGAGCAAGAGTGTTGTAATTTTCATAGATGACTCAAAATAATTTTCACTAATAACTTTTCAAGCATTCGCTAATGACTCCGCGGACTCAGTGGTCTGTAAACGATCACTGTAGTGGTCACCTATACACGGTCTGGCTATAAACAGAGTTGCTTACTTTAAGTATGGCTGACTCTGTATAGATGACCACTTTGGCATTTTTATTCGCTACTAACTTATTTCAGCTTTCATGATTTCGTGTCATTGGATTTCGTCAAAACATAAATCAGGCTGTAGCCTCCTCTCAAACTTAATAATGATTAAGTCATGCCTTTTAAAAAATATAATTACTGAATGTAGGTAGGTATACGCCCAGTGACAGCATTAGGTGGTTTACATGGAACTAACAAAATTACTGCCAAAGTTTGGGTATATTAAACTCTGTTTACCCCCTTGAGAATATAGGCCTGATTATATGTACGTAATACGTGAAATCCTATAAATAATCAGAATATGTGATAGTATGCAAACTACAGGTTTTTACGACTGATAACTTATGATATAAAGTAGGTACCTAAATACTTAAACAGATAATAATAGTGCGTGTAATAAACGTCTAATAAGAGACTTGCTGACTTTGTGTGAAAAATATATTATTTTAATTTTAGTAGTGTAATTTCGGGTAATATGGCCTGGTCGGTCAATATGGCCTACTGCGATTTCTCTGAAATGAATGAACACTTGCGACCGCTTGACTCGGCATAGCAACGCACCCCTTCCCCTCACTTCCTCAGTAAACTCGCTCGAGACGAAGTGTGCATGTGCGTCCCGTGCGGGCGCTCGATCGAAAATTACGTAAAGTGATCTAATTTCTTGGTAAGTTTTACTCATTATATTTCTTGAAATTGTAGTAATTTTTCATTGGTACTACACAGGTTTGTAGATTAGCTATTCATGTGTAGTATTGTGATAGATTTTAAACATATTTCTTGCTTATTTTTAGGCTAGACTTTTACCTATTAAAAACATTCCCGCGGCCAATATGGCTCACCAGATGGATGGCAAAAATGGTACCAGGCCATATTGTCCACATAATTTTATTTTGTTTCTATTATGTTTTTTTTTAGATAATGGCTTCGCGGAAACCACATTCACAAATAAAAATGACAAATATGCTCTGCAAAGTAACACAAAGTTTATTAGTGACTGTTATATTTCTGGAGGGCAATATAGCTCACCTGATTTGTGGCTAATATGGCCCCAGGCCATATTGGCCTTCCATTGTTAAAATTTGACAATTGTTGAAGGTTCAGATTTTGTTTTTTGTAAATTATGTCTTTATGTTGATTGTTTTGAAATTCTAATTATTTATTCTTTATAAGTTCTAAGACTGAATTGTAAAATTAAAACTGATCGATCTCAAAACAAAATTGTTTTATTCCCAAAAAGGCTTATGGCGTGCCATATTACCCGAACTTACTCTAAGTATTTATTTATATCTTAATATTTTGGTAGCTAGACTGTATTTCAAATAACCGGCCAAGTGCGAGTCGGACTCCCGCACGGAGGGTTCCGTACCAAAAAACAACAAAATGTCGTATTTGTTTAACGGCCAACAGCCTACGGTTGGGAGCCCCGGGTAAGCTCTCGAAAGGATGTCCCAGTAAAGGTCCATTTTGTTTTAATTATTATTTTTTATGAAAATACAATGTTCTATATTCTGTGAGTATTTCAAGCGTCTACTGGTTGCCCTCATTACCTATTAACACAGAGCAACGCGCGCCTTAGACAGTTCGCGTTGCTCTATAGTGTTATACAACGCGCGTCTTTAGACAGTTCGCGTTGCTCTATAGTGTTATACAACGCGCGTCTTTAGACAGGTCGCGTTGCTCTATAGCGTTAACTATCCTTGTATAGATCCTCTACGGTAGATACAGTATATATTTCAAAAAGAGTTTGTGAACTCTATTTTCTTTTTCAGAATATTGATGACATTTCAATGATGACATTATAAACACGATATCTACGTCTACAACATAAATTGTGTGTTTGTACGTAAACTGTTTGTACTGGAGAAAAATCTAAAATATGGACTATTTGTTTACTATTTCCTATGAAATAGCTATCTTTGAAATATTACACCTACCTAAAGTAATCTGCTGAAAGCGTTGTTCACTTTTTAAAGAACAAATATTTACGATGAAAGTCAAAAAATAAGTTAGTATGTGACCTGTATAATGTTCAATCATGGCGACACGAAATTAATTTCATTGAGCAACATTTGATTGTGCTATACCTCCTAAAGTATTCATTTAATTTGCATGGTGTAAAGGGAATGAATGATCTTGATGAAATGTTCAAATTAACTAACGTATTTAAATTGAGAAGGATACCAAATTACCGAATATAAAGACAAAATCGCGAAAAAACACGTTTGTTGTATGGGAGCCCCCCTTAAATATTATTATGTTTTTGCTTTTAGTATTTGTTGTCATAGCGGCAACAAAAACACATAATCTGTGAAAATTTCAACTCTCTAGCTATCACCGTTCATGAAATACAGCCTCGAGACGGACAGACAGACAGACAGACAGACAGACAGACAGACAGACAAACCGACAGACAGACAGACAGACGGACAGCGAAGTCTCATGAATAGGGTCCCGTTCTTTACCCTTTGGGTACGGAACCCTAAAAACACATATAAACTATAGTGATACTCGTATTGTCACTAAATTGGGTTCCAGGACTGGAAGAAAAAATAAAAACAGGACAAATGCGCCGCTCTTTTTTTCTGATTTTAGTATTTTGTTGTCATAGCGGCAACAGAATGCATAATCTGTGAAATTTTCAGCTCTCTAGCTGTCATGATTCCTGATATACAGCCTCATGACGGACAGACAGACAGACAGACAGACAGACAGACGGCCAGCGAAGTCTCATGAATAGGGTCCCGTTGTTACTCTTTGGGCACGAAACTCTAAAAAGCATCTTCTCAAGAGACACATGTTTACAGTGCTAATATACGCAGGTAACGTAGAGTGACTCTGTTGCACACATGTAGTCAACGGTGTGGCGTAGCATCATTGCAGACTATCACGGCACTATTAGCGCTTGTTCAGACACGGCGGGAACCGCGCGATTATAGAATCGCGCGGGAATCGCGCGGTTCTTATTTGTATGAGTTAGTTAGTAATCGTTCAGACATAACCGCGCGGTTGATCAAACCGCGCGGTTACCGCAACCCAACCGCCAGAAAATAGAATCGCGCTGCTCCCACGCGTTTCTATTACTATGGAGTCTTTACTTCGCGTTCAGTTGCGTTGCGGCTACCGCGCGGTTATTACGTCACAGGACGTGAGAAATTGATGAAGTGCAGAAGAGACCTGCAATATGGGATCTTCAGTGTGAAGATTACTCAAATAAAATTATCAAGAACCGAGCTTGGCAAGAGTTGGTGGAGATATTTGAAAATTGTGAGGACATGTTGTAAAAATAAATTAAGTAAGTAGGTTTAAGGATGACTCACGTTACACCGTGCCAAGTCCGAGCCGAGTGTCGTCCGTCGCTCGGACCCGGCACGGTCAACTCATATATTTTGTATTACCATATTATTACTATTTGTATTACTTAATATTGGATGCACCGCATTTTTCTTTTCTTTTTTTTAAGGAGCAACCACAGCAAACACACTTCTTCGTCGACTTCAATTTTCCAAATGGCATTACCCCCTTACGAAAATCGCATAATAACCGCCGGTGTCTGACCAGCATCACAATTTTGCGGTTTCAAACCGCGCGATTCGTAAACGCGCGGTTCCCGCAAGTCTGAACTAGCGCTTAGCCTCGATACACATACGTAGCGTACCTACGCATAAGAGGTCCTCTTAACGTGTCATAACGTAACATACTTGCTTCTTCAATTTTCCTTTCTCTTTTTATTTATTTTTAGCTACAGTTCCTTTTGTGACTTGCAAAGTTTTCTAGAAATCTTAATGTTATTCGTCTATTTCAACTTAATCACTTGTTTAAGACTTTAAATATTTTCTGTGAGTTTTGTTACTTGATTGTTCTAATTTTTTTTTGTCTAGTCTGCATTATCATAACAAACGGTTTTACTGATCTCTCTACGTTTCTGTTTCACCTTCTGCACTAATATTTTTGTGTTTGGACACGTTTAGCTTTAAATAAGTCGCTACTAAGTACACTAAAATGTAATTACATAATTCATGACGGCGTCGGCGCATAGCGTTCATGTCTACAATGCTCGTAGCATTTCGTAGCGATTTCAAAAAGAATTGAATTTCATGCTACATCTTCGATTTTTATGCCATTATATTATTTTATTTTATATTAGTTATCTAAAGATGTTATATAATGTGTAATGTTACGGCTTTATATTGATAACCGGTACAATATGTTCCTGCCTATAAGCAATAATACAAAAGTGAGCATTCTGTTCAAAATAATCCTAGAAAATATAAAATTCAAATCGTATCTTAATTGGGTTAAGATCATATCAGATTGATAGCTGTCGTATACGTACTTTATTCGTTCCAAAACATTCATTGTGCTGGCTACTAATTTCAAACAGTCTGTTCGATTTATATTGCGCATGATGACTGCTCTACAATGTTTGAAATAGTAACTAGCAATGAAACCTTTTAATATCAAACTCGGTTTCACCGAAATTTATCTTGAGTTTGCCGATTGTAACAGTTTTGTATAATTTAATTTCAGATGTTGTAACTACAGGCTGTAACATACAAGTATAATATAATTTTATTTTCTGCAGACTCGTGGTCACTTGTTGTTCCCCTGGGAGGACTACGAGATTTTCGTATTCGCATTATATCGATTGCAGCTAATTCTACTCAATCACTTGGTGACCCTTAAATCGCTGCCCTACTTAAGATTTTCTTACACATAAATAGATACTGCGACGGCATGTTACATTTAGAGTACAAATCGATAAAGTGCTCCCAAAATGTCGTTATAAATTATATCTGTGATATGAATATTGTTTATTCTATTGAGTGCGTATGTAGTAGAACGAATATTACACAAAGCGGGCTTAGGAGCAGTAATCACAAGTTTATAATTACCGTATGATGACATCAATGTTTTACTTTATTGATAGCCTCTGTATCCAATAGGTAGCTATTTTATCGCTTCTTTTTACTACAAGTAACCGTATTATTTATTCCAAAGTGGATCTAATCAAAGTAAGAGGTCAAATACCTACTAGACTTAATTTTGTTAACTTCGTAACATGTTATAAATAAATAACTGATTATGCTGAAAAAATATCATTATTTACAAGGTTTTCACCATTTCTATAGTTACTGGTCTGGATCGGACAGTTTGAATCTCCGAGTCCTAGGTACCTCAGAAAGTTATCTAAATATATATAACTCAAAGGTGACTGACTGACTGACATAGTGATCTATCAACGCACAGCCCAAACCACTGGACGGATCGGGCTGAAATTTGGCAGGCAGGTAGATGTTATGACGCAGGATTCCGCTAAGTAAGCATTTTGATAAATTCTACCCGCAAGGGGATAATATACGGGAAGCGGGAACGAGAACAAATTTAACGTGGGCGAAGCTGCGGGCATCAGCTAGTTGATTATATGATGTTAAAACAAATGTTTATTACATCACATGTTACGTAATTCGTTAAGGTACCTAAGAGACGATTTATTATAAGTTGATCTCTATTTATAGTCGCAGAGATATTATAATGTATACCTTCGATCATGAATTCGAGTGTAGCGCCTCTGGTGTTGCAAACGTCCCTAAGCTACGTACGATGACCACTTTCCTTCAGGTGATCCGAATGCTTGTCTGCCACCTTAATGGCATAAAAAAAAACAAAAAATGTCTCAAATTACTGTGCATAGCTAATCCCAAAATGTTTTCTGTGTCTGAATCGGAGTTATCAATTGGCAATTTTTTTTCCACAAAACGCTTCTTGTTCAATCTGTTCATCGATTGTCAATAAGGTTAAGCTAATCTTAAAATGGAACTAATTAAATAGTTAATTTACGTCAATTTGGTACATATATCGACACCAGAAGTATCAATTAATGTAAGGGACAAAACACGGTTTTTCAGGAGAGCCAAAAAACAATTTTATTTTATAAATCTGTCTGTAATTTTTTACTGTCTGGTCCGATTTTAATTGTGTCAAGAGTGAAGTTTCTTAGAATTTCTTCTTCTTTCATGCTATAAACTCAAAATTTTGGAATGTCTACTGGTTTCCAAAATAGCGTGTCCGTTACATTAAAAAAATATGTTTAGTTGTACCTTACGTTACTGATATTTTAAGTTTAAACAAATGAGTATAGTGTAAGTAGTAAGAGTTTATAGAAAATCGTATGTAAATGTATTGTAAAGGACTTCGTTTCAAGACTTTTGATGATATTTGATGTAACTTGGTACTTGAAGGCTATCGAAAAAAAATAAAAAACCGGTCAAGTGCGAGTCGGACTCACGCACGGAGGGCTTATTATCAAACAGCAGTAAAAAATCACGTTTATTGTATGAGTGCCCCCTTAAATATAATTATTTTACTGATTTTAATATTTATTGTTAGAGACCCGAAAAATAACTTACTGGTATTTTACTACAAGGAAATAACTTTTTTGCATGATCAATATTTTTATGAATCGACATTAAAAGATAAAAACAAAAGTTTTCGCACTAAGATGCCACGACTAACTCAGCTGGAGAGGGTCTTGGTTCCTTGTTTCCATCAGGAGTTAAGGAACATATTCGTTCCGTCTCAGGCACTGGACGGGATTACTGTTAGAACGATGTGCCTGAAGTCACCAGCATAGCTCTAAAAACGCCAGGGTCCATTTTATTGCAGAACGCCTTGTTGAGCACTTCACACGAGTGGGTCAGACCTGACGGATAGCCAGTTTAGTTTCCGTTTGGGGCGCTCCATCGTGAACGCGATTATGCGTGTCTGGGGTCTGACAGAGGAAGCGATATTGCGGAAGGTAGTGATGGTGGTGGCCTTTAACATCGCCATAGCTTTCAACCCCTTTTCCTGCAGCTGGAGAGGAACTCATTTATCATCATGGAGTGGTTTCCTACTTACGTCGGATTAGTTACCGGCTAAGGGTTATCGTGCGGTATGTTGGAGGGATTGGTCCACTTCTGTAGAACCGCGGTGATGGTGCCACTTGGTCATTTGCTCGAAGGGGTCGATGTAACGTACTACGCTGACGACCCCCAACGTTACGGTGCGAAAATATACTAACCGAGACGCGGCCCTAAAGGGTGTTGCTGGAGTTCTCCGTCGAAGATGGCGACTGTGTCTGAAAGTAATCTCTTACAAAATTCAGGTCCTGTGCTTTCACGGACCCAGGGAGAGGTCACCGACGAAATCGAGCATACAAGTAAAAAAAAAAAAAAAAAAAGTAGGGAGAATTAGCGTCGATATCTAGCTCTCTATGAAGTATCTTGGAGTCGTACTCGATAGCTGGTTAAACTTCAAATACCATTTCCGAGATATGGTCCTGAAACTGAGGAGGGGCAACAACTGCACTCTCGCGGTGGTTGACCAATATTAGGGAACACAACACGCCCTGCACACTTTTAGTAACTCATGAAGACATGGAAGGTGCAGACTGAGCAACCAAAGTGGGAACCGCTGCAATCGTTAAGACCGGTCATAAACGAGTAGCTGAAGAATGGGGGGGGGGGGGGGGAGCTGCACGATGTCCATACATACATAAGTAATTCCAAAACAGCTTGACAACAAAACCTCCTAAAATCGCGGATAAGCACCATTAGCTGAGCGCTGAGTTCGTCTACACTGAAACTTCCTTCCGAAGAGTTACCCAGGGCCGCCGCCCATACACCGATAGGTAGGGTGTGATTTTAATCGGGTGGAATTAAGAAATCATTTAGATTTCCACACGAAATATACAAAATTGCCGAAATTATGTGAGATAAGTAGTAATGTTGATAAATTATCCCTAAAAAGCTCGAATAATGACTTAAGGCAAGGGACATGTTATATAAAATTACCGATTTGAGGTCTAAGGTAAGGGTCAAAATTATTTTGTATGATGAGTTACTTTACTTGTCTGAAAAGAAAAAAATCTCAATGGCCCTTAAATCAATTTTTTCGTAATAAATCGTTTTGGGCAGTCCTAAAATTTGTACTGTAAGGGACATTTTTTTAACGATAGAAACATTTTGAGTATACCAATCGATAGAGCTCGAAATTCTGAATCCAATGATATATATAACTCATTTTCGCCAAAATGTCCCTTACGTTAATTGATACTTCTGGTGTCGATATGTATTACTAGCCGACCCCGCAACTTCGTTTACGTCACATAAGGTGTATGAAAGGAGAGGTATTTCTTCATCGGACTCATCAAGCAGAGTGTGAAACTGCCCTGTTTGCTTAATCATAAAAGAGCTTAAAGATTAAGTCTATTTTAAAAACAATTCAGTCCACGACTTCGGCGCGGACTGAATTATTTTAAAGTAGTCTTAATCATTAAGCTCTTTTATGATTAAGCCAATACGCCAGTTTAGATTTACCCTCACATTCAAAGAAACCCCTACAATTAAAATTTTCATAATATCTGATTCTTAAATGTGTTATAACTTTTTTATTTATGAACCGATTGACATGAAATAAACGCTAAATGCAAACCTTAACACAATAAAAAACCGCATTGCAATTGGTTAAGCGGTTACTGAGATTAGCGTGCACAAACGTACAGACAAACAGATATACAGACATACAGATATACAGACAGACAAAAATTCTAAAAATCATTGTTTTGGGTTCTATTGCGTTCACAAAGCCCCCCTATAATATTTTTTCTTATTTATATTCCATGTACAGACAGCGAACTATTACGATTTTATTATATGTACTAGCTGAGCCCGCAACTTTGTTTACGTCACATAAGTAAGTGGACTGAATTGTTTTAAAATAGCCTTAATCATTAAGCTCTTTTATGATTAAGCCAACACGCCAGTTTAGATTTACCCACTTTTAGATTCATAAGTCAATGTATGATTCTTTAAAGTGATACTTATAACTTTTTTATTTACAAACCGATTGACATGAAATAAACACTATGTTAAGCGCAGCTAACCTTAACACAATAAAGAAAACCGCATTGCAATCGGTTAAGCGGTTGCTGAGATTAGCGTGCACAAACAAACAACACAGACATACAGACAAACAGACAAAAATTCTAAAAATCATTGTTTTGGGTTCTATTGCGTTCATAAAGCCCCCCTATAATATTTTTTCTCATTTATCTTCCAAGTACAGACAGCGACCTGTTACGATTTTATTATATGTATTGATTGATATAGTGAGATTTTCAACGTGACTAGATAGAATATTATAGAATATTATAATACACGAGAATGAACTATTTAGTATGTTAATTTTGTAAACTCTTTCTTAGACACAGAGTCCACAAAGCGGAGATGAATATTAGCTAAGCTAGATCTTTTTCATCCATCCTAGCGCACTATCATCTACGGGAGTAATCGGAGGGGTATACAGCTTGGATCGAGTATAGCCCGTAGTGTACCAACCGACGCATAGCTAATGTTATCTTAGTATCCGCCAGCGACCAGTACCCAAGACCAAAATCATCAGTTCTAAGTCAAACTCAATGAAATTGCAAGAGTTGCAACAGTCAATCGGGGCGACCAAGCACCGGAAGAGCTCGCACGAGTCATATAACGTTGTGAGGACTGATAGTTGTCGCATCCGGGCTGGTGACACTTGACACAAATCCAGATGTCAATAAATTTTAATATTCACGAGCATCCATGTAAGCCTTCAGCCTTCTAGGACACATAATTAAACAGGAGAAAAGTGATAGTCGGCAGTGAAACTGTAGGCGTAGTAATAAGGCAAAGGAATGTCGGTCTGTCGCCCCCTCCTTATTTTCAGCTTACTTTGAGAAAAGTTCGCAGGGAGGGACTGAATACGGAAGGCATAGGACCATGCGCTGTAGCGTGAATTGGGTTAATACCTCCAGCATGAATTGTCGTGGGCTGACTTATTGATTGCTCCGGTTGATCTGCAGTCATATCTCAAAATTGCATTTTACTGTTCCCTTTTGAGCGAAGCACCTAAATTGCACGATGCCTATGAAGCAAATTGCCTAAAGTCAATGTCTAAAACACAGGATGCCTATAAAGTTTAATGTCTATAAGGTTATAATGCCTACGAAGCAAAATGCTTAAGTTGTTTAATGTCTACAAAGTATAATGCCGGTGATAGTTAATTGCCTACAAAACAATTAGACGTATCACAGCATCATTATGAACTTTACCCAAAAAGGATTTCTTACATTATTTCGTTTAATCACATTTTACGAAATGGATGTGATACGATTTGTCACAAAGTGTTGTCATAAATGGTAAACCAAATAGGCTGACCGTACGTGAATGGAACCGTACCTAAAGCGCTCGTGACCCCGCGGTCTCATTGTTCTGTAAACGATCACTGTAGTAAGCAATTTTCACTTTGGTCAGTCCTTGGATGGGTGACCATCCATGTGACCACTTTGTGACATTTATTTGAGCGTTTCCGTGCTTCGGAAGGCACGTTAAGCCATTGGTCCCGGTTGCCAGTAAAATGGCAGTATTTAAGTCAAGTTGAAGTCTTTTTAGGCGGCTTGAAAATTTTCAACAGCAGGCAGTCACAACCTGCGCCTGTCTATATCAAAACGGCTCACCACCTATCACGTGGGAAAATTCTAAAAAGGTGAAATGTGGGCACATTGTATTCCCACATTTCACCTTTGTCTACCCCTTCGGGGATAAAGGCGTGAACGTATGTACCTGAATGCCCCCGTACCTTGTATTGTGCTGGCAATCTTCATTTTAGGCATTTCCATTCTTAGGCATTAAACATTGTTGTCAAAGTATATTGTAGGCAAATTAAGTTTTTAGGCATCGTGCAATTTAGGTACTTCGAGTTTCAGGTATTTCGCGTTTTAGGTAGTATGCAGCAGTGGCATCGTGCAATTTAGGTACTTCGCTCAAAAGGGTTACTGTTCACCCACTGCCTTCCACTAATATTCACGAAAATAAATGGGGCCAGAACCCAAAACATCGATGAAAATTAAGGGATAATAATGTCATTAGTTAGATCTACCACCATTTTTAAAACCCTCGAAACACTTTTCAGGTAACGAATCCGATGTGTGATTATTCTAAAACGGAGATATGCAGGAGTTTGTTCAATGAAACAAAACTTTATATTGCAGATTTATAGAGGTTGGAGAGTTGATGCCCGAGAGTGCTCTTGATTTTTTTACCATGAAGTAATACGTAACCGAATCTGAAGTTGTAGAACTTCATTACCAGTCAAAAGTCACCAGACACGCTGCACCTGCTTACAAATGAGGTTGACTTAAGCTTTGAAAAATGTTGATAGAGCGTTTGACCAATAATAGAATGACCAATAATGAGACTGTAGTAATGACACGATATGCCTACCCATATGTTCATTAGATATGACATATATAGTTTCGACTTACTTGATATAGTTACTTACATGAGTAGGTATTCAAAATATGGATCGCATGTTATTTACAAAGTGGCACACGTCTGCTAAAACGTTTAGCCCAATTTCAAATACCCAGATATAATGGCCGTTTTAGTTATGATTGTATGTGACTGTTCGTTTCTCCGTGTATGTCTTGAAACCACGTAAAATGTTTTATGGGCTTGTTATGAGTGCATTCAGCATTATTACAAACTAGTTGATCCCCGCTACTTCATTTTAGTCACATAAGAGAAAGAGCGAGAGAAAGGTGTATGGTGAGGTGATGATGTTGTCCATCTCAAACGGCAATACGGCTCACCACCTATTACGTGGGCCAAATTCTAAAAAAAAACGGTTGAAATGTGGGCATGTAATATGCCTCTGCTTACCTCTTCGGGGACAATTGAACATATGTATGTATGTATGAAAGGAGAAGTATATCTTTATCAGACTCTTAGAAGCGTGTGAAACTGCCCTATGAGTCTGATGAAGAAATACTTCTCCTTTCATTAAAATACGAAGGTTTAGAGTGACCCTTACATTCAAAGGAACCCTAGAATTCTAGGTTGAGCAAACGTTGAAATATCTCTACTTTCTGAACTACAAAACCCTCAATTTTGAAACTTGTGTGGATCAATCCTCAAAGTACTTCGTTTCTGACACTAAAAAAATTATAAATGAAAAACCATTTTGTCTTTCATCCCTTCTCCCAAAGGCACCGTGCAAAATATCGGGACCAAATAAGTACCCTAAAGCCTTCCTCGGATCATAAGCTCAGATTGTGCCAAGTATCAATCATATTGATTCGAGAAACAGACAGACAGACCAACTTTTTTTTAATTACCTACTGTTTCGGTTTCAGCGTCGATTAGAGAAAGCCCCTACAGTTAAAATTTAAAATAAAAATTTCATGTACAGAATTTTGACCCTCTACAATTTTATTATATGTATAGATGACCCCCGCAACTTCGATCACGTCACATAGGAGTGAGAGAAAGATAGAGAAAGATTCCTTTATTCATGGCTCAAAGGGGAGTGTGCGAATCACCCCCCTCCCCGGATCATAAGCTCAGATAATGTTTCAAAAATTCCGTTATTCGAAAGAAAGAACCAAAAATATGTCTAAGAAGGGTCTAACAGAGTCGTCAGCGCGAGTGTAGCGCCCCTGGTGTTGCAAACGTTCATAGGCTACGGTGACCACAGGCCATCAGGTAGGGCCGTAAGCTTGTCTGCCAGCTTAGTGGTAAAAAATATTGAGTCGAATGTTTAATAGTTTGGTATATTGAAATTAGAATTTCTATAATCGTGATCATATACTTTAAAAAAATTTTTCAATAAAAATACAACCGACTTCGAACAAATCCTGAAAAATAAAATTTACTTAGCACAAAGTAATATGTATTTTCATTTATCAGATTTTTTATTCAATATCATATTGAAGTCGGCGCCAAGTAAATTCATAGGTTTAGGTAGGTATTATTCATGGCACCAACTTCAATATTATATTGAATAAAATCTGATAAATCAAAATACATACTACTTTGTGCTAAGTAAATTTTATTTTTCAGGATTTGTTCGAAGTCGGTTGTATTTTTTATTGAAAAATTTTTTTTCAATATTTTAAGTGACGGATGAACCGAAAAATATATCTATCAAGGTGAAAGTTCTCATTAATACAAATCAATCAAGCCCCAACACAAAGTAGCTGCTCTGTAAATCGTCAAGGAATTCCCTCAACTGTCTTTTGGTTCCATCATCGGATTGACTCCAGACCTTCATTAACTGTAGTACATTAAAGCACTGAATTAAAAAGTTAACAAACGCACTAGTTGTCCCTATAATTATCGGTGGTTGCCCTCGCATACCCAGCATCCAGCATCCAGCCCATAATCAGATCATAACCTGGTTAAAATGGGACCACTTCAGAAGTAAACACTATTCAACAAAAAAAAATTAAATCCGTCTATAACTGACGGAAATATCGTTGAACATACATAAAACATTGAGAACTTTATTTTTTTTTAAGTCTGATCTATCAATCTAGGTGTAAAGTTCTCATCAATACAAATCAATCAAGCCCAAACACAAGATAACTGCTGTAAATTGTTAAGGAATGCCCTCGACTTTCTTTCGACTCTATCATCAGATAGACGCCAGACCTTCATTAAAATGTAGAACATTAAAGCACTTAATTAAAAATTTAAAATGCGCACTAGTTGTCCCTACAATTTTCCGTGGTTGCCCTCGATTTCTCCTGGATCCCTTCGTCAGATCCTGATCTGGTAAAAATGGGACCACCTCAGAAGTAACCCCTATTCAACAAAAAAAAAATTTTTGAAATCCGTCTATAATTGACGGAAATATCGCTTGACATACATAAAAAAAAATACATACAGACGAATTGAGAACCTCCTCCTTTTTTTGAAGTCGGTTAAAAAGTATGAAATTCAGGTTTTAAATTCGAAATTTATAAAATCGGAAATTGAAATTCGTGGTATCGACTGCAACAACTTCCAAAGAGTTTATTGACATCTTACTGAACTGTAACTATGTACTCCTGTGCTTACGATTGCCTAAGATTTTTTCAACCGTTTCTCTTTCAATAAAGAAAGATTTTTACTTAAATTTAAAACTAGGCAACTGTGTAGCACCTGCCGCCTTATTTGATTATTCAAATCATTATCCGGTTTCCGGTATCACTTCCATCCATTAAATTTTCATGAAATCACACCCACAGTTTACAGAAAAATAAGTAGAGAGATACTAAACATTATAATTATAACTATGGAAAATCATAAACATACATAACAGCACTGTATGAGAACTGTCCTGGTGTAGCTCCGAGCCATCATCCACGGTTAAAGACAAATAAAATTATAGCATCTTGGAGTTAATTAAAACTAAGGCAAGAAAAAAATAAAACCGGTTCCAACTGGCGCAAATATCGGCGAATACATTCAACCTCTTCCTCTTTAAAATATTTCTATTATGGGCACACACAATGGCCCAATTATAAGGCTAAGTGGGAAAACCCACGCCCTAACGAACTACGAGCGAGTTCCGCCTATTTGATATTTTTTTTTTGTTTAGAAAGTTCTTAGGCTCTATCTCATAGTCTAACTTACATCTTAGATTATGGTAAATTGGGGCACAAATTTAGCGATATTTTTTTATTTGATGGCAGCAGAGGCTGCAATTTTGAAAATATTGAAAATGACAGCCTCCCAAACATTTTAAGGGTGTCTGAGCATGAACTCGCTCACAAACATCAGGGACCATTTGCAGATGAGATTGATTTGGGCCCCGAAGATCTTAGTCTAAGAGACCTTTTAGGTCAAATATTGTTTCCAAGTAATCTTGAAATCTGAGCTCCAGGGATTAGATGTTGGATATGACCAGACCTTACACTTAGAATCAGATTGAAGTAGAATTACGGTCATCAACAAAAGTCACTAAATACAATCAAATTTGGAATAAGTGCTTCAAAACAAGAAATTATTTAATGTGTTCGCATTAAATAATTTGAAATGAAAATAAACTATGATGGACTCCTGGGAGGTTGACATAGCTCACAGAGTAAGCACATTAAAGAGGCATTGTGCTGGCCATATATGCCGAAGACCCGATGGCCTGTGAAGCAGACTAGTTCAGGAATAGAGACCGTGACTCGACAGAGGTATAAAAGGACGCTTCCCCAATCAGATGGTTCGAGGGCCGAGATAAGGTCGCAGAGCGGGACTGCATAGGGAGGCAAGTGACCTAGTGTTGTGGTAAATATTGGTAGAAGCTTACATCCAACATTAGACTGGGAATCTGCGATAGTTAGGTTTGATTTCATTATTCAAATCAAACCAGCCAATTCATATGCAATGTGTAATCAGACAGAAATGTAGGTAAGTTCATAAAAGTTCATAAAAGGCTCATAGTTCATAAAAGGTTCATATATAATAGGTATGCCACTTATGAATATACATGGTCGCCTGATTAGCAAAACAATAAGTAGAGCTGTGAGGAAAGAGTTAGGCAAGAAAACTAACACCATTCGTTTCCAAACGATGCATCTTTAGACTACAATATAAGAATCATGTGGATCTTAGCTACACCTAAATACAAAATGTAGAGTTGTGAAAGCATTCACTCAAAAACAGAAAATATCGGAAAATCTATTTACAATTTTCGAAACTTTCAGTCTCTCTCTACTGACATTTTAGTAGAGTAGTAACTCTACTGTAATGTAAATGATTCTGGCCAAATATGTAAGCCACACATAACTGTAGGTATAATTTAATATCTAAAACATTAATTATGTAATACAGAAGTGTGCCTGTAATACCTAGGTATACTTTACTTTTCAATAATTTGTTAGCACCTAATGATTCATAGCTAGAATTTAAATTCATGAATGTATTCTGAACTTTGGTAGAGCGTGAGACTACTTTTGTTACAGAAGTAGAAGCAAGCATGTTCAGAAGTTTTATGAAGGGTAAACGAGAAAATTCTACTTTTTCAGGCGAACAATATGTACAAAGTTATTTCCTCAGTTCATCCTTGTAGCGTCTATAAGTTGTGCCGTAGACTAACAGAGTAATCTCTCAGGCCCAAGTTTAAAGATGTAGGTAGTGGTGTTGATACGTATTACTTCACTTGTTTGTTGTGGCATGCTAGAGCTACTTTGTGCCCTTAGCTTTACATAAGATATGGAAACATGAGATTGATGTCTTAAACTTCTCATAGTTGGCTCTACCTAGTTCCGGGAAGCTTTACCGCCCACACTGGTGCCTTTATTTATGAGGCTTTCCTAATAGAAATTTCAATAACACACTTTCCATGCTGAGAAAATTAACCTGCCATTATACATAGAAGAACCAGACTAGAAATAATCAGAATGGGGATTAATAAGACTGGTGTTGATAAAAAAAATCATTAGACGTCTATGACATTCGTGTTCTAGATATACATACTAGCTCAGTAGACTCTATCTAACAGAACAGAACACAGTTTTTCATAAATTTCAGATACTGAAGGGCAAACACCCGGATGGTACAGCGTTAGATTAACAATTTAAATGTTGATAACGCGTCGATGTCTTTTGCACGTTCTAAAGTGATATAGTGGAGCAAATGCCACCTGCGGTGGTTAGGGTGATTACAGGTATAGTACTTACTGCTGAAGATGGAGTAGTCCACGTCAGGAGTAGAAGTACGGCGGGCAGCGTGAGCGTGTGTAGCGCGAAGATCCGCGCACGCGCCGGGCCCGACATGGCTGCGCCACCACTACTGGCCGCGCGCCCTCGGAGCCGCGGCCCGCCACCGGCCGCGCCTGGCGAGGGCGAGGGCGCCGCGGGGAGGGGTGTCCGCGCGGCCGCCACTCCGCTCCTCTATCCTTTAGTATCCCGGCACTGACGGCGCGCGCGCACGGGATTCTGGCGCAAGCGCGCACCGTGCCATGGCGGTGTACGTGCTATGGTAAGATTTATTTTAATACCTACTCTTCTCTCCAAGATCGACTTGTTCATTTACATACAAAGTAGCTACTACCATTTTTTTTATTTTTGAGCAATTTTTAAAATTTCTAATCATTAAATGCAGTATGTAATTTATGTGCCCCCTCTTTTTATATCTTTAATTGTATTTTTTTAAAATAAGTTCTTTTTCCAACTAGGTTGCTAGCTGCGTTAGCACCGCTTTTAGAAGTAAACACACAAGTGAGTATTAAAATATATTTTAATTTATTCTACTTTTCTTTTTTAATTTACTTTGTTTAAGTTATTCGAAAGCTTTTCGTCTAACAAAATATTTGGGAGCGCAAAAAGCTCAGTTGGAGCGGCAGCGGGCGGGTTGACCCTGCCCGTCCGCTTGCATTCGTCTTTTTGCAATTTCTCCAAAACGCTAGGCTATCAACCATTCGCGACTCCAGTCACTCCAGTTAGAGCTTAATATAGAAAGCTCGAACGACTTTTGTTACTGTCGATAATATTCCGGATGATAATACAGTACAATGTTTTCAATAAAACTTTGTATGAATCGACATCTTAACATAGTACTTAATATTAATAGTTAATTATAGCGCGTAATGTTCACGATATAATGAAATAAAAGAGCGACAAAGTTTATCACCGCTCGGATGCAGGGTGTCGGTGTTGCGCAAACATATCACTCCTACTGTTAGGTATATGACATACTTTGAAATTGATTATTTTATTGCAAAAATATCAAACTCGATTAAATATGTACTTCTACATTTTTTTTTGTATTATCTACGCCACCAATTCTAATTTAAAAAAATGTAACTAAATAGTAAAGTACTAAAAATACTACTGATAGTTTTATTATTAATTTTTTTTATAATATAAAATAAATTATTACAATTGTTTACTTTATACAACCATTTTATCAATGGTAATGAGTAGAAAAATCTATTCATTACCTACGTATAACTCTTTTCAAACTCGGATTTGAACGTGAGCTTTCATGCAGGAGTTACAGTACAACCACTGGGCTTACACGAGAAAATTATTTAGGTACACTTGTGACGAAAATACCTCAAGACTACAATTTTATCTATTTTTAATCATTATAATATCAAAAAAATAACTGAATTAAATTCGTCAATGAGTCGCAAAAATATTACTTACTTGACTTCGTTTATTTATTCCACATAGAGATTAGAGATGTTATAAATATATCCTTTGAGCGACTTATGTCTAGAAAAAACGACGTCCAAAAATACGAATTTCCGAACGCAACCTATGTATTCTCGAATTTTGCTGTGAATTCTGTACACCAGGATGCATAGTAATAGGTACACCAAATTCGAAGAATGTCATATCTAGAGAATGTTTGAAAGCTATTACACTCTAGGAGTCCCTAACAACAAAGTTCTTACGGGGTTGACAGTTCAAATGTATTTCTTCCCAACATTACTGAAAATAAAACATCCAATCATAGCTGCTTCTAGGTACCATCAATAGCGAACTTCCAATTCTAAGTTACATTTGAAAGTAACCGGGAAAACGCGAGGATGAAGAAGAAATTAATTAACTTTCCTCGGTTACTATGCGGGAAGCAGGAAAACCAAACTAGGTGAATCAAACTATAGAAAACTGAAGCTTCACATACAACAAATTATTACGGGTCGTATTTATTATCAAGATCCGTGACCTGTAAACTAGTTTCAACGTATTTACTATATTACTGAAAATTAGGTCGAAGTATTTTTCCACTAGCTGATGCCTGCAGCTTCACCCGCGTTGATTTTGTTCCCGTTCCTGCTCCCCTTGGAACTTAGTCCCGGGATTAAAGACATTTGTGTTATTTCAAACTATAATCTACCCCTGTAACAAATTTCAGCCAGATCCGTTCAGCCGTTAGAGCGTGAAAGAGTAACAAACATCCACACATTCACACTCACAAACTTTCGCATTTTAGCCCCTCTCTATAAAATAGAGTGCAGAGGGGCTTATATCCAGACTTTGTCTGTAGTTTGTGACTCTGTTGCATTAAACTGCGTCACTAGGTCACGTGGATCATCTGGACTGAGTTTCTAGGGGTGTTTTTCTCAGTCTATAGTATTTACAAACCCCCCGTAATCACAAAAATTGTGACTAACCTAAATTTTTTTTTTTTTAATTTCTAAGGGAATAAATTTTGTTTTATTTTATTTATTTTCTTCTTTCATAGTTTGAAATTTTACTTTCACAAAAAAACTTGTTAGAGGGGCAGTCTGGTGAGAACGATCGGCTTTCTTGTTTAATATGAGTAAGATTATTTGATTATAACGTTGAATAAACAACGTAATTTAAAGCAATTTTCATGTAAATGATTTCGTAGTGGCGTAACCGTCGAGTGATAATGTATCAACTTACTGCTAAAAAGCTAACACAGCGATAGATCGTGTAACGTCTTAGGTCAAAGTTGCTAAGATATGCGCGGTTCGGGGTATGAATTCATACAGCATGACTAGGCATACATAATGTAATCATGTGCTATATCTACCTATATGATACAAATGTTTACAAATATCGTTTTATATCAGTATGTACGTACAATTGAGACAGTTCAAGGTTTTATTTTGGAAAAAAAGCAGATCATTTAAATCTGTGTGAATTTAAGATTTTTTTCTATAGTCTAAGAATAAACTATTCCCGACCCGCTCTAAAATATTCAGGCTATCAATTTTATAAAATTGGCAGTATTTTCCATATTTCTCCTGTTCTACCTATGTGATTGAGTGATTATGTAATTAAACGAACTTGTAAGTTTCATATTTCAAATAGAAGTAGGTACATTATGAGTACCGACAATAAATAAAACTTACGATAAAATGGTTTTATAAATATACCTAATTAAAACAAGTAGTAATATTTACGCAATAGCATAAGTAGATATATATATTTTATCTGTTACAAGTAGGTACGTAGAAATAAATACCTATATAAGTACGTTTATCACTTGTTCCCAAGGAAACTTCACGTCAAGCCACTTGATTTTTGAAGCTGAAATGGAACGTGAGGCTTTTCCTAGAATGCAAGTCATGGGACATTTTTAACCGACTTCCAAAAAGGAGGAGGTTCTTTCAAGGGAATAGTCGGGTATACATATAAAGACATACAGAAATAATACTCCGTGCGTGTTTTTCGGTACACCGAGGCCCAAGACGAGAGCGTGGCGTAAAAGTTTCTCGCTCGCTACACGCCCAAAGAAGTGGGACCCGAACAACCCTCAAAGACGCGTCAAAGTACTCGAACCCCTTAGCTGAGGCCGCATTGGTATGGCTGCCAAGTTTGTCAAAATTCCTGACAAAGTTGGCAGGAATTTTGGAATATCCTTCCGAGGGTTTACCCAGGGCTCCCGATCGTAGGCAATGTTAAGGTACCTACCTACGTGTGGTTTTAGTCGGTAGTAGTCATATGGATCCCCCACATTTATTTTTTAACAAGAGCTTTAGAATGGATGGAACGGGCTTCTTCAAGAGTGAATGCTGAAAACATACATACATATATTCACGCCTTTATCCCCGAAGGGGTAGGCGGATGCATAGTGCAGGCCCACATTTCACCTTATACTTTTGTGTCCCACGTAATAGGTGGTGAGCCTATTGCCGTGTTGAAATAGACAGGCGCAGGTCGCCGCGACCCGCAGTTGAAAGTTTCGAAGAATGCTGAAAAATCCGCATTTTGTTATTTAATAAGTACATAAAGGTGCGGATATCATTTCCAGAATAAAAAAAAATGTACGATGGCTATTACATTCAATAAAACATAATAATAATTGTGTATGGGCTCTGTATACATAAGAGACACTCCTTTTAGCCTCGCGGTAGTTGGGCAAAGCTTAACTAGGTTTACAACTTACCGGTAGAATGAGATTGCAGCATTATTATGAACCTATTTCAAAGAGTTATTCCTTTAAATTTTCAACATGTTCTATATACTTGTGGCAATTTTAATATAATTAATATTTGTTACTTACATTTGTTTGATCCGTAAAGGTTTGTTCGGAAACACACTGCTTAGTTCGATGATTTAATGTATTTATATATTGTCTATTGATCCCAGCGAACGTCGTAATAATCTGGTTCCATAGATTTTTTTTATTATTTTTTGCTATTTCTTTTTATTTGGTATCTAGGTGTTTGAGGTGGAGAGGAATTAGGAAAAAGCTGCGATATTCAAGAGACCACCTTATTAGTGCGAAACAGTCATCAAAATTAATGTTTGGCATTAAATTGTTCCAACTCTAAATTATGTCAATAGGGCAACAGTTTATTTTGCAACGAGAATAACCTCCTTTGATACGAGTATCTGTATAGGATATGAACTTTAAAAGCTATCTCTATTAACTTTAACTAGGTCATTTATAAAAAAATATGTCATGTGCGAGATAAGCGTAGCGTAACTTAGGTACATATTATGGGTAGGTACTTACGCCTAATTCAGAAAACATACTAAAACTAATTTGAGCAGTGGCGCAGTCGGTAGTGATACCGCCTGCGGCGCTGGAGGTCGTGGGTTCGATTCCCACCGGAGATAAATATTTGTGTGACCCATAAATGTTTGTCTCAAGAGTCTGGGTGTTTCTATATATACTATGTATGTATTTAAAAGTATATAAGTATTAATATCCGTGGTCTGATACCCATAACACAAGCAGGTTATTTCTAGCTTACTTTGGGATCAGATAGCGTTGTGTGAAATGTCAAAAAAAAATAAAAAAAATTATTCCTGTCTACTTCCAACGGCACAAGCCCACATCAGCTCAGTCTGGGCCAAACACGGAATAATAGAAACAGAACAACACCTTGTGAGTTTTAGAAGTCCCACACTAATACTACATTCACCTATTTACGTGAAGTTCAACCTGTCCCTTATGTAACGGAGAGTTCCAGCGATCAGAAAATACATGCAGGATGCTTTTAGCGCTGGCACGCAGGCGTGTCATTATTGAGGCGTTCCATTTTCGGATCAAAGAGGCAAAGCTGTCTACGTTTGCCTCAGCAAAGATGCCTGACGCACTGCAGTACCTTGGCAATCCCATCAGCATCTTAATGCATTATTGTACTGAAATATATCTTACTAATATTATAAATGTGAAAGTTTGTGAGTGTGGATGTTAATGTGTGTCAAACGGATGAACGGATCGGGTTGAAATTTGGTACATAGATACATTAAATACTGGAACAACACATAGACTACTTTTTATCCCGGGAATGAGTTCCCACGTGAAGGGACTTATTTTTCGCGGGCGAAGCTGCGGGTATCAGCTAGTAGTGTTATAAAAACATAAAAAAGTTAGTTAAGTACTGTCACAAAATTTAATTTAAGAAAATTAAGGGGTATTGTAATTGAAGACATTTAGAACGCCATTTAATAGAGTGAAATCTTCAACCTTATTGCATTCTGAATATTCTATTATTTAAAGGAAATGGGTCGTACCAACTTAATAGACTAGAAAACCATGGGTATAAGTGTATTTCAAATTGTTATGTAACGAAACTTTATATTATTAAAATGATTTCACAATCTTTACAGGGGTATGATGACTATCAAGCTTGGAGACTGAACCCGAATCCATACCCCGACCAAGAAGTAAACGCCATTCCCAACCCAAGGAACACATACCCATACGGCACATTTGGTTTATCGAATCGGCCAGACATATCGCCTCCGCCCCCACCTTCGGCACCGGCACAAGTGCTTGACCAGGAACGTAGCAGAAGCCTAAGTTACACCATTTACGATCCCGTGACGAAACAACGCAGTGTAGAGCGGAATTGCACTTCGCCAGGATGCTGCGTGCCCAAGTGCTTTGCAGAAAAGGGCAACAGGGTACGTATAACTCAATTAACTTTATATTGCTCTCTACAATGACAGTTATTTAGTTACTGATTACCATTTTATTATAACAAGATCCCATTCAGCATTGCAAAGACTTTTAAAAGTGACGATTGCGTTAAGTTCCGCATCCGGGAAAACTGTCTATAAAATTTTATTAGCATTATAATAACATCTTTCTTTTCATATTTCAATATTTTGAAAACTTCCATCCTGAAGAAGTATGTCACTTTCGCTCAAAACAGCTGCACACTTACTTTTTGGTTAAGTACCTAGCTACTTTCTACAACAATCTGGTAAAACGTAACCAATAAAATGTAACTAATGCTATTTCCTTCAAATATTGCAGGGTTTCCCTGGAATGATTGGTGCTCCAGGCCCACAAGGTTTTCCAGGCCATGAAGGTCCAGAAGGTCCGCAAGGGTCTAAAGGTCAAAAGGGACAGATGGGTAACCCTGGCCCGAGGGGACCAAAAGGTGATCGAGGAAAGCCTGGTGAAAGGGGTTTCGAGGGAAGAGTTGGACCCCCTGGGCCTCAAGGTGAACCTGGTCGTATAGGTCTCGCGGGCAGAGATGGTTGCAACGGAACTGACGTAAGTAGTGTATTGAATTAATAGGTATATGTATACTAATCAATCGCTTGGTGATGACAACTAGTTGTAATTAGTTAAAGAACTTATTCGAAACATTTTGATAGATGCTGATGTCAGTAAGGTAAGGTCGATGTTCTTTACTCCGCCTGTGAGTGTTACGACCATTTGCGTCTACCGTTCTACAGATTGTGCTCGTTGCAGTAGCCAGGATAGCCTGGTACTATTTAATGAACATTCACTGAATACCTTTATATCACAACTCTACATTTTTCGAAATTTAAGTTGATATTAACTCAAAAGACTCAAAACTCCTTAGAAACCATTGTTATGAATATTGATATAACAGTCTATATAATAATATAATCGAAGTAAACGACTCAAATGTGACGAAAAATATTTATGATCGATCGGGAATTTTTGTGCATAGAAAATTTACAAAAAAGGATACATGAGCGCAGTTTGTATCCTTGCAGACAGTGCTTTCCTGTGGTAGGGTGCAGGCGGCGCGGCGGTAGGGGCCATTCCACGCTTTGGTCTAAAACGCTTAGCCGAGTAGTATTATGTTAAGTTATGAACAATAGAATTTTAATATGAATAATAAATAAATAATAATTATTTATATTTTTATTATAATTAATAATTATTTATATTTTTATTCTTTGACACCTGAGCGAGGCTTTGTCAGCCTTGTCACACCCCTCTCTTCTTTTTTTGTTGTTTATTTTTCTTTGTTTTTGTTTTTCCTATATATAAATCTGTAGAGTACAAGTAATTTTAAATTCTCATTTTGTAAATATGTTAATAAACAATTTATATTTATAAACCTGTAAACATGGTAGTAGTGATAGAAAATTTAAGAAAAAAAAATCCTCATTTGATAGTAAAGGGAGCAAAAGATGAATGGAATGACTATTTTCATGAATGAATATTGAAACTTATCAAAACATGACGTCTAGTCACAATCCCAAATAAATAACTACACTTAAACCTATACACAGGCATAGGTACTTACTTTTCGAACTATCACATTTTTTTTATTCACAGGGAGAACCTGGTGCTACGGGTCCTCAAGGTATGCAGGGCCCACGAGGTTATCCTGGTGCAAGAGGTGATAGAGGAGATAAAGGAGAGCCAGCATACACTGGTAATTACGACAAAGGTCAAAAGGGTGAACCAGGTGCTGCTGGGGCAGCAGGTAGACCAGGTCTCCAAGGGCCGACCGGTCCTCCTGGATTAAAAGGAACTGAAGGAAAAATGGGACCAATAGTAAGACTTAAATCAATTTTTCAGTAATTATTTAAGAACCGTTTGGTGAATGCATAACGAATATCTAATACTTATATAATTCTTTATTTTAGGGTGCTCCAGGACCTATAGGTTATAAAGGTGTTAAAGGATCCAAAGGTGAATCAATACCAGGTAATAAAGGTGACCGCGGTGATCCAGGTGACAAAGGTCCAACTTGTCCTCCTTATACGTTACCCGGTCAAGGAGGACCTGGGGTAACCTACACCAAAGGTGTACAAGGCGACATGGGCTCGAAGGGTGAGAAAGGAGAACCTGGACCGTTTGGCGATAAAGGTGATACAGGTATCACAGGAGAAGCTGGACGGCCAGGACAAACGGGTATCAAAGGGGAGAAAGGAATTCGAGGAAACCCTGGTGAAAGAGTAAGTTCAGATATTTTAAATAAATTTTATTATCCACTACGAGTATACGAGTATGAGCTGTTTGCTATACAATACAGTGCATTTTTATAAATTGCATAATATCAAATACTGGCATTTCCCCACTTGATTGAAAGTGGTCACCGTAGACAATGGACGTTTGCAATATCTTGGGTGTTACACTAGCTTTGGCTGACCCTATTGCCGTGTTGAAACAGGCGGGCTGCGGCTGAAATTTTTCAACAGCAGGGACGCTAAGCCTTTGGCCCCCACTGCCAGTTACACTGTAGATGTTAAGTCCGTTTTATTTAACTCAGCAATTAGGATCGGCAGTGCAAGGCAACCACTTGCCATCAGGTAGACCCTATGCTTGTCCGCTACCTCAGAAGTATAAAAAAGTTTAGAAAAACATAGTAAAGATCTCATGTTAAAATTTAATATGTTACTAATTTTTCATCCTCAGCCCTTATTCAATAATTATATCTGTTGTCCTTTTTCTAGGGTCGAGATGGAATGTATGGTGCACCTGGAATTCAAGGAATGAAAGGAGATAGAGGAAACGACGGTGTAGCTGGTTTAGATGGAAGACCTGGTAGCAAAGGCGAGCCTGGTCTATATGGATTACAAGGAGAACGGGGAATGAAAGGTGTACCTGGTGCACCGGGCGGCCGAACTGGATCTCGTGGGCCACCAGGCCCAGCGGGGCCGAGAGGATATCAAGGTAGACCAGGTCCAAAAGGTACTGATGGCAGTCCTGGTGAAAAAGGTGATATGGGACCTATGGGAGCTCCTGGAGGACAAGGTCAGCCTGGTAATCCTGGTATTGAAGGTCCAGCTGGCTTTAAAGGAGAAAAAGGTGAACCAGGTCGTGACGGCGCACGAGGTGATCTCGGACCACGTGGGTATGATGGACCGCAAGGCCCAACGGGCCCGCGAGGATTGAGAGGTGAAGATGGCATTTCTATACCGGTAAGTTTAAGTTTAATTGGATTAGTACCTATTAGTATTATTTTACTTCCAAGTAAGTAGTAGATTGTAGGTACGATTTTTCATTTTTTGACATAGAAATCTTAATTAGTTATCTTTTAATGTACCTATACCTATGTAGTATTAATTATTATTAATTTATTATCATATAGCAGCTGGTCATACATATACGTATAATGTTAAGTTCTATACAAGTTATATACAACTTGTAAATATTTTGACGAAATATCAATTAATTAAATTACTTTTAATATAGTTCAACCACGTGTATATTTCGTGGTAACCTGACTATATTTTAGTTTATTCATAGAAATCAGGCATATGTCAAGCTATACCTAATACATTCATTTTAGGGTCAACCAGGTCAAAGTGGTGCCCCTGGAGCTTCTGGTGGTAAAGGGGCTAAAGGTGAAAAAGGATACACAGGAATTAGAGGAGCACCCGGTAATTCCAGCTTAGGTACACCTGGTAGCCCAGGAGAAATTGGTCCTCCAGGAGAAAAAGGAGAAAAGGGGAGCCCAGGTTATGATGGTACTCCGGGATCACCTGGAGGTAAAGGAGACATTGGTGGGCGATGTAATGAGTGTTGGCCTGGAGCTCGGGGAGATAAGGGTGATCAAGGTGTAACTGGGCCAGCAGGGTTACCGGGAGACCGAGGACTTCCGGGTCCAGCCGGAATAAATGGCGTGAGAGGTGCTGACGGCACAAACGGTATGCCTGGCCCGCCAGGTGCTCAGGTAAGTAAGCATTTTTTGTAAGGGTAATGTACTTATTTTTATTAAACTAAATTAATCAACATACTTTGTTTATACTTAGGGCGATAGCGGTGTTGATGGACCTCCGGGGCCGCCGGGACAAAGAGGAGAAAATGCAATTATTGCATTTAATTTAGTAAAAGGTCCACCTGGTGAAAAAGGTGCTTCAGGTCAGCCTGGTTATCCCGGTCCTAAAGGAGAAATGGGTATGCCGGGTCTGAAAGGAAATACAGGATCTATCGGTATGCCCGGTCCAAAAGGAGATCACGGTTTAAACGGACAACGTGGTTCAGATGGCATGCCTGGATCAGATGGACTACCTGGTACCCCGGGGAGGGATGGTATATCAGTTAAGGGCGAAAAAGGCATGGCAGGACTTTTAGGACAAAAGGGAGAAAAAGGATTTTCAGGCCGTATGGGATTCAAAGGAGAACCTGGAAAATGTCCAGTAGATTTTGGTTCACTCACAAGAGGTGACACTGGTGAGCCAGGCGCTCCTGGGCCTCAAGGATATCCAGGTTAATACTCTTATTTCTTTTGTGTTATCGTTATCTTTGATTTTATGTCGCTAGGTAGTCATTTGACACCGCCCCAGCCTGATTAAAAGTGATGGCCACGTTCAAACATCAAGGCCAAAAATAAGATACGGTGTATGTGCAGCCGTTACATTGGTCCATCGTTAGTACATAAATTTCAGTATTGCTCTTCTTCATAGAATCTAGATTTAACTTTACAAAACCTCTGCGTATTAGGCCAACTTGGTATAAATTATGAAACGTAAGAGAAAAATATTATAGGACATGCATAACTCGTAGCACTGGATATTTTGACGCTGTAATCTTCATCTAGAATATACCTCCTACATACTTAGTAAAATAAACCCAAACAAATATGTTTAAATTCAAATAATTAATTATGTATTTCACAAATTTTAAATCTGGAAAAAGAATTGGTTTCGAGCAGGATTCGAAACTGCGTCTTCTGCAAACCCTGCAGACGCCTTACCCACTGGCAACCGAAACCTACTCGGAACCAACCAAATTTTTCCACCTTATTATACGTCTTGGGGCGACGTACTGCACGGTTTGCAGAAGACGCAGGTTCGAATCCTGCTCGAAACCAATTCTTTTTCCAGATTTAAAATTTATGATCAGTTAGCATACTAATTGATTTTCAAAAATAATCTTTATGTATTTTACAGGCGAAAAAGGAGACAAAGGTGACCAAGGATTTTCGGGTCGTCCGGGAGAAAAAGGATCATTAGGTATACCAGGTAGCCCAGGAAGAGTCGGCCCCAGGGGACTTACTGGAGCAAGGGGCGACAAAGGTGAAATTGGAGTAAGTGGCTTTCCTGGCACTCCAGGAGAAATCGGGCCAAGAGGATTTCCTGGAGTGCCTGGGCTGAAAGGTAATAAAGGTGAAATTGGACCCTCTATGCCAGGACCACCTGGTCCTGGTGGATTCCCAGGAGAAAAGGGTGACAAAGGTGACAGAGGCTTACCTGGTACACTTGGTGCAGAAGGGTTTATTGGTCCAGCTGGATTACCGGGAGAAAAGGGAGACCAGGGTCCAGTAGGAAGGCCGGGTTTCCCGGGGACTCCTGGTCAAAAAGGTGATGCTGGACCCGTTGGACCTGCCGGTGTTCCTGGCACTAATGGTATACCTGGACGGGAAGGAGCTAAAGGACAACAAGGCTACCCAGGAGCAGCAGGTAAACCAGGCGTAATAGGTTTACCAGGTGCCAAAGGGGAACCCGGTAGACAAGGGTCTCCTGGCCCAAGAGGATTTCCTGGACAACGTGGACGTTCTGGTCTCAGTGGTGAAGCTGGTATACCGGGTGCACCCGGTGAAAAGGGTGACAAAGGAGATCTCGGTTTTCCTGGACAACCCGGCATGCCAGGTAAAGATGGTCCTATGGGGCCTGAAGGTTTGCCTGGACCTAAGGGCAATCAAGGATTTCCTGGTAAATCTGGAACACCTGGATTACCAGGTTTAACAGGTGAGAAAGGAGACCAAGGTTTCCCAGGATTAGAAGGACCTAAAGGAGACGCTGGTTTGGCATCTGATAAAGGTCAAAAAGGTGAAGCTGGAATACCTGGACTATCAGGCAGAGATGGTTTACCAGGTGAACAAGGAGAGAAAGGTAACATTGGAGCACCAGGTTTACCCGGTTTTGGAATACAAGGATTACAAGGAGAAAAGGGTGATGCAGGCTTGCCTGGCAGAGACGGGATGCCCGGACTACGTGGCGAAAAGGGCGACCAAGGTTTCATGGGGCTGAAAGGCGATAAAGGATCTCTAGGTTTACCCGGTGTCCGTGGACAGTCCGGTTTTCCAGGAAAAGATGGATTACCAGGAGAAGTTGGAGACAGAGGATTACCTGGACTTAATGGACAAAAAGGTGATAAAGGGGACGGAGGCTTGTCCGGACGCGATGGTTTTCCGGGACAACAAGGTGAAAGAGGACTACCTGGTCTTCAAGGACTTCCAGGACTTCAAGGTGTACCGGGGCTAAAAGGAGACCAAGGACTTCCTGGCATAGGATATAGTGAAAAAGGAGACAGGGGTGATACTGGTGCACCAGGTCTTGTTGGCAGGCAAGGAGAAAAGGGTGAGAGAGGGTTTACGGGCGCAATAGGCTTACAAGGTGATAAAGGTGATATTGGTTACACAGGACAGAAAGGAAATGAAGGATTAATAGGTGTTGCTGGAGAAAAAGGTAATTTTTAAACAGCTTAAATAATAAATAACTGTGTTAACGTGTTTAAATACACAGTATGACGATTCTTATATATATTTACAGGTGATCGAGGACCAGCGGGACCAACTGGATCGCCCGGATTAACAATAGTTGGTGAAAAAGGACTACCAGGTATCCCTGGAAAACATGGAAGACCAGGTAAACAAGGGGCACCTGGTGAAAAAGGTGATATGGGCCTCACTGGTCTTCCAGGCAGAGTTGGAGAACCAGGTCTACCTGGCCCTATAGGACCTCAAGGGCAAAAGGGAGACCAAGGACTAGAAGGTGCATCTGGTTCACCAGGTAGTGATGGTTTTCCGGGACCACGTGGTATTCCCGGCGAAAAGGGAGATAAGGGCGACAGGGGTGATAAAGGTACCACAGGCTATGGTTTACCAGGACAAAGAGGAAATGATGGACCTCCTGGTTTACCGGGTCTCATGGGTTTGCGAGGTGATAAAGGCGACAAAGGTTTAGATGGATTTGATGGACCACAAGGGCCTATTGGAGCTACGGGAGAAAAAGGTGAACGTGGTTTTCCAGGAAGATCAGGCCTTCCAGGTCAAATGGGTGTTCAGGGTGAGAAAGGAGAAGCTGGTCGCTTTATATACGGAGAAAAGGGAGAACGTGGATTTACTGGTCCCATCGGTCTAACCGGCCCTCCAGGACGAGATGGGGAGCCAGGCCTACCCGGTTTAAATGGAGCACCAGGCATGAAAGGAGATCGCGGTTTCCCAGGACCAATAGGCCCACAAGGTGCACCCGGGCCAATAGGACTTCAAGGATTGCAAGGTGAACGGGGTGAAACTGGTCTCGTGGGAAGAACAGGTATGCCTGGAGCACCTGGAGCCCCGTGTGTAGAAACAGATTATCTAACAGGCATCCTTGTAGTACGACACAGTCAAGGAGATTATGTACTAGAATGTCCTAATGGTCTCGTCCAGTTGTGGGATGGATATTCGCTTCTATATATAGATGGAAATGAAAAAGCACATAATCAAGACTTAGGCCACGCCGGTTCCTGCGTAAGGAAGTTCAGTACTATGCCCTTCCTGTTCTGCGACATCAATGAAGTATGTAATTACGCGAGTCGAAATGATAGAAGTTACTGGTTGTCGACTAATGAGGAAACACCGATGATGCCAGTGGAAGGCAGAGATATCATGAAATATATTTCAAGGTGTGTGGTCTGTGAAGCGCCTGCTAATGTCATAGCTGTACATAGTCAGTCAGAGAAGGTTCCAGAGTGCCCAGGAGGATGGGCTGAACTTTGGATCGGATACAGTTTTGTAATGGTAAGTAAATTTTATTTACCTATGTTCTGCCACTATTTTCTTTCGTCTCAATGGTTAGACGATCTCAAATAGAACCACATACCTACCAAAAGATATGGACTGGGCAGGTCGTCGGTTCTTTCTGTCATCTATGGTAAGAGGGACCCAATTTCAAAAGGGAGTCTTAAAATGATTTTGCAGGATCGGCAAAACGACACCTATAGCCCGTTCGCTCTAAGTTTGCCGCTGGCGTAGAGGCTGGTGTAGAGGCGTAGTATGGATAGCGACCGGCAAACTTAGAGCGAACGGGTAGTAAACACCTTTGATGTTGCCAACGTCCATAGGCTACGGTGACCACTTTTGATTAGGACATTAGGTAGACCGCGTGCTACTCTCCACTTTTAAAAAGAAACATAGGTACAAAGTAAGTAGGTACACAAAAGCCTATGCAAGTAAACATAGCCTAGATCAATCAATGTGAATTAAAGTACCTAAGTACTACTAAACTATGGACGATTTCAAACACCAATCGTATTATAATTTTTTATGAATATGCACCTTAATTTAACGGATTCCAATTAATATTTAATTAAAAACATTCAAAATACACTTTTGAGGTGATGGCAGTTACCTTACACAAACCTTTTGAAATAAATATGTAAGTAAAATAATTCAGTCAGTCATGAGCTTCATGATGGTGCAAGTATTGCTGCAAACTACTCTCTTAAGCTATAAGTACTGATATTATTAAAAGGAAAGATTTCACTGTTTGTTTCTTTAGTTTAGATGCATTGAATAGGCTCCGAAACTACGGAACCGAACTACGCAAAAATTCATTCAGTTGGGAAGCCACACTCTCCCCGGGTGACAGGCTATATTTTATTCCGGTACTCCCACGGGTACGCGTAGTTCCATGCGGGTGAAACAGCGTGACATCGGCTAGTTAGTCACAATTATATTGCCTGTTTTATGATGGCATCTGAAATCAACATTGCGCTTAGTATAATCTTTAATAAAATATCGTAATTTACTTACAGCACACGGGTGCGGGAGGACAAGGTGGAGGTCAAGCTCTAGAGAGCCCCGGATCGTGTCTAGAAAGCTTCCGAACCGTGCCGTTCATTGAATGTAACGGCGAGGGTGGCACCTGCAACAAGTTTGCCAACAAACTCAGTTTCTGGCTAACTACTATCAATGACGAAGATCAATTCACTATGCCGAGACGACAGACGCTGAAATCTGGAAATCTAGTTGAACGTGTCGCTCGGTGCACAGTCTGTATGAAGAACACCAAATAGTGTCGTGTATTAAGTTCAGGTTTTGTTTGTAATTATCAGTTACTCAGAGGATTTTGTTATACGTGACTTTCATACCTATAAAATATCATTAATCGTAAGTAGAGAGGAGTTAGAAGAGTGTAGGTGCCTAATTTATCATCGTATAAAATAGTGTTGATTCCTGGTCATCAAATAAGCCAAAGCAATTTAAATGTAAGGTTTCGTATTTAACTACTTAATTATTTTTCACATTACGTTATTAAAATATAACTTAAATTTCACATTGTTATTGTGTGTATTTAAGCAACTTTCAGTGACTATAATTGTACCTATACTGTTCATAATATATTGTAAAATATAATCTAGCTGTTTTGAATGTTATGATATCTCGCTAGTCACCACTGCACATTTTCTTGGAATCACTCAATGACGCTACATATTGTGATAATTTAGACTTGCCTAATTGTATATACAACTAAATGAATATAATAATATAATATAGAAAAATATTAGAGATCTAATCTAAACATAAACCGTCTACATATTTATCAACTTCATTAATATTCTATTTTATAAAAACTATATTTTCATCTTATATAAGTACTAGAAGTAATATCAGTAATTCTTCTAATTGCAACATATCTGTTCGAGATGAAATGAATAATTTAAAAGGAATGTGTCTGCCAAGAAACCTCGAGTATAGTGAACATGCTTGAGAACACTGCCATATTGTTGATAGACTAATATTATTGATTTAAGAAATCCTACAATAAATAACATAAAAATTGTGTATTTTTTAATTAATTTACCATAATTCCTAGTAATAACCCAACGTTATTTTTGTGACCGAACTTGCAAACTAGCTTGTGAAGGTGAATAGGTGCTGATTATAGTGATATAGGAAGAGATCATGGCAAGGAAACGGAAATCTTGAAATAAAGCCTTGTATAGGTACTTACCCGCCCGCCTGGCTAGTGTTACCTACAGCAAGGCAATTACCGTCCCAATATGTAGTGTAAATTGGAAGAGGCCTACTTCCAGCAGTGGACTGCGATAGGCTGATTTGATTGATTGGTAGGCGTCTAACTGGCGTCCAAAATGATCGAAGTGCTCAACAAGGATTATTCCCAGTAGTTCCGTTGAAGTGGTTCCGTGGCGGAACTAGTAAGACTTATTTTCCCAGTGGTCCCGCGCAACAAAAAGCATCAATAATTCAGTTGTCATTAGTTCAAGGCCCTCCTGTACTTCACTGCGTTGTTGTGGCACAAGTAGGTTGGTACACCACCAAAACGCCAGTTCCATCTTCACGATGGCAGAAAACAAGAGCTATGAAGATTATAACCGATCATCTCCTTGCTGATGGTAATAAACTGGAGAGATTTCGCCTCCTTGTGAGTGTTATAGGTACTGCTACAATAGTTTGTGCTCTAGGAAAGTTGATGCTCACGTCTACTTTATGCTACCGCAGAGTTCAACAGAGTGTTCATCCTCACACCTTGGTTGGTTCCATTTCGCTTAAGTTTCAATTATGGAATGAGTTCTCTACCTCGATTTTTATAAATGTCGACAGTGCGGGGCTCTTCAAATGAGTTCATAGGATGTTTTTGCTAGGTCGGCAGCGAGAGTGTAGCACTTCTGTGGTTGCAAAGTCCCTTAGTTACGGTGAAAAATTTCTAGAAAGTTTGCTGTTCCATCGTGTTTGCTACCTTGGTGGTATCACAGTGGTATTAAAGGACTTTTAATACAAACATTGTTTTAATTAATAAGACGATATATTTTATTTTAAGTAGGTATTGTTAGACACGGTCACCAGGGCCGTCTTAACCGGGGGTTCAATGGCGCGGCCGCACCCGGGCGCCGAGCCCAAGGGGGCGCAGGCCGAGCTCTAAACATTTCGACATTTCCTTACCTATCTAAACTTTAACTCATAAGTACAATATTAACGCCATCCCCCCGCTTCGTAAACTAACGTCAAATAAATACTTACATGCATAAAAATATAGGCATCACCCATATTAAATTACCATTGTATTATTGTCACTTTTGCCTTTCGGCACGTGTCATACCGCTCACGATATGCAAGGTAAGATAGCTCTTATTTCGATATACATAACAATTTTTGTTTAACACTAGCGGACGTCACGCGGTTTCACCCACGTAGTTCCCGTTTACGTGGGAATACGTGAATTAAAAAAAACAGCCTATGTTTACCGCAAAGAGTGTGGCTTCCCAACAGTGAAAGAATTTTTCAAATCGGTACAGTAGTTCCGGAACCTATTCAATGCAAACGAACAAACAAACAGTCAAATCTTTCCACTCTAAAGACGTTTGATGCGCCGCGCCGTTTAACATAGGCGCCTGGCGTCCGCACTTTAAGCGAAATGGCCTCTATTATTAGGTGTTTAGGGTGTAAATTGTAATTTTTGCATCTTAATAGTGGAATTTCCAAAAATCCTTTCTTAGTGGATCCCTAGACCATACAAGGAACCTATTTGCCAAATTTGGACTTTCTAGTCCCAGCGATTTAGGGTGTGCGTTGATTATCAGTCAGTCAGGACATTCACGTTTATGCTACTGCTCCACCTGCGTCTTAACGCGTAAATAAACACCATAATAGCACTTCAACATAGATGTGGCCAAGGTTTTAACGTGGTAAATTACAAACGGCGTAAGTAATGGCATTAAACGTTAAGCGATAGCTCGGGCTGTCGGTTTTTTATGACACATCAAAGGGTTTTAGCAGGTAGTTTTGCGCGATAAGCGATGTTGGCTACATTAACGCCAGTTAACGCCATCTCATTTCGCGGGCATTAATCAACCAAAGCATATTTTGACACCGATTTTTAAGATTAAAAATCTATTTCTGGCTAATATTTTCCGTTTGCATAGGTAGACAAAAGACGCCTTCATTTGCGGGGTTTCGTCTTTTTCTAAACTAGTCCCCTTAAACCCCCATTGTGTGATTAGGTTCAACCTCCATCTTGTGTTAACTCGTAACTTCTTGAATTAATCCACTCTAACGGCGTTGTGACGGTCTTCTCTCGTTTTCCATAAATTCATTTGCACTAATATTATTTGCCATAATCATCCCCGATCATAATATTGTGTAAAAATGTTTGCCTTAACAACTCAACAGTGATAACTTTTATTTGCCATAAAATGACTTTCTATAACAACATATATCATAATAATTAGTTTCCATAATTTACACATCTCATAATCGACTCTTGACATAATCAAAATTTGATATAATTATGAAAATAATACATAATATTGTTAGGTCGAAATTAATTATTCTTAACACCCCGACTCAGTGCAATCCGACTCGGATAGGTTAGGTTAGAAGACTAAGGCAGATGCGAAGCGAAGCGGAGCTCCCGCCTTAGTCTTCGTGGTTTTTTTTTAAACCACCCAGAAGTAGGAGCCCCGCAAAACGCGGGGCTCGGTCGAGCTTGGTTATTAGACGCCATTATGAGGTTTAGTTTTAGGTTTACATACATACATATGGTCACGCCTTTATCCCCGAAGGGGTAGGCAGAGGCATATTGGATATGCCCACATTTCACCTTTGTATAATTTATCCCACGTAATAGGTGGTGAGCCGTATTGCCGTGTTTAAATGGACAGGCGCAGGTTGTGACTGCTTGCTGTTGAAATAAAGCCTTCAACTTAGCTTAACGACTGCCATTTTACTGGCAACCGGGACCAACGGCTTAACGTGCCTTCCGAAGCACGGAAACGCTCAAATAAATGTCACAAAGTGATCACATGGATGGTCACCCATCCATGGACCGGCCATAGTGAAAGTTGCTTACTGCAGTGATCGTTTACAGAACACTGAGTCCGCGGGGCCACGAGCGCTTCAAAAAAAAAGTTTTAGGTTTAATTGTGAATAAAAAATCTGTGTCGTATAAATTATCTTTATTTATATTATGGTGAATAAAAGTTATGAAAAAGGCATTATTGAAAACGAAAATTATGGACAATACATTTATGGATTTAAATTATTATGACACTTGATCGATTATGACCAATGGAATTAGTGAAAGTCATTTTATGTCATTTCACGATAATGGCAACTGAAGCATTATTTCTAATGAAATTATGGCAAATACCAGTATGGCATATGAAATTATGGCATATTAAAATATGGCAAACATTAGTAAACCCGTTGTGACCTTAATGTAGCCAAAGCGCATTCTTAATGCCTAAGTTATCGAGTAGTTGGACATCAACATTAATGTTAACGCAGGTGGAGCAGTAGCATTATTTATATAGATTACAGATCTTAGAGAAAAAGAAGAGAAACATCAAAAATTTATTGCGTTTTTTGGTTGACGGGGGGGGGGAGGCTCAGTCTGAGCTTCGCACCCTGGCGCTATATAGCCTTAAGACGGCCCTGACGGTCACACACAGACCGCCTAAAAAAAGTTGAATTAATTATGCTCGAAAAACGACCCTTTACCTATCAGATTACGGGTGATTAATGTACACGTACTTAGCGTGTAGATATTGTGACGTATGTGCACCAACAATAGGGAAAATGTTAACATCAGACGATGTGGGCAACTCATTGGAGATATCTTTAAAATACATAATATCCGTATGTTTAACGACAAACTGTACATGTTGAAGGATTGAGGTAAAGGGCAACAGATTTGCCTCGTCACATCGACAGTTTTTATTAGTGTAGGTCCTTACGTCTTCGGCTCTCCTTCACACGTAGTTAGGATGATATTTTTGCTCCATATAAATCAGATTGTATTGAGTGTATATTATTTAGAATATTATGAACGTGATAATTTTAGTATTCCGCAACAAGGTTCAAGTGAACAAAGTCGCGGGCGTCTGCTAGGCTAAGCCCTAGGGATCTCGGCAGTTGCAGCTACCATAATATATCCTAGGGGCTGGGTAGAGTTAAATTTTCATTATAATCAAATTCACACGCGGCCGAAGTCAGCTACAATCTATGTACACATATAATAAAACTGTAGAGTCGAGGTCGAGAGTCTACATGGAAGATACACTCATTTGCAAAAAAAACGGGCGGTTTTGATTTTCATTCATCTTTAAAAAGATACAATACCAAAAAGGTTTCAATAGTTTGTACACGTTACTGGCCGGTTTTAAAAATCTAAAGTGGTATTTAAAAAAGTACGTTCTAAATTCAAATTTTCATTTGATGCTCAGTTTTACAGAAAACCCCTTTTTATCCTACATTTTTGGCGCGAAGTTCCAGAAGTTAATATCGACTTTCACAACTTTTATTCAATTTTTATCGATTAATTTCATATCCTTGACTGTCAAAGCTTTATTTATTGCTGTTTGGCGGTATCAAAAATGGTAGATAAAGTGGTAAAAGCTACCAAAATTATCGCGCTGCTTGAAGAGGGTTGCAGTCAATGTTTCGTGGCTAGGAGGCTAAATGTTAGTCGCTCGACGGTCCAAAGGACCTGGCAGCGATATCAGGAAACTGGTTCCGTCGAGAGAAGGCATGGTTCTGGAAGAAAACCATGTACCCAACCACGGGATGATCGTTTTCTTGTGAGTCGCGCATTGAGAAATAGCAAATCTTCGTATGTGGATCTTAAGAACAACCTCCAAGAAGTAAGAAATGTGCATATTAGTCTATGGACGGTCAGGAGGAGGCCTCTCGCTGCCAATATACGCAGTCACCGCCCGGCCCGCGGCCCCAAATTACTCCGTGAGCACAGAGTTCACAGGCCTAGGTTCGCTAGAAATTGTGAATCATGGACTCAAGAAGATTGGAATAGGGTTTTGTTCTCTGATGAAGCCAGGATATCTCTGTTCGGTGAAGATCGATGTCGGCGAGTGCTAAGAAGACAAGGAGAGCGCTTTGCAGATGCATGTTTCGAAGAAATCACACCTTATGGTGGGGGCTCTGTTATGTTTTGGGCAGGAATAAATTCAATGGAACGTACAGAGTTAGTCTTCATTGAAAACGGCTCACTGACTGGGCATCGATACATAACGGAAGTTCTAATACCTCATGCACAACCCGCATTGGCCGCTCTAGGTCAAGACTCGATTTTTATGGACGACAATGCTCGCGCCCACCGATCCCGCGATGTTAATGCGTATGTGCAAGAGGTTGGCATTCGTCGCTTGGATTGGCCAGCTCGAAGTCCCGACCTCAATCCCATAGAACATATCTGGGACGTTCTAAAACGGCGTGTGAGATCAGTACACCCGGCTCCGCAGACCATCAGAGAGCTGAAGAATGTGATTACTGCGGAGTGGGAACGTATTCTTGCGGAATACGTATCCGGGATATACTCGCTAGCATGCCCAGACGAATTCAAGCTGTGATTTTAGCTAGAGGGGGTCACATTCGATACTAAACATTTATCTGCTTTTACTTTATTAAAGAAAAACAAACAAAAAAACTTTTTTATTTTTACTTCATGAGCATATGCACTACTAGCGAACATACACTACTAGCGAGGTTTAGCATTATTTCCCATAAATTGTAACAAAATTTTATGAAATACTGATGAAAACGATTATTTTCTTATTAATTTACCAAATTGTGAGGATAAAACTACCTAAATTATCAAACAAAGCAATATTAACATTTGAAATGGTTCATTGCTTAGGTGCCCGTTTTTTTGCAAATGAGTGTATTTTGAAAATTTTAATTGTAGGGCGTTCTCTAATCGATACTAAAGCCGAAAATGTAATTTAATAATTTTTTGTCTGTCTGTCTGTATCCCGAATAAGAATTAGGTACGCCGAAACTACTGAATCAATTTGATGGCATAATCTGAGCTTATGCGCCGAGGACGGTTCTAGAATACTTTTGATCCCGATATTTTGCGCAGTTCCTTCAGAAGAGGGGATGAAAGATAAAATGGTTTTTAATACGCTTTTATTAGGTCGTCGTGTATGTAACTAACAATGTAATGGAATCTAAGGAAACTAATTTAACCATCTTCCAAGGATCGTAGCGTCATGAAAATTGGCAGATGTATGTAGTTTTGATGACAATTCAATAATATAGTAGGTACTGTCAAACTGATATGATGATGGAGCCGGAAGATAGGCACTGAAACTTCGATGGAAAAAGTGGAATCTAAGGTAGCTAATTTAACCAGCTTCCAAGGATCGTAGCGTCATGAAAATTGGCAGCTGTATGTAGTTCTGATGACAATACAATAATATGGTACTGTCGAACTGATATGATGATGGAGCCGGAAGATCGGGACTGAAAACAAGTGGTATCTAAGGTACAATAATATGGTACTGTCGAACTGATCTGATGATGGAGCCGGAAGATATGCACTGGAACTTCATGATGGAATATCGTATTATATCTGTTTTTGGATTCGTCAGAAAAGTGTTTCAGTGAACTTTGACCAGGCTTAGGTTTTAAGGTTATAACAAATCTTTTTTTAATTGACTTGTAAAACTATGCAATGGAATCTCAGGTAACTAATTTAACCATCTTCCAAGGATCGTAGCGTCATGAAAATTGGCAGATGTTTGTAGTTCTGATAACAAACAATACAATAATATGGTGCTGTCAAACAGATCTGATGATGGAGTCTTAAGATATGAACTGTAACTTCATGATTGAACATCGTATCATAGCTGTGTTTGGATTTGTTAGAAAAGTCGTGTAATGAACTTTGACGACGATTAGGGTTTTAGGTTAGGTATAACAAACCTGTTATATATCTATTGAAGTTTTAATATTGAGTATAAATATTGACATAGGTACCTGCATAAAATGTATGTGTATTAGAGTAATAACGAAATATTTTCACATTAGTCGAACTCAGACAAAACACCATGCAATACGGAAATCCCTACTAATATTATAAATGCAAAAGTAACTCTGTCTGTCTGTCTGTTACGTTTTCACGCCTAAACCACTGAACCGATTTTGATTAAATTTGTTATAAAGATAGTTTGAGTTTAAGGGAAGGACATAGGCTACTTTTCTAACTGACTGCGCGAAAGGAGGGTAATGCTTTTATGCGATAACGACTTCTACGCGGATGAAGCCGCAGGGAACCGCTAGTAAAGGTATAAATGTTGTGACTAAAAGTATAAAATAAATAAATGGTTTAAAAAACCCTAGAAAAATACGCTTTAATAATGCACGAAAAAACCAAAAATAAAGTATGGATCGTTCAAGTTGCCTCTATTTCTAGGCTGAAGTGTAAACTATGTGCTTTTAGTTATAGAGTAAGTTCGGGTAATATGGCACGCCATAAGCCTTTTTGGGAATGAATCAATTTCATTTTTGAGATCGATCTGTTTTTATTTTACAATTCAGTCTTAGAACTAATAAAGAATAAATAATTAGGATTTCAAAACAATCAACATAAAGAAATAATTTACAAAAAACAAAATCTGAACCTTCAACAATTGTCAAATTTTAACAATGGAAGGGCAATATGGCCTGGGCCATATTAGCCACAAATCAGGTGAGCTAAATTGCCCTCCAGAATTATAACAGTAACTAATAAATTTTGTGTTACTTTGTGGAGCAAATTTGTCATTTTGTTTGCGAATGTGGTTTCCGTGGAGCCATTATACATAAAAGAAAAACATAATAGAAACAATATAAAATTATGGGGACAATATGGCCTGGTGCCATATTAGCCATTTTTCTGGTGAGCCATATTGGCCGCGGGAACGTTTTTTAATAGGTAAAAGTCTAGCCTAAAAATGAGCAAGAAATATGATTAAAATCTAACACAATACTACATAAGAATAGCTAATCTACAAACATGTGTAGTACCAATGTAAAAATAACTACAATTTCAAGAAATGTAATGAGTAAAACTTACCAAAAAATAAGATCACTTTACGTAATTTTGGATCGAGAGCCCGCACGGGACACACATGCACACTTCGTCTCGCGCGAGTTGACTGAGGAAGTGAGGGGAAGGGGTCCGTTGGTTTGCCGAGTCAAGCGGTCGCAAGTGTTCATTCAGTTCAGAGAAATCGCAGTAGGCCATATTGACCGACCAGGCCATATTACCCGAAATTACTCTAATGTTTGATTGTAAAAGCGTGGGGCGCTAGAACAAGAAAGACTTTTTAGTAAGCAAACTCCTATTAATACTAATCCTTATATATAAAATATCCTGGCGAAAGCTACATGAGGTCGCACAAGAGCATAACGTTTATGCTGCCAAAGGGAACGCCTCTTCTTTCAGGCAATTAAGTAGATACATGAGGGGAATACGTTAACAGTGGCAAAATGTAGAGTTCTTGTTCGAGAAGGAGATATCTTTGGTTACCGTTAAAAACCCGCTTGGGGATATATGCGTTTGTATTCTTATTACATGATTACTACATATTGTACTAAATATCTCGGAATGCCGAAACTTTAAGGACCTACCTATGAATCGTCTAATATAGATCCGTAACGGTAATAGGTTTGCTCCTATTACGCGGGCCTCACGAAAAACTGGCAAAAGTGGGTGTTGAAAATGCGTAGGCGTGATTAACTACTTTACTTTTCAAGTAAGTATGTTATGCATTTCAATTAAAGCCTATCATTGTTAATACATTTCCGAAATTTAAAATGATATTAATAATAATAACAGTCACAATAGATATATATAATAGCGTGACAGTGTAAATTAATAGTTTAAAACACGAAAAAAACACGCTTTTATAAATGTGACCTTATCCTTAATCTGACAAGACAACCGGTAGGAGAGAACACCGTGTCACCTCTCCAGCCACTCGTCCATGTCTGTCTGACGGCCGCGATTGTGGTAATTCCCCCTTTAGTTGCTCAAGTCCCACTTTCCATGTCTCCACGGTTTCCTGGTGGAGCAGGGACCGCTGGGCCTCGATTTCTCGAGACGCAGGCCTTTGGCCACGCTCCAGCGCCTCCTTGCACCATCTAAACAGTGACGCAAGGACTCTCGCTTCCAGGTCCCATGGAGGGGTCCCGGCTAAGAGACATGCCGCCTCACCTGAGATCGTGCGGTATCCCCTTTCACCCTGACGGCCATCGCCCTCTACGGGCTCAGCAATCTAGCCACATTGCTGGCCGTCAGGGCCTCCGCCCAAACGGGGCCCCCTATAGGGCCATCCTTCGCACGATCTCCAAGTACTGTCTGCTGTAGGGAGCGTTGGGTATAAGCCGCGCGAGTGCGACCGATGCCCCCCTCAGTTTTGGAACCAAACTTCGGAAGTGATGTCCGAAGTTCCACCGGCCATCGAGTCCGAGCCCCAGATACTTCATCGAGGGCTCGATACTGATGCTGACGCCCCCTACCTGTAGGCTGGATCCCGCAGGTGGCCCCATCCGAGGTCTGTAGAAACACAGAGCCTCGGATTTGTCAGCGACCGCGTCAGTATTGCTCTGAACATTTTCAAATTTTTGGATGCCCCCTATTCGTACCATCTTGAATTTCGTGCATGTTTATTTGTTTGTTACACGCGCAGCTACCAAACTGCTTGACCGATCCAGGAACTTGATACGTACAACAGGCAACCAGAAGTGAGTAGGGGAGATCAGCTCAAAGCGGCCATAGTGGGCAAAGAGGTCATGCTTTATTATTTGGATAAATAAAGCGATACAGCGATAATGACACTCTGTCCGCAGAGCAGACATCCCTCCCCGCACCGATTCTTACCTCGGTGGCGATGTGAGCGAGCGCCAGCCTGTAGTGAATAAAAATATTTATTTACGTGTTTTGTTAAAAAAAGCGAGGTAAGTTCAACCTGTTTTGATCAAATCTACTAATATTTCAATAGCTTTGTTGTACGTATATTTTGTCTTATGTATTTGGTATTACTTGTGATTTATTATTTCTGAATTATAACTAGTAACTTACGTGTAGTTCACTTTTAACAATAACGTCGGAAAAAGGCAAAGCGGCCCGGGCAAAACGGCCCCCTGGTCACTTTGCCCTTGTTCCAAATATTATAATTTTGTGGGTAATACTTTAATTATTTTTGTTTAGACGGTTAACAACCACATAAGAAAGACTGGCCAGGCAGCATGGAGCGAAGATACAATGGCCATACTTCTTGTAAACTTAGGGGTGGCCACTTTGCCCTTACCCATACTTCTTGTAAACTTAGGGGTGGCCACATTGCCCTTACCCCTATGGCCGCTTTAGGCGACCACTCGGGCAAAGCGGTTTTTTAACAAGTTTTCGTATTTCGAAAAAAAAAATTGTTAATTTTAAATTTCAGAATATTTGAAACCATTATATAGATTCTCAAATAAATTTTTTAACTATTGCAATAGAAGTTTGTTCAAAAGTTTGTTACTTAATATTTATTTTTTTAATTCAAAGTTAAGGTGGCCGCTTTGAGCTGACCTCCCCTAAAATTCTCTACCAGGTGGATTAGGCATATTATTGCACTAGCTGACCCTCGCAACTTCGTTATCGTAACATAAGATGTATGAAAGGAGAGGTATTTCTTCATCAGACTCATCATGCAGCGTGTAAAGCTACCCTGTTTGCTTAATCATAAAAGAGCTTAAAGATTAAGTCTATTCTAAAACAATAACCTTAATCATTAAGCTCTTTTACGGTTAACCCAACACGCCAGTTTAGACTTACCTACCCTCACATTCAAAAGAGGCCCTTGAATTCTAGGTTTAGCGAAAGTTGAGATGACTCTAATTTCTGAACCACAAAACCCTCAATATTGAAACTTGTGTGGAATAATGCCTAAAGTACTCAATTTCTGGCACCTAAAAAATATTTGAAATCGGACCACGCGGTGAGAAATTGCAAATGTTACAAAAAAATCCTCCCCTCTCCTGAAGAAATTGCGCAAAATATCGGGATCTAAAGTATCCCTACAACCTTCCTTGGATCATAAGCTCAAATTGTGCCAAGTATCATACAAATTGATTCAGTAGTTTCGGCGTCATACTTGTTCGGGGGATACATACAGCAGACAGACAGACATAAAAATTTTAAATTACATTTTCGGCTTCTGTATCGATTAGAGAACGCCCTACAAAAGAGTACTAGCGGAAGTGTTTCGCCCGCGTGAAATATGGTTCCCGTTCTCGCTTCCCGTGAGAACATTTTCCCGTTATAAAAAGTAGCCTATGTGTTATTCCAGACTAGGTGTACTTTCAGCCAGATTCATTCAGCCGTTAGAGCGTGATTTAGTAAAAATCATACAAACATCTTCACAAACTTTCACATTTATAATAAATAAATAAATAAATATAATATTAGTAGGATTGTTCCAAGCAAGTACCTACTGAGTATAATTTTCATTCTTCAATCTAGTTCGTAAATTTCAATAGTGTTTATCTACTTATGAGGCTGACCCTTAGAGTACCTAAAGATCTTTACTCTAAGGGCTGACCGTACCTACCTTAGAGTAAAGATTTAATCTTCACTCTTAGGTACCTACTAAAATCAGAAGAAAATGTTTAAGGCCCATACAATAGACGTGATTTTTTTGCCGTGTCCGATTCCGACTCGCAATTGGCCAGTTTTTATATTTTGCATTGAATTTTTTTTGTCTCAATTCAAATAAGTAGCTACATATGTAGGTTCTTATGTTGTATATTTTATTTAGCCACCTATTTTAGTGTAGCGTGAGTTAAGCCCTTTAGAAGTTTATTGTTAGATTATTATCAACGTTTATTTCGCCTGACTTATTTAATTACACCTAGGTTACTTGACTTACATATCTAATAGTTAACTACCTACTTATTTCGCTAATAAATTTCAATAAACAGTTTAAGTGCTAAGCAAGATAGGTTTTCGTCCATTTATAAAATACGAAGGATAGTTGAATTAATTTATTGTTAAACTGATCACTAGAGACCGGATTATGTGTGGCGACCGCCACATAGCGAAGACAAATAGAAGTTCTGCATCGCGATATGAAAGAACTCGCAACGAAGATAAATCCTGAATCGCGATATGAAAGTTCTCACGGCGACGAATGATATAACCAACAGTCCAACATCTACCGTTGGGCTTCGGCCCGCCAGGCGCGATCACCTAGCCTGGTCGATGTATCCTCCCTTTGTGTGTTGGAGGAACATTTCCAACCTTTCCTCCACATATGCATTATCTGTACTTATAATAAATCTGTACACCGAACCCAAAAATGTGATTTAAAAAATTTTTGTCTGTCTGTCTGTTTGTTCAGGCATCACGCAAAAACTACCGGTTCGATTACGATGAAACTTAGTATAATTATTCTTTAATAGCCTGGGCACCACACTGGGTACTTTTTATCCCGGACAAGTACATAGAATTCAAAGCAAACTTAATTTTGCGGTTCGATCCCTAGACCCAAAGTTATTATCAATTATTGCTTAAACGGTTAATGGTACGATGATGAAACTAAGCATGAGCGTTGTTTGTTACAATTTGAAAAAAGTAATTTCAACATTTTTTCTAATTCCAGCTCCAAAGGTATAATAAAAAAGGAGGGTAAAGTTTGTATGAGACAACGTGATTCCTTGGTCCGATCTACTTAAAATTTGGCATATAGCATTATTAACATAATTGATGGAAGACGTGTTTCATACTTTATTGAAATTAATACTATAACGAGCTAAAAAGGGAATGTAAATTATTTTGGGGCTGATTTTCTCCGGAGTTGATATCAATACTCCTTAAATACTCTTATTTTATACTTAAATTACTTTTTATTTTGACACATAATTTGTGAAAGCGTTGTCATTTATGTTATGTTTTTACTTCAGACTTCAAAGATATGATTTTACTACAAAGCCATAAAGTTAAATTTCGGTATAATATTTACCAAATATGCTATACGGAAGTATTATTACTAATTTATTCAAATTTTATGTGACAAAAATACATTTGTGAAAAGAAGAAGAAAATTTTAAGATGGCTAGCCAGAAAAAATGAAAGACAACGCTTCAGGTAGTATCCACTGGTCAATAAAATAACACCGCATGTTACCATCTACGCTCAATCCTTACGACAAAGATTGTCAGCAGACTGATCATGGAAGGCATGTACTTTATTCTACATATAGTGCTGACTGCATTCTGTCAGGAAACAGACTCACTAAGTCTTTGTAAAATACAGGAATGGCCACTACGTAGACTACATTCGATAGGACTGAAAAGAGCCATAACAATGAACATGAACGCTCAGCTGATAAAATTTACATTGTTATTACTTTACCAGGTCTTGGTTGGACCATCTGTATTAGGAGGAAAAAGCCTACAGTAGTTCGGTTTGTCAAAACGTCGTAGGCTGGGACTACCTGAAGAAGGAACTAAGTTACGAAGTAAATTTCTTAGAAGAGAAGTTGCGTCAAGCAGTAGCCATTGAATTAAGAAATGTATTTAATAAATAAATTTACTTGGTTCATATATTATGCGTTATGAATTTGTTAATCAGAAATCTATCTACCAAGGTATTATTATAAATGCGAATATTCGTGAGTGTGGATGTTTGTTACTCTTTTACGCTGTAAAGGCTGAACGGATCTGGCTGAAATTTGGTGCCTACAGAGATATGTTATATTCGGAATTGATACCCAATGTCAATAATCGTATGATCAACGTTGAAATAATCGACGCCCTAATATCAGCAACTTAAAAGATCAACGATTCACAAGATCGACAGATCAAAATATCAACAGTTTAAAATATCAACAGTTCTAAAGATCGACAGATCAAAAGATCGTTAGGCAAATGACAACATTTTGGTTTAGTATAAAAATTGTGTTGATTAACACATTTTTCACTAAATGCATTTCTGAGCAAAATGTCATCTCCAGACCACAGCACTACTTACCTATAGTATTGACAAATAACATCAAGATTCATTGGATTCATTCAACAAAGCTGTGTATTTGTTTCCGTCAATACCTAACTACATAAATTGGAATAATAGTAAGTGCCATAACCAAAAAGCTACCAAAAAGATTGCCAATGTTTTTAAATAAAACCCATTTTCAATTGACATGTTGTTTTATTTATTTACTAGCTGGCCCTCGCAACTTCGTTTACGTCACATAATGTGCACGAAAGGAGAGGTAATTCTTCATCAGACTCGTCATGCACCGTGTGAAACGGCCCTGTTTGCTTAATCATAAAAGAGCTTAAAGATTAAGTCGATTCTAAAACAATTCAGTCCACGCCTTCGGCGCGGACTGAATTATTTTACAATAGCCTTAATCATTAAGCTCTTTTATGATTAAGCCAACACGCCCGTTTAAACTCACTTTCAAAAGAAACGTTGAATTCTAGATTTACCGAAAGTTGAGATGCCCCTAATTTCTGAACTACATAACCCTCAATATTGAAAATTGTATGGAATAATGCTTAAAGTACTCCCTTTCAGACACCAAACAAATATTTGAAATCAAACCACGCAGTGAGAAGTTATAGCTAAAAACCTATTTTGCCTTTCATCCCCTCTCCTGAAGGAACCGCGCAAAATATCGGGATCAAAAGTATCTAAGAACCTTCCTCGGACTATAAGCTTAGATCGTACAAAGTATCATTTAAATCGGTTCAGTAGTTTCGGCGTGATACTTAGTCGGGATACAGACAGACAGACAGACAGACAGACACTGCCGTGGTATAACTAAAACGCCGTTATGTAACATTTTGTCGATTTTTACTTTTTGATGCTATCTTAGTCAGAAAAAAAATCTCTATCGATCTGTATTTCCAGTATTTTCCTACCTAGAATAGTTACTGAAATAATAATAGTAAGAAAGCCGTTATATGATTTGATTTTACTTGTGTATTATTCAAAAATGCCGTAAAGTGACTTTGTTAATCTATATAGCCGCTATAGTTCAATAAAATCAAATATTTACAAAAAAGAACTTAAGATTGTTTCGCTAGATTGCGGTTAACGAATTTTAATTCACTTTAATGTGATTAAAGTACTTTTACTGCTTTAAAGTTACTCAATTTCATGAATAGAAATTTTAGCTATATTAAGCTTTAATGCCGTTAATTGAAAATGTTAGACATAAATGTGTTTAAAGATACTTAACGGCTTTACAGTTTAACTTTATTGAAAAAAACATTTTGACTTATTCATCGTTATGCGCCAGTTAGCGATGTTTCGCATCAATACATATAATAAAATCGTAACAGGTCGCTGTCTGTACATGGAAGATAAATAAGAAAAAATATTATAGGGGGGCTTTATGAACGCAATAGAACCCAAAACAATGATTTTTAGAATTTTTGTCTGTTTGTCTGTATGTCTGTATGTCTGTATATCTGTTTGTCTGTACGGTTGTGCACGCTAATCTCAGCAACCGCTCAATCGATTGCAATGCGGTTTTTTTTATTGTGTTGAGGTTTGCTCCAGTTAACATTTAGCGTTTGTTTTATGTAAATCGGTTTAGAAATAAAAGAGTTATAACACTTTTAAGAATTAGATATTTTGAAAATTTTAATTGTAGGGGTTTATTTGAATGTGAGTGAACCTAAACTGGCGTGTTGGCTTAATCATAAAAGAGCTTAATGATTAAGACTATTTTTAAACAATTCAGTCCGCGCCGAAGGCGTGGACTGAATTGTTTTAAAATGGACTTAATCATTAAGCTCTTTTATGATTAAGCAAACAGGGCAGTTTCAGACGCTGCTTGATGACTCTGATGAAGAAATACCTTTCCTTTCATACACCTTATGTGACGTAAACGAAGTTGCGGGCTCAGCTAGTATTGAATAAAATCAAAATGGTAACAACAGTGAGACTAAATTGCCGTTATCCAAAATTAATACGCTAAAAGGCCGTTATATGATCTCGCGAGGGGTGAATATGATCGGGGTGGTCATGGATGTCCTGTGGGTTTTTGCAGTGCCGCACCATACCCTTGTGGGACGAGGTCGCGCTGTGGTTCGCGGGATTCCCGCTAATATTGAAATCATCGCGAATCGTTAGTATTTAATAAGTTAGTTTTTATTGATTTAGTTTTATAAGTATTATTTCGCGTGAAGGTGATGACAAAAAGAACAGTTATAATTTTTTTTAGAAAAATATAATAAAAACAAGCAAAAGAAATATTTATGTAACTGGCCAACGGTAGTAGACACCGTTGGTTGTGAGGAAAGGTATTGTTGGCGGTGTCGCTGGACATTATGAACCCTTTAACACCATCCCTAGGCACAGAGCATCGCCGAGGTACTTAGGTACCTACCACAGCGTCAGGTAGTATTTGACAGTCGAAGTACGAAAATCTGGGTGCGATGGGCCCCACTAACGCGCCACTATACCAAGGACATTCCGGATATCGACCAGGATGAGTTCAGAGCGGCTCTCGGGCAACGAAAGAACAACAAGTCACTGGGGAGGACGGAATTACGACTGAAATCCTAAAGGCAGGGGGTCCTCAAGGAGTTAGCGACTATCTTCAATTCTGTTCTCCAACAGGGACAAACACCTTAAGCATGGAGAGGGAGTGCGGTGACTCTGTTTTAAGAAAGGTCCTAAGTGGATGCTCTGCAGCGATGTCGTGTCGACTGGCGATATATCGAGGTGTTCAGATGTTTGTACGACATCGCTACAGCTGGAAAACTATAAAACCAACTACATTGAACTGGGTAGAGGTGTAAGACAAGGCGATGTTATATCGTCTAAGTTTTTCATCAATACGCTCGAGGACATATTCAAGACGCTCACGCAAGACATCGTGATACGAGTAGTAGCGGAGACGGAGACGCTGGAACAGTTAGGCGGAATGCTGCTCAGCCTAAAGTATTGGTCTCGGATGGAACTTGGATAAAACCAAGATCATGTTCAATGAACACGTCACACCGGGACCAATCTACGTTGAAGGATCGAGGCTGGAGGTTTTCGAGGAGTATACCTATCTTAGGCAAGTTATTTTCAGGCAGCACGCTTGGAAAAAAGAACCTGGACAAGGAAATCGCCGGACGGATCCAGCTGGGCTGGGCACCATTCAGCACCTCAATGCCTGAAGACGAAAGTCTACAACCAGTGCGTTCTACCCGTTATGACTTACGTGCCGAGACGTGGACACACGGTGGGGTGGAACCGCGCTCTTAAGGTCGCGCAGCGAGCTATAGAACGAGCTATGCTAGGAGTGTCTTTGCGGGATAAACTTCGGAATGAGGTTATCTGACAGAGAACTAAAGTGGTCGACATAGCTCGAAGAATAATCACTTTAAAGTGGCATTGGGCCGGCCACATTAGCAGAACAACCGACGGCCGTTGGAGCAAGCGAGTTCGGGAGTGGAGATCGTGACTTAGCAAACGTAGCATAAGACGCCCACCCACCAGATGGACCGACGATCTGTAAAAGGTCGCAGGCTGGGACTAGTTGCGAAAGACGCAGAAGCGTGTGTTGTGGCGTAAATTGGAAGAGCCCTATGTCCAGGAGCAGTGGACTACCATAGACTGATTTGAATGATTGATAAATAATTCAAAAACGGCTTTGTCAACAGCATGTATTTTACCCAGTCCGACTTTACTGCTGTTTGAGTCAAGTACTCCTGCAGATGCAAATTTGATGTGTGATGAATTAATGCCGCCAAGAACTCTATGCAGTTATAAGGTTATACAGAATGCCATGATTCGCCTGCCGCCGACCAACTTGATTTTGATTCCGATGACTCCGTACGAGACAAAGATTACTCGTCTTATTTTAAATTATGCTCATTTTACATGATTGATATCCATGATTATGATAATTTTCATAAGTTTTAGACATACTTTTACATTGGTGTTATTTTATTAAAGACTAGAGGACGTCACGCGGTTTCACCCGCGTAGTTCCCGTTCCCGTGGGAATACAATATTTTTTCTTCCATAAGAACCTTCTCCTGAGAATACCTTACACAACAAAAAAAGAATTAGTGAAATCGGTCCACCCGTTCTGAAGTTATGCGCTTACCAACACATTTTGCGCTTCATTTTTATATATAGGATTTATAATGTAAATTACTAACATTTGAATGCTAGTTTTAAGTAAAAATTATAATTACACTCATTTTTATACCACTATGTGGTAATTTTAAAAGTGTAGAAGACTGACTTTGGTCAATAAAACAACGATTTTATAAAAAATAAAATGATTATTTTTTATTCTTAACTACGTTTTCATAAACTTGCTCACTCATCATCTCGGCATTGTGTCGCTATAGTGCCGTTAAGATTTAAGGTTCTTGACTTAACTGCGTTTAAGTTTAACAATGCTTCAAGTTTCTTAACAATACGCCTAGGATAATATACTTAAAAGCGGTAAAATGACATTAGCTGCATTTAAGTCTAACATATAGCAAGTTCAGAGCTATTATTATTTAGCTAAAACGACTCTATGTGTTGTAACGGCGCTTTAGTTAATTAATTATTGTAGTTTTTTCAAGAATATTATTGGACATTGTTATTTCTTGTTAGTTTTTCACTAAAATGCCGCTACGCTATGCATAGCGGCGTTTTAGCTTATACCCTCTAAACTCTTTTTATTACAAATGTTAAGTTAAAACGCATAAAACGTTTTTTATATAAAAATATATTCTAAGTACTAAAATTCATAAACGGCATTTAAAAGTACTCCAATTTACCTATCTTTTGATATGTTTAATTCTAAGTTATGAGTTGTCATTAATGAGTTACATCAATTTAAAGTTTTTCTCATGTTTTTTGCGCTTATTTCAAAAAGTGGTTTCGGTAGATAACGGCATTCTAGTTATACCACGGCAGGACAGACAGACAGACATGAAAATTTTAAATTACATTTTCGGCTTCAGTATCGATTAGAGAACGCCCTACACTTAAAATTTTCAAAATATCTTCCATGTACAGACTCCCGACCCTCTACAGTTTTATTATAAGTATGTACAGACTCCCGACCCTCTACAGTTTTATTATAAGTACTAGCTGACCCTCGCAACTTCGTTTACGTCACATAAGGTTTGTGAATGGAGAGGTCCTTCTTCATCAGACTCATCAAGCAGCGTGTGAAACGGCCCTGTTTGCTTAATCATAAAAGAGCTTAAAGATTAAGGCTATTCTAAAACAATTCAGTCCCCGCCTTCGGCGCGGACTGAATTATTTTACAATAGTCTTAATCATTAAGCTCTTTTATGATTAAGCCAACACGCCCGTTTAGAATTACCCTCACATTCAAAGAAACCCTTGAATTCTAGGTTTTGCGAAAGTTGAGATGCCTTTAATTCCTGAACTACAAAACCCTCAACATTGAAACTTGTGTGAAACAATCCTTAAAGTACTCCCTTTATAACACTGAAAAATTTTTTGGAATCGCATCACGCGTTGAGAAATTACAACTGAAAAACCATTTTATCTTTCACCCCCTCTCCCGCAGGAACCGCGCAAAAATTTGGGATCAAAAGTATCCTAAAACCTTCCTCGGACTATAAGCTTCAAGTGTACCAAGTAACATTTAAATCGGTTCAGTAGTTTCGGCGTGATACTTATTCGGGATACAGACAGACAGACAGACAGACAGACAGACAGACATCAAAAGTTTAAATTACATTTTCGGCTTCAGTATCGATTAGAGAACGCCCTCCAATTAAAATTTTCAAAATATCTTCCATGTACAGACTCTCGACCCTCAACAGTTTTATTATAAGTATAGATATAGATTAAAAATATCTCACGGAAATCAAATGAACTAAAACGTTTGATTACATAGTAAATATTATTTGCTTACTAAAGTTCATAACAAATCAATAGTAACATAATAGAACAATAATAAAAAAAATGTTTGTGAACAAAAACAATATTTATCTATATATAACATAAAGGTAAATAGTTTCTGAGCCAATAATCTGTAAAAATTAATCATCTCGAGAAATAAAACACTATAATTATCTATACTTATAATAAATCTGTAGAAGTGAAAATTCTGTACATTGAAAATATAAAAAAAATAAATAGCAGGGGGTGTTACTAGACCGACACCGAACCCAAAACTGTGATTTTAAAATTTTTTGTCTGTCTGTCTGTCTGTCTGTCTGTCTGTCTGTCTGTCTGTCTGTCTGTTTGTTCAGGCATCACGCAAAAACTACCGGTTCGATTACGATGAAACTTGGTATAATTATTCTTTAATATCCTGGGCACCACACTGGGTACTTTTTATCCCGGAAAAGTATACTTATTATAAAATAAAAAACGAACTTAAGTTGTATAAAGTTATTATCAATTATTGCTTAAACGGTTAATGGTACGATGATGAAATTCAGCATGAGCGTTGTTTGTTACAATTTGAAATAAGTAATTTTACCATTTTTGCAAATTCCACCTCCAAAGGTATAAAAAAGGAGGGTCAAGTTTGTATGGGACAACGCGATTCCTTGGTCCGATCTGCTTAAAATTTGGCATAAAGCATTATTAGCATAACTGATGGAAGACGTGTTCCTTATTTTATTGAAATTTATACTTTATCGACCTAAAAAGGGAATGTAAATTATTTTGGAGCTGATTTTCTCCGGAGTTGATATCAATACTCCTTAAATACTCTTATTTTTGATTTAAATTACTTTTTATTTTGACACATTTGTGGATGTTCAATCCGAATGACATTGTCATATTCATGATTTTGCTTTAAAGTACTATCGTAAATATTGTTGTTAATTTTTTAAAATTTTGTATATAAATATGTGAAAGAAGAAGAAAATTCGAAGATGGCTAGCCAGGAATAATGAAAGACCACGCTTCAGGTAGTGTTCACTGTGCATTAGAATGAAAGATGTCAGCAGCCCTAAGCGACTGGTCATGGAAGGTATGAAGTTTATTCTATAGTTCTGGCTGCATTCGGTGCAGGACACATACTCACCAAGTCTTTGTAAAATACGGTAATGGCCTCTACGAAGATCACATTTGACAAGTAAAAAGAGCCATTAAAATGAACATGAACACCTAGCAGATGAAATTTACATGGTTATTAAGTTAACAGGTCTTGGTTGGACCATCTGTATTATGAGGACAAAGTCTATCGTAGTTCGGTTTTCCCATACGTTGTAGGCTTACAGTATGACTGGGACTACCTGAAGAAGGAACTAAGTTACGATGTCAATTGCTTAGAAGAGAATTTGAGTCAAGTAGTAGTCTAGCCAATGATTTAAGAAATGTATTTAATAAATAAATTTACATAACTCATATATTATGTTTTATGAATTTGTTAATCAGAACAACTATTATAAATATGCGAATATATGTGAGTGTGAATGTTTGTTACTCTTTCACGCTGTAACGGCTGAACGGATCTGGCTGAAATTTGGTACCTACAGAGATAGGTTAGAGACAGTGTAGGAACTAAATTTCACGCAGGCGAAGCTGCGGGCATCAGCTAGTTGTCAAATAAATGTCTAGATTCACTAGATATTTTAAGATTTAAATTTGGTACATAACTATAAGCGATTTTTTTTCAAATATTGTAAAACTTCCATTTGTTCTTTTTTCGAAACAACGTTTTTCAAAGCATCTTCGAGGGTTCGGATTTTTTTCCGTGGTGGTGTTCTGGGTACTTCTGCGAGTACTAGTTCCAATTTTAATGTTGTAGTCTTTTGTTCCTTTACTAACTCCTTAAAAGTTTTTAGAAGGCTCCACTTTTTATTATTTAAAAGCGTGTTCCAACGTCTATGCCACGCTTCAATATGATTTTGAGATCGGGGCCTAACATTGCATATGTTATCATAAATCGACCACAAACAAGGCTCGAACAGTGGTTTTTTCTTTGTTATGACTATATTTCCAGGCCGCCGTGTCTTTGATGTTACTTTACCACGCACATAATACATTTCGAACCACTTCATCAGTTCATCAGCGTTTTCGGGATTTTTTTATGGCTTTGTAGTAAAATCATGTGTTTTTTTTTTATTTATTTATAATGATTCCGTTATTCCTTATTTCATCAAAAGCATCTGGGATTTCGTCTCCAGGCAAAAAGGCTAGTGCAAATAAGTGTCTTAATTTTAATGCAAAATCACAGTCATTTCCATATTGTGAAGACAGACCAAGTTTTTGAATTTTCTTCCAAATATTTTGCGTTAGGTGAAAAAAGCAGCACTTATGGATGCTGTTAGGAAAAACACTTTTGCAGGCGTTTATTACGGCTTTTTCAAAATCAGTTAGTATGTATAATGGAGTTAAATCGATTTCAATACTTTCGCCAATTTTTTTAAGTTCCTGAAGAAACAATTCGTAGCATACTTGAGTCTTAGAAGGTAAGAAAGCATACACCAACGGAACTAGTCGTCGTGAGGAGTCTTCATTTCCTACTAACGCATGGATGGTATACAACTGTAGAAATCTGCTTGGAGTGCACTGAAAAGTGCCATCCATTATCCAGTAAAAAGCACAATCTAAGTACCGTAAATTTTCGTCCGTGGTAAATATTAATAGACGCCCGTCATCATTGTTTTCGTTGTAATAAAGAAATTGTTTGTCATTAATTTTAGTAACCCATTCAGGGGGGTTTTCAATTATCAAATTATTATTCAAATTACCTTTTCGTCTCACTCTGTTAATAACTTGTCTCAGACAGTTTTTGTTAGGTAAATACGGCCCGCTTTGAGTAGGAAGGTGTGCCATAGAATTTTGGATAATTTGCACGGGACAGTCATTGGATGTTGCAGCTGCTTCTTTAACTTGATTAAATAATTGCAGTTTAATTTTACGTTCTGGTTCTGGCAAATGATTGTGGTGAATTTTGTCGACATCAGACACAAGGAAGATACAATTATCTTTACTTACAGTCTTTGCGAAACACTAACAATAATCAGATTTCCATTTAGTACACTTCCAATACGTATTATTATTACGTGTATTGTTTTTTACAAATAAATAACCCTCCACATCTAATAAATCGCGTCCTTTTTGAGATTTCACAAATTTTGCTTCTAACATTTTAATCAAGCTCATAACTACAACACAAAGCCTGCAGAAGTGAGGCTTTGTCAAGATTATTGTCACAATAATATTAAACTACCTCCAATTCAAAAATATAACAGCGCAAGAAAAAATTAAAGTGAACAGTCTTCTAACTTATATAAAGTAATGTATTATTTAAAAGGAAAACTACATTATGACCTATAATATGCGCATGTAACTAATTTAATTAATAATAATATTACGATGCAAATAAATGTTAATATTATCTCAATAGAAAGTAGGATAAAAATTATTTTATGGACCTATGACTAGTAAGACTAACTAATTCCTTCGTCCAACCCTAGATGACGCTAAAGCCGTAGAAAAGTAAGTTTGTTTGTAATTTGAGATGTTTTGCAAAACGATATTTGGAAAAAGAGGACATGGAAGTGAAACAATATTTGAAAAAAAAAAGCAAGTATTTGCACAAAATATTATTAGGAAGCGCTCGTGGCCCCGCGGACTCAGTGTTCTGTAAACGATCACTGCAGTAAGCAACTTTCACTATGGCCGGTCCATGGATGGGTGACCATCCATGTGATCACTTTGTGACATTTATTTGAGCGTTTCCGTGCTTCGGAAGGCACGTTAAGCCGTTGGTCCCGGTTGCCAGTAAAATGGCAGTCGTTATGCTAAGTTGAAAGCTTTATTTCAACAACAGGCAGTCACAACCTGCGCCTGTCCATTTAAACACGGCAATACGGCTCACCACCTATTACCTGGGACAAATTATACAAAGGTGAAATGTGGGCATATAATATGCCTCTGCCTACCCCTTCGGGGATAAAGGCGTGACCATATGTATGTATGTATTATTAGGAAACCAAATGAATCTAGATTTTATTTCTCAATACTATAGGTAAGTAGTGCTGTGGTCTGGAGATGACATTTTGCTCAGAAACGTATTTAGTGAAAAATGTGTTAATCAACACAATTTTTATACTAAACCAAAATGTTGTCATTTGCCTAACGATCTTTTGATCTGTCGATCTTTAGAACTGTTGATATTTTAAACTGTTGATATTTTGATCTGTCGATCTTGTGAATCGTTGATCTTTTAAGTTGCTGATATTAGGGCGTCGATTATTTCAACGTTGATCATACGATTATTGACATTGGGTATCAATTCCGTTATATTCTAGGAACAAAATTTCACGCAGGCGAAGCTGCGGGCATCTGCTAGTATGCAATATAAAAGCTATATGCATGAAAAATGCTTGAAATATGTCGGAATATGCAATAATATGCAAAATTAATTGATATTTTTTATGTGTAATCAAACGATAATTTTTTTTCGGAGGCAAGGTAGGCATCAAATTTCACACAAATTAATACAAAACCAGCCAAGTGCGAGTTGAACTCACGCACTGAGGTTTTCGTACCACAATACTGTAAAAATCTCCTTGGTTGTTTTTAAAGCACACCTTATTTTTTTTTCTGTTTTTAGTAACTATAAGTATAGGGTGAAATGTGGCCTTATAATATGCCTCTGCCTACCCCTCCGGGGATAAAGGCGTGGCCATATGTATGTCTTTATATATTTGTAGTCAATAATCCAGTCAACCATGACCGATGTCTGTGTGTAACAGACATTGACGTTTTGTCCATTAGCTAGTTAGAAGATATAATTTTATTTGTTAAGACATCATTTTTAGGGACGGAACCCTAAAAATGATGTCTAAACACGAAGGGTAAAACGAGAACCTATTACTGAGACTTCTCTGGCCGTTCGTCTGTCCGTCACGAGGCTGTATCTCAAGAACTGTGAAAGCTAGAGTGCTGAAATTTTCACAGATTATATTACATCTCACCTTGACATTGACGGAGAGTAGATTAGATACCAATCACCTTTTTCACTGAACCCACGTGAGGGCCGCTGAGAACAAAAACTATCTCAGTGAATAGCTACTAAACACATGAATGCCTGAAATTAATAAGATGATCGTATTTCCTAGCACATGGTTCACCTCACCTAAGTGCTTCATAGTTAAGTAACCTTCTGATCAGGTATTCTGGAAATTGGAAATGACTTTATCTATTTTTGTAGAAATTAAATAATACAATATTCTGCCTGTAACTGGATGATTCGACGAACTATAAGCACCTCAGTATTAAATACAGTTTGATTGAAAAAGTGTAAAATTAGCGATATTATTGTATAGGTCGCAGGGACTGACTGGGTGCAGAAGGCGCAGGACCGTGTGTTGCGGCGTAATTTGGGAGAGGCCTTTTTTTTGTTTAACGTGAGGGAAAATCCTCATGGATGTTATGCCGGACTCCTTTTTTTTTTTTTTTTTTTTGTAAACGTGAGGGAAAATCCTCATAGGATGTTATGCCGGACTCCTACCGACTAAAAAACCTCACGTAACACCCAACAGCCTGTGTTTGGGAGCCCCAGGCAAGCCCTCGGAAGGATGTCCCAGGACTCCCAACAGACCTACGGCCGCCATTGCGGCCTCGTCCAGGGGGTGGTTCGGGTGCTATCCCGCGTCTTTGGGGGGTTTCGGATGTGATCCCGCTTCTAAGGGGGGGCGTGCGTGAGTTCCTCACGTCACGCTGCCGTCATGGGCCTGCTTCTGTAAGGACGGCGAGCCGTCCTCTCACCGTCCTCAGGCCCCCGGTCACAGAGGCCGATAGTCCTCGGCGAAGACACGTCGACGGCGCCCTGGCCGCCGACTGCAGAATTCGGGTGGGAGAGTTCTCTCCCGTTCCCGCCCCGCCGTCTCTTTCACGAACATGACCTGCTCGCAGAAAGAGGCGGCGCAGTCCCACTTACTCCCGCTGGAGAGCATGGCTCGCACCATGGTCTCGAGCGAGAGAGTGTTCACGTCCAGACCCACCACGAGGACCTGGCGCTGTTGCGCCCACGCCGTGCACTCCACCAGCGTGTGGAGCGCCGTGTCATCGCTGCGGTCCTCGCACTGCTGACACTCGGCCGTGATTTCCCGGTGTTTTCGTCACAGATACCTACCGAAGCTACCGTGCCCGGCTAGTATCTGTGTCAACCGGTAGGAGAGAGCACCGTGTCTCCTCTCCAGCCACTAGTCCATGACCGGTCTGACGGCCGCGATTGTGGCGAACCCCCCCTTTGGTTGCTCAAGTCGTACCTTCCATGTCTCCACGGTTTCCTGGTGGAGCAGGGACCGCTGGGCCTTGATTTCTCGAGACGCAGGCTTTTGGCCCCTGCTCCAGCGTCTCCTTGCGCCATCTCAATAGTGACGCTTTCGCTTCCAGGTCCCATGGAGGAGTCCCGGCTAGGAGACATGCCGCCTCACCGGAGATCGTGCGGTATCCACTTATCACCCTGATGGCCATCGTCCTCTGCGGGCTCAGTAGTCTAGCCACATTGCTGGCCGTTTGGGAGAGGCCTACGTCCAACAATGGACTGCTTAAGGGTGCTTTCAAATTAGAGGCGCGAGGAAACGCCGCAGTGGCGCGCCACCATCAGTTTTCATGCAATATTTAGAAGCGCCGTTGCAGTGCCACTGACGCGCCACAACTGCGCTTCTAAAAATTGTATGAAAACTAGTGGTGGCGCGTCTAGCGCACTACTGCGGCGCTTCCTCGCGCCTCTAATTTGAAGGTGCCCTTAGGCTGATTTGATTGATTGATTTGATTTGAATGTACCTATAGGCTTAGGTAAGTTTGTTAAAATAGGAAGATATGAGAACAATTGAAACTAGTGACATTGTTTTTACATGACATCTTTTTTTTAACGTGAGGAAAAATCCATCATGGATTCTATGCCGGACTCCTACCGACTAAAAAACCTCACGTAACGCCCAACAGCCTATGGTTGGGAGCCCCGGGTAATCCCTCGGAAGGATGTCCCGGGACTCCCAATTACATGACATCTTAATTGAACTTCATTCCATTCCTTATCTACCTACACGCCGATTAATTCTAGACGAAGTACCTACCTATTATACATTTTCAGTGCCTCTCCGAGAGATGGTCTCCTACATACCTACTAAACCGGCCAGCAGAGTCACCACCGAAAACCCACAGATGGACTGCAACGTCTTGGGCAGAATTAACCGGAGTAGCACAACTCCCCCACAAAAGAAGGGGAGTGGTCGCTACTCCGTTACACAGTCAGTCACTGACCGCCATTGGGGGTTCTAAGATGTTAGAAGGACCATTTTATTATAGTATTATCAGGGCCTGATTTAGGGTACCGCGCGCCCTAAGCTAGTTATGAATATGCGCCCCCAGCTGCAACTACACTCGAGAGCAATGAATCCGGGTCACTTAAAGAATCCTAAAAATCTCGGAAACTAAAAATGCTAGGTTAATGCAATAAATTGTATTTAATAGACAATGTAATACTCCTTAAATGAAGGTATTAAAACTTCTTAGTTATTGTAAAGTTATATCATAAAAAAATCAAATTTGAAAAAGGGCCACTTTCGAAGATGGAACTACGAAATTACAGCATTTGGTGTTGCTTTTGTTTGTAATCTGTCATTTATGTGGGTACATAAACCATGTTGATAGTGCTCTATATTCATTAATCAAGCTGAAATTATGTCGCTTACGCCTGAAGAATGCACCAGAATACTTACAATGCTGGAAACCGGCCGGAGTCAGCGCGATACAGCCAGGACTGTCGGTGTGTCGCTGTCAACAGTACAAAGAGTTCTCCGACGTTACGAAGAAACTGGTTCTAACCTACGCAGACCAGGAACGGGCAGAACCAGGTGTACCACAGCACGAGAAGACCGATACTTGGTGAACACCATGCTTCGAAATCGCTTTCTCACAGGAACTGAACTCACCAATCAGTTTCGACGCCTCGGAGGAAGTAACCCAAGTGCATGGACAGTAAGACGTCGGCTTGCTGAATCTAACTTAAAACCCCTTAGACCTGCAAACGGCCCTAAACTGGAGCGTGGGCATCGTATTTCGAGACTAAGGTATGCCCAGAGCCACGTAAATTGGAGTATTGAAGATTGGTCAAAAGTTATGTTCTCCGACGAATCAAAATTTATGCTCTACAAGCACGATGGAAGACACAGAGTGTATCGAAGACCAGGGGAAAGATTCAAGCAAGCATGCATCGAAGAAAAAGTAGCCTACGGTGGTGGGTCTGTACTTGTGTGGGCCGGAATTTCTTCTGAAAGTCGCACAGAGCTGGTGATCATAGAAAACGGCTCTTTAACTAGCGTAAGATATGTGGAAGAAATCCTCAATGATCACGTTGGTCCATTTATGGTCAATTTAGGTGAGGATGCTATATTTATGCATGACAATGCCCGACCTCATACAGGTAGGATTGTGAATGACTACCTTCAAGAGATGAACATTACTCGTATGGAGTGGCCAGCGCGCAGCCCGGATATCAACCCGATCGAGCATGCTTGGGACGAGCTAGGCAGATGCGTAAAACAACGAAACCCTCCCCCAATCACGCTTCGTGAGCTCAAAATTGCTCTCACAGAGGAATGGGAGAATATTCCCCAAAATCGTATAAGGAACTTGGTGTACAGCATGCCAAACCGCGTAAACGCAGTAATGGAAGCACGAGGAGGCAATACGAAGTATTAAAATTCAAGAAAATCGTAATAAAGTTCAAAAATTTCATGTTTCCTATTTTTGTTTTAAGGAGAGATCGGCAGTTTTTTCTTTATGTAATTTTGTGTTAATAAAATGTATGGTGACTCATATTTTTTTTACTTTCATTTAAGGAGTATTACATTGTCTATTAAATACAATTTATTGCATTAACCTATCATTTTTAGTTTCCGAGATTTTTAACATTCTTTAAGTGACCCGGATTCATTGCTCTCGAGTGTAATTTAAGTCCTGCCTACAAAAGAGACTCGTAAGCTGATCCTAAGTTCCTAATCGTTATTCTTTGTTAATTTGAAAATAAAATAAAAACCGTTTCTGAGACTTCTTATGAAGTTATGACTTGATGCATCAGCCAGTAAAAAGCGAGATAAAAATACCATCAAAGTACCTAACAGTACGGTACATCCAGTTTCCGATAAATCGAACCAGTGAATCTTAGTGTAATCCCTTCATAACTCAGGAAGTGCAAAATTTATAGCTAAGAACGGTTCGAAAGCCGATGTGCTGGGGATGGCCCGGCATATTGGCTTTCGAGCATAGAAAACAGCAAAATTGGCTCATCTGTTGGGCTGCGACTGCTACGATGCCACAGACAGACACACACATACACAGATACACAGGTCAAACTAAAAACACTTCTCGATTTCGGCAGGGTTAATTAAATCGTCAGTAATATTGGTGCGATGGTGCCTTTCCAGCCACTACACGATGACCGGTTTCACCGTCTCAACAGCACCGTCTCACACTTTTTTTATAACACCATAGTGGCAGACAAGCATACGGCCCACCAGATGTACCGGTGGTCACGCACGAGGAGGCAGTCTCTCCTGTTGCAAAGAGGTTCCACACCACCTGCAAGCATGGGATCGTTGACCACTTCATGGCTCGCCTCTGCACCGAGTCGAACGGAAGAATTCAGTCAATTCATTCTGATATTCTGGTGCTCCCACCCAGCAGTGGCAACTGTACTCCATATGCGGCCGCATTTGCGACTTAAACGGAAGCAGTGTTTGCGCCGCAGTAAGTACCGCCGCGCCCTGTTGAGCACAACGAGCGGTTTGGACGCCAGCTTGGCCTTATTCTCCAAATCGCTTCGGAACTGAACGTCACTGGAGATGTCAACACCAAGGATACCTATACTGTCAGCGTAGGAGAGAGTTGTGCCCCGAAATTATGGCGCTACAGTAAATTGGGTTTTCTTTGCGGTGAATACACAAACTTGTGTCTTAGTAGGGTTGAATTGAACAAGATTTTATTTTTCCCAATCGGACACTCTATTGCGAGTTGTCTCGATTTCAAACACAAGTTGTTCACAGCTTTCTTCCACTGCAGCCCGAGAGATACCGGTGCGGCCCGTGTAACAAGTGTCGCCCGTACTGTCGTCCGCATAACAATGAATGCCGTCAATAGACAACATCTCATTGATATACAACAGAAACAGAGTGGGGGACAACACTGAGCCTTGTCGTACTCCAGCGTCTCCAGCGTTTATGACCATGCGTTCAGAACCTATGCTTCTACCGGCCAAAAAGCTGGACACCCATTCACTTTCCTGGGTGCCTTGAACGCGACACGAGATGAGTCGTATTTACTACCACGCTGCCAGGAAGATGGGCGCAGGAATTTAATTTTAACGAACGTATTTGTATTTTCACTAAATTACCAAATATTATTATGTACTTTGGTGTAACAAAATGTTAACTAACAATTTTAAACACGTTGTTAGGAGTTGTTACAATCTGTTTAAAATTGCTAGATGTTTTGTGTGCTCCTTTTTGGGAGCACCGTAAGTCACAGCCCTGCGCCGAGCCCAACGCCAGGTGCCCCCTTGATCCTGGCGCCCTAAGCTTCAGCTTAGTTAGCTTATGGGTAAATCAGGCCCTGAGTATTATGCATGTCTAATAAGTAGACTGTTTTTGTTTGCAGTCTTGGCGCATTTAGGTTGCGGGAATAGACCATGTATGCAGACAACGCAGCAGTGGATATGATCGAACGTCTCTTAAATATACCGCCTCAGTGGGCATCATGCTGAACAACGGCATGCGCAATGGTCGGAAATTTACTTTCTAAGTATTGCTCATCTGCCATCTTTAGCATCATTCAAATTGTGGATGTTAATAGAATAATTTATAGGAACATGGTGATACAATAAAACACATTTTTAATTATGTATAGTTTATTGTTTTCATTATTACATTTCTTCTCACTTTATAATACCCTATTACAATATTGCACAATATTTCTTTTGGTGTTTTAATAATACAGTAGGTAGCAACAATTTATTAATAGCGTTCATCTTTTTATTAGTCGCATTTCTCCTAACGATATAATATGAAAGATTGAATTGATTTGCCAAATTCGTAAATGTCAAAATAATTACTGAAAATGTTTTGCAGACTTATCAATATTTAGAGGAATAGAGAGCAAGGTATAACGAACAACACACTTGTAACTGTCAAAATAATTAAAGAACTTATTTTGAAGACAGCTTAATATTTAGAGGAATATGTGCAAGGTGAATAATAGTAGCAGACAATGCGACTCATTGCATTTTTTAATTGACATTATTTACTTGCATATAGGTATTCCTCCAGCTGACTTACATCACAAAAAGTTTTTGTATCCTAAGGAGACATAATTTCGATCTATACTAAAATTTGATCATTTGCCTAAACTTACCTAAACTAGTCCCACATTTTATATAGGTACCTTTCGGATTTGAAATCTGACCATACCCAGGTAGTATGATGGCAAAAAAAAAAATCACAAGAATATGACAACTAATATACAATTTATAAAAGTAACCACACCATAATAGATATACACTATAGGTACCTAGTAGATATTTCTACTATTCTAAATTGTCGGGTGTTACCCCACATGCAGGGACCAGACAGAGCGAATGATTCGCTTTAGCACGTTTGAAAGGGAAAGAATGAGGTGTAGTTCTCGGATGCCCCGACTGTTTTGTCCACTATCATTGAATTATGTTGCTCGAAATTCTTGGAAACTGCTTGGAAAAGAAATGTCGGAGGCAAAAGCCCCACGTTGTTGGCTCTTCGAGTTTCGCTTAAATGACTTCCTCGATCAAGGAAGCCGTTAAGCATAGAACGACCAGTCATTCTCTCGTTTGCTCTTAGATACCATTAGGGAACTGCAGATTCTCACTTATTGCATCTGTTTAAGAGCTTAATTGGATCAATGTTGTGTTGTTCACAAAGAACTACACAAATTGACATTTGAACGTCGGAAAATATTGTAATAATGAAAGGATATAAGATATACCTATATAAGTGGGAACTTTTTGTAAAACGAACGAACAAAGATGCTCCAATACCATATAATACCTATTAAATAATAAGTTCAGATCTGTTATAGGTAAACACAGACTCAAAGCACCAAGTGCGGTGGATTTAACCAATTTATTCTTTGGTCCGAAGGAATTTTAATACAGAGATTCAAGTCTTACCGTCTATGAATTTAACTATTAGGTCCATAACTTAAACTAATAAATAAAACGCATCTAATCCGAGGCTTCCCTTACATGAGGCCGCGTTATTAATCCCTGCTCAAAGTAGGTAACCACCACTGATTACTAGCATTGTATTACCCAGTAGATTTACAAGCTTAACTGTGTTTAAAGCAGGCATTGTGTTAATGATTGGTAAATATAAATGAATAGTAGATCGAATATCTACATGTATTAGATAAATGTACTTAAATACATGCCAAATTTAATATTGTAGTGGCCAAAGTTAATGGCCGCTCTGACGATCGAAATACGAGCTGTGGCGGAAGTTTGAGCAAATAGAAATGCACACCATTCAGCGTTGCGAGCTTCAGAGCGGTTAAAAAGCTTGAAGAGCAGAACTGTCAAAAAGCTTGAAGAGCAGAACGGTCAAACAGGTTGAAGAGCTGTGTAAATACTATGTGTTACATGCCTCACATACCTATATTGAAGTCCTACCTAGACGGCATTTTTTAACTTAGAGTGACTTAGACTTATTATTTAACTTAGGCTTGGTCACCTCTTATTAAACCACCAGTTTTCACAATTTAAAATAATATATTCGGTATATTCAGGAAGATTTTAACGGAACACAGACACGGCCTCGGTCATAAATATACAATTTATATATCTAATACTAAAAAACATGAAGGTCGATAATAAAAGAATCTTTAAATCGCACTGAAAACGTACTGCATTTGATTTTATTACAGAATATTGTTAAGTGTTCACACAAAGTCAATTATAAATTTAAATGATCAAACTGCTCCATTAAAAGATCACCCCAATTATACACCTATTGTGTTGGTGAACCTATTTCTATCGGTCGAACACCGATGAACCGGCCTATTTCTGTGTCACTAGGTTATTGAGCATGAAAAAGGTACCGGGTTAGGGGACATTCGTCCCACTATGGAACTGACCCGAGTACCAGTTGCCCCTTTCAAAATTTGATAATGGTTAACTGGGCCCACATCTGTTTTGGTTCCAACCAAGTGAAGGGCGTTTAGGAGCAGAATGTCCAGTTCGCAAAATGTCCGATATTCATCATAACGTTGTCCATGTCCCAAAATGTCCAAATCCCAGAATGTCCATATATATACCGGTGTGTTCGAATCGGGGTACTCTAGAGTCAGGGTGTTAACTATTCACTTATTATGGTTAACACCTCGACTCGGATAGGTTAGGTTAGAAGGCTAAGGCGGGAGCGAAGCGGAGCGGAGCTCCAGCCTTAGCCTTCGTGGTTATTTTTTTTTATAACCATTCAACACAAATTTGATGTGGGCCCAGTTAACCATTATCAAATTTTGAGAGGGGCAACTGGTACTCGGACCACTTCCATAGTGGGACGAATGTCCCCTAACCCTCTTCTACGCCCAAGTGGGTATTTAAAAAAATGTTATTACCATTACCAAATCTGCCACCGCAAGAGGTATCAGCATGGTTGCGTGGGTATGCTGACAGCATAGACGAGCAACGGTTGCGTGTGTATGCTGACAGCATAGACGAGCAACCATGAAGGTTGTTCATCAAGTGGTATCTAGCCGAAAACACGTCTATCAAGATATGGTGACTATGGACGGAATCCTGATGTGCTACGACGATAAATTTTTGAGGTTGAGAAACATCTGATTGCACTGCATCGTCGTTTCTTATGTCCTTCACTTCTTTTCTGTTACTTATTTCTAGAGTGAGAATGAGATGGAGAGGGCGAACGCACGTGACGGAATCGGCGTCGCAGTCGCGCTACCGCTTTCTTTCGCCTCGTAGTAAATTACGTCCCTAAATGACAAAAAGGGATAGAGTTATAAGAAAGTGCGATGCGGTGCGGCCTAATGTAACTCAATCAACTTAACCCTAATAAGGAGGTTTCGTGTCGCCAACAACGGTCCGTCGTCTCGTCGGTCTTAAATACGGAACGTGCCCAGGATGATTTCAATTATAGAAGTCTATCATAAAGCTTAAGACCGCATTTCCGACCAGATTACCATACTACAGTTACAAATCAAGTTTTCTACAGTCCTCGAATAAAAAAATAGAAAGGGCAAGAAGAAAATTATTGCCGCGCGCGCTATGTCAAGGACAAAGTACCAATCGATGTTCGGAAAATCAATGTTACTATAAATTATTTAGTAACTAATGGTCTTTACTTACTAGTCACGTTTCTTTTTTCAGAAAGGCGTAGGTATATATTTGAGAACAATGTTTCCAAATTCAAAATGCCTCCTGAAATGGAAAGGGCACTTATGCCTATCGCAAATTGTTTTTATGCTTAGGTAAACATTCGTTTATTGAACTAAGTAAATTTATTTTATACAAAAAGCGATATCCACTGCATGCATGCACAAATTGTTTAGAATTTTCTTCCTTTCTGGTCCATTAATAATTTAATTATATTCTCTGAATTTATAGTAATCAGATCTTACTACTAGCGCTATTTACCGCGAAGATTGAGGAGCTTCCCTAATAATAGTGATGAATTACCTAATGCCTACATGCAATAAACATTAGTTAATAATTATTATTTATCTAATTTCATCTTGAAAGGCCGCCGTGTTATAAGTAATCTGGGGTTATGTTATATCCAACTATATTTATACCAAACGACATAGTACAATGGAACAATTTGCGATTAAAACTATACACACTATACGTATTACTTAACAAATATTATGAACTCGTGCTATAGTATGGAAATAGTAGGATTATTATGAAAGTATAGCAAGAGTACAAATGTTGATTAATTCATATCATAACATGGAATGGTGTAGGTTAGTCGTTACCTCCATGAGCGAGTTTATCGTGCCTACAGGGTCCGTCTAACTATCAAGTTCAATAGTTACTCAATGGGTCAATGTCCATCAGTCGATAATTTGATAGATAATATAATAATATTCTATATCGATGGTCTAAAAGACAAACATGCTAATTACAGATTGACAAATTTTACAGGAGGACTGTTTTAGTGGATTCAGAACTTCTAGACACTATAACTTAAAACTGTGCTGTTAAATTGTGCTTAAAATGCCTATGCTTAGTTAGAATATTTATCTGGCTATTTACTGATCATAAATTTAAACTTCAATATCGTAAATATTCTATTATAATACCAAAATAGTAAAAAAAGGCATCACTTAGTACGTTTGTACATCTTTTATTATTTGCTGAAGAGCGTTCAGTAGTAGGTACTAAGATCACTTAACACATTCGTCTACCGGCACTTGAGATGATTAACATCCTTTATTGTAATTAGAAATTTTAAAGGTAGGAAATACAAAAGTAATAAAAGTATTTTGCTTATTTGTTAATCATGGTACACACAAGTGGAATGTTCTAAATCTATTTAGCATTTTGTGTAGTTTATACTGATGGTAAATAACTGCCATTACTTTAAATGGCTTCAAAATCACGTCACTTTCTATGAATGTACAATTACAGTTTAGATAGAAAGAGATGGAATTATGTTATTCTGATCAGTGCATAGGGTAGACCATGCCCATTTAATTAATACATTTGGCATCAAAAAGTGAAAATACCAAAATTGTGTAATTAGCACATTTGTCTTCTAGACCATCGATATTATAGACTCGCACATGCAGATATACGCTATAGTCTTCAGTCGTCATAGCTTTAAAGTGATAGAGGAAGTGCACGAAAAGTTGCCGCCGAACTATCATTTTTACATTCGAATAATTTGACAATCGCATACATTTTGTACTAATATACTATATACCTACTTATAACCGGTCCATACGATACAACATTATCCTTCTGAAACGTTGTGAAATCAGAAGTCTGTTTAATTATTGTCCATACGACATAGAAGACAACTCATTTTGTTGTGGGTGGATGGATATCAATGTTTGCGACAATTAGTTAATTTAATACAAAATTGGTACATAGATAAATATAATTTATACCAACATTAGGCTCGTGTCGTATGGACCAGCTATTAGAATAAGCTGTGCAGCGTAAACCCGTACTTAACTTTGCCGGAAAGGCGACAAAACTTACACCCCCAAAGAGATCAAGAATCCTACACCTACCTACTAATTTTTTGCCTAGCACACTAACGATAAAATAACAAACACCTAAAACTTTCCATCTAGCCCACTAATGATAAAACAAGAACAAATCTAGTGTCTGCCGACCAATATAAAACATTTTGGTCATAATACATTTATTTTTCTGCACTTGGCAGAAACGCGTAGGTACCTAATGCTACGTTCACACGAAGTCGTGCGTTTCTCTACCGAATCTAGTCCGCGGAGTTTCTTGCCAGTTCTTCTCAAACGGGCCACGTTCCGAACTGGTGGTACTTACTTTGATTTGTATTCATGACATGTCGCAAGTGCCTATGTATTAGGATTATGCGAAATAATTGTTTTTTTGACTTTGAGTTTGAATCGTTTTCTCACCCGATTCGGTTTAGTGGCAACAGTATTTCAACACATGAGATCACACAAGCATTAAATTTAAAGACACGGCAAAAAACCGAATCTTGACATCCGATTTGGCGACTAAACAATGTATTCGGTTTTTCCAGAATCAATGAAATTAAGATTCGGCATAACGTGACTTCGTGTGAACGTAGCGTATGTCTATTGAGAGGACAGGAGCGAAAAATACGCTCGTATAACATAGGTAGTTCTTTATTTTTTACACCACACACTATCTTGAGTTTAGATCCTTACTTTAAGTCATAGGTAACTAAAGAGATTCAAATTTTTCTAAGCATACTTATATTTTTTTAAAAGATCCTGAATTCATACTTTTTGGTTTATTGTACTTTAATCAGTGTGACTAGTGGTGTTTTTCGATTTTCCTACAAAAGAATGTGTATCCTCGCGTTTTATAAACGTTTTTAGGATGAGTCTCTTTTCATCGATCAACAAAGGAATTAATACTATATAGCCTTTTTATTATAATAAACCCGTAGTTACCTCTAACTTATCAGACTAATAATACCTACTTTTATTATAAACATTACAATTAGACCAACCTAGTTCCAATCTTTGGTCAATCCAAGCGTCAATTTGATGTAAGTTTGTGGTCTAAGGCCGAAATTAATAGTTAATCGTTCATAATAATTTAAAAATGGTTTTAACATAATTCTGCATGTATGCGCAAAATGTCAAACAATCAAATAAATTATAATTCATTTGTTCCAAGATTGTTTACATAAAAGATGTTTGAAATTAATTACATATTGTCAATGATATAGAGACGACCACTGTACAAAATGAAACTAACAACTAAACAAAATCAACCATATCTCAATCGGGTAGAGTTCATATCAGAATGATGGACAAATTTAGTATTTTTGTTAATTCTGAGACATTCTTTGTGTCACGGAGTCAACATTTTCATACGTGACATAATATTGTGGGAATCATTTTGAACACTCTGTTCATCTATATATTATTGAACTGTACCTACTCATAATATAGTAAGACCTATACGATACGAACTATACCAATAGTCATCATCACAAAATTGTATTAATCTATAATACATAATTATTTAATCTTACTACTACAATAACCACCCAAACCAAATGGACGCGATGAAATATTGTTTTCTAAATCAAAAGGCAATTTATATTACAGATTCTACGTACCCTGAGCGGGTTTACAGCCATGTTGATACTCGTTATCCCACAGTTTCTAGTCCACGTGTTCCACTGGTTTATTGTCTGTGTTGTCCAAAAGAGAATCCTTCATATGAGGCTTGACTTTAGTAGGCGGAAACTTCGTAAGGCAAAATTCAGCAACCAGACAAAATATTTTGCATAGCAAAGGACATAAAAGTGCTTGATGAGCTACCGCAGCAATTCTATACCATGGCCCATCAAATGGATCCAATATGGCTGGACAGAGCATGTGATTTAAGTTTACTTGAGCAGGCTGAAAATATGGCAATTGGTTAAGAACAGAAAATTTGAAGATGCCTACACTATGTTATACAAAATAAACTAGGTGTCAATAACATCGAGCGTTATTCTCGATTGAATCCGAAGTCCTATTTTCCGAGCGGAAACGTAGGTAATTCCTACTGTTACGTTTCCGCTTGCGTTGATTCTCGATTTCCTCGCCTGTGAGGGGGAAACCATTTAAATTTGTGTAACTCCTTTTCGCTGTGTTGTCTTGGTAGGTCAGGCAAGGGAAGGATTCCCTCCTGCACTTGAAACCTGTCAAGTAGGTCAAAATTCGCCACATTACTGAGTCTATTTAAGCCTAGTCGCCGTAGCCTATAGTCGTAGACTATCACCCCGGGCCGGCACTCGGGTAGTTGTGACTGGCATAATGAGACACGGCGAGCCCTTGTCAAGATCCGATATTGCCAAAACCTTCGATGTATAACATTAGTCGCTTCTTTCCAAGCTTCCGACATATGGGCATTCCGAAAGCCGGACCGCGTCAACTATGTCGCTAAATAGCAAACTTCCTGCACAGATGACTTGGTTTTTCCTTGTTGCAGGTTGTACCGCGGTAGAACTGTTTTAACCAAGTAACAAGGAAACTGGCGGGTCTGGTCTCAGGTCCCAAACTCTCTTTCTCGGATGCATTCCATTCCATAGACGATAGCTATAGGAGTTACACCGTCCGTTCTGCGACATGGCGGACAAACGTCGAGGAAAAATGGCAACTATTGGCGAATCTCGAACAGGACCCGAGCCGCATTTTTTTTCCTTTTCGATCGCAAGTAACGCGTGCAGGACAGAGGTGCCACTCTCATATAGTAGAGAAAACCTTCGTCAAAACGAAAATATTCAAAGAATCATTTCTTTGTTCAACCATAGAAACTTGGAATGCTCTGGCAGCGCACGTGTTTTCTTTCGACTGTAACCCCAAGTGCTTTAGATGGAGTGTGAAGAGGCACATCACAGGACTACCAACATGAGGGTTACTGTCTATAGTCTTGTATACTGAAATTGGTTCTTAATTCTCTACATGTCGCCATATCTTTCCAACAGGCGGGTTACGACTTTTGCGAGTTTAGTATTTTAAAAATCTTGAAATTCTGTGGGTCGCGGGCGGACCCACATTCTCACAACAAAGAAACTGCAAGAAGTACCTATGTAATTTAATCAATACACCTAAAAAAACTGGGCTGAACACTAAAAAATACATAGTCACAGTTATAAATAAACCAGAGACCTCTGCAGCAGTTAACAGTTTTGCCTATAATTTAACTAATGCACCATCCATACCAAGGCAGATTATAAAAATCTGCATTCATACGTAATTAGGTGGATTTTTGAAAACTCAAAATAGGATGGTGCAATGAATGCAGAATTTTAACCATCATGGCTTCTACACACCTACATAAAAAGGCCTAGTTCATCATGCTTTATTTTGTTTCAAATAATCATTATGCTCCAACAACCCATTCAGGCGAAAAAGTCACTATTCAGGATTTCTCAAGAGCATTATGAGAAGTTTTCTGTTATGCCACGAATAACAGGGGGATAACATCCAGTTTAATATATGCAATTCTCAATGCAGTTCATCCAAAAGGCAGCAGTATTTAATAGTTATAATAATTATATTCAAAGCCGGAAAATACATAGTATAGGTATATAAAAATTAAAATTTAAACTGTTTACTTACAATGGCAATAACTTGTAACACAATAAAGTGATATAGCAAATTTAGACAATAACTAAATATTGCCCAGTTAAAGTCCCAAAATGGTTCTACATTATATGCACCTAAAAAATAAATGATTGATATTATTCATGAAATTAGAAATAATCAAGGATATAAAATATGAAGAACATACCTCCAATCCTTAACAAATAATATGGAATAACAAACATCATCCCATGCTGTAGCCAATAAAGGGCTGCATCAGCAAAAATCTGTATGTTTCAAAAGTATATTGTTATTATATTAACTAGACCGAAGTCTGGGTTGTACACTAACAGACTGCTCATAACTATATGATACACACACTTAATATGACATCTGTACTAATATTATAAAGAGGGAAGATAATGATTGTTTGTGTGCATTGAATAGGATAGGATCTGAAACTACTGATCTGATTTAAAAAATTATTTAACTGTTAGGAAGGCACACTATCCCCGTATGATATGGGCTATGTTTTATTCCCGTGACATCAGCTAGTTACTTATACAAAGCAACATTAGAAAATATATGTTTCTTACCTTTCTGGAAGCAGTTTCAGGAAATAAAAATGCTAGCAGAGGCCCATTTAATAGATTTAGATGTATACGAAACAATGCTGTTACCGTTTTGCTAGGCGGTGCTGCCAGTAAGTAGATCTATAATTGTAGAAATAGTAGTGAGATTTTCGGAAACCATAACAATAAATAGTTTTTATTTTAATTATACAGCAATAATTATTTGCAGAGAAAAATTAAATAGTGAAATTTGTGTAAAATATAAATATTTTTTAATTTTAATATAAATTATAAATTCGTTATACTCACTTGTATTAATGTAGTAACGTGACAAGGATTTAGTAGGTATATGACGGTGCGTGATGCAAATTTAAAACCAATTTCCATTCCCCATAGCAATGCTAGTAGAATTACTAATAATCTTTTACCACCTCTGTCATTCTTTACATAATTTATATCAGGTATGCTCAATTTTGGAAATGTTATAATCTGTAAATACAAATGTGTTAGTACTGTAAAATATATTTCAGTAACAAATTATAAATCTAGCAGTATGTACTATGTTCGTCACCACTAATTAAATTAATTGTGAAGATATTATATACTTTTTAAAGCCCGCACGAATACTGTTATCTTCCTTGGTATTTTTTATTATTTTTTGTAAAAGAGATTAAATGTAAAACCACTTTTATACTCACTAAAATATAGACACAACTAGCAGTCACAAGAATCGTTTCCAATATTTGTCTAGTAGGAGCTAAAAAATAAGCACATTCTGGACCCACATTCCTCGGTACAGCTTTATTTGCACCACTATAAGCCCATTCAAACATATTTACGTAGGTTTATGGGAATTAAGGGTGCATATAAATGGTCATCGATTTTACACTACAAAAATTACGTGCGGACTATGAAATACAAATGGTCTGGGGAATGAATCAATTTCAAATCCCGTGCTTTGACAGGACATCCCAATGACAGTAGCACAGCGAGTAACATAATCACTGACCTCCATTATTTGCACATACACACTGACCTCTATTATTATATTGTTAAAGTACCGGTTTATGTGCGGTTTACCTACTTTGAGAATTTTATCCACTCAGATGGCGATGTTATAAAGGATGTCTCAATAAGAGTGCACTTTTTAAATTAAGTGCTATTTTTTCTTTGTGCAAGTGGCGACTCTGAGATTTGACAGCTTACACATTTATTAATTCCGATTAATAAAAATGGAGCGCTTTTAGAAAGAACAACGCGTAATAATTGTGAAAACTTATTACAACAATTTGTAAAGTTATGCTGAGACCGCTCGCAAACTACGAACAATTTTTAGTCGAAAAAGTGCACCTAATGTACCCATTAGGTTCACTTTTTCGACCAAATCATTCGAAGAGTTGTCAAAAAAAATGAAGAAACTGGGTCGGTAATGGACATTAAGACTCCTGTGTTTCCGTTGTGTGTGGACGGCATGTGGTTACAGCAAGACGGCGCGGCGCCACCTGCTACACCGCGCATGAAACAATCCATTGCAGCAACGGTTGCCGGAAAAAATACCTCAATAAATTCTGATGTGAACTGGCCACCAAGATTTAACGCCGTGCGATTTTTTTCTTTGGGCTTTTCTCTAAACGCAGGTTTAAGCGAATAAACCAGAAACAATGCCTAAGCTCAAATCCGAGATCCAACGAGTCATCGATGCGATACAGCCTCATCTCTGTGAAAAAGTCATGAAAATTTTCATGAATAGAGTAATGGCCTGCCATCAGAGCCGTGGAGGCCATTTGACGGATATTTTGTTCCATACTTAATCGGAACATGTCTTTTTGACAATTTAATAAAAAAATCACAACACTCTCAAAAAAATATGTTTTTTATATTAAAATGAAAAAGTGCACTCTTACTGAGACACCCATTATAAGTAACTCTTGATTCTAATAAACAGGAAAAAGATCTTTGGGCACTGGAGGGCAACTACCTTAGATGCTTAGTAGTTAGCTCAATGTACTGAAAAGAAACGTTCCTTTATTTTTTTTAAATGGAACAAAACTGCATTTAAAGAAATCTGTAGGTAGGTACTATGTAAAGTCACCTCTAATATTGGGTGGGCCCCATCAGATCTATAATTCCATGCACATTTGAGTCCACATTCACAAAAACTGTACTTGATGGCGCAACTTTACTCGAATATAATATTGCATATTCACACACGTTAGAATCACAAAAAAATTACTAGATTGGCGTATTTTCATTACTCAAAAGATTAATGAGTATCTTGACAATAATCGCGTTCCTGCGTGAAGAATAAAAAAATCGGCCAAGCGCGAGATGGACTCACTCACTGGGTTCCGTGCCAAAAAATGGCAAAAACATCACGTGTTGTATCAGAGAACCCCCTTAAATATTATTATATTTTTGTTTGTGTTGATTAAGAGGCAATAAGAATACATAATCTGTTAAAAAAAATCAGTTCTCTAGCTATCACCGTTCTTGAGATACAGCGTCGTGACGAACAGACAGACAGATAACTAAACAGACAGACGGACATCAAAGTCTCAGTAACAGGGTCCCGTTTTTTACCCTTCTACGGAATTCTAATATTGTGTCGCAGGGTCGTTTACCGCATAGATTTATTTATTTATTTAGTTTAGCTGGCGATTACGACGCACTTCTGGTGTTGCAAGCGTCCATAGACCACGTGTGATCACCACTGATCAAATAGACCGTATGCTTATCCGTTACCGCAGTTGTATAAAAAATAAGAATAAAGGCAAACGAAATTGAAACAATGGTTTAAAATTAAAGTGTTTAATCTGCCACATTAAGTTATATTTATGTCCTCGTTTTAAATATTCAGTAAATATTGGGGGTCGCCAAAGTCTTGTCCAATTAAATGTCCAAATTATTCTTATAAGTCTGTGGTCCAATTCAACCCTACCAAGACACAAGTTTGTGTTTTCACCGCAAAAATGACCCCATTTAGTGTGGCGCCACAATTTCAGGGCACTTCTCTCACCATCTCTGAAAGTACCTAATTATAGGGATGCTTGTTCCGCAGTCACTTGGAGGGCAAGGCCAAGCTGGCGTCCAGGAAGCTCGGAGTGCTCAGCAGGGCGCGGCGGTACTATATTGCCGGCGGCACTGCTTCTCTAAAGTCGCAGCCTCTTAGTGACAGGTAGTGACCGACCGAACTTTCGGTTTCGGTTTCGGCCAGTTTCGGCCAAAAAATCGAGTTTCGGCCGCAGTTTCGGTTTCGGCCAAAATGGGCCGAAACTTTCGGCCGGGCCGAAACTCACGTGTTCATGAATTTTGAGTGCCTAGCTCTGCTTGTGACTTGGTTAGGGTCAGCCCAACCAGTTATTATGTTACTAACCGAAGATTTGCAGATTTACAAAGGGCTTCCAATCAATAGTTATAATAATACATTTTTTACGGAATCCTAAAAATATGATCTAGGACATTACATAAGCCTACTCCTTTCTTGTCAGTTCCGTTAACGTCGTTGGTCGTCTATCTGTCTGTCAGCAGGCTGTAACTCATGCACAGTAATAGACAGTTAATTTTTTTACAGATGATGTATTCCTGTTGCCGCTATAGCTACAAATAATAAAAAAATAGACAAATTAATAATATTAAAGGGGGCCTCCCAAACAACATACGTGATTTTTTGCTGATTTTCTTGTACGGAACCCTACGTGCGCTACTCCGGATCACTGTTGTCCAGTTTTAGTTATATACTTCTAGAATGTAACCAAAACCAGCCAAGAGCTAGTAGCATGGCACCGTGTGGTTTTAGTTGGTAGGAGTTCGCAATAGCATCTATGAGTAATTCCACACGTAAAAGAAAGAAACTCATCTTTAGGTGAAGATATTTCTAAAATGAACACTTGAGAAGATTTATACCGTTGATTGATGGCACTTTGTGAAACTTGTTGCACCTATTGAAAAAAATAACCGGCCAAGTGCGAGTCTAACTCACACACGGAGGGGTTAAAGCGGGACCCTATTAACGAAACATGAGGCCTAGCCGTCCGTCTGTCTATTAGTCACGAGGTTGTATCGCTAGAACCGTGCCAGATATCAAATTTTCACTGTACAGTAGTCCTACCGACTAAAAACCACGCATATCCTACCTAACAGCCTACGGTTGGGAGCCCCGAGTACGCCTTCGGAATGATGCATACTGCGGCCGCGTCTTTGGGGGGTTGTTCAGTTGTTATCCTGCTTCTTGAGCGGGGCGTAGATGAGTCTCTCACGTCATGCTATCGTCTAAGGCCTGCTCCTGTAAAGACGGTAAGCAGCCCCGTCACCATCCTCAGGCCCCCGGTCATGGAGGCTGATAGTATGGGGCGCCGCCGCAGACTGTGGAACTCGGGTGACAGAGTTCTCTCCCGCTTAGTCCCCGCCGCCTCTTTTACGAGCATGACATGCTCACAGGAAGAGGTCTATGGCCCCGCTCCAGCGTCACAATGACGCAAGGGCCCTCGCTTCTAGGTCCGATAGAGGGGTCCCGGCTAGAAGACATGCCGCCTCAACTGAGATCGTGCGGTATCTCCTTATCACCCTGACAGCCGTCGCCTTCTGCGGGCTAAGCAATCTAGCCGCATTGCTGGCCATCAGGATCTCCGCCCGTTAGGGCCATGCTCCGCACGATCCCAAGGTACAGTCTCCTGCAGGGACCGTTGGGTCTCCTGATATTGGCCAACAACCGCGAGAGTGCGGCTGATGCCCCCTCTCTCAGCTATGGGACCAAACTTCGGAAGTGGGTATCCGAAGTTCCTCCCGATGCTGACGCCCCCTATACAGGATGAATTTTTCAAAAGGGATTGGATGGCCAAGTCCGAAACTATAAGGAATAGCGAAAAATGCTCAAAGGAGTCACGAGCCCGATTTTGATAAAACTTAAAACCTCATCATTAGATTTTTGAAAAACCAATAATCCTAGCTGGGAATCGAACCCATTGATTCTAAAAAAAACACATCCTATATTATTACACCATACGATAGTGTTGCTATTAAGGACTTTATTCTAGGAAGTAATGACAAACGGCAAACTAAAGGAAAGTGCAGATCTTTAACAAAATACAATTTATTTTTCTTACGTTAACTGATTAATTGTTTATTGTTTTCAATACATAGCTGGATTCGAGACCTAAAGAATCGTACTGCATTCAATATTATTGATTCCGTTTAGAATATTCTCCAAAGAATCATTCTGAGCATGATTTAAAACATGGAATAGTTACGATCTATTCTGGGATTTTGAACGAAACAAATTTTGATACAAAATTTAGGTACATGAAATAGGAGTTCTATTAAAGTTTCAAACTTTCCTAAAATTTGCCGTATATCATTACTTCGCAGAATTTGATCCTTATCAGCGACACTATCGTATGGAGTAATAAAAAAGGGTGTGTTTTTTTTTTCAAAATCATTGGGTTCGATTCCCAGCTAGGATTATTGGTTTTTCAAAAATCTAATGATGACGTTTTAAGTTGTATCAAAATCGGGCTCGTGACTCCTTTGAGCATTTTAAGCTATTCCTTATAGTTTCGGATTTGATCATCCAAGCCCTTTTCAAAAATTCACCTGTATACGTAAGCTGGATCCCGCAGGTGGCCTCAGGGCTGGGTCTCGGTGCGTTGCTCCTCGCGCCGTAATGAGAACTCTGAGCAACGGACCACGCAGCACCCAATCGTAACGATGATCCACAGAAGCGTTCCTAAGACCGATCCCTATGAAACACCGAACAACACATCTCGCGGACCCAGCCCTAGCCAACTCGGGTAAGTTATGGCCCTCTCGGAAAGATAGGCCCCGACAATCCGAAGGAGGCATGGAGTCATTCCATGGTAAATAAGCGCCTCCCAAACGCAGCTCCAGGGCAAGATGCTGAAAGTGTTGGCGATGTCAGGATACACTGCCACCATCACCTCACCCTGTTCTGATGCTGATATCAAAAAATACCTACTAAAATCAGAAAAAATAATACATACAACAAACGTAATTTTTGTGCCCATTTTTTGTAACGGAACCCTCTGTGCGGAATCCGACTCGCACTTGGCTGGTTTTTTTTTTTCAGTATGAACACGTGAGTTTCGGTTTCGGTTTCGGTTTCGGCCGAAACTGACCCTGGGGCCGAAAGTTCGGTTTCGGTTTCGGTTTCGGCCGGAAAACCAGTTTCGGTCGGACACTAGTGACAGGAGAGACTGCTTCTCTGTGTGTATTCTACCGCCTGTACAACGGTTTGTGTTTGTGCTCTGAAGAATTGTTTGATATGATGCCTACGGCTACATTCTATCATCGCACCGCTCGCCATAGACAGGGTGTTCATCCTCACAAGTTGCGCCCTAAGCACTCGAGCACGGTGAGATCTAATAGAGGCTTTCTTTCGCGTACGCTTAGGTTGTGGAATGATCTCCCTGCTTTGGTTTTCCCAAACGCCTACAGTATGGGATTCTTCAAAAGGGGAAGGGGAAGGGGAAGGGAAAAGGGGTTTTTACAGAGTCGGCAGCACGAGCATGGCGCCTGTGGCGTTGCAAACGTCCATAGGCTGCGGTGACCACCGGTACATCTGGTGGGGCCGTATGCTTGTCTGCCACTCTAGTGGTATAAAAAAAAATAAAAATAATGGGAATGTAAAACCTATATACCTATACAATACCTACACATATTGTTTTTACATTTATTTTATAACTTTAGTACCTACTTAAATAGATTTTTTATTGAGGTCGAAGCTTAATTACTAGTTTCCAAAAGGCTCTTGAAAGCTGAGCTGGTGTTTCTGTGGGACTTCAAGAAAGATCTTGTGGGACGGGCTGCACACGTGCTCGCTCTCTTCCATGGTCCGACCTGGAGCTGGAGATATTGCCGACAAGTTGTAAAGATTAAATATAATGTGTCTGTGTAGTGGGTGCCCCTCTGGGTGCTTACGATCTGCTGCACGTGCAGTAGAATTGACAAGGCGATTACGGCACTATTCATAAGTATTCATGAGCAGACTGACACGATCTGCGGCGACGCATTTGCGGTTGTTAACGAGTAAGTACACTTTGTGTACAATATTATTTTGCTTTAAGTGTAAAGAAAAAAGGCAAACATTCAATCGATTAAGATTAGGATCAGGTGTTGATTTTATTTCCACTTGAAGGATCGATGGAGACTTCTAAGACTTCATTTGATTTCATTCATAATGATGTTCTGAACATCCATATACCCATTTTTAGCTCTGTGCGAATTTATGGTAGAACTTGCCCTTATTTTAAGACTAAATTGTCCGAACTATTATTTCCTTTTTTTTACAACACTAAGGCGGCAGACAAGCATACGGCCCACCAGAAGGTCTGGTGGTCACCGCAGCCTATGAACGTTTGCAACACCAGAGGCGCCACACTCGCGCTGCCGACCCTGTAAACACTTTCTAAGACCCCTTTTGAAGAACCCCATACTGTCCTGGCCTATAACGAATTTAACACTATACAGGTATATAACTTGAGAATTTTCACTGAGGGGCCCATCCTACGAATTTGCCACGGGCCCCAGATGGTGTAGTTACGCCACTGGGGATAGTCCCCTGACCCCTCCTGCCCATCGTTGGATCCCGACTTCGCCGTAACGCAGCTTCTGACTGGACATGGTTGCTTCAGACAACGCCTATACAAGCCCGGCCTCTGCGACACTGCAGCCTGCCTCTGCGGCCCGGGAATGGTGAAGAGGAAAGTCGAGACCACGCACGCTAGGAATGTTGCTTGTATGTACAACGATGGCGACGTCAGGAAGACCGTTGTGTTGAATGCCATCTACAATCACAGCAACGACAATTCGGTCGGGGTGTTTCATCGGGATCTAGAGCGCAGCAGAGAAGCATTCGGCGTGTTTAAGAAGATTGACGATATTTTTCTTCGATCAAGTAATATTATAGACGGCCCCAAGTCATACATTACCGAACTCAAAAAGTGAGACTAGTTCACACACAAAGATATTGTAGCAACGACACGACTTGCCCGAATTTAGGGTACTGTTTTTACACTTCGGAAACCACAGGAAGGCATCTTGCGTAAAATGTCATAACTTGACGTGTTTTACCTTCGGAACAATAGCACCGACTACGACCAAGTGAACACATGAGATCTCTTTAACGTCTTCAAAACTAATGTATGGACGGGCCGGTCTATACTATTACTTGGTCGAAGATATTTTTGTATAGGTTTAGCTGGACGCGCCGTTGTGTATTGTTTGTCAGTCCCAGAAGGGGGGGATTATTAAGCAGAGCTCTCCCGCGATTCGGTCAGTACTCCGTGAGGCCCTATGCTCATTCTGGGGTGCCCTGCCATCTTGACGTTCATTTCTCATTTTAGGGATCCTACAAATATTTCAAATGACAAATTTAGTGACGATGTTTGTTACCTAATCACTGTCTAAATGTGGAATGAATTTGGCTAAAATTTAGTACGGGGATAGATGTGATCCCATAACTTTGTTACTTGGTATACGTAGGTACTGGATTTGCAGATATTAGGTTAGGGAAGGGATTAGATTCTCGAAAATAAAATTTGTAACACATAATAAAAATTATTATAATAAATTATTGAATATCAGATAGTAGACCTCTATATAAAGAAGTGTACTATCTCCCTTCTAATTAACATGTACAGAATTGAATATACAAGGCGACCAAAACTTCACTCTTGGAAATTTGTGAGGTAGAAATCTTACTCAAAACAATAACGTCGTTAATATTTCATTTGATATTCAAGTTAATAAAGATAATAAAAAAGTAAATAGCCCCTTGTGGCGCCCGCGCCGGGGACCCGTGTGGCAACGAGAAAGAGTACAAAATGACGTCACCCCAATTCATCCCGAAGATATCGTGAGAGGCGACCAAGGGAACACTTTCGCAATACGATCTATTGCGTAGAGAAGGAAAACACGAAATGAAACCCGGTTGTCAATAAAATGGCAACTGTCAAGTCAAGTTGAAGGCCTTCCGGCGGCTTGAAACTACAGCTGCGGGTCGTCACGACCTGCGCCAGTCCATTAAAACACGACAATAGGCGCCCACCTATTACGTGGGACAAAAAAATAAAAGGAGAAATGTGAGCGTATACAATGCTGCGTATGTGGATTCTAGCTAGTATATACGAACATTAGTATGCTAACGTTACCGCAGGGATATCGTTGACAAAATTTGATGCGTCCTCATGGGCGCATGTAGCGACTCACTTCGACACCGAAAGATGTGACCGAAAAATGATGACGCGATGTAGTGTTACAAAAAGCATTAATGGGCAGGATCTCTGGGGATCTTCTACTTATGTTCGGACGGATTTTTTTTTTCTATCTTTAGTTTTCTTTTTGCCGAAACCACGTAACCTCACGAAGTTCAAAGAGTTAGTTTTGAAGACGTCTTACATCCAAAAGCAGCATTTAAGGTTGCGCTAGTCGTTATTTTGTCCATACAAACTTCGGGAGGAAATTACTCAACTGTTTGATATCCTACATACATTTTATCGTTTTGCCATATGATATGATAAACTTTGTCTGTACGGTTCAAAAACTGTGAATTAGAAAACCTTTAAAAAGAAAGAAGCCATTAAATATTCGATATTTCTGTCTAATTTTCAAACAACTTTTTGTCTAAATAAGCCATAAAAGGAGTGTAAAAACTCAAAATTTAAGTCCGTTCCGGCAAAGTTCATTTATCAAAGAGTTCAGAAAACATTATTCTAATTTGATAAGTACATAAATACAGTAGCTTTTTCATAACACCCTTTCTAACAAAGGACCTGTGAATGAATGAATTATCGCTGCTTCCCGCTCTACTAACCAATGCATGTTAGGCGAAACAGCTTATTTATCTGACCGAGTTCGAGCTGTTGACTAGCGCAACCTTAACTAAGCAATACTTATAATTATAGCAGTTAGTGTTGTATAAAATATACATAGCTGCATAATAAACAAGGACATTAATAATAATTATTAATGTAGTGTTACACTAATTTCTTTGTATGTCAGGGTAACTTTAAAATTTAAATTAAAACTATTTTTCAAAATAAGCGATTTCGATCATAAATACAAAATCATATAACATACATTTTAGTTCAAATATCTAGTGTTTGAGTAGAAGGCAAAGCGTTTAATACATCTAATGTGTGGTCAATGTACCTATAGTTATTTAATAGGTAATAATATAACTGGATAAGATTAGTTCATTCGTAGGATTACATAAAAAGGGAAAGTAAGTATTTAAAAAGAATACTAAGAAAATGGGTGAGAAACATAATTGATACCCATTTTATAACAAAATACTACATATAAGTACTGAAAAAGAATTAACAAGATATGAAAAACGTTAATCTATAATGAAAAACCAATCAAATGAAATATAATACAATTTAGAATACAGAGATAAAACTAAATGATTTATGATATAATTATGTATGTATAAAAACTAATGAAATAAAGTCGATTGGGATACTGCTCAGTACTTAAATACGTAATAATCCATTAATAAACAAATACTTGGTACTGGGCTACCATTTTGTAGTCATAATGTATAGAAGTACCAAGTAAAACTGCAGCCTCATTCATACATATTTATCACATTATTGCCATTTATTTGACTAGAAATTTTAATTTTTCTAGATTTATATTGACTATCAGCCATCCAGGGGTCTCCCCACATATACCATAGACACTTCAGTGTTACCATAAACAGCAGACACCGTGGGATAAAGTCTTTTTCTCTTTGGAAGGCCTGGAAAGTGAATAAGACAAGTATTTAGTAGGTACTATGATTTTCAACATATTTTTAAAGCATACTTTACTGCATTTTTTTGGCATGTAAGTACAAACACACACAATAATTTCGGAACTTTACTGTTTTCCTTTCAGCGAAAACGTAAGTGTTCATAGGTTCATAATAAATAATAGTTTAATAGATCCATTGCATAGAGAAGGAAAACTCGAAACCCGGTTGTCAGTGAAATGACAATCGTTAAGCCAAGTTAAAAGCCCTATGGGCGGCTTGAAAATTTCAACTGCGGGTCGCGGCTACCTGCGCCTGTCCATTTCAACAAACAACAGGCTCGCCACCTAGTACGTGGGACATAAAACTATAAGGTGAAATGGGCGTATAATATGCCTCTGCCTACCCCTTCGGGGATGAAGGCGTGACTCTATGTATGTATGTATGTAGGTTCCCTTGAAATAATACTATTACAGGTTTTACTATAGAATATCGAAGATATCAACATATCTTTGAGTCATAACCTGAGTGTGGTTGCCTTTTTTTTTAATAGTGTTGAAATCTTACATGGATGCTATGCCGGAATCCTACAGACTAAAACCACACAATGCCTTACAACAGTCTATGGCCAGGAGCCCTGGGTAGGCCCTCGGAAGGATGTACCAGGGTTTCCGGCAAGTGGTTCCTTCCTTCCAATTAAGGCCTACCTAGAGTGCAAGATATGTAAATCACAATGTATATCTGTGGCCTGTTGGTGAAGCTAGATGTTAGGAAAATCAAAAACTTACCTCTGAATGCAACACCTAAAAATTCATAGTTTCTTTCAAAAGATAAGGTGTTATCTTCACAATCTAGAATCACCCTTATCCGCTCACCAACCTTAAACATAAAAAAGGCATAAATTAATTTCATCAGAAAATGGTAATTAGTAGAAACCGGAATATATGCAACATAAAAAGCTTGTTATATGCATGAAAAATGCAACGAAATATGTCAGAATTTACAAAATTATTTTTATGTGAATTTTTCGTAACAAAAACTAAAAATCACGTTTGTTGTATTAAATGTTTTTTTTTGTGTTTTTAGTATTTTTTAGGGTTTCGTAGCCAAATGGCAAAAACGGAACCCTTATAGATTCGTCATGTCTGTCTGTCCGTCCGTGTGTCACAGTCACTTTTCTCCGTAACTATGAGGTCTATGCTATTGAAACTTGGTAGCTAGATGTATTCTGTGAACCGCATTAAGATTCTTATATAAAACTAGAAAAAAAGCAGTAAATTTTGGGGGTCCCCATACTCAGAACTGAAACTCTAAATTTTTTTTTCATCAAATCCATACGTGTGGGATATTTATAGATAGATCTTTAAAAATGCTATGGAGGTTTCTAACATCATTTTTTTCTAAAGTGAATAGTTTGCGCAAGAGACACTTCCAAAGTGGAAAAATGTGTGTCCCCCCCCCCCCCCTCTAACTTCTAAACTAAGAGAATGATAAATCTAAAAAATATATATGATGTACATTGCCATAAAAACTACCAACGAAAATTAGTTCGAACGAGATAGAGCTGGTAGTTTTTTTTTAATACGTCATAAGCCGCAATTTCCGGTTAGTGAAATCACTACCACTGCGAACGTGTTAAAACATCAGTCAAAGTTACAACGAACTATAAGAACTTTTATATTATGTTATTTGCTGCTACGAAACCCTTCATAAGGCGAGTCCAACTCGCACTTGGTCGGTTTATTTTATCCTAGCGGCAAGCAGAAATGGTTCATCTGTGAAAATTTCAACTCTCTAGCTATGACGATTCCTGAACCTACAGCCTGGAGACAGACGGCCATACAGACAGGGGAGTCTCATTATTTGGGTTCCGTTTTAACCTTTGGGTATGGAACCTTGGAAACTTAACTCAAAAGTAGATCAATAATCACGCACGTCAAGTATGAAAAAGTAAATTTGGTCGGGATTGCGATACTGTCATTTTCATCGCATTTCGGAATGCAGGGTGCACCGTACTCGGAAAAATATTGATAATTTATGGATAAATATGCATCATATGATCTTAGGTAAAATGTGCTAGTACCGCTGAGGATGGCCTTAATATGCAAATATACAAATGCATTATGTAATCCGGTCTCTAGTAATTATTAAGCTTTGTGATTTGTCATGCTAATGTTCAGTAAAGAATTTAGAAGCTGGTTTATTTTGATAAAACTCATACATACTCAAAGAATTATCTCAGTGGAAGACTGTTCGAAATTGTATTTTGCCATCATTGATTAACTAATCTTATAGCTGATTATGTTTTAATACCATAAACTGGTGGGTGTTATCAAGTGGAGGGTTATAAAGGATAAGGAAGTTATAAAACTTTTATAACTTACTAATTCTCTATATCTGTCCACATGATAGATCAAGAATCACTGACGTATTTTATATGACAACTAGAACTAGCCGATGCTCGTAGCTTCACCCGCCTGGGTGTTGGTAATTGCAACCAAAAATATAACACGGTCATGTGCATTAGAGGCCTGACGGAGGAAGTATATCGCAGGGCGAGGTGGTAATGACGGTGACTCTTGACATTGGCAACGCCTTCAACACCTTGCCCTGAAACTGCGTTAGGGAGGCCCTTATTTATCATGGAGTGCCTCCCTACCTTCGTCGAATTGTCGGGGCGGGGCCTATCTTTCCGAGAGAGCCATAGCTTACCCGAGCTGGTTTAGGCCGGGTCGGCGAGGTGAGTCTTGCCGTGTTCCGCAGGGATCGGTCTCAGGACCACTTCTGTGGAACATCGGTTACGATTGGGTGTTGCATGGTCCATTGCTCTGAGGAGTAGGCGTAACGTGTTACGCTGACGCCACCCTCGTTACGGCGCGAGGCGCAAGGAGGCGCTGAAGCGGGGTCATAAGCCTGCGTCTTGAGAAATCGAGGATCGGCGGTCCCAGCTCCACCAGGAAACCTGGAAGGTGCGACTTGAGCAACCAGGGGGGTGGGAATCGCCACAATCTGGGCGGTCAGACCGCTCATGGACGAGAGGCTGGAGAGGAGCCACGGCGCTCTCTTCTACCGGTTATCACAGATGCTTACTGGGCACATGAACTTCGTAAGTATCTGTGGCGACTACACCGGGAAACCACGTGCCAGCACTGCGAGGACACAGCGCTTCACACATTGGCGGAGTGCACAGCGTGGGCACGGGAGCGCCAGGTCCTCGTGGCAGGTCTGGGGGTGCACATTCTCTCACTGGAGACCATGGTGCGAGCCATGATCTTCAGTAAATGGGACACAGCAGCGTCTTTTTGCGAGCAGGTCATGCTCGTGAAAGAGTCGACGGAGAGGGAGCGGGAGAGGACTCTCCTACCCCGAGTTCTGCAGAACCTGCTTCTGTACGGTAAGTGAGCAACAGCTTACTGGCCCAAGACGATAGTGTGACGATTTAAGCACGCCACACGCCCCAAGAAGCGGGATAACACCCAAACAAACCCCCAAAGACGCGGGATAGCACCCGAAACCCCTAGGTGAGGCCGCAGTGGTAGCCAAGCCAAGTCTGTTGGAAACCCTGGGGTCATCCTGCCGTGGGAATGTGTGGTTTTTAGTTAATAGGAGTCCTGCATAGTATTCATGTAGAATTTTCCTCACAAAAAAAACAAAAGCTGTATTAACATTTCTGCTGAACCAATTGTGATTAAACATACAGCAATATTTAGGTTGAAAAAATTCCTATGAAATCCTAAAAGTACAATTATTATCAAGCTACTGAATTTTGGTTGAACAAACAATCCAACAAACAGACACGAAGAAAAAAGATCATGGATTTGGACTCAGAAGTCCTAAATTAGTAGATTACAGTTATGTTTTAGGTTTATCTTGAGTTTACAGCTATGTTTACATTTTATATATCTATAGTATCTATACTAATATTAGAAAGAGGAAAATTTGATTATTTGTTTGTTTGTTTGCATCGATCAAATAGGCTCCGAAACTACCTACTTGACCGATTTGAAAAATTCTTTCACTGTTGGGAAGTTACACTCTTTGCGGTGAACTTAGGCTATATTTTATTACCGTATTCCCACCGGGAACGGGAATTACGCGGGTAAAACCGTGACACGTGGGCTAAATTAATATAAAACTGTTATTTTTTTTATATATCTGTATAGATAAAAATACTTAACAATTTTTTAATAGTATAGAATAGATGCCTATCTGGCTAGTAGTGTAAAAATACTTCTGCTATTCTTATTCCCTACCCCCGAAAAAGATTAGTTGATTGGGTCAAATACTGCCAAGCTTGAAGAAAATTCGAATTTTAAAATATTCAACACTAGCAGGCTGTGCTCTGATGTTTCACATGATACATTTCTTCTGACTAACTTGTCTGGTAATAAGATTTATAGGTATACTAACTGATGCGGGCGGCTTCGCCCGGGTGAAATATGGTTCCCCTTCCCGTGGGAACATTTACCCGGTATAAAAGTAGCAAATGTGTTATTCCTGACTATACTCTATCACTGTACCAAATTTTAGCCAGATCCATTCAGCCATTAGAGCATGATTTAGTAACAAACATCCAAACATCTTCACAAACTTTCACATTCATAATATTAGTAGGATTGATTACAAACAAATTTTTCAACTTAATTTTATTACTCAAGATTTTGAAGAAATGACCTGTGAATGTGTGCAATTATCAATATAGATCACTCTTACCTGATATTTAGGACAATTGTTTAGCAGAGGGTAGTGTCCTTGTGTTTCACCATTATGCAACAAATTGTTATCAACTAAATTCCAACCCCAACTCTGTTGATCTGACCCCAACAAACCCACATATCCCTGACACTGCAGAGGAGCTTCTTTAGTAGATATACCAACTACAGCGACAGTACCAAGTGGACCCTCCCATATCACTTCCCAAGCATGTCTTCCATGGTAAAACCCAATTCTACCCCTACATGCATCTGTGCTTTGTGCCACAGGGTTTCTAAAAAATTATAAACATATTTAAATAAGTTTGAGCATACATGAACATTAAAAGCATAAGCAGTGTATATTCATAATATTACCTGTGTAATGTAAAACAATTAGGTTTAACATAAACATTTCTTGAACAATCGTGTGGGTTCCATGCATGGAAGAGGGCTCTCAACTTTGATTTATATGTGTTTACAGTTGAAAGTAAATCAGCCTTCATAACTTCTTCAGCCAATTTTTTTACACAATGTACACGCCATACATCATTATTTTCATCCCTGAGGATTCTGTACCATCTCTTACACACTAACGAACAATTGCGAAGATCTCTAAGGCCTAGATATGAAAAGATTGTTTCTAAAATGAGATCGGGAACCTCTTCAGCTATTGCATATTCGTCGTCGTCGTCATCGTCATCGTATTCATAATATTCATGCATTGCTGCAGTCATAATATTAATATACATTTATGTATGAAAACTTCTATTGCACTGGGCCTCACTCGATTGATTGATTACTGGACACGGGGACAGAACAGTATTATTTATCCTTGCGGCTTACGGTCTTGGCCTGGCATATTATTTTATTTTGCGTGATTAGATCAATGAACTTTACTTTTCCATTAAATTTTTGATTTGAGTTATGCTCGCCTCACGCCTGGCTCTGCCAATGCCGAATCTTACGTAGTATTGTATTCTCTTTGATGCCGAATGCCGTGCCGATAGCTCGATAGCCGATAGCCGACAACCAACAACAACCATGTGTTATTTTATATGTCCGTTCATAGTTAATTTCTTCTAGCGCTGATGTGATGTTGGCTTGCTTGATTTTTGTGTTACCATACTAAGATTTTGTTTATCCCTTGTACTCTAAACCTCTCTCACCTTAAAGTCATGAAGCTATAGATAAACATGGAGGCCACACTTCGAATACCTACTTGAAGCGTAGTCTGTATAATACTGTCTTGCTCTGTGTGGGCTCTACGTCTCTTTCTAAGTAGGGTAGCCCTATTTTTATTTTTGCCAGGATACTTTATTTTCTAAATATTCTTTATTGTATACAATAAAGACAATATATATTCATAATATAATTAGATGTACAATACATACATACATAAGGTCACGCCTTTATCCCCGAAGGGGCCTACCTTTTCGGGGATAAAGGCGTGACCAGAGGTATGTTATCATTTCACCTCTTTAAGAATTGGTCCCACGGAATAGGTGGTGAAAATTTATTATTTAAATTAGATGTACAAAGGCGAGATTAACTATTTTCTCTGTTTTTTACGAAGACTGATAGGTAGTATTCTCTGCAGATTGCATAGGTACATTGCGAATAACGAAGCTATTCATCCAAGTGGGTTATTTTTCTAGGTTAATCAACTGTACGTCTCGCGCGCTGCGGCTTTCCGTGGCAGGCTGTGACGTAAGCTGCCGCTGCAGCTTGTGGTAGCTCGCAGTCTGCCGCGGCAGCTCGTGGTAGTTCACAGTCTGCCGATGTCTCTTCATGTCAAAATAAAGAAATGTTAGTGCTAAAGTCATTGGAATAAGATTTTAAATAATTTGATCGTGTGGCTCTCCGCTTAGGCTGCAAGGTGTGTGAACCTCACGAATGCATCTGCAGTGCCATGGTGGAGAGCGATGGTCATCATGCTTTGAGTTGTCGCTGCACCGGTAGGCATCCGCGTAACCACGCTCTTAATTAGTTAATCCAGCGGGCTCTGGGTCGGCTGAGGTCCCCTGTATCCTTGAACCACCAGGTTTGTCCCGCGCAGACGGCAAGAGACCGGACGGTCTGACCCTTGTGCCATGGAAGAACAGCAAGTGCTTAGTGTGGATTCTCAAAAAAATTGTTAAAATGCGTAGTTTTTAGGTTCTTCTCAGGTGGGTCGCGTTGTGAACTGGTGGTAGAGTTTTGTTTTATATTCTGGACGTTTTACAAGCGCATCTGTATCATGCCTATGTGAAATAAATATAATTTTGATTTTGATTTTGCTTTGTTACTACATCATAATCGGTTTTTTGAAAATGCAAATTGCAAATCCTGGCGCTTTCATAGAACTTCATTTTTTTTCAAATATGGAAAAGGAGGCACCATCTACCAGTACTTTTAAGAAAGTATAGAATTGCACCTATATCCATTCGTTTATAAGGTACGCGAGAAAATAAAATTTATGATCAGTTAGCATACTAATTGCTTTTATAAAAAACTAGCGGATGTCACGCGGTTTCACCCGCGTAGTTCCCGTTCCCGTGGGAATACGGGAATAAAATATAGCCTATGTTCACCGCAAAGAGTGTAGCTTCCCAACAGTGCAAGAATTTTTCAAATCGGTACAGTAGTTCCGGAGCCTAATCGTTACAAACAAACAAACAAACAAAAAACAAATCTTTAAGTACTCTTTATAATATTAGTATAGATATCTTAACTTAATTTTCAATGGTACAATAGATAACTGTACGGGCAAGCCCGTACATGCCGAGTCAGCAGTATTGCTTACTCGATTATTGAAGAAATTACTTTAATTGTTAATTCAGTTCGTGAATAGTTTTCAAGTACACAACACGTTCTCGCATTTCCATCATTATATAGACATAGTTAGATTTAGGACAGATTGTTCATTATTTCTATTAAATACAGTTATTCTTACATCAAAACATTCTTTTTATGGGATATTCCCGTACATTGGTCCTTCGAGTTATACCGGTATAACGGGATCATACGCGTGTGTATAGCTTGCCAATCGAGCGGGACACGTCGGTGGTTTCGTTAGCTGGCCTATAGAGACATAGTGCATTGCGTTCGTGCGGACTTGGTGTTCCTGTGCTAACAAGTGGCTACGTGGGACACTACCGACGAGGACATCAGTGAAGATCATCAGGGCAGCAAGGGCTCAGGCGATCGTAAGCGAGCAGCTGGTGTACGTCGCGGCGCAATACAAGTAAGATCTGTCCAATATATTATCTGTAACTATGCCTTCAGCAAACGATATTCTAGCTACACAGCAGCAGATATCGGGAGCGATTGATACCTTGCTCTCTAATTTCAAGAAAGATGGGCAGGGTAGAAAAACTTCAGAATATTTGAAGAAAAAGCTAGATATATTAGACAGTTATTGGTTTGAATATGAAAAGAATTTTTCTCAGCTGTCTTCCTTCGACATTGACCAAGGGTTGAGGGAACATATCAATCAGGATATGGAGAGAGTGAGGGAAAAGTATGATTATTTCAGAGCTCAAATTCAAAGCTGTCAGGTCGACGCTGGAGACAGGTCAAAGTCTCCGATGATAAAGCCTCCCTCGTTTGTACCTAAGTTGGGTGAGCCCACTCAAGGTGGTTCACTGCCGTCGGGTACACAAGAGGCCCCGGCATATAAAACGAGTGCAGCGGTAAGCAAAACAGAAGAGATGTTTCGAAAGCAGTCCAGTAATTTTAAAGCTTTCCATCACACAATACAAAATATTGACTTGGATTCTATTCAAGACAAGTGGGAATTCGAGGATATATTGAAGTCTGTGCAAGCTCGTTGGACAACAATCGACGCCTTGCATTGGGAGTTGGACAGCCAGACGGACCTTTCGAATGTAGAGTATGAGAATACTTTCGCTTCCTATGAAAGAAAGTACCAGGCTATCAAGAAAGCCATTAACCCTTAGAGCTCCTCGCGGCGACCCGTCGCCGCGCATAATAATCAAGTTTTTCCGTAAAGCCCCGCGCGGCGACCGGTCGCCGCACCTACCCAGACGACTTTAAACTTAAATTTAGCCTGCTTACGTCCTACTTTTCAATGAACAGGTTTATTGCATGTGTAGTTTATAACATTTTCTTGTTTTTGGAATCTTATGAAATGACGTCAATGGGCCAGAATTATTTACAAAAATCGAACAGTTGAAGTTGAGAGTGGATTGCGCATGGATGGCGTGCGTTTGTGTAGTACGTGTGTGTTTCGTGTTTTTATTATAAATAATGTGTTTGCATTATTATTTATTATTATACACAGTAAAATAAACAATATATCAATAATCCGGTTGGTGTTTACAGGATCGTAAAATATGGTGTGGTGGTAGAGTAATCAATGTTTTTTTTGTTGAGTGCGTGTGTACCAAGTGCAAGTGTGCGTGTGTGTTTTGTTTTTTTATTATAAATAATGTGTTTTCATTATTGTTTATTATTATACACAGTAAAATAAACAATTTATCAATAATCCGGTTGCTGTTTGCAGAATTGAAAAATTTGGTCTGGTAAGTGAGATAAAAATTTTTTTTGGGAAATGGGAAATCTTTTTTCATTTTTAGGGTGGTGGAGCTAGGTCCACGTGATTACCGATTTTCGATATATTTTTTTAGTGTGTTGAAGGGTTAATAAGAAGATGTGGTCTGTAGCTCACGTCGAAAAATCTACCCCTAAAATAGAAATCCCTACCTTCAATGGGAGTTTCAATACTTGGGTATCATTTAAGGATTTATTCACGGAGACAATCCACAAAAATACTTCCCTATCAAGTGCACAGAAGATGCAATACCTCAAGTCAAAGGTGAAAGGGGAAGCAGAGCGTTTAATCCAGCATCTGTTAGTCAGCTCAGATAACTATTCGGTCTGCTGGGATATCTTAAATCAAAGATACAATAATCAAAGACTGCTATTCACTTCACATATGAACATTCTAACAGGTTTGCCTGTAATGCAGAATCAGTCTGTATCTTTGATGAAACGTATGCATGACACTACTCAAGAGTGCCTCAATGCTATGAAGAATTTAGGGTGCGAAACCAGTTCGTGGGACCCCATGATAGTGTATCTTTTAACACAGAAATTAGATACACTGTCCTTTACCGATTACATGGAATCAGTAAAGAATCCTAGAGTGTTGCCTGTTCTAAAGGAATTTTTAGACTTTTTAGAAGCTAAATTCACAGCTCTAGAGTCATCGCGTAGGAAACAAGATACTCTAAATATTGCAAAAACTCAAGCATCGATAAAATATCAGAACGGTAATGCTACGCCGCAAAAACATAATAATTATAATAAATCGTCATTTGCAAGCAGCAAAAGTGTGGCGAAATCGAACAAAGTCAAAACAAACGATGTTTCTTTGTCAGCTAAATACAGTTGCGCGTTGTGCAACGATCATAAGCATAAAATTTACTTCTGCCCCAAATTTTTAGAAATGTCATCGTTTGATCGATTGAAAACGGTCAATAAACTCAGTTTATGCACAAATTGCCTGAATAATCATCAAGACAAGCCATGTTTGTCGGATAAACTATGTCGTGAGTGCAATAACGATCATAATCGCCTGTTGCATGAAGCGTTTACGCAATCGTCTAATTCACGTACAAAAGCACAAGATAGCAACAACGGCGAGGGCAGCGGAATGGCCAACGCAAGCAAAACTGTCCGAAGTAGCTCACACGTGTCGCTACCGGACGACTACTGCTCAGAGGTTTTGTTGCCAACCGCGCTAATCAAGGTTCAATCAAGCGATGGTTCATATCAAATTTTGCGCGCTCTATTAGATCAGGGTTCCCAAACTTCGTTGATCACGGAGCACGCGGCTCAATTTTTAAGGATACCAAGAAAGAAATGCTTGGGTGTAATTTCCGGGGTAGGAGATAAGGAGAGTAGCAGCAAAGGAATAATTACGATACAATGTGCATCACTTGTATGTGATTTTACATTTAATACGGATGTAATTATTATGAAGAAATTAATTAAAAATTTACCTACTAATTCTTTCTCGAAACCGAATTGGTCATATTTAGAAAATATTAATTTAGCTGACCCACAATTTTATATGAGCCGTCCAGTAGATATGTTGTTAGGTGCAGACATATATTCTGTACTATTGATGGATGGAATTTGCAAAGACAGCACTGCGATCCCGACCGCTCAACAGACGCGTCTCGGGTGGATATTAAGTGGTAACGTTAAGTCCTTCCAATGCAACGTAGTACTACATAATATGGATGAAATTCAGAGGTTTTGGGAGATCGAGGATATTTCGGAGCAATCTGATCTGTCGTCAGAGGATAAAGAGTGTATTGCGTACTACGAGAAAACCACTAGGCGATTGAAGGACGGACGCTACGAGGTCAGATTGCCGCTTAAATCAAATTATAAGGAAAAATTAGGCTTGTCCAAACCCAAAGCAACCGCTCAATTTTACAGATTAGAGCAAAAGTTAAAGAAAAATCCTAGTCTTGCTCAGAAATACGTTGATTTTATCAATGAATATTTATCGCTCGGACACATGACACCTGCCTCAAATTACAATAACAAACTCCAGTGCTATTTGCCGCACCATTGTGTGTCCACTTCAAATAAACTGCGCGTAGTTTTTAATGGTTCCCAACGCACGTCATCGGGTCTGAGTTTGAATGACGTCATGCATCGGGGACCCAATTTACAGCAGGACTTGCAGGGTCTTATTACCAAATGGCGACAATATCAGTACGTTTACACAGGACACGTTAACCTCAAGGCCAGTAAGGGCCGTGGCACCAAGGTCACAAAGGGTTACGTGGCCGTATTTATATGCATGGTCACTAAGGCGGTACATCTCGAACTCGTCTCTGATCTGACAACGTCTGCCTTTTTGGCGGCATTGCGCAGAATGATAGCTAGAAGGGGATTACCCGGACATCTTTATAGTGATCAAGGTAAAAAATTCATAGGAGCCGACAAAGTGCTGAGGCAGCACTTAGCAGAATTAAGCAAGGTATTTAACCAAGATCTTATGATGGAGTTATCAAGCATGAATATAGAGTGGCCCTTTAATGCACCGTCTTTCCCATCAGCAGGTGGTTTGTGGGAATCAGCCGGCGTAAAAAGCCTGAAATGGCACCTGAAAAGGGTAGTAGGAGAGCAAAATCTCACATTTGAGGAATACGCTACGCTTCTCAGTTGTTTAGAAGGATGCATGAACTCGCGCCCACTTTGTCCTCTCACCGAAGATCCGGAGGACTTAAATTATCTTACTCCATCCCATTTTCTGTCCAGTGGTCCTATGTTAACTTTATACGATACGGAGCAAGATCTACGAACAAGGTGGCATCTTACTCAGAAACTATACAACGATATATGGCGACGTTGGCGCGAAGAATATTTAACACAGCTTAACATAAGAAGCAAGTGGAAAAAGCCACAGCCGAATATAAAACTAAACGATCTTGTCATAATCAAGGATGACAACCTTCCGCCCGGGAAATGGGCCATGGGTAGAGTCGTACAGTTGCACCCCGGAGCTGATGGCTACGTGCGAGTTGTCACGTTTAAAACCAAGAACGGTTGTATGCAACGACCTGTTGTGAAATTGTCCGTTTTACCGGTTCATGAAGGTAAAACAAATACGGAAGAAGATTCTGAAAATGAGACGGTAGCCCGCTCTCCGAAACAGTCGGCTAAAATTAATTGTATGTTCAATCTCAGCACAATGATAGTATATTTGTTATTGCTTTTGTTTACATCTGTTTCAGACGTAAACTGTTCATATAATGTTAGCCCAGTAAATGGAAATAATAGCCTCTATTTCGATCGCATTAAGGATATGCAATTAATACGAGATGATTGGCGCTTAGTAGTGTACTACGATACAAGCCCATATCAAGACGGCAATAAAGCGCTGTTAAATTACGTTAAATACCTGGAACACCTATGCGATAGCGTTGCGGCTCATTCGCACTGTGAGGGTGTCCTGTGGCAGATACGTCACGAGGTAAATGAACTGCAGTACTATAATGACATACTTATGAATCATAACAATAAGAATCATATGTTACGTCGTCGCCGAGGATTAATAAACGGAATAGGGTATGTAGCCCATAGTTTATTTGGCGTTTTGGACGATGAGTTCGCTCAGAAATATGAAAAGGATATTCACCTCATCAGAGAAAACCAAAACCACTTAGCTGCCCTTTGGAAAAACCAAACCTCTGTGGTCGAAGCAGAGTTTAACCTGTTAAAGCGCACTGAGCTCGTCGTTAACAAACAAAGCAAGTTCATCCACCAGAAACTCAATATAGTGCAGAACTCAATAACTCAGCTTCAATCTGAATTCGAAATCGAGTTTGTTGTCAGCGATTTTTTAACAACAGCCATGATAGCCAACAGCCTTTTGTACAGTTTGAAGAACATTCAACAGACATTACTCGATGCTGTTACCAATATTTACAACGGAAAGTTTGATTTTCATCTGCTCTCTCCCAATCAATTGAGGCATGAGCTGGGTATAATAGCTGACGAATTACCGAAGGATTTGTCATTACCTATCAAGAAATCCGACAGTTTAGCGGAGATATATAATCTATTACAAGCCCGGGCCAGTGTCACGGCCAGATATATTCTCTTTGAGATTAGGATTCCCTTGCTATGCGAGGATTTGTTCGAGGTATTGAGAGTTATTCCAATCCCAAGACTATTAGGCAACGGCAATTATATGGAAGCTATTCCAGTTGCAGAATACGTGGCGGTTAATCTCCATCATGACATGTTTATAACTGTGACACAAGAAGAGTTAAAGTCTTGTTTCCACAAGGGTCCCTACTTGAGTTTGTGCCACGTCCCCGGACCCATTCATTTGATCAAGGACGATCACAGCTTTTGCGAAACCTTCCCGGAAACAAGGGAATGTATAAGCCAAACCAAGTCATGTAAGCACCAATGGCTGGAGCTGAATAAAATTAACACTTACTTCTTCCTTTGTTGCAACCAGTGTCAAGTTAGACTTGAATGTAACAACGAAATCACTCGGGTTTCTTTGGCAAACACTGGATTTATAAGTGTCGACTCAGGATGCACAATACGATTTGAAGATTCGATCATCTATGCTCACCGGTTAGAAGCCCTCAGTAGGTTGAACGTGAGCCCTTCTATTCGTGGGCCAGAAGTCTCACCATTAAATAGCATCATGAATATTTCCCTCCCTGACATGCCGAATGACTCCGAGGAAATATCTGAGCTTATTATTAATCATACTACTCAACTCCAAGAAATTGAAAGGAGCCTAGGTATTATGAAACAAACTGAGCCTTTATTAACGGACAGTGTTTCTTACCATGACGTACACCATTATGTAGCGATATATGTGCTCTTCGCACTAATAGGCTTAGCTGCTGCTGCATGGGCATACAGACGTTGCAACTGCTGCCCCAGACGAGGCAGTGAGCAACCTCAGCCCTCGCGCCCTGCGGTTCCGGAGGAGATACCTCAAACTCATAGTGAAAGTGTCAGTGAAGTGCCCAAAACGAGTGCGCGGGTGTCTTTTAAAGAAACGGGGTCGTGCCCCGTAGTGTTTAAATCCGATTTTAAAATTCCCAGTGAATACGCGGAAATACAGTGAAAAAGGACACTCCCTAGATATAAAGTTTTGGTTTAGATTCAGTAGTTGTATTTGATCGTACTAACGCAACATTGTTCATCAACTTGTAGCACCTCATTACTACTACTAACCCCACTTTTCCCGCCCGGGAATATGTACGGGCAAGCCCGTACACGCCGAGTCAGCAGTATTGCTTACTCGATTATTGAAGAAATTACTTTAATTGTTAATTCAGTTCGTGAATAGTTTTCAAGTACACAACACGTTCTCGCATTTCCATCATTATATAGACATAGTTAGATTTAGGACAGATTGTTCATTATTTCTATTAAATACAGTTATTCTTACATCAAAACATTCTTTTTATGGGATATTCCCGTACAATAACCATATTTCTCGCTGAATACTATTTTTAGGAAACCTAAAACAATTATTCATCATTAACATACGATAACCATACTTAACTTATTTTATTTACTCTAATAATGCCATTCGTGTTTCTTCAAATAATACACAGGAAGTCCCAGATAAATCCTCAATATAGTCACACTACTTCACAACGTTTCCTATTGTGTGAAAACAATGAAGTCAACCGCCATTCTATTGTTCGTTGACACTTTGACAGTTGACATGTAGTACCAATGTTGCCACATTACAGAATCCTTAGAAAATGGGAATGTAATTTACGGATTCGACAACCCAATCATGCATATTATGGTATAAAATATTTCAATTTACGCATTAACTAAATGTATTCGAACTATAGAGCTATTTATAAATTATTTTACTTGCATTTTTGGTTAGTATGGTCTATTTCTATTATTTTCTAGGAGATACTAATAAGAAGATAGCAGCACTGCACAATTCCCTAGAAAGAGAAGGTTAGCCCACAGAGAGTGAGATAGAGATACGTAGGTATTTGACTCAAGCGGTTGTTCGAAGTGTGGCCTCCATGTTTACCTATAGCTTCATGCTTAAAGTCGATTTTTTTTTCTATTTTGTTGCCGTTTTTCGGGCGCGGAAATTATTTAAGATGTGGAAGGAGTAACTTCGCCCTCCTTGGTGATGGTAATGTCTTTTTTAAATATCCATATCAATAAAAATAAAACTCAAGTACAATCTTATAATATCAGAATCACGTGATTAGTAAAGTTATGTAAATTGACAATTAGATATTTACATAAAAAATATTTGTTAATGCTAAAATTAGCATTTTCTAGTGTCCCCTATTACGCAGCAAAATGTCCTACGCTGGCACTCATAGGCGGACTTTACTGCAATACCAACACACAGAAAATGAGCTGTCTTCTTCTTCTTCTTCTTGTTCTTGGACTTTCTCGGTTTGAGAGTATGCCAAAGTCAAGTAAATTTCGTTGTGAAAATATAAATCATTTTCATATTATGATTCTTCTTATGAGCAGCGTATTCATGTATGTCCAAGTTTGGACTAAGTTCTACTCTAGTAAGGCGGTGGTACCTTACTAGGGCTTGCTGTGGAATTCGTCGACAAACCTAAAAACTCGCGTTTCACTGCGCTTTATCACTTTCCAACACTTTTGCACGTTGTCGAACCTTTATGTTTAATAATCCACCATAAATTACACATAAACACTCGAAATTACACTAGTTTTGAAAAATTATTAAAACACAATGTAATGCTTGTCTGAAAGTTTCCCGCCGAATCAAAAAATGAGCTGTCAGAGGTAAATAAACTGTGAACGACTATACTTTTAGGGGGTCCCGACCATGAAGCTGTAGATAAACATGGAGGCCACACTTCGAATACCTACTTGAAGCGTAGTCTGTATATTACTGTCTTGCTCTGTGTGGGCTCTATGTCTCTTTCTAAGTAGGGTAGCCTTTCTAAGTAGGTAAGGTCACGCCTTTATCCCCGAAGGGGTAGGCAGAGGTATATTATCATTTCACGTTTTAAGAATTGGTCCCACGGAATAGGTGGTGAAAATTTATTATATAAATTAGATATACACCGCGGGGATAGGTAGTATTCTCTGCAGATTGCATAGGTACATTGCGAATAACGAAGGTATTCATCCAAGTGGGTTATTTTTCTAGGTTAATCAACTGTACGTCTCGCGCGCTGCGGCTTCTCGTAGCAGGCTGTGACGTAAGCTGCCGCTGCAGCTAGTGGTAGCTCGCAGTCTGCCGCGGCAGCTCGTGGTAGTTCGCAGTCCGCCGATGTCTCTTCATGTCAAAATAAAGAAATAATAGTGCTAAAGTCATTGGAATAAGATTTTAAAAAATTTGATCGTGTGGCTCTCCGCTTAGGCTGCAAGGTGTGTGAACTTTACGTTTGCATCTGCTGTGCCATGGTGGAGAGCGATGGTCATCATGCTTTGAGTTGTCGTCGCTGCTCCCATAGGCATCCGCGTAACCACGCTCTTAATTAGTTAATCCGGTGGGTTCTGGTGTCGGCTGAGGTCCCCTGTATCCTTGAACCCCCAAGTCTGTCCCGCGCAGACGGCAAGAGGACCGGACGGTCTGACCCTTGTGCCATGGAAGAACGGCAAGTGCTTAGTGTGGGGCGCAACATGCGTCAGCACTTTCGCCGCCAGTCACTTGGCTCGTACCGTCCATTCACCGGCGGCCGCAGCGGAAGATGCTGCTTACAGGAAACGCCAAAAGTATGCGGAGATGGAGTCTGGTCGTACCAGTAGCTGTAGAAACGTTGGGCTGTTGCGGGAGTGATGCTAAGGCTCTGGTCTCGGAGATCGGCCGTAGGCTACAGGACAAGACGCATGACTCCCACGCCTGGTCGTACCTCGTACAAAGGATAGCTATCCAGGGCGGCAACGCTGCTAGTGTATTGGGCACCTTTGCTTCTGGTATGATCAGAGGTGGAATGTTCAGTAGGCAATAGTTTAGTTATTTAATCTATTTATTTTATTTTTTTTGATTATGTTTTTAATTTGATTATTGGACAATAAATTAGGAACAGGATTATTGGACAATAAGTTAGGAACTGTTGATGGTTTTAAGCGCTTTGTTACTACATCATAATCGGTTTTTAGAAAATGCAAATTGCAAATCCTGGCGCTTTCATAGAATTTAATTTTTATTTAAATATGGAAAAGGAGGCACCATCTACCGGCACATTTTAGAAAATTACACAACACGAATGTATAGAATTGCACCTATATCCATTCGATTTATAATGTACGCGAGAAGACGCACGCAGGTTCGAACCTGCGTCTTATCCATATTTAAAATGTATGATTAGTTAGCATACTAATAGCTCTTCAAAAAATTATTTTAATGTTCGGGCAGGTTTCATCATAAATCGAATGAATATAGGTTCAATTCTATACATTCGTGCCATGTATCTTTCTAAAAGTGTCGGTAGATGGTGCATGCGTCGCCCCAAGACGTATATATGGTGGAAAATTTGGTTGGTTCCGAGTAAGTTTCGGTGACTGGTGGTTAAGGCGTCCGCACGGTACGCGAGAAGACGCAGGTTCGAATCCCGCTCCGAAACCAACTCCTTTTCCATATTTAAAATTTATGATCAGTTAGCACACTAATTGGTTTTATAAAAAATATCTTAACTTAATTTTTAATCGTACAATGGATAACCATATTTCACGCTGAATACTATTTTTAGGAAACCTAAAACAATTAATAAATAAAATAATAAATAAATATTCACGGACATCTCACACAACGCTATCTGATCCCAAAGTAAGCTAGGAATAACCTGCTTGTGTTATGGGTATCAGAACACGGATATTAATACTTATGTAGTTTTAAATACATACATATTATACATAGAAACACCCAGACTCTTGAGACAAACATTTATGGGTCACACAAATATTTGTCTCCGGTGGGAATCGAACCCACGATCATTAACATACGATAACAATACTTAACTTATTTTATTTACTCCAAAAATTACATTCGTGTTTCTTCTAATAATACACAGGAAGTCCCAGATAAATCCTCAATTTATTCACACTACTTCACAACGTTCTCTATTGTGTGAAAACAATGAAGTCAACCGCCATTCTATTGTTCGTTGACACTTTGACAGTCGACATGTAGTACCAATGTTGCCACATTAAGTGTTTATTTATATAGCTAGACGATATTTTTGCGGCACTTGGCACGTGTTATTCCAATTATTATATCAGTCCTTTGTTGAAAATGAGTGTAGACCTTATTACTAATGTATGTAGTTTTATTTACAACTTAAAGTTACTATACACTAATATACATACAATTTATAACTTATAACAAATTAAGTTACCAATTAAGTTCGTTTTTCGTATGTATCTCACCAAATTCATGGTTTTGTGGAACACCTTGCTGAAAAACAATTATTTGTAACGACAAAATAGATAACCGGAATACTATCATCCAGTATTAGAACTTGCCTAGTCGCGAATGTGCCGCGGAGACAAATGAATGATGCGTCGTTTTTTTTTATAGTTTTATGTTCCACGTAATAGGTGGTGAGTCTATTGCCGTGTTGAAATGGACAGGCGCAGGTTGCTGCGACCCACTGTTGAAATTTTATCAGCCGTACGCCTTTAACTTGCTTGCTTTGACAACCGGGTTTCATTTCGAGATTTCCGTCTCTATGCAATGGATCTTTATGCAAACGTGTTCCCTTAGTCACCTCTAACGACACCCTCGAGATGCATAGAGGCGACATTTTGAACACTTATCCGTCGGAACACGGGACCCCGTCGCCACAGGGGCCTATTTTTTATACTTTACAACATTATTACATCCCTATTAATATTATAAATGCGAAAGTAACTCTGTCTGTTACGCTTTAACACCAAAACGGCTGAAGCGATTGAGATGAAATTTGGTATAGAGATAGTTCGAGGCCCTGGAAAGGACATAGGCTCCTTTTTAACTGACTGCGCAAAAGGAGGGTTATGATTTTACATGATATCGACTTCTACGCGGTCGAAGTCACTGGGAACAGCTAGTTAAATATCAAGCATTTTGTACTTTCTCTGACGAGGCGCAAATATTTTTCCGTCGCACGTTTATAAGACCGATTTGTTATTAAATCAAGCCTTTCTTCGGGTATGGAACCCTAAATACCATGTTGATCGTGGTTTTTAGGATTCTGTACCCAAAGGATAAAAAACGGGACTCTATTTCTGAGACTTCGCCGTCCATCTGTCTGTCTGTCCGTCAGGAGACTGTATCTTACGAACGGTGATAGCTAGAGAGCTGAATTTTTTATATATTATGTACTCTGTTTTTTTTGTTATGTCCGTGAATATTTATTTATTTATTTACTCTCTAATGCCGCTATAATAACGAATACTAGAAATAGAAAAACAAAAATATGTATGGGAAGGGAGGGGGGGGGGGCTCCCATAATTAATTTGTTGAAATAAAAAATAATAATAGGTACATATTTACAATCACAAAAATAGCTAGAAAGTCAAAGTAGCCAGATGTAATGAAAACGCTATCGCACGTTAACGTACAGCGCATCTGTAGGCATTTATTTCTAAAATACGGCCGAGTCAAAGAGTCCAAATATTGCATGTTAGTATTACCGTGACTAGACTCATCAATATCGACCCGAACGGTATCTTAAACCAACTACATAATACCTCTACAGCTAAATTGTAATTCAATATTTGACATTTAATTTAATTTATTAGATCTTATTGCATTAGATTCTGCAATTGTGTGGTGGGAGGAGGGGGGGGGGGGGGTGTGGTAGATATTATTCTATTTGACAAATCAGTAATGCGATTCAGCTAAGCATAAAAAAATTGCGTGTACTAGTGTACACACGTAAGAAGTGAAACTTCTTCATAAACTTAATTTTCACCTCACTTTAAATAAAGTCCCAAAGTCCAAAAGTCCAAAAGTCCAAAAGTCCAAAAGTCCAAAAGTCCCAAAGTCCCAAAGTCCCAAAGTCCCAAAGTCCAAAAGTCCAAAAGTCCAAAAGTCCCAAAGTCCCAAAGTCCCAAAGTCCCAAAGTCCCAAAGCCCCAAAGTCCCAAAGTCCAAAAGTCCCAAAGTCCATAAGTCCAAAAATTCCAAAAGTCACAAAAGTTCCAAAGTCCCAAAGTCCCAAAGTCCCAAAGGCCCAAGGTCCCAAGGTCCCAAAGTCCAAAAGTCCAAAAGTCCCAAAGTCCCAAAGTACAAAAGTCCAAAAGTCCAAAAGTTCCATAGTCAAAGTTCCAAAGTCAAAGTCCCAAAGTCTCAAAGTCCCAAAGTCCCAAGGTCCCAAGGTCCCAAAGTCCCAAAGTACCAAAGTCCACAAGTCCAAAAGTCCCTAAGTCCCTAACTCCCTTAGTCCAAAAATCCTTAAATTCCTATCCCTGGATAAAGTACTCTTAATTCGAATCCACCGCGGTGGGGAAGAAAACAAAGATGGCGCGTAACCAAAAATCGTGACGTGACGTGACGCAATTTTTTTTCCAACGCCGATAAAGAAGTTTCACTTCAAAAAACATAGATCGACTTGTCCGCCATCAGTAGTAGAAAAAAAATATCGATAACAATTTACTGCATTAAATTTGCCTTTGAACTCTCTAGCGCGTGTCAGCTCTGTCACGCTCTTTTGTTAATTTTGACAATTTATTGTTCACCTTGTCTAATAGAGCACATAAAGTCGAAAATGGATTAAGAAAATCATGACTACGCCTACGTCGCACTAGTCGTTCTTTTGTTTAGATCAGTGATGGGCAAAGTACGGCCCGCGATAGCATTTAATCCGGCCCGCCTACTATCCTTTTACTTTAATAGTATAATTATTTGACTCGCGATTAATATATTTCGACGATCCAGAAGTATTGCAAGCAGATTAATATATTTCGACGATCCAGAAGTATTATGTAAGTAGATTCTACTTAATAGCACAATAGACACATAGGAGAAGGAGTCAGCTAGAGCGTGAAAGAGTAACATACAGCCACAAAAAAGAAGTAAGATTAAAAGTTTCAGCACGAAACGCATTGTGGCCCTCCTCAGAAAATTCTTCATTTTTCTGCCCATTAACGGTGTCGAAAAAGAAAGAAAAGAAAAAATGGTTGATTGGATGGTTTCTGGATTCTTTATTGGGTTCATATTAATTCCGATAAATTCATAAAATGCTGTTTACGTCCAGAGATGTTCTTGCCAGAGATGTTCTTGCTTGCTTTATTTGAAATCAAAAATAATGAACGTTATTCTCACAAAGGAGAAAATCCGGTATTCTTTCACATGTCATAAGTACCTACAACATATGTTGGATCCAACACCTAGATGCTGTAAATCTCATATTCACAGCCATAGACATATAACACGTTATAATTCCACGTTCACAGCAAAGACTGCATTCACTTTCCCCTGCGGACAACACGATGACACACAGACAGAGGGCAGCAGTGAACCACAATCATGTTCACATCAACAAACACAGGGTAGCAGTGAACCACATGTTCAAATCAACAGACACAGGGAAGCAGCGAATCGCATGTTCATTTATCAAATGCACTCACTTCGACCTGTGTCAGCACATAAGACACAGGCCGGATGAATCACAAGCTCTCCCTCCCTGTGGACATCATGACGACATACAGGCACAGGGTGAATCGCAGATATGATCATATAATAGTTTAATAATCTATTACACGGGTGAGTAATAACATGTAAAAGGATACCAGCCTTCGTAGACGTGCTATCAGACTTCGCACACGCGGTACCAACGAACGATTCGTGTCGCTAACAGGATGAACTTGACCGTACACATAAACCTTGCGTCTTGATAATATTAGACCAGCTTATTACGTTGTTCGGCTTTGATTAAATGACGTGCAAAGAAAATTATCCATTTGACATTAGAAACGGAATCATATTCAAATTTACATAAAAAACAAATAGACCGACGCGATATTACCATGGAGTCTGTTCCTCCTGTAGTATAACTTCAGAACTTCGCAAGATCATTAGATCGTCGCGACATTCCCCACAAAGGAAAAAGAGAATGAAAAGCTAGAATTTAGTATTCGCAAGATCTTCAGATCGTCGCGACAAATGGGCTCCCGACACGGGTCAATATATTGAGTCAAGTCTGATATTTATGAATGGAAGTTGGTTTAGCGTGCGTGATTTTTTTGCATGTGTTTTTTTTTTTTTATATTCAGCTCGCCAAATTGACGTCGCCACCAGCCTGATGGTAAGAAAGTAGTGGCGCATCTAGCGATTGGGGGCCACTTCTTACAGTGGTCCTCAAGTTGGCGGCCCTGTGATGTGCCTCTTCACGCTCCTCTTGAAGAACCCGGGATTGTAAGATGAGGGAAAGACGTGTGCGGGCAGGTCGTTCCATGTTTTTATAGTTCGACAGAGGAACGATCTTTTGAAACGCTCGGTTCTGGCGAAGATTCTCTCCACTGTGTATGAGTGGCATCTCTGCCCGGCACGCGTTGTTCGGGATCGGAAAGGAGATGGTGGGATCAGGTTGAAGAGCTCTTCAGAACATTCGCCGTGATACATTCGATAGAAGGCAGCCAAAGACGCTATGGTTCTTCGCTGCGACAAAGGTTCGAGGCCTCCCGTCACCTCAGGACAACCAATTATTCGGATAGCACGTCTCTGCATAGCGTCAAGCGCGTCTAACAAGTACCTCGCGGAGTCATCCCAAAGCTGAGAACAGTACTCGACGCAGGGACGAATCTGCGTCTTGTACAGTAAACATCTCTGATGTGGCGTGAAATACCGTCTCACCTTATTCAGGATTCCCAGTTTCCGCGAGGCCAGACCAATACAGCTCTCTATGTAGTTTTTGTGATTGAGCTCACGCCGGACGTCTATACCGAGGATCTCCAGGTTGTCCTTTAGTGGAATTGTAATGCTCTGAAGAGAGGGCAGGGGTAGGAATGGGGACTTCTTAGCTGTAAACGCACACGCCTGTGTTTTTCTGGCATTGAACTCGACCAGGTTGTCTGAACCCCATTGGGCAATGCGGCCCAGGTCCAGATCGAAATCCGCCACGAGTTGTCGTCTCTTCTCATCCACGTCGCCTCGCCCTGCCGCTGGACGGCCAGAATAGCTCCCATAAAGAGTACTGTCATCCGCATAACAATGAATGCACCCAAGGGACAGCATGTCATTGATATGCAGAAGAAAGAGAGTTGGGGACAATACCGATCCCTGTGGTACTCCGGCATTTACCTGAAAAAAACAGGAAGCCTGACCATCACAGAGGACCCGAATCCGTCGCCCGTTCAGGAAGCTGGCCAACCAGCGGCACAACTGATGCGATAAACCATATGACGGCAGCTTGGAAAGAAGCGACGCATGCCATACCCTATCAAAGGCTTTTGCGATGTCTAGGCCAATAGCCAGAGATTCGCCGTGCCTCTCCATAGCCTCACCCCAGGTGTGCGTTATGTACGCTAGGAGGTCACCCGTTGATCGTTTCGGCCTAAAGCCATATTGGCGATCGTTAATTAACGAGTGATCCTCCAGATAGCGCATGAGCTGTTTGTTGATGATTAGCTCGAACACCTTGCAGATGACGGTGGTTACGGCTATGGGGCGATAGTTGGCTGGATCCGACCGATCCCCTTTCTTGGGGATCGGTTGGACATTCGCCTCCTTCCAAGCCTCCGGCACTTCTCCCGACGAATACGAAAGGCGAAACAGGCGTGTTAGCGTTGGAGACAATTCAGCTGCACAATTCCTCAGCACCACGGCCGGAATGCCATCAGGACCACTGGCTTTCCGCGTGTCGAGTGACCGTAGCACCGCCCGCACATCGCACTGCCGGATTACAATTTCCGGCATCGTGGTTCCACAGTTGGCGATAGTGGGAGGTTGCTTGCCACAGTCATCGACCCGGGAATTAGCCGCAAAGAGCTTGGCCAGCATTTCCGCTTTCTCTTGGGCCTTGTGAGCCAGTGATCCGTCAGGATAGCGCAGCGGCGGCAGCGAGGACTTGCAAAAGTTGGCCTGCACGGCTTTGGCCAGTTGCCAGTATCCACGGCTGCCCGTCGGATGTGACGTGAGCTCCTGACCAAGCCGCGTGACGCGCTGGGCGTCCGCTCTCTTGAAGGCTCTCTTGCTGGACCTAGTGGCTCTGTTGTACGCTGCCTTGAGGCGGGCCACATTCGGGTCGCGCACAGCTCGAGCCCTGATCCAGGCGCGGTAAGCCGCCTGTTTTTGTTGAACAGCTACGGCACACTCACGCCCGAACCAGGGGCGGGCTTTGCGGATGCTGGCGACATCAGTGTATGGAATGTAGTATTCCATACCTAATGTGATTTCACCAGCAATCGCAGAGGCGCTTTCCGATGAAGCCCTCCCTGCAAAGCAGCGCTGACTCCACGGGACGGCTGCAAAGTATTCTCGTAGTCCGTCCCAGTCTGCTGACGAGTAGTGCCACAGTCGTCGCGTCACCTCTACTGCCCTTGCAGGGGACGGTACCTGCAGGCGGGCACGCACAACACAGTGGTCGGATGTACCCAGTGGGGCGCTAACGTCAACGTGTCAGCACAGCGATTATCGGATCAGGTGCGGGCTAGCCAGCGTTGTAATAAGCTTGATAGTCCGACACTTGAGAGGCTACTACTTCGTCGCAAGTTGTGTGTACCTCGTCACATATTCGTACACCACCAGTTAGTACACCTGTAGCTGCTGAGGAAGTTGTTGATGATGAGACTATATCCGTAAGTACCCAATGTGAGAATCGATTAAGGAGTGCTTTGGAAGATGCGATTGTGGAATATCGGTTTGCAAGTGCAGATTGTAGACCACGTCTTCCTCGTATGCCCATGCATAAAAGAAATCGGGCTCTGGTGTGTGCCCTGGATTCACTATTGCACCAATATCTGGACAATAGTGAAGATCTTAGTGATACGCACTCAATCCTGTACTGTGCGGCGGTTGCAGCTTGTCGAGTAGCTAAGGTTAAATTTTACACAAATGAAACTGCTACTCGACCTAGGTCTGCAAAACCTACTTGGCAGTGTAGGATTGAGAGGCGTATTTCCGAGGCCAGGGCACTCATCGGGAAACTTATATGTTTCAGGTCGGGTAATACCCGTCCGAAGGTGATGCGCTTTGCGAAACAAGCGTTCTTTGGGACTAATATAAGTCCTCAAAGATACGCATCATGTGTCACAGAGCGCATCGATCTTCTAAAACAAAAGGTTTATGCATGGGCAAATCGCGTTAGACGCTACAAAGTGCGAGTAGATCGATTTAACCAGAATCGTATGTTCCAAAAAAACGAGAAGTGGGTTTACAGGAACTGGGAAACCCCATATCTTCGAGAGGTTAATGACGTAACTCACCCAGATGATGATACTACTAATGCATTTTGGAGGAACCTCTGGTCAAGACCTGTTGATCATACTGAGGGTGATTGGATGAGAGATGTTGAACGGTCATGTGAGAATATAACGGATATGGAACCAGTTTATATAGATGCAGAAGATGTTGCTTGTGCAGTTCCTTCGCTCCCGAATTGGAAATCAGCGGGACCGGACGGACTGCATAATTTCTGGTTAAAATGGTTCCGCAGCTCACATGGCCGTTTAGCATCACAATTTCAATCATCCCTAGATATGGGTTCACTACCCGATTTTATGACTACTGGTTTAACTCACTTACTCTACAAATCTGGTAGTGCTACGGATCCCAAAAATTATAAACCCATTACATGTTTACCAACTGTCTATAGTCCAATCCTGCCCGATCTGGCAATAATGTAAACATATCATGTTTTGACAAGCGTTCTCTAAGACAGATGAGTAGAAAAATATAGTATGACAAAACATTATTTTTTTTAATATCCTGAATAAGGTATTTTAAATGAAAATAAACTATCATATAGAAGTTATTTGGTGTCAAAATGATTGTAAAAACACTGTATGACTCTTCTATACTGGAATACTCAATTGCAAGTAACTATGGATTTATAGGATCAAATGTGTTTGTTTACATTTTTGCGCAAAGCTATTGAAATACAGTATATAAACTTTTAACATCCATTTTGAGAGTCAAAATTACTAAACACATAGAAAAACATTCGATAATATCAATCTCTCAAAATGGATGTAAAAGTGGGGCCCGTGGCACTAAGCAACTCCTTTTAATCGATATGACCATCAGCCAACAGGTGCGTCGTAATCGCAAAAATCTGGCAACATGTTGGATAGATTATAAGAAGGCCTTTGATTCAGTGCCACATACATGGCTTCTGAAGGTACTTGAGCTGTATAAAACTGATACAACTTTGTGTACTTTCTTGAGGGCATGTATGGGGCAGTGGAAAACAGTCCTTTGCTATTCAGGGTGTCGTCGGTTTTGCAATAATGGTGCACCAATTAGTATCAAGCGGGGAATATTTCAAGGGGACAGTCTGAGTCCGTTGTGGTTTTGTCTAGCTCTAAATCCTCTCAGTACTATGCTAGAGAGTTCTGGGTTAGGCTATCGGTTGCGCAAAGATGGTGGGGTTATATCGCACCTCCTTTACATGGATGACCTCAAATTATTTGCCCACACTAAATTGCAACTGATGGATTTACTGGGAGTAACAGAAACTTTCAGTAGAGCCATCAGGATGGAATTTGGGGTGGACAAGTGTGCAGTCATGCATGTTAAAAGAGGTGTGATAGTGGAATCTGATGGGGTAGAACTTTCAGATTCCACTAAGCTAAACTGTCTTTCTGCAACCGAAACTTACAAATATCTGGGTATATCACAAGCATTAGGAATTTCGTGATACTGGCATGAAAGAGACATTACAGGAGCGTTTCTTTGGCCGCCTGAAAAAAGTAATAAAAAGACTTTTGTTAGGCGGTAACAAGCCTTTAATGGGTGGGTCATGCCAGTCCTAATGTACTCTTTTGGTATACTCAGATGGACTCAGACTGAACTCAAAAAATAAAATTGATAGAAGAGTAAGAACACTGTTGACTGCATATCGCAAAGAGGTATGGAAAAGCAAGCAGCTACATGAACGTTTTTATCGGGCCTTAAATGGACCTGACATTGATTTAAAAGCGTCCGTATCTTGGCTACAGTTCGGTAATCTTTTCGGAGAAACCGAAGGTTTTGTCTTTGCCATAATGGACGAAGTCGTTATGACGAAAAACTACCGGAAACATATTCTGAAGGATGGTACAATTGACATCTGTCGGGCATGTCATTGTCCCGGAGAATCACTTTTTTTTTTTTTTTTTTTTTTTTTCTTCTTGTTCTTGGACTTTCTCGGTTTGAGAGTATGCCAAAGTCAAGTAAATTTCATTGTGAAAATATAAATCATTTTCATATTATGATTCTTCATAAGAGCAGCGTATTCATGTATGTCCAAGTTTGGACTAAGTTCTACTCTAGTAAGGCGGTGGTACCTTACTAGGGCTTGCTGTGGAATTCGTCGACAAACCTAAAAACTTGCGTTTCACTGCACTTTATCACTTTCCAACACTTTTGCACGTTGTCGAACCTTTATGTTTAATAATCCACCATAAATTACACATAAACACTCAAAATTACACTAGTTTTGAAAAATTATTAAAACCCAATGTAATGCTTGTCTGAAAGTTTCCCGCCGAATCCGGAGAATCACTTAGTGCGAGGCCGCATTTGCGTTTTTTCTCGGCGGTTTCTAACCTCAAAAATTTAAAACCTATGAAACCCTGTACAAGCGGCCGCACTTGCGGTTTTTAACCGCGACTGATTTTTAAACCGCTTACCACAGAGTACTTAAACCAACTTAAGCTGCGTCTGCTGCATATAGTACGTCTGCGACAACGTGTTTTTTAGTTTCTACCAAATATTTAGAATAGAATAGAAAACACACTATATTAATGATTATACTTAATTTTTGTAATGGCTTAGTTTAGTACGTATATTATTTTGGACTCCCATAACTAAGTTAGCCGCTGGTTGGCCAGCTTCCTGCACGGGCGACGTATACGGGTGGCACGAGAGGGGTGGATCAGCCACCTATCTCGGTCCAAGTATAGGTATATTTATATGATTATGATTATGATTATGATTATATTTACCAAGGAGATAAATATGAACAATAGGGTTGAAGTAATACTGCAGTTATCTGCGTTTATTCTCATATAGCGAATCGATATATTACAAGTACAACATATAACGAGCACGAGAGGGTTCTTCAAGTCCTAGACCACCAGACCCAGTGATGTCGCGCAGATGGTGTATGGTACATCACCTGAAGGGCAGCAGGCAGCGAGAGAGGCAGACACCGCGCGTGCAGCCGTTTTTATAATGGATTCTCTGTGATGTCTGTCTACTCCCACCTGTTCTGTTGACTAGTTCGGTTGTTATTAGTTTATATATTCTGTATACCCATTAGTTGGTACTACTAGTGGTACTACTGGCAGTACCACGAGTAAAAAAATTACCCGTGGTACTACCAAGTGGTCCCAGTAGTACCACGGGTAATTCAATTTTACCCGTGGTACTACTGGATCAAAAATAAATGAAGATCGGTTAAAACAAATGAAGATCTGTGAAAAGAAATGAAGATCGGTAAAACAAATGAATGTCTGTAAAAACAAGTGAAGATGGGTGGAAACAAATGAAGGTGGGTGAAAACAATTGAAGATCGGTAAAAACAAGTGAAGATCGGTAAAAACAATTGAAGATCGACAAAAACAATTGAAGATCTGTCAAAACAAGTGAAGATCGGTGAAAACAAATTACCCGTAATTAAAAATTTTATTAATTTAATTTATTTAATTTAATTATTAATTATAATAATACATTATTATTATTAAATTATTAATTTTTTTGAGTTAAAGAATTACCCGTGGTACTACCAACTTGGTAGTACCAAGTGGTCCCAGTAGTACCACGGGTAATTCAATTTTACCCGTGGTACTACTGGATCAAAAATAAATGAAGATCGATTAAAACAAATGAAGATCTGTGAAAAGAAATGAAGATCGGTAAAACAAATGAATGTCTGTAAAAACAAGTGAAGATGGGTGAAAACAAATGAAGGTGGGTGAAAACAAATGAAGGTCGGAAAAAACAAGTGAAGATAGGTACAAGCAAAAATTAAAATTGTTAAAAAAGATCTACTTTTTCAAGGGCATTCATGCTAGAAAATTGCAATCAATCAGTAGGTTCTATTTAAATTGTCGCCTGATTTTTTTATATCTTGTCTTCTTTTTATATCTTACTGGATCTTCACCCAGTAAATACAAAAAAGGAACTAAGTTCATGTATCTTTACTTATTGGTACTTTATTTTAAAATCTGCGGAGAGCCTTAGCATTTCATTATATTTATGTTTAGATGTTGTTTTTGTTTATGACTATTCTACTTCCTAACCAACTTTAAAAAAGGACGAGGTCCTTTATTTAACAGTTTATTACCTCCATAACTTTTTGTGCACAAATTCAATCTTTATACAAACTTGTTTATTATCTAGATTGCATCATAAAAGTGTAGGTCTTTGATATTAAAATTATCATTTTTTCTTTACATCGAGCGCCATGATCTACCACGTTTAGGTTTGAATCGTGCATCTATGTATAGTTCATTTGTCATTGACAACGCTTTATTTGTAAACATACATCAAAGACAATCTTAGACAACAACAACAACACCAACAACAACAACAACTCAAAATACAATCTTTGACTACGCTTTCGTAAAATCCGCTAGGAAAACAGATGAGGCTGATTAGTTACTATTGGCTCCTTCAAGGCCACTACCTGACATTTACAGTTGTATGCTAATATGTATAGGACATACTAATTGCAATTGCGCAAATCACACGTTTTACAAAATATCATCATTCGTTTGCACCGATCTTTATTTGTTTTATCGATCTTCGTTTAGTTTTACCGATCTTCATTTGTTTTTATCGATCTTCACTTGTTTTCACCAAGCTTCATTTGTTTTACCGATCTTCGTTTGTTTTCACCGATCTTCATTTGTTTTTATCGATCTTCACTTGTTTTCACCAAGCTTCATTTGTTTTACCGATTTCCATTTGTTTTACCGATCTTAATTTGATTTTACCGATTCATTTGTTTTTATCAATCTTCACTTGTTTTCACCAATCTTCATTTGTTTTACCGATTTTCATTTGTTTTCACCGATCTTAATTTGATTTTACCGATTCATTTGTTTTTATCAATCTTCACTTGTTTTCACCAATCTTCATTTGTTTTACCGATTTTCATTTGTTTTCACCGATCTTCATTTGTTTTTACTGATCTTCAATTGGTTTTAAAGATGTGCATTTGTTTTTATCGATCTTTACTTGTTCTCACCAATCTTCATTTGTATTCGCGATCTTCGCTTGTTTTATTGACGTTCATTTGTTTTACCGATCTTCATTTGTTTTCACCGATCTTCATTTGTTTTTATCGATCTTCACTTGTTTTCACCAAGCTTCATTTGTTTTACCGATCTTCATTTGTTTTCACCGATCTTCATTTGTTTTTATCGATCTTCACTTGTTTTCACCAAGCTTCATTTGTTTTATCGATCTTCATTTGTTTTTATCGATCTTCATTTATTTTTATCCAGTGAAGTTGACGAAGTGGTTCCAGTAGTACCACTGGTAATTCAATTTTACCCGTGGTACTACTGGGACCACTTGGTAGTACCACGGGTAATTTTTTTACTCGTGGTACTACCAGTAGTACCACTGGTAGTACCACGCGCAAGAAAGGCAAAAATATCCGAAAAAGAAAATCCAAGTAGTCCGATCGTTAGTATCAAATCAGAAAAAAATACGGCAACGAGAAAGTCGGTTTCTAGTGGTGTATCTTGAGCGGTCAGTTGGTCCGGCCCAGCCGTCCACGTGTTCGGATTTGGTGCAGAGCAGACCACATTCAATGTGCAAACAAGCAGACCACGACGGTCTTCTGTTACATAATACTAACGATCTCCGCTGGATTGCTCTACAGACTGTTTGATATGGTCCGGAACCACTGCACCGAATCCATGGTCCACTCATACTAAATCCGGAACCACTGCACTGAATCCATGGTCCACTCATACTAAATCAGTGGATGTGTTTCAGGTTTAAGATAACAGACAAGCCTACGGCCCTACCTGATGAATTGTGGTCACCGTAGTCATATTTACCTATATTCGTAAAAGTCAATAAAATTACCAGAAAAGTATTAAAATACTTAATTCGGTCACACTATCATTACGTTAGTACTATTAGTTATCTGTGCTGTCGAGCGGAGTCAACCGTAGTGCGGCCTCATCAGCGGTTCTGCGGTTGTCAGCCACAACCGCAACCGCAGATGCGGCCTCGCCCTTAGTGCGAGGCAGCATTTGCGTTTTTCCGCGGCGGTTTCTAACCTCAAAATGTCATCAAACTGTCAAAATCAATGAAACCAAATCAATGTTTTGATATTTTGAGGTTAGAAACCGCCGCGATAACCGCAAGTGCGGCCTCGCCCTTAGACATATAGTTTCTGGTTGTTCTCGTCTTGCCAATGGAGAATATTTGCACAGACATGACCAAGTGGCCAAGATTATACATCAGCAGATGATATAGTGGTGATAGGTCGATTGGAACGCCTCGCAATAATTATCGATATCAGCATTCCTCATGATGACAACCTCTTTAAAGCAGAAAAGGAAAAAGAAATGAAATATTTGGATTTGGCTCATGAAGTTGTTGACATGTGGCATGTTGATTCGGCAATTATTGTTCCAATTATCGTTTCGGTCCACGGTTTGATGGCAAAGAGCATCGATAACCATCTGAAGAGGCTCTCGTTAGGCGGCTGGTTCAAGGGCCTGATACAGAAGGCAGTACTTCTTGACACGGCACGCATTTTGAGGAGGTTCCTGTCTCTGAAGCCCTAACCACCGGTAGCTTGGTCCCTGCACCCGATGCCGGTGGGACACTATTTTTTATATTTTTAAATAGATTTTTATTTTTGTAAGCATTATTTATTTAAAAATGTAAGACAATATGTTAAGAATAAAAAATAAATGGAATAATAATAATAAATCTTTATTTTCAAGCAATATTAGAGACAGTTACAGATGGTCCAGGAGCCACCACCTGTGTTTTTTATTGATTAATAACAGGCTGAATCTTTGTGAGTAGTTTCCGTTCGACGAGACGCCCAAGTTTTTCCTCTGTGAAAATTCTCGATAGAGGTAGCTAATAAAGTGCGCAGCTATAAAACATGTCGATTTGATGGAGTGTTGAAATTGTCTGACTAACCGTTTATTTTTTATTACAATGTTTAAATAATTGTATTATAAACTGGGAGGAATAATTGTCCTACAAAACGGATGGTTTGTTTGAGAGCGTCCTCCACTCCGAATATGTCGAAACGACGGGGCCATAAAAATAATTAATAACAAGTTGATTTTTAGTATGCACCTTTGTAAATATTGTTAGAATGGAATGACCGTTTAGTCCTACAAATTTAGTGGTAGGATTTCTCAGTCCGACACTTCGAAGTTGTCAATTCTATGGTAATTTTTTTTTCATTAATAACAGTCTAGTTTAAATTTTTTCCTATCGGGGATAAAGTGTAGAACACTATTTTATCACTGGCCTACAAAAAAAGTAGTATGTATATACAGGTGAATTTTTGAAAAGGGCTTGGATGGGCAAATCCGAAACTATAAGGAATAGCTAAAAATGCTCAAAGGAGTCACGAGCCCGATTTTGATAAAAATTAAAACCTCATCATTAGATTTTTGAAAAACCAATAATCCTAGCCGGGAATCGAACCCATTGATTTTGAAAAAAAAACACACCCTTTATTATTACACCATACTATAGTGTCGCTGATAAGGATCAAATTCTGCGAAGTAATGCTATACGGCAAATTTAAGGAAATTTTGGAATTTTAATAGAATTCATATTTCATGTACCTAGCTAAATTTTGTATCATAATTTGTTTCGTTCGAAATCCCAGAATAGATCATAACTATTCCGTGTTTTAAATCATGCTCAGAATGATTCTTTGGAGAATATTCTAAACGGAATCAATAATATTGAATGCAGTACGATCCTTGAGGTCTCGAATCCAGCTATGTATTGAAAACAATGGTCTACATTTTGAACAATTAATCAGTTAACCTAAGAAAAATAAATTGTATTTTGTTAAAGATGAGCACTTTCCTTTAGTTTGCCGTATGTCATTGCTTTCCAGAATAAGATCCTTAGTAGCAACACTATCGTATGGTGTAATAATATAGGGTGTGTTTTTTTTTTCAAAATCAATGGGATCGATTCCCAGCTGGGATTATTGATTTTTCAAAAATCTAATGATGAGGTTTTAAGTTTCATCAAAATCGGGCTCGTGACTCCTTTGAGCATATTTCGCTATTTCGTATAGTTTCGGATTTGGCCATCCAATCCCTTTTGAAAAATTCATAATTAAATATACATAATATCAAGCGGTCCTGATAAGCATGTACCATTTTCCACTATTCTTGAAATAAGCACGATTAGCAGCATGGAACAGAACTGGACTCTCGTTGCGGAGGTACCGTGTTCGATCCCTTGGAGAAACTTTTTTTTTTTTTTTTTTTTTTTTTTTTTTTTTTTATACCACTAAGGTGGCAGACAAGCACACGGCCCACCAGAAGAACCGGTGGTCACCGCAGCCTATGAACGTTTGCAACACCAGAGGCGCCACACTCGCGCTGCAAAACACTTTTTAAACGGGGAACACAAATTGTCAACAATATTGGAAGAATGAATTTCCGTCGCGTATTGAATAAATTAAGACGCATTAATTATTTATAATTTTTATAATTATTTTTTAAATTGCGGATGGGCATTAATTGATGGAAAGTACCATTATTATTGGTTTGATGGTCCGCACAGTCCATCTTTGGGAGAGTTGACTGCTGAAGTTCAAGGTATTTTATTGGTTTTCATACGTTTGATTATTATACTGTAATTTGTTAATTTTCCGGAATATTTTGTTACAGAATCAGATGACATTTCTTCTGATGACGAAGAAGATGAAGACGACACAGAAGCATCGGATGAAGCGTCGACATCGGAATCCGACGACGATTAATTTTTTTATTCTTCTGTTTCTATATGTTTTTATTTATTTTAATAATTGTATTTTTTTATTTTCATTTTTAAAAATTGTTTTGCTTAAAAATGTATTGATCAAGCTTGCGAATACATGTCTCCAAGCACCAAAACAACAGCAACGAAATAATGTCATATATTTTTTATTTTCTTGTAGGACTAGCGATACATACCCATTTTTTTGTAGGACACTGTGTGATTTAGGCAAAGGATGCACTAACTCATGATGTGTGTTTTTGACCTACGGTTATTAATGAAAAATTATTACCATAGAATTGACAACTTCGAAGTGTCGGACTGAGAAATCCTACCACTAAATTTGTAGGACTAAACGGTCATTCCATTCTAACAATATTTACAAAGGTGCATACAAAAAATCAGCTTGTTAATAATTATTTTTATGGCCCCGTCGTTTCGACATATTCGGAGTGAAGGACGCTCTCAAACAAACCATCCGTTTTGTAGGACAATTATTCCTCCCAGTTTATAATACAATTATTTAAACATTGTAATAAAAAATAAACGGTTAGTCAGACAATTTCAACACTCCATCAAATCGACATGTTTTATAGCTGCGCACTTTATTAGCTACCTCTATCGAGAATTTTCACAGAGGAAAAACTTGGGCGTCTCGTCGAACGGAAACTACTCACAAAGATTCAGCCTGTTATTAATCAATAAAAAACACAGGCGGTGGCTCCTGGACCAAGATATTTTTAACTTACTCTACGGCTCATAGATACATACCTTAGGCAGCGCGATTGTGGCGCCTCTGGTGTTGCGAACCGCCATAGGCTGCCTTGACCACCGGTACATCTGGGGGGGCTGTATGCTTGTCTGCCACTCTAGTGGTATAAAAAAAAACCTTAATACTAAAAATACATATACATATAACTTAACCTAATTGACACGCACTGACGTCGACGTGTCGCGGGGCGGGGTGTCCCGTGTCAGCACACGTCCTCTGAAGCGCCGATACTTCACCCCTCTCGGCCAGAAGTCAGCAGCCATGAAGGTGGTGATGCGGTCTGTAGTAGGAAGGTTTAATGTAATAGACCTTAATTTTACAATAAGGACCTTTTGTCATAGTATTTTCGCATTGCTAGTTTAGAAAGCCTAAACTTAATAAGCAAATTATTAAAATTTACTAGTTAGGCGAAAATGGTACTCAGCATTTCAAAAAATCCCTTTAACGATACTCTTCATGAAATGTTGTGATTACGGCGCGGCGGCCATATTGGATTGCAAAATTAACCTGAAATTCGTACTCAGCATTCCAAAAAACCTCTTATACGATATCCAACATGAAATTTTACAACAGTGGCAAGGCGGCCATTTTGTATTGCAAAATTAACCCAAAATTCGTACTCAGCATACCAAAAAACCCCTTATACGATATCCAACATGAAATTTTACAACAGTGGCAAGGCGGCCATTTTGGATTGCAAAATAACCCAAAATTCGTACTCAGCATACCAAAAAACCCCTTATACGATATCCAACATGAAATTTTACAGCAGTGGAACGGTGGCCATTTTGGATTGCAAAATTAACCTGAAATTCGTACTCAGCATACCAAAAAACCCCTTATACGATATCCAACATGAATTTTTACAACAGTGGCAAGGCGGCCATTTTGGATTGCAAAATAACCCAAAATTCGTACTCAGCATACCAAAAAACCCCTTACACGATATCCAACATGAATTTTCACAACAGTGACACGGCGGCCATTTTGGATTGCAAAATTAACCCAAAATTCGTACTCAGCATACCAAAACACCCCTTATACGGTATCCAATATGAAATTTTACAACGGTGGTGTGGCGGCCATCTTGGATTGCAAAATTAACCCAAAATTCGTACTCAGCATACCAAAAAGCCTCAGAAAAATATCCAACATGACATTATATCTGCTAAGTCACTAGGTCACGTGGATCATTGATTCAAAGTTAGAAATAAAACAAAAATGACAACGTCAATCGGATTGAATACTTTAAACGTTTTAGATAGGGGCCGTCGGGTTACACCGGCTCACGGCTTCTACCTATCCAAAAAAAAAATTCCCAATAGCATTTGACATCTTAGGTCGTATGTCGACCTATTTTAAAATCCGGACCAGTGTGCGGCCGGCCAGCCGCAAATAAAAGTGCATTGATGTTACAAGTTGTATCAAAACATTACACATTGTATCATTACCAGGTGCGCAAAGCGCATTAATGTTACAAGTTGTATCAAAACATTACACACTAGCGGACGTCACGCGGTTTCAACCGCGTAGTTCCCGTTTCCGTGGGAATAGGTACGGGAATAAAATATGCCTATGCCTATGTTTACCGCAAAGAGTGTAGCTTCCCAACAGTGAAAGAATTTTTCAAAGTAGTTCCGGAGCCTATTCGATGCAAACAAACAAACAAACAATCAAATCTTTCCTCTTTATAATATTAGAAAAGATTGTATCATTACAAGGCGCGCATTGTAATGCTTCGTTCTCCTCCTTCACTGATATAACCTCGTCTTTTATCATTACAAGTTGCGCATTGCAATGCTCGGTTCTCCTCCATCACGCTGTAATGTTACATTACACGCGAATGCTCCCGGTGAGGGACATACATCAAACAGGACAGGACAGAGGGTACATAAAAACACGATGCTCCGGAGATCTCTAGGGAATCACCGGAGTTCGCAAAATCACCGGTGAATTTCACCGTAGCTCAAGATTCCGCTCCGATGCAAATTACTAGCGAATAGGGCCAAAAGGCAAGTGTGCGAGCCACACTTGACGGCACCTTCAATGGGCGTCAAGTATCGTCAATTCATCCTTCAAGTGAGATCTCAATCACGTAAAGGGCACCCGACACGGTCAATTGGGCATGACAAGTCTACGTGCTTGAGTCAAGTTATTGACCGTTTACCACGTAGACTTGACGCTATCATCAATAAATCTACGGTTTGATGGGAATTGAAGTAGAAAAGAGCGTATTAAAAAAAAAACGGCACTTAATGCACTTTCGATTGATGTGAACTGACGGGACTTGACAAGTTTTTATTTTTATTTTTTTTTTTAACGCGGGGACTGCAGATTAGGCACTTCGCCGCCTTGTTTCGGGGGAGCAAGGCGGCTTTGTGTGGGACTCGCGGTCAACATGGTACCGTCCTACCCACTAAATCCCGCGGTGTTCCGCCTCGCCTTAACCGGGTCGCAGGATAGGCCGGTGGATAAATCACTGCGGCCCGGCAAAGGGTCGCCCGTTACATCATCGGGACTCTCCACGGGGGGGCTTGATGGACTGCCCCCCCCCCCCCCCTTAAATCCTAATGGAGTTCGAAGTGCTGATTCCGTCGGTCCGCTCTCGGATGCCCCTCTGTAAGCAGAGGGGGTAGAGAGCGGCCAAGCGCGGGGCGGGCGCTAAAAGCACCCCCGGAATGACAAGTTTTTATTTATTTTGCAATAGGAAAACTTCAAAACGTCAAATTCAAAAAAGTTGCGGAATAAATCAGCGTCCAAGAATGTATTCAATATTATTTAGATAATAGTTTACCTATATATATTAGACGACCTGTTTGGTTCGGAGGCAAAAATACTGTCTTTTAATCAAGAGGTCGCGGCTTCGATCCAATATGGCCGCTGCGCCGTAATCACAAAATATCATGATGGGTATCGTTTAAGGGGATTTTTGGTATGCTGAGTACGAATCAGTTGATAATTCTGCAATCCAATATGGCTGCCGCGCCGTCATCACAAAATTTCCTGATGGGTATCGTTTAAGGGGTTTTTTGGTATGCTGAGTACGAATCACATGATAATTTTGCAATCCAATATGGCCGCTGCGATGTATTCACATAATATCATGATGGGTATCGTTTAAGGGATTTTTTGGTATGCTGAGTACGAATCACATGATAATTTTGCAATCCAATATGGCCGCCGCGCCATTATCACAAAATTCCATGATGGGTATCGTTTAAGGGGGTTTTTGGTATGCTGAGCACGAATTTCGCGTTAATTTTGCAATCCAAAATGGCCGCCCCACCACCATTGTAAATTTTCATGTTGGATATCGTTTTTGGGGTTTTTTGGTATGCTGAGTACGAATTTCATGTCAATATTGCAATCCAATATGGCCGCCGCACCACTGTTGTAAAATTTCATGTTGGTTATCGTATAAGGAGATTTTTGGTATGCTGAGTACGAATTTCAGGTTAATTTTGCAATCCAATATGGCCGCCGTGCCACTGTTGTCAAATTTCATATTGGATATCATATAAGGGGTTTTTTGGTATGCTAAGTACGAATTTCGGGTTAATTTTGCAATCCAAAATGACTGCCGCGCCACCGCTGTAAAATTTCATGTTGGATACCGTATAAGGGGTTTTTTGGTATGCTGAGTACGAATTTTGGGTTAATTTTGCAATCCAAAAAGGCCGCCGTGCCACTGTTGTGAAATTTCATGTTGGATATCGTATAAGGGGTTTTTTGGTATGCTAAGTACGAATTTCGGGTTAATTTTGCAATCCAAAATGGCTACCGTGCCACTGTTGTGAAATTTCATGTTGGATATCGTTTAAGGGGTTTTTTGGTATGCTGAGTACGAATTTCAGGTTAATATTGCAATCCAATATGGCCGCCGCACCACCGTTGTAAAATTTCATGTTGATTATCGTATAAGGAGGTTTTTGGTATGCTGAGTACGAATTTCAGGTAAATTTTGCAATCCAAAATGGCCGCTGTGCCACTGTTGCGAAATTTCATATTGGATATCGTATAAGGGGTTTTTTGGTATGCTGAGTACGAATTTCGGGTTAATTTTGCAATCCAAAAAGGCCGCCGTGCCACTGTTGTGAAATTTCATGTTGGAAATCGTATAAAGGGTTTTTTGGTATGCTAAGTACGAATTTCGGGTTAATTTTGCAATCCAAAAAGGCCGCCGTGCCACTGTTGTGAAATTTCATGTTGGAAATCGTATAAAGGGTTTTTTGGTATGCTAAGTACGAATTTCGGGTTAATTTTGCAATCCAAAATGGCTACCGTGCCGCTGTTGTGAAATTTCATTTTGGATATCGTTTAAGGGGTTTTTTGGTATGCAGAGTACGAATTTCATTTTAATATTGCAATCCAATATGGCCGCTGCACCACCGTTGTAAAATTTCATGTTGGTTATCGTATAAGGGGTTTTTTGGTATGCTAAGTACGAATTTCGGGTTAATTTTGCAATCCAAAATGGCTGCCGCGCCATTATTGTAAAATTTCATGTTGGATACCGTATAAGGGGTTTTTTGGTATGCTGAGTACGAATTTTGGGTTAATTTTGCAATCCAAAATGGCCACCGTGCCACTGTTGTGAAATTTCATGTTGGATATCGTTTAAGGGGTTTTTCGGTATGCTGAGTACGAATTTCAGGTTAATTTTGCAATCCAATATGGCCGCCGCGCCGTAATCACAAAATTTCATGATGGGTATCGTTTATGAGCTTTTTTAGGCTGAGTACTATTTTAATGTAACAATAATAATAATAACACTACCATAGTCAGCAGATATTTTTTCAACTAAAATATTTTTATTAAATTTTATTCATAAAACAGCGAATATTTAACACGAAAATGGATACAAATTAAATGGAAAAATCATGTTGACTAGGGCCAAAAGCAGACAAAATGCACTCACACCATCCCCGGACTCGTCAGGCGGCTCCACTTCGCACCCTAAGGATACTGCTTTACCTGCCTGCGAAATGTCGAGCTCCACCAGTAGCAGTGACGAGTATTTCTCCCCACCGACGTCGCCACTACCTGTACGTCGGCAGGGGAGAGGCCGGCCGCCAGCTAGCTTGAGACCCCGAGGCCCACCGGCCTCGAATAGGGCCCCCGCTGCCGGTGGTAATGTGCACCGCATGAAGTGGACTAAAGAAATTAATGAAAACGTCATGCGGGCATATTTTGCGGCTTCAGAGCTAGGTGCTAACCTCACTGCGTACCGTGGCCGTTTACTTTCTGTATTTCAGGAACTTGAACCAGCTGTCAACGTGTCAGCACAGCGATTATCGGATCAGGTGCGGGCTATCCAGCGTTGTAATAAGCTTGATAGTCCGACACTTGAGAGGCTACTACTTCGTCGCAAGTTGTGTGTACCTCGTCACAAATTCGTACACCACCAGTTAGTACACCTGTAGTTGCTGAGGAAGTTGTTGATGATGAGACTATATCCGTAAGTACCCAATGTGAGAATCGATTAAGGAGTGCTTTGGAAGATGCGATTGTGGAATATCGGTTTGAAAGTGCAGATTGTAGACCACGTCTTCCTCGTATGCCCATGCATAAAAGAAATCGGGCTCTGGTGTGTGCCCTGGATTCACTATTGCACCAATATCTGGACAATAGTGAAGATCTTAGTGTTACGCACTCAATCCTGTACTGTGCGGCGGTTGCGGCTTGTCGAGTAGCTAAGGTTAAATTTTACACAAATGAAACTGCTACTCGACCTAGGTCTGCAAAACCTACTTGGCAGTGTAGAATTGAGAGGCGTATTTCCGAGGCCAGGGCACTCATCGGGAAACTTATATGTTTCAGGTCGGGTAATACCCGTCCGAAGGTGATGCGCTTTGTGAAACAAGCGTTCTTTGGGACTAACATAAGTCCTCAAAGATACGCATCATGTGTCACAGAGCGCATCGATCTTCTGAAACAAAAGGTTTATGCATGGGCAAATCGCGTTAGACGCTATAAAGTGCGAGTAGATCGATTTAACCAGAATCTTATGTTCCAAAAAAACGAGAAGTGGGTTTACAGGAACTGGGAAACCCCATATCTTCCAGAGGTTAATGACGTAACTCACCCAGATGATGATACTACTAATGCATTTTGGAGGAACCTCTGAGAGATGTTGAACGGTCATGTGAGAATATAACGGATATGGAACCAGTTTATATAGATGCAGAAGATGTTGCTTGTGCAGTTCGTTCGCTCCCGAATTGGAAATCAGCGGGACCGGACGGACTGCATAATTTCTGGTTAAAATGGTTCCACAGCTCACATGGCCGTTTAGCATCACAATTTCAATCATCCCTAGATATGGGTTCACTACCCGATTTTATGACTACTGGTTTAACTCACTTACTCTACAAATCTGGTAGTGCTACGGATCCCAAAAATTATAAACCCATTACATGTTTACCAACTGTCTATAGTCCAATCCTGCCCGATCTGGCAATAATGTAAACATGTCATGTTTTGACAAGCGTTCTCTAGACAGATGAGTAGAAAAATATAGTATGACAAAACATTATTTTTTTTAATATCCTGAACAAGGTATTTTAAATGAAAATAAACTATCATATAGAAGTTATTTGGTGTCAAAATGATTGTAAAAACACTGCATGACTCTTGGATACTGGAATACTCAATTGCAAGTAACTATGGATTTATAGGATCAAATGTGTTTGTTTACATTTTTGCGCAAAGCTATTGAAATACAGTATATAAACTTTTAACATCCATTTTGAAAGTCAAAATTACTAAACACATAGAAAAACATTTAATCGATATGACCATCAGCCAACAGGTGCGTCGTAATCGCAAAAATCTGGCGACATGTTGGATAGATTATAAGAAGGCCTTTGATTCAGTGCCACATACATGGCTTCTGAAGGTACTTGAGCTATATAAAACTGATACAAGTCTGTGTACTTTCTTGAGGGCATTTATGGGGCAGTGGAAAACAGTCCTTTGCTATCCAGGGTGTCGTCGGTTTTGCAATAATGGTGCACCAATTAGTATCAAGCGGGGAATATTTCAAGGGGACAGTCTGAGTCCGTTGTGGTTTTGTCTAGCTCTAAATCCTCTCAGTACTATGCTAGAGAGTTCTGGGTTAGGCTATCGGTTGCGCAAAGATGGTGGGATTATATCGCACCTCCTTTACATGGATGACCTCAAATTATTTGCCCACACTAAATTGCAACTGATGGATTTACTGGGAGTAACAGAAACTTTCAGTAGAGCCATCAGGATGGAATTTGGGGTGGACAAGTGTGCAGTCATGCATGTTAAAAGAGGTGTGATAGTGGAATCTGATGGCGTAGAACTTTCAGATTCCACTAAGCTAAACTGTCTTTCTGCAACCGAAACTTACAAATATCTGGGTATATCACAAGCATTAGGAATTTCTGATACTGGCATGAAAGAGACATTACAGGAGCGTTTCTTTGGCCGCCTGAAAAAAGTAATAAAAAGACTTTTGTCAGGCGGTAACAAGCTGCACGCCTTTAATGGGTGGGTCATGCCCACTGATCTGTATTATTAATATTACAGATCAGTGGTCATGCCAGTCCTAATGTACTCTTTTGGTATACTCAGATGGACTCAGACTACACAGACTACAGATCATCTGTAATGAGGTACAACCTCATTACAGATGATCGGGGAAATGTGGGGGTCGAGGCTTTTTAAATGCTAAGACCCTCCATAACCGCGAGGTATACAATCTTAGGGAATTCTTTCTGAAAACAGACACCAATATGCACCGTAATGTGGTCGCAGTGGACACGGGACTCACCCCGCTTGCTATGGGCAGAGAGAACTGGCGCAAACTGTAGTACTTAGTACTGAAGATCGCAAAGAGGTACGGAAAAGCAAGCAGCTACATGGACGTTTTTATCGGGCCTTAAATGGACCTGACATTGATTTAAAAGCGTCCGTATCTTGGCTACAGTTCGGTAATCTTTTCGGAGAAACCGAAGGTTTTTTCTTTGCCATAATGGACGAAGTTGTTATGACGAAGAACTACCGGAAACATATTCTGAAGGATGGTACCATTGACATCTGTCGGGCATGTCATTGTCCCGGAGAATCACTAAGTGCGAGGCCGCATTTGCGTTTTTCCGCGGCGGTTTCTAACCTCAAAATGTCATCAAACTGTCAAAATCAATCAAATCAAGTCAATGTTTTGATATTTTGAGGTTAGAAACCGCCGCGATAACCACAAGTACGGCCTCGCCCTTAGACATATAGTTTCTGGTTGTTCTCGTCTTGCCAATGGAGAATATTTGCACAGACATAACCAAGTGGCCAAGATAATACATCAGCAGCTGATATAGTGGTGATAGATCGATTGGAACGCCTCGCAATAATTATCGACATCAGCATTCCTCATGATGACAACCTCTTTAAAGCAGAAAAGGAAAAAGAAATGAAATATTTGGATTTGGCTCATGAAGTTGTTGACATGTGGCATGTTGATTCGGCAATTATTGTTCCAATTATCGTTTCGATCCACGGTTTGATGGCAAAGAGCCTCGATAACCATCTGAAGAGGCTCTCGTTAGACGGCTGGTTCAAGGGCCTGATACAGAAGGCAGTACTTCTTGACACGGCACGCATTTTGAGGAGGTTCCTGTCTCTGAAGCCCTAATCACCGGTAGCTTGGTCCCTGCACCCGATGCCGGTGGGACACTATTTTTTTATATTTTTAAATAGATTTTTATTTTTGTAAGCATTATTTATTTAAAAATGTAAGACAATATGTTAAGAATAAAAAATAAATGGAATAATAATAATAAATCTTTATTTTCAAGCAATGTTAGAGACAGTTACAGATATTTTTAACTTACTCTACGGCTCATAGATACATACCTTAGGCAGCGCGATTGTGGCGCCTCTGGTGTTGCGAACCGCCATAGGCTGCCTTGACCACCGGTACATCTTGGGGGGCTGTATGCTTGTCTGCCACTCTAGTGGTATAAAAAAAACCTTAATACTAAAAATACATATACATATAACTTAACCTAATTGACACGCACTGACGTCGACGTTTCGCGGGGCGGGGTGTCCCGTGTCAGCAGACGTCCTCTGAAGCGCCGATACTTCACCCCTCTCGGCCAGAAGTCAGCAGCCATGAAGGTGGTGATGCGGTCTGTAGTAGGAAGGTTTAATGTAATAGACCTTAATTTTACAATAAGGACCTTTTGTCATAGTATTTTCGCATTGCTAGTTTAGAAAGCCTAAACTTAATAAGCAAATTATTAAAATTTACTAGTTAGGCGAAAATGGTACTCAGCATTTCAAAAAATCCCTTTAACGATACTCATCATGAAATGTTGTGATTTCGGCGCGTCGGCCATTTTGTATTGCAAAATTAACCCAAAATTCGTACTCAGCATACCAAAAAACCCCTTATACGATATCCAACATGAAATTTTACAACGGTGGTGTGGCGGCCATCTTGGATTGCAAAATTAACCCAAAATTCGTACTCAGCATACCAAAAAGCCTCAGAAAAATATCCAACATGACATTATATCTGCTAAGTCACTAGGTCACGTGGATCATTTGTTCAAAGTTAGAAATAAAACAAAAATGACAACGTCAATCGGATTGAATACTTTAAACGTTTTAAATAGGGGCCTTCGGGTTACACCGGCTCACGGCTTCTACCTATCCAAAAAAAAAATTGCGTGTACTTAGTGTACACACGTAAGAAGTGAAACTTCTTCATAAACTTAATTTTCACCTCACCTTAAATTAATCAAAAAGTACAAAAGTACAAAAGTCCAAAAGTCCAAAAGTCCAAAAGTCCAAAAGTCCAAAAGTCCAAAAGTCCAAAAGTCCAAAAGTCCAAAGTCCAAAGTCCAAAGTCCAAAAGGCCAAAAGTCCAAAAGTCCCAAAGTCCCAAAGTCCCAAGGTCTCAAGGTCCCAAAGTCCCAAAGTCTCAAAGTCCCAAAGTCCCAAAGTCCCAAAGTCCCAAAGTCCCAAAGGCCAAAAGTCCCAAAGTCCCAAAGTTCCAAAGTCCCAAAGTTCCAAAGACCCAAAGTACCAAGGTCCCATCTAAAAGTTCAAAAGTCCCAAAGGCCAAAAGTCCAAAAGTCCCAAAGTCCCAAAGTCCCAAAGTCCCAAAGTCCCAAAGTCCCAAAGTCCCAAAGTCCCAAAGTCCCAAAGTCCCAAAGTCCCAAAGTCCCAAAGTCCCAAAGTTCCAAAGTTCCAAAGACCCAAAGTACCAAGGTCCCATCTAAAAGTTCAAAAGTCCCAAAGGCCAAAAGTCCAAAAGTCCCAAAGTCCCAAAGTCCCAAAGTCCCAAAGTCCCAAAGTCCCAAAGTCCCAAAGGCCAAAAGTCCCAAAGTCCCAAAGTTCCAAAGTCCCAAAGTTCCAAAGACCCAAAGTACCAAGGTCCCATCTAAAAGTTCAAAAGTCCCAAAGGCCAAAAGTCCAAAAGTCCCAAAGTCCCAAAGTCCCAAAGTCCCAAAGTCCCAAAGGCCAAAAGTCCCAAAGTCCCAAAGTTCCAAAGTCCCAAAGTTCCAAAGACCCAAAGTACCAAGGTCCCATCTAAAAGTTCAAAAGTCCCAAAGGCCAAAAGTCCAAAAGTCCCAAAGTCCCAAAGTCCCAAAGTCCCAAAGTCCCAAAGTCCCAAAGTCCCAAAGTCCCAAAGTCCCAAAGTCCCAAAGTCCCAAAGTCCCAAAGTCCTAAAGTCCCAAAGTCCCAAAGTCCCAAAGTCCCAAAGTCCCAAAGTCCTAAAGTCCAAAAGTCCAAAAGTCCAAAAGTCCAAAAGTCCAAAAGTCCAAAAGTCCAAAAGTCCAAAAGTCCAAAAGTCCAAAAGTCCAAAAGTCCAAAAGTCCAAAAGTCCAAAAGTCCAAAAGTCCAAAAGTCCAAAAGTCCAAAAGTCCAAAAGTCCAAAAGTCCAAAAGTCCAAAAGTCCAAAAGTACAAAAGTACAAAAGTCCAAAAGTCCAAATGTCCAAAAGTCCAAAAGTCCAAAAGTCCAAAAGTCCAAAAGTCCAAAAGTCCAAAAGTCCAAAAGTCCAAAAGTCCAAAAGTCCAAAAGTCCAAAAGTCCAAAAGTCCAAAAGTCCAAAAGTCCAAAAGTCCAAAAGTCCAAAAGTCCAAAAGTCCAAAAGTCCAAAAGTCCAAAAGTCCAAAAGTCCAAAAGTCCCAAAGTCCCAAAGTCCCAAAGTCCCAAAGTCCCAAAGTCTAAAAATCTAAAAGTCTAAAAGTCCAAAACTCCAGAAGTCCAAAAGTCCCAAAGACTTAAAGTACCAAGGTCCCTTCCAAGTCCAAAAGCCCAAAAGTCCAAAAGTCCCAAAGTCCAAAAGTCCAAAAGTCCAAAAGTCCAAAAGTCCAAAAGTCCAAAAGTCCAAAAGTCCAAAAGTCCAAAAGTCCAAAAGTCCAAAAGTCCAAAAGTCCAGAAGTCCAAAAGTCCAAAAGTCCAAAAGTCCAAAAGTCCAAAAGTCCAAAAGTCCAAAAGTCCAAAAGTCCAAAATTCCAAAAGTCCTAAAGTCCTAAAGTCCAAAAGTCCAAAAGTCCAAAAGTCCAAAAGTCCAAAAGTCCAAAAGTCCAAAAGTCCAAAAGTCCAAAAGTCCAAAAGTCCAAAAGTCCAAAAGTCCAAAAGTCCAAAAGTCCAAAAGTCCAAAAGTCCAAAAGTCCAAAAGTCCAAAAGTCCAAAAGTCCAAAAGTCCAAAAGTCCAAAAGTCCAAAAGACCAAAAGTCCAAAAGTCCAAAAGTCCAAAAGTCCAAAAGTCCAAAAGTCCAAAAGTCCAAAAGTCCAAAAGTCCAAAAGTCCAAAAGTCCAAAAGTCCAAAAGTCCAAAAGTCCAAAAGTCCAAAAGTCCAAAAGTCCAAAAGTCCAAAAGTCCAAAAGTCCAAAAGTCCAAAAGTCCAAAAGTCCAAAAGTCCAAAAGTCCAAAAGTCCCAAAGTCTCAAAGTTCCAAAGACCCAAAGTACCAATGTCCCATCCAAAAGTCCAAAAGTCCAAAAGTCCAAAAGTCCAAAAGTCCAAAAGTCCAAAAGTCCAAAAGTCCAAAAGTCCAAAAGTCCAAAAGTCCAAAAGTCCAAAAGTCCAAAAGTCCAAAAGTCCAAAAGTCCAAAAGTCCAAAAGTCCAAAAGTCCAAAAGTCCAAAAGTCCAAAAGTCCAAAAGTCCAAAAGTCCAAAAGTCCAAAAGTCCAAAAGTCCTAAAGTCCAAAAGTCCAAAAGTCCAAAAGTCCAAAAGTCCAAAAGTCCAAAAGTCCAAAAGTCCAAAAGTCCCAAAGTCCCAAAGTACCAAGGTCCCTTCCAAAAGTCCAAAAGCCCAAAAGCCCAAAAGTCCAAAAGTCCCAAAGTCCCAAAGTTCCAAAGTCCCAAAGACCCAAAGTACCAAGATCCCAACCAAAAGTCCAAAAGTCCCAAAGTCCCCAAGGCCAAAAGTCCAAAAGTCCCAAAGTCCAAAAGTCCAAAAGTCCAAAAGTCCAAAAGTCCAAAAGTCCAAAAGTCCAAAAGTCCAAAAGTCCAAAAGTCCAAAAGTCCAAAAGTCCAAAAGTCCAAAAGTCCAAAAGTCCAAAAGTCCAAAAGTCCAAAAGTCCAAAAGTCCCAAAGTCCCAAAGTCCCAAAGTACCAAGGTCCCTTCCAAAAGTCCAAAAGCCCAAAAGCCCAAAAGTCCAAAAGTCCCAAAGTCCCAAAGTCCCAAAGTTCCAAAGTCCCAAAGACCCAAAGTACCAAGATCCCAACCAAAAGTCCAAAAGTCCCAAAGTCCCCAAGGCCAAAGTCCCAAAGTCCCAAAGTCCCAAAGTACCAAGATCCCAACCAAAAGTCCAAAAGTCCCAAAGTCCCCAAGGCCAAAAGTCCAAAAGTCCCAAAGTCCAAAAGTCCAAAAGTCCAAAAGTCCAAAAGTCCAAAAGTCCAAAAGTCCAAAAGTCCAAAAGTCCCAAAGTCCCAAAGTTCCAAAGTCCCAAAGACCCAAAGTACCAAGATCCCAACCAAAAGTCCAAAAGTCCCAAAGTCCCCAAGGCCAAAGTCCCAAAGTCCCAAAGTTCCAAAGTCCCAAAGACCCAAAGTACCAAGATCCCAACCAAAAGTCCAAAAGTCCCAAAGTCCCCAAGGCCAAAAGTCCAAAAGTCCCAAAGTCCAAAAGTCCAAAAGTCCAAAAGTCCAAAAGTCCAAAAGTCCAAAAGTCCAAAAGTCCAAAAGTCCAAAAGTCCAAAAGTCCAAAAGTCCAAAAGTCCAAAAGTCCAAAAGTCCAAAAGTCCAAAAGTCCAAAAGTCCAAAAGTCCCAAAGTCCCAAAGTCCCAAAGTACCAAGGTCCCTTCCAAAAGTCCAAAAGCCCAAAAGCCCAAAAGTCCAAAAGTCCCAAAGTCCCAAAGTCCCAAAGTTCCAAAGTCCCAAAGACCCAAAGTACCAAGATCCCAACCAAAAGTCCAAAAGTCCCAAAGTCCCCAAGGCCAAAGTCCCAAAGTCCCAAAGTCCCAAAGTCCCAAAGTCCCAAAGTCCCAAAGTCCCAAAGTCCCAAAGTCCCAAAGTCCCAAAGTCCCAAAGTCCCAAAGTCCCAAAGTCCCAAAGTCTAAAAGTCTAAAAGTCCAAAAGTCCAAAAGTCCAAAAGTCCCAAAGACCCAAAGTACCAAGGTCCCTTCCAAAAGTCCAAAAGCCCAAAAGTCCAAAAGTCCCAAAGTCCCAAAGTCCCAAAGTCCCAAAGTCCCAAAGTCCCAAAGTCACAAAGTCCCAAAGTCCCAAAGTCCCAAAGTCCCAAAGTCCCAAAGTCCCAAAGTCCCAAAGTCCCAAAGTCCCAAAGTCCCAAAGTCCCAAAGTCCCAAAGTCCAAAAGTCCAAAAGTCCAAAAGTCCAAAAGTCCAAAAGTCCAAAAGTCCAAAAGTCCAAAAGTCCAAAAGTCCAAAAGTCCAAAAGTCCAAAAGTCCAAAAGTCCAAAAGTCCAAAAGTCCAAAAGTCCAAAGTCCAAAGTCCAAAAGTCCAAAAGTCCAAAAGTCCAAAAGTTTAAAAGTCCAAAAGTCCAAAAGTCCAAAAGTCCAAAAGTCCAAAAGTCCAAAAGTCCAAAAGTCCAAAAGTCCAAAAGTCCAAAAGTCCCAAAGACCCAAAGACCCAAAGTACCAAGGTCCCATCCAAAAGTCCAAAAGTCCAAAAGTCCAAAAGTCCCAAAGTCCCAAAGTCCCAAAGTCCCAAAGTTCCAAAGTCCCAAAGACCCAAAGTACCAAGGTCCCATCCAAAAGTCCAAAAGTCCAAAAGTTCAAAAGTTCAAAAGTTCAAAAGTTCAAAAGTCCCAAAGTCTCAAAGTTCCAAAGTCCCAAAGACCCAAAGTACCAATGTCCCATCCAAAAGTCCAAAAGTCCAAAAGCCCAAAAGTCCAAAAGTCCAAAAACCCTTAAATGACATGCTATCCCTGGATAAAGTACTCTTAATTCGAATCCACCGTGGTGGGGAACAGAACAAAGATGGCGCGTAACCAAAAATCGTGACGTGACGTGACGCAAATTTTTTTCCAACGCCGATAAAGAAGTTTCACTTCAAAAAATTCCCAATAGCATTTGACATCTTAGGTCGTATGTCGACCTATTTTAAAATCCGGACCAGTGTGCGGCCGGCCAGCCGCAAATAAAAGTGCATTGATGTTACAAGTTGTATCAAAACATTACACACTAGCGGACGTCACGCGGTTTCAACCGCGTAGTTCCCGTTTCCGTGGGAATAGGTACGGGAATAAAATATGCCTATGCCTATGTTTACCGCAAAGAGTGTAGCTTCCCAACAGTGAAAGAATTTTTCAAAGTAGTTCCGGAGCCTATTCGATGCAAACAAACAAACAAACAATCAAATCTTTCCTCTTTATAATATTATTAAAGATTGTATCATTACAAGGCGCGCATTGTAATGCTTCGTTCTCCTCCTTCACTGATATAACCTCGTCTTTTATCATTACAAGTTGCGCATTGCAATGCTCGGTTCTCCTCCATCACCGCTGTAATGCTCGACGCTGTAATGTTACATTACACGCGAATGCTCCCGGTGAGGGACATACATCAGACAGGACAGGACAGAGGGTACATAAAAACACGATCGCAAAATCACCGGTGAATTTCACCGTAGCTCAAGATTCCGCTCCGATGCAAACTACTAGCGAATAGGGCCAAAAGGCAAGTGTGCGAGCCACACTTGACGGCACCTTCAATGGGCGTCAAGTATCGTCAATTCATCCTTCAAGTGAGATCTCAATCACGTAAAGGCATGACAATAAAAATTGATCGTCTCGGGGGCCTCTAAAGGCATGACAATTGCCATTGATCGTCTCGGGGGCCTCTTAGAGGCCCCCGAGACGATCAATTTTTATTGTCATGCCTTGCCTTGCCTTTACGTGATTGAGATCTCACTTGAAGGATGAATTGACGATACTTGACGCCCATTGAAGGTGCCGTCAAGTGTGGCTCGCACACTTGCCTTTTGGCCCTATTCGCTAGTAGTTTGCATCGGAGCGGAATCTTGAGCTACGGTAAAATTCACCGGTGATTTTGCGAACTCCGGTGATTCCGCAGAGATCTCCGGAGCATCGTGTTTTTATGTACCCTCTGTCCTGTCCTGTCTGATGTATGTCCCTCGCCGGGAGCATTCGCGTGTAATGTAACATTACAGCGTCGAGCATTACAGCGGTGATGGAGGAGAACCGAGCATTGCAATGCGCAACTTGTAATGATAAAAGACGAGGTTATATCAGTGAAGGAGGAGAACGAAGCATTACAATGCGCGCCTTGTAATGATACAATCTTTACTAATATTATAAAGAGGAAAGATTTGATTGTTTGTTTGTTTGTTTGCATCGAATAGGCTCTGGAACTACTTTGAAAAATTCTTTCACTGTTGGGAAGCTACACTCTTTGCGGTAAACATAGGCATAGGCATATTTTATTCCCGTACCTATTCCCACGGAAACGGGAACTACGCGGTTGAAACCGCGTGACGTCCGCTAGTGTGTAATGTTTTGATACAACTTGTAACATTAATGCACTTTGCGCACCTGGTAATGATACAATGTGTAATGTTTTGATACAACTTGTAACATCAATGCACTTTTATTTGCGGCTGGCCAGCCGCACACTGGTCCGGATTTTAAAATAGGTCGACATACGACCTAAGATGTCAAATGCTATTGGGAATTTTTTTGAAGTGTTAAAAAGTTTTTTTGAAGTGTTAAAGTTCTTTATCAGCGTTGGAAAAAAATTTGCGTCACGTCACGTCACGATTTTTGGTTACGCGCCATCTTTGTTCTGTTCCCCACCACGGTGGATTCGAATTAAGAGTACTTTATCCAGGGATAGCATGTCATTTAAGGGTTTTTGGACTTTTGGACTTTTGGGCTTTTGGACTTTTGGACTTTTGGATGGGACATTGGTACTTTGGGTCTTTGGGACTTTGGAACTTTGAGACTTTGGGACTTTTGAACTTTTGAACTTTTGAACTTTTGGACTTTTGGATGGGACCTTGGTACTTTGGGTCTTTGGGACTTTGGAACTTTGGGACTTTGGGACTTTGGGACTTTTGGACTTTTGGACTTTTGGATGGGACCTTGGTACTTTGGGTCTTTGGGACTTTGGGACTTTGGGACTTTTGGACTTTTGGACTTTTGGACTTTTGGACTTTTGGACTTTTGGACTTTTGGACTTTTGGACTTTTGGACTTTTGGAGTTTTGGACTTTTGGACTTTTGGACCTTTGGACTTTTGGACTTTTAGACTTTTGGACTTTTGGACTTTTGGACTTTTGGACTTTTGGACTTTTGGACTTTTGGACTTTTGGACTTTTGGACTATTAGACTTTTAGACTTTGGGACTTTGGGACTTTGGGACTTTGGGACTTTGGGACTTTGGGAGTTTGGGAGTTTGGGACTTTGGGACTTTGGGACTTTTGGACTTTTGGCCTTTGGGACTTTGGGACTTTGGGACTTTTGGACTTTTGGACTTTTGGACTTTTGGACTCTTGGACTTTTGGACTGGACTTTTGGACTTTTGGACTATTGGACTTTTGGACTTTTGGACTTTTGGACTTTTGGACTTTTGGACTTTTGGACTTTTGGACTTTTGGACTTGTGGACTTTTGGTCTTTTGGACTTTTTGGACTTTTAGACTTTTAGACTTTGGGACTTTGGGACTTTGGGACTTTGGGACTTTGGGACTTTGGGACTTTGGGACTTTGGGACTTTGGGACTTTGGGACTTTGGGACTTTGGGACTTTGGGACTTTGGGACTTTGGGACTTTGGGACTTTGGGACTTTGGGACTTTGGGACCTTGAGACCTTGGGACTTTGGGACTTTGGGACTTTTGGACTTTTGGACTTTTGGCCTTTTGGACTTTTGTACTTTTGTACTTTTTGACTTAATTTAAGGTGAGGTGAAAATTAAGTTTATGAAGAAGTTTCACTTCTTACGTGTGTACACAAAGTACACGCAATTTTTTTTTGGATAGGTAGAAGCATTATGAAAACTCACTCACTTGTACTATTCCACAACTTTTATTTTAATTTTAATAATACCTAACCGGTTTCGCTATTATAGCATTCTCAAAGGTGTTTACACTAACTTTTGACATTAAACACCTTTGAGAATGCTATAATAGCGAAACCGGTTAGGTATTATTAAAATTAAAATAAAAGTTGTGGAATAGTACAAGTGAGTGAGTTTTCATAATGTATAACAAGTTCCATCAAGTGCCAACAATCAAAAGTATAAAGGATAGGTAGAAGCCGTGAGCCGGTGTAACCCGACGGCCCCTATCTAAAACGTTTAAAGTATACAATCCGATTGACGTTGTCATTTTTGTTTTATTTCTAACTTTGAACAAATGAGCCACGTGACCTAGTGACTTAGCAGATATAATGTCATGTTGGATATTTTTCTGAGGCTTTTTGGTATGCTGAGTACGAATTTTGGGTTAATTTTGCAATCCAAGATGGCCGCCACAACACGTTGTAAAATTAAATATTGGATACCGTATAAGGGGTGTTTTGGTATGCTGAGTACGAATTTTGGGTTAATTTTGCAATCCAAAATGGCCGCCGTGCCACTGTTGTGAAAATTCATGTTGGATATCGTGTAAGGGGTTTTTTGGTATGCTGAGTACGAATTTCAGGTTAATTTTGCAATCCAAAATGGCCGCCGTGCCACTGTTGTAAAAATTCATATTGGATATCGTATAAGGGGTTTTTTGGTATGCTGAGTACGAATTTTGGGTTATTTTGCAATCCAAAATGGCCGCCTTGCCACTGTTGTAAAATTTCATGTTGGATATCGTATAAGGGGTTTTTTGGTATGCTGAGTACGAATTTCAGGTTAATTTTGGAATCCAAAATGGCCACCGTGCCACTGCTGTAAAATTTCATGTTGGATATCGTATAAGGGGTTTTTTGGTATGCTGAGTACGAATTTTGGGTTATTTTGCAATCCAAAATGGCCGCCTTGCCACTGTTGTAAAATTTCATGTTGGATATCGTATAAAGGGTTTTTTGGTATGCTGAGTACGAATTTTGGGTTAATTTTGCAATACAAAATGGCCGCCTTGCCACTGTTGTAAAATTTCATGTTGGATATCGTATAAGAGGTTTTTTGGAATGCTGAGTACGAATTTCAGGTTAATTTTGCAATCCAAAATGGCCGCCTTGCCACTGTTGTAAAATTTCATGTTGGATATCGTATAAGAGGTTTTTTGGAATGCTGAGTACGAATTTCAGGTTAATTTTGCAATCCAATATGGCTGCCGCGCCGTAATCACAACATTTCATCATGAGTATCGTTAAAGGGATTTTTTGAAATGCTGAGTACAATTATCGCCTAACTAGTAAATTTTAATAATTTGCTTATTAAGTTTAGGCTTTCTAAACTAGCAATGCGAAAATACTATGACAAAAGGTCCTTATTGTAAAATTAAGGTCTATTACATTAAACTTTCCTACTACAGACCGCATCACCACCTTCATGGCTGCTGACTTCTGGCCGAGAGGGGGGAAGTATGTAACATTAATGCACTTTGCGCACCTGGTAATGATACAATGTGTAATGTTTTGATACAACTTGTAACATCAATGCACTTTTATTTGCGGCTGGCCAGCCGCACACTGGTCCGGATTTTAAAATAGGTCGACATACGACCTAAGATGTCAAATGCTATTGGGAATTTTTTTGAAGTGTTAAAAAGTTTTTTTGAAGTGTTAAAGTTCTTTATCGGCGTTGGAAAAAAATTTGCGTCACGTCACGTCACGATTTTTGGTTACGCACCATCTTTGTTCTGTTCCCCACCACGGTGGATTCGAATTAAGAGTACTTTATCCAGGGATAGCATGTCATTTAAGGGTTTTTGGACTTTTGGACTTTTGGGCTTTTGGACTTTTGGACTTTTGGATGGGACATTGGTACTTTGGGTCTTTGGGACTTTGGAACTTTGAGACTTTGGGACTTTTGAACTTTTGAACTTTTGAACTTTTGGACTTTTGGATGGGACCTTGGTACTTTGGGTCTTTGGGACTTTGGAACTTTGGGACTTTGGGACTTTGGGACTTTTGGACTTTTGGACTTTTGGATGGGACCTTGGTACTTTGGGTCTTTGGGACTTTGGGACTTTGGGACTTTTGGACTTTTGGACTTTTGGACTTTTGGACTTTTGGACTTTTGGACTTTTGGACTTTTGGACTTTTGGACTTTTGGACTTTTGGAGTTTTGGACTTTTGGACTTTTGGACCTTTGGACTTTTGGACTTTTAGACTTTTGGACTTTTGGACTTTTGGACTTTTGGACTTTTGGACTTTTGGACTTTTGGACTTTTGGACTTTTGGACTTTTGGACTATTAGACTTTTAGACTTTGGGACTTTGGGACTTTGGGACTTTGGGACTTTGGGACTTTGGGAGTTTGGGAGTTTGGGACTTTGGGACTTTGGGACTTTTGGACTTTTGGCCTTTGGGACTTTGGGACTTTGGGACTTTGGGACTTTTGGACTTTTGGACTTTTGGACTTTTGGACTCTTGGACTTTTGGACTGGACTTTTGGACTTTTGGACTATTGGACTTTTGGACTTTTGGACTTTTGGACTTTTGGACTTTTGGACTTTTGGACTTTTGGACTTTTGGACTTGTGGACTTTTGGTCTTTTGGACTTTTTGGACTTTTTGGACTTTTAGACTTTTAGACTTTGGGACTTTGGGACTTTGGGACTTTGGGACTTTGGGACTTTGGGACTTTGGGACTTTGGGACTTTGGGACTTTGGGACTTTGGGACTTTGGGACTTTGGGACTTTGGGACTTTGGGACTTTGGGACTTTGGGACTTTGGGACTTTGGGACTTTGGGACTTTGGGACTTTGGGACCTTGAGACCTTGGGACTTTGGGACTTTTGGACTTTTGGACTTTTGGCCTTTTGGACTTTTGTACTTTTGTACTTTTTGACTTAATTTAAGGTGAGGTGAAAATTAAGTTTATGAAGAAGTTTCACTTCTTACGTGTGTACACAAAGTACACGCAATTTTTTTTGGATAGGTAGAAGCATTATGAAAACTCACTCACTTGTACTATTCCACAACTTTTATTTTAATTTTAATAATACCTAACCGGTTTCGCTATTATAGCATTCTCAAAGGTGTTTACACTAACTTTTGACATTAAACACCTTTGAGAATGCTATAATAGCGAAACCGGTTAGGTATTATTAAAATTAAAATAAAAGTTGTGGAATAGTACAAGTGAGTGAGTTTTCATAATGTATAACAAGTTCCATCAAGTGCCAACAATCAAAAGTATAAAGGATAGGTAGAAGCCGTGAGCCGGTGTAACCCGACGGCCCCTATCTAAAACGTTTAAAGTATACAATCCGATTGACGTTGTCATTTTTGTTTTATTTCTAACTTTGAACAAATGAGCCACGTGACCTAGTGACTTAGCAGATATAATGTCATGTTGGATATTTTTCTGAGGCTTTTTGGTATGCTGAGTACGAATTTTGGGTTAATTTTGCAATCCAAGATGGCCGCCACAACACGTTGTAAAATTAAATATTGGATACCGTATAAGGGGTGTTTTGGTATGCTGAGTACGAATTTTGGGTTAATTTTGCAATCCAAAATGGCCGCCGTGCCACTGTTGTGAAAATTCATGTTGGATATCGTGTAAGGGGTTTTTTGGTATGCTGAGTACGAATTTCAGGTTAATTTTGCAATCCAAAATGGCCGCCGTGCCACTGTTGTAAAAATTCATATTGGATATCGTATAAGGGGTTTTTTGGTATGCTGAGTACGAATTTTGGGTTATTTTGCAATCCAAAATGGCCGCCTTGCCACTGTTGTAAAATTTCATGTTGGATATCGTATAAGGGGTTTTTTGGTATGCTGAGTACGAATTTCAGGTTAATTTTGGAATCCAAAATGGCCACCGTGCCACTGCTGTAAAATTTCATGTTGGATATCGTATAAGGGGTTTTTTGGTATGCTGAGTACGAATTTTGGGTTATTTTGCAATCCAAAATGGCCGCCTTGCCACTGTTGTAAAATTTCATGTTGGATATCGTATAAAGGGTTTTTTGGTATGCTGAGTACGAATTTTGGGTTAATTTTGCAATACAAAATGGCCGCCTTGCCACTGTTGTAAAATTTCATGTTGGATATCGTATGAGAGGTTTTTTGGAATGCTGAGTACGAATTTCAGGTTAATTTTGCAATCCAAAATGGCCGCCTTGCCACTGTTGTAAAATTTCATGTTGGATATCGTATAAGAGGTTTTTTGGAATGCTGAGTACGAATTTCAGGTTAATTTTGCAATCCAATATGGCTGCCGCGCCGTAATCACAACATTTCATCATGAGTATCGTTAAAGGGATTTTTTTAAATGCTGAGTACAATTATCGCCTAACTAGTAAATTTTAATAATTTGCTTATTAAGTTTAGGCTTTCTAAACTAGCAATGCGAAAATACTATGACAAAAGGTCCTTATTGTAAAATTAAGGTCTATTACATTAAACTTTCCTAATACAGACCGCATCACCACCTTCATGGCTGCTGACTTCTGGCCGAGAGGGGTGAAGTATCGGCGCTTCAGAGGACGTCTGCTGACACGGGACACCCCGCCCCGCGACACGTCGACGTCAGTGCGTGTCAATTAGGTTAAGTTATATGTATATGTATTTTTAGTATTAAGGTTTTTTTTTAATACCACTAGAGTGGCAGACAAACATACAGCCCCCCCCAGATGTACTGGTGGTCAAGGCAGCCTATGGCGGTTCGCAACACCGGAGGCGCCACAATCGCGCTGCCTAAGGTATGTATCTATGAGCCGTAGAGTAAGTTAAAAATATCTGTAACTGTCTCTAATATTGCTTGAAAATAAAGATTTATTATTATTATTCCATTTATTTTTTATTCTTAACATATTGTCTTACATTTTTAAATAAATAATGCTTACAAAAATAAAAATCTATTTAAAAATATAAAAAAATAGTGTCCCACCGGCATCGGGTGCAGGGACCAAGCTACCGGTGGTTAGGGCTTCAGAGACAGGAACCTCCTCAAAATGCGTGCCGTGTCAAGAAGTACTGCCTTCTGTGGCGCGGTCGGTAGTGATACCGCCTGCGGCGCTGGACGTCGCACGGTGGATCCTGTTGTATGGGATGGTTGGTCAATATTATTTAACGACGTTCCGAGACTTAAGCTAAGTCTTAAAGGTGTATAATACATTCATACGTACCTAAATACATAAAATCACGCTTATTACTCACTGGGGTAGGCAGAGACCACTGATTGCCACTTGGAACGCTCCCGGCAAACATCATTTGCTACCTTAACTTTCATAATTGTCTTTATTAAAGGTGTTTTGAGGCAAAATAACTTTATTAATGTCTTTATTACTCTAAACAATTTGAATATATATCACAATAAATGGATTTATGAAGGCTAGATTCTTTTAATCTGGTAAAATCATTTCTAGCACCTCACTAGGAAGAGTAGTTTTATATTTTCTCACAACCCTTGAGCACGAAACTACTGGATCCGAAAAAATTAAAAACAAATTAAATACATCCGTTATAGTGTCCTTTCTCGAAGTTTTACGAGCGTTAAGTTAAGAAGGAAAGATATGAGGCGCGTAACTTTGTACCACGTTAGGGCGAGCGCCCACCGCTTTGCGTTCCGGTGCGTTGCGTTTGCCGCAAATCTGTAACACATAGAGATTCATAGAAGTGCGCACACTGCTGATAAAAAATCGTACGACTGCCGCAAATTTTTGCGGCGGCTGGCTGCGGCGACTTTTTTTTTAATAATTCGCTTTGACGTAGCAATGTACATGTCTGCAAACAGTATAGTTAGTTAGTTTAATTTGATTTCAAGGATTTCATATTACAAATACTTATAAATTATTTTGTATGATTGGTAAGTTTAGAACGAAAAATGTATATCAACTATGAAAATTATTTTTATTATAAATAAAACTTTTTTAACCAGCTTTTAGTTAACTTGCTATGTATGTGTGTAGGTATGTAGGGTACAAATTTTGCAAGTAAGATTTGACCCGCTTCTCATGCTCCGAATGAGCTGAAATTAAAAATACATCTGTAGTTTCGGGGAGAGTACAATATGATGGTATTTTAGACCTGGTGTAAAGGCGAACCCTGAAGGTCGCCATAGTACCAACTTCTCAACGAAACAAGATAGTCCCATAGCGTTTTGACGTTTAGACAGGTGTATTTGTGTACTTGGCAAATAAATAATAGGGGTCATCTGGTGAAGGTCGCCATACTAATTAAAAAAGATAAACCCATAGCGTTTGGGCTTTTGCATGGTCTAGATGCGTACATGGTAAAAAGATCACGGAGGATAGTAAACCAAGTGTGATGATGGAGCCAAATCAAAGTGAAGGTCATGTAAATAACTATATATATAGACATATAAGTGTTTGGGCTCTATAGAATGGTCTTGATGCATCATGCAAAAACATCATATTTAGTGAACCAAGTCCGATGATGGAGCCAAGTCCTAGTGAAGTTCACCATACTAATTATAAAAATTAATCCGCAGTGGTTGGGCTCTTTAGAATCGTGTTGATGCGTACAAGGCAAAATATAAAATTTGGTAAACCAAGTCTGATGATGGCGCCAAGTCCTAATGAAGGTCACACTAGTAATTAAAAAAGATAAGCGGTATTTGGGCTTTAGAATGGTCGTACGGAACGGAACCGCCTGTGCGCGGGTCCGACTCACACTTAGCCGGTTTTAATTTTTTTAAATACTACTAAAATCGCAGACAAGCATATAGATGTAGCGGAAATTTACAGGTGAAGGTTGATAGGTAATGGATGATCATCTGATGGGTCATCTGATGGGTGACGGGTGATGGGTAATGGACGATGGCTAATGGGTCATTTAAGAGATTTTTCGTATGCTGAGTACCAATTACGATCATAATAATTTGTAATCCAGTATGGCCGCCGCGCCGTAATTACAAAATATCATGATGGGCATCGTTTTAGGGGTTTTTCGTATGCTGAGTACGAATTACGTGATAATTTTGCAGTCCAATATGGCCGCTGCGCCGTAATCCCAAAACTTCATGATGGGTATCGTTTAAGGGGTTTTTTGGTATGCTGTGTACGAATCACGTGTCAATTTTGCAATCCAATATGGCCGCTGCGCCGTAATTACAAAAATTCATGATGGGTATCGTTTAAGAGGTTTTTTGGTATGCCGTGTACGAATCACGTGTCAATTTTGCAATCCAATATGACCGCTGCGCCGTAATCACAAAAATTCATGATGGGTATCGTTTAAGGGGTTTTTTGGTATGCCGTGTACGAATCACAAGTCAATTTTGCAATCCAATGTGGCCGCTGCGCCGTAATCATAAAATTTCATGATGGGTATCGTTTAAGAGGTTTTTTGGTATGCCGTGTACGAATCACAGATCATTTTTGCAATCCAATATGGCCGCTGCGCCGTAATTACAAAAATTCATGATGGGTATCGTCTAAGAGGTTTTTTGGTATGCCGTGTACAAATCACAAGTCATTTTTGCAATCCAATATGGCCGCTGCGCCGTAATCACAAAAATTCATGATGGGTATCGTTTAAGGGGTTTTTTGGTATGCTGTGTACGAATCACGTGTCAATTTTGCAATCCAATATGGCCGCTGCGCCGTAATTACAAAAATTCATGATGGGTATCGTTTAAGAGGTTTTTTGGTATGCCGTGTACGAATCACGTGTCAATTTTGCAATCCAATATGACCGCTGCACCGTAATCACAAAAATTCATGATGGGTATCGTTTAAGGGGTTTTTTGGTATGCCGTGTACGAATCACAAGTCAATTTTGCAATCCAATGTGGCCGCTGCGCCGTAATCACAAAATTTCATGATGGGTATCGTTTAAGAGGTTTTTTGGTATGCCGTGTACGAATCACAGATCATTTTTGCAATCCAATATGGCCGCTGCGCCGTAATTACAAAAATTCATGATGGGTATCGTTTAAGAGGTTTTTTGGTATGCCGTGTACAAATCACAAGTCATTTTTGCAATCCAATATGGCCGCTGCGCCGTAATCACAAAAATTCATGATGGGTATCGTTTAAGGGGTTTTTTGGTATGCTGTGTACGAATCACGTGTCAATTTTGCAATCCAATATGGCCGCTGCACCGTAATTACAAAAATTCATGATGAGTATCGTTTAAGAGGTTTTTTGGTATGCCGTGTACGAATCACTAGTCATTTTTGCAATCCAGTATGGCCGCTGCGCCGTAATCACAAAAATTCATGATGGGTATCGTTTAAGGGGTTTTTTGGTATGCCGTGTACGAATCACAAGTCAATTTTGCAATCCATTATGGCCGCTGCGCCCTAATCACAAAATTTCATGATGGGTATCGTTTAAGGGGTTTTTTGGTATGCTAATTACTAATTCAATGGTAGTTTAGCTATCCAATATGGCCGCCGCGCCGTAATATAAAAAAATCATAATGGGTATCGTTTAAGGGTTTTTTCGTATGCTGAGTACGAATTACATAATAGTTTTGATATTCAAAAGTAGCCGACGCGCCGTAATTACAAAATTTCATGATGGGTATCGTTTAAGGCGAATTTCGAACAGTGGCCCCAGGGCCACATCTGGCCTTTGGATTGCCAGCGCACTGAGACTTATTGAGTTTCATAGTGTGACCTCTGAGATGTTTATTTGGGTTCATTCAATTGTGAACATATTCCGAAGGTCTTCTACATTGTAATGCTTATTTAGTATTTTGTAGGTCTCTATGAGGTCACCTCTATTCCTTCTCTGTTCCAATATTGATAAGTTTAGTTCTAAAAGGCGTCTGAACTTTTTCTAACATTAGAATATCTTTTTTGAAATATGGACTCCATATCTGGAAGGCATATTCAAGGAGAGGTCGTACGTACTACGTATGTCTTATAAATGTAGATAAATAGGTCCCTGGTAATAACATAGAATGCTTTTCTAATCATGTATTATACTGAATTTGTCCTTTTAGTTATATTTATTATGTGTTCATCCCATTTCAGGTTGCTGGTTATTGTAACTCCAAGATCTCTCTGGGAGTTCACTGCTTGCAATGGTACAGACTCAATTGTTATGCTGACAGATTGTCCATGGTGGATGGAACTACGACTTACTGGCTAGGAACCTTACACAACAGAGTCTACAGACCACTGTTTTGGCTATGGTCAATAGTGCAATAGGTGGAACTCCGCCGCCTTGTTTTGTAAAGAGGTAATGTGTGCAAAAAAGGCGGAGATGGAACGGAAGAAAAATAATACTTTCTTATGCCACAAAAGACGTACTGGGCAGCGAAAATACCATTTCAATCTTCATTTTCTTACAATCATAACCTGAAAGGTGACAATATGTGCGAACTATTATCTAAGCAGAGCTCGATTCAAGTTGGTTATTTCGTTATATTTTAGAACATGTACTTGAATTACCCGTAAGCAATATAAAAAAAAAATATAAATATTCACGGACATCTCACACAACGCTATCTGATCCCAAAGTAAGCTAGGAATAACCTGCTTGTGTTATGGGTATCAGACCACGGATATTAACACTTATATACTTTTAAATACATACATATTATACATAGAGACGCCCAGACTCTTGAGACAAACATTTATGGGTCACACAAATATTTGCAATGGTAATGGGTCACCAAGGGTTGGCGACCAGAGCTAGTTAGGGCCCTGGAATATCCATTTCAGGGTTCACGTGGTTTCCTGGCTACATACGATTGTATGTAGAATAAAAAGAATCTTAGTTCGACATGCCCATCTTGGCGATGTCTCGGGTGGGTTAAGCTTATGATCCGATCCACGCGCAAAAAAAACAGAGTTGTATAGACATTAGGGGAAACTTGCATATCAGATTGCAAGTTAAGGATTTTTCTAAAGTTTTGTCTAGAATCTGTGCAAAGTAGTCACCTTCTATTGATTTTGTGTAATAAATAACGGAAGATTTTTCTACAGAAACGCGAAATATACCTAATAGATATTAACAAATATACTAAATATGTGTTCTTCATACACGGCATAATATATTCAAGGCATATCAAAACAATTAATTACACTGTAAAGGTTGAAAAAAATTTTGCACCAGCAATTCTGAAAATCATCGCGGGTGCATCCAACCCCTATTCATTTAACATTAATTTCCATTTTAATAACATTATACTTAAAGAAAAGATTATTTATGTCAGCCTTTAATATCTATATATATTTGTTAGACCTTTATTTCGGTGTAATAGACAAAATTTTATCTTTTTCATTGCGGGTGCAACAAAGTAGTACACTGTTTCTTGCGGTCTGCAACAAAGTAATACCCTGTTTCTTGCGGTCAATGATGCTTACAAAATGAAAACATACTTAAATTTATTGACAAATATGAGATAAGAAAATACTGCCAATACATGTTTAATAATCTCGATACTCATGATGAAGTTTTATAATTACGGCGCGGCGGCCATTTCGGATTGCTAGATTATGATCAAAGTACTCAGCATACGGAAATACAACTTAAACGATACCCATAACGATATTTTGTTATAACGGCGCGGCGGCCATGTTGGATTGCTAAATTCTCATGTGATTCGTACTCAGCATACCAAAAAACCCCTTAAACGATTTACAGAGTGAAATTTTGTAATTACGGGGAGGCGGCCATTTTGGATTGCTAAATCATCATGTAATTCGTACTCAGCATATGAAAATACCCCTTAAACGATACCCATCATGAAGTTTTGTGATACCAGCACGGTGACCATATTGGATTGCAAAATTATCATGTGATTCGTAGTCGGCATACCAAAACACCCCTTAAACGATACCCATCATGAAATTTGGTAATTACGAAGCGGCGGCCATTTTGGATTGCTAAATTATCAAGTGATTCGTACTGAGCATACCAAAAAACCCCTTAAACGATACCCATCATGAAATTTTGTTATTACGGCGCGGTGGCCATTTTGGATTGCTGAATTATCAAGTGATTTGTACTCAGCATATGAAAATACCCCCTAAACGATACCCATCATGAAATTTTGTGTTAACGGCACGCTGACCATATTGGATTGCAAAATTATCATGTGATTCGTAGTCAGCATACCAAAAAACCGCTTGAACGATACCCATCATGAAATTTGGTAATTACGGCGCGGCGGCCATTTTGGATTGCTAAATTATCAAGTGATTCGTACTCAGCATACGAAAATACTCCTTAAACGATAACCATCATAAAATTTTGTGTTCACGGCACGGTGACCATATTGGATGGCAAAATTATTATGTGATTCGTACTCAGTATACCAAAAAACCCCTTAAACGATACCCATCATGAAATTTGGTAATTACGGCGCGGCGGCCATTTTGGATTGCTAAATTATCAAGTGATTCGTACTCAGCATACCAAAAAACCCCTTAAACGATACCCATCATGAAATTTTGTTATTACGGCGCGGCGGCCATTTTGGATTGCTGAATTATCAAGTGATTTGTACTCAGCATACGAAAATACCCCCTAAACGATACCCATAATGAAATTTTGTGTTAACGGCACGCTGACCATATTGGATTGCAAAATTATCATGTGATTCGTAGTCAGCATACCAAAAAACCCCTTAAACTATACCCATCATAAAATTTGGTAATTACGGCACGGCGGCCATTTTGGATTGCTAAATTATCAAGTGTTTCGTACTCAGCATACGAAAATACCCCTTACACGATATCCATCATGAAATTTAGTGATAACGTCGTGGCGGCCATTTTGGATTTCTAAATTGTCATGTGATTCGTACTCAGCATACCAAAAAAACCCGTAAACGATATCCATCATGAAATGTAGTAATTACGGCGTGGCGGCCATTTTGGATTTCTAAATTATCATGTGATTTGTACTCAGCATACCAAAAAACCCCGTAAACGATACGTATCATGAAATTTTGTAATTACGACGGGATGACCATATTGGATTGCAAAGCTATCATTGAATTCGTACTCAGCATACTAAAAAACCCCTAAAACGATACTCATCATGAAATTTTGTAATTACAGCGCTTCGGCCATATTGGATTGCACGATTATCATGTAATTCGTACTCAGCATACGAGAAAACCCCTTAAACGATACCCGTCATGAATTTTTGTATTTACAGCCCGGCGGCCATATTGTAATGCTAAATTATCATGTAATTCGTACTCAGCGTACTAAAAAACCCCTAAAACGATACCCTTCATGAAATTTTGTAATTACAGCGCTTTAGCCATATTGGATTGCCAAATTTTCATGTAATTCGTACTCAGTATATGGAAAAACCCCTTCGAGGCTTGGACTTTTTTTTTGTTGAGAAGTTGATACTGTGACGTCCTTGAGATTTTACCTTCACACCAGGTCCAGCATACCATCTTATAGTATTGTCATTGCAGTTAAATAAGTATTCCAAGTTTAAGCTCAATCGGAGCATGAGAAGTGGTTTAAATCTTACTTGAGTTCCGATCCAAAAAAACGTCAAAAATCATGTTTGCTGTATTGGAGATTGGAGACCTTAAATATTAATATTAATAGTTTATTTTTAGTATTTTTTATTGTTTAGCGCCAAAAGAAACACATAATCTGTAAAAAAACCGCTCTCTAGCTATCTAAGTTCATGAGATACAGCCTCGTGATGGACAGACAGACAGATGGACGGCGAAGTCTCATAAATAGCGTTAAACATCGATTAAAAAGTTGAAATTCCTATAACCAATCGATTCCTATCAAAACATTTTCGGGTCTATGTAACCAAGCCACAAAACAATTTAAAAAAAAAGTGCTGGCAAACTGTGGGCAAAACGTGCGATTCTTTTGCAGCAGTGTGCGCACCCATACTTGCGTTTGCGTTGCGGCACGGCAAACGGATCGGAACGCATCGGATCGCAAAGCGGTGGGCGCTCGCCCTTATACTGCTTCTTACTTTATTTCGCTTCAGTATCTAAACATAGACAAAGCGGTTTGAGGAGATACTGCCTCTTGTTCATTTACTGTGGTTTTCGGTGATAGAATATCAGTCTTTTAATTTATTTAATTGGGAATGGTGGTCTTCAGTTCGAAAATACATTTGAGCAGAATAAAAAAGTTCACTGCCAGAACCGGATGCACGTAAAACTTCGGTCTTCCTACGCTTACTGCGGACACTACTCTGCTCAAAATCCTTCGGGGGCCTACCTGGGCTCACCCTTTCACCCATCATTTTTAAAAAATGCAAGTCTTATCTAGCTACGTTGAGTTATTTTTAACAAACCTTTCTTTGATTCTGTTCGACGATTGCTATTTTATTTTAAAAGATTTTTAAAAAATATGCAGTGTTTCTTTAAGGGAAGTTTTATCTGAAGCAGGGCAGTTGGTTTCTGCAATAATTATCTCCTCTAATTTTAAAAACTTGCTATCTAATTTCTTGTATTGAATTAAAAATAATTTGTCACACAAATCTCTCCTTTTTACTAGATAATCCACTATTCCGAAGAAAAAAAAAACTTAAAAATAACCTATATAATTGGCTACAATACAATTCAAAACTATTCATTCATGTTAAAGACGAAAATTTTCACAGTTAAGTGTAATAACTAACCGAAATACGACTGGCTCATATTTTTAATCTACCACCGTGAAACTATAAACCACTGCCATTTGAAAAGGAGCATTTTGTCTGAACTTTTGATATCAACTATATAAAACACACTAACTAACGAGTTACGGAGAACTAATTAGTACCCTGACAAAATGCACTTTTTCGAAAAAAAACAGTATCAAAACTGCACTTCTGAAGAAAAAGTGGTTTTTAAATAAAAATTTATTATGAAGAAGTTATTTTATCGTGAAGAACTAAATTTATACATTTTAAATACTACATACCTTCAGCATCACTCATGATTTTTTTTATTAATTATACCCTGTTACTTTTAAAGTAATACAATGTTTCAATACTGCACCAAACTTAAAAAACCTAATTGACTACAAGGAAAATACAAATATGGTCAACTTTGTCGTATCATAAAAAGTATACTAGACAACCAATACTACTTTAATTACTTATAATAAATGTGGTATATACTCTATTTGCTAAATCTATGAAAAAAAATTATCTACCGGGATTTTTTTAATTTTGATTAATGACCAACCAGCTCATACTACAGGATCCAACGTGCGTCGTGGGTTCGATTCCCACCGGAGACAAATCTTTGTGTGACCCATAAATGTTTGTCTCAAGAGTCTGGGTGTTTCTATGTATAATATGTATGTATTTAGAAATATATATAAGTATGTCTATCAGTCGTCTAGATCCCATAACACAAGCTTATATTAGCTTACTTTGGGCTAGATGATGTTGTGTGATATTGTCCACAAATATTTATTTATTTATTTATTTATCAGGCCCTTGAACCAGCCGTCTAACGAGAGCCTCTTCAGATGGTTATCGAGGCTCTTTGCCATCAAACCGTGGACCGAAACGATAATTGGAACAATAATTGCCGAATCAACATGCCACATGTCAACAACTTCATGAGCCAAATCCAAATATTTCATTTCTTTTTCCTTTTCTGCTTTAAAGAGGTTGTCATCATGAGGAATGCTGATATCGATAATTATTGCGAGGCGTTCCAATCGATCTATCGCCACTACATCAGCTGCTGATGTATAATCTTGGCCACTTGGTTATATCTGTGCAAATATTCTCCATTGGCAAGACGAGAACAACCAGAAACTATATGTCTAAGGGCGAGGCCGCACTTGCGGTTATCGCGGCGGTTTCTAACCTCAAAATATCAAAACATTGACTTGATTTCATTGATTTTGACAGTTTGATGACATTTTGAGGTTAGAAACCGCCGCGGAAAAACGCAAATGCTGCCTCGCACTAAGTGATTCTTCGGGACAATGACATGCCCGACAGATGTCAATTGTACCATCCTTCAGAATATGTTTCCAGTAGTTCTTCGTCATAACAACTTCGTCCATTATGGCAAAGACAAAACCTTCGGTTTCTCCGAAAAGATTACCGAACTGTAGCCAAGATACGGACGCTTTTAAATCAATGTCAGGTCCATTCAAGGCCCGATAAAAACGTCCATGTAGCTGCTTGCTTTTCCATACCTCTTTGCGATCTTCAGTACTAAGTACTACAGTTTGCGCCAGTTCTCTCTGCCCATAGCAAGCGGGGTTAGTCCCGTGTCCACTGCGACCACATTACGGTGCATATTGGTGTCTGTTTTCAGAAAGAATTCCCTAAGATTGTATACCTCGCGGTTATGGAGGGTCTTAGCATTTAAAAAGCCTCGACCCCCACATTTCCCCGATCATCTGTAATGAGGTTGTACCTCATTACAGATGATCGGGGCTGATGCATCCGGAATGCATTCAACAGTGTTCTTACTCTTCTATCAATTTTATTGAGTTCAGTCTGAGTCCATCTGAGTATACCAAAAGAGTACATTAGGACTGGCATGACCCACCCATTAAAGGCGTGCAGCTTGTTACCGCCTGACAAAAGTCTTTTTATTACTTTTTTCAGGCGGCCAAAGAAACGCTCCTGTAATGTCTCTTTCATGCCAGTATCAGAAATTCCTAATGCTTGTGATATACCCAGATATTTGTAAGTTTCGGTTGCAGAAAGACAGTTTAGCTTGGTGGAATCTGAAAGTTCTACCCCATCAGATTCCACTATCACACCTCTTTTAACATGCATGACTGCACACTTGTCCACCCCAAATTCCATCCTGATGGCTCTACTGAAAGTTTCTGTTACTCCCAGTAAATCCATCAGTTGCAATTTAGTGTGGGCAAATAATTTGAGGTCATCCATGTAAAGGAGGTGCGATATAACCCCACCATCTTTGCGCAACCGATAGCCTAACCCTGAACTCTCTAGCATAGTACTGAGAGGATTTAGAGCTAGACAAAACCACAACGGACTCAGACTGTCCCCTTGAAATATTCCCCGCTTGATACTAATTGGTGCACCATTATTGCAAAACCGACGACACCCTGGATAGCAAAGGACTGTTTTCCACTGCCCCATACATGCCCTCAAGAAAGTACACAGAGTTGTATCAGTTTTATACAGCTCAAGTACCTTCAGAAGCCATGTATGTGGCACTGAATCAAAGGCCTTCTTATAATCTATCCAACATGTTGCCAGATTTTTGCGATTACGACGCACCGGCTGATGGTCATATCGATTAAAAAGAGTTGCTTAGTGCCACGGGCCCCACTTTTACATCCATTTTGAGAGATTGATATTATCGAATGTTTTTCTATGTGTTTAGTAATTTTGACTCTCAAAATGGATGTTAAAAGTTTATATACTGTATTTCAATAGCTTTGCGCAAAAATGTAAACAAACACATTTGATCCTATAAATCCATAGTTACTTGCAATTGAGTATTCCAGTATCCAAGAGCCATACAGTGTTTTTACAATCATTTTGACACCACATAACTTCTATATGATAGTTTATTTTCATTTAAAATACCTTATTCAGGATATTAAAAAAAATAATGTTTTGTCATACTATATTTTTCTACTCATCTGTCTTAGGGCGAGGCCGCACTTGCGGTTATCGCGGCGGTTTCTAACCTCAAAATGTCAAAACATTGACTTGATTTCATTGATTTTGACAGTTTGATGACCTTTTGAGGTTAGAAACCGCCGCGGAAAAACGCAAATGCGGCCTCGCACTTAGAGAACGCTTGTCAAAACATGACATGTTTACATTATTGCCAGATCGGGCAGGATTGGACTATAGACAGTTGGTAAACATGTAATGGGTTTATAATTTTTGGGATCCGTAGCACTACCAGATTTGTAGAGTAAGTGAGTTAAACCAGTAGTCATAAAATCGGGTAGTGAACCCATATCTAGGGATGATTGAAATTGTGATGCTAAACGGCCATGTGAGCTGCGGAACCATTTTAACCAGAAATTATGCAGTCCGTCCGGTCCCGCTGATTTCCAATTCGGGAGCGAAGGAACTGCACAAGCAACATCTTCTGCATCTATATAAACTGGTTCCATATCCGTTATATTCTCACATGACCGTTCAACATCTCTCATCCAATCACCCTCAGTATGATCAACAGGTCTTGACCAGAGGTTCCTCCAAAATGCATTAGTAGTATCATCATCTGGGTGAGTTACGTCATTAACCTCTCGAAGATATGGGGTTTCCCAGTTCCTGTAAACCCACTTCTCGTTTTTTTGGAACATACGATTCTGGTTAAATCGATCTACTCGCACTTTGTTGCGTCTAACGCGATTTGCCCATGCATAAACCTTTTGTTTCAGAAGATCGATGCGCTCTGTGACACATGATGCGTATCTTTGAGGACTTATATTAGTCCCAAAGAACGCTTGTTTCACAAAGCGCATCACCTTCGGACGGGTATTACCCGACCTGAAACATATAAGTTTCCCGATGAGTGCCCTGGCCTCGGAAATACGCCTCTCAATCCTACACTGCCAAGTAGGTTTTGCAGACCTAGGTCGAGTAGCAGTTTCATTTGTGTAAACTTTAACCTTAGCTACTCGACAAGCTGCAACCGCCGCACAGTACAGGATTGAGTGCGTATCACTAAAATCTTCACTATTGTCCAGATATTGGTCCAATAGTGAATCCAGGGCACACACCAGAGCCCGATTTCTTTTATGCATGGGCATACGAGGAAGACGTGGTCTACAATCTGCACTTGCAAACCGATATTCCACAATCGCATCTTCCAAAGCACTCCTTAATCGATTCTCACATTGGGTACTTACGGATATAGTCTCATCATCAACAACTTCCTCAGCAACTACAGGTGTACTAACTGGTGGTGTACGAATTTGTGACGAGGTACCTACACACAACTTGCGACGAAGTAGTAGCCTCTCAAGTGTCGGACTATCAAGTTTATTACAACGCTGGATAGCCCGCACCTGATCCGATAATCGCTGTGCTGACACGTTGTCAGCTGGTTCAAGTTCCTGAAATACAGAAAGTAAACGGCCACGGTACGCAGTGAGGTTAGCACCTAGCTCTGAAGCCGCAAAATATGCCCGCATGACGTTTTCATTAATTTCTTTAGTCCACTTCATGCGGTGCACATTACCACCGGCAGCGGGGGCCCTATTCGAGGCCGGTGGGCCTCGAGGTCCCAAGCTAGCTGGCGGCCGGCCTCTCCCCTGCCGACGTACAGGTAGTGGCGACGTCGGTGGGGAGAAATACTCGTCACTGCTACTGGTGGAGCTCGACATTTCGCAGGCAGGTAAAGCAGTATCCTTAGGGTGCGAAGTGGAGCCGCCTGACGAGTCCGGGGATGGTGTGAGTGCATTTTGTCTGCTTTTGACCCTAGTCAACATGATTTTTTCATTTAATTTGTACATTATTCCAACGTCTCCAGCAGCTGCTGCTGAAGATGCAGCGCAAAAGAAAATGTTTAAATATGCGGACTTAGCAAAACAATATTTCTTTGTCCCGTTCGCTGTTGAGACGATGGGCAGTTGGGGTACGGACGCCAAGAACCTAATTAAAGAATTGGGGCATCGGTTGAGGGATAAGACAAGTGACTCCCGTTCCGGTTCGTATCTGGTGCAAAGGTTAGCCATCGCTATCCAGCGAGGCAATGCCGCCTGTGTGATGGGTACATTTGCACCAGATACGATGAGAGACGGGTTAATAAATTGATTACGCTTAATTTTAAATTAAACGTAAGACTATGTGTTGCGTGAATATTTTTATTGTTCAATATTATTAATCCCCATGTTTTGAATACAAACATTAAATAATATTGACGCAAAGAGTTGGAACGCAATTTTAATTTGTATCCATTTTCGTGTTATTTTTCAATTGACATTTGCATCTGTCATGTCATTATAATATTGTAGTATTTTTCCAAAATTTCCATAGTATTTCCATTGAATATTGAAATTATAGGTTCTAGTACTTCTATTCTTGATTTTCTGAAATATTTATAGCAAATATTCGCTGTTTTATGAATAAAATTTAATAAAAATATTGTAGTTGAAAAAATATCTGCTGACTATGGTAGTGTTATTATTATTATTATTACATTAAAATAGTACTCAGCCTAAAAAAGCTCATAAACGATACCCATCATGAAATTTTGTGATTACGGCGCGGCGGCCATATTGGATTGCAAAATTAACCTGAAATTCGTACTCAGCATACCAAAAAACCCCTTAAACGATATCCAACATGAAAATTTTACAACAGTGGCACGGCGGCCTTTTTGGATTGCAAAATTACCCCAAAATTCGTACTCAGCATACCAAAAAACCCCTTAAACGATATCCAACATGAAAATTTTACAACAGTGGCACGGCGGCCTTTTTGGATTGCAAAATTAACCCAAAATTCGTACTCAGCATACCAAAAAACCCCTTATACGGTATCCAACATGAAATTTTACAATGGTGGCGCGGCAGCCATTTTGGATTGCAAAATTAACCCGAAATTCGTACTTAGCATACCAAAAAACCCCTTATATGATATCCAATATGAAATTTGACAGCAGTGGCACGGCGGCCATTTTGGATTGCAATATTAACCTGAAATTCGTACTCAGCATACCAAAAAATCCCATAAACGATATCCAACATGAAAATTTACAACGGTGGTGGGGCGGCCTTTTTGGATTGCAAAATTAACCCAAAATTCGTACTCAGCATATCAAAAAACCCCTTATACGGTATCCAAAATGAAATTTTACAACGGTGGCGCGGCAGCCATTTTGGATTGCAAAATTAACCTGAAATTCGTACTCAGCATGCTAAAAATCTCGTTATACGATAACCAACATGAAATTTTACAACGGTGGTGCGGCGGCCATATTGGATTGCAATATTAACCTGAAATTCGTACTCAGCATACCAAAAAACCCCATAAACGATATCCAACATGAAAATTTACAACGGTGGTGGGGCGGCCATCTTGGATTGCAAAATTAACCCGAAATTCGTACTCAGCATACCAAAAACCCCTTAAACGATACCCATCATGGAATTTTGTGATAATGGCGCGGCGGCCATATTGGATTGCAAAATTATCATGTGATTCGTACTCAGCATACCAAAAAATCCCTTAAACGATACCCATCATGATATTATGTGAATACATCGCAGCGGCCATATTGGATTGCAAAATTATTATGTTATTTGTACTCAGCATACCAAAAAACCCCTTAAACGATACCCATCAGGAAATTTTGTGATGACGGCGCGGCGGCTATATTGGATTGCAGAATTATCAACTGATTCGTACTCAGCATACCAAAAATCCCCTTAAACGATACCCATCATGACATATTGTGATTACGGCGCAGCGGCCATATTGGATCGAAGCCGCGACCTCTTGATTAAAAGACAGTATTTTTGCCTCCGAACAAAACAGGTCGTCTAATATATATGGGTAAACTATTATCTAAATAATATTGAATACATTCTTGGACGATGATCGATTCCGCAACTTTTTTGAATTTGACGTTTTGAAGTTTTCCGATTGCAAAATAAATAAAAACTTGTCATTCCGGGGGTGCTTTCAGCGCCCGCCCCGCGCTTGGCCGCTCTCTACCCCCTCTGCTTACAGAGGGGCATCCGAGAGCGGACCGACGGAATCAGCACTTCCAACTCCATTAGGATTTAAGGGGGGGGGGGGGGGCAGTCCATCAAGCCCCCCGTGGAGAGTCCCGATGATGTAACGGGGCGACCCTTTGCCGGGCCGCAGTGATTTATCCACCGGCCTATCCTGCGACCCGGTTAAGGCGAGGCGGAACACCGCGGGGTTTAGTGGGTAGGACGGTACCATGTTGACCGCGAGTCCCACACAAAGCCGCCTTGCTCCCACGAAACAAGGCGGCGAAGTGCCTAATCTGCAGTCCCCGCGTTAAAAAAAAAAATAAAAATAAAAACTTGTCAAGTCCCGTCAGTTCACATCAATCGAAAGTGCATCAAGTGCCGTTTTTTTTTTAATACGCTCTTTTCACTGACCTGTAATAATAATCGCTGGACTGGCTATTCCATACAAAATGACAGCTACTTTTTTGGGCCGATTCAAAGCGCCTCTGCCGAGTGCACTGAGAACTAAATTAGTTTGCAAATGGCCGTTGTTTGTTTATTTCAGAAGGAGTTCATGGTGTTGTTTCGAATATTTTTAAGTTATTACTGTGATTGCTATAAATTTGAAGTGTTTTGATGTATAAATTTAGTTCATAGTGTAATTAAGTAGATATTTAGCATGAGATCGTGTGTATATTGTAAAACAAGATACGAGAAGGGCTGTGGCGTCTCTTTTCACAAGTAAGTAAAACTAAGAATCTAATTTTTAAACAATTATTTTAAAACCATAATTTAGGTTTTTTTTTACTATCATAAGCGAATACCCTTCGAGTTTCGGGGATTTTACGAATATTTTCATAACCTATAATGATTAATAGGGATGTCAAAATGTATATCGATAATTTTCTGTCCAATGCCAAAATTCGTAGTTTAAAAAACAAGAGGCATGGTAAAAGTTCTTTAATATTTTAATGAACATATTAAAATTATTAATAAACACTTAAAATTGTAGTTGATAATCGAAACAGTAACTAACTAGCGTGTGAAATATAACTTTCTAGCACTAACATTGAATTATAACACTTAGTGAGACTATTTTTTGTTAATAATTAAATTATTTACTCTTGTTCATAATATTTAAATGTTCCTTTTATTACAGGTACTTTCGCTTTTAAGCATTCGGTTATAAAGTTTTGTTTGAAAATTATCATATTGTTTTTTTTTTTTTTTTAACGTGAGGGAAGAGGGAAAATCCTCGTAGGATGCTATGCCGGACTCTTACCGACTAAAAAACCTCACGTAACGCCCAACAGCCTATGGTTGAGAGCCCCGGGTAAGCCCTCAGGAAGGATGTCCCGTGACTCCCAACAGACCTACGGCCGCCAATGCGGCCTCGCCCAGGGGGTGGTTCGGGTGCAATCCCGCGTCTATGGGGGATTTCGGGTGTGACCCCGCTTCTAAGGGGGGGAGCGTGCGTAAGTGCTCACGTCACGCTGCCGTCATGGGCCTGCTTCTGTAAGGACGGTGAGCGGCCCTCTCACCGTCCTCAGACCCCCGGTCATGGAGGCCGATAGTCCTCGGCGAAGACACGTCGGCGGCGCCCAGGGCGCCGACTGCGGAACTCGGGTGGGATTGTTCTCTCCCGCACCCGGCCCGCCGCCTCCTTCGCGAGCATGACCTGCTCGCAGAAAGAGGCGGCGCAGTCCCACTTACTCCCGCTGGAGAGCATGGCTCGCACCATGGCCTCAAGCGAGAGAGTGTCCACGCCCAGACCCACTACGAGGACCGAGGAACAAGGAGTTCAGGACCTCCTCCAGCCGCTCCGGCTGGAGACTCTGAGTCAGTGGGGGCGCCTTAGGGCGTAATTTGCCCCTTACCATAAGGTACGGGCGCCCCCACGGGTTCCGCTCCAGAGTCTCCATCAGCTCATCGCGGCCCAGCTTTTTGGACCGCTTGATGGCCGTTTGGAGGGCCCTCTTGGCTTCCTTGTACCCATCATAAAGCTCCGTCTCTCGGGCTGCCGCATCGTCTGGGCGGCGACGCCTCCGGCGGAATCTGGTGTACCGGCGGCGCGCGGTAACGCACTCCGCGCGCAACTGCGCGATTTCCGGCGTCCACCAGTACACCTGCTTCCTCGCCGGTCTGGGCCTAGCCCTGGGCATCGCCGCATCGCAGATGTGCGACATGGCTCTCCCGAACCACTCCACTTCGGCATCAACATCGGCAGGCCCGTCCGCTGTCGGAATCCAAGCCTGCACGATGGCCGTCTCCAGGAGAGCCTCCCGATCCAATTATCATATTGATTTAACAAGTGAAAGCATTCTTCATTTACTTTTCTTTAAATCGGCAATAACAAGAGGCTGGTGTCCTAAATTTTAAAAATTGTTTAATTTTGTAGCTTTATGTTTATATTTTTTTTTATACCACTAAGGTAACAAGCATACGGCCCACCAGAAGGACCGGTGGTCACCGCAGCCTATGAACGTTTGCAACACCAGAGGCGCCACACTCGCGCTGCCGACCCTATCAATGATCTGCTGATTATATGATCACAGAAATGTAATACTTTGATTTATTTACAACAATCATTTACATTAGTATATTTTGTGATTTAAAAAATGAATTTTAATGGCAAACTGAATGTTAGCCTACTTAGGTACTTTAAAGTAGTAATTCATATTATGTAAACATCATTGGTACAAAAATAAAATTAACATTGTAGTCGATATCTGGTAAAGTTTTTATCGACACCAAGACAGGTGTTGTACATCACTAGTATTAGTTCCAAGTACATTCGCTAGCTGCCGTCAGCGCCAAATGGCGATTTTCAATTAGGCACACTTTTATGAAACCGATCACCAGTCCAGATACTATTACAGGTCAGTGGCTCTTTTCTACTTCAATTCCCATCAAACCGTAGATTTATTGATGATAGCGTCAAGTCTACGTGGTAAACGGTCAATAACTTGACTCAAGCACGTAGACTTGTCATGCCCAATTGACCGTGTCGGGAGCCCTTTAGAGGACGAGGACTGAATAGTTGGCAGTATGGTTTTACATACCTTCGCCTGTCCTTTGGATGAATAAAGCAACAACAACAACAAATGACATGACTTCACACTGTCATAACTGTCATTGTCAAATTGTTGTCCTGATCTCCCTCTACGTGATCTCCCCACAGGCCACAGCACAGCAGTCAGTCACACACATTACAATACAAAGTTACAAACATAAATACGAAACACGGTTAAATTACAATCAAATATGTACAAATTAAAATTAAAATAATTTTAATCGCCTACGAACAAAAAGAAAAGAACCTACAGAATATAATATTGCTGTAGGATTTCATTCAAAATGGGAGACAAGAACACTCCGCTATTAGCTGTACTGCAATTGCTGAGAAAGTATAATTTGAAAGTAAGTATTTATTTTGCCATGACAACAATATTTCAATTAAATCTGTCGGCGGGATTATAAATATTAATAATATATTCTTTAGGGCACAGAGGATATTTTACGTAAAGAAGCAAGTTTGGGAGATGCGGAGTATGAAAATTTAGATTTACCAGAAGTTGAATTAGCCAGTATTCTCACAGCACATCATACCGAAAGCGACCCTCATAGTTACGAATTTGCTTATGAAAATTTAAAGAAGTTTGTCGAGAGTTCTCTGGATATTTATAAGGTAAGTATTTCAGTAGGTATATCCCACATGAACGGTTTTCAGGGACCCCAGCCACTGATGCAATGTGGTGGTCATTGAAGTCTCCCAGAAACACCAGTTCAGCATACAGGAATCACACCTGTCATGTGTCCTCTTGCTGAGGTGTTGAAACAGTCTTGTTCACTCAACTTTTTCTGTATAATAAGCACACTTAGTCCTAGCCCATGATGCCATGATCCCTGTGCAGCCAAAGAATGGAAGGGAAGGGTTCGGAATGTAGCTCAACTGGCAACAGCAAACATCCATTATTATAATGTATGTAAGAATAATTTATAGGTTTTTTAACGTTTTACCTTCTTTGATAAGATGTGTTTTTGCAGCATGAACTTTCTACACTTCTGTATCCTGTATTTGTCCATATGTACCTTCTCTTAATTCTTTATGATCATAACGAACATGCTCTCAACTTTTTGGAGAAATTTCGTGCAGAACAAGAAGATTACTGTCAAGAGGATTTGAAACGATTATCTATTGTTAAACACAAAGATCAAATAAAGAGTAATGAGCTTGCTGAAATATACAGGTATATATTTTCAACTTTATTCATAAAATTCTTGGTTATTTCTTTTGATGCGGATGCAATGAAGCGTTACTGCTCTGCCTACAGGCAGCAGTGTGACTCTGTGTAGAACTTACAGCCGTCTCCACGAGCAACAGGATCGTGGTGATATAATCGTCCTGCCACATATTTTATACAGTCTCTTGTTGCGATAACATCACCATGTGTAGACAGATTATATTTAAAATAGTGTAAAGACAAATGCATCTCAACGATAATACCGCTGCGGTCCTCTGACTCGATAAGACCCTTTGCAGAGGGAGTGGACTACCCAATAAGACTCCGCAGTGTTTAGCCTAGTCTCTATCCAGTCACAGAGTAGACCTAAATTACTGCAACTTGTCAAGGTCAAAGGCCCCGAAATCACGTCATTGTATAGCCCTGCCATATTCATCGAAGTCCTGGTGGGGCAATGAGTAGTGTTTCCACTCACTGCCCCACCAGGACTACTAGTTTATACTAAGACAATCATACTATGTACTTATATTAGTGTTTTTAAGGTTGTATACCCTTGAATATATTTCTTATGGTTTTAGCACAAACAAGTTTGTTGTCCAGCTATCTAGGGATGCGTCTTCTCAGCTCAAGCGCTTTTTGCATGAGCAAAAAAGTTCAACCGTAATAATTAACATTATAAATAACCACATACAAGTTGAAGTCCATGACGGTCCTGGTAGAACACAAGCACAAGTCCGAGCTACATCTGGAGGCGTTCTTGGTGAAGCAACTAGAAATGGTAACTTATATTCTTATGTAATATATCTAAAAGATAAAACTGTCTATTTTTCCGTAGTTGGTATAAAACTATTTTAATTTCTTAGAAAATCGAACAAAAGTTTATTACGGGCTTTTGAAAGAACCTGATATACAAGTCCTTCCGGCACCTGTTGAAGATGAAGAAGAAGTTGAGGAGACCCCAGACAAACCAAAAAAGAAAAAGGCGAAAAAAGACAACATTTTTATGAAGAAGCCTAAATCGGATCCCAATGCTCCTCCAAATGACAGAATTCCACTGCCAGAGTTGTAAGTTTCTTTCACCTGAAATGTTCCTTGGCCTAAGATCTTTTGGCGTCATCAGCTGTTTTATTTTAGACAGCGAGATACTTCGCTTATGTAGCAACAGCCTAAGCTGCGTTCACACGGCGCACGTTTTTCTCGTGCACGAGAAAATCGTAGTGGCAGTAGACATGGAGTCCATACTGGAAAATCGCCCACACGATTTTCCCGTATGTACACCATGTGAAAAGTTTCATATATTGTCTACTGCCACTACTGCACGAGAAAATCGTGTACGAGAAAAACGTGCGCCGTGTGAACGCAGCCTAAGGCTGACTGCACACATTCGGTTTCATGATCAGAAATTCAGATTCGGTATTCCACATGACTGGCGCTCCGCGAACTTCGAGACTTTTCTGTTTGGAAGTAGGTACCTGATTAGAATCTGAATTTCTGATCTACTTATCCTAGTGAGGGCATCTCGCCGCGACATGTCGTCCAGTGTGCGCTTACTGTAAGTCGTACCACCGTAAGGCTACGTTCACACGGCGCACGTTTTTCTCGTACACGATTTTCCCGTTCACGATGCAATCGTTCACACGGCGACCATTCAACGCGTTTTTAACGTTACGATAAAATCCCATGAATTGGTTAGTCGTGTGAACGATCAATGTGTACATAAGCGCCACTACGATGCGTATTCGAGAAAATCGTGCCGACGCACGGCGATCCTAGTGGCAACTCTGCACGGTATACGAGAAAAACGTGTCTCGTACACACGATTTTCCCGTATGGACTACATGTGAACAGTTTCATATATTGTCTACTGCCACTACGATTTCATCGTGCACGAGAAAATCGTGTACGAGAAAAACGTGCGCCGTGTGAACGCAGCCTAAGTGGTACCTTACCACCGTAGTGGGATTTTAATAAATTACACATCTCATTTCAGAAAAGAAACTGATAAAATTGAAAAGGGAAAAGCATTAAGAGAAGCCTCTAAGCGAATCCAATTGGGACCAGAGAGTCTGCCTTCTATATGTTTCTACACGCTCCTGAATAGTGGCCACTCAGCCATTTGCACAGACATCTGTGACGATTCCACTTTACTGGCGGTTGGCTTCAGTAATTCTAACATTAAGGTATTTATTGCAATAAGTTTTTAGTCGAATTCCTTGCACTTAGGAAAATCATTATTAACTATAGGACGTCACGCGGTTTCACCCGCGTAGTTCTTGTTTCCGTGGGAATACAATATTTTTTCTTCCTTATGAACCTTCTCCTGACAATACCTTACACAACAAAAAAAGAATTAGTGAAATCGGTCCACCTGTTCTGAAGTTATGCGCTTACCAACACATTTTGCGATTCATTTTTATATAATTAAGATTGTAACATAAATGTTAAATGAAGTTCCTAGTATATAAAACAATTGTGATACATAAAATAAAACTGATTTCCAGGTATGGACATTAACGCCTGTAAAATTAAGAGGAATGAAATCGGCGGAAAAGTTACAAGATATTGATAGAGAAGCAGGTATGTGCTAAAAAAGCTTTTTTGAAATTTATAGATAGGTGTATGAAAACCCCGAACTTTATTCAAGTGGTTAAGTAGGTGTCAGTTCAATCCCCATTATTGAGTCCGAAGACGTTCAAGCGACTTGAGTCAGGACTGTTGAAATGTGATTGAAGTAGCTTCAGTGTTCTTTGCACGTGTGTGTGCATCGACGTGTATGTACACATGACTTGACTCAAATCGATTGAACGTTCCGAAACCCATTAGATATTATAATTGCTAGGATTCTTTAAATCATATTTTTTCTGAAAATATTGTTTTGCCGTTTATGCTATTACAAATATTGGGCGCTTGCACATTGCACGATATCGTGGCACGATATCGTCCACGATATCGTACGATACCGTTCCACGATATCGTACGACATCGTTCCACGATATCGTACGATATCGTGGAACGATATAACCGAACGAAATTGACACAGTATAACCCACAGCTTGTTATTCGGTTAGTAGCTTTGCGCCAGGAAAGGTAACCGCGCGATTCTTAAATTAAAATATTAGAAGCAATAATGGCAGCAGTGAACAAGTTACGTTTACTTTATCTTTTATATTTACGGAGAAAAAAACGATACTGTAGAAGAATATTTTGGGTTGATCCTCTTCTACAAGTGCGATATTTAGAGGGAACTTATTACCTTCTCTTCGATAAACTGTGTGCGCGAAGTGAAATGTTTAATAATTTTTTTCGAATGACCCAGAACACTTTCGAGTTCATACTGTGTCATTTGTTGGAGGTTAATCCATTAAGGTCGCCGCGCCGTATATCACAAATTTTCATGACGGGTATCGTTTTAGGGGATTTTTGGTATGCTGAGTACGAATCACGTGATAATTTTGCAATCCAAAATGTCCGCCACACCGTAATCACAAAATTTCGTGATGGATATAATTTAAGGGGTTTTTTCGAATGCTTAGTACGAATTACGTGATAATTTTGCAATCCAATATGGCCGCCTAAGCTATTTACAGTAGTAAACTAAAAAGATTTGCTTGTTAAGTTTAGGCATTCTGAACTAGCAATGCGAAAATACTATGACAAAAGATTTTTATTGTAAAATTAAGGCCAATTACATTAAATTGGTACCTAGCATACGAAAAAACCCTTAAACGATACCCATTATGGAATTTTGTGATTACGGCGCGGCGGCCATATTGGATTGCAAAATTATCACTTGATTCGTACTCAGCATACCAAAAAACCCCTTTAACGATACCCATCATAAAATTTCGTGGTTACGGCGCGGCGACCATATTGGATTGCAAAATTATCACGTGATTCGTACTCAGCATACCAAAAAACCCCTTAAACGATACCCATCATGAAATTTTGTGATTACGGTGCGGCGGCCATATTGGATTGCAAAATTATCACGTGATTCGTACTCAGCATACCAAAAAACCCCTTAAACGATACCTGGAGCATGACTTGTAGCTCACTACAACACTACAATCAGTTGATCGAATCGCTCGCCCGAACGGACGTGTCTGTGATAACTATGTAACATCAATTTGTACATTGTGAAAGTGTCGCATAAAATATAAAGTGCAGAAATAACAAAAATAGAAGTGTGTCGTGATTGAAAGTGTGTCAAGTAAAGTTATTGCATCAAAGTAAAATGATCTAAATATAGACCAATTTCATAAATAGTAATGGCTAACGCGGGTTCCAGCCCGTTTAGCCGCAGCCAACTGATGCGAAGAAGTCCACCCCCAACGCCATCCCAACCTTCCCAGCCGACCACTCCTAAACCGGCAATGGACACGGCGAATGTATTACCTCGTGAGATCTATCCAACGTCTGAAATTCAGAAATGGATGGGTTCCATTGAGAACATACTAGACGAAGTTTGCGCCATAGTAAGGGATGGTAAAATGAACTCAGAACAGAAGTTGAATGTCACTAATCTGTGTCGAAAAGTCACTAGCGGAGCTGCTCAGATAGCGGTATTATATCAATCGCTTAAACAAAAAGCCATCCAGGCACATGAGACCATTCAAAACCTACAAGAGCAAAAAAATATTGGGGATACTCTGGAAGAATTTAAGACCACTATAGAAAATAAAATAAAGCCTGTTGAATTTTCTTACGCTAACATAGTTCAAAAAAGAGCCGATAGCTTTGTCCGCCCAGCCAATCTAAGCGCAGTTGCTATCTATCCTAGTGATAAGACAAAATCTAGTGACGACACCAAGGCTCTCGTACAAAAAATTATATCCCCAGAGGACCTTAAATTGCATGTTCGTGGGCTCAGGAAGGTGAGAAATGGGGGAGTTTTAATAAGCACTGACAGTAAAGGAGATATTGAGAAGTTGAAAAATTCAACCGTACTGGCATCCTCTGGCCTTACAGTAGAAGAACCATCAAAACGCCGGCCGAGAATAGTGGTTATTGGAGTCCCCGTAGCGCTGACTGAAAAAGACGTGTTTGATTGCATTTACGAACAGAATATAGCTGATAAGATGCCGAACTACGCACGAGAGACCTTTTTAGAACAAACGAAACTTAGCCATAAATCTGGTAAGAAAGACCTTCTAAGCTGCAATTATATTATTGAAGTACCTCCTGCTGTTAGAAAGATGCTAATAAATCAAGGCCGTATTTTTATAAATTGGACATCGTGCCCGGTGAAAGACTTCACCGTGGTGACTAGATGCTTCAATTGTCAATTGTATGGGCACGCAGCGAAGTTTTGTCGTGAAAATACCCCGACCTGCAGTCACTGCGGAGTAGGTGGTCACTCACACACCTCCTACATGTGCGACGTGCAAAAAGGTTAACCGTAAATGTGACCATCGAACAGGTGACGAAAACTGCCCAGCTCGTAAATTTGCAGAAGTCAGTTACATCAACTCAATCGATTATGAGGGCGCCTAGGAGCGTCACCGACCACTTTTATTGTAAGCTCACTTTTATTTTAATAATTAATAATGACATCAAATCAGTTAATCACTGAACTTGACAGCTTTTCCGTGTCAGACACAAATATTTGTAATGTGCAGGATTGTAAAAATATTATGTTCAAAGGTGGGAAAACACTAACAATACTAACCCAAAATATTAGGAGTATAAATAAAAATATGACGGGTTTTGAGCAGTTATTGCATGATTTGGGCATAAATTGTGATTTAATTGTTCTTACAGAATGTTGGCTAGAAAACCACAGAGACAATTTACCCTTCATGGAGGGATACGCTACACATGTTTCAAGTAATTTCATAAATCAAAACGACGGTTTAGTAGTTTTTGTTAAAAATAATTTAAATATAGTCATGGAAGAACCATCATTACAAGAGTGCAATTGCTTGATATATAAAATAAAACCGGATACTGTCATTATTGCTGTATATCGACCACCCTCTCAGGACAAAGACACTTTTTTGGAATCGCTTGACACTATATTGAAAGAACTATCATCATATAAAAACATTGTTCTTGTAGGGGATATAAACATAAACATAGTCCCAAATGAAAGCGGTACCCACGCGCACAAATACCTTAACATTTGTTCATATCATGGAATGTTACCTACTCATTATTTTCAAACATTCAAAAAAGGATCATGTATGGATCATTTCATTGTAAAAACTAAGTTTCCCACAAAAACATTCGTAACTAACTCTTGGCTGACCGATCATCGAACTATACTATTATCAATTCAAATGCAATTGCAGAGAAACCCCTGTACACGTAATGTTACTAGAGTAAATATGTCCAGTCTCGAAAATAGCATACACAGTATAAACTTTGACCCCGTTTACGCAACAAATGATCCAAATATAGCATTAGACTACTTCATACAATCATTGCAAACAGCAATAATAGAAAACACATCTAGTAAAATATTGCCTACCAAGTATAATAACATTAAGCCGTGGATTACTCCTGGCCTCGTGCGCTGTATACGTCATAGAGATAGACTTCACTTAAAAGTAAAAGACGAACCTAATAATGACACACTGGCTGTAACATATAAAAGGTACAGGAACTTTTGCAACAAGCTTTTAAAAAAGTTAAAATTACAATATCAAAGGAAGGAACTCCAAAAAGCAGGAAATAGTACTAAATTGCTTTGGAAATTTATAAAAACCAACACGTATGTAACGAAACCCTCTGATACAGCGAACAAATTACTATCAATGGAAGTATGTCCAAATCAGGCAATTAACAAAATTAACAATTATTTTGCAAATATAGGCAAAAACATGGCAGATAAAACTATAAACTGTGGACATAATTCCCCAAATTTGACTCCCACCTTATACCCAAGTCAGGCATTAAAGTCTTTTGTCTTATTAAGTACTGACGAAGAGGAAATTATTAGAATAATAACTGGAATGAAAGATATGTGCGCTACTGGATGGGATAATATCTCGAATAAAATATTAAAAAGGTTTAAACAACAACTGGCAAGCCTGTTAACCCATATATATCAACTATGTTTAACCCTGGGGATATTTCCAAAATCGCTAAAAAGAGCTGTGGTCACCCCGGTATTTAAATCTGGCGATAAAACCGTTGTCAATAATTACAGACCGATATCCATCTTAACAGGCCTTTCCAAAATTCTGGAAAAAATTATAAACAACAGGTTAGTGAATTACCTAGAGAATAATTCATTACTCTCAGAAAGCCAATTTGGATTTAGGCAGAACAGATCAACCAGTCAAGCTGTATTTGATCTGACAGATTATGTGACAACAAATTTGGATCAGAGTATGCATACCATAGGGATCTTCCTGGATCTAGCTAAGGCGTATGACACTATTTCTTGTTCGATACTATTAAGGAAGCTGGAGGCACTAGGAATAAGAGGAACTCAACTAAAACTAATTACCGATTACCTCAGTAATCGTCAACAAAGCGTAAAAATAGGCAATTATAGAAGCACTGAAATAAAAAATAATGAGTACGGAATCCCACAGGGAAGTGTCTTAGGAGGAACGCTATTTTTAGTGTACATTAACGATCTTTGTAGGACAACTTTGCAAAATGGAAAAATAATTTCATATGCTGATGACACAGCACTCTTATTTTCAGCAAAAACACAAGAAGAAGTATTTAACCATGCCCAAAACGGATTTAACTACGTCAGAAAATGGCTTCAACATAATGTACTATCATTAAATGCAGAGAAAACAAAGTACATATTGTTCAAAATCAGAAATACTAATAAATCGACTACTAACCCAGATATTTATGTACACAAACGTAAAACCGATGACACTGCATGTCTCTGTCCTACTTTGATACATAGTAATCATATCAAATACCTAGGTGTCACGATTGACACAAATTTGAATTTTCACGAGCATATTAAATTGCTATGTACTAGAGTACGAAAATTAATGTTTATATTTAAAAATTTAAGATACATAGCGGATTTTAGGATAATTAAGCAAGTTTACTTAGCACTATGTCAATCAATTGCGACTTATTGCATAACATCCTGGGGCGGAGCCGCTGGTTCCGCTATGCTCCCACTGGAACGTTCACAAAGAGCCATCCTTAAGGTTGCCACCTGTCGTCCTTTTCGGTCTCCCACACAGGAGCTATACAGAGCATGTAAGGAACTAACAGTGCGTCAGCTGTTTGTGTTGCACACTATACTCCTCCAGCACGCAAAGCTACCCATACCAGTCACTCCACTGGACAAGAGACGACAAGATTTGGTTTGTATAAAGTCACAAACTAGGCATGCGTTTGTAAAAAGATTCTATGTATTCTTAGGACCGTATTTATATAACAGAATTAATAGAATTCTAAATATATATCGCTTAAACCACAGAAAATGTAAAATTTTAATATCAGAATACTTAGGAAAACTAAATTATAATGACACGGAAAAGCTATTAGAAGTGTTACAATAAGTTTTGGATTGATTTTTGTTATTTGACAGATCACGTACCATTATTACTTATAGTCCATTTATTATTAGAGTAAAGACGTAGCAATAACCTGAAACACAGGTTTTTATTCAAAAACCTAGATCAGGTAAGACGCTAGTACTAAGTGCATAGTCAATAATTTGAAATAAGTAAGAAACTTTAATTCTATAGAGATTAATATGATATCATAAGCTGATTATATAAGAAACTAGTAATTATAGATTGATAAGATATTGATAAGACATTGTAAAACAATTTGTGTACAAAATGAATAAACAAAAAAACAAAAAAATTTAAACTACAAGTCATGCTCCAGGAATGTCACGGGTCAGTAGATGCGCACGTCTGTGTAAGTGAGCCGTTTCGTTTCTATGAAGTTACTCTACTGTTGTAAGTATCTGTATATTGTGACCGCGCTTTGTATCGTCACACGATATCGTCACGACAGTAAATATCGTCCACGATATCGTGCGATATCATGACGATATCGTGGCAGTGTGAAAGCATGTAGTAGTAATTGTATCAAAACACCGCTCCTACGATATCGTACGATATCGTGTCGTTACCGTTATCGTGGCAGTGTGCAAGCGCCCATTCTCGGGTCAGTAAATAAATAAATAAAATATCTTTGAGTAGTGACTGAAGTGCACCTTAACGGTCACCGTTGAATGTTTTAGGAGACGTCCTGGTGAGAATGATGGAAGAAAAAGATAGGGAGACATGCCGCACATTGTTTGGACATTCGGGACCAGTCTACAAGGTTGCTTTTGATCCCTTTAAAACATTATTGCTTTCCTGCTCTGAAGATGCAACTGGTAAGTATTACCTTAAATGAATATATTTTTACGATGGTCTAAACCAGTGGTGGGCAAACTTTCTTAATGAGGGGCCAGAAAAATTAAGAATTTTCAGAGGAGGGCCAGGATTATAGGAAAAGTGTATTTTGTGCTAAAACTTTTAGTCTTACTTCTTTCTAATATTGATGTGTGGCTGTATGTTACTCTTTCACGCTCTAGCAGGCTCCTTCATCTATTCGCCTATTTTTCTTCTAAGTAGAATCTACTTACATAGTAGAAGGACCGTTGTCGGCGGGCCGGATTAAATGCTTTCACGGGCCGGAGTTGGCCCCCGGGCCGTACTTTGCCCATCACTGGTCTAAACTTTCATACAGGTGCTTGGTGACTGGTCAATCTATCGATAGGGGAATCATTTATTAGGCTGGGAGAAGGTTACCTAGGATCTATCTAGCTTTTAGGTACGATTTAGTTCAAAGCATTTGGCGTAGATATTGTGTGTCAATAATTGATAACAAAAAACAAAAATCTTATTACCGATATTATCCCGCTCTCCTGCTATATAGTAGTTGTCTTTTGAGGCGTGATTCGGAAAGTTGTGTGTTCATTTTCTAAAGACAGTTTTGTGGTATACATACATATGGTCACGCCTTTATTCCCGAAGGGGTAGGCAGAGGCATATTATATTTGTATAATTTGTCCCACGTAATAGTGGTAGTGGTGAGCCGTATTGCCGTGTTTAAATGGACAGGCGCAGGTTGTGACTGCCTGCTGTTGAAATAAAGTCTTCAACTTAGCTTAACAACTGCCATTTTTTTCACTGACAGTTTTGTGACGCTGACTAAATGCTGACTTTTATTTTGTAAATCAAAACACATTTAAAATAATATAATATAACATCTTCAAAAATATGCCAATCACATTGTCTAAACATTGCGTAATAAATGAAGTTAATATACGAAACTCTCATATCATAATCGCGCCGCCCCTTATTTTCAGCACTTTTTTTATTAAGTTTAAAAGTGCTCGTGGCCCCGCGTACTCAGTGTTCTGTAAACGATCACAATAGTAAGCAACTTTCACTATAGCCGGTCCTTGGATGGGTGACCATCCATGTGACCACTTTGTGACATTTATTTGAGCGTTTCCGTGCTTCGGAAGGCACGTTAAGCCGTTGGTCCCGGTTGCCAGTAAAATGGCAGTCGTTAAGCTAAGTTGCAGGCCTTTGTAGGCGGCTTGAAAAAAATTAACAGCAGGCAGTCACAACCTGCGCCTGTTCATTTCAACACGGCAATACGGCTCACCACCTATTACGTGGGAAATTCTAAAAGGGTGAAATGTGGGCATATAATATGCCTCTACCTACCCCTTCGGGGATAAAGGCGTGACCATATGTATGTTTTGTTTATCAAACTACCTAATAAAAACCAAAGTGAAGTAATAATCGTAATATCCACAGTGAGACTATGGTCACTGCAGTGCTGGACGTGTTTAGTGGTGTACCGGGGCCACATGTGGCCGGTGTGGGACGTCCGCTGGTCGCCGTACGGCCACTACTTCGTGAGCTCGGGCCACGACCGCACCGCTCGCCTTTGGGCCACCGATCAACACCAACCACTTAGAATATTCTCGGGACACTTATCGGATGTTGATGTAAGTATCGTGCAGTGTACATAAGTTCAGGTATTAGGTGTATAGAAATATGCCACATTTTTGGAAATTTATTTTATTTTTGCTACGCCTCTTCGGTAGCACTAGTAGCATGGCAATACACAGCACGAGTATCGTAATGCTGCTCATACTGATTTTCCAAGAAGGCAAAAGAATTAATAACAACGATTCAGAAGTTTCAGTGTTTAGGTGTTGATCACAAACAAACAAAGCTATTGTTTTATGTAATTAGTTATGGTTTAGTTAGAATCTGGAAAGAAATATACTGGCCCCATTGTGACCCTAGTAATATCCCTACTATCCTACTTCCTACTATATAATATTATAAATGCGAAAGTTTGTGAGTGTGGATGTTTGTTACTCTTTCACGCTCGAAAGGCTGGACGGATCTGGCTGAAATTTGGTCCAGGGATACATTATAGTCTGGAATAACACATAGTCTGCTTTTTATCCGGGAATAAGTTCCCTCCGGAAGCGGGAACAAACTATTACGCGGGCAAAGCTGCGTGCATCATCTAGTAATATTATAAATGCGAAAGTAACTCTCTCTCTGTCTGTCTGTTACGCTTTCACGCCTAAACGGCTGGAGCTATTGAGATGAAATTTGGTATAGGGATAGTTCGAGGCCCTCGAAAGGACATAGGCTACTTTTTAACCGACTGCGCAAAAGGAGGGTTATGATTTTACGATATAACGACTCTTACGCGATAACGACTTCTACACGGTCGAAGCCGCGGGGAACAGCTAGTGTATAATATTTTCTACATTTCAGTGTGTGCAGTTCCACCCAAATTCAAACTACGTAGCTACTGGATCAAGTGACAGGACAGTCCGTTTGTGGGATTGCTTGACGGGGACACAAGTTCGAATCATGACTGGACATAAGGTATGTTTCTTTTTGTTACACTTATAACCACTACAGTTTTCAACAGTTAGCCTCAGATTAATAACTTTCCTATAGAGCCAAAATAGATGACAAAATCTAAGAGATTATAGTCGGCTCCTGGACTAGGGGTCATTAACAATCATCAGCACTCAATCATGTCAACCTGTCACAGACCTCTCATTTTAATTTTGGGAGGGTGATTGGCCAGGGTTTTGTTACGAGTTTTCCATCTCTTCATCATTTAGTCAGTAGGGTGCACCAATAGGTAAGGCTGGCTTGTTTGTAAAAGCCTCACCAGCGTTTCGAATAGTTCCAGAGTTATCGATTACATAATAATGGGTATACTACGCCAAATCGAATGCCAAATAATCGAACATCCAAATACTCGAACGTTCAAAATATCGAACGTTTAATATATCGAACATTGATATTGTAATCTTCGATATTTTCAACGTTCGATATATTGAACGTTCGATAATTTGAACGTTCGATTATTTGGCATTCGATTTGGCGTAGTATACCCCATAATAATATTGAATCACCCTCAGCCTCTGCCTTCTTGAATTTCGTGCGCCGTATATTTTTGGTTACATGCTAGCTCCCAAACAGTTTGACCGATCTGAGAACTTTATACGGCATATTGTTCAGGTCACTTAGGAGAAGTGCAACGGCCTTTCCAATTGACTATAGGTTAACCGGAACTCACAGCGGCCATTCACATGATGTTTTGTTTACAAAACAGTCAATGCTCAGCTAGTTTAAGTTCAGTGTATGGCCATACAGGAATAATCCCACATGTGTCAATGCTCTTTAAGTTTAAAGTATTGGTATAGATAATATTGTTTTATTTCCAGTCCACAATATACACGCTAGCTTTCTCCGTGTGCGGGAGATGGCTGGCATCGGGCGGCAGTGTGGGAGAGCTACTGGTGTTCGACATCTCGACCGGGTGCCCTGCCGCAGTGCTTCCTCCCTTACACAGCGCCCCTATACACGCGTTAGCTTTTAGTCGGGATGGCACTGTTTTATCTTCAGGTAAGCTAACTAACTTTATAGTGTTCAATCTATATACTAGTGTTCAATCATGTCGTAATACTATTTGGTGTATCTGAATTTGGCCACGAGCTTGTTTGTGCCCATTGCGAACTTCAGAAAGACCGTGAAGTTTGGTGAGCTCTACACCTCTAATGTTCTTTGCAAAAAAAATCTAAAATTTAGGTCAATGTGTTTTTGACTTCGAATATGACTGCCTTAAGGTGCGGTTCCACTTAGGCGGAGCGGAGAGGAGCTGTGCTGCTATTCACCAATCACGGTGCGGAGCGGAGACGAGCTGTGCCGCGATTCACTAATCACATGGCTTAAAATCCACAGCTCCTCTCCGCTCCGCCTAAATGGAACCGCACCTTTAGTCTTGAGGAAAACCTAACCTAAACGTTTTCATTTACTTTAGGTAGCATTATGGAGGTAGATCTTACTAAAACTTTGCTACCCAAATGTATGTTTGTAGGCCGTTCCATTGTGACCTTACGTGTTTTAAACAACGTTTTTAAATTACCTTCCAGGTTCTTTGGACTGCACAATAAAATTGTGGGACTTCGCAGCAATTACAGAAGAAGCTAACGGCGAGGAATCAGGAGCTAGTAATCCAGTGCAGAAAGAAGATAAACATTTACTGAGATCATTTGCAACAAAAAATTCGCCCATCAAGGGCTTGCATTTTACACGTCGAAATCTATTACTTGCTGTTGGTTCCTATGAAGGCAGTGCATAATGTCTTATATTATCGAATATAATTAGTTGTAAGTCAAATAATAAATAAACTTTAAAAATGTATACCTACCTAGATGTTTTTATTTTTAACATTGGATAGCAAATTCAATGTGAGGGAGTAAAATGACCTGAGTTATTATAGTTTAATATTTTTCGTTTTCCCGTGGCAATGTGCCAAGCAGTAGTGCCACGGGAAAGAAAGTGCCAACAAAATCATAATTATATTTTTCGCCAAAATACTATATACCATCATAACACATGGGACAATAAACCGTCTCATCTCATAATGTCCTTTTCTCGAAATGTCCTTTTCTCGAAATGTCCTTTTCTCGAAATGTCCTTTCTCAAAATATCCTTTTCCCAAAATGTCCTTTTCTCAAAATGTCCTTTTCTCAAAATGTCCTATTCGCGAAATGTCCTTTTCTCAAAATATGTACACTACAGGATTAACCCCGCTCAATCTGACTTGGATAGGTTAGGTTAGAAGGCTAAGGCGGGAGCGGAGAGCAGCGGAGCTTCCGCTTTAGCCTACATGGTTATTTTTTTTTATAACCACCTAAGTTTTGTTTATAAGTGGGTTATAAAAAAAATTACATCAAACTTACCAAGTGAATGGTGGGTACCTAGTCTACTTACCATTGAAAAACTTAATTATCAGGAAGTACAAGACAAAATCGAAGTTTCCTTAAGACTTTATAATTATATTTTAATATGAATATTTATCTTACATAAATACAAGTTTCTTAAATTAACTATACTATTTGTAAAAAATAAGATCTCTCAGAGTTAATAAATTGTATCAACAAGTTCAGCACAGATTCATTATTCCTCGCCACTTGTGCTTTCATAGCTTGTTTGAAGTCCTCCTTTACACCTTTGTCAGCACCACGGGTACCTATTCTTCTCTGTCCCAGATGCTGGGAGTTAGGTAACAAGTCCAGTACAATATTGTTTCCCTGTTCATTCCACATAAAACTGAGCTCTTCCAAGATATCAATATGAATTACATATGTAGAGAAAAGATGGTAGTGAAAGACGCCTTTCTGTCTAATAACATCAAGTATATGTATAAATATAGCTTCTTCTTGAGGCCACCCTAGTTGCATCAATACCAACATATGACCATAAGCTAAATCAGTATTATTTGCAGTACTAAGGAGAATCCGTATAAGTATAGTACAGAAGTAATGCATGATGGCAACTTTGGTGAGAGGCAAAAAGTGTAGGTGCCTGTGCTTACCTCCAACAATCAATTCAGGCTCTAATGCACCTTCCATATTAGGTAACTGCGATAACGCTGTAATTATACTTTCCACACAAACTGTATAATTCTTCTGGAAATAATTGATTGAAACCCTGATGACACTAGCGGCGAGATTAATGACATTTGGTTGTGGCATAGCCTCATCATATTTACCACGATACAGTGCAAATTCTTCAGCAAATCCTTCAGACCATGGTTTCACTTGCAGTTGATTTGCCAATTTTGTGAATTCTCTTGAAAGACGTTCATTACTGTGCAATAATTCCCAACAATTGGCTGCAGTTTGGAACTGATGGGCTGATGTACCAGTCACTTCTACATCTCCTTTTCTTCTTTTTGAAGGTGGCATTTCTGGATCTGACAATGCTTCTAGTAAAATGTGATTTCCCTTTAGAGATTTCTGTTCATATAAGGATCTCAAGAAGAAGATAGTGCCACAATACAACAGTTGCCTGTTGTCCTCATTGTTCCTCAATCCTGTTAGTTTTTGAAAATACTGTTCCTTGTTTAAACTGTTACTATAATTAACATAGTATGAGTCCCATCCTAATTGTCTTCCCATTAAATCTAAGACTCCATATAGACGTTGCCATGGGTCAGCAATGTCATGTTCAGTCTCATCATAAACATATGAGTTATAGAAATCAATAGCTTTGATTACCAATCGTTGAAGCAGTCTTGGTGATTCCAAAGAGCTGAGTAGTGGTAATGTTTCTACAACTAAAAGACGTGCATATCGATTGTCATAAAAAAACTTCTCTGTATTTATTAACGTTTTCACTAAGCTGTCAACACCTAGTTGGGGGAACTTCTTTAGTAGAAGCACTAATAAACGACAATGTTCCATAGTATCATCACTGTTTTCCACACTTGTTTTTAGTATTGTCAATTGTATATCAGGACATATGTGATCAAACATCTGACTTAGAAAGCTACCTTCAGGTGTTCTAAGCGCATTTGCAATCGCTGATATTTCTGGCAGTAATGATGCAAAGTTTTGTCTGGATTTTATGAGAGAACTAAAACATTCAGCTGCTTCCTGAACATTGCCAGATTGCTTTTCCATTAGATAGGCTTCAAATTGAATTTTAAAATCAGTAGGAAATAAAGTTTTTGCCGTTAGCATCCAGGCCTTGGCGCAGTTAATATTGTATTTTTGGGCATCTTTAGCCCTTTCTATAATGTAGTCTTCATCACTTAATGGTACGTCAAAACCAGGCATTTTTGAATCCAAAATTGTTACCACTTTACAGGGATAACTGGATACTATTCAATATAGAGACACGACCAGTATTATGTTTTGTTTTGAATATTTTCGGAGACTCTGAGTCTGAGACTTCGTAGAGTTTTTGAGGTTATTTTAGTTGTCATTTTTGACAATTTAACTTTTTTTTAAAATTTAGTTTACAGGCTTGGATTTTACTCTTTACAGCCTTTCAGTCAATCTACGTTCTCTTCTCGTTCTAATTTATTAAAATAATTTCAGTTCCTCTATAAATTTCAAAATTCTAACTTTAATATTAATAACAATAAATTTAGAATTAGTCGCTACCATAGATTTTGAATTTTTCGCTGGTTGTAATATTCTTTTCATAAAAATTCTAGGTAAATCTAGAGTTCATTGTGTTAGAAGAAAGCGCGAATTATAGCTACTGTTTTTCTCTCTTTTTCTTAAACTATCACGGCCTGAAAATATGCCAAAGTCAAGGCTATATTTTACAAAACATAATTCATTCATTTCCATTTCGGTAGAAAGCAGCTTTCATGTGTATTTTAATGTATGTTCAATCTTGGACAAGTTCTACTCCAGTAAAGCGATAGGACTTTACTAGAGCTGGTACCTATCTATTTAGATTGTTGATTCAAAGTAGCACAGATATCATAGTTAAATTCGTTTAATAGTATAGTAGGCAGATAATTAGCACGTAAGCATTTAATACCTAAGGTTCTAATCGATTTGGTTCTAGCAAGAGAAAAAAGAGAAAAAGAGCCTTGAAAAACCAACCCACCGGCAGATAATTAGCCCGTAAGCATTAAATACCTACGGTTCTAATCAATTTGGTTCTAGCAAGATAAAAAAGAGAAAAAGAGCCTTGAAAAAAAAACATATATACGGTCGAATTGAGTAACCTCCTCCTTTTTTGAAGTCGGTTAAAAAACAAACCCACCGCAAACCTGCTCCACGCTTTAGAGGTTTTCCCTATTAGAGGATGGAATGAAACAGACTCGTCAGGTCAACCCATAGCTTTAGGTAGGTACCTATTATTAATGGCACCAACTTCAATATTATGTTGAATAAAATATGATAAATCAAAATACATATTACTAAGTGCTATGTAAATTTTATTTTTAAGGATTTGTATGAAGTCGTTTCTAATATTTTATTAAAATTTTTATTTTTTTTTATTTTAAGTGACGGGTGGACCGAAAAGTATATCTATCTAGGTGTAAAGTTCTCATAAACACAAACCAATCAAGCCGAAACACAAGGTAACTGCTGTTAATCGTTAAGGAATTCCCTCGGCCGTCTTTTGGTTCCATCATCAGATCGACTCCAGACCTTCATTAAATTTTAGTAAGTACATTAAAACACTTAATCAAAAGCTAACAAACGCACTAGTTGTCCCTACAATTTTCGGTGATTGCCCTCGATTTCTCCTGGATATCAGCATGAGATCCTGATACCCTGGATATGGGACCACCTCAGAAGTGACCTCATTCAAACAAAAAAAAAATGCAAAATCCATCCATAATTGGCGCCGCTATCGCGTAACAATTAACATCCATACAAATAACATACTTACATACAAAAAAAAAAAAAAAAAAAAAACATATCGTACGAATTGAGAACCTCCTCCTTTTTTTGAAGTCGGTTAAAAAAAACATAGCGTACGAATTGAGAACCTCCTCCTTTTTTGAAGTCGGTTAAATAGTTTCTATTGGGATTTTGGATCGGGTCTTAGAACTGGAATCTCCGAAATGGGAACTGGAAACATAAACACTGACAGGGAACTGGAACCCAGTAACCGAAAATCAGGAACCGTGAACTCAGAATCTGAAACCGGGGAATGGGGACAAGGGACCGGGAACTCAATCCGAAACCGGGAACAGGAAATCGGGAACGGGAACAGGGGACCGGGTACTCAGAACTCAGACGCCAAATTGTTGAAAGAAGATAGAAGATATACATTTAAACGTGCAAGACAGAGAGAGATGCGATCGGTTTTTGTGCGTTTTTAACGAAATAAATTAATTATAAACAAACTTGGTTATAGTTTTCAATATTAAAAAAGTGGTCTAGTGCAAATGAAGATTTTACTATTGTCTTTCTTATAAATATCTTATATTATAAAAACAACTTAAAACTTATGAGATCTAGGTTAAAATTTCAAGAAATTGAGGTACATATTTTCAACACAAAAATCTATCGAGGATTTTATCAGCAATCGTGTTTTTAGCCTAGTGCGTTTTTAGTTTATGAACTGAAGTTGTCTGTGTTAAAATTTTAATTAATTATACCTCACGAGTCCTGAGATCTAGATCAAGGTAATAGTCTATTTGGCGTCATACAGACTCTTAAGGCGTCAACGTCTGTCGGGTCAGCTAGTTCACAATAAATTACATTACACCTATTTCTCCCTCTCTTCTCTTAATTAATTAGCTGTGGTCAAAATGTCATGTTGATGATATCAAGTGGGTCTGTTTCATGCCCATGGAACTACCAGTGGTACCTACCTACTACTGGTGGTACCGCGTTAAAAGCAAAGGCGAGGTAAAAATTCAGAATTACAAATTGCACATGATTTTAGGAAGTAGGTTGGTATCTAGTTACATAAATGGCATTATATAAATGGATCTTTACGTAAGCTGAAGCGCTCGTAGCCCCACTGACTCGATGTCTTGTAAACGATCTTAAGCAACTTTCGCTATGGAGGCTCCTCCGATGGGTGACCACTTTGTGACATTTCTTTGCGAGCGTTTTCGTGTTTCGGCGGACATGTGTATTCGTTTTACCCTGTAGTAAGTAACATCACATCACAGATGACAGTTGTTACTTAAGCCAACTTGAAGGTATTATGACGGGTTCACAAATTTCAACTGCACGTGGTTACAACGCGCCCCTGTCCATTTAAACATGGCAATAGGCTCATCACCTATATGCTATTCCTCTGCCAAGACGTATGTATGCTTCATGCCTCTGTTTTTTTTATACCACTAAGGTGGCAGACAAGCATACGGCCCACCAGAAGGACCGAAGGTCACCGCAGCCTATGAAAGTTTGCAACATCAGAGGCGCCACACTCGCTCTGCCGACCCTGTAAAAACCTTTTGAAGAGCCCCATAACTACTGTAGGCGTTTGGAAAAACCGATGCAGGGAGATCATTTCACAACCTAAGCGTGCGCGGAAGAAAACCCCAATCGGATCTAACCGTGCTGGAACGCTCCGGACGTAGAGACGTCATGAACCGAAATGCCAATAAAGGCAATATGAGTATGACGTGTGGTCTATTTCTATACCTACGGAACTACAGAAAGTCAACCATAGTAGAATCAGAACGGTAGAAATTTGACCTTATTTTTATAGGTACCTAAGTAGGTACGATACTATAACATCTTGTTTAATGAATATGGCAACATGTAGATATTTGGATTCAACATTGTAAGTTACACTTAAGTACTGATGGAACTAACAAACGAATCGTGGTATTTGATGACCGAGAGCCTGCTGTGTCTGTCTATTGTTACTTATTTAGTGCCGAAAGTTGGCTCAGGTACCCAAGCGAATGTTACAGATTCAACCAGATTTAACGCTCTGATGGTGATGTGGCGTTGCGAAGACCTGACTAGGTAGAATCTACAGAGTTCTCAGCGGGTAATTACTGTAGATTGGATTTACTTTTATGTAAAAGCCAGTAAGTTAATGATTACCTAATTTTTATTGCAATTAGGTTACAAATGCCGAACGTTCTAATTCGTAGGTTAGTCGATTACCGCATTTTTTACACATAAGTAGGGACCTAGTACAGTAGGTATAGTTCATTAAAAAATCTTTCTTTATGAGGATTACAAACCATTCTCAAATATATTGATTCCTTAACAAGACAAAGAACGTGAGTTCCGAGGTTTATGAGGTCTTTAAAAAAACGGGGGTCAGTTGGTCAACATCTCGTATTCTCGTACCTAATCGAACGTCTTTGAAGGGTTCCATTCTTTTGAATAAAAGGTAGCTATTGTATTTTCAGTAATTTTATTGTAGATAATATAGTTATTATGCAACGATGTATCAAATACGCACTACTTAAATAAGAAATCTATTGATTTATGACATATCCTCTTAAATATCTTGAGAATCAAAAAGTTCCAGTCAACTAGATACTTAGTTATATATTATTACGAGAGGTTTGACTCTATAATATTGGAAAAGAGATGAAAGTATTTACAAGATAAGATTTAAGTGATATGGTCATAAATCCTTTGGAACTAGTTATACCCTACCTACCTGTTATAAAACTATCGGTAAAATACTAAAAGCAAACACACAATTTGTGCTACTGCGAAAAATTTAAGAAAATTTGTATTTAAACATTATATACCTTTAATAAGTAGGTACTGATAATAAATATAATAAAAACGGTCAAATATTTTTCGAAGACAATGATTCTGTTTAGCAATTTCAAAATGTCTATTTGATATCGTAATATATAAACAGATATGTTTTATAGATAGGTACTTACAAATGGGTCAAGTTACTTCGCACCTTGCTTGAAACGTGTTGCGATAGTCTCGGTCTCAGACTATAGAAATAAAGGCAGACGAGCACAAGAAAGTGATGCCAAGAAAGCAAATACTAAATGCAAAATGTGTGTACTAAAACGAGGTGCGGAGTTAACTCGACCGGATAGTAAATGTCTCACTTAATTTTATAATACTAAAAGAGTACATGTAGCCACAGTAAGTCATCCTTGGAATAATAAACACATCTTAAGATACGCATTAGGTTTGAATTAATATCAATTTCTTCCATTATATTATTATAGCAAAATTACGTAGATATTCTAATCTATTTCTGAAACTCGTCAGTCTTAAGATCGGTCTATTATTACCGGTATAATGGTAGCATAAAATATGTATTTACATGATCCAGTAATAGGTAGATACTATTGTATAATACAAATATTGATAACAAGCCGCACGCGCATCACCTTTTCGAAATGTGAAAAATTACAAATCAAAGTAACACAGAGAAGTCAGTGAAAAAGAAGCTTAGGTCGGAGAACGGAACTTGGATGAAGAAGTTCACACTCGGTTGACCTATTTTTTTTACGTGAGGAAAATCATACAGGGACTCCTACTGACTAAAATCCATACGTATCCTACCTAATAGCGTACGGTTGGGAGCCCCAGGTAAGCCCTCGGAAGGATATTCCAGGAAACCCCGGGTAAGCCCTCGGAAGGATATCTCCGGTTGACTTAGGTTAATCATATCATAATCGAACTTTATTTTCAGACATCACCACCGGTCCGTAGAATGTTAATATTAAAAATAACTTAAATTAGAAGTTGTACCTACCTAACGTTAGTTATATAAATCTCTATGCTTGAAGTTTAATCATGGAGATTTATATAACTGGTATAGGCCTTGAACATGGATTAATTTACTACATGAATTGAATCGTAGTGTTTAAGTAATTAAACTGGTGTATAAAATATTTTTCGTACTGACTAAATTTCTCTAAAACCATATTAGTATTATGTTAATACGTTACGTATGTACCTACTTCTGTAATTAGATCTTTTGCTTTGCTTTTGTATTTACAGAACAATCGCCTTCACGCATTTAAAGATAACATCCTTTAAATTAAGTAATAGGCATTTTTTTTTTTTTGTTTAACGTGAGGAAAAATCCTCATGGATGTTATGCCGGACTCCTACCGACTAAAAAAACCTCACGTCACGCCCAACAGTCTATGGTTGGGAGCCCCGGGTAAACCCTCGGAAGGATGTCCCAGGACTCCCAACAGACCCACGGCCGCTACTGCGGCCTCGCCCAGGGGGTGGTTCGGGTGATATCCCGCGTCTTCGGGGGGTTTCGGGTGTGATCCCGCTTCTAAGGGGGGGCGTGCGTGAATTGTCTCACTCACGTCACGCTGCCGTCATGGGCCTGCTTCTGTAAGGACGGTGAGCCGCCCTGTCACCGTCCTCAGGCCCCCGGTCATGGTGGCCGATAGTCCTCGGCGAAGACACGTCGGCGGCGCCCAGGCCGCCGGCTGCGGAACTCGGGACTGCGGAACTCGGGATACTGCGGAACTCGGGAAGTAATAGGCATAGAGAATAACAATGTATTGTGTGATAGGGATGTCCAATGAATGAATGAATGAAAAATCTTTATTCATCTAAGTCACAATGTAACGTTTATGAAAGTCGAAATGATTGCGTCTACATTTACATTTACTGCCAGATTCGCAACGCAATAGGTAAATAAATAAAATAAATAAATATTCACGGACATTTCACCCAATGCTATCTGATCCCAAAGTAAGCTAGGAATAACCTGCTTGTGTTATGACTTATGGGTATCAGACCACGGATATTAATACTTATATACTTTTTAAATACATACATATTATACATAGAAACACCCAGACTCTTGAGACAAACATTTATGGGTCACACAAATATTTGTCTCCGGTGGGAATCGAACCCACGACCTCCAGCGCCGCAGGCGGTATCACTACCGACTGCGCCACAGAGGCAGTTTAGTCTTGCAGGGGTAGAGTTGGAGAAAAAAGAACCTGGCAATAAAACTCCGGCCACTCTTTTGTTTTTTAATGTAACAGTGTTCCAGGAGTTCTAAATTTATTTAATAAGTAAATACTAGATAATATGATGCGTTTTCTTAGTAAGTATCAATATATATGTAAGTTCAATGGGGTCGATTCTAATTTCACTAATATTCTACATTTAATAATAACTTTATATTTAACATTGGTCGTTGGTAGGGTAAAGCTATTTATTATTTATCCAGTGCGTTTTATTACTTTACTTTTAATAGTATTATGATCATCACTTTCATATTAATTAGTCCTGAAAGTCATTTTGAGATCGTAACTTATTTCTTATATAAAGTTGTTAACGATGTAGGTATCTAGTACATTGAAAACACACTGTATATTTGTAATAAATATATAAAAGCAGTCTGATCACTTTCGCGAGGGTACCTAAATTATTCAATTGATTTTAGTAATCACACTACCTTTTAATAAAATGGTTCTATTTATTTAATTTATCATATTAAATAAACAACCTTATATAAGGGCCTTAACACATTTTTTTAAACTACTACGATAAAGATATACAGACAAATTTAATACAATTGCAAAATCTATTTACTATGTAACTTGTGGTTTTCATTTTTACAGGGATTCGACCAAATGGGCCCATTAAACTAATTTATTAATTTACTATAGGGTAAAATTATATTATTTATCTACTTAGGTCATAATTAGTCTAATTAGTTATTAAAGCTTGTTAATACAATGATCATTGCATTAATTAAATCGGTTTTGTGTTTCATATAGATGTTCAATAAGTTCTGATCTTCGACTTTAAATTTATAGGGTTCTAGCCTAGAAAACCTCTGCCTCATACAAATATAGGAGAGAGGTATTCCGTGCCTTGCCACAAGAGACGGGCGACAGATATTCCAGAATGATCTCCAACCCCTTTGAGGGCGGAGTTGAGGTCGATGGCTTCGGCTGGCACTTTTCCAAAAGCAGATCCTACCTTGACATTCTCAAATGACTACTTACATTATGGAGCACTCCAAAAGGGACCTTATGTTTTGCAGGGCTAAATGTCACGGTGGCCACTTTTAATCAGAGGCAGCTTTTAGTATAAATTTATAAAAAAAGTGGGAATAAAACCCGAAAGAACGTACTGGGATCGTACTACCTTGCCCCAAGCAGTAATGAAGGAAGACCGTAAGGTATAAGTCGCTTCGATTCTGACATAGCCCCCATTGATCCCCCAGTAAATGAACTGCTTGTTTATATTGGGACAAAAGATCAGCACAGAGGGTCAACGACTGGTACAGTTTAACAGACTTAGGTCTAGTCTAGCAGGATAGATCAATTCACAGAAATTACATACTGTATCTATAAGAATGAAATATGTTTAAAGATCTTGGCTTGAACAGTTGTGCAAATCCAGAGGTTTGGGTGGAACATCTTCGTAGGGCACGACGTGAGCGGAGGCAAGTTCACGAGCGACCTGCTCAGCTGCAGTCATCACACGCAGTAGGTTCAGTCCAGCTAACTTGCGCAGCTCCTCGATGCTCCATCCTTCCTCCATCAGCTCCGCGAATAGCAACGGATATGACGACACGTCTTCTAGGCCTTGAGGAGTACTGTCAAAAGATAGGATGTAGAATTAGGTGCTATGTTTACCTACTAACACCTAGGTACCTACTTTATTGCTATGAGTTGGAAGTTTGGGATCTAAGTCAGTCTCATCTGATTGTATTGTACCTACATTGTTGAATGTCGGACGAGTTAAAGCCATCCTTTCCATTCTGACCAATATATGGAAGAAAAGAACAACAAGTAAACTGCAGAATTGCCCGTAGGTATATACCTAATGCAGAAAATACACCATGTCGCCGATTGTGAGTCATTTGAGGTATTTTCTGCACTTTAAGTGCCTAGCAGCTAATAAAAAACGCTGTGCTCCAAAGTATCGGATACTCTACGCTCAGATGAGGCAGAAAAACAACATAAAAGAAACTAAACGCCAGCTGTGTTAATTCATTGGGTGGACTTAAAAAAGTAGGTACCTAAGGCTCGTAATACACTGAGTGTTATTATTATTATTCGAGAGAGAGTGGCTTTTCCAGCCTTTTAAGCTAGTCTCTCTGCGACCATTACTGAGTGTTAGTAATTGTCATCTCGTGCTTTATTTTCAATAGAAACATCTATCCGTAAATTCGGATGGCTAAGAACCAGCAAGTTGCTAAACTGATTTACTGAAAAGTGTGGGTGGTCAGACTGCCACCGCTCCCTACAAATATCGATAAAGAAAGGCAAAACATAGCGCTGCTCCTGGTAACCAATCAAAGGGGATCTCGGGCTCAAAAATTGAGATACCGAATGCGACGGGTGCTTAAGGCACAGATGAAATAGAGTGATTCTTTTCAAAGTGTTTGAGAGTTTGCTATATTGATTACAATATAGCAATTTCTCAAACACTTTGAAAAGAATCCATCAATCATTTGAGAAGAATAGAATTGTCCTCTATATTTTATAGAGAACAATTGGAGACCTAGTGCACATTAATATACCCTCCTTGGCTACGTGTAGTACTTAGGTACCTACTTTATGTAACCAAGGAGGACTTATTACATTCCGTGCCTTTTGCCGTCCAAGTGATTCATTAAACACATCTTTAAACAATTTATTCTTCTATAAATAAATTTTAACTGCTTCTAATTTCACGTTCATCTGTTCACGCAATTTTCTTTAAAAGGGGTATAAAATGTTCACTTCATGTTTAATATTATAGATGTGAGCCCAGTGTGTAAAGGACTTAAGTTAATCTTCAGTCATTAATGTCAGTCAGTCATATTTCCCGTAGCACTGGAAATTACCCAAACGGTCCATTTCTTGTTACAGTGAACTTTACGAACAAATTAGGAGGCCTACCTGATTTAGATTAATTTAATACAAGCCCTTTTTATTACAGTCGTACAATTTCCAACGAAAATGGTCGAAATCGGTTCTCTAATTTTGTTACGAGAACTACGTTTATTTTCTTAGGCTTTCATTGTGTAATTAAGCGCTAAATTAAGTAAGTAAATAAAAAGATTTAGGTAGGTACACTTAGCAAAACAGTTCGGTTTGCAAGCAACAAAACAACAATCATGTGGATTTATTTATAAGTTTACATAAATTGACTGGTCTCGTGGTCCAGTACTTAGTGTGCCTGACTACGGATTAGGAGGTCGTGGGTTCGATTCACACCCAGGCAAATTTCTTTGTGTGTGTAATTTATTTATAATAATAAATGTATTTAGTAACAAATAAGTATGTTTATCAGTCGTCTAGATCCCATAGCACAAACTTATATTAGCTTAATTTGGGTTTTTTTTAACGTGAAGGAAAATCCTATGCCGGACTACAACCGACTAAAAAACCTCACGTAACGCCCAACAGCCTATTGTTGGGAGCCCCTGGTAAGCACTCGGAAGGATATCCTAGGACTCCCAACAGACCTACGGCCACCACTGCTTCGTTCGGGTGCTATTCCGGCTCTTTGGGGGGATTCGGGTGTGATCCCGCTTCTAAGAGGGGGCGTGCGTGATCTCCTCATGTCACGCTGCCGTCATGGAGCTTAATTTGGGCTAGATTATGTGTGAGAATATTCACAAATATTTTTTTTTTATTTATAATTGAACTTCTAAACACAGAACGATAAAAAGAAGAAGCGTCCACCGCACGCTCTCGATTCGTCAATTATATGACAAACAAAGTCAAGCAATACTTAAAATAGTTGCAAAAGAGGATAGAAGAATAGAATTCCTCAAAGAAAAGAATGGAGAACAAATAAATACTTTTATCATCCAGATTGTAAGTATTGAGCGTTATCTGCGGAAACGTAACAATTAGGTCAATACGTGTTTCAACTTCACACGACGAGACTACTTGGTAGCAAATTGCATTAAGATTGACGAATCGAGGGTGTAGGGTAGGTTTCTGCCTCCCGTCGTTTATTATTCTTCTCCGATGGATTTCCGCCTTGGTAATGAATGACTGATTCAATTAGCTACTTCTAAATATAACATTTCGTTATTAACCGATATCTCTACACGCCTCACAATTACACTAATTAAAACGTTTTCCCAATGCAGATACCATTATGTTAGTGTGGTCTGGGAACTGAACTGTTTTGCTGAGTGTACATACTAAAGAGGATTGCTTTTTTTCTCCGACAAAAGAAACCTAAGTAAAAGTAAATACCTAGGTTTTAGGGATTCGTAGCCAAATGGCAAAAACGGAACCCTTATAGATTCGTCATGTCTGTCTGTCTGTCTGTCTGTCCGTCCGTGTGTCACAGCCACTTTTCTCCGAAACTATACGGCCTATGCTATTGAAACTTGGTAAGTAGATGTATTCTGTGAACCGCATTAAGATTCTTATATAACACTAGAAAAAAAGCAGTAAATTTTGGGGGTCCCCATACTCAGAACTGAAACTCAAAATTTTTTTTTTCATCATACCCATATGTGTGGCATATCTATAGATAGGTCTTCCAAAATGCTGCTGAGGTTTCTAACATCATTTTTTTCTAAAGTGAATAGTTTGCGCAAGAGGGACTTCCAAAGTCGAAAAATGAGTGTCCCCCCCCTCTAACTTCTAAACTAAGAGAGTGATAAATCTAAAAAAAATATATGATGTACATTGCCATAAAAACTACCAACGAAAATTGGTTTGAACAAGATAGAGCTAGTAGTTTTTTTTAATACGTCATAAACAGCAATTTTCGGTTAGAAAAATCACTACCACTGCGAACGTGTCAAAACATCAATCAAAGTTACAACGAACTATGTATAAGAACTTTTATATTATGTTACTAGCTGCTACGAAACCCTTCATGGGCGAGTCCAACTCGCACTTGGCCGGTTTATTTGGATATTGCTAAGTATAGATAGGTATAATATTGTACTCACTAATTAATGCCGTCGTAGCCAGCGCCAAGCCCTACACTGTCCACACCTGCTACGTCCCTTATGTGATTAATGTGAGCTGTAACACCATACGGCGATCATTATTATTTATATCTATAGAATGCAAGACATAATATTTATATTCAAATATTAACCTAACTAAAAGAAATCCTAATGTTACTAAGGAATTCTTTTTATTACACGATTTCTACAATTTGTTATTGTTTATAGTTCCTAACTTTCTGAAACTTTACTCACCTATTGATGTTTCAGGCAATTAAAAAAAAAACTACCTACTCATAACCATAACACGTGACAAAGTCCCGAGGCGTCTCACTTTCATGAAAATTAGGCGTCTCACTTTCATGAATTAGGTATCTCACTTTCACGACTTAGGTATCTCACTTTCATGAATTAGGCGTCTCACGTTCATGAATTAGGCGTCTCACTTTCATGAATTAGGCATCTCACTTTCACGACTTAGGTATCTCACTTTCATGAATTAGGCGTCTCACTTTCATGAATTAGGCGTCTCACTTTCATGCATTAGGCATCTCACTTTCACGACTTAGGTATCTCACTTTCATGAATTAGGCGTCTCACTTTCATGAATTAGGCATCTCACTTTCACGACTTAGGTATCTCACTTTCATGAATTAGGCGTCTCATTTTCATGAATTAGGCATCTCACTTTCACGACTTAGGTATCTCACTTTCATGAATTAGGCGTCTCACTTTCATGAATTAGGCATCTCACTTTCATGACTTAGGTATCTCACTTTCATGAATTAGGTGTCTCACTTTCATGAATTGGCACAGAGGTAGATTCTTATCAACCTCTCGACCATGAAGACTGTCCAATTATTTTGCAAAAATCAAATCAAATTTCTATAGGGAAAAAAGTCCGTCGCTACCATTTGAACACTAGCTTGATACACTAAACATTAAAGAGCTCTGTCATAAAAGTATCATAAGCGAGGCATCAAATCATAAGTCTGAAGAGACAGTGACCTTGTTCCTAAGGGCTTGCCGTGGGAAGATCACGAAATCCATCACTCCTAATATAAGCAATTTAGCTTACCCAGAGGGTTTATCGGAGATAGCGTAGGTAGTGAAACATTTCGGGGCCGATGTACTTCAAATGTCTATCTCAAGGTGAATAATCATGTTCTTAATAAATTAGGCTAATATTTTATGATCAATTAACTATGCAGTGTCGAACCTAAGGGCCCAATTTTGTAACACGATATAGGGGTGCCCGCCGTGACCCTAAAACCTTCCATTCTGTGGAGAAATTTATTTCACCGATTACCACGCACCCTGAAAGTTTATAACATACATAAGAAATTTAAAACATTATTGTGTCACTCATTGTATGCATTAAGTTGTTTTTCACAATGAAAGACGAAATTTTTCTTTTCATATTGAATCACATTTTGGTGTTGCAAACGTCCTCGACTACCGTGATCACTTTCCATCAGCTGAGCCGTATGCTTCTGCCTCGTCAGTTGGGTAATTTTTAAGGGTTTATCTTAAACATAAGAAATAGAAACCAAAAAAAAATTCTTACCAATAGCATCTTGAACGGTGGCAGTATCCTTGCACGTGAGAAACGAGGTGTAGAAATTGACCATAATCAGTCCCTTGTTCGCTGCCAGAAGACGGAGGACTGTGTCTGGTACATTGCGTGTCACGTTGCAGAGAGCTCGCGCTGAGGAGTGCGAGAAGAGGACAGGAGCTCGAGACACAGCTAAAGCATCCCGCATGGTACGTTCTGATACGTGGGATAGGTCCACCAGCATACCGAGGCGATTCATTTCTTTCACCACAACCTGTCAAATGAACGAAACGGAGCTTTTGACTACTAATATTATAATGTGAAAGTTTGTAAAGATGTTTGGATGTTTTAATCACGCTCTAACGGCTGAAAGGATTTGGCTGTTTGTTGCAGGGATAGATTGTAGACTATGGAGTACTTGATATGGGTACTTTTTATCCCTGAAATAAATATGTTCGAATGGGATGATGAAATGGGAGCAGAATGCCACGCTGGCGAAGCCGCGAGCATCAGCTAGTACTGTAATACATCTAAAAATGAATCGCTGAAAAATATTATGCAGGTAGGCGCTGAACGACTGCATCATTGTCAAAACAAAGTTTGTATAATTTTTTTAAAAATCAATCTCTTTTTTTTTGGGCGTTATTAAAACACGCTTTATCCTGTGAACTAATGTTGCTGAAATTGAATATACAGGTAGCTCATGAGCATTCTAGATTAACACATATAAATCCACTGTATTTAGAGAAATTGGTTTCTGTTTGACGGAGGAAAACTTCATCTCACGAGTGGAACCGTGGACATCAGCTAGTTTATCATAAAGCACACACTCCATTGTTCCTGTCCCTTTTGAAGTTGGTATAAGTTGGCATTACTTAAATTAATTGCTAAGTCTTGAAACCTTTCCAGTTTATGAATACGAGAACATTTGAGGACAGATTTAACAATAGACCGACTGTCGTAATTAGTTGCATTGTTCCTCACGTCAAACTCCTGCCTAGGAGAAATTCCTATAGAACGATTGCTTAGTTTTATTTGACTTCAGACTTTGTAGGTAGAGATTTGATTTTTTTTTTCTGGAAGTAATTTCCAGAAATAAAATGTTGTCTTTGGAAATATCGAGCTTCTTCGTCCAGAAGACCAACAGTGGCAACAGAAATAGGATCATTGTCGTGAAGCAAATTTATTGACCGAACGAGCGAAGCGAGCAAGTGTCTCCGATTCGACAGTATGGAAGATTTTGCTTTCGTCCGTATGTCTGTGTTTATGTCAGTTCCGGTCTAAAAGACGCATTTATTAACCGATTTTCACCATTCTTGGAACACGTGTTTTTTTTTAAAAGGGGGATACTAGGGGACAAAATGTTTGAAGATTGTTATCGCGTTATTTATGAACGGATCTTGATCGATTTGATGATTTTTGGCTTAAACTTAAAGGATATGATTCCTCAAAGGTTGCTTTTTTTCTTGGATTCTTGCGAGGTGTACTCTTCGCCGAAGTACTAGCAAGTGTTACCACTTAGTCGGGCGTCTTCACGAGCGAGAGGATTGCGCCGATGTTATCAGAGTTTAATATATATTTCTACTATGATGTTATCATCGTGCCGCGTATTTCAATATAAAGTATCGCCGTGTATAGGCACATTCAAGATGTTTGGATGTTTAGATGTCTTAATGTGAGAGAAAATCCATCATGGATGCTATGCCGGACTCCTACCGACTAAAAAACCTCACGTAACGCCCAAGAGCATATGGTTGGGAGCCCCCTCGGAAGGATAGTTTGGAATAACACATAGGCTACTTTTCATCCCGGGAACATGTTCCAACGGGAAGCGGGAACGGGTACGGAATTTCAAGCGGGCGAAGCTGCAAGCATTATTTAGTATATCAATATATATATACATACATACATACATACATACATAACATCACGCCTCTTTCCCAACGGGGTAGGCTTAGACTATGGTTTTCCACTTGCCACGATCCTGACATATCACTTTCGCTTCTTCTACTTTCATAAGTGTTTTCATACATGCTCTCCGATTAAGGGTACTCTTGACCTGGCCTTTTTACAAAAGGCGTCCAATTTGGTCGACATAAGTGCGACGCGGTCGGCCCCTACCAGATTGTCCATTCACTCTCGCCTTATAAATCTCTTTTGTCAGTCTGTTTTCATTCATTCTCTCCACATGTCTGAACCATCTGAGCATCCCTTTTTCTATCTTAGTCACTACATCTTCAGTCAAGCCGCAATGTTCCCTAATCACACAATTTCTTTGTTTATCCATCAATGTCACTCCAGCTATGCTTCGCAAACTTCTCATTTCCACTGCATTAATTTTACTTTCATGCGTCTCCTGCAACACCCAGCTTTCACTTCCATACATAAGTGTAGGCACAAGCACTCCTCTATGTACAGCCATCCTTGCCTTTTTAGACACATCCTGACTGCTCATAAAGGCGTGAATGGCTCCATTCACTTGATTACCTGCCAGAACTCTTCGTTCAATATCATAGTCACACTTTCCATCTCTTACAAATTTTGACCCCAAGTACACAAACTCTTTTACCTGTTCTACTCTTTGCCCTTCGATGTAAATTGGGCAATTCGTCATATTTTCTTCTCTTTCAAAAACCATTACTTTCGTCTTTTCTACATTCACTTTCATACCTCTACTTTTAAGCGCATCATGCATTATGTTAACCATCAACTGCAACTCCTCCGCCGATGAAGCTAATATCACCTGATCGTCCGCGTATAGGAGGCATTTGATGGTCAGCTCTCTCATTTTCAAACCATACCCACACTCTTGCAGTTCTTTCAAGCAGCTGTCCATATACAGATTAAACAGACACGGTGATGCTACACAACCTATATATATATATATACGTGTTATAAAATATATTTACTAACCCCAATAACGTACATACATAGGTTATTGATAGTCTGGACGAATCCACAGCTGCAGCGCCTATGGCCGACGGACGCACACATAGCTATCGGTGAATGCACACCTGAGCCCATAGTTAATTACAATCAGAAGTAAATTATACGGGGTATCTCGGGGTATAGAGGTATTTAACCGAAAGCGAGGTTTAATATTGCATATTGATACACAATACTAAATTATAAACAAAATATTTTTCAATCCTGAGCTATTTGTGGACTGAAAATACTATGTTTCTTTTTAATGTTTGGAAAATGTGAAAATCCTCCCGATGTAGCCCTGCATATCCGTCTAGCGCCGGAGTCCTGGTACATCCTTCAGAGGGCTTACCCGGGGCTCCCAACCGTAAGCTGTTGGGTGTTACGTGAGGATTTTAGTCGGTAGGAGTCCGGCATGGCATCCATTAAGGCCGCGTGGGTCAGATTTTGAGTTTTTTGAAACAATCCTAGTCAAAAAGTAAAGGGTTTTTAAATCTGAAGAATATACATATAATAGTTAAGGATATAAGCTAAACATATTCCGAGCCCGTTACACGATCCAATAAATTTCACTAGATAGAAAAAAATCCCAAAGTTGACTCTCTCAGAAAAGTTTTTTCAAAACTGTGGCTAAACTATTAACATTTTATATATTTTTTTTGCACTCAATTAAAGGTATTAAGTTTTTATACACATTTTCCTAGCGTTTTTCTATAAATAACTATTTACATAGTTATCATGTACGAATATCTACCAAACGCAATAGAATTGCGCCGCTGACGGCCGATCAGTCTCGCCCACAGAACACTTTTAGTCTCGCCCTGGCGCTTGTGGAGGCAGGACCTGTGTCAGTTTTTTTCGCAACTATTTCGTAATTATTATGCCAAATTACGTTGAAATCGCGCCACAGTATAAAAATATCAGTAATGGGCAAAATGTAATTAGATTAACCGTTACAAATACATACGCGACTCATGGTAAAAATGTGGTGATCTTTTACTTTTTAAGTGTTTTCACGACATGGTAACCAGCTACCTAATGCATTAAAATGTCTACGAATTACATTATAATTTCGCAATCCAACATGGCGGCCACGCCGTAATCACAAAATTTCATGATGGGTATCGTTTAAGGGGTTTTTTGGTATGCTGAGTACGAAGTACGTGATAATTTTGCAATCAAAAATGGCCGCCGCGCCGTAATCACAAAATTTTATGATGAGTATCGTTTAAGGGGTTTGTTTGTATGCTGAGTACGAATCACGTGATAATTTTGCAATCGAATATAGCCGCCGCGCCGTAATCACAAAATTTCATGATGGGTATCGTTTAAGGGGTTTTTTGGTATGCTGAGTACGAATCGCGTACTAATTTTGCAATACAAGATGGCCGCCGCGCCGTAATCACAAAATTTCATGATGGGTATCGTTTAAGGGGTTTTTTGGTATGCTGAGTACGAATCGCGTACTAATTTTGCAATACAAGATGGCCGCCGCGCCGTAATCACAAAATTTCATGATGGGTATCGTTTAAGGGGTTTTTTGGTATGCTGAGTACGAATCACGTGATAATTTTGCAATCCAATATGGCCGCCGTGCCATAATCACAAAATTTCATGATGTGTATCGTTTAAGGGTTTTTTTGGTATGCTGAGTACGAATCACGTGATAATTTTGCAATCCAATATGCCCACCGCGCTGTAATCACAAAATTTCAGGATGGGTATCGTTTATAGGGTTTTATGGTATGCTGAATACGAATCACGTACTAATTTTGCAATCCAAAAAGGCCACCGCGCCATAATCACAAAATTTCATGATGGGTATCGTTTAAGGGGTTTTTTGGTATGCTGAGTACGAATCACGTGATAATTTTGCAATCCAATATGCCCGCCGCGCCGTAATCACAAAATTTTATTATTGGTATCGTAAATGGTAGTATCGTAAGTATGGTTGTATCGTAAATAATACGTAGCAGACTGTAGTGTAAAAGAGATAGAGACACATGGGGTATACTACGCCAAATCGAATGCCAAAATCGAACATCCAAATACTAGAACGTTCAAAATATCGAACGTTTAATATATCGAACATTGATATTGTAATCTTCGATATTTTGAACGTTCGATATATTGAACGTTCGATATTTTGAACGTTCGATTATTTGGCATTCGATTTGGCGTAGTATACCCGACACATGTTCCATTCTTCGTTCTAACATTTGTGTGTGGTTGGATTGCACGGAACGACAGACTAAAAAAACTTTTTCGGCTTACTGTGAGTTAGTTAACCGCGTGCCAATTTGCAACTGTGCAAGACGTGGTCAGAGTTAAGAAGTTATTTATTTAACTCAGAGCTTACTAACTCTATATTTATATATTTAACTCGACTCTCCGCGCAAGTAGGCCTAAATAGCTTAGGCGGCCAAATTGAATTCCAAAATGATCATGTTATTCGTACTCAGCATTCGAAAAAACCCATTAAACGATATTCATTACGAAATTATGTCATTACGGCGTGGTGGCCATTTTGGATTGCAAAATTATCATGTGATTCGTCCTCAGCATACCAAAAAACCCCTTAAACGATACCCATCATGATATTTTGTGATTACGGCGCGGCGGCCATATTGTATTGCAAAATTATCACGTAATTCGTACTCAGCATACCAAAAACCCTTTAAACGATACCCATAATGAAATTTTGTGATTACACCGAGGTGGTCATTTTGGATTGCGAAATTATCACGTGATTCGTACTCAGCATACCAAGAAACCCTTTAAACAATACCCATCATAAAATTTTGTGATTACGACGCGGCGCCCATATTGGATTGCAAAATTATCATGTGATTCGTACTCAGCATACCAAAAAACCCCTTACACGATACCCATCATGAAATTTTGTGATCACACCGCGGTGGCCATATTGGATTGCAAAATTATCATGTGATTCATACTTAGCATACCAAGAATTCCCTTAAACTATACCCATCATGAAATTTTGTGATTACGGCGCGGTGGCCATATTGGATTGCAAAATTAGTACGTAATTCGTACTCAGCATACCAAAAAACCCTTTAAACGATACCCATTATGAATTTTTGTGATTACACTGCGGCCGCCATTTTGGATTGCAAAATTATCACGTGATTCGTACTCAGCATACCAAGAAACCCCATAAACGACACCCATCATGAAATTTTGTGATTACACCGCGGCGGCCATTTTGGATTGCACAATGATCCCGTGATTCATACTTAGCATACCAACTTTAGAAAACTTTAGAAATTTTTATGACTACTATGTAATTTACATTTTTTACGCAACTGTAGCAAACGTACGCAACGGAAACTCTCAAAAGAAATGAAATATCCTAGTTGTCGAAAAATGTTTCGTTGCTGCTAAGCTCTTATTCGCCTTAGCGTGATGTTATATATTTTGGTATTTTTCAAAAATGGACATTCTGTTAAGAAACTCTTGAAATTCAACTAGCAGTATCTTAGACTCTAGAGCTAGAACAACTAAACAAACAAACAAATTAAAAATAATAGTATAATATACATAATTTATTTACGATTAACTCTTTTATTTTTATTTACGAAACTAATAAATCACTACACTTAATAAAGTTAGATGCATTTACTACGTCAAACAAAGTTAGCATGCTGTTTCTTTCTACTATACTGTATACTGTGGCATGAGAGTTGACTGCCGCTGCCGGCGCGCGGTGTGTCTTGCGCCCGGGGCGAGGGGAGCGCCAAATGCCTACTTGTGCGCAATAACCGCCCCTTAAGGATTTACACTCACGTTAAAAAAAAAAATCCGTCTCGCGCCGAGTGTCAGGAATAGTAGTTTTCGATACAAGTGTGGGATTTCTGTTATTACAACGAGTTACGACAGATGTTGACCCGAGCCGAAGGCGAGGGTAGACAGTCGGAACGAGTTTAAATAACAGTCCCACACGTTGTATTGAACAACTATTTTTAATACAGTTGCGAAAAAATTAAGCAATTTTATAAAATAATAAAAACACAATAAACCTGAATATCTAAAATGGCGCCAACCGTAAAAGAATTTTATACCTTCCTAAGCAGAGACTATGGCTGTGCACTTCATACAGCCAACTTTTTTATATTTATAAATTTAATTTGGCCGATACTTATATTAATTTATGCTTAAATTTTAATTAAAATTACTTTTAATCTGATATTGAAACAAGTTAGTATCTTTTTTTAGAAATATTTGCATAAATCACAGACATTATTTTGACAATTGGTAAAGAAAACGTACCAGTGCGGGAATGGTAAAGAAAAAGCACGAGCGTGTAATAGCCCACATCCCGAACGCTATACGTCCCTGTAATACGCCACTTTTTGAGCAACTGTATTAAAAAATAGTATTCACACAAGCCGGAGTGTTTAAACTGGCATCCATGGCATTTGGAAATTTGAGTCCCATACATTTCTGTCTGAATATATTTATAGTCTACATATTTATGATTGCTGGTATAGTTCTTACGGAGGATTATAGGAAGGTATATTTATTTAAGTATCTATTTCTTTATCGTAGTATATTCGGACAATCTAGTAAAACTCTAACCACGCGGTTCTCTTTCTTAGCTATATGGGACCAATGGCCAAGAACCTATATAACCTAGAAAGAAAATCCCTGGAACCGTAAATAGTCCGGCAACCTCTGCTTGTTTGGGGATTCGGTCCCCTTATTCACTCACAGTCTTTTAAAATGTATCAAAGTCTTTGCCACTAGTCAATCTACTGCTGAATGTAAACCTCTCCCTATTTCATATTGCGAGGGTTACTGGTTTAATGCACCACAAGGGCCAGAGAGGTCGATACAAAATTTTGTTTTAAGCTTTCCTTATCTGCTAAGGACCAGAGACAGAGACAGGTGCAAGGGCGCCTGTTTCGCTAGCCAGTAGAGACTTCGCATACAGGTGAGGTTAGCTTAAGCCCCGTCACACAAAAATATATTCTTTACAGTTTAACAATATTCCCCACCAAATGAGAAAGAGGCTCATTTGGTGTAGTATCGCAGCTAAAATGGAGATATAACCACCGATGGCGTTACGGTTAAAAGCGCGGGAGTAACGTAGCACGCAGTCTGCAGTTTAAACAAAGGAAAATATTCCGAAAAGTATCGTTGCAGGTAAACAAAGAACTCCTTACAGCGCGAGTTCATACAAAGAGAAATATTGCGGTGCGCCAGGATGTTTATGATTATCGCATACTCACTCTACTCAACGTCTCAATCCATACCTTGCAGTACCTACTTTCCTAGTACTTATGTGTTTCACTATTCTTTTGAAACGGTAACGAGAGAGGCAATACGATGCATACTGAATACGTGATTGCACTATACTTTTACATACATATGTATTGTAATCGTAGAATCCAAACGCTCAGTAAATATTTTGCTAAAATAGAAATTCAGATGCCATATCGGGCTAAGCATACCCCGGGCTTTCAACTCTGCAGGCTAATGAAACTCGGAAATCAAAGGGAGATTAGTGACTTTCAGTAAAATATTTTTTGAATAAATCGACACTTAGATTTATGGAATTCGGCATCGGGTTTTTAATTGGTATCAAATTATCCATCTTGTCAAAGTGTGCATCTTGTGGTAAGGAAATAACGGATTATAAAATGATATTTGTTGATTGAAGTATGTGTCTAGAGATCTTCCCAAGAGGAAAACACGATTGTGACCATAGATTTAGAATTTTTCGCTATATACAAAGCGTGCGAGCGAGACCTCATTATCCATAGCACTTAGCTCGAGAGGAAAAGAGAAAGCAAATTGTGTACTCATATGTCAGTATTTTGAATCGCTGAGCCCGCTGGGATCCTATGGCGGCTCTATGTTATTCATAATATCCAATAATCTGTAGTGATCTTACGATTAAAATAGAAAATTTTATATTTTCAACAATATTGTCGTGTTTAGTGTGTGAATAGGATATTACAAAACGCAATTATACGAAGAAAGACTCGTTTAACAGGTCATTTGTGACTTCGTTCATTCCATTTTTGACGTACATATTTTGCCAAATTGGATGTAAAATTTCACTGAAAGTTCAACTCATAACGTAGATTATGCATTTTCCTTCATACATAACACAATATTTAATGTGTAAATGCATTTTAGGAGGATATATAAGGCAGAAATAGAAAGGGCTGTTTACAGTAAAATAGTCATGGGTAGGTATCGATAAGGATGTCGATAGTTCATTATAGTGACATTGCTACAAACAAACTTATCTGGATTTAATTTACTATAAATATGATTGATTTTTACTCGAACTGTGTTATTTAACCTTTTTTTTAGGCTTTTGTGCCTATTTTAATATAATATTTCCAAAATTTGTGATCCATTTTGAGTTGAATTTTTATAATTTTACTTCACTTAAGGTACTCCACGCCACACCGGGATGTTTGCTGTACAAGGCGCAGATTAGCCTCTGCGTCGAATACTGTTCTCACCTTTGGGATGACTGTGCGAGGTACTTACTGGACGCGCTTGGCGCTATGCAGAGACGTGTTATCCGATTTCAATTATAGGTTGTCCTAAGATGGCGGTAAGCCTCGAGCCGTTAGCGCAGCAAAGAACCATAGCGTCCTTGGCTGCCTTCTACTGAATGTATCACGGCGAATTTTCTGAAGAGCTCTTCAACCTGATCCCACCATCTCCTTTCCGATTCCGAACAACACGTCGGGCAGAGGTGCCACTCATATATAGCGGAGAGAATCTTCGCCAGAACTGAGCGTTTCAAAAGATCGTTCCTCTGTCGAACTACAAAATCCTGGAACGACCTGCCCGCACATGTGTTTCCCTCATTTTACAATCCCGGGTTCTACAAGCGGAGCGTGAAGAGGCACATCATAGGGTCGCCAACTTGAGGACTACTGTCAGAAGTCTTGTGTGCTGTAAGCATGGCCCCCATTCGCTAGATGCGCCACGGCTTTCCATTAGTTTCCATCAGTGGCGACGTCAATTTGGCGAGGTTAATATATTTAAAAAAATCTACGAGTAATATCTTTTATTGTTACTAGGGTTCAATAATAAATGAGTTTCTAGGTTTCGTATTATGATAAGAGTTGGATTTTTAGTAAAATTTCAAATTTAATTGGCAAAATATATATGTACGGCAACAATGCAATGTACGATGCCATAAATTACATGTTAAAAGTGTATTTTCACATTCACACACTGAATCAAAATTCGTAAAATCACTACAGAATTTCTAATATTACGAGTTACCCCATATAATCCCATTTTTACTTTTTCATAGTCGATTACATTCAAATTAACAATTTATTCCCCAAAACAAGAAGTTGGAGATGAAACTTCTAAGCACTTTGTGTGCTTAGAAGTTTCATTTCCATTCCATCCATTTATACAGATACTTTTATCGATAACATAGGTGTGACCATTCAACAACACTATTTAACCCACACATAGATCTTTCATTTTTGGTCTCGTCTTCAGTTTGACACTGTTCATCTTGTACATTCTAAATCTATGATTGTGACCATCAAATGCTGAATATTTCACATAGGCGGCACCGCAGTCGTTCTTTAGTAATAAATATTTGCAAGTATTGTCAGCAATACTTCAGTGATTTGTCTCATCCATACTAATATTATAAAGCTGAAGAGTTTGTTTGTTTGTTTGTTTGAACGCTAGGATCTCAGGAACTACTGGTTGGATTTCAATAATTCTTTTACAATTTGATAGTCCGTTTATTGAGGATGGCTATAGGCTATATAACATCACGCTAAGACGAATAGGAGCGGAGCAGCAATCAGGAATGTTTCGAAAACGGGGAATATTTTTTACCATCTGAGAGCTTCCGAGGCGAACGCTGCGAAAATTGTTATAGTTACATAAAAATTGCGTACTACAAAATTGTTTCTCTTAAAAAGTTCTAAAAAAAAGTCCGCGACAGCATATGTCTATCTTTTAAGGTTCGCTCACAATAATGTAATTTATCTATCTTTTAAGGTTTGGTCACAATATTATAAAACTGAAGAATTTGTTTGTGCTAGGATCTCAGAAACTAAAGGTTGCATTTCAAAAACTATTTTACGGTCTAATAGTCCATTTATTGGGGATGGCTAATGGCTATATAACATTGCGCTAAGACAATTAGGAGCGAAGCAGCCATGAATTATGTTTCGAAAACGGGAATTTTTTTTTCTTTTGAGAGCTTCTATTGCGTATGCTGCGTAAATGGTTAACGTTACGTAAAAATTGCGTATTACAGAATTGTTCCTTTTAAAAAGTTATAAAAAAAAGTCTCCAACAGCATATGCCTATCTTTTAAGGTTCAATTACAATAACCCTCATAATAAGTTTTAAAATATGAGCGACGCGACGGGAGTAAACGTGGTCTGCAGCGGCAGTCAGTCAACTCAACCATAAAATCTGGCCAAGTGCGAGTCGGAATAGCACACGATGAGTTCCGTACCAAAAAAACGGAAGGGCGGAAGTAAATACGACGGGAAACATCCTATTACTTTAAATGTCTATACCATACAAACGAAGTTGCGCGGGTCAGCTAGTAACAAATAAACTTTGCAAGGAATCCTAAAAACTTTGTGCAATTTTTCAGATTATTACAAAGTGTAAGGTACGGTAACGATACAATGTAAGACAATAAATTCTTAACGAGCTACCATTGTATAGGCTATAAAGAGGATTATAACTTCATCTAATTTTAAAAGATTTAAGAAGGAATTAATGTAGGATAACTGAGTTTCAGCTCGCCGCCCGCCGGGCTCGTAGCTTGGGTATAAAACACTTGTGATGCTTTGGCTCTTTTAAGCCGTATTTTTCAATAAGGAAAGGCGTATAAGTTTCAATTTTCTTTTGGTATAATTCCTACGCGTAAAATGTTTTTTTTTGAACATAAAATCATATGGTAAGTGAAACGACCAAGAAGTATCAAAGAATTGTAGTAGGGGGAAATACAGTATCCGTAGGTCTAAGTGCTCAAAAGCTCTGTGTTTTTGTATTATTATATGGATCTCGATTCCATAGGTAGTAAATTAGCAGTTTTGTACAGAATTATGTGACAGTTTAGTATATTATATATCTGGTTATACCTCTCTCAAATATCGCAACAACCTTCTGTCTTGTGCCGACCGTATCCAGCAGTTTGACACGACTCTTTATCAATTTAATTAAAATAATGCTGCACGAGTATGAATTTTTTTTTTTTTTATACTACTTAGGTGGCAGACAAGCTTACGGCCCACCGGAAGGTTGGTAACCGTAGCCTATAGACGTTTGCAACACCAGAGGCGCTACACACGCGCTGCCGACCCGGGCGCAGGTTGTGACGACCCACAGTTGAAATTTTTCAAGCCGCCCATAAGGCCTTCAACTTGGCTTAACGACTGTCATTTTACTGACAACCGGGACCAACGGCTTATCGTGCCTTCCGAAGCACGGAAACGCTCGTAAAATAAATGTCACAAAGTGGTCCACGTGGTGGTCACCCATCCATATCCGGCCATAGTTTTTTTTTTTTTTTTTTAATAATAAGTGTATTCAAATTCACTTTTAAATATTACAATCTAGCTTATGGGCTAATAAGTAATTTTACTTTGACTTAAACTTCTAAAATGAAAATACTTATTCTAAGAAGATAATCCATAGATTTTTCTTAGAGTCTGTTAAGTTTACGTACACATTGTTCTCGTGTTCTACACTAAACGACTAAAGTCACTTATCGCGTTCACATAGCACTACACTAACTCAAAGGGTTTAGTTCTTTTGAGTCTTCTTTTTAAGTCTGTCCAATCGAGGAGTTGGATTGCCTCAGGATTGTCATGATAGTGAAGTCTCTTTTCGTGAGCTTCTGCGAAACGTTGAATAATTTTGTCGACGGACTCCACTTGAAGGTTCCGATGGAGATCGTCATTTCGGATATACCAAGGTGCATTAACTATACTTCTTAGCACTTTATTTTGAAAACGCTGGATAATGTTTTTGTTGCTCTGTTTAGTGCAGCCCCACAGCTGTACACCATATGTCCATACGGGCATCAGGACTTGCTTATACAGTAAAAGTTTGTTTGGTATTGACGGGCTTGATTTTTTTCCAAGCAGCCAATTCATTTCGCTGTAACGTTTATCTAGTTCTTGCCGTTTTTTCTTAATGTGCGCTTTCCAACGTAGCTTTACATCATGCCAAGATATTTCGCTGTATTACCTTACGCTTACATTCAAAGACTTTTGTCACAGCTATTTGTGCGTTAATCACGGCTTCCTTATGGGTACTTCCGGTAGACATTATGGCAGTGTCATCGGCGAAGGTTGCAATGGTGCTGTTTTCTGGTACTGGAATGTCGCATGTGTATAGTAGGTACAGGACCGGCCCTATCACACTTCCCTGCGGGATCCCAGCTTTTATTTCCTTGAGTTCAGAATAACCATTTTCATGCCTTACCCTAAACTTTCTCGCGGATATATAAGATTCTAAGATTGCTACAAACTGTGCAGGCAGCATGGAGCTTAATTTATGTATCAGACCTTTATGCCAGACTCTGTCAAATGCCTGCGCAACATCTAGGAACACAGAGGAGCAAACTTTATTCTCTTCTAATGCATTTTCAATTATTTTTGTAATCCTATGTACTTGATCTATTGTTGAGTGTTTCTCCCTAAAGCCAAACTGGTGATTAGGGATAAGAGCTCTTTGATCAAGTATAGGTTTCATTCTTTTTAGCAAAAGCTTTTCGAATAGTTTAGAAATTACAGGTAACAAGGAGATTGGCCTATATGATGTCGGTTCATCCGGCCATAGTAAATGTTGCTTACTGCAGTGATCGTTTACAGAACACTGAGTCCGCGGGGCCACGAGCGCTTCAATTTTTATTATGATACTTAATAATATTTTATGAAATGACTAGATTCTATGAAAATGTACTGCAAGATTATTTTGAAAAGCAATTAGTAAGCTAACTCAATCACAAATTAAATCAAATTTCACCCCAAGACGTAATACGGTGGAAGTATTTGACGGTCGAGAGTAGTATCTCGATGGTCCAACGCTTAGGGCGTCTGGTCCGGCAAACCAGTAGACGCAGGTTCAAATAAAAAAAAAAGAGTTTTTTCACATTTAATTTGTAACTAGCTCATACCCACGGTTTCACTGCACTCACAGGAACTTATTCCCAGCATATAAATATTCCAAATTGGTTCATGAGTTCGACTTGTATAAACAAGTACTGACGCACTGAAAGTACTGAGATATTATTTATAGAGAACTTACCTTTCCAAACGGACTAAGTCCACCTCGTAGCATAGGGTCGAGTTTATCAGCTGCGGACGCGCATTCAGCCCACGGGGTGTCGCATGTTGAGGTCAGCGTGAGGTACCTCACGCCGACTTGGTGCAGCGTCCTCAGAACTCCGAGAGAGCCGCCAATGGCGTGACCACCCTCCACGCCCACTAGTGAACACAGCCTGTGGTTGGCGTGAGCTGTCAGTATATCTAGGAGAAAAAAGTCAGTTTTAAGTAGTAAAAATAAAGGGTAGACACAGACTGATTGACGGACTACAAAGCAATACGGGTTCCGCTTTTTTCCTTTTGAGGTACGGTAATCTAAAATTACAAGACTTCAAAAACCGACTGCAAGTGCCTGTCGGGGTATGTGCTTTTTAAATTTGCGTAGTTGACTAGAGAGGGTTTACGAAAACCTTGCGAAGTGGAAGGAGAAGAATAGCAAGGGCTATAGTTTCAACCGGGAATAACGCTCGAATAATGATGAGGTCCTTAGGCGCTTGTGTACGGTTCAAAGGATATCAGGAGCAAAAACAACAAAGGCTTTATATTTGTTATTCTTTGTTATATTGGACGATAGATTACAAAGGTTTTCGAGCAAGTCTAATACATTTTATCTGAAGTAATATTTTATACCATCAATCCTACGAGAATGTTGCCAAATTGAGAATAATTTTAGTGTATCTTGTACCTATACATACTATAAATTATTAAGAAAATCGTACATAAATATTTACTTATTTTATGATTCAATCGATCGGGATGCGATTGGGCCCTACGGAGATCTTCAGGGTCTGAAACAGCTGCACCTACAAATGGTACCACTGAACTAACAGGCAAGGTTATGGTTAAGAGAGGGAGAACGCGAAACAACATCCTGTACAAACCGGTCTGGTCAACGCCGTTCCAATATGAAAAGTGGACTGTAATAGACTGATTTCATTGACATTGATAAGAAAAAAATGTTAATTCGAAAATATATTAATTTTCAATACACTAGCTTGTTGGAGGACACACACACAAATAAAGCTCAAAATAACTTTGGCAAACCGGGTGAAAATGTCACAGTTTATTTTCATAATTTCCTTGTTATTTATACTCGTATCAACATAATATTTTGCGAAGTTGACGCAATACTCTGGAGTGAAATTAATTTATCTACTCGTTTATCAACAAGGCATTTACATAAAATCACCCCGGGGACAATGCCGGGGATTAATCAAGTAATCGCCGAGCTTTGTCCCCGCGCAGGATATTGCGTCTTTGAGAGTCACCAACATTGTAATCACAGGTAGTAACTCGAAATAAGCATATTACAGGTATTAATTCGAGTTGTTACCTTATTAACGCTACAAGCGTAAATAATACCCGTGTTTTAGAATTAATTTGTAGAGTTAGTTATACCGCAGAAATTTAAATAACAATCGAATAGAAGTGGCATAAGAAAGAACAAAACGAGTCGGACTTTCAAACTGAGGTGTTGTAAAAACTTGTAAATTAAGCGTTCATATGTTTAGTGTAAACAATAGCGAAGGGAAGAAAAATTTGAAAAATCCCCTTTGCCAACCCATCTGGCCACCATGGTAAGGTCAAATACCTCCCCACTGCAGCAAAAATTGAGAGAAGCCGATTGATTGATTGATTTGATTACACTGAGTAACTTACATCGCCCGCTTGAAAATTGTGCGAATTCTCCATTAATAAAAACTTCGATTGAAACCGCCCACTTTTTCCTGGAGAGAGTTTTCTTTTAAAACTCGTTTCTTAGTTGATGCTAAAGTAAAGTCTACACGTCGTGATAAATATTTTTTGTGGACATTCTAACACATCATTATTCATCCCAAATTAAGCTAATATAAGCTTATGCTATGGGATCTGGACGACTGATAGACATACTTATATTTTTCTTAATACATACATATATTTCTAAATACATACATAGAAAACACCCAAACTCCGAAACAAACATTGGTGGATCACACAAATATTAGGACCGACCCGAGAATCGAACTCGGGACCTTAGCGTGGCATGCGGTTTCACTACTGCGGGTCTACTCTGTTTGCACAGAGTAACACGCGACCCGCGTGTAGCCGTGTTACTCTGCTACTCTATGTATATTTGAGCCGTACGACACACTGATTGTGTGAAAAATGGTCTTGATTGGGAGCTTCAGTTTTACCCCCTGTGCACACAAATTCTATCTTTCAAATCGTTTGATATCAAACACGGTCCTCTTAATCCATTTTTAAGGTTCCGTAAGGACCCTTTTATTTACGTGCGGAAAATCCGTCATTGATGCTTGTCGACTAAAAACCAACAGGTTCCCTACCACCTATGGAGCCCCGGGTAAGCCCTCGGAAGGATATCTCCAGGATTAGGTAAGGGCCCTATTACTGAGACTCCGCCGTTTGTCTGTCTGACATCAGGCTGTATCTCATGAACCGTGATAGAACTGAAATTGCACAGATGATATATTTCTATTGCCGCTAAAGACAACAAGTACTAAAACGAGAAAACAATATCATTTATGAGGGCTCCTACACAGTAAACGTGATTTTATGTCGTTTAAGGGATGGTAACCTTCGTGCGCGAGTCCGAGTCGCACTTGGCCGTTTTTTTTCATTCTGAACTTTATTTGCTCTAAACGTCACTACTTTGCACATAACGTAACGCTTCAAAGACTATAGCACGCCACATACCCGCAGACTATTAAATTGCTCTTATCTGGTCGAATCCTTTGAACATTACAGTAGAAAATACATAAGTATCTACAGATACAGAGAGGGTTATAGTAGAGGCTACATAGACTGCAAAATTAATTACTCTTTCTTTTGACTTTGTCATGGTCGGGTAAAAAAACAAATCAATGCTACTGTAACCACGGCAAACTGGACTGCGGAGTTTTGCTTGAGGTTGATGCAAGTAGATAGATGTACAGATGGCTAAAAAGTGTTTTTCCAGTAATGACCAACGTTTTAGTGAACTCTATGTTATTAATACTAACAGTATGCTCGCTCAGCCATTCAACTATTATTATATTTCTGATTTTAGTATTTGTTGCAAGTCCTGGGACATCCTTCCGAGGGCTTACCCGGGGCTCCTAACCGTAGGCCGTTAGGCGTACGTGAGGTTTTTTTAGTCGGTAGGAGTCCGGCATAGCATCGATGATGGATTTTCCCTCATGTTAAAAGAAAATATTTGTTACTAGCTGATGCCCGCAGCTTCGCCTGCGTGAAATTTGGTTCCTACACTGTCTCTAACCTATCTCTGTAGGTACCAAATTTTAGCCAGATCCGTTCAGCCGTTACAGCGTGAAAGAGTAACAAACATCCACATTCACAAACATTCGTATTCGTAATAGTAGTTAGATAGATAGATTTCTGATCAACAAATTCATAATACATATTATATGAGTTATGTAAATTTATTTATTAAATACATTTCTTAATTCATCGGCTAGACTACTACTTGACTTAACTGCTCTTCTAAGCAATTGACATCGTAACTTAGTTCCTTCTTCGGGTAGTCCCAGTCATACTGTAAGCCAACAACGTATGGGAAAACCGAACTACGGTAGACATTGTCCTCATAATACAGATGGTCCAACCAAGACCTGTTAACTTAATAACCATGTAAATTTCATCTTCTAAGCGTTCATGTTCATTTTAATGGCTCTTTTTACTTCTCAAATGTAATCTTCGTAGAGGCCATTCCCGTATTTTACAAAGACTTAGTGAGTCTGTGTCCTGCACCGAATGCAGCCAGCACTATAGAATAAAGTTCATACCTTCCATGACCAGTCGCTTAGGACTGCTGACAATATTTCATTCTAATGCACAGTGGACACTACCTGAAGCGTGGTCTTTCATTATTCCTGGCAAGCCATCTTCGAATTTTCTTCTTCTTTCACATATTTATTTTTTGTTATAAAAAAAATTAAAAAAATTAACAATAATATTTCCGATAGTACTTTATAGCAAAGTCATGAAAATGACAATGTCAATTGGACTGAACTTCCACAAATGTGTCAAAATAAAAAGTAATTTAAATCAAAAATAAGAGTATTTAAGGAGTATGGATATCAACTCCGGAGAAAATCAGGTCCAAAATAATTTACATTCCCTTTTTAGGTCGATAACGTATAAATTTCAATAAAATAAGTAACACGTCTTCCATCAATTATGTTAATAATGCTATATGCCAAATTTTAAGTAGATTGGACCAAGGAATCGTGCTGTCCCATACAAACTTGACCCTCCTTTTCTATACCTTTGGAGGTGGAATTTGCAAAAATGGTAAAATTACTTTTTTCACATTGTAACAAACAACGCTCACGCTGAATTTCATCATCGCACCATTAACCGTTTCAGCAATAATTGATAATAACTTTATACGACTTAAGTTCCTTTTTTATTTTATAATAAGCATACTTTTCCTGGATGAAAAGTACCCAGTGTGGTGCCCAGGATATAAAAGAATAATTATACCAAGTTTCATCGTAATCGAACCGGTAGTTTTTGCGTGATGCCTGAACAAACAGACAGACAGACAGACAGACAGACAGACAGACAGACAGACAGACAGACAAAAATTTTTTTAATCATATTTTTGGGTTCGGTGTCGGTCTAGTAACACCCTCTGCTATTTATTTTTTTTATATTTTTAATGTACAGAATTTTCACTTCTACAGATTTATTATAAGTATAGATTATAGCGCTTTCAGCTGCCTGGCTATCACGGTTAGACACAGACAGACAGACAGATAGCGAAGTCTCATGAATAGGTTCATGTTTTAACACTTTGCGTACAAAACCCTAAAATATAAATGGCTTGCCCTAAGGACTTGGTAACCCTTGTCAAAAATATAGGAAAAAAAACGGTTCAATAACGTCAAACAACTCTGAAGTCAACTTTGAATAGAAATATCTTTGAGTGTTAAGCGTCCTAAAGTGAATTGCAGATTTTGATTTAAAAATTATAGCGTTGAACTTTATTCCTACAATTTATAACCCTCTACCCAATAGGGTAGGAAGGTCAGGAAACGCTATAATTTTATTCCTTATAGTGCTTTTACCTACCAATCAGCCTTTCGCAGTCCACTGCGTGTTGTAGGTAATTGTTGACCTCTCCCAATTTTTGTTACAACACACGGTTATCATTTTGGAAGGCCAGGAACGCTTATCTTACAGGTTAATTTAGGATTTTTTTCTAGTTTTCCTCCTATTCAGCAGGTAAGGCTCATTTAGGCATCCAAGTTCTCAGTGAAACCTCATTGTACCCCGAAAAATTGTTTCGAGTTCCATCGTACACACGATTAGCAGATTTAGGACTATTCAGCACACGATAATTAAATAATTATAGGATGAATTTGAAACTATAGCTCTGTGTAGCTTGAACATAAATCTGTATCACTTGATTGCTCCCAAAGTCTCAGTTTCAAGGTGTTACCCAGATTTAACATCTAGTACCGTCTAAGGTTTCAAAGTCTCGTCATACGTTCAACAGTGACGGACCGGTGGAGGTCGAAGTGGTGGAGTGGAGGAGGTAGGGAGCAGACAGATGGCTGTCTAGTCTTCTGGACTAAAATATCACCGAATTCGATCGGTAACAGATATGAGATATAATAATTAATGAATTGGACATAATGAATGGTGAAGTGGTAGGGGAAAATATCTGTGATCTTCTTATACTTTCTATAACAATGAATTGATTTATTTATGAAGATTGCATAATCTATGAGACCGCTGCTTTGTTTAAAAAGTTTGCAGCACTTAGTTTACAAAGAGCCTTTAGTCCATCGTTTCTCGAATAGTGGCTAGCCTAGCTAGGTTTATAATTTATAGGTATAGTTTATAGGAGACATTTTGTCATCTACAGTTAATAATAAAGTTGAAATTGTTACAAAACTATCTACGGAAATTTAAAATTAACCTTTTAAATAAACACCTACATCCTTGAGGCGGTAGGCACTGATGAATTATACATAGGCAACGCTCTCCCATTAGTTTTGTTGGACTCTAGCAATACGGATTCACTTACCGGATACGAAATACTTGCAGAAAATAATCTATAAGCATTTTCTAATCCATAATTAAATTTCAACAGTCAGAACACATGTTCCATATTCACAATACATATTACAATCTCTGCGGATGTGGATTTACATTTTAAATGTAGTTGAAAATTTTGTTCGTGAAGCAACAAAGTAAAGCGATTATACACACTTCAGTCAAATATGTTCTTGGAACCGGTGGTCACTTGAATTTGGCCTCTTAGCGTCCAAGCCTCCCATTCAGTCTTTGAACAATTTCAAAAGTTCAGTGGACCCTCTATATAATCTATTACGTACTAACCTATTACGTAAGTACACTCAGATGAAAATTTTTTGTTTAGAATTTGTTGCTGTGGATTACACAAGATATTGTGGTGGTGGTTTATTGATGTTCTAACTCCATCTCTATAGCTGAGCTACTGCTAGGCGATAATGACAATACTATTGTCATCTCTTTATTATTCAACCGCGAGAAATTCTTTAATAAATAAACCGGCCAAGTGCGAGTTGGACTCGCCCATGAAGGGTTCCGTAGCAGCAAGTAACATAATATATAAGTTCTTATAGTTCGTTGTAACTTTGATTGATGTTTTAACACGTTCGCAGTGATAGTGATTTTTCTAACCGAAAATTGCGGTTTATGACGTATTAAAAAAAAACTACGAGCTCTATCTCGTTCAAACTAATTTTTGTTGGTAGTTTTTATGGCAATGTACATCATATATTCTTTTTAGATTTATCATTCTCTTAGTTTAGAAGTTAGAGGGGGCGGGGGGGGACACACATTTTTCAACTTTGGAAGTGTCTCTTTCGCAAAATATTCACTTTAGAAAAAAATGATGTTAGAAACCTCAATATCATTTTTAAAGATCTATCTATAGATATCCCACACGTATAGGTTAGATGAAAAAAAAAATTCAGTTTCAGTTCTGAGTATGGGGACCCCCAAAATTTACTGTTTTTTTCTAGTTTTACCTATATAAGAATCTTAATGCGGTTCACAGAATACATCTAGTTACCAAGTTTCAATAGCATTGGGCTTATAGTTTCGGAGAAAAGTGGCTGTGACACACGGACGGACAGACAGACAGACAGACAGACATGACGAATCTATAAGGGTTCCGTTTTTGCCATTTGGCTACGAAACCCTAAAAACCGCGTGCAAATCAGTTCATTAAACTTTTTTTTTTAACGTGGGGAAAATCGAACATTGATGCTGTGCCAGACTCCTACCGACTATAAACCACACGTTCTCTACCTACTGCCTAAGGTTGGAAGCCCCGAGGAAGCCCTCGGAAGGATGACTCCAGGATTCCCAACAGATCAGTTCACTACTCTATGTATGTGACAGTTACATTCATACATAGTTGTCAAACTTAAAACACTTCCTTTTTACACGTGGAATCCCCACGTGTAAAAACGACAATATTGTTTTAACTATAAATATGATTGCCACACTAGTTTTTAGGGTTTTGTAGCCAAATGGCAAAAACGGAACCTTTATAGATTCGTCATGTCTGTCTGTCTGTCTATCCATCCGTGTGTCACAGCCACTTTTCTCCGAAACTATAAGGCCTATGCTGTTGAAACTTGGTAACTAGATGTATTCTGTGAACCGCATTAAGATTCTTATATAAAACTACAGAAAAAGCAGTAAATTTTGGGGGTCCCCATACTCAGAACTGAAACTCAAAATTTTTTTTTCATCAAGCCCATACGTGTGGGGTATTTATAGATAGGTCTTCAAAAATGCTAGTGAGGTTCCTAAAATCATTTTTTTCTTAAGTGAATAGTTTGCCATAAAAACTACCAATGAAAATTGGTTTGAACGAGATAGAGCTGGTAGTGTTTTTTAATACGTCACCGTCTCACAAGCCTTGAAGACAGGGACCTGTCTACGTTATGGGCGCGCGTGGATCACGGGGGCCACACTCGGATCTACGCGTGCGTGTACAGGTCTCACAGCGGTAACACGGACACAGTTCGCCTTTTTGACCATCTGCAACAATCGACTGACAAGGTGATTGAGCAGTATCCCTCTGCGGAGATAGTGATTCTGGGGGATTTCAACGGTCATCATGTTGACTGGTTGGGCTCCCGGATAACCAACTTTGCGGGGAATGCTGCTCACGAATTTGCCCTGACCTATGGGTTCTCACAACTGGTTAAATCCCATACGAGAATACCAGACAAGGTGTACGAGCATAGTGCATTGCTGGACCTCCTGCTGACAACGCGTCCGGATGGATACACCGTCTCAGTGGATGCTCCGCTCGGTTCGTCGGACCACTGTATCATTCGGGCGCATGTGCCTCTCGCAAGGCCTGAACCACCTCGGCCCAAGGAGTGGCGACATGTGTGGCACTATAAGTCAGCAGACTGGGATGGACTGCGGGAGTTCTTCGCGTCGTACCCGTGGAGGCGGCTTTGTTTTGCCTCAGACGATCTGGATTCCTGCGCTGCAGCAGTCGCTGAGGGGATCTTGGAGGGCATGGAGTGCTTCATTCCCAACCGCTGGATCCCTGTGGGAGCAAAAAAGCGACCGTGGTTCAATCGGCTCTGCAGAGAAGCTTTGATGCTGAAAGAATCTGCCTACAGAGCCTGGACCACGGCTCGTGCAAATTCAGATCCTAACATCTCTGAGGTGAAACGCAAATTAAATGCCGCCTCGAGGGCCAGCAAAAAAGCAATTGTCAGGGCTAAATTCGACTTCGTCGGCAGAATTGGTGAGCGGCTAGCGGGGTACCCTTCAGGGAGTCGTGAATTCTGGTCGCTTGCCAAAGCTGCCGAGGGAAACTTCTGTAAGTCTGGTTTACCACCTTTGCTTAAACCCGACGGTAGTCTCGCCCAGAGTGCCAGGGAGAAGGCCGACCTTCTGGGTTTTCTATTTGCCTCTAACTCGACCATGAGCGACGGGGGTGCTGTGCCGCCGGACGTTCCGTGGTGTGGAACTTCCATGCCGGAAGTTAAATTTACGCAGCGGGACGTCCGACGGGAGCTTCGTTCTCTGGACGTTCATAAGTCGAGTGGGCCGGACGGTATACCCGCGGTGGTACTTAAGCAGTGTGGTCCAGAGTTGTGTCCGGTACTTACACGTCTTTTCACGCTTTCATATTCCATGCGACAAGTCCCGGCGTCGTGGAAGATCGCGTATGTGCATCCTGTGCCCAAGAAGGGTGATAGGACCGACCCGGCCAATTACAGGCCTATAGCCGTCACCTCCCTATTGTCTAAGGTGATGGAGCGTGTTATTAATACACAGCTCCTGAGGTACCTTGAGGAAAACGACCTGCTCAGTGACCGGCAGTACGGTTTCCGTCACGGTCGCTCGACGGGCGATCTTCTCGTGTGCCTCACACACCGATGGGCGACGGCTATCGAGAGTAAGGGCGAGGCTCTAGCAGTGAGCCTCGACATTTCTAAAGCCTTTGACCGGGTCTGGCACCGTGGTCTTCTTCAAAAATTGCCCTCCTACGGACTGACCGAGAGATTATGCGGATGGGTGTCCAGCTTTTTGGCCGGTAGAAGCATCAGGGCTGTTGTTGACGGCAGCTGTTCTGACTGCATGGCCATTAACGCTGGAGTACCGCAAGGGTCAGTGTTGTCCCCTACTCTGTTTCTGCTGCATATCAATGACATGTTGTCTATTGACGGCATTCATTGTTATGCAGATGACAGTACGGGGGACACTTGTTACACAGGCCGCCCCGGTATCTCTCGGGACGCAGTGGAAGAGAGTCGTGAACAGCTTGTGTCTGAAATCGAGGCTACTCTTACTAGAGTGTCCGATTGGGGTAGACAAAACCTTGTCCAGTTCAACCCTTCGAAGACACAGGCGTGTTTCTTCACCGCTAAGAAAGCCCCAATTACTGTAGCGCCACAATTCCAGGGCACATCTCTTTCCATCTCTAAAAGTATAGGGATCCTTGGTGTTGACATCTCCAGTGACGTTCAGTTCCGCAGTCATTTGGAGGACAAGGCCAAGCTGGCGTCCAAGAAGCTCGGTGTGCTCAACAGGGCGCGGCGGTACTTTACTGCGGCGCAAACACTGCTTCTCTATAAGTCGCAAGTGCGGCCACACATGGAGTACTGCTGTCACCTTTGGGCGGGGGCACCCGAATATCACCTTCGTCCATTTGACTCGGTGCAGAGGCGAGCTGTGAGAGTTGTCAACGATCCTATACTGACAGGTGGTGTTGAACCTCTTCGCGACAGGAGAGACTTTGCCTCCTTATGCGTGTTCTACCGCCTGTACAATGGTATGTGCTCTGAGGAATTGTTTGACATGATGCCCACGGCTACGTTCTATCATCGCACCGCTCGCCATAGACAGGGATTTCATCCTCACACCCTACGTCCGGAGCGTTCGAGCACGGTTAGATCCGATAGGGGTTTTCTTCCGCGAACGCTTAGGTTGTGGAATGATCTTCCTGCCTCGGTTTTCCCAAACGCCTACAATATGGGGTTCTTCAAAAGGGGTCTAAGAAGGTTTTTACAGGGTCGGCAGCGCGAGTGTGGCGCCTCTGGTGTTGCAAACGTTCATAGGCTGCGGTGACCACCAGTCCTTCTGGTGGGCCGTATGCTTGTCTGCCACCTTAGTGGTATAAAAAAAAAAAAAAAAAAAAAAAAACGTCATAAACAGCAATTTTCGGTGAGAAAATCACTACCACTGCGAACGTGTTAAAACATCAATCAAAGTTACAACAAACTATAATAACTTTTATATTATGTTAATTGCTGCTACAAAACCCTTCATGGGCGAGTCCAACTCGCACTTGGCCGGTTTTTATTGAATAATCTTGTCTAACATCTACTAGCAGATTATTTCTGTTCAGAGACACGATAACATCTTGTCTTCAAAGTTGATCGAAGCGAAGAAGTTATGGTTCGATTAAAACTTCGAAAGAGACCTAGTTTTATGTTCACAAAAGAGGGCATGTTTTTCTTAAGAATTATTTATATTATTATTTTTCCCAACGTTATATTAATTTCTCGCAATTTCTACTGCCTTTTGTCCCAGATGATAGACGAAGGCAATTAATAAACGATATAATTTGATATTTCGAGAATGATACCGAACTCGGTATGTAAGTATCTATACCTGCTACCTCTTCACAATTTTAATCAAAATTTCTGTAAGCAATTCAATATTCGCGTGTCTGACGGTTAATAATTTTCCAATTAAATTAATTAACGTTTGTAGGTATGAAGAGGTACAAGCTTATATTCAGTGTGGTATGGTATTTGGGGCTTAACCAAGACCCTTATGGCCCAAGTCAACCTTACGTGCGATGGTGCACGAATTGAACTACAGATCACGCTCTGGTGCAACCACCAACGGGATTGGAAGTTCTATTCTAATTAGCATTAATTGTCCCAAAAATAAAAGCCATAGTTTTAGTAACAAACAATAGGAAGTGAATTTTTAATGTGAATAAATATATTATCAATGGAGCACCTTTTCTTTAGAGATCTAATGTCTTTACCTATAGGTAGTCAGTTATTCCTCTTTACAAAAAGAACAATGCCGCAGTATTGGCTTAAAATACAAAGGGAAAACATGAGTACCTAATACACAATAAATCACCAATTAATTTGCATAAGAAAACGAAAGAAAGTAAAATTTGAATAAAGTTTACAAAAGGCGTAACGGAAAGCACGAATAATATTTTAGACTTTAATTAATTAAAAATAAAAACAATAGGCTTTTGATGCAAATACGTAGCTAATAATGCTTTAACAATCGTCGTTATACAGATCTCTTCTTTGTACTCTATAATTCTGAAAACTGAACCTTAATTTTCCTTGAACGAGGAACAGCCGGGGAACACAATTAAAGAGTAGGTAGGTATAATTTATAGGTAGATCTTCAGCTACGAATGAAGGGCTCTCCAACTTAACGGACGGACGGTTTTTCTTGAATAATATAGTTTTTAGGTTACAGAAAACGTGCGGAATATTGGTAAAGCGATTACAGTAGTGACTGTGCTCAATCTCTCATTTATTTGAAGTTCCTATCATTATTGGAAAACATGAAACGGTCTGTGGTGGGGGTATTTCAATATTTGAAACATTTGTATTAGATCATTCAGATAGGTACTGATTTTATCATTATGTTCTTTATGATGAATAACTTCACATTAAATTCATTGTCATTATTCAAACGAGCTATAATCACTTTGTATGTTTCAGCTGTGTTTTTCTTTCATACACATGCAAATGATTATGGGAGTCATATTCTACAATGTCAAGTTAGAAATTTGGAAAATTATTATCGGCCTGTTTTGAAAATGACAACCACATATTTTGTAGGACATAAATACAAAACAATAGACTTACCTGCAGATGAGGTGCATAAAGTGAGTTGTGGGTGGTATTTCTCCGTGAGCCTCTGTATCAGGTCAATTTGTTCAAAAGTCAGTTGCACTGCATCCCGATGCTGCGCGTCGCAAGGCACGTACGCAGCCCAGAACTGTGAGCAGAAATCACTTTGACATATAGCTGATTAAAATATCGTGCACGAGTTGATCATAGCGTTTTCAGAATATGAAATTCCTGAGATGTACAGTGAGCGAAGAACGAACAAGGCTGACGTAATAGAATTGGTTAATAGAAAACGTGAGGACACAGCCGGTTAACTCGTTTAGCGAGAGCAAACTATACCTACGTATCCACAATTTGTATTGCAAACATCGTAAGAATCTCGTGGAAATGTGCGATCGGCTTGAAACAATTAGCTCGCTATCATTTCTGTTTCAGTGCATTTGTCCTATGAAGGTATTTATATGTAACTGATTTAGTTACAAGTACAACTAAACTGATAGCGAGTCTTTAGAATTTTTGCTGTAATGATTTCATTATAGTGAAAATTAGTAATTATATAAATCAGTCATTAATTTGCCTCATCATTCGTCAATCGTAATGTAATCGGTATTATAACGAGTATATATAAGGAGTTTAAAATTTACTTAAATACCTATAGGTATGTTACTTTACTACCACATGATCAATATCTAGTTAAGAATATACCGACATAAATACTAAAGCTGAATGATGATAACAATCTAGAAGACACTTTTGTCCATATTGCTATTCTACCTACTTATAAGCACATAGGTATTATATTATCTTTGTTATGAGTACCGAGACCGACCTATAAAGCTTACGTATTTATCCTTTGTCGTAAAGTTTTAATAATTAGTTTTTCTGGGTTCATACAAACTTATTAGTTTGTTGTTTTCAGGTTTCAGCGGATATTCACTTTGTCTAGTTCTACCACAAAACTAGGTTACAAAGGTACTTAGTCAAGACTGACCCAAGGGTCAGACTTGCTTTTTAGTCTTCTTTTTCATCTTATCGTCTTTCGAATTGTTTTTAAACACTATGTGAATTAAGAGCCTAGGTTTTACTTTTGTTGACAGTAAAGAAAAGCTATGATGACTTTTTATTTTCGATTTTAAGCTACCTACCTCGTCAAGGCGCCTATAAGGTTGCCGCGTCGTACACCACTACACGGTAAGGCTACCTGGGCCTCGGCTATCTTGGTAGGGCAATGAAATGCTCTTTAGTATAGATGAGCATATTCTGAATCTAGATAAAATTTATAACTGTAAAAGCACTCATGCGCGCGTTCTTTCCCCGTGACTCAACCATTAGGTCTCATGGGAAATCACCTCCCCCTTCCAGAATTTTATCCCACTGCGACTAACAGTGGGTTGGATACGTCGGGATTGAACCGACTCAACATCTTTGGAAGAAAATTCCCAGAACATGAAGTCTTTTCAAATAACAGAGAGCCACAATTCACCTCATCTAGAACGATGTATAAGTTATAAGAAACAAGCCTCACATTTTAAGCCACTATGGGCACAAATATAAACGACAAGCTGGAGAGACTAGGCATTGGTTTATTGTATAAATTATGCTCACAGGTAAATAATTATACATGCAAATAAACCTGTGTGTGATAGTTGATTGACGCTCGTAGTTACTGTAGATTGATAGGTTACCTATTTGTTTCATATTGGCAGTAAATTTATATTGACTGGCTTGATTGTACTTTCTCATATGAATTATGTGATTAATGAAATGCTGTACCGATTTGTAGATAGCTGATCTTATAGGAATGAACTGGAAAATAATTTGCATATCGCTTAAAATAATGTAACATGAATGCCATGTAACTTCCCACATTAACCTTACCTAGACCACTTTTCTTTTAACCTAAACACTCATTCTTCATTCAACTTGTTTCGTTTAGTTCAAAATGTTTGAAAGAAGGCCCATTTCATATGCACATACCACAACAGTACAGTTCAGACTTCACATTAATCTTAACTTCAACTCAAACAACGAAATGTAAATCGTTAAAAATAAAACTTCTACCTCATGCTGCAGCCCGCATCCGTATTTTATTCACGCAACTCTGGCATCAGATTTATGCCAGCCGAGCCATCAAACCAGCATTGTAACGATATAGTCGAGAAAATCATTTTAAGAGATTGTCGACCAAGATTATAACAGAGAGATGGGTATATTAATCTTACTAGGGATTATGATATGACCTACTTTATTAAATGCACGATTAATTAAATTGTGTGGTTGGAGGAATTTTACTCACCTGCGCGGCCACCCTGCCTTGTTTCAGACGAGGTAGGTCTGTGTGGCTCCACGAACTCGTGGCCCACGGAGATATCGTTCGCAGGTCTCCATCGAAACTATAACAGGAATGAATTATTACAAATTGATTGAAACATTGCAGAATCATAATGCGCTAGGGTTTTTTGGTACAAAGTTTCTTATTGCGCGTTGCGAAAGGGGGCAAGACGGAAAAAATGAAGACCAAAAGTTAGTGTTAGTGTTAGCCAGGGGACGAAGCCCATGACGGCAGCGTGACGTGAGCAACTCACGCATGCCCCCCCTTAGAAGCGGGATAACACCCGAAACCCCCCAAAGACGCGGGATAGCACCCGAACCACCCCCTGGGCGAGGCCGTAATCCATCCTTAAGACAATCCGTAAGACATCCTTCCGAGGGCTTACCCGGGGCTTCCAACCACAGACTGTTGGGCGTTACGTGAGGTTTTTTAGTCGGCAAGAGTCCGGCATAACATCCTCTGAGGATTTTCCCTCACGTAAAAAAAAAAGCCAGGGGACGAACATGAACTCTACGAGCAACACCAAAGCAAATTTTTCGAGTTTCGCTCTGAAAAGCTTTTCATTTTTTTCCTTTTGTTTTGTGTCGTTTTCGTTTTTGTTTTTGTTATTGTTTTTCATATATTTACTAAAATTGAGCCTACTGATTAAGTTTATTACTTTAGATTTGTTAATAATAAAAAATATTATTAAAACTAAAAAAAAACAATGTTTTTTACAATTCCTTTACTAATTTATCGAAAGGATCTTCGTGTCATCCGGGTGTCCCTTGACACCTCTCAAGTTTTTTTTTGTTAATAAAATGGTAAATAGCTCCATTTACATGTGTTTACTTTATTTTTTGGGTTGCGTACCTAAAAGAAACAAAACGGAACACTTATAGGATCTGGTTCATCAACATACATGTCCGGTTTTTTTTTCTTTTCTGTTTGAGAAAATTATTTCTGCCACTACCACTTAGGTTACCGTCAGAATCGATGACTATTCGGGCCCATTTAAAATATTTTTTAATAACGGAACTATTAATATTAAAAGAACATTAAAGATAGACCATAACTTTTTAATCTTGTACAGTCAGCAGAGAAAGTAGCTAAACAAAAGAAAAGTTTGTTTGAATATTGATGTCATCATTATACTATTTCTAACAAGTATAGGTAGGTACTTTATTGTGTTACAAATAAATGCTGTCATCAAATCAAATCATAACGTTTTTTATCATAAACCTAGTTTATAACTTCTAATATTATTTAATGTAGGTACTTCTGAGGCTGACTGGTCACCTGATACAAACATTTCGAATACCTATATATGGTAGAAGAATGGAAGAATATTTTAATGAATTGGTGTTCATAATATTCCTTTATATTTGAAATTAAATCTACTGTGAGTGATTTCAATAATTATGCCAGACCAATTATACGAATTGAGCTTGGCAATAATTTTCTTTAATTCCCTTATGACTACCAGCTATTGCGGTCACAGGTATACGTGTGATTACGTATACTTGCGACCGCGTATTAAGGAAAAAGCTTTCATAAATTAAAATCGATGTTTTAAAGAACTTAATACCTAACCTCTTTGTGTATGTACATACAAACGGTACCTATAGGTGGAAGCAGGAATTCTTATTTGTACAAACAAGAATATAATTCCTACTTCTAGCTATACCGTTCCCGTTACCTTTATGAGACTGACTGCATCAGTCCTCCTTTGGGGAGGCATATCTACGCAATTTTCTTTATAACTACATCATATTACCTGTCAATTTAATGCGAAATTTGAGATAATCCGTTCTGCGGTTTTACTTCAATGGTGAAAGACCAATCAGTAACCTTTGCATTCAAAATAGAAACATCATCAATCAATCAACTCAGCTTACAGCCAGAGCTTGTATATTTCTATACTATCAGAAGTCCACTGCTGGACGTAGGCCTCTCCCAGTTCACGCAACAGTACACGGTCCTGTGTCTTTCGCATTCAGTGTGGAATTATATTATAGGAACATAGATCTGACTAATCACAAGTAATTTACATTAACCAGGCTATATCCTGTACAAAAAAACTTTCTTTACTTTTAAATCTACGAGTAGTTCAGCTGCTTTTTGATCTTTGACAAGCGGCGACGAGGGATAAGGGCAGGGTCAGTGGCAGGCGCGCCTTTACGCATCGAGTACACACTCATTGAGCCGAAGGGGTAGCTGTTTTGTGTTTGAGTATAATTAAATGCTCTATGTGTTGTCAGAACCGAAGAAAATGTAAAATTTATTATGAATATTGATTGATTGAGAATATAGAGAGTGATAAGAAATGGTACAAAATCTAACAAGTGTTGATTTAAAATTAACCTGCTTCATTCATTACGCTTTCGTTCCTACGTAGGCTTCCTTCATTACGCTTTCGAACAAAAAACCGCATCCAAATTAGTCCATCTGTTGGACAGCTTAAAACACACAGGTTAAACTTATAACACATCTCGTTTCCATTGGGAGTATATGTATAAAACCATTGAAATCATGGGAACATTTGCAACCGATTAAAGAAAAGGAAGTGTTCATTTATCTGTACCTATGTTTTTTGTTAGTTACTTAGCAATTTTTTAATTCGTATTTGTTTTTAATTTAATAATATTACTTAATAGCTTATTTAAGTTCTCGAACTTTAACAAAACATTTAGCATGTAGTAATTATATTATCTTATCTGGGGTTTGCTTTCTTAGGCCTACGTATCATAGGAAACACCTACACTAGGTTTCTCTAAAAGCTTATGCCTAGAGTTATGAATTTATGTAGGTAGCCAACCACCTACTCAGGTAAAGTAATACCTGCATCTATCTATACTAATAATATAAAGAGGAAAGATTTGTTTTTTTGTTTGTTTGTTTGTAAGGAATAGGCTCCGGAACTACTGGACCGATTTGAAAAATTCTTTCACTGTTGGAAAGCGCTTTGCGGTGAACATAGGCTATATTTTGTTCCCGTATTCCCACGGGAACGGGAACTACACGGGTGAAACCGCATGACGTCAGCTAGAACTAAATATAATAATAAGAAAATCAGCGCTGTCTGCATGTGCCACTTGCGGAGAGCATTACGCTGAGAGGCGGCCATTATTCCACAATTTAATGTAATTTAATAAATGTAAATGTATATATTTTGATGCCTAGATATTTTTTGTTAGGTTAATAGTGGTGATGGTGTCTATGAATCTAGCACTAAATGAGGCCACACTATCTCCGGGTAACATAGGCTATATTTTAATGCCATATTCCCACAGGAACGGGAGCTACGCGGGTGAAACCACGTGACGACCGTTAGTGTTTTGTAAAAATAAACGAATCACAGTAAGTTTTGGGACAACCCTATATTTTTGTGCTGATCAGACATCAGATGACCTACGCCACGGTGCGGCGGCCGGCGTGCCTTTGTGATCAACGGATTTGAACTACTTGTAGGATAAATTAATGACGTGTCGGTACCCTCTCAGTTTTTTGTAGGCTTTTCCCTATTATTTTCTTCCCTATTTTATTGAAATGGATTTTTATAGATAACGGTAGTAGAAGTTACAGTCGTAATTTTAGTTCATACTAAAAAGTATGACTGTAACTTCGATTTTATAAAAAGAAATATGAAAATGGCGGCCACTTTGTGAGTGCATTTATAAAAAAAATGTTTCTGGTAATTTCACGCTATGTGAAATGGCGGCAAATGTGACATGGTTTTGCTGTCTGTGCCGGTTCAGACAATTTTAGGAATTGTGTCACAATTACAGGTTCATGTCATGTTAGTGTGACAATCCGGCCTTATGTTTTAAGCGTCGTAGTATATCTACATAACAAATGTCCTAGATTTGATCTTTATGTTCAAAACTTTGTAGGTCTCTATCATCCCTAATTATTAGGGCTGTAGAAGGCACAGCAAAGTGAGACATAGAGATAGTATATGGGTAAAATTAGCATAATCACCAATTAAAGTGGTCATATTAGAGCCGTCAGTAATGTAGAAATTTACTAAAATGTTGGTGATTACTGACTAAACGGTCGTACTCATGTGTTTATTTCGGGTTAGTTCGTCTAGTTTCAAACTCAATGGAGGCCCATTTCAAGGGACGCAACCTACATTGGGAGTTTGTAATAAACTTTGGTCAAAATTCATTTCCAAAAATAAGCTTTTTAATCGCTCTAAAAACAAAAAACATTGCAATAATGTACTAAAGTGTATTACACAATTTATATGAACAAAGAGATATCTTCTTATTCTACATTAAATAACAGTAAAAATGTGACATTCTCCTGAAATACATAATAAGAGACGTAGGTAAATCGCACACCAAGCTTTTTAATTCGATAGTCGGCGAAAAGCGTAATGAAGTACCAGCATAATACGAATATCTTTTTTTATTCATACATTCAACGTCGAGTCTTTTTTCCAAGAGGTAAGCACAGCCATAGTATACGCCTACCTTTACTATATATTTTTTTGTGTTCTACGAATACGTGCGTACGGCAATACGGCTCACCACCTATTACGTGGGACAAATTATAAAGAAAGGTGAAATGTGGGCATATAATATGCCTCTGCCTACCCCTTCGGGGATAAAGGCGTGACCATATGTATGTATGTATGTACGAATACGTGGTGAGCCTATGCCAACATGCCGAAGTAATGCAGACAATGCTGTTTACAGAACATGGACAAAGCGGGGCTTCGAATGATCTTTAAATAAATTAGATTTATTAAATAATTGAAGATACATTTTATTAACAAGTAACAATAAAAATACATTAAACAATTAAATTAAAAATATTTATAAAAAAAGGAGGGGGGGGGGGGGGGGAGGCGGAGTAAAACAATGTGCAAGACTGGTCGCAACCCTAGTCTAGGTGACCAAGAATTTATAGAATTATTAAGTTATACACAATATAAACTCAAAACATAAGTACAACAGGGTATTCGTTGTTAATCGATTCTCACATCACAATCCACACAAGTCGCCAACGACCTGGACCAGTGCCACAATCCTAAACTGGCAAAAATTACATAATTCTTTATACAACTTTCTGTATCCATTTCTTTTTATGCTTCCTACGTGTACTTATTAATGTACTTATCTATTTTATTATACCTGGGATTGTAATAAACGCTGTTAACAGTTCCATGAAATATATAAAAAGTAACAAATTTGAGTTTTATACGTCCCTGAGGTTACTTTTAACGGAAAATAAATAAGCAAAATAAAACAGTGTCCCTGACAATAATATGTTTATACTCTACCTGGCACCGTCACGCGAGGCAGTGAGCTGAGTGCGGACTAGGTCTCAGTTTTGGCACCAAATAAGTTATATCACCAGTTCCTAGTTACTATGGGTGGTTTTCCTTGCAACAGCGATGCGTTATATTATGGAGATGCCAAAGCTACGTTATTGTTACAAAAGTAGGTTATAGTTTCCACCAATGCTAATAGTGCGGTACACCGGCTAAATCAGCGTTAAGTGATACTCAAGTGAAGAATCCAGTTAGTAATCATGTTAGAGAACAGAGGCCATGGAACCTATCTAATAGCTGAGATTAAGCTATCACCTATAGTTCACACATTCATTCGTCATTCGTTTTTTCGTCTTTCGTCAGTTATTCAACAGCAAAATTGGGCTTTGTCGTATATTGTACGCACTGCTTGTGAAGAAATGTGTTAGAAGTGTGCAATGGTCTCGTTTTTGCTTAGTTCGCCTGAGCCTAAAGTTTGAAAGACGCGTAAGATAAATAAAATAAATAAATATTTGTGGACATTCTCACACAACATCATCTAAAAATTAGGCTAATATTAGCGTATGATATGGGATCTTAACGACTGATAGACATACTTTTATATTTCTAAATCTAAATCTATCTACATAAAAGAAAGTCGTGTTAGTTACACTATTTATAACTCAAGAACGGCTGTACCGATTTGGCTGAAAAAAGGTAGGGAAGTAGCTTAGAACCAGGAGACGGACATAGGATCCTTTTTGTCCCGTTTCAGCGCGCTTTTTTTATGCGCTTCTTTTGGTCACTCAGAGTAAATGCGACGGGAACGGGTGATTTACTCTCTCTTATGTGACGCAAACGAAGTTGCGCGGGTCAGCTAGCTAATACATAAATAAATCTATACATATAATAAAATGATAGAAAAGTCAAAACTGTACATTAGAAATATTAAAAAAAAATACTCGCTGGGTGTTCAACATAAGATACCGTTTGTCTGTTTGTCTATTTGCTTTGCTTTGTCCGGAAGGATCTCGAAAAGTACTCAATAGATTTGATTCAAATTTTGCACAAATATTAACTAGGGGTAGGGTCTTCAAATAGGCTATATGTTATCACGCTACATATCCTAGGGGCTAAGCAGAGAGCAATCAAATTGGCATTATAACATAATTTTCACACGTACGAAGTCGAGGGCAACAGCTAGTTATAAATAAAATAGTTATATGAACCATAGTACCTAGTTATATATGCTGGTTACCTGTTATTATGAACCATACGGACCATTTATAAATACATACATAAATTATACCAACCTACATAGAAAACACGCAAACTCCGAAACAAATCTATTCCACTGACTTTCGCTACATTGCAAGTTAAAAATATATGGCGTATTTTACGACGCGTGAAGTCTATCCAATCTTAGCTGATTAAATCTCCTGAACAAAGTAAATGATCTAACCTGTCAGCAGTTTAGGAACTTGGAAGCAATACTCGAAGTAATTGAGCTTGATCATAATTAATTATTGCTATGACGTGAAGGTGTAGCTGTTAAAGGAGTTTGGCAGTGGCAAAATGAATTTAATATTAGAATTCGTTTTTTTTCAGAATTTGATGATCCTATAGCAGGATGAATGATTTTAGGTTATTCTCGACTCACTCGAAGGACCTGAGGTAGTACCTAAATATTGTACGTGTAACTGTATTTTCTCTATCATTCTGTTTGTGATTCGAAATCTCAGTAGCTTGTTGCATCTTATTCCACCACCTTGGATTTTTTTAACAGTATCTGCCCAAACCGTTCACTGAAAAGGCAAGAATAGGTATGATATTTTGTAGCCTTGCAAAACTCTTTTCGAGTTTCAATTCTCTTAAAAGTATGCTATAGTAAAGAGCGTAAATAACAATGCATGACCCATGTCATAGGCCTGTCTCTAAAAATACATATAGTTATTATTTTGTTTAGCCATCATACCGTAAGAAGTCAAAAAGCTTGATCATTCAAATCCATACCATAAACCCCAAAACGTTAATATTGAATCATTTTGTACCGATTTGTTTAAGTTTTATGAATTTTAACTAGCAGTTAAGTCTATTCGTGTAAAAAAGGATTTGCGTTTATTGCAATAAATTTAATACGTACTGAATTTAGGTACAGTTAAATGTGTCTTTAAAACATTTATATTTTATTATAGAGTGGTTCTCAATTCATGAATATTTTAATATCAAGTCTTTCGACTCCTCCGAGCTTGGTACGATCACTGTAGTTATTCATTCTGCGAGACACATTATGAATAAAAAGCAGAGCTGTTGCTGAAAAAAAAGGTAAAGGTTTCTTAGCGTGAATGATGCTGAGAAGAGAAAAGAAATATAAATATCTTGACTATAAACCTGTCTCTCTTTAGCATTAAACTGAATAGAAAGGCGTCTTTTATGTAGCAATGTAGGTATATGAACTTACAATCAAGATCAACAACACCGGACGCTCTTGAAAGGGCCCATGTAGGATGCAAATTTCCTGTATTTTTTGCAAGAATAGAGTTATCCCGAATATTTTCTCTATCGTATATTGTCTAAGTATACACCATATTTAGAGAGTAAACCAAGGTACGTCTTTGGGTAAAGATTTTTTTCATTGATCACCTTTTAAATTATAAATTAGTGTATAGTAAGCGTACTAATTGCTTTTCAAAATTATTTCCAAAATTCTTAGTCAAGCTAGAAGGTAAACAAATTAATCCCCAGCATTCATTTTCAATAGCACTTGTGAAAATTCGAGTGTCTTCGTTAGCTACGCAATGAATTGATGATTTTCAAATCCTTGAACACAACTTAAAAAAATATTATAACAGCGATATTGTAATTTAATCCTTTCGTTTGTGTCTTAGAATGCTGGGCACAGATACACATAATACACTCATTCAAAAAAAGATATTGTAATGAATACTTACTTGAAATCCTTAATTCTATTGTGAAGAAACTTCCTAATATTCCAAGGCAAGTCGTTATGCCCGTCGATGAGTGGGGTGTCATGTAACATTCTCTCGGCGAGGCGCAGTCTCTCATGAAGGGGCGCTCCAGGCGGTGCTCGGAGAGCGAGGGGCCCCGCGACACATGCCGTCCCTGCCACCAGTACCAGGACCGCTACACAGCACCATCGTCGGTGCCATACTGATAACCCTACAACATAAAACACTCACAGTCATACAGTCAAGATATACGGCAATTATAGAACTTAGTGCCTGATCGAGAGCTCTCGTACTCACTCATTATAGAGTGAACGCCGAAATGTTGAAGTCTTATGATAAAATTCTAACTGTACGTCCTAATAGTTACACCAATGTAAAGTACAGTAGTAAGGCATTGGTGTAGTTGATATTGTTGAGTTGAGTGGTAACTTGGAAGACTTGAGAGGCTAGCGTCGTCGCCGTTCGGTAAGTTGCTCTAGGCACCGTGTATATCATCGCATTATAATAATTTTTAGAAACAATACCATTCCATAAAAATTTCATAAGTTTGCCTTGTTTTAACTCCTTGTGAAGATCACTATATAAATATAGATATATATTCAACATATAAATAAATAAATAAGATAACGTGCTAAAGATCATTACATACTTAATTCCGATTATTCAAGTCCGCGCGCGTTGTGCGCTAGTTATTTAGAACGTATTATGAAATTTGAAGTAGGTAGTGTTCCAAAAAGAGCTGTCCACGTAATATGTATATTTTGCCATTTTTAATACCTAGAGATTTTTCAACTTACAGCGGATTAGTTTTCACCCTCTCCATTCGCGTGGACACATATGTCCGGGATTAAAGTGTCTCACGTGTATAGTCTATGCTCAAAACTACCTGTATAGGTCCTAAAATAATTTCCAAATTATATCCTTGCAAATTTCCTCATTTAAAATAATAGTAGTACCTACATGTTACAGCTTAAAGAGTATTTAAAGATTAATGACAAGAGAGAAAGCGCTTCCTCTCTCGAAGGGTAACTGTATCGAGGCATGTCTTCAGTAATTGATGTTAGCACTCTTTGATGGCGCATTTTACTCGATGTTACAGTATATTATATTCAACATACTTTAACATCGAGTTAACTGTATTAAAGATAACGTTATTTTAAAACCAATATAAATGGTTATAATATGCTTCATCTTATAATATTTTACTAGACAATGCTCGCAGCTTCATCCCTCTTCCCATGAGAAAATATCCCCAAGATAGAAAAGCCTATTTATTATTCCAGACTATAATCTGTCCCTGTACTAAATTTCATCCAGATCTGTTCAGCCATTAGAGCGTGATTGAGTAACAAACATCCAAATATCCAAACATCTTCACAAACTTTTAGATTTTATAATTATTAGTAGGATATGTAAAAGTATACACAGTAAATCATCGCTAAAAAACATTCAATAAATACTATTCGATTAATATTAACAACTAAATAACAATCGATTCAGGTCATAACAACCGTTCGCAATGAAACATCCGATAATCTTCCTGTCAAACGCAAACTTACTCGATCACGGGCCGGATGCACCCAGCTTACATGTTTGGAAACTATACCTATTGTATATATTATTATATATGTTGACACATAAATATCGCTGTGTATCGAATGAAATCGATTTCAAACTAAGCCGCTATCACGATACAGTTTCAATAGTTTAGAAGATTTAGTAGCTTTTTTTAACGTGAGGGAAAATTCTTCATGGATGCTATGCCGGACTCCTACCGACTAGAAAACCTCACGTATCCTGCCCAACAGCCTACAGTTGGGAGCCTCGGAAGGATGTCCCAGGAACGTTTTAGTAGCTAAGTACTGATTTGTAATTCCTAAATGTATATTCAAGAGGTTTCGAATCAACCTTCAAAGAATTTTTCCAATATTGTTATGTAAACATTTTCTTTCTGAAACAATTTTATTACTTTACCAACAGATTACATTTACATACTTAGTCCATTTTTCATAACACTGCCTTGGAAATATGATTTTCATAGTGTTATGGTAAACTACAAGCTTGCTTTTGCGATGTTTACATGTCAACATGTATTATGTCCATGGGGCTGTCATATGCTATTTCTTATCGTAAGGAAAATCCTACATGGATGCTACATGACTCCTACCGACTAAAAACCAAACTAATCTTACCTAACAGCCTACGGTTGGGAGCCCCGGGTAAGCCCTCGGAAGGATAACCCAGGTTTATAGTATGCTGTAAACTACGATTTAGTTAAGTGAAACTACCTACCTATTCAATGCTTATGATTAGGACATGTGGAAACGGAACATTAAGCTGTTTTAATAGGTAACTGCCTCTAAACTTCCTTGTAAGCATCCATTCATCCATGATATTCTTCGATTAATTTTAACCTTCTATTTAACCCTATTATTAGGGGTAAATGAAAAAAAAAAAGTTTCTAAATGTGTGCCTACATTATAAGGGTTGTTTACTCTAAATATTTAGAGTACCCTAGTCCTTTGGTAAATTTATTCAAGTCAGACTGTTAAAAGTCGTTATGTTATTGTTGTTTTTCTTTATATCAAGTTACCACGAAAACAAGGTAGTAGTGGACTTAAAAAGTTCTAATGATAAGATTAGTTCCTTCCATAAGATTTCAAAAAAAAATCCATTGCTATCAGTCCAAATAAATAACTGACATTTACATTGAAATAACAGCAACTTGGAATTTCCGTGTAATATTAAAGATGCCAGTATAAAGAGCTCCCTTCCTTTTAGAAGATGAGTGGAGATTTTGTGTAAAGATAAAACGGCACTTCACACCACACACTGCTTCCCTAAGGTGTAAATTCGTGTATTAAATAGACAGCTGTCGATAAACTCCTGTCACCTGCTCTCAATAATTATACTCGTAATACAGGCGCGCTAAACAGGCACGGAAGGGTAACTGGTTTTATGACTTTAAAATCATTTACTACACGGAGCAGTTTCCCTGAAGTACCTATTAGTTAGTAACGAGAGTTGTTTACTATTTAATACACTAAATAACAAGAACAATATAGCGTAATTGTATGTTGAATACTATTTAGAAGGTTTAGAACTACTCGGAAAGACATAAATTTAAAGAAAATGAGAAGGTAAGCCCCAAAGTAATTAAATTATGATCTGATTAATTTGATATTAATTAAATAACTTCTACGTGTCTCTTTTAATGATTTTAGGTACATAAACAAACGTGCTATTTGTGCTAAATTGCGACTGATTCATAGGCCATAGATATGCTATATGAACTCTTTACCATAAACAGTTTTGGTATACTTATTTTAGGAGAATTACATAAAAACTCTGATATTAATTTAAAAAAAGGTGTCTTTATTATTAGTAAAATATCGCCATTTTTAATAAACCAAAGTTTGTATTTACATCGATAAACGTCATCTATAGTCACACGAAATTATATTTTGAAATGAACTCTTAACACGGTAATTGAGAAGATACTTGTGAACTTTTCACGACAACTTGTGTAGAATTAATTACTTAACTTTTCTTTCGAATTTGATTCGAAGTGGTTGATAAATGACGCTACAGCAAATTGCTCTTTTTTAGCCTCTATTTTTCCTCAATAAAAAGTCAGCGACGACGGTAAAAAACCTGTACAGTCAACGTAAAAAGGTCCATAATATGGTAACCTAGTACTAGCTGCTGCTTCAAGTAGTCTGATTTATACCCAACTCCTAAAAACTTACAGCATATACGCTATGTTTGGTGACGACGACGGTAAAAAGCCAGTACAATCAACGCAAAAAAAAAAAAATCTCGACGTGGTAACCTAGTAATTCTAGGGTCATCATTCCGGGGCTCTCAACCGTAGGCATTAGGAAGGGAACGTGTGGGTTTTAGTCAATAGGAGTTCGACATAGCATCCGTCTTCGATTTTCCTCACGTTAAAAAATATGATAACCTAGTACCTATTAGCTGCTACATCAAGTAGTTTGCTATTTACTACGTATTTTGTCAATTAATTTGCAAACGTATTGTATTAAACATTTATAATCAGATCTACAATTAATATAAATGCGAAAATTATGTGAGGATCACCCTTTGCACCTGTGATAGATGAATTTTTATTGCAGAAATAGTTTATAACCTCTCTAGGTTATAAACTGTTTCTGTAGGTAATAAAAGTTCAAACTCATGGGGGACTTTCAGTTTTTACTACGGTAATTTTATATTCTTGGGATCATGAGACCGAAATCTAACTCATTTACTAACGTAGAAGTATATACAACAGAAATATTTTAGGATTTACTTTGGTCTAAAATTAAACAGAATAATTTTAATAAGTTACTTACGTGAGGAGTTTCCAGTAGTGGTAGAACTGTGGCTGGTGGTAGACATGGTGCCAGTGGGAAGCCACTGCGGAGATTTACAGGCGTTACAAGCCACCACACGCCCACTGGCACTCCGTTCTATCACGTCAGGAGCTGGTGTTGACCGCTTCTGACCCTGAAAGAGATTTTCATACCTATACGACGTTTTCGTATCTCAATCTTATATAAATTTTATTTTCATTTATAAATGTTGAGATAACTCATTTATCTTAATATTTTTTGAGAATAAATTTATTTCACAAACTTTTTCTATAAATATTTAATCATGTTCGAGTTTGAAATGAAGGCAGGTAAAAGCTTATCGAAAAACCTTTTCGATTGAATATAATTCTCGTGCAATATTATTGAACCTGTCTAATAACGAAACATAAATCTTATCTACTTACGTGTGTATCGTAGAATATTGAAGGTAATCTAGTCTCGTGAACCGAATCGCAGGTGCAGTGAGCGTGTGTAGTGCGCGGCCCGCCCATTCCCAAAGTCTCGGCCTCACCGTCTATAAAAGTTTGCGAATCATCTTCCACTAAGTCACTTCGAGTACTTCTCGTCTCCATTGTACTTTCATCTCCTATCCAAGTTTCTGATAATCTATCCCTAAACCGTTCACTTGGAAAATCGTTATATGACATTTGCCTTTTGATGCTTTTACACCGACTGCGATTGTCTAAAGTGGAAAACTTTGTTCTTTCAAAAGCCGGTGAGTTTCTCGTAATGAGTATTTCATTATTGTCAAAACTCCTCATTCTAACCATTTTTTGTGAGCTTCGTCTGTGTATATCGGCACTTACATTATAGTCTCTCAGTTTATCGAAACATTGGTCCACGTTACCACCAGAAAAATTTGCGTAAGTGGGTGCGTTATTTTTTATATCATCTTTCCCTTGATATACTGTAGATGTAAAAATACAGCTTTGACTATTGACCCGCCTTTGTGATTTATCTGCCATTGACAACATGGATGGCTTCTTAAGTGAACTCATCGACCCTGATGTTATCTCAGCTAGTTGAACGCCGTTTTGCTGTTTTTTCGATATTGCTTCTCCGCCCATCTTTTTTAAATTTGATAATTTTCGTTTAATTTTTTGAACAAGTGAATTTCTTGGGTTATACGATATTAACTGTTTAGAAATATAATTTGAAACACCAATTGTCTTACTTTTATTATATTTTCTGTCGAGACTGCGATGTGAACCTATGTTAAGCTGACTTTGGCTTGTACCACGTTTGATTCTCTCTAGGTCATAGATACTAAGAGTGTGACCCCTTTGATGTACATTTTGTTGGCAGTTAACATAATTGTTTTGTGGAATATTGCAATTACAAACCAAATCTAGATCATGTTTAGATATGTGTTCATCTAGACATTGTCTTTGAGCTGCTAATGCGAGACATGCTTCACAATCGACGCCAAGTAGCAGTTCTAGGCTAGTATTTTTAATGAATCCATCGCTAAATGTCCGTGAACGAAAATGTGCAGCGTTTTGAGTGAGTCTTGTTTCCCAGTCAGTGGGCAGGTGAGCGTTGGCAGCAGAGGTCGCGCCGCCGCCGCCCGGCCCACTGGCCTCGCTGTCCACCATTGTGGAAGCATCGCGATTCACTTGAATAACTCTTGGTTGACGAAACACGCGACTATCACTGCGGACTGAACTTCGCGAGGGCGATGGTGACGGTCGCTTGTATGTTTCGACTTGAATCATCTTCAATAGTCTTAGTTACGGCGATCGGTGAAAGTAACGACACTGCAACAAACAGAAATAATACATTATGCACCTGTAAATAAATCTATATAAATTTCCCAACCGCATAAGCACATTTACAGCAGTTGGCTTCGATGCCAAAACTCACCCCAGTACCTACCAACTCTTTAAACCAACAAAAATAAAAACTACTAGCCCATATTAATTTTCTTATAATCCACGTGACAGTCTAAATTTCTAACCCACTTTACGTCTTGAGAGCAAATATCATTTGTATTTACAATTAGGATGTCTCGCTAAGTATGTAATCCCAATAGGTTGGTAATAAATTACTGTGTAACGTAAGCTGCGTAAGGCTATATTCATTCAATGTAATGGGGTAGGCATTGTAATGAAACTCCATTCATGTTATTCAACCACACGCTTTTTAAAACAACAAAACATAGCTCCCTTCAACTCATAGCGGTAAGAAAGAGCTCCGGAATCGTAATTTTGAATTCCATGCAGAGGTTGAATTGTTTATTTCTGAGCGTCGTAAACATTTCGGTATGCCTGTTGTGCTTTTGCGTGGTATATTACGTCTTTTAGCGGTTTAAATAAGGTGCTTATTACCTTACTACAACGTGATATTAGATCTTATATAGAGAGGTTATAACACTAAAGAAGTATATTCTCTTCTTTTGCGTTTTGAGATTTAGTTCACAGGTTGAGGATTTTGCCAGAGTCAAGTAATAGGAATTTTCTTATTTACTTTTTTAGTTTCAGACTATATTTGGCGAAAAAGAATCCTACTAATATTATAATGTGAAAGTTTGAGAAGATGTTTGAAGGAACCAAAGTGTCTACACAAGACAGTGGCATCCTAAACATAATGATACGATAATTAATTAATTAAATTTCAATACGCATATTTTTCATAGCGGCGATTTCAAGTCAAGAATTGATTAAAATTCTAGTCTAGTAATGAAGTTTGCAATATAATAAGAAAAAACATGTTGCTAAGTGTCACTTTTCTACACGGCGGGCGGCGTCTGACAACCGACAATTTTTGTTACACAACATGAAAGTTTTGAAAACTAATACAACGATGTAATGATCTCGTCTCTCTCTTGAAGTATCGCATTTCGCGGTGAGATAATATGTAGTTACAAAAATATTTTTTCTAAGTGTGCAATCTCGTCAATCAATGTTTTTTATACGATTAAGGTGGCAGATAAGCATACGGCCCACCAGAAGGACTGGTGGTCACCGCAGCCTATGAACGTTTACAACACCAGAGGCGCCACACTCGCGCTGCCGACCCTGTAAAAACCTTCTTAGACCCCTTTTGAAGAACCCCATACTGTAGGCGTTTGGGAAAACCGAGGCAGGAAGATCATTCCACAACCTTAGCCTGCGCGGAAGAAAACCCCTATCGGATCTCTCGAACGCTCCGGACGTAGGGTGTAAGGATGAAATCCCTGTCTATGGCGAGCGGTGCGATGATAGAACGTAGCCGTGGGCATCATGTCAAACGATTCCTCAGAGCACATACCATTGTACAGGCGGTAGAATACGCATAAGGAGGCAAAGTCTCTCCTGTCGCGAAGAGGTTCAACACCTCAGACACCAGGTCAGTATAGGATCGTTGACAACTCTCACAGCTCGCCTCTGCACCGAGTCAAATGGACGAAGCTGATATTCAGGTGCCCCCGCCCAGAGGTGACAGCAGTACTCCATATGCGGCCGCATTTGCGCACTACCTTTACATTTGCGCCGGTATGTATGAATTTATAGAAAAGCTACTCAGTTAGAGCTTTTTATAAAATGCGTATCAAACGTTGCATGAATTTTTAAACGTCTTCGACTGGCATAAAAAAGCATATCGTATGTTTCGATCTGTTGGGTTATAATAATTCTACATAATAAATGAGCAATATTTGCATATTATTGACTCTTGGTATATTATTCTTACCAAATTTGCTATTACGTAACGCGAGGTTTGCTTTCTGCTGGGTAATGTGATTTTATCTTCCAAGCATCATGAACTTTTGGTAATCGGCAAAATACTCGTCAGCAAACTTACGAAACACTTTAATACTTTCACGTCAACATAAAACAAATTCTCTTATCCATATCCATACAAATGTACTTGTAAAAATACTGGAGAAAATTTTCTTGTTTGGCCTTCTTTCACGTCGCAAAGAAGCAATCAACTGACCTACTGAGTTTTTATGTGGGAATACATTTAGGTTTGGAAAATGGCAAAGACTTTGTATTTATTACAACTTATTGCATGCCAGGTGAATAAAAACCGGCAAAGTGCGAAGCGGACCCACGCAAAAAGGGTTCCCTATGAAAAAACGGCCAAAAATCCGGTTTGTTGAATAGGAACCTACCGTTTTTTTTCACGGAACATTTTTATCCGGCTATATCGACTCCTACCGACTAAAAAGCCTCACGCCTCGCTCAACAGCCTTCGGTCGGGTGCCCCGGGTAAGCCCTCGGAAGGATGATGGGAACCTACATTAATTTGTTTTTTTTGGTTTACAGTATTTGTTGTTACATTGGCTGTTGGCAATAGAAATACCTATATCATCTGTGAAAATTTCAACTGTCTATCACGGCTATCACGGTTCAGCCTTCAGTTGGTATATCCAGTATTACAGACTCTTCTAAGGAATACAGAATTTTTGTGTAAGTAGACATTACTTGTGTCAATAAATACCGAGCAACAGCTGGTGTAGCTCTATCAAATCATAAATTATTCATGACAAGTTGAAAGATAAATGTTCGTAGTTATTGAATAGAGATATCTCAACAGCAAGAACGTACCTGAATTCTAAAGTAGGAATTAATTATCGAAACTCTAATACACCTTACGATATTTTGCCGCCGGCAGCGGCACGGATAAGCCTCTGTCCAATTTGGATGATTGGCTTAATGTTGTCCGGAATAAATACTGGAATTGTGAAATACGTGTTATGATAGAAAATAAGATGAAAGAAAAGGAATAAAATGAGGTCGCTGTCTGATCAAAATATTAGAATTTCGAATCTTATATTTTTAAGAATAGAGGATTCGAGACTACGTTTATTTAGGGATTGCTCCTAAAGTATATTTGCTGCTGGAGCAATATCAATTATAATTTATACAGAACAAAGATGTACTTGATCAAATTTCAATCAAATCCCCTAACGCCACCATTGTTGAAAGTGGGCCTCTTCATATTTTTATAGGCTAGTAATTGGTCTCTGAACGACGTTTGGCCAGAACAGTTAGGTGAGCGGTTTTTTAAAAGTTTACTTCTCATCTCACCCCCCCTAATCTCATCCATTAGTCAGTAGGGGCACCACTTGTAGGCGAAGCTGGTTTGGGCTCCTAGATCTCAGTAAGGACACATTGCTACTCTTACATGCCTGGTTATCATGGCATTTGGTACCACATAGATATAATTCCGCCTATTGACCTGAGACAAAGCTCTGGTATGAGTATGGTAATGAGGGTATAATAATGGGGTTCTAATAAGATCTTTGGAGCATAAACCACTTGATTACTATCGGGAGATATAGGTATTTAATTTTTTTAATAATAATAATAATATTCATTTCTTTGAAAAAATGTTTTCAAAAGAATAACAATGTGGGTTTACACCTACATATTTTAAAAAACTTAAAGTGTATATCTCTTAAAATTCATTACAATTGTTCACGAAATTTAAAGATGGTCAGTCAGTAATATATTTGGTGATGTCAAGGCGATGAGAAGGAAAACTCAAAGCAATATACTGGACGTACCCGATTGACAAACAGTGTGTGTACTGGTGAAAAAGGCTAACGCTTAGTCACCAGGAGACTGTGGTACGATGAATTGATTTACTGACTTTCACGACACTGTCCAGGACAATAAGAAACTAAGACTATTATGGTGGTATTTTATTCCCCGGTCCACACTTATCTATATCTATAATTCAATTACAGATTAAAGTCACCCATTGTAGGTTTAGACTTCAAAGGAAAATTAGGCGATATAGCTAAATCGTTCTGCAATACGCCCCGATATGTAATAAACTCTGAACAAAAACATATAAAGGATGTTATCATACACACAATACAAACTCTCTATCTGATCAGAAGTTTGAATATTACGATGAACGGAAGACTAACAATGGTGGTGGAGCCTACTATGGAATAATACCTGTACCGTGTAATAAGGATACAACGGAAATCTTTTCATTGTTACTTTACGATTATGTTATTATAAAAGGTACATTTATTTTGTAACTAGCTGAGCCCGCAACTTCGTTTACGTCACATAAGGTGTATGAAAGGAAAGGTATTTTTTCATCAGAGTCATCAAGCAGCGTCTGAAACTGCCCTGTTTGCTTAATCATAAAAGAGCTTAATGATTAAGTCTATTTTAAAACAGTTTAAAAATAGTCTTAATCATTAAGCTCTTTTATGATTAAGCCAACACGCCAGTTTAGGTTCACTCACATTCAAAGAAACCCCTACAATTAAAATTTTCAAAATATCTAATTCCTAAAAGTGTTATAACTCTTTTATTTCTAAACCGATTTACATAAAACAAACGCTAAATGTTAACTGGAGCAAACCTCAACACAATATAAAAACCGCATTGCAATCGGTTGAGCGGTTGCTGAGATTAGCGTGCACAACCGTACAGACAAACAGATATACAGACATACAGACATACAGACAAACAGACAAAAATTCTAAAAATCATTGTTTTGGGTTCTATTGCGTTCATAAAGCCCCCCTATAATATTTTTTCTTATTTATCTTCCATGTACAGACAGCGACCTGTTACGATTTTATTATATGTATTGATGGGGGTAGCATTCTCCCACACAATAATGCTACATTTAGAATTTTATCCTTTTGAATAGGATATTTACGATATGTACGTACTTATGTATGGGCTTTCGCATTGAGTAGGTACCTAATATGCTATGACTGCGCAAGTGAAAGTTACCGAGTCGTTGGTACCCTAATTTTATTTTAAAGATAAATAATGTTCACTTTTGCTATTAGGAAAATGCCTGTAGAGTATGTAAGCAAACCATAACTTGAATTTAAACTGAAAAGCGCCAGCTTTCGTCATATACATGTTCAGTTAGTTCAGAAAATACCTTGTCTATTTTTTATACCACGGACAAATTCCTTCATTAGTTACAACTAGTTACTGCTGAAATTCAAGTCACGTGGTAAGGCTTTCTCGTCGTTTCTTACTGAATCATATTTCTAGATTGAAAAACAGCGTATGTTCTTTCACAAGGAGTGTATGTTTTATATCAAATACCAACAGAAGTAAAACAGTGAAAAAAAAACACAGACAACTTCTGTATAATCTAATCAAAAATTTAACATTTTATTGCACGTTTGACCGCTAAGAAACGTTCCATGAAAATCGGCAGAGAAATGGGGTACGACTTGCACAAAGAACAAATACAAACTAAAGAAAATTTACTATCTTTAAATTTTAGAGTTCTAATACTAGCTAGATTAATTATTCTGATATCTAGCTCCTCTCTTCTTAATGAAGCAGTTCTTGATTCCGTCTCTGTCAAAAGAGTCATGATTAAAATATAATGATATAGCTCCTGCCGTGAAACTCAGGCTTGTCTAGGCGTAGAGCTTAAGTAAATTATTAATTTGATAAATTAATGAACTCCCAGAGCATTTGTGTCTGGTGAGAAATGTGCGTGCGTGTGTTTTTTAGGATTCCGTACCGAAAGGGTAAAAGACGCAACCCTGTTCATGAGACTTCGCTGTCCGTCTGTCTCTGTCCGTCACGAGACGGTATCTCATAAACGGTGATAGCTACAGAGCTGAAATTTTCAAACATTATGTTTTTCTGTTACCGCTATAACTATAGCAACAAATACTAATATTAGAAAAAAGGGGGGATTAAGGTGGCTCCCATGCCACAAACATGACTTTTTTGCCGTTTTGGTACGGCATCCTATCTGCGCGAGTCGTAGCCGTTTTTTTTTGTCTTTAATGTTACGTTTGTGAAGTACATCCATAAATTATCTTAACACCTGCATACGCGACTTTATTCCGCAGGCAAATTGCGCAGTGGTGATTGCATTCATCAGTACTCATTAAACTAATTGCACGAACAGTACGAAATACTCATAAGTACACGAGCTGTATAGTAACTACTAGCTGTACTCAACGACTTTGCCCGTTATGACTCTCGATGTCCGATTTGTGCAGAAGCGTAATGATATAATAGCCTAGGAATCTCACAAATAATGTGATTTTCTATTGTTAAAAGTATTTTCAAAATCTGTTTGTTCATCCATAGATTACTCTAGTTAACCGCAGCCTATTTAAATGTGGTTTACAAGAAATGAAAATGTCCACGAGCTACAAACACAACTTGGACGTATTATTATAAATATCCACCACAGCAAGATCAAAAAATCGACAAGGAGTAAAATAATCAAAAGACAGCGACTTTGTAATCAACAGTATGGGACTTTTGTTTTAAAAATGTTAATATTCATGGTCTTCCTTTTATTTCTGAGACTATGTTAGTTAGCAAAATATAATCCTTATGATAAAGCCTTTCGATCGGTATGATAAACATACAGGGTACCTAATTATTTTTTCTCGTGTAGCGGGTTCGATGTAATTAGTTATGGCTCAACCATGTAATTATTTAAAAATTCATGAATGCAGATTAAGTTGCTTTTTAAATTAAAATAATGTCTTCTTTCTGTAAAATGTTCCATCTACAATATTTAAGGTACTTTCCCTCCATGTGGCATAGCCGTGGGACACCCTGTATAGATACTATAAGTTTCACAAAAGTAGCTAGTAGATATAATATGTATATGTATAGGGTATTCTTCCTTTCTGTGTATGCTAGAAGGTTATTATATTGGCAAAGTATTGTGCTTCTATATTCAATTACATAAAATTGTATTCGTATGAGGAAAAGATCTGAGTCACCTAAGTAACAAGTTGTTTAAATGGGATACCCATATCATGTGTCTAAAAGCATTATGTAATCAACATTGATTTATTTTATTGTTTTATTTATTACTTCCAATAACGGAGTAGACAGGAAAAATTGGCTCGAACAATTGAACGTGGAGAGGGAAGGTATAATTACGATTGGCATTCTAATTTTTAGTTATAGTACAATTTTCTATTCATTCATTTCTTTATTTCAAACAATAAATTAAATTCTTCTTATATTAAGAGAGAGGCTCCGTGTGGCGACCGGGCCACGTGTGGTATCGAGAAAGAGTACAAAATATTGCCATCTCAATTCATCCCGAAGGTAGTCGTTCGAGGCGACTAAGGGAACACTTTCGCAAATTGATCTATTGCGTAGAGAAGGAAAACTCGAAATGAAACCCGGTTGTCAGTAAAATGACAATCGTTAAGCCAAGTACGCCTTATGGGCGGCTCGAAAAATTTCAAATACGGATCGTTACGGCCTGCGCCTGTCTATTTCAACACGGCATATCACCACCCGTTTTGAAAAATATAAACAGAAGTCAAACTATTTTCTTTCTTTAATTCTTTTTCTTTCTAATCATAATTAGTCAATTTTAATGCCACGAGAAAAAACCTAAAGATATGATTGGTTTTGGGATATGGTGAGAAAAGTAAAGACTTTAAGCGTGTTCATTAAACAGAATTCTCAACGCGGGTCCACTGACGATGTTTATGGTAAATATTTAATCTGCAATAAGCCATTGGGTTGAGAACGTAATCGACAAAAGAAAACTCATAAAGGCGATGGATTAGGACATAGGATTAGACAACAAAACTGTTTCACCCTTTGTTATCTAACTTTAATATTATTAAGAACACTAGATGGCGCTTGTGGCATCGCCCGAGCGTAACTTATACCTCTTAAAAGTTATTACCGAGACAAAAAAATACATATGTATTTCTCCAGACTATAATCCATCCTTGTACCAAATTTCAGTCAGATCCGTTCATCCATTTGAGTGTAAAAGAGTAACAAACATCTATTCATTCCGATATCTATACTTAAACACATCGTTACGTCTACACATCCACTAGCTAACAAACTTTCGAATTGATATTTTTAGTATAACTAAGATTAGGGAGAGCCGAACTCAACCGGGATTAACGCTCAGATGATGACAAGTAATAATAAATGAAAAATATATCATTACGAGAGACTCCCGGCGGTTACACCCGCCTGAAATTAAACTATCTCACAGAAACTTCGAATCGCCGACCACTTTTATTTGACCTCTTCAACGTTCAGTGCATCTAGTAAATACGAGTTCAATTACTACCTTCTTTCTCTTACCTTTATTAGGGTTCCGTGCTCAAATGGTTAAAACGAGATTGGCGAGAGTTCGCTGTCCCTCTGTCTGTCTGTCACCTGACTGTACCTTATGAACTGTGTTAGATAGACAGTTGAATTTTTTACAAATGATTTATTTCTGTTGACACTTTAACAACAAATAGTAAAATGCTTAAAGCATAAAAAAGCGAAAAGATATAATTAAGAGAGCTCCCATAGAATCAACGTGTATTGATTTGCCTTGTTTTTGTTACGAAACCCCTTTGTGCGCGATTCCGACTTGCGACAGTCGGTTTTTTTATGAAACATGCAGCAAAAAATAAAATTATATGAAATGGTATTATTTTGCTAGATTTTGATCAACCCCGTACAAACAAAAATAAATAGTGGGAGTGGGGGTTATACTGTTGACGACTTGGAAATATTTTCCGCGCAAAACCAGTCTAAACAGTATTTAAACGTTTATACCTTTTTTTTAACGCGAGGGAAAATCCTTCATGGACTATGACATACTTCTAGCACTCCTACCGACTAAAAAATCTCACGTAGCGCCCAACATCCTACGGTTGGGAGCCCCGGGTTAGCCCTTCGGAAGGATGTCCCAGGACAAACGTTTATTCCTAGGTAGGCATATACATACACTTTTGAAATAATCATAGTGAAATGGTTGACTTAAGATACATCACGATACGATTTCATGAATAAATACACCACTCTCTCTTTATCTCTCTATGATATAAACGATGTCGCGCAGGTCAGTTAGTCGACAACAAATCGAATGAGGTAGGCAAATATCCACATTAATGTAAGTGGTAACCTAAATGAGTGCGGTTCTATTCAGGTCAATAACTTGTCAGATCGCTGCCCGTAGATATAGCAATATTCATTTAGGATCGAGCATTAGGATTACCACAGTCCTACTCGATTTTCTCGGGAGAATATCTACCGGTTATTTGAACAGACATTTAGTTCCGTATCTACAGAGTATGACTGCCTTGGGAGCGGTTTCAAATTAGATTACTGAGTTGATCCAATCGGCAACTTTAAAGAAATAGTTCGGCATCTGCTAGCGTTGGTTTTCAAACACCAATTTTCAGTCGAAAATTTACTTTAGCAATTTGAGAGACATTGTTTGCTCTGAATTATATAGGAACAAAAGTATAGGAACCTCAGCATTCCTCTCTATGGATAGGTTTATTGGTGGTAATAAATTCCGATAGTGTCAAATTATTTAGTTAATCCTAAGTAACTGCCAGGATCGCAGATAGTGGAAACCGATTGTCTAGGAATGAGGTGTTTAATCTGATAAATATGACAGTGAGCTAGTTCTATTTTAATTTTAGTTAGTTAGTTCTATTTTATTTTAACACCAAAAATATGGGTTTAACATGACGATAATATATTTATGATACAAAATTGGTTTTACAATAGGTGGCCTTGTCGTATTAGCGTCCTTTGTTAGTTTGCATAATTTGTTACTTTTAACCGGTTCCAAAAGTTTATAAGCCATTGAATATTCCAATAATGGCTTTAGGAGGTAATAGATTATCTTTTACGTAAATTGACTAACGGGAAATGTCTGCGTACGGTACTATAAAGGTGCATTAAAACTGCTCTTTAGTATAATAGTATAGTAAACTGTTGGGATTGTTGATAAATACGATAAATGATTCTAAATCAACGTGGGTTCCATATTCTTTATCGCATAATAGTTTGTACCTGCGAACAACAATATCGCGCACCATAGATTAACTATAGACACGTTCACACTAATCAATACCATATAGTTAGTTGCTCTTCTTTATTGCGCAGTCTGTAGGCACCTTAAAGATTTCAATAAAGTAAACCTCATGGTCAAATGAGGACATCCTTCCGAGGGCTTACCTGGGGCTCACAACCATAGGCTGTTGGGCGTTACGTGAGGTTTTTTAGTCGGTAGGAGTCCGGCATAATATCCATGAGGATTTAACCTCACGTAAAAAAAGAAAAAAAAAGGGCGTGACTACATGTATGTATGTGACCAATGTCATTAAAATTGCCTCAAAGATTTGGTCTCTCAGGCCCCCGGTCATGGAGGCCGATAGTCTTCGGCGAAGACACATCGGCCGCGCCCCCACTGCCGACTGCGGTACTCGGGCGGGAGAGTTCTCTCCCACTCCCTCCCCGCTGCCTCTTTCACGAGCATGACCTGCTCGCAGAAAGAGGCGGCGCAATCCAACCTACTCCATCCAGAGATCATGGCTCGCACCATGGTCTCCAGCGAGAGAGTGCCCACGTCCAGACCTGCCATGAGGATCTGGGGCTGTTGCGCCCACGCCGTGCACTCCACCAGTGTGTGGAGGGCGGTGTCCTCCCAGCGCTGTTCGCAGTGCTGGCACTTGGTCGTGGTTTCCCGGTAAAATATTTGGTCTAGAGTGGAGAATCGTAAGTTAAAATACGGTTAATGGCTAGCAAAAGATTTGAAAATGTTAAAATCTTCAGAACACACTTTTTTTTTACTCTCCTTTAGTATTTTTCAAATACCTATTATTCCAGGATATAGGTAGCTTGGGAACGGTTTATGGAATCTTGTATTCCTTATTTATTCTTGTAGAGTAATCACTAAATTATATAAAATATCATGTCAAGTTATGTTTTTATTTTTAGTATTTGTTGTTTTAGCGGAATCTTCTGTGAAAATCATCAGCTGTCTATCTATCACGGTTAATCATAAGATACAGCCTGGTGCTTACTAGGCAGACGGACAGCGAAGTCTCAGTAATATGGTTTCGTTTTTACCCTTTGGGTAAGGTACCCTAAAAAGAGCACATTGTCTATGTAAAGTTGTAGAGGATATACAGATGATGAAATGAAATACTTATTACCTGACTACGGGATTCCAACGTTCATAACGAATAATTCAAAGCTCACACTCCTAGACTAGCAGAATTGGAGCAAAATTGAAATTAAATTATAAAGTAATGCAATATTAATAGGTGCTCTACGAGTTAAAATAACAGTGACTAAGCTACGTTTCGGCTACGAGTTAGCTACGATTTAGCTATAACATGCTACGAGCGCTACGAGTGCTACGAACTCGACGGTTCTCGAGGGTTTTATTAGCACTTTGTCTAACATGAGTTCATTATAATATCGCCTCTAGAGCTTTTCAGGACAATGTACACGTAAAATTAATTCGGTTTGAATACTGAGTAAAACAGGGAAGTGTGGACTTTGTAAAAAATGTAAAAAATACCCTTAGGCCGTCTACGAAACCGTAGCTTCGTAATTACTCGAAAAGTAGCCTGACCAAAGGTTCTAAAAATAATATTTGTACTTATTAAGGCTTTTGTAATTTTACATATTATAATGAGGCTTGAGATCAAAAGTTTTTGAAATAAAAAGCAATAATGAGTATATAACCGAAAAACAACATAAAAACATATTATCAGATCCTTTACCCTGAGGGGGTAAACAGAGACTAAGTAGATCACCTAACCAGATATAATATTTAAATCGCAGCATAGTTCTTATTTTCTCCAGAAAACGGTAATAGAAGTAGACGTAGTAGAACTTAAACGATATTTGTGCTCTGTGCTTTTTTTATTTTCAATATCTACGATATATTTAAAGAATCAAATTATTTTGTGTAACAAAGCCTTCAAAATTATTTATTATTTAAACCTTCAAACCCAATTATGATAACCAAAAAATACCTTTAACATATTTTATGAAGGTCGGCGCCAAATTTTAATTTATCGTCGGCCAAACAATGAAAATTCTCTTGAGGACATTTGATATATAAAAGTACACGGAAGCGGCAAATATAAAAAAAATAAGCATTTTATCTCGAAAAATAAAAGAGAAACTTAAACTAAAAAAAAAAAAAAAAATTATGAAACTTTTCGTCGTGTTGGTCGCTCAATGAGTTTAAATATATTCAAAGTTAGTTAGTTCCATGAACACTTCACGCCACAACAGCTTATCCAACTTCGTAAGAAGAAGTGGGGCTCCATTCAGTAAACTAAATCGAGTTTTCTCTTGTACTGTACCGTAATATCTAAAGACGAAAGATGGCAATCAATTTGTTCTATCAGTCATGACCTGGGGTATCGAGACAGTGCGGAGCGAGCCAGTTCATACCAGTAGACCGTCAACCCATGGCGACCATGACCGCGGGTGACATTATTAATAAGCTTTTATTAGGTCGTCGTGTATGTAACTAACAATGTAAATCTAAGGAAACTAATTTAACCATCTTCCAAGGATCGTAGCGTCATGAAAATTGACAGATGTATGTAGTTTTGATGACAATACAATAATATGGTACTGTCAAACCGATATGATGATGGAGCCGGAAGATAGGCACTGAAAACAGGTGGAATCTAAGGTAGCTAATTTAACCAGCTTCCAAGGATCGTAGGGTCATGAAAATTGGCAGATGTATGTAGTTCTGGTGACAATACAATAATATGATACTGTCAAACTGATATGATGATGGAGCCGGAAGATAGGCACTGAAACTTCGATGGAAAAAGTGGAATCTAAGGTAGCTAATTTAACCAGCTTCCAAGGGTCGTAGGGTCATGAAAATTGGCAGCTGTATGTAGTTCTGATGACAATACAATAATATGGTACTGTCAAACTGATATGATGATGGAGCCGGAAGATAGGCACTGAAAACAAGTGGAATCTAAGGCAGCTAATTTAACCAGCTTCCAAGGATCGTAGGGTCATGAAAATTGGCAGCTGTATGTAGTTCTGATGACAATACAATAATATGGTACTGTCAAACTGATATGATGATGAAGCCGGTAGATAGGCACTGAAACCTCGATGGAAAAAGTGGAATCTAAGGTAGCTAATTTAACCAGCTTCCAAGGATCGTAGCGTCATGAAAATTGGCAGCTGTATGTAGTTCTGATGACAATACAATAATATGGTACTGGCGAACTGATATGATGATGGAGCCGGAAGATATGCACTGGAACTTCATGATGGAATATCGTATTATATCTGTTTTTGGATTCATCAGAAAAGTCTTGTAATGAACTTTGACCAGGCTTTGGTTTCAAGGTTATAACAAACCTTTTTTTAATTGACTTGTAAAACTATGCAATGGAATCTCAGATAACTAATCAAAACAAATCCAAACACAGCTATGATACAATGTTCAATCATGAAGTTACAGTTCATATCTTACGACCCCATCATCAGATCAGTTTGACAGCACCGTATTATTGTATTGCTATCAGAACTACAAACATCTGCCAATTTTCATGACGGAACGATCCTTGGAAGATGGTTAAATCAGATAACTAATTTAACCATCTTCCAAGGATCGTTCCGTCATGAAAATTGGCAGATGTTTGTAGTTCTGATAGCAATACAATAATACGGTGCTGTCAAACTGATCTGATGATGGGGTCGTAAGATATGAACTGTAACTTCATGATTGAACATTGTATCATAGCTGTGTTTGGATTTGTTAGAAAAGTCGTGTAATGAACTTTGACCACGATTAGGGTTTAAGGTTATAACAAACCTGTTAGTTATTGAAGTTAATATTGAGTGTAAATATTGACATAGGTACCTGCATAAAATGTATATGTATTAGAGTAATAATGAAATATTTTCACAATAGTCGAACTCAGACAAAACACCATGTAATACAGAAATCCCTACTTATATTATAAATGTGAAAGTAACTCTGTCTGTCTGTCTGTTACGTTTTCACACCTAAACCACTGAACCGATTTTGATGAAATTTGTTATAAAGATAGTTTGAGTTTAAGGGAAGGACATAGGCTACTTTTTAACTGACTGCGCGAAAGGAGGGTAATGATTTTATGCGATAATGACTTCTACGCGGATGAAGCCGCAGGGAACAGCTAGTAAAGGTATAAATGTTGTGACTAAAAAGTATGAAATAAATAAATGGTTTAAAAAACCCTAGAAAAATACGCTTTTATAATGCACGAAAAAACCAAAAATAAATTATGGATCGTTCAAGTTGCCTCTATTTCTAGGCTGAAGTGTAAACTATGTGCTTTTAGTTATAATATTTGATTGTAAAAGCGTGGGGCGCTAGAACAAAAAAGACTTTTTAGTAAGCAAAATCCTATTAAGACTAATCCTTATATAATAAAAATCCTGGCGAAAGCTGCATGAGGTCGCACAAGAGCATAACGTTTATGCTGCCAAAGGGAACGTCTCTTCTTTCAGGCAATGAAGTAGATACATGAGGGAAATACGTTAACAGTGGCAAAATGTAGAGTTCTTGTTCGAGAACGAGATATCTTTGGTTACCGTTAAAAACCCGCTTAGGGATATATGCGTTTGTATTCTTATTACATGTTTACTACATATTGTACTAAATATCTCGGAATGCCGAAACTTTAAGGACCTACCTATAAATGATCTAATAGAGATCCGTAACGATAATAGGTTTGCTCCTATTACGCGGGCGTCACGAAAAACTGGCAAAAGTGGGTGTTGAAAATGCGTAGGCGTGATTAACTACTTTACTTTTCAAGTAAGTATGTTATGCATTTCAATTAAAGCCTATCATCGTTAATACATTTCGAAAATAAAATGATAATAATAATAGTAAAAGTCACAATAGATATATAAAATCGTGACAGTGCAAATTATTACTTTAAAAACACGAGAAAAACACGCTTTTATAAATGTGACCTTATCCTTATCTGACAAGACATCATACATGCTTCCGCCAGGAAAGTCTTTCCTGTTCCAGCGCCCCACGCTTTTGCAATCAAATATTATAACTAAAAGCACATAGTTTACACTTCAGCCTAGAAATAGAGGCAACTTGAACGATCCATAATTTATTTTTGGTTTTTTCGTGCATTATAAAAGCGTATTTTTCTAGGGTTTTTTAAACCATTTATTTATTTTCACTTGACGAACGCTGGTCGGTGGGTTCTAAGTATATCTTTATTGTACACCAATATAAACAGATTACAAAAGAAGTAAAAGCACAAATATGTACAAATGGCGGCCATATCGCTAAAAGCAATCTCTGGCAACCTTTGATTAAACAATTTTTTATAGTGAATATTCTCACCCAACATCATCTAGCCCAAATTAAGCTAATATAAGCTTGTGCTAAGGGATCTAGACATACTTATATATTTCTAAATTTACACATTATTATACATAGAAAACACCCAAACTTCGAAACAAACATTTGTAGATCAAAAAAATATTTGGACCGATCCAAGAGTCGAACTCAGGATCTCTGCGCGGCTGGCGGTTACACTAGCGAATGCATCAGCCGATCAGCCGCTACGGCTGAACCAAACGTTTTCTTTTTTCATAATCTAATAATGACTTTTTTTAAACAAAATATCTGTGTTTCTGTACACAATTCATTTAGTAATTGTATCTTGATTGGACTCATACAATAAAAGACCTACAAAATAAAAAATAAAGATATCAACGACCATAGTTTCAATCACGTTAATCGGTTGACCTGGAGCATATTTTTATGTATGTATGCCAAATTTCCACCCTATCGCGTCAGTGTTGCGCGATTGAATAACAAACAACCATCCATACATCAAAACTTTCATATCTATATATTACTTGTATAAATCCATATTACACGACACCCTCTGAATGACCCTTTTTACGCATCATTAGATTCGGGTAACATACACTCTACATTTAACTGTAGTACCGCAGCTCTATAACAAAATGAAAATAAACAGGTAATACTCGGATAACAGAGTAAATATTATTGGAAATTATATAGGAAACAACAATATGTTCTCTCTCTTCAGTCGGGAATTCAATAAAATAAAAAAAATAACATGCAACATTGTCAGGGTTTATGGTTAAAAGCAATTGTTCGGAAAACAGTCAATAGACGACGTGGTTTCAGAAATATCTTTTCACTATACTCCCTCTCTATATTCGTCTTGTAGATAAGTATAATTAATAACTCTATTAATAGGTATATTGCAAAGTAAGGAAGTCAATCTATCTCATGTACTAGTCTAGATGCAAAGGTCGAGGTTTAGCGTAAGGTCTACAATTGCGTGCACATAAATCATCTATCAGGCTATGCAACTAGGTGAATAAATTTAATGTGAAAAGAATAGAACAGAAAACAAAGAAAGAAAGAAAAATCTCTTTATTTTATAGCGGTCTCAAGCAGGACTTTAGCATACTAATTGCTAATTAAAATTACCTCTTATAACGTGATCACTGCATGCAATGTATTTAAGCACCGATTCTCCCACTAATACAGCCGACTGTACATTGTACAGTGGATCAGTCACGAGGATTAAAAGCGGCAATAGAAATACAATATTTCCAAAAAATATCAACTGTCTATCTACCACGGTTCATAAGATACAGCCTGGTGACGTACAGATATATAGACGCATGGTATCAGTAACTGGGTCCCGTTTTTACTCATTAGGTACGATACCATAAAAATAACTATTCCTACCCACATTCCCACTGTAGTGTTTTGTATACGCTAATATGTACAGCAATAACTAACACCAATACCAGAAGAGAACCCCGACCTCGAACTCCAGAAAAAAGAGAAAAAAAACGGCCAAGTGCGAGTTGGACTCGCCCATGAAGGGTTTCGTAGCAGCAAGTAACATAATATAAAAGTTCTTATAGTTCGTTGTAACTTTGATTGATGTTTTAACACGTTCGCAGTGGTCGTGATTTTTCTAACTGAAAATTGCGGGTTACGACGTATTAAAAAAAAACTACCAGCTCTATCTCGTTCAATCTAATTTTCGTTGGTAGTTTTTATGGCAATGTACATCATATATTTTTTTTAGATTTATCATTCTCTTGGTTTAGAAGTTAGAGGGGGGGGGGGACACACATTTTTCCACTTTGAAAGTGTCTCTTGCGCAAACTATTCACTTTAGAAAAAAATGATGTTAGAAACCTCAATAGCATGTGGCGTAAATCATAGATTTGCTATATTAGTTTATTAGGCGCTATTAAGCGTAGGTATAATGGTTATACTTAGGTCTGTATAATGGGTGTGTCCTTAATAGTGTCAAAGTAGGGATATTTGATGGAAGGAGATATGGTGGGATGTAAGCTATATATAAGCGTGCGCATTAGTAGAATAGAAAAAAAGCAGGAACTAACTAAATTTTTTATTTTACTTCATACTGTCGAAGAAAATTTACATCAAAGTAAATTATTCTGTAAAATATATTTCCACTGAAATAATCAGTGAGTGGCTTAATAGCCCAAGTATTTAACTAAATTTTTATATTTGTGAAAACGGAAGCTCTGGTAAGCATCAATCATCAATTTTATTAAGTAAATTAATTGTGGGTAATTTTTATGTTAAATTTATTACAAGGAATTGTCAAAAACAATGAGGGTAGAATTTTTTCCTTATGATGAACAATACAAAGTATGAATATGACTATAAGCCAACATTTATATAATAAAAGATATTCTACTATTACAGTTTCAAGTAAAAATAACTGTAACTAAATTTGGCGCCCGAACTTAATTAATTATCCTGGAGTTGATAGCTTATTTGGGTATTACAGATTTGCTGGGTCTAGTGACTCCTATATAATTAATAATTTTTATTGTAAGGTGTTTCCCGCTAGCAGGTAGCCTCCCCCGAAATTTGTGCTACTTCAAGGAACAGACGCCCTTGGCCTATGCGAGTCTGGATGCCCGAAATTTGAACATTTTTTTTAAGCGATAAAGATAAACATTTTTCGAAGAAATTAGCTCCTAAATATTTAAAGTGTAAAATTATAGGAAAACGATCTCCTTTAGTTTATGAGCTTGCTAATGCATTTGGCAAAAACCTTGGAACGTGGCATATAAAAGATTTTAAACTTAATAATTACAAAGAATAGATAATTATCATCTTCAAAAAATAATTCCAAAAATTAACCTCATAACTAAAAATATTTTCTAAGTAAATCGTAGTATCATTTTATTTTTCTCATAAGTATGGGTAGTTGTGAATATCATGTGAATATCGTTAGGGTTCTTACAGACTGCATTTCATCACATAATTCCACAAGTGTAAGGACAGGATACGGTTTTAATGAATAATGTTGAGATTTAGTGTAAAATAAAGCTAAATTCTCTTGTATATAAGAATTGCGTCATCATGTGATTGTATTGATGACACAAGTGTGCATGGGTATTTTATGAGCGTGAAATGTATGAGGATGTATGAATGTATGAAAGGGATGAATATGAGAGTATGAAAGGCACATTATTCAAAGGAATGGGTGAGTCCGGTGAGTTATGAAAGTTGAAATAGTCAGTAGGTACTTTGCATATATAAAAAAAAAATTCTTTCCCCTATTCTAGAACAAAAGTAACTTCATGTTATTTTTAAATTTTTATCAAGTTAAATTGAAGTAAGTAAGACAAGAATAACAATGTCAGGTCAGTTATTTAAAAATGAACGATAATTTACTTTAGGATGTTGTCGCGGACAGTCAAACATACACGAGAAATTTAAGTCAGTGTGTAAGAGACCTTATGAATAATTGTGAAAATTTATGAGGGTACCTCAAAATATTGTTAAGCTTGAGGTCACATTGTGAATTCATTGTCATGATAGTGAAAGTTGTGTACGTGCCGTGAGTTATAAAAGTACAAAGTATTAAGAATTACGAAGTTATGAAAGTTTTATGCACATGCATTATATTAATAGTGATGCATACGTTTTGAAAACGTTATTACATATTGGATTTGGATTTCAGTGAAATGTTAAGGTTGGTAAATGTGATTTTTTTTCTGGGTTGTTTGTATATTTTTGGTTAGAATTCTGGTAGGATGATTCTGTAGGTGTATTCAGTGCTATACTTATTTCTGTTTCTTGGTTTTTTTGTAGTAAATACTGCCACTCGGAAGCAGTAAGCTTGCCCTCGCAGATTTACGTGGTACTATAGGAAGCTCTTAAAGGCTTGCTTATCATATGCAAATATATTGCATTCAGTTATATAGACATATACAATGTTATTACATCGTTGTATATGTTGTTATATAAATTTTCTTCTCTGAGACGGTTATAGAAATCTCAGTCTTCAATTTAAGCCATATTCTATATTACATTCAGGCGGTTCGTATTACCTGGATTTCTAAATAGTAAGCCTTAAATACGTCTTTTCTTCTATCTATCTTGTGAACACCATCAGAGTTACTATATTGGAATATTTGAATTATTTATTTTTGGGAGACATTATCTAAGTAATACAGTTGTTATTGATTGATTGTTATATACTAATTCAATCTTTTTAAATTGAATTAGTGTTCTTAAATTTTGTCTATAGGGACAAAATTTTCTCTTGGGGAGGGGATATTGTGGCGTAAATCATAGATTTGCTATATTAGTTTATTAGGCGCTATTAAGCGTAGGTATAATGGTTATACTTAGGTCTGTATAATGGGTGTGTCCTTAATAGTGTCAAAGTAGGGATATTTGATGGAAGGAGATATGGTGGGATGTAAGCTATATATAAGCGTGCGCATTAGTAGAATAGAAAAAAATCAGGAACTAACTAAATTTTTTATTTTACTTCATACTGTCGAAGAAAATTTACATCAAAGTAAATTATTCTGTAAAATATATTTCCACTGAAATAATCAGTGAGTGGCTTAATAGCCCAAGTATTTAACTAAATTTTTATATTTGTGAAAACGGAAGCTCTGGTAAGCATCAATCATCAATTTTATTAAGTAAATTAATTGTGGGTAATTTTTATGTTAAATTTATTACAAGGAATTGTCAAAAACAATGAGGGTAGAATTTTTTCCTTATGATGAACAATACAAAGTATGAATATGACTATAAGCCAACATTTATATAATAAATAACTGTAACTAAATTTGGGGACAAGCTACGTTAATAAAAATGATGTTAGCAAATTTTCAAATTTCGGAATACCCGTTTAGCCAAAAAATGTTATGTAAATGCAAAAAAATGTTCAAATTTCGGGCATCCAGACTCGCATAGGCCAAGGGCGTCTGTTCCTTGAAGTAGCACAAATTTCGGGGGAGGCTACCTGCTAGCGGGAAACACCTTACAATAAAAATTATTAATTATATAGGAGTCACTAGACCCAGCAAATCTGTAATACCCAAATAAGCTATCAACTCCAGGATAATTAATTAAGTTCGGGCGCCAAATTTAGTTACAGTTATTTTTACTTGAAACTGTAATAGTAGAATATCTTTTATTATATAAATGTTGGCTTATAGTCATATTCATACTTTGTATTGTTCATCATAAGGAAAAAATTCTACCCTCATTGTTTTTGACAATTCCTTGTAATAAATTTAACATAAAAATTACCCACAATTAATTTACTTAATAAAATTGATGATTGATGCTTACCAGAGCTTCCGTTTTCACAAATATAAAAATTTAGTTAAATACTTGGGCTATTAAGCCACTCACTGATTATTTCAGTGGAAATATATTTTACAGAATAATTTACTTTGATGTAAATTTTCTTCGACAGTATGAAGTAAAATAAAAAATTTAGTTAGTTCCTGCTTTTTTTCTATTCTACTAATGCGCACGCTTATATATAGCTTACATCCCACCATATCTCCTTCCATCAAATATCCCTACTTTGACACTATTAAGGACACACCCATTATACAGACCTAAGTATAACCATTATACCTACGCTTAATAGCGCCTAATAAACTAATATAGCAAATCTATGATTTACGCCACAAGCATAACGACCTATCTATAGATACCCCACACGTATGGGTTTGGTGAAAAAAAAATTTTGAGTTTCAGTTCTGAGTATGGGGACCCCCAAAATTTACTGAGTTTTTTCTAGTTATATATAAGAATCTTAACACGGTTCACAGAATACATCTAGTTACCAAGTTTCAATAGCATAGGCCTTATAGTTTCGGAGAAAAGTGGCTGTGACACACGGACGGACAGACAGACAGACAGACAGACATGACGAATCTATAAGGGTTCCGTTTTTGCCATTTGGCTACGAAACCCTAAAAATGACTTAGAACTCGCATCGAAATTAATCACGAGACAAATTGTAGGAGTTTGATAGATAGTAAATCCACTTCCCTCTGAGCCAAGGGGGAGATAAGAAAAGTAACTGGATAATAACATTCTGTAGAAAAGTTCACCTTATTTCTACTACATTTATTTTAGTACCTATTATCACAAAATTTATATAGTAGACAATGACTGGGGTTTTGCCCGCTTAGAATTTAATTCCTGTTCCCGGATTCCATAGTAACGTATTCCAGGGATAAAAAGTAGGTAGCCTATATCATTCCACACAATAATCTACACCGGCGCCAAATTTCAACCAGATTCGTTAGGCCGCTAGAGCGTGATAGAGTAATACACATTCAAATTTTCTCAAACTTTCAAATTTATAGTAAGATTCGTACAATTAGTACTTTTCATCACTTACTAATCTTTGCATCACCAAGGCAGACTAACATAATTTCTATGGTAGCAATTCCACCTTTGTACGAACGATGTTGCATAAAACTTTTGAAATGAATGAACGAAAAGAACCATGGATGTAATAAGTCTATTGACGGTAATTTCGCAATTATAAGTATCTACTTTAGCACTTCAGACACTCGCTGTAGAAAATTGATTCGGCACAAAGGCAATTTGTTTCTTAGAGAATATTTAACGAAATTTATCTACTTTTTTATATTGAGCCTATAGACATTCCTAGGGTTTCAGAGCGATATTTAATTCAGTTTTACACAGTAGAAAGTAGAAGCAGCTCACGATAAAATTAATGGATAAAACTAGCGAAATATGACTGATTGGTTCATGTCCACCTCTTATGATATGCTTTGGAGTTTGAATGTGTCGCATGTATGATTAAGTCACCTTAAAATTGTAAATAACGAGATATTGTAAACCGCAAAAGTTACGCCTAAACAGCAAAATTTGTATAGAGATAGTTTAAGTCCAAGGGAAGGACATAGGCTATATTTTAACTGACTGCACAAAAGGAGGGTAATGATTTTACGCATTTACGACTTCTACGTGGATAAAGCCGCGGGGAACGGCTAGTAAAAAAATAAATAAACATTTACGGACATTTTACACAACGGTATCTGATCCCCAAGTACGCTAGGAATAACTTGTCTTGTGGGTATCAGAACACGGATATGAATACTTATATATTTATAAATACATACTTATCACTTATCATACACTAGCTGTTCCCTGCGGCTTCGACCGCGTAGAAGGCGTTATCGCATAAAATCATAATCCTCCTTTTGGTCACTGTACCTAAACTAACCTAACGTACCTATCTTTTTAGGTTACAATCTTGTACGGTTCAGAATATCTAAGTAATATATGAGTGAGTTTTTCAGTTGTCCGTATCCCCTAGCACAAGGTTATTATATTGTTTTAATATAAGCTAGATGGCGTTGTGAAAGAAATGCTCTACAAAAATTTTATTTATATGTCGCATGCATGGTCTAACATAGTCCTAAAAAGGCTGAGGGTTCAATCTCGTATAATCCGCCTCTCTATCTTGACTGGTGTAGATTTTCTTAAAGAAAAGCAAAAGTTCGATAGCACTAAATAAACAGTCATTGGCCATTCTCATGAACTCATGACAAACATGATTGACTATAAAATTCTGGTCCTCATATAAAAATAATAGATGGTCATAAAAAGGATATGAAGCATGCATATTGCCATATATGTTTTGATAGCACTCATTTAATTTTGCGCAGTGACTGATGGGGTATTGAAAATGTATGAAAATTATGAAAACTACTCTACAATGTGTATGTAAATTTGAAATTATATGAAAGTGTAGTAAATTTTATGGTAGGTATTATAACTAATGCTTTACTTCTGTCAATAACTTATGTTTAACATGGTATTACTATTATGTTTTTAAAAATGCTGTGTGTATCTTTACTAATAAAATGAATACGAACATGGTTTACTTCGTGGGATAGGCCTTTCCACCAATCGCAAAAGGATTTGCGTTTTATTATGACTTTTCTCTAAGTATCTATATTTGTAGATGGCTAATGGTTACTATTCTCGCCACGAAGGCATCGGCAAAGTTCAGTAATTTATAAACCAACTCTACCAGATATGTTTTTGTTAATAATTGGCAACTCCAAAGTGAAAGCAGGGCAAGTGAAATTTTATCATGAATATTAAAGCATTCTCTCAATGAACAAACAGATCGATTTATCGACTACCCCTTTAACCTGGAGCTCGGAGATACAACAACATAGCACCAAGATGCAGAATACCAAGCAAAATAACCCCTTTAAAGTTTGAAAGTCCAATAAAAAAACTCGCTTAGAAAATAAAATCAATTACAAACTCGTAAAACTGCTTTTTTATTTCGATATGTTGGCAAAATAGAGTCGTAAAAATAAAAACAAATTGACACTACTAAAATAGCAGGTCCTTACAAGTTATATTATCAAAAGAAAGTAACTTAATCAGGGAAAAATGGTGGGGAAGGTTTATGATAGCTTTTGACGAAAATACTAATTAAACAATTTTTTTTTTGAAATTTAGTGATTTGAGGAACTTTTCCATTTAATAAACTAAATTTCAATACATGTTTCCATATCTTTATTGACTTAATATCGCAAAAGCATCCTAATTATTAATCGAAAAATCACCCGTAAAATATAAGATTTTTTAAAAAATCGGTGGGTTATTTGTTTATTAAAATCTCTCCTTTTTGATGGTGTTAAAATATCAGTATGGTAAATTTTCCCAGAAAATGCAAAAGGCTTCAATTCGATTTTTCCTTTTTAATCCTTCACACTTCACACAACAACGAATTATATGAGGATAAGTTTAGGTCTAAAGGACCATACAATACTTCTGTCCCAGATTTTACAAACATTTTATTCCCGCAGAAAAATATTGTAAATTTGAACTTCACGCGGTTCGAGCTGCGGGCACGATATTAAAACAAATACAACAGTGTATTTGTTTGTCTATCTTTGATCAATAAGTAATGGATTAAAGTGATTTATGAATGTAACTCTTGAGAGTGACACAGGTTATTTTTATAACCGAAAGGAAATTGTGTTCCAATGGGAAATCAAGTTAGTGGAATACCTTAGTTTTCGTCAGTAGAACCGTGGGTATCTTCTAATAAAGCTAGTATTGTGAAATCTTGTGAGTATGATATTTTATTCACACTTCTTTGCTTAGTTACAATGTAAATTTATTGTTCGTAAGAACAGTTTGCTAAAGACATTAAAGAATAAGAAATGACATTCCACCATGCTTATGTAGTGTAACAAAAAGGTAAGGCACAACCGCGGCAGTCAGACCGGTCATGGACGAGTGGTTGGAGAGGAGCCACGGTGGTCTTTCCTACCGGTTGTCACAGATGCTTACCGGGCACGAAAGCTATGGTAAGTATCTGTGGCGAATATACCGGGAAACCACGGCCGAGTGCCAGCACTGCGAGGAGCACAGCGAGGACACAGCGCTCCACACATTGGAAGAGCGCACAGCGTCGGCGCAACAGTGCGAGGTCCTCGTGGCAGGCCTGGACGTAGACATTCTCTCGTTGGGAGTCCTGAGGTATCCTTACGAGGGCTTACCCGGGGCTCCTAACCGTAGGCTGTTATGTATGTATGGTTTTTAGTCGGTAGGAGTCTGGCATAGCATCCATGTATAATTTTCCACACGATAAAAAAAAGTGTAATTAGAACGTACAGTTTGTTTGAACAAGTAATTCATAGAAAAATAAATAGTAAACTCGTTTGTTGAGGAAAGCTTAAGTGCTGACCAAGTGCTGCGTAGCAGTATTTATACAAATATACATATGTTTTATTATAAAGTGAAAAAAGACAACTTGGCCCAGACGGGACTTGAACCCGCAACCTTTGCCTAATCCAGGGCAATGCTCATAAATCATCTCATTTTCAAGCCGCCTATAAAGGCATTCAGCTGAGCTTAACGACTGCCATTTTACTGGCAACCAGGACCAATGGCTTAACGTACCTTCCGAAGCACGGAAACGCTAACAAACAAATGTCACAAAGTGGTCATGTGGTGGTCACCCTTCCATGACCGGCCATAGTAGATCTTGTTTACTACAGAGATCGTTTACAGAACACTGAGTCCGCGGGGCCACGAGCGCAGTAATTATAAATGTAGAAAAATGGGCATATAAGACTAATAAAATAGTGAATGGGTGCACAGGTGTTCGATGTAGATATGTCGTCACGGGTATGCATGGCAAACAGTGAGACACAGTTAGTTGACTTATATTAGACTACTAGCTGATGCCGCGAAAAGTTTGTTCCCGTTACCGCTTCCCGTGGGAACTTATTCCCGGGATAAAAAGATTACTTTATTTTTCTAAAAAAAGATTTTTTCTAAAATAAAAGTAGCCTAAGTTACTCCTTATTACATAAGCTATCTGCCAGTGAAAGTCCCGTCTAAATCGGTCCAGCCGTTCCAGAGATTAGCCGGAACAAACAGACAGACAGACAGACAGACAAATATAAATTTTGGTATGTGTACCGTATATACATTCATATGTATGTAGTAGCAAGCGGTTATTTTAATATTACAAACAGACACTCCTATTCAGTTTATTTGTATAGATTGCGGTACAAACTTAATTTTTGTATTCACAGCGAGTGTATATATTAAACAGTATGATGTTCAAGGAGAGAGTTACAAGGAACGACTTTAGTACGTTGTCAGTACTAAAGTCGTTCCTTGTGTTGAATGAAAGACCTTCAGTAGGTGAAACACAGCGTTGATTAAAGCGACTGGAATAAGCTATTACACCTTCACATTAAAGCCCAGCTTAGCGAAGCCATTGTGCCCCGGCATATATCAACGTTCATTATTATTAGATTATGAATTCATGACACAAACACACACATACACTTACTAGCACTATCTAGGGATCCGTATCCAAAGGGTAAAAAACGGGACCCTATTCATGAGACTTCGCCGGCCGTCTGTCTGTCTGTCCGTCACAAAGCTGTATCTCATGAACAGTGATGGCTAGAAAGCTGAAATTCTTACAGATTAAATATTTCTTATACATTATTGAAACGCACACTTGCACTTACATTCCACAATTTAAATTGTGTTAAATTAATTAGTTAAATTGTGTTAAATCTGCGGAGTAACGCTCGCAGATCGCGTTCGGAATGAAGATGTAAGAAAGAGAGTTGGTCTGAAAGAGAGTGTCGGTGTTAAAGTAAGGAAGGGCATGCTACGATGGTTCGGGCATGTGGAACGAATGGGAGATGAAAGAATGACAAAACAGATATACAGCGCGAAAGTGGATGGACGTAGGAGTCGGGGAAGGCCACGACACACCTACCACGACCAAATTAATCGTGTGTTAGTTGAAGGTGGTGTCAAGAGCCGTAGGAACCGACGTGCATGCATGAAAAGAAAAATGAAAGTTGAAGAAGCAAGTGAGGTGTGTATGGACCGTGCCGTGTGGCGCTCGGTTCTTTCTGCCTACCCCGCAAGGGATTTGGCGTGAAGATAGTTAGTTAGTTAGTTAGTTAAATTGTGGAATGTAAGTACAAGTGAGTGTTTCAATAATGTATTACAACAAGTTCCATCAAGTGCCGACAATCGAGAGTATAAAACGTTAAATATTTTTGTTGCTGCTACAAAAAAAAAACAATAATGTAAAACCAAAAACAAAAATATTAAAGGGGGCTCCCGTACAACGAAAATGATTTTTTTGCCATTTAATTTAACATGATATAGATATAATAATAAGGGCAAAAAGTAGACGCTCAGAATCTCGAGCTGTGTATTTTAAATAAATATTAATAATTGAATTAAAACAAAATAGACATTTAAGGGGCTCCTTTACAACAGACGTGTTTTTTTTGTCGTTTTTTAGTACGAAACCCTACGACCGATATTTTTTTATAAATGAACTTTACATTTGAAGTTATTAACTTGTAAGAGGATAAAAACGTTTTTCTTAAAAATATTGCCGCTGGGGTGTCTCATTTTCGAGAATGTCATGTTATGTTAATCCCAATTTAGCTAGGCCTGGCTACATAAAACAGCCAGAGATAAACAATACCGTCTGTTTCATGTTTTTCTTCTAGACTTAAAAATCAAATCATTTAGTGCCTACTGACTTTACATAGATGTTTATATTTATAGTTTCATATACACTCATTTGCAAAAAAAAACGGGCGGTTTTGATTTTCATTCATCTTTAAAAAGATACAATACCAAAAAGGTTTCAATCGTTTGTACACGTTACTGGCCGGTTTTAAAAATGCCGTGGTATTTAAAAAGTACGTTCTAAATTCAAATTTTCATTTGATGCTTATTTTTACAGAAAACCCCCCTTTATCCTACATTTTTGGCGCGAAGTTCCAGGAGTTAAGATCGACTTTCACAACTTTTATTCAATTTTTATCGATTAATTTCATATCCTTGACTGTCAAAGCTTTATTTATTGCTGTTTGGCTGTATCAAAAATGGTAGATAAAGTGGTAAAAGCTACCAAAATTATCGCGCTGCTTGAGAGGGTTGCAGCCAATGTTTCGTGGCCAGGAGGCTAAATGTTAGTCGCTCGACGGTCCAAAGGACCTGGCAGCGATATCAGGAGACTGGTTCCGTCGAGAGAAGGCCTGGTTCTGGAAGAAAACCATGTACCCAACCACGGGATGATCGTTTTCTTGTGAGTCGGGCATTGAGAAATCGCAAATCTTCGTATGTGGATCTTAAGAACAACCTCCAAGAAGTAAGAAATGTGCAAATTAGTCTATGGACGGTCAGGAGGAGGCTTCTCACTGCCAATATACGCAGTCACCGCCCGGCCCGCGGCACCAAATTACTCCGTGAGCACAGAGTTCACAGGCTTAGGGTCGCTAGAAATTGTGAATCATGGACTAAAGAAGATTGGAATAGGGTTTTGTTCTCTGATGAAGCCAGGATATCTCTGTTCGGTGAAGATCGACGCGGCGAGTGCTAAGAAGACAAGGAGAACGCTTTGCAGAGGCATGTTTCGAAGAAATCACACCTTATGGTGGGGGCTCTGTTATGTTTTGGGCAGGAATAAATTCAATGGAACGTACAGAGTTAGTCTTCATTGAAAACGGCTCACTGACTGGGCATCGATACATAACGGAAGTTCTAATTCCTCATGCACAACCCGCATTGGCCGCTCCTGGTTAAGACTCAATTTTTATGGACGACAATGCTCGCGCCCACCGATCCCGCGATGTTAATGCGTATGTGCAAGAGGTCGGCATTCGTCGTTTGGATTGGCCAGCTCGAAGTCCCGACCTCAATCCCATAGATCATGTCTGGGACGTTCTAAAACGGCGTGTGAGATCAGTACACCCGGCTCCGCAGACCATCAGAGAGCTGAAGAATGTGATTACTGCGGAGTGGGAACTTATTCCGCAAGCAAGTATCCGGGATATACTCGCTAGCATGCCCAGACGAATTCAAGCTGTGATTTTAGCTAGAGGGGGTCACACTCGATACTTAACATTTATCTGCTTTTACTTCATTAAAGAAAAACAAACAAAAAAACCTTTTTATTTTTACTTCATGAGCATATGCACTACTAGCGAACATACACTACTAGCGAGGTTTAGCATTATTTCCCATAAATTGTAACAAAGTTTTATGAAATACTGATGAAAACGATTATTTTCTTATTAATTTACCAAATTGTGAGGATAAAACTACCTATAATTATCAAACAAAGCAATATTAACATTTGAAATGGTTCATTGCTTAGGTGCCCGTTTTTTTTTGCAAATGAGTGTATTTAGAACTTAGAGGTTTTTCCAAGCATTGCAATGGTAAAGTTTCAATCGTTAAAATAAGATACAGAAATAAATACAGATGCGATGACAGTAGTAGCACATATGTCTTTATTATCTATCGACGTGTCATGTCGAACAAATGTCACAGATATCGTGATTTATGTAACTGGCAACACAATCTACTCCTTACATTCTTGTGAATTGTTACAAAGATAACACAATCATTCTTTTGTACTGTGAACGTTAGAAAAAGTCACTTATAAATCTGAATAATTTTAATACCGCTCCATAAGATATCTCTGGAAAAAAAGCTGCCATTTCATACCCCATTAGCGTAACTAAAAGAATTGTGAAATCGAGACCATGCGATACTTTTATTTACTGTGTATGTTAAGTTTAGTTATGGCTATAGTTGATATGTGTGATAGCAATATGCCTAAATTACTGAATGTAAACAAGTGAACGACTCGCCAGCACACAGATAATAGGGCTCGTTTAAGGAGACGCGGCGCGTCGAGCGGTGCGGTCCGCCGAGCGGGCCGCCAGAAACACAAACGTATGGAAATGTTCAGAGCGTTCAAGGAGAAGCGTTTTTGCAAGCGTTTGTTTGAGTTGTAGCTGCCACAGCGGCGAGTGTCGTCGCGTCGGACGCGGCAATTGAAGCGACGGGTGACGCCGCGGAGGACGCGGCGGGTAAACCAGCGAGTCTCGCAATGGAGGAACGCGGCGGATGAAGCTGCGGGTGACGCCGCGAAGGACGCTTCAAAGAAGGGGTGGGAGAGGTGCGGGGTATGCGTTAGGTAGGAATGTCGGGCAATATCGTTCATAGAAAATATCGATATTAAAATAAAAATATTTATCAAAATAAAATATCGATATTTTATTTTGTAAATGTAATCGATGTTTATAACCCTCTGGAGCAGAACGTCATGAAAGCAAAATATCACGTACGCAAAATAAACGATACATCGATACTTATGAAAGATTGGCGTTCAATTCCATACGTCGAACTCGAACATTTCCATACGTTTCAGGGTGGCGTTCTATCTCCTCTTTTATTCTGTATCTTCATCAACTCGGCTACGAGTCTTATTTCCAGTAACTTCCATCTTTACGCTGACGACTTGCAGCTGTACCGACATTTTTCGGCCACTGACGCCCCATTTGGCATATCGTGCATTAACCGCGACTTAGTTAGACTAAGCGACTGGGCTAATTCGGTCGGACTGCGCATCAACCCTCTGAAGTCGCAAGTCATCGTCATTAGCAGTAAGTATCAAACTGACAATCTGCCGGTGTCTGAACTGGATCCAGTTCTTTTGGCCGGTATTCAGATAGGTACCCTACGCAGACACTGTGAAGGACCTGGGAGTGATCATGGACACCACGCTGTCCTGGAGTGCCCATATTAGTTACGTCAGCAAGAAAGTGCACTTCTCCTTTCATTCGTTGAAGTGCCTCCAGAGCCTCTTACCCTTGAGGACGAAAATTAGTTTTGCTCTAACTATTATTCAGCCCATTATTGACTACGCTGACGCCTGCTATTTAGACGCCACTGAGGAGCTTCTGGATAAACTTGAGAGGTTGCAAAATTTTTGTATACGCTTTATATTCAATCTTAGAAAGTTCGATCATGTTTCTCACTTTCGCAAAGAACTCAAGTGGCTCCCAATCCGCCTTCGCCGTAACACTCGAATCCTCTGCCTCCTTTACAATATCCTTTATAATCCATCTTCACCTCCCTATCTAAAGGAAAGGTTCTCTTTTGTTCGTTCTCCTGATGCTCTCTGCAGATCTCACCTACGCTCAAATCTTAAATTTCCTTCTCACAAAACCGGTTTTATTCATCCTCTTTCACCGTGCATGCAGTCAGACTATGGAACTCACTTCCGCCTGGTATCAGAGACAGTAAAACTATCACCACTTTTAAAAAGCAAGTCCGTGGACACTATTTCTTTACAGTGTAATCCTATTTATTTATATATGTAATTTTTATTTAAATATACATTATTATATTTACTTATTTATATATGTATTATATACAGTTAATAATATTTATCTTTTATTTTGTGTGTTATGTTAGTTCTATTCTGTTTTGTAAACACACTTTTTCTTGATCTTTTCCTTTTTTCTTCACGTTCTCCTCTCGCCGGTCTGCTGGTAGATATTTCTTCCTGAAATTAGCAGTACCATTGTACCTATTTATCCTTTTATTATTGTTATTTTACTTTCCTAGTGCGTACATAAATGAATAAATAAATAAATAAAGATTTCTAACTGGTTTTTTGACTATGCTTGTTGTTTTTTTTAGAATAAAGATCGCACGGAAACACAACCGTGATTATTCAACTTGTGTTCATGACTCCGCTTTTTTTAACCGATTGCCATTAAACAAAGCTCAGATTTAAGCCTTACCAAGATCTATTTAATATAAAAAACTTATAAACATCCGTTCAGTAGTATTTGCGTCCGTCGCGAACAAACAGGCATAAGGACAAACAGACAAGAATTAATAAAAAAAGTTGTGTGCTGTATCGGTCGTTAAAATATTATAATCAAAATATTATCTTTTAATACCTCCGTTGTACAGACACGACCACTTAACAATTTTATAAAACAAGTAGGTAGTACATGTAGATGGAAAACACACAAACTTTGAAAAATGAATTTGGCCGATCGGTTCGAACCCTGGATCAGACCCGGGAATCAAACCCAAGACCTCAGTGTGGTAGTCGCATGCACTTTCACTCCTTCACCGTGGCAATGGCAGTTTTAGTAATTCAAATTAGATTGCCAAAATCAATCAATCTATCAATCAAATCTGGACATAGGCCTCTCCAAATTCACACCACAGTAAATGAATAAATCAATACATAATAATAAAATCGTGAGGGTTGCTACACATATAAGCGGGCCGGCATTAATCTGCAAGGCCAGGCGGTAAAATCGAATATATGTAGATGAATGTTTTTTTATACAAATATCCATTAGTCAGTATAATTAACATTACTTAACACGTAGTTCTGTTACTATAAGATTTTTCTTAAGATTCATTTATATTTACATAAAATGGATATGTAATTCAAAAAAGACACTCATCACCATCGAGGGCAAAGGTGCTGCCTCCACATCTCAAATAATTTCCACGCCCGAAAAAACGGCAGCAAAAGAAGAAAATAAGTTGCGACTTAAGGTTGGAGTACAAGGGAGAAAAAAAATCTTAGTATAGTAACACGAAAATCAGAAAAGCCAACCTTTCAGCTAGAGGTAAATTAACTATGAACGGACTGTATGGAAGCTGCGCCCCCTTTTTTTTTAATCACAAATTTACTTATGCAAACTCGTTGCCTACGGATTTTTAGTTTTTGAATAATTTAATTTACTTTTTATTTATTTGAATATTTTGTTGATTCAATGTGAAAAACATTTAAATTTCAACCTTATTGTTCTAAAACTTTAATTTGTGTTGATTATTAAGAACTTACTATTTCTATTGTTTATTTTAATATTTTGAACCTGTTATAATTTGATTGTTCTAAAACTTTAATTTGTGTTGATTATGTAAGAACTTACTATTTCTGTTGTTTATTATTAATGAATAAAATTTGATATGGTATTTATTTTATAAAAAATTTAATGTCAAATTAGGAAAAAATCGATTAATTTAAAAAAATCGATTATTTTCTTGAGTAAATCGATAATTTACTAATCGATTTTTCATGCTAAAGAAAAAATCGATTAATTAAAAATCGTTTTTTTTATGTACAATGTCACATCCCTATGTCGCACTGAACGACGCCGCATATGAAGCTGCGTGCAACGCGGCGGATGCAGCGCCGAGTGAAGCTGCGTGCCACGCGGCGGACGCAGCGCCGAGAGAAGCCACGCCACTCGCGTCGCTCGACGCACCGCGTGTCCTAAACGAGCTCCTACATTTCCATATGTTTGAGTTTGGGCGTGACGCGACGCGGGCCGCTTTACGCGCCGCCTCACCATAAACGGTCATATCGCTTGACGCGCCGCTGTAAGCCACGCCGAACGCGAAGCTTGACGCCCCGCGTCTCCTTAAACGAGCACTTAGAGGTTTGTGGCAATTAACATTGAATTAATGTAAAATTACTGTTGTGTGAACAAATAAATTTAAAAAAGAACTTTCTTGATATCAACTACGTTTCTGCTATATGAAGATATATAAATATATATATATATATATATATATATATATATATATATATATATATATATATATATATATATATATATATATATATAATTAATATAATATATCTATATTTCTGAAGATGGTTCAAAACTGGCAGGTCTAGTCCTGGACATTCTCTCGACGCGAGCCAAGATCTCCAGAGGTAGTAAATGGGACGACGCCGCGTCCTTCAGCGAGCAGGTCCTGCTCGTGGAAGAGGCGGCGGGAAGGAAGCGGGAGATAACTCTCCTACCCGAGATCCGCAGTCTGTGGCGCGGACGCCGTACACTTGTCTTTGCCTATGACTATAAGCATCCATGCCGGGGTCCAAAAGCCGGCGCGGGGGCCAGTCAACGTCTTTACAAAAGCAGGCCCAAGACGACAGCGTGACGTTAAAGATTTACGCAAGCCACACGCTCCAAGAAGCGGCATAGAAGCGACAAAGCTCCTTTGGTGAGGCCGCAGTGGTAGCCAAATTCTATTTGTATCATAAGACATTCTTTCGAGGGCTTACCCAGGCCTCCCGTCTGTAGGCACTGGTAGGACTTGTGTGGTTTTTCTCGGTAAAAATCAGGCATAGCATCCATGGTGCATTTCCACACGTAAAAAAAAGCGATTCAAAACGGTAGAAACAATGTTTGTATGAAGATGGTCGTTTAAGATAACTGATGTTAATATAAACGTTATTTAAATATTTACCAATAAGTTTTTAAATATGTATATATTGCGTAAATATAGTTCGTGTGTCTCCCACTAAGCCCTGTATAAATATTTCGCAGGACAAAGCTACGCTATTCATTCACATATGTTACAAATACCGACGTTCTTCGAAATAGGCTCTCATTATTTCGCTATCTCTGACCATCATTCCATTAACAGCATAATGGGGATATACAAGGGAAAATAAAATGCGGGAGAAAGATTTTTTGTAGGTAACTACTCGGCCATTCGTAAGTGGCCGAGAATAGTATTGACTCCTTCAGAAAAACGCTAATGAATGACGACGACTTAGCGTAGGATACAAAGATATAATCAAATAACTAGTTCTATACCAAACTAGTTTTTCGATTATGTCTTGTTATTAGATTTGAGCAGTTTCAAGTTTAGAAGAAGTTGATAGTAAGTACATTCAGTAATACCAATTTCTTCTGTAATTATGGAATCGCTTACTAAATCTTACTAAAGAAACCAATTTTTAGCACTCCATGGATTCACTGTGCGAGTGCGGGGTCTATAGGGTGGTACAGAAGGACACCCTGTGTCTGGACCATGCGACTTCGTATGTAAATATCATATTAACATTATAAATCTGGAATTACACATAGGCTTCAGGGAAACATATAGGGAACTAAATCCTATGCGGGTTAAGCTGCGGCACCGCATAGTCAACTATAAATAGTAGAGGTCTACTTTTGCCTATACTACTAAAACAATTCTTCTAAAAGAAAAACAAATATCGTCCAATCACTTAATATCGAGTTCAACAGGAATGGCAGGAATAGTACTTATATTCCTCTTCACTCGTAGCTAAATGTGCGGGCGCGGTTCGTAATAACTACTACGCGTATGCTATAAGTAGAAATACGCTTGTGACGAAACTGTTCCCAAGCGTACCCCAAGTTATCGGGCACGTATAGTACGTCTATCCGTAACCATGACGAACATAATATACCTACAACTAGGGTTGACTTAGTTTATTAGATTACTCTGAGCTTTGTTTCTGGCGTATTGTATAAAGATACTCTTATTACATTATACACACCGTCTATAGAGCTTATAATCTATTTGTATCATTTTGCTTATTTCCATCAGACATGTCAGCATAAAAGCAATATACAGGGTGGAATTTAAAGACGGTAGTTGGAGGTAAATTACCCTTAATATTGATAAAGGCAAGTTTTGCTGGAAGGAAACAAGCCTTTATTTTTAAAAGTAAGTAAAACTGCATTTAAAGATTTTTGAAAAATCACCTGCTTGAGCCGGGAATCGAACCTGGGAGATGTAAAAAAAAAGAAACATTCTGAATTTTTATGATACCAACCGAAAGAGTCGTTAATACGGAACAATTTCTTCTAAACAACATAGTATCTTAAATCGAAGGAAGATCAAGTAAAATATGTTTTTATTGTAAAGCTTACATACTCACTATCTAAAGAAAAAAAAGACGTGTGGCACTCGGGGACTGCCGCGG